>OY787632.1:11527708-14027708 GCA_963678965.1 Cruciata laevipes | reverse complement strand
TGGTCATTCTCCTGGTAGCTCCTTCTTCCCAGTACCTCCATATACAACTTTTGGTTAGGCTCAGATTTTAATTCCGAGGAAGCCAGCTTGCTCAGGGCATCTTCCTTGCTGTTCTCTTCCCAGGGAACCTGAACCAGGCTAAAGGATTCAAAACCGGCTAACAGAGGCTTCACCATCTCCAGGTACTTTTGTAGGCTCCTCTCACGGGCTTCATATTCTTCTTTCACTTGTTGCACCACAATCTGAGAGTCATTGTGTGCCGTAAGAGCCTTGATTTCCATTTTCTTTGCTAGCCTCAGTCCCGCAATCAAAGGCTCATACTCAGCCTCATTGTTGGTTGTTTTGAAAGTGAACTGAACCTCATGGGGGTACTCTTTCCCTTCCGGGCTAACCAATAGGACCCCCGCTTCACTTCCCCCGGAGTGCATGGATCCATCCACATACAGTTTCCAAGCCGGGGCTATTTCGGCTTCGGGCATCTCCTGCTCCACTTGTATCCCTGCTTTTGACTCTACCAGGAAGTCCGCTAGAGCCTGCTCCTTGATGGCCCTCTTTGGCTCGTATCAGATTTCGTACTCGCCCAATTCTATAGCCCACTTCACCATTCTCCCCGAGGCCTCTGGTTTGAACATGACTTGCTTGAGCGGGTAATTGGTGAGGACCACTATAGGATGGCCCTGGAAATAGGGTTTAAGCCTCCTTGATGCATGCACCAATGCTAAAACCAGTTGCTCCAACTCAGTGTACCGGGTCTCTGCCCCCCGGAGTGCCCTACTAACAAAGTAGATTGGGTGTTGCTTTCCCTCCTCTTCTTTGATTAGCACGGCACTCACTGCTTCTCGAGATGACGCTATGTACAGAAAAAGCTCCTCTCCCCGGGAATGGCTTCTTTAGGGTTGGCAATTGTCGAAGATGCTCCTTCAAACTCTGGAACGCCCTTTCGCACTCCGGAGACCATTCGAATGTCTTGGCCTTCCTAAGGATGCTGAAGAAGGGCAGTTGTCTTTCTGCTCCTTTTGACAGGAACCGACTGAGGGCTGCAAAGGACCCGGTCAGGTGCTGCACCTCTTTCACCGACCTGGGAGAAGTCATTCTAGATATGGCCTCTACCTTCTCTAGGTTGACATCGATACCCCGGCTTGACACCATGAAACCTAAAAATTTCCCCGTACCCACTCCGATAGTGCTTTTGGAAGGGTTTAACTTTAGATTGCTCCATACCAGCTTCTCAAACATCTCCTCCAGGTCATTCAGAAAAGCCCCGTAAGTCCTGCTCTTGACCACCATGTCATCTACGTATACCTCCATATTCCTACCTACTTGGTCCTTGAAGTGTTTATCCACCATCCTCTGGTAGGTAGCCCCCACATTCTTCTTGTAGCAAAAAGTTCCATCGTCGGTGATGAATGAGATTTTTTCCTTGTCCGCCTCATCCATCTGTACCTGGTGATAACCCTTGCACACATCGAAGAAGGCTAGCACTGAGTACCCCGCAATGGCCTCTGCCAACCGATCTAGGTTTGGAAGGGGGTAACTGTCTTTGGGGCAACACTTGTTCAGGTCTGTAAAGTCGATGCACATGCGCCAGCTTCCGTCATGCTTCTTTACCAGGACCGGATTAGCTATCCATTACGGGTAGATGATTTCCTCGACTACCCCGGCTCTCTTCAACTTCTGTACTTCGTCCTTTATGAATGCTGCTCTCTCTGGGGCTAAAGGCCTCTTTTTTTGTCTGATTGGCTTGGTTGCCGGGCTTATGTTCAACTTGTGCACCCCAAGCTCCGGCAGCACTCCCATATCCTCCGGACTTCACGAGAATACTCCCTGGTATTTCTCCAAAAGCTTCTTCAATGCACCTTTTACTTCCTCCGGGAGATCTTTTCCCACCGTGACCATCCCTTTGTCTGCCACTTGCATTTCTTCCAACTCTTGGCGGGGAGCTTCTCCGTGTACCGCACCGACTACCTTCTTCGCATCCAATACTGCCGTCAACATGCAACTTCTTGCGACCGTCTGGCTTCCCCAGATAACCGCTACTCCTTGCGCGGTGAGGAACTTCATTGTAAGTAGGTATGGGCAATTCACTGCCCGGACCTGGGTCAGCCACGACCTCCCTATGATTACATTGTACGGTGATGGAGCGTTGATCACCGCGAAATTGCACATTATTGAAACTCTCTTGTTCCGGTCCTTTTCGTCCACCATGCAAACTGTGAGGGGGATAACACCGAGAGGGGTTTCTGGCTTGCCAGTGAATACTGACAGGGGAGAAGATGGGGGTCTTAGGTGCTGTCTCCCAATTCCCAACTGATCGAAGCAAGAGCCGAACATGATTTCCACACTGCTCCCGTCATCCACAAACACCACAAAACCTTCAATCTCCGCTGTTACAACCGTTGGGTCCGAATGGAGTATTTGTGGTGGTGCCGCGTCTGCCTCGGAGAAAGTGATAGTCTCGTTGGGGCGAAACCTTTCCCTGAGTCTTCCCCGGGGGGACGTATCGCGTCCGGACCCGGATAGCAGAAACCGACTGGCATGTTTCTCCAATTTTCCCGCTTATCACGCTGATCATCCTGTTTGGTGCTGGGGCCGGTTCCACAGCTTGAACTGGTACAACAGCTAAAACGGGTCATCCCGGGGACCTGTTGCCTTGATCTTTGCCATTTCCCCTGCCGGGGTTTGGCCTCCACCTCCTCCGAGGTTTCTCCCGAGCCTAGTCCCGGGCTGGGTATTCTTTCTTTGCTTCAGCTGCCACGCAGTCTCTCAGTTGCCCCCGTTATATCAATTTTTCTATCTCGTTCCTTAGCCCCCTACACCCTTCGGTGATGTGTCCATAAGACTTTTGGTAAGCACACCATTTATTCGTATTTTCTTTAGATGGGGTTCCCTGGATAGGCAACGGATCCGTGAACAAGTTTTTATGAATGGCGTGTATCTCCGTTTAGGACTTGCTAAGCGGAGTAAAGCTATCCGCCCTTGCCCGGTTCACCGACGCTAGACCTGGATCCCTTCTAATTGGCTCTACTGCCCTTCTTCTTTCCGCCTTTTCGTGGAGGAACCCCTCAGATTCCTCTTTTCTCTTCCGGGTGGCGTCGTTGACAGCACAATACAGTTGCACCGCCATCTGCAGATTATGAAAGGTTTCCGGGATGTTCTCCATTAATTTCTGAAACAACGCCATATCTTTCAAGCCGTTGATGAACCCGCTTATCACAGCATTTTCTTGCTGCTGCCTATCTGCGGCCTTCATACTGTCGTCCTTATACCTCCGGTAATATTTCATGGGTCCCTCCGCAGCCTTGTGTCGGGTGGCAAGAAGCTCAGTTAGCTGTTTTCCTTCTTCAGCCCTACATACCTTAACAACAGGGCTTTCGAAAAATCATAGTAATCCCTAAGGCTTTCTCGGGGCAAAGAGTCAAACCATAGGAGACAATTTTCCCTTAGATAGCAACCCACTAGTTTGCATCTCAACTCCTCCGGGAAGTCCCTTGATACCATCAGATTCTGGTAAGTCCTGACAAACTCATCCGGATCTGTCTCTCCGTTGTACGTAGGAATACCCTCCGGGACCCGGAGACCCGGAGGCCATGGGTACTCAAGCACTCTAGGCACCCATGGGGAGGTGGGCCTAGCTCCATTTCTTCCCACCAGCTTGTCTAGCCGCGCCTCTAAAGAGTTAGGGTCCTGCTGCGCCACCTGATAGCCCCGCATCCTGTCGTCCTCCCTATAATATCTCTCTGGGTAACCGTAGTTTAGTCCCATCGACCCATACATCGGCAAGGAATATTGGGTCGGGTTCCCATAAGCCCCAGGGGCCTGGGAACACAAACGGCGGAACATACCCGATTTTCCCTAACCCCCAACTAGAGCGAGAGTGGTAAGGTGGAGCATGTGGGGCTAGGCTAGACTGCTGCCCTGTTATGGTTCCCGCTCCGGGCCCAAAATCCGGAGGGAAAGAGGGTGGGACGGTTGAGGAGCTGACGTGCCCTTGTATCCTCTGTGGCTCCGCAACTCCGTCCAAGTCAATAACCTCTCTCCGGGGTGCCTGTGGAGGGCCAGATTGGTTCCTCGCGGGTCCCATCCCCCTAAGGTCCCGAGTGGAGAGTATCCACTAGCGGTATAGTTCCTTGTTGGCTCTCATGAAATCCACCGCCGCTAGCTCTTCTGTGTTGGCCTGCACCCGTTCCTCTTCTTGGGGTGCCGGCACCTGGTCAGAAAATTATTAGCCAGGGGTTGCCCCTCCTCCCGGGCTTCGGGCCCCCGGACCGGGGGATTATCTTCCCCGCAGGGCCCAGTCCTCTCTCGCTCCTCCTGGTATTTCTCTGATTCAGCCTCCTCAGAGGCTGTTTCCACGCGGCCGTCCTGTGATACTCCCGGCTCATGCTCTCCCGGGTGATGTCGGCGCCTGGCCTCCTCTTGCAACTCTCAAGGTCATGCTATCTTCCGGGGGAAAGAGGTGATCATCCCCAGAAGGTATTGCGTTCTTCCTTGGCCGTCCGCGCCCTCTTCTTCCTAACTCCATCTCGCGAAGGTGGAAATGGGTCCCACCGGGCGTGCCAATTGATGCAGCCAAAATCCACCGGTCTCCTGAGGGTCAACGCTATCCGGGGATCCTCCTGGCTTTTCCCGCAACGAACCTGCAAAACAATCCCCGGGAGGCTTCACGGGGAAGAGGCTCCGGTGTGATGATGAGATAGGATAGCGGTGATGAGGAAATTGTACGGAAAAGCTCTCAATAAGAAGTAGAGAGATAAAAGTCACATACCTGATTCACTATTTGAGACTAGTATTTATAGTTGAGGTTGCCTGCTTTGGATAAGGGTCAGGACCACTTCTCTTTGTCGCTGTCCATGTCTTCTTGCTTGTCCGGACGCGCCTTACGCGGGAAAGGCGCTGCCTCCTTTGGTCTTGGGCCCTGGGACATTGGTTGGGCCGGTATTATCAGTTTTCATATAAATGGGATGTCATATTCTGCGGCCATATCTGGTAGAGCTTATTTCTGCCTGAATTTAACTATCAGAGTCTCCGTATGATCATTCTGAAAATTTATTTAGTTACCTTTCTCAATTTGGTTTTTTTAATTTAATTGGCATATAAATGACATTCCATATTTTATGAAAATATGTAATATTGAATATTTTACATACATATATACACTATTTAGAGTATGACATATTTTGTAGAGTAATTCTCTTGTGAGGCAGCCTCACCTATGAGGCAGGGCCCAATAAGGCCCATATTATAAATAAATATAAAAGAACACTAATTATTAAAAGTTTCAGGGGTTAATTTGTAAATATCACTAATTTTTCATTCTTTCTTCGTCACCTCATCATTCTACCTTGCAGCCACCTCATCAAACCTCGACGCCACCTCATCATATCTCAACGCCAACTAATCATACCTCGATTCCACCTCATCACACATCGATGTCATGTCATCATATATCGATGCCACCTCATGAAACTTCGTCGCCACCTCATGAAACCTCGTCGCCACCTCATCATACTTCAACGCCACTTCATGAAACCTCAACACCACCTCATCATACCTCAACACCACCTCATCATACCTCAACGTCAACTAATCATACATCGATGCCACCTCATCACACCTCGATGTCATGTTATCATACATCAATGTCATGTCATCATACATCGATGCCACCTTGTGAAACTTCATAGCCATCTCATGAAACCTCGTCGCCACCTCATCATACATCAACGCCACCTCATTATACCTCAATGCCACCTCACCAAACCTCGACGCCACCTCATCATACCTCGACAACACTAAACCTTGTCACGTCATCAAACCTCGACTCCATCTCATTTTCAACACACCAAACTTCAATGTCGATGTCACGAACCTCACCATCAAAGATCTTAACCTCAACTTTGACAACACATACCTCATTTTTGACTACATAAACATCAACGTCAACTACACAACCTCAACGTCGACGAAACAAACCTCATTTTCAAAAACAAAAAACTCATATAGAACGATATAAAGCTCATTTTCAATGGTACAAACCTCATATTCAAGGACATAAACATCAACGTCGGCGATATAAACCTCAACACCAGGGACGGAAACCTCAATGACATGTCACTGCCACATCACCGTCCCGTCACCACCACGTCACCACCGTTTCACCACCACGTTAGCACCCAACCCCACAACCGTGCCACCTCATCAAACCTCAATGACACATCATCAAACCTCGACGAAACCTCATTGAACCTCGACGAAACCTCATCGAACCTCGATGACACCTCATCAAACCTCAATGTCACTTCATCAAACCTCAGTGCCACCTCATCAAACCATGACAACACCTCATCTCGATGAAACCTCATCAAACCTCGATGACACCTAATCGCCTCATCATCCTACTCGATGTCACCTCATCAAACCTCGATAACACCTCATTAAACATCAATGCCACATCATGAAAGCTCGATAACAGCTCATCAAATATCAATGCCACATTATGAAATCTCGACGTCATTCCATCATACCTCGGTGTCATCCCAGCATACCTCGATGACACCTCATCAAACGTAGACACACAAATCTCATTTTCAATCACCAACGCTTCCCCGTCAGAACTGCCATCATACATCCACCAGTGCACCACCATTTGTGGGAAAGACACCAAATCCCGGCCAAGACACCGCAACGCCGCGACCATAATTAAGAAAATACTGAAAAAAACAGAAAAACCCAAATTTGACCCTCACGACGAATGAATTTGGCTAAAAACTGCAGAATGTTGTTTCCAGTCACAAAACACTACTCTCTTGTCAAATTCTGAGGCTGCCACCAGAAACTTCAGAATTTGCGAAATTATTCGGGTGCTCCAATGCTGCCACATCATAGATCTGTACCGCTTCACCTCATCTCAATCAATTTTTTGTCGCCGTCGATATGGAAAAGGAGATTGTCGTCGAGCCCAATCTAGTGCCATAGTCGATGAATCTGATCTGGTGCGTCTATCGCGGCTCTGCAACCGTCGATCGCTGCCGTTGATTGCTGTTGAATGAAGTTGCAGAACGTAAAGCTTGGAAATTGGGGAGAAAGCGATATATTTTTCATAGTTTGCAAATTAGTCCCTCAATATTGGAAATCCTTTTAAAAAAGGCCCCATGTACTGTACTTAAGTATTTTTAGGTCCTGCCTCTTGGGTGAGGCTGCCTCACCCAAAAATTTGTCTATTTTGTATATAATTATTTCACTAATCAACCCTAAAGGGAACTAGAATAGTTATTCGCTTCAAAAAGTGTGTGGAATAAATAACGTAGTTTCGTATTGCAGTCAACTTAAGTATGGTAATTATTATTTTTCAAAAAAAAAAGTATGGTAATTATTAAAAATTACGGTAAAAATTGGATTAAATATGGATTAATTATGTATGTACAAAATTTAGTATATTTTATACAAGTTTGGTATATTTTATATTGTTATGGTATTTATGATGTAAAATATTTTCTAAATATTTTAAAATGATTAAAAGTTAATTCAAAATTAGTAATTTAGTATAGGATTGAGCAAAACTTTTATAATTTTGTTTAGCTGCCATGTAAATAATTAGGATGCTATATTTGATTAATATGCAATATTGATTGTAATCACCCTATGTGGATGATTATATTTAGTGCTCTGATAAAATATAATAATGAACATGAAGCACACCCCCATTTGATGAAGATGAGGTAAGAAAGGCTATATCAGCGTAGCACTACAACCTGTAGCTTTATTACTAATAAGATGTACGATTACGAATAGGATTGTATAGGGTACAATTTTTCTCTTTCATAATGAATTGTATTATATTTCATATTTCATTTTTTTTTGTAATATTTCATGATTTTGGTGATGATCCCCAGGACAAATAATTTCGATACTCTTGGTGCGGCTTATTCTTAATGCATTCTTCCTCTTCTCCGGGTGAGTTGATGGTATGACATTTAGATCTATATTGTTCTTATTAAATACTACCATCATATGTAAGAGCAAAATTCTAATGTCAATACACCTAATTTCTAATTTCAATTATTTATTTTCCTTATTAGTTTTTATGGTTCAGGAGCTTAGGGATGACTTTGTCTATGTCGATCAAATCAATTTCTTGGTGCTAGATCAAGGTTTATATTTTTATTATGTCTCTTCAATTTAATAGTGTTTCTCTTATTTGTCCAGTATTAAAAGTGTCCTAAACAATGCAAATTTGCTAAACTAATAGATTTGCTCTAATGAAATATAGATAGGACTTATCTGAAGGTTGGACTATCAGAAAGGTATTGACATTCTACTCCATAATTTATGCTAGAAGATGTTCAATTTGTAACCTCCTCTATCACTCTCTTAGTTTCTCTTTATATATATGTTCTGCACAAATAGGAAGTAAAAGTGATCTCCTTTTGGCATAAATTCCAACCCAACCCCTTGGATCCGGGGAGTGACAATATGAACATTGGATGCGGCAACCAGGGTTCATTGTTTGGAACTAGAATTCATTGTTTAGAATCTGTAACAAGTTTCGGGTTGGGTTGGATTCAACGTTGTAAAACATAATTGTTTAGAATTTCATCCGTAATTAAAGTTCATTTTTCTGTTCTGTGCAATATCAAGGTGTTCATAATTAGCAATTGTTTTGTGATTCCTTTCTTTATTATTAGCAATTAAACAGATTTTGTATTCTAAATTTGGTGAAATTAAATATTTTCTTCCTTTTAACTATATAAATTATTTGGTAGTAGAAGATATCAGTAGAAACTTATCTACTTTGCATATGTGAGCTAATTGATCGATAATATCATAAAATAATTACCATAAAATATAATTGTTATTTTATTTTTATTATTTTACATTTAATTAACCAATAATTTATTTTTAAAACATGATATAAAGTCGTAAAATTTAATTACAATCAAATAAATATGATAAAAAAACACCATTTTTACTCATTATTTGTTAGGTAATAAAAGATACTCTCTACCATTTTCACCCAGAGAAGCTATATTTTAAGAATATTAAATTTTAAGAATATAATCAATTAAGTTTCTACATATTTTAGTTAAAATTTAATTATTTTTCCCTTCATAAGTTAAAGAAACCTTAAATTAATTTCATCCACAAAAACTTATTTTTCTACTTCTCATCAATTCAAATTCCTCCTCTCATTCGCTCTTTAAAAAATAATTGTGAAACAAAAATCCAATTAAATAAAATTAGGAGAAAAGAAATATGTAATCAAATATGACACTCATAACAATTTTAATATATTTATATTAGTATGTGATCAAGTTGTGCGGTAGAGCCAAACTAGTTATTATATAGTAATATTATTTATTTTCCCTTTTTTTATCTAATTAATCAAATGAGTCTCGAAGCGCCGGCCACTTAACTAGTTTTTATAAGAGATATTTTAATAAATTCATACTCATTGAAATTTGCATTTAGAGCATCTCCAATAGTTATTGATTGGAGTTGCTAGTAATTTTTCACAAGTTGTAGCAGACTAGCAGTATGCTTAACGATTGTTTTACCTGCCACATGAATTGCTTTAGTGCTGAACAAAACAGGCGTGAACGACAATAAATATGATTGTTTCCTAGATAAAAACAATTCAATTTCTATATTTACGTGGTAATTATCCTACAACACTATATAATAAGAATTCTTTTGATCCATGGTCAACCAACTTTGGTATCCATCACAGAGGTATTTTTGTAATTTAAACCCCCAAAGGCAAAACGACGTCGTTTTACTATGTTTTTTCCCTCAACTTATCATTTTCCTTTCGGGTTTGTGATCTCTCCTTCTGAGTTTCTAATTTGATTTGAATGCGTAATTGACCTTATCCTTCTAGGTTTCTAATTTTATTTGAATGCAAAATCGACCTTCTCCTTCCGGGTTTTTGATCTCTCCTTCTGGGTTTCTTAAATATTAATATCAACGAAATACCACAAGTTTAACATGATGATCAAAGTATTATCCATTTCATTAAACACAAAATCAAAAGTATGAATTCAAGATATATATTCATTTAGATTAGTACAAGTAAATAATAAAGGACCACCAATTCTGAATATGCACAAAATCAAATCGCATGGAACACACTATGTAATAAGAATTCTTTTGATCCATGGTCAACCAATTTTGGTATCCAGCACAAATGTATTTTTGTAATTTAAACCCCCAAAGGCAAAACGACGTCGTTTTACTATGTTTTTTCCCTCAACTTATCCTTCTCCTTCCGGGTTTGTGATCTCTCATTCTGGGTTTTTAATTTGATTTGAATGCGTAATCGACCTTATCCTTCTAGGTTTCTAATTTTATTTGAATGCAAAATCGACATTCTCCTTCCGGGTTTCTGATCTCTCCTTTTGGGTTTCTTAAATATTAATATCAACGAAATACCACAAGTTTAAGATGATGATCAAAATATTATCCCTTTCATTAAACACAAAATCAAAAGTATAAATTCAAGATATATAATCATTTGGATTAACACAAGTAAATAATAAAGGACCACCAATTCTGAATATGCACAAATCCAAAACGCATGGAACACACTATGTAATAAGAATTCTTTTGATCCATGGTCAACCAATTTTGGTATCCAGCACAGAGGTATTTTTGTAATTTAAACCCCCAAAGGAAAAATGACGTCGTTTTACTATGTTTTTTCCCTCAACTTATCCTTCTCCTTTCGGGTTTGTGATCTCTCATTCTGGGTTTTTAATTTGATTTGAATGCGTAATCGACCTTATCGTTCTAGGTTTCTAATTTTATTTGAATGCAAAATCGACATTCTCCTTCCGGGTTTCTTAAATATTAATATCAACGAAAGTCCACAAGTTTAAGATGATGATCAAAATATTATCCCTTTCATTAAGCACAAAATCAAAAGCATAAATTCAAGATATATATTCATTTGGATTAACACAAGTAAATAATAAAGGACCACCAATTCTGAATATGCGCACAAATCCAAAGCGCATGGAACTTTAAATTAAATATTAGTATCAACGAAATACCACAAGATTAAGATGATGATTCCAATTCTGAGTCAAAAGATTATCCTTTTTACTAAACACGATATCAAAACTATAAATTCAAGACATATATTCATTTGGATTAATACAAGTCAATATCAAAGACCAACTATTCTGAATATGCACAAATCCAACGCGCATGGAATACTTAGTGATAATACTGGCCCAGAATCCGGCTGGGCCAGGAAGGTCCGCGGCCCATAACTATCAAAGCAGTATCTTTCCCGCTGGAAGGTACATCCGGATAAGGAAGAGGACATATGATGACAAAGGAAGTGGTCCTGCACCTTATCCCCAAGACAGGTAGAGCTCGGCTATAAATACTAGTCTCAAACAGTAAACAAGGTATGTGACATATATCTCTCTACTTTATATTGAGAGCACCTTCCGTACGTTTTCCTTCTCCGCTATCCCCATCTCATCATCACACCGGAGCTTCTTCCCCGGGACACCTCCCGGGGATTGTTTTGCAGGACTAAAGCAAGCTGATCTAGGAGGAGACCCGGATAGCATCCACCCCCGGGAGACGGACGGATTTTGGTAGCATCAATTGGCACGCCCGGTGGGACCCTTCCACCTTCGCATGATGGAGTCGCCAAGGAGAGGGCGCGGGCGCCCGAAGAAGAACGCGGCACCCTCA
Organism: Cruciata laevipes; assembly: GCA_963678965.1. NCBI lineage: Eukaryota > Viridiplantae > Streptophyta > Magnoliopsida > Gentianales > Rubiaceae > Cruciata > Cruciata laevipes. Next base: position 14,016,002 of record OY787632.1, on the reverse strand, counting down.
GGGGGTGGTTCTCTTCCACCCCCGGGGGATGAGGTGACCTTAGGCAGTTGCAGGAGGAGGCTAGACACCAGCGGGAGCTAGGGGTACCGCAGGATGGCCATGTGGAAACTGCCTCCGACGAAGCTGACTCGGAAAGAGAGTACCAGGAGGAGCAAGAACCAAGGCCCGCCGGGGGAGGCAGTCCTCGGACCCAGGGACCTGAAGCCCGGGAGGAGGGGCAATCCTTAGCCGAGGCGGAAGAATTGGCGGCGTTGGAATTCATGAGAGCCAACAAGGAGTTGTACCGCCAGTGGGTACTCTCTACCCGGGAAAATCGTAGGCGGAAGGAGCCTGGGGGAGACCGGGCAGGACCTCTTCGGGGGTACCAAAGAGAGGTTATCGACCTGGACGGAGTCGTTCAGCCGCCAAGGATACAGGGGCGTGTGAACTCTTCCACCGTCCCACCTTCATTCCCTCCAAGTCTCGGGGTCGGAGGGGGAATGGCTACGGGACAACAATCGAATTTGGTTCCACACGCTCCACCCTATTACCCGCGTTCCAGCTGGGGGGCGGGACAAATTGGGTATGGCCTGCCAGCCATGCCGGTGGAGTCGTTGGGTTATCAGGCCCCTGGAACCCAGGGGAACCCGATCCAGTATTCCTTGCCCATGCACGGATCAATGGGGATGAACTATGGTTACCAAGAGAAATACTATCGGGAGGACGATAGGATGCGGGGCTATCAGGTGGCTCAGCAGGACCCCAACTCTTTGGAGGCTCGACTAGACAAACTAGTGGGCAGAAACGGAGCTAAACCTACCTCCCCTTGGGTACCTCGAGTGCTTGCGTACCCATGGCCGCCGGGCCTTCGGACCCCGGAGGGAATCCCAACATACAATGGAGAGACAGACCCGGAAGAGTTTGTCAGGACGTACCAGAACCTGATGGTGTCACGGGACTTCCCGGAGGAATTAAGATGCAAGTTGGTGGGCTGTTACCTGAGAGGAAACTGTCTTTCATGGTTCGATTCCTTGCCTCGAGAAAGTCTCAGAGATTACTACGATTTCTCTAAGGCCTTGCTGTTCAGATACGCTGGATTAAAGAAGGAAGGGAAGCAGTTGACCGAGCTTTTGGCTACCCGGCAGAAGGCCGCAGAAGGGTCAATGGAGTACTATCGAAGGTACATGGACGATAGCATGAAGGTTGTCGACAGGCAGCAGCAGGAGAAGGCGGTGATTAGCGGGTTTATAAACGGCTTGAGGGATATGACGTTGTTCCAGAAGTTGATGGAAAATATCCCGGAAACCTTTCACAACTTGCAAATGGCGGTGCAACTATACTGCGCGGTTAATGATGCCACGCGAAAGAGAAAGGAAGAATCTGGGGGATTTCTTCCGGACAAGATAGAAAGAAGGAGAGCGGCAGACCCAAGTAGGAGGGACCCCGCTCCCGCAACAGCAAACCGGGCAAGGGCGGACAGTTTCACCCCGCTCAGCAAATCCCGAACGGAGATTCATGCTATTCACAAGGATCTGTTCCCGGATCCGTTGCCTATCCATGGGACCCCGTCTAGGGAAAACGCGGACAAGTGGTGCGCCTACCACAAGTCTTACGGGCATGCGACAGAGGGGTGTAGGATGCTGAGGAACGAGATAGAAAAACTGATAGAGCGGGGACAGCTGAGAGATTGCGTGGCAGCGGAGGCAAAAAAGGAGAATCCCCGGGACCAACCTCAGGAGCCGCCCCGCAGGAGGTGGAGGCCTAACCCGGGGAGAGGAAACGGGAGAAACCAAGGCAACCAAGGCAACCAGGGCAACAGGGCCCCAAGGAGGCCTGCCATAGCCGCTGCACCGGTCCAAGCAGTGGAGCCGGCCCCAGTACCCAACAGGATGATCAACGTGATCAGTGGAGAAGTTGGAGAAGCATGCCAGTCAGTTTCCGCTATCCGGGCCCGCACCCGGTATGTTCCCCCGGGGGAGATTCAGGGGAAAAGGTTTCGCCCCGATGAGGCTCTCACCTTCTCTGAAGCGGATGCAGCCCCGCCACAGATACCCCATTCTGACCCAATGGTGGTAACGGCGGAGATCGAAGGCTTCTTGGTCAAAAGGGTGTTTGTGGACGATGGAAGCAGCGTGGAGATCATGTTCGCTTCTTGCTTCGATCAGTTGGGAATTGGGAGACAGAACCTGAAACCCCCCTCGTCTCCCTTGTCAGGGTTCACGGGTAAACCCGAAGTTCCACTAGGTGTTATTCCCCTCGCAGTGTGCATGGTGGATGAGAAGGACCGGAGCAAGAGGATTTCGGTGACATGCAACTTTGCGGTTATTGATGCACCCTCACCATACAACGTAATCATAGGAAGACCATGGCTAACCCAAGCCCGGGCAGCGAGTTGTCCGTATCTGCTGACGATGAAGTTCCCCACTGCGCAAGGTGTGGCGGTCGTGCGGGGTAGCCAAGCAGTCGCAAGAAGTTGTATGATGACGGCGGTCTTGGACGCGAAGAAAGCAGTAGGGGCGGTACACGGAGAAGCTCCCCGCCAAGAGTTGGAGGAGATGCAGGTGGCAGACAAAGGGACGGTCACGGTGGGAAAGGATCTCCCGGAAGAAGTAAAAGGCGCACTGAAGGAACTCTTGGCTAGGTACCAATGAGTGTTCTCATGGAGCCCGGAGGATATGGTAGGAGTATTGCCAGAATTGGGGGTACACAAGCTGAACATAAGCCCGGCAACTAAACCAATCAGGCAGAAGAAAAGACCTGTAGCCCCGGAAAGAGCGGAATTTATAAAGAGTGAAGTTAAGAAGCTGGAGAGAGCCGGGGTGGTCGAGGAAATTATTTACCCGGAGTGGATAGCTAACCCAGTCCTAGTAAAGAAGCATGATGGAAACTGGCGCATGTGTATCGACTTTACAGACCTGAATAAATGTTGCCCCAAAGACAGCTATCCTCTCCCGAACTTGGATCGACTGGCGGAGGCCATCGCGGGGTATTCGGTGCTGGCCTTCTTTGATGCACATAAAGGCTATCACCAGGTGCAGATGGACGAGGCGGACAAGGCAAAGACTTCTTTTATCACCGATTTCGGGACCTTCTGCTACAAGAAAATGCCCTTCGGGCTGAAGAACGCGGGGGCCACATATCAGAGAATGGTGGACAAACTATTCAAGGACCAAGTGGGAAGAAACATGGAGGTGTATGTCGATGACATGGTGGTCAAAAGCAAGGCTTACGGGGTTTTCATGAATGACCTGGAGGAGATGTTCGAAAAGCTAGAGCGGAGCAATCTAAAACTGAACCCCTCCAAAAGTACCATTGGAGTGGGTGCGGGGAAGTTCTTGGGGTTCATGGTGTCAAGCCGGGGCATCGATGTCAACCCGGAGAAGGTGGAGGCCATAGCTAAGATGACCTCTCCCAGGTCAGTGAAAGAAGTACAGCGGTTGACAGGGTCTCTCGCGGCTCTCAGTCGATTCCTATCAAAGGGGGCAGATAGGCAGTTGCCTTTCTTCAACATACTCAGGAGGGCCAAGGCGTTTGAGTGGTCCAAGGAATGTGAGAAGGCGTTTCAAAGTCTGAAAGAGCATCTTCAACAGTTGCCAACTTTAAAAAAGCCACTCCCGGGGGAGGAGCTTTTCCTGTACATAGCGGCGTCCCGGGAGGCGGTAAGTGCCGTGCTAATCAAAGAAGAGGAGGGAAGGCAGCACCCAGTCTATTTTGTTAGCCGGGCACTTCGGGGGGCAGAAACCCGGTACACCGAGTTGGAGCAGTTGGTTCTGGCTCTGGTGCATGCTTCAAGGAGGCTTAAACCCTACTTCCAGGGCCACCCCATAGTGGTCCTTACCAACTACCCGCTAAGACAGGTTATGTTCAAGCCGGAGGCATCAGGGAGAATGATGAAATGGGCCATAGAGCTGGGAGAATATGAAATCCGGTATGAGCCAAGGAGGGCGATCAAGGGCCAGGCCCTAGCGGACTTCTTGTTGGAATCAGAAGCAAGGATCAGTGAAGAACAGGAGATGCCTGAATCTCCGGAGAATACAACGAAGGCCGAGACAGACCCGACTTGGAAGTTGTATGTGGATGGATCGGCGCACTCCGGGGGCAGTGGAGCGGGAGTATTGTTGGTCAGCCCGGAAGGGAAGGAGTATCCCTATGCAGTCCAATTCACTTTCAAAACAACCAACAATGAAGCTGAGTACGAAGCCTTGATCGCGGGGTTAAGGTTGGCAAAGGAGATGGAAATCAAAACCCTCACGGCACACAGTGATTCCCAGATTGTGGTGCAGCAAGTAAAAGGAGAGTATGAAGCCCGGGAAAGGAGCCTGCAAAGGTACTTGGAAACGGTAAAACCTCTGATAGCCGGGTTTAAAGCCTTCAACTTGGTTCAAGTTCCCCGGGAGCAGAACAGTAAGGCAGACGTTTTAAGCAAGTTAGCTTCTTCGGAATTAAAACCTGAGCCCGACCAAAAGCTGTACATGGAGGTACTGGGAAGAAGAAGCTACCAGGAGAGCGATCAAGTAATGCTGGTGAACGAGGAAGAGTCCTGGATCACGCCCATGCGGGCGTACCTAGAAGAAGGAACTACCCCGGAGGATAAGGCTCAGGCTCGGAAGCTAAGAGTGAAGGCGCCTAAGTATGTGATTCAGGAAGGGGAGCTGTACAAAAGAGGGTATCTCCAGCCGTTGCTAAAGTGTGTAGAAAGGTTGGAAGGCCAACACCTCATCCGGGAGGTGCACGAAGGATCTAATGGGAGCCACCAAGGGGCTCGCACTGTGGCCAGAAAGATCCTAAGGCTGGGGTATTACTGGCCGACGTTGTTCAAAGATGCGGAAGAACATATACAGAAGTGCTTGGCATGCCAGGCATTTGCCCCGCTAATCCACGTTCCCCGGGAAGAATTAGTCGGAGTCACAGGAGCTTGGCCGTTCAGCAGATGGGGAATTGACTTGGTCGGACCATTCCCGACTGCCCCGGGAGGAGCCAAATACTTGATTGTGGCGATCGACTACTTCAGCAAATGGGTGGAGGCAGAACCGCTCACCAACATACGGGGACTAACTTGCGTCAAGTTTTGCTGGAAGAACATCATCTGCCGATTCGGCATCCCGAAGGTCATAGTCACAGATAACGGGGCGCAGTTCGAGAACGATCCTTTCAAATCATGGTGTGTCAAGTATGGCATAGAGCAGAAGTTGACGTCGGTGTACCACCCCCAGGCGAACGGGCAAGTAGAGGTCACCAACCGCACCATCATCAAGGGACTAAAAACCCGCTTGGAAGGCGCGCGAGGAAATTGGATCTGGGAACTACCCAGCGTTCTTTGGGCCCATAGGACTACAGAAAGCTCGGCTACCGGGGAATCCCCGTATGGCTTGGTGTACGGGTCAGAAGCAGTAATACCCGCAGAAATTGGGATCCCAAGCCCTCGAACTCAATACCAGCGCCCGGAAGAAGAAAACGATGGACGACGGCTTGACTTGGATCTCCTGGAAGAGAAGCGAGAGAATGCGGCACTTCAGGAAGCCAAGGTGAAGGAGCGAGTAAAGAGGTATCATGATAGAAGGGTGCGGAAAGAAGTTTTCATCCCAGGAGACTGGGTAATGAGGAGAAACGATAAGAGCCACCAAGCCCCGGAGGGCAAACTTGCGCCCAACTGGGAAGGGCCATACAAGATCAAGGAAGCATACCCGGGAGGGAGCTATGTGCTGGAGGACAAGCAGGGAAAGGAGATCCCCAGAAGGTGGAACGTAGCTAACCTGAGAAGGTTTTACGAGAAGTAGAGCGCCCCGCGTCGTACCACAGCTACTGAAGCATGAATATGCTAGGCATGAGTATGCCAGGAATGGATATGTTCCCCGGGAAGCGTGAATACGCTAAGCATGAATATGCCAGGCATGGATATGCCCCCCGGGAGGCATGAATATGCCAGGCATGGATATGCCCCCCGGGAAGCGTGAATACGCTAAGCATAAATATGCTAGGCATGAATATACCCCTCCCGGACGCATGAATATGCCCGGAGAGATAACCCAACGTCTGGCCTCGTTCCGGGTTTAGAGAAGATTTGTAAAAAGGGACCCATGGGTAGCTCCCATTTGGGTGCCCCGCTAGAGTGGACCCGGAGCTCGAACGAAGCCCGGGGACCAAGAGATGTAGTGTTGTAAGGAAGAGTTAACGAGAAGGGTTCTTTCGAAAAGCAATTTTATTCAATCTTTAAATTACATAAGAAATTTATACATCGCATGAACATGCGGTCAAATTGCAAAGGAACAATTACATAGAATTTTATATACAGGTTTTCTTATCTACGCGTCCTTAAACCCATTTAGGGCCCGACCCGGAAGCACCCTCAGGGTTACCCGGGCGGAAACCTCCTCCGAAGAATTGAGAAGACAGGAGATCTTCGGCAAAGCGGGCATCCGGGGCCTGATTCCAAGCAAGCTCCTCTTCCAGTTGCGCGGCGTCCTCTTCGTTCAACTCCGGGATAGGAACAACCACGGACCCTTCGGGAAGCGGCCCCGCCAGGCGCATCCTCCTTACCCCGGCCGACGTAACAAATTTGTATTTAGGAAACATGTCTGCTGCGCTTTTCCCCTTTTCTTCCCGGCTGATACGGGCACCCTCAGCGGTCTTAACCCCCCTTGTGGTGACCCCAGAATCTGCAATCTCCCGGATGCGTCTTATCCGACGTGCCACTTCCTCCGGGTCAATAGATACAGTCATATCCTCATATCTTTCATACGCCACATCCACCTCCACCCGGGCAGGAACCCGGCGGAGGCTAGAAGGGTAAGGCTCAGCCACCCCGGCATTGATCTTGTCACGCCACTCCACGGCGTCTAGATAGGCCTTATGATTGGGAGCTCCCTCGCCAAACTTTCCCGGGTTGGCTTCCATACGCTCCACAGTCCTACGGACCCCGGCGGGTATGTCGGTAAGAGGAGAAACCCCGACTAGTCCGTTCTTGAGGCCCAAAAGGTGGTAGGATAGCCGGGTGATTAGTAGAGCATCCTGGAGAACCCTATTCCTATGAGTAAGGGACCGATTCTCCTTCTCAAAGTCGCAGAGAAGCCGGTTCTGCGCGGAGCGGGTCTCCAATGTCCTGAGTTTTTCCTGCGCCCGCTCTAGTTCGCCCCATACCATGCCTAGCTCCTTGGCGGTACGACTTTGAGAATCATCATGAAGAGCCTGCAACTCAGCTATGGTCTGGTGAGAATTTAAGGCTTCCCGCATATGATCTGAAGCAAGGTCGAAACATTGATTTAAGGACCCGAACTTGGCCTCGACCGCCTTAAGAAATAACACCAGTGCCCGGATCGTTCCAAACTCCTGAAGGAAGCAATCCAACCCCGCCTCGGCCAACGCCCGGGTGGCCTGGGTGCCTCCAAACCTCCAATGAGCTAGTTTTCTTTGAAGAAAAGAGCATTGGAGGCATCCGGCGCGGGGGAGTGAGAAGTAGGTACCAGAGGAACTACTAGGATGAGCAAAAACATAAGGCACAGACCCGCGCGGGAGAACTCCCCCTAAGGGGCGCTCAGTCTACAAAAGATAAATGATTCCATCAAAAGGCAGAACTTATATTAATCAAAATGGGCACCAAGGCCAAGTTCTACATATGCCTCCCGAGGAGGAAGATTACAAAAAACATGAAAATTACAAAAGAAATGTGAACTAGAGTCTAGGAGAGTACATTATCCTCAGCAGATTCCCTTCCTCCCGGGGTAGCGTGAGCTCTCTTCCATCTCCTCTCCAGTTCAGCCACATCCTCCTCAGACCAGCAGGGACCATAGTAGGCGGGGGCATCTACCTTTGGCTCGTCTTCCGGGCGCACAGGAAATCCCACCTTCCGGATAGACTTCCGGGATTGATACAGCAGGTCATCGTGCCCCCTTGGGAGTCCCACGGTGTAAGCGCCGGTACTCTCTTCGAGGATAGCTCGGTACCCGAAGTTATCGGGAACAGCGCAGAATTCTTGATAATTATCAGCCCAGTGGGGCGTCTCCGGGACTACCCCGTAGGCATTGACGCTTTCTGGGCCGGGGGACTCAGGTACGGCCGCCTCTTTGATCCCCGGAAGCTTGATCTTCTTAATATCTGAGGATGAAGGGGCCCGGGAAGACATCGTAAGCGAATCCCACAGTTGGGGCACCAGGTCCTCCAGCTTGGCTTCCTGGAGAGATCTCCAACGGTGGGTCAGCAAATCGCCCGCCTTGGGGCGATAGTAGGATTCCTGGGCTTCAAGGCGAGCAGGTCCCGGAAGCCAACCCCGCAGTCTGCGGTACATCTCGTGGCATGCATCTTCGCTAGCCGCAGCAGCGATCCCCTCAAGCCTTTTGTCGAAGTCGGAGGAATGAAAGACCTTCTGAACTATAGCATTCAGAGCGTCAAGCTGCGCCTCCTTTTTCTCTTTCTTGAGGGAGGTGTACTTCTTCTCCACCTCGGCCAACTTTTTCCCCTTTTCCTCCAACTTCTTCTCCTTCTCAGCTAACTTCTTCTGGGAGGCCCTCAGCTGGGCTTCCAGGTCGTCCCTCTCGGCCAACCTCTCCCGGGCGTCGTGGAGCTCCTTCTCCTTCTTAGCAAACAAACCCGCGCTGTACTTAGAATACGTCCGGTTGAGCGCGTCAGCTAGTTGGGAGTCCGCCAGGAGTGAGTCGGCGAAAGTGGTGGTCTGTAAAATTCAAACAAAAGTAAGGTTACCCGGAAGGATAGTACCGTGAGAAATAATGACAAGCAATAAGATTGACATACCTCTTCCCTATCCTCAGGGATAGCTTGAGAATTATCCCGCAAAGGAGAATTCATAGGGGGAGGAGGAGGCGGGGGCGGGGTCGCACCCTCTAACCTTTGACGAGAAGCCGGAGGAGTTTCCTTATCATCGGTCAAAGGCCGCTTAAAGCGAGAGTTAGCCCCCCCACTGTAGGTAGGGTGATGGATGAAAGATCTCCTCCCCGGGGTAGGAGAGGACTCCGGGGCCTTCTGTTGGGAAGGCGGTCGCTGCTGGCGGGCCCTTTGGGCAATGAACTCGGGATTTTCAGTGGCAACTGGACCAGACGGGGGTGTCACCTGCCGCTCCTGAGTAACCATCCCCGGATGAGGACTTCTCTGCTGAGTGTGATCCCCGGAAGGCATCCCGTTGAATGGTGTAACGTCCGCGTACAAAGTAGGCTGAACTGAAACCAAGTAAAAGGAAAGTCAAAACAAGGCACATATACGCATCAAAATAAGCAAAGTTTAATAGGCACCTCCAGCCGGCCACACAGCGGAGACGGTTGGAAGAGAAAAGAGTTTTGACGGGTATATCCCGCGAGGCCAATAATAGCCCGCGTTCCCGGTCTTATAAAAAGTATCCATGTCCAGGGGAGATAGGCGGAGGAAGTTATGATCGTTGGTAAGGTCTATTGAAAGAGAGGAAAGGGGTTGTTTATCTTCAGGAACGAGGGAATCGTTCCAAGGGGGCATGGGATACACCCGGGAGTCACAGCGAAAGAAACCTTTTGCCAGGTACCCCTTGGAAGATTTGGGCTTACCTCTAACAAAGTCCTTTGTCCGGGATCGGATCACAAAGGAAAACACACCCGGGAAGGACGCATGAGCGCGTCGCAGGGCGTAGAAAGAACGAAAGAGAAGGAGGGAGGAAGAGACGTTGCATCTCGCACAGTTGACCAAGAAGGCCAGCACCAACACGACCCCGTTGGGGTGAAGCTGAGCCGGAGCCATTCGGTAAAAATTGAAAATTTCGGAAAATAGAGGAGGAAAGGGGAGACTGAGCCCGTACTGGAAGTGAATCCGGGGAATGCAAGGCACTTCCCGCTCGGATGTTCCCGGGAGGAGTTTGGATAAAGACGCATCCAATGGAAAAGGAATGAAGCAGCGTCTAACTAAATCTACAACGTCCCTGTCTAAGGAAGGAGCAGGCCCGGAAAGATTAAAAAACTGATGACCAGAAGGCTTCGCTCCGTGGGTAGGACCCCGGGGAGCATCCTCGCCAACTTCATCGAACACCTCTTCATCTTGGCCCTCCCGGGGGTGACTAGGATGCCCGGATGGATGTGAACCCTCTCCATCCAAGGTCGACGCGTCCGGGACGCCTAGCTCCCGGGGCGTACTGAAAGCCTCGGAATGAGTGTCCGGGGAAGAGATTGGGGGGGAAGCCAAGTTATCAGCAGCCCTGAACTGGACTTCAAACTGACCTTGAGCTCCCTCGGTGTTCAAGGAAGAGTCGGAGTAGAGCGGGGAATCCATGAAAGTAAGAGGAAGAGGGAATGAGAGCTTACTTGGCTGAAAAGGGCGAAAGGTGGGAAAAGCAGAGCGTCTGGAAATTGATTGAAGAAAGTAACCTAGTAAGGAGGGTGAGGCTCCTTATATAGACGGATGAATAGGAACCGCCACCTCAAAAGGTGGAAAAGCAATAATGACACGATAAACGAGGCACTGATCAATGCAGAAGAGGAAAAGGCGGCGTCGTCAGAAACCCATTTTAGCACGGATGGGTCCTACCAGAAAAGCAGCAACCAAAGAGGGAGCGTTTAAGACCAGTTCCCCGCGTCATGAAAACCCGGATGACTGGTCTGGGGGGCTAGTGATAATACTGGCCCAGAATCCGGCTGGGCCAGGAAGGTCCGCGGCCCATAACTATCAAAGCAGTATCTTTCCCGCTGGAAGGTACATCCGGATAAGGAAGAGGACATATGATGACAAAGGAAGTGGTCCTGCACCTTATCCCCAAGACAGGTAGAGCTCGGCTATAAATACTAGTCTCAAACAGTAAACAAGGTATGTGACATATATCTCTCTACTTTATATTGAGAGCACCTTCCGTACGTTTTCCTTCTCCGCTATCCCCATCTCATCATCACACCGGAGCTTCTTCCCCGGGACACCTCCCGGGGATTGTTTTGCAGGACTAAAGCAAGCTGATCTAGGAGGAGACCCGGATAGCATCCACCCCCGGGAGACGGACGGATTTTGGTAGCATCACTTAGGTAACTGAATATGCGTAATCGACCTTCTCCTTTTAGGTTTCTAATTTTATTTGAATGCAAAATCGACCTTCTCCTTTCGGGTTTCTAATCTCTCCTTCTGGGTTTCTTAAATATTAATATCAACGAAATACCACAGGGTTAAGATGATGATCAAAATATTATCACTTTTACTAAACACAATATCATATTTTGGTATCATTTTCATTCATTCATGACACTTTACACTTTTGATATTTATATATATATATATATATATATATATATATATATATATATATATTCACTAATTAGTTTCTTAAAAATATAATAGGGATGGTAATGCAACATCTACCATGACCAAGATCAAGACCAAGTATGGACTTAAAGATATCCAGAAATTCGTTCTAATGTATGACAAGTAAGATTTGTTTTATTAAAAAATGCATGCTTATCATAAGAAATACACAACATCAAATTTATATTCAAATTTTAATGATTACATTAGGCTGCAAACACTATCATTGTAGGAAGAATCTATTCAATCTAAAAGACAAGTTTTGATATGAAAAATTCAATCAATGTCAATCATTAGTGGAACATCTCTCCATGTTACCTGTTTCAATGGTAATCAAAATACAAATGATTGTATTTCAATTTTTTCAATCAGATATTTCATTACAATAGTTATATAACAAAATTTGTATGTATACAAGTTACAAACAACAAGAGGACAACATTTCAGATTGAAGATGAGAGTGAAGAATCAACAAAATTAAAACAATGGTAACACTCCAACCATCAAATTAGCTTATGAATATGCACAAATGATGTGTAAATTGCTTTAACTGATTCTATATGTTTACGAAAGCTAAATTACATGCACCCGTGTAATACATTTACAACCATTTTTATATTTCTAAAAATAATAGACATGATTTTATATGTTAAGAATTTTACCCATTGGTTTGTATACAATATTTTAATGTCCATAATAATTTATCAAATTTATATTATTTTACAGGGCCAATCAACATTGAGAAAAAAATGCATTTGCAATACCCATAAAGGAAAGTACAATATACATTTCTATTGCAAAAATCACAAAAAATCAAAGGGTAATTAAAATATTTTAGTCAACATTATTTGTTCTTTAACTTAATGATGTCGTACGTTTCAGATGAGTGAGTTTCTCGAACCGAACAATAGTCCGAGGATCGCTCTTTCGTGCCGAGATTTGATGAGGCTGGGAATTGTTCGTCTTAGCCTGCAAAACAGAACCCCGGGGCCACCCGAGGGTAGCATCTTCGATTTGATGCTGAAATTTCGTGTACCGAAACGGGATAAAACCCAATAGCTAAAGTTTAGAGTTAGAGAACTTACATTGTGTTGTTGATTTCTTTGGGTATTTATAGTAGCAATCCAGCCAAAGGATGCAGTACCATTTTCTGCTGCTGAGTCATCATCATGTACCTCTCTTTGTACCTTCCTCACGTGTTTAGTACTACCGAATCATTTTCTTAGATTTGCTCACGTGCTTTAGAAAGCCGCCTGGAACCCGTCTTGCGTGATGAGTCATCATTAGCATCTGGGTCATCTTTAGAAGCATCACTTACCATATTTTATCAATAATTAAAATTAATTTTATCATATTTCAGAGGGTAACTAAAAAAATTACGATTTTCTTTTTAGATATGCCTCAAAACTATCATTATATAACTCGTAAGTGTATGAATTTCTATGCAACATATGTGGACAAAAGCAAACTTCGACACCAAGGTAAAACACCACTTTAAATTTGAACTACATTTTTTTTCTCATTCATTATCATGCTATAATTTCATCACCATATGATCCCAACCTTAATTAACAATGTCGTGTTTAGTTTATAAGATGATTTTGTATGCCTTGCATTGTATTTTTATTTTGTTAAACCATCCATGCATTACATTGTTAAATATCCTTCTCATAATTCTGGAGTGTTACATTTTATGGATTTACGTATGCTCATCACGTGTTTCAAAATTTTCACATTCCATATTAAATTTCATCAAATTTTAGCAGGAGAATGATTAGCCATAATCTTTTTTAAAAACAAACCTAAGATGGTTAAATAGCCATAAAATTTATATCGACACACTTATATAAGAAACAGAATTAGATATGCCGTCACTTATATTGAAAAATTTCTAAACATTTCTTTGTTTCAATAAAAATATTAACTCTTTTTTTTAATCATATCACCAACTTATACATAGGAGTAAAATGAAAACTAATTTGATGAATGAAACTGGAATGATTACGAATTTTTTAACTAATGTGAAAGCAATGGACAAAGCTACAAAGGTTCAATTTGTTACCCAAAAAAAAGATAGTGAAATAAGCCCCACATACATTGTCATATCTTTTGGAGACAAAGATGAAATAGAAGAATCATACTCAAAAATAATATCTATCAACAAAAACAAAGATAAGGAAGACGGTGTTCAGTTCAAAAGTCTAAAAAAGAAAAGACGGCTATCTAAAGGTACTACACCAACATTAAATTATTTTATTTAAAAACATGCCAATCAAATGTTTTTGAATTCAAAAATACTTCATATAATTTAATCTTTCAATTATAACAGAACAAGAAAAAGACAGACAAATATCAAGATTTGGAGGATGATGAAAGTTTTAAACTTTTTTTAAGTCATTTTTCAAGTGTCTTGAACTAATTATTTCTCCCCACTCATTACAGAACCTGAACCTAATTAATGTACAAGAAGCAGAAACAAGGATTTCAAAAATGATATACCACTCATTCAAATGACCAAAAAAACAAAAACCCATAAATGAACAATCATAAATCTTAAGTATATTACTATCAATAAAAAATTAAAATCGTGGTTTTCATAACAAACTTCATTACAATGTAGGAAGAAACAACAACAAAATCAAGAATTGAAAGTGGAGATGATCAACATAGTTTATATTACATATTTAAATTATTTTTACCACCCAAATACACCGCGCATTGCGCGGTGTCACCTTGCTAGTACGAAGATAAAATTATTTCATTCCTAGATAAAATATTCCAATTTCTATATTTACATGGTAATTAAACAAAAATAAAATAATTTCATTTCTAGATAAAATATTCCAATTTCTATATTTACGTCGTAATTAAATCAAGATAATATAATCTCAACCTCTATTATTGTCGTAATCAAATTAAGGCCCTGTTTGCCAGAGTTTATCTGTAGATCAGTTCAGTTCAGTTCAATTTAGTTAAGTTCTGTTCAATTCAGTGAAAATGCAATATGATGAAATTCAGGTTGATTCAGTCATGTTGTTTCAGTTTTTCAATACATTTTTTTGAGCAAACCACGGTAGGTGAGGAGTGTATATTGGCTACCCCAAACCATGAAAAGAAAACGTGAATGAAAATAATTACAGAGCAATTCCCAAAATAGTTCTATTGGGGATAGAGAAAGAAAGAACCTCCTAGTAAGGAACTTCTATGTGTAGTAATGAAACTACACTGGCTCAAAAAATCAGCCAACAAAAAGAAAGAGCTAAGAGCTAAAGACATAAAGTAACCACTTACTTATTAGTGAATCACTATGAGACACAATTCATCATATGGACACTTTATTTCCCAGTCACTAGTCTCACAGAAAAAGCACTCAAGTTCCCAAATGATCCAGGCTTGCCATTGTGGTGCAGCTCAGTGTGGAGATGGTTGTGAATGCCATTTGTTCCTTTGTATTCCAGTCACTTTGTTTGTGAGTCCAGCTGCTGATTACTTGGAGTGTACCTGTCATGAGAGAAACGTATCAGCAGTAGTACAATATTTACAGATGATTCAAGAAGGCCATTTAGATCCATTTCAATAAAAGCCTTAATACGGGGAGGGATATTAGCTGTTACGAGCCAGATAGCATATTGGCAAGAGAGTGTCTTGCAAGTGCATCTGCAACATCGTTGGATTCCCTAAAAGCATGAAGCAAAATATTATCCCTTAGCAACTTATTTACCTCATTAGTTTTTCAATACATTAATTTTAGTTTAGTTCAATCCAACAAAAAATAAGTTCTAGCGAAAAGGGTCTAAAGATAAAACTAATGAGCAATGCATCTTAAATTGTTCTAATTTAGAAAATTATTGTAAATTTTAAAATGAAGATATCGTAATGTATATAAATATTTTTATGTCAATAAGGCCCTGTTTACCAGAGATTATTTGTAAACCAGTTTAGTTCAGTTCAGTTCAGTTCAGTAAATTTAAATTTTTTTCAGTTCAGTTCAGTTCAGTTCAGTAAATTTAAATTTATTTCAGTTCAGTGTATTCCTAAATATTTATTTTTTTATAAATTTTTGTAAACATTTTTTTTACTTAATTTTCTTTTGATTTCCAATGTTTAGTTTAGTTCAGATAAATTTAGTTCAGATCAGTTCATATCCTCTGAAATATAATTTTATGATATACAACTCAATGACTCATATCCTTTTTAATATATTATTATGATATACAACTCAATGACTCATATCCCCTGAAAAATACATGGCTATGATATTCAACTCAATATATTTCTTTAATATACCATAACCTTTACTTTATATACTCCAATATAATCGACTCACCAAATATAATATGCTTCATTATATGACTATATTTAATTAGTTCAGTTCAGTTTGTTACAGTTCAGTTCAGTTCAGATAAATTCAGTTCAGATCAGTTCATATCCTCTGAAATATGATTTTATGATATACAACTCAATGACTCATATTCTCTTTAATATAATGTATTATGATATACAACTCAATGACTCATATCCCCTAAAAATGCATAACTATGATATTCAACTCAATATATTTTTTAATATACCATAACCTTTACTTTATATACTCCAATATAATCGACTCAACCAAATATAATATGCTTCATTTTATGACTATTTTTAATTAGTTCAATTCAGTTTGTTTCATTTCAGATAAATTCAGTTCAGATCAATTCATATCCTCTGAAATATAATTTTATGATATACAACTCAATGACTCATATCTTCTTTTTATTTTATATAACTAGCTTTTTCTTGAGGTAGTACCCCTTGCCCTCGGTCATTCTCCCCCTGAATTTCTCGAGCACTACCTGTGAAGAACTAACGCATGAGTGAGTATCATTTTTGTCTTACTACAAGTGAGAACTTATTTGTTTTTCTTTCCTGGACGAAAACCACTCTAAAAATAAATATAATTTATATTTGTACTTAAATATTAATTTGTTTTTAAGGACTATAAATGAAATTTTCTTTCTCGCACCCAGCACACTTTCAAATGAAAAATAGATGATGTTTATGAAGCTCTCATTCTAAACCAGCAATTATCAAAGCTTCCCTTTCAACTTTTCTAGAGATTTAACAAAGTTCAAGATTATTACACGAAGATGTCTCAACTCTCAACATTGTCAATGATCACTAATCAATAATAGAGAGAGCCAAAACGAAATATGGTTAACAGAAATGCATTAGAAATATTCAAAGCAACATCTGTGTGAGCAATAGCATAACTGCATACTTTCCATCATGTAGTCTCTCTTCCTGTTAAGGAACCACTCAGGGATCTTGAACTGAAGAGGATTTGCAACGATGGTCATCAGGTTATCCATCTCACCAACCCTCTTGTTCATATATACGTCAGCCTTCTTGCAGATGATGTTGGTGAAACGACGCCCAATACCCTTTATGAACATGGCCTTCTTCTTGCCGTCAACATTGGTGTTGTGTGCACGTAGAATGTACTGGAACTCATGTCCCTACACCAGAGTCACGATTAGGATTCTGAGATGCTCTTTGTCCCGATAAATAAGTACTAACAAACAAAATATAAAATCATATTCATGGCTCTTAGTCCTGCATACTCTACCAAGTCATCCAACAATATGCTTGAGAACAAAGTGTATCCATTTACAGCAAATTAATAAGGTGGTGACTCATATCTGTGTATTCAGGTGAAGTTCAAATGTATTCTATCATATATAGAAACACGAATCAAAAACACAAAATACAGCATCACTTAAAGTCGATCTTAAAACGTGAACATAAATATTAGTCTGCTTTACTATTACTTTGATTCTCACTAAAAATACCATTAACCCCGCTCTTATAATTCCTGAAAATTATCAAGGAAGTTCCTTTACTCCCAACCTATCAAATCTTCTTAAATCCACATCCCTTGATATTATGTATACAATGCACCTTAAGAACCTACCACCAAAAACATTCACATCCATATGTATCCGATTTAGAGAAATCTAAAAGTAC
Organism: Cruciata laevipes; assembly: GCA_963678965.1. NCBI lineage: Eukaryota > Viridiplantae > Streptophyta > Magnoliopsida > Gentianales > Rubiaceae > Cruciata > Cruciata laevipes. The sequence goes on along the minus strand of OY787632.1, from coordinate 13,998,764 downwards.
TGTAAAAAAAGTTACTCCATGTTCCAAAAATAACAAAATATTCCAATTGAGGAGTTTGGTAACCTTTTATCTACATAATCAAACACAAATATGTTATGAACACAGGTCTAGATGAACATAAGCTAATCAGCAAGGCCTTTACATAATGGAAGTTTTTTACTTCTCAATACACCGCAGTGTTTCATATGAAAGATGCCCACACCAACAAGTGTTTCATCTCACAGGTAAATGTTTGCTGTTAAACACATCTAAAACTCGGGCTTTTTGTAACTGATATATTGCACTTCCTAAGCCCATTAATTGCATGAAAAAGGTTAAATTCAGCAATATTTTTAAACTGAAATCAGTAATCCAAAAGAGAGTTTTATGCTGAATTCTTACCTCTAAAAGCATCTTCCCTTCTTTTTGCAAATGGAACCAACTTTCTGCTTTGAGATGAACTGATTACCAAAAGAAGGAAAAAGAGAACCAAGTATTAAATCTTTAGAATTTTGATCAATATCTACATGACTGCACCTACAATATATACATACTTCTAAAACACACTACACAAAAATCTTTATGCAACGGAAAAAAACAACAAAGAGGCGTTGTACAATAAAATAACCAGCCAAAATATTTTCATTTCCACTTATGATATATCATGATCTTTAAGATTGTACGGTTTCAACCTTATAGGCAATAGATTTCACCGAAAGGAATAATAGTCTCTTACTCCAAAACCTTCAACATTCCAACACATTAAAAAAATTCAACTGTAATTTCAACATATTCAGGGTCACAAACGAAGAATGCTAAACCATACAGCTGATTTAATTTTATCAAGCTTATGCACCAAGTTTACACCTAAAGCTCAGATGCATGTCCAGCTCTATAAACCAGTTAAAAAAATGTCCAATCCAATAAAATGACTTTACAAAACTTGATAAACTTCGAAATGGAACAGAATAGCCCTCATTATTGAAAAATATTTAATTTTCCTATCTCAAATTCTACCAATTTAGATTAGGAAAACCAGATATACAGAGACACATTAGATTTTAATTCTACAATAGCTAATTATTCTATCCATAGTACGTGAACTGTACCAAATGTAATCCATCAAATTACCATTTTCACAATAAAATTTATGCCCATTTTCAGTGAATTCTATCTGGTCCTTAATCCAAGTGAACAGTCAAAACAAAAAATTCAATTAACATGAAAGAAAAACATAAACATGTTATACACAACCAACTACCAATCTCAAGTGCTTTACAATATATATCAAAAATAAAAGAGCAACAAAAAAATACTTCTATCACATAAAGATTAATAAGGTTATATTATATGAGGTTTTCTATACTTCAGGATAATTGGTTTTTCAAGATACAACTACCATTATAAATAAACTCAGCAGACATAATAAAGAACTAAGCAACATCTGTAGAATGCCGCAAACATCAAATATAAGTTTACACACACAGTAACTCAGTGTTCGCCCCAGCTTGAACAGAAAGATACTGACAAAACAATAAGTCTAAATCCTTAGCCAACAAACTATATGAGATGCAAGATAACACAATACAACTAACACACCTTGTACCAGATCAAGCACGAATACATTGCTGAAGAAGTAATCCAAAATCTCAAGGAACAAATAGATGCACTCGAAATACGCATTCATGCTCATTAATGTCCACACAAGGAGAAGAAAGTCCAGCATATTGCCTGTATAATGGGGTTGTACAACAAATATACAATTCTCTGACCCAGAACACATGATAACCCTAGATGAGCAACAATGTAGTTCAATACAGAGAATATTAAAATGTTGTGACAAAAACTGAAAGTGTAGTTCTATAATTGGGGCAAATTGTGTAGGAAAGTCAATATCAAGAGCATCACCTGCTCCACTTTCACGAACTCAGCGTCGAAGGATTTCAGATCCTCGCCGGAACCGCTCTCGTTGCTCACCGGATTCTGGACGCAGAGGGCACACCCAATATTATAGGAAGCATATATAAATCTGAACTGTGATGATGTACAGTGCCAGCAGCTGAGGCGCAAGGCGCAGAAGGCGGCGGAGAGGGCGGCGAGGAGGCTGAGAGAGAAAGAGATGCAGCTGGATGAGGCGGAGGATCCCCGCTCTACTCATCTTATCAACAGTTAAAATCTCTTCTTCTGAAAAAACACGCTCAGATGGAAGCCCTGACACATAATTAGAAGCTTCATGGTTATGTGAATCATTTTTCACTGTTAACTTCCAAAATCCTTCTATTAACCTTTTTCCATAGAGTTGAAAAGGACAGTTCACAAGACGAGTGGTTGGTTGTTTTTCATTTTTTTTCTTCAATTGCAACACCGTGTCTATCTCGATACACCCTGCCCTCTATCACATCCAATAGTCACATATTTATCTTGCCTAGAACCTTTGATGGATAATGCATACCCTTGTGCGGAGTAGAATCCTTTTGCCGCCTTCAGGAGGTCTTCAAGTGTTTGATATTTTGTTTCAAGTAAATCCTTTCCACTTGATGGCTCGAATTCCCCGTGGTGCTCAATGGTAATACTGGAATCCACCATGATGTACAAAATTATCATAGCAAAATTACACTTCTCATAAAAAAAATACTCTAACGCTACAATATTTATGAACAACAGATTATCGTTTTCACGTGTGAAATTCAAATGACAAAATATTAGAATGAAATTATTGAATTGATAAAAGGAAACTTACATGATTAAAAGAAATTCAAGAAACCAAAACCTTCGAAGCCCAATCCAAATTTGGTTTTGCGCTTTGAAATCATCCAGGGGCGCCTCTGATAGAGAAGAAGAGCTGATTAATTTTGGTGGTAATTAAGTCATGATGGTGATTAATTTTGGCGGTAAGAACAGAGAAAACTTCCAAAAAACCTATTTGGAAAGGACTTCAAGATTGAGATTAATGGACGGAGATTGATTTTGGTTGGAGAGAATAATGATTGATTTTCCATATAGACTAATTCTTGGGTGAGGCTGCCTCACCCAAGAGGCAGGACCAAGTAAACATTATTTTTGGTGAGTTTTGATGAATTGACACAAAAGTTTTGATGAGGTGACATGTTTGATAACTGACACCAATATTTGATGATGTGTCGTCGAGATTTGATGAGGTGGTAGTGAGTTATGATGAGGTGGTAGCAATGAAATTTTCCTTATTTGGCCTTGCCTCATGGTGAGGCTGCCTCATAGGAGAATTACTCTTCCATATATTCTCCTACTAAATATAAGAAAGTGAGAAAATTCTAGTTTTTGACCATTAAGGGTAGTTTAGGAAAGAAACAATACTTTTGCTCTGGAAGCTAAATACTGCTCTACCTGCAGCCAAATGTAAATTGTGAGAGTACCTCTTCTGTAAGTATAAGATTGTAATCTATCAATAATCAACTAATTATTGGCAATGTATCTCACTACCAATTGGTTTAAATACATATTCAGTATCTGAAGCATAGTGAAATACGACACTTGGATTTACAGTTCCATAAGTAATTGGACCACCGTTAATGAGAAGACATGAACCATCTTTTTGGTCTGACAGAATTCTTGGATCCACCGGTTCCGTCGTCAGAAAATCGGAGCATGATAGTTTGACCTGAGTTTGAATACAATTGCATTTGTTGAAAACTTTCACCTCCCACTCTGGTTTACCACCAACCACAAGTCCAGTTGTCTTCTGACCAATGTCTATATTGTTCAGAGTGCATGGTTGAGCCGCCCCTGTTTATCGAGAAAGAATGAATATTCTCAAATTACTAAAGACAGAATTAAGACTAAAAGTATTTCTAAATGATAAAAATTTGAATTTAATTAGAACTGCTTTTTAGTAAATTTTATTTTACATGGAAGAAAATCATATCGGAAACTTATAGATCGTAGTACCTTTGCTAACCAGAGCAACGAACAACAGAGGATATAATAGGTTGATAAGAGTTGACATTTTTCTCAGTAGAAATTTTCTCATATGAGGTTGGTGAGGTGTGGTACCACCTATAGGTGGTAGATTTGTTATATATTGATTTTGTTCATAAAAATTGTTAAAAGATATTCATTATCAATGAATTCGATTTCAAAGAAATTGTAAAGATCTATTATTTATTGCTCATACCATGATATCAAAGTATATTAATAAGTTTTACTATATTGAAATTTTAATATTTTGTAGATCAGTTAGCTCTAATTCGTTGCAACTCTAAAGTACTGAAATATATTTTAATAGAGAAAGTTTCAAATAAGGGTGCATTATGGTCAGAGTAGCCCAAAAGGAGACAATTTTCTACAAGATTGGAGTTACTAAACAATTATTTTAATTATTTGAGTTGTTTTTGTTTGGGGCTGATGTTTTTACACTTGAGAGTGATCTTTTATTAGTTTGATCTTTTATTTGGTTTGATCTTATAGATTTTAGGCTTGATGTTTTTATTTAGTTTGATTTCTTAGATTTTGGGCAATATTTTTTCACTTTATTCCTTGATCTTTTATGTTTTATGACCCAAATAATTAAAATAATTGTGTACAGTAACCCCCAATCTTGTAGAAGGCTCCCTTTGGCATGTCCTTATCGTAAGGGGACCTTACATGAGATTTTCTCATTTTAATATACATGCTCTTTTGAACATTTCCGTAATCAGTTCCATTGAGCTCAATATATTTATTTATTTTTCCGTTCAATATGTATAATTTTACTTTTTTTAAGGCTAAACCACCATTGGTGAAGGGAATTTTATTGGCTCCCCAAACCATTAATAATCAAAGAGTTTTACATGATAATTGTTACCATAATTCAGAGAAATAGATGCACTTTTTGATCCGTATGAATGATTCCTGAAAAAACGTTCTATAGAGCAAAACACCACCCCTAGACAACCTACCCTTGGTGTCCTTCATCCCCTGTGGTGAATGCTCTATATCCGGGCTTTCCAGTATCAATCGAAAGGAAGCAAAGAGTGCTACAACAGAGATACAGTAGATAAGCAAAATAGCTTCTGAAGTAAGGATTCCAAGAGAATAAAAAATAGGACGAGTCTTTCTCCTATTTATATGCAGAGACTGTAACTGGCTGTTAGTTGCTAAGAGACTCCAAGGCCGGCATGAGTTGCTTCCATACTCCTGCTTCATGATCCAAAAGTCGTTCAGTGATCAAGCAAGTCCAAACCACCTGCAATTTACACAAAAGACTGCAGTAACTTGTCCTAAATAATTAACATGTTAGAAGTCTAACCGTTGGAACCCCAATCATATCAAGTCTAATAATTCCTTTCAACTTTCTAGGGGCATATACCAAAGATAAATCTGCAGATTGTTGAATTTGAGTGCAATATTTTGAAATAAAATCTGCAGCAGAGTTGGTTTCTCTAAGCACATGGGAAATAGGATGTAGTGTACTAGATTTATGCAAATCATAGCTGCATGAATAAATATTCCACTCAGTGGAATTAGGGTGATTGACACCATTAACTGCCGCAGTACAATCAGATTCAACAAAGAAAGCGTGTAGCTGCATTTTTAAACCAATTTGGTATCCATGATGGATGGCATCTAATTCTGCATGCAAGGGAGATGTGGTGTTAATGCATCTCATTACCATCTTACATACTATCCCATGGGTATTCCTGACAACTATTCCAATAGCAGTGTTGAAGGGATGAGCCTCCAACTGAAATGAAGCATCAACATTAACTTTATATCCAGAATCAGGGGAAACCATTTAACCAATTTAACTGGTCTTGGCATCCTTCTTTTTAGGGAAGGGGTCAGACCAGATTGTAAGAGGAAAAGGTTCTTGTCCCTTGATCCTAACAAAGGAAATGCAGTGAAGATTCTATTAACTTGCTTAATCAGCTCCTTGCAAATACTATCTTTAGTTAGTTTTTTATTTTCATACAACATTTTGTTCCTTCTGTTCCACAAAGCCCAGAACACCATCAAAATGGTTGTTCTTATTACTTTTGTGTGAACTTTGGAGAAGCTTGTGTATGACATATAAAATCTCTATGATCAACATTTATAAACTCGAGGGTCTGAATTACTAGCATGTTATCAAAAAATTCACAGATTTCCATAAAAGATGCACAAGTATTAAAGTAATTATGACCAAGGGAGTCAGCAGAGTTACACATTGGGCATTTTGATGGCAAATTAAAATCAAACCTCATTAGTACATCATCAAAAGGCAGTAATCTGTTCCTTATCCTCCACTTGAGAAAAGAGATCTTTGCAGGGGTTGGAGGGCTCGATACCTATTTAAGACTTTCACTTGGGGGATTCCTGGGCTTGAAACTCAGATAAGCAGATTTGATGGTGAAGTCCCCATTCCTGGATGGCTTCCAAATAAGCATGTCCTCATGATCATATTGTAGTTGAGCTTCCTGCAAGATTAGATTACACTGGTAGCCAAATGAGGCTCCAATACAGGTAAAAAGGTGTCTTTATCTTGAATAAACTCTGCCAAGGAAATGTGAGAGAAAGGAATATCATTATCAGATGGCCATTCATAACAAAGAGCACCAGTTCCAGTCCAAATAGCAAACCAGAAGGGGCAAGACCCTTTACCATATAGAATGACAGAGTTAGTGTTAGCATGTTCTGTGACTGAGCATATTCTCCTCCATGTATGTGAGGTCTTGTATGTTTCTGGCAGAGACCATATGAACCCAGCCCATAATGTCTCATTTTTAGTAGCTTCCACCACATCTTACAAGATAATGAGTCCACCAGTGCCGTGATATTTCTAAATCCTAGGCCATTTTCATGCTTTGGTGCAGATATTATAGACCATTTCCTCCACACTTTCCTCTGGCCATAATCAGTTTCACCCCATACGAATTTTGTAGCCATTGATTCCATCTTCTTTATCACCTTTTTTGGAGGCCTAAGTACTAAGATGATGTGTATGGGTGTACCTAGCAGCATATGGTTGATTAAAACCATCCTCCCAGCATAGCTTAACCACTTATTCTTCCAGTTTTGTGTGGCTTTTTGGATTCTCTCTAAGACAGGCAGATAATGGCTGACCTTATTCCTCCCAGAGAATACTGGTACTCCAAGGTAAGTGAATGACATCTTACCCAGCTTCATTCCCAGTGTTCTTTTAATCTGCCTTGTCCTTCCAACAGGTGTGAGGGAGTGTACAAAATACTCTGATTTTGCATAGTTCACCTTCTGGCCAGAAGAGTTCTCATAGGCATGTAGAAAGGATTTCACTCTGTTTAGGTCCCTCTTCTTAGAGTTGGTGAATAGGGCTGTGTTGTGAGGCCCGGTATTTTTTTAAGTATTAAATGTTATTTCGTGAAACAAAGATTTTACGAAGGATGGATTTGATAAGATAAAAGGTTGAAACAAAATAAATAGAAAGAGTCAATGGAGAACTCTATTTCTTGGATGAATTAGTTATTATTATACTTGAAAAATAAAATAAAAAGAGTTTTTATCTATAGGAACTTCTATATATAGTTATATTCTTAAACTCTAACTGAGAAAAGTTATTATCATTCATGAATACATAAATAAGCTCCTCCTCCCATCTTTTCACCTTAAAAACTAAAAACTCAATAGCATCATTACTAGACAATAGAGGAAGAGCCAGGGATAGGTTTAAGCAAGCAAGGAAAGTGCAAATCTGATCTCTCATGTCATTAACCGATTATCTCATCATTCAAATTGTAAGTTTTCCTCCCTTGATCAAGTTAACCTGATAAACTAGTATAAGAGAAAGTGATTTTGTTTTATAATTGATCAGTGGTATAATATATTAGGGAATAGTGGAGGTAAAACTCTATATCGGTGAAGTTTAAGATACAGGTCTGTATTAAACTGATCGTTTGAAGGGTATAATATCTTTATAATTTAGTATTGAAACTTTCGTATGAAATATATTGAAATATAGTTTGTAATGGTATAAGAATAGTAATATTTGGAATTTTGAGTGAAAAGATATGGTCATTTTAGTAACTGGTGGTTAGAAGCGAATTTCATTGTTTCTGTTATTTTGTTCTTCAGTCATCTTGAAACGGTTCGTTTACATCTAAATAAAAGTTAAAATATTATGTAAAATATATATATAATGAAATATATTATTGTTTAGTTTATAACGATATAAGTTTCATAATTTTATGAACTATGTGCAAAACGTTATGATTGTTTAAGTGAGCACTGGTCAGTAAATGACTCTCCAGTTCCAGTTTATGTTAAAGGGGATGGTTATAGAGTAAATCGTAAATGAAATTCAGATTATAAACTATCAAATAAAAGGTACAAAAGTCTAGTTTTTAAATATTTAAACTATATAATTTTATGAGTAAAGTGCTATGAGTTATGATCAGTTTTGTAAGTACTGGTCAGTAGTAAACTCTTCAGTTCTAGTTCATGTAAAAGGAAATTTACGGAGGATAAATCGTGAATGGAGTTTAGATTACAAATATTCAAATGAAAGATACAGATGTCTAATTTCTAAATATTAAAACCCTATAATTTTAAGAAATACGTGTCATGAGTTATGATCAGTTTCATGAGTACTAACCATAAGTGTCAATTCAGTTTCAACAATTGTTAATTCGATTTATGTAAATCCTAAAGGGTGGTTGATTAGTTGCATGCTATATAATATTTGCAGGTTTCATTGAATCTCATAGATCTTGAATTGCATGAAAGGTGAGGGTTTTAATGTTTTTCAATCCCTTTTCAAAAAGCACTTGTGATTAGTTAAATGCTCAATTATTCATATGTTTAATTAAGGATGTGCTCTGGTGGTTGGTCTTTGTTATGATTATTTGCAACGTGTGAATTGCTTGTTATAATCGATATGTTACACTAAAGGTTAAGTGTATATTGATGCTAACAAAATCCGCCCGTTCCCCGGCTCTCAACGCTATCCGGGTCTCCTTCCAATTAAGTCCGCAACGATCCTGCAAAACAATCCCCGGGAGGCGTCCCGGGGAAGAAGCTCCGGCGTGATGATGAGATGGGGATAACGATGAGGGGAAAACATACGGAAATGCTCTCAATATAAAGTAGAGAGATATATGCCACATACCTTGTTCACTGTTTGGGACTAGTATTTTGTTAAAGTTCTAATTGGGATTTTCCTGTAGTGTTCTCCTTGCTCAGCCCTGTAAACCGGCGTGGACAGAACAAAGGTCCGACGATCAAATCAGAGGTGAAAACCATCGTTCTGATCAGGATATTTTGTAGGGATGAGCAGTGAACTTAATTGTTCTGGTCATCGGTCTGGTCTTATTTATAGCCATTTGAGCTGCCGACATCGAACAGTATACTCCGCTACAGTGCTTGGACTCGTCTGTGGGCTGGAACATGGTCCAGTCCAGCTTGGGCCTTCTGCTTGGGCCTTTGACCATTCCAGGGAATAGTACCATATTTATCATATTTATAGTTGATGTTGCCTGCTTTGGATAAGAGTCAGGACCACTTCTCCTTGTCACTATCTGTCCTCCTTCTTGTCCAGATGTGACTCTCGCGGGAAAGGCGCTGCTTCCTCAATCCTGGGCCATGGGCCCTTTTCCCGGCCCAGTAGAGTGCCGGGCCGGTATTATCACTAGCCCCCTAGACCAGTCATCCAAGCTTCTGTGATGCGGGGGACTAGTCTCCTACGCTCCTCCTCCTGTCATTATTTCTTTTGGTAGAACCCATCTGCTAAACCACCGCTGAAGGTCCCTCCAAGAGGCAGACCTAAAGGGCCTGGTGCCCCAGTTATGGGAATCTCTGAAGATGTCTTCCAGGGTCCCTTCTGCTTCAGATATCAAGAAGGCCAAGCTGCCAGAGATTTACGAGGCTTCTTTTCCTGACCCCGGCCTAGAAAGCTTCAACATTTATGGGGTAGTCCCGGAGACACCCCATTGGGCAGAGAATTACTACGAGTACTGCGCGGTGCCTGAAAACTTTGGGTACCGCGCGGTCCATGATCAAGGGGACGACTGCCGGCTTGGTCTTGGTGCGGGTCAAGACGACCTGCTGTACCAGTCCCGGAAGGCCACGCGGAAGGTAGGGTTTCCCGGGCGATCCGCTGATGAGCCCGCGGTGGACGCCCCTGCTTATGCCGGCCCAGAGTGGACTACTGAGGATCTCACGGAGCTGGAAAGGAGGTTTGAAAGAGCTCATGCTGCTCCGAGAGAAAGGGCCCCTGCCGAGGACAATGTACAGTCCTAGACTCTAGTCTACCTCTTTTTTTTTGTAATCTCTTTTTTTTCTAAGTATTTTGTAACTTACCTCCCCGGGGGGTGTATGTAGAACTTTGGCCTTAGTGCCCATTTTGATTAATATAAAGTTCTACTTTTTAATGAGATTATTATCTTTTGTAGTGTGAGCGTCATTTAAAGGAGGTTCTCCCGCAAGGACCCACACCTTATGTTTTCCCTCATCCAAGTAGCTCTTCCGGCACCTACTTCTCTCTCTCTCTCTCTCTCTCGCGTTGGGTGCCTCCAGTGCTCTTTCCTTCAGAGGAAACTAGCCCATTGGAGGTTTGGATCGAGGCAACCAGGCTAATCGGGCCTTGGCCGAGGTGGGGCTAGGTTACTTCCTTCAGGAGTTTGGGTCGATCCGGGTGATGGAATCATTTCTCAAGGAGGTTGAGACCAAGTTTGGATCGTTAAACCAGTGCTTCGACCTTGCTTCCGACCATATGCGGGAAGCCCTGAATCCCCACCAAACCATTGCCGAGTTGCAGGCCCTTCATGACGACACTCAACATCGCACCGCCAAGGAGCTTGGTATGGTGTGGGGTGAACTCGAGTGGGCCCAGGAAAAGCTGAAAAAGCTAGAGACCCGCAGTGCACAGAATAGACTAATTTGTGACTTGGAGAAGGAGAATCGGTCCCATACTCACAGGAATAGGGTCCTCCAAGATGCTCTACTGGTTGTCCGGTTATCCTACCACCTTCTGGGTCTCAAGGTCGGCTTAGTTAGGGTGTCTCCCCTTACTGACGTTCCAGTCGGGGTTCGCAGGACAATTGAGCGCATGGATGTTAACCCGAGGAAGTTTGGGGAGGGAGCTCCTAGTCATGGGGCCTATCTGGACGCCGTGGAGTGGCATAATAAGATAGCCGCGGGAGACGTTGAGCCTTATCCCTCTAGCCTTCATCGAGTCCCTGCCCGGGTGGAGGTAGATGTGGCGTATGAAAGGCACGAGGATATGTCCGTGTCTATCGACCCGGAAGAAGTAGCACGCCGGATAAGGCACGTCCGGGAGATTGCCGATTTTGGAGTCACCACCAAGGGGGTGAAGACCGCTGAGGGTACCCGCATTAGTCGGGAAGAGAAGGGTAAAGGCGCGGCGGACTTGTTCCCTAAGTACAAGTTTGTCACTTCTGCCGGGGTAAGAAGGATGCGCCTGGCGGAACTACTTCCAGAAGGGTCCATGGTTGTTCCTATCCTAGAACTAAACGAAGAAGATGCTGAGCAATTGGAAGAGGAACTTGCGTGGAATCAATCTCTGGACGCCCGCTTTGCCGAAGACATCCTGTCTTCTCAATTCTTTAGAGGGGGTTTCCGCCCGGGTAACCCTGAGGGTGCTTCCGGGTCAGGCCTTAAGTGGGCGTAGTGGTGCCTAGATAGGAAAACCTGTATATAAAATGCTATATAATTGTTCCTCTGTAATATAACAGCATACTTGTGTGTTTTGAAATTTAAAGATAATGAATAAAAGTTTTTTCGGAAACCTATCTTTTCATTAATTCTTTCATGCAAGCATTACATTCTCTGGTCCACGGGCTTCTTTCAAGCTCCGAGTCCAATCTAGCGGGGCACCCAAATGGGAGCTACCCATGAGTCCCTTTTTTACAATTTTTCCTCTCTAAACCCGGGACGAGGCCAACGTCAGGGCTATCTCTCCGGGCATATTCATGCTTCCGGGAGGGGCATATCCATGCCTGGCATATTCATGCCTTAGTAGCTAAGGTTCTGTGCGGGGAACTCTACTTCCCGTAGAACCTTCTTAAATAAGCTTCATTCCATCTCCTGGGGATCTCCTTTCCTTGCTTGTCCTCCAGCACATAGCTTCCTCCCGGGTATGCCTCCTTTACCCTATATGGCCCTTCCCAGTTGGGTGCCGGTTTCCCTTCCAGGGATTGGTGGCTCTTGTCATTCCTCCTCATCACCCAGTCCCCCGGGGTGAAAACTTCCTTTCGCACCCTTCTATCGTGATACCTCTTTACTCATTCCTTCACTTTTCCCTTCTGGAGCGCCGCATTCTCTCACTTTTCTTCCAAAAGATCCAAGTCAAGGCTCCGTCCGACGTCCTTCTCCTCCGGGCGCTGGAATTGGGTCCGAGGGCTCGGGATCCCAATCTCCGCGGGTATCACTACCTCGGATCCATATACCAGGCAGTATGGAGACTCCCCTGTAGCTGAGCTTTCTGTGGTTCGGTGGGCCCAGAGGACACTGGGCAACTCCCAAATCCAATTCCCCCGCTCATTCCAAGCGGGTTTTTAGGCCTTTGACGATGGTACAGTTGGTGACTTCCACTTGCCCATTGGCTTGGGGGTGGTACACAGATGTTAACCTCTGCTCTATGCCGTACTTGACACACCATGATTTGAAGGGATCGTTTTCAAATCGCGCCCTATTGTCTGTGACTATGATCTTTGGGATACCGAATCGACAAATGATGTTCTTCCAACAAAACTTGACACAAGTTAGCCCCCGTATGTTGGTGAGTGGCTCTGCCTCCACCCATTTGCTGAAGTAGTCGATTGCCACAATCACGTACTTGGCTCCTCCCGGGGCAGTGGGAAATGGCCCTACCAAGTCAATTCCCCACATGCTGAACGACCAAGCTCCTGTGACCCCAATTAACTCCTCCCGGGGAACATGGATTAGTGGGGCAAAGGTTTGGCATGACAGGCATTCCTGGACATATTTTTCCGCATCTTTGAACAGCGTCGGCCAGTAATACCCCAGCCTTAAGATTTTCCTAGCCAACATACTTTGGCGCTTTAACTCTCAGCTTCCGGGCTTGCACCCTATCCTTCGGGGCGGTCCCTTCTTCCAGGTACGCCCGCATGGGGGCGATCCAGGATTCTTCCTCGTTTATGAACATTACTTGGTCGTTCTCCTGGTAGCTCCTTCTTCCCAACACCTCCATATACGACTTTTGCTCAAAGCATCCGCTTTACTATTCTCCTCCTGGGGAACCTGGACCAGATTGAAGGTTTCGAACTCGGCTACACACAATCTGGGAGTCGCTGTTTGCCGTGAGAGCTTTGATGTCCATCTCTCTTGCCAACCTTAATCTTGTGATCAAAGCCTCGTACTCGGCCTCATTGTTGGTTGTTTTGAAAGTGAACTGGACCGCATAAGGATATTCCTTCCCTTCCGGGCTAACCAACAAGACTCCCGCTCCGCTGCCTCCGGAGTGTGCCAAACCGTCCACGTACAGCTTCCAAGCCGAGACTATCTCATCCATTTCCTTCTCCTCGTGTATCCTTGCTTCTGACTCCACCAGGAAGTTTGCTAGGGCCTGCCCCTTGATGGCCCTTCTTGGCTCATACCGGATTTTATACTCTCCTAACTCTATAGCCCATTTCATCATTCTCCCCGATGCCTCCGGCTTGAACATGACTTGTTTGAGCGGGTAATTGGTGAGAACCACTATGGAATGGCCCTGGAAGTAAGGTTTAAGCCTCCTTGAAGCGTGCACCAATGCCAGAACCAGTTGCTCCAACTCAGTATACCGGGTTTCTGCCCCCGAAGTGCCCGGCTAACAAAGTAAATTGGGTGCTGCTTTCCCTCCTCTTCTTTGATTAGCACGACACTCACTGCTTCCCGGGATGCCGCTATGTACAGAAAAAGTTCCTCCCCCAGGGATGGCTTCTTTAAGGTTGGCAACTGTCGAATGTGCTCTTTCAGGCTTTGGAACGCCATTTCACACTCCCCAGACCACTCAAACGCCTTGGCCTTCCTGAGAATGTTGAAGATGGGCAGTTGCATGTCTACCCCTTTCGACAGGAATCGGCTGAGAGCCGCGAGGGACCCTGTTAACCGCTCTACTTCCTTCACCGACCTGGGAGAGGTCATCTTGGCTATGGCCTCTACCTTCTCCGGGTTGACGTCGATGCCCCGACTTGATACCATGAAACCTAAAAACTTTCCCGCACCCACTCCAATGGTATTTTTGGAGGGGTTCAGCTTTAGATTGCTCCTCTCCAGCTTTTCAAACATCTCCTCCAGGTCATTCAAGAAAGCCCCGTAAGCCCTGCTTTTAACCACCATGTCATCGACATACACCTCCATGTTCCTTCCCACTTGGTCCTTAAAGAGTTTTTCCACCATCCTCTGATAAGTAGCCCCCGCATTTTTCAACCCAAAGGGCATCTTCTTGTAGCAAAACGTACCAAAGTCGGTGATGAAGGAGGTTTTTGCCTTGTCCGCCTCATCCATCTGTACCTGGTGATAGCCTTTGTGCGCATCAAAGAAAGCTAGCACCGAATAACCTGCGATAGCCTCTGCCAACCGATCCAAATTTGGGAGATGATAACTATCTTTGGGGCAGCACTTGTTCAAGTCTGTAAAGTCGATGCATATGCGCCAGCTTCCATCATGCTTCTTTACTAAGACCGGGTTAGCTATCCACTCCGGGTAAATGATTTCCTCGACCACCCCGACTCTCTCCAACTTCTGAACTTCATTTTTTATGAATTCCGCTCTCTCCGGGGCTACCGGTCTATTCTTCTTCCTGACCGGCTTGGTTGCCGGGCTTATGTTTAACTTGTGTACCCCCAGCTCTGGTAACACTCCCACCATGTCCTCTGGGCTCCATGAGAACACTCCTTGGTATCTGGCCAAGAGTTCCTTCAGTGCGCCTTTTACTTCCTCCGGGAGATCCTTTCCTACTGTGACCATCCCTTTGTCCGCCACTTGCATTTCCTCCAACTCTTGGCGGGGAGCTTCTCCATGTATTTCCCCTACTGCTTTCTTTGCGTCCAACACTGCCGTCATCATGCAACTTCTTGCGACTGATTGGCTTCCCCGCACGACCGCTACTCCTTGCGAGGTGGGGAACTTCATTATCAGCAGATATGGGCAATTTGCTGCCCGGGCTTGGGTTAGCCATGGTCTTCCTATGATTACGTTGTATGGTGAGGGGGCATCGATAACCGCAAAGTTGCAAGTCACTGAGACCCTCTTGCTCCGATCCTTCTCATCCACCATACATATTGCAAGGGGGATAATGCCTAGAGGAACTTTTGTTTTGCCCGTGAACCCTGACAGGGGAGACGAGAGAGGTTTCAGGTTCTGTCTTCCAATCCCTAATTGATCAAAGCAAGAAGTGAACATGATCTCCACACTGCTCCCGTCGTCCACAAACACCCTCTTGACCAGGAACCCTTCGATCTCCGTTGTTACAACCATTGGGTCTGAATGGGGTATCTGTGGCGGGGCTGCGTCCGCCTCAGAGAAATTGATAGTTTCGTTGGGGTGGAACCTTTTTCCCTGGGTCTCTCCCGGGGAGACATATCGCGTCTGGGCCCGGATGGCAGAAACTAACTGGCATGCTTCTCCAATTTCTCCACTTATCACGTTGATCATCCTGTTAGGTACTGGGGCCGGTTCCACCGCTTGGACTGGTACGGCTGCTATGGCGGGCTGCCTCGGGACCCTGTTGCCTTGGTTTCTCCCATTTCCCCTCCTGGGGTTGGGCTCCATCTCCTCCGGGGTTGCTCATGAGGCTGGTCCCGGACCGGGTATTCCTTCTTTGCTTCCGCCGCCACACAGTCTCTCAGCTGCCCCCACTCTATCAATTTTTCTATTTCATTCCTCAGCCTCCTACATCCCTCTGTTGTGTGCCCGTAAGATTTGTGGTAGGCGCACCACTTATCCGCATTTTCCCTGGACGGGTCCCCTGGATAGGCAACGGATCCGGGAACAAATCCTTGTGAATAGCGTGTATCTCCGTTCGGTATTTGCTGAGCGGGGTGAAGCTATATGCTCTTGCCCGGTTCTCCGGCGCGGGACCTGGATCCCTTCTGTTTGGCTCTGTCACCCTTCTCCTTTCTGTCTTATCTGGGAGGAATCCCCCAGATTCTTCCTTTCTCTTCCGCGTGGCATCATTAACCGCGCAATACAGCTGTACCGTCATTTGCAAGTTGTGAAAAGTTTCCGGGATATTTTTCATTAAATTCTGAAACAGCGCCATATCCCTCAGGCCATTTATAAATCCACTAATCACCGTCTTCTCCTGCTGCTTCCTGTTGATGACCTTCATACTATCATTCATGTACCGTCGGTAATATTCCATTGGTCCATCTACAGCCTTCTGCCGGGTGGCAAGAGCTCAGTCAGCTGCTTTCCTTCCTTCTTCAATCCGGCGTATCTAAACAACATAGCCTTAGAAAAATCGTAATAATCCTTAAGGCTTTCCCGAGGCAAGGAATCGAACCATAGGAGACAGTTTCCTCTTAGGTAGCAACCCACTAGCTTGCATCTCAACTCCTCCGGGAAGTCCCTCGACACCATCAGGTTCTGGTACGTCCTGACAAACTCCTACGGGTCTATCTCTCCATTATATGTTGGGATTCCCTCCAGGACCCGAAGGCCCGGCGGCCATGGGTATGCAAGCACTCGAGGTACCCATGGGGAGGTGGGTTTGGCTCCATTTCTTCCAACTAGCTTGTCTGGTCTCGCCTCCAACGAGTTGGGATCCTGCTGCACCACCTGATAACCCCGCATCATATCGTCCTTGATATTACCGGCCCAAAGGCCTACTGAGTTGGGAAGAGGGTCCACGGCCCAGCATCAGAAGCGCGATGCTTTCCCCGCTAAGGGGCACGTCCGGACAAGAAAGAAGGATAGACGGGGACAAAGGGAAGTGGTCCTGAACCTTATCTCAAGCAGGCAAGTTCGGCTATAAATACTAGTTTCAAACAGTGAGTGAGGTATGTGACTTATATCTCTCTACTTTATATTGAGAGCACCTTCCGTATGTTTTTCCTCCATCGCTATCCCCATCTCATCATCACGCCGGAGCCTCTTCCCCGGGACGCCTCCCAGGGATTGTTTTGCAGGGTCATTGCGGGCTGATCTGGAAGGAGACCCGGATAGCTAATCCACCCAGAAGCGGACGGAAATTGGTAGCATCAATTGGCACGCCCGGTGGGACCTTTCCATCTTCGCATGATGGAGTCGCCAAGGAGAGGGCGCGGGCGCCCGAAGAAGAACGCGGCACCTTCAGGGGGTGGTTCCCTTCCACCCCCAGGAGATGATGTGACCTTGAGGCAGTTGCAGGAGGAGGCTAGACACCAGCGGGAGCTAGGGGTACCGTAGGATGGCCACGTGGAAATTGCCTCCGACGAAGACGACTCGGAAAGAGAGTACCAGGAGGAGCAAGGACCAAGGCCCGCCGGGGGAGGCAGTCCCCGGGCCCAGGGGCCTGAAGCCCGGGAGGAGGGGCAATCCTTAGTCGAGTCGGAGGGGGTGGCGGCGTTAGAGTTCATGAGAGCCATCTAAGAGTTGTACCGCCAGTGGGTACTCTCTACCCGGGAAAGTTGTAGGCGGAGGGAGCCTGGGGGAAACCCGGCAGGCCCTCCACGGGGGTATCAAAGAGAGGTTATTGACCTGGATGGAGTCGTTCAGCCGCCGAGGATACAGGGGCGTGTGAACTCTTCCACCGTCCCACCTTCTTTCCCTCTGAGTTTCGGGGTCGGAGGGGGAGCGGCTATGGGATGACAATCGAATTTGGTTCCACACGCTCCACCCTATTACCCGCGTTCCAGCTGGGGGACGGGACAAATTGGGTACGACCTGCCAGTCATGCCGGTGGAGTCGCTGGGTTACCAGGCCCCTGGAACCCAGGGGAACCCGATCCAGTATTCCATGCCCATGCATGGATCAATAGGGATGAACTACGGTCACCCGGAGAGAGACTACCGGGAGGACGATAGGACGCGGGGCTATCAGATGGCGCAGCAGGACCCCAACTCTCTGGAGGCCCGACTAGACAAACTGGTGGGAAGAAACGGGGCAAAACCTACCTCCCCTTGGGTCCCTCGAGTGCTTGCGTACCCATGGCCCCCGGGCCTCCGGACCCCTGAGGGAATCCCAACATACAATGGAGAGACAGACCCGGAAGAGTTTGTCAGAACGTACCAGAACTTAATGGTGTCAAGGGACTTCCCGGAGGAATTAAGATGCAAGTTGGTGGGCTGTTACCTGAGAGGGAACTGTCTTTCGTGGTTTGATTCCTTGCCCGAGAAAGCCTCAGAGATTATTACGATTTCTCTAAGGCTTTACTGTTCAGATACGCCGGGTTAAAAAAGGAAGGAAAGCAGCTGACTGAGCTTCTGGCCACCCGGCAGAAGGCTGCAGAAGGGTCAATGGAGTACTACCGAGGTACATGGACGACAGCATGAAGGTCGTCGACAGGCAGCAGCAGGAGAAGACGGTGATTAGCGGATTTATAAATGGCCTGAGGGATATGGCGTTGTTCCAGAAGTTGATGGAAAACATCCCGGAAACCTTTCACAACCTACAGATGGCGGTGCAACTGTACTGTGCGGTTAATGATGCCACGCGGAAGAGAAAAAAAGAATCCGGGGGATTCCTCCCGGATAAGATGGAGAGAAGGAGGACGGTTGACCCAAGTAGAAGGGACCCTGCTCCCGCGCCGGTAAATCGATCAAGAGCAGACAGTTTTACCCCGCTCAGCAAATCCCGAACGGAGATCCATGCTATCCACAAGGATTTGTTCCCGGATCCGTTGCCTATCCAAGGGACCCCGTCTAGGGAAAATGCGGACAAATGGTGCGCATATCACAAGTCTTATGGACATTCGACAGAGGGGTGTAGGATGCTGAGGAACGAGATAGAAAAATTGATAGAGCGGGGACAGCTGAGAGATTGTGTGGCGATGGAAGCAAAGAAGGAGAATCCCCGAGACCAGCCTGAAGAGCAGCCCCGGAGGAGGTGGAGGCCTAACCCGGGGAGAGGAAACGGGAGAAATCAGGGCAACCAAGGCAACAGGGCTCCGGGGAGGCCTGCCATAGCTGCCGCACCAGTTCAAGCAGTGGAACCTGCCCCGGTACCCAACAGGATGATCAACGTGATAAGTGGAGAAATCGGAGAAGCATGCCAGTCAGTTTCTGCCATCCGGGCTCGGACGCGATATGTTCCCCCGGGAGAGATTCAGGGAAAAAGATTTCGCCCTGAGGAGGCTTTCACTTTCTCTGAAGCGGATGCAGTCCCGCCTCAGATACCCCATTCTGACCCAATGGTGGTGACAGCGGAGATTGAAGGTTTCTTGATCAAGAGGGTGTTCGTAGATGACGGGAGCAGTGTGGAGATCATGTTCGCTTCCTGCTTTGATCAATTGGGAACTGGGAGACAGAACTTGAAACCCCCTTCATCTCCCTTGTCAGGATTCACTGGCAAACCTGAAGTCCCTCTAGGAGTTATTCCCCTCGCAGTATGTATGGTGGATGAGAAGGATCAGAGCAAGAGGGTCTCAGTGATGTGCAACTTTGCGATTATTGATGCACCCTCACCATATAACGTAATCATAGGAAGACCGTGGCTAACCCAAGCCCGGGCAGCGAGTTGTCCGTATCTGCTGACGATGAAGTTCCCCACTGCACAAGGTGTGGCGATTGTGCGGGGAAGTCAAGCAGTAGCAAGAAGTTGCATGATGATGGCGGTCCGGGACGCAAAGAAAGCAGTATGGGCGGTACATGGAGAAGTTCCCCGGCAAGAACTGGAGGAAATGCAGGTGGCGGACAAAGGGACGGTCACAGTGGGAAAAGACCTCCCGGACGAAGTAAAAGGCGCACTGAAGGAACTTTTGGCCAGGTATCAGGGAGTATTCTCGTGGAGCCCGGAGGACATGGTGGGGGTATTGCCAGAGTTGGGGGTACACAAGCTGAACATAAGCCCGGCAACAAAACCCATCAGGCAGAAGAAAAGACCTGTAGCCCCGGAAAGAGCGGAATTTATAAAGAATAAAGTAAAGAAATTGGAAAAAGCCGGGGTGGTCGAGGAAATCATCTACCCGGAATGGATAGCTAACCCGGTCTTAGTAAAGAAGCACGATGGAAGCTGGCGCATGTGTATCGACTTCACAGATTTGAACAAATGTTGCCTCAAAGACTATTATCCTCTCCCAAATTTGGACCGGTTGGCAGAGGCTATAGCGGGGTACTCGGTGCTGGCCTTCTTCGATGCACATAAAGGGTATCACCAAGTGCAGATAGATGAGGCGGATAAAGCGAAAACCTCCTTCATCACCGATTTCGGAACCTTCTGCTACAAGAAAATGCCCTTTGGACTGAAGAACGCGGGGGCTACGTATCAGAGAATGGTGGACAAACTCTTCAAGGACCAAGTGGGAAGAAACATGGAGGTGTATGTCGACGATATGGTGGTCAAAAGCAGGGCTTACGGAGCTTTCCTGAATGACCTGGAGGAGATGTTTGAAAAGCTAGAACGGAGTAATCTAAAGTTGAACCCCTCCAAAAGTACCATTGGAGTGGGGGCGGGGAAGTTCTTGGGTTTCATGGTGTCAAGTCGGGGCATCGATGTTAACCCGGAGAAGGTAGAGGCCATAGCTAAGATGACCTCCCCCAGGTCGGTGAAAGAAGTACAGCGGTTGACAGGGTCTCTCGCGGCTCTCAGTCGATTCCTATCAAAGGGGGCAGATAGGCAGTTGCCTTTCTTCAAAATTCTCAAGAAGGCCAAGGCGTTTGAGTGGTCCGGAGAATGTGAGGAGGCGTTCCAAAATCTGAAAGAGCACCTTCAACAATTGCCAACTTTTAAAAGGCCACTCCCAGGGGAGGAGCTTTTTCTGTACATAGCAGCATCCCGGGAAGCGGTAAGTGCCGTGCTAATCAAAGAAGAGAAGGGGAAGCAGCACCCAATCTATTTTGTTAGCCGGGCACTTCGGGGGGCAGAAACCCGGTACACTGACTTGGAACAGTTGGTCCTGGCACTGGTGCATGCTTCAAGGAGGCTTAAACCCTACTTCCAAGGCCATCCCATAGTGGTCCTTACCAATTACCCGCTAAGACAAGTCATGTTCAAGCCGGAGGCATCAGGGAGAATGATGAAATGGGCTATAGAGCTGGGAGAGTATGAAATCCGGTATGAGCCAAGAAGGGCTATCAAGGGCCAGGCCTTAGCGGACTTCTTGTTGGAATCAGAAGCAAGGATAAATGAGGAACATGAGACGCCTAACACTCCGGAGAATATGACTAAGGCTGAGACAGACCCGGCTTGGAAGTTATATGTGGACGGATCGGCACACTCTGGGGGCAGTGCACTAGTGCAGAAAGCTTGATTAAAGGCTTTCAAGGGAAGGCTGTTCGTTGAAAAATTTCAAAAAATGCTGTGCAACAATATTTCCGATAACGGAAGCATGTAATTCTAGGAGTTCTATCATTAGACAATTTTTGAAAAAAATTTAGAAAACGGTCAAATATGAACCGCTGTCTAAATTTTTTCATAAACGGCGTTTTATAATACCAGCTGTCCAATGTAATAAAAGACGGCGTTTTTTTAGAAACGCTGTCGAAACAAAGTACTTTCCGATAACGGAAGCCCAGTTCCGAGATGGGAAGCAATATTCTTGTAAATAATTTTTGGGTTCCGAAGTTGGAAGTAAAGAAGTTAGCGATTAACCAGAAAAACAAGCATATTTCCGATATCTAGGACCAATTCTAATATATATTTTTAGGTTCCGAATTCGGAAGTACTAATAAGTTCCCGATCCCGGTTAATGTAGTAATCGGAGCTAAATTTTGACTTTTTTAAAGTTTGACCGGCGTAAATATTTTACTGTTTCGACATATTTTACGTAGAATCTCATCATAGTTCCGAGATCGGAACCTTATTCTAGTACATTTTTAGGTTCCGGGATCGGAAGTGAATATAATTTCCCAATCCCTATTAGTTCCGGATTCGGAAATAAATTTTTAAAAAAATTGAAAATACGTTAACCTAAAATACATGACTCTATTTTTTCGAAAACCTAGCAGGAAAGAGATACTCAATTTTAAAGGGCTGAGTCGGAAGACTATGTAAATAAAGGGGCAATACCTATATATTCAGGAACGGGTAATCACTTGTGAATGCCATAAATCTTTTGTATTTATGAAGAAATAATTGGTGTGGTCGAAGACTCGTGATCCGTCTACAACGAACAGAACAAGGCAACGAACGATACAAGGTTATTAGAGCATCCACAATGGTGCTCCTTAAGTGCACTTTTCTTAATAAGGAACACTCCTTAATTAAGAAGGTCCATTGTGGAGTTTTAAGAACAACTCCTTATTTAGGGAGTGATTACCTCTTTTATTGTGATTGACTAGCCAATAAAAACACTACTCTTGCCATTGAGTATTTTTTTAATTATAAGTTTAAAAATAAAAAATAAAGAAAAGAAGTGCTTCTTAAGTATTGTTCTAGTGTTAGTGTTGGATTTTTCTTTAGTTTTGCTCAAAATTGATTATGTGGCACTTAAGAAGCGCTCTTTATCTTCAAACTATTTTGGATGCTCTTACTTGCTTACGAGATATTGAATACATGAACTATCATATTTTACAAGATTAATTGGGGCTTTTTATGTGAATTCATTGATTGAGTAATTTAATTGATATGATTTAAATATAGGGGGTTGCTCCATGCAGGTCCATTTTTCTCTTGCAGGTCCGTATTTTTACTATAATACCCTTAATATTGTTAAGACAAAAAATGGGCTTGAAATCATAGGGTTCCATCAGGGGGCATTATGGTAAAAATACGGACCTGCAAGAGAAAAATGGACCTGCATGGAGAAATTGCTTAAATATATTGTGATTTACATTGTAGGAGTATGAACTTGGATCGTGTTTGTATTGTTGGATCGAACATTCGAACATCTACTGAATATAGGGAGTTTATCAAATATTTCATTGAAGTTGCTTCTAATCATGCGAGAATGAAGAATATGTCGATGATGCGATGTCTATGTAAGGATTGTAGGAATGATGTGTATCTAGGGAGCAGGGATTACGCTCACATTTGATTATAAGGGGATTTGAGGATTCATATACCAAGTGGATATGGCATAGGGAAAACGTAGATGTATGAGATGAAATCAATGATGAATGTCATGAAAATTATTAATAAATAGAATTCATACTAGATATCAGAAATAGGGGTGTAAATGAATTGAACCGTTCGTGAACAACTCGGTCAAAATTCGTGTTCGAACTCGATTTGACCAGTTCAAAATCGAACTCGAGCTCGTTAGTTAATAAATGAGTTCGAACTCGAGATCATAACTCGATAGCCTCGTTGAACAGCTCGAGAATAATTTATAGGTACTATATTTAGAATTTATAAAAATAATTTACATGTCTTAAAGAAGGTAATTATATGTTTATTAATTTTTCTTTTCATTTATTTATTTTAGTCTTTTTTATATAAAAAAACTAAGAGAATACATTTTGAATAAGAAATGGATAAGATATGACGTTATGAAGATTAAAAAAGAAGTAAAGTAAATCTTGAGAGAAAAGGAAAGAGAAAAAGGGAAGGGATGAAAGTTTGAATCCCACATTGGTGGCAAGAGAAAGGGAGAAATTTTCTCTAAGTTATAAATTGATCTCATTTCCTAACCATTCTTAGTCCAACTTGCTTTGGTGGATTTCCATGTGCAAAGCCATATTTAAATGTTTTGGCTTGAATTGGGCTTCTAAACATTAATAACAAATAGAATTCATACTCGACATTGTAACATTAAATATATCGAAATAGTCATAGAATCCGGTCGATTGCGGTCAATATTAGTGTGAAATAAAATTGAATTTGCGGTGTCGGAAACTTTAAAACTAACTAGAATTCATACTAGATACCGTAACCTATAATAAATCGAAACGCTTATAGAATCTGGAAAACGGTGAAAAAAAACCAACAAGTAGAATTGGATTTCCTAATTCGGAATAATACTCATTAACCAGAATGGAATCTAGAATACGTAAACTATGCAAAATCGAATATGGACTCGTATTCATAAACCTAATGGCCGGATAATTTTATTCCGGCGACAAATAAACGGAAAATACTAACTTCCGAACACGGAACTAATGTAGAGTAAATTCCAGAATCTTAAGTTCCGCCACCGGAAATAAATGGAAAGCGGTTGGAAAATAAACAATGGATAACGTTTGAAAAAGCCTTTGATTATCTCATTGGACGTCTCCTAATTAAACGCTGTCTAAAGAAATACAATGGACGGCTCAGCCACCTACGGCTCCTCCAAAATGCCTTCTATCGCTCAAATAACAGCCGTTAATCCTATGCTCTCCCACTAGTGGTGGAGCGGGAGTACTGTTAGTCAGCCCGGAAGGGAAGGAGTATCCCTACGCGGTCCAGTTCACTTTCAAAACAACCAACAATGAAGCTGAGTACGAAGCTTTAATCGCGGGATTAAGGTTGGCAAAAGAGATGGAAATCAAAACTCTCACGGCACACAGTGATTCCCAGAGTGTAGTGCAGCAGGTAAAGGGAGAATATGAAGCCCGGGAAAGGAGCCTACAGAAGTACTTGGAAGCGGTGAAGCCTCTGATAGCCGGGTTTAAAACCTTCGACTTGGTTCAAGTCCCCCGGGAGAAGAACAGTAAAGCAGATGTTTTGAGCAAGTTGGCTTCCTCAGAATTGAAACCTGAGCCCGACCAAAAGTTGTACTTGGAGGTACTAGGAAGAAGGAGCTACCAGGAGGATGATCAAGTAATGCTGGTGACTGAGGAAGAATCCTGGATCACGCCCATGCGGGCGTACCTAGAAGAAGGAACCACCCCGGAGGATAAGGCTCAGGCCCGGAAGCTAAGAGTTAAGGCGCGTAAGTATGCGATCCAGGGAGGGGAGCTGTACAAAAGAGGGTATCTCCAGCCTTTGCTAAAGTGTGTAGAAAGGTCGGAAGGCCGACACCTCATCCGGGAGGTGCACGAGAGATCTAATGGGAGCCACCAAGGGGCTCGCACCTTGGCCAAAAAGATCTTAAGACTGGGGTATTACTGGCCGACGTTGTTCAAAGATGCGGAAGAACATGTACAGAAGTGCTTGGCATGCCAGACATTTTCCCCGCTAATCCATGTTCCCCGGGAGGAGTTAATCGGAGTCATAGGGGCATGGCCGTTCAGTAGGTGGGGAATCGACTTGGTGGGACCATTCCCGACTGCCCTGGGAGGAGCCAAGTACTTGATTGTGACAATCGATTACTTTAGCAAATGGGTGGAGGCAGAACCGCTCACCAACATACGGGGACTAACATGTGTTAAGTTTTGCTGGAAGAACATCATTTGTCGATTTGGTATCCCGAAGATTATAGTCACAGACAATGGGGCGCAGTTTGAGAATGATCCTTTCAAATCATGGTGTGTCAAGTATGGTATTGAGCAGAGGTTGACGTCTGTATACCACCCTCAGGCGAATGGGCAAGTGGAAGTTACCAACCGTACCATCATCAAAGGATTGAAAACTCGCTTGGAAGGCGCGCGGGGAAATTGGATTTGGGAGCTACCCAGTGTTCTTTGGGCCCACCGGACTACAGAAAGCTCAGCTACCGGGGAATCTCCATATGGTTTGGTGTACGGGTCGGAGGCAGTGATACCCGCGGAGATCGGGATCCCGAGCCCCCGGACTCAATACCAGCGCCCGGAAGAAGAAGATGATGGACGGCGCCTTGACTTGGACCTCCTGGAAGAGAAGCGAGAGAATGCGGCACTTCAGGAAGCCAAAATGAAGGAGCGAGTAAAGAGGTATTATGACAAAAGGGTACGGAAAGAAGCTTTCATCCCAGGAGACTGGGTAATGAGGAGGAACGATAAGAGCCGCTAAGCCCCGGAGGGTAAACTTGCACCCAACTGGGAAGGCCCATACAAGGTAAAGGAAGCATACCCGGGAGGGAGTTATGTGCTGGAGGACAAGCAGGGGAAGGAGATCCCCAGAAGATGGAATGTAGCTAATTTAAGAAGGTTTTACGGGAAGTAGAGTACCCCGCATCGTACCTTAGCTACTAAGGCATGGATATGCCAGGCATGGATATGCCCCGCCCGGAAGCATGAATATGCCCGGAGATATAACCCGACGTTTGGCCTCGTCCCGGGTTTAGAAAGGAAGATTTGTAAAAAGGGACCCATGGGTAGCTCCCATTTGGGTGCCCCACTAGAGTGGACCCGGAGCTTGGATAAAGCCCGGGGATCAAAGAATGTAATGGTTACAGGGAAGAGTTAATGAAAAGGGTCTTTTCGAAAAAACAATTTTATTCAATCCTTTAAATTACAAATCGCATGAATATGCGGTCATATTCGTTGTAGGACGATTACATAAGCATTTTACATACAAGCATCCCTATCTATTTGCTACTATACCCACTTGGGACCTGACCCGGAAGCACCCTCAGGGTTACCCGGGCGGAAACCCCCTCCGAAGAATTGTGAGGACAGGAGATCTCCGGCAAAGCGGGCATCCGGGGCTTGATTCCACGCAAGCTCCTCCTCCAATTGCGCGGCGTCTTCTTCGTTCAATTCGGGGATGGGAACAACTACGGATCCCTCTGGAAGAGGCTCCGCCAGGCGCATTCTTCTCACCCCGGCAGAAGTAACAAACCTGTACTTAGGAAACATGACTGCGGCACTTTTACCCTTCTCTTCCCGGCTAATACGAGTACCCTCGGCGGTCTTAACCCCCTTCGTGGTGACCCCAGAGTCGGCAATCTCCCGGATGCGTCTTATCCGACGTGCCACCTATTTCCGGGTCAATGGATACAGTCATGTCCTCGTACCTTTCGTATGCCACATCCACCTCCACCCGGGCAGGAACTCGACGAAGGCTCGAGGGGTAGGGCTCAGCGTCTCCCGCGGCTATTTTATTATGCCACTCCATGACGTCCAGATAGGCCTTATGACTGGGAGCTCCCTCACCAAACCTCTTCGGGTTAGCCTGCATACGTTCAATCGTTCTGCGAACCCCGGCTGGAATATCAGTAAGAGGAGACACCCCAACTAAGCCATTCTTGAGACCCAAAAGGTGATAGGATAGCCGGGTAACCAGCTATGCATCTTGGAGTACCCTATTCCTATGAGTGAGGGACTGATTCTCCTTCTCAAAGTCGCAGAGAAGCCTGTTCTGAGCGGAGCGGGTCTCCAATGTCCTAAGTTTCTCCTGCGCCCGCTCTAGTTCACCCCACACCATGCCTAGCTCCTTGGTAGTGCGATGTTGGGAGTCATCGTGAAGGGCTTGCAGCTCAGCGATGGTCTGGTGAGAATTCAGGGCTTCCCGCATGTGATCAGAAGCAAGGTCGAAGCACTGGTTCAACGACCCAAACTTGGCCTCAACTGCCTTAAGAAACGCCACCAGCACCCGGATCGACCCAAACTCCTGAAGAAAGCATTCCAACCCCGCCTCAGCTAATGCCGGGTTGGCCTGGTCGCCTCCAAATCGCCAATGGGCTAGTTTCCTCTGAAGGAAAGAGCACTGGAGGCACCCGGCGCGGGGGAGAGAGAAGTAGGTGCCGGAAGAACTACTAGGATGAGGAAAAACATAAGGCATGGGCCCACGCGGGAGAATCTCCTCTAGGGGGCGCTCAGGCTACAAAAGATGGCAATATCATTAAAAAGTAGAACCTTTTATTAATCAAAATAGGCACTAAGGCCAAGTTCTACATGAGCCTCCCGGGGAGGAAGATTACGAAATTAAAAACTACAAAAGAAAGCATAGACCAGAGTCTAGGGCAGTACGTTGTCATCAGCAGAGTCCTTTTCCCCCGGGTTAGCATGGGCCTTCTCCCATCTCCTCTCTAGCTCAGCTACGTCTTCAGCAGACCAGTTGGGGCCGCCATAAGCGGGAGCGTCCACTTTAGGCTCATCTTCAGGACGCTCGGGGAATCCGGCTTTCCGAGCGGGAGCGTCCAATTTTTTCTCTTTGTCAACGAGCCGCTTCTCTTTATCAGCCAGCTTTCTTTTTACCTCCTCTAGCTGGGCCGCGAGGCCATCTTGCCCGGCCAGCTTCTCCCTGGTCTTGCGGAGTTCCTTCTCCATCTTGGCAAACAGCCCCGCGCTGTATTTGGAGTAGGTTCTATTCAGTGCCTCGGCAAACTAAGAGTCCGCCAGGACGGCGTCGGCAAAGGCAATGCTCTGCACAACAAAGAAGAGGCAAGAAAGTAAGGAAACCGGAGGAATTATTTTAGATAAAAGACAGATCTAGAATAGTAGTTACCTCTTCTTTCTCCTCCGGGATAGTTTCGGGAGCAGTCGCCCGCGGAGGAGGATGAGGAGGATGAGGGAAGTCCTGGGTCCTTTGACGAGAGGAAGGGGGCGACCCGGATAGCTCGCCAGGAGGCGGCCGTTTGAACCTCGAGCTTGCCCCACCACTATAAGTAGGGTGTTGGATAAAGGATCGACGCCCGGGGGTAGGTGACGAGCCGGGAGTAGCACGGGCCTCAGAAGAAGGCCCGGAAGATGTCTGCTGGCGAGATTTGGGCGGCGCACGGGGCTTCTGAGGGACAAGAGCAGGATTCTCGGGGGGAGGTGGCCCAGGTTGGGAAGCCACTTGTGTTGTAGAAGGAGTCTGTTGATCCGGGTGAGCGTCCCTCGCTTGAGCATCACCCCTGGAAGACTTATCGGTAAGGGCCATGACGTCTGCGTACAAAGAAGGTTGTACTGAAACCAAACAAGCAATAAAGTTAGACCAAGAAAAAAAAAATCTTGACAAAACATAAAGCCATAATAGGCACCTCCATCTAGCCACACCGCGGAGATGCGCGGGAGCGTGAAGAGGTCGCGGGGATAGATCCCGCGAGGCCAGAAATAGCCTGCGTTCCCGTTCTTATAGAAGGAATCCATATCAAGAGGGGTGAGACGGAGGAAGTTATGGTCACTGGCAATGGTCGCCGGGAGATTGGAAAGAGGCTTCTTCTCCTCTGGAACGAGGGAGTCGTTCCAAGTAGGCATAGGATAAACCCGGGCATCGCACAGGAAGAAACCCTTTGAAGGGTATCCTTTGGCGGATTTGGGTTTGGACAGGATGAAGTCCTTTATCCCGGATCGAACAGTGAAAGAGAAGACGCCCGGGAAGGATGCGTGTGTCTTCCGTAAAGCGTAGAAGGAGCGGAAGAGTAAGAGGGAAGGAGAAACGGCGCACCGGGCACAGTTAAGTAAGAAAGCCAAAATAAGGACGACCCCGTTAGGGCGTAGTTGGGCGTGGGCCACGTTATAAAATTGGAGGATATCAAGAAAGAGAGGGGGGAAGGGCAGGCTAAGCCCGTATTGAAAATGGATCCGCGGGATGCACGTAACCCCTCGCTCTGAGACTCCCGGGGGAAGTTTAGAAAGACAGGCGTTTAAAGGAAGAGGGATAAAAGAGCGCTTCGCCAAATCTAAAACATCCCTATCTAACGAAGGGGAATCCCCGGGAACATCGAAAAACTTGAGACCCAAGGGGCGCACTCCGTGAGTAGGCCCTCGGGGAATACCATCACCAATTTCCCCGCCAAACACGTCCGCATCCTGATCATCTATAGGGAAGTCGGGATCCTCGGACGGGTGCAAACCCGCCTCATCCAAGTTCGACGCACCCGGGGTGAGTAGTTCCCGGGGCGAGCTAAAAGCCTCGGAATAGGTGTCTGGAGAGGAGACGGGGGAGAGGATAAGGTTATCGGCAACCCGGGACTGGACCTCGAACTGATTTCGAGCTCCCTCGGTGTCTGAGGAAGAGTTGGAAAGAATTGGAGAGTTCATGATGGGAGGAGAAGGAGAGCGAGAGCGAGAGCTTACTTGATCAAAAGAGCAGAGCTTCAGGGAAGTTTTGAGGAGAGAAGTTTAGAGAAAAGGAGCTTGGGTCCTTATATAGGCAGGTGAATAGGAACCGCCACCTCAAAAGAAGGGAAAGTAATCATGACACGGTAAAAGAGGTACTGATTAATGCAGAAGGGGAAAAGGCGGCGTCGACAGAAACCAATTTTAACACGGATGGGCCCTACCCAAAGGTAGCGTCAGAAGGGGGAGCTTATGAGACCAGTTCCCCGCGCTACGAAAACCCGGGTGACTGGTCTGGGGGGCTAGTGATATTACCGGCCCAAAGGCCTACTGAGTTGGGAAGAGGGTCCACGGCCCAGCATCAGAAGGGCGATGCTTTTCCCGCTAAGGGGCACGTCCGGACAAGAAAGAAGGACAGACGGGGACAAAGGGAAGTGGTCCTGAACCTTATCTCAAGCAGGCAAGTTCGGCTATAAATACTAGTCTCAAACAGTGAGTGAGGTATGTGACTTATATCTCTCTACTTTATATTGAGAGCACCTTCCGTACGTTTTTCCTTCATCGCTATCCCCATCTCATCATCACGCCGGAGCCTATTCCCCGGGACGCCTCCCGGAGATTGTTTTGCAGGGTCATTGCGGGCTGATTTGGAAGGAGACCCGGATAGCTAATCCACCCGGAAGCGGACAGAAATTGGTAGCATCAATCCTCTCGATAGTGTCTTCCCAGGTACTCATAGTTCATCCCCATCGACCCATACATTGGCATAGAATATTGAACCGGGTTCCCCTGGGTCCCAGGGGCATGAGAGCCCAAGAACTCCACAGGCACAACTGGCGGATCATACCCGATCTGCCCCATTCCCCAACTAAAGCGCGGGTAATAGGGCGAAGCATGTGGCGCTAAGTTTGATTGTTGCCCTGTTACCATTCCCCATCTGACTCCGTAATTCGGAGGGAAAGAAGGTGGAACAATTGAGGAATTCACGCGCCTTAGTATCCTTGGTGGCTGCACGACTCCGTCCAGATCGATAACTTCTCTTTGGTGTCCCCGCAGAGGGTCCGCCTGGTTTCCTTGGGGTTCCCTCCGCCTAAGGTTTTCCCGGGTAGAGAGTACCCATTGGCGGTATAACTCCTTGTTGGCTCTCATGAACTCCAATGCTGCCAATTCCTCCGTGTTGACCAAGGCTTGTCCCTCTTCCGGGAAAATTGGTCCCCGGGTCTGAGGGTTATCAGCCGGATAATGTCCATCCTCCCGTGCTTCTATTCTCTGCCCCCGGGGGTTGCCTTCCCCGGCGGGCCTGGGTGCTTCTTGCTCATCCTGGTACTCCCTTTCCGAGTCAGCATCATCGGAGGCAGTTTCCACGTGGCCATCTTGTGGTAGTCCCAGCTCATGCTGGCGTCTGGCTTCCTCCTGCAACTGCCTCAAGGTCACATCGTCTTCCGGGGGCGGGGAAGTACCACCCCCTAAGGGTGCCACGTTTTTCTTCTGGCGCCTGCGCCCTCTCCTGTGCGACTCCATCGTGCGAAGGTGGAACTAGATCCCACTGGGCGTGCCAATTGATGCTACCAAAATTCGTCCGGTTCCCGGGTCTCGACGCTATCTGGGCTTCTTTCCAAGCAAGCCCGCAACAACCCTACAAAACAATCCCCGGGAGGCGTCCCGGGGAAGAAGCTCCCGCGTGATGATGAGACGGGGGTAACGATGAGGGGAAAACGTACGGATAATGCTCTCAATATAAAGTAGAGAGATATAAGTCACATACCTTTATAACTGTTTGAGACTAGTATTTATAACTGAGCTCGCCTGCTTTGGATAAGGGTCAGGACCACTTCTCCTTGTCACTACTTGTCCTTTTTCTTGTCCGGACATGCCTGATCCCGGGAAGGACATCTTCTCTTGCTCTGGGCCCTTTTTCCGGCCCAGCAGGACGTTGGGCCGGTATTATCAGATTCAATTTCCATTTATCTAATAATGAGGCGGAGTATGAAGCCCTGGTAGGCGGACTCGAAGTGGCAGTTCGCATGAATGTAAAAAGCATCAATGTGTTCAGTGATTCGCAAATTGTTGTGGGACAAGTCATGGACGACTTTGAAGTCTGTTAACCTCACCTGGTTAGTTATCTGGTCAAAGTCAATAATCTCATGACCAAGTTTGAATACATCCGCATTCAGAAAATACCAAAGAATCTTAACCAAAGGGCGGATGCACTAAGCAGAATGGCGAATGCAACCTATTCCAACTTAAGCGAACACAGAGATGATGAAATCGAAGTAGTATTTTCCAGAAACCCGACAATAGAGGTCGTATCCACTATACTGGATGAACCAAGGACGTGGATGTCACCGATAGTGGATTTTCTAAGAAATGGAAAGCTACCAGCAGATACAAAAGCGGTGAAAGCTATCGAACGGAAGTCTTACTCCTACACAATAGTGGTTAAGATGCATCGGCCCAAAACAAGCTAAGGCGATCATAGTAGAAGTCCACGAAGGAGAATGTGGTTCCCACCAAGGTGCACGAATAGTCGTAAAGAAGATAATGCAAGCAGGGTACTATTGGGCAACAATGTTTGATGACACCAATAGTCACATCCAAAAATGCCGGTCGTGCCAACTTAACTCCAACTCAACAAATTCGCTGAAGTCTTCGTTAATAGGAATACAAGGCGCATGGCCTTCCGAAAAGTGGGGAGTAGATTTTGTTGGTGCATTCCCAAAAGGAACCGTAAATGCCAGGTTCCTCATCGACATGATCGACTATTTTACAAAGTGGATAGAGGCGAAAGCTATACCCAAAATGACAGCAGAAGCAACCTTCATAAAAATACGACGTCACATTCGGGATATTTCGGGATCTTCAGCCTCCATAAGAATAATATCGTTCAATTGGGCACGCATGTAAGAATAAGCGGACCCTATTTTATCCTCATTGTTAGCATCCATCTTGGCTAACTCTTGTTCATAATACGCCCTGAAATTACGAATGAGACCATAACCATTGATGTAGCCAATATATACTCTACTTTTAGCACATTTGAGAGTTCATTTGGGGTAGCATTTAGTGCAAAGAGTTAAGAATTAAGGCTAAATTTCTCTTACCTTGCATTTTGAAGAAAGACTTGTGCACTAACATTTTGAATCTGAAATTTGGAAATGTTACAGGAGGAATTGGAGTGCATAAGTGGTACCATTGGCTTCGTTTTCTCAAGTACTACAAAATGGACTACTAGAACGTCAAAAACGGATCAACGGTTCATCCGTGGCGAAGCAAAGAAGATTGCTGCCAACCAGCCACAAGCAACTCGCGGGCCGCGAAATGGGCCTCGCGGGCCGCGAAAATGGGCGGATTTTTGGCTGAATGAAGGCCAGAAAAGCAAATTTTGAAGGGTTATAAATACCCCTCTTATACCTTATGAGAAAAACGAGCTTCCTCCAATCCAAATTAGATTTTTCATAGTTTTTCTTCCATTTCTTCTCTTTTCTTCCCTTTGATTTGATGAACAAACATGTGTTGATTAGAATGATTGTTGTAGCTTAATCTTCCCTGGGAGCAATTGATTGAACTTCTACTCTTGAGATTTTCATGAACTTTCATATGCTTCTATTTATGGTTTGATTATCATTTGAATATCTTGTCTTGAATTGTATATGAATGTTGTTAATCTTGCTAAATTTTCCATGGGCTTTGTGTTATGAATCAATTGCATGCCTCATAGTTTAGGTAATGGTAGTTTAAACCCTAGTTCTAGTTTAATTTAGAGATTAGGTTAATTAGAAGTGATTGGGGGGTGACAACCCCTTTTTGCTTGCTAGTTGTAGAGTAATTTAGCCTAGTTGGTAGAGTAATTGGTAATTAGAGAGGTTGTGTGATTGTTGTTATGAAACATGGTAAAGTATAGTCATGGGAATTGAATTGAATTGCTTATGAATTTGAATATTGTTGCATGTCTTCGTAGGAACCTAATGTGATCATTGATCCTTCATTGTATGTAATTGTAGAGTTAAGATATTCATTTCCAATGTGTGATTATATGCATCGAATTGCTAGATTCGTGGGTAAATGCTATTGTTTACCCCAATATCATAAAGTAGCAAATATGAATTAAGATTTGTATGTTATCATCATCTTAGTTCTTTATAGTTTTCAAATGTCTTGTCCAACGCTCACGTTAACGTCGAGTATGGGTGAGTTTGTCGATTCTCCATTGTTAATTCCATTGTCGATGTATCTAGATGCTATCATCTAGGTGGATTGATAATGAGGGCTCTTGAGTGATGTGTTCATGCTCACTAGCTATTATCAAGAGAATAGGATGTTTTTCATCCACGACTTATGATCATAAATCATAGATATGAAGCGTTCACTCAATGATTAATCGATAGTTGAAGTTGAAGTCAATTGCCTCCCAAGGCCTTGTATTTGCATTGTAGTGTAATTTATCTTAGTTGCTTTCTTTTGTAGTGTAACAAAACCAACTCAAAAACCCCCTTGTTTACCTTGCTTTCTATATAATATATATGTATGTGTTAATAATCTTCGCTAAAACACTAAACAAAATTCCTTCTCCTTGTGGTTCGATCCCTACTTCCCACTATCTACTCTATAGTAGTTAGAAGTCGTAGGTGAAATATAAATGTGTTTTGATTGAGTGGGATTCCCATTTACGACGTGGGGAAATCGCTTGTCAACCATCCCGACCAAGCTGCAGACCCATCACGTAACATGTATCATGATACCGGGAAACTTCTAATTCCTGTCTCTAAATGGTATGCTGTAGCTTCTCAATATATTCATTCATAACAGAATCAGCACTCCAAGTTGAATCACCATTCGTAAATATATGCTGGACACGCCGGGTTTTGCCTTCATCACGAGAATATAACTCCCTTTTCAAATCAGTGTTCTCTCCTGCTCAACCACATGCAAATGAGACTCCATTTCCTTCAATAACCCAGCTACCTCATTATACTTATTATCCATATCATTATACTTAGCTACCAAATCAACATTTATGGCATATTGCTCATCATACTTATTCCGCCAGCTTTCGCCCTCAAGACGGAAGTACTCAAATTGCTGATTGCGATTTAAAGTCGTCTTCTTCAAAACCTTCTCATTATGAGCAGCCTGGAGAAGACTATCCTTCTGGATCTAACACTCATCAAATTTTCGCTCATAGCAAACACGCAAGTCCTTGCTTTGCTGAGCAACAGTCTTCATTTAAGTGCGATGAGTATGAATCAACTCATTATGTTGAGAACATAACTCATACCATTCGCCCTTCAAAATCTCGATCTCTTTATTGATGTTAGCTCACGAGTCTTCGCACTCACGACATGTAAGAAGAACGGCGCGAAGTCTACGCCCAATATCAATGATCCAATTATATGGCCGAGGAAGAAGACATAAGGTTGACACGTGGAGAGCAACAGAATCCACATCAAGTAAACACTGCGAGATGATATCATGAAATTCATAGCGGTTCCCCTTCCTGTTATTTCTATCGAATGGAAATTCCGGATGAGCGGACGAATGATCTTGGAATGCACCTTCCATAGGCTATTTCATTTTTCCAGATGAAGATGCAAAGGTAGAAGAGTCATTAGTCATCGACTTAGTGATGCCAAACTCATAAAATATCGTACTAATGTGACTTTGCAACATCCCAATAGGAGAGGTTTGAATCAGCGCTTGAGGATCTAAATTCTGAGTAATCATTTTTAAATCAATAGAGCGAGAAGCTAGATCTCTGATAAATTTTCCCTACAAGATAGATAAATAACAATAAATTAATAAATACCAAATTCTTACTAACATCATTACTGGCGACATTCTCCACGCCAATGGGGCCAGCTGATGCATTCTGGGTTCCCTGAGCATTCTCAACCGATGCATTCACCACATCTACCTCGACAGCCTTGACGGCCTCAGCATCCGTCGAGTTAGGAGTCACCACAGCAGGATTCGCCCCAGAAGGAGTTACCGTAGGCGTGATCACCTCTTGACCTTGCCTATCATCTTGCACATGTGGCGTAGTGGTCAACTCCAATGGATTTTCAACAGCGGAGGTCTGCTCATCATAGGCCAGCAACTCTTCTATGGTCATAGGATTAATGCGATTCTTGCAGTGCTCAATGAGGCTGTAAGTATGACCGCCATCTTCGATCTTAGAGTTAAACAGATCATTGGCCCGAGCTATCGCAGCAGCCAAGTTATTCTCTGTCTGCTCATCACTCTCCCATACAATGCTGGATCGATCTGGATGCTCCTCCTTCATTTGTTGATAAAACTTCATAGCACCTATTTCCTTACTAGCAGCAAGAATAGCGGAGAACAAATCAAAAAATGATTTTGTTTTAGCCAGCTTGTCCATGAACATCTGCTGATAATGAGAATGGAGAGGACCGTTGGCCTTAAGGTCGTCGAAGACCTTCATTATAGCATCCCGGCGAGAAGTGGCATCAGCAACAAGCTTGTACTTTTGGGCGAGCTCCCCCTTCATAGAGGCGACAACATTCTTGTGCTCAACACTCAGAGAAGAGTAGGCATCAGAGAAAGTGTTCGCCCTAATACTGGTCGCCAGCATAGCATTCGCTATCTGAAAGGAAAAAATATGAGTACAGAATAAAACAACATAGTACTGATAATCTATATATAGGCATATTGTCATATATATGAAAAGGGAAGAAGTAAATGAACCTAAATAAAACATACCGATTGCAATGCCTCGTTAAAGGTGAGCTTGTTGACATGCTCGGCGAATGGATCATAGGAAGAGACATTCACGAGTTTTGACCTCTTCGCCTGCTGAGCAAGAACATCCCGGGACTTTTTACGCTTCTCACGATCCTGGCGCTTATCTTCCACCCGGCGAATGAGAGAGGAAGTAATAGGGATATCACTCGCCGGTGTGCTGGGAGTAACAGCAGTAGTGGGTGTCTGCTTCCTAGAACTCCTACTAGTGGAGCTTGCAGACCCAAACTTGTAAGTGGACCGGGCACTAGCTATGTTCCTTGCATTCTTCATGGCTATAAAGAAAATAAAGCATCAGGATACGATATCACAAATGCAAAAGCAAGGGAAAACAAAAGTACTCATACAATAAAGCAACACAAAATCCCTAGGGAAGATATATACAACTTTTATGAAATACAATATCACACAGCACAGAAACACCTTTATCAGAAGGAGGAACTCTCGTCTTACGGGCTAATTTCTTCTTAGCACAGTAGGGCGTTTTTTTCTCGGGGAGGGGCAAAACCTCTGGATCAACCTTAATGGCGAACTTCATTAGTTCGACGCAACAAGCGTCACTCAAACTTATACGTCCAGAGGGAGACACATACCCCCCACTCCCTAACTTCCTATTCCAAACAGGAATCTCCTTATCCATACCATTTATATGTTTAACATAATAAAACCCCTCCCAATAAGTCTTTAAATTATTGGGATACCCAGGGACGAATGCCATTTC
Source organism: Cruciata laevipes (assembly GCA_963678965.1). Taxonomy (NCBI): domain Eukaryota; kingdom Viridiplantae; phylum Streptophyta; class Magnoliopsida; order Gentianales; family Rubiaceae; genus Cruciata; species Cruciata laevipes. The sequence goes on along the minus strand of OY787632.1, from coordinate 13,961,537 downwards.
AGGGAAATAGGCGATCAGAGTATTTCGCCCATTCCCAAGTCTAGTAGCCTTCAAATAGTACAGAGAGAACTAACTTGAAGTCAAACGCCACCTGCGCCTGCTCGCAAACAGAGTGAAGCGAGTCTAGGATCATCACGCTCTTGGGAGCCACCTAACATAGAGCAATATTATAACCCTTAAGGACCTCTTTCAGCCAATCTGGGAGTGGTAGAGAAACACCACACTTGAAATACTTCCTATAAACAGAGAAGTAACCAGTCGGGGGCTCATCGACCATTTTCCCATGCTGAGGAAGAATAATTTCATGACCCTATAAGCAAGAAAATCTACCCAGATCATACTGCAGCATCCGTTCAGTCACCTTACTGAACACAGGAGCCATTGACTTTGCTAAACCCCCTTCCCCTCCTTTTGTACCCCTCAAATCCATCTCCAACGACTCAACCAGAGCGCTATCGGAAACAACTTCCTCAGTATTATCCGAAACCCAGGCGGTAGGAAATGTTTATGCGGTAGAGGATCGATCATCGGGGAGGAGAAAACCATCCATATTGATGGATAGATCGGGGGTATGGACCAAATCATCTCCAGATCTCATTTTCGATCTTAATAATCTACTCAACCAATACGGCATGCAAGCTAATGCACGGAAGATAGCAAAATCAAAAAAACCAACTTGAAACAACACATAAATATGATTTCAAAGGAAAATAAACTCCAGAGAAGAGAAATAAAAATTTACTTGGTATAAGGAAAAGAGCATCTTTATTCGGAACTTCGGAAAGAATTTGAAAAATCTGAGAAAGAAGAGAAGTACTATTAAAGGCTACCTTAGTTATAGTGGCTATATTCACAGAATATTTAATTGCCAAAAAGCAGTCCAACCGTCAAATTGAATGACATAAAGCAAAAAGTTATGATGAGCGCGGATACCAAATCAGTACTTATGGTAATTACGCTAACCAACCAAAGGAAAAAGGGGACAGGATTAGCGAAACGTCACTCTATCGAACGTGTGAGGATAGCGCTAGTAGTTAAAACAAGATTTCAAAATTCAAAATCTTGAAAGTACGAAAGGTAAAGTCTACTCTTTTTCTCATAGTCAACATAGGCGAATAACCAGACGAGAACTAGTCGATCGCCCTACTCATCACAGCATACAGGCGATCACCACATCTTCTCCTGACATGAGTTATGATCAACCTACGTTCGCCTTGATTCCAAGAACCAATGTTCGCCCATACTGACTAGGGGGCTTATGGTATATACTGGGCCATGAAGCCCAATGAACCTAACTACCAAGACACTAAGGTATATCAAAGCCCACGAAGACTAGTCCAATAGTAGACATAGTCAAAGGCATGATGGAGACGATCAAGAGCAACCGCCCGATATAGGTAGGATCGTGGCCTCTACCATAGTTCTATAAATATTAGAGAAAACATGAGAAGGTAAGCATTCTAAGAACAAGATTATTGTATGTGAAATACCAACGACTAACTTAAGCATCGGAGAATCTTCTCCGGATTGATTCCGGGGCTTTACAGGTTAGGTTCGGCCATCAGACAGAGGTCACCGGAGGACTCAGAGGGACCCTGCAGCATCATCCACCAATTGGGTTAAATGTGCACTAGTACCATTGTCTTCAATCTTGACCGTTTATGAATGAGAATTCATAAAAACTGGGCTCTGATACCAAATTGATGTGAATTTTCAACGTAAATCAATTAGAAACACGGACTTGCAAAATAAACACGAACTTGATATAATAATTATTCAACAGTCGTCAAATAATTATCTGGAATATGATAATTTCCTAACAACCGTCAAATAATTACCTGGAGAACCAAGAACCACCGTCCCTGGGGCGACTGCAACCGAGTCTTAGAATTGAACACACAGTCCAAAGTTTCAATCTGATGACGAACTACCGTTCAACAATCAACGTAATTTTATTATCAAAGTATATCTATTACAATGAAAAGAACAATATTTATAACCCTAATTGAATTCCTAATCCTACCAATTATCTAAGAAAACAATAACCAAATCCTACAACTATAAGGAAAAGAAAATCTTGCCAAGATGAAAAAATCCTCTCTTTGGAGGAAAAACCTTGGTAAGAGAAAACATGTATCTAATGAATTATTTCATCAGATCAATCAAATGGTCTCGCTCACTGCATCCGCATCACCCGCAATGGCCTGTATTACCTTAGTACCTTACAATAACTTAACTGCTTAAGTTAAGGCTCTAAACATGGAGTTTTGATGCTGTAAATCATTAGTTACTTCGTGAAAATACAAAGTGATGTACTTAGTTAGTACTACTTACCATGTAAAAATGTTGCAGGAAATTAAAAGGCCTGAAACTTGCTTGGTGGGGTGGGGGTAAGGTACCCAGAAACTTGTATCAGATAGTTCCCTCGAAAGTCGGGGCTTTTTCTGTTTGTGGTAAGTAAGGAAGACTTTGTTACTTCTATTCATCATTAGTAATCAAAGTCATTAGCAGGTCAAGGGAGCAAAATTCTAAAAAAAATTCATTGGTTTATTTTAGTTGCTGGAAGTCTTAAGCTCAATCCTGCACATTGGTTGTGAAATATTTTTCGGATAACATTAACCGTGGATGTGGTCCTGGATTTCTGATCATTCTGTATCTTTCGCTACTGCAATTTTTGCTTTCTGTTTATATTTTTCTACTCATTTTCTGCTGCATTTTTCTTTGGTCTTTTCTAATCATTTATGTTCAACATCTTCCCTTTTTCTGTTTAAGTTTTTAGTTCCAAATTGATCTATACTGCTGATGCTCATTAGCATCAGAATCGAGTGTTAAAAAATCGTAAAAGCAAGCCTGATTCAGAAAGCAAACAAAATGATTCACAGTGATTACAAAGATGTGCTTGCCCTTGCAGTTACAAGGATATGCAGTTGCTGTATTTTTATGAAAAATTAAATTTCTGAATCTGATATTGTTTAAATGTTTAGGTACAACTCATACCCTAAAGGTTAATTTGATACTTACTCTTTTGAATCTTCCAAAGCAGGTAATTTTCATGTTCTATCTTTAAATTTGTTGTACAGCTGTGGCTTGAATGGTGTTGCTTAGTGGTGTCAATTCGGGTTAGCGTGTCGGGTTACGTGTTCGGGTCAGATAAGTTTGGGTTGATACATGTCGGGTTTCTTCGGGTCAGAACTTTTTTATCGCGCGGGTTGTGTCTTGTCGTGTCGGATCGCGTTCGTATCGGGTTGAATTCGTGTCAGCAATGATTGTCAGGTCGGGTCGGGTGAGACTCGTTTGTCAAGTTGAGTCGGATTAAGTAAAACTATAATCCATAAAACTGACATGGGAAGAACAAAATTTTGATGTTGGATAATTATTATTAGCTGTGTAATTCAGATCGAGTTGATTTCAAATTTTAGTTCTGGTAAGTTCGGGTAAATATTTCAGTCATTATCACCATTATCTTATTGTTAAATATATATAATAAATTATTGACGAGTTAACTTCATGAGAAAACTAAGGATGGGACTTGCTAAGTTGACACTAACTCAGATTTTTACATATACTAACTAAAATAAGTATAAAAAATTAAATCTTACTTAAATTTTTATGAAGACAAGTTCTCAATCGGTCTCACTGAGTAGTCATGTTTAATACGTAAAAGTTCAGTGTTGATATATGAAAGCGAGAAGATCAATAATAATACACTAAATGATCACACTTATTATGTAAAAGGTCATGTTTGAAAGTGAGAAGATCAACATTTGTCCTAGTCTCAAAAGAATAGTAATGTTTAATATGTAAAAGATCAGTGTTGATATATGAAAGCAAGAAGATCAGCAATAATACACTAAATGACCACACTTAATACGTAAAATTAAGATCATGTTTGAAAGTGAGAAGATCAATATTTGTCCTAGTCTCATATTTGTTCCTCTGCCATCTCCTAGAAATTTAATATCACCACATATCCACTATTCAAGCATCAAATAAAGAACTGCTGCTTCACTGCTTAACACAATCATCATCAATTCATCATACATGGAATTATGCAGCACACATAACAACCATATAATAATTCAAATCTTTATCTCAACAGCCATAAGTTTACAGAATTAAGCAATGTCCACGAAAATTAAACAGAGAATTATGGTTCCAATAACATGCATTAGAAGAAGCGCCACATAAAGTAATTAAGAATATAGAGATTAATCTATGAGGGATATATAGAACCTCAGGAAGCTGCACCTTAGGAATATGGGATAACCGACAGGAAACAGTGGACGGCGGCGAGAGGATGATCAGAATGATCCACGCTGTTCACCTGCGAACGATTGCCGAGGGGCCACACGTGTGTTAGAGGAAGGAATCACGACGAGGGTTTACAGTGAGATCTGCGATGCTTTGGATGTCAGTAAAGCAAAATGAAGACTCTGATTTATGGACACTGTTAAATCTACCCGGGGGTTTCCAACTCAAATTTAACCCACTCATACCTGATTCAGTTTAAAAACATGTTTCAGGACATATTATATCGTTTATTTGACAATACACACTTCAAAGTTTGAAGTTCAAAAGGAGTCAAATTTTCATTCGAATTACAACACTAAAGAGTCAATGTGTTAATCTTTTTTTTTTTGAAGAATGTGTTAATCTTTTGAACCTTTGTATCGTAACTTGTAAATAGTACTAGTAAACACTACTTATTTGTTCTACACTACTAATTTCTGCACCTCAGAAAAATTCAGAAATTTGCACGAGCACTATTTATACTACATTAGGAAATAATATTGAATTAAAATTTCATTAATGTCCTTAATACATTGAAATCTATTTTAAATACAAGCCCGACCCTTAAAAATTCAAGGTAACGGGTGATTTACGCTTAGTTTGAATTGTGTACTTGTCAAATAATCGATGTAATATTTCCTGAAGCATGTGCTTGTACTGAATCATACATGGTTTGGTTAAATTTGAGTGGAAAATCTTGAAAAAAAAAATTAATTGCCACAACAACATTTTTGGAACTTTCGGGTAACATATGTAAATATTTTTTTCTACCATTCACGTTAACCCAAAAAACCTTAAAATGGTAATTTCACATTTCGTGAGCTTTCAATTAGGTTTCGGACTACTAAATTTTGAAATTCGACGCTTCCAACATTCTTGAAGGGACGTAGGTGAATAAAGTAAAAAGTTTGTATAAATGCCGAAATTGAAATCCGCTTGAAGGAATTTCTAACAAAAATCCTAACACCTAATATTGTACTTTAACACCATCAAATTTTCATTCGAATTACAACACTAAAGAGTAAATGTGTTAATCTCTTGAACTTTTGTATCGTTACTTGTAAACACCACTGATTTGTTCACACCACTTATTTCTGCACCTCAGAAAAATTCCGAAATTTGCACGAGCACTATTTATACTATATTAGGAAATAATATTGAGTTAAAATTTCCCGAATGTCCTTAATACGTTGAAATTTATTTTAAATACAAGTCCGACCCTTAAAAATTCAAGGTAACGGGTGATTTACGCTTAGTTTGAATTGTGTATTTGTCAAATATGCGATGTAATATTTCTTGAAGCATGTGCTTGTACTAAATCATGTATGATTTGGTTAAATTTGAGTGGAAAATTGACGCGGGGCAAATCCGCACTAGTAATCTGGGCCTCAGATAGCTGACATATCCGAGGGCTTCTAGGTGTTGATTATTGATGAAGTATGGATGCTGCTCGCTAATTGTACTTGACCATTCGAGCTCCTTGCCCTCGGACTGGACTTGCTTGGAACATGTCCTCCGACACCTGCAAAACAAGCCCCCCCACCCCCCGCCGTTACCCGGGGGTGGTAGCTCCGGTGTGATGATGAGATTTCGTGCTTTGGAATGTAAAAACTATATTTTCAGGAGTTAGAGAACTTACCTAGAATGGTTGATTGTGGCCTCTATTTATAGGCGTTTTAGGCCTTCGCCTTCTCATCACACGTCACCTCTTTGTACCTCGCTGTGGTCCTGGTCACGTGACTGTACTGGCGAACTTCATCCTTAGTTGTCTCTCACGTGCGTCGGAGATTTCCTGGAAGGTCTCCTTATCCAATCACCTTTTGTATTATCACAAGCCCCCCAAGACAAAGGTTTCAGTCTTCTGAGGCTGGAAGTTTGTGTCTTGCCACTCTCTCCTTGTTTGCCGACACCTCTGCTTCTGGGAGGTCGTCGCCGTACCTCTCAAATATACATTTAGATACACTTACTACCTCTACACACAATTAAGTATATAATGGCAAGTAAGGTTCGTTTCCACAGAGAAGAAGTTATTTCTATGTATATCTTGTAGCATGCATATACATATTCATATATAAAAGCAATGTAAACAAAGAGGGGGGGGGGGGGGTGGGGTTTGAGTTGAGTTTTGTTTAAAACACTACTAAGTAAAACGATTAGAACTTTAAAGTTACAACTACTTTACCATATGATTATTGTAACTAAAGATTTAACTAAGAGAATGAGAGACTTGGGTACATGAGATTAGCATCCTCTTGTTATGGATTTTTCCTCAAACTTTATTATGTTACTTTGAGAATGGTGATTGTTTATAATGGGAAATCATCTCTATTCTAGTTGTGAATCATGAAAGCATCTTCACAACTCTTATTGGCAACATATCTATATGATAGAAAATAGATAAATTGATCAATGTTAATTCAAATTAGATGTTTTCCCATCTTACCCATGTAATGTGATAACACAATTGACATGAATATAATGCTAATGGATGATCTCAAGAACAAATATAATTGATAACAACATATATTTGATTCCTAATTCACTACCTTTACATAGAAGAAATGATAGCACTTCAACCATGGAAAAGCAATGTCTAACACATATCCAACACATATCTATAACTAGGAAATCATTCCTAACCATTTCAAGCATCAAACATACATAAAATTCATGATCATTCAATGACAAATCATCCATTCCTAAGCTTCATAAACCATGTTCTCAAACCATAACAAGAGCTCCAATCTCATATACCCAAGATGGGTTTTAGCCTACAATCATACTTATATAATCACAATCATAATCCATACAATAAACCATGATAAATTCAAAGATCAAATGGAAAGGAAATGAAGAAACTGAGTTTTTTGTTCTGTAAAATCGATCATCTAACAGATGAGGATGATTTTCTTTTTATACTCCAAAAATAACAAAAATAAAATAAAACAAAATGCCACTTGCAACATCTTCGCGGGCCGCGAGAAATCCTTCGCGGACCGCGAGTCTGGTTCTCGCGGCTCGCGACCGAGGATTCGCGGCCCGCGCGTCCGCGGCTTCCGCGGTTCCGCGACCGAGGTTTCGCCGACCGCGCGTCTGCGACTTCCGCGGACCGCGCGTCTGCGGCTTCCGCGGTCCGCGACCGAGGTTTCGCGGACCGCGCATCTGGTCCTCGCAAAACAGCAACACACACCCTCGCGGCTTGCGACCGAGGTTTCGCAGCCCGCGAGAGTGTGCCTTCACGCCACTTCTACGACCGGTTCTTCAATGTATCTAACTTCTTCAGGACGGTCATAGAAGGTCTTCAAATTATCCAAATCCATCGCAAGTGCAATTCAAGGTTGAAGTGCACGTCTTCAATTTCAAACCATTATGAATGATTCGGTCTAAAAGTCTAATATAAAAGTACAAAATACTATCTAAAACAACTCTCAAATGCTACAAAATAAGAGTATATCTAGGACCTATCAAAATCCCCCACACTTGAACCTTTCTCGTCCTCGAGAAAGAACGATTAAAATCCAAGTGCATACTCTGAATAATTAAGAACATAACATTTGAGAGCTTTACACAAGATATCTATTTACAAGAGAAAGGAAAATTTTTATTTTTTTTGCCTCTCATTTTTTCCTGATTCTCTAGTATTTTTGGAACCATCCGGGTTTTTTTTTTTTTTTTTAAAAAATATAGCAGCAACAAAAACAGCAACAAAAGCAGAATCATAGTCCTACACCTCTCCCCCACACTTAGCCTAAACATTGCCCTCAATGTTTAATTATATCAATGAAAACCATAGTGAAAGGAAAGGGTGTAGGATATACTCACTGCGAGGGGCCGGAACCGTCGCGACGGCGCTGAGCTCGCGATCTGCGATGCCTGTCATAGTCAAATGCCCCTGGCCCATGTGGGTGCATGAATGCCATCATGGCGAACATCACCTCCATGTCGTCCTCATATCTCTGAGTAAACGCGTCATGCCTCTGCGTAAACTCCTGGAACTGCTGCTGAGTGACAAACTGAGGCTCCTGATGTGGAGGAGCGTACTGCTCTCCATGCTCCGGAGGTGCCTCTAGCCTGGCAAGGGCAATGGTAGGTGCAGGAACTGTGATCTGGGTGGGCAAGGTGAGCTCCTCCATGCGAGTGCGCCCAGTCAGCTGCACAGCCTCCGGATTCGGCAGGTACATATGCTGACTCTTGGCTACTAGCCAGATGAATCTAGGAGGAGGAAATCTGTGCATGGCCAAGACATTAGTGGACTCCAAAGTAGCAATGGAGTAGAACTGGTCAGTTCTCTCGGCTGTCTTGCCTATTGCCTGAATGTCTGGAGGTAGGTGGATGTTCAGATAAGCTGCCAGAAGAGAAATCATACCCCCCTGCGGTATCTTCCCTGAGTTCTTCTGGGAGGTCTCCAGACATTTCTGCACAAAGAGGTCAACCCAACATGGGTGCTCTGGCCCCCAACACATGGTCCAAAGGCATTGGACCTGCTCCCTATTGATGTGCGTCAACTCTTCTTGGCAAAAGATCGTCATCACTAGGAGCTTGTGCACCATACGAACAGCTGGATGTATGATGTGGTTGTTCTTCGTAGCGCCCGTGATGTTGGGAGATCCAGACAAGCAATTCCAAAAGAAAGGTAGATCAAATCCGTCCGGGGCATTATCTTTCGGATTCTTGTATCCCTCCGCATATTCGAACCCAAAAGCATATTGGATCTCATCATAGGTCATCTGGCGGTCCACATCATTTAATCTGAATGTGATGTACTGCACATCATGCTCCTCATCATAGTGCTTGGCTAGAGTGGATAGGAATTCAAGTGTATAGCGGATGTAGGTCGGTGCTGATCGATCAACGAATCCTCTCATGCCAACGCGATCTAATAAATATGGCACAGGCTGCTGCAAACCTAACTCCCGAAGTAGCTCAGAGGAGAGGAACTTCGTCTCCATGATTGTTCGCCTCCCATTCCCAATCAACTTTCTCCACCGTTGTTGGGCATCTCCATCCAAACCTTGCAGTCCCATAAGGTCAATAGGAGGCAGGTTTTCTACAGGGGGAGGGCTAGGCTGGCGAGGGGGGGATTCGGGGATCACGGGCTCATGCGAACTAGAGGCTTCCCCTCGGCGAGACCTTTTCCTCGGTGCCATTATCAAAATCTACTCAACAACAGTCCAGCACAACTAAACTAGCTATAAGGCGGCAAGCCCCTACTCAACAAGCAAATTGCAACTAGTGGCGGCAAGCCCAATCAAAATCAACAAGAAAAACTAGAGGCGGCAAGCCCTAATTACTCAAAAATTGCAATGTAGCATTCCAAATAAACAATTAAATGCAATTAGATCGCCAATTTGATCAAAACACCACCAAATCAAAGAATCCAAAAATTAGGGTTCATGAGATTTGGGGGTATTTGATTGGGAATTGGAATGTGGAATTGGTGATTGGGAAAAGGTTAAGGTTGGTGGAGGGAAGGTTTTTGTGTAGTTGGGTTGGGAAAAAAGTCGTCGGAGGCCGGCGAATCGGAGTGGAGAAGTTTCGGTTGGAATTTGGGCAATGGAGGTGAAAGAGGATGTTTTGGATTTGGATTTTTGGTGGGTTTTGTTGGGAAAGCTTGGGGGATTGATTTGGGTGGAAGAAATTGGTTCAAAACTCGCCGGAATGATGGATTGGAGATGGTGGCCGGAAAAGGGCACTATTCGGTCGGGAGAGTTTTGGGAGGAAGAAGGAGAAAAAAGATAGAAGAAATTTGAAGAAGTAGTGCCCGTTCCCTCGCTGATCGCGAGCTCCCGTTCGCGGGCCGCGAAACTCCGTCGCGGGCCGCGAAAACATGCCATTTCGTTCCAGGGATTGCCGAAAAATCCCTGGATTTTCGCGGGTCGCGCGCCTAGCTTTCACGGTCCGCGCGATGAAACCGCGGACCGCACGCGCCAAACCGTCGCGGTCCGCGCGATGAAACCGCGGACAGCGCGCGCGGCACTCTCGCGGCGCGCGCGATGAATTCGCGCGCCGCGCACAACAAATCTTCGCGGTCTGCGCGGTGAAACCGCGGACCGCGAGCACAGTGCCGCGGTCCGCGCGATCAAGCCGCGGACCGCGAAATGTTGCATTTTCGTTCCAGGTATTGTCGAAAAATCCCTGGATTTTCGCGGGTCGCGCGGCCTCCCTCGCGGACCGCGCGCAAAACCGTCGCGGACCGCGCGTTCCTCGTTCGCGGTCCGCGCGTCATGGTCGCGGCTCGCAAAATCTTCGGTCGCAGCCCGCCCGATGAATTCGCGGGCTGCGAGGAATGGCTTCTCCATCCTATTCGTTTTGCTCTATTTCACACCTTTTTCTACAAAAACAACACAAAAACTAGCGTAATGTTCGAATTACAAGGTTAATGAAATGTACATATATAATAATAGAAAGAAGATAATGTTCCAAATATTGAACTTGTTCGACGAAATGCTTTTAAAGGTCAAAACTCGTTTATTTAACATCGTCGGCACGATGTACCTCAATGGTAAAGATCACTCGTAGGTTGGGTTGCCTAGAGACATGTCCTCTAGGATCTCTGATTTGAAACTCTCGTAATACGGTTTCAATCTTTGGCCGTTGACCTTGATGACTTTGGCATCTTCAGCGCTTTGGATCTCCACCGCACCATGAGGGAAAACTCTCACAACCACAAACGGTCCAGTCCACCGAGAACGCAGTTTACCTGGAAATAAACGAAGGCGTGATTGAAATAGGAGAACTTTTTGACCTACCTCAAAGGTTTTCCTAATTATCATCTTGTCATGCCATGCATTCGTTTTCTCCTTGTAAATGGCAGCGTTCTCATAGGACTCGTTCCGGATTTCCTCAAGCTCTTGCAATTGAAGCTTCCTTTCATTCCCGGCTTCGTCCAAGTTCAAATTGAACCTTGTGATCGCCCAATAAGCTTTGTGTGCCAACTCCACCGGTAAATGACACGGCTTTCCAAAGACTAATCGGTATGGAGACATACCAATTGGAGTCTTATACGCCGTCCTATATGCCCACAATCCATCATCCAACCGAGTACTCCAATCCTTGCGAGTCGGCCTAACCATTTTCTCAAAGATGGACTTGATTTTCCTATTGGAAACTTCGGCTTGTCCATTTGTTTGTGGGTGATAGGCGGTAGAAGTTTTGTGATTTACCCCATATTTCTTCAACAATGCGGCAATCACTGATTAGAGCTTGGGGTACCCCGAACCTAGAGAAGATGTGAGATTTGATGAACTCTGCAACCACTTTTGAATCATCAGTACGAGTGGGGATTGCTTCTACCCACTTAGAAACATAGTCAACCGCAAGCAAGATATATTTAAAACCAGAGGAATTAGGGAAAGGTCCCATAAAATCGATTCCCCAAACATCAAAGAGTTCCCAATATAGAGGGCAATGTTGGGGCATTTCATTCCTAGAAGAGATATTTCCTACTCTTTGGCATTTATCACAAGATTTGCAAAAGGTGTATGCATCCTTATTCAAACTAGGCCAATAAAAACCACAGTCTAGCACTTTCCTAGCAGTTCGCCTAGCACCAAAATGACCTCCACATGCATATGAATGGCAAAAAGCAAGGATTGAGTTGGTTTCATTATTGGGGATGCATCTCCTAATCACTTGGTCGGAACAATGTTTCCACAGATAGGGATCATCCCATACATAAAACCTAGCATCATGCTTTAACTAATCCTTTTGTGCTTTTGTGAAATGAGAAGGGTACAAGGAAATTCACAATGTTGGCATACCATGGAAGAGAAACACTAAGAGCAAACAATTGCTCGTCGGGAAACTCTTTGTGAAGATGGTCCTTCAATGCTTTGGTCCCAAACTCCTCATTGGGCACCAAACGGCTCAAATGGTCGGCCACTAGATTCTCAGCTCCTTTCTTGTCCTTGACCTCCAAGTCGAACTCACTCAAAAGTAAGATCCATCGGAGCAACCTAGGCTTTGCTTCTTTCTTCGTCATCAAGTAACGAAGAGCTGCATGGTCAGTAAAAAGAATAATCTTTGTACCAAGCAAATATGGCCTAAATTTCTCTAATGAAAATACTACCGCTAGCAATTCTTTCTCGGTAGTGGTATAGTTCCTTTGAGCATCATTGAGAGTAATGGATGCATAATAAATGGCATGGGGAACTTTTCCCACCCTTTGACCTAACACCGCACCAACGGCATAGTCACTTGCATCACACATGATCTTAAACGGAAGGGACCAATTTGGAGGTTGTATAATAGGGGCCGACACTAGCATAGACTTCAAACAATCAAATGCCCTCTTACAACCTTCATCCACCACAAATTCCACATCCTTTTGTAACAATCTACATAAAGGGGAAGAAATTTTTGAGAAATCTTTTATAAAACGGCGGTAGAAACCCGCGTGGCCAAGAAAAGATCTCACATCGCGCACACAAGTAAGGTAAGGTAAAGATTGGATGGTATCAATTTTTGCTTTATCTACCTCAATACCCTTAGATGATACTTCATGACCTAACACAATGCCTTTTTCAACCATAAAATGACATTTTCAGAATTAAGCACAAGATTCTTATCAATGCAAGTTTTTAGGACTAATGACAAATGGAGTAAGCAATTGTCAAAAGAGTTTCCATGAACAGTAAAGTCATCCATAAAAACCTCTACAAACTTCTCAAGATATTCTGAAAAAATGCTAACCATACACCTTTGAAATGTGGCCGGTGCATTGCAAAGTCCAAAAGGCATGCGTCGGTATGCAAATGTGCCAAAGGGACATGTGAATGTGGTCTTCTCTTGATCTTCTGGTGCAATGGCAACCTGAAAGTACCCTAAATAGCCATCAAGAAAACAATAGAAAGAGTGGCCTGCGAGCCGGTTAAGCATTTGATCAATAAATGGCAAAGGGAAATGGTCTTTCCTCGTTACCGCATTTAGCCTTCGGTAATCAATGCAAACACGCCATCCATTTTGAATACGAGTGGGGATCAACTCGCCATGGCTATTCTCCACCACGGTCACTCCGGTCTTCTTTGGTACCACTTGTGTTGGGCTTACCCATTTACTATCGGAGATTGGATAGATCATTCCCGCATCCAACAATTTAAGCACCTCGGCTTTTACTACCTCCATCATAGGAGGGTTCAATCGCCTTTGAGGTTGTCGGATGGGTTTAGCATCATCCTCCAATAGAATACGGTGCATGCAAGTACTTGGACTCATACCTTTGATGTCGGCAATAGTCCATCCAATGGCCTCCTTATGATCTTGTAGCACTTTCATCAACCTTTCCTCTTGTTCCTTGGTGAGTTTGTTTGAGATGATCACCGGTAATTTTTCACCATCACCAAGGAATGCATATTTTAGATTCTCGGGTAGTGGTTTCAATTCCACCACCGGAGGTTTATTGAGAGATGGTCGGTTGCCCGAGCCTTTCAATATCTCGAGGTCTAAAAGTGGTGCATCAAGAGAAAGTTCCTCAAAAGTATCTAGCTCAAAAATGATTTCCTTCAAGTTAGCACTCAAAGCATATGTATGAACATTACTTGTGTGTAAACTATTGGCTAAACCTTTTAACAAAGGATCATCACTATCATTTTCATAAACTTTTTGCACAAAAGATTCAATCACATCAATAGCATTGCAAGAAGTTTCATCATCATCGTATTTCATTGCACCATAAATGTTGAACTCTATTCTATCCTCATCAAATTCCATGGTAAGCCTACCACTATGCACATCGATTATAGTTCTTGACGTTTTCAAAAATGGACGCCCTAACAAGACAGGGGTAGCAAATTTATCATGTTCCATGTCAAGAACGTAAAAATCGGCCGGGAACACCAACTTTTCGACTTTCACCAAGACATCTTCAACAATACCCTTAGGGTATGCATTAGAGCGGTCGGCAAGTTGGATCACTACACCGGTTTTATGCAAAGTGCCAAGATTTAATGATTCATACAATGTGTATGGGATGACATTTATGGATGCACCTAAATCTAGCATGGCTCTAGGAAAATAAGTGTTCCCTAAAATGCAAGGAATTGTAAACTTGCCGGGATCACCACACTTAGTAGGCATTTTGTCTTGAAACAAAGCCGACACATGTTCATTGACTCTTTCATTTTTAACATGCTTAGACCTTTGTTGACGATGGTTCACACATAATTCTTTTAAGAACTTAGAATATCTAGAAACTTGAACAATAGCATCGAGCAAAGGAATGTTTACCTCACACTTTCGAAGAACTTCGAAAGCTTCCTTGTCCATCTCCCTTTTGCGAGTATTCTTCAAAACCTCGGGAAATGGTGCTTCCACGTCAAAGGTAGTGTCTACCCTAGTTTTCTTGTGAAGAGGTGAGAATGGAGGTGACATTGGTTCAACATGAGTGGTTGTGTCTACATGTTCCTCATCAATTAGTTCTTTCTCCTTCTCAACCTCGGCATCACCTTTTTCTTTGGCTAGCTCCTCAAGAATTACTTCTTCGTCGCCCAAGGTCACCTCAACTTCGTCATTGGTCAAGCTCTTCTTCACAAGGCCTCTCTTGGGTGCCTTTTTCACAACCACTTCGGGTTCAACCGCTTGTTTACCACTCCTCAAGGTCATGGAACTCGCATGAGGCCTTGGATTTAACTCCGGTTGTGCGGGTAGTTTCCCGGAGTTTTGTGCTTCCAATTTCCCCAAAACAGTGGCCATTTGACTCATTTGCACCTCAATGCTTTTGAATCGAGCGTCTTGTGGGAATTGGCCCGAGCTTTCACCTTGATCACGAGATTTATCTTCCAACCTCGGGTAAGCATTTTGAGGGGCACGATTATTGAAACGGCCTTGTCCTTGGTTTCTTTGGTATTGTTGGGGTTGAGGGTGATATTGAGGGTTTTGATGATCTTGGTACCCTTGGTAGCCAAAATCTTGGTGCCCTTGGTTTTGGTAACCTTGGTACCCTTGATTTTGGTTGCTTTGGTCTCCTTGGTAGCCTTGGTCATTTTGCCCCCTCGACCTATCAAAAGATTGACCACTTTGACCTTGGTAACCCCCTTGGTAGCCACCTTGTTGGCCTTGTTGCCTCGTTGGTTCATCTCTCCACCGAAAGTTGGGGTGATCTCTAGTTCCGGGGTTGTAGTGTTGAGCAAAAGGATCATACTTCCTTTGGTTACCCCTATCACCACCTTGGCCTTGTCCACCTCGAAAACCCCTACCACCTTGGTAAACTCGTCCTCCTTGAAATCCTTGGCCACCTCTAAAACCTTGGTTTCCACCATAGACCCCCATGGCATTGACTTCTTCGTTATAATCCTCGTTTGCTTGAGGACAAGATTCAGTGAGATGGTTCGAAGCACAAATCCCACACGTCATAACTTGCTGCCTTGTTTGATTCCCCGAGTTCCCTCCGGAGCTATTTCCCATCATGAAACCTTTCATCAATGCCGTAAGTTCCTTGATATCTTGACGAGTTCCATCATTGTTCCCACCGGAGTTACCCACTCGTAGTCTCCGGTCCCTCTTTGGTTTGCATCCTTCAGCTAGTTACTCAAATAGCATCATGGCATCAGAAGAGCCAAGGTTAGCAATGGAGCCATAGCAAGACCGATTTATCAACTCGGTTTCCCTATCATTCAAACCATTGTAATAGAAACACACCAATTGAGGTTCGGTGAAGCTATGGTACGGGCAACTTGAGAGTAGAGTTTGGAATCTTTCCCAATACTCATACAACGTCTCATCATCGTCTTGAGTGATGTTGCTAATGGCTTGTATCAAGACCGAGGATTTAGAGGGAGGAAAGTACTTGTCAATGAACTTTTTCTTCAATTGTGGCCATGTAGTGATTGATGATGAAGGCAAACGGCTTAACCATTTGGCGGCCTTGTCCTTCACGGTAAAGGTGAATGTTTTCAACTTAAACTCATCCACACTCATCTCGGAAGGTTTCAAACTACTACAAACTCGGTGAAAAGCCTCAAGGAAGTCATTGGGATCATCCACTTCTCTACCATGGAAAGTTGGAAGCAAATTTATCACTCCCGTCTTGATTTCATATTGAGAGTCCGGGTAAACAATGCTTGATTGTTGTTGCTCATAGTTGGGGGACATGTACTCTCTTATAGAAATGTTGGTAGGAGAAGTGTTAGGGTTTTGGAAAGGGTTGTAGAATTGGTTTCGGGGGTGGTTTTGCCCGATCCCCTCTTCTTGGTCCTCCTCCGCCATGGTGGAAGGTGGTACTTCACTATCAAGGGAAAATGGATTGGCGGCTAATGTCTCTTGCACTTGTCGCTTGAGTTGACGAAGACTCCTAACTAATTCGGAATCGTATTGCAAAGGGTCTTGGTTCGAGGTTCTTGTATGAACCATGCACCAAGAGCTAGAACAATAGGGTTCCAAATCAAAAATAAGATAAAAAGAAAGATAGGGTGTTAATACAACTACAATAAACACATAGAAATACGCCTCTTCCCCGGCAGCGGCGCCAAAATTTGGGAGGTCGTCGCCGTACCTCTCAAATATACATTTAGATACACTTACTACCTCTACACACAATTAAGTATATAATGGCAAGTAAGGTTCGTTTCCACAGAGAAGAAGTTATTTCTATGTATATCTTGTAGCATGCATATACATATTCATATATAAAAGCAATGTAAACAAAGGGGGGGGGGGGGGTTTGAGTTGAGTTT
The DNA here is from genome assembly GCA_963678965.1 of Cruciata laevipes. Taxonomy (NCBI): domain Eukaryota; kingdom Viridiplantae; phylum Streptophyta; class Magnoliopsida; order Gentianales; family Rubiaceae; genus Cruciata; species Cruciata laevipes. The sequence goes on along the minus strand of OY787632.1, from coordinate 13,944,579 downwards.
TGTTTAAAACACTACTAAGTAAAACGATTAGAACTTTAAAGTTACAACTACTTTACCATATGATTATTGTAACTAAAGATTTAACTAAGAGAATGAGAGACTTGGGTACATGAGATTAGCATCCTCTTGTTATGGATTTTTCCTCAAACTTTATTATGTTACTTTGAGAATGGTGATTGTTTATAATGGGAAATCATCTCTATTCTAGTTGTGAATCATGAAAGCATCTTCACAACTCTTATTGGCAACATATCTATATGATAGCAAATAGATAAATTGATCAATGTTAATTCAAATTAGATGTTTTCCCATCTTACCCATGTAATGTGATAACACAATTGACATGAATATAATGCTAATGGATGATCTCAAGAACAAATATAATTGATAACAACATATATTTGATTCCTAATTCACTACCTTTACATAGAAGAAATGATAGCATTTCAACCATGGAAAAGCAATGTCTAACACATATCCAACACATATCTATAACTAGGAAATCATTCCTAACCATTTCAAGCATCAAACATACATAAAATTCATGATCATTCAATGACAAATCATCCATTCCTAAGCTTCATAAACCATGTTCTCAAACCATAACAAGAGCTCCAATCTCATATACCCAAGATGGGTTTTAGCCTACAATCATACTTATATAATCACAATCATAATCCATACAATAAACCATGATAAATTCAAAGATCAAATGGAAAGGAAATGAAGAAACTGAGTTTTTTGCTCTGTAAAATCGATCATCTAACAGATGAGGATGATTTTCTTTTTATACTCCAAAAATAACAAAAATAAAATAAAACAAAATGCCACTTGCAACATCTTCGCGGGCCGCGAGAAATCCTTCGCGGACCGCGACCTGGTTCTCGCGGCTCGCGACCGAGGATTCGCTGCCCGCGCGTCCGCGGCTTCCGCGGTCCGCGACCGAGGTTTCGCCGACCGCGCGTCTGCGGCTTCCGCGGTCCGCGACTGAGGTTTCGCGGACCGCGCGTCTGGTCCTCGCAAAACAGCAACACACACCCTCGCGGCTTGCGACCGAGGTTTCGCAGCCCGCGAGAGTGTGCCTTCACGCCACTTCTACGACCGGTTCTTCAATGTATCTAACTTCTTCAGGACGGTCATAGAAGGTCTTCAAATCATCCAAATCCATCGCAAGTGCAATTCAAGGTTGAAGTGCACGTCTTCAATTTCAAACCATTATGAATGATTCGGTCTAAAAGTCTAATATAAAAGTAAAAAATACTATCTAAAACAACTCTCAAATGCTACAAAATAAGAGTATATGTAGGACCTATCAGCTTCACACGTGCTGGTTGCTATTCTGGAAAGTGAGCCTCTGGGCTGCAGACGACCAATATCTTCGAGCTTTTGGCGGCTACACGCTTCGCTTTTCCCAAGTCCTTCCTCTTTTCTTGTGTGTCATCATTACTCCTGCCCCCGATGCGTTGTCTTTTACTATTCCCTTATTTTCTTTTCTATAAATAGATCTCATTGGTTCCCTTATTTTTCCTCTCTTGATGCCCTCCAATTTTATCATCCGCCTACCTCTTGCTTCCTGGTGAGTTGCTTCTGCTCTTGGTTTCTCCTCCTATCTTTTATTAGCATGCTTGTTACTATTCTTTGCTATGGATTCTCGATCTGCGGGTCCTGTGTCTGCAGATAGCCTGAAAGCTCAGGCTTATAATCTAGTATCTCCTCCTATTCCTGACCCGGGTTTTGAATCTTCTTTTTCAGAGCCCCTATCTGTCGCTAAAGGGAATAAAAGGCGTCGTCGATCCTTCCCTCACATATCTCAGATTAGTCCTATTGATTTCCATTATGATTCTGATCATTTTCCCGAGTGGGACACCCAGGATGTCATCAATCTTTGCAATAACAACTTTGTCCCTATTCCTGAAGACGCAAAATTGGGACTTTTGGATGCTGACCAAGTCCAATCCGGTGCTTCGTGTTTACCTGCTTGCCATATACATTTTGGCTTATCTCTCCCGTTCCCTAATCTTTTTTCTGAACTGCTCAATTATTTTAAGTTGTCTCCTGCCCAACACCATCCTAACGGAGTAACTGTGATGCTGGGGTTCATCACCCTATGCCGTAGGCATGGTATTGTGGAGTCTCTGGCTTTGTTTCGTTCCTTCTATCGTATCCACGCCTCTCATGTGAAAACCGCGGGGATCTTTACATTTTACCCCTGAAGTGTCTCTCTGATGCTTGCTAAGATTGACAGTGTCAAGAATTGGAGGGAGGCTGGTCATTACTCCCTTAACCAGGTCAAATACCATGTCCATGATTGGAACGACGACCTTGAGGCTGAAGCCCCCAGGGTTTTTGTCCCCCATCTGTAGCCCCGACCATGAAGTTCTATCTTATTGTATCTTAAATGTCCTTCAGTATTGGCTGAAAGGAAATGACAATTTCTACTGGCCTCGGGATATCTACTATGTCTCTGTCTTTGCCTGCCGTCGGCTATATGCCCAATGGCCTGAAGAAAGTCTTTTACCCCCTGCTTTAGGATCCCTGTCTTTACTTTGCTATCATTTTCCTTCCATGTCGTTTTTCTCGATTCTTTGCCTCATCCTGACATTATTTCTTATGTTTCATTGCAATGGTTCGTGATCTTCCTGATAATCCTGCTCTTCATCCTACTTCAGAGATGACTGGGACTCTCTGCATGAAAGTTGTTAAGCCCAACTCGGATGCCGTCTCTAATTCCCATCCCCGGGCAGAGAAGACCCTGAGCCAAGGCATGGTGGAAAAGCCTGCATCTCCTATTCCAAAGAGAGCCCGTTCTGAGGGCTCGGGCAAGGGTTCCGAGCCCGTGAGCAAGAAAAATTTTGCTACGAAGAAGCCCGAGGCATCTCCTGACCAGGATGCCTCGGCGAAAGGTCCTGACTCCTCTGCTAAGGAAACCCTCGGGAAGGTGTCCGAGCCCAAGGCTATTGAGACGCCCTTAGAAGATCTTGTGGTTCAATCCGAGGGTCCTTCCTCTCTAAAGAACCCTAATCCCCTTTGCCCAAATCATCCAAATAATGATGTTTTTAAATGGGATTCTATGGATTACGATCCTTTTGTGTACGCCGCTCAACAAAGTGAGCCCTCTTCCCCTCTTTCTGAAGAACAACCTGCTCCGATCTCCATACCAGCTCCTGTCCAGCCGACGGTTGCAGCTCATACCATCGGGAACCCGATTGTTGCGACCTCCCAAGCTGCGGGATCTGTTCATGTTGTCACCCCAGCGGAAAGTGACCCTGACTCTTCCCTTTTCTCTCCTGTAAGTTTCCCTATAGCTTTGCTTTCCCTTTTTCTTCCTCCCTTTATCTTTCTCTGATTAGTGTGCTTACCTTTATGTAGGAAGCCCAAGATTTTGTGTAACGGTTCAGTGACACTTCCGACTTCCGGAATTTACTGGCCAGAATGTGGGAAAAGTGCTCTGGTAAACTGCTCGGTGACCTTCAGGCCAGCAGGCGGGCTTTAGATGAGGAGAAAAAGCGTTATGCCCTCCTTGAGGAGGAGAATGCTCGCTCTGCCCTCCTTCTTCAGGAAGAGAAGAAACGTTCTGCCCTTCTTGAGGAGAAGCTCAAGCCACTTGAAGATGGGTCTTTGCGTCGTGAGTTCGGCGAAACTATCTCTCGGGAGATTGTTAGCTCCAAAGCCTGTGACCAACCCTTATCCAAGCTTCTAGAGGAGTCAGACAACTCTCGGACCACCCTTCTCTATGAGAAGATCCGAGGCTGGCTTCTTGGGACCTTTCGTCTGTCTGTGCAGAAGAGCTGTTATCATTCTGGGGCCCTGGCTCGTTATGAGCAGCGTCTTTGGGATTTCCACCTGAGTACCCTCCAGACTCTAGCCCCCAAGATTTGGGCTGCCTTACATTCATCTAAGCCACCTGTTTCTGCCACCGACCTCCTGAAGATCGGAGAGGAGAAGGCTCTGGTTCCTGAGGAGAGGGTCGTCCCTGAAGCCGACCTTCGCAATCCTCATGGGGTCTGTCTAGAGCCCCCGTCCCATCGCTACTCTGTCAACAGCAAGGGATACGTTGAATGGTGCACCGAGCCACAATCTTTCGGCTTCAAGCTTGTTTTGTCCAATGACGTCCCTGTCATTAAATTCGCCAAAGCGCCATGCCCTGTTCAACTGCCCCAAGCTACCGAGGACTATCTGTATCCTGGAGAAGCGTCTAGTTCTCATGTATAATTTCCTTTATCCTGGCTTTGGCAATCTTTTTTGCTTCTTTTGTTCTGTTGTTTGGCTTTCCCCACCTGTTAGGGGAATTTCCGACCGTCTTCTTGTATTGCTACAATATAGTCTATCCATTTCCCTTATTATATCCTAAATTCCTATTTTCCTGTTTTATTTTTTCCTATTATATGTGTTTCCTTCTTTATTATTTCTGATTCCTGTCTTATAATGTATCCCTATACCTTTCTGTAGGGTCCTCTTCCTCCCTCTCCGGACAAGGCTTCTCCTTTTTTGTGCTCTAAATGCCGAACACCGGCTTTACCCAATTCGCAAATAGTAGCAGGTCCGAGGAAGAAAGCGTTGTCCGAAGATGAGTTCAGATTTTTGCTCGAAGAGTTTGCTAACTATAGCGCCGCAGCTCGGTTTCTTAGGTTCATGAAGGCTAGGTTCAGATCTATCCAACGAAGCCATAAGATTATCTCTTCCTATCTCGAGGAGATCCGAGCTTCTAAATCGATTGCATATTTCATGCAAGGATCTAGAACGCCATGCTGGCGAGGAGCTTGACTTTGTGTGGGACGAGTACTCTAGGGCCCTTACCAAACTCCGGAATCTAGAAAGCGGAAACAACGAAAGGTGGATGATTTCCAAGCTAGAAGATGAGAACAAACAACTTACGTCACGCAATCGTGATCTCCAGGATCATCTTCTCCACCTGAGGCTCTCGTTTCATCTATCATCTCTTGTTCGTGGGAAAACTCATGTCATCTCCTTCCCTTATATTGCTGCTTCTGTCTGGAATGCCATCTCTGCTATGGAGAAGATGGGTAAATTCCAAGTCGGGGATTCGGCTCATCCTGCCTATGCCGAGGCTGTTGAATAGAGTCGCCGTTTATCTTCTGGTATGCCTGATCCTCTCCCACCTTCCCTCTGGGAAATTCCTCCTATCCTTTCTGTCGATAATGCCTTCCACCGATATCTCGATCCTCAGCTTTCTACCACATACAAGATTGCCAAAGGAGAATCCGGGAAGTTCTTCGCTTTCGGAAAATGGGTTTGCCTGCATATAGTGAATCTAATCCTTCATTGGATGCTCCCTCGACGAGCGCTCCTCTTGTCTTCTCATGTGATCTTCTGATCCCTGCACCTTCCTCCTGATAATGCGTCCCAGAAAAGAGAACGACCCCCTATCCGCCCTTCAACTATTCGTTCCTTGCCTTCTCAAGGAGACGAAATAGTTCATATATCCAATGATTAGTGCATTTTCTTAGATTCATTTTGTACTTTATGTAAGATACACAAGTATCGATAGGACGTCTCCCCTCGGGTACTTGCCTTTATTTTAATGAAATATTTTTGTCTTTCCTTTTCTTTTACTTTCCTCGGATTACCATTGCCGAGGTTTCTCCTTTTTTGCGGGGCACCAATCATGGGAGCGACCCAGAGGTCCCGACTTATCCTTTATTTACACCAAGCTATCCAGAACGTATGCAAATTATCGCGTATCCACACTTTCCTAATGCACTATCCAATACGCTTTTCTGTTCCGAGCGTATCCACACATTTGAACCTTGACGTATCCACGCCGAACCCCTTTTATTGCAATGTGTCTTCTGTCGCACGTGCAATTATTATGCGTATCGACGCATCTAAGCTTTGGCGTATCCACGCTGAGCCCATAATCATTCTTTTAGATTTCCCTTTCTTGATCCCCTTAAACACCTTGGGGATTACCACCTCTTAATATCTTCTCCTTTCTCTTTAATCCGACCTTTCTTTTTTCTCTATCCGATTTCCATTTTAATCTTTCCTCTTATCTTGGATGAAATTTCCTTATCCATCCCTTTTCTTTATTTTTTCTGCCTTTCCATTTTTAGTTCCCCCCTTTGTTTGGAACCGCCTTTATTATTTCTCCTGTGTTTTCTGCCCTTTTCTTATCTTCCCTTTCCTTACCCTCCTTTTATTCTACCCGGAGGTTTTTTTTTTTTGAATCTCCTTCCCTTCACCTCGAATCTATCTTGATCACCCTCATTTATCTTCTCCTCCTCTCTTTATGCTCTTTTGTTCGTCCTTCGTGATGCTACCAAAACCCGCCAATCTCATGTGGATCGACGCTATACGTATAGCGTCCAGGCTGGACCCACATCGAACCTGCAAAACATTCCCCGGGAGGCTTCCCAGGGAAGAGGCTTCGGTGTGATGATGAGATGGGGATAGCGATGAGGTAGAAATCGTACGGGAATGCTCTCAATAAGAAGTATAGAGATAAAAGTCACATACCTTATTCACTGTTTGAGACTAGTATTTATAGTTGAGGTTGTATGCTTTGGATAAGGGTTAGGATCACTTCTCCTTGTCGCTATCTGTCGTCTTCCTTGTCCGGACATGCCTTATCCGGGAAGGGCACCGCCTATTTTAGTCCTGGGCCATTTTTTCGGCCCAGCGGGGTGTTGGGCCGGTATTATCACTAGCCCCCAGACCGGTCACCCGGGTTTCTATGATGCAAAAGACTGGTCTTATAAACTTCTTTTCCGCTCTTATATATATTTATTTATTTATTCTTTGAGTAGGACCCATCTGTGCTGGATTCGATTCTTGACGCCGCCTTTCCCTATTCCGCATTTATCAGTACCTCGTTTATCGTATCACAATTACTTTTCCTTGTTTTGAGGTAGTGTTTCCTATTCACCTGCCTATATAAGGGCCTAACCCTCCTTTCACAAGGTTACTTTCTCCAAAAAAATTCCAGACGCTCCGCCCGGGTAACCCCGAGGGTGCTTCCGGTTCAGGCCCTAATTGGGTATAGTAGCGCAAAGATAGGGAAACTTATGCAATATACTATGTAATTATCCCTTTTTAATATAACAGCATACTTATGTGCTTGTGATTTAAAGATTATCGAATAAAAGTTTTTTTTTTGGAAACCCATCTTTTCATTAATTTTTTCATGTAAACATTACATCCTCTGGTCCCCGGGCTTCATTCAAGCTCCGGGTCCTATCTAGCGGGCCCAAATGGAAGCTACCCATGGGTCCCTTTTACGATCCTTCCTCTCTAAACCCGGGCCGTGGCCAAACGCCGAGGGCTATCTCTCCTGGCATATTCATGCTTCCGGGAGGGGGCATATCTATGTCCGGCATGTTCATGCCTCGGTGGGCAAGGTCTAAATGAGGTACTCTACTTCCCATAGAACCTTCTTAGATTGGTCACATTCCATCTCCTGGGGACTATCTTCCCTCGTTTGTCTTCCAGCACATAGCTTCCTCCAGGGTAAGCTTCTTTCACCTTGTATGGTCCTTCCCAGTTGGGTGCAAGTTTCCCTTCTGAAACTTGGTGGCTCTTATCATTTCTCCTCATTACCAAGTTGCCCGAGATGAAGATCTCCTTCCGGACCCTTCTGTCGTGATACCTCTTTACTCGCTCTTTAACCTTTTAATTTCCTCCTGGAGTGCAGCATTCTCTCGTTTTTCTTCTAAGAGGTCAAGTTGAGGCGTCGTTCCGTGTCTTCTTCCTCCGGGCGCTGGAATTGGGTCCGGGGGCTCGGGATCCCGATCTCTGTGGGTATTATCGCCTCTGACCCATATACCAAGCAGTATGGGGATTCTCCCGTAGCTGAGTTTTCTGTGGTTCTATGGGCCCAAAGGACGCTGGGCAACTCCCAAATCCAATTCCCCCGGGCGCCTTCAAGGTGGGCTTTCAGGCCATTGATGATGGTGCGGTTGGTAACCTCGACCTGTCCATTTGCCTGGGGGTGATAGACAGATGTCAACCTATGCTCTATGCCATATTTGACGCACCATGACTTGAAGGGTTTCATTTTCGAACTGTGCCCCATTATCTGTAACTATGGTCTTTGGGATGCCGAATCGGCAAATAATATTTTTCCAGCAAAACTTGATGCAAGTTAGCCCGCGTATGTTGGTGAGCGGCTCGGCCTCCACCGACTTGCTGAAGTAGTCAATTGCTACGATCAAGTACCTGGCTCCTCCCGGGGTGGTGGGAAATGGCTCTACCAAGTCGATTCCCCATTTGCTGAATGGCCAGACTCCTGTAACTCCTGCTAATTCTTCCCGAGGAACATGAATTAGTGGGACGAAGGTTTGGCACGGAAGGCATTCCTGAACATATCTCTCCGCATCCTTAAACAGCGTCGGCCAGTAGTAACCCAGCCTTAGGATTTTCCTAGCCACCGTGCGGGCTCCCTGGTGGCTCCCATTGGATCCCTCATGCACTTCTCGGACAAGGTGCTGGCCTTCCGCTCTTTCTACACATTTTAGTAAAGGTTTGAGGTATCCTCTCTTGTATAGCTCCCCACCTTGAACCATGTACTTGGGCGCATTCACTAGTGCAAATCAGGGGTTTTAAGGCGGTTGTTTAAGGCGGTTCCTTGGAACCGCCGTTAAATAGCATATTTTTCGAACTCGAAAGTCAATTTCGGATGGTTTACGCGAGCTGTAGGCTAAGAAAATGAAGGAAGGCGGTTAGGCACTTATTTTACGGCGGTTTTGTATAAACCGCCTTAAATTAAAATATATACACGAACTCGAAATGCAAATATACCACAATGCGATATCGAAGAGTTACACATATAAAAGACGATATCGAAATATATGTTTTGGGTTTACAGGAACAAATATCATATGATGTATACGATATCGAAGGTTATAATATATATTTTCGATATCGCATTATATTGTTGAGTTTGTAGAAATAGTTAAGATGCGAAGTCTTCTACTGTGTTGTCTTTGTATGAACATATTTTCGAATTCGAAAGGCTAGATTAATGTGTTTGAAATCGAATTCTATTGTCCTGATTAACCTAAAAATGATATACTTGTATAAAGAAAGACCATCAAATATAAAGAAACAAGAGTACGTTAAAATTCCAGAAAACAACAAAAGAAAAGAACAAGAGTACGGAAAATGTCAAACAAGATTAATGGTACAAAGATAGTGAACATAAGAACAATGAGTATCTAAGCTCCTTTGAAAGAAGTATTCTCTTCCATTGGAGGCAGCATAATAAAGTTGTCCTCATCATCACTATTACCATCGCTAATCCAACCATAGCAAGGCTTCCTAATCTTCTTAGTCGGGGGTGATGCCTCAGGTTTGACATCGACATTGTCAACATGTTTGACTTCCACAGTCGAGGCCGAACCAATCCTGCTTCCATCAGCGATTAGGGGCTGAGGCTTAGCAATCTTTTCAACCACAATGAACAAACGTAAATCAAAATCACCACAAAATTTCCGGTTAACACCATACAAGGACATGTGGGATTTAAAAGATCAGAAACTAATATTGTGCATCCAAAGTGGTAACTAGCTACTTCCAAGCACAAAGGTACCAAGTACTAGGTGAATAAGTTATTGCACAAACAATAATAGCATGAACTATTGAGAAAACATAAATCAAAATTTACATGAATCTATGAATACATTACCTTGGAAGCATCCCTGTCAATCAAGGTGGGCAACACCACCAAATCTCTTGGGGTATCCTTTTGAGCACAAGATTGGCTAGAATCCTTCGACATCTTGGAATTAGTTGATGGGTTTGTGCTAAGGGATCTATTTGGGAATTTTTCGGCACAGAGGGATTGAAAAAGTTGGGATAAGAAGGTTAAGTTTAATAATCTCCGCCGGTTTATTTATATTAAATATATAATTTTCGAAGTCGCTAGCTCTAATTATATACGTTCGATATCGCATACAAGTTCGACCTTCTTGACAGGGGACTAGGAGAATATGCGTTCGATATCGAAACCATTGCAAACTGAATTTCGATATCGAACACAGTCTTCTTAGGGTATTGATCAAGTACTATCGATATCGAATTCACTTAAGGGGCTAGAATTTATAAACGTTCGATATCGAATGTTTATTAGGTTTGGGCAAAATTGCGTTTTGATTTGGTCAATCCTCTAAACTTATGTTATATTGTTGTGTTGGTATTTTGTTCCAACACTTGATTTCGAATTTCAAACTCCAAAATCACATTCATATTAAAATTCATGGCCGAATGTTGGAATTCAGAAAACTTCAAATCAAAGTTCATACTAATAAAAAACAACACAGATGAAGTAAAAGGAAATAAGTGATCCTAAAAACACCTTGAAACATGAAAGGGCATAATATTAGATCAAGCATTGAAATTTAATCTTCTTCAGCTTCTGAAGACCATCCTTCACCTGATGAAGTTGAACATGAACATGATTCTGCAGAAATGTCCCAGTACAAAAAACATTCCATAGGGTACTCTGGTTCCGATGGATCCACAGTAACTCCAACATTATGTTGTCTGCCTAGTCTGATTATTTCTTCCTTTGCTTCATGGGTCTCCCTAATTTCTTTCTCCGCCCTAATCAGCCCTTTCTCAACCGCACGGCGCATCAACTCTATTCTTTTCTGAAAATCATAAATTATTGCAACAAGTAAAAAAAAAATCCATAATTTGATCTTTAAAACTGTATATATGATTAATATTGTTTCACAATAGAATAATTGAGGGGATAACTTACTACACCACGAGTGTATTCTTTGTCAAACTCCTTTTGTGATTCTAAAATTATGTATGAATCATCCCACGGAATTCGTGCAGCCCCCGACCGAGGAAAAAGATATTGAAATTGATTCTTCAAGAAGTCCAGCTTGCGGCGTTGCTCAGGTTCAACAACGTCTTCCCACTCTACATATTTCATACAAGATTCAAATTAGTAATAATGAAGTGTGTAAGCAAAAAATGTAAAATCATAGAGGATCCAGCACTATGTTGAGTATTAATTCATACCTCTCATCCTATCAGTCCTCAACTTTGCAATCCTTGCTTCCATTGCTAGCCTTCTTTGTTCAGCAGGGGATACATTGCTATTGCCCGCCATTATATGAGTATTTGTTGACAAGGAGAGGAGGAAGAAAGAAGAAAAGAAAAGGCTTGGATGAAAATGATGCTTGAGATCCCATAAAATAGACTTCCCAACATAGTTATGGTCCCATGTGATTAATTGGACGGAGCAAACAAGAAATGAGGGTCAAAGATAATTTTAGTCTCTTTGTCTACTGACTCAGGGATACTATACTTTCGATATCGAAATCAAAATTTACCACATTGCGAATTCGAATCGTTACACAGGTTAAGGTCGAAATCGAAATTAAACTTTTGAGTTTACAGAAACAAGTCTCATATATTGTATACGATATCGAAGATGTTAACATAAAGATTCGATATCGCAAATTAGTTCGACCTTCTTGACAGAGACTAGGAGAATATGAATTCGATATCGATATTGTTTTAAAACACTTGTCGATATCGAAATGACCTATGGGGCTATAATTTATAAACCTTCGATATCGAAAATATATCTTGTTTGCGCAAAATTGCGTTTTAAATTGGTCAACCCTCAAAACTTAGGTATTTTTCTTGTGTGGGTATTTTGTTCCAACACTTGATTTCGGATTCCAAACTCCAATCTAAGGGATTGAAGGTTCATAAAATTGTTGGGTTGATTCATACCATAATCATCAACTTAAAGGTATCAAATTTGTATAGTTTTTTTGAGTTTTGAACCTTACCATTTAATTGTATGTGAGTTTGATGATTGTTTCATTGTTTTTTTCCTTGATTGCATAGGAGTTTGTTGTTTATCAATTTTATTGAGTTTTGCAATAGTTGGACGTTGTAGATATGGAAAGACTCGAAATTATTAGAAGGAATGATAGATTGTCCCTTGAGTACGTGGTTTGATAGAGGAATTTATTCATGTTGGTTTTGAGGATGCAAAGATGAAAGATGTTGAAGGTGTTAGATGTCCATGCAAAGATTGTAAGAACAATGCCTATTATGATGATGCGATGGTTTTACGTGAACATTTGTATTGTAGGGGTTTTGACCCTAAGTACACGGTATGGATTTGGCATGGTGAAGTTGTAGTTGACAAAATTATTCCCGAAATTGATGTTGGTAGTGAAGACATGGAATATGATGCTTATCTTGGTGAGATGGTAGAAGATGTTGCTAGGGAATTTGTTAATAAGCCTAGTGTTCTAACGGCAATGATGAATGATAAAGAAACACCATTATACAAGGGGTCTAGGCATTGTATTATGGCGGCAACATTGTTGATGATGAATTTGAAGGCGAAACATGGGATTACCGATAAAGGGATGACGGAGTTGTTTGGTATTGTTAAAGAATTGCTTCCGGTTGATAACTTGTTGCCCGATAAAGTATATGCTGCAAAAAAGATTTTGTGTCCAATGGGAATGGAATTGGAGAAGATTCATGCATGCCCTAATGATTGTATGTTGTATAGGTCGGTGGAGGAGAAAAAATTGAATAATTGTCTAGTATGTGGGGAGTCTCGATACAAAGTAAAGGATAAAGAATTAATCAAAGTTGGGGATGAAGAGAGTACATTTAGCGATAAGAAAACACCCGCAAAAGTAATGTGGTATCTTCCTATTGTGCCTAGATTGAAAAGGTTGTTTGCAAATCCTGATGATGCGAAACTGTTTACTTGGCATGCAGAGAGGGAGCGAGGGGGTGATGACATCATTAGTCATGCATCGGATGGAGAACAGTGGAAAAAAATGGATGAATTATACCCTGAATTTGGGAAAGAACCCCGAAACCTCCGACTAGGGTTATCAACGGATGGTATGAACCCGTTTGGCAATTTGTCTAGCACACACAGTTCATGGCCTGTGATGTTGGTTATTTACAATCTACCTTCTTGGTTGATGATGAAACGCAAATATGTGTTGCTATCAATGATGATATCAGGACCGAAACAGCCTGGAAATGACATTGACGTTTACCTTGCCCCACTCATTGAAGATTTGAGGTCTTTGTTCAACTCGGGTGTATCGATAGCCGATGGTAGTCGTGGGGATGAGAAGTTTGAGTTAAAAGGGATGTTGATGTGGACCATTAATGATTTTCCGGCATTGGGCAATTTAAAAGGATATTCAGTGAAAGGTCACCTTGCATGTCCAATTTGTGAGAAAAACACAAGTCATTGTCAATTGAAAAATGGTGGGAAAACGGTTTATCTTGGTCATCGGCGATTCCTTCCTGAAGATCATCCATGGAGGTTTGCTAAAAAATGGTTTAATGGGAAAATTGAGACCGATCCAGAACCCATTCCTCCAACTGGCGTTGAAATCCTCCAAACCATGGAGAAGTTGGGACATGTTTATGGAAAAAAGGAAAAGGTTGCAAAAAATAGTGGTAGTTGGAAAAAAAGGTCAATATTTTTTGATTTGCCATATTGGAAATACCTAGAGGTTACTCACTGTCTGGATGTCATGCACATTGAAAAAAATGTGTGTGACGCGTTGGTCGGTACACTGTTAAACACCCCGGGCAAAACAAAGGATGGGTTGAAGTCACGTCTAGATTTGGTGAGTTTAGGCATAAGACCTTCGCTCGCACCTGTGGAGGAAGGAGACAAGTCTTACTTACCACCGGCTTGTTATACAATGTCGACGAAAGAGAAGGAGAGTTTTTGTAACACATTGAAGTCGGTCAAAGTTCCTACGGGGTATTCTTCCAATATTAGGTCTTGTGTCCAATTAAAGGAACTTAAGTTGGCGGGTATGAAGTCACACGATTGTCACAATTTGATGCAAGAGTTGAATGTCATTGCAATTAGAGGTTCCCTCCCGATGCATGTGCGGAATGCTATTACGAAGCTTTGCTATTTTTTTAAGGCTATATGTCGGAAAAGTCTTAGTCATCGGAGGTTAGACAAGTTGCAAAGAATGGTGGTGGAGGTTTTGTGTCGGTTGGAGATGTACTTCCCTCCATCATTTTTTGACATCATGGTTCATTTGATTGTTCACTTAGTCTGTGAGATCAAACTATGTGGACCGGTCTTTTTACGGTGGATGTATCCATTTGAACGGTACATGAAGATCTTCAAGTTGTTTGTGAAAAATCGTTACCGTCCTGATGCTAGTATTGTACAACGCTATGTCGCCGAAGAGGTAATTGAGTTTTGTACAAACTACCTAAAAGATGTTGATACAATTGGTGTTCCCAACTCTAGACATGAAAGTAGGTTGGATGGTCATGGATTGAGGCACAATCGCATGTTCCAACCATCGGCTGATCATCTCATTAAAGCTCATGTGTACGTTCTCCGGAATCATAAAGAAATTGCTCCATATGTAGACATTCATATGAAGGAATTACTCGAGGCGAATAGTGGTTTGACCGAAGAGGGATTGCTAGACGAGCACAATCGAACGTTTGCATGTTGGCTACAAAATCATGTTGAATCTGGAGTTCATTCTGAAACTGTGAAATGGTTATCTCGTCGCCCTCTTGGTACAGTCAGATCCTTTGGTGGATATGATATAAATGGATATACCTTTGGGACAAAAGATATGGATGATAATGGTGTATCTCAGAATAGTGGGGTTTCTAATATTTCAGATTCACTAGAAGTTATAATGCTATTTAAGATCCAATACAATGTAAAAAAAAAATACGTTGTTACTATTTTTTAACTTTATAAAGTTATTAGTTTGTCGCTCACTCGATGAACTTAAATATGTTGCACGTTATTAATTTTAATTTTAAACACAATATTAGTCTTAGTGAATTTAAATGAACATGGTTTTAATATAGATTGGTAATCAACTATTAGCATATATGCATTCAACGAACAACAAACTTAGACGCAACACAGTAATGAGCAACCTATGTACTTCAAACCAAACTATGGACTATATTACATAGTAATCTATTTAGTGCAATCAATCAATGAAATATCCAATAAAATTATACCATCTATCATATTAATGTCGAAGTACTAAATTACTGGTAATAAAATCCCAATCATAGTTTTTGTGAAATATGAAATTAATAATCAAACATATTAATCAATTATATTATAACAAGCTTGGATCAATACAATAACATGACACATATCCAATACAATATAATTTAAAATAAATAATTTATTAATTTTGAAAATATATAATTCTCATATTTGTGTAAAATTTGTTAAATTATATTCGATATCGCAAATGTAGAACTTAGAATTTCGAACTCGAAACTAAACCAAGTACTACCCACGTTGACCCTCATTGACCTTAAACCCTAGACCCTCAAAAGGATGTTCGATATCGAATAGTTTTATCAGTACTGCATCGATATCGAAAGTCTTAACATTTACCTTTCGAAATCGCAACCAACGTGGGTATTATCCATGTGGAAACCCACGTTGACCCTAATTGACCTTATACCCTAGCCCATGAAAAAGAAATTTCGAAGTCGAAATGGTTTATTAATCAAACGAATTTAGCCTTCGATATCGAAAGTATTATCCGTTGGACGCATTTAATGCGAGTCAGCTGCAATCTCGTCGGGTCAAACACACCCAAAAACATCCAAACGCCAAAATAATTGGTGTAAGCGCATTTATTGGGTTTCAAACCCTCTACCCACCTCTTCCATCAATTTTTCCCTCCCATTACATCATCTATTCTATATCTCTCAATCAATCCATCATATTTGTGTTATTGCAATGATTTTCAACTATCTTTATTGAAATTTGAGGGTTTGTTGGTCAATCTTCATCCATTTCTCCACATTGACACTTTAGGGTTCTTAAGACCTAAAGGGTTGTGTTCATTGAATGGGCTTTCATTGAGAAGGTTGGGTGGTACACTTCAAACATCAATTACTACAAACGGTGAGTAGTCAATTTCTTTTTTTGAAAACCTAGGGTTTGAGTTTTTTTCTCCATTTTGGGTTAAGCTTTAATTAAATGTGTTGTGCTCTAATGTCATCTTAACATGGACTAAGGTATTACTAATTTATGACTCTATATGTTGTATGAGTATTTGTTGGGAGAACTTATTTTGACATAAGTTCATAGCTAGAACATGTGTGAAGAGCTCTAACCTATGACTATTGTCATGTACTTCTATTTGTAGGGATCTTAATATGGCTAACAATAAACGTGCAAAGGATGCTAACGATGAGCAACCGAAGAAGAAGAGTAAACACAATAGCAAAAATACAAATATTGTAGCAAACGAACTTAGTAGTCGCAAAGTTGCTCAAGAGCATTGCCGGATTGTTCAAAGGCGTTGGGATAACCATATTAAGACACCAATGAGTTTTGATCGTCATGGTGTAGCTATATCGGATGAGAGGGCGTTGTGGTCAAGTTGGTGTGGTTGCAAAGGTAGAACAAGAGTGGACATAAAATTAAAATCGTGGAAGGAACTCGACCAAGATAAAAGGGACAAGTTATATGAAGAGTGTAAGGTACATCTTTACCAAAACCTTTACTTCATTATCAATTTGTACTATGTTTTTTTATTGCACCATTTTTTAACGCAATCAATGTTATTGATAGAAGCAACCCTTTGAGATTGATGCATCGGATGAGGAAGCCGTGAAAAAAATTGCTTTGAACATAGTGTCCAAGGCTAGCCGAGACTTCAAGTATAGATTGGCCAAGGAGTACATATACGAGGGAGGGAAAAGAGTTGGTCAACATCCTCGAGTCAAATACAATGGTATTCTCGAATCAAGTTGGGAAACTTTCAAGCAAAGGACTCTTGATCATGAAGCGGATGTTAGTCTATAACTTTTGTTATGTGTGCCTTCATTTCATTTTTAACTTATACTAACACAATCATGTTTATTGTAGGGTACCCGATATGTGAAAATCAAAAGTACAAAGGCAAATAAACTCTATCATACTATGAGTAGGTCGGGGTATATAGGGGTGGGAAAGAAGATATCTAAAGAGAGATGCGAAGTGGACACAACAAAATTGGTTGAGGGAGGGATGACCCTAGAAGAGGCCCTCGAGAAGGTGGTACCATTGAAACATGATGACATTCCACGCCATGAATTGTTTGTTAGAGGAAGGATGAAGGACGGTGGAAATTACTCAACGACCGAAGTTGAACAAGTTGCAAAAAAAGTGGTAATAATGTTTTATTTTGTTCATTCACTTTATTTGTATTTAATATATGTGTTGTGATTATATCCAAATAATGAATAATATCTCTATAGGATGAAATTGTGGTTCAAGAAAAAGAAGGTCTATTTGCACCCGTAGGTAAGTGTGGTATATTGGCTAAAGCAATTGGTAAAGATCATCCCGGGAGGGCAAGGGGGGTAGGTCGCCACTTGAGTCAACGAGATGCTTTTGGCATTAAGCGAAGTAACGGAAATTCCAAGCCATCGGAACTATATTTAGCCAAGAAGACGATCCTCTTGCAAAACGAATCAATGGAGAAGCAAAGAATTGAGATTGAGGATATGCGAAACGAGCTACGAGGAATGGCTCAACAAATTGGTTACGTCCATCCACCCAAAGAGTGTGTCGTTGTTGGTGAGCGACGTCCATCGTCAAGGGGATCACATCATTCTCCAATAAACGAAGAACTTGAGGTAATCAATGGAAATGTGGACTTGGAGCCAAAGCAACGGTACGTTGAAAAAGCAAAAGAAATCACTTCCAAGCCAACCCCCATTAAGGTAATCCCTACACTAACAATGTCAATTTATTTAATCTTACGTGAGTATTGACTTTGAATTTTAAATTTCATTAGATTTTGACATACAAGCTCTTCATTGATGTTGGTGATAACGAACCCCCAAAACATGTTGCTAATGGAACTTTTGATGAGGGAATGCGCACACACCATTTACTTGCCATTCCCGTAGGATTTGGTAAAGTTGGGATGGGTAGGGCGATAGACAAAATGGCACTTTTACCAATGCCCGAAGGGGACATCGTTAGGGTAGGGCAAGCGGTGAGCCGGTTTGTTATTTGGCCGCGTTGGTTGATAGTTGATGGAAATTGTAGTGACATACCGGTTAGGAAAAAACCTTCCGAGTTGAAGAAACCAACAATAGCTAAAAAATACCCATCCTCTTTTGACGCAAAGCAAACACTTGAATTGTTGATGTCACTCCCTATGTTCGTTAGAACATTACATGAGTACTTGGATCACAAAGACATAAATATGATATGTCAATTTTCGGGTAACGAGCAAGTGTTCGGAGTGAGGAGGGACTTGAAGGTTCCTTTGCAAGATTCCATGGGTGGTGTCATTGACGGCACAATACAATTGCACCGCCATCTGCAGGTTATGAAAGGTTTCCGAAATGTTCTCCATTAGCTTCTGAAACAGCGCCATATCTTTTAAGCCATTTATAAATCCGTTTATCACCGCCTTCTCTTGCTGCTGCCTATCTGCTACCTTCATGCTGTCAACCATATACCTCCGGTAATACTCCATGGGTCCCTCCACAGCCTTCTGTCAGGTGGCAAGAGGCTCAATCAGCTGCTTTCCCTCTTTCTTCAGCTTTTAAAAAATCATAGTAATTCCTAAGGCTTCCCCTAGGTAAGGAGTCGAACCACAGGAGACAATTTTCCCTTAGATAGCAACCCACCAACTTGCATCTCTACTCCTCCGGGAAATCCCTTGACACCATTAAATTCTGGTAAGTCCTGACGAACTCTTCCGGGTCAGTCTCTCCGTTGTACGTAGGGATGCCCTCCAGGACCAGGAGACCCAGAGGCCATGGGTACGCAAGTACTCTAGGCACCCACGGAGAAGTAGGCCTGGCTCCATTTCTCCCCACCAACTTGTCTAGCCGTGCCTCCAAAGAATTGGGGTCCTGCTGCACCACCTGATAGCCCCGCATCCTATCATCTTCCCTATAATGGCCCTCCGGGTAACCGTAGTTTAGCCCTATAGACCCATACATCGGCACGGAATATTGGGCTTGGTTCCCATACATCTCAAGAGCCTAGGATCCCAAGAAATCCATGGACACAAACAGCGGAACATACCCGACTTGCCCTAACTCACAGCTAGAGCGAGGGTAGTAGGGCAGAGCATGTGGGGCTAAGCTGGATTGCTGTCCTGTTGCGGTTCCCGCTCCTATTCCGAAGTTTGGAGGGAAAGAGGGAGGGACGGTTGAGGAGCTGACATGCCCTTGTATCCTCTGTGGCTCCGCGACTCCGTCTAATTCAACGACCTCCTTCCGGGGTATCTGCGGGAGGCCAGATTGGTTCCCCGCAGATCCCACTCCCTTGGGGTTCCGAGTGGAGAGTACCCACTGGCAATATAGCTCCTTGTTGGCTCTCATGAAATCCAACGCCACTAGCTATTCTGTGTTGGCCTGTACCAGTTCCTCTTCCAAGGGAGCCGGTACCCGGGCCCGAAAACTTTGAGTCAGGAGTTGCCCCTCCTCCCGGGTTTCTGGTCCCCGAACCAGAGGATAGCCTTCCCCGGAAGGCCTGATCCTCTCTTGCTCCTCCTGGTACTCCTCTACTCAGGCCCCTCGGAAGCTGTTTCTACACGACCATCCTGCGATACTCCCGGCTCATGCTCTTCCGACCGATGCCGGTGTCGGGCCTGCTCCTGCAACTGTCTCAGGGTCATGCTGTCTTCAGGAGGAGGAAGATCATCCCCCAAAGGTACTGCATTCTTCCTTGTTCGTCTGCGCCCTCTTTTTCCTAACTCCATCTTGCGAATGTGGAAATGTCCCACTGGGTGTGCCAATTGATGCTATCAAAACCCGCCAATAAACAATCCCCGGGAGGCTTCCCGGGGAAGAGGCTCCGGTGTGATGATGAGATGGGGATAGCGATGAGGTAGAAATAATACGGGAATGCTCTCAATAAGAAGTATCGAGATAAAAGTCACATACCTTGTTCAAAGTTTGAGACTAGTATTTATAGTTGAGGTTGCCTTCTTTGAATAAGGGTCAGGACCACTTCTCCTTGTCGCTATCTGTCCTCTTCCTTGTCCAGACATGCCTTATCCGGGAAGGGCACCGACTCTACTCCACTGTCTCTTTTCTTACTTAAACTCCCTATCGGCCTTCATTATCCGACACCTGATGATGTACCCTATTTATACTCTAGCTTTTAGTGCATTTGAGACTTGTTTTGAAGATCATTTTGTAACAAAGTATAGGATTTTAGAGTGAATTATATTATTGGAGCTTTATGTTTAGAACTTGTAAAATCCTACGTTTATGTGTGTATTTTGGAGCTTGTTGATGTGAATCCTAGAAGACCTTCTATGACTATGCTATAGAGTTGATGATTTGATGCTCGGAACTTGAAGAATTGGTCATAGAAGTGGCGAGAAGGCCACCTTGTTGAAGTTGGTAGAATCTGCCCAGAAAGAGTGTCAATGCTGCCTAGAAAAGTGTCGCTCAATCCCAGAAAAGTGTCACTAAACTTGAAGGAAGTGTCGCCAGAAGTACTTACTGAAGAAAGTGTCACTAAATTAAGTGTCGCTAAAACCAACGGCCCACTTGCCTCCTTGAGCTGAATTTTGGGGCTATAAATACCTCTCTTATCCCACCCTTTTGGAGGACGAAATGAGCCATGTAGAAACCGAATTTCCCTCTTCTTCCTTCCATTTTCTTGCTTTCAATTCCTTTAGATTAGTAGTTTGATTTCATGTATTGTATCATAACTTAGTTTAATCTTGGGAGCATTTGAATTCACTTTCCCTTGAGATTTTGAGAGTGTGTGTATGCTTAAACTTTGGATTTTGATTATCATTTGATGAACTTGAATTCTTATGCATGAATATTGTTCAATCTTGCTTAATTTGTTATGGGCTTTGTGTTTTATATCAATTGCATGCCTCATAGTCACTAATTAGAGTAGATTAGTTCTTAAGGTAATATAGTTTTAGAGTAATTCTAGTGTAATTTGGAATGATGATGGATTGTAGTGTAATGTTATCTCTAGTAGTTAGTTTAGTGACTATGGAAAGGGGTTGAGTGATGACAAACTCTCCCCTTGGTTATGTGATTGTAGTTGAGAAATGCCATGATAAATATGAGTTGTAAGAATTGGAAATTTTATGAACTTGCATGATCAATCAATTATGTTTTTAGGTAAGGATGTAATGCTACCATTGGTCCCCCTAATATGTGATTGTATACTTGAGTTGAAGATTCCTTTTTGACGTATGATTGTTAGTAATAAATAACTAGATTCGTGGGTAGAACGTGATCGTTTTCTCCAATATCATGAAGTAGCAAGTATGAATTGAGATTTGTATGTTATCATCGTCTTAGTTCTTTATATTTATCAAATGTCTTGTTTGTATGCTCTCGTTATCGTGGGTATGTGAGTAACCTTGTCAATTCTCCATTCTTAACACCATTGTTGAGCTATCTAGATGTTATCGTCTAGGTGACTCGACAATAAGAGCTTTGAGAGGTGTTATCATCTTCTCTAGCTACAATTGGGAGAATGAGATGCTTTCATCCTTGACAAATGGTCGAAACTCCTTTGTAATAGCATTTGCCCGGTGATAAGTTGATAGTTGGAAATTGAAGTCATTTGCCTCCCAAGACCTCATAATATTAGTGTTTTCCTCTTAACTTAGTTAATGATAGTTACTTTATTTCGTAGTGTAATCAATCAACTCAAAAAAACCCCCTTGTTTACCTTGCTTTCTATATAATATATATGTATGTGTTTATAATCTTCGCTAAAACACTAAACAAAACTCTTTCTCCTTGTGGTTCGATCCCTACTTCCCACTATCTACTTTATAGTAGTTAGAAGTCGTAGGTGAAATATAAATGTGTTTTGATTGAGTGGGATTCCCATTTACGACGTGGGGAAATCGCTTGTCACCTGACCCTTGGAAAAGTCTAAAACCCTAGTTTTCCTTTTATCCGGCCTATGCTCATCAGCGAACCCTATCTGATACCCTAAATACCTACTATTTCCCTTACATCTATATTTCTAATCCTTACACATATCATAGTCAGCAATAAGCGTAAGTAATCTTGCAAAAAGCTTTTATCTATCATCCAAATAACATTTAATGTATATATATACCGTTATATACCTACATAACTCCACCTTCGAGCCTCTTTGTTCTTAGGCGGGTCCTAGCTTTATCCGCTTCCTTGGGTTGGTTGCAACCGCTGAATTTCCTCTTTCTTGATCTTTCCTCAGCCGAGCTGTCCTCCGCCGAGGCATCACTTGTTGTCCGAGCAGCTTTCCTGAATGCCGAGCTGCATGCGTCATTCTGAATTGAGATGAGACCCCTAATGTCGGTGTCCCACTGGCATGCCAACTGATGCGGGGCAAATCCGCACTAGTAATCCGGACCTCGGATAACTGACGTATCCGAGGGTTTCAGGGTGTTGATTGTTGATGAAGTATGGATGATGCTCGCTAATTGTACTTGACCATCCGAGCTCCTTGCCCTCGGACTGGACTTGCTTGAAACCTGTCCTCCGACACCTGCAAAACAAGCCCCCCCGGCGCTACCCCGGGGATGGTAGCTCCGGTGTGATGATGAGATTTCGTGCTTTGGAATGTAAAAACTCTGTATTCAAGAGTTAGAGATCTTACCTGGAATGGTTGATTGTGGACTCTATTTATAGGCGTTTTAGGCCTTCGCCTTCTCATCACACGTCACCTCTTTGTACATCGTTGTGGTCCTGGTCACGTGACTGTACTGCCGAACTTCATCCTTAGTTGTCTCTCACGTGCGTCAGAGATTTCCTGGAAGGTTTCCTTGTCCAATCACATTTTGTATTATCAAAAATCTTGAAAAAAAAAATTTTAATGGCCACGACAACATTTTTGGAACTTTTGGGCAACATATGTAAATATTTTTTTCGTTGACCCAAAAAACCTTAAAATGGTAATTTAACATTTCGTGAGCCTTCAATTAGGTTTCAGACTAGTAAATTTTGAAATTCGACGCTTCCAACATTCTTGGAGGGACGTAGGTGAATAAAGTAAAAAAGTTTGTGCTGAAATTGAAATCCGCTTGAAGGAATTTCTAACAAAAATCCTAACAACTAATATTGTACTTTAACACCATCAAATTTTCATTCAAATTACAACACTAAAGAATCAATGTCTTAATCTCTTGAACATTTGTATTGTAACTTGTAAACACTACTGCTAAACACCACTGATTTGTTCTACACCACCTATTTCTGCACCTCAGAAAAATTTAAAAATTTGCACGAGCACTATTTATACTATATTAGGAAATAATATTGAGTTAACTTGCACGAGCACCTAAT
Source organism: Cruciata laevipes (assembly GCA_963678965.1). Taxonomy (NCBI): domain Eukaryota; kingdom Viridiplantae; phylum Streptophyta; class Magnoliopsida; order Gentianales; family Rubiaceae; genus Cruciata; species Cruciata laevipes. The sequence goes on along the minus strand of OY787632.1, from coordinate 13,921,308 downwards.
TGAAGGCTCACGAAATGTGAAATTTCCATTTTAAGGTTTTTTGGGTCAACGTGAGTGGTAGAAAAAATATTTACATGTGTTTTTCGAAAGTTCCAAAAATGTTGTTGTGTCCATTAAATTTTGAACTAAATAAAAGAAAAACCTCATTTTTCAGCGAAAACACACTAAGGCCCTGTTTCATAGGGCTTATTAGTTCAATTCAGTCCAGTTCAGTTCACTTCAGTTCAATTCAATTCAATGAAATGCAATTTAATGAAATTCTGGTTAATTCAGTCATGCTGATTCATTTTTTCAGTATATTAATTTTTCACTTCAGTTCAGTTCAGCAAAAATTAAACTTTACCAAATTGCTAAACATGGCTTAAATTAAGTTTAACTATTTAAAAGGCAAATTTTTTTCATTATCAATACTCACAAACAAATTGAGTTTAATTACTTAATAGTTAATCCTTAATTGACTATAAAATTTAACATCTAACTTGAAAGAGTACAAAAAAAAAAGCGAAAAAAAAGGTGGGCCTCGAATAAATATATTTAAATATACTAAAATAAACTGAAATAAATTTAAATATGTTGAATTTTGAACTGATTAACATAAAACCACACATGGCCTTAATACTAGTATTTCATAATGTTTATCCTTTCAGAGCTTGACATATTTACCATGGAGTTGCTCTTGGCATATGATCAATTCTGACACTTGAATCGCATCCTTTCACTCCTCGAGTGACTTTCCTGCCGCCGCAATGGGCGGCGCCTCCCGGTTCATAACCCTTCTGGCAAGTCCCTTCTCCCCAGTCCTCCGACGCCCTACATGTAAAACTTTCAGGCGCCTCCTCATCTGCCGAATCTCCACCGCCGCAAATAACCGTCGTCGTCATCTCCACCTTCTTCTCCCTGTTAATTCAACTTCCCCACGCAAACAGCTCCACACCCAAGCATTTAATAGTTCGGACTCCTTCTGCCACCCCTGGCCGGAATGGTCCCACCTTCTGGACGCTCTCCTTTCCTCCGAGAGCATCGGTTGTGCAGCATCTCTGAAGGACGCATTTGTAGTGTACGAAGAAATGGAACTGTCTGATGAATTCATTCACCATGCCTCTCTCTGCCTTGCATTCTCCAGGTCCCGTCCTGAGCTTCTCAGGTTCGCTCCCTTATCTTCTTTTATTTTTGTGTTTTTATTCTTCTTTCAACTGTTTTAGAAATTGATTAGTGAGGGTATAATATTTGTAGCTTCCTATCGAGGAAAGATATTGAGGTCATTGCGACGAATGGGACACCATTTTTGTTCAAATCTGCTCTTGATATTTCCCAGAGATTGCGGACATACTTGGGCCTAGAGGCAGGCGAAGTAAGTGTGTACCTTTGCATATGATTTTTTTTCCTTCAGTTGATTTCTAAAATTCTGATAACTGGTAATTGAATCAATTCCATAGACTATGAAAAGGGTGCCTTCCTTTAGGCATGAACTGAGGCCAAGACCAGAAAATGTAAATAGCTTTGTTTCCAAGGATGTTCATGCAGTTAACTCTTTAGGAAACTGATTTTTTATAATTGCCAAATTTGTTATCTTTGTCGCTGGTTGAAGTTCTTAGACAAAGAATTAAGGAAGAGAGACTAGCAAATCTTGGATCCTGGACAGTTGGACCTAATTTGGTTTGCTTGAAATTCATACAAATGTTTTATTGAATTATAATAGTAGTTCAAAAAATTTTCTCGCACATTACCATGGAAAAGGTAAACTAGGAAATGAAATGACATTACAAGTGGTATTTGTGATTCCCAAGGATCAGTGAATCCTTATAAGAGTTTTAAGGTTTTAACGATTCCTCTAATATGTAAATTAATTCTCAGAAGCTTATTAATCTAGGTGCACTTGGCATTCTTACTGGACCAAAATGGAGGTGATGTGATTACTGTGTTTCATTTATAAAATTTAGGTTTGTGATGGACTATAGTTGTATTTGTTACTCCAGTTTTTTGTATACAACTTTCAGTTTTATGGAGTTTAAGTTTCAATCTCCAGTTGATTTTACTTGTAATACTCCACATTCCTTGGCTTCTTTTTCGTAAAAGCTATTTGGTGAACCTCTTTGCTTTTCAAATGGTCAGAAATTTGGGCGAGGTGATGCAACGTTGGTTGATATTATGAAGTACATTCTAAGTTATGCCAGAAATCCCTCAGAACGGAATAACCTGTACAGCAGAGAACTAGTGGAATCATCTGTAAGAAATCTCTTACGACAGATTACTGAAGCAAGTTTTGGAGATCCTGTACAAAAGCTTTCTACACCACAAGACCATCAGTTCAATTTTGAATACGAAGAAACATCCAGGCCTCTCAGACCGAATGTTGAAATGAAAAGGGGTGATTGGATATGCACAAAGTAAGGTATTCTACTCCTTTATCATCTGCCTTTTCCATGTCTATTTATTTTGCTATTGTCATGATAGTGTCAGCTTCATTTGAAAGTTAAAAACCCTAGATTTATCTGCCATAGTTTAGTCAAAAAATGTGTAAACATGAAATCGTTTCTGAACCACAATGTTCTATTCTATGTTATATAAATGGACTAGGTCAGGAAATAGTATGATCTTTCCCTTTATTTTAATCAGCAAAAATGTCTGTTTAAGTCCCATCCTAAGTTCCAAATAAAGATGATAAGCTAATCCATTTCTGCAGTTTCCACTTAAACATCTCTGTTTTCTGTAAAACCAACAACTCTACTGTTCTGAACTCCCTAAGGTGATAAGACATTTGATTGATTTAGCCATGGCAGTACACTTGTTCCTCTAACTACTCCTTACTAGGGTTTCTGGTGTGCATTAAATGCTTGTAGAGTTTTATCTAGTTTCTTACTATATGTAGTGTTGCTTCATCAAGTTGCATTGTAAATTTATCTACTTTTATCTCTGTTATACTCATGTTGAGCAGGTGTAGTTTTATGAACTTTGCGAGAAACTTTAAATGTCTTGAATGTGAGGAACCTAGGCCCAACAATCATTTGACCGGCAGGGAGTGGCACTGTCTTCAGTGAGTATAATATTGACCTGCAGCTATATAAAAGAAGTGAAACTAATGTATCTTTATGTAGGAGCTAATCTTTTATTTGCGTCAAATCTATAGATGTAGCTTCTACAATTACGGAAGGAATTTGGTTTGCTTGAGATGTGACTGCCAAAGACCTGGAACAGCTTTGGCTAATAACGTCCCCTCCAGATCAGAATGGCGCTTCGTTGAAGCGTCCTCCAGAGAAATCACGTCACTGACTGCAAAGAATACTCCTTTCAAGAAGGATCAAAAAAGCATGGCTGAGTATGGTGTTTCAGGAGGCAATACATCTGACTCTTCTGGCCATAGCAAAGCAGATGACTCATCAATGAAGCAAAAATTGGACCCATTCCATGGCCACTTCTCTCCTATTCTGCTAACCAGTGACGACCCTAAGTTGCAAATTGATGATCAAGCTGATACATCAACCTCTACTCCTTTTACATCATGGAGAGCTGCGTCTTCTACTCGAGACGGGAGGTCGAAGATCAATGTCCGCAAAAATGTGGGGTCAGATAGGTATGGCATGGCATCAAGAGCCTCTCCTAAGAATGTATCTGCAACTGAAACTAACAGCAAGAAAGACAATAATCAAGTTGAGAAGTCAGAAAAGTGGTTTCGAAGGGTGGCAGAGCTGCATAATGTTAAAGACTTAACAAGTGAAATCTCGGATGAAGAGTTCCCAGAGATCATGCCAATGCGAAAGGGGGAAAACAAATTTGTTGTCAGCAAGAAGAAAGACCGTTCTTTAAATTCGCCAGCAAGCAACAGACATGCAGGTACTGGACAGGCAATGAACTCAAATTTCGTTCCTTATGTTCCATTTCCACCTGGATACTTTGCAAGAGAGGATAATCCATCAGTGTTGGTTGACAAAACCCCTCCAAGCTCCAAGGTAACAGACAACTTTTCAAAGAAAACAGATGAGAGCAGTCACTTTGCTTTGGATTCTACTGGAAGTGAACCGGGGCAGCCTATGAATTCTTCTGGAGGCAAAAGCTTAGAGGTATCATTGGCAGGGAAGGAAGCAGAGAATTTGGACATGTCAGAAGAGGCAAAAGCTGAGCGATGGTTCAGGCGTGTAGCTCAGATGAAAGACATTTCTGAGCTAAGCCAGATACCCGATGAAGATTTCCCCTCGATAATGCCAATGAGGAAGGGGGTTAACAGGTTTGTTGTGAGCAAAAGGAAGACTCCCTTGGAAAGGAGATTGACATCTCAATATAGGCGTAACCTTCCAACTGTGGCATCCGAACCTACGGAGAAGGATAATGACACTAACTGAGTATTATATTACCGGTCACATTGTTGGGTATTTGGAAAATATATCTTGTTCTGCGTTCTTTCTCAGTGTGAAGCTTTGCGATTCGGACTTTTATCTAGTGTTTGTGAATTGATAGTAGAAGCACTGGTCGAGTACGTGCTGCACATCTCTTTTGTTTCATGTAATGAGAACAATTGGATCAATTCAGTCACCATAAAGATGCAACCTTCAAGCATTGTTCCATATAAGTGTGGAAGTTGAAAATCGCATGTTTTTAAAATAAATTTCATGATTAAAACAATATTTAAAAGATTACTCGACCAATAGGAAAATAGATTACAGTAATTGAACTTATTTTGTAATAAACATAAATATGGAAAATCAATTCAGTTCAGTTCAGATAATTTCAATTCAACCTCATTCACGGTAATCCATGGTCAGTTCATTTATTCCATTATGCATAATCTCTCTCAAACTTGATTGTCTCAGTGATGGCTAACTAATATTAGAGGGTAAATGGGTATGAAGAGCTGACATGGTGCACAAATTCAGATGATGAGGTGCAGCTTAATTAGAGATATTGCTGAAGCGTACTGACTTCTTGAAAATATAATTTGCTTTGTTAGATGCTAATGTTTCATTTATACGTACTTTTATCATGTTAAATTTGGCTACAAGTGTTCAACTTGGGATACAAAAGATAAACTATCTTGTTTATCAATAGTGTTTATATAACTCATTTCAATGTGGTTTTCTTTGATCAGATGATTTCATGTAATTGGTTTGCCTTGTAATGTATAATACGTAATTGTTAGCACATTAATGGTTTGAAATTGCTTTCAACTCATTTGGTAATACAATTTATTTAATAAAACATATAGTGCCGTGCGCACGAGGGCATTAAAACTAGTCCTAGAACACTACATAATAAGAAGGCAAATTCTCATTTGAGACCTGTCTCAAATGAGATTAAAGATTATATGATTGAATTTGTCGTTAGTGAGCTTTAAACCCGCCGATTTCCTCGATTGAATTTGTCGTTGGTGAAATTGACCAAGGAAACGATCAAGAAAATTGACCGAAAGATCAAGCAAATTGAACGAAAGATCAAATTAACTGAAAAATCGAGGCAAAACAAAAATACTCAAGGACATTGATTGAAAGATCAAACAAACTGACTAAAAGATCAAGCAGAAACAGTAAATGCTCATTCCTCTGCTCTTGGTCTCCACAAGGACAGGTCTCACCCAAGACTTTCTCTAATAAGAATTCTTATGATCAACCAATTTTGGTATCCAGCACAGATGTATTTTTGTAATTTAAACCCCAAAGGTAAAACGGCGTCGTTTTACTATGTTTTTCCCTCAACTTATCCTTCTCCTTCCGGGTTTATGATCTCTCCTTCTGGGTTTCTAATTTGATTTCAATGCGTAATCGAACTTATCCTTCTAAGTTTCTAATTTTATTTGAATGCAAAATCGACCTTCTCCTTCCGGGTTTCTGATATCTCCTTCTGGGTTTCTTCAATATTAATATCAACAAAATACCACAAGTTTAAGATGATGATCAAAGTATTATCCATTTCATTAAACACAAAATCAAAAGTATGAATTCAAGATATATATTCATTTAGATTAATACAAGTAAATAATAAAGGACCACCAATTCTGAATATGCACAAAATCAAATCGCATGGAACACACTATGTAATAAGAATTCTTTTGATCCATGGTCAACCAATTTTGGTATCCAGCACATAGGTATTTTTGTAATTTAAACTCCCAAAGGCAAAACGACGTCGTTTTACTATATTTTTTCCCTCAACTTATCCTTCTCCTTCCGGGTTTGTGATCTCTCATTATGGGTTTTCAATTTGATTTGAATGCGTAATCGACCTTATCCTTCTAGGTTTCTAATTTTATTTGAATGCAAAATCGACCTTCTCCTTCCGGGTTTCTGATCTCTCCTTCTGGATTTCTTAAATATTAATATCAACGAAATACTACAAGTTTAAGATGATGATCAAAATATTATCCATTTCATTAAACACAAAATCAAAAGCATAAATTCAAGATATATATATATATATATCATTTGGATTAACACAAGTAAATAATAAAGGACCACCAATTCTGAATATGCACAAATCCAAAGCGCATGGAACTTTAAATTAAATATTAGTATCAACGAAATACCACAAGATTAAGATGATGATTCCAATTCTGAGTCAAAAGATTATCCCTTTTACCAAACACAATATCAAAACTATAAATTCAAGACATATATTCATTTGGGTTAATACAAGTCAATATCAAAGACCAACTATTCTGAATATGCACAAATCCAACGCGCATGGAATACTTAGGTAACTGAATATGCGTAATCGACATTTTCCTTCTAGGTTTCTAATTTTATTTGAATGCAAAATCGACCTTCTTCGGGTTTCTGATCTCTCCTTCTGGGTTTCTTAAATATTAATATCAACGAAATACCACAGGTTTAAGATGATGATCAAAAGATTATCCCTTTTACTAATCACGATATCATATTTTGCTATCATTTTCATTCAATTCATGACACTTTACACTTTTGATGTTTATATATATTCACTAATTAGTTTCTTAAAAATATAATGGGAGTGGTAGTGCAACATCTACCATGACCAAGATCAAGACCAAATATACACTTAAAGATATGCAGAAATTAGTTCTAATATATGACAAGTAAGATTTGTTTTTTGAAACAAATGCATGCTTATCATAAGAAATACACAAAATCAAATTTATATTCAAATTTTAATGATTATATTAGACTGCAAACAATATCATTGTGGGAAGAATCTATTCAATCTAAAAGACAAGTTTTGATATGAAAAATTCAATCAATGCCAATCATTATTGGAACATCTCTCCATGTTACCTGTTTCAATGGTAATCAAAATACAAATGATTGTATTTCAATTTTTTCAATCAGATATTTCATTACAATAGTTATTCAACAAAATTTGTAGGTATACAAGTTACAAACAACAAGAGGACAACATTTCAGATTGAAGATGGGAGTGAAGAATCAACAAAATTAAAACAATGGTAACACTCCAACCATCAAATTAGCTTATGAATATGCACAAATGATGTGTAAATTGCTTTAACTGATTCTATATATTTACGAAAGCTAAATTACATGTACCCGTGTAATACATTTTTACAACCATTTTTTATATTTCTAAAAATAATAGACATGATTTTATATGTTAAGAACTTTACCGATTGGTTTGTATACAATATTATAATGTCCATAATAATTTATCAAATTTATATTATTTTGCAGGGCCAATCAACATTGAGAAAAAAATGCATTTGCAATAGACAAAGGAAATGGATTTGCAATACCCATAAAGGAAAGTACAATATACATTCCTATTGCAAAAATCACAAAAAATCAAAGGCTAATTAAAATGTTTTAGTCAACATTATATGTTCTTTAACTTACTAATGTCGTGCGTTTCGGATGAGTGAGTTTCTCGGACCAAACAGAAAGTTCGAGGATCGCTCTTTCGTGCCGAGGTTTGATGAGCCTGGGAATTGTTCGTCTTAGCCTGCAAAACAGAACCCCGGGGCCACCCGAGGGTAGCAGTTTCGATTTGATGATGAGATTTCGTGTACTAAAATGAGATACAACCCAATAGCTAAAGTTTAGAGTTAGAGAACTTACCTTGTTTTGTTGATTTCTTTGGGTATTTATAGTAGCAATCCAGCCAAATGATGCAGTACCATTTTCTGTTGTTGAGTCATCATCTTGTACCTCTTTTTGTACCTTCCTCACGTGCTTAGTACTATCGAATATTTTTCTTAGATTTTCTTTAGGAAGCCGCCTGGAACTCGTCTTGCGTGATGAGTCATCATTAGCATCTGGGTAATCATCACTTACCATATTTTATCAATAATTAAAATTAATTTTATCATATTTCAGAGGGTAACTAAAAAAATTACGATTTTCTTTTTAGATATGCCTCAAAACTATCATTATATAACTCGTAAGTGTATGAATTTCTATGCAACATATGTGGACAAAAGAAAACTTCGACACCAAGGTAAAACACCACTTTAAATTTGAACTACATTTTTTCTCATTCATTATCATGCTATAATTTCATCACCATATGATCCCAACCTTAATTAACAATGTCGTGTTTAGTTTATAAGATGATTTTGTATGCCTTGCATTGTATTTTTATTTTGTTAAACCACCCATGCATTACATTGTTAAATATCCTTCTCATAATTCTGGAGTGTTACATTTTATGGATTTACGTATGCTCATCACGTGTTTCAAAATTTTTACTTACATTCCATATTAAATTTCATCAAATTTTAGCAGGAGAATGATTAGCCATAATCTTTTTTAAAAATAAACCTAAGATGGTTAAATAGTCATAAAATTTATATCGACACACTTATATAAGAAACAGAATTAGATATGTTGTCACTTATATTAAAAGTTTTCTAACATTTCTTTGTTTCAATAAAAATATTAACTCTCTATTTTAATCATATCACCAACTTATACATAGGTGTAAAATGAAAGCTAATTTGATGAATGAAACTAGAATAATTACGAATTTTTTAACTGATGTGCAAGCAATGGACAAAGTTACAAAGGTTCAATTTGTTACCAAAAAAAAGATAGTGAAATAAGCCCCAGATACATTGTCATATCTTTTGGAGACAAAGATGAAATAGAAGCATCATACTCAAAAAGAATATCTATCAACAAAAACAAAGATAAGGAAGACGGTGTTCAGTTCAAAAGTCTAAAAAAGAAAAGACGGCTATCTAAAGGTACTACACCAACATTAAATTATTTTATTTTAAAAAATGCTAATCATATGTTTTTGAATTCAAAAATACGTCATATAATATAATCTTTCAATTATAACAGAACAAGAAAAAGACAAACAAATATCAAGATTTGGAGGATGATGAAAGTCTTAAACTTTTTTTAAGTCATTTTTCAAGTGTCTTGAACTAATTATTTCTCCCCACTGATTACAGAACCTGAACCTAATTAATGTACAACAAGCAGAAACAAGGATTTCGAAAATGATATACCACTCATTCAAATGACCAAAAAAACAAAAACCCGTAAATGAACAATCATAAATCTTAAGTATATTACTATCAATAAAAAATTAAAATCGTGGTTTTCATAACAAACTTCATTACAATGTAGGATGAAACAACAACAAAATCAAGAATTGAAAGTGGAGATGATCAACATAGTTTATATTACATATTTAAGTTATATTTACCACGCGCATCGTGCGGTGTCACCTTACTAGTTTTCTTAAATGCCAATAGTTTAACTTTGACTAGAGTTTGAGCTTTTCTGGCAAATAAGTCTATGTTCTAAAGATTAACTATAACAAAAGTGACATATTCATTAGTAAGCATACTCCCTGCAGTAAAATCATCTCTATCAAGAGGACTTTGGAGATAAAAATAGGTAGCTTTCCTTTTAAATATGCGGGAGTCCTTATCTTCACAAGTAAAGCTCTTAATATTCATTTCCAGGCACTACTTGAAACCATTGATCATAAAATATTCAATAGGAAAAATAAATGGTTATCCACTGGGGGTTAAATTACCCTAATTAACTCTTGTATATATGCACTGCATCAACATATCAGTCTGTGTTCCACTAAAGCAAGTTAAAAAAAATTGAGAGAAAACTTAGTATTTTCTTTTGAAGTGAAATTGATCTTAAACCTAACAAATCTTGGAAAAATGGGATGACCTCTTTCCCAAAATGGTTTAGGCTTTAGATCAGTTCACACAATTATAGAAACATGCTCTACTAAACTTTGGTGGAAATATCAGATGGTTGATGCCATGTCATGTGGACTCATTTAATGGCCTCTCTTCCTACTTCCTATCAAACTTCCTCTAATTGGAAAAAGATTTGTAAGATCAGTCCCTGGACTGAATGATAGTAGAGTTATTGTAGGAATGGGAGAGTGTAACTTCTGGACCTCTAACTAGTTGGACAAAGGTCCCCTCATAGATCAGTGTGATCCCACTCTCACTAATATCTCTTTAGATAGCTCTATTGCATCTTTCATGAATGATAAAGCTCAACTCATACAACAACTATATGCATGTCCCTCAACTAACTAACTAACTAACTCTCTCTCTCTCTCTTACAGGATGCTCAAATTCATCCCCACAGAGAGGACAGATTGGTATGGAAGCCTGACATTAAAGGAATCTCCTCTTTCAATTCTTCTTATCTCAGGCTCGGAGAATCAAGGGGTAATATCTCTTGTATTCAACATCTTTGGAACCCTAGACTAGAAAAGAAAATCTCAGTGTTTATATGGAAAATGATCAACTCTTTTCTCCCCTTTGATAACATCTTAGAACCCTTGCATATCTACTTGCCATCAAAATGTCCTTTGTGCAGTAATGAAGATACTCTGGATCACTTCTATAACTCCTGTGATTTCTCTTTAAATATTTGGAAAACTGTGCATGTTTTCATGGGAATTTCTGATAGGCATTTCTCATATATATGGGAAAGGTTGTCTTTTTTTCTCACCTACAATAGTCTCAGCTCACTTCACAACTCCTTCCATAACATGTTGGATACTTTGGAAAACAAGGAATAAATGGCTCTATGAAAATGTTCTCGTCAACTCATGTCTAGTATTGAAACAGATCAAAGAGCATATATTCCTCTTGTTCTGTGCCAGACCATTGCTTGTGAAGTATGTGTTCGTGTATGCCCTATAGATCTACCTGTTGTTGATTGGAAATTGTAACCCAATATTTGAAAAAAACGATTGTTCAATTACAGTATTGATTTTGGAATCTATATATCCTCATCCTTTGACTCAGAGATTGCAAACCATAGTTTCTTACTTCTAGGTAAAAGGCTACCCAAGCCAAGGATTTTCAAAATTGCATGGTCAAAACCTTTTTATGGTTTTAAAATCAATGTTGATGCTGTCTGGTCTTGTTGTTCTCTTCATGCTGGCATTAGTCTGATTATTAGAGATAATAGAGGTGGTTTTATCTCTACTCACAGCTCTTTTATTGCTGCTGATTCTCCCTTAGAAGTAGAGATGAAAGCTATACAACTTGCAGCAAACTATGCTACCACTTTTTCTGAGTCACTCATCATAGAATCCAATTGTCTGAATGCCATCTTTTTTGTGCTCAATCCTACTACTGCTCAATGGAAATTGTTTCACCAAGCTGGTTCAATTCACCAACTCATCTCTTCATTCTCACTACTTCATGTTCATAGAGAATCTAACATGCCTGTTGATGCCATAGCAAAGCTATGCCTAGAATCCCAACATGATGTGACTTTTACCTTTAGCTCACTCCCTGATAAGATCCAATGATTGATAAGACTATATCAAATGAGTGCACCTTCCTTGAGGATCTCAAGAATAGATGCTACTGAATGATGTTTTCTCATTTTGCAGATATAGATTTCAGCTCCAAATGATGATCATTTCATCTCTAAGTGTTGCAAGCTCCATCTCCCTTTTGTGTTCATCAAAACTGACACAATCACAATGCTCCATCTCTCTTTTATCAACTCTTTCTGATGTAACAGACACAATAAGCGAGTTCTTTCCCAAAAGGGGGTTAAAATAAAAACCAATTCAAAATCTAGGTTGAAAATTTTGATGTTTCTAGGTCTAGGTATTTCGCATTTGCCAAATGCGAACTAAGTATAATTCGCATTTGGCAAATGCGAACTATCTTCTTTTTTTTTTAATTTTTTTTTGAAATGATTTCCTTAGTTGGCAGCCACGTGGATCATAATTCGCATTTGGCAAATGCGAATTAGACTTAGTTCGCATTTGGCAAATGCGAACTACAAATTTTTTTTTTTTTTGAAATGATTTCAATGCGAATTAGACTTAGTTCGCATTTGGCAAATGCGAACCATCAGCTAGTTCGCATTTGCCAAATGCGAATTATGACCAGATATACCACGGCCAAAATTTCTGGTTCACAGATAGACCAGATCTAATTTGAAAGCTTTTGCACAATATTCTTTGCATCAAAAACCAGATCCGATTCTTGATTTTTCCCCCAAAATCTCCACCCAAAATGTTCCAAATATAATCCAAATCAAACCCCGAATCAAATAATATTGATGGGTTGAAGATTCGGTGATTATTGGGTGGCTCGGTTTTGGTTTTTTTGGACAATCAACGGGCAGTGGCAGACAGGCAGCGGCGGTTCTTCACAGGTAATTAAGTAATTGTGTTTGATGCCTAAAATAATTGTATGAATTAGTAAAATATGGGTGAAGTTTTTTTAAATTTTGGTTCTAATGATTCTAAGTTTATGTAGGTTTTCTCAGATGACATTTTAAAACAGGTATGGAGCAGCCCTATCCCTGGAAAAATATCTGCTCTCTTATGGAGGATTAAAAATAAAATGTTACCATTTGATGATATTTTGATCAGATTTGGTATTTTCATGCCTTCCAAATGTCCTTTCTGTGCTTCTTCTGACTCCATAAATCATTTTTTCAATAAATGCTTGCTAAATGGAGAAATATGGGAACATTTCCACAATATCCTTGCTATAAGCCCTCCCATTTTCTTCAATATTAATCATAGAATCAGATTTTATATGACTTACATCGGTAGTTCTAAAGTACACACAAAAGTAATAAGAGTAACTACTCTGGTGGTATTCTGGGCTATGTGGTGTAGAAGGAACAAATTTCTGTATGAAAATAAAATCCAATCTAAGCAAAGCATTTGTGCAGATATAGTGAGACAGGTCAATCTGATTTTCACAGCTTTCCCACTCATAGGATCTAGTGATAAGAACCTTTTCATGATTCAAATTGGTTTAGTCCCTTTCCTGAAAAGGAGGAGACCAAAACCATTTAAGATTGTGAAATGGATTCCACCTGACACAGGTTTTAAAATAAATGTGGATGCATCTTTTTCACTATCTGCTACACCTAATAATACTGGCATTGGAGTGATTGTTAGGGATAGTCATGGCTATGTATGCAAAATGCTTATGAAAACTATGAACACTACATCTCCCATACATGCAGAGCTAGCTGCCATACTATTTGGTTATGAAATGGGAACACAAATGCACCTACATTCCTTCTGTGTAGAATCTGACTGCATGAATGCAGTGTCTGGAATCCTAAATCCATTGACCTGTAATTGGAATGTTTATTCTCTCTGTCATGATTTGCAAGTCAAGTTACACTCACACACTATCACTCACACCCTGAGAGAAGCAAATAGTGCAGCTGATTTATTGGCAACATACTGCACTGAATCAAATTCTAATGGTGAAATATCCATTCATTCTGCTCCTAGCAAGCTCAGGGGATTATTATATCTGGATAGAACTGGCACACCATCACTTAGAATGATAGGGATTTGATTTCCAGGAACAAGTTACTGCTCTCTTTAATTTTTGCAGATGGATGGGGGAGCAGCTCAAAGTTCAATCAAGTTTCCCACTAGCTTACACTGGAAATCCTCCAGTGGATTGATTTTGTTTCTGAAGTTGCTCAAATTTGGTGCTAGCTGCCATCAACGAAAATCTCTCAATGGATTGAAGTGATTGGTGAAGTCTTCCTCAAAGTTTGATACTCCTTTTGGCTTAATTAGGATGAACTCAGTTCCTAATTCTTTATTCTTTTGAAAGCTCAGCAGAGCTTTATGGTCATCATGTATAGTCTGTTTTAATTGCACATCTTTTACCTTTCGATTGATACAAAAAAGTATGGCCTAAGAGATTTCATCACGGGGTTGAGGGACACCAGGGGTAGGCTTGTCCAGGGGTGATGATTTTCTCTTGGGAATGCTTTTTTAGGAATCAATCCTACGGTTCAAGTTATGTGCCTCATCTTTGTACAAACTATGATCTCATTTTAAGGTTTGGGGTGCCTAATGAAATACCCTCCATCATATGATGGCTTTAACTAAAAAAAAAAAAAAATTATGTAGGTTTTGCTCCACATTGGTTTAGTTCGTAGAGTGCTATTCTGAATTTTGGAGCTCATAGACAGATTTCTTAGCAAGTTTTGAAGCTTATAAACTCAAAGGTTACTTCTTAAATTGGCAATTTACTTTTGTGATTTTTTACATACATTTGTTAACTTAGTAATCTTTAATATGCTTATGAAAGAATACAAATGATTAGAAAATAGTAGTAAATAAAGTTCTAAAACTTGAATAAATATAAGTGATTCTGGTTGTGAATTTTGCTTATACTGTGGTATTTGATTTTTTTGAATTAGTATGAGGCCGTTGATGATCAATTTCTACTGGGGTGGTCGAATTGTTTTTTTCCCTGGTCTTGGTGTCTGCTATGATCCACCTACTCCAAGGAACACAACTACAATTTGTCGAAGGCTAAACTTTTTCGAATTGGTTGACCTGATTTATGCTGAGACCGAACTTCGTAGGGATGTGGTCAAGCTTACGGTATTTTACCGGTACCCTGAAATTGTTGGGTCGAGCAAAACGTATTGTCCACTGAAGCTACAAAATGATACTGCCGTGGAGACATTTTTTGAGGTTGTTGAACAATTATCAACATTTGTAGCTGAACTTTTCATAGAGACGGAGGCATTATCTAGACATGAAACCCAATACTCCTTTACTTCATTGTTAAATGGCTTTCATCCTCCCAATCTCCCTAGTTCATCGAACTATCCACTTCATCCCTACCCTCAGCATCATGCCCTTTCTACCCCTTTTATGATAAATGGCCAGTGTAGTCAATCCACCAGAATTGAAGAAGAGTTGTACGCCTCCCAAATATCAAATGCATATGATGATTTTGGGGGTGATGAATTTGATGTGAGGGTCACTGGTGGTGGTGGCGATAAAGATGGAGCTAATGGTGGTGATGAGGATGAAGATGATGACGACTACCATTGTGAAGTAGATGAAGAAACTTCTGATTCATCTGCTCCACCATCTTCTGATGAAGAGAGTGAAGAGGTTGAACCCGATTCATCTGATTCAGATTGTAATTCTGTAGATTCAGATAATGATGCTGACATTGGTAATTCGAACATTGGAGGTATGAGATTCGGGACATCTAGTAACTCTAGGGTGTTGCATTTTTTGAGTGATATTGGAGATGACGATAATCCTGACCCAACTGCTGATGGAGATAGCGAAGGAGCCCCAATCTATAGTCGAGATAATCTCTTGATTAAGTGTGGCATGCTTTTTGATAGCAAGGAAGAGTTGAAAAAGGCTGTCAGTTTTTGGGGTGAGCGCCGAAATAGAGAGCATTATGTGATAGAAAGCAAGGCTAACACATGGGCTGTGAAATGCAAGTCAAAAGACAATTGTGGCTGGCATGTTCGTGCTGTTCTAAAAAGCACTCACCGTATGTGGAAAATCACTAGATGGGTGAAGAAGCATACATGTGTTGGTATTAATCGATCTAGTGGTCATGCGAATTTGACATCTACAATGATTGCGGGAGAGATTCGACATCTTGTGGAAGACAATCCACTCCTAGCTGTGAAAACTATCATGCAAGATGTCTTAGAAACCTTGGGCATGGACATTTCCTACAAGAAAGCATGGTATGCGAGATTGAAAGCCATCGACATGATTTATGGTACTTGGGAGGAATCATTTGCGAAGTTGTTTACATACTTCCATGAATTAAAACGTGCAAATCCTTCCACCGTTGTTCAGTGGAAATTTCATAGTGGTGGAAAAGTTAACCAAAAAATATTTAAGTATGTTTTTTGGGCATTCCATCCCGCAGTGGAGGCTTCTTACAGCTGCAGGCCTGTGATTAGTGTTGATGGAACCTTTTTAAAAGGTTCTTATAGGGGGAAGTTGCTTGTGGCTGTGTCACATGATGCAAACGATTATATATTGCCCATTGCTTATGCCATTGTTGATGAGGAAACAACGGCAAGTTGGACTTGGTTTATGACCCAACTTTGGTTGTTTGTCGTGACAGATCGTATGCCTATTTGTGTGATTTCTGATAAACATGCTGGGCTGAAAAATGCGATGGACAATTTGGCTGAGTGGCAAGAACCAGTTGGATACCATCGCCTTTGTTTGAGACATCTCAAGAGTAACTATGGTAAAAGATATGGTTCGAATGCTCATCAGAAAAACCTAGTGTGGCTTATCGGTTTTGCAAAACAAAAGCGTAAGGCAAAGGTGCATTTGAAGGAACTGAAGGGTCTAAACCTTGAGGGATGGAAATATTTACATAAATATCCCAAAGAAATTTGGTGTGTTGCTTATGATAATGACAATGCTAGGTGGGGTATTTTAACAACAAATATTTCTGAGAGCTACAACAATGTTTTGAGGGGAGTGAGACATTTACCAATCACGGCTTTAGTCAATGCCACATTGCAAAGAACTGTTCAGCTTTTCGCAAAGAGATCAAAAGAAGCGAATAAGTGCAGGTATCTATTTAATGCTAGGTCAATTAATTATTTTTATTTTACGGTGATGTTGTATTGATACATGTTCATATTTGATGAATATGAAGTGAGGCGCTACCGAAGAAGATTATGAAGAAGTTCAAGCGTAGTGAGAAAGCTGCAATGGGGCACCGTGTCGAGTTGTTTGATTTTACAAATTCGGTGTACAAGGTGACAACCAAATTGAGGCCACAGTTTGGGACAGGTGGTCATAAGCATACTGTGAAATACAACATGAATTGGTGCTCATGTGGGAAATGGCAAATGTTCCGAATGCCATGTTCTCATGCATTGGCTGCTTGTAGGCACAGGCGCGACAATCCCCACGATCTTTTCAATGAAGTCTACTCCGTCCAAACTTTCAAAGCTCAATATGCACTTGGATTCTCACCTCTAAGAGATGAATGTGTTTGGAGCTCATCAAGTAGGATTATTTTGCCTAACAAAGACATGTTCAAAAAGAGAAAGCATGGTAAGCTTGGAGAGAGAAGAATAGGAAATGAAATGGATCATAAGTCACGCTCGTGCACTATTTGTGGGGGAACTGGTCATGACAAGAGAACATGTAATCTTCGATAGAGTTTTTTTAGCATTTTCCTTTGAAGTACTTTTTAACATTATTAAAAAGAAACATTTATTGAATGTTAAAATTTTTATTAATGTTAATTAAATTAAATAGATAACATTATTATTTAAAAGAAAATAAATTTTCAGATATTGTTTTTTATTAATGAAATTGATAACTAGTATTTTCATAGAATCATACAATCAAACATGACCTAATGATGAGGTCCTCCAAGATGATGACCAGTCCCACATTGAGTCGGGCGGCTAACACGTGTAGTGCGTCTAGATAAAACAGGACGAGAAGAACCCGGGCCAGTTGGGATAGTCATATCATGGTGATGTGCATCACCCTCATCACCCTCATCGTCAACCTCGTCAAAATCAATATGACGGCCAGCCTGATCACCCTGCCCAAATATAGGAGAAGCAGTAGTCGATGGAATGCTAGAGATTGCAAGACTCTGGCTAACAAATGGAGTGTGGAATCCCAATGACTCATGCTGCAAATTACTGAATGCTGCAAATCCCAATGACTGATGTGAGGGACCTGACTGTGAAGAACCACCTTGGTTCGAAGTTGCATTACTGAATTGTGGAATAAGCTGATCTCAAGTGCGTCTACCACCTTGGCGTCGTACTCTAACTCTGGGTTGTATGTCAACCTGAACATGGTGAACTGGTGGGGGGCATCAGCTTGTTGGTGTTGCTGAGGAAGATGCAACTCGATGGGATCCCGAGCATATGTGTAGAAACGTGCGGCATATCGATCCATCTGTGCAAAAGTGACTTCATCCATAGAGCATCCAGGGTGTTGCATGGCTGACTGAGACATTTGGTGCATATTTGCCACTCCTTCTTCCTAAATTAAAGAATGTGAATAAGCTTGTAGTTGAAATAATATTAGAAATTATAATTAATATGAGATGAAGATAAATGAAGTACTTACAAATAAAATAGTTCTGCTCGTGCTTCCTTGAAAGCCTTCGGAATGCATAGGAAGTCGTGAAGGATTCTCTATATATCTCACAGTCCTTGGCATATACCAAGCCATGTATTCAGATACATCACCCTATTCACTGCCTTGTACAACGTGCTCTCGTCGCTCAGACCAACTAGTCACATATAGACGAAGTCTATGTTCCCAATTAGTATTAGGTCTGTCGCGACGAGTATGACTATGGATGTCCTTGAACTCGGCCTGTGAATGTAGTCTATTGTCTGGTATATGTTGATAGAATCCGAATTGCCGGAGGACACGGTCAGGGCAATGTGGCTCAGCAACATGCCAACAAATGAGGTACACTGCAGACATCCAAATATCACGACCAGCTGAACAATAATCAGGAATGGAATCCAAAACTTCCTGTGTATACGGTTGCCATATAAACTGAACACGTAAAATAATAACTTTAGTATAGATAACATAATATATATAATCAAAAGATAAAGATTAAAGATATAAATAAAAAAATGTTGACCTGATTATGTTGCATGCTTCCCAATTGATCGCAATACGCAGCAAGAACGAACCTTGAAGTCTTGGATAAATCTAAAGGACCTTTCCACCTTTATGAATAAGAAAAGAAATCAATATCACATAGAGTGAATTAATATCAAAAATGATTAAAAAAACAAGACTCACTTATCTCCGTATCCATACTCATACACTGTAACCGGCTTCTCAGCACGTGGACACAATGTTGGGATTCTCTCCCAAGCCCAAAGCTAATCACAAAAATAAATTAATGTTTTTTAACATAAAATTGTAGTAATGAAATCTAAAATAAAAAACAATATTTAAAATTATACCTGTAATAATAATTGAGCACGAGCAATGTCCTTTTTCTTGCACAAAGCACCATCACAAAGATTTTTATATAGTTGGGCAAGAACAGCTCCGCCCCAACTATACTGTGATATAGCATCAAAATCAAGCAACATGGGCAGATACAGGAGTGGCACCGCACTACCACTAGTATCACACAGCAACAACCCACCAAGAAGTAATATAATAAAACACCTAGCTCGTTGCTGACTTGTTACTGGTGAAGTGTCTAGAGCTGGTGTATGAAGATGTGCAGCTAGAGTAGACAACAGAATTCGACCTTTTTGAATGGATTGTTCCGGCGGTGTGAACCCCAAAAAGTCATGAATCATGACTTGCCACTCCTCTAATGTATGGGTCGTGTCTGTACCTGTCACAGGAAGGCCATCTAAAGGCAAACCCCAAAGCACACCCACATCTTGCATCGTGACAGTAGTCTCACCAATAGGAAAGTGAAATGTATGTGTCTCTGGACGCCAACGCTCCACAAGGGCTGTGATAAGGGAGTGATCAACTTTAATATGACCAGAGCCTAACACACCATAAAAACCAGCCAGCCTAATGTAATGTAACACCTCAGATGACAAGCGATGAACTATTCTCCACAACTCTCCGTCACACCTCCTAACTGTGAGGGTTTCATCAAGAACGCCATCATATACCTTCCTAGCACGATGCTCAGTATGCATGAACAATACTTCCGTGGATAGTGGTCCAGGATTAACCATGGTAATATAGGTACTCAGACACCTATTTAAAAATATTTGTAACATCTCAATAAATGTTTCATTTTAAAAACAGAAAATCAGTAACACATTTAAGTAAATGAAATAAATGTACACATACTACTGTGATCAACTTTGCACCATTTTAACACACAACTAAGCACAATTTGCATTTGGCAAATGCGAACTAGCATAATTTGCATTTGGCAAATGCAAACTATGAAAAATTCAAGTATTGTACATTTATTGGTAATGACAAAAGGGAGAAATCAAGACTACCCGGAAATCGCCGCCGGTGCTACTGTTCGGAAAACCCCACCGCTGCTGCTACCGGAAAACACCACCACCGCCGCCCGCTGGAAAAACGCCGCCCGCTGGAAAAATGCCGCCGCACACTGGAAATCCCCGCCGCTCGCCGCTCGCTGGAAATCCCCGCTCGCTGGAAATCCCCGCCGCTTGCAGGAAATCCTCGCCGCCGCAGGAAAACCCTCACCGCACGCTGGAAATCGCCGCCGCTGAAAATCGCCCCGACCTCCAAATGCGAATCAGATCCGTTTTTGGATCTGATTTTTCGGCACTTATTTTTTTTTGTCAGATTCGGCGTAATTCGCATTTGGCAAATGCGAATTACTTGTACACGTGGCCATATCCACGTGTATTTTGGCATAAAAAAAATATACATACATATATATACTAGTTCGCATTTGGCAAATGCGAACTATCAGCTAATTCGCATTTGCCAAATGCGAAACCCCTAGAATTAGAAACCCAAAAAAAAATCGCCCCATAAATTTCCTTTTGTTTTTTTTCCATCACAAAACAGTAATTTTAGCTCCCCATTTTTGGCACTGATTATATATAGGCTAACCATTTTTGTTCTATCCTACTAGCTGTATTCTTGCCTCTTGACTAAGTTGAACTGATCGATCTCTAATCAGTTCGGAGAACTTATAATCATTAGTTTAGGAAGTAGATATTATTTTTAACCTATTCATTATTATTTTGGTGGTTATCTCAAGAATCACGCTCACATCTTGTACAACTATTCATTATTTTACATAATAATGAATTCATAAAATATTAAATTTAAAATAAGAAAATAAACATTTATCACTAATATCATTTGAGATTGGTGTCAAAATAGAACTTCAAAAGTATGCATTTTTTTTATGTTAAATTGAATAGTTGTAAAACAATAACTACGCATGCATGTACAGTGAGTAGTAACAAAAGTTTTCATATATACTGATATACATAAGTGTGCTTGGCATACTCATTTGTTTCTCTTATTTCGTTACCGTTGACCAAAATATTATTTTTACGGCAAGTTTGACCACTAATAACTTTAGTTACATTTATTTGTTCATTCTAAATTTTTGATATATAAAAGGTACAAGCTAAGAAGAATCCAAAAGTATATCATACAATCAAATTAATATACTTCTTCAAATTGATGGTCAAACTTGCAACAAAAATTATGATGAATAGTTGAGTGACAATATAAAAGAAACGGATTAGTTTATTAACTGTTTGATTATAAAAATAATAATTTTTAGTATTTGAGAAATCATAAATTAACAGAAATCATAAACAAGAACTCGCATGTGCAGAAGTTAATTTTTTTTGTTTTTGCCAAAAACGTAAATTTTACCAACTTACAAAAATATGTGGGTTTTTACCAATTTTATTTAAAGGCACAGTTTCACCGACTATCCACACAAAAGTGAAGTATAAGGATTAAGGTGTGTTTGGTCGGAGGTAATGGAGGTCATCAATCACTTTAATTATAGAGTTGCATGTTTTGTTGAAGAGAATGATAGATTGAGGACACGTTTAATTGTTAGAGCTTTTCTGTAAATCAGTTCAATTCAGTTCAGTTAAATATATTTAGATTTATTTCAGTTCAGTTCAGTGTATTTAAATTTATTTCAGTTCAGATAAATATATTTATATTTTTTCAATTCAGATAAATGTATTTAAATTTATTTCAGTTCAGTTTAGTTCACTTCAATAATTTTTTTTATTAAGTTACATTTTTAGGCCCTGTTTGCCAGAGCTTATCTGTAGATTAGTTCAGTTCAGTTCAATTCAGTTCAGTTCAGTGAAAATGTAATTTGATGGAATTCAGGTTAATTCAGTCATGCTGATTCCATTTTTCAATACATCAATTTTTTTACTTCAGTTCAGTTTAATTCAATTCAGTTCAGTACATCAAGAAATAAACTCTAGCAAACAGGGCCTTACTAAAGTTTACAATGATATATGATAAATATTTAAATTATTTCAGTTCAGTTCTATTCAGTTACTTTATTTACAATATTTAAATAAATAAAATAAGTTAGTGAACGAAGCAACGTAAAATGAAATATAGACACAAACACTTAAATTAACTATATGTACATATTTTTGATATTTAAATTAATTTTTTATTAAAATAAATAATTGCAAATTACATAATAAGAATATAATAAAACAAACACATAGACTAACCTTAATAAATGTGAAAGTAAAAAATTGTCTTATCATAAGGTTATGATACGACGGTCTTATAGGTATTGAGTTCAAATCTTGTTGGGGGTAAAGAGAGAGTGAAATTTTATTAAGGTTCATTTGATTTATTGTCCAATGTTTTAGAAATTTTTTTAAAAAAGAAGAGATCTTCCCAAAGTTTAAATGGAACCAAAATCACGTTTGCTACAATAAATAGGTCTAAAACACCTTAAAGCCAAGATCCATGAAGCTTCCTACGTAGATATGGTGAGGATAGTAACGTATTGCGTTAAGGAAATTTCCTTGGGTTGTTTGTATGGTTAAAGAACAAAACAGAGAGGCAAATTGTTTAAGGTATCGATAATAGATGTACCCATATGTACAACGTTCCCTATGAAACAATGAACAATTATATGCTGTACTTCGAGAGTATGCTATGGTTTTGCTAAATAAACGTATAACGTGAAAGGGAAATAATCTAACAACAAATGTGAAAGGTAAACAATAAGAAAATCGTGATGGAAAGTCTACCCAAGAATTGGTCAAATTCAAAATCTTTATCAAAGGTTTTTCCAAAATAAAAAAAATTTAATTTCACTCAACTCTACTCCATCCAATTCAATTTAATTCACAATGTATTTTAGTTTTAAGAGTTTGAGGATTAAAGTCCCGTTTGGCGGAGTTTTTTAGATCAGTTCAGTTCAGTAAAAATGTAATTTGATAAAATTTAGGTTAGTTCAGTCATATTCTGAATTTTTTTTTTCAATTCATTAATTTTCAGTAAAGTTCAATTCAATCCAGTTAAATTCATTTAAGTACAACAAAAAAATCTCTAGCACACAGAGCCTAAATCACTCTCGTGCATCCAACTTCATTCTTTTCAAACATTTTCTAATTCAATTTAATCCAGTTTAATTCAGGTTAGTTAAGGTGTCCATATTCTACCCAATTTGTTGAAATTATCAGGGCCATCATCCTTAAATTAAGACAGGATCCTACATTTTTAAAGAATAATAACGTGATCAATAAATATATGCGAGTTGGGGAAAGACAAAAACTCAATAGAAGCAACTATCCTTAAAGACATTTGAGTTTTTTGTTCTCAGGTCATGATGTTTCCTTTCTTTGTAAAACAATTTAACTATAATCCATGTGTATCTCTTACCAGTACAATAAAAACTCAATTTTATGTTTCTTCTTTTTGAAAGAAGAAGAAAGAATAAGGCCGTGAAGAATATAGATGCAAAAAATACAAGTAAAATAGTCATTGGCCGCCTACAAAATGTGTCCGTTTTGACGAGAACGTGGTAAGGTAAAGAGAGGTCGAACCCCAAGATTAACTCATCAAAAACCAATTTGAAATTCTCACACACAGACACACACACACACAGACGCACACAATTAGAAGAAGAAAACAGCAATATGGGCGGGCTCTCCTTGGCAGCGGAGTTGAAAAGAGGGCTGTCGCTCATACTGAACGTCCTCTTCTTCCTGCTCTTCATCTTCTACATCACCACCAACGCCTTCTCCAACTCCAACACTCTCCACGGCCCCATCAAGGCCTACTACGGCTGGACCCCCGACGTCTGCTCCGGCGTCCACAACTACACCGACTACGTCTCACGCTGCGACTTCGTCCGCTCCCACGCCTCCTGCTCCGGCAAGGGCTACATCAACTACCTCCAGGTCTTCTACTGCAGCTGCGGCCAGTACCCCGCCCTCGGATACGCCCTCCTCCTCATATGGCTCGTCGTCCTCTTCTACGTCGTCGGAAACACTACCGCCGACTACTTCTGCCCCTCCGTCGAGCACCTCTCCCGGATTCTCAAGCTCTCTCCGACCATCGCCGGCACCACTCTGCTCCCTTTCGGGAACGGAGCGAATGATGTGTTCGCGAGCATCATATCTTTCACCAGGTCCCATGATTCGGATGTCGGGATAAGCAGCATCCTCGGCGGAGGGTTTTTCATCTCGTGCTTCGTGGTCGGGATTGTGAGCATTTCCATCTCTTCTCGCCGCGTGGCGGTGGACGAGCTGAGTTTCATCAGAGACGTTCTCTTCTTCATATTCTCTCTCATCGGTCTCTTGGTGATCATCATCTACGGCCGGATTAACCTCATGGTGGCCATCGCCTACGTCTGCATCTACTTCCTCTACATCTTCCTAGTCTGCGCGATGCAGTTTTGGTTTGGTAAGAAGGAGAGGATTGTGAACCCTCCCGCTCTCGCCACCAGCGGCGGAGTTTGCGCGCCGTTGATTGAGACCGCCGCCGCCGACGAGGAAAAGGGATGCTCTTCTCAGTCTCATCGTAACAACGACGAACCTAAGAAAGGAGGTTTTCTATTCAGCCTTTCGGCGCTGGATACGTGTGACTCCTCGGACATGCTGCTCTATGTCTTGGAGTTGCCATTGTATTTGCCCAGAAGGCTTACCATACCAGTGGTTTCAGACGAGAGATGGTCGAAATCATTCGCTGTGATCTCAGCCATCCTAGCGCCGATTTTCCTAGCCGTGATATGGAACTCTCAGTTTGAAAGCCTTAGCCACACAGCCAGTTTGTCCATCTTCTTAACCGCGTCTCTCTTCGGGATCATCCTCGGAAACTTCGCCTTCTCGCTTACCACCACCTCGAGCCCGCCGAAGGAATGCTTGCTGCCATGGCTTGCAGCAGGGTTCTTGATGAGCATAACCTGGACATATCTCATCGCAGCAGAGCTGGTTTCGCTGCTGGTCTCATTCGGAATCATTTTCGGAATAAACCCTTCCATTCTAGCTCTCACGGTTCTCGCTTGGGGAAACTCAGCCGGAGATCTCATCTCGAACGTGGCCATGGCGTTGAAGGGAGGACCGGACGGCGCGCAGATGGCGATCTCGGGCTGCTACGCGGGGCCGCTGTTCAACACTCTGATCGGGCTGGGGCTGTCGCTCGTGTTCGCGTCCTGGTCTGAATATCCAGCATCTTATGTGATTCCGAGAGATCCTTACCTGTACGAAGTTCTGGGGTTCTTGATAGCGGGATTGCTTTGGGCTACTGTCATCTTGCTCAAGAGGAACATGGTGCTGGATAGATCTTTGGGTGCGGGTCTACTGGCGATTTACTTTTGCTTTTTGTTCTTAAGGTTTGCATAGTGGACAACACTTAGAGAGACCTCAAATAATATTTAATGGATTTGCCTATTTGATTAGTATTAGAGCTCTGCATTTTGTGAGACTTAATTACTAGGCAATAATCTTCATTTGTTTGTAATGAGGGATGGGAATGGGGAAGAATCAACTAGTTAATGGCACTAAGTATTATATGTAAATCAAACAGTGAGAGCCATTTTTTCTTTCTCGTCCTTCTCGATCATTGTTGTACTTTGTAATGGTAAACTCGATTCAGGCAGGGAAATGCCAGATTGATTCCCTTCCGCTCTCAGATTTAGAGCTAACGCAAATGGAGAACTTACAAATATTATAACAATTCTTGTTCCATCTAATTAGATAATCTGGCTAAAATCAATGCTCTAGTCGAAAACATGAGCAAACATGATACTCAAGTCAAGACTCATCCATATTGAGGACAAGTCAAAAGACAGTCATTTCACATTTGTGAACCGTCGTCAGCCGTAAGCACTTACCAAAATTGCAACTTCAAAGTTAAAAAGACAAACATAGAGTCACTACCAACTCAATTTATATATCTTTCCCCTAAAATACTTAACATCGCTACAAATTTGTCATTGACCTGCCTTATGAAAATATCTTCCAAGTTTGATAGCCTTTCAGTCACTCTTCAATAGACTAGCAGCTCTTTTTCGTACACTAGATTTTTTTCTTATAAGTTTGTAGCTTTCAATTGAAATTCTTTTCCAAAAGAATGTGAGGTGGCAAGCTAGTAATTCTACCAGATAGTGGAATATTGAATGTTTCAGCAAGATTTCTCCATTCATCAACGGTGAAATGTTGTTATAAGTTTATCTATAAAAAGTTTATTTGTGTTGTTGATTATACCTTCAAAAAGAAAAATATTTGGCTTTTGTTACTACCAGAATAATAATTAGGTGTCATGGTTGTTCCAAAAATTTCAGTATATAATATTATTTTACTCTATATCTATTTATAAAATATTGCTTAATGCCTCCGCCCGTGGAATAATACGATCAATTGAGATCTACCTTTCTGATGAACTTGTATTAAACACGCTAAATGTTAAAATAGGATACAATTAGAGAAAATCATTTGCACTAAACCTCTCTGTTGTCCTCCCTTCTTGATCAATCTTTTCCCCAATGAGGACACAATTGTTTTTGTTTCTTTATGTCATTGAATAAGTGAGGATCTATTCGCATGTTAGAATTGCATATTTTTCGATTTGATCGGTTAAATCTATAATTTAATTAGTTGCTCTAGTCAGTGTTTTATTCTCGATCTGATTATGCATGCCGTGTTTTTGTAATTTGTTTTCTTATGTTTAGATGAGCAGCACTAGATTTTTAGTACTCATCGCATCATATACAAAGAAGGTTTAGCATTGATATAGCTATATATTTCTTTGTAATTTCACAAATTGACTCGAGTTTCAGAGATAATTTTATTTTCTTTTTTAACGGTTAAAAGATGCCTATTAGTTTGACTCTTCGCCTGTGGTGGTTTAAAAATAAAAAAGTATATATGTTGTTTCCTTTGATGGTTCTTGTCAAGAATAATAAAAAGGGTTGCTCCATGAATCCATTTTTCTCTTGCAGGTCCGTATTTTTACCATAATACCCCTAATATTGTTAAAGTAAAAAATGGACTTGAAATCATAGGGTTCCATCAGGGGCATTATGGTAAAAGTACGAATTTGCAAGAGAAAAATGGACCTGCATGGAGAAATTGCTTTAAAAAACAACTATGAAGACAAGAATCCAAGTGTGGATACTCTATATATTTCTCAAGTGCGGAAATAATAATTTTTATTCATGGAAAAAGTTTTTGCAGATTTTACCAGTTACCATGACACCTATTGTCCCAACAACACTAATTTTGTTCGATAATCAAGAAACTCTATAAGCCATGGTGCTCCCTAAGGTTGATTTGAATATGTGTGTGAACTGTGAAGTCTTAGTCTAGATCCTAATGCTTACTTTTTTTCTTTTTTTTTTTAAAAAAAGATAATAATCCTAATGCTTACTTAGTTACTTTCATCCCACTTTAACTCTTTCATGTGAGAACCTAGGAAGTAAATAGTTTAACCTATATATATTTTTTACATGAAATTTAGAAGATTATTGATGGTTATTCAACCCAAATAAAATACAAGGGTGTCGAATGATATTTTCAGCTTTCACTGTAAACAAAGAGTCGCCTAAAAGCTTACATCTTTTTTTTTAATTAATTAAACCATCCATGGGATGGAGGGATTTCTATTTGGCTTCCCTAGGCCTTCAATAATAAAGAAAAACAACCAAGAGCAGATAGCTCAGTTCAATACTAGAGTAGCATCATAAGTCACCTAGAGCACAGCTAATGAAGCTAATAGTTTTCAAAAGAATATAGATAGCCTAAAAGTTAATCTATGAATAATAACCAAACTCTCCGAACATGTTAGGGAGTCGTTTTCTAGGCAAGCCCCAAGTTTTGTCAAAAGGGGAGGTTATTGTTAGTGAAAAAAAAAAGAGTTTGAATTTGATGAGACAGAATCAGAATCAGAAGCTGACAGACAATTACAATCCTTGAAAGGATATACTCCACATCTCCAAGAATTAGTAGAAAAAACCGGTCACCGAGAGATGCTAGAAGCCAAGAACCAGGCCAGAAATATCCAGAGCAGCTTAAAGTGCTGAGTATGTCCCTCCTCTAAATCGTTGAGTATGGACCTCCTCAAACCTGAAAAAAAGATGAGAAATCAGGAGCATCTGGACTGTATTATTCTAAAAGCACCCTAAAAGCTTACATCAAGGCAGGGGCAGACCCAGAAATTAAAATTAAGAGAGACATAACTGAATATAAAATAATTAAAAGGTACCAAATTATAAGATATAATTTTTATAATAAATTATTTTTTTGGTTGGACCAGGCCCCTCGTTGGTCCGTCTCTGCATCAAGGCACAGAGTAAAAGCGCAAACAGAAAAGAGATATGTTGTAAAATCCTACGATCTAATACTCAAGAGTATCGAACTACCATGCAAACATAATAACTCGCATTCTAAACGAGTTAGTCGAAATCTACCAGTAAGTCACATAATCTGTTACCTTGACAAGCGATTTCCCCACGTCGTAAATGGGAATCTCACTCAATCAAAACACATTTATATTTCACCTACAACTTCTAACTACTATAGAGTAGATAGTGGGAAGTAGGGATCGAACCACAAGGAGAAGGAATTTGTTTAGTGTTTTATCGAATATTATTAACACATACATATATATTACATAGAAAGCAAGGTAAACAGGGGGGGTTTTGAGTTTGGTTTATTACACTACGGAAGAAAGCAACTAAGATAAACTACACTACAATGCAAATGCTACAAATACAAGGCCTTGGGAGACAATTGATTTTCAACTTTGAACTATTGATTTATTCTTCTACAACACATTGCTTTAGGAATCTTCTCACTAATGTAGTTATAGAGAATGATCGCATTCAAAATAACCCTCACTAGTGAATGACCTAAACGATAACGTTTTAGACCAATTCACCAATGACACCACGATTAGAAGAACAATAAACTTACACATGCAATTCGAAAGCGAATTAAATACATAGATAACACCATTGAGAACAATCAAGAGCTAAATCAAAAGATAGCATTCTAAATCAACCCTTAATTCTACTACTTTGAGACAAGTGCAAAATGATAGCATTTCACCCATGCATCTAGCATATAATTGATAGCAATTCATTACCCAAGGATAGCCCAAGCTAATTCATGCTTCAAACAACACATTCAAACACAATTCATCAAATGGAAATTAAATTGCCCATGAACAAATATGCATCAAGAAGTCAAAATCAAGAATAGAAAGTTTACACCAATTGCAACCCAAGGTTTAATTAGCCTACAACAATCATTCTAATACAACATTACATAAACATAGAATCAAAGGGAAGAAAATGGAAGAAAATGTGAAGAACAAAGGGAAAAATCTGTTTTGGATGTGAGGGAACTCGTTTTTCTCATAAGGGATAAGAGGGGTATTTATAACCCTTCAAAAT
Organism: Cruciata laevipes; assembly: GCA_963678965.1. Lineage (NCBI taxonomy): Eukaryota > Viridiplantae > Streptophyta > Magnoliopsida > Gentianales > Rubiaceae > Cruciata > Cruciata laevipes. Next base: position 13,891,721 of record OY787632.1, on the reverse strand, counting down.
TTGCTTTTCTGGCCTTCATTCAGCCAAAAATCCGCCATTTTCGCGGCCCGCGAGGCCCATTTCGCGGCCCGCGAGATGCTTGTTGCTGGTTGGCGGCAATCTTCTTTGCTTCGCCACGGATGAACCGTTGATCCGTTTTTGACGTTCTAGTAGTCCATTTTGTAGTACTCGAGAAGACGAAGCCAATGGTACCACTTATTCACTCCAATTCCTCTTGTAACATTTCCAAATTTCAGCTTCAAAATGTTAGTGCACAAGTCTTTCTTCAAAATGCAAGGTAAGAGAAATTTAGCCTTAATTCTTAACCCTTTGCACTAAATGCTACCCCCAAATGAACTCTCAAATGTGCTAAAAGTAGAGTATATATTGGCTACATCATACCTAGTCCAGAATCTCATGAGATTTACCCTCTCACCAACTAGACCGTTAACAAGGATATATTGGGAGGTCGTCGCCGTACCTCTCAAATATACAATTTATAGATCGCTTACTACCTTTCCACACTATTAAGTGTACAATGGCAAGTAAGGTTCGTTCCACAGGGAAAAGGTTATTTTTATGTATATCTTGTAGAATATATATATATATATACATATATAAAAGCAATGTAAACAAAGGGGGGGGGGGGGGGGGTGGGGGTTTGAATTGAGTTTTGTTTAAGACACTACTAAGTAAAACTATTAGAACTTTAGGATTACAACTACTTTATCATAAGATTACTCTAACTAGAGATTAACTAATGAGAATAGGAGACTTGGGTACATGAGATTTATATCTTCTTGTTATGGTTTTTTCCTCAAACCTAATTATGATACTTTGAGAATGGTGATTGTTTGTAATGGGAAACCATCTCTATTCTAGTTGTGAATCATGAAAGCATTTTCACAACTCTTATTGGCAACTTATCTATATGATAGCAAATAGATAAATTGACCAATGTTAATTCAAATTAGATGTTTTCCCACCTTACCCATGCAATGTGATAACACAATTGACATAAATATAATGCTAATGAATGATCTCAAGAACTAATACAATTGATAACAACATATATTTAATTCCTAATTCACTACTTTTACATAGAAGAAATGATAGCATTTCAACCATGGAAAGGCAATGTCTAACACATATCCAACACATATCTATAATTAGGGAATCATTCCTAACCATTTCAAGCATCAAATACACATATAATTCATGATCATTCAATGACAAATCAACCATTCCTAAGCTTCATAATCCATGTTCTCAAACCATAACAAGAGGTTTAATCTCACATACCCAAGATGGGGTTTAGCCTACAACCATAACTACACAATCATAACCATAATCCATACAATAATACATGGTGAATTCAAAGTGAAAATCCAAAGAGAAATGAAGAAAAACATTCTAAAGCTCTGTAAAAAACGATCCCTCAAAACAATGAGGATAAGTTCTTTTTATACTCTAAAACAATTAAAATTAAATCCAAACAAAGTGCAAGTTGCAGGCAACTTCGCGGGTCGCGCGAAATCCTTCGCGGACCGCGAGCTTGGTTCTCGCGGTTCGCGGCCGAGGATTCGCGCCCCGCGCGCCCGTGGTCTCGGCGGTTTGCGACCGAAGAATCGCGCCCCGCGCGCGTCTGGTCCTCGCGAGTCGCGGCCGAAGGTTCGCGCCCCGCGCGTCTGTGCCTCGCGTGTCGCGGCCGAAGGTTCGCGCCCCGTGCGTCTGTGCCTCGGCGGTCCTCGTGCTGGTTGGTCCTCGCGGCTCGCGACCGGAGTTTCGCGGGCCGCGCGAAACTCGGCATGTTCAAAACAGCAACACACACCCTCGCGGTTCGCGACCTAGGGTTCGCGGCTCGCGAGAGTGTGCTTTCACGCCACTTCTACGACCGGATCTTCAATGTATCAATCGCGGTCAGGACGGTCATAGAAGGTTTTCAAATCACTCAAATCCATTGCAAGTGCAATTCAAGATCGAAATGCACGTCTTCAATTTCAAACCACTATGAATGATTCGGTCTAAAAGTCTAATATAAATACACAAAATACTATCTAAAACAGCTCTCAAATGCTACAAAATAAGAATATATCTAGGGTCTATCAAAATCCCCCACACTTGAACCTTTCTCGTCCTCGAGAAAGAACGATTAAGATCCAAGTGTATACTCTAAATAATTAAGCACATAACATTTGAGAGCTTTACATATTTAAACAAGAGAAAGGAAAATGTTTTTTTTTTATTGCCTCTCATTTTTGCCTGATTCTCTCGTATTTTTGGAACCATCCGGCTGTTTTTTTTTTTTTTTTTTTTTTTAAAGGAAATACAGTAGTAAAATAGCAACAAAAACAGCAACAAAAGCAGCAACAAAAGTCCTACACCTCTCCCCCACACTTTGTCTAAACATTGCCCTCAATGTTTAAATATATGAATGAATACCATAGTGAAAGGAAAAGGTGTAAGGTATACTCACTGCGAGGGGCCGGAGCCGTCGCGACGGCGCTGAGCTCGCGATCTGCGATGGCCCTCATAGTCAAATGCCCCTGGTCCATGTGGGTGCATGGATGCCATCATGGCGAACATCACTGCCATATCATCCTCGTACCTCTCAGTATATGCCTGAAACTGCTGTTGAGTGACATACTGAGCCTCATGATGTGGAGGAACGTACTGCTCTCCATGCTCCGGAGGTGCCTCTAGCCTGGCAAGGGCAATGGTGGGTGCAGGAACTGTGATCTGGGTGGGCAAGGTGAGATCCTCCATGCGGGTGCGCCCAGTCAGCTGTACAGCCTCTGGATTCGGCAGGTACATGTGCTGATTCTTGGCTACTAGCCAAATGAATCTAGGAGGAGGATATTTGTGCATGGTGACAAGCGATTTCCCCACGTCGTAAATGGGAATCCCACTCAATCAAAACACATTTATATTTCACCTACGACTTCTAACTACTATAGAGTAGATAGTGGGAAGTAGGGATCGAACCACAAGGAGAAGGATCTTGTTTAGTGTTTTAGCGAAGATTATAAACACATACATATATATTATATAGAAAGCAAGGTAAACAAGGGGGGGTTTTGAAGTTGGTTTTGTAGGAAACACTACGATGCAAAGCAAATTAAAATCTAAGTTATCATACAATTATCTAAGTAAAGATTAACTATCTAAAATGCAAGTCTTGGGTGCATGTGATTTCGACTTTCTACCATGGGTTCTTCCTCAAACTTTATCATGTTGCTTAGAGAATGGTGATAGTTTGTAATGAGAAACCATCTCTTATCATAGTTATGAAAGATGAAAGCATCTTCACAACTCTTATTGGCAACATATCTATATGATAGCAAATAGAAAAATTGATCAATGTTAATTAAAATTAGATGTTTTCCCACCTTACCCATGTAATGTGATAACACAATTGACATGAATATAATGCTAATGAATGATCTCAAGAACAAATATAATTGATAACAACATATATTTGATTCCTAATTCACTACCTTTACATAGAAGAAATGATAGCATTTCAACCATGGAAAAGCAATGTCTAACACATATCCAACACATATCTATAACTAGGAAATCATTCCTAACCATTTCAAGCATCAAATACACATAAAATTCATGATCATTCAATTGCAAATCACACATTCATAAGCTCCATAAATCAAGTTCTCAACCCATTACAAGAAGTCTAATCACATGCCCCCAAGATGGGTTTTTAGCCTACAACAATAATCCTAAATAATACTAACATGTTCATCAAATCAAAATGGAAGAAAATGGAAGAAGAGGAAGAAAAACTAGGGAAATTGGGTTTGGATTGTGAGGGAACTCGTCCAAATAGAAAGGGATAAGAGGGGTATTTTTAGCCCTTCAAAATATGCTTCTTTGGCCTTCATTCAGCCAGAAATCCGCCCATTTTCGCGGCCCGCGAGATGCATGTGGCAGATTGACAACAATCTTCTTTTCTTCGCTACGGATGAACCGTTGATCCGTTTTTGACGTTCTAGTAGTCCATTTTGTAGTACTCGAGAAGAGGAAGCGAATGGTACCACTTATGCACTCCAATTCCTCTTGTAACATTTCCAAATTTCAGCTTCAAAACGTTAGTGCACAAGTCTTTCTTCAAAATGCAAGGTAAGAGAAATTTAGCCTTAATTCTTAACCCTTTGCACTAAATGCTACCCCAAATGAACTCTAAAATGTGCTAAAAGTAGAGTATATATTGGCTATATCAAATACCCCCACACTTAAAGCTTTCTCGTCCTCGAGAAAGAACGATTAAAGTTTAAGATTATACTCAAATCAAAATTTTTTTTTCTAATGCACATTTGAACTCCTCCAAAACTATGACACTAAAACAAGAACTTCCAACAAGTAAAAAGCACAATCACAATAAAGATTGTATCAAATTTCTATGCTTCAACTTGATGACAAGTTCTACCCAAAAATCCCAACAAAATCAAAACATATACCACATGTAGAACACCCCCACACTTAAACCTTTCTCGTCCTCAAGAAAGAACGATTCAAGGCTAAGATGACAATTTCACAACAATAAAACACATGGCATACTCAAACAAAAAATTGCAAAGTAGAATATGCCAAAGTGTACTACTTTGCTCCCACTAGATGAAACATCCCAACAAAGCCAAGATGCAAAACTACCCAACTCTCCATTAATCACCGCATCCTTATGACTTCAACCATCGGAAAATGAGGATAAAATGAGATTCCTCTCCTTTTGCCTAGGTATTTATACCTAGCCACTCTTTTTTTTTTTTTTTTTTTTCACACAAAGCCTCTCAATTTTGCATAAGTCTCTATTTCTTTTGGACTTATCCGGGCTCTAGCCTCTCATTTTTGCCTAAGTCTCTATTTCTTTTGGACTTATCCGGGCTTTCATATTTTTTATTTTTTTTAAAAAAACAAAGTCTTCAAAGAAGTACATATTTACACCAAAAACGAAAATCCTAAACCTCTCCCCCACACTTAAACCAAACATTGTCCTCAATGTTCAAGAACAACTATCAAAATTGTGAGAAAAGGGAAGGACTCACACTAAATGTTGGCTCTTTAAAAAAAAAAAAAAAAAAAAAAATTTCGCGGCCCTCGAGACCCAATTTGCGGGCCGCGAAAAACAGCCAATTTGTGGCAGCGGGCTGCCTGAAAATGACCAATTTGCGCGGGCCGCGAGGCCCAATTCGCGGCCCGCGAGCTAATTTTTTTTTTTTTTCAAATCAACTAACAAAAAATAAAAACAAGAATAAAAACGAAACAAAAAAAAAAGAATAAAAACGTAATCTACTAATTAAAACAATGAAATACACAAAATACTATCTAAAACAGCTCTCAAATGCTACAAAATAAGAATATATCTAGGGTCTATCATATATATACCATACAAATGGGTAATGATACTCCTCAAGCATGTGAGGATAATTCTACAAAAACACTTTCAAATCATATCTCCTATAATAACGTCAATACAACTAGCAGATTCAAATCAATCCGGGTCTAACTGTCTAGAAAATACCAAATAGTATCAAAAATTGAGAAAAACGTTACTATCTGACACGAGAAAAATTGCAAAAACAACTTCCACGGTCTACAACTCTAGTTTATATTAGAAAAGGAATCACCAAAAGTACATATAAATACTACTTACTTGGATTTCTCCTCACTGATCATATATAAACAAGAGTTGAAACCAACCAACATTTAAATGAAACAATAAACACGTACCCGTCGGTAAAAGTAAGGCTGGAAATTAATAATCAGTTCAAAAATTCATGACCTAATAAATAAACACTACAATAAATTAAATAAACAATATAATTCACTAGTGCAGGAAGAGGGCTATTGCAGCGGTTCCGTCCCCATTCCTCGGCGGTTATGAACCGCCGGCGGCAGCTGCGCCGCGCAAGGTTGCGAGTTCGCAACCTTTTCAGGTTCATCCGGTTGCGAGTTCGTAACAAGCTAGAACCTACAGGTTGTTTTCGAGTGTTGCGGGATCGGATGCTCTTCCGGTTCAAAGGTTGGGTACTCGCAACCATCATTTCAGGTTAGGGTTTATGTTTGTTCCTGAATCTGGTTACGATGTCGTAACCTAATTAGGTTCTGCTAAAAAAATACCGGTCAAAACTGGCCGGTAAAATTATAATGCCAAAAACGAAGAAAAGAAACAGAGCTACACTTCAATATAAATACAGAATATTCGACATATTACAAGCATCAATACATGAATGAGTTTCTTCCAACTTTCATACAATTAGATCAAAATTGAAGAAACCAGAAGTTAATTTAGGAATTCACTATAGCCACTTCATGCATCTGCTGTCGTATAGCTCTTAAGCACAAATTATGACTTGAAATAGCACCTGCACAAATCTTGAACTTAACTAATTAAAACATAACTTAAAACTATTTATGATTATTTAGTACTAGCAACTCAACCAACTCAGACAACTTAAACAGACAGTAAAGCGCCTATTGAAAAGATATAGAAGACATGATAAAACCCTCACCGTGAATCCTAAGCTCACAATTTCCTTCACCACCTGCAGTATAGTTATTTATATTTATTAATGATCTTTCACACATCGCTTTGTCCTTATTATGTTGTTCTCAACAGGTCACTTGATAACATAAAAATTGCAGCAGAAGACCATTGCAATAAACAAGCATACAATTACTGATTATCAGAAACACATTTCCACATCTGTTATAAACCACAACAACTTTATAACCCTTTGTGAATGCTATATTTCGAATCAACATGGATCGTTCTTGATCAGAGAGTGTATTCCAGATTACAAGGATCTAATTGACACAAGAATTAACAAAATTTGAGCTACGGTTCATCAGTTACAAAATTTCAAAGTGAATTATAAAACTGATGCGAGCAAAAAAGTACTTAACAATTGTAGAACTTCAAGAGCATTTTTCTCACTCGTTTCTTAACCAAATTGTCTCATTCTTGATTCTAAATCATAGTTTGAAATCTCGTTTTTCCAATACTAATAAATTTATTCCAAATAGACCAGCTATGATATTTTTAAAGTGAACTGATGCCAGCAGAAAACTGAAATTAGAAATTGCAGATCTTTAAAACCCTTTATCTCTCTTGTTAGCCGAATTGGCCCATTATTGTTATGAAATCAAAGATCAGAGTTCAGTGAATACACCAGTATAAACATCAGACACAATGGATTACGGTTATGAAGATATGAATTTTTAAAGTAACAGTCAGCTGGCTGCCCAGAACAGCATCAGTCCAGTCACAGCAGACTTGAAACTCGATTATCTCTATCATTTATTATGCAATTTCAGAAATTCTAGATTCTAAATCCTAAAGAATCTTACAAATATTTCACAGGTACAAGAATCAACAAAATCAGAGTTGGGGTTAAATAGATATGGGTTTGTAAAGTGAGGGCTGTGCTGTAAACATGAATGAACGAGGGCAGAACTTCGTAACCCTTTTTCTCCCTCGTTCCTAAACCAAATTGAAAGATTCTTGATTCAAAACTGCACTTCTAAAGCTCATGTATTCAAATATATTATTATTGTTGTAGATTGATTAACAGTTTGAGATATATAATCTTTTAAAGTTCAGAACCTCACATACACCCACAAATTTCAGATTCCTATACTCACTCATATTTCTTTCCTAACCCAAGCTCTTAAACCTATGGCTCTAAATTTTAAACACATATATGTATCTACTCATAGGGACTCATCAAGAAGTTTAAACTTTCATACGTGCCAAAAAAATAGAATTCATAAACCAAGATTTCATAACAAAAAAAAGAAAGCTCACACATTTAATGATTGTTCAGCTTGAAAATGATAATCAAAACATGAAAAAACCAAGATGCAGCCTCATCGAGCAAGAGTTTGGCATTCTGCTTCATCAACTTATCCTCCACGATTTGATGCCTTTCATTTGAGCTAGGCCTACAAAGGAGAACAACAGATACTTAAAATGAATAGCCCCAATTTACGTAATCACGTAATTCTTTAATGACACTAAAACAAGTATAAATCTCAAAATAAAAGAATTTTGTAAACAAGAGTATAATTAGCGGACTTGACCTGAGCAAGGAGGGAGCGGATGGATTCGATGACGATGGGGTGAAGGCGGAGCTCGTCTTCCCCGGTCAAGGTCAGGTAGAAAATACTGCCTTTATACTCCAGTGTGACCATGATTTCCGGTGATCGGCGGTTGTCGGGCGGCGGCGACGGTGACAATCCAGGGAGAAAGACGACGACGAGTGGCAAGGGAGAGGGCGACGGGGCGGAGAATCTGAGAAATTGCAGAGATCTGGGTGACGGGCGGAATTGCAAAGTAAGGGTTGGAGGAGTTCTAGATCTTGAGAAATGAATAAACCAATCCTTTTTAATTCATATTCTGCTTGGTTACGAGTTCGCAACTGCGTCAAATTTAATTTAAAATAACCGCAGTTACGATGTCGTAACCGGAACGAACGGCGGCGGTTTTTCAGAACCGCCGCGGAACATATGGTTAGTCGGCGGTTTACTGTACATAAGATGATCCGGACCAAGTTATGAACTCACAACTGATCAAGCACCGGTGTTTGTGAAACCTGATCAATCTTGCGAACTCGCAACCGAATTGCACGGCGGTTCTTGTATCTTTGGCCGGAACCGTCGCGAAAAAGCGCCGCCGTCCACCCTTTTTCCACTAGTGATTTAACCTATATTGGATTGTGTTTTTGTTGGTTGGTGGTAATGTATTTCTTAGTTTAAAGTCAAAAGTAAAAGGCATTTGCAAATTTTGCAGCGTTGATTATTGTCAAAAAATTTCGCCAAAATTATATTTATTGTGGTGGTGGTGTTGGAGAAAGAATAAGTGAACATATTGTAGATACACAATTTGTATCATTCATATAAATACACAATTTGCATGGAAATCCAATTTAATTATTTAGATAAAGTAATCAGGTTTAAGGTAATTAATTGAAATAGGGTTGGATATGACAAATCTAAAGTTCCAATATTCCATCATGGTTTAAAGTTGCATGATTCGGAATTTAGTCAAGAATTGACACTTTCCATCCAAAATTTTACATCTTGAAAGCTACCTTCGCAATTGATGATACCAATGATTCGGATCTAGGTGACTTTCCAGGAAGTTTCTGAATCACGTGAGAAGAGATAAGGTCGGCCCGTATACCCACGTGGCTAGGAGGCACCGCTCGTACGGGGAGGTGACGCATACTGATGATGAGGCAGAAGGAGGAAGTTCATGGCGCCTATAAATAGAGGCCACAATCAGACATTCCAGGTATGTTCTCTAACTTTTGAATACATAGTTTTATCTTTCCTTTTGATGCTACCAGAATCCGTCCGCTTCCCGGGGTTCAGTGCTATCCGAGCCTCTTTCCGAGCAAGTCCGCAACGACCCTGCAACTCCCGGAGAAGAAGCTCCGGCGTGATGATGAGATGGGGATAGCGATGAGGGGAAAAACGTACGGAAGATGCTCTCAGTATAAAGTAGAGAGATATAAATCACATACCTTGTTTACTGTTTGAGACTAGTATTTATAGCCGAGCTTGCCTGCTTGAGATAAGGTGCAGGACCACTTCCCTTTGTCCCCGTCCATCCTTCTTTCTTGTCTGGACGTGCCTCCTAGCGGGCAAGGTACCGCTCTTTTGGTGCTGGGCCGTGGACTCTCTTCCCGGCCCAGTAGGCCTTTGGGCCAGTAATATCACTAGCCCCCCAGACTAGTCGTCCGGGTTTCCGTGACGCGGAGAACTGGTCTCATAAGCTCCTCCTTTTGTTGCTACTTTTGGTATGACCCATCCGTGTTAAAATTGATTTCTGTCGACGCCGCCTTTTCCCATTCTGCATTAATCGTTACCTCATTTACCGTGTCATGATTGCTTTTCCTGCTTTTGAGGCGGCAGTTTCTATTCATCTGCCTATATAAGGGCCCAAACCCCTTCTCACTAAACTTCTCTCTCCAAACAAATTCCCTGACGCTCTGCACTTTCGATCAAGTAAGCTCTCGCTCTCTCCCTCTCCTTCTCTTCCAATCATGAATTCTCCAATTCCTTCCAACTCTTCCTTAGACACCGAGGGAGCTCAAAATCAGTTTGAGGTCCAGTCCCGGGCCGCTGATAACCTTATCCCCTCCCTGGTCTCCTCTCCGGACGCCTATTCCGAGGCTTTCAGCTCGCCCCGGGAACTAAACATCCCAGGTGCGTCGACCTTAGATAGGGCGGGTTCGCATCCGTCCGGGAATCCTGACCACCCTCTGGATGATCAGGATGATGATGTGTTTGGCGGGGAAGTCGGTGACAACGTTCCCCGGGGGCCTACTCACGGGGTGCGCCCTTTGGGCCTCAAGTTTTACGATGTCCCAGGGGATTCTCCTTCTTTAGATAGGGATGTCTTAGATTTGGCCAAGCGTTCTTTTATCCCTCTTCTTTTAAATGCCTGTCTTTCTAAACTTCCCCCGGGAGTCTCTGAGTGGGAGGTTACGTGGATCCCGCAGATCCATTTTCAATACGGGCTTAGCCTGCCCTTCCCTCCTCTCTTTCTTGAGATCCTTCAGTTTTATAACGTAGCCCCGGCCCAGCTACACCCTAACGGGGTTGTCCTTATCCTGGTTTTCTTACTTAATTGCGCCAGGTGCGCCGTTTCTCCTTCTCTCTTACTCTTCCGCTCCTTCTATGTTTTGCGGAAGGCACACGCGTCCTTCCCGGGCGTCTTTTCTTTTACTATTCGATCCGGGATAAAGGACTTCATCCTTTCCAAACCCAAATCCGCCAAAGGATACCCTTCAAAGGATTTCTTCCTATGCGATGCCCGGGCGTACCCTGTGCCTACTTGGAACGACTCCCTTGTTCCTGAGGAGAAGAAACCTCTTTCTAATCTCCCGGCGATCATTGCCAGTGATCATAACTTCCTCTGCCTCACCCCCTAAGATATGGATTCCTTTTATAAGAACGGGAACGCGGGCTATTTCTGTCCTCGCGGGATCTATCCCCGCGACCTCTTCACGCTCTCGCGCATCTCCGCGGTGTGGCCAGATAGAGGTGCCTATTATGGCTTTATGTTTTATCTTTCCTTCAGGTTTAATGAAAGTTTTTTTTTTATATCTCGTGCTCTAACTTCATTGTTTGCTTGGTTTCAGTTCAACCTTCCTTGTACGCAGACGTCATGGCCCATACTGATAAGCCTTCCGGAGGTGATGCTCAAGCGAGAAATACTCACCCGGATCAACAAACCCCCTCTACACCACAAGTGGCCTCCCAACCTGGGCCACCTCCGACCGAGAATCCTACTCCTATTCCCCAAAAGCCCCGCGCGCCGCCGCGATCTCGTCAGCAGAATTCTTCCGGGCCATCTTCTGAGGCCCGTGCTACCCCCGGCTCATCGCCTACACCCGGGCGTCGGTCCTTTATCCACCATCCTACCTATAATGGCGGAGCAAGCTCGAGGTTCAAACGGCCGCCTCCTGGCGAGCTATCCGGGTCGCCCCCTTCTTCTCGTAAGAAGACCCAGAACTTTCCTCCTCCTCCTGTTCACCACACTCCTCCGCGGACTGCTGCTTCCGAAACTATCCCGGAGGAGAGAGAAGAGGTAACTGCCTTCCTTTGGCCCCGTCTTTCATCTAAGTTTAATCCAATTTTTATCTAAGTTTTATGCCCTGTCTTGCAGAGTACTGCCTTTGCTGATTCCCTCCTCGCGGATCCCCATTTTACCGAGGCGCTAAACCGGGGCTATTCCAAATATAGCGCTGGGTTGTTCGCCAAGATGGAGAAAGACCTTCGCGACACCCGGGAAATGTTAGCCGGGCGAGATGACCTGGAAACCCGGCTGGAGGCGTCTCAGAAGAAGCTAGCCGAAAAGGAGAAGAAGCTGGCAGACAAGGAGAAGAAGCTCGCCGAGGTGGAGAAGAAATATTCCTCCCTCAAGAAGGAGAAGAAAGACGCCCAACTTGAGGCCCTAGATGCTGTGACCCAGAAGGTCCTTCGCTCCACCGACTTTGACCAGAGGCTGGAGGGCATCGCGGCTGCGGCGAGCGCGGTCGCCTGCCACGAAATGTACCGCAGTTTGCGGGGTTAACTTCCGGGCCCCGCTCGCCTTGAAGCCTAAGCTTCCTACTACCGCCCCAAGGCTAATGACTTACTGAACCACCGCTGGAGATCCCTCCAGGATGCGGATCTGAAGGGTCTGGTGCCCAAATTATGGGAATCTTTGAGGATGTCCTCCCGGGTTCCTTCTACTTCTGATATCAAGAAGGTCAAGCTGTCGGAGATTGACGAGGCTTCTTACCCTGACCCCGGCCCAGAAAGCTTCAATACCTATGGGGTAGTCCCGGAGACAACTCATTGGGCGGATCATTACTATGAATACTGCGCAGTGCCTAATAACTTTGGGTACCGCGCGGTCCATGATCAAGAGGGCGACTGCCGGGTAGGTCTTGGCGCGGGTCAAGATGATTTGTTATATCAGTCCCGGAAGGCCACGCGAAGGGTAGGGTTTCCCGAGCGCTCCGCTGATGAACCCACTGTGGATGCCCCTGCTTATGCCGGTCCGGAATGGACTGCCGAGGATCTTGCGGAGTTGGAAAGGCGGTTTGAGAGAGCTCACGCCATCCCGGGGGAAAGGGTGCCTACTGAAGACCATGTACACCCCTAGACCCTAGTCTCTTTTTCTTTTTCCTTGTAATTTCTTATGTTATATTTTTTTTCTAAGTCTATTGTAACTCACCTTCCCGGGAGGTTTATGTAGAACTTGGCCTTGGTGCCCATTTTGATTTAATATAAAGTTCTAATTCTTAATGAAATTACTATCTTTTGTAGTCTGAGCGCCCCCTAGAGGAGATTCTCCCGCGCGGGCCCATGCCTTATGTTTTTTCTCATCCCAACCATTCTCCTGGTACCTATTTCTCCCTCCCTCGTGCTGGGTGCCTCCAGTGCTCCTTCCTTCAAAGGAAACTAGCACATTGGAGGTTTGGGGGCGACCAGGCTAACGTGGCATTAGGTGAGGCGGGATTGGACTGCTTCCTTCAGGAGTTTGGATCGATCCGGGTGCCGGTGTCGTTTCTCAAGGCGGTTGAGACCAAATTTGGGTCGTTAAACCAGTGCTTTGACCTTGCTTCCGACCATATACGGGAGGCCCTGAACTGCCACCAAACCATTGTCGAGTTGCAGGCCCTTCATGACGACACTCAACATCGCACCACTAAGGAGTTAGATATGGTGTGGGGCGAGCTCGAGCGGGCCCAGGAAAAGCTTAAGAAGCTAGAAACCCGCACTGCTCAGAATAGACTAATCTGTGACTTGGAGAAGGAGAATCGGTCCCTTACTCACAGGAATAGGGTCCTCCAAGATGCTCTACTGGTTACCCGGCTATCCTATCACCTTTTGGGTCTCAAGAATGGTTTAGTCGGGGTGTGTCCTCTTACTGATATTCCAGCCGGTGTTCGCAGAACGATTGAACGCATGGAGGCTAACCCGAAAAAGTTTGGTGAGGGAGCTCCTAGTCATAAGGCCTATCTGGACGTCGTGGAGTGGCACAATAAGATAGCCGCGGGAGAAGCTGAACCCTATCCCTCTAGCCTTCGCCGAGTTCCTGCCCGGGTGGAAGTGGATGTGGCGTATGAAAGATACGAAGATATGTCTGTATCTATTGATGAGCCCTATTTATACCCTAGTTTTAGCACATTTTAAGACTTGTTTTTGAGCAACTTTTGGTATTAAATAGTTCATTGTACATTAGATTCGTAATTGCAAGATTTTATGATAATGTACATGTTTTGGAGTATTTGGATTGATATTCTTGAAGACCTTCTATGACTATGCTATAGAGTTGATGATTTGATGCTTGGAACTTGAAGAATTGGTCATAGAAGTGGCGAGAAGACAACCTTGTTGAAGGTGATAGAAGCTACCCAGAAAAGTGTCGCTCTTTCCCAGAAAGTGTCGCTGGAGCTTGAAGGAAGTGTCACTCCAGATGAAGAAAGTGTCGCTGCTGCCCAGAAGTGTCACTAGCTGCCCAAAAAGCGTCACCAGCTGCCCAGAAGTGTCGCTATGAAAAATAGCGACCAAATAAAGCGTCGCTAAAAGCTTCGGCCCACTTGCCTCTTTGAGTTGAATTTTGAGGCTATAAATACTCCCTTATCTCTCCCCTTTTTCAGACGAGCTCCCTCCCAATCCAAAGCCAATTTCCATTGTTTTTCTTCCTTTTCTTCTCTTTTCTTCCCTTTGATTTGATGAACAAACATGTGTTGATTAGTATGATTGTATTAGCTTAGTTTCTTCCTTGGGAGCAATTGATGTAGACTTCTTTGCTTGAAATCTTCATTAACTTCATTATGCTTCTATTTTGGGTTAGATTATCATTTGAACTCTTGATGTTGAATTGTGTATGAATGTTGTTAATCTTGCTAAATTTGCCATGGGCTTTGTGTTTTAAATCAATTGCATGCCTCATAGTTTGGATAATTGTAGTTTAAACCCTAGTTCTAGTTTAATTTAGAGATTAGGTTAATTAGAAGTGATTGGGTGGTGACAACCCCTTTTGCTTGCTAGCCATAGAGTAATTTAGCCTAGTTGGTAGAGTAATTGGTAATTAGAGAAGTTGTGTGATTGTTGTTATGAAACATGGTAAACTATAGTCATGGGAATTGAATTGCTTATGAATTTGAATTGTTGCATGTCTTCGTAGGAATATAATGTGATCATTGATCCTTCGTTATATGTAATTGTAGAGTTGAGATATTCATTTCCAATGTGTGATTATATGCATCGAAGTGCTAGATTTGTGGGTAGATGTTAACATTTACCCCAATATCATAAAGTAGCAAATATGAATTGAGATTTGTATGTTACCATCATCTTAGTTCTTTGTAGTCTTCAAATGTCTTGTCCAATGCTCACGTTATCGACGAGTATGGATGAGTTTGTCGATTCTCCCTTTTAATTCCATTGTCGATGTATCTAGATGCTATCATCTAGGTGGATTGATAATGAGGGCTCTTGAGTGATGTGTTCATGCTCACTAGCTATTATCGAGAGAATAGGATGTTTTTCATCCACGACTTATGATCATAAACCCTATATATATATGAAGCGTTCACTCAATGATTAATCGATAGTTGAAGTTGAAGTCAATTGCCTCCCAAGGCCTTGTATTTGCATTGTAGTGTAGTTTATCTTAGTTGCTTTCTTTCGTAGTGTAACAAAACCAACTACAAAAACCCCATTGTTTACCTCGCTTTCTATATAATATATATGTATGTGTTTATAATCTTCGATAAAACACTAAACAAACTCCTTCTCCTTGTGGTTCGATCCCTACTTCCCACTATCTACTCTATAGTAGTTAGAAGTCGTAGGTGAAATATAAATGTATTTTGATTGAGTGGGATTCCCATTTACGACGTGGGGAAATCGCTTGTCAAAAATGGCGCCGCTGCCGGGGAGAAGGCATTTCTTGTTGTGTGTTTTATCTTAGATTGTATTTTTATCTCCTTTATTTTCTTTCTTTTTTTGAAAGTGTATTGCTTGAGTTCTTTGTGTAAACAACACCTTGTAGTGTGTATTGACTTAGAACCCTTGCACTATAATTTCAATTCTTTCTTTACTTTGTTTTCTTTGAAGTGTCTATTGCTTGGTTTCTTGGAATAAACGACACCTTGTAGTGTGTATTATCCTAGAACCCTTGCACTACCATTTCAAACCTTTTTTAGTCATGTTTAGTTTAAAAGAAAAAGATTTTATTGACTTTCTCACCTTTAACCATGAAAGGATGAGGGAGAATGCAACAAGCTCGTGTGATTCTTACCTTTCTAATGATTTTTCCGAGCTTTGTTATTTTGGGTCGAGAAGTGAGCACTTTGCACATGAAAGGCCCCTTGGTTCTTCATACCAAGGGTACTATGATGAGTGCCATAATGAGGAGAGAAGTATTGGTTTTCAAGGTCAACAATGTTTTAATACATATGATGATTCTTATAATCCGCAATGGAGTGGTTATTTAGATTCAAATTATGGATGTTCACCGGAAAACCAATACTTTGAGAAACAAAATCTACCTCCACCCACTTGTGAATTGCCTCAAGGACAAAATGTGATTAATGATGAAGAAAATAGACTTTTCAACAATTTTGAGAGGCAATTGAGTGAAATGTGGAAAGTGGTGAGGAGATTAGAATCTCAATGCTCCAAGGAAGTACCATCCGAAGTAGAACATATTCCTAGTGCTATGGTGAGTGATATCACCACAATGCATGAGGAAGAGTTCGAAAGTGATGAGAAACTTTTTGTTGAACATTATGAAGTAGAGAGAGATGTGAGTGTTCTTGAACTTTTACTATCACCATTGACATCCTCACATCCACCTATTTAACAAATTTCACCACTTCCGGAAATCTTGGAGGAGACTACGAAGCCATATTGCTTATTTTGGCTACCAATCATTCCATCTCCTTTGAGACTACTACCATTCATCCCTCCTCCAACACCTTCTCTACCACCCTTCACTTTTCTTTCAAAAGTGAAGGATTCCAAACTTTTGTTCTATGAATAACATTTGGGTCGTGTCGACGACGTTAAATAAATCGATTTTGATCGTTTGGAAATAATACTTCCATTAAATGATTCTGGTTTTATTTTTATTTAGCTTTTATTGTGTTTATATATATATATAAAAAGTTTCTTTGTGTCTTTCATTGTTTTAATTAGTAGATTACGTTTTCACTCTTGTTTTTTTTTTGTTTCGTTTTAATTCTTGTTTTTCTTTGGTTGTGTTATTTGAATTCAAAAAAAAAAAAAAAAACTCGCGGCCCGCGAATTGGGCCTCGCGGTCCGCGAAAATTGGCCATTTTCAGGCCGCCCGCTGCCACAAATTGGCTGTTTTTCGCGGCCCGCGAATTAAGCCCGCGGTCCGCGAGATCGGGCTCGCGGGCCGCGAATCGGGCCTCGCGGCCCACAAAAAAAATGGCGTCGTTGCCGGGGAAAATAACACAACCAAAGAAAAACAAGAATTAAAACGAAGCAAAAAAAAAAAAAAAAATACGGATTTGGGGATTAAATCCCCCAGACCCCAAATCAGCCGCCCCCATCCCCCACCTTCTTCCCGATCCACCTCCCCCCCACCTCCATCCCACCGCCATCCATCTTGTCGCCCTCCATCCCAGACCCCGCCCCTCACCACCCCAACCGGCCAAACCCCCGCCCCACCTCCCCTCCATCCCCGACCGCCCAAACCCGGCCCGAACCCCGAACAGAATCACCGACACCACCCCGCCATCCTCCCCAGAATTACCATCCGCCACCGGCGTCTGCACCGACTCGCTAAAGCCGTCGACCTCCATCTTCATCATCTCCGACTTCGCCGGCATCATCTCCAGCCGGCTGCCACCTTACAGCTGAACACCGCCGCTAGACCACCACCTCTTCTCAATCAATTTGGGCAGTCCCCAAATTCAGATTGGAGCACTACTCTTTGATTTTCACAGCAATGGGGTACTTTCGTGACAATTCTTTCATTCATATGCTGCCTTGTGTGGTACTATGCATTGTTTGTGTTCTGAATTGATATTGCCCTGTCATTAGTTCTTGAATATGCTTACCATGGGCTTGCCGCCACTAGTTTACAGTCATTGTGCTTAAATTGATCTTTCAATGTTTGTTTGCTTGGTGTTCTCTTCAGTGAGAGGGTAGTTTTTCTCTAGTTCTTTATTGTAGCTGAATTTGTCACTTCTCCCGCTCTAGAGTGTTGTTATTATTCTAAAACATTGAGGACAATGTTTAGTTTAAGTGGGGGGGAGTTGGGTTTAGCTTCTTTTATTGTAAAAAGTGCACTTCTCTTGAAGAATTTGTTGAAAGAAAAATGAGTGAAAAGCCCGGATAGGTCAAAACATTAAAAAGGCCTAGGTAAAAGTGAGAGGCTTGAAAAAAAATAAAAATGAGTGGCTAGATAAACTTCTAGGCAAAAGGAGAGTGTGTGGAAAAATTAGGGGCTAGGTAAAATCCTAGGCAAAAGGAGAGTGTGTGGAAAGAAAGAGGGGCTAGGTAAAAACCTAGGCAAAAGGAGAGGAATTTTGTAATCTTTTGTTAGCTTTGTGTGCCAAAGAAATTGCATTGATGAAACTTATATTGGCATACTTTGCTTGTTGATGAAAGTAATTGAAAGCTCTTGTTTTAAAGTCTTAAATGTGCATTGAATTGATTTTTAGGAGTATGAAACTTAGACTTGTATCGTTCTTTCTCGAGGACGAGAAAAGGTTTAAGTGTTGGGGAGTTTGATGAGCCCTATTTATACCCTAGTTTTAGCACATTTTAAGACTTGTTTTTGAGCAACTTTTGGTATTAAATAGTTCATTGTACATTAGACTCGTAATTGCAAGATTTTATGATAATGTACATGTTTTGGAGTATTTGGATTGATATTCTTGAAGACCTTCTATGACTATGCTATAGAGTTGATGATTTGATGCTTGGAACTTGAAGAATTGGTCATAGAAGTGGCGAGAAGACAACCTTGTTGAAGGTGATAGAAGCTGCCCAGAAAAGTGTCGCTCTTTCCCAGAAAGTGTCGCTGGAGCTTGAAGGAAGTGTCACTCCAGATGAAGAAAGTGTCGCTGCTGCCCAGAAGTGTCACTAGCTGCCCAGAAAGCGTCACCAGCTGCCCAGAAGTGTCGCTATGAAAAATAGCGACCAAAGAAAGCGTCGCTAAAAGCTTCGGCCCACTTGCCTCTTTGAGCTGAATTTTGAGGCTATAAATACTCCCTTATCTCTCCCCTTTTTCAGACGAGCTCCCTCCCAATCCAAAGCCAATTTCCATTGTTTTTCTTCCTTTTCTTCTCTTTTCTTCCCTTTGATTTGATGAACAAACATGTGTTGATTAGTATGATTGTATTAGCTTAGTTTCTTCCTTGGGAGCAATTGATGTAGCTTGAAATCTTCATTAACTTCATTATGCTTCTATTTTGGGTTAGATTATCATTTGAACTCTTGATGTTGAATTGTGTATGAATGTTGTTAATCTTGCTAAATTTGCCATGGGCTTTGTGTTTTAAATCAATTGCATGCCTCATAGTTTGGATAATTGTAGTTTAAACCCTAGTTCTAGTTTAATTTAGAGATTAGGTTAATTAGAAGTGATTGGGTGGTGACAACCCCTTTTGCTTGCTAGCCATAGAGTAATTTAGCCTAGTTGGTAGAGTAATTGGTAATTAGAGAGGTTGTGTGATTGTTGTTATGAAACTTGGTAAACTATAGTCATGGGAATTGAATTGCTTATGAATTTGAATTGTTGCATGTCTTCGTAGGAATATAATGTGATCATTGATCCTTCGTTATATGTAATTGTAGAGTTGAGATATTCATTTCCAATGTGTGATTATATGCATCGAAGTGCTAGATTTGTGGGTAGATGTTAACATTTACCCCAATATCATAAAGTAGCAAATATGAATTGAGATTTGTATGTTACCATCATCTTAGTTCTTTATAGTCTTCAAATGTCTTGTCCAATGCTCACGTTATCGACGAGTATGGATGAGTTTGTCGATTCTCCCTTTTAATTCCATTGTCGATGTATCTAGATGCTATCATCTAGGTGGATTGATAATGAGGGCTCTTGAGTGATGTGTTCATGCTCACTAGCTATTATCGAGAGAATAGGATGTTTTTCATCCACGACTTATGATCATAAACCCTATATATGAAGCGTTCACTCAATGATTAATCGATAGTTGAAGTTGAAGTCAATTGCCTCCCAAGGCCTTGTATTTGCATTGTAGTGTAGTTTATCTTAGTTGCTTTCTTTCGTAGTGTAACAAAACCAACTACAAAAACCCCCATTGTTTACCTCGCTTTCTATATAATATATATGTATGTGTTTATAATCTTCGATAAAACACTAAACAAACTCCTTCTCCTTGTGGTTCGATCCCTACTTCCCACTATCTACTCTATAGTAGTTAGAAGTCGTAGGTGAAATATAAATGTATTTTGATTGTCATCTATTGACCCGGAAGAAGTAGGACGCCGGATAAGACGCGTCCGGGAGATTGCCGATTCTGGAGTTACCACCAAGGGAGTCAAGACCGCTGAGGGCACCCGCATCAGTCGGAAGGAGAAGGGTAAAAGTGTAGCAAACTTATTTCCTAAATACAAGTTTGTTACATCCGCCGGGGTAAGGAGGATGCGCCTGGCGGAGGAACAATTCTTCCAGAAGGATCTGTTCCTATCCTTGAATTGAACGAAGAAGACGCCGCACAACTAGAGGAGGAACTTGCGTGGAATCAAGCTCCAGATGCCCGCTTTGCCGAAGACCTCCTGTCTTCTCAATTCTTCGGAGGGGGTTTCCGCCCGGGTAACCCTGAGGGTGCTTCCGGGTCAGGTCCCAAATGGGTATAGTAGCAAATAGTTAGGAGAGCATGTATGTAAAATCCTATGTTATTGTTCCTTTGCAATGTAATAGCATATTCATGTGATTTGAAATTTAAAGATAACTGAATAAACATCTAAGAATTGTTTTTCGGAAAATCCATCTTTTCATTAACTCTTTTGGTAAGCACTACATCATCTGGTCCCCGGGCTTCATTCAAGCTCCGGGTCCATTCTAGCGGGGCACCCGAATGGGAACTACCCATGGGTCCCTTTTACAATCCTTCCTCTCTAAGCCCAAGACGAGGCCAAACGTCGGGACTATCTCTCCGGGCATATTCATGCTTCCGGGGGGCATATCCATACCTGGCATATTCATGCCTTAGCAGCTAAGGTTCTACGCGGGGCACTCTACTTCCCGTAGAACCTTCTTAAGTTAGCCACATTCCATCTCCTAGGGATCTCCTTTCCCTGCTTGTCCTCGAGCACATAGCTTCCTCCTGGGTGTGCCTCCTTTACCCTGTATGGCCCTTCCCAGTTGGGTGCCAGCTTCCCTTCCGGGGATTGGTGGCTCTTGTCATTCCTCCTCATCACCCAGTTTCCCGGGATGAAAACTTCCTTTCGCAGCCTTCTATCGTGGTACCTCTTTACTCGTTCCTTCACCTTTGCTTCCTGGAGTGCCGCATTTTCTCATTTTTCTTCCAAAAGATCCAAGTCAAGGCGCCGTCTAGCGTCCTCCTCCTCCGGGCGCTGGAGTTGGGTTCGAGGGCTCGGGATCCCAATCTCTGCGGGTATCACCGCCTCGGATCCATATACCAGGTAGTATGGAGACTCCCCCGTGGCTGAGCTTTCTGTGGTTTGGTGGGCCCAAAGGACACTAGGCAATCCCAGATCCAATTTCCCCGCGCTCCTTCCAAGCGGGTTTTTAAGCCTTTGACAATGGTGTGATTGGTAACTTTCACTTGCCCATTTGCTTGGGGGTGGTACACAGATGTCAACCTTTGCTCTATTCCATACTTGACACACCATGCTTTGAAGGGGTCATTTTCGAACTGTGCTCCGTTGTCTGTGACTATGATTTTTGGGATACCAAACTGACAAATGATGTTCTTCCAAAAAAACTTGACACAAGTTAGCCCCCGTATGTTGGTGAGCGGCTCTGTCTCCACCCATTTGCTGAAGTAGTCAATTGCCACAATTACGTACTTGGCTCCTCCCGGGGGCAGTGGGAAATGGTCCCACCAAGTCAATTCCCCATCTGCTGAAGGGCCAAGCTCCTGTGACCCCAATTAACTCCTCCCGGGGAACATGGATTGGTGGCGCAAAGGTTTGGCATGACAAGCATTCTTGGACATATTTTTCTGCATCTTTGAACAACGTCGGCCAGTAATACCCCAGCCTTAAGATTTTCCTAGCCATTGTGCGGGCTCCCTGGTGGCTCCCATTAGATCCTTCGTGCACCTCCCGGATGAGGTGCTGACCTTCTGACCTCTCCACACATTTTAGCAAAGGATGAAGGTACCCTCTTTTGTACAATTCCCCGCCCTGAACCACACACTTCGGTGCTTTGACTCTCAGCTTCCGGGCTTGCGCCCTATCCTCCGGGGTTGTCCCTTCCTCCAGGTACGCCCGCATAGGGGAAATCCAGGATTCTTCCTCATTTATTAACATTAATTGGTCATTCTCCAGGTAGCTCCTTCTTCCTAACACCTCCATACACAACTTTTGGTTAGCCTCCGATTTTAATTCTGAAGAAGCCAATTTACTCAAAGCATCCGCTTTACTATTCTCCTCCCGGGAAACCTGAACCAAGTTGAAAGTTTTGAACCTGGCTATCAGAGGCTTTACCATCTCCAAGTATTTTTGCAGGCTCCTTTCCCGGGCTTCGTATTCCCCTTTTACCTGCTGTACCACAATCTGGGAATCGATGTGTGCCGTGAGAGCTTTGATGTTCATCTCCCTTGCCAGCCTTAATCCTGTGATCAAAGCCTCGTACTCGGCCTCATTGTTGGTCGTTTTAAAAGCGAACCGGATCGCATAGGGGTATTCCTTCCCTTCCGGGCTAACCAGTAAAACTCCCGCTCCACTGCCTCCAGAGTGCGCCGAACCATCCACATACAACTTCCAAGCCGGGACTATCTCCTCCATTTCCCTCTCCTCGTGTATCCTTGCTTCTGACTCTAGCAGGAAGTCTGCTAGGGCCTGTCCCTTGATAGCCCTTCTTGGTTCGTACCGGATTTCATACTCTCCCAGTTCTATAGCCCATTTCATCATTCTTCCCGATGCCTCCGGCTTGAACATGACTTCTTTGAGCGGGTAATTGGTGAGGACCACTATGGGATGGCCCTGGAAATAAGGCTTAAGCCTCCTGGAGGCGTGCACCAATGCCAAAACTAGTTGCTCCAACTCAGTATACCGGGTCTCTGCCCCCCGAAGTGCCCGGCTAACAAAGTAGATTGGGTGCTGTTTTCCCTCCTCTTCTTTGATTAGCACAGCACTTACTGCCTCCCGGGACGCTGCTATGTACAGAAAGAGCTCCTCTCCCGGGTGTGGCTTCTTTAAGGTGGGCAGTTGCTGAAGGTGCTGTTTCAGGTTTTGGAACGCCTTTTCACACTCCCTAGTCCACTCAAACGCCTTGGCCTTCCTGAGAATGTTAAAGAAGGGTAGTTGCCTGTCTGCTCCTCTCGACAAAAAATGGCTGAGAGCCGCGAGGGACCCTGTTAACCGTTGTACTTCCTTCACCGTCCTGGGAGAGGTCATCTTGGCTATGGCTTCCACCTTCTCCGGGTTAACGTCGATGCCCCGGCTTGATACCATGAAACCTAGGAACTTTCCCGCACCTACTCCAATGGTACTTTTGGAGGGGTTCAGCTTTAGGTTCCTCCTTTCCAGCTTTTCAAACATCTCCTCTAGGTCGTTTAAGAAAGCCCCGTAAGCCCTGTTTTTAACCACCATGTCATCGACATACACCTCCATGTTTCTTCCCACTTGGTCCTTAAAGAGTTTGTTCACCATCCTTTGATACGTAGCCCCCACATTTTTCAACCCGAAGGGCATCTTTTTATAGCAAAAGGTGCCAAAGTCAGTAATGAAGGAGGTTTTTGCCTTGTCCGCCTCATCCATCTGTATCTGGTGATAGCCCTTGTGCGCATTAAAGAAAGCCAGCACCGAGTAACCCGCAATAGCCTCTGCCAATCGATCCAAATTTGGGAGGGGGTAACTGCTTGGCTTTCCCTTACGACCGCTACTCCTTGCGCGGTGGGGAACTTCATTGTTAACAGATATGGGCAATTTGCTGCCCGGGCTTGGGTTAGCCATGGTCTCCCTTTGATTACGTTGTATGGTGAGGGCGCGTCAATAACCGCAAAGTTGCATGTCACTGAGGCCCTCTTGCTCCAATTTTTTTCGTCCACCATGCATACTGCCAGGGGGATAACACCTAGAGGAACTTCAGGTTTGCCCGTGAACCCTGATAGGGGAGACTAGGGAGGTTTCAGGTTCTGTCTCCCAATCCCCAGTTGATCAAAACAGGAGGCGAACATTATTTCCATGCTGCTTCCGTCATCCACAAACACCTTCTTCACCAGGAAGCCTTCAATCTCCGTTGTTACCACCATTGGGTCTGAATGGGGCATCTGTGGCGGGGCTGCATCCGTTTCAGAAAAAGTGATAGTTTCATCGGGGTGAAACCTTTTCCCCTGAATCTCCCCCGGGGGGACATGCCGTGTCCGGGCCCGGATAGCGGAAACTGACCGGCATACTTCTCTGGTTTCTCCGCTTATCACGTTGATCATCCTGTTGGGTACTGGGGCAGGCTCCACTGCTTGTACTGGTACGACCGCTATGACGGGCCTCCCCGGGGCCCTGTTGCCTTGGTTGCCTTGGGTTCTCCCGTTTCCTCTCCCGGGGTTAGGCCTCCACCTCCTCCGGGGTTGTTCCTGAGGTTGGTCCCGGGCCGGGTGCTCCTTCTTTGCTTCTGACGCCACACAATCTCTCAGTTGCCCCCGTTCTATCAACTTTTCTATCTCATTCCTCAGCCCCCTACACCCCTCTGTCGAGTGTCCATAAGACTTGTGATAAGCGCACCATTTGTCCGCATTTTCCCTAGACGGGGTCCCCTGAATAGGCAACGGATCCGGGAATAAATCCCTGTGAATAGCATGTATCTCTGTCCGGGATTTGCTGAGCGGGGTAAAGCTGTCTGCCCTTGCCCGGTTCACCGGCGCGGGATCCAGATCCCTTCTACTTAGGTCAACCGCCCTCCTTCTTTCCGTCTTATCCGGGAGGAACCCCCCGGATTCTTCCTTTCTCTTCCGGGTGGCGTCATTAACTGCACAGTACAGTTGCACCGCCATCTGTAAGTTATGAAAGGTTTTCGGGATGTTTTCCATCAACTTCTGGAACAACGCCATATCCCTCAGGCCATTTATAAATCCACTAATCACCGCCTTCTCCTGCTGCTGTCTGTCAATAACCTTCATACTATCGTCCATGTACCTTCGGTAATACTCCATTGGTCCCTCTGCAGCCTTCTGCCGAGTGGCGAGAAGCTCAGTCAGCTGCTTCCCTTCATTCTTCAGTCCAGCGTACCTGAACAGCAGAGCCTTGGAGAAATAATAATAATCTCTAAGACTCTGCCGGGGTAAGGAATCAAACCACAGGAGACAGTTTCCCCTCAGGTAGCAGCCCACTAACTTGCATCTTAGTTCCTCCGGGAAATCCCGTGACACCATTAGGTTCTGGTACGTCCTGACAAACTCTTCTGGGTCTGTCTCTCCATTATATGTTGGGATTCCCTCCGGGACCCGGAGACCCGGAGGCCATGGGTATGCGAGCACCCGTGGTATCCATGGGGAGGTGGGTTGAGCTCCGTTTCTCCCCACCAGCTTGTCCAGTCGTGCTTCCAAAGAGTTGGGGTCCTGCTGCGCCACCTGATATCCCCGCATCCTATCGTCCTCCCGATAATATCTCTCCAGGTAACCATAGTTCATCCCCATCGACCCATGTATGGGTACGAAATACTGGACCGGGTTCCCCTGGGTTCCAGGGGCCTGATAACCCAATAACTCCACGGGCATGACAAGAGGGTCATACCCAACCCCCCAGTTAGAACGCGGGTAATAGGGTGGAGCATGTGGAACTAAATTTGATTGTTGTCCTATAGCCACTCCCCCTCCTACCCCGAAACTCGGGGGGAAAGAAGGTGGGACGGTTGAAGGATTCACCCGCCCCTGTATCCTTGGCGGCTGAACAACCCCGTCCAGATCAATAACTTCTCTTTGATGTCCCCGTAGAGGGCCTGCCAGGTTCCCCCGGGTTCCCTTCGTCTATGGCTTTCCCGGGTAGAGAGTACCCACTGGCGGTACAACTCCTTGTTGGCTCTCATGAACTCCAACGCTGCTGATTCCTACGTATCGGCTAAAGGTTGCCCCTCTTCCCGGGTTTCAGGTCCCTGAGCCAGGGGACTGTCTTCCCTGGCGGGCCTAGATCCTCTTTGCTCGTCCTGATACTCTCTTTCCGAGCCAGCTTCATCGGAGGCAGTTTCCACATGACCATCCTGTGGTACTCCTAGCTCACGCTAGTGTCTAGCCTCCTCCTGCAACTGCCTCAAGGTTACATCGTCCCCCCGGGGGGAGGAAGAGGACCATCCCCAGAAGGTGCCGCATTCTTTTTCGGGCGCCCGCGCCCTCTCCTTGGCGACTCCATCGTGCGAAGGTGGAAAGGTCCCACTGGGCGTGCCAATTGATGCTACCAGAATCCGTCTACTTCCCGGGGTTCAGTGCTATAAGAGCCTCTTTCCGAGCAAGTCTGCGACGACCCTGCAAAACAATCCCCGGGAGGCGTTCCGGGGAAGAAGCTCCGGCGTGATGATGAGATGGGGATAGCGATGAGGGGAAAAACGTATGTAAGATGCTCTCAGTATAAAGTAGAGAGATATATATCACATACCTTGTTTACTGTTTGAGACTAGTATTTATAGCCGAGCTTGCCAGCTTGAGATAAGGTGCAGGACCACTTCCCTTTGTCCCCGTCCGTCCTTCTTTCTTGTCCGGACGTGCCTCATAGCGGGAAAGGTACCGCTCTTTTGGTGCTGGGCCGTGGACTCTCTTCCCGGCCCAGTAGGACTTTGGGCCAGTAATATCACCTTTCAATACACGAAATCTCATCATCACACCGGAGCTGCTACCCTCGGGTGGCTCCTGGGGCTTGTTTTGCAGGCTTCGGACGAACAGGTCCCAAGCGAGTCCAGTCCGAGGCCCAGGAGCTTGGACAATAAGCATTCTTAGTGAGCATTCTGCATACTTCATCAACAATCCACATCCCAAAGCCCTTAGATATATCAACTATCTGAGGCACTATTTACTGGAGCGGATTTCCCCGCATCTGTTGGCACACCCAGTGGGACCTGACATCAGGGAATCTCACCCTCGACTCAAAGCAACACACAGCTTAGCATCCGAAAGGACTGCTCGGAATGTAAGCACTACCTCGGCGAAGTACAGTTCAGCCGAGGCAAGACCACTCACAAGGATACCTGATTGTTGCAACGCATCGGGAAGGTAGTCAAAACCGCAGCTCACCAAGAAGTACGGAGGCTTAATGGTTGAGGTACGTAGGTAACTAACGATGTATATTAAGCATTATTTAAATAATAGATAAAGGCTTTTTTGCAAGAGTATCGATGATTGTTTCTAGTTAGAATCCACAAGGTGAATAGGTGTAGAGGTGGAAAAGGTAGAGGCAAGTATGAGGGGAAAGGAATGTGCAGGAAACTAGGTAGAATCGGTTTATAAATATCGGTCGGATTCGGGAAAGCTAGGGCTTTAGATCTTTTTGAAGGAACAATTATCGCATAGCAAAGGGCCAATAGGGAATATGAACTGGAAAAGGATTAGTGGTTCAAGGTCGGAATAGTAGGCAGGACGGCAGAGGGTCGGATAGTAGAAAAGTGGATGTCAGAAACGTTGAAGAACATTGCCACGCAAGGTAAAGGGGGCATTGGTTAGATAGACATGGGGCCGGAAGGAAAAATAGTGCAACAGATACGTCATAACTAACACTGTTTCAGTAAGAATGTCCTTTGCAAGTCATATACAAGGGCAAGTGGTGCAGGCAGGACTAGGAAGATGTAAATATGTCACATTTCCAAGTCATGGGAGCCATATACATATTTTGGTTGGTTTAGTTGGATCTTTGGATTATTCCAAAGATAATCATTGATGGATTTTTGGGCTTTCCTTATCAAGGTTTAGAGTTTTCCTGAAAAGGTTTTTTTAATCTTGGTAAGAAGGAATCGATCTCCTATTCAGAGTGGGAATCGGTATCCTGTAGGGTAATAGGATAGAGATTGATGGGTTATAAATATTGCCCTTTGTTTTGTAATTGAAAAACCTTTGATTTTGATTTGAGATAATATAATTTATTTTCAGTTTATTCTCTAATTTTCCGGGCATTCTCAGACTCAACGGGAAGTTGGATACTAATCAAGATTCAATTCAACTTCCGGGCATTCTCAGACTCAACGGACCTTGAAGGCAAATCTAGATATATCAAAATTACTAATCAAGATAGAGTTTAATTTCCGGAATTCTTATAATCAACGGACTTTAAAGGCTAGTCTAGATATATTGGAGAATCTTGTGAGTTTGACGCTTCCGCCTATATCCTGCGTTGCATCAGCAAGGAAGGATGAAACAAAATGGAGGGAAAGCTAAGGGCTTCAAAAGGCAAGAGAGTGAGGAGGAAACGACCGGAGAGCAGTTGCGAGCAACGCAGGACACCCTCGGAAGGAATCCTATGTTTCGCACATCAGATCGGCAGCGCCGGGAAAGGAGCAGCGGGAAGACATGAAACAGAGGACTACATCAGATAGGCCATGACCTCGGACAAGTTGCGAGAACGAGGCATTCACAAGGAAAACATTAAGCGACCAAACAGGTAAGGATTGAAAAGGGGGATAGTTGAGGTGAAGGGTAATCAGAAGAGTAAAGAATTTGGAGGGATGAAAAAGTTCATTTGGGGGAAACCAGGTGATAAGAAGTGAAAGGTAGGGTTAAAACTTTGGATAGGGCTCTAGGAAGGAAAAAAGGGAAAAGAAAGAAAACAAGATAACAAGAGAGACAGAAGGGTATAGAGGGGTGGAACGGAAAGTAGCCACCCTCTCAAAAAAAAAAAGAGGAAGAAATGAGAAAGAGGAGAGATAAGGGAAGAAATGGGAAGAAAAGGTTAGGTTCAGATTTAGGGGGATATCTTAGGAAGAAAAGGTAAGGGTAGGAGAGGACAAAAGACAGTAAGGTGAATCTTCAGATAGAGGAAAAGATAAGAGGAAGAAAGGGTACAGAGGTTTGAATAGGATAAGTAAAGAAGTAAGAAGGGGTCGACCAAGACCATAAAATTGGGGGGCTCGGATAACCCCAAGGTGAAGAAGAATTAAAGGCGCGGAGAATTTTGGAGCAAAGAAAAGGGAGAAGGTAATTCAGGGGAGAAAAAATATGGAAAATGGGAGGAATATTATGGGGAACTGATTACGAAACAATCACCTGATGCGGGGCGAATCCGCACTAGTAAATCGGGGCCTTGGATAGTTGATGTATCCGAGGGATTCTGGATAAATGGATGGAGAAGTATGCAAGCCGTTCGCTAATGTCTCCTAGCTATCCGAGCTCCTCGGCCTCAGATAAGATTGGCATGGGACCTGTTCTCCGATGCTTGCAAAACAGACCCCCCGGCGCTACTCCGGGGGTAGTAGCTCCGGTGTGATGATGAGATTTCGTGCCTTGAAAGATAAAACTCTGTATTCAAGAGTTAGAGAACTTACCTGAAATAGCTGATTGCGGCCTCCTTTTATAGGCGTCCTGGAGTGCCTAGCTCGACCCTTTTTCCCTGCTGACCCATCATTTTTTTTCCTCCTCCCCACGTATACCTCACATGAGACTGCACCTCCTGTATCTTGCTTAAGATCTTCTCATGTGCCTGTGTATTTTCCTGGTAATTTCCTTAAATAGCTGCGTCATCACATTTCATTAATTGATGACGCATTATGTATCATCACAAGCCCCCCAATGCAAGCTTTAGCTCTGTAAGAGCAATGCTTGTCTTGACTTTATCCGATGTTTCTGCTCTTTTTATCCGAACTTCCTTAGCCAAAGCCTCGTGGGCTTTGCCGTTTCGTTATCCCCGGGGCGACATCCTTTTAATGAATTTGCGTGTTTTTCGCTTGACGGCTGTGCAGTTTCCGATTTTCCCTTCTTTTGAGTGATGATGATATCAAAAATTTGAATTTAGGTAAATTTCTAGGAAGCTTCCGAATCACGTGAAAAAGATAAAGATCGGCCCGTACACTCACATGGTTAGGAGACATCGCTTGTACGGGGAGATGACGCACACTGATGATGAGGCACAAAGGGAAGGCTCAGGATGCCTATAAATAGAGGCCACAATCAAACATTCCAGGTAGGTTCTCTAACTCTTGAATACAGAGTTTTATCTTTCAAGGCACAAAATCTCATCGTCACATCGGAGCTACCACCCCCGGGGTAGCGCCGGGGGGGCTTGTTTTGTAGCTTTCGGAGAACAGGTCCCAAGCAAGTTCTATCTGAGGCCAAGGAGCTCGGATAGTCAGGAGTCACTAGCGAGCAGTCTGCGTACTTCATCAGCAATCAACACCCAAAAGCCCTCGGATACCTCAGCTATCCGAGGCCCAGATTACTAGTGCGGAAACGCCCTGCGTCAGTTGGCACGCCCGGTGGGACCCAACATTAGGGGATCTCACCCTCGATACAAAATGACACATGCAACTCAGCACCTAAAAGGGCTGCTCAGAAAGTAGACTTCACCTCGGCGGATGGCAGTTCAGCCGAGGAAGGATTGTGCGCATGGAAACTCAGGTGTTGCAACAACCGGGAAGAACGATCAAAGCCGCGATCCACCCAGGAGCGTGGAGGTATGTAGGTAATTAACAATAAGTTGAGTATAATTCAAATGATAAATAATGGTTTTTCCGTTAAAGTATTTGATAATTGTTAGGTTGCATGAGGTAAATAGGTAGGAAGGATAAAAACATAGAAGTGAGGAATACGTAGGAAATCGATTAGAGTCAGCTCATGAGAATAGGTCGGATACGGGAGAATTTGGGTTTTAGATCCTTCCGAGGGATATGTATCGCATAGGAAAGAACCGACAGGATAGCGGTTTTAAGTTGGTCACGATGACAGCACTGGGTCGGATGTCTAAAAAGCCGAGGGCACGGTAACAGGATGTAGAGGGTTATCGATCAGACGAATGAGGGATCAGAAGAAAATATATTACAAGAAAAACAACATAACTAATAGTGTTTTTGGTATGAAATTCCTTTGCAGGTTATGTACAAGGACAATGGAGGAAGAATCAAGATGGATGATAGCCAAAGGGTTTACAAAGGCACGGGCGTGAGGAAGGAGTAATAGGAGAGCAACAATGATGGCAAAGCAGAGCGCCCACGAAGAAAATCCCACTATTCGCACGATTAATCGGCGACACCAAGGAAGGGGCCGTGAGAAGCTACAACACCGAGGAGGAGGCGTTCAATGAGTAAAGAGCAACAGACCGAGCCAGTTAGGATCTGGATGGGGAGAACGAGAGTAAGAGGTAACCAGAGGAGCAACACCATTCGAAGGAAGGGGAGTTGATTTAGGGAAAAGGAGGAGATGATAAACAAGGAGGAAAATAAGAATTGCTGGTAGAGTTTCAAGAAGAAAGAGAAGGAAAAAGGGGGGAAATAAGAGAGGAGGAAAAATGGTAGTAAAAGGAAAGAAAGAAGAGGGAAAATGTAGAGCATGCAAGGGAAATAATGAGATAAAAGATATAAAGGTTTTAATAGGAGAATAAAAGAGAGGTCAGTAACAATGCTAGGGGGATCGGATAACCCCGTGAAGAGATAATCTCGAGGAAAGGAAAATAAAAGGGCATGAGATGGAAAAAACAGATAAGTGGGTAGAAAAGAAATAGAATCGGAAGAAAATGGAAAGTAGGACGGAAGGAAAGAGATGAGCACGGGAAAAGCTTATTTAGAATGAAAGGAAGTTCGGAAAAAAGGAAAATGGGTAAAATCCGACAGGGAAAGCAAATAGAAAGAAACAAAGAAAAAGAGGCAGTAAAGGGATGATCTCAGGAAAAGCCCAGGAGGAAAGAAAGAGAGATCAGATGAAAGGAAAAGGGAGAATAGGAAGAGGAAGGAAATCCTTGAGAGTATTAAAGGGATCGGGAAAGGATAAAATAACGATAATTTAAAAGAAGACTAATGGGCTCAGCGTGGACACGCAGTAGCTTGGATGTGTGGATACGCATAGCCATTGCATGTGTGCCAGAAAAAATATTGCAATAAAAGGTTTGGCGTGGATACGTCAAAGTTCGGATGAGTGGATACGCTCGGAATAGAAAGTGCACTGGATAGTGTGTTAGGAAAGCGTGGATACGCGAATATTTGCATACGTGCTGGATAGCTCAGTGTAAATAAAGGGAAAATCGGGACCTCTGGGCCGCTCCCATGATTGGTGCCCCGCAAAAAAGGGATAAGCCTCGGCAAGGGTAATCTGAGCATTAAGGAACGAAAGATAATAGAAAACAACTAATATTTTTGCAAGAAAAATAAGATGTTGAGTACCCTTAGGGAGACGTCCTCTCGGGGTTTATACATTACATAATAAGAACTTAAGATACATAAAGCAATTTATAGAAGAAATTGAGTCTTTATTACTGGAAAAATCAAGATAAGGCATCGGATGACAAGACCCTATTGGGGCTCGGAGGGGTATCAGAAGACGAAAGGCTATGAATAGTTACTGCTTCTGTTCTCAATGGGGCACATTGGTTAGACTTCTCTCCTTGGTGAGAGATTTGGAGAGCTTTACCCTTGAAAAAAGGAACAGATTCAGGCGCTGTATGCCGGAAGAGAGGATAGTTATTTGTTCGAAGAATGGTAACTTAAACGGAAGGCATAGGGGCATTACCCACATCCAGAAGGTTCGATTTCGATTTCCGAATTCTGAGTAATTTTCGTACTCTTCTTTGAATCTGTTCAGGATCAGGGGACAGCCGAGCATTTTCATATCGGTGAAAGATGAAATCCACCTCGATCTTCCGAGGGATTTGTTGCAAGGAAGGAGGAAGAGGATTGGGCATTTCGGATAAGATACGTTGGCGTCATTCCAAGGCTTCGGAATAGGCGGGAAATTTGGGGCTGCCTTGCTGAAATTGGCCCGAGTATTCCATATCGTTTATTGCCTTTTGAACGGCACCAAGCATGTCAAAAAAGGGAGTGGCACCAGTCTTGCCAAAAAAAAGAGACAGGAAATGAAAAAACAACCTTAGAATCAGAAGGTGATTTTGGAGCTCTAGGTTTCGAAAGGTAAGCCTCCTATTTTCGGACTCCAACTTGGAGATAGCTTGGTTTATTTGGCCCCTATTTTCCAAAAGGTGCAGCTTTTCAACGGCTCGGGCATAATCGCCCCAGACCATTTCCAACTACTCATATTTGCGACGATAAAGTTATTCATGGAAAGTTGCAATTGATGGAGAGTTTGGTAGATGTTTTCAGAATCATCTACATAAGAAGCATCAAGCTTAAGGCAATCTTGCAGAGAGCCGAACCTCTTCCTCACAAATTCAAGGGAACTAGAGATATCATCCACGGAGGGAAACTCATCAAGGAGAGACCCGATTCCAATATCGCATAACCTCTTCTCTCGGCTAACTGGGCTAGAGGGACCCGAGGAAGAAGGGTTATCTGATGGGGGAAAAGGAGGGCGCAAATACTATGTCAAGAAAAGAGAAACGAAGATGAAAATAGAAAAATAAGATGCTGGAGGAGAAAATTCAAAATACTATAACAAGATCATGCTCGATACATAAAGAGGAAATTTAAACCCTACAACAGAGAAAAGGGACGTGAAGAGTTTAAAAGACAGGTTACAAAAGCTTCTAAAGCTAAGCAGGAGAGCTATGCCTCGGGATTCTCTGAAGATTCTTGGGTTAAGGAGTAGCCCATGGTGGCCTCGGGCATTTGAAGTGGAGACATCCCATCTTCTATCTCAATCCTCGGAATGTCATCGGCCAAGGAAGCAAAGAATTCAAAGTTGCTCGGGTCAGCGCAATGCTCCACATATCCCTGGTCACCCTCAGAAGATAGGTATGAAGGGGACTTAGGGCAAAAATCAACCTCAACCGCGGTTCTTTCCTCAGGAACGGAACTCTGCGGCTCACCGTTGCCAGAAGGTCGCTAGCCGAGGTAGGAAGAGAAGAAGAGCAGAGAGTATCCCATATCTTGGGAGCAAAGGTACGTAAACTGCCTCAGCGGAGTGCTCGGAAGCGCTGCTCATACCGGGCCCAAGCCCCGGGGTGGTAATAGGATTTCTGAAACTCCAAGCACCGGAGTCCGGGAATCCACTCGCGGAGCTTTTTGAAGATAGAAGTGGCTTGGCGATGGTTGGCTTCCTTAACCACCTCGGTCACAGTGTCACTGAAGGCTTTGGAACTAACCATTTCCTCCACTAAGGTTTCCCCAAAGTCCTTAAGGAGGGACCCATCTTCCAGAGATTTCAGCTTGCTCTACAGAGAAGCTGAACTACCTTTCAAAGACCTCAGCTCGTTGTATAGAGTGTATGAATGCTCTTTCTCCAAGGTCAAATCCACCCGACATTGCTCTAGCTCTTGCACTAGACCAGCCTGAGACTTACTGTGCTGCTTGGATAAAAAGAGATTGGAATAGGGGAGATTTTTTCATGCTCTTCATGAAAGTGCGGGCCTAAATCAAGGAGGACAAGTTAATAGAGGGAAAGACACACAGAATAAGAGAAAGAAGGTAAGAAGGAAAGATTTACAGTTGAACGAGCAGAGGGGCTCGGTGTGGGGTTGGCCGTTGGGATCAGAGTTGGCTGCTTGTTAGCAGGAGGAGGCTGCACATGTTCAGACCTGATTGGTGAAGGAAGACTCGAACGAATCTCCTCGGTCCGAGTCCTCTTCAAGGAAGACCGAGGTCTGGAAGCATAATTTATGGTAGGCTCCAGGAAAGCAGAATCACTAGGAGGTAAGGCAGAGGCAGTTTGTGAATAAGGCACCCGCTTCGGAATCTTTTCGGCAGGCTTCTCAACTGTTAGACAGCATTAAGAGTGGTCGCCTGTCATTTGAGGATTGGAAATTAAGGAAAGCTCCTCGGGAAAACCTCAGATAACTACAAAGAAACAACACAGGATAAGAAAGCAAGAAGGAAACATGAAGGGAAAGAAAATAACAAGTAACAAAAACAATGGGAAATCACAAGGAAACCTTCAGAGGGCCACTCGGAGTAGAATCGAGGAACCGTAAAGATGCTTGGAAGATAAATCTTGTGCGGCCAGCTGAACGCATTGTTTCCTTTAATCCAATATTGATGAATATCAGTGGAGTCATGTTCGGATATCACATCATCCGGGAGAAAAGATTCGGCTTTCTCGGATTGAAGCTTTTCGTTCCAGGAAGGAGTATGATAGGTAACCAGATTGAAAGAGAAACACCCAGAATTCATCCAGCTTTTGACGCAGTCGCTTTTACTACGCACGACAGGACTACGCCTCGGATAAAAGGTAAACACCCCGGGAATAGAAGAATGAGAAAAAGCAATGCGATAAAAGGATCGGAACAGGTTAAGGGTTTCTTTCACGTTGTCGATGGCAAAGAGTGAGGAACTCGAGAACAGTGGCAACCCCATTAGGATGGAATTGAGCAGGGGATATACAGAAGTACCTAAGGATGGAGGAAAAGAGAGGAGGAAAAGGAAGAGAAAGCTCAAAGTGGATGTGACGGGCTGGGAGGCAAGGAGTACCACACAGGAACTGGTCATCATCTATAAGAGAAAATTGGGAATCTAAGAGGAGGGGAATGAAGGAGCTCTCAGCAAGATTTCTCACGTCCTTAGTGAGCCAGGCATGGCAGGGCTCGGGGTTATAGCGGAATACAAGGGGAAGGATGCGAGGAACACGAGTCACGGATCGACGGCGTCTCTTCACCTTGTCAACACGATCCTTACCCTTTCTCGCCCTCTTAGCGGACGAGGTTGTTGCAGGTTGATCAATGGGAATCAGAGAACCCAAATCAGAGGTTAGTCCATTAAACCCCTGATGAACAGCTCGGTTCGTAAGATCAGACCGGGTGGTGGAAGAGTTGGATTGAGTAGGGGAGATATCCATTGCGCTCTTGATCCTAGGGATTAGGTCAATACTAGAGGGGGGTCTTACAGCAGGCCACACTAACAGACGGAAAGGGAAAGAAGAGACGGAAGAAAAATAATGAAAGGGAAAAAGAGGGATACCTGAATTTGAAAGGGCGAGAGGGAGAGATGGTGAAGATGGGAGGAAAGGAAAATGGGTTATTTATAAAGGCGGGGGAGAAAAAAGGAAAATATTGGGGGTAGGGGGAAATGATTACACACGGGGAAGAGTGATGCTGCCAAAATCCGTCCGTCTCCCTGGAGTAGAGGCTATCTGAGTCTCCTCTTCGATCAGCCCGCTTCAATCCTGCAAAACAATCCCCGGGAGGCGTCCCGGGGAAGAAGCTCCGGCGTGATGATGAGATGGGGATAGCGGAGAAGGAAAATGTACGGAAGGTGCTCTCAATATAAAGTTGAGAGATATAAGTCACATACCTTGCTTACTGTTTGAGGCTAATATTTATAGCTGAGGTTGCCTGCTTTGGATAACACTCAGGACCACCTCCTTTTGTCACCTACCCGTCCTTTCCCTTGTCCGGATGCGCCTCACGCGGGAAAGTGAAAGTTGTTACTTCCCCGGTATTGGGCCTTGAGTCTTTTCTCGGCCCAGTAGAGTGCTGACCCATGGGTAGCTCCCATTTGGGTGCCCCGCTAGAGTGGACCCGGAGCTTGGATAAAGCCCGGGGACCAAAGAATGTAATGGTTACAAGAAAGAGTTAATGAAAAGGGTCTCTTCGAAAAAACAATTTTATTCAATCCTTTAAATTACAAATCGCATGAATATGCGGTCATATTTGTTGTAGGACGTCCAGATAGGCCTTATGGCTGGGAGCTCCCTCACCAAACCTCTTCGGGTTAGCCTGCATACGTTCAATCGTTCTGCGAACCCCGGCTGGAATGTCAGTAAGAGGAGACACCCCAACTAAGCCGTTCTTGAGACCCAAAAGATGATAGGATAGCCGGGTAACCAGCAATGCATCTTGGAGTACCCTATTCCTATGAGTGAGGGACCGATTCTCCTTCTCAAAGTCGCAGAGAAGCCGGTTCTGAGCGGAGTGGGTCTCCAATGTCCTAAGTTTTTCCTGCGCCTGCTCTAGTTCGCCCCACACCATGCCTAGCTCCTTGGTAGTACGATGCTGGGAGTCGTCGTGAAGGGCTTGCAGCTCAGCGATGGTCTGGTGGGAATTCAGGGCTTCCCGCATATGATCGGAAGCAAGGTCGAAGCACTGGTTCAACGACCCAAACTTGGCCTCAACTGCCTTAAGAAACGCCACCAGCACCCGGATCGACCCAAACTCTTGAAGGAAGCATTCCAACCCCGCCTCAGCTAATGCCCGGTTAGCCTGGTCGCCTCCAAACCGCCAATGGGCTAGCTTCCTTTGAAGGAAAGAGCATTGGAGGCACCCAGCGCGGGGGAGAGAGAAGTAGGTGCTGGAAGAGCTACTAGGATGAGGAAAAACATAAGGCGTGGACCCACGCGGGAGAATCTCCTCTAGAGGACGCTCAGACTACAAAAGATGGTAATATCATTAAAAAGTAGAACTTGTCATTAATCAAAATAGGCACCAAGGCCAAAGTTCTACATACACTTCCCCGGGGGGAGGAAAGCTACAAAATACTTAAAAAAGAAAGGAAATTACAAGGGAAAAGGTAGACTAGACTCTAGAGTTATACATCTTCAGTAGAGTGCCCTTCCCCCGGAACAGCTTGAGCTCTTTCGAACCTCCTCTCCAGCTCCACCAGATCCTCAGTGGTCCACTCAGGGCCGGCATAAGCAGGGGCGTCTACCGCGGGCTCATCAGCGGACTGTTCAGGATACCCTACCTTCCGCGTGGCCTTCCGGGTCTGATAAAGCAGATCGTCTTGACCCGCACCGAGGCCAACCCGGTAGTCCCCCCCTTGGACTTGAACTGCTTGGTACCCGAAATTGTCAGGCACCGCGCAGTATTCAAGATAATTCTCTGCCCAATGGGGTGTCTCCGGGACTACCCCATAAGCGTTGAAGCTCTCCGGGCCGGGATCAGGAAAAGAGGCCTCGCCAACCGCTGGCACCTTGGCCTTCTTGATATCCGACGCAGAAGGGGCCCGGGGAGACATCTTCAAAGAATCCCATAGTTGGGGCACCAGGCCCTTCAGATCCGCCTCTTGAAGGGACCTCCAGCGGAAGTTCAACAAGTCGCTGGCCTTGGGGCGGTAGTAGGAGGCTTGGGCTTCGAGGCGAGCGGGCCCCGGAAGCCAACCCCGCAGACTGCGGTACATCTCATGACAAGCCTCCGCACTGGCCGCGGCGGCAATGCCCTCTAGCCTCTTGTCGAAATCGACGGAGCGAAGGATCTTCTGGGTCAAGACATCCAGGGCCTCGAGCTGAGCGTCTTTCTTATCCTTCTTGAGGGAGGAATACTTCTTCTCTACCTCAGCAAGCTTCTTCTCCTTATCCGCTAGCTTCTTCTCCCTCTCAGCTAGCTTCTTTTGGGAAGCCTCTAGTCGGGCCTCCAGATCGTCCCTCCCGGCTAATTTTTCCCGGGTGTCGCGGAGCTCCCTCTCCATTTTGGCAAATAGCCCGGCGCTATACTTGGAATAATTACGGTTCAGTGCTTCGGTGAACCGAGGGTCCGCAAGGAGAGAATCGGCGAAGGCAGTGCTCTGCAAGACAGTACATGCACCACTAAGACAAAGTTCAGACAAAACTCTGATTGAAATTTAGATAAAGTACGAAGTTTTAGGAAGGTGGTTACCTCCTCTTTCTCTTCCGGGAAAACCTCGGAAGTAGTAGCCTATGGAGGAGTGTTGCGAACAGGAGGAGGAGAAGGAACCTCGTTGGTCCTCTGACGAGAGGATGGAGGAGACCCGGGCAGCTCATTAGGAGGCGGTCGCTTGAACCGTGAGCTGGCCCCGCCACTATAAACCGGATGCTGGACAAAGGACCGGCGCCCGGGAGTAGGTGAGGGAGTGGGAGCAGCCCGGGACGCGGACGGCAACTCGGAGGAGGATGGCGGGCGAGAGCATTGATGCGAGCGGGCCCCCTGCGGGATGACAGCTGGGTTCTCGGTAGAAGATGGCTCAGGATGGGGAGCCACTTGTTGAGCAGGCCCGGCCTGATCGCCCCTGGTTGGAGACCTCTCCACAAAAGTCATAGCGTCTGCGTGCAACGGAGGTTGGGCTGAAACCAAGCAAATTAAGTCAAAAATATATATATATATATATATATATATATATATATATATATATATAATAATAATAATAACAATAACAGACAGAAGGGGAACAAGGATCCAAAATAAAATAAAAAGCCTTAAGAGGCACCTCCATCCGGCCACACCGCAGCTATGCGCGGGAGAGTGAAGAGCTCGGCAGGGTAGATCCCGCGAGGCCAATAATAGCCCGCGTTCCCGGTCTTAAAAAAATCGTCCATGCATAGGGGGGAAAGACGAAGGAGGCTATGGTCGCTGGTAATAAGGCCGGGGAGATTGGCAAGGGGTTTCTTGTCCTCAGGAACGAGGGAATCATTCCAGGAAGGCATAGGGTATACCCGGGTATCGCATTGGAAGAAACCTTTCGAAAGATATCCTTTGGCGGATTTAGGTTTGGAAAGGATGAAGTCCTTTATCCCGGAGCGAATAGTAAAAGAGAAGACGCCCGGGAAGGACGCATGTGCCTTCCGCAAGGCGTAAAAAGAGCGGAAAAGTAGAAGGGAAGGAGGAACGTGGCACCTGGCGCAGTTAAGCAAAAAGGCCAGGATTAAAACAACCCCGTTAGGGTGTAGTTGGGCCGGGGCCACATTGTAAAATCGAAGAATTTCAAGAAAGAGAGGAGGAAAAGGCAGGCAAAGCCCGTATTGAAAATGGATCCGGGGAATGCACGGAGCTTCCCGCTCGGAGACCCCCGGAGGAAGTTTAGAGAGAGCAGCATTTAAAGGGAAGGGAATAAAGCAGCGTTTGGCTAAATCCAAGGCATCCCTATCTAGGGAAGGACAATCCTCGGGGACATCATAAAATTTGACACCTACCGGGCGCACTCCGTGAGTGGGTCCCTTGGGAATGTCACCACCAGCCTCCTCGCCAAACACCTCTTCATCCGGATCTTGGCGGGGATGATTAGGATGCTCGGCCGGGCAGGAACCTACCCCATCTGAGGGCAACGCACCCGGGACAACTGGCCCTCGGGGCGTACTGAAAACCTCGGAAGAGGTGTCCGGGGAGGAAGGGGGGGAAGCCGTGTTATCATCAGCCCGAAATTGGACTTCAAACCGATTTTGAATTCCCTCGGTGTCTAAGGAAGAATTAGAGGGAAGAGGGGAAGTCATTGATGGGGATAGAAGGAAGGAGAGATTTAGTGCTTACTTGATCAAAAAGAGCAGAGCGCCTGGAAGAATTTGGAGAGAGAAGCTTAATGAAGAGGGGTTTGGACCCTTATATAGATGGGTGAATAGGAAACGCCCCCTCAAAAGAAGGAAAATCAGTTATGACACACTGATCGAAGCGGAATAGAGAACGACGGCGTCAGAAACTAATTATCGCGCATATGGGCCCCACCAAAAGGAAATAATGACGAAGAGAAGCGCATAAGACCAGTCCCCCGCGCTGCAGAGACCCGGACAACTGGTGATAGGTCCTAGATATACTCTTATTTTGTAGCATTTGAGAGCTGTTTTAGATAGTATTTTGTACTTTATATTAGACTTTTGGACCGAATCATTCATGATGGTTTGAAATTGAAGACGTGCATTTCGACCTTGAATTGCATTTGCGATAGATTTGGATGATTTGAAGACCTTCTATGACCGTCCTGGAGGAAGCAGATACATTGAAGAACCGGTCGTAGAAGTGGCGTGAAGGCACACTCTCGCGGACCGCGAAACCTAGGTCGCGAACCGCGAGGGTGTGTGTTGCTGTTTTGGAAGATGCCGAGTTTCGCGCGATCCGCGAAACTCCGGTCGCGAGCCGCGAGGACCAGCACGAGGACCACGAAGTCGAAGACGCGCGGTCCGCGAAACTCCGGTCGCGAACCGCGAGGACCAGCGCGAGAACCGCAGCGAAGCCGAGACGCGCGATCCGCGAAAAGTCGGCCGCGGTTCGCGAGGATCAGACGCGCGGTCCGCGAAACCTCGGTCGCGGACCGCGGACGCCACGGACGCGCGGGCCGCGAATCCTCGGCCGCGAACCGCGAGAACCGAGCTCGCGGTCCGCGAAGGTTTTCGCGCGGTCCGCGAAAGTTGCCCTGCAACTTGCACTTTATTTTGTTTTAATTTTAATTTTGTTGGACTATAAAAGCAACTTATCCTCATTGTTAGAGGATCGGATTTTTACAGAGCAAAACACATTTTCCTTCATTTTCCTTTTGATTTTGATCTTTGAATTCATCATGGTTTGTAGTATTGATTTTGGTTTTGATAATATAACTATGGTAGTAGGCTAAAACCCTTCTTGGATATATGTGATTGGACTTCTTGTTATGGATTGAGAACATGATTCATGAAGCTTAGGAATGGTGATTTGCTATTGAATGATCATAATTTATATGTGTATTTGATGCTTGAAATGATTAGGAATGATTTCCTAGTGATAGATATGTGTTGGATATGTGTTAGATATTGCTTTTCCATGGTTAGAATGTTATCATTCTTTCTATGTAGGAGTAGTAAATTAGGAATTGAATGCATGTTGTTATCAATTGTATTTGTTCTTAAGATCATTCATTAGCATTATACCTATGTCAAGTTTGTTATCAAATTGCATGGGTAGGGTTGAGAAACATCTAATTTGAAGTAATATTGATTCAATTGAACTAGTTGTTATCATCTAGTAAAGTTGTCAATTGAAGTTGTGAAGATGCTTTCATTTTTCATAACTATGGTTAAAGATAGTTTCTCACTAACATTCACCATTCTCAAGGTATCATGATAAAGTTTGAGGAAAATCTCATAATAAGAAATCACCAATCTCATATGTCCAAGTCTAGTATTCTCATTAGTTAATCCTTTAGTTAAAATCTTAAATGCTAAACTAGTTGTAATCATAGAATTATAGTTGCTTTACTTAGTAGTGTTTCTTACAAAAACTCAACTCAAACCCCCCCCCCCTTGTTTACATTGCTTTTATATATGCATATATATATATATATATATATATACTACAAGATATACATAGAGATAACCTTGTCCCTGTGGAACGAACCTTACTTGCCACTATATACTTAATTGTGTGTAGGGGTAGTAAGTGAACATAAATAGTATATTTGAGAGGTACGGCGACGACCTCCCAAATTTTGGCGCCGCTGCCGGGGACTAGGCGTATTTTTATGTGTGTATTGTAGTTTTATTTCTAACCTATCTTTCTT
Source organism: Cruciata laevipes (assembly GCA_963678965.1). Classification (NCBI taxonomy): domain Eukaryota; kingdom Viridiplantae; phylum Streptophyta; class Magnoliopsida; order Gentianales; family Rubiaceae; genus Cruciata; species Cruciata laevipes. The sequence goes on along the minus strand of OY787632.1, from coordinate 13,849,807 downwards.
TTGTAGATTCTATTTTGGTTTGGAACCCTATTGCTCTAGCTCTTGGTGCATGGTTCTTACAAGATCCTCGAACCAAGACCCTTTGCAATACGATTCCGAGCTAGTAAGAAGTCTCCGCCAACTTAGGAAGCAAGTGCAAGAGTCACTAGCATCTAATCCTTTCTCCCTTGAAAGTGAATCACTACCTTTCAACATGGCGGACGATGAAGAGGATACCGGCCAAAACCACCCCTGAAACCAATTCTACAACCCTTTCCAAAACCCTAACACTTCTCCCACCAACATTTCTATGAGAGAGTACATGTCCCCTAACTATGAGCAACAACAATCAAGCATTGTTTACCCGGACTCTCAATATGAAATCAAGACGGGAGTGATAAATTTGCTTCCGACTTTCCATGGTAGAGAAGTGGATGATCCCAATGACTTTCTTGAGGCGTTTCACCGAGTTTGTAGTAGTTTGAAACCTTCCGAGATGAGTGTGGATGAGTTTAAGTTGAAAACCTTCACCTTCACCTTGAAGGACAAAGCCGCTAAATGGTTAAGCCGTTTACCTTCATCATCAATCACTACATGGCCACAATTGAAGAAAAAGTTCTTAGACAAGTACTTTCCTCCCTCTAAGTCCTCGGTCTTGATACAAGCCATTAGCAACATCACTCAAGACGATGATGAGACGTTGTATGAGTATTGGGAAAGGTTCCAAACTCTCCTCTCAAGTTGCCCGTACCATAGCTTCACCGAACCTCAATTGGTGTGTTTCTATTACAATGGTTTGAATGATAGAGAAACCGAGTTGATAAATCGGTCTTGCTATGGCTCCATTGCTAACCTTGGCTCTTCCGATGCCATGATGCTATTTGAGCAACTAGCCGAAGGATGCAAACCAAAGAGAGACCGGAGGCTACGAGTGGGTAACTCCGGTGGGAACAATGATGGCTCTCGTCAAGATATCAAGGAGCTTACGGCATTGATGAAAGGTTTCATGATGGGAAATAGCTCCGGGGGAAACCAACCAAGGCAACAAGTGATGACGTGTGGGATTTGTGCTTCGAACCATCTCACCGAATCTTGTCCTCAAGCAAACGAGGATTATAACGAAGAAGTCAATGCCATGGGGGTCTATGGAGGAAACCAAGGTTTTAGAGGCGATCAAGGAGGAAACCAAGGTTTTAGGGGCTACCAAGGAGGACGAGGCTACCAAAGTGGTAGGGGTTTTCAAGGTGGACAAGGCCAAGGTGGTGATAGGGGTAATCAAAGGAAGTATGATCCTTTTGCTCAACATTACAACCCCGGAACTAGAGATCACCCCAACTTTCGGTGGAGAGATGAACCGACGGGGCAACAAGGCCAACAAGGTGGCTACCAAGGGGGTTACCAAGGTCAAAGTGGTCAATGTTTTGATAGGTCGAGGGGGCAAAATGACCAAGGCTACCAAGGAGACCAAAGCCACCAAAATAAAGGGTACCAAGGTTACCAAAACCAAGGGTACCAAGATTTTGGCTATCAAGGGTACCAAGATCATCCACCACAACAATACCCAAGGAACCAAGGTCAAGGCCGTTTCAACAACCGCACCCCTCAAAATGCTTACCCGAGGTTAGAAGATAAATCTCGTGATCAAGGTGAAAGCTCGGGCCAATTCCCACAAGACGCTCGATTCAAAAGCATTGAGGTGCAAATGAGTCAAATGGCCACTGTTTTGGGGAAATTGGAAGCACAAAACTCCGGGAAATTACCCGCACAACCGGAGTTAAATCCAAGGCCTCATGCGAGTGCCATGACCTTGAGGAGTGGTAAACAAGCGGTTGAACCCGAAGTGGTTGTGAAAAAGGCACCCAAGAGAGGCCTTGTGAAGAAGAACTTGACCAACAATGAAGTTGAGGTAACCTTGGCCGATGAAGAAGTGATTCTTGAGGGGCTAACCAAAGAAAAAGGTGATGCCGAGGTTGAGAAGGAGAAGGAACTAATTGATGAGGAACATGTAGACTCAACCGCTCATGTTGAACCAATGTCACCTCCATTCTCACCTCTCCACAAGAAAACTAGAGTAGACACTCCCTTCGAAGTGGAAGCACCATTTCCCGAAGCTTTGAAGAATACTCGCAAAAAGGAGATGGACAAGGAAGCTTTCGAAGTTCTTCGAAAGTGTGAGGTAAACATTCCTTTGCTCGATGCTATTGATCATGTTCCTAGATATTCTAAGTTCTTGAAAGAATTATGTGTAAACCATCGTCAACAAAGGTCTAAGCATGTTAAAAATGAAAGAGTCAATGAACATGTGTCGGCTTTGTTTCAAGATAAAATGCCTACTAAGTGTGGTGATCCCGGCATGTTTACAATTCCTTGCATTTTAGGAAACACTTATTTTCCTAGAGCCATGCTAGATTTAGGTGCATCCATAAATGTCATCCCATACACATTGTATGAATCATTAAATCTTGGCACTTTGCATAAAACCGGTGTAGTAATCCAACTTGCCGACCGCTCTAATGCATACTCTAAGGGTATTGTTGAAGATGTCTTGGTGAAAGTCGACAAGTTGTTGTTCCCGGCCGATTTTTACGTTCTTGACATGGAACATGATAAATTTGCTACCCCTGTCTTGTTAGGGCGTCCTTTTTTGAAAACGTCAAGAACTATTATCGATGTGCATAGTGGTAGGCTTACCGTGGAATTTGATGAGGATAAAATAGAGTTCAACATTTATGGTGCAATGAAATACGATGATGAGGAAACTTCTTGCAATGCTATTGATGTAATTGAATCTTTTGTGCAAAAAGTTTATGAAAATGATGGTGATGATCCTTTGTTAAATGCTTTAGCCAATAGTTTACACACAAGTAATGTTCATACATATGCTTTGAGTGCTAACTTGAAGGAAAACATTTTTGAGCTAGATACTTTCGAGGAACTTTCTCTTGGTGCACCACTTTTAGACCTCGAGGTATTGAAAGGCTCGGGCAACCGACCATCTCTCAATAAACCTCCGGTGGTGGAATTGAAACCACTACCCGAAAATCTAAAATATGCATTCCTTGGTGATGGTGAGAAATTACCGGTGATCATCTCCAACAAGCTCACCAAGGAACAAGAGGAAAGGTTGATGAAAGTGCTCCAAGATCATAAGGAAGCCATTGGATGGACTATTGCCGACATCAAAGGTATGAGTCCAAGTACTTGCATGCACCGTATTCTATTGGAGGATGATGCTAAACCCATCCGACAACCTCAAAGGCGATTGAACCCTCCTATGATGGAGGTAGTAAAAGCCGAGGTGCTTAAATTGTTGGATGCGGGAATGATCTATCCAATCTCCGATAGTAAATGGGTAAGCCCAACGCAAGTGGTACCAAAGAAGACCGGAGTGACCGTGGTGGAGAATAGCCATGGCGAGTTGATCCCCACTCGTATTCAAAACGGATGGCGTGTTTGCATTGATTACCGAAGGCTAAATGCGGTAACAAGAGAAGACTACCACTCGTATTCCTTTACCATTTATTGATCAAATGCTTAACCGGCTTGCAGGCCACTCTTTCTATTGTTTTCTTGATGGCTATTCAGGGTACTTTCAGGTTGCCATTGCACCAGAAGATCAAGAGAAGACAACCTTCACATGTCCCTTTGGCACCTTTGCATATCGACGCATGCCTTTTGGCCTTTGCAACGCACCGGCCACATTCCAAAGGTGTATGGTTAGCATATTTTCAGAATACCTTGAAAAGTTTGTAGAGGTTTTTATGGATGACTTCACTATTCATGGAAACTCTTTTGACAATTGCTTAATCCATTTGTCATTAGTCCTAAAAACTTGCATTGATAAGAACCTTGTGCTTAATTCTGAAAAATGTCATTTCATGGTTGAAAAGGGCATTGTGTTAGGACATGAAGTGTCATCTAAGGGTATTGAAGTAGACAAAGCAAAAATTGATACCATCCAATCTCTTCCTTACCCTACTTGTGTGCGTGATGTGAGATCCTTTCTAGGCCACACGGGTTTCTACCGCCGTTTCATAAAAGATTTTTCAAAAATTTCTTCCCCTTTATGTAGATTGTTACAAAAGGATGTGGAATTTGTGGTAGATGAAGGTTGTAAGAGGGCATTTGATTGTTTGAAGTCTTTGTTAGTGTCGGCCCCTATTATACAACCTCCAAATTGGTCCCTTCCTTTTGAGATCATGTGTGATGCTAGTGACTATGCCGTTGGTGCGGTGTTAGGTCAAAGAGTGGAAAAAATTCCCCATGCCATCTATTATGCATCCATGACTCTCAATGATGCTCAAAGGAACTATACCACTACTGAGAAAGAATTACTAGCGGTAGTCTTTTCCTTAGAAAAGTTTAGGCCATATTTGCTTGGTACAAAGATTATTGTTTTCACTGACCATGCAGCTCTTCGTTACTTGATGACGAAGAAAGAAGCAAAGCCTAGGTTACTCCGATGGATCTTACTCTTGAGCGAGTTCGACTTGGAGGTCAAGGACAAGAAGGGAGCTGAAAATCTAGTGGCCGACCATTTGAGCCGTTTGGTGCCCAATGAGGAGTTTGGGACCAAAGCATTGAAGAACCATCTTCACGAAGAGTTCCCCGACGAGCAATTGTTTGCTCTTAGTGTTTCTCTTCCATGGTATGCCAACATTGTGAATTTCCTTGTCACAAGTAAGTGCCCTTCTCATTTCATAAAGGCACAAAAGGATAAGCTAAAGCATGATGCTAGGTTTTATGTGTGGGATGATCCCTATGTGTGGAAACATTGTTCCGACCAAGTGATTAGGAGATGCATTCCCAATAATGAAACCAACTCAATCCTTGCTTTTTGCCATTCATATGCATGTGGAGGTCATTTTGGTGCTAGGCGAACTGCTAGAAAAGTGCTAGACTGTGGTTTTTATTGGCCTAGTTTGAATAAGGATGCATACACCTTTTGCAAATCTTGTGATAAATGCCAAAGAGTGGGAAATATCTCTTCTAGGAATGAAATGCCCCAACATTGCCCTTTATATTGTGAACTCTTTGATGTATGGGGAATCGACTTTATGGGACATGTCCCTACTTCCTTTGGTTTCAAATATATCTTGCTTGCGGTTGACTATGTTTCTAAGTGGGTTGAAGCAATCCCCACTCGTACTGATGATTCTAAAGTGGTTGCAGAGTTCATCAAATCTCACATCTTCTCTAGGTTCGGGGTACCCCGAGCTCTGATCAGTGATCGAGGCACTCACTTTTGCAATAGAACCATTGCCGCATTGTTGAAGAAATATGGGGTAAATCACAAAACTTCTACCGCCTATCACCCACAAACAAATGGACAAGCCGAAGTTTCCAATAGGGAAATCAAGTCCATCCTTGAGAAAACGGTTAGGCCGACTCGCAAGGATTGGAGTACTCGGTTGGATGATGGATTGTGGGCATATAGGACGGCTTATAAGACTCCAATTGGTATGTCTCCATACCGATTAGTCTTTGGAAAGCCGTGTCATTTACCGGTGGGGTTAGCACACAAAGCTTATTGGGCGATCACAAGGTTCAATTTGAACTTGGACGAAGCCGGGAATGAAAGGAAGCTTCAATTACAAGAGCTTGAGGAGATCCGAAATGAGTCCTTGAGAACGCTGCCATTTACAAGGAGAAGACGAAGGCATGGCATGACAAGATGATAATTAGGAAAACTTTTGAGGTAGGTCAAAAGTTTCTCCTATTTCAATCACGCCTTCGTTTGTTTCCAGGTAAACTGCGTTCTCGGTGGACTGGACCGTTTGTGGTTGTGAGAGTTTTCCCTCATGGTGCGGTGGAGATCCAAAGCGACGAGGATGCCAAAGTCATCAAGGTCAACGGCCAAAGGTTGAAACCGTATTATGAGGGTTTCAAATCGGAGATCCTAGAGGACATGTCTCTAGGCAACCCAACCTACGATTGATCTTTACCATGGAGGTACATCGTGCCGACGATGTTAAATAAACGAGTTTTGATCTTTAAAAGCATTTCGTCGAACAATTTCAACATTTGGAACATTACTCTATTTCTATATATTGTAGTTTACATGCATTGTATTAAACTTGCAATTCAGACATAATGCGAATTTTTGATTTGCTATTTTTGTAGAAAAAGATGTGAAATGGGACAAAACAAAAAGACTAGAGAAGCCATTTCTTCGCGGTCCGCGAATTCATCGCGCGGACCGCGAGCGAGGGTTTCGCGAACCGCGACTGGGATCGCGCGGACCGCGACGAACTTGCGCGCGCGGGGCGCGATTTCACTGCGCACCTCGGCGAGGTATTGCGCGCGCGGCTCGCAAATAAGGCGCGCGGCCCGCGAAGAGTTTACGCGCGGTCCGCGAAGACGACCGCGCGACCCGCGAAAAACCAGGGGATTTTCAGAAATCCCTAGAACGAAAACACCAGATTTCGCGGTCCGCGGCTTGATCGCGCGGATCGCGGCACTGTGCTCGCGGTCCACGGTTACACCGCGCGGACCGCGAGGATTTACCATGCGCGGCGCGCGAATTCATCGCGCGCGGCGCGACGAGCACCGAGCGCGCGGTCCGCGGTTTTATCGCGCGGACCGCGAAGGTTCGGCGCGCGGTCCGCGGTTTCATCGCGCGGACCGCGAAGGTTCAGCGCGCGGACCGCGAAGGTTCAGCGCGCGGACCGCGAAAATCCAGGGATTTTTCGACAATCCCTGGAAGGTTTTGGCATGGTTTCGCGGCCCGCGACGGAGGTCCGCGACCCGCGACGACAGCCCGCGGCCCGCGACAGGAACCTCGCGGCTCGCGAGAAAACTCAGCTCTACTTCTTCCAAAATTCCTCTATCTTTTTCTCCTCCTTCCCTATTCCCTCCCGACCCAACCACCCCTTTTCCGGCCACCATCACAAATCCTTCATTCCGACGAGTTTTGAACTAATTTCTTCCACCCAAATCAATCCCCCAAGCTTTCCCAACAAACCCCACCAAAAATCCACATCCATAACACCATCTTTTACCCACATTGCCCGAATTCCAACCCAAACTTCTCCATTCCGATTCGCCGGACTCCGGCGACTTTTTCTCCAACCCCAATACATCAAAACCTTCCCTCCACCACCCTTATCCTTTTCGCCATCTCAATTTCCAAATTCCTAAACGAACTTAAATATCCCCAAATCTCAAGAACCCTAATTTTTGGGCATTTTTGATTTGGTGATATTTTGGTTCAATTGATGATCTCCTCAGGCTACATTACTTCCAAAGGCTTCAATTGACGGTACCCTACTGAATTTACTTGAATTTTGGGTGATTTAGGGCTTGCCGCCAATAGGTTTTATTGAAATTTCAAAGGCTTGCCGCCTTTAGTTATATACTGAGCTTTTTGAGTAGGGGCTTGCCGCCTTGTAGCTAGTTTAGTTGTGTTGGACTGTTGTTGAGTAGATTTTGATAATGGCACCAAGAAAAAGGTCTCGCCGAGGGGAAGCCTCTAGTTCACTTGAGCCCGTGATCCCCGAATCACCCCCTCGCCAACCTAGCCCTCCCCCTGCAGAGAACCTGCCTCCTATTGACCTTATGGGACTGCAAGGTTTGGATGGAGATGCTCAACAACGATGGAGGAAGTTGATTGGGAATGGGAGACGAACAATCATGGAGACGAAGTTCCTCTCCTCTGAGCTACTTCAGGAGCTAGGTTTGCAGCAGCCTGTGCTGTTTTTATTGGATCGCGTTGGCATGAGAGGATTCATTGATAGGTCGGCACCGACCTACATTCGATATACATTTGAATTCCTATCCACTCTAGCCAAGTACTATGATGAGGAGCATGACATGCAATACATCACATTCAGGTTGAATGATGTAGACCGCCGGATGACCTACAATGAGATCCAAGATGCTTTTGGGTTCGAATATGCGGATGGCTATAAGAATCCGAAAGATAATGCCCCGGACGGATTTGATCTAGCTTTCTTTTAGAATTGCTTGTCTGGATCTCCCAACATCACGGGCGCCACGAAGAACAACCACATCATACATCCAGCTGTTCGTATGGTGCACAAGCTCCTAGTGATGACGATCTTTTGCCAAGGAGAGTTGACACACATCAATAGGGAGCAGGTCCAATGCCTTTGGACCATGTTTTGGAGGCCGGAGCACCCGTGTTAAGTTGACCTCTTTGTGCAGAAATGTCTGGAGACCTCCCAGAAGAGCTCAGGGAAGATACCGCAGGGGGGTATGATTTCTCTTCTGGCAGCTTATCTGAACATCCACCTACCTCCAGACATTCAGGTAATAGGCAAGACAGCCGAGAGAGCTCACCAGTTCTACTCCATTGCTACTTTGGAGTCCACTAATGTCTTGGCCATGCACAGATTTCCTCCTCCTAGATTCATCTGGCTAGTAGCCAAGAATCAGCATATGTACCTGCCAAATCCGGAGGCTGTGCAGCTGACTGGGCGCACTCGCATGGAGGAGCTCACCTTGCCCATCCAAATCACAGTTCCTGCACCTACCATTGCCCTTGCCAGGCTAGAGGCACCCCCAGAGCATGGAGAGCAGTACGTTCCTCCACATCAGGATCCTCAGTTTGTCACTCAGCAGCAGTTCCAGGAGTTTACGCAGAGGCATGACGCGTTTACTCAGAGATATGAGGACGACATGGAGGTGATGTTCGCCATGATGGCATCCATGCACCCACATGGACCAGGGGCATTTGACTATGAGGGCCATCGCAGATCGCGAGCTCAGCGCCGTCGCGACGGTTCCGGCCCCTCGCAGTGAGTATATCCTACACCCTTTCCTTTCACTATGATTTTCATTGTTATATTTAAACATTGAGGGCAATGTTTAGACTAAGTGTGGGGGAGGAAATGTAGGACTATGATTCTATTTTTGTTGCTGCTTTTGCTGCTGTGTTTTTACTACTGTATTTCTTTAAAAAAAAAAAAAAAAAACATTTTCTTTTCTCTTGTATATGGGCAGCGCGGGGGACTCTGCAGCGCGGGGGACTGGTCTTATGCGCTTCTCTTCGTCATTATTTCCTTTTGGTGGGGCCCATATGCGCGATAATTAGTTTCTGACACCGTCGTTCTCTATTCCGCTTCGATCAGTGTGTCATAACTGCTTTTCCTTCTTTTGAGGGGGCGTTTCCTATTCACCCATCTATATAAGGGTCCAAACCCCTCTTCATTAAACTTCTCTCTCCAAATTCTTCCAGGCGCTCTGCTCTTTTTGATCAAGTAAGCACTAAATCTCTCCTTCCTTCTATCCCCAACAATGACTTCCCCTCTTCCCTCTAATTCTTCCTTAGACACCGAGGGAATTCAAAATCGGTTTGAAGTCCAATTCCGGGCTGATGATAACACGGCTTCCCCCCTTCCTCCCCGGACACCTCTTCCGAGGTTTTCAGTACGCCCCGAGGGCCAGTTGTCCCGGGTGCGTTGCCCTCAGATGGGGTAGGTTCCTGCCCGGCCGAGCATCCTAATCATCCCCGCCAAGATCCGGATGAAGAGGTGTTTGGCGAGGAGGCTGGTGGTGACATTCCCCGGGGACCCACTCACGGAGTGCGCCCGGTAGGTGTCAAATTTTATGATGTCCCCGAGGATTGTCCTTCCCTAGATAGGGATGTCTTGGATTTAGCCAAACGCTGCTTTATTCCCTTCCCTTTAAATGCTGCTCTCTCTAAACTTCCTCCGGGGGTCTCCGAGCGGGAAGCTCCGTGCATTCCCCGGATCCATTTTCAATACGGGCTTTGCCTGCCTTTTCCTCCTCTCTTTCTTGAAATTCTTCGATTTTACAATGTGGCCCCGGCCCAACTACACCCTAACGGGGTTGTTTTAATCCTGGCCTTTTTGCTTAACTGCGCCAGGTGCCACGTTCCTCCTTCCCTTCTACTTTTCCACTCCTTTTACGCCATGCGGAAGGCACATGCGTCCTTCCCGTGCGTCTTCTCTTTTACTATTCGCTCCGGGATAAAGGACTTCATCCTTTCCAAACCTAAATCCGCCAAAGGATATCTTTCGAAAGGTTTCTTTCAATGCGATGCCCGGGTATACCCTATGCCTTCCTGGAATGATTCCCTCGTTCCTGAGGACAAGAAACCCCTTGCCAATCTCCCCGGCCTTATTACCAGCGACCATAGCCTCCTTCGTCTTTCCCCCCTATGCATGGACGATTTTTTTAAGACCGGGAACGCGGGCTATTATTGGCCTCGCGGGATCTACCCTGCCGAACTCTTCACTCTCCCGCGCATAGCTGCGGTGTGGCCGGATGGAGGTGCCTCTTAAGGCTTTTTATTTTATTTTGGATCCTTGTTCCCCTTCTGTCTGTTATTGTTATTATTATTATTATTTTTGACTTAATTTGCTTGGTTTCAGCCCAACCTCCGTTGCACGCAGACGCTATGACTTTTGTGGAGAGGTCTCCAACCAGGGGCGATCAGGTCGGGCCTGCTCAACAAGTGGCTCCCCATCCTGAGCCATCTTCTACCGAGAACCCAGCTGTCATCCCGCAGGGGGCCCGCTCGCATCAACGCTCTCGCCCGCCATCCTCCTACGGGTTGCCGTCCGCGTCCCGGGCTGCTCCCACTCCCTCACCTACTCCCGGGCGCCGGTCCTTTGTCCAGCATCCGGTTTATAGTGGCGGGGCCAGCTCACGGTTCAAGCGACCGCCTCCTAATGAGCTGCCCGGGTCTCCTCCATCCTCTCGTCAGAGGACCAACGAGGTTCCTTCTCCTCCTCCTGTTCGCAACACTCCTCCACAGGCTACTACTTCCAAGGTTTTCCCGGAAGAGAAAGAGGAGGTAACCACCTTCCTAAAACTTCGTACTTTATCTAAATTTCAATCAGAGTTTTGTCTGAACTTTGTTTAAGTGGTGCATGTGCTGTCTTGCAGAGCACTGCCTTCGCCGATTCTCTCCTTGCGGACCCTCGGTTCACCGAAGCACTGAACCGTAATTATTCCAAGTATAGCGCCGGGCTATTTGCCAAAATGGAGAGGGAGCTCCGCGATACCCGGGAAAAATTAGCCGGGAGGGATGATCTGGAGGCCCGACTAGAGGCTTCCCAAAAGAAGCTAGCTGAGAAGGAGAAGAAGCTAGCGGATAAGGAGAAGAAGCTTGCTGAGGTAGAGAAGAAGTGTTCCTCCCTCAAGAAGGATAAGAAAGACGCTCAGCTCGAGGCCCTGGATGTCCTGACCCAGAAGATCCTTCGCTCCGTCGATTTCGACAAGAGGCTAGAGGGCATCGCCGCCGCGGCCAGTGCGGAGGCTTGTCATGAGATGTACCGCAGTCTGCGGGGTTGGCTTCCGGGGCCCGCTCGCCTCGAAGCCCAAGCCTCCTACTACCGCCCCAAGGCCAGCGACTTGTTGAACTTCCGCTGGAGGTCCCTTCAAGAGGCGGATCTGAAGGGCCTGGTGCCCCAGCTATGGGATTCTTTGAAGATGTCTTCCCGGGCCCCTTCTGCGTCGGATATCAAGAAGGCCAAGGTGCCAGCGGTTGGCGAGGCCTCTTTTCCTGATCCCGGCCTGGAGAGCTTCAACGCTTATGGGGTAGTCCCGGAGACACCCCATTGGGCAGAGAATTATCTTGAATAATGCACGGTGCCTGACAATTTCGGGTACCAAGCAGTTCAAGTCCAAGGGGGGGACTACCGGGTTGGCCTCGGTGCGGGTCAAGACGATCTGCTTTATCAGACCCGGAAGGCCACGCGGAAGGTAGGGTATCCTGAACAGTCCGCTGATGAGCCCGCGGTAGACGCCCCTGCTTATGCCGGCCCTGAGTGGACCACTGAGGATCTGGTGGAGCTGGAGAGGAGGTTCGAAAGAGCTCACGCTGTTCCGGGGGAAGGGCACTCTACTGAAGATGTATAACTCTAGAGTCTAGTCTACCTTTTCCCTTGTAATTTCCTTTCTTTTTTAAGTATTTTGTAGCTTTCCTCCCCCCGGGGAAGTGTATGTAGAACTTTGGCCTTGGTGCCTATTTTGATTAATGACAAGTTCTACTTTTTAATGATATTACCATCTTTTGTAGTCTGAGCGTCCTCTAGAGGAGATTCTCCCGCGTGGGCCCACGCCTTATGTTTTTCCTCATCCTAGTAGCTCTTCCAGCACCTACTTCTCTCTCCCCCGCGCTGGGTGCCTCCAATGCTCTTTCCTTCAAAGGAAGCTAGCCCATTGGCGGTTTGGAGGCGACCAGGCTAACCGGGCATTAGCTGAGGCGGGGTTGGAATGCTTCCTTCAAGAGTTTGGGTCGATCCGGGTGCTGGTGGCGTTTCTTAAGGCAGTTGAGGCCAAGTTTGGGTCGTTGAACCAGTGCTTCGACCTTGCTTCCGATCATATGCGGGAAGCCCTGAATTCCCACCAGACCATCGCTGAGCTGCAAGCCCTTCACGACGACTCCCAGCATCGCACTACCAAGGAGCTAGGCATGGTGTGGGGCGAACTAGAGCAGGCGCAGGAAAAACTTAGGACATTGGAGACCCACTCCGCTCAGAACCGGCTTCTCTGCGACTTTGAGAAGGAGAATCGGTCCCTCACTCATAGGAATAGGGTACTCCAAGATGCATTGCTGGTTACCCGGCTATCCTATCATCTTTTGGGTCTCAAGAACGGCTTAGTTGGGGTGTCTCCTCTTACTGAAATTCCAGCCGGGGTTCGCAGAACGATTGAACGTATGCAGGCTAACCCGAAGAGGTTTGGTGAGGGAGCTCCCAGCCATAAGGCCTATCTGGACGTCATGGAGTGGCACAATAAAATAGCCGCGGGAGACGCTGAGCCCTACCCCTCGAGCCTTCGTCGAGTTCCTGCCCGGGTAGAGGTGGATGTGGCATACGAAAGGTATGAGGACATGACTGTATCCATTGACCCGGAAGAGGTGGCACGTCGGATAAGACGCATCCGGGAGATTGCCAACTCTGGAGTCACCACAAAGGGGGTTAAGACCGCCGAGGGTACTCGTATTAGCCGGGAAGAGAAGGGTAAAAGTGCAGCAGTCATGTTTCCTAAGTATAGGTTTGTGCCGGGGTAAGAAGAATGCGCCTGGCGAAGCCGCTTCCAGAGGGATCCGTGGTTGTGCCTATCCCTGAATTGAACGAAGAAGACGCCGCGCAATTGGAAGAGGAGCTTGCGTGGAATCAAGCCACGGATGCCCGTTTTGCCGAAGATCTCCTGTCCTCGCAATTCTTTGGAGGGGGTTTCCGCCCGGGTAACCCTGAGGGTGCTCCCGGGTCAGGTCCCAAGTGGGTATAATAACAAATAGATAGAGATACTTGTATGTAAAAATGCTTATGTAATCGTCCTACAACAAATATGACCGCATATTCATGCGATTTGTAATTTAAAGGATTGAATAAAATTGTTTTTTCGAAGAGACCCTTTTCATTAACTCTTCCTTGTAACCATTACATTCTTTGGTCCCCGGGCTTTATCCAAGCTCCGGGTCCACTCTAGCGGGGCACCCAAATGGGAGCTACCCATGGGTCCCTTTTTACAAATCTTCCTTTCTAAACCCGGGACGAGGCCAAACGTCGGGTTATTTCTCCGGGCATATTCATGCTTCCGGGCGGGGCATATCCATGCCTGGCATATCCATTCCTGGCATATTCATGCCTGGCATATTCATGCCTTAGTAGCTAAGGTATGATGCGGGGTACTCTACTTCCCGTAAAACCTTCTTAAATTAGCTACATTCCACCTTCTGGGGATCTCCTTCCCCTGCTTGTCCTCCAACACATAACTCCCTCCCGGGTATGCTTCATTTACCTTGTATGGGCCTTCCCAGTTGGGTGCAAGTTTACCCTCCGGGGCTTGGCGGCTCTTATCGTTCCTCCTCATTACCCAGTCTCCTGGGATGAAAGCTTCTTTCCGTACCTTTCTGTCATAATACCTCTTTACTCGCTCCTTCACCTTGGCTTCCTGAAGTGCCGCATTCTCTCGCTTCTCTTCCAGGAGGTCCAAGTCAAGGCGCCGTCCATCATCTTCTTCTTCCGAGCGCTGGTATTGAGTCCAAGGGCTCGGGATCCCGATCTCCGCGGGTATCACTGCCTCCGACCCGTACACCAAACCATATGGAGACTCCCCGGTAGCTGAGCTTTCTGTAGTCCGGTGGGCCCAAAGAACACTGGGTAGCTCCCAAATCCAATTTCCCCGTGCGCCTTCCAAGCGAGTTTTCAATCCTTTGATGATGGTACGGTTGGTAACTTCCACTTGCCCATTCGCCTGAGGGTGGTATACAGACGTCAACCTCTGCTCAATACCATACTTGACACACCATGATTTGAAAGGATCATTCTCAAACTGCGCTCCATTGTCTGTGACTATAATCTTCGAGATACCGAATCGACAAATGATGTTCTTCCAACAAAACTTAACACAGGTTAGTCCCCGTATGTTGGTGAGCGGTTCTTCCTCCACCCATTTGCTGAAGTAATCGATTGCCACAATCTGGTACTTGGCTCCTCCCGGGGCAGCCGTGAATGGTCCCACCAAGTCGATTCCCCACCTACTGAACGGCCATGCCCCTATGACTCCAATTAACTCCTCCCGGGGAACATGGATTAGCGGGGCAAATGTCTGGCATGCCAAGCACTTCTGTACATGTTCTTCCGCATCTTTGAATAATGTCGGCCAGTAATACCCCAGTCTTAAGATCTTTTTGGCCAAGGCGCGAGCCCCTTGGTGGCTTCCATTAGATCCCTCGTGCACCTCCCGGATGAGGTGTCGGCCTTCCGACCTTTCTACACACTTTAGCAAAGGCTGGAGATACCCTCTTTTGTACAGCTCCCCTCCCTGGATCGCATACTTAGGCGCCTTAACTCTTAGCTTCCGGGCCTGAGCCTTATCCTCCGGGGTGGTTCCTTCTTCTAGGTACGCCCGCATGGGCGTGATTCAGGATTCTTCCTCAGTCACCAGCATTACTTGATCATCCTCCTGGTAGCTCTTTCTTCCTAGTACCTCCAAGTACAACTTTTGGTCGGGCTCAGGTTTCAATTCTGAGGAAGCCAACTTGCTCAAAACATCTGCTTTACTATTCTTCTCCCGGGGAACTTGAACCAAGTTGAAGGTTTTAAACCCGGCTATCAGAGGCTTTACTGCCTCCAAGTACTTTTGCAGGCTCCTTTCCCGGGCTTCATATTCTCCCTTTACCTGCTGCACCACGATCTGGGAATCACTGTGTACCGTGAGAGTTTTGATTTCCATCTCCTTTGCCAACCTTAATCCCGCGATCAAAGCTTCGTACTCAGCTTCATTGTTGGTTGTTTTGAAAGTGAATTGGACTGCGTAGGGGTACTCCTTCCCTTCCGGGCTGACTAACAGTACTCCTGCTCCGCTGCCTCCCGAGTGTGCCGATCCGTCCACATATAACTTTCAGGCCGGGTCTGTTTCAGCCTTGGTCATAT
The DNA here is from genome assembly GCA_963678965.1 of Cruciata laevipes. NCBI lineage: Eukaryota > Viridiplantae > Streptophyta > Magnoliopsida > Gentianales > Rubiaceae > Cruciata > Cruciata laevipes. The sequence continues at coordinate 13,834,451 of OY787632.1, read as the reverse complement.
TTTCTGGAGTGTTAGGCACCTCCTGTTCCTTGTCTATTCTTGCCTCTGATTCCAACAAGAAGTCTGCTAAGGCTTGGCCCTTGATAGCCCTTCTTGGCTCATACCGAATTTCATACTCTCCCAGCTCTATAGCCCATTTCATCATTCTCCCTGATGCCTCCGGTTTGAACATGACTTGTCTTAGCGGGTAATTGGTAAGGACCACTATGGGATGGCCCTGGAAGTAGGGTTTAAGCCTCCTCGAAGCATGCACCAGCGCTAGTACCAACTGCTCCAACTCAATATACCGAGTTTCCGCCCCCCGAAGTGCCCGGCTAACCAAATAGATTGGGTGCTGCTTTCCCTCCTCTTCTTTGATTAGCACGGCACTTACCGCTTCCCGGGACGCTGCTATGTACAGAAAAAGATCCTCCCCCGGGAGTGGCTTCTTTAAAGTTGGCAATTGTTGAAGGTGCTCTTTCAGATTTTGGAATGCCTTCTCACATTCTCCGGACCACTCAAACGCCTTGGCCTTCCTGAGAATGTTGAAGAAAGGCAACTGCCTATCTGCCCCCTTTGATAGGAACCGACTGAGAGCCGCGAGAGACCCTGTCAACCGCTGTACTTCTTTCACCGACCTGGGGGAGGTCATCTTAGCTATGGCCTCTACTTTCTCCGGGTTAACATCGATGCCCCGACTTGACACCATGAACCCAAGAACTTCCCCGCACCTACTCCAATGGTACTTTTGGCGGGGTTCAGCTTTAGATTGCTCCGTTCTAGCTTTTCGAACATCTCTTCCAGGTCATTCAGGAAAGCTCCGTAAGCCCTGCTTTTGACCACCATGTCGTCGACATATACCTCCATATTCCTTCCCACTTGGTCCTTGAAGAGTTTGTCCACCATTCTCTGATACGTAGCCCCCGCGTTCTTCAGCCCAAAGGGCATTTTCTTGTAGCAGAAGGTTCCGAAATCGATGATGAAGGAGGTTTTCGCTTTGTCCGCCTCATCCATCTGCACTTGGTGATACCCTTTATGTGCATCAAAGAAGGCCAGCACCGAGTACCCCGCGATGGCCTCTGCCAGTCGGTCCAAATTTGGGAGAGGATAGCTGTCTTTGGGACAACATTTATTCAAGTCTGTAAAGTCGATACACATGCGCCAGCTTCCATTGTGCTTCTTTACTAAGACCGGGTTAGCTATCCATTCCGGGTAGATGATTTCCTCGACCACCCCGGCTTTCTCCAACTTCTTTACTTCATTCTTTATAAATTCCGCTCTTTCCGGGGCTACAGGTCTTTTCTTTTGCCTGATTGGTTTTGTTGCCGGGCTTATGTTCAGCTTGTGTACCCCTAACTCTGGCAATACCCCCACCAAGTCCTCCGGGCTCCATGAGAATACTCCCTGATACCTGGCCAAGAGTTCCTTCAGTGCGCCTTTTACTTCATCCGGGAGGTCTTTTCCCACCGTGACCGTCCCTTTGTCCGCCACCTGTATTTCCTCCAACTCTTGCCGGGGGACTTCTCCATGTACCGTCCCTACTGCTTTCTTTGCGTCCCGGACCGCCGTCACCATGCAACTTCTTGCTACTGCCTGACTTCCCCGGACGACCGCCACACCTTGCGCGGTGGGGAACTTCATCGTCAGCAGATACGGACAACTCGCTGCCCGGGCTTGGTTTAGCCACGGTCTTCCTATGATTACGTTATATGGTGAGGGTGCATCAATAACCGCGAAGTTGCACATCACTGAGACCCTCTTGCTTTGATCCTTCTCATCCACCATACATACTGCGAGGGGAATAATTCCTAGGGGTACTTCAGGTTTGCCAGTGAATCCTGACAAAGGAGATGAAGGGGGTTTCAAGTTCTGCCTCCCAATTCCCAATTGGTCGAAGCAGAAGCGAACATGATCTCCACACTGCTCCCGTCATCTATGAACACCCTCTTGATCAAGAAACCTTCAATCTCCGTTGTTACCACCATCGGGTCAGAATGGGGTATCTGAGGCGGGACTGCATCCGCCTCAGAGAAAGTGAGAGCCTCCTCGGGGCGAAATCTTTTTCCCTGAATCTCCCCCGGGGGAACATATCGCGTCCGAGCCCGGATAGCGGAGACTGACTGGCATGCTTCTCCGATTTCTCCACTTATCACGTTGATCATCCTGTTGGGTGCGGGGGCAGGCTCCACTGCTTGGACTGGTGCGGCAGCTATGGCGGGCCTCCCCGGGGCCCTGTTACCTTGGTTGCCTTGATTTCTCCCGTTTCCTCTCCCCGGGTTAGGCCTCCACCTCCTCCGGGGCTGTTCCTGGGGCTGGTCCCGGGGATTCTCCTTTTTTGCTTCCATCGCCACACAATCTCTCAGCTGTCCCCGCTCTATTAATTTTTCTATCTCGTTCCTCAGCATCCTACACCCCTTTGTTGAATGCCCATAAGACTTGTGATAGGCGCACCATTTGTCCGCATTTTCCCTAGACGGAGTCCCCTGGATAGGCAACGGATCCGGGAACAAATCCTTGTGGATGGCATGGATCTCCGTTCGGGATTTGCTGAGCGGGGTGAAACTATCCGCTCTTACCCGGTTTACCGTCGCGGGAGCAGGGTCTATTCTACTTGGGTCAACCATCTTCCTTCTCTCCATTTTATCCGGGAGGAATCCCCGGATTCTTCTTTTCTCTTCCGCGTGGCATCGTTGCACCGCCATCTGCAGGTTATGAAAGGTTTCCGGGATGTTTTCCATCAATTTCTGGAACAACGCCATATCCCTCAGGCCATTTATAAACCCACTAATCACCGCCTTCTCCTGCTGCTGCCTATCGACGACCTTCATGCTGTCGTCCATGTACCTTCGATAGTATTCCATTGACCCTTCCGCAGCCTTCTGCCGGGTGGCCAGAAGCTCGGTCAGCTGCTTTCCTTTCTTCTTTAACCCAGCGTATCTGAATAGTAAAGCCTTAGAGAAATCGTAATAATCTCTGAGGCTTTCTCGGGGCAAGGAATCGAACCACGAAAGACAGTTTCCTCTCAGGTAACAGCCCACCAACTTGCATCTCAATTCCTCCGGGAAGTCCCGTGACACCATCAGGTTCTGGTACGTCCTGACAAACTCTTCCGGGTCTGTCTCTCCATTGTATGTTGGGATTCCCTCCGGGGTCCGGAGGCCCGGTGGCCATGGGTACGCAAGCACTCGAGGGACCCAAGGGGAGGTAGGTTTAGCCCCGTTTCTTCCCACTAGTTTGTCTAGTCGAGCCTCCAAAGAGTTGGGGTCCTGCTGAGCCACCTGATAGCCCCGCATCCTATCGTCCTCCCGATAGTATTTCTCTTGGTAACCATAGTTCATCCCCATTGATCCGTGCATGGGCATGGAATACTGGATCGGGTTCCCCTGGGTTCCAGGGGCCTGATAACCCAACGACTCCACCGGCAACGACTCCACCGGCATGGCTGGAACCAAATTCGATTGTTGTCCCGTAGCCATTCCCCCTCCGACCCCGAGACTCGGAGGGAAAGAAGGTGAGACGGTGGAAGAGTTCACACGCCCCTGTATCCTTGGCGGCTGAACGACTCCGTCCAGGTCGATAACCTCTCTTTGGTACCCCCGAAGAGGTCCTTCCTGGTCTCTCCCAGGTTCCCTCCGCCTACGATTTTCCCGGGTAGAGAGTACCCACTGGCGGTACAACTCCTTGTTGGCTCTCATGAACTCCAACGCCGCCAATTCTTCCGCCTCGGCTAAGGATTGCCCCTCCTCCCGGGCTTCAGGCCCCTGGGCCCGGGGACTGCCTCCCCCGGCGGGCCTTGGTCCTTGCTCCTCTTGGTACTCTCCTTCTGAGTCAGCTTCGTCGGAGGCAGTTTCCACGTGGCCATCCTGCGGTACCCCTAGCTCCCGCTGGTGTCTAGCCTCCTCCTGCAACTGCCTCAAGGTCACATCATCTCCCGGGGGTGGAAGAGAACCACCCCCTGAGGGTGCCGCGTTCTTCTTCGGGCGCCCGCGCCCTCTCCTTGGCGACTCCATCATGCGAAGGTGGAAAGGTCCCACTGGGCGTGCCAATTGATGCTGCCAAAATCCGTCCGTCTCCCTGGAGTAGAGGCTATCCGAGTCTCCTCTTCGATCAGCCCACTTCAATCCTGCAAAACAATTCCCGGGAGGCGTCCCGGGGAAGAAGCTCCGGCGTGATGATGAGATGGGGATAGCGGAGAAGGAAAACGTACGGAAGGTGCTCTCAATATAAAGTTGAGAGATATAAGTCACATACCTTGCTTACTGTTTGAGGCTAATATTTATAGCTGAGGTTGCCTGCTTTGGATAACACTCAGGACCACCTCCTTTTGTCACCTACCCGTCCTTTCCCTTGTCCGGATGCGCCTCACGCGGGAAAGTGAAAGTTGTTACTTTCCCGGTATTAGGCCTTGGGTCTTTTCTCGGCCCAGTAGAGTGCTGAGCCAGTATCATCACTGAGAAAATGAGACATTGGGAAAAGGGAATCGTGTAGCCGCCGAAAAATTAGGGACATGCTAGGGCCCGCTTGAAAGCGCGTAACAATAACTCGCCAGGACACCAAAAACGCCGAGGTAAGAAAAGACAAAAGCTCTTCGGAGAAGAACCCTCAGACCTTCCGTCTTGGGGGCTTGTGATGATATCAAAGATTCAGATTTAGGTGACTTTCAAGGAAGCTTCCAAATCACGTGGAAAAGATAAAGATCGGCCCGTACGCTCACGTGGATAGGAGGCACCGCTTGTACGGGGAGATGACGCACACTGATGATGAGGCACAAAGGGAAGGCTCAGGACGCCTAAAAATATAGGCCACAATCAACCATTCCAGGTAAGTTCTCTAACTCTTGAATAAATAGTTTATCTTTCAAGGCACGAAATCTCATCATCACACCGGAGCTACCACCCCCGGGGTAGCGCCGGTGGAGGGGCTTGTTTTGCAAGTTTCGGAGAACAGGTCCCAAGCAAGTTCTATCCGAGGCCAATGAGCTCGGATAGTCAGGAGCCATTAGCAAGCAATCTGCGTACTTCATCAGCAATCAACACCCAGAAGCCCTCAGATACCTCAGCTATCCGAGGCCCAGATTATTAGTGTGGAAACGCCCCACATCAAGTGACTTAATCATTTTATCTTCTTCCTAGGTACGGCTTGTCCTTGCCCCTTTATCTTCCACCGCCTTACTTCTTTTTTCTGTACTATAAATTTCTTCCCCTTTTTCCAAATTCCACTCGCATGACTGACTATCTTTCTTGCAATTCTTCCTTCTTTTCTGAAGATTCCTGCCCACTTATTCTAAATCACTCTCGCTTGTCTTCACCAACTTCTGGTAATTCTTCTGACAGCGCCGCCGTCTTGTCTCCTTGCAGCGATATGACTCGTCCCAAGATTGTCCCTTTTGGTGAGAGTCCCAGCTCTCGCAGTCTAGATTCTTAAACAGGAACTGGTGAAATCCCAAAGGAATCCTTGCGTATCCGACCCCTGAGGGTCGTCTCTAATGCTCTAGGGTACCCTGCTGACCCAGCGCAAGATTAGATCCTTGCCGAGACCGTCAAAATCGCTTCCAGGATGTTCTGCCCTCTGGCGATGGATGCTCAACTTACTCCCTTGCAATCAGATGAATATCAGACCAATGGGCCATGCATTCTGAAGTCTCTATTCCAATATGGCCTGAGCCTTTCCTTCCCTCCTTTATACTTTGAACTCCTTCACTACTACAAAATTTCTACTGCTCAAATCAACCCCAACGGGTTTGAAGTTATCATGGCGTTTCTAGTCAACTGCCGCCGATATGGGGTCTCTAAGTCTGTGGACCTGTTTCGATCTTTCTTCTGTCTTTCGGGGAATGCGAGCCGAATTCCTGGCATCTTTGGCTTTGCATCCCGTGTTCCCAATGCCCACTTCATCCGGGGCTTTGTTAATTATCTGAAGGGATGGTTAGTGGACGGTCATTATTTTTATAACCATCTGGCCTATCCGACCCCTTGGTGGAACCGTGACATCACATCCGAGGACCAGGTACCTTGGCTCCCTGAAGAGCTACGCTCGGATTATGAGACTCTGCTGGATAGTCCAGTATACTTGTCTCAATACTGGATCCCTGAGAACGGGGGGTTTTCCTGGCCTCGCGAGGTGTACCATGTCGAGGTTTTCTCTGCTCCTTACTATCTCGCCATCTGGCCCGATCAAGGTTACCCCTCCAGACTCCTTCTTTTATTCTGATGGTTGATTCCCTATTTTCCCTGCGTTTTCTTCCTTTTTCTGATCTATTTTTTTCTTCCTTTTCAGTGCTCCGATCTCTCCCGGATGATCCGTCTCGCCATCCAGCTCCTAACCCTTCCGTCTTAACAGAGTTGGACGTCTTGAGCCCCCAGAGTGAGACTCTGCCTGTGGGTATTGGCTCTGCGGTTTCCATACATGTTCCCTTTCCTGACCTGGTCGGTGCCCTGACTGAAGACCCTCTGAGTTGCCGTCGAAAAAAACCTCGGCCGGAGAGTCCAACCCATCAGTTCTTCTTTCCCCAAGTGATACGCAGCTACAAATTTCTCGCTCTGATCCCTCGTAATCTTCCTTTCTCTTTTTTGTCTTGTTTTCTATACATTTTATTGACAACTCCTAACCCTTAGTGCTTCATGTATCTGAGTTTACCTCTGAAATACTCAGCTCAGCCTATCTCCGAGATTTCCTTGAATCCACCCATCAACGCTACCTCTCTACCCTTTTCCAGGACCTTGCTGAGGAAACGCGTAGATCTTCTGCCTTAGCTCAGGAGTTGGAACAAAGGGAACTCTGCTCGGCCGAGCTAGAATCTCGTCTGTCCGCACTTGAGCAAGAATTACAACCTTGGAGAGATGGCTTTAACCTCTGTGAATATAGTGTTGCCCTCTAGGAAGTGATCATCCGATCCCCCGAATTTGAGAAAGCCGTAAAGGAAGTCGTGACCGAGTCAAACAACCACCAGACCATCTGCGTCTATAAGAAAATGCGATGATGGGTTCCTGGAAAGCCTCGGCTCGATTACCATAAACTTTTCTACAAACCTGGTGCCGAGTGGCGTTATCTTTATAAATTCCGGTGCCTGCTGAACAAGACCCTGAGCCAATTGGCACCCAGAGTCTGGGAATCTCTCTGTTCTGCCTCTCCTCCTCTTTCCGCTCCTTCTCTCCGAGCCCTATCTGCTCCAGAGGGACCTTTACCTCCCCCTGGCTCTCCTTTGTCTCCCCCCGACTCTCCCCCTCCCGAGGATGTTAAGAATGACAAGGGGGTCTTCCCTGAATCCCCAGCTTCCCGATGCTGCCCGTCCTCCTGACTCTTAATTTTCCTTTGCATCTACCCTTTGTAATCTTTGTTTCCTTTGTAATTTCTCCTCTCCTGTGTGATATCTAAGAAAAAGATACTTTTGTTCTTCTTTCCCTTTTATATTTATGCACCATTCTTCTCTAAGTCTTACCTTATGCACCTGTGTTTTTTACCTTATGTATATGCACCGTTTATTATTTATCCCCCTGTTCTTCCCTTCTAGGAGCATCGGGTGCAAGATCCTAAACTTAATACCCGATATTCTAGAGCCTATATAAAATCAAATACTCAAAGAGTTTGTTTTCGTACCTTTTGTCTTCCTTTCCTTTACAAATCCGTAGTTCGACTATCCGAGTCAATACCACGCACTCTTCCCCCTTTCTGGCGAGATTAGTCAACTACCTGAAAAATCCTACATCGATCAAATGTATCTGAAGGCGTCTAGCCTTATTTTCTTCCTTATGCATTCATCAGATGGTCCTCTTCTTATGAGGGCATTCATCTGAGGATTTGGAATTCTTAAAATCTTAAAACCTTGATCTCTTCTTTATGTGTTCGTCGGATGGTTCTCTTTTTGTGAGGGCATCCATTCGATGGTTTGAAAACCTTATACTCTTAAAGCCCTTTAATTTTTTTTTTATGAGTTCATTGGATGATCCTCTTTTGGTGAGGGCACCCATCCGATGGTTTGAAAACCTTATATTCTTAAAATCTTTTAGTTTTTCTTTATATGTTCATCGGATGGTCCTCTCCTGATGAGGGCATCCATCCGATGGTATGAAAATCTTAAATTCTTGAAAGTTTTTAATTTTTTCTTATGCGTTTATCAGATGATCCTCTTCTGATGAGGGCACCCATCCGATGGTTTGAAAACCTTATATTCTTAAAGTCTTTTAGTTTTTCTTTATATGTTCATCGATAGTCCTCTCCTGATGAGGGCATCCATCTGATGGTTTATAAATCTTAAAATCTTTAGAACCAAATTCCTTCATAAAACATTCTTCTTTCGCAGAGCACCGCCGTGGGAGCGACCCCGAGGTCCCGACTTTCTATTACAAAGTATTATCCAATACCTAGTAATTTCTCTTCCTAGGGCGTATCCACAACCTTTCTTTTTCCGCAAAGTATTATCCAATACCTTGCATCTTTTTTGATGTATCCACACCACCTACCAGCAGACGTATCCACGGTACTGGCATAAGTGTATCCACACCAAATTCCTCATTTCTTTCCTCAAAAAATTCCTGAATTTTAAAGGGGGGTTTACCTGATTCAATTTTCTCTATTATCACCTCGACCCCCTTGCCCGCGGTTCCTTTTCTGGGTTCTCCTCATCCGTGTCTGAGGTATTGGCACCTTTCTCCTTTTCTGATACCTAAGAGCGTTTCCCTTCCTTTGCCTTACCTTTTTCTAAAGGTGAACCTTTAATCTTTGCTCTCCCTTTGCTTGCCGATCCTTGATGGACGGCCCACACAACCCTCCTTGCATCTAATATGGCTGTTAGCATGCAGCTTCTCGATGTCGTCTGGCTACCTCGGACAGACGCCACCCCTTGCTCTATCAAAAATTTCATCGTTAATAGATAGGAGCAGTTCACCACTCGAGCCTGTGTCAACCAGGGCCTTCCGAGAATGACGTTGTATGGAGAGGGGGCGTCTATCACCGCAAAGTTACATAACGCCGAAGTCCGACGGCTTCTGTCCTTGTCATCTACCATTGTCACTCTAAGGCCCTGTCCAGTTCAGCTTATTTCCAGCACCCTCCAGCACTTGTCACTATTCACGACATGAATTGTTTGAATTTTTTTTTTTTAAAAAAGAATGATTTTTCTTTAGAATTAGTTTCAATATGTTTTGTACGAATTAATCATTCTTCAAATATATAGTTTCATAATTATGTACATCATAATTATTTAATTTTAATTTAATTTCAACACCCTCCAGCACCCCTCCAGCACCCTTCCAGCACCACCTACCAATTGCAGCACCCTATTGGACAGGGCCTAGGGGTGATTATACCGAGGGCATCTCTGTTTTTCTAGTGAACCCTGACAATGGTGACATCGGCGGCCTGAGATTCTCTCTCCCTCTCCCTTCAACAAGTTGCTCCTCCGCCACGGAAACACCACCGCCTTATTGAGATCGGGATCAAGGCCAGCGGCGTTGTCACCACCGAAGTATGTCGCGTAAAAATGATCAGCCGGCATATGATAGACCTGGGTGAGAAGCTCCCAAGCATAATTAATGGCTTTCTTCTTTAAGTAGTTGTTGTTGAAGGACCAGTTCCCGAACATCTCAAAGAAGGTGTGGTGGTAGGTGTCCTTGCCAATGTCGGCGAGGTCGTTGTGCTTGCCGCCGGCGCAGATGCACTTCTGGTTGGGGCTGGATGTCTAGTTGGTGTGACCCTTGCTCTCGAGAAATTTGATGAAAGTGTCACGCACCTTATCCTCCGGCCAATCCTCTCCGGCCATCTTCAGACGAGGATGAAGAAGGAGAGAGTGGTATAGGGTTGTGATGCATGCAATCCCTCGGTGATTAATCATTTTTGACCGGCTAAGACTACGACTTCTTAGTCATTAATGTAGCTACTTTGGCATTGCAATTTGATATTCGTATGAACTGAATTTGCATAAAGAAAATCCAGTCATCAAGCGCTTCTACTGATCATGTCACATGCTTTCGAGAAAGAAATGTAAGCATAATTTTACATGACCCTAAGATCGTTAAATATCTAGATCAATCACGTAATAGAATCATGAGGATTTATAGAATTATTTACCTCTACTCATTGTAGCGGAGAGCTTGATATCCTGATATCCTGAATCTGCCAGATTTGTGTAGGTGTTTAGGTTTCTCTCCCCTTGCCTATGAATTTTATGTGTTGTGTGAATCAGCAGCCATCAAAATCATCATGATGTTGCTCCTAAAGATTCCTCATAAGTCTGTCTGTAAGCATCTTTATAAAGATGACTTTAGCATGCCTTTTCAATCAAACAAAGACATGAATTTATAGGTGGAGAGAGAACCCTAATCCTCATCGGGTTTCCGTAGAATTAATCCCAACCGGCCATGAAAGTAGAGATTATTTGGAAATATTAATTTATACTTAATTTAATAAATCACCAAATTTATCATGAAATAGCAATATTCCAATTAGAAAATGGATCAAAATAAGACCGCATCATAGGAAAGAAATTATTTTCTTTCAGTCTCCCACATGGTCGTTATTTGTATCCTTTAATGTTTTCTATCTGGAATCATAAGGTCGACATAAAATGCTAAACCTCTTTCATTTGGTCATCACAAGTGTCTTGACTAATCTATTAATCAATGATCCCTTCCATGTACTACTACATTGAATACTTTCATAACTAAACCATAAACGTAAGTAGGAATTTCATAATGGTCCCTTTATGTCTTAAAGAAAGACGAATTCTGTTATCATAAATCCTAAAACAATAATGTGTGTGCACAAGGGAAACAGAATACTTAAAAGATGTAAAATCATAAGAGATCTCAAATAAATGTCAAAACAAAGGCTAAACATAGAGCAGACAACATATTTAATAGCTTTCCTCAAGATCCAAACTGTTAGTATGCTTCATAAATGTCTTAGGAGGTAATGCTTTCGTAAATATGTCTGTGACCATAACATCAGTGCCTATGTGTTCAACGACAATCTTTCCTCTTTTCGAGTAAAACATAAATAAAAAATCCAACCATCTGTGGATGTGTTGATTTTCTGTACATCATCATGTAGTTTCTTAATCTACAAGTTCATTATTGGTGATATTTCATCATGGAGTAGATGATCATTCACTGGATTTTTCTCATTGTTAAATGCTTCAATAACAAGAGGTTCCCAACATTCGGAATTTACAGTAATTTCCTGAATGACCACATCTTGAACTTTATCACTCCCACTAATCTCACCATTCTTTCAAAAACATAAACAACACAAAACTTAAATTTAATGTATATGACAAACAATTATAGTGTTACTGTGGGTAATCACTATAATTTCATTAAGGTCACACAATCAGGAATCATAAGTAGGTGATGTAGTGATTTATTTAAACTAAGTTATCTGTGGATATCCTTAGTCTACACACATACAAACACTTCATAAATTACTAATCATATCTTATGTTAATAGTCTACCCGTGGGTAACTAATTATACATCAGAACAATTAAAATTCCATTTAGACATGGTTTTCACATGCAAATCATTATAAGATATAGTCACTGTGGTGATATCTAAACCCAATTTATGCACATTATATGAAGCCAATGTATTGTACGAATTATGCACATTAAATCATTTTTCCATAATTTATCCAAATATATTTTATACGGATTATGCATAAAACAAGTTTCAGAATCTTAATGCAAAACCATTTTTGTACTAATAATGCACAAAACGTTTTCACGAGTTACATGTCAAACGATTATGCATAAAACCAATTATGATCATCATTATTTCGCACTAATAATGTACGATTATAGTAAATATAAATTATTCTAAGAAAATCATTCATTCAAAGAATCACAAAATATCACAAGCTAAAATAACTTTACTATATGTACACTTGATAATTACATATAGGCATGCATACAAATTCACTCAACTTTACATGCAACTATTTAAAACATCATTCTTGCATAATGACATTGCAATTTACATGCACTTACGTCACATTCTAAATTACATGCACTTACGTCACATTGTAATCAAATTTGCATGCATCTTAAATTAAGCTAGCATACAATTCAAAATCATACTATATACCCATACACATGTATCAAAATAATATACAAATAATGGTATATATATTCCAACAAATAGACAATCCGGTTATTTCATGCTACCATAACATTACCGTATTCAAATATACTTATTTCATACAGGCATATTTATGAATCATTAAATAGCCAAATAATCACGGTCAAACTTAATTGAATCACACAAATATCTTGTAATAGGATCTGCAATAACACTGATATTACCGGCCCAAAGGCCTACTGAGCCGGTAATAGGGTCCACGGCCCAGCGCCAAAATGGCGGTGCCTTTCCCGCTAGGGGGCACGTCCGGACAAGAAAGAAGGACGGACGGGGACAAAGGGAAGTGGTCCTGCACCTTATCTCAAGCAGGCAAGCTCGGCTATAAATACTAGTCTCAAACAGTGAACAAGGTATGTGACTTATATCTCTCTACTTTATATAGAGAGCACCTTCCGTACGTTTTCCTTCTCCGTTATCCCCATCTCATCATCACGCCGGAGCTTCTTCCCCGGGACGCCTCCCGGGGATTGTTTTGCAGGATTGTAGCGGGCTGATCAAGGAGGAGACCCGGATAGCGTCTAATCCCGGGAGACGGACGGATTTTGGTAGCATCAATTGGCACGCCCAGTGGGACCAGTTCCACCTTTGCAATGATGGAGTCGCCAAGGAGAGGGCGTGGGCGCCCGAAGAAGAACGCGGCACCTTCAGGGAGTGGTCCTCCCCTACCCCCGGGAGATGACGTGACCTTGAGGCAGTTGCAGGAAGAGGCTAGACACCAGCATGAGCTAGGAGTGCCACAGGATGGTCACGTGGAAACTGCCTCCGACGAAACCGACTCGGAAAGAGAGTACCAGGACGAGCAGGAGCCTAGGCCCGCGAGGGAAGGCAGTCCCCGGTAGGGATGGCACCCGACGGGTATTTGGTGGATACCCGCCCGCCAACCGCCCAACGGGGCGGGTATGGATATGAGTTTTTTATACCCGTCATGGGTATGGATGTTGGATTCAAACCCGTCATGGGTAAATGAGTGGGTATGGATATTGATTTTATACCCGCCCCATACCCTCCCGCCCCACCCGCCCCATACCCACCTCACACCCGCCCGTATAATACTTGTATAATATCCGTTATATATAATATTAATAGTATTACTTGTATTTATACTTAATAATATTATTAATTTTAGCATTTTTTAAGCATGTTTAGTCTATTTTGAAACATAAAAGAATTTTATAAGTTAATGATTAGAATATTATAAATTATTTTATTCTATTAATATAATATATTTGAATTATTAGTGCTTTTATTTAAATTTTTATGATAATTAATAGATTTTAGGTTAATTTTTTTATAAATATGGATTAATAAGTCGGATGGGGAATGTGGGTATAACATGGGCATGGATATCCACGGATACCCAGATGAGATGGATATCTAGTTGGATGGGCATGGATATTAAATTTGTACCCGTCATGGGTAAATGGGTGGGGATGGATAGTAAAATTTTAGATGAGGATGGGCATGGATAGTCTACTATCCACGCCCAGTTCGCCCAATGCCATCCCTAGTCCCCGGTCCCGGGAACCTGAAACCCGGGAGGAGGGGCAATACCTGGTAGGCAACCCTCAAACTCGGGAACCGGCTTTCCCGGAAGAGGGGCAACCCTTAGCTAATACGGAGGAATCGGCAGCGTTGGAATTCATGAGAGCCAACAAGGAGTTGTACCGCCAGTGGGTACTCTCTACCCGGGAAAACTTAAGACGAAGGGAACCTGGAGGGAACCCGGCAGGCCCCCTGCGGGGACATCAAAGGGAAGTTATCGATCTAGACGGGGCTGTTCAGCCGCCAAGAATACAGGGACGAATTAATTCCTCAACCATCCCACCTTCTTTTCCCCCGAATTTCGGAGTTCGAGGAGGAGTTGCTACTAGACAACAATCAAATTTAGTTCCACATGCTCCACCCTACTACCCGCGTTCTAGCTGGGGAACGGAGCAGACCGGGTACGACCTTCCAGTCATGCCCGCGGAATTATTGGGTTATCAGGCCCCTGGAACCCAGGGGAACCCGATCCGGTATTCTATGCCCATGTATGGGTCAATGGGGGTGAACTACGGTTACCCGGAGAGATACTGTAGAGAGGATGATAGGATGCGGGGCTATCAGGTGGCACAGCAGGACCCCAACTCTTTGGAAGCGCGGTTGGATAAGTTGGTGGGGAGAAACGGAGCTCAACCCACTTCCCCATGGGTACCTCGGGTGCTGGCATACCCATGGCCTCCGGGCCTTCGGGTCCCGGAGGGAATCCCAACGTATAATGGAGAGACAGACCCGGAGGAGTTTGTCATGACATATCAAAACTTAATGGTGTCACGGGACTTCCCGGAAGAACTAAGATGCAAGTTGGTAGGCTGCTACCTAAGGGGAAACTGTCTCCTATGGTTCGATTCCTTGCCCCGGCAGAGTCTTAGGGATTATTATGATTTCTCCAAGGCTCTGCTGTTCCGGTACGCGGGGTTGAAAAAGGAAGGGAAGCAACTGACGGAGCTTCTCGCCACCCGGCAAAAGCTGCGGAAGGGCCAATGGAATATTACCGAAGGTACATGGACGACAGCATGAAGGTCATAGACAGACAGCAGCAGGAGAATGCGGTGATTAGCGGATTCATAAATGGCTTAAGGGATATGGCGTTGTTCCAGAAATTGATGGAAAACATCCCGGAAACCTTTAACAACTTGCAGATGACGGTGCAACTGTACTGTGCGGTTAATGACGCCACCCAGAAGAGGAAGGAAGAATCTGGGGGATTCCTCCCGGATAAGATGGAAAGGAGGAGGGTGGCTGACCCAAGTATGAGGGATTCGGGTCCTGCGCCGGCGAACCGGTCAAGGGCAGATACTTTTACCCCGCTCAGCAAGTCCCGGACAGAAATACATGCTATTCACAAAGATCTGTTCCCGGACCCGCTGCCCATCCAAGGGACCCCGTCTAGGGAAAATGCGGACAAATGGTGCGCCTACCACAAGTCTTATGGACACTCGACAGAGGGGTGTAGAGGGCTGAAGAATGAGATAGAAAAGTTGATAGAGCGGGGGCAGCTGAGAGATTGCGTGACGACAGAAGCAAAGAAGGAGAATCCCCGAGACCAGCCTCAGGAGCAACCCCGGAGAAGATGGAGGCCTAACCCAGGGAGAGGAAACGGGAGAGCCCAAGGTAACCAAGGCAACAGGGCCCCGGGGAGGCCCGCCATAGCCGCCGTACCGGTCCAGGCAGTAGAGCCAGCCCCAGTACCTAACAGAATGATCAACGTGATAAGCGGAGACGTCGGAGAAATATGCCTATCAGTTTCCGCTATCCGGGCCCAGACACGATATGTTCCCCCGGGGGAGGTTGAGGGGAAAAGGTTTCGCCCCGACGAAGCTCTTACTTTCTCTGAGGCGGATACAGCCCCGCCACAGATACCCCACTCAGACCCAATGGTGGTAACGGCGGAGATTGAAGGCTTTTTGATCAAGAGGGTGTTTGTGGACGATGGGAGTAGCGTGGAAATCATGTTCGCTTCCTGCTTCGATCAATTGGGAATCGGGAGACAGAATCTGAAACCTCCTTCGTCTCCCTTGTCAGGGTTCACGGGCAAACCTGAAGTTCCTCTAGGTGTTATTCCCCTCGCAGTGTGTATGGTGGATGAGAAGGACCGGAGCAAGAGGGTCTCAGTGACATGCAATTTTGCGGTTATTGATGCATCTTCACCGTACAACGTAATCATAGGGAGGCCATGGCTAACCCAATCCCGGGCAGCGAGTTGTCCATACCTGCTGACAATGAAGTTCCCCACCGCGCAAGGAGTGGCAGTCGTACGGGGAAGCCAAGCGGTCGCGAGAAGTTGCATGATGACGGCGGTCTTAGATGCAAAGAAAGCAGTCGGGGCGGTGCATGGAGAAGCTCCCCGTCAAGAGTTGGAAGAAATGCGAGTGGCGGACAAAGGGATGGTCACGGTGGGAAAAGATCTCCCGAAGGAAGTAAAAGATGTATTGAAGGAACTCTTGGCCAGATATCAAGGGGTATTCTCATGGAGCCCGGAGGACATGGTGAGGGTGTTGCCAGAATTGGGGGTACACAAGCTGAACATAAGCCCGACAACCAAGCCAATCAGGCAGAAGAAAAGACATGTAGCCCCGGAGAGAGCGGAATTCATAAAGGATGAAGTGAAGAAGCTGGAGAGAGCTGGGGTGGTCGAGGAAATCATCTACCCGGAGGGGATAGCTAACCCGATCTTAGTAAAGAAGCATGACGGAAGCTGGCGCATGTGTATCGACTTTACAGATTTGAATAAATGCTGCCCCAAAGACAGCTACCCTCTCCCGAATTTGGACCGGCTGGCAGAGGCTATCGCGGGGTACTCAGTGCTGGCCTTCTTTGATGCACATAAAGGGTATCATCAGGTGCAGATGGATGAGGCGGACAAGGCGAAAACCTCCTTCATCACCGATTTTGGGACTTTTTGCTACAAGAAGATGCCCTTTGGATTGAAGAATGCGGGGGCTACTTATCAGAGAATGGTGGACAAACTCTTCAAGGACCAAGTGGGGAGGAACATGGAGGTATATGTCGACGACATGGTGGTTAAGAGCAGGACTTATGGGGCTTTCCTGAACGATCTGGAGGAGATGTTCAAAAAACTTGAGCTGAGCAATCTAAAGTTGAACCCCTCCAAAAGTACCATTGGAGTGGGAGCGGGGAAGTTCCTGGGCTTCATGGTGTCAAGCCGGGGCATTGATGTCAACCCGGAAAAGATAGAGGCCATAGCTAAGATGACCTCCCCCAGATCGGTGAAAGAAGTACAGCGGTTGACAGGTTCTTTCGCGGCCCTCAGCCGATTCTTATCAAAGGGGGCAGATAGGCAGCTACCTTTCTTCTCCATTCTCAGGAAGGCCAAGGCATTCGAGTGGACCGGGGAGTGTGAGAAGGCGTTCCAAAATTTGAAAAATCACCTTCGACAGTTGCCAACTTTAAAGAAACCGTACCCGGGGGAGGAGTTTTTCCTGTACATAGCGGCATCCCGGGAGGCAGTAAGTGTCGTGCTAATCAAAGAAGAGGAGGGAAAGCAGCACCCAATCTACTTTGTTAGCCGGGCACTTCGGGGGGCAGAGACCCGGTATACTGAATTGGAGCAATTGGTTCTAGCACTGGTACATGCTTCAAGGAGGCTTAAACCCTACTTCCAGGGCCATTCAATAGTGGTCCTCACCAATTACCCGCTCAAACAAGTCATGTTCAAGCCGGAGGCATCAGGGAGAATGATGAAATGGGCGATAGAGTTGGAAGAATATGAAATACGGTATGAGCCAAGGAGGGCTATCAAGGGGCAGGCTTTAGCAGACTTTCTGGTGGAATCAGAAGCAATGGTACAGGAAAAGCAGGAGACGACCGAGGCTGAAATAGTCCCGGCTTGGAGGTTATTTGTAGATGGATCGGCACACTCAGGAGGCAGCGGAGCGGGAGTCTTGTTGATTAGCCCGGAAGGGAAGGAATACTCCTATGCGGTCCAATTCACTTTCAAAACAACCAACAATGAAGCCGAGTACGAAGCCCTGATCGCAGGATTAAGATTGGCAAAGGAGATGGACATCAAAGCTCTCACGGCATACAGCGACTCTCAGATTGTGGTACAACAGGTAAAAGGGGAGTATGAAGCCCGGGAGAGGAGCCTGCAGAAATACTTGGAAACGGTGAAACCGCTGGCAGCCCGTTTCGAACCCTTCAACCTGGTCCAAGTTCCCCGGGAGGAAAATAGTAAAGCAAATGCTTTGAGCAAGTTGGCCTCCTCGGAATTAAAGCCTGAGCCTAACCAAAAGTTGCACATGGAAGTACTAGGAAGGAGGAGCTACCAGGAGAATGACCAAGTGATGGTAGTAAATGAGGAAGAATCCTGGATCATTCCTATGCGGGCATACCTAGAAGAAGGAACCACCCCGGAGGATAGGGTTCAGGCCCGGAAGCTGAGAGTTAAAGCGCCTAAGTATGTGATCCAGGGCGGG
The DNA here is from genome assembly GCA_963678965.1 of Cruciata laevipes. NCBI lineage: Eukaryota > Viridiplantae > Streptophyta > Magnoliopsida > Gentianales > Rubiaceae > Cruciata > Cruciata laevipes. Next base: position 13,816,364 of record OY787632.1, on the reverse strand, counting down.
GAGTTGTATAAGAGGGGATATCTCCAGCCTTTGCTTAAATATGTAGAAAGGAAAGAGGGCCAACACCTCATCCGGGAAGTGCATGAAGGGTCTAACGGGAGTCACCAGGGAGCTCGCACAATGGCTAGGAAGATCTTAAGGCTGGGGTATTACTGGCCGACGTTGTTCAAAGATGCGGAAGAGCATGTTCAGAAGTGCTTGGCATGTCAAACATTCGCCCCACTAATCCATGTGCCCCGGGAGGAGTTAATCGGGGTCACGGGAGCCTGGCCTTTCAGCACGTGGGGAATTGACTTGGTGGGGCCTTTCCCGACTGCCCCGGGAGGAGCTAAGTACGTGATTGTGGCGATTGACTACTTCAGCAAATGGGTGGAGGCAAAACCGCTCACCAACATACGGGGACTAACTTGTGTTAAGTTTTGCTGGAAGAACATCATTTGTCGATTCGGTATCCCAAAGATCATAGTCACAGACAATGGGGCGCAGTTTGAAAATGATCCTTTCAAATCATGGTGTATCAAGTATGGCATATAGCAGAGGTTGACATCTGTGTACCACCCCCAGGCGAACGGGCAAGTGGAAGTCACCAACCGCACTATCATCAAAGGGTTAAAAACCCGCTTAGAATGCGCGCGGGGAAATTGGATTTGGGAGTTGCCCAGCGTTCTCTGGGCCCACCGGACTACAGAAAGCTCTGCCACCGGGGAATCCCCATATTGCTTGGTATATGGGTCGGAGGCAGTGATACCCGCGGAGATTGGGACCCCTAGCCCTCGGACTCAGCACCAACGCCCGGAAGAAGAAGACGCGTGATGGCGCCTCGACTTGGATCTCCTGGAAGAAAAGCGTGAGGATGCAGCACTCCAGGAAGCCAAGGTGAAGGAGCGAGTAAAGAGGTACCACGACAGAAGGGTGCGGAAAGAGGTTTTCGCCCCCGGAGACTGGGTGATGATGAGAAATGACAAGAGCCGACAAGCCCCGGAGGGGAAGCTCGCACCCAATTGGGAAGGACCATACAGGGTGAAGGAAGCACACCTGGGAGGAAGCTACGTGCTGGAGAACGAGCAGGGGAAGGAAATTCCTAGGAGATGGAATGTGGCTAACCTAAGAAGGTTCTATGGGATGTAGAGTACCCCGCGGTGAACCCTAACTACTAGGGCATGGATATGCCTCCTCCTGTAAGCATGAATATGCTCGGAGGGATAACCCCGGCGTTTGGCCTCGTCACGGGTTTAGAGAGGAAGGATTGACAAAGGGACCCATGGGTAGCTCCCATTCGGGTGCCCCACTAGATCGGATCCAGGACTTGAATGAAGCCCGGGGACCAAAAGAATGTAATGTTTACAGAGTTAATGAAAAGGGATTTTCGAAAAAAAAAAAACTGTTATTCATTAATGCTGATATGTTACAAAGTATCTTACATACATATTTTTCTATCTATTTGCTACTATACCCACTTGGGGCCTGATCCGGAAGCACCCTCAGGGTTACCCGGACGGAAACCCCCTCCGAAGAATTGAGAAGACAAGAGATCTTCGGCAAAGCGGGCATCTGGAGCTTGATTCCAGGCAAGTTCCTCTTCCAATTGCGCGGCGTCTTCCTCGTTCAATTTGGGAATAGGGACAACCACGGATCCTTCGGGAAGCGGTTCTGCCAGGCGCATCCTCCTTACCCCGGCTGATGTAACAAACTTGTACTTAGGAAACAAGTATGCTGCACTTTTACCCTTCTCCTCCCGACTGATGCGGGTGCCCTCAGCGGTTTTGACGCCCTTTGTAGTAACTCCAGAATCAGCAATCTCCCGGACGCGTCTTATCCGGCGTGCTACTTCTTCCGGGTCAATAGACACGGACATGTCTTCGTATCTTTCGTACGCCACATCCACCTCCACCCGGGCAGGAACTCGGCGAAGGCTGGAAGGATAGGGCTCAGCTTCCCCCGCGGCTATTTTATTATGCCACTCCATAACGACCAGATAGGCCTTGTGACTGGGAGCTCCCTCACCAAACTTCTTCGGGTTAGCCTGCATACGTTCCATCGTTCTGCGAACCCCGGCTGGAATATCAGTAAGAGGAGACACTCCAACTAAGCCATTTTTGAGACCCAAAAGGTGGTAGGATAGCCGGGTAACCAGCAAGGCATCTTGGAGTACCCTATTCCTATGAGTGAGAGCGATTCTCCTTCTCAAAGTCGCAGAGAAGCCTGTTCTGAGCGGAACGGGTCTCCAATTTCTTAAGCTTTTCCTGCGCTCGCTCAAGTTCACCCCACATCATGCCTAGCTCCTTGGTAGTACGGTGCTGGGAGTCGTGAAGGGCTTGCAGCTCAGCTATGGTCTGGTGAGAATTCAGGGCTTCCCGCTTATGATCGGAAGCAAGGTCGAAGCACTGGTTCAACGACCCAAACTTGGCCTCAACTGCCTTAAGAAATGACACCAGCACTTGGATCGATCCAAACTCCTGAAGGAAGCAATCCAACCCCGCCTCAGCTAATGCCCGGTTAGCTTGATCGCCTCCAAACCTCCAGTGGGCAAGCTTTCTCTGAAGAAATGAGCACTGGAGGCATACAGCGCGGGGAAGAGAGAAGTAGGTACCAGAAGAACTACTGGGGTGAGGAAAAACGTAAGGCATGGGCCCACGCGGGAGAATCTCCTCTAGGGGGCGCTCAGGCTACAAAAGATGGCAATATCATTAAGAAGTAAAACTCTTTATTAATCAAAATAGGCACCAAGGCCAAGTTCTACACGAGCCTCCCGGGGAGGAAGATTACAAAATTAAAAATTACAAGAAAATAAAATAACTAAGAGTCTAGAGTTATACATGGTCCTCAGCAGAGTTCCCCTTCCCCGGAACAGTGTGAGCCCTCTCAAACCGCCTCTCCAACTCCACGAGGTCCTCGGTGCTCCATTCCGGGCCAGCATAGGCAGGGGCGTCCACCGCAGGTTCATCAACGTGCCGCTCGGGAAACCCTACCTTCCGCACAGCCTTCCGGGACTGATACATCAAATCATCTTGACCCGCACCCAGACCAACTCGGCAGTCGCGCTCCAGATCGTGGACCGCGCGGTACCCAAAGTTGTCAGGTACCGCGCAGTATTCATAATAATTCTCCGACCAGTGAGGCGTCTCCGGGACTACCCCATAAGCATTAAAGCTTTCCGGGCCGGGGTCAGGGAAAACAGCCTCGCCTATCTCCGGTTGCTTGGCCTTCTTGATATCCGAGGCGGAAGGAATCCGGGAGGACATCCTCAAAGACTCCCACAGTTGGGGGACCAGGCTTTTCAAGTTCGCATCCTGGAGGGATCTCCAGCGATGGTTCAGCAGGTCGTTCGCCTTGGGGCGATAGTAGGAGGCCTGGGCTTCCAAGCGAGCGGGCCCCGGAAGCCAACCCCGCAAACTGCGGTACATCTCGTGGCAGGCGACCGCGCTTGCCGCAGCTGCGATACCTTCCAGCCTTTGATCAAAGGCGGCGAAGTGAAGGACCTTCTGGGTCACAGCATCCAGGGCTTCAAGCTGTGCCTCTTTCTTCTCCTTCTTGAGGGAGGAGTATTTCTTCTCCACCTCGGCAAGCCTCTTCTCCTTATCCGCCAGCTTCTTCTCCTTTTCAGCTAGCTTCTTCTGAGACGCCTCCAGCCGGGCCTCCAGGTCGTCTCGCCCGGCCAACTTTTCCCGGGTATTGCGGAGCTCCTTCTCCATCGTAGCAAACAATCCGGCGCTGTATTTGGAATAGCCCCGATTTAGCGCTTCGGTAAACTGGGGGTCAGCAAGGAGGGAATCCGCGAAGGCGGTGCTCTGCAAAACGGGACATAAAGCTTAGGAAAGAATTGGATTAAAACATTAGGTGAAGAACGAAGCTAAAGGAAAGTAGTTACCTCTTCTTTTTCTTCCGGGATAGTCTCGGAAGCAGCGGCCCGCGGAGAAGCGTCACGGGGGGGAGGAGGAGGAGGGAAGTCCTGAGTCCTTTGGCGAGAGGGAGGAGGCGACCCGGATAGCTCGCCTGGGGGCGGCCGTTTGAATCTCGAGCTTGCTCCGCCGCTATAGGTCGGATGCTGGATGAAGGACCGGCGTCCGGGTGTAGGCGATGAGCCGAGAGTAGCGCGGGCCTCAGAAGATGGCCCGAAAGAATTCTGTTGACGAGACCGCGGCGGCGCGCGGGCCTTCTGGGCAATGAGGGCAGGATTCTCGGTCGGAGGTGGTCCGGAGGCCATTTGCTGAGAAGGGGCCTGGGGATCCGGATGAGTATCCCTGGCTTGAACATTGTCCCCGGAAGGCTTATCAGTGTAAGCCATGACCTCCGCGTATAAGGCAGGTTGAGCTGAAATCAAGCAGACAGTGTGGTGAGACCATGAGATATATATATATATAAAAAGTTTGATTTCAACTTCTGAGAAAGATAGGAAATAAAAGCCTTAATGGGCACCTCCATCTGGCCACACCGCAGAGATGCGCGGGAGCGTGAAGAGGTCGCGGGGATAGATCCCGCGAGGCCAGAAATAACCCGCGTTCCCGTTCTTATAGAAGGCGTCCATATCTAAGGGGGAGAGGCGGAGAAGGTTGTGATCACTGGAAATAATAGCCGGAAGATTGGAGAGAGGTTTTTTGTCCTCGGGAGCAAGAGAGTTGTTCCAGGCGGGCATAGGGTACACCCGGGCATCACAAAGGAAGAAACCCTTTGAAAGATATCCTTTGGCGGATTTGGGTTTAGAGAGAATGAAATCCTTTAGGCCGGTACGGATCGTGAAAGAAAAAACGCCCGGGAAGGACGCGTGCGCCTTCCGCAAGGCATAGAAGGAGCGGAAGAGTAAGAGAGAAGCGGGAACGGCGCACCGGGCGCAGTTAAGCAAGAAGGCTAGGATGAGAACCACCCCGTTAGGGTGTAGCTGGGCGGGGGCTACGTTATAGAATTGGAGAATTTCAAGGAAAAGAGGAGGGAAGGGCAGGCTAAACCCATATTGAAAATGGATTCGCGGGATACAGGAAGCCTCCCGCTCGGAGACTCCCGGAGGAAGTTTGGAAAGAGAGGCATTCAAAGGAAAGGGAATAAAGGAACGCTTGGCTAAATCCAAGACATCCATATGTAAAGAAGGAGAGTCCCCGGGGACATCATAAAATTTGATACCCACCGGGCGCACCCCGTGAGTGGGTCCCCGGGGAATGTCGTCACCGCCTTCCTCGCCGAACACCTCCTCATCCTGATCCTTGCGGGGATGATGAGGATACTCAACTGGGCGCGAACCCACCCCATCCGAGGTCAACGCACCCGGGGCGATGGGCCCCCGGGGCGTACTGAGAGCTTCGGAAGAAGTGTCCGGGGAGGAAATCATGTTATCAGCGGCCCGAAATTGGGCCTCAAGCTGATTTTGAACCCCTTCGGTGTCCAAAGAAGAATTGGAGTGAAGCGGGGAACCCATGAGGAGAAGAAAAGAATGGGGAGTTAGGGCTTACTTGGTTGAAAATGCCAAGGAGCGAGTAAGCAGAGCGTCTGGAGAAAATTTGCAGAAAGTAACTGGTGAGAAAGGAGGTTATGCCCCTTATATAAGCGGATGAATGGGAATCGCCACCTCAAAAGGAGGAAAAGCAATGATGACACGGTGAACGAGGTACTGATCAATGCAGAAGGGGAAAAGGCGGCGTTGTCAGAAACTAATTTTGACACGGATGGGCCCTACCAAGATTAACGTCAGGAGAAGGTTATGAGACCAGTTCCCCGCGTTACGGAAACCCGGGTGACTGGTCTGGGGGCTAGTGATATTACCGGCCCAAAGGCCTACTGAGCCGGTAATAGGGTCCACAGCCCAGCGCCAAAAGGGCGGTGCTATCCCGCTAGGAGGCACGTCCGGACAAGAAAGACGGACGGACGGGGACAAAGGGAAGTGGTCCTGCACCTTATCTCAAGCAGGCAAGCTCGGCTATAAATACTAGTCTCAAACAGTGAACAAGGTATGTGACTTATATCTCTCTACTTTATATTGAGAGCACATTCCGTACGTTTTCCTTCTCCGCTATCCCCATCTCATCATCACGCCGGAGCTTCTTCCCCGGGACGCCTCCCGGGGATTGTTTTGCAGGATTGTAGCGGGCTGATCAAGGAGGAGACCCGGATAGCGTCTAATCCCGGGAGACGGACGGATTTTGGTAGCATCAAACACCTTAATTTACAGAAACCAAATATTTGACGGAATTAATTCAGTGAAAATTTTTAGTTCACAGATAAACAAAATTAATTTACATACATACGAATAATGCATGCTGTCGAAAATTAATCATTGATTCATATATGCAAAACCCTAAATTGCATATCTAAATTCATCAGTTATTCGGTTCATGAATCTATTACTCTTAATGGATTTAACCGGTTCATGAATCTATTACTCTTAATGGATTTAACAGATGTTCTTAACCTTGCTCTGATACCACATGTAAACATAATTTTTACATGACCCTAAGACCGTTAAATATCTAGATCAATCACGTAATATAATCATGAGGGTTTATAGAATTATTTACCTCTACTCATTGTAGCGGAGAGCTTGATATCCTGATATCTTGAATCTGTCAGATTTGTGTAGGTGTTTAGGTTTCTCTCCCCTTGCGTATGAACTTTATGTGTTGTGTGAATCAGCAGCCATCAAATTCATCAAGATGTTGCTCCTAAAGATTCCTCATGAGTCTGTCTATAAGCATCTTCATAAAGATGACTTTAGCATGCATTTTCAATGGAACAAAGACATGAATTTATAGGTGGAGAGAAGATCTTAATCCTCATCAGGTTTCCGTAGAATTAATCTCAACTGTCCATCAAAGTAGAGATTATTTGGAAATATTCATTTATACTTTATTTAATAAATCACCAAATTTATCATGAAATAGCAATATTCCAATCAGAAAACGGATCAAAATAAGACCACATCATAGGAAAGAAATTATTTTCTTACAAGAAATCATGAGGTTTTTTGGTCTGAATTGCTTATAGTTCAAGAGACTTTTCTTTTTCTTGTTGGATTGAAAGCAATTCATTTAAATTCCATTTTTGTTGTTTGCAGAAGCTTACTTGGTAGTTCTGTCATGAAATGGGAAAAAATGCCCATTGAAACTATTCTCATCAGCTACAATGGAATACAGAAGGAGAGAACAGAGTGCGTGCGAAGATTTGTGGCAGAGTAACAAGTGGTTGGTAAATTTATGGGTCTAATCAAAATATATAAGAATTTATAGGTTTTAGTAGTAATTAACCTTTAGTTCAAGAGTATTAGTTATGGAATTAGTTTCAGAAGAGTGTTATTTTGGAAATTAGTTTCAATAATAAGGTTATTTAGGCAAAAATCTCTTTTTTAACGGCTGCATTATTTCGGAAATTTAATCGTAGCATTATTTTGGGCAAGTGAACAGACATTCACTCTAGTATAAATAGAAAGAGACTATTGTTTTGGGATTCACTTTTCATTCTCTATTCTGAAGGAAAGTTAGGACCATTAATCCTTGGAGAAGGTAACTAAATCGTTTATTCTTCCCAATTGCTCTTAACTACCTAACTAGCAAGGTGACAACGCGCGATGCGCGGTGTATTTGGGTGGTAAAAATAACTTAAATATGTAATATAAACTATGTTGATCATCTCCACTTTCAATTCTTCATTTTGTTGTTGTTTCTTCCTACATTCTAATGAAGTTTGTTATGAAAACCACTATTTTAATTTTTTATTGATAGTAATATACTTAAAATTTATGATTGTTCATTTATGGGTTTTTGTTTTTTTGGTCATTTGAATGAGTAGTATATCATTTTCGAAATCCTTGTTTCTGCTTCTTGTACATTAATTAGGTTCAGGTTCTGTAATCAGTGGGGAGAGATAATTAGTTCAAGACACTTGAAAAATGGCTTAAAAAAAGTTTAAGACTTTCATCATCCTCTAAATCTTGATATTTGTCTGTCTTTTTCTTGTTCTGTTATAATTGAAAGATTATATTATATGAAGTACTTTTGAATTCAAAAACATATGATTGGCATTTTTTAAATAAAATAATTTAATGTTGGTGTAGTACCTTTAGATAGTCGTCCTTTCTTTTTTAGACTTTTGAACTGAACACCATCTTCCTTATCTTTGTTTTTGTTGATAGATATTATTTTTGAGTATGATGCTTCTATTTCATCTTTGTCTCCAAAAGATATGACAATGTATCTGGGGCTTATTTCACTATATTTTTTTTGGTAACAAATTGAACCTTTGTAGCATTGTCCATTGCTTGCACATCAATTAAAAAATTCGTAATCATTCCAGTTTCATTCATCAAATTAGCTTTCATTTTACACCTATGTATAAGTTGATGATATGATTAAAATAGAGAGTTAATATTTTTATTGAAACAAAGAAATGTTCAGAAAACTTTCAATATAAGTGACGACATATCTAATTCTATGTCTATATAAGTGTGTCGATATAAAATTTATGGCTATTTAACCATCTTAGGATTGTTTTTAAAAAAGATTATGGCTAATCATTCTCCTGCTAAAATTTGATGAAATTTAATATGGAATGTAAGTGAAAATTTTGAAACACGTGATGAGCATACGTAAATCCATAAAATATAACACTCCAGAATTATGAGAAATGATATTTAACAATGTAAGGCATGGGTGGTTTAACAAAATAAAAATACAATGCAAGGCAAGGCATACAAAATCATCTTATAGACTAAACACGACATTGTTAATTAAGGTTGGGATCATATGGTGATGAAATTATAGCATGATAATGAATGAGAAAAAAAATGTAGTTCAAATTTAAAGTGGTGTTTTACCTTGGTGTCGAAATTTGCTTTTGTCCACATATGTTGCATAGAAATTCATACACTTACAAGTTATAATTGGTCGAAATGAGAAATGAAAATTCTCCTAGCACAAGAGCTTTTAACAGGATATAAGAAGCCGAGCAATATTCCGAGCTGCATGATAATTGGTCGAAATCTCATGGTTATATTCCCCCAATCCAGATTAAAAGTTGGAGTGCTTGCATTCCTCGGCTGAATGTATGGTGTCGTGCGTGAGTCCCCATTGGCCATTGGTACACGTTTTGAGGTGGTGCATTTTGTTGATAGAAGGAATAATCTTGAAAGGATGGATCTTGGAAGCAATAGGACTCAGGTCTTGAATCTGGAAAATTCTATAAAGAGGAGATGATCCTGGATTGGCTTTGGTTGGTTGACTTGCTATATTTTTCTTCTAAATGTCTTACTTGGACTCCTTAAAGAGAACCAGAATGCTTGACTTTCCTACTCAATAGATAATTTGAGGGATTGGAGGGTGTTATGAGGGAAATCAACATGATTTGAGGCATATCTTAAAAGAAAATCGTAATTTTTTTAGTTACCCTCTGAAATATGACAAAATTAATTTTAATTATTGATAAAATATGGTAAGTGATGATACTAAAGATGACTCGTCCCAGATGCTAACGATGACTCATCACGCAAGACGGGTTCCAGGCAGCTTCCTAAAGCACGTGAGCAAATCTAAGAAAATGATTTGATAGTGCTAAGCACGTGAGGAAGGCACAAAGAGATGTACAAGATGATGACTCAGCAGCAGAAAATGGTACTGCATCCTTTGGCTGGATTGCTATTATAAATACCCAAAGAAATCAACAACAAAAGGTAAGTTCTCTAACTCTAAATTTTAGCTATTGGGTTTTATCCCATTTCAGTACACGTAATCTCATCATCAAATCGAAGCTGCTACCATCGGGTGGCCCCGGGGTTCTGTTTTGCAGGCTTAGACGAACAATTCCCAGTCTCATCAAACCTCGGCACGAAAGAGCGATCCTCAGACTATCTGTTCGGTCTGAGAAACTCAATCATCTGAAACACACGACATCAGTAAGTTAAAGAAAAAATAATGTTGACTAAAATATTTTTAAATAGCCTTTGATTTTTTGTGATTTTTGCAATAGAAGTGTATATTGTACTTTCCTTTATGGGTATTCAAAATCTATTTCCTTTGTCTATTGCAAATGCGTTTTTTTCTCAATGTTGATTGTCCCTGCAAAATAATATAAATTTGATAAATTATTATGGACATTAAATTATTGTATACAAACCAATCTTTAAAGTTCTTAAGATATAAAATCATGTCTATTATTTTTAGAAATATAAAAATGGTTGTAAATGTATTACACGGGTGCATGTAATTTAGTTTTCGTAAACATATAGAATCAGTTAAAGCAATTTACACATCATTTGTGCATATTCATAAGCTAATTTGATGGCTGGAGTGTTACCATTGTTTTAATTTTGTTGATTCTTCACTCCCATGTTCAATCTGAAATGTTGTCCTCTTGTTATTTCTAACTTGTATACCTACAAATTTTGTTGAATAACTATTGTAATGAAATATCTGATTGAAAAAATTGAAACACAATCATTTGTATTTTGATTACCATTGAAACAGGTAACATGGAGAGATGTTCCAATAATGATTGGCATTGATTGAATTTTTCATATCAAAACTTGTCTTTTAGATTGAATAGATTCTTCCCACAACGATAGTGTTTGCAGCCTATTGTAATCATTAAAATTTGAATATTAATTTGATGTGAGTATTTCTTATGATAAGCATGTATTTGTTTTAAAAAACAAATCTTACTTTTCATACATTAGAACGAATTTCTGCATATATTTAAGTCCATACTTGGTCTTGATCTTGGTCATGGTAGATGTTGCACTACCACTCCTACTATATTTTTAAGAAACTAATTAGTGAATATATATAAACATCAAAAGTGTAAAGTATCATGAATTGAATGAAAATGATACCAAAATATGATATTTTGTTTATTGATTATCATCTTAAACCTGTGGTATTTCGTTGATATTAATAAGGAGAGATCAGAAACCCGAAAGGAGAAGGTCGATTTTGCATTCAAATAAAATTAGAAACCTAGAAGGAGAAGGTCGATTACGCATATTCAGTGACCTAAGTACTCCATGCGCTTTGGATTTGTGCATATTCAGAATAGTTGGTCTTTGATATTTACTTGTATTAATCCAAATGAATATATGTCTTGAATTTATAGTTTTGATGTTGTGTTTAGTAAAAGGGATAATCTTTTGACTCAGAATTTGAATCATCATCTTAATCTTGTGGTATTTCGTTGATACTAATATTAAACTTCCATGCGCTTTGGATTTGTGCATATTCAGAATTGGTGGTCCTTTATTATTTACTTGTGATAATCCAAATTATATATCTTGAATTTATGCTTTTGATTTTGTGTTTAATGAAAGGGATAATACTTTGATTACCATCTTAAACTTGTGGTATTTCATTGATATTAATATTGAAGAAACCCAGAAGGAAAGATCAGAAACCCGGAAGGAGAAGGTCGATTTTGCATTCAAATAAAATTAGAAACCTAGAAGGATAAGGTCGATTACGCATTCAAATCAAATTAGAAACTCAGAAGGAGAGATCACAAACCCGGAAGGAGAAGGATAAGTTGAGGGAAAACACATAGTAAAACGACGTCGTTTTGCCTTTGGGGGTTTAAATTACAAAAATACCCCTGTGCTGGATACCAAAATTGGTTGACCATGGATCAAAAGAATTCTTATTATATAGTGTTCTATCCATGCGCTTTGGATTTGTGCATAATCAAAATTGGTGGTCCTTTATTATTTATTTGTGTTAATATAAATGAATATATATCTTGAGTTTATGCTTTTGATTTTGTGTTTAATGAAAGGGATAATATTTTTATCATCATCTTAAACTTGTGGTATTTCATTAATATTAATATTTAAGAAACCCAGAAGGAGAGATCAGAAACCCGGAAGTAGAAGGTCGATTTTATATTCAAATAAAATTAGAAACCTAGAAGGATAAGTTCGATTACGCATGAAAATAAAATTAGAAACCCAGAAGGAGAGATCATAAACCCGGAAAGAGAAGGATAAGTTGAGGGAAAAAACATAGTAAAACGACGTCGTTTTGCCTTTGGGGGTTTAAATTATAAAAATACCCCTGTGCTGGATACCAAAATTGGTTGACCATGGATCAAAAGAATTCTTATCATATAGTGTTCTAGGATTAAGCATGACTGCATGACTGCGTGACATTGATTTTATTATTTTGTTTTCTAGTATTTATTCTTCTAATTAATATGTCTAATTAGTTAATTTATTTATATAAATCTAATATTATATTCTTAGGTTAATATATTTATATAAATCTAATATTATATTCTTAGGTTAATATATTAACCACTCATTTTATGTATTTATCGACCACTATTTTTTTCTATTCTATTATCGTGACTATTATCCTAGACCACTATATAATAAGATTTTTTTTTCATGGTCAACATTATGGTATCCGGGAGGGGTATTTTTGTAATTTTAATCTCTTCCTGATTAAATGAAGTCGTTCCGCGTTTATGATCGTCCATCAACCTTTTGCTTTTCCTCTACTTTCTTCCTTTTTCTGCGAATTTATCCTTTCCCCTTTTATTCTCCTGCTAAATCATCTCTTCTCTGCGAAAATCATGTTCTTCTCAACTGAAATCGCTAATCATTACTACATCAATCTCCTCCGATGAGACTCCGGGATGGGAGAACAGGCGGCGGGGATTTGGGCTGGACTTGGCCAGCTTCTGCGTTGTGGAGCTCGTTGGTGGTGATGATGAAGCAGCGGAGGAGAGTGGGTCAGGTGGCGTTGAACGGTGTTTGCAAGGTGTTATTGGGTTTGCCCTCATGTTAATTCTCAATTAGTTTTTGGTTTTGTTTTTTGTATTCGATTGTATGAAGTCCTCAGTTATTCTATGCACATAAATGATTTCATGTGGTGCTTTAGTTTCAAGGTTGAGAGGTTGAGGTTATTGCTATGTAAGCTGGCTTGTGTTTATCTGCATACAACTCTAATGTTTCATTGTTGGCTTTTTTACTTCGACTAAGGTGAAATTAATGCATTAGTGTTTTGGGTATAAATTTTAACCTTTGAATTATTACAAGGCTACTTGATATTTTGAAGGATAAAATTTCAATGACTTTCATATTTTATCAGGTTCCACTTATCTTCTTTTTGTTTCTTGTTGTTCACTCTATGTTGAAATTTTGGTATTTAATACCAATTTGATGGTAACTGCTTTATGTTTTGCTTTGGGCGGTGAATACAGGGTTATGGTTATTGGAGAACATTGTATACATTATATGACTGTTATAGCATTGTATACATTATCCACATGATAATATTCTTTGACAATAGGTTGTTTTGAGGTTTTATTGATCAATTCCAGGTGAACATATCACCTTAATTTTGATGAACTTATATATAATGTATTTTGGTTCAAATCTCTTAGGCCTTGTGTGGGATTGGAGTTCTTATTTTATTGTAATAACACTCAAGTGGTGGGATTGGATCAGATTTTGTTTTTAGAAATAAGTTGCTAGCATTTCCTTACCATATAGCCAGTTCAGAACTTAAAATCTAGGAAAACAACAGTGAGCAACTAATGGCTTTGTTGGCGAGCTTTTTTTATTTGTTCCGACTGAAACTTTTCTCCTCTCTAATTTAATTGTTGAAGACATATTAATTCGTATGCAAAAAAACGAATCCCTATGGTTTTAATTTGGATATTGGTTTGATTTCTGATTGGAATCATATGATATTGTATGCGTTTAGGGTCAATAATAATATAACAGTTGATAAACTAATGAATTGCATTGGTGCTAAGTAGCAAGTTTTTTTCTGTTTGTTGTGTGATCGATTTTCTCACTGACAAAAGTCGATATATTTACTTGGTATATGCTGTTTGATGTTTTATGCTTTCATGATTAGCTAGAATAGTTTCTGGGTTAAAAGATTGTTCTATTCAGTTTCTATGCAATATGTTTTTAGATAGGAGATTTTAGGTACCGTTTTTTGTTTCATATTGTTCATATTTCTTCTAAAAGAAAGTGTGGAAATCTTGGAAACGAGGCTAGCTGCTGAGGACATTTGGAGCTTTGATGGGAGGATGGTCTATGAGAACATCATTGAAGTTGAATCCACAAAAGACTTTAATCCAAAACATCTGCATTCGACTAATGAAGATGAACTGATCAGCGTTAGAATCGAGTCCATGTTCTGAAAAAGATCCAACACAGAGCATTGTGAGATTCTACCTCACTTCTCCATCAGAATCAAATACTTGGGTTTAAGATCAGTTTGGAGTTCATTTCTTACTTCAGCTATAGTTCACTCCTTCGAATCGGCTCTAAATTCAGTAAGTATTTGATTCAGTATTTCTCTGGATTTCTGTGTTTTTGGTTGCTATTTAATATTTTCTAATCTGGGTGTCGCATTTATGGTTGTGTATCTTATGCTACGATTGGTAATTTGATGTTGTAGGATTCATAGCCTTTTAAAGGATTAGTGCCCTAGAGCCATGGCACTAGAAATCCAGAGTCTGCTAAAAAGGAGCAAATAATAACTGAATTCTTTGCGAAAAGCTTGCGTGCCGACCAAGGGTTATCATCTCCATCGTCGTCATCATCCTCATCATCCAGTATTAGGCCTAGGCATAAGTGGTTTAATCTAGCGTTGAAGGATTGCCCTTCTGAAAGTTTGAGGCATAGTAAGTTTGAGCAAATGGTGGTTGATGTGATGTTGGCCCAGAGATCAAGCAATTGTTCCCCAAAAAGGTCATTTGCCAGGAACTTGTCTTTGAAAGAGACGTGTTATTGGAGCTCGGATAATGATGAATCAATCCGAGAATGAGGTTAAAAGTGAGATCATTGAGAGATGGATTTTGCAGTATTACATGTAGGAAGAGCAATAGTGTTAGTGGTACCAAGTTCTACTGTTTTCATGTTCATTCATTGAAAGCTGGACATGATATATATATATATATATATATATATATATATATATATATATATTTTTTTTTTTTTGAAGAAGCTGGACATGATAATTGATTAGGTAAAAACTTATACAGTTAGAGCAAGTCCAACAATTTTTACTAACTTTTTTTATACAGAATAGAGAATAAATTACTCGGTTTATATTTTTACTCGATTCAATTACTTTGTTCAAGTTTATATTTCGCAATACACTATTTTCACGTCAATTCAAATTAATTATGTTTAAATTCAAAAATGGTTCACATCATGTGAAATATAAGTTCATAATATTCAGCTCAATTTGTTTATCATTTGTTTGTTTCCAAGTATATTTTGTTTACTTCAATTTAAATCAGTTCGATTTAGATAAAAAAGCTCTCTTAGTTTAGATCTGATAAAATATTTGATTTGTGATTCTAACCGACTTGGAATAAAATCTCCCACCAAAACCATTCACTCTGATAAATATAATATAACTATTTGATTCGTGATTCTTTTAAATCGACTCATGTAAATATTATATGTCTTCATTATAAGATAATAACAAATGAAAATATAGTATTTTAATTTAGTCTATTTAGTTCAGTTCAACATATTCCTAAATATATTTTTTAGAAAATTTCTGTATACATTTTATTTCATTATGGTATGTTAAGTTCAGATCAGTTCAGATCATATATCTCAACAAGTTTATGTTACTCGACTCAGTTTTTATTTCGCAGTACATCATTTTTGCGTCAACTCAAATTAGTTCAGTTCAAATCAAAATAGTTTAGTTTTGTTCAGTTCAGTTCAGGTCAGATGAAATATGAGTTCATGATATTCGGCTCAATTATTTTATCATTTGTTTGTTTCACAGTACATTTTGATTACTTTTGTTTAAATCAGTTTAGTTTAGATAAATTTTTTTTGGCTTAGTTCAGATTGGAATAAAATTTCCCACCAAAACCATTTACTCCTATAAATACAAATATAATATTTAATTTGTGATTCTTTTAAATAAACTCATATAAATATGATAATGTCTCAAATAAGGGCACTTTACGGTAAGGACATACCAAATGAGACCATATTATACAAGATTTGGGGGTTACTATACAATTATTTTAATTATTTGAGTTATTTTTGTTTGACCTGAAGTTTTTATACTTGATTTTGATATTTTATTTGGTTTTATGTTTTATTTGATTTGATCTTCTATTTTGTTTGATATTTAAGGTTTTGAGCTTGATGTTTAAATTTTGTTTGATCTTTTAGATTTTTGGCAATGTCTTTTCACTTTATAATATCCTTGATCTTTTATGTAGGCAATTTCTCTAATATATCTCTGGTTGCTCTCAGAGATAAGATGGGATGGGGAATCGGGACAAACCCCAGCATAATTACAGAAGTCGACTTCAGTCACAGGCATCTTTTCGGGAATAACACTTTTAAGCTCGCCGATAGCTACCAAGTCACTAGTAGAGGTAGGGGGAGATTTATTATGTAGGGCAACTCATACCTTGGGAGCAAAAATCCAAAGACTGCCACGACGGAGGGCCTGAAAGCACTGCTCGTACCTAGCCCGAGCCCCAGGCTGTTAGTAAGACTTCTAAAGCTCGAGACGCCAAGGCCCGGGAATCCACCCGCGGATCAGCTTATAAATAGAAGTTGCCTGGCTATGATTAGCCTCCTTCACCACCTCGGTTACAGCATCGCTAAAAACCTTGGAGCTAACCACCTCCTCCACTAAGGTTCCCCCAAATTCCCTAAGGAGGGACCCATCTTCCAAAGATTTTAGCTTACTTTGCAGAGAGGCTGAACGCTCTTTTTCCGAGGCTAAGTTTGTCTGGCATAGTTCCAACTTTTGCACAAGGCCGGCATGGGACTCGTTGAGCTTCTCAGATAAAAGGGACTGGAATAGTGAAGAGTCGCATTTACTCTTCATGAAAGCACAGGCCTAAGTCAATGAGATCGGGTTAATAAGAGGTAAAATACACATAGAGTAAAAGAAGAAAAGTAGAAACATGAGACTTACAGTGGAGCGAGCAGGGGGGCTCGTTGAAGAGTCGGCCAGAGGGAGTGAAGCAGGTTGCTTGCTGGCAGAAAGAGAGAATTGCTTCTGTCGAGGCTCGGATGGTGGGGGAGATTCAGACGAGTCTCATCAGTCCGAACGCTCTTTAGAGATGACCGAGGCTTAGAAGTGAAATCTATGGAGGGCTCCAGGAAAGCAGGATCTTTAGGAGGTAAGGCGGAAGCAGTCTTCGAAGATGATACTTGTTTTGAGACCTTCTCAATAGACTTCTCGACAGTCCGACGGTGTTGAGAGTGGTTGCCTTCCATCTGAGGATCGGGAACCAGGGAAAGCTCTTCGGATAAATCTCGGATTACTGAAAAGAAAAAACACGTGGTAAGAGAACAAGAGAGAGACATGAGGTAAAAGAAACGAAAAATGAGAGTTGCGACGGGAGATCATGATAGAACCTTTGGAAGGCCATTTGAAGTAGAATTGAGGAACTGTAAAGATACTCTAGGGGTAGATCGTGTGGGTCCAGCTGAATGCACTATTCCCTTTGATCAAATATTGAAGGATGACAATTGAATGACGAGCAAGGGATTTATGCTCGGACACTACATCGTCCGGAAGAAAAGATCTGGCTTCTTCGGATTGAAGGTCTTCGTTCCAGGAAGGAGCAGGATAGGCGGTCAAATTGAAGGAATAACACCCGGAATTCATCCATCTCTTAACGCAATCGCTCTTGCTGCATACAATCGGGCTACCTCTTGGGTAAAATGTGAACACCCCGGGGGTAGAAAAATGGGGTATGGCAATACGATAAAAGGATTGGAATAGGTTAAGGGACTCGGTCACATGGTGCCGACGACAAAGAGCGAGGAATCCGAGGACGGTGGCAACCCCATTTGGATGGAGTTGAGTAGGAGATATAGAAAAACACGTAAGGATGGAAGAAAAGAGAGGAGGAAAGGGAAGAGAAAGCCCAAAGTGAATATGGCGGGCTAGAAGGCAAGGAGCACCGGATTGAAACTGATAATTATCTATGATCGATAACTCAACGTCTAAGGGGAGAGGGATGAAAGAATTTTCAGAAAAGCTTTTAACATCCTCAGTAAGCCAGGAAGGGTAGGGCTCGGAGTCACAATGGAATCCGAGAGGAAAGATGCGTGGAACGCGAGTAACGGATCGACGGGGTCTTTTCACCCCTTATACTTGATCCTTACCCTTCTTCGCCCTCTTAAATGAAGAGGTCACCATGAGTTGTTTGGCGGAAGACTGAGATTTAAGGTCAGAAGTTGGGTTATCGAGCCCCTGATGAACAATTTTGTTCATGGGGTCGGAGTGAGTAATAGAAGAGTCAGACCGAGCCATTGAGATTTAGAAATATTCATCATATTTTTGGTTGTAGGGTTTCGATCGATGCGAGAAAAGGGTTTTTATAGCTGATCACACTGGGGAACAGAAGAAGAAACAGAAAATAGAGGAAGAGGAACAAGAAGGGAAAAGAAGGGTACCTGAGTGTAGAAAGACAAGAGGGAGAGATTGCTAAAGAGGAGAAAGGGAAGAGGATTATATATAAAGGAAGGGGAGAAACCGAGGAAAATATTGGGGGTAGGGGAAAAGGATTACACACAGGAAAAGAGGGAGAAACATTGGGAAAAGGGAATCGTGTAACCGCCGAAAATAGGGGACGTGGTAGGGTCCACTTGAAAGCGCGTGATAATAACTCGCCTAAACAGAGGAAATGTCGAGGCAGGAAAAGACAAAAGCTCTGCAGAAAAGAACCCTCAGACCTTCCGTCTTGGGGGGCTTATGATGATACCCAATGATTCGGATCTAGGTGACTTTCCAGGAAGTTTCTGAATCACGTGAGAAGAGATAAGGATCGGCCCGTACACCCACGTGGCTTAGAGGCACTGCTCGTACGTGGAGGTGACGCATACTGATGATGAGGCAGGAGGAAGAAGTTCAAGGCGCCTATAAATAGAGGCCGCAATCAGTCATTCCATGTAAGTTCTCTAACTCTTGAATACATAGTTTTATCTTTCCTTTCAATACACGAAATCTCATCATCACAACGGAGTTGCTACCCTCGGGTGGCTCTGGGGGCTTGTTTTGCAGGTTTCGGACGAACAGGTCCCAAGCGAGTCCAGTCTGAGGCCCAGTAGCTCGGACAACAAGCATTCTTAGCAAGCAGTTTGCATACTTCATCAACAATCCACATCCCAAAGCCCTCGGATATATCAACTATCCGAGGCACCATTTACTGGAGCGGATTTCCCCGCATCAGCCATTGTTGTCCTTCATACCCCTCAATAAAATTAAATAATGAACCTTGCAACATTTGAAGAAAAAAATGTCCAAGGGACAAACCTGTAATCAATAAGAATGAAAATGGCAAAATCGAATTAGGAAGTTTAGGATTGAGGTCTAGAGTAGCGAGATTTCAGTGGTGAATGACGGAGGATGAATTTGTCTGGGTTTGAGTTTTTGAGTTAACCATCGTGTCTGGGAATATGAAAACTTGAGAGATGTTAAGTTGGATAGAGAAGACAATGTTTATTTATTTTTGATGGAAGTGTATTTATATTGATAACCAACAAAAAGTTGCTTTACAATTTTCGACCTTCTCTCCCAGGCATTCATATAAACTATTGTATCCCTCATAATCTAAGAACAAGACTAGATTTGCAAAGCCTAATCATATCATGCCAAAATTCATGATGTGCTAATTGCCTTATGTTCCCTAGTTTATCGTAAAGAGCTAAACAATGTCTTTTTTTTGTAATGTGCTAATTGCCTCTACCATTTTCTACACAAAGAAAAAGCCAAACAATCTATAGGTTCGTTAATACTTAATAACATTATTCTCAATCTTAATCAACCTTTATTGAGCAACAGCTGCTGACTCTCATGAACCCTTCTAGGGTTTAGCGAGAACTTTACCTTGTCCAACAAGGATTCCATAATTTGGAGCCAATATTCCGTTGATTATCATCAGCAACACTGCAGACCTGAAATCACGATGGAGAATGACACCAAAATCGTGATTACGAGTCCCTTACGCCGTTCCGACGTGAGTCCGCTGGAAAGGTGAACGAGAGCTTTCCGACGAGGGTTTTAAAGGCTCAGATGGTCACCGAGCTGCTCAAGCCCGCTGGAATATTGAGCAGTAGCGAATTCCCATTCGAACTGGGAAGAACCGGAGATCGAGCGAGCAAGAATATGAATCGACTGTGCCTTTTGGGAGATCTGGGATCTGTAAAGGTTAGCAACAGTTTGGTGGGGCTGCTGAACACTGTGAGCTTAATCCTCTCGGTGGTGATTCTCGGCGGCGGATGGCTGGAGAGGCACGGTAGCATTGAGTGCGAGGGCTTCTTCCAGAAGGTGACGATTGCCATCGGCGTGTTCCTGCTTGTGGTTTCACTCGCCGGCGTGATCGGCAAGTAGTGGGGCGTCTGGTGGCTATACCTGGTGGTTGGCGTCTCGTGAAACGATGAAGACATTGAACATGGAGAGGAGAAAGCTGAAACTCAGGTGGTGACTGGCGATGAGGCCCAGTCCCGCCATGATCCATGAGTCGAGGCAGATGGAACTATCTGGAGAGCCTAATTCCATGGAAAGATGACCAGATGGTTCAGAACAGGCACACTACTATGTGCCTTAAGTTTGTTATTTTGTTTTGGTTTTGGACTATTATTTCAGTTTTTTATTTGTTTGCAAATAACCGGCGAGGAGTTACAGCTCGCTGAGGTAGGAATTGATGCTCAAGGACCCCCCGAAGGCATCTCATGGGAGCAAGAAGATGAGGAACACCACTGGAAGCCCTTCGTTGTAAGGACAGTTTGTCCAGATGAGACAATTCCAATGGTGAAATCATCGGAGTTAGGGATTAGTACTTTTACGGGACCATGTTGGTCACCTTGGACTATATTATGTTATTTAGCTCAATCCCTAGTGTCGCTCACATAGTCTAGCTCCCTATTAGAAGGAGTTTTACCTGCCCATGTTCAATCGCAACTGGACGATTTCCAGTAAATTCTGAAAGTAATAAATATTTACCTTCAAAAAAAAAAAACTTAATAACATTCAATTTTGAAATCTTGTGAAGGCTTTGACATATACTGAATTGTATTATTTGGAATATTACCACTGGTAGCATTTATAGTCTTCCGGACAAACAAGTATTTCGCCTAAAAACGACTCACTAACATTTATCGAAGGTTTATCTAGATTACCTTATAGAAGGTTTTTGGTTTAAACTGAGCTTTCAAGCTCTGAATGTACCTATTTTATTTTTTCTTTGTTGGCTTGGGGAGGCCTAATTGAATTCCCTTCATCACTGATGGTTTGCCTTAAAAAAAAAGTAATATTTGGAATAAAACGTTGGTACGCAATTTTCTCTATGCTTTTTTGTTTCAACTCTACTGTGTGGATTAGAATTTAATGTATGTACACTAAATTTCAGTATTTTATCTTCTTTGTTTTTGTTTTATTTCTTTTTTCACTATTCAAAAGTGATTTTGCAAATGTTAATATACAAAGGCTAAATGATGAAAGTAATTGAACATAATCAAGTAATTTTGCAATCATAATCAAAAATATTTGCTCAGTTTTTTTTTGCAGCCTTTGCCATTTTTTGAACGCTCAACCACTGGTAAAACATTAGAACGCTCAGTTTCATTTACTGGCCAAGTTGTATTTTGATACAAAAATCAAATTATATAGCATTGAATATAAATTTTAAACATTAAAATTATTCATTTATGTAAATCTTCATCCACGTGACAGATTAATACCAAATTAGCAAGAACAAGAGTAGTAGAATGATTGTTTTCATCATGAAATAAGAAAGACAAAAAAGAGCATTACCGCCGACTCTCTAAACCCTAGGGTTTAAAGAGAAGAAGACTTGCGTCCGCAAGAACCAGATCTTGGCCGCCGCCTCCGATAAATTCAAGCTGATCGAAGAGCAAAACCAATAATCATAGAGCAGTAACCTTTTGAGCAGAAGCATCACCACTATGGAGGTTATTGCATCAAGAATATGAGGTTTAACCCTGATAGCAGACGAACGAGAAGAGATTTGTCCGGTGACGGAGGGCAACGACGTCCGTTTCACGCTGGCTGGGAAGATCAGACTCCGAAACCGCTATTCCCAGGAACGAATCCCCAGCGGGGAAACCACCTTGGTGGCGCCGTCTGGTGGATGCTCCCATACTGGATACCCTAGCGAAACAGTTTGAGGCGCATGAGAAATTTGCGTGTGGTTGTTTTCTTTTATTTTTTGTTATTTTTTCGTTCCAGTATTCTATTTTAATACCAATAACCGGCGAGGAGCTACATCTCGTCGAGGTACGAGCTGATGCCCGAGGGTCTTCCGGAGGCATCTCATGGGAGGAAGAGGATGAGGAACCCCTTTGGAAGCCCTTCGCTGTAAGGAAAGTTTGTTCGGAAGTCGAGACAATGCCAATGGAGAAGTTCACATTTGAGTTAGGGATTAGTACATTTACGGGGCCATGTTGGTCGCTTTGTTCTTCAATATTTTGTTTAGCTCAATCCTTAGCGTTACTCACAGAATCGAGCACCCTACTAGAGAGAGCTCTTCTTAACCATGTTCAACCGCGGCTGGACGATTTCCATTAATTTACGAAAGAAATAAATATATTATCTTCAAAAAAAATTGACAAAAAAGAGCCAAAGAAGGGAAGAGGGAGAGAGAAAGAGAACAAGGTCTTGTTCTCTTCACGGTATTTGAACCTCAATTGCTATATGCAGGACCATTTTTCTCATGCAGGACCGGTTTTTACCATAATATCCCCAAGTGTGCCTTTGCATTTTGGATAGCTTTTTTTGCCTTTACAATAAAAAGGACATTTTGGTACAAAAATGGTCCTGCATAAGAAAAATGGTCCTACATGTAGCAAATCCCTATTTGAACTTATGTGAACTCATATGAATTTAAAAAATTTATCTGAACTAAAAAAAGTTTATCTGAACTCATCTGAACTCATCTGAACTCAAGAAACTTTATCTGAACTGAACTCATTTGTACTTAAAATTTTTAGCTGAACTCATTTGAACTTAAAAACTGAGCTGAACTGAAATATATAGATAAATTGAACTGAACTAAATTGAAACTAACTAAAATATATGATCATTTCCAATATATTTCAAATTTATTAATCTAAATATAACATAATACATTTAATATCAAAATATATTGAACTGAGTTGCGCTGATGTAGATAAACTGAACTGAATTGAATTGAAATAAATACGATCAATTTCAATATATTTGAAATTTATTAATCTAAATGTAGCATAATACATTTAATATGAAAATATATAGAACAAAGTTGAGCTGGAATATATAGATCAATTGAACTGAAATGAAATAATGACATTTTCAAAACATTTGAAATATAATAATTTGAGTATAACTTAGAGTTCAAAAGAATTTATTTCTTGTTAAACTGAACCGAATTGAATTGAACTGAAGTGAAAATTAATGTATTGAAAAAAAGATCAACATGACTGAATTAACCTGAATTTCATCAAATTACATTTCACTTCAATTCACTGAACTGAACTGAGTTTATTTTATGATGAATTGAACTGAATTAAACTGAACTGAAGTGTAAATTAATGTGTTAAAAAATATTTGGTATAACTAAATTAACCTTAATTTCCTCAAATTATATTTTACAGAACTAAACTGAACTGAACTGAATCGAAGTAAAAATTAATGTGTTGAAAAATGGTATGAATAAATTAACCTTAATTCACTGCATCAAATTTTATTGTTGTTGAGCTAAACTAAACTGAAGTAAAATTAATGTATTGAAAAAAAAAAGAATTGGTATGACTAAATTAATCTAAATTTCAACTAAATGGAATTGAACCGAACTTATGTGAACAATTAAGCTCAAAAGAAGAGGGACTACAGCGCATGATAGTAAAATCACAAAATATTTTTAGCATTCTTTAAATTATTATAATATACAATATTGAACAGAACTGAACTGAACTAAATTGACATGAAAAAAAATACAAATAAGTTTACTGAATTTAACTTGTCTGAAAATTAAATGAGTTTACTGAACTGAAAAAAAGATTATTTGAACTCATCTGAACTGAAAAAAGATGATCTGAACTCATCTGAAGTAAAAAGCATTTATCTGAACTAATCTGAACTAAAAAATATTCAAATAAGCTAACACTGAAATTAGGGCTAAGAGTGAAAAAAATTAAGTAAAATTAGGGCTGCATTTAGCAATTTACTCTTTTTTTTTTTTTTTTGTAACTCTGGTCGACCGAGTCCGTCATGACTTGTCTTTAAAGATGGCATAAACCCCATTATTTCACCAGCGCCGGACCTAAAACCCTTTCGACCTTCAAAAGGCTTCAATGGCAAATCGACGCTGTTTTCAAACCCTACTTAGCCGTTATCTCCCCTCTTCATATTATTGCCAGATGCTTCATCCCATCCCCAGAATCACACGCACCCAATTCTACCATATTCCCGCCCAAAATCTAACAGAACCCACCATTTCGATTCTTCCAAAATGTCTTTCATCATTTTCCCGGAAGTTCTGCTCCAATACTCGGATTAGTGATGATAATGACGACGATGTAGAAGATGAAGAGGAAGACTACGATGACGGTGATGGTGAAAGCGATGCAGTCTATGAGACTGATGACGATATTGGGAATGTGAGTGGAAAATCAGAAGAAGAGAAGGCAAAAGAGGCTGAGGAGATTGGATACAAAGTTGTGGGTCCCCTTAACGATACTGATCGACTATTCAAACCCTATGAACCTGTTTTTGCTGTTGTTCAGGTAATTATACGGTGTTTAAATTTGTCTTTTACGAGTTGTTTTGGTTTGGTTTTATTATGATTGATGAAATGTAATCCCTTATAAGCATTATTCAATACATATCCTTGGGGTCTGTTCACTTATGTGTAGAAATTCCCTTTTGATTTTGTTTATAGATTGGATCCCACCAATTTAAAGTCAGCAACCGTGACAGCATTTTCGTTGAAAGGTTGAAGTACTGCGATGTGAATGATAAGGTGCGTGGGGCTTCATGTTTTCTTTTTCACTTGAGAATTGGTTGCATTTCATGACTAAAAATGCTGTGCTGTGCACTTCGCTTTCAATGCCAGTGAATATACTTTTAGTCTT
Organism: Cruciata laevipes; assembly: GCA_963678965.1. Classification (NCBI taxonomy): domain Eukaryota; kingdom Viridiplantae; phylum Streptophyta; class Magnoliopsida; order Gentianales; family Rubiaceae; genus Cruciata; species Cruciata laevipes. The sequence continues at coordinate 13,791,313 of OY787632.1, read as the reverse complement.
ACTTGGACTGTGTTCTGGTGATACACCATTAAAGTGCTGAATGAAACAGTAATTTGGCACTGTTATATTAAAAGGTTCATAGTATCGTTTATTGGTTTTAGTTTGGTGATCCAGAAGGTTTATAACCAACAATTGTTGGCATTTGGTCTTTTGGTTTGTTATTGAATCATACTCATTATACATGAGAATACTGCATCTATAACAATCTCTGGTACTTGAATAGGCTGGAGCAAGTATCTAACTAAGGTCTCACTAAACTTCAAATGATAAATGGGAAGGAAAATTCAAATCTGTACTAATAAAAAATATCGTGCAAGGCAGTAATGAAAACGTCTTTTCTATGACATTTATGTGCAATACACAGGCTTATGTAGAGTGGCAACTGATTTTTTTTTATATATTTTTTACATGAGAGACTATAGCCTTGTGTGGTTTTGCTAGGTTGTTAGGATTTGGTGTTGAGCTCAAAAGCTGAATTTGGCATAATCTTGTTTCTATTTGAAGTTTTAGAAATGGTTGTGATTTATGAGTTAATTTATGTTGACATGACTTGATATTACTAGTTTATGAAACTCAGCTAAAAATCTAGCTTAGAACTATATTAGTTTTAACCTTATCCGATCAAAATTAGTCGATTTAATAATTCTCTAATAACTAGTTTTAGCAAAATCAAAAGCCAGATACCAAAATCCTTAAAACGCGAGTGTGACAAACAGGGAAAACCCTGCGATAAGCAAAGTGTCATCTTTAATCTGTACCCACTTGGAGTTGCTGCACCAAAATTGGCATACACAGTACAGTTAAGGTTGACAGCAAGCTGTTTTTATTCTTTTTGTCAAAGTTGATGATACGGGTCATACATGTCTGTCCAAGGTTTTAAATCAGAATGTAGCCATAAGTTTGGGAAGCGGTAGATAGGCTACCTGTATGTTTGAGTACGTGAATCTAAAAACAAATCTGCAGCCTTCTTGTCTCAACATTATCATGTTTGCTTCCTGTGAACTTGTATGTTATATCCTTCTAGATTCAGCCTGTTTAATTGATAAATCTGGTTCTTGCTCTTATTTTGCTGTTGGGGATACGTTTCATAGTGTTAAGAAAAACTGAGATGATAGCCACAAGGGCAGACAAAGTTAGGAGAGCTCTCAAATTATAGATCTTAATTATAAAGATATTAGAATTTACCTTGACTAAATCCTCAAATGAGATCTGTTTTTTTCTTCTTTTAACTGTTGGCTTTGACGTCATGACTCGTGCATGCTAGAGGTGCCCATTTAACCTTTGACTGTTATTATATTTCTAAGATGTCATGCTTCTTGCCAATGCACACATTATGGGCACTTTACATAGATAAGTTTTGATGTTTTTTATTTTTTAATCATTGTATTCATATAGCACTATCTAAGTTCATCAATATCTGTGTTCTTCGGTTTCTGCTGCCAGCAAACGTGTTAGCTGTTGCTGTGTAACCTTCAGTTGGCACTGTGTGTCTTTCTTTGTTGTTATTAATCGTCCAATTGACTCAACACTGTCTTGATAATGGTTTTTTTTTTTGTTTGTTTGACTGCCATCTTTCGCTCACCACTCTATTTCAGATCCCCTCTTGCATTTGATTCTTTTTATCATGTTCATGCTAACGCAGACACACATATCTATGTTCCTATATATATGGAATTGATAAGTTGTTGTTGTTATTATTATACTTCTTACTTAGTAACACGCAGCCTGTTATTGGTGCTCGGTTACTGATTCGTATTTTGCTTACGGTTTATGCAGTTAGTTTTAAATCGGGTTCTCATGTTGGGCTCAGAGACGCAGACAATTATTGGTAGGCCAATACTGCCCGATGCAGCTGTTCATGCTGTTGTTGAAGAGCATGTAAGATACAAATTATGTTTTTTGTGGGCTGTGTTTTTAAATAACTGATAATGATCCTGCAAATATTGCTATTAATTTAAAGAGTTCTTTTAAATTGGATAACTTTTCTGATAGAGCACCCCATTTTAAGAACTGTATGCTTTGCAAATTGTTGTCAAGAAGCTGCAGATAATATCTGTGTACACTTTGTACATTTTGCACATAAAGTTGTGTGCCTCTTTGATGCATCTTTTCATATCTGTGGGGATATATTGTGCATTTGAATACTGTATCTTTAAACTCTTCTGTTGTGCCTATATGATGTTCATATACTGGTATGCTTGTGTTGTAATGTAATGTTATAATTTTTATTCCCGGTGTTGAGTTACATGTGATAGAGGATGGCAGAAAGTAAGATAAGGCATAATGGGCCTTTATTGTCATAGTAACTGCTATGTTTGGGAAACTTGTCACAATGTATTTGTATAAATATGGAATATCTCTTAGTAATGAGGCTTCTGCAGAGTAAGCTAGAGAGACTAATATAGACTCTATAGTCTATAGAAGTAACACAAATTATAGTACTTCTAAACATGGTGAAATTAAACTGGAGGCTTCGCTTCACCTATCTTTTGGATGCTGGTAAATTGCAGGTGTATTAGTTTGATACAACGCATACACAAACCCTCCCCAACCCTTCCCGGGACTGTCAAACCTGGTCCGACTACCTTGATTTGACCCGACACGGAACGACACGACCCACTTTTCTAATCTCTCTGCCAAATATAATTTGGATCCTGAATAGCTTTGTTTCTTTCTGCGTATAGTTTCATGTTGGTTTTAATGAGATTAATGAGTAAAAGACATTGAAAGTCCTATAAAAGCAAAATTTGCCACGTTGACATTTCTATTTAGATCCATGCTTCCATAATCTGTAGGGGCTCTTGCAATACTAGGCTTGATTTTTCTGTTGGTTCCTGATTCCAGTTACATATTTATGCGCTGTGATGCTCACGTGGATATCTTCGGTGTCATTGATGTTGCCTTGAATTTTGTTTCCAGGCATTAGATGCTAAAGTTATTGTATTTAAGAAAAAGAGGAGAAAGAACTACAGAAGAACTAAAGGGCACAGACAGGTATGTAAGCGTTCCTTTATCAATTGTATTTGTTCTATTCCCTTCCATATTCTGAGTATTTTAGGCCACCTCTCTGGGAGTAACTGGGATGATCGTATTAGTTTGTTTTAATCTTCTGAAGGAATTGACAAAGTTGCGGATAACTGATATTCAAGGAATTGAGAAACCTGAACCTGCACCAATCCTGAAAACTGAAAAGAAAACCGCTCAGAAAGCTGAGAAGAAGATACTTTCCACTTAGAGCAGGTTAAATTTCAGCAGAATAAAGAAAGCTGCAGGGAAGGTAGAGAAGATGGTTTGCTCTCCTGTGAGAGATTATTTGAATTTTGTAGAGTCACTTAAACTTTTACTCCTTTTTCTAGTTTAAGTTTTTGAGAGTTTTTGTTCTCTTGTTTAATTTTCGAGTTATTTTTATTTACCAATAACGTTTGTGTAGACTTCATATACTGGATAACTGGTAGTTGTAATCAGTACATCATTGTGAGCTCAACGAAACACGTGAATATGGAATATTTACTTAGGCTCAATATACCTTAACTTATTTTTTTTATTATTAGTTTAAAAAAAAATTGATTGAAAGATTTCTCTATTAATAATCAAAAACTACATACAACGTTCTTGGTCACCACTCTTAGCCAACATAATCTTGTTCTATCACTAAAACCGACTAATCTCTTGTCTAACATTTGACATAGAGATATAATAGAAATTTTCAAGTATATAAGAGAAAGGTTAATTCATGTGTTTATTAGGTTTGTTTGAATGTTTGTAAGTTTTGTTTGCGTTTTTGTATATTAACATAGCTTATGGCAAACAAGAATTACAAACACACAAACAAAAGTATTAAACACATGAACACATATTATGGTAAACAAAGATTACAAACACACAAACAAATGTAATAAACACATGAACTATCATTCATCCTACCATAAGCTTATGGTAGGACGGTCTTACCCAAAACTTTGTAATATAACTAACCATCAAAAGAATCATACTGATCTCAACCTTAACAAATCCAACTTTCTCTCTCTAGAAGCTCTGCCTTATCTCTAAACTTCAAAACTTCCACAACAAACCAGGGAGGTGATTGGCGCGACAACGTTGTGCCGGTCACCTCTCCGCCTCTACTTTTTTTTCTGGCCGATTTGGCATATTTCAACCTATGTGGAGTTCCGATTGATCTGGTGTGAATCCCGACAGTGGTTCAGGGAGGTCGACATGAACAAATAAATACACAATATCAATTAAAGTACTTAATCAACGTCAACAAATTATCAAAGACACCAAAATACATTCACTAAACAGTTAATGTCTAGTTTTCAGTACGTCTCACCTGAGAATTTCTCATAACTTATATACACTACAAAAGGTTATTATCATTTTATATTTTATTCAATTCTTTACTTATTCTTTTCACATTTAAACAAATATACCTTTTTTTCTTTTAAAATTTTAACACAAATATATAATTTATTAATTAGTAAACAAATCCATCACCAGAGTTATTATCTAGATACAAAATCTTGAGTAAAACCGTTTGACCATAAGATTATGGTAGGACGATAATTTCTTATATGTTTATTAGGTTTTTTGTGTGATTCTAAGATTTGTTTGCCTTTCTAGTTTAACTAGTTCATTTATAATATTTAAATGAATAAAATAAATTAGTAAATGAAGGAAATTACAATAAAATAGAACTAATAGAACAAACACTTAAACTAAATATATATACATATTACAACATTTATATGAAATATATATTAAAATAAATAATTAAAAATATTATAATAAAAGATTAATGAAACAAACACGTAACTTTTTTTTTTTTGAAAAAACAAACACGTAACTAACCTTAAAGAAATGTCAAATAAACAGCGGTTATATCATAACGTTACGGTGAGCGACGGTCTTATTGATTTATCTAGACGTATATAAATTTGTTTACTATTTATTTATTTTGCAAATTATAATTTATATTGACCGCTTACCGAATTTGTTTGAAAATTGTTTTCAGAACTGGATAAAGGCTATTCAGTGTCTCAAACTCAAATCTCTATACTCGCAGCCGCAAACAATCATGTGTTCCGCCGGCGGCGGACTTTCCGATATGTTAGTGTCTTATCCGACTTCCCATGGCTTGCTACCACAACATTTCAAAGGTAGCGCCACATACAAATTCTTCCATTCCCGTTCTACTCCCTCCCGCTCGCTCCCGCTCCATTCTAAAGCCCCTGGAAATTTCCCGCTTAATCTAAGGAGAAGATGCACTAGGAACCTATTCGGCCCTGCGGCCTCATCAGACAGCACGGCCGGTGGAGGTTTTGCGTCTCCGCACACGGTGAAAATCCCCGTAGGAGACCGAAATGTGAGTAATGTTTGATTTGGTTTGCACATTTCAGTGTACATTTTGGTTGCAAGTTCTGGATGCTGTTAATTTTTATTTTTATTTGACGATATTTTTCTAATCTACAGATATTGGTTGAAACTGGTCGAATGGGGAGACAAGCTAGTGGTGCAGTTACAGTAACAGATGGGGAAACAGTATGTGTACTTACTATAGCTTCATGTATGATTGACTGTGATTATATTGTACTCAAATGTAGGACTAGCTTGTGTGTTGGTCATGGGTTCATAATGCTTTTGTCTTTCTACATTATGCTTTCCTTATGAAGGCAAAAATTCTGACTTGTTGCCAGTAGTCAGCATATAGATTAGGCATTTCTATGAACATGCTTTACTGACATTTCTAAATAATGTCTTTAGTCATGCAACTAAAAAGATAATAAAAGATAGGAATGAGGGGATTTAAATTATGAGAGAGTACAAATGTCTAAACTGACAATGATATTTACCCATTACCCCGAGAAAGCATGTTCTAATATTTAGAGTTCCTATGCAGTATACTCCTGGACTGATCTCTGCCAAATTATCTCGGTTATCACCCAGGTTACTTGCTGCACATGTGCATATATGGATAGGGTAGATTCAGTAGATGATGGGTGCTTGCTAAGTACCAGTAGATTCAGCATGCTGATAATTTCCCTCCATTATTTGTGAATTTTTCAGATTATCTATACTACTATTTCTCTCGCTGATGTTCCTAGTGAGCCATCCGACTTCTTTCCCTTATCTGTACATTATCAAGAACGCTTTTCAGCTGCTGGTCGAACAAGGTACACAATCCTCTCTTATTTTTCTTGTCATATATTTAATTTCCAACAACAGATTTTTTGTATTCCATGTATCCTCTGTATCATTTCATAATGTTGATTTTAACATCTGCAGTGGTGGATTTTTCAAACGAGAAGGAAGGACCAAAGATCATGAGGTATCGCTTCTGAAAAGTTTATCCTAACATACTAATGTACGTGGTTATGGATTTGGTTGGGCAAAACCATAGAAATTCACATGTCCAGAGGTTATGGAGGATGTTACTTACACACTTAGGAAGTGAAAGGGACAAAATATTTTCTTCTTTTATAGCTATCTAGGAAATGATACTACACATGGGAAACCTGACTCTTTTCATAAATCATCCAGTAAATCTAATATATTTGTATTGAAATTTGCAGGTGCTCATTTGTAGATTGATAGACAGGCCCTTGCGCCCAACAATGCCTAAGGGCTTCTATCATGAAACTCAAATATTGTCTTGGGTATGTAGTTGTTCCCCATTTTTTTTTTTCCTTTTTTTTCTTGATTAGGGCTAACTTCATAAGTTTGAAAGCTTGATGTTCTTACCACAACCACCTTATTGGCACTAAGGTACTAAGTTATGATGGAGTGCACCCTCCAGATTCTTTGGCAGTTACAGCTGCTGGAATTGCAGTGTAAGCTAGCCTGCTCTGGCACTCTTTGACTCTAGTACATACAATGTTTGCTATATATATAACAGAGCCTTATCATCTGTTGTAACAGAGCCTTATCAGAATTGCCCAATTCAGAGCCTGTAGCTGGGGTTCGAGTTGGTCTGATTGGTGATAAGCTTATAGTGAACCCAACAATAAGGGAGATGGAAAGTTCCAAACTGGATCTGTTGATAGCAGGCACTGAGAGTGCAATATTGATGATAGAGGTAAATTTCACATCTGCCTGTGTATTTTTATGTAAATAACCTCTCTCTCTCTCTGGTCACTGTGTGATGTTTGCTATCTTTGGACCTTCATTTGTTAATAAGTAGTGGTGCAGTGCGAAACTTAACATTTGGTGCAATATGACACTAATTTCAATCTTCAAAGGTTTAGATTTTCATTCTTCAATATAAATGGTTAAGCAATCTGTTCCACAAAGCTATATTTTATTTTTCTGTCTTGAAATTCCTGCTTAGAATATGCGGGGCATACTGGTGCTCTGTGGTTACACACTCATCCTTTATTTTCATGAAGTAAATACATGACTCAAGAATTTAATGACAACTTAGTATTACCAGTACGTCAGTACCAATCAGTCTCACTTTCATGTATGCATGTTTGTCAGTTCTCTTCTTTTTTGTTGCAAGAAGTGTGAGATGTTAATGGATTTGTTAACAGCATATATTTTTTTGGATCTTAATAGGGTTATTGTGATTTTCTTACTGAAGAAAAGTTGCTGGAAGCTGTAAGAGTGGGTCAGGTCAGTTAATACTCTTGTTTGCGTGCTTTAATATTACTCTCAGGTCTGGCCTGGATATGACAACACTAGTTACGTTACTAAAGTTTCCAATCCTTTGAAGCCTGTTTGAAAAAATTCCACTGACTAGCGCTGGGATTATTTTATACAATGATAATGCTACGTAGCAGGGAAGTCCAACGAAACTGTCTGGAAGGGCTAACTTACTGGGATGTCTCTGAGTAGTTGAATGTGTTCATTAGAAGTAGGTGCACCTGGATAATACTCGGGTGATGCCCAATTTTATCTTAGTTAATAAAATTATATAATATTAAATAACTTTCATAAATATGTATTTAATATTAATTTCATTACCATTATATTTTGAATGATTTCCTTTATTTTAATGAGCCCTTTTATAACTTACTTGGATAATGCTATACTTAATAGATAATACTTATTACTTAATGCATGGGTTTATGATCATATATTATATAATTAATTTAAACTTTATAAGCATACACCACTCAAGCCTATTTTCAACAACAAGATTAATAGTGAAATTAACATTCAAGCAAATGACATGTTAAATCTAACAAAATTTCCTTCTCAGGTACAGTTGTTGAATAATAAATTAATACATTTGAATAAAGAAGTATTAAAAAAAGTGAATAAATGGATTAATAAACAAATTAATACATTTGCAACTTCTTCTCATGTAAGGAACCAATTTGAGTCAGGGGTCTTCTCAAATAGAAAAGTGGGCCTTAATAAATATATTTGGTCAAATTGAAATGTGCATTTAAGATGTAATCATGTCCTTATATGTCATTTTGCATAAAACAAGCTAACAACTAATAGGTAACTTTACCAAACACTTTTGTAAATAGCTAGTGTTCATATAGCTAGCATAAGCAGCCAATCTAAACAGCTGGTCAAACCAGCTAATGAAAACACAGCCAACAGCCAACAGCTACCAGCTACTACCAAACAGGGCCAATGTGTGTTAGTGGATTAATATGAGATTTCCATGTGGAAAAGCTCACCATAATGTGCCATTCGGCAAAACTTGTTCTCTTTTAGTGTATATATTAGTGTCGTCTAGGAGTTTTTGATCCGATTCTGCAGTTAAAGTGCATGTATAGTTACTTCACTAATGTCCCTTTTTGATCATAGGCCTAAAATTTTATGATTTGTTCTGCATGTTCAAGTCAATTCCTATACAGGAGAAGAGTATTATGTCTCATGCAAAGTTAAATACAGTATATTTTGAGGAGGCTAAGTGGATGATATTATAATCCGTTGGGTCTGGCTATAATTTTCACCTCTTTTTAACAAGTGATATCTTTTACCATTTCAGGATGCGATACGGATAATTTGCAATGAAGTGGAACGCTTAGTGAAGATATGTGGTAAACCTAAAATGCTTGATGGGATTAGGTTGCCACCAGCCCAACTATACAAACATGTTGACGTACGTCTTTGCTTTCTCATGTTATAAATGTCTTGTCATTATTTATTTGTAGTCTTTTTTCTTAACTAGGTCAAGCAGAATTTGAAAACCTCAATCAATCCAATAAAGTGCTTCTATATGTCTCCAAGTAATTGCTAGAGTTTTTTATAAAGCTCTATTTACCATAGTTGAATCCAAATCCTCATTTCGGTCATAAATATATAAGCATTCATGAGGTTGTAAGAAAAAAGTTGAAACTTGGGAAGAGGGGATTACAAAGTTTGTGGAAGGACTGAAGTTATCTTCCATGCCCATTTCATTTTCTTTTTTGATTTTAAAAAACTTAGAAGCAAAGATGGTAAGTTTGACATGTTCTTGATGCATTTCAATATGATCCCTGCTGGAATAAGTTATCTAAGGAAGCCGGCAGGTCCTAAATTTGACATGAGTTTGACATGTTCTTGATGCATTTCAATATTTAAAGCTCTGCTACTTTATACGCATTTTTCTCTTTTTATCTTCTCTCTGATCCTTTTATAATAGTTTCATGGTATAGAATGATAAATTAGGGTCCTTAAACATGTAAACTTTTCAACATTTGTTTTTCAGAATTTTATATTTACCAGCCTTCCCTAAATCTAATCGATAAGCTGGATTTTGAGGATCCGGATTTGCATTGGATGGTCTATAACAAATTTGTAGATTCTGGCTTTATTCCTAATATACTGTAATTTCTGACATTTCAAAGATTGAAACATCAGAACAATGTCAACTCCAGTAAAATTGTCATATGACAAAGTGTTTCTGGATGTTTGAAACTTGATGAATTTTCCTTTTCCATTTCACAACTCAACCCATATGTTTATCGTTCATGCCTTTTGTATACCTAATGCTGCATAGTCATACTGAAGGGAATGGTATTAAATTTCTGTAATAAAACATCATTTTATTTGTTAGTTTGTGTTCTTTATCTATCTTCCATATGGTTCAAACCCACTGCGTTTACTATTCAGGAGATTGTAGGTAAAGAACTAATTGAAGTGCTGCAAATTAAAAAAAAGATTCCGCGAAGGAGGGCTCTCTCATTTTTAGAAGAGAAAGTATTGAGCGTACTTACAGAGAAGGGGTATATTTGCAAGGCTGGAGCTGTTGTATTTCCTGAAACTATTCCTGAATTAGTTGAAGGTGAAGAGGATGAGGAAGTTGTTGTAGATGGCGAAGTTGACGAAGGTGATGTTCACATCAAGCCAGTTCCTAGGAAACCCAGAGACTTGGTAGGCACTGTCTTTTCCTTTTCCATTTATCATCAGCCTCATCTTACCTTCCTCTTGGAATGAGCATCTATGGTAACCAACTTGTCAGTTATCAGTATGGAGCTTGATAACCAACTTGTCACCCGTTAAAAAACAACTGTTGTGTTTAACACTAATGTTACAGTGCTCAGTCAGTACAACGTGATATCTTAGATGGCTATACCTTTATAACCCTTAACAATAACTGTAAAGACCCACCAAGACAACATAAAACAATACCTATCTACATTCATTTAGGGATATAAGAGATCCCATTTGACTAAAAGATGCCTAATGCATAATGTTCAATTCCTAGAAACTGGACTTGACGGGTCATTATACTGAGTTGATACATGACTATAAATGAGCTAAGGCCTTCATACTCAAACCACAGTTACTGTATTATAAGCTACCCAATAATTCAAACTTCTAACATGATCCACCTACTGTTTATCATTTAATTGTCGTGATTAAATTTGCTTTTGCAGATCCGATCAATAATTTACTAGTAAAATCACGGCAGTTTAGAGAATAACATCTGCGTTTTGTGAACATAAGGGTAAAGTGAAAATACCCTTATGAGTACAAAAAATAATTATTTATGAGTACTTACTGTTAATACTCAAATTTATTCCCTTCCAAAAAAAAAAAAACTCAAAATTATTAATTTTTTGCTGTTTCTGTTTTATTTTGGCGGGGTGGAATATTTAAGTTGAGTTCTTCTTTGGTAGATCAAGAAGAAGTATTCAGTGGCTGAATTTTAATTCCATATTCCGCTTCATTTTTCATCCTTGTTTTTCTAGGATTATTATCAAGTAATAATAAAAAGTTATTAAAAATCAGAAGTTATATTGTGGGTTTAATATGCTCATTTTCTCTCCTATATCTTCAATTTTAGTTCACGGAGGTAGATGTGAAGCTTGTTTTCAAAGAAGTATCATCTCGATATCTCCGCAAGAGGATTGTTGAGGTATGAGTTTCCTGGAGTATACATATATTTGGGGTCTCTATAATTCCTCTTACTTTAGATTGATCTATTGATCAGCATTAGTCTGTTCCAGTTTTACCACTATTCTGTAGTTCATTATTCTAGACTTACATGGTAGTAACAGATATAATAAGCTGGATAAGAGGCTTATATTTGTGCATGTTTAGCTGAGATTTTATCGCAGTAATAGTTTAATACTTCCTCAGGAAAGTTCTTTAATAATGTGCAAAACTTAGATTAATGGTGTCCCTTCATCTTACTTTTCCCTATTTTCATACCATCTGGTCCATCTCCACATTCAATCCTATTTACATTAGAAAAAAAGTGCCAAAAGTGAGGAGCCAAAAACAATGAATCAGAGGGAGTACAATAATTAGAGGTGTGGGGAGCTGTAACCAATAGCAAGACAATGAGTTACAATGCCAATGAAAAAAAGAGTTGAATAGTTGTTTCATGATAGGGGCTTGCATTTTTTTCCTGTTTCTCTAGGGAGGAAAGCGAAGCGATGGCAGGACACCTCAAGAGTTGCGTCCAATTAACTCATGTTGTGGATTACTTCCAAGAGCACATGGAAGTGCACTTTTCACTCGGGGTGAAACACAGGTTTTTTACACCTTACTTTATGCACTCATTGTAATACATGCTATTATCCATATTTGTTTATAGCTATTATACCCATTGAATTGATGTTGTGTTTTGATCTTGTTTATTGTGTAAATCCCCGGGTTTGGTAATGTAAGCTGCTACGCAGTAAAACAAAATCAAAGACATGACTGGTTTCCCAGCCAATTGTTTATGTTTAATTAAGTCCATATACAGTTCATTTTGGAGTCAATTATTGTCATTTCTGATGGTAGCTGCATTTTCAGATGACCAACATAGTAAATCTAAATCATTCGTAAAAGGGGAAGATGAATAAGACATTTGGATGAAAGTACTTGAAACAAAGTAGTACCAGGTTCTTAGCTGAGAAAATTGAAGAAAAGGAGTTACACATGCTTAAGATTGGCTGGACATGTGTATATAAGAGCCCTAGATGGCATTGTAATGTGTTAAAAATTAAAAATAGTCACATAATTATAAAATGGTGAAGGACCAAAACACTTGGAAGAAATTGATAAATAAGATCTGCTATATTTAAATATTAAGAAAAAAGTGTATGGATTGACCATTATGGTGAAAATATGATCCGCATCGCCAACCAACATACTGGGATTAGTGATTGACTGCTGGTCTTGAGTGCCATATCCTTTCAGATTACTACTTCGCTATGGGTGATGTTGGAAAAAGAAATTCGGCAGGGCATGAAAGTCCCAAATTTTTTGACATGGTATTAAAGAGTCAGATCAATGTGAGAGGCTAGAAAAATCCACGTTCAGCATGAAGGTCGGGTGTTTTGTTTTGATTTTGAACCCAGGATTTTTCAGCGGTAACATATCCACTGGCCACCAAAATCTTATTGGCCACAGATCTCCAGTGAAACATTACATTTGTGTTATTTTTGTGCTGTCGGTGAAGCCTCATTCTTGTTCATTAACTCTGAGTTCCGTAACATCAGTCCTTCTTGTCATGAAATGTTTATCTTACACTCAATTATTCAATTCTCCAAGAGTTCCCCCAGTATTGAACTATCACCCAATCACCACCTTCCTAAGCAATGATCAGTTTTCATAACCATAAAGCTACTGATGAAAGTAAGAACCTTGAGCTAATGTCCCAAGTTTGGATTTCTATGAGCTGATTTTAGTCACATTTTAGGATGATTATAAGCTACTAATTAAACTAGAACCTTGGGTAACGAAATAAGATTATTTACAGTTTTAATATGGACTCGTACTATTTATATTTGAATTATCCTAACATTATTTCTGTTAACTAAATGTTTCAAATTTAAATGTACATGAGCTGATGCGAGTCGCAGTTTATTCATTATTATCTGTATCACTTGTTCACCATGTCATCATGATGATTGCAATTTTTAAATTTTTGCATGCATTCATGTAAATAGTCACATGGTAGGGAATTTTTCCTACTGTGGTATACGAATGGAACTATTAATTACCTGAAATTGGTTTATATTTTTGACAGTCCCTAGCAGTTGCCACACTTGGTGATAAACAAATGGCACAAAGAATTGATAATCTAGTTGATGATGAAGAATTCAAGAGATTTTATCTTCAGGTGGGGGCTCTTCATGTTTTAAAGACTTATAGTTTATTTTGCTGAATGTTCACTTTACCAGCAAAGAAGCATACACTATTTAAATTCTCCCAATGCCAGCGATGGACCCTGACTGCCATTTTGTTGTTTCATAGAACCAAATCTTTTCCAAACCAACATTCTAGAATGGAGTCATGGTTTTGGGTTGACTAGGTCCTGGACCGATGTTCATTAAGTTTATATTTCGGTAGTGAGCATGTATAACCTCACGTGGAGTCAAATGGACAGGTTTGATCATGATTTACCATGCCATGCTGTATACCTCAGGTACTTTGAGTCGCTCAAAACTAGCACGACCGTTCCAAATACATTTGATGTCTTTTTATGCACTGTCTCTACTGATGCATATTAGATGGAATTTATAATGAAATTATCAGAAGCATTGTGAGTAGCTTGGTTGAAGGAAAAATTAGAGAAACATGTCCAATTTAGTTTGGGACCTGAGGAACCCCAAGTAAGTTTTTAAGAAAATAGAGAACTATTGAAATAAACAGACCAGGAAAGACCTAAAAAGACTTGGAAAGTAATGAAAAATGTGATGTTTTAAATGTATACGTACCATGTGTTTGGATGAACACGATGGCGAGATATGCTGTTTAAAGGCTGGGGCTGGAGCTGTAGTTTCTGTATACATCTTCTTAAAGCCTTTAGTTTCACGTGAGCATGTGTTTACCCGTTGTTCACTCCAATACTTGCAAGTACCAAGTGCTTTAATGTTTGTATTTTCCAAACCAGGTGTCTGTCTAAAATTTATGGCAAAATATTTACGAATTGAATTTTATCATCATTGGTTATGTGCTTTTAGAGATTTGAAAACCCTTCTAATTAGTTTGGCTTGTTTATACAGTACTCATTTCCACCCTCATCTGTTGGTGAAGCTGGTCGGGTGGGAGCACCGTCTAGAAGAGAAATTGGTCATGGAATGTTAGCTGAGAGGGCTTTAGAGCCTATATTACCCTCTGAAGATGATTTTCCTTATACCATACGTGTTGAAAGTACCATTACAGAGAGCAATGGATCATCAAGGTAAACCCAGTGGTCATGGAGTAGTGTATAAGATATGCAATTGTCAGTGTCATCTTTTGTAGAAACAAGTTTGTGAAATGAGCGCAATATAGAAGATAAACAACACTGTTTCATGCTTAGTTTTACTTTCAATAAGAGAGTTATGTGGATATAATAAATTGATAATGACAAAAGGATGTAATGTTATCAACCTTGGAAAACTTATAATATACTTAATTGAGGTGTTTGTGACAGGTAACAGGTTTAGGCTATGCAGAATGTAATGTTGGTGTGTACTGAGATATGACATGTTAGAGAATGCTGGTACACTATTGGGGTGTATTAGTAAATGTTTGTAGGTCTGTAGTAAAGATTAAGTTTGATTCCATGCCTTTTTCATAATTATATATACTACTTGGAGGGAATCTAGTTTATGTTGATGTGATCGCGAGAGAGCACATAAATACCTTGTTAGAAACTTTTAGGGAAGCATTTGAATAAAGAGGTTTTACCATCCAGAGTTAAAACAATCCTATCAGTAACATTAAGCTACTGAAGAAATGTAGATGATATAAAGTTGAATAGAAAAGTTTAAAATATGAAGGTCTATTATTGAAGAGAGAAGGAGAAAGAGGGGAGGCTCCTTAGGAGTGGGGGCTGGCTACTGAAGAAATGTAGATGATATAAAGTTGAATAGAAAAGTTTAAAATATGAAGGTCTATCATTGAAGAGAGAAGGAGAAAGAGGGGAGGCTCCTTAGGAGTGGGGGGTGGCTACACCCAGGATACGGATTCAAGTGAGGTGGGATAAATGGACAAATAAGTCTTTTTATTCTTTATAATTTTTATGCAATATAAAAATTGAAAGGAAAATGTCGTAAAAATTAAAAAAGGTGTAAACCAATAACAATGATGCTTTAAGGTTTGATGTGACGGAAATATGGTAGAAATGGAGAATGTTGGATGAATATACAGGCTGCTAGGTTTTATAGAATAACTGTGAAGCTGTAGGTTCAAGTCGTGCCAGCACGCTCTTGCTAGCATTTATGTGCTAGAAGAGACTGGCTTTAGACCACTTATCTCACAAAAAGTGAAAATTCTTGTAGCCAGTAGATGGTGCAGTAACGGGAGAGAAAATAGAGAGTTTTGTTTTATAACGGGCATGGGCAAACCTAAAGTAATTTACGAACACTATACTTTATTGGAAAATGAATGAAATGTGTTGTGAATGAACATGATGAAGGTTTGGTTATTGTTAATGTATACAATTTGTGTTGATACAGCAGAAAGGGCCCAGTTTCCAGTTTCCGTAATTTTCTTACCGACACTTTCGCTAAATCTGTTTGCAGCATGGCTTCAGTATGTGGTGGTTGCTTAGCTTTGCAAGATGCTGGTGTTCCTCTAAAGTCCTCAGTTGCTGGTATCGCTATGGGTTTAGTATTGGATACAAAAGAGTTTGGTGGAGATGGAACTCCTCTTATCCTTTCTGATATAACTGGATCAGAAGATGCATCTGGAGATATGGATTTCAAGGTCTTAACTGATTTGTCTTTACATTTTTAGATTTCAGAAGTTCCATACTTTTAGTTCTTTGTATCCCTATTGTATTGCTGGCCCGTTAAATTTACTCTATAAGATCATAGAAGACAAAGTAAAGTTTAGGTGGTATTTATGATTAGAGCTTTTCCTTGACTTTCTCACCATAATTTCAATTCTCTAGGTTGCTGGTAATGATGATGGCATAACTGCATTCCAGTTGGACATCAAGGTATGCATAGTTTGTTTCCCATTATTTATTTGTCAGAAACATCTCATTCTCCATTTACATTGGGAAATTTTAATCCTCATCTGTTTGTAGAACCTGTGTTATTCATGCATGCATGTTCTTTTTCAACACCTACTGTTTATGTTTGATGGGTAATTGACAAACTGCCTCAACAGTTTAATTCTATACTAAGTTTGTTGGAAATTTTCACTCCTACATCAATTCTTATTGTAGGTTGGAGGCATAACTTTACCAATTATGAAGCAGGCTCTCCAACAAGCTAGAGAGGGTCGGAAGCTTATTCTTGGTATATATCCTGGAAATAATTCATCTTTAAATATGGATAGACATATAGTATATGTGATTGCCACATTGCAAAGAAGCATCCAAAGCTTCGATCTATCAAAAGAAAAAGTAGGCAGTTGGTGATCAAGAATTGGCCATGTGTATCCTGCTAACATCTCAAGTTGGAATGGTCTCTAAAGTTTGTCTGCCCTCTCATAAACCTCGCACATAATGTTTATATAATTTTCAATGCAAGCCATGTGCTATCTATCCTCTTTTATTATTATTTCTTCAGATATTCTGTATCAGGATTTTTGACAATTATTTCTTCCTTATAGAGTATCTTCTGTTTCATTTCATGTCATATTCTGATTGATAAATCATTTGGTGGCTGCTCAGAGTGCTCTAAAATTTACAAGAATATCTATCAATGAAAACATAAGTTTCCATGAACGAAATTTTGGGTTTTCTTTGAAAAGTTTATGTCAAGTCATTTATAGAACTTTTTCATACATCATATTCTCCTTCTAAGTTCATGTTATTATTCCTACTCCAGCTGAAATGTTAAAGTGCACTCCTCCACCTTCAAATAGTCTCTCCAAGTATGCTCCATTAATCCATGTTATGAAGGTTTGTATATACCAAAACATTACTTTGTTAAATTCTATTGGAGCTGCAATTTGAGGCTTTATTCTTATCTTACTGTTCAATAGGTTAAGCCTGACAAAATTCACCTTATAATTGGTTCCGGAGGGAAAAAGGTAAAGAGCATTATCGAAGAAAGTGGGGTTGAATCTATTGATACACAGGATGATGGAACTGTAAGCTACACAAACTCTTTATAATCTGATGTGCCTTGTCTCACAAGTATCTGTATGCCCATTAATAATTCCTACTCTCCTGCAGGTGAAAATATCAGGCAAAGACGTATCTAATTTGGAAAAGGCAAAAGCTATTATAAGTAATCTTACAATGGTTCCATCTATTGGTGATATTTATAGGTACAAAATTCAACATTTCTATGCTTTATTAATAGCATGGCTTGAAATATTTCTCCCTTGTTTTTTTTTCTTTTTCAAAATCCCATGGGCACACATGTATGTGCTCTCTTGCATACACTTGATTTTTTTTAAAAAAAACTTCCAACTCGGAAACATCTTACAATGTCTTATAAAATCTTAAACTGATGAGTGTTCATACTGTCAGAATTATGTTTTGTAGTTGGTTGGACTTTTGTAGAAAGCTATTAATGCTACTTTGTCTGAAATCAGGAACTGTGAAATCAAATCCATTGCTCCTTATGGAGTTTTTGTCGAGATCGCACCTGGCCGAGAGGTAATCTTTCCAGCTCCTTAAAGGACTCACATTTAGTCCTTCACAGATGACGACTTCTTTTTACTTAATATATATTAGAATTTTTTTTGGGCATGGTTTTGGAGTAAGCAATATGGCATTGAGCGTGTCAGTGGCGGAAATAATAGACTTCCAACTTCCAAGGCATTGAGTGTAGATATCAAACACATATAATATAGAAGATCTGATTTGGCAAATGATGTAGATACCACTCACATGTAAATAACAGACTTCCATGGCAAAAGATGGGACTATCACGCACCTGTAAATAAAGATCTAATCTGGTGCATATAAAGCAATAAACAGGGTAATTTATTTACTGATTTGTTTTTGGTTTGGATATCAGTATATGTACTCTATGTAATTTTTGTCAATCTACAAGTGGCTAAACAATTCCTACTAAAAATAAAATACTGTTGAGAAATTCATACTTAATCACAAATTAATATCTGAATACATTAAAATGTATATATCAGGATGGCCAAGCACACTTGTACTTCAGAATGTTGGTTTGGGATGCATCTAACTCCCTTAGAAAAATTGTATGTGGGAAACATGTCTATTAGTTAACAAGAATAACCCAGGGTATATGCAAAAATTGCACCTACACACTAAAGGAAGGGCTATGCATGACTCAGTATATCTATTTTCTTACAGGGGCTATGCCACATAAGCGAATTGAGTGCCACCTGGCTGGCAAAGGCAGAAGATGTAAGTAAAGTAACCTTGTCTCTACATGAACAGGCTTAAGGACCACTGCGGTTAGGTTAATATCCCTATTTACAAATTCTGTAGGTAGTCAAAGTTGGGGATCGAGTTGATGTCAAGCTGATCGAGGTGTGTATTTTTCTCTTTCATATAAATAATTGAAGTACAGATTTTCTTTTGCTCTATCTTTTGATTTTTCTCTGAAAAGGTGGCATTATTTTTATACATGCTACAAGTTCTGTCTTCCCTTTTGAAGAAATGAGAATTGACTTTATTTGGCATTTTCAGTGAGTAGTAGATGAGCTCTATAATGCATTAAATTGACTTTATTTGGCACTTTGTTTATTAGCCAACTAGGCTTTATGTTATTACTTTTCCTCAAAACTGTATCACAGTCCTTTAAAGTGTAAAACCTTGGCTTTAAGCTAATTTTAAGGGTGTGGGGAGCCCAATAAATTGCCCTCCACCAAATGCTGGTTTAAACTAGAAATAAATTCATTAAATTGAAAAAAGACCCAGTGTTATTGTAGCGTGATAGTCAGTTGAAAGATACTTACCAATTTTAAAGCATTTTATATAATGATGATAGATTGCTTGTGTCAATTCAATTACTTCCTTGTTAATCCGGTTAAGTATTGCAATGTCATCTTGGTATGTATATAGCTGACCCTTTTTACCTCTCTTCAAAGAGTTTGAATAGAGTTTCCTAATTTTTTCATTTATTCAGATAAATGAGAAAGGACAACTACGTCTAAGTCGTCGAGCTTTACTTCCTGATCCTGAGAAGGAACAGTCAAAAAATAAGACTGTGACTTCACAAAAAGCTGCTGATAAGAGCAAACCTAAGAGATCAGCAACTGTGTTTAAGAATACTTTACCAAAGGAGAATTCTGGAATGCAGAAGAGTATCCCAGTGGAAGATGAATTAACCACAAAAGCTAGCAGCTGGCCTGTGGTCAATGTTTCTGGGAAAAGTGATAGAACCGTGATAAATGGAGAAGCCAGTGTAGATTGTTAATAACCTAAGAAGATGATGATGGCTTCTGTATGAAAGCTATGAGGTTAAAAAATAACATCGAATGAAATTAAGGTATGAACTGAGTAGTTTACTTTGCCCCCTTTTTTTTCTTTTCATTTTTAAAATTATAAATGTGTCATATGCTGAAATCTCTTCTCAAACATTTTGCATGGCAGTTTGATAGTTGGTCAGAAGCTATATTTTATTTTGGCTTTAAGCTTTGGGTTAGGTAAACAAGTGACTACATACCCATCAACCAACTTAAGTCTACTTCATCTGTATGTTAGCCATTGGGTATAATTTTGAGACATGATTGTCCATTTCCTGTGTCCATCAATATATGCAACCAAGAGGTTCGCACCCATTTTAAGATGTTAGAGAAAAATGAAACGTAAAATGGGGCTTGTTATAAGTGCTAAAATATTAGAGGGGAAAATATGGATATAATTTGTTTTTACTGATAAAGTAGGAGGAAAATTATCATATGAAAGCTCACCGAATGTGGTTTGCTTGCATTTTCGAGGGTGCTCGGTTGTGGAGAGAGAATGGTAATAAACTAATAATGGACATCATAACAATAAAAGTGAAGAATGATAAAAGGGGAAGTCATATTAAATGTGATGTTTGGTTAAAAGTAAAGAAGTCATTGATGATTTTTGGTTTTTGAAAATTTTTAAAGGATAAGTAAGACATTGTTTTGGTTAATACTATGTTACAAATATAATTACTATTACTCCTATATTGGTTAAATATTTTAATAAAAAATAAAAATTAAAACACTCTTTCCCATCAAAATGAGAGAGGTTGTCTAGTTTTGTGGTATATCATACATTTTCCAACCACTCCACTCTATTATAAAATTCAAAACTTACCTTACAAAATATTCAACACGCATAGCCTATATGTTTTGTTTCTTAAGTGATTCATATAATTAAGGATGGAAGATGTAGGCAGTGGTATCTATGATGTCCACTCGAGGCTTAAAAATACGCCCCTTTGACCCGTGTCTCACAGCTCAATGAATGGTGTTGATGACTCTGCAGGTCGAGAGAAAAAATTGACACCCTCTATCTGCTGATAGGAGCTGCATAAATTCAAGTCAAACAATGTGCTGGCAGGTGTAATACTACTGCTGCTAACTGTACAATAGTGTTGGACGGAAATAAAATAGCTCCTGATCTCAAATTTTATCACTCTGAAATCAACCGTGATATGAAGTCACTCCTGGAGTATGAATTCTCTCAAGTTACCTTTTGCTGTTGTATTTTTCTCCATCGCTTTAGTTAGTTGAACCGGTTTTCTCTCAAGGACCATATTAGGCAGTTCCCAAGTCGGTAATGTCTTGAGGTGTGCTTGTGCATTATATACTACTACCAATAATAAGGGAGTTAGTTTCTGAGGAGACCGTCTCTATATAGAGACCAAACTAAATTATATAAGACAAATTCTCATTTGAGACAGGTCTCAAATGAGACCAAAGATTATATGAGACTGCTATTGATTGAATTTGTCGTTGGTGAGCTTTAAACCCGCCGATTTCCTTGATTGAATTTGTCGTTGGTGAAATTGACCAAGGAAATGATCAAGAAAATTGAACGAAAGATCAAGCAAATTGAACGTAAGATCAAATTAACTGAAAAATCAAGGCAAAACAAAAATACTCAAGAACATTGATTGAAAGATCAAACAAACTGCCTAAAAGATCAAGCAGAAACAGTAAATGCTCATTCCCCTGCTCTTGATCTCCACAAGGACAGGTCTCACCCAAGACTTTCTCATTATATAAATAGTGCAATAAAGAAAATCAAGGAGAGATCAATTTGTAATTTTTAAAAATTTTAAAAATCACGAGCGACAGTGTTTTGCTTCAGTGTGCTACAATGTTTCAAGTTAGAATGTTCATGTTTTATGTTAAAACGTCTATGTTTTATCTTTCATGTTTCAAGTTAAAATGTTCATGTTTTAAGTCAAAATGTTCCTGCTTTGTGTTTCAAAAAAAAATCATGTTTTAAGTTAATGTTCATGTTTTATGTTACAATTTAATCCGGTCTCTATATAGAGACGGTCTCTTTTGGTCTCTTCCAAAACTGTCATAAGGGGATGCATTAAATCACAAGTGTGCCTTTTTACCCTTTTTTGACGTAGATGCTCTATTACGGAGGCAGACCAAACAAAATGGAGGTAATTTTTTGACTTGAATTTATATTATGGTAGATCAAAATTTGGTATAAAAATATTTATTAATAAATTTATTCAAAAGTTAGGCTTAAAAATATATATTATTTAAAATGACAGGTACCATGACAATTGACAAGGGCTATGTCCGCCCCTGATTTCATGGGACTTACTCCTACCATATCTGGCCATTAACGGTGGATGCTTGATTTTCATGGTAAAAAATAGATTAAAAATAAGATTTGGAATTGGGGAGGACAAAGAATATCCTTTGATGTTCAAATTGATTTAAACAATTTAAACAGATGTGAGTGTGGCCGATACAACATGTGAAGGATGCATATATGAACTTTATCGTTCTGTGATTTTGGTGCCACACATTGGGAGAGGAGTGAGGAGTGACGTTAGATGATGGTCGGCCTCACAGCAATGCAACTTAGAGGTCGTTTGGTGTGCATCTACGTTTGGTAGGCGGTGATATACACACATATTTCCTTGCACATCGGAGAAGAGGATATGCATTGTGCATCAGAGAACCAAAGCGAACAAGAATTATATGCATACCATGATGATACTTTCAATGATTCTAAATTTAATGAGCCTATTATTTCAAGTTATGAGATGAGCTCATCCTTTACACCATGAGCTAGACATAATGTTACTCGATATACTTTAAGATGCATCGCCATGTAGACAATGTGTTATTTTAGTGACTTTGATTTTTGTTAGCAACCTACTTTAGTATATATGATGCTACTTATTTTCATGTTAGTTAGGCCCTGTTTGCTAGAACTTATTTCTTGCTGTACTGAACTGAACAGAATTGAACAGAACAGAATTGAAAATTGATGTATTGAAAAATGGAATTAGCATGACTGAATTAACCCAAATTACATTTTCATTGAACTGAGCTAAACTGAATTGAACTGAACTAAAATGAACTGATCTATAAATAAAATCTGGCAAACAGAGCCTTAGTCTATTATCATTTATCACCATTTTCTAAAGTTCATTATTTTCATGTTGTTGGTTTAGATTGTTTAAAATGTGGTAGAAAAATAATTCTAGTGAACAAATGTGGGTGATTGACTTCTTAGGTATGCTTGGTTATGAAACAAGAAAATCTACCTTTGAGAAGCACTAGACTTTAAAATATATTTTTCAACAACCGATTTTAAAATCTACTTATATGAAAAATCAATTTTTTTTTGAAAAATAATGATTACTTTCATTCAATTTCAAGGTCCTGGAAATCGTCCAGAAACGAATGACAAGAAACTTGAGGGTGTGACCCAAGAATCGTACAACATGGGGCTCGACTTTGCCTAGTTAGCTAGAGAGTGCGCTATAAAGTTTTCACTACGAGGAACCCAGAAGGGGCCTAGATAGTTGCTATTCTCTAACAAACTTCGAAGTCTATGAATCGTCTCCATGCAGTGCACTGAACAGACTGTTTCCTGGTGAATCATCTGCACTATGTGGAGGGCATCCCTCACCAGCTTGGCAGCTTCATCTCCGGCTGGTCTATCTCCGCGGCCAGGATGAGGGCTTCCTCTAGAGCAAGGCTTTCTGCGAGGGACGGATCACTGACATTCGGGATTCTCTGTGCAACACCCCGAATAAAGTTTCCATCAGAACCCATAGCTACCACCCCTATTCCCACGTCCCCATTCAGGATACCATCATCGAAGTTGATATGGATCCCTGGGTTTGGCGGTCTCAGCAACGTCTTCGGCAACAATGAAGCCGACGTCTCCTTCCTCCATTGCTGGGCCTCCTTGTAACTCCTCAGATTTGCCACTACCCCCGCGGCCATAACAGCTGACGCCGTGTGGGACTCCTCGAATATCTGCTTATTCCGCTGGAACCAGATACCGTCGCAGACCATGATCGCTAGTGAACAAAATTCATCATCTTCATCTTTTAGCAGCTTCCGAAACCTTTCCAAGTAACCCCACCGTGCTCAAGTTCTGCAATGGTATCTCCAGAATCTTCACCACCTCATCCGGAGTGAAAAGCTGGTTCAACAAGTGCGTCTTCCACCATCTTGTATCCCTATCGATCAGATCAGCCACCCTCTGCAAGTTTCCTGGAATAGCCTGCGGATGCTGGATCCAGAAGTTGCCCAGCCAAGGTATCCATGGGTCCTGACATATAGACGTGGCATTTCCCGAACCAATCGATCTCCTGGCACCAACCCCAAGGCTCCATGGATACTCCTCCAGGCCCAAGATGGCCTAAACCCGAGCTCCGAGGTCATCAAGTCGCCATTCCTGTAGTACTTAGCCTTGAGAACCTGAGCTAGCAGCGAATATGGCTGTGAGAGAAGCCTCCATGCCTGCTTCCCTAGAAGCGCTTTATTGAATGCCCCTAGGTCTCAAAAGCCCAATCCGCCAGCTCCTTTCGAACGCGACATCCTCTTCCAAGCCACCCATGGAATCTTCCGCTCCGTAGAAGATCCCCCCATCAAAAATTGCTCAATAGACCATGTATCTCCTCCACCACATAATCTGGAAGTTGGAAACAACTCATCGTATAACTCGGTATAGACTGTAGAACAGACTTTATCAGAATCTCTTCTGCCTGATGCGATCTTGGATGGACTGGAATATCTCCCCCTTCTTCCTTCCAATGACAGTAGGCAGCCCAAGATACTTCTCATGAGCCTCCACCTCCAGAATCTTTAGAATGTTACATATCCTCGGTCTGATATCCAAAGCCGTGTTAGGGCTGAACAGGACACCCGACTTATCCACATTTATCTTCTGTCCGGAAATGGCCTCGTACAACGCCAATGCCCACTGTATATGTCTCGCTTCCTCCTCCGACATCTCACCAAAGAGAATCTGCAAAGAACAGATGAGAGATTCTTGGTCCGTTAGGGGAAGCACAGGCTCCCCTAATCCGCCCCGCACTTGCCAAATCCGTGAGTAGCATCGAAAGTACCTCCGAGCAGATAATAAATAGGTATGGAGAAAGAGGGTCCCCCTGCCTAATACCTCTATTCGGCGTTAGCTGCCCAAACTCCTCGCCATTCAGGATGAATGAGAATTGCACCGAAGACAAACACTGCCGAATAATCGATACAAATCCTGGCGGAAATCCCAACTGCTCGAGTGTCCCCAGAACAAAGCTCCACTCAATCTTGTCAAAAGCCTTGCTCATATCCAGCTTAATACTCATCTCCCCTCTCCTTCCTGTCGTCTTCACTTTCATCGTTTGATGCAATTCGTGGGCCACCAGTACGTTGTCAGTGATCAATCTCCCTGGTATGAACGCCGATTGAGATGGCGAAATAATGTCTCCGATAATAGGCCCCACTTTATTCGCCACCATCTTCGATGCCAACCGGTACACCACATTGCATAAGCTGACTGGTCTGAACTGAGTGATCAGCTCAGGCTGCGAAACTTTTGGCAACAATACAATATGGGTGTAATTAACCCTAGGGTGTAAGTCACCCTTATTCAGAAAATCTAAAACACATGCAACTACATCTTTCTCAACTACATGCCAGGATTTTTGAAAGAAAATGGGGCTCATACCGTCTGGCCCGTGGGCCTTGAGAGAATGCATCTACTTCACTGCCTTGGAAACCTCCGCCTCTGTGTATGGCCAGATCAGCTTCCCCGCCATTTCCTGTGTGACCTTCCGAGGCATTCGTTCCAGAACCTACCTCGTTCTCCTCTCATCCGGCTCCGAAGACGAGAATAGACCCCCAAAATAGTCTACAATGATCTTCTCCATACTCCCAGGATCCGAGCGCAACACCTGTGCCGCATCTTTGAGGCCTGAGATGTGATTCCTCGACCGTCGATTTGTTGCGAATCGATGGAAGAACCTGGTATTTCTGTCACCCTCATTGTACTAGTGTTGTTTCGCCCGCTGCCTCCATTTTATCCCCTCCGCCTCCTGGAGAAACCTGTACTCTTGCCTGAGTGAAAACAGTTCATCATGGCTTTTATCCGTCGGGATCCTCATCTCTAACTCGTGGATCAGCTTCTTCAACTCCTCTATCCTCTTTGCACTGGCTGGGAATTTACGACGATTCCAGTCCTTAAGTCTCACTGCACATCTCTCCAGCTTCTCTGACAGGTGTATGTTATCATCACCCCAAGACTCATGGATCTTCATTTCACATTCCTCGGACTTCACCCAGAATGCCTCAAACCTGAACCGTCTCTTCTTCCTGGTTCGGTTCACCAAAGGGTCTCTAGCCCGTAGTTGGACTAATACTGCCATATGATCGGATGAATGCATCTTCGCTGTAGAGATCGTCGACCACGAAAAAGCATCTAGTAATGCCTGGTTCCTAGTGGCTCGGTCAAGCTTAGCCAAAACCGTTGGCTCATTCCGATGAATCCTCACCCAAGTAAAATCTAAGCCCTCATATCCAGTACAAGTCATGTCCATCAACTCACAAAACTGCAGCGCATCCCGAAAGTTCTCGATCTGTGCCTCCGGTCTCGGGCCCCTTCCTACAAACTCCTCCTGAGAAAGGACCTCATTAAAGTCCCCCATGCAAACCCAAGGAACACCACTATTCCTGAGAAAGGACCTCATTTCAGGCTTGTGGGCGAAGCGCTGTATTCGGTTCACAGTAAACCCTTATAACTCTGACTGTCACATCGCAAAAGTAGGCAAACACATCAATGCAATAATGCGACGAATACTGAAACTCCACTTTTATTTTTTTATTCCATAACAAAGCTATGCCCCTAGCCTTACCTTGGGCATCCACCACCACATCATCAAAATTTAACTGACTTTTAACCCTATCAATAACAAAACTAGAACAATGCGTCTCACAAAGAAAAACAAGTAAAGGTGTTTTCAAGCGCACTATCGTGCGCAATTCCTGAACTGTCTTAGTGTCCCCGAGGCCACCTTGACAGTTCCAACTCAGCAGACTCATGGCTCTTGGCGGGACTGGGCCTCGCCAGTCTCCGCCTAGGTAGAGAGAGAATTGTACTCAAGGGCAGTATTATCAATGCAAACCCTAGTTTTTTTCACTCTCGCTTCATCTCCGTCCTTCGTGTCCACTATCTCAATCAGCTCCATTTTCCTCTTCACCGGACCTGGCTCCTTCGCCGACGCCCCCTCGCCACCCTCGGGTATCATTCCCCCAAGCCCCGTAGCCTCTGTGTTAGCTTTACCACGCCCACGACCTCTCCCTCTCGTCCCGCGTCCAGCTCCCGGCTTTGCTCTATTTTTTGCCATTTTACTGACCTGTTTCTCCAACAACCTCGCCGAAGTATCCATTTCCATCTGAACTGGTACCAAAAATGGGCTAAGTGGTGACACTGGCTGTGCCGCTAGCTTGTGATTTCTCGGTGGTGTCACCACCACTGCCGCGGAGGCAGAGAATCTCATAAACATCACCTCACTTTGCAGATTGCTATCCCCCTGATGTTCCCCCCGGTTTCGCATCAGCATGGTCTCATCCTCATCCATCCCGAGCACCTGAGCATCATGGACCAGCCCTGGTGGTTCAATGACTCCCCCGTCCGGCTCGACACACATCAGCTCGTTGTCCTCCAGGCTCTTAAATGCAGCTTCTTTGTCTTCTGTCATGAGTGGTGATGCCGCCTGGTCTGTCAGCAGCTCAATCTCCGACGACTGCGGCTTCCCCTCCTCAAGGTTGAATTGGATATGTTCCAAAACTTCCCTAACCCGACTTTCCTGTGTAATTTGCGCTCCTCTTTCGAGTTCTTTTCGAAACTGTTCCAGCACCCGTCGTTCAAAAAAAAGGCGCATATTTCTCCAAACTATTCGATGTAACTCTATCGCCCTTTCCACGTCAATACTTTCAAAATCCCCGACCAGTTCAGCGGCCGTCGCTAGCCTGGGTTCGATCTCCATCCCTGCGGCTTGGTTTGTCACAGTCCTTCCCGCACGATCAACCATCATCCCTGCACAATCTCTCCCTGCACGAGGCTGCTGCTGTTCATTCCACCGGCCCCGCAGCTGCTCCCAGTGGCCACGATTGTTCGGAAAAAGGGTTCTGCCTCAGTTTGAGGCGCATCCCTTTCGGATTATTAACAAAATTTCTCATCTCCGGCGGCACCTCCCACCTCGCCGAGCTGCTTCCGACTAAATGACCAATAATCCCACAATATTCATAAAAATTGGGAAGCTTTCATATTGCAATATCAGCATGGTTGAAGCCCCAGGTGGAATCTGCACCCTTTTCAGGGTTTCGTCACGTCGATTTCGCATTGAATCCTGAGAAATTTCCCGACGAGTTCCCGTCGACATCCTTTTCCACATCGATAAACCTCCCGATCGCGTTTCCGATGTCTCGTGCTGTCTTCAAATTCATCTGGTCCTGAGTTGGCTTATGTGCGATAATCCAAAACGGAACCCGATCAAAAACCACATCCGTCGGCACAACATCTCCTCGTGATTCTTGCAGCATGAGGAGATTGTTTTCAAGGAGCCATGGCTGCGTTTCCCTCACTGTGTTCCTCGCACCAATATTCGGAAAGGCAAATTGAAAAAGATTATCCGCTAGGGTTTTTACCTTCAACTCCGTTGGTAGCCGCCATGCCCTACCGAAGCAAGTTTGCACATCCGCCGCCGGTATCCTCCTCGGCGACATCAACTTCCCAATCAACAGTTTCCTGTTATCTATCGTTGGAGCCCGCCGCTGGGGTGCGAGCGGCGCTTTCTGCTCCTCCTCCGTGAGCGAAAGCCCAGCGTACAGCGTTGCGATCACGTCTGTGTCAGTCATCTTCAAGATTCGGCCGGAATTACAGAGCTTGCCGTGAAAACCGTGCAAAAATTGCAGGTATCGTCGTCCTCTTCACCATTAAACCCTATGGGTTTTTTTTTCCTGAGAGAGAAACGTCCGTTGCGTCTGGATTTAGATGGCTGAATCAATTAGTCGTCCGCCACATCTTACAAAATTATAACCGCCGGTAATCGGAAATCTATAATCTACGATGGTTCTAGTACGACGCTACGATGGGAGTATAATGCATATGAAAAATCGATTTTAAAACGCTACTATTGAAAAATCGGTTTCAAATTCTACTTTTGAAAAATCGATTGTATTGTCAACTTTTCAAATTTAGATACTTCTGCTTTTGGAAATTAAAAAATTTTCTTCAACAAATCAATTATGAGAAAGTCTTGGGTGAGACCTGTCCTTGTGGAGACCAAGAGCAGGAGAATGAGCATTTACTGTTTCTGCTTGATCTTTTAGTCAGTTTGTTTGATCTTTCAATCAATGTCCTTGAGTATTTTTGTTTTGCCTTAATTTTTCAGTTAATTTGATCTTTCGTTCAATTTGCTTGATCTTTCGGTCAATTTTCTTGATCATTTCCTTGGTCAATTTCACCAACGACAAATTCAATCAAGGAAATTGGCGGGTTTAAACCTCACCAATGACAAATTCAATCAATAGCAATTTCATATAATTTTTGGTCTCATTTGAAACAGGTCTCAAATGAGAATTTGCCATCAAGTATTTAGGTAATTGATCCCTGAACTAAACTTTGTTCCCTTTTTGTTTCCCAAAAAACCTTCTCGTATTTTATAAGATTTTGTCCCTTTTCTTATATTTTTCTTCCCGTGGTTGTCATCCCTAAGTCTTGACTTCCCGCCAGTTTACTTGTTCCTTCGACCCTCTCTCTCCGCCTCCCTCCTCCCTTTGTCAGTATCTGCTATTGAGTTACAATGTTGTGGGTCGACAAGTACCGCCCTAAAGACCTAGACAAAGTCATTGTCCATGAAGAAATCGCTCAGAATCTCAAAAAACTGGTAACCTCATCGTATAACCACTTTTCTCCCTTCTTCAGGGATCAATTGTATGTTTAAATTTTGGGTTTCTGGCTCTACAGGCAGCTGAGCAAGATTGCCCGCATTTGCTCTTTCATGGTCCATCTGGGTCGGGAAAGAAAACCCTAGTTATGGCGCTGCTTCGCCAGATGTTTGGACCCAGTGCCGATAAGGTTTTCATTTGCTTTGGCTATGCTTATATTTCTATTTTACTCCCATTTGTACATCGATGTAAATGATGGGGTTGATTGTGTCTGCAGGTGAAGGTTGAGAATAAGACTTGGAAAGTGGATGTAAGTCATATAATTTCTATTTACCTGTTGTTATTCCAATTCATTTAACGATAATGTACATGATTCTGAGACTATTTGAAGTCAGTTTGATTTCAACACTTGTGAGCTTCATAATACTTCTTTTACTATTACGTAACAGTTGAAACTCTAATAAATTCTTTTCTAATTGTCAAATTTCATACAGTATGGATTATCAGCAAGCTTTTGCTTTGCTGACTTGATTTGTTTTTATTGGAAGCTTTAATAGTCACTATCTAATTCATGCCAAAAGTCCCTGTGGAAAGTAAATTACATTCAGTTTTGCTGGTTATTTTCTTATATATTACCTCCCTTAAGCTTTGCTATCTTTTGACCTATAACTTTTTTTTTTTGGCTTTATAACTACCTTGATAAATTTTAAATTAAAAAGGGTTTCTTGCCTTTAAAGTTATATCAACTTCATTAAAGTATTTTGGTTTTGAGGGTTCTCTTTTCAGGCTGGGACTCGAACTATTGATGTAGAGTTGACGACACTGTTGAGCTCTCACCACGTAGAAATGAATCCTGCCGATGCCGGATTTCAGGATAGATATGTTGTTCAAGAGATAATTAAAGAAATGGCAAAGAATCGGCCCATTGATACCAAAGGAAAGAAGGGATTTAAAGGTAACCAAACTGTAGGCATTGGATATTGCATGATTGCTATACTCTAGGTCTGGACCATGTCTATTTTGTGTCTAGAATGCACGACAAAGTATGGGAGTTTAAGGGTGTACACTTCTCAGTTAGAGCCCCCTTCATTGGCTATAGTATTGGCTTGCATACTAAGGGTATGCAAGATGTATACTTGTTTGAAGAATAAACTTGCAAACTATACATACCCCTGCTAAGCTCAAAGATTCTTTAACAAGACACGGGGGACATAAAGTGAAAAATAGGATGTATTTCTTATCAATTTATCACTGTCTACCTAGAAGTTTAACATTAATATTGGAAGTATTCATGTGAGCTGAAGTTGCGGGTTTAGTTTCTTATTCATCCTCTTGTAAGTATATAGTGGAGGGTAGTGACTGGTGTGCACCGTATGATTCCCAGTTATAGAAACTATTGTTTTGAACGACCTTCAAAGTTCCCTGAAAGCAGCAGCCACATACATAATGAAATAACTTAAAAAATCATCTGTACACCTTGAACTTCTATGATATAAGATGTGTGCAAATTTAGGGTCAGTGGGTCACAGTGACAGGATCCATTTGTTCATAATTGTCACTGTAGTATGTCACCTGGCTTCCCGAATTAGACAGCAAAACAGTATTTAACTTGAATCTGTGGTGAAACGTCATGGTTTGGACTGGTTTCTCTGCAGTGAATGATGTGATCTTCATATCTCTGGCAACACAGTTAAGTTCTTATGCATATATGTTAATTTGTGTTGATAATGTTTATGTATGCTGTTGAATCGTCCAAGTATCTTGTGATCTTGATTTTTTATTTGTGGTAAACTCTATTCAACTTTTATGTTAATTGTGTCAACATGGGCATAGATTATCTATGTAGATTCTGGTGTTTATTATCCTTGCTGTTGGTGATGTTTTCCCCTCTTTATGCTGTTGGTTTTCCAGTTTTGGTGCTTAATGAGGTTGACAAACTCTCTCGAGAAGCCCAGCACTCACTTAGAAGAACAATGGAGAAATATAGTTCATCTTGCCATCTGATTCTTTGCTGTAATAGTTCTTCAAAAGTCACTGAAGCTGTACGCTCTCGCTGTCTCAATGTGCGTATAAGTGCACCAACTAATGATCAGGTTAGTGAGACTAGTATTTTGGTCAACGATCTTGCTAATTGATCCCTGGTTATTATCTGTACTAGTTTTATATTTTACTTAACTAATTTTGGCTCGGCGACTCTAGTATGAAACACTAGGCGACTTATGTCATGGGAATCATGTTTCAGAGTATAACCTTATTTTAATTATATAATTTATTTAACCTTTGTGAGCCTTCAAGCTTCAACATAATTTTGGAGACGGAGAATAGAGATTGAGATGTAAATATGTATATGTTGCAAGAAAAGTTTCAGCTGCATTTTTTAAAGGTTAATATTTCTTCACTCCCTCAACCACCCCTAAAAAGAAGAAATTGCCTCGCCCAGAATAGGTCAATGAAATGGCTAACTAATACTGTAATTTCTATTATGTATCCTAGCCCTTTTAAGTACCCATTTTTGAGAAGTTGTAATTTTAGGTTGTTAATGTAGGTTAACAATTCTTTTTTATTCATATATAAAAAATACCCATATTTTGTGATTCTCCCTGAAAGGGACAATCTGGATAGCTTTGAAGATAAGTCTGATAAGATCCTTCCATAATAAGGCAAGACAAGCGCAAGTATAACTGTTCTAAGTAGTCAATTCAGCAACTAATCCTTGTGATATAAGTCGCCTAGTGTATAAATCCATAACAGCAACTAAATACCCCAACACTGCTGCCTTAACAATCGAGTCCACCCACAATTTCACAGCCCCAACATGTAAAATTCTTTTATTTAATCCAAGTATCCAACCAAAGATAATATACAACAGCCACCATTTCGTGAAGCCTTTTTTTTACAACTGAGCTGTGACTGCCACAGCATTTCATTGTTACCTGTGATTACTTTGTCGATTTATTGACTTCATGCTCGATAACTGTGAGTTGTCACTGATGTTCAGACTAATTCCCCACCTCTCTCTCTGTCTCTCTCTCTCTCCACTCTCATGTTTGTGTATGTGCGTGTGTGGTGATAGATTATCAAGGTTTTGGAATTTATCGGGAAGAAAGAAGGTTTGCTCCTCCCTCCTGGATTTGCTCTACGCATAGCTGAAAAATCAGATCGGAGTTTAAGGAGAGCTATATTATTGCTGGAGACTTGCCGTGTTCAACAGTAAATTCTTAAAAAAATTCCTTTTATAATATACAGAAAATTCGTTCACGTTTTCTGCAACTGATTCTGATCAATACAATCTGTTATAACTAACTAATGGTATTTTGACCCTGGATATTACTACTTAAGGTATCCTTTTTCAAGCAACCAGGCAATATCCCCAATGGATTGGGAAGAGTATGTGACAGAAATAGCATCTGATATAATGAAAGAGCAAAGCCCTAAAAGGTTTTCTCAAGTTCCTTGATTCACATTTGTATTACCTTCTGGATGTGCACATTATCTTCAGAAAATTATTTTCAGCGCATTATAAGTATAAATGATTGATGCACCATGAAATTCAAAATTTTCAAAAACATTTATAAGAGCAGTGATAGTGCTGGGCTTAAAAAAAGACCTAGAATGTGTGTAGATTAGTAAATTGGACGGTATTAGACTCAATACAAGTTAGTGTGCTCTGGTTATGAAATGTCTCATTAACCTAAATGGCAGTTAAATCCTAATTCAAATATACACTATGGGTGCTGATGGATCATGATAGCTAGATGCAAAAGGTAACAACGTAATCTTTATAATAACCAACCCTCTACTGAGACACGACTTAGCTATTGTTGTTGATGATGTTATTAACCATCTTTCTCTTTGTTGTAATTAGAGGGAGTCTATACATCGTTGTACCTTTCCCACCTCGATCGGTTGGATGCTTAACACTAAACCCAATTGGTTAAAGTCATTTGGTCACCTCTGTTAAATTCCCACACTATATTGTTTGTTCCTTCAAGTTCCGATAAATTTAAGCTAAGGGTCCAAAATAATAACTTTTTAATTGTATGCCTAACTTTTTACCAACCTCGGGCTTTTCCAATTGAATATGCTCATGCAAACTTGATGCCGTTTAAGATTTCAAGACAACATTCTCTAAGACATCAGATGTGTATATATAAATTGAACTTCAATACGATGCACCTAGAATCTGGCAAAGAATAGAGGCTAAAGGGGCTGATGATTTTCCCAAATATATTACTAAGATTGTCCTCTTAAATGTCCTCTTGAGTGAAGAAAGTTTTTAGGGATTGGGATCATATTCTTTTTGATGTATTTGCTGTCATCAAATACAGTAAAGAGCAGGACTATTACTATTACTTATTTTAATGAAGGGTACCCACTTATTAATTCACTTGTTTTTGAGGACTGAGTATTGCATAATTGGCTAGCTTTTTCTTGCACTTTAATGAAGTGTCAAGAATTAACTTAGATCAATTATATGGCCTACTAATTTATGCTTAACGAGTTGGAAATTACCCTGTGCAGGTTGTTCCAGGTACGAGGAAAGCTGTATGAACTTCTCACCAATTGCATCCCAGCCGAAATTATATTAAAGGTTTCAGCTTGTTTTCTTGACATTTCCATCTCCCAGCTAGGTTCATTTGCTTAACTAGGACATAATTTGATTTCAGAGGCTACTTTTTGAGCTGTTGAAGAAGCTGGATTGTGAGCTGAAACACGAAGTATCCTATTGGGCTGCGTACTATGTGAGTAGTTCATGTTTACATTATGTTACTTGTGTTTTTTTTCTTGTCAAATGCAGTGAGACATTTGGCTAGGTGTAGTCTCATGTTTAGTTTACTCATGTGCTCATTAACTTTTTCTTCCTTATTTTTTTCGTCCATGCTAAATAGGTTCTGCATTAACTCTTTGTGTTCACTTTGAAGAAAGAGCTTTCTACAAAACTACACATATAAAGTTGGTTACTTATATGATCCTTGTACCTTTTGAGTGAAATAGTGGTCCTTCAAGTTCAACCAAGTAACTGGATGATATGTAGTTACAAGCACCTCATTTGTTATCTTGATTTCTTTTTTCTTTTTTCAGTTTCAAACAAAGTGATTGTTTAAATGATTAAGTCCTTGTTACTGTTTTGGTCTGGCAGTAGTTTTGACCATTTCTTTCACATTTTGCCCATTTTTACAGGAACACAGAATGCTCCTTGGACAGAAAGCTATATTTCACCTTGAAGGTATTTGTGTTTTTACCTGAATCAAAAGGGGATTACTCTACTGAATCCAGAATCCTAGTAATTAATTTGCCAATTATCTGACTGTTACTTTGCCATGCTTAACAACAGAGGAATTGATTATGGACATTGGGACAATTTGTAGGCTTTGTCATTGTTTGTTGTACATATTTCAAATGTGGATTGTGCATAATGTTCATTGAATTTTTTTTAATTTGCTGCCTTATAGATATGAGAGGGTTGTTGATGACAGCCATTGTTCATAATAAAATTCATTTCTTTGTTCCATAAGGTCTTATGGATTTTGCCATTGAGACTACTTTTAATTAAAAGTGCTCACGAAAATGGTATAGGATCTACAACCTAGGCTAGGCTCTTATAACACTTACTCAGAACCATTTTTCTTGAAAAAGGGAAGGTAGATAATGTGGCTGAAAAATATTTCCACCAATATTCATTTGTGTCCATTTTATGGATGGGTGCGAAGTATAGAAAAAATTGCAGCTTCTTACATTATAAGGAGGTGATTTGGCACTTCTGTAAGCTACAAATGTTCTTGAGAATGATTCTCAGACATTACTATACCAAAAGTGTTACAATTATGTGGTTGCTCTTAGAGTGAAAATGGCTAAGTTTACTGTCAGAATAGGGGGTCTTTTGGTGTTCTCATTCATATTTGACTGTTAGCTGTAAGTATTGCCGACAGTGACCAACCGTTACTTTTGGTGTTCTCTGTTTTCTGTAGCGTTTGTAGCCAAGTTCATGAGCATCTACAAGGGGTTTCTCATTGCCAATTTTGGCTGAAAGAGTGAAAGATGTTGTGGTGCTAATCAGAACCATTTTGAATTCAGGCAGCAAAATGGAACCATTATGAACCATTTGGTTTACATTGCATCGGTTATGTATGTACTGTTGCTTCTCTGACTTGCTTTATGAGGCACGCAAAGTCAAGTTTCTTATTTAAAATTTATAAAACCATTAGTACGAATTCAAACTCATCTTTATAGTTTATAGATCCCGTTATTTATTATTCGACCAAAATAATTTCAATAATGGGTTTGCAAGAAGTCGAGATATTCAAAGGTGAATTAATCTGAGTACTGTTTGTTGGAAAGATATAAGCCGTTTTTTTCAGTCAACTACGATAAATTTTGATTGAATTTTTGAATGTATAAATAAATAAAAGTATTATCGTGTTTAATATTGTTGGAATCGTCATAACATGTAGTTTATTAATATTAAATTTTTTATATCGTGATAATATACGTATTTAAAAATATTAGCAATTTTTAACGTGTATTGAAGACTGTGAAAAGTCAGCTGTGCACATCACAGCTAGTACGGAGGGAGTATTAAAATTGAACTGTATAAATAAACTATTTCGTATAAAGTTAGAAAGGCAAACAAATTTTACAAACACACAAACTAACATCATAAATAACTATATGAGAACTTATTCATCCTACTATAAGATTATAGTGGGACAGTTGCATCCAAGACTTTGCATATTTTTATTTATCTAAAATTATTTACTAATATAATTACTTTTTTTTTCTTAAAATTACACTAAAATAAAACACACAAACAAAAACATGATCAATGACTTGGATTATAATAATTCCTATACTTTCATTCCTCAGCTCTTGGATTATAAGTATTTTTTATTATCATTCCCCCTTTAGCAACCAAGCCAAAAATGATGTCTCGGTGCCTTGCTAAACAGCTTCAGGTCAGCTGATCCACTTCACAAAGGGATAATTTCCTAAGCAATAAGCACCTAAAACTGCTCACGCAATCATAATGGGCAGCAGATCTTAGACATGAACAATATAGTACTATTATAAAGCCTAATCAACTCAGCGGCAGACTCATCAACTCTAGTGGTAAATGCTCTAATCTTGAACATGTTCTACACTGCAATGCATTAGAATAGGTTCTACATCTTCACTCTCAAGGAAATGCAAGATATCTCAAACCCGCTTTTAACAGTAACTGTAAATTGTAATTCCTTTGGTATCAAGATCTACCTACCTACCTAAATTCCTTTGGCAGGGAAAATTTCCTAAGCTATTGGTACAGGTAGCTATCAATCCCCACTGTATATTAAAAAAATAAAATACTTTTTTTTTACATTTCGAAATATGCTGCACTCAAATCAAAGGCAACGTATGCTAGATTTAGTGATAAGAAATAGCATTTGGTCTAATAAAATCACCTTATTCTTCTTTGTTATAAAAGCTGAAACTTAAATCTGAAGCAATCAGAGACAGGAAACTGTTCCATCTAAGTTCGTACAATTGCAGAATTTGAAACTACGTAGCATTACTATTGGTGAAAAACTGATGCTGCAGCTTTCAAGTAAACAGAATACGGGAGCTTCCTCATCACCGCTCACTGCTATCACAGCTCCCAAAACAATAGTATTAAAACTGGAACTGCATCTCTGAGCTATATCCAAGAGCTTCAAGATGAGCAGCCATTGCCTTGTTCATTGGTGGAGGTCCACATCTCAATACCTGATAACACAGCAAAATTAGTGCTTAAAGTTATTTTCCAAAAACAATATAAACATCAAGACTATATCATCAGAGTGTTCTTCCAGGTAAGGGTATTGTTGCTTATTTACCTTAATATCAGATGCTGGTGCAGGGCAATGTTCTTGAATCATCTCCTTAGAGACAAAGCCAACACCACCATTCCAAGATTCAGGAGGCTGCACAGTTAGAATTAGAGAGATGTCAAAAATGCAATGGTTTATTTATAAAGAAAAATACAAATCATACTTGTTGAATTGTTACTTCATGGAAGCAGAATAATCTTCAGACCATCAAGTCCATTGAAAAAAATTCTTTCCCTCCCATAAATTCAAGTTCACTTCGAAATACTTCGGAAAGGGGTTTGTATCTTACTATTTGTAGTAAGTGAACATGTGAACATTTTAATCCAGAACGTAATTTCACTTGACCCTAAGCCCCTTCATAAATATTTTTCCTACAGTCCAGAGTGACTAAGCACCCTCAACTTGTCAATCATTCAGTTTAGAATATTAACGCCAATGAAACTGGGAGTTGGGGATAATTTTCTTTGGATTGAGAACACCCTGAAAAAACCAGTATGATTTAAAGTTCTGGCATGGATAATTCTAAAAACTTTGTTTTTATACTTCACTCTAGAGTAGAAACCCTAATTGATTTCACTAGCACTGTGCTGTAAAATAACAATCACTGGACAGCACTGTTGGTTATCACCAGTTTTCATGAATAAAATTAAACATTTCACAAAAAGCAACAAGTAGTTGCAACTCGAGAAAGAAGAAAAATCTTGGTTTAAAACAGAATGTATGATTTAAAAAGAAAACCAACAATGAGAAATTCCATTAGTTAAGAAACAATATTGAGCAGCTAGACACCACACTAACCTGATTAAGTACATAGTAGATTTTGAAGCGAGAAGCATACTTTTCAGCCATATTATCCAACTTTTCCTGCAGAAAAATCAAACAGAAACATATATCATGTTTATGGGCTTAAACTTAGCCACAATTATCAACAAATAATCAGATGATTTTTTTTATTCTAACCAAGTGAAAATTTTTGTGAAATCCCTCAAAGAGGGAAAAAAATGTAATAATAATCTGACAAATTTAGAGCAAGAAGAACTTGGTGGTTACCAATATTGGGGCCACATATTACCAATAAAACAAATCAGATTCTTCAAAAGAGAAAACATAAATAAGAATTTGAACACCAAAAATTAACAGTACAAACAACAAAAGAAATTACCTTCAATAGAATGTCCTCATATGCTACATTAGCATAAATGAGGTGCACCATTGTTTTGTCATCTGGGTTCTCTAGAATAGCTCTAGCAACCTAGAGATGACAAAAATAGCAGGTCAGATTATATGAAGAATGATGCCATCTCAGAATCTGAAAACAACCAATTTCAAAACAAATCTGAAAGAGCGTTGATATATACCTGAAACATTGGTGTAATACCAGAGCCTCCTGCAAGCATTCCGAAAGCTCTAACTTGTCCAGGTTGATATTTAAAACGACCCTGGCACAGAGAATACAACAGGTTGTCAAAACGAATATAAGTAGGTAGTTGGCAAATAAATGCTTAAACGGCCATCCAAAAAACAAAAACAAAAACAAATACATGAGAGCAGACTTGTCTAAGGTCCCTGGAGAAGATATTATCTAATGGCACATATACATAATAGATTGGGATGCATCATTACATGTATAACTCATTGTTAGCATGTAAACTTTAAAAGTCATCCAAGTGAGTACTAGACAATCAACCAAAGAAGAACTCACATAAAAAGTATGCTACAGAATAGCACTGTACACAAAAGAGCGATAGAGAGTAAGATCTGACCTTAGGTCCTTTAACTTCCATATAATCACCAACACGCATCTCTCTGAAATGGTGGGACATCCTTCCTTGAGGATACATCTAGATGTTTTGTTTTTAAAAGAGAGCAATCAGACTAAATTACAGCCAAACCAAATTCTGCAAAACAAATATTACTCTTATATGATAATCACACCTTAATAACTAGTTCGAAATACCCAACATCCGTGTCCAAGGTTGTTGGAGTGTAGGGCTTAATGACCTCTTCACCTTGACCATCAACACCTTTGCAGCTTATATGCTGTCCAATGGGGAGACCCAATATAGAGGTGGGCGTTGGGAGTTCAAACTTGAACTCCGCTACATTATGACTCAGCTGAGTACGCTTCACAAGCTTGAATTTCTTAAACTTCTCAGGATTTAAGCAAACTGTTCATCCAAAAGTAACAAAATTTCCCATTTAGTCATTTAGCCAAATTCGATTAACTTTTCATAAAAATTCAATCGTGTCAGAGGGGTCGTAATAAAGCAACCTATCCAACCAAGCAAATCTATAAGGGAAAAGAATAGGATTGAGTCGAAGAGAAAGACCGTTGGATTTGGTGGAGGAGAAGAGGTAATAAGCAGCCCCAACAGCAACAACGGCAACGACAACACCCAAAATCTGGGCCTCAGTTGTATCGAAGAGAACCATGGTGAGAAGCCTGTATGTTGACAAACAAATGAATGAATTCTACCAAACTAGGATCCGAAACAAAGGATACATCTTATAGACTGTATAGATGGAAAATGCATTAAAAATCGTACCAACGTCAGGAATGGCCGAATGGGAATGGCCAGAAAATTGACGCAGTCAGTCACGCAGCCACTCTTGAAAAAAGTTCAGAAAATTTAGAAACACGAATCCAATTGACGGGAATCATATTAAATAGAGAAACCAGGGGAAATTAAAAGGTTAGGTGACGACAACCAATAGCCTCTCTTGTGTCACCTACACCTACCCACCCTGCCTTCATTCC
The DNA here is from genome assembly GCA_963678965.1 of Cruciata laevipes. Taxonomy (NCBI): domain Eukaryota; kingdom Viridiplantae; phylum Streptophyta; class Magnoliopsida; order Gentianales; family Rubiaceae; genus Cruciata; species Cruciata laevipes. The sequence goes on along the minus strand of OY787632.1, from coordinate 13,751,101 downwards.
CCGGTTTCGAACAATCCCAGTACCACGTGCGCCATTTTTATTTATTTTTTAATAAACAAGCGACTTGATCGCTCAACAAGAGTACTAAATAAACACCAAACTTTTAGAGCTCGAACGAAGCTGAAACTTCACCAATCACAAGAGATATTCATACATAAAGACTCGAGAGATCATAACAGGCTTAATAGCGCACCAAGAAAAAGCATACATGGACGCGTTGTTTATGCCACAATTCTATTAAATTAAGTAGTGCATAAAAACAAAGGCGGAGAAGAGATGAATACCATAAATCCCAACAATTAATTGGTAATATACCGATTCCTGAATCAGTTACCTATTGACCAAGAACCAAACCAGTAGGCTGAGAGCTTCTGTAGGAGTTCTTCCACCGTACGCCAGCTCCAGTTAGTCCCTTTGAATTCAGTAACCACTGCAAACACAATCCCCGTGTAGAGAAACTTGATCGGGATGACGAGGATTGAAAAGGGGGAGCACAGAGGAAGGCCAGAGGAGAAATTAAAGAGGGAGGAGGCCTGGCGATTAGCAAGTCCAAAGAGAACAAAACACAATGGGGGTGTTTGGTGATCAGCCGTTAGCCGTTAGCTGATTTGACTAAATGATTATATTAGCTTATTTGACTAGTTGATTGCATTAGTTGATTGTATAAATGTGTTTGATGAATTAGCTAATAGATGATAGCTGTTTGTTTGAAAAATATTGTAAAATGACGTATAAGGGCTTGAATTTATTTTATATATTAATTTATTTATAAATAGTAATGTCTTAAAAACGAATTAAATGAGAATTATAAAGTATGATTGTTGGTACATAAACGAATTATTTATATATTTGTTTATGGTCATTTGAACAAACTAAATTAATAAACTTTCAATGAGTATATCATCTCTTAATTTTATATAAAAAAATTATTTAAATATTTGTGTAAAATATATCTCTAATTAAATAACATAAGATATATCTAATTATATACTAAAATTTAACAACAATAGTATACAACTAGAATTAATTATAACATATTAATTATATGGTTAGTAATCAAATAAAAAAATTTAACAAGAAAAATAAATAATTAAAATGGTCAAACGTACATGAGGAATAATTAAACATCTTTACGTTTATTTTTGAAAAGGAAAAGTGTGCCCATTTTTTAATAAGAAAACGCAGAATTGGAAAATCAAAGAGAAAGGGATAAAAGTTTAAGTTTTCAAGGTAAAGACAAACAGCTAATTGAAAACAATCCTTTCTTGAGCGTTTTGAAAATTAGTTTTTTGAGCCCAAACAGTTAATCCAAACAGCTCTTCACCAAACACTTTTAGTAGCATTTTGAGTTGGTCAAACAGGTAATTGAGCTCAAACAACTAATTTTGCCTCAAAAAGCTCTTCACCAAACACCCTCAATATTCTTTATGGGTTTTGCTATTTACACCCCATTTGACCAAAAAGTGGGGTGTAAACAACTTTGGTAAGGTAAAAAGTAACCCCACTAACTAGTTTGTCATTTTTAAATCTCACTTTGTTTTTCTACCCTTTCTTATATTTAACAACTCTTTTCTTTTATATCTTTATTTCAATCATTATTAATAGATTACTAAAATAATTTTATTTATATATTGAAAATAAATAGAGGAATTGTAATATATATTATACTGTTTTTTAGACTTTGAATTCCAATAATTGTGATGATCAGAACGTAACTTTCCCCATTTGATCCACGCCTTTCTCTCTCTGAAAAACATATGTTCCTCCTTCTCTCTACACTTAAAATTTCTCCGACTAGTGTTCTACTATTCTGCCACCGTGGTTTTGCCCAATTTAGACTGTTCTGACACAATAACGGTCAGAAACGATTAGATTTCCTCCGCGCCCATGGCGGCGCCTCCGCCCACCGCGGTGGGAGAAACCCAGACAAATAGTTTCTCAACGCCCTAGCCCATCGTCCCCCTCAGCTTAGCTCTTCTCTCCCATCGAATCTTGAAATTATCCCCAAAACCCTTTACAAAGGAGAGATATCTTGCATTGTAACCCACAGTGAAGCTGAAACCCTTGCTTCCCATTACTGGGAGGTCGTCGCCGTACCTCTCAAATATATAATTTATATTCACTCACTACCTCCACACACAACTAAGCATATAGTGGCAAGTAAGGTTCGTTCCACAGAGAAAATGATAGTTCTACGTATATATTGTATCATACATATACATATACATATATAAAAGCAATGTAAACAATGGGGTTTGAGTTGAGTTTGTGTAAGAAACACTACTATGTAAAGTAACTAGAGTTCTAGAGTTACAACTAGTTTAGCATTTAAGGATTCAACTACAGAATTAACTAATGAGAATACTAAACTTGGATATATGAGATTGGTGATTTCTTATTATGGAATTTCCTCAAACTTTATCATGTTGCTTGAGAATGGTGATTGTTTGTAGTGAGAAACTATCTTTAACCATAGCTATGAAAGATGAAAGCATCTTATCAACTTCAATTGACAACTTTACTAGATGATAGCAACTAGTTCAATTGATCAATATCATTTCAAATTAGATGTTTCTGAAACTTACCCATGCAATTTGATAACAAACTTGACATAGGTACAATGCTAATGAATGATCTTAACAACAAATACAATTGATAACAACATGCATTTGATTCCTAATTTACTACTCTTACATAGAAAGAATAATAACATTCCAACCATGGAAAAGCAATATCAAACACATACCCAACACATATCTATCACTAGGAAATCATTCCTAATCATTTCAAGCATCAAATACACATATAAATTATGATCATTCAATAGCAAATCACCATTTCTAAGCTTCATAAATCATGTTCTCAATCCATAACAAGAAGTCCAATCACATATACCCAAGGTGGGTTTTAGCTTACAACCATAATTAGATAATCACAACCATAATTAATACAACAAACCATGATGAATTCAAAGATCAAAATGAAGAGAAAAGTGAAGAAAGATGGAATTCTCTGTCTAAAAAACGATCCTCTAACAATTGAGGATAAGTCCTTTTTATAGTCCAAAACAAATAAAATTAAAGCAAAACAAAATGCAACTTGCAGGACATTTTCGCGGACCGCGAGAAATCCTTCGCGGCTCGCGAGAATGGTTCTCGCGGCTCGCGACCGAGGATTCGCGGTCCGCGCGTTTCGGGCTCCCGCGGCACGCGAACGAAGTTCTGTGGACCGCGCGTCTCTGGCGCCCGCGGCTCGCGAACGAAGTTCCGCGGGCCGCGCGTCTCTGGCGCCCGCGGCTCGCGACCGAAGTTTCGCGGTCCGCGCGAAACTTGGCATCTTCAAAACAGCAGCACACACCCTCGCGGCTCGCGACCGAGGTTTCGCGACCCGCGAGAGTGTTCTTTCATCCCACTTCTACGACCGGTTCTTCAATGTATCTAACTCCTTCAAGACGGTCGTAGAAGGTCTTCAAATCATCCAAATCCATCGCAAGTGCAATTCAAGGTCGAAATGCACGTCTTCAATTTCAAACCATTATGAATGATTCGGTCTAAAAGTCTAATATAAAAGTACAAAATATTATCTAAAACTGCTCTCAAATGCTACAAAATAAGAGTATATTTAGGACCTATCAATTACCAAAATGCTCTTATCGGGAAGTGTGCCCGCGGGAAACCAACAATGGAGGTACTCCCAGAAGCTTTCAAGTCCGTCGATTTCAAAGGAAAGTACCAACTCGGGTCTATCGATTACAGGCACATCCTCATCCGCTTCCAACTCAAACAAGATTGTCAGAGACTGTGGCTCAAAGGGAACTGGAGCTTCTCCGGTGCGGCAATGAAAGTCCTAAAGTGGACTATGGATTTTTTTTTTTTGCCTAAGGCTGAGTCATCTATGGTACCTGTCTGGGTAAACATCCCCAAGGTACCAATCTTTTTCTATAATCATGCAATGATTCAGTCCATGGGTAATCAGATAGGAAAGTTCATTAAGATGGATGTTGCAACTGCTACTTTGTCTAGACCATCTGTTATAAAGATCCGTGTAGAAGTTGATGTCAAACAAAAGCTGCCAAATCATATTAGAGTTGGTATTGAGGATGAAGGGGTTGAGTATGGGGTGGTTAAAATTCCAATTGATTTTGAAGATCTTCCATATTATTGATTTAATTGCAAATGCATTGGCCACTGTGAGGCACAATGTATCCATCTTCACCCTGAACTCAAGAGGCCTAAATATGTTCCTCAACCTGATTTTCAGAAACCTGTCCCAGTTTCAAATGAGTCAAAGGATCAAATATCTGAAGGTATTCCCTTAGAATAGAATGTTATACCAGCACTTAACTCAAAGGATGGAGACTCTCACCCTAGGGCTGGTCCATCCGGGGTCTCCACTCAGGTTAAAGCCAAAACTATTTTGGCTCAGAAAACTGCTCTAAAGTCCACTCTTAAGACAGCCACTCATCTTACTAACAGAAGAGTTGATAGATTTTTCTGGGAGGAGTGGTTGTCTTAAGAGGAAAGGAAAGGAAAACTCCCAGTCAAAGATGATGTTCTGTCCCTGAAAAAGCAGAGTAAGAATATATCTCCCTTCAATTCCCTTTCAGCAGAAGTTTCGCGGACCGCGCGTCTCTGGCGCCCGCGGCTCGCGAACGAAGTTCCGCGGACCGCGCGTCTCTGGCGCCCGCGGCTCGCGAACGAAGTTCTGCGGGCCGCACATCTCTGGCGCCTGCGGCTCGCGACCGAAGTTTCGCGGTCCGCGCGAAACTTGGCATCTTCAAAACAGCAGCACACATCCTCGCGGCTCGCGACCGAGGTTTCGCGACCCGCGAGAGTGTGCCTTCACGCCACTTCTACGACCGGTTCTTCAATGTATCTAACTCCTTCAGGACGGTCGTAGAAGGTCTTCAAATCATCCAAATCCATCGCAAGTGCAATTCAAGGTCGAAATGCACGTCTTCAATTTCAAACCATTATGAATGATTCGGTCTAAAAGTCTAATATAAAAGTACAAAATATTATCTAAAACTGCTCTCAAATGATACAAAATAAGAGTATATTTAGGACCTATCAAAATCCCCCACACTTGAACCTTTCTCGTCCTCGAGAAAGAACGATTAAGATCCAAGTGCATACTCTGAATAATTAAGCACATAACATTTGAGAGCTTTACAAAAGATATCTATTAACAAGAGAAAAGAAAATGTTTTTTTTTAAGAAATACAGTAGCAAAAACAGCAACAAAAACAGAAAAATAGTCCTACACCTGTCCCCCACACTTAGCCTAAACACTGCCCTCAATGTTTAAATATATCAATGAATACCATAGTGAAAGGAAAGGGTGTAGGATATACTCACTGCGAGGGGCCGGAACCGTCGCGGCTGCGTTGAGCTCGCGATCTGCGATGGCCCTCATAGTCAAATGCCCCTGGTCCATGTGGGTGCATGGATGCCATCATGGCGAACATCACCGCCATATCATCCTCATATCTCTGAGTAAACGCCTTATGCCTCTGCGTGAACTCCTGGAATTGCTGTTGAGTGACATACTGAGGATCGTGATGTGGAGGAGCGTACTGATCTCCATGCTCCGGGGGTGCCTCTAGCCTGGCAAGGGCAATGGTAGGTGCAGGGACAGTGATCTGAGTGGGCAAGGTGAGCTCCTCCATGCGGGTGCGCCCAGTCAGCTGAACAGCCTCCAGATTCGGCAGATACATGTACTGATTCTTGGCTACTAGCCAGATGAATCTAGGAGGAGGAAATCTGTGCATGGCCAAGACATTAGTAGACTCCAAAGAAGCGATGGAGTAGAACTGGTGAGCTCTCTCGGCTGTCTTGCTTATTGCCTGAATGTCTGGAGGTAGGTGGATGTTCAGATAAGCTGCCAGAAGAGAAATCATACCCCCCTGCGGTATCTTCCCTGAGCTCTTCTGGGAGGTCTCCAGACACTTCTGCACAAAGAGGTCTACCCAACACGGGTGGTCCGGCCTCCAAAACATGGTCCAAAGGCATTGGACCTCCTCCCTGTTGATATGTGTCAACTCCCCTTGGCAAAAGATCGTCATCACTAGGAGCTTGTGCACCATACGAACAGCTGGATGTATGATGTGGTTGTTCTTCGTAGCGCCCGTGATGTTGGGAGATCCAGACAAGCAATTCCAAAAGAAAGCTAGATCAAATCCGTCCGGGGCATTATCTTTCGGATTCTTGTAGCCCTCCGCATATTCGAACCCAAAAACATCTTGGATTTCATCATAGGTCATCCTGCGGTCCACATCATTTAATCTGAATGTGATGTACTGCACGTCATGCTCCTCATCATAGTGCTTGGCTAGAGTGGATAGAAACTCAAGTGTATAGCAGATGTAGGTCGGTGCTGATCGATCAATGAATCCTCTCATGCCAATGCGATCCAATAAAAATGGCACATGCTGCTGCAAACCTAGCTCCTGAAATAGTTCAGAGGAGAGAAACTTCGTTTCCATGATTGTTCGCTTCACATTCCCAATCAACTTTCTCCACCGTTGTTGGGCATCGTTATCCAAACCTTGCAGTCCCATAAGGTCAATAGGAGGCAGGTTTTCTGCAGGGGGAGGGCTAGGTTGGCGAGGGGGGGATTCGGGGATCACGGGGCTCATGTGAACTAGAGGCTTCCCCTCGGCGAGATCTTTTCCTCGGTGCCATTATCAAGATCTACTCAACAACAGTCCAGCACAACTAAACTAGCTACAAGGCGGCAAACCCCTACTCAACAAGCAAATTGCAACTAGTGGCGGCAAGCCCAATCAAAATCAACAAGAAAAACTAGAGGCGGCAAGCCCTAATTACTCAAAAATTGCAATGTAGCATTCCAAATAAACAATTAAATGCAATTAGATCGCTAATTTGATCAAAACACCACCAAATCAAAGAATCCAAAAATTAGGGTTCATGAGATTTGGGGGTATTTGATTGGGAATTGGAATTTGGAATTGGTGATTGGGAAAAGGTTAAGGTTGGTGAAGGGAAGGTTTTTGTGTAGTTGGGTTGGGGAAAAAGTCGCCGGAGGCCGGCGAATCGGAGTGGAGAAGTTTCGGTTGGAATTTGGGCAATGGAGGTGAAAGAGGATGTTCTTGATTTGGATTTTTGGTGGGTTTTGTTGGGAATGAATGGGGGATTGATTTGGGTGGAAGGAATTGGTTCAAAACTCGCCGGAATGACGAATTTGAGATGGTGGCCGGAAAAAAAAGCACTATTCGGGTGGGAGGATTTTGGGAGGAAGAAGAAAAAGATAGAAGAAAAAAATGGGAGAAATAGGGAACCCGTGGCTTCGCGGATCGCGACAAAACCACCGTGGGTCGCGCGATTCCTCGCGGGCCGCGAAGCTACGCCATTTCGTTCCAGGAATTGCCGAAAAATCCCTGGATTTCGCGGGTCGCGGGCAAAACCTTTGCGGTCCGCGCACGCAAATCCTTCGCGGTCCGCGTGATCAAATCGCGGACCGCGCGCGCAGAACCCTCGCGGCGCGCCCGATGAATTCGCGCGCCGCGCACGCTAAGCAAGGATTGAGTTGGTTTCATTATTGGGAATGCATCTCCTAATCACTTGGTCGGAACAATGTTTCCACACATAGGGATCATCCCACACATAAAACCTAGCATCATGCTTTAACTTATCCTTTTGTGCTTTTGTGAAATGAGAAGGGCACTTACTTGTGACAAGGAAATTCACAATGTTGGCATACCATGGAAGAGAAACACCAAGAGCAAACAATTGCTCGTCGGGAAACTCTTCGTGAAGGTGGTCCTTCAATGCTTTGGTCCCAAACTCCTCATTGGGCACCAAACGGCTCAAATGGTCGGCCACTAGATTCTCAGCTCCTTTCTTGTCTTTGACCTCCAAGTCGAACTCACTCAAAAGTAAGATCCATCGGAGCAATCTAGGCTTTGCTTCTTTCTTCGTCATCAAGTAACGAAGAGCTGCATGGTCAGTGAAAACAATAATCTTTGTACCAAGCAAATATGGCCTAAATTTTTTTATGGAAAAGACTACCGCTAGCAATTCTTTCTCGGTAGTGGTATAGTTCCTTTGAGCATCATTGAGAGTCATGGATGCATAATAGATGGCATGGGGAATTTTCCCCACCCTTTGACCTAACACCGCACCAACGGCGTAGTCACTTGCATCACACATGATCTCAAATGGAAGGGACCAATTTGGAGGTTGTATAATAGGGGCTGACACTAGCATAGACTTCAAACAATCAAATGCCCTTTTACAACTTTCATCTACCACAAATTCCACATCCTTTTGTAACAATCTACATAAAGGGGAAGAAATTTTCGAGAAATCTTTTATAAAACGGCGGTAGAAACCCGCGTGGCCAAGAAAAGATCTCACATCACGCACACAAGTAGGGTAAGGAAGGGATTGTATGGTAACAATTTTTGCTTTATCTACCTCAATACTCTTAGATGACACTTAATGACCTAACACAATGCCTTTTTCAACTATAAAATGACATTTTTCAGAATTAAGCACAAAATTCTTATCAATGCAAGTTTTTAGGACCAATGACAAATGGAGTAAGCAATTGTCAAAAGAGTTTCCATGAACAGTAATGTCATCCATAAAAACCTCTACAAACTTTTCAAGATATTCTGAAAAAATGCTAACCATACACCTTTGGAATGTGGCCGGTGCATTGCAAAGGCCAAAAGGCATGCGTCGATATGCAAATGTGCCAAAGGGGCATGTGAAAGTGGTCTTCTCTTGATCCTCTGGTGCAATGGCAACCTGAAAGTACCCTGAATAGCCATCAAGAAAACAATAGAAAGAGTGACCTGCGAGCCGGTTAAGCATTTGATCAATAAATGGTAAAGGAAAATGGTCTTTCCTCGTTACCGCATTTAGCCTTCGGTAATCAATGCAAACACGCCATCCATTTTGAACACGAGTGGGGATCAACTCGCCATGGCTATTCTCCACCACGGTCACTCCGGTCTTCTTTGGTACCACTTGCGTTGGGCTTACCCATTTACTATCGGAGATTGGATAGATCATTCCCGCATCCAACAATTTAAGCACCTTGGCTTTTAGTACCTCCTTTATAGGAGGGTTCAATCGCCTTTGAGGTTGTCGGATGGGTTTAGCATCATCCTCCAATAGAATACGGTGCATGCAAGTACTTGGACTCATACCTTTGATGTCGGCAATAGTCCATCCAATGGCCTCCTTATGATCTTGGAGCACTTTCATCAACCTTTCCTCTTGTTCCTTGGTGAGTTTGTTCGAGATGATCACCGGTAATTTTTCACCATCACCAAGGAATGCATATTTTAGATTCTCGGGTAGTGGTTTCAATTCCACCACCGGAGGTTTATTGAGAGATGGTCGGTTGCCCGAGCCTTTCAATACCTCGAGGTCTAAAAGTGGTGCATCAAGAGAAAGTTCCTCAAAAGTATCTAGCTCAAAAATTCTTTCCTTCAAGTTAGCACTCAAAGCATATGTATGAATATTACTTGTGTGTAAACTATTGGCTAAAGCTTTTAACAAAGGATCATCACCATCATTTTCATAAACTTTTTGCACAAAAGATTCAATCACATCAATAGCATTGCAAGAAGTTTCATCATCATTGTATTTCATTGCACCATAAATGTTGAACTCTATTTTATCCTCATCAAATTCCATGGTAAGTCTACCACTATGCACATCGATTATAGTTCTTGACGTTTTCAAAAATGGACGCCCTAACGAGACAGGGGTAGCAAATTTATCATGTTCCATGTCAAGAACGTAAAAATCGGCCGGGAACACCAACTTGTCGACTTTCACCAAGACATCTTCAACAATACCCTTAGGGTATGCATTAGAGCGGTCGGCAAGTTCGATCACCACACCGGTTTTATGCAAAGTGCCAAGATTTAACGATTCATACAATGTATATGGAATGACATTTATGGATGCACCTAAGTCTAGCATGGCTCTTGGAAAATAAGTGTTCTCTAAGATGCAAGGAATTGTAAACATGCCGGGATCACCACATTTAGTAGGCATTTTATCTTGAAACAAAGCCGACACATGTTCATTGACTCTTTCATTTTTTACATGCTTTGACCTTTGTTGACGATGGTTCACACATAGTTCTTTCAAGAACTTAGAATATCTAGGAACTTGATCAATAGCATCGAGCAAATGAATGTTTACCTCATACTTTCGAAGGACCTCGAAAGCTTCCTTGTCCATCTCCTTTTTGCGAGTATTCTTCAAAGCCTCGGGAAATGGTGCTTCCACATCAAAGGTAGTGTCTACCCTAGTTTTCTTGTGAAGAGGTGATAATGGAGGTGACATTGGTTCAACATGAGTGGTTGTGTCTAAATGTTCCTCACCAATTAGTGCTTTCTCCTTCTCAACCTCGGCATCACCTTTTTCTTTGGCTAGCTCCTCAAGAATTACTTCTTCGTCGGCCAAGGTCACCTCAACTTCGTCATTAGTCAAGCTCTTCTTCACAAGGCCTCTCTTGGATGCCTTTTTCACAACCACTTCGGGTTCAATGGCTTGTTTACCACTCCTCAAGGTCATGGCACTCGCATGAGGCCTTGGATTTATCTCCGGTTGTGCGGGTACTTTCCCGGAGTTTTGTGCTTCCAATTTTCCCAAAACAGTGGCCATTTGACTCATTTGCACCTCAATGCTTTTGAATCTAGCGTCTTGTGGGAATTGGCCCGAGCTTTCACCTTGATCACGAGATTTATCTTCCAACCTCGGGTAAGCATTTTGAGGGGCACGATTATTGAAACGGCCTTGACCTTGGTTTCTCGGGTATTGTTGGGGTTGAGGATGATATTGAGGGTTTTGATGATCTTGGTACCCTTGATAGCCAAAATCTTGGTACCCTTGGTTTTGGTAACCTTGGTACCCTTGATTTTGGTTGCTTTGGTCTCCTCCGTAGCCTTGGTCATTTTGCCCCCTCGACCTATCAAAAGATTGACCACTTTGACCTTGGTATCCTCCTTGTTGGCCTTGTTGCCCCATTGGTTCATCTCTCCACCGAAAGTTGGGGTGATCTCTAGTCCCGGGGTTGTAGTGTTGGCCAAAAGGATCATACTTCCTTTGGTTACCTCTATCACCACGTTGGCCTTGTCCACTTTGAAAACCCCTACCACCTTGGTAGCCTCGTCCTCCTTGAAATCCTTGGCCACCTCTTAAAACCTTGGTTTCCACCATAGACTCCCATGGCATTAACTTCTTCGCTATAGTCCTCGTTTGCTTGAGGACAAGATTCGGTGAGATGGTTTAAGGCACAAATCCCACACGTCATAACTTGTTGCCTTGGTTGATTTCCCGAGTTCCCTCCGGAGCTATTTCCCATCATGAAACCTTTCATCAATGCCGTAAGCTCCTTGATATCTTGACGAGTTCCATCATTGTTCCCACCGGAGATACCCACTCGTAGTCTCCGGTCCCTCTTTGGTTTGCATCCCTCGGCTAATTGCTCGAATAGCATCATGGCATCAGAAGAACCAAGGTTAGCAATGGAGCCATAACAAGACCGATTTATCAACTCGGTTTCCCTATCATTCAAACCATTGTAATAGAAACACACCAATTGAGGTTCGGTGAAGCTATGGTACGGTCAACTTGAGAGGAGAGTTTGGAATCTTTCCCAATACTCATACAAAGTCTCATCATCGTCTTGAGTGATGTTGCTAATGGCTTGTATCAAGACCGAGGATTTAGAGGGAGGAAAGTACTTGTCAAGGAACTTTTTCTTCAATTGTGGCCATGTAGTGATTGATGATGAAGGCAAACGGCTTAACCATTTGGCGGCCTTGTCCTTCACGGTAAAGGTGAATGTTTTCAACTTAAACTCATCCACACTCATCTCGGAAGGTTTCAAACTACTACAAACTCGGTGAAAAGCCTCAAGGAAGTCATTGGGATCATCCACTTCTCTATCATGGAAAGTTGGAAGCAAATTTATCACTCCCGTCTTGATTTCATATTGAGAGTTTGGGTAAACAATGCTCGATTGTTGTTGCTCATAGTTGGGGGACATGTACTCTCTCATAGAAATGTTGGTAGGAGAAGTGTTGGGGTTTTGGAAAGGATTGTAGAATTGGTTTCGGGGGATGTTTTGGCCGGTCTCCTCTTCTCGGTCCTCCTCCGCCATGGTGGAAGGTGGTACTTCACTATCAAGGGAAAATGGATTGGCGGCTAGTGTCTCTTGCACTTGTCGCTTGAGTTGACGAAGACTCCTAACTAATTCAGAATCGTATTGCAAAGGGTCTTGGTTCGAGGTTCTTGTATGAACCATGCACCAAGAGCTAGAGCAATAGGGTTCCAAACCAAAAATAAGATGAAAAAGAAAGATAGGGTGTTAGTACAACTACAATAAACACACAGAAATACGCCTATTTCCCAGGCAGCGGCGCCAAAATTTGGGAGGTCGTCGCCGTACCTCTCAAATATACAATTTATATTCACTCACTACCTCCACACACAACTAAGCATATAGTGGCAAGTAAGGTTCGTTCCACAGAGAAAAGGATAGTTCTACGTATATATTGTATCATACATATACATATACATATATAAAAGCAATGTAAACAATGGGGTTTGAGTTGAGTTTGTGTAAGAAACACTACTATGTAAAGTAACTAGAGTTCTAGAGTTACAACTAGTTTAGCATTTAAGGATTCAACTACAGAATTAACTAATGAGAATACTAAACTTGGATATATGAGATTGGTGATTTCTTATTATGGAATTTCCTCAAACTTTATCATGTTGCTTGAGAATGGTGATTGTTTGTAGAGAGAAACTATCTTTAACCATAGCTATGAAAGATGAAAGCATCTTCACAATTTCAATTGACAACTTTACTAGATGATAGCAACTAGTTCAATTGATCAATATCATTTCAAATTAGATGTTTCTCAAACTTACCCATGCAATTTGATAACAAACTTGACATAGGTACAATGCTAATGAATGATCTTAAGAACAAATACAATTGATAACAACATGCACTTGATTCCTAATTTACTACTCTTACATAGAAAGAATGATAACATTCCAACCATGTAAAAGCAATATCTAACACATACCCAACACATATCTATCACTAGGAAATCATTCCTAATCATTTCAAGCATCAAATACACATATAAATTATGATCATTCAATAGCAAATCACCATTTCTAAGCTTCATAAATCATGTTCTCAATCCATAACAAGAAGTCCAATCACACATACCCAAGGTGGGTTTTAGCCTACAACCATAATTAGATAATCACAACCATAATTAATACAACAAACCATGATGAATTCAAAGATCAAAATGAAGAGAAAAGTGAAGGAAAATGGAATTCTCTGTCTTAAAAACGATCCTCTAACAATTGAGGATAAATCCTTTTTATAGTCCAAAACAAATAAAATTAAAGCAAAACAAAATGCAACTTGCAGGGCATTTTCGTGGACCGCGAGAAATCCTTCGCGGCTCGCGAGAATGGTTCTAGCGGCTCGCGACTGAGGATTCGCGGTCCGCGCGTCTCTGGCGCCCGCGGCTCGCGAACGAAGTTCCGCGGGCCGCGCGTCTCTGGCGCCCGCGGCTCGCGACCGAAGTTTCGCGGTCCGCGCGAAACTTGGCATCTTCAAAACAGCAGCACACACCCTCGCGGCTCGCGACCGAGGTTTCGCGACCCGCGAGAGTGTGCCTTCATCCCACTTCTACGACCGGTTCTTCAATATATCTAACTCCTTCAGGACGGTCGTAGAAGGTCTTCAAATCATCCAAATCCATCGCAAGTGCAATTCTAGGTCGAAATGCACGTCTTCAATTTCAAACCATTATGAATGATTCGGTCTAAAAGTCTAATATAAAAGTACAAAATATTATCTAAAACTGCTCTCAAATGCTACAAAATAAGAGTATATTTAGGACCTATCAATTACCAAAATGCTCTTATCGGGAAGTGTGCCCGCGGGAAACCAACAATGGAGGTACTCCCAGAAGCTTTCAAGTCCGTCGATTTCAAAGGAAAGTACCAACTCGGGTCTATCGATTACAGGCACATCCTCATCCGCTTCCAACTCAAACAAGATTGTCAGAGACTGTGGCTCAAAGGGAACTGGAGCTTCTCCGGTGCGGCAATGAAAGTCCTAAAGTGGACTATGGATTTTTTTTTTTTTTGCCTAAGGCTGAGTCATCTATGGTACCTGTCTGGGTAAACATCCCCAAGGTACCAATCTTTTTCTATAATCATGCAATGATTCAGTCCATGGGTAATCAGATAGGAAAGTTCATTAAGATGGATGTTGCAACTGCTACTTTGTCTAGACCATCTGTTATAAAGATCCGTGTAGAAGTTGATGTCAAACAAAAGCTGCCAAATCATATTAGAGTTGGTATTGAGGATGAAGGGGTTGAGTATGGGGTGGTTAAAATTCCAATTGATTTTGAAGATCTTCCATATTATTGATTTAATTGCAAATGCATTGGCCACTGTGAGGCACAATGTATCCATCTTCACCCTGAACTCAAGAGGCCTAAATATGTTCCTCAACCTGATTTTCAGAAACCTGTCCCAGTTTCAAATGAGTCAAAGGATCAAATATCTGAAGGTATTCCCTTAGAATAGAATGTTATACCAGCACTTACCTCAAAGGATGGAGACTCTCACCCTAGGGCTGGTCCATCCGGGGTCTCCACTCAGGTTAAAGCCAAAACTATTTTGGCTCAGAAAACTGCTCTAAAGTCCACTCTTAAGACAGCCACTCATCTTACTAACAGAAGAGTTGATAGATTTTTCTGGGAGGAGTGGCTGTCTTAAGAGGAAAGGAAAGGAAAACTCCCAGTCAAAGATGATGTTCTGTCCCTGAAAAAGCAGAGTAAGAATATATCTCCCTTCAATTCCCTTTCAGCAGCTAAAAAATTCTTCTTGTCCCAATAGAAAGAGTTTCAGAATAGGTTCCAAGTTCTCTCATTTCAATATGACACTTAGGAGGACACTGAGGATCAAGAAGAATTAGGAGATCATTCTCACCAGTCTATTAGTGAAGAGGTTCCAACTAAAGAAAAAAATAAAAAAAGCTCAAAAAGTTTCAAAACCTAAGAATGATTCATGTGTAACTCAGTTAAATAGGATTATGACTAGGTCAAAAATCTCTAATGAAGTTTCCTTATGAATTACATCAATTCTAAATTCTTAGTTTGGAATCAGAGAGGGATATAAACATCTCTGGATAGATTAATAACTTGAATCTTAGATATAAATTTAATCTGATTTGTATCATTGAACCCATGCATGACAACTCTACTTGTGATATCAATAGAAAAATTCTCCATTTTGATAATTGTATGTTTGGTTGCTCTGGTAAAATTTGGCTTTTTTGGTCCGCTAACATATCCATCTCTCTTTTAAATGATCATTTACAATTTTTGCATGTTAATGTTCGGTGTGTTACCCTTAATAATGACATGGATGCCTTTTTTGTTCATGGTCTCAGAACCAAAGCTGGTAGGAAAGACCTTTGGTCTTCTATTCTTACTCATGCTCATACTGCCTCACTCCTCATAGGAGATTTTAATGTTATCACTTCTTTTCATGAATACAGAGGCCCTTCTTCACCTAAACTAGGTAGTATCAGAGATTTTAATGATTTTATTAATTCCTTAGCTTTAGAGGAAATCAATACTGCTGGGAATCTCTTCACTTGGTCCAATAAGAGAAGAATTCCCACCACACAAAAATTAGACAGGGGATTATGTACTTCCATGTGGAATTCTAAATTCCCCGCCTCCTCAATTCAGATACTTAGTAGAGCTACTTCAGATCATAATCCTCTTCTCCTCACTATAAGTAGCTCTATTCAGTCCTCTCCTGACCTTTTAGGTTCCTTAATACATGGTATAAGAGAACTGAATTCAATTTAGTCATCAGTGAAAATGGCAGTTGCCTATTGTTGAATCAGGTCTTCTGGGCATTTACCTTAAAATGATAAGGCTGAAAAAGTTCTCAAAATCTGGAACAAAGAGCACTTTGGCAATATTCATGAAAATGTAGAAAAATCTGAGGGTGAGTTAGAGGAACAAGAAATTTCTTATGACCTCAATAACTCACCTGAGGAACTTTTAAAGCTCAAAATTGCCAAAGCCAAGTTAATCAGAGCAATAGTTGAACAAAAGCATTTCTAGAAACAGAAAGCTAGAGTTAAATGGCTCAAAGAGGGTGATAATAATACCAAATTCTTCCATAACTCTGTTAAGGAAAGAAAGAGTAAACTTAATATCACAAAAATCAAAAGCTCTAATTGTATTTGGTTAGATAATATAACAGATATTGAAAATGAAGCTATTGTATATTATTATGACCTTCTCTCTGATGATAGCTCTGAGAATAGTGATTTATTCCAGTCCCATTTTCTTAGTCAAATTCCAAAGCTTGTTACTAGTGAGGATAATCTTAGACTGCTTAGTCCAGTCACTCTAACTGAACTAAAGGAGATAGTCTTTTCGCTTAACAAAAATAGTAGCCCAGGTCCTGATGGTTTTACTGCAAAAATTTTCATTAAATCCTGGGATATTATAGCATTTGATCTCCTTGCAACAGTTTCTGAATTTCAACAAGGTAAAAAAATCCCCAAAGGTATTGCCTGTACCTAGATCACCATTATCCCAAAAAAGGACACTCCAGTTTCATTTGATGACTGCAGGCCTATTAGCCTCTCTAATGTTTTGAACAAGTTTTGTTCAAAAATCCTTATGGAGAGGCTTAAGCCACTGATGTCTAAAATTATCCCCCCCCCATCAATCTGCATTTATGAAAGGAAGAGACATTTATGATAATGTTATCTTTCTTCAAGAAATGGTCATATTTTTAAATAAGAAGAGCACTCACCCTAATTGCATTGTAAAACTTGACCTTAGTAAAGCATTTGATAGGGTAAAGTGGCACTTTTTACAGGCTGTGCTAATGAAATTTGGTTTTCATGGGCAATTTATTTTTAGTATTATGCAAAATCTCTCTTAGGCCTGGTTCTTTGTACTCATTAATGGTAAGCCAGTTGGATTTTTTCAGCCAACAAGAGGTATAAAACAGGGTGATCCCCTTTCTCCCTTTCTTTTTAATATATTTTCTGAAGTTTTCACTAGAAGTCTAGCTTTCGGTTTTCAAAATGGCAAGCTTCAGTATTTTTATCTTCCTGGTAATGCTTTGCAAGTCTCTCACCTAAGCTATGCTGATGATACAATGGTCTTCCTCAATGTTAATAAATTAACTCTGATTAGATTCAAAGTTTTTTTATCAAAATTTGAGGAAGTAACTGGCCAGAAAATCAATTATAATAAGATTGATCTCTTTATCTGTAAGCATGCCTCTACTGCCCAAATAATTTCAATAAAAAGGACCCTGGAAATGAAAATAGAATCCTTTCCTTTTAAATATCTGGGTGTTCCTATTTATAGAGGTAGAGCTCTTAATGTGCATTTTCATCCTCTGCTTGAAATTTTTGACCAAAAATTGCATAATTGGAAAAATAAGTGGCTCTCTACAGGTGGTAAGATTACTCTTATCAACTCATGCCTATATTCTATTCCATAGCATATTTGGTCTGTCATAGTCCCTCCCAAACAGATAATTAAAAAGATTGAGAGGAAACTGAGCATCTTTTTTTGAGGTGAATATGATCAAAGGCCAAAAAAATCATGGAAGAAATGGAATGACCTTTGCATTCCTATTTCTCAAAATGGTTTAGGCTTCAGGTCTATTCACACCATTATAGAAACATGTTCAGTCAAATTATGGTGGAAGTTCCAACAAGCTCAGGCTCTTTGGACTCACCGAATTGCATCTCTACCAGTTTCCTCTCAATCTTCTCCCAATTGGAAAAGGATTTGTAAAGTCAATGCTTGGTCAGAATCACATTCCAGGGTCATTATTGGGAAGGGTGACTGTAATTTTTGGACTGCTAATTGGTTAGACATTGGACCATTGATGGATCAATATGACCTCACCCTTACTACCCTCTCTATAGATATCACTGTTGCTACTTTTATTCATGATAAATCCAATTTTATGCAACATATATCTCTCTTTCATCCCCTGATACTCTTCTTCTTTTATAGGAATCACAGCTTCAGATTCACAGAGATGACAGATTGATTTGGAAATTAGACAACAAGGGAAATTTCACCTTTAAATCAACCTACAAGAAACTCAGACAACCTAGGGGTAATATCTTGTCCATTCACCATTTGTGGAACCCTGGATTAGAGAGAAAAATATCTGTCTTTATGTGGAGGTTGATCAATTCTTTTCTTCCATTTGATAACATACTGAAATCTATGCATATCTGCTTGCCATCTAAATGTTTCAAATGCAAGCATGAAGATTCTCTTGACCATTTTTTAAACTCTTGTGAGTTTAGTCTAGGCATCTGGAAAACCTTGCTGACTTTCATGGGAATCTCTGACAGGAACTTTTCATCTATCTGGGAAAGATTATCATTTTACCTAAAATTTAATGGATTGAGTGTTTTGCATAATTTAATCATTAGACTCACTCCATCTATTACCTGTTGGATTTTATGGAAATCTAGAAACAAATGACTGTATGAAAATGTCCCTCCATCCTCTTTACATATTCTAAAGCAAATCAAGGCATTTATATATGGTCATACCTCTTTTACCCCTGCTAGTTCTCCTCTTGAGGCTGAAATCAAGGCTATTCAATTTGATGTTTCTATAGCTGAAGGATTCTCTGTTCCTATCACTATAGAATCAGACTGCCTAAATGCAATTTCTTCTATTCTTAATCCCATTACTGCACACTGGAGACTTTTTCATATGGCTGAGCTAGTTCATCAGTGTATCTCTACTTTTGTTTGCAACATGTCCATAGAGAGGCAAATTTGCCAGCTGATGCCTTGGCCAAATTATGTCTGCTCTCTAAAACTGACTCTATCTTTACATTTGGTTCCATTTCCAATGCTATACAAGGAATGCTTAGACTAGACCAATTGGGAACTCCCTCACTGGGAGGTCGTCGCCGTACCTCTCAAATATACAATTTATATTCACTTACTACCGCTACACACAATTAAGCATATAATGGCAAGCAAGGTTCGTTCCACATAGAAAAGGGTATTTCTACGTATATCTTGTAGCATACATACACATATACATATATATATATATATATATATATATATATATAAACAATGTAAACATGGGGGGGGGGGTTTGAGTTGAGTTTGTGTAAGAAACACTACTATGTAAAGTAACTAGAACTCTAGAGTTACAACTAATTTAGCATTTAAGGATTCAACTAAAGGATTAACTAGTGAGAATACTAAACTTGGACATATGAGATTGGTGACTTCTTATTATGAAATTTTCCTCAAACTTTATCATGTTACTTTGAGAATGGTGATTGTTTGTAGTGAGAAACTATCTATAACCATAGCTACGAAAGATGAAATCATCTTCACAACTTCCATTGACAACTTTACTAGATGATAACAACTAGTTCAATTGATCAATATCATTTCAAATTAGATGTTTCTCAAACTTACCCATGCAATTTGATAACAAACTTGACATAGGTACAATGCTAATGAATGATCTTAAGAACAAATACAATTGATAACAACATGCATTTGATTCCTAATTTACTACTCTTACATAGAAAGAATGATAACATTCCAACCATGGAAAAGCAATATCAAACACATACCCAACACATATCTATCACTAGGAAATCATTCCTAATCATTTCAAGCATCAAATACACATATAAATTATGATCATTCAATAGCAAATCACCATTTCTAAGCTTCATAAATCATGTTCTCAATCCATAACAAGAAGTCCAATCACATATACCCAAGGTGGGTTTTAGCCTACAACCATAATTAGATAATCACAACCATAATTAATACAACAAACCATGATGAATTCAAAGATCAAAATGGAAAGAAAAGTGAAGGAAAATGGAATTCTCTGTCTAAAAACTGTTCCTCTCACAATTGAGGATAAGTTCCTTTTATAGTCTAAAACAATTAAAATTAAAGCAAAACAAAATGCAAGTGGCAGGGATGTTTCGCGGACTGCGAGAAATCCTTCACGGCCCGCGAGACTGGTTCCCGCGGCTCGCGGCCGAGGATTCGCGGCCCGCGCGAGATTGGTCCCCGCGGCTCGTGACCGAGGATTCGCGGCCCGCGCGAGACTGGTCCCCGCGGCTCGCGACCGAGGATTCGCGGCCCGTGCGAGACTGGTCCCCGTGGCTCGCGACTGAGGATTCGCGGCCCGCGCGAGACTGGTCCCCGCGGCTCGCGACCGAGGATTCGCGGCCCGTGCGAGACTGGTCCCCGTGGCTCGCGACTGAGGATTCGCGGCCCGCGCGACATGGCCTCTTCAAAACAGCAACACACACCCTCGCGGCTCGCGAGAGATGTTTCACGGCCCGCGAGAGTGTGCCTTCACGCCACTTCTACGACCGGTTCTTCAATGTATCTAACTCCTTCAGTACTCATCCAAATCCATAGCAAGTGCAATTCAAGGTCAAAATGCACGTCTTCAATTTCAAACCACTATGAATGATTCGGTTTAAAAGTCTAATATAAAAGTACAAAATACTATCTAAAACAGCTCTCAAATGCTACAAAATAAGAGTATATTTAAGACCTATCAAAATCCCCCACACTTGAACCTTTCTCGTCCTCGAGAAAGAACGATTAAGATCCAAGTGCATACTCTGAATAATTAAGCACATAACATTTGAGAGCTTTACAAAAGATATCTATTAACAAGAGAAAAGAAAATGTTTTTATTTTTTATTTTTATGCCTCTCATTTTTGCTTGATTCTCTAGTATTTTTGGAACCACCCGGGGTTTTTTTTTTTTAAAAGAAATACAGTAGCAAAATACAGAATCACAGTCCTACATTCCTCCCCCACACTTAGTCTAACCATTGCCCTCAATGTTTAAATATATCAATGAAAATCATGGTGAAATGAAGGGGTATAGGACATACTCACTCTGAGGGGCCAGAACCGTCGCGACGGCGCTGAGCTCGCGATCTGCGATGGCTCTCATAGTCAAATGCTCATGGTCCCTGTGGGTGCATGGATGCCATCATGGCGAACATCACCGCCATATCATCCTCGTACCTCTCAGTAAATGTCTGAAACTGCTGCTGAGTGACATACTGAGGCTCATGATGTGGAGGAGCGTACTGATCTCCATGCTCCGGAGGTGCCTCTAGCCTGGCAAGGGCAATGGTAGGTGCAGGGACTGTGATCTGGGTGGGCAAGGTGAGCTCCTCCATGCAGGTGCGCCCAGTCAGGTGTACAGCCTCCAGATTCGGCAAGTACATGTGTTGATTCTTGGCTACAAGCCAGATGAATCTAGGAGGAGGGAACCTGTGCATAGCTAGGACATTAGTGGACTCCAAGGAAGCGATGGAGTAGAATTGATGAGCTCGCTCGGCTGTCCTGCCTACTGCCTGAATATCTGGAGGTGGATGGATGTTCAAATAAGATGCCAGGAGGGAAATCATACCCCTCTGCGGTATCTTCCCTAAGCTCTTCTGGGAGGTCTCCAGACACTTTTGCACAAAGAGGTCTACCCAACACGGGTGCTCCGGCCTCCAAAACATTGTCCATAGGCATTGGACCTGCTCCCTGTTAATATATGTCAACTCCCCTTGGCAAAAGATTGTCATCATTAGGAGCTTGTGCACCATACGAATAGCTGGATGTATGATGTGGTTGTTCTTCGTGGCGCCCGTGATGTTGGGAGATCATGACAAGCAATTCCAAAAGAAAGCAAGATCAAATCCATCCGGGGCATTGTCCTTCAGATTCTTGTAACCTTCCTCATAGTCGAATCTAAATGCAGTTTGGATCTCAGCATAAGACATCCGGCGGTTGACATCATTCAACCTGAACGTGATGTACTCCTCTTCTGACTCCTTGTCATAGTGTTTGGCAAGAGTGGAGAGGAACTCCAACGTGTATCGCACATAGGTAGGTGATGATCGATCCAGGAGGCCTCTCAGGCCAACACGGTCCAGTAGAAATGGCACAGGTTGCTGCAAACCTAGCTCCTGAAGTAGCTTAGAGGAGAGGAACCTCGTCTCCATGATCGTTCGCCTCCCATTCCCAATCAGCTTCCTCCAACGCTGTTGGGCTTTGTCTGTCAAACCTGGCAGTCCCATGAGGTCAATAGGAGGCAGGTTTTCTGCAGGGGGAGGGCTAGGTTGGCGAGGAGGGGATTCGGGGATCACGGGCTCATGTGAACTAGAGGTTTATCCTCGGCGAGATCTTTTCCTTGGTGCCATTAGCTAAATCTACTCAACAACAGTCCAGCACAACTAAACCAGCTATACGGCGGAAAGCCCTACTCAACAAGCAAATTGCAACTAGAGGCGGCAAGCCCAATCAAAATCAACTAGAAAAACTAGAGGCGGCAAGCCCTAATTACTCAAAATTTGCAATGCCATATTCCAAATAATCAATTAAATGCAATTAGATTGCCAATTTGATTATTTACACCACCAAATCAAAGAATCCAAAAATTAGGGTTCATGAGATTTTGGGGTATTTGATTGGGAATTGGAATTTGGAATTAGTGATGGGGAAAAGGTTAAGGTTGGTGGAGGGAAGGTTTTTGTGTAGTGGGGTTGGGGAGAAAGTCGCCGGAGGCCGGCGAATTGGAGTGGAGAAGTTTCGGTTGGAATTTGGGCAATGGAGGTGAAAGAGGATGAATTGGAGGGAAATTGTTGGTGGGGTTTGTAGAGGAGGAGTGGGGGAGTGATTTGGGTGGAAGGAATTGATGAAAATCTCGCCGGAATAGCGAATCGGAGATAGTGGCCGGAGGAGAGAAAGTTTTCGGGTGGGAGGATTTTGGGAAGAAGAAGAAAAAGATAGAAAAAATTGGGAAGAAGTAGGAGGCCCGACGATTCGCGGATCGAGAGCCTCCCTTCGCGGGTCGCGAGACTTCTTCGCGGGCAGCAAAAATTGGCATTATCGTTCCAGGGACGGGCCGCGAGGAAAAACTCTCGCGGCGAAATTTTTCTCCGCTCGCACACTGTGTCGCGGGCCGCGCGATGAATTCGCGGGTCGTGACGCAAGACTCTCGCGGCTCGCGCGATGAATTTGCGGGCCACGAGCACAGTGTCGCGGTTTACGCGATCAAGTCGCGGGCCGCAAAAATTGGTGTTTTTGTGGCAGGGATAGCTCCGAAATCCCACTTTTCTCACGGGTCGTGAGTCTTCTTTCGCGGACCGCGAGACCCGGTCGCGGCCCGCGAGCTCCCTTTCGCGGCTCGCGAAATCCTCGGTCGCGGTCCGCGCGATTAATTCGCGGGCCGCGAGGAAATGGCTCCTCTATTTCGTGTTGCTCCACTTCACCTTTTCTAAAACAACAAATCAAAAACTCGCGTCATATCCGAATTACAAGTTTAATAGAATGTACATAGACAATATATAGAAATAGAGTAATGTTCCAAATACTGAAATTGTTCGACGAAATGCTTTTAAATATCAAAACTCGTTTATTTAACATCGTCGGCACGATGTACCTCCATGGTAAAGATCAATTGTAGGTCGGGTTGCCTAGAGATATGTCCTCTAGTATCTCCGATTTGAAACCCTCGTAATACGGCTTCAACCTTTGGCC
Source organism: Cruciata laevipes (assembly GCA_963678965.1). Classification (NCBI taxonomy): domain Eukaryota; kingdom Viridiplantae; phylum Streptophyta; class Magnoliopsida; order Gentianales; family Rubiaceae; genus Cruciata; species Cruciata laevipes. The sequence goes on along the minus strand of OY787632.1, from coordinate 13,727,437 downwards.
GTTAACCTTGATAACCTTAGCACCCTTGTCGCTCTGGACCTCAACCACACCATGAGGGAAAACTCTTACAACCACGAACAGTCCAGTCCACCTAGAACGCAATTTCCCCGGAAACAAACGAAGCCGTGATTGAAATAGGAGAACCTTTTGACCTACCTCAAAGGTTTTCCTAATTATCATCTTGTCATGCCATGCTTTCATTTTCTCCTTGTAAATGGCGGCGTTCTCATAAGACTCATTCCGGATTTCCTCAAGCTCTTGCAACTGAAGCTTCCCTTCATTCCCGGCTTCGTCCAAGTTCAAGCTGAACTTCGTGATTGCCCAGTACGCTTTGTGTGCCAACTCTACCGGTAAATGACACGGCTTTCCAAAGACTAATCGGTATGGAGACATACCAATTGGAGTCTTATAAGCCGTCCTATATGCCCACAATCCATCATCCAACCGAGTACTCCAATCCTTGCGAGTCGGCCTAACCGTTTTCTCAAGGATGGACTTGATTTCCCTATTGGAAACTTCGGCTTTTCCATTTGTTTGTGGGTGATAGGCGGTAGAAGTTTTGTGATTTACCCCATATTTCTTCAACAATGCGGCAATGGTTCTATTGCAAACGTGAGTGCCTCGATCACTGATTAGAGCTTGGGGTACCCCGAACCTAGAGAAGATGTGAGATTTGATGAACTCTGCAACCACTTTAGAATCATCAGTACGAGTGGGGATTGCCTTTACCCACTTAGAAACATAGTCAACTGCAAGCAAGATATATTTGAAACCAAAGGAATTAGGGAAAGGTCCCATAAAATCAATTCCCCATACATCAAAGAGTTCACAATATAAAGGGCAATGTTGGGGCATTTTATTTCTAGAAGAGATATTCCATACTCTTTGGCATTTATCACAAGATTTGCAAAAAGTATATGCATCTTTATTCAAACTAGGCCAATAAAAACCACAGTCTAGCACTTTCCTAGCGGTTCGCCTAACACCAAAATGACCACCACATGCGTATGAATGGCAAAAGGCAAGGATTGAGTTAGTTTCATTATTGGGAATGCACCTTCTAATCACTTGGTCGGAACAATGTTTCCACACATAAGGATCATCCCACACATAAAACCTAGAATCATGCTTTAACTTATCCTTTTGTGAAATGTGAAGGGTACTTACTTGTGGCAAGGAAATTCACAATGTTGGCATACCATGGAAGAGAAACACTAAGAGCAAATAATTTCTCGTCGGGAAACTCTTCGTGAAGGTGGTCAGTCAATGCTTTGGTCCCAAACTCCTCATTGGGCACCAAACGGCTCAAATGGTCGGCCACTAGATTCTCAGCTCCTTTCTTGTCCTTGACTTCCAAGTCGAACTCACTCAAAAGTAAGATCCATCGGAGTAACCTAGGCTTTGCTTCTTTCTTCGTCATCAAGTAACGAAGAGCTGCAAGGTCAGTGAAAACAATAATCTTTGTACCAAGCAAATATGGCCTAAATTTTTCCAATGAAAAGACTACCGCTAGCAATTCTTTCTCGGTAGTGGTATAGTTCCTTTGAGCATCATTGAGAGTCATGGATGCATAATAGATGGCATGGGGAATTTTCCTCACCCTTTGACCTAACACCGCACCAACGGCGTAGTCACTTGCATCACACATGATCTCAAATGGAAGGGACCAATTTGGAGGTTGTATAATAGGGGCCGACACTAGCATAGACTTCAAACAATCAAATGCCCTCTTACAACCTTCATCTACCACAAATTCCACATTCTTTTGTAACAATCTACATAAAGGGGAAGAAATTTTCGAAAATCTTTTATAAAACGGCGGTAGAAACCCGCGTGGCCAAGAAAAGATCTCACATCACGCACACAAGAAGGGTAAGGTAGAGATTGGATGATATCAATTTTTTCCTTATCTACCTCAATACCTTTAGATGATACCTCATGACCTAGTACAATGCCTTTTTCAACCATAAAATGACACTTTTCAGAATTAAGTACAAGATTCTTATCAATGCAAGTTTTTAGGACTAATGACAAATGGAGTAAGCAATTGTCAAAAGAGTTTCCATGGATAGTAAAGTCATTCATGAAAACCTCTACAAACTTTTCAAGGTACTCTGAAAAAATGCTAACCATACACCTTTGGATTGTGGCCGGTGCATTGCAAAGCCCAAAAGGCATGCGTCGATATGAAAATGTGCCAAAGGGACATGTGAAAGTGGTCTTCTCTTGATCCTTGGGTGCAATGGAAACCTGAAAGTACCCTGAATAGCCATCAAGAAAACAATAGAAAGAGTGGCCTGCGAGCCGGTTAAGCATTTGATCAATGAATGGTAAAGGAAAATGGTCTTTCCTTGTTACCACATTTAGCCTTCGGTAATCAATGCAAACACGCCACCCATTTTGGACATGAGTGAGAATCAATTCGCCATGGCTATTATCCACTACGGTCACTCTGGTTTTCTTTGGTACCACTTGCGTCGGGCTTACCCATTTACTATCGGAGATTGGATAGATCATTCCCGCATCCAACAATTTAAGCACCTCGGCTTTTACTACCTCCATCATAGGAGGGTTCAATCGCCTTTGAGGTTGTCGGATGGGTTTAGCATCAACCTCCAATAGAATACGGTGCATGCCACTACCAGAAAAATAAGCTTTTGCAGCGGTCAAACGCCAAAAAAATTTGGACCGCTGAAACACCTTCCTGGGCTCCACAAGAAGTCTCTCATGCTGACTAGACAGTTGAATGAGTGTTGCCTAGCTGGAGCTTGGACTTTTTTCGTTTGACTATACGTTTCAGCGCCTCATCATAGCTGGGAAAAAAAAACAAAAAACAAATTCTGGGCAGAAAAAATTGGAATTAAAATTAAAATGAAATTGAATTCAAAATTATCAAAATTATATTAAATTCAAAATTATCAACTATTATTGTAATACAACTATATGAACTGCTGATTTAAATCTTATAAATCTAAATTACACTACAAACAATACAAATGTTCAAAATTTTGTACATTGAGCTCATCTCATTCTTGGCTTTTACCTTGCCACTGCGGATGGTTTAACAAGGGTAAAGTCTATGTGCTGCAATTAGTTCTTATCTCTCCCTTGATGCTTCTAATGTCATTCCAGATTCGTCGGTCAGGTCGATCCCCGACAGTCTTGGCATTGGATTCCAGAGCAAAGAAAAGAAAACCTACAGAAGACATTTGTATTGTTTGTAGTCACTAAATTTATGATCATCCATCCTTAAAAAAAGGTGAAGTTTTGTTGGTACTCACTCTGATTCTTGCTAACCTCAACAAGTCGTGCTCCGGCGTAGAAACTGGTGGTTTAAATGGAAAGACAAACACCATCAGATTATAGACACATAATACAAACAACAGAGTTATACAGACAAACAAACCTTTGCATCTGAACTGAACCCTTTCATGAACTTGATCTGAACATTCAAACATATAAGGGAATCATAACCAACATAAGTTGTAATTAGTTTGCATAAAGAAACCAAAAATCATAATCCAATCACAAAACATTCAAATCAACGTAATTATAACCACTGATATACATGTCATACTTTCTGCACCCTAGATATAATCACTAATATACATAAGTTTATAACTTTACATCTCCAGCTTGCCTTCAACAAAAGGAAAATTGCTCCGTAAACAAGGCAATCTCATAGCAACTTCCCTCATAAAATTGTAAATATTTCACTTGCATCATCTCAATTCATCTTCAAATTAATCATATTCATAACCATAAATCTAAAAGTAAACCGACTACAAGTAAACTGACTCTATGTAAAAAATAAAAATCATGTTCAACACAAAAATGTGACAAGGAGAGTAATTTACAGCTACTGAAATTGAAAATCACAATAGAAAAACCTCAAAATAAGAATAAAAATCCATTTGTTGAAGGGGAAAAAAAACTCACATTCTTCAGTCTCCACTGCAGCACCTCCAGAATATGACCTGAAAATTGGAGAAACTAATGATAGTCAACCAAAGGGACAAAATGAAGACTCCTCTGCAAAACCATGAATGGACAAATTATCTAAGAAGATCACTTAATAGTGTTCCTAGCTCCAATCAACTTCCTGATCATGCAAATTAATATATATCATGTCACCATGCAAACAAACATTGAATACTAGGTAGCAGCAGTATTACTTATTGCAGTTGGAAACCTTAAAATCGGTTCCTTGTACACATTTTCTCTTCCATCTCACAGGGATTGGATTCATATCATCGTCATTGAAACTCTTTGCTTCCGGCCAAATCCCTGAATCATAAAGTATATTACACTTTGATCATATTTTCACTTCCAATTTCCAGCAGGCTACATAACATGGAGTATAACTAACCTGTATCAAGAATGCCAATTATGACATCTTCACCAGAAAGAGATGAACTTTGTATCAGGGGTTTGGAGTTGGATCCGACACCGCTTAATTCCTTCAAGAAGTCCCATGAACGTGTTGTGTGATTATAGTAAAAAAAAGTCCCATGAACGCTGAAATACCGTGGGCCAGCACTATTAAAATAATATTTCTCAGTCAAACTAAGAAAATTTCAACTATAGACGATACATTGTTTCACCGCGTCCACATTTTCCAACCACTGATACATTGTTTCACTGCGTCAACATATTCACTGTAGATGATATATCAGCGGTTAACGCTAATAGCCGCTGATACGGGAACAGTGCAGCCCGCTGAAAGACCTTTTTTTTTGTAGTGTGCAAGTACTTGGACTCATACCTTTGATGTCGGCAATAGTCCACCCAATGGCCTCCTTATGATCTTGTAGCACTTTCATCAACCTTTCCTCTTGTTCCTTGGTGAGCTTGTTTGAGATGATCACCGGTAATTTTTCACCATCACCAAGGAATGCATATTTTAGATTCTCGGGTAGTGGTTTCAATTCCACCACCGGAGATTTATTGAGAGATGGTCGGTTACCCGAGCCTTTCAATACCTCGAGGTCTAAAAGTGGTGCATCAAGAGAAAGTTCCTCAAAAGTATCTAGCTCAAAAATGCTTTCCTTCAAGTTAGCACTCAAAGCATATGTATGAACATTACTTGTGTGTAAACTATTGGCTAAAGCTTTTAACAAAGGATCATCACCATCATTTTCATAAACTTTTTGCACAAAAGATTCAATCACATCAATAGCATTGCAAGAAGTTTCATCATCATTGTATTTCATTGCACCATAAATGTTGAACTTTATTTTATCCCCATCAAATTCCATGGTGAGTCTACCACTATGCACATCGATTATAGTTCTTGAAGTTTTTAAAAATGGACGCCCTAATAAGACAGGGGTAGCAAATTTATCATGTTCCATGTCAAGAACGTAAAAATTGGCCGGGAACACCAACTTATCAACTTTAACCAAAACATCTTCAACAATACCCTTAGGGTATGCATTAGAGCGGTCGGCAAGTTGGATCACCACACCGGTTTTATGCAAAGTGCCAAGATTTAATGATTCATACAATGTATATGGAATGACATTTATGGATGCACCTAGGTCTAGCATGGCTCTTGGAAAATAAGTGTTCCCTAAGATGCAAGGAATTGTAAACATGCCGGGATCACCACACTTAGTAGGCATTTTATCTTGAAACAAAGCCGACACATGGTCATTGACTCTTTCATTTTTTACATGCTTAGACCTTTGTTGACGATGATTTACACACAATTCTTTCAAGAATTTAGAATATCTAGGAACTTGATCAATAGCATCGAGTAAAGGAATGTTTACCTCACACTTTCGAAGGACCTCGAAAGCTTCCTTGTCCATTTCCTTTTTGTGAGTATTCTTCAAAGCCTCGGGAAATGGTGCTTCCACATCGAATGGAGTGTCTACCCTATTTTTCTTGTGGAGAGGTGAGAATGGAGGTGACATTGGTCATACCGTCAGTCGATAAACCATATCTGACATGCCGGGCTTCACCTTTAAATTCAGGGTACATATCATCCATTTTCTTCCACTGCTCACTATCTGAGGCATGACTACTGATGTCATCTCCTCCTCGAACCCTATCTGCATGCCAAGTGAACAATTTTGCATCTTCGGGGGTTAGCAAACAAACGTTTCAAACGAGGAGCAATCGGAAGATACCACATCACTTTTGCGGGTGTTTGCTTAGTACTCGTAGTACTCCCTTCTGCACCAACATCAATTTACCCCTCACTCTTTGCTTTGTATCTAGACTCACCACAAACACGACAATAATCCAATTTTGCCTCATCCTCCGTTCTATACAGCATACAATCGTTAGGGCATGCATGGATCTTTGTAAATTCCATTCCCACCGGACACAAAATCTTCTTCGCCGCATATACTTTATTTGGTAACTTGTTTCCAACTGGGTGCAATACTTTAACCATCACCAAAATTTCACTCATCCATTTATCGGTAATACCGTGTTTTGCCTTTAAATTCATAATCAACAAAGTTTCCGCCAAAATACAATGCTTTGAACCCTCATACAACGGCGTCTCTTCGTCACTAATCATTGTGGCGAGAACTTTAGGTTTATCAACAAATTCTACGGCAACATCATCAACCAATTCTTGTAGACAATCGTCATACTCTAAATTTTCAATACCATAATCAATTTCTTCTTTCAAATTGACAACAATATCTTCCCCATGCCATATCCATTCGGTTTACATTTGATCGAAACCCCGACAAATCAAATGTTCCCTTATAATCATTTCATCATCATAAAATGCATTATTTTTACAATCTTTGCACGGACATCTAACACCCTCGACGTTATTCACCCTTGCATCCTCAAATCCAACACCTATAAACTCTTCAATCAACTCAAGGTACTCAACCGACAACCTTGCATTTCTCCTTATTATCTCCCGACGATCCATTACAACCATACAACTCCAAGGTTTCTAATACAATGCAAACAATTTCACCCAACAATTTCACAAAGTGCCTTTCAAACACAAAACCCTAAAAAATCACAACAAATCAACTACTCAAATTAATGACCAACACTAAAGGAAAAATCAAATCAATTCAATTTTAACAAGAACTTATCATACAAAACTAACCTTTGAGACAAAATGTAGGTGTTAAACAATTCCCATGACAAATGATAGAGGATTTAGCTCAAGAGATCGGTTTTTCTTCAAATAAAAAAAAATTCCAACAAAAATTCACAATTTTTAACTATTAACAGGTAGGGGAGAACGTTCACACGATATCGTGTCGTAACTCGTACAATCTTACGACATCGTATGTTGTTATCACCATTCATAATAATACAACGTACAAAATCGTCATAAAATAGGCCACGTGTGTTAACATTAATAATACATACGACGTCGTGAGCACGTTTTCTAAATATGGAAATATTGTATATACGACATCGTAAAATTATATATGCGGCTTTGGATCCCGTAATGATATCAATAACCTATCATTATAAAATTTAATGATATACGACATCGGAATGTTGTATTCAGACATATTACGATGTCGTAGTTTTAAAATATTACGGCGGTTAAGTCGGACCGCCTTAAACTTTAGGTCTAACCGCCTTCTCTGGGGAGGCACGATCAACCAACTGGAAAACGCTAACAAATGCACATACGATATTGTATGTTACATGTATATACGGCAGTTCCGATCTCTGGCGCGGAACAGCCTTAAATGGCTGCCTTCTATTATCATTTTTGCACTAGTGTGGGTTGTGAAATTGGAGACATTTTAATTCGCCATCAAGACATTTTATTAATTCTAATAGAAATGGGTTGTGAAACTCAATAATATAGGCCAATAAAGCTACCCCTGGCCGATTTGTTGGTTATCTTAAATTGGAGTGTGATTGTAAAGGGACTCATGGCACCGTCTCTTGATTTCCATGCCAGCAGGTAGAGTACGTAAAAATGTGATTATGGATGCATACCCGTGGGAGAACATAAAGAGGTCGATGACCTGCACCGCAAGTTGATTAGTCAACTTTTGTATATGAGTGGCTTCCACATTGACTTTGTAGGGAGGGTGAATTTATGATTGAAAAAGCCACTTTTTCCCTCTCTTAAACCACTCACCTTGTATTTAAACTGTACGTACTGCCTCATCAATCATCATCATCTCCATCACAAGACATGGGAAGGCCTCCTTGCTGTGAGAAAGTACTGGCCATCAAGAAAGGTCCATGGACTCCGGAGGAAGACATCATCTTGGTCTCCTACATCCAGCAGCACGGCCCCGGAAACTGGAGATCGGTGCCGACAAACACAGGTGAAGAAATTAGCTAGCCATCATCATCAAAATGATAAAATTATTACTTTGTTTTAATCTCGATACTGAACGTTCTTCAGGTCTGCTGAGGTGTAGCAAGAGTTGTCGGCTCAGATGGACCAACTATTTGAGGCCTGGGATCAAAAGAGGCAACTTCACACCCCATGAGGAAGGAATGATCATCCATCTTCAAGCTATATTGGGAAACAAGTACTACCTCGCAATACATTTCTTTCAGTTTAATAACCAATTGGTGCTTATGATTAGTGGAGTTATCACTTATCTGATGATTTCATGTTTTGATGTGTATTTTTTCCACTAACAGATGGGCAGCTATAGCATCCTATCTGCCACAGAGAACTGATAATGACATAAAGAACTACTGGAACACTCATTTGAAGAAGAAGATCAAAAGGTTCCAGCCAGCTGATTCTGATCCCCAAATCTCATCATCCTCTTCTTCATGTGCTGCTGTGAACCAAAACCAGCCCTACGCTTCGAGTGCGGAAAACATTTCAAGACTGCTGGAAGGATGGATGCGATCTTCTCCAAATATGGTCGATTCAAAGTGCTACACGCCAGTGATGCAGCAGGAAGATCAGATAGGGGGAGGAGAAGTCGAAATGGAGTCTATTTTGTCATTTGACCATAACCTTCACAGTTTTCCTTGTACTGATCAGACTCAAAACAACATTATTGCTCCTGGTGATCATGAAGAAAAGCCAAAGCTGGGCGATAATCCACCTCTCTCGTTTTTGGAGAACTGGCTGTGGGATGAAACTGCCGCAGCTCAGGCCATGGAAATCCCATCAATCTTCTGAATCATATCTTTTTTGTCCACACAAAACCTCCTACAAAAGCTTCCAACAAAGATGGAAGCCTAGTTGATTTATATTGTTAATCAAATAGTTTAGTGAAATCTGGGGCTCAACGAAGTGGAACCTCAGTAGACTGGAAAATGTTAATTTTTTGACTTTTTTTCGTTGAGTAAGGGAAGGAATAACATGATTGGATTATCTTATTATTAGTGCTGTCATTACACGAACCCGACAAATCTGACACGACCGACCCAACCTAATCTGACACGTGACCCGATTGTAACTCGAAAATTTTTAGGTTGAACCCGACCCAACATGACCAGAGCTCAACCCGAAAAATAATTTTGACCCGATAAAAATTCTGACCCGACCCGATTTAACCCGAACCCGAAGATGACCCAAATCCAAACCCAACTAAATTTTTATGTTTGATTATTAAGTTGTTAATTATAGGAAGTTAGGTAATTAAACTATATTTAGTTACTATTTTTTTAAGACTCGTCTCATTTGAGACTAGGACAAATATTGATCTTCTCACTTTCAAACATGATTTTAATTTTACGTATTAAGTGTGGTCATTTAGTGTATTATTGTTGATCTTCTTGCTTTCAGATATCAACACTAATCTTTTACATATTAAGCATTACTATTCTTTTGAGATTAGGACAAATGTTGATCTCACTTTCAAACATGATCTTTTACATATTAAGTGTGATCATTTTGTGTATTATTGTTGATCTTCTCGCTTTCATATATCAACACTGAACTTTTACGTATTAAGCATGACTACTCAGTGAGACCGATTGAGAATTTGTCTTCATAAAAATTTAAGTAAGATTTAATTTTTTATACTTATTTTAGTTAGTATATGTAAAAATCTGAGTTAGTGTCAAATTAGCAGGTCCAATCCTTAGTTTTCTAATGAAGTTAACTCATTAATAATTTATTATATATTTTTAGCAATAAGATAATAGTGATAATGACTGAAATATTTACCCGAACTTACCCGAACTAAAATTTTGAAATCAACTCGATCTGAATTAACACGGCTAATAATAATGATCCAACATCAAAATTTTGTTCTTCCCATGTCAATTTTATGGATTATAGTTTTACTTAATCCGACTCAACTTAACAAACGAGTCTAACCCGACACGAACGCGATCCGACACGACCCGACACGACCTGATAAAAAAATTCTGACCCAAAGAAACCCGACCCGTATCAACCCGAACTTACCTGACCCGAACACTTAACCCGACACGCTAACCCGAATTAACACCACTACTTATTATATATGTTGACGGTAAATATTATTACATGCTAAATAAAAGATGAATGGATGATGTAGATGAGGAAGACTCTGGTCTAGAATGGATTTGTGGCCCCTGAAATATAAAATGCAGCATTTGTATCCCCAAATCCATTTCCCCTATAACTACAATCTTTCGTTTTGAGTATTTTAGTAAATTTACTTTTTACTAATTTAATATTTCTAAAATTCTGATGACAATGTAAATTATAACATCAGCATCACCTCCGGTCTATAGGTTTTCGATGCGCCGTGATGCTAACGCTAAAATATGCCAGTCATAATGATAAGTTCTCCTTCAAATTTTGAGTGATGCTAACGCTAAATTTCGAGAAGTGACGTGATTTTATTTTAAATGTATACAACATGGTGTTGGTAAATTTAGTTTCTTCGACTTATTTTTCCTACATAAACTCTTATATGATTTAAAAAGGCATTAAAATATAAACTATGTAAACTTTAAAATTTAATTGATGTTATTTAAAATTTAATAAATGATATATAAAAATATGGGAAAGTCTTGGAAGTGACCGTCACTATATAGTGACCAATGACTGGATTGCAAATAGAGAAAATAGGAAGCAAAACTCGCGGGCCGACCCGACCCATTTCTGATCCGATGCGTGCCTATACGCGCTATATATAACCAACCCCCTCTTCAGAAAACTCATTTTTTCCCAATTCCCAATTCGACTCCAATTTTCAGAACCGTCGTCGATGCAACTTCAATCAACGTCATCGCTGCAACCTGCACAATCAATGCGACGTCGTTGCCGCGTGGGTGCCGACGAAGCCTCTGCGCCGGTGATGAGGATGGAGAAGACGTGGGGTGGAGGAGCGGCGAACCTGCTTCTCCTAAACCTTAGGTGGCGGCGCCACCTCCGACGAACACAAGTGGCGGACCACCATTTCCGATGCTCCGGTGACGACGATCTCGACGATGCGGCAAATCCCCCAGGTTATTAACCAGAAATCGGAGCATCGTCGAGGTCGCAAGGATCTCCCGAGGACAATGCGGCAAATCCTCCAGGTCGCAACGGCGCGGTTGCGATGCTCCGGTTCTCATTCTCCTATAATGACGCTATTGAGGAATATGGTAAATAGATTTGGTCATATTGTTATATTAGGAATACAGACTAGAACATCCTTTTCCTATTGTACTTTGTACTGTACTGTATCTGTCCCACATTGGAAGACGGAAGGTTAGAACCTCCGGTCTGTCCATATAAATACTGTAATCATCCTCATGGATTAACAAGCCTTTTATATACAATATTATTTCTTGTATATATTTTATATTTTATCATGGTATCAAGAGCTGTTTCTTTCCTGGACCTGAATTATGCTGGCTTCCTTTGATTTCCGACCTTTCTCGTCGACTTCTAGTTGCCTAAAGTTGCCCTCGCTAGCCGACCTTTGGGAATCATCGTATTACTTATTTTATTTTAGCCGAACTTTTCCGGCCTTACTCTACCTAGCCGAACTCTTCCGGCATTACCACCTAGCCGAACTCTACCGGCATTACCTACTATTCCTCTACATAGCCGAACTCTTCCGGCGTTACCTGCTATTCCGACCATACGAACTCTGGCGGCCTTACCCGACCATCCGAACTCTGGCGGCCTTACTCTTTCTAGCCGAACTCATCCGGCCTTAACTTTTGTAGCCGAACTCATCTGGCCTTAACCTTACACTTTCTAGCCAAACTTTTATGGCCTTAACCTTTTTAGCCGAATTCTTTCGGCCTTACTTTTTCTAGCCGAACTCTTCCGGCTCTACTACCCTTTCTGCTACCCTTTCTAGCCGAACTCATTCCGGCCTTACCTTTTCTAGTTGAACTCTTTCGGCCTTACTCTTTCTAGCCGAACTCTAACGGCCTTACTGATGCTGATTGAAGACTTCTGCATTCTCTGACACTAATTCTCTTTCGGCCTTACTCTTTCTAGCCGAACTCTAACGGCCTTACTGATGCTGATTGAAGACTTCTGCATTCTCTGACACTAATTCTCTTTCGGCCTTACTCTTTCCAGCCGAACTCTAACGGCCTTACTAATGCTCTAGATCGCGACATGGCGGCTATTTGCTCGGCCGGTGGAGATGTTGTGATTGATCATTGCTTTGTTCAATTAGGTGTTGAATTAGGTTTATGTTTATTATTGAATTGGATCTGTTTTAGTTGGCATATTCTGTGTATTAAGATAGCCTGTCGGTTGTGTTTTAAAACATGATCGATTTTGTTTTAAAACATGAGGATTTTATAACACAAGGTTGACAATTTAAGAGTAAATATTTTTATTTGTATATACATTTTTATCTTTCTTAAAAGGTTGTTATTTAATTGTGAAAGGTTGACATTTAAAAATGAAAGGTTGTGTGTTGTTATATGCATGTGTATTTTTATCTTTCTTAAAGTGTTTCAGTTTAATAGTAAGAGGTTGACATTTAAGAGTAAAAGGTTGTGTTATTTATTTATTAATTTTAATCTTTCTTAGAGGTTGATGTTTATTAGTGAAAGGTTGACAATTAAGAGTGAAAGGTTGCTAATTTGTTATTCGTATATGCATTTTTATATTTCTTAAGAGGTTGTTGTTTAATACTGAAAGGATGACATTTAAAAGTGAAAGGTTGTCGTGAAAAGTTGACAATTAAGAGTGAAAGGTTGACTGTTGTTATTTGTATATGCATTTTTATCTTTCTTAAAAGGTTGTTGTTTAATAGTGAAAGGTTGGCATTTAATAGTGAAAGGTTGATAACCTGGGATGTTTTCTGTGTACCTTTATTTGTTTATATGTTGTTAGGTAAAACCTGGATGTTTTAACATAAAAAGTCTACCTTTTTATAAGCAATGTTTCAAACTAATTTGTGTATGTTATACTTTAAAATGCACATGTTTTAATCTGAACAATGTACCTTTTATTGCTTGTATGTTGTTTTGTAAAATATGGATGTTTAAGCATAAAAAACCTACCTTTTATAAGCAATGTTTCAAACTATTTTGTGTATGTTTTAACCTGAATAGTATACATTTTGTTTGCTTGTATGTTGTACTGTAAAACCTGGATGTTTTAGCAGAAAAAATCTTCTTTTTATATATAAGTGTGGTTTCAAATTATTTTGTGTATGTTTTAACCTAAACAATACACCTTTTATTTGCTTCTATGTTGTTCTGTAAAACTTGGATGTTTTAGCATAAAAAACCTACCTTTTATAAGCAATGTTTCAAAGTATTTTGTGTACGTTTTAATCTGAATAATGTACCTTTTATTTGCTTGTATGTTGTTCTGTAAAATATAGATGTTTTATTATAAACAACCTACCTTTTATAAGCAATTTATGTTGTGTACCTTTCATTAGCAGGTGGACATCTAGGAAAAAACTAGAGAAGAAAAGTGGATAAAAATAAGAGCAAAAAAGAGAAGGTGGAGGGCGCTAGAAAAGGAGTAGACTTTCTCATTTTATTGGGAAAAGAAAGTAATTTAGAAAGGATAGCAAAAAGGAAAAGATGCTGGGCGCTGGAAAAAGGAGCGGCCTTTCTCATTCTTGCACGCGCCGCACATGAATTTAGAAATTTTTGGAAAATTGCAAATAAGGACCTCTATATCTTTTAGTATATAAATTAGTATGGTCACTATATAGTGACGGTCACTCAAGAGACGGACTCTAAAAATATACTATACTATGAAAACTTTAAAATTTAATTGATGCTATTTAAAATTTAATAAATGATATATAAAAATATACTATACTATGAAAACTTTAAAATAACATTAACTAAAATTTATGATTTACAAAAATGGAATCTAAAAGAATAAGGCCCTATTTGCTATAGCTTATCTGTAGATCAGTTCAGTTCAATTCAGTTCAGTTCAGTGAAAATCTAATTTGATGAAATTTAGGTTACTTCAGTCATGTTGATTCTATTTTCAATACATTAATTTTTACTTCAGTTCAGTTCAGTTCAGCTCAGTACATCAAGAAATAATCTCTAGCAAACATGACCTAAATTTAATTAAAGAAATGAAAGAGAAAGAAAATTAGAAAGGGAAAAAAAAAGAGGAAATAGTATTATAACTTGAAAATACAATTGTATCCCTTAAAATGGATGAAATATTGAGTTTAAATGGGGACTAATTCTTGGGTGAGGCAGCATCACCCAAGAGGCAGGACCAAGTATACCCTATTTTTGGTGAGATTTGATGAAGTGACACCGAGGTTTTGATGAGGTGACATGTTTGATAAACCGACACCGATGTTTGATGAGGTGGCATCGATGTTTGATGATGTGGTAATGAGTTATGATGAGGTGGTAGCAATAAAATTTCTTATTTGGCCTTGCCTCATAGGTGAGGCTGCCTCACAAGAGAATTACTCTTAAATGGGGGTGTTTTGAATAAAAAATGGAAATTAGAGGTTAAAATAACATTTATTTTTGATAGGGTTCAAACTCAAAGTGCCTATTTCCATAAAATTCACTTTAACCAAAATTTGTAAAATTCACTCTAACCAAAATAAGACTCTAACCAAAATAAGGAACTATTCAAACGCGGGTTTTAAATCCTAAAATAAGGCTGCAAGTGTCTTAACGGAAAATATTGAAAAGACAACTGGGCCTGGATCAGATAGACAGACAGACCCGGTGTATATATAGTAACCTTACAGGGCGGCGCGCGGTAACTTTAGATTGGTCGGATTCTCATCTGCGTTCCGTTTCGTATTTAAACCCTCCTTCTCTTCACCTTCACACCCTCAAACAATGGCCTCGGTAGAAACAGCCAGCGATAGTACCCCTCCTCAGGCTGCAGCGGAGGAACCGGCGGCGGAAGTGAGTGGAGCAGCAGAAAATGGCAACAGCAATTTGTGCAAGTGGCCGGGGTGGCCGGGGCACTGCGTTTTCCGGCTGGTGGTGCCGGCGCTGAAAGTGGGAAGTATAATTGGGCGAGGAGGAGAGCTTATCAAGAAAATGTGCGAGGAGACACAAGCCAGAATTCGCGTGCTCGACGGCTCCTCCCCTGATCGAATTGTCAGTACACTCTTCCTTTGTTTTTTATTGTTGTGTTTTGCGACTGTAGGGTTTCAAATTGAGTTATATTAGGATTAGGATTAGGATTAGGATTGCAGCGTTCCCTCTTTGATTAAGGATGCCTTTTTTCTCAATCGTATGCTGGACTGTGAGAATCCAAGTGTTATATTTGACGAGCTATTTACCTCAAATTGGTCATATGCTGCTTTCATGTGACTTGATCTTTGGGACAGTCTAGGGATAATGACGATTTGTCAAAGCAAGCACTTTGTGATAATTATGGATCTAATTTGATAGTTGTTGGAAAATAGATGTACCCTCCCTGATTTATTTTGTGTAAGCTTTTAGTACTGGGCGTTTTTGTTTATGGGGCTTTAGATCCTAGGTCAGCCAAAGCTTTAGTACTGGAACGTTTGTTCTATCTTTGTCAATTACATAAAGGGTTTGGTAGCTTGCTTCACTTGGTAGAGACTGTGAGATCATCCTATAAATTGAAAGGCCTTTGTTGTCTGTTTTGTTTCCCCAGAATTCACCTTTCTTCACAGTTCAGACGATGCATTTAAAAGTGATGCATTCTTCAGACTTATGACTGCATTGAGCATAAATGAATGTCTTTTTTTTTTCTCCACGTGCCACTGGCTAGTTGGGAACTATAGAATCACTGTGAGATTAGAGTAAGCTCTAGTGCTTTGAAATGGAAATTCTGTAGACTAATGAAAAAATTAGTCTCTTTGTGGCGATTCATGTCCATTTCATTGCCAATGTTTCAATTTCTAACATGTCCTTCGGATGAAGTCCTTTTTAAAACTGGATGTTAGATAATTATTCAGTTGGTAGGTGTAACTTTGGAAGATATCAATAATTTCAACGGTAATCAAGTCTTAGAAACGATGGAGGAAGAGAGGAGCGTAGCTTTCAAACTCTCTCCCAAAATTAAGTAGGAAGTTAATTGTTTGACAGTGGCTGGAACCACGGGACCTTTCTGTGAAATTAGTTTTTATCATTACTTTTGGCTTGTCTTGATATAATTGATGTCTTGCTTGTTTAGACCCGTCTGCTTGGTTTCCGACATTAAAACAGTCACCACCCCTCTGTTATATTTATGTCTAATGTTGCATAGGGTAAATTCATTAATTTTCCTGCCCTGCCTTGAAAAGTTACTTCTCCCCAATTTTCCCGCCCTCCTTGATGGTGCACTTTCTGTAGTTTTTAATCTCTGGTCTTCAACTTTGTAGGTTCTAGTCTCTGGAAAAGAAGAACCAGATGCACCATTATCACCTGCAATGGATGCTGTATTAAGAATATT
The DNA here is from genome assembly GCA_963678965.1 of Cruciata laevipes. Classification (NCBI taxonomy): domain Eukaryota; kingdom Viridiplantae; phylum Streptophyta; class Magnoliopsida; order Gentianales; family Rubiaceae; genus Cruciata; species Cruciata laevipes. The sequence continues at coordinate 13,710,699 of OY787632.1, read as the reverse complement.
TAAACGCGTTTGTGGACTACCTGAAACTGAGAGTGATAGTAAAGCTCTCGGGGCTGCTGAAGTTGCATTTTGTTCTATCAGACTACTGGTGGCATCAACTCAAGCCATCAATTTAATAGGAAAACAAGGTTTAATGATAAAGTCAATTCAAGAGAGCAGTGGCGCTTCAGTACGGGTTCTTTCAAATGGTACTCATTAATCTGCTCTTAATCATTCGTTCATTCATGACTTATCATCTTCATCCTGATATGAGCTTATTACTATTTCTGCTGTGAGTGGTTAATACGGAACAGTGTTTGAGTACAATGGGAAGTATGGCTGAGACTAAGATTGTCTTCATGAATATATATGCTTAACGTCTTAGTGCATAATAATGCCCCATAGTCCTGTTGAGTTTATTTTGGTTAAAGAATGTTTAGAGTGTCATCATGATTAACATATTTGTTACAGATATTCTGCAAATTTTACCATGAGAATCCTATTTGTTGTTCATTCACAAGTTCCCCAACTATATTTTGGTTACTGTCATAGGTTGTATTTTGTTTCCTCTTGAAATCTTGTCTTAAAATCATGGTTTAACCTTTTCCTTGCAATCTCTCCTTGCAGAGGAAAGTCCTGGTTATGTAAGCTCTGAAGAGCGGATTGTGGAGTTGCAAGGGGAAGCTCTTAAGGTTCTCAAAGCTCTGGATGCAGTGGTGAGGCACCTAAGAAAGTTTCTGGTTGATCACAGCGTTATCCCTTTATTTGAGAAGAAAGTAAGTTCATTTTATAGTGATTTTATAACATGGTAATACACATGTAGCTAATGAATTTATCAATTACAGTACAACGTGCCACTTGCCCAAGAACATCCAGTGGAACAATGGTCCGACAAGCCATTGCTACATAATACATCTCAGAGTGGAGGGAGTGACTATTCACTTCCAGTGAAGAGGGAATCCTTATATTATGACCGCATAGAATCACAAATACCAACATCTCTTTCACTCTATAAAGACCGTGAAAGTCGCCTGGAATCGCAGATTCCAACATCTCTTTCACTCTATGGAGACCGTGAAAGTCGTCTGGAATCGCAGATTCCAACATCTCTTTCACTTTATGGACAAGATCCCTCGGTCTCAGGGCTTCGTTCTTCTGGGTTTTTACGTGGTGGTGGTGGGCCTATTGTTACTCAGGTAAGCTAATTTTGCTTTCAAGTTTTGATCCTTAGATTGGATATTTCATTCATGGAAGTTGACTTAAGGATTTATCCTACTTGCTAATTTTGCTTTCAAGTTATGATCAAGTGTTTTAAATGATCTGCTTAACTGCAGATTTGTGACTTAACACTTTTCACCACTGCCCTTTGTTATTTGTTTTTATTGCTTTGGGTACTCTTAATGACATGGTAACCTATTGTTACAAATCAGATGCACAATTAACCACTCCAGGTTCCAATTATTATCATCTCGGATTAGTTGTTTGTGTGTTCCATTTTTTAATTCCCTGGTAGCTACAGTAAGATAAAATTGGCGTATATACAGTAAAAGAAGTTGTTCAATTGAAATGTTAGCGATCATCTTCATGGCTTGATGTAATAATCATTTGTTTTTATTTTGGGATGGGTTGCTTTTTAATCTTATCACTATTCATTGTTACCTGTTTCTTGCGTTGTTCAGGTTGCTCAAATTATGCAAATACCACTTACTTATGCTGAGGATATAATTGGAGTTAGTGGGACTAATATTGCTTATATTAGACGTACCAGTGGTGCGATACTTACTGTTCAAGAATGTGGAAGCATAAGTGATGAGATCACTGTGGAAATCAAGGGTACCTCCACGCAGGTTCAGACTGCTCAGCAGCTGATTCAGGTAATTCGTCGTTTGTTGCTTACTTTTATATTGAGGAAGTAAATTAGACTAAATTAGTAAGTTAGAGAAATTCTAATTGGGTTCATGATTGAGGTCTAGGGGGACCGTGAATTTTCCTGTTATGTTGTTATGCAATTAGCTAAACAAAAACCAACAGATAGTAAATTACGTAGAGAGTCTGGGGTTTCCATGGGTCATTAATGATCACTAAGTCTGGAGAAATCATTATGTTTCAATTCTGAGCAAAAGTTGGTCTTTTAATGGACTGGGCACATGTGATGCTATTAGCTCAATGGTATACTCAGCTGATAATTTCACGAACCTAGAACCCAACAAACATGAAGCTTACTTTTGTTCGATTGCAGGAATTCATAAATGGCCATAAAGAATCTATTGCCAACGACTATGCAAAGTTAGACACAGGTTTAAGACCATCGCCATTCCCTCAACTAGGTAATAGTTCATACCAGCCATCTTCATACTTGGGACAAAGTTATGGTAGAAGCTATGGATCTGGTTTAGGAGGAGGAGGAGGAGGAGGAGGAGGAGGAGGAGGAGGATATGGAAACTACCGGTTATAAATGGATGTGCCCTACCTTACACCGGTTATAAATGGATACTAAACATCAACTCTCTCTTCGCAGTAATTTGTGAATTGCAAGGCTGCATCTCTAGAACTATTGCGCTCAGTTGAGTTGAAACATCAGTGTCATTAACCGCCCTGATGATGGGGGGGTTCAAGAATCATTAGCTAATTTGATCCTATGTACTTGTATAAATATTTCTCTAATAGAATCCCCTTCATTTGCTATACTCTATGCGGGTTTTTATTTCCGATAACCTATGAGGTTTTGATGTTAGATGTCAATGTTCAAAAAGGAAAAGTCTGTACTGTCCCGCTTTGAATAATTGTAAATTTGTTCTCCCGAATTACTAACTTTTTCATCTTCAAATTATAAAATATTTCCTACGGAATATTGTAATTAGCTAAATTTGATTCAATAAGGCCCTGTTTGCTAGAATTTATTTCTTGCTGAACGGTACTGAAATAAATTTAAATACATTTAACTGAACTGAGATAATTTTGAAATTTATCATATATCATTATAAATTTATAATATGTAGTAAAAAGTAATGTGAAAAAAAACATTATTAAACAAAAACATCTGAAGTGAAAAAAAAATTAAATGTAAATGTACTGATCTAAACTGAAAAATATATATCTGATTTTTCATTAAAAAAAAAAGTAGGCAAACATATATAAAACAATAAGCCCGTCCGGTCACCTTCCTCTTTTTTTCCTTTTTAAAAACATAGTCGAATCAACCAAGCCACCGAAATTAATAATATCCCAACCAATCACATGGCCGCCGCCGTTGAAATTTCGAAGATGGCCGTCGTCAATCATCTAATAGATTATAGGATACCGCCCACCATCATTTCATACACGAGAAAAATGCCAGAATTTAGTTAATAATATCAACCAATGGAGAGCGGGAAAGGGAAAGTTGAAAACGTTATAAGAGAAAGACTTTAGACTGGTGGCTCAATTCGGGCAACAACAACAAGAAGGAGGAAACGAAATGCCAACTCTAGTCTTATGTACCAACGTAACGGTTGATTCAGCTGTTGTCTCAGCCTTTCTCAAGGACGCTTCCAAGGCCGTCGCCAGGATCACTGCCAAACCCGAGTCGGTAAGTTGCAGAATCAGAGTACTTTTTGTTCAATAAAAGTAGTGGGTAAATTGGGATGCTAATCATTTTCAATTACTCAGTATGTGATGATAGTGGTGAAAGGAAGTGTTCCTGTTTCATTTGCTGGCACTGAGGATCCAGCGGCTTATGCCGAGCTTATTTCTATCGGTGGCCTTGGTCCTACGATTAATGCGCAGCTGAGCTCAACAATTTCGGAGATTGTCCAGACTAAATTTTCTGTACCTAGTTCTCGATTCTATATCAAGTTTCAAGATGTTGAGGTAAAAATTACTAGCTTTCGCCAAATTTTGTCACCTGGTTACTCATATGATTTATGGTGCTTGTGCTTATTTGTTGTGACTTTATGACTGCACCAGGCTTCGTACGTTGGATTCAATGGCTCCACGTTTTGATAATCACGTTCCAGTCAAGCATTGAGACGAATTGGGAGACATAGTTTGAAACTATTTTGTACATTTTCTTCACCTGTCACGCTCTTTTGTATACTTCTTTGCGACTTTAATGATATGTTAAACTCTGGGTATTGCTATCATCAGTATCATGTATTTGAACTTTACTAAAATGTGTCCTGTATTTATACAAATTTTTATAGTATTCTGCATCTCTATGAAGCTGAAAAAAAAAATGGAGAGACGTTGTGATAAACACCAGAAAATAGTCGGAAAACACCCATTTTGAACACTGCAAAATAAATGGTCGGAGAAGGATGGCCCCAACTTTTATAGAAAGTCTGATTTACCTCAAGACTTGGTCCTTGTTTAATCGAAGGGATTGTTACATTGCATCATTATGGAACGGTGTGAAACTGAGAATTATCTAGTCAAACCGAGCCCATAATTAAGGAATATGAACTCATCTCCGGTGAGCCAGAATATCCATGTTTCCGAGGTCTTGTGCGGACCCGGCCACAGGATCAGCATCGGGAGCCTAGGCCGACCCTGTGAGGGGCATCACCGGTGTTAACACACAATCTGGAGCACGCAGAATGGCCCGAGGATCCTTAACTTGGTTTACAAAGGGAGCTGCCTCAGCCTGCTACAATGTTCAAGGAGAAGCCAGTCTCCTTCTGGTTGCCTATAACTCTTTTATCCACATACAAGACTTTGTTAATTGTTTTTTTAGTTTCACTCATGTTCATGGACATAAATCGTTTTGAGAGGATTGGTTTTGAATTTGGATTTACTGTAGTATGTAGGTGTGAATAAAACACCCCGAGTTTATATAGTGTCATATTAAGTGTTTGTATGAAGGTACAATGTTGGTTCCCACATTTCTTATTGAAGTTTTTAATATAACTTTGTAGATAAATGTCAATTTTTGAAATTATTTTCTTATGATGAAGTTAGAGCACACATTTCTTGAAAGAGTACTTGTTCTTATTGATTTGGTTATGAACTGATGGATAATAATAAAGGCAGCAGATCACAAAGCTCATTTCTGGCCGATGAAAACTCATCTACTGTTTTCTGCAGAACATCATTATGTGTTGTTTAGCCACAAGCTATCAACAACTAGGTGGAGTCACCAATCATACAAATGTTAGGAAGGGAATCTACGAGGCCTCAACCTTAGGTGGATTCATCCCGGATCTTCAAGGTCTTCCACAATTGTCAAAATGTTGAACCATTAAACCCAAAGAACGAACGCTGGACAATTATAAGGTCAGAAAGAAAATCAGGCATCCATTACATAAGGCAAACATGCATAAGTGAGCTATGGAAATGAACACAATTGAGAATCAAGGAAACATTTACTATATATAGTCTTCATAAGTTGTGGAAAACTTTAGTTTAATTAATCAGGCATGGAGAAAACATGTGACAACTGATTTACCTCAACATCATAAAACTTGATATAAAAGCGATAACTATCAATGGAAAACTTGGTTTGGAGTATCTCGGCAATGGCAGAGCTGAGTTTTGCATTCACAGTTGGTCCGAGACCCCCAATTGAGATCAGTTCCCCATAAGCAGCTGGCTCCTCAGTAGCAGCAAATGCAACAGGAACACCTCCATTGAGCACTATCATTACATACTGAATAGTAAAACTGTAAATCGACTTTGCAATCTCAATTTGCATTTATATGTACAGCCATCAACTATAGGCAAAACAAATGATTTCCATCTTGTCAGTCTAATACTACTCTTCATAGCAAAACACATTCACAAGTAGGCACACAACACAACAGAGAACAAACAAAACTAAGAAAACTTGTTTAGCTTTACCAAAACATATCCCATAAAATAAAAAAATAAAAATCAGTGTTTACTCAAGTAGCACTTTGATGTGGAAACTTGAGGCAGAACCTTAAGCAATAGTAATAGAATTGACAAGTAAAGCAGTTTGTGATTTCTGAGTACATTTTCCAAATTAGTCACTGGGATCTAGACAGCAAAACTGAATCGTAATAATTAACCAGGCAGATATCTATACTTATCTTCTATCCAACTGCTAAAGCACCTCTAGCAAGATCAGTGGAGTATACACATTCAAAGAAAATGTCCCTAAATTCAGTTGCACGGTCAGACCTTATACCGAATGCAGAATGACTTTGGCACATTCAGTTTTCCGATATAGAACTAAGTTAAATAGCTACTTCTCAATTGTTTGATTCAGTAGGCACATTCAAACACCATTTAGTTTCTCTAATGGACATTCAGAACTTACAATCACAACAACTAAAGCATCTTGTACACACTTGACATTGATGGTATATGATATCCGGGGCAAAACCAAGAACGAAATGTATTCCATGATAATGAAAATTAAATTTGTAAACAGAGAAAACTCATAATTGGTAAATGGGAGAGAAGAAGGAAGCTTACAGACTCTGGTTTGCCAATGATCTTGGCAACAGCTTTGGTAGCATCCTTGAGGAAATCGGACACAACAACTGAATCAAGCGGGACGTTGGTGAACAAATTCAGTGTTGGCATCGCCCTTTCTTCCCTCACTTCCACCTTCTATCCCTTCAATTTCCACCAGTGGTTGGTGTTTATCTTGCAACTGCAGGATGCAGAAATAACACTTGCTACTTCATCCGTCCTATCCAAACCGTCCACTTTACTTTGTAGATTCTAAAATGACTCAATTTTGAATATTAATTTTTATTATTTAATTGTGATATTGAATAAAATGATTTCATTGGTCAATCAATTCCCCGCAATCCCATGGTAAAATTTTAATGAATTTGCGCAAAATAGCATGTTGTAGATGAAGTGTTTGACGAAATGTCCGATAAATCTGATCAAGTACTACGTCTGATCTACAGTTATTGAACTCAAAAGGAGCTGAAGACATGATGTCTATCAAGCTCACTGGAAGAGTGTGAGTTTGAAACTCTACGTACTTGGTAAGTTTGAAAGTGTTTCAAAAATGTGTGTTTTAAGTGGACATGTAGAATAAATCTCTATTTCCCTTCTCCTCAGGTTTGCCACCGTAGGCAGGAAATCCTTACACAACCTCAAAGCGAAGTGAAGTGCCCGCTTCGAAACTCTGAACTTCCAGAACCTCTTCCAGAAAGTCGCCGCCTCATCATGTACTGAGCTCGGAGCTTGGTTTTGTTGCCTGCTTTCCACCTTCACGTGATAGCCCATCTGAACCGTATAGCCACCATGTTTTGTGTGGTGTCATATCCACTTGTCCAACGAGTTCAAGTTCCGCGGTGGTATCTCCAGAATCTTCACCACCTCCTCCCGAGTGAAGAGCTGGTTCAATAAGTGCGTCTTTCACCATCCTGTATCTCTATCAATTAGATCAGAAACCTTCCGTAAGTTCTGTGGAATAGCATGCAGATGCTGGATCCAGAAATTGCCAAGCCAAGGTATCCCTGGGTCCTGGCAGATAGACGTGCTGTTCCCCGAACCAATCGATCTCCTGGCTCCACTTCGAAACAACTCTAAGGCACCGAACCTGAGCTAGCAGCGAATTTGATTGTGAGATAAGCCTCCATGCCTACTTCCCTATGAGTGCTTTATTGAATGTCCCTAGGTCTCGGAAGCCCAATCCGCCAGCTCATTTCGAACGCGACATCCTCTTCCAAACCACCCATGGAATCTTCCGCTCCGTAGAAGATCCCCCCATCAGAAATTGCTCAGCAGACCATGTATCTCCTCCACCACATAATCTGGAAGTTGAAAACAACTCATCGTATAACTCGGTATAGCCTGTAGAATAGACTTTATCAGTATTTCTTTTCCCGCTTTCAACAAGTTCTGCTCATTCCAACCATCAATCTTCTGTCTGATGCGATCTTTGATGGACTGGAATATCTCCCCCTTCTTCTTTCCAATGACAGTTGGTAGCCCAAGATACTTCTTATGAGCCTCCACCTCCGGAATCTTCAGAATGCTACATATCCCCGGTCTGATATCCATTGTCGTGTTAGGGCTGAACAAGACACCTGACTTATCAACATTTATCTCCTGCCCGGTGATTGGTAGCGAAGCGTGCATGTCTTGACTAAACTCTCTAATCTCTGTCTGCTTTAAATCAGTATCTGCAATGGAAAAATAGGTATCCTCTGACGCGATATGTTCAACACTGGATTGTTGCAGTTGTTGTATTGACGACGATGACTGTAGTAATGTCGGTTGTTGTGGAGCAGGAGGTGGCATGGCTTGTTCAAGAGAATCCAAATGAATAAGAACTGGAGATGATTGTGGTGGTGGCGGAGGTGGTGGTGGGTTGGCTGAAATATGAGTCGGAAACATTGTCATCAACTTGTCGAATTTTTTGTCAAGTTTATCAAAATGGGCGTTCAAAGTCATCAACAAGCATCATCAACTCGCAAAATTTTTGGTCAAGAGCATCCAAACGGGAAGTTGTACGATCGATATGTGCCGCTATACGAACCATGTGTTCTTCATCTTCAGATAACTCGGTCAGCGACATGATACGATAGAAGAAGAAAAAAAAATTATCGAATTTTCAATCTGGCTGTGATACCAAATGATGAGGTTCGATACCTCAAGGGGGATATGACCTTTGATTTGTGGTCTGTCAACCTATTGAACCTTTTGATTAGGGATTCACCTACCTTGAAGAAACATCTTCTATTGAATTATGATTGTATTGAATGTTGAATTATATACATAGAATATGTCCTCTTTATATAGACATATATGAGAATAACAATCTAACTAAGAAAAGAAAACAGCTTACAACTATTAATATAATTAACTAGCTTAATTAGAATAGGAAAAGGAATAATAATATAGCTAAATCAGGAATGAAATCCTATCAAATCTCCTGGTAGCTGCACGAAGGAAGATACCACTAGAGTCAAAAGCCACTGTACCAGTCACCGCTGAATCACCATCGATACCCGCATCAAAGTAACTCCTGGTTCTTCCTTCTGGCGGTCATAGTAATGATCCTGGCAAACGGGACTCCGAGACATCCTCCACCCATCCGCGGGCCTCCAAGAATCTTTTTCGACCAAACATAGCAGAAGCCACCATGATATCCGAACCAAGATGGGAGTATTCAAATACTTGGCGATTCCGCTGAAACCAGATCCCATCACATACCGTAGTAACGAGCTCACAGAATGTATCATCCTTCTCCCGTAGCAGCTTTCAAAACCAAAGATCTCCCCTGAGCTTCCCAACGACCAACACCTCATTCAAAACACCAACCGCAGTCCAGGCTGCTCTCGCATATGCACAATCAACGAAGAGGTGCCTGGTTGTGACTCCCTCCAACGAACAAAGAGCACATTACGGGGACACCTCAATAGTTCTCCTGATATTCTCCACCGTAGATAATGAGTCCGAGCATAGACGCCAAGCAAAGTGTAGAGCCCGCTTCAGTACACGCAACTTCAGAACCGACCCCAAAATCTCTTACTTTCTCCAAAACCGATGGCATTAAGATGGTGATGTGAAGATTAAGCCGGATTTTCAAATGCCACATGGTAAGCCAATCGAACTGTAAAGACCCCTGACTGTGAGTAGTGCCAGAGCCATCTGTCAGCACGACCTAGATTCTGCAACGGGATAGCTATAATCACCTCCACATCAGATTAGTCAAAAGAAGCCTCCAATATAGCACAGTCCCACCATCCAGTATTCACATCTATAAGATCAGAGACCCTGGTGATCGCCCTAGGTACATTCTTCGGGTTCCTAATCCGAAACTCTCCATCTCTCGGCAACCAAGGGTCATTACAAACACTCGTCGACCTTCCTCCACCAATGATTTTCCTGCCGCCTAAATGGATCAACTCCAGAACCCCATGAATGCTTCGCCAACTCCATGAAGGTCTAGATCCAAGAGATGACGCCAGTAGATCCCCATCCTCATAGTACTTCGCCTTTAGAACACGGGCAAGCAGGGAATGAGGCTGAGTGAGTAACCGCCAAGCCTGCTTTCTAAACAAAGTAGAGTTGTCTCATTAAAGCTGGTGATGATCTCTTCGACAAAGTAGTGATGATCTCTTCCACATCAAGAAGTCTCTAAGCATTCCACTTGACAGATTCGAGCATCAACTAAATCCCAATATCCCAATAAAAGATAAGACTATATATGTGCTTCGTCAGCTTTCATCGCATAGCAGATTCGATAAAGAAACTCCCCCTGAAACTTATCATTAAGATAGTCATGTAACAATCATCATAACAAACCATAACATCAAAGCAGCCAAGAGACTCAATCACCGAAAGCCCCAAAATCAAAGTCACAACCACATCAATCTTCAGCAGTTCGTCCAATACTTTTGATACATCAAACCAAAATTTTGTGGGTACAAAATTCTAAACAATGTGGGGACAAAAATGAAAATCAGATAACGCATTTAAAATTGAATATCAGGCAGAATTACTTTGTAATATATAATGATTAAGAGGATGCCCAAGAAAACACGATGATCAATATTTTGGGATATTTGACGGAGGCGATCACCCAAAATAAAAGATTACATATTCCATAAGTAGGTTAATTACAGAGAAACAAATCATCTAAATAACTACAAAATATAACCTAAAAAACTATAATATTATGCCAAGTCGTAATGTTCAAATATGTTAACTATATTCTATATATATCTTTACATATAATATTTTAGTCAATGAAATCACATGTACCATTTTTTTTTTTGATAAACCACCATTGGTGGAGGGATTTATATTGGCTTCCCTATGCCTTTTAAATAACAAAAAATAAAAAATTACAAAAGATCCCAGAAGGAATCTATCCCAAATTTCCCTAAAAGTAGAGGGATATGGAAATGGCTAGTACAAGTACCAACCAAGGCAGCAAAATGACCAAAAATGAATGAGTTCAAAAACTAATCACATGTACCATAAATGGCTACATATGGATTCGTTAAAATATTTTATATATCTTATAAATTGTCATTTTACAGAAACTTAAATGAACGATCCACAATTTAATTTATTTCTTACCCTAAATAAGTTTATATATTTAAGTAATTAAATAATTAATCATTTATATTACATATTTGGAATGACGGTTCACGAATGTATTCGTATACATATATTTAAATTTGGATATATATATATTCGTAACATATATTTGGAATTTTTCTAAAAAATTCTATTTTTTCAAGTAATACGACGTCGTTTATTCCACACACATTTTGAAGTGAGTAACTATTCTAGTTCCCTTTAGAGATAAAAATGAAGAGTAGAAAATAATATAAAAAGCTCATTTCATGATTGTACGTGGGCCAAGTTGCCACTTTTCCTTTATTTCATGGTTTCTCAGGGATTAATTTGGTCTACTCCTGTGCAGCCATTCGTCCAATTTGGAGACGGATATTTAGAAAATCCCAAGTCAGAATCTGCGATAGTTAGGAAAAATTCGTATGTAGTGGGATTTTAGTGTGTGGTACAACCTATTAAAAACCATGCATAACTCAAGTGGAAAAGTTACGAAGAGGGATTTTGTGTAGTGGGATTTTAGCATCTCCTATATACTAGAGTAAGAGAACTTACCTGTAATTAGGGCTGATCACTGTACGGTTAACCTTCCCGTTTTTAAAAAATCTACTATCCGCTCAACTATTCAACGGATCGGTTAACCTTTAAAATTGACAAATAAAATCAGATAACCTTTGTGCCGGTTAGGTTAACCAATAATTTTGATAATTCATTAATTATAAAATATTTTGAGACACAGTTTAGCATACTACAAAAACTATATATATATATATGTATGCCAAGAGTTATACAAAAGTTACCTCCAAGAGTAATACAAAAGCTAGCTATATATGCATATTTCCTCATACACCAATAGGCAAGAGGAATACAAAGGCTAGCTACCTAGAGTGAAATGTGGGAGGGTTAAGTTTTGGTAAGGGTTCGGTGCTATTTATATAGGGTTAATAATAATAATAATAATATAAATAAATTATTGCAAAATAATCCCCGGTTAGTCGGTTAACTATTCGTGTTGACCTTAACCGAAAGACCGGTTAGTCAAAAAGTGATAACCTTAACCTAACCCTACGGTTCGGTTAACCTTAAAATCGGTACGGTTCCGGTTGGTTAACCAGTCGGTTTCGGTTATCCGGTTAGTTATGCTCAGCCCTACCTGTAATGGCTGATTTCCTTCTGTATTTATAGGCACCATAGACGGAAGTTTTCTGATTCCATAGCTAGGAACTCTCTATCTTGTCATTCAACTCGGACTCTCATTTTGCCTTATGCTGGCTACTCACGCGCGTTTCTTAGTATTGAGTGTGTGGGTCCTCAAGTTTTCGGCGGCTGCACGATTCCCTTTCCCGAACGCATTGCCCTCTTTTCTCATACGTAATCATTTACCATGCCCCCAATGCTCTTTCCTTGGTATTCTCTTCCTCATGTATATAAACCCATCTCTCTCCTCTTTTTCCCCTTTCTATCGCTTCTATCACTCTGCTCATCTTTACTTTGGTAAACTTCTGCCCCTCTCTTATTTTTCTTATTTCTTTTCCTTCCTTTGCTTATTTGTTCTGTCAATCTTCAAGTTGTCTCCCTGAGCCTGGCTATTTTATAGCAAAACTTTAAGAGTCAAAGCGACGATGGATCTTTCTAGCCAAAAATCCAACTCTTCAACCACTCCCTCTGAGCCCGCGAGGCGGGTTGAGTACCCGGTCTGATCCGATGAACAAGTTCATAGTTCTAAGTCTCATCCTATCGCCGCGCAAGAAGCTACAACCTCGCCTTTCAAATCCCGGAAGGAATCGAAGGCCAAGGCCAAAGGGGAGAAGTGGCATCGCCGATCCTTTGCCTGTGTTCCTCGGATCTCTCCCATAGGTTTTCACATTGATTTCGAGCTCTATCCTGATTGGATTATTTAGGATATCCAGAGGCTTTCTAATGATTCCTTCTACCCCTTCCACTGCACGCCGAATTGAAGGCCTTGGATGATGATTAATTTCAGTTGGATTTTCCCTGCTCGCCATATCCATTTTGTTTTCAGCTTTTGAGAAATCCTTGAAAGCTTTCGAACAATGACAGTCTTACTTGTTCCTTGTGTAGTTTGTGACTATCACACTACTCCAAGCTTGATCATCCAAGGCACCAATGAACATTCGCATTCGAGCCTTCCAATACTTTGGGTGATTAGTTTATTGCTTCATTTCGGAACTCTCTGACTTGATTCTGCAAATAATGAGGAGTTGATTATAAAGCTATTGGGTAATAAGATGCTTGAATCTACGCTTTCTGCTCAAATGAAAGAAACTTGTGTGCCAAACATTTTCTACTCAAATTTTTTATGATTATTAGATTAGATTTGGATTTTGATTCTTCCCGGTGTTGTTCTTCGTGTTCATAGCGGTGCTAGAAACCGGTGAATTCCTGACCGGAATTTAACGTCCTCGGTGCGAGTTGCAAGCCGGCCAGTTTGGGTCAACCGATAATTTTTTATTTTTTATTTCTATAATTATTTTTAGCAATTTCTCCATGCAGGTCCATTTTTCTCTTGCAGATCCATATTTTTACCATAATGCCCCCTGATGGAACCCTATGATTTCAAGCCCAGTTTTTGCCTTAACAATATTAGGGGTATTATGATAAAAATATGGATCTGCAAGAGAAAAATGGACCTGCATGGAGCAACCCCCTAAATTTTTAATAAAAAAAGTGAAATATAAGAAATTTACTAAATTACCCTTACAGAATGTTATAGTTTTAATGGAAATGGTTTAAGGGCCACAAACTTAGCAAAATATATTTGTTAGGGCTATAAATTGTGCACTATATTACTGACATTTTGTTGTGATTTCAAGTTATGGCAGTGAGGGTAAAATAGTACTTTAGTATTTGAGCGGTCCAGTGGCCGGTTTTTGTATTTCCTGTAGACCAGTGAGGGTTAGCTGGGGTTTCCTATAAGAGCATAGATTCCTTTTCTGTAATTCTTTTTATCAATTAATATAATCAAAACTCGTTTTCGTATTCATCAAGTTAGCTGCTCCGACAGACTTTCTCGTTTAATCGGAATTGTGATCCGCGGGGATCACAACAATTGGTATCAGAGCTCTAGGCAAACCTCGGCGCGTTTACAGAAACTATGGCAGACACGCGACACAAGATTCTAGAGAACTGAATCTCCGATCTGGAAGGCACGATGAAAACGCTGCAACTGGAAGTGACGGAAACTCGCACGGAGTTCGGATCCCTCGCGGGGAGCCTCCGATCAGACAACGCGGCAGCTCAGGCAGCTCAATCGGTGCTGACTTAGCAGCTCTTGGAAGTTCAGGCGTCGAACCAAGAGATCAAGGTTATGATGGCTGAGCTGATGAGGCATAGGGATAATTCGCCAGTGAGAGGAAACGGGGAGAACCTCAAAACTCCGGCGGCGAAGGAGGTAGAGGACAACCGTCGCACACCAGTGAAGGAGACCGGGGGATCGAGTCGATCAGATTTGAAAACGGACCTAGGCTACAGCGGCAAGGAGAAAATCCAACCTCAGCAGCCACATGTGGAGGTTAGATCTGTTTTATCTCGGGATCAATTTCGTCAACATGTCATGCCTTATGTCCATAATAATCGTACTATTTTTCCGGATAATTCCCCTTTTGTTTACAAGAACCGTGTGATGAATGCTGATAAGTCTAGAGCTAAAGGTAATTAGATGGATATTAACAGTAGTGGTGATGAATTGTTGTTTGGTAGTAGACGTATTCCTTTACCCAGAATCCATCATAGGTTGGAGATGACCATGTTTAATGGGGATAATCCATTAGAGTGGCTAAGGAGATGTGAGAAGTTCTACAAGTATTTCAACCTACAGGACTGTGAGAAGATAAACATAGCTGAGTTGTACTTTAAGGGGAAGGCTGAAGTTTGGTTTGCATCTGAATACATGGTGAAGCCAGTGGATACTTGGAATGGTTTCAAGGAAGCTATGTTGAAGAGATTTGGAGTGAAAGGGGGGAAGATTTGATTGAGGAATTTAATAAACTCTATCAAAGGAGTAGGGTGGAAGAGTATATAGAGCAATTTGAAATCCTTAAGGCTATGGTGATGGTTCTCAATCCTTATCAACCTGATTCCTAATACACTTCAAGCTTCTTGAGTAAGTTGGCAGTTAAATCTCAAAGGCCTCAAAATCTGCATGATGTGATGGAGATAGCAGTTTTGTAGGAGAAGCATTTGGAATCCATGTACAGAAAACAGAAGGGATTGGTGCAAGGATCTCAGGGAACTAATAACTATAAGAAAGATTGGAGTTCTGGGATGGGGAAGAAAGAAGCTCCAAACAACTGGAAAGCCAACAATGCAGATAACAAGCTCACTCCTAATGAGAAGCCGGGATTCAAGAAAATCACTCCACAGGAGCAGCAGCGCAGAAGAGATAATCAACTCTGCTCTAAGTGTGGTGAAAAATATGTTCCTGGACATGTCTTTAAATATAGGAAAGTTCACTATATTACAGATGTAGAGGAAGGGATGCCTAAGGACATCATTGTGATAGCAGATGATTTTGATCCATTGAGCCAGTTAGAGGAGTTGGAAGAAGAATTGGAAGAGCTGAAAGAAGAGCCTGAACTCATGACTCTGGACAACAATGGGAGAAACTGTGTAGGAATTGCAGATAACTCAAAAGCTGAGACTTTACACCTCACTGGCACTATGGGACACAAGTCTGTATATGTGTTGTTGGATACTGGGAGCACTCACAACTATATCTCCCCTAGGCTAGCTAAAAGCTTGGGATTACATGAAGAATTCACTAGGCCATTCAAGGTTAAAATAGCTGATGTGAGTCTGATTGGAGGAATGTCTAGATGTTCTGGAGTAAGATGGACTGTTCAGGATCATCACTTTGTATTTACTCTGAATGTAATGGATTTGGGAGGTCTGGATATGATCCTTCAAGTTGATTGGATGAAGTGGCTCAGTCATATATCATTTGATTTCATGACAAATGAGGTCAATTTGACTAATCAGTATACAGGAGAGAAGTGGTGGCTTAAGGGTAATGGGAGTCAGAGAATGAGGTTCAATCTGATGAGAGGAGCTGAGGCAAGGGAAATTTCTGAGTGCATGAGAAAGAGTACTTATGCCCAATTCATGCATGAGCATTTTGAAGGCCTAGAGAGCTTAGAGGCAGTGGAAATGGGGGAACTGTCAAGACAGAAAAATGCAGAAAAGAGAAAATGAGAGTTTGTGCAGGCAAAGACATTCCTCAGAACACCAGCAGTTATGCAGGAAGTGATAGCTCAATTCCCAGAAGTTTTTCAGGAACCTCATGGACTGCCACCAAAGAGAAACATTGACCACCAGATCAACTTAAAACCAAAGGCTGTCCTTTTCAAGATAAGACCATACAGGTATCCTCATTTCCATAAGACAGAGATTGAGAAGCAAGTCAAGGAGATGATGGACAACAAGGTAGTACAAGCTAGCACTAGTCCTTATTCTTCACCTGTTTTATTAGTCAAGAAGAAGGATGGAACATGGAGACTCTGCATAGATTACAGAAGACTGAATGACATCACCATCAAAGACAAATTTCCAATTCCAGTCATTAATGAACTACTGGATGAATTGCATGGAGCAAAATTCTTCACTAAGTTAGATCTCAGGTCTGGCTACCATCAAATTAGAGTGCGGAAGGAGGACATTCCAAAAATGGTTTTTCAGACTCACCATGGACATTACGAGTTCATTGTGATGCCATTTGGCTTAACCAATGCTCCTACCACTTTCCAAGCCCTTATGAACAATGTATTCCAGCAGTATTTGAGGAAGTTTATTTTAGTATTTTTTGATGATATACTGATATAAAAAAAACTGAAGAGGAGCATCTGCAGCATGTGAGGACAGTTTTGGAGCTGATGAGGGAGCACAGGTTGTTAGATAAAATCTCTAAGTGTGACTTTGCTGAACATAGAGTGGAGTATCTGGGCACATTGTTTCTGAACATGGAGTAGAGATGGATGGTAGCAAAGTGGAATGTATAATGAAATGGCCTGAGCCAACTACTGTGAGGGAACTAAGATCCTTTTTGGGGCTGACAGGTGATAAGTCCTAGATATACTCTTATTTTGTAGCATTTGAGAGCTGTTTTAGATAGTATTTTGTACTTTTATATTAGACTTTTAGACCGAATCATTCATAATGGTTTGAAATTGAAGACGTGCATTTCGACCTTGAATTGCACTTGCGATGGATTTGGATGATTTGAAGACCTTCTATGACCGTCCTGAAAAAGTCAGATACATTGAAGAACCGGTCGTAGAAGTGGCGTGAAGGCACACTCTTGCGGGCCGCGAAACCTCGGTCGCGAGCCGCGAAGGTGTGTGTTGCTGTTTTGCGAGGACCAGACGCGCGGTCCGCGAAACCTCGGCCGCGGACCGCGGAAACCATAGACGCGCGGGCCGCGAATCCTCGGTCGCGAGCCGCGAGAACCAGGCTCGCGGTCCGCGAAGGATTTCTCGCGGCCCGCGAAGATGTTGCAAGTGGCACTTTGTTTTGCTTTAATTTTAATTGTTTTAGACTATAAAAGGATTTTATCCTCATTTGTTAGAGGATCGAATTTACAGAGCTTGGGACTCTTTTCTTCATTTCCTTTTCAATTTGACCTTTGAATTCATCATGGTTTATTGTATGGATTATGATTGAGTTTATATAAGTATGATTGTAGGCTAAAACCCATCTTGGGTATATGAGATTGGATCTCTTGTTATGGTTTGAGAACATGGTTTATGAAGCTTAGGAATGGATGATTTGTCATTGAATGATCATGAATTTTATGTGTATTTGATGCTTGAAATAGTTAGGAATGATTTCCTAGTTATAGATATGTGTTGGATATGTGTTAGACATTGTTTTTCCATGGTTGAAATGCTATCATTTCTTCTATGTAAAAGTAGTGAATTAGGAATCAAATATATGTTGTTATCAATTATATTTGTTCTTGAGATCATTCATTAGCATTATATTCATGTCAATTGTGTTATCACATTACATGGATAAGGTGGGAAAACATCTAATTTGAATTAACATTGATCAATTTATCTATTTGCTATCATATACATATGTTGCCAATAAGAGTTGTGAAGATGCTTTCATGATTCACAACTAGAATAGAGATGATTTCCCATTACAAACAATCACCATTCTCAAAGTAACATAATAAAGTTTGAGGAAAAATCCATAACAAGAAGATGCTAATCTCATGTACCCAAGTCTCTTATTCTCTTAGTTAAATCTTTAGTTAGAATAATCATATGGTAAAGTAGTTGTAACTTTAAAGTTCTAGTTGTTTTACACAGTAGTGTTTTAAACAAAACTCAACTCAAACCCCCCCCCCCCTTTGTTTACATTGCTTTTATATATGTATATGTATATGCAAGCTACAAGATATACATAGAAATAACTTCTTCTCTGTGGAAACGAACCTTACTTGCCATTATATACTTAATTGTGTGTAGAGGTAGTAAGTGTATCTAAATTGTATATTTGAGAGGTACGGCGACGACCTCCCAAATTTTGGCGCCGCTGCCGGGGAAGAGGCGTATTTCTATGTGTGTATTGTAGTTTTATTTCTAATATATCTTTCTTTTTAGGTTCTAATTTGGTTTGGAACCCTATTGCTCTAGCTCTTGGTGCATGGTTCATACACGATCCTCGAACCAAGACCCTTTGCAATACGATTCTGAGCTAGTAAGAAATCTCTGCCGACTTAGGAAGCAAGTGCAAGAGACACTAGCATCTAATCCTTTTTCCCTTGAGAGTGAATCACTGCCTTTCAACATGGCGGAAGATGGCGGAGATGAGGAGATCGGGCAAAACCACCCCCGAAACCAATTCTACAACCCTTTCCAAAACCCTAACACTTCTCCTACCAACATTTCTATGAGAGAGTACATGTCTTCCAACTATGAGCAACAACAATCGAGCATTGTATACCCAAACTCTCAATATGAAATCAAGACGGGAGTGATAAATTTGCTTCCAACTTTCCATGGTAGAGAAGTGGATGATCCTAATGACTTCCTTGAGGCTTTTCATCGGGTTTGTAGTAGTTTGAAACCTTCCGAGATGAGTGTGGATGAGTTCAAGTTGAAAACCTTCACCTTCACCTTGAAGGACAAGGCCGCCAAATGGTTAAGCCGTTTACCTTCATCATCAATCACTACATGGCCACAATTGAAGAAAAAATTCCTTGATAAGTACTTTCCCCCCTCTAAGTCCTCGTTCTTGATACAAGCCATTAGCAACATCACTCAAGACGATGATGAGACCTTGTATGAGTATTGGGAAAGATTCCAAACTCTCCTTTCAAGTTGCCCGTACCATAGCTTCACCGAACCTCAATTGGTGTGTTTTTATTACAATGGCTTGAATGATAGAGAAACCGAGTCGATAAATAGGTCTTGTTACGGCTCCATTGCTAACCTTGGTTCATCCGATGCCATGATGCTATTTGAGCAATTAGCCGAGGGATGCAAACCAAAGAGGGACCGAAGACTACGAGTGGGTAACTCCAATAGAAACAATGATGGAACTCGTCAAGATATCAAGGAGCTTACGGCATTGATGAAGGGTTTCATGACGGGAAATAGCTCCGGAGGGAACACGGGGAATCAACCAAGGCAACAAGTGATGACGTGTGGGATTTGTGCTTCGAACCATCTCACCGAATCTTGTCCTCAAGCAAACGAGGATTATAACGAAGAAGTCAATGCCATGGGGGTCTATGGTGGAAACCAAGGTTTTAGAGGTGGCCAAGGATTTCAAGGAGGACGAGGCTACCAAGGTGGTAGGGGTTTTCAAGGTGGACAAGGCCAAGGTGGTGATAGGGGTAACCAAAGGAAGTATGATCCTTTTGCTCAACACTACAACCCCGGAACTAGAGATCACCCCAACTTTCGGTGGAGAGATGAACCGACGGGGCAACAAGGCCAACAAGGTGGCTACCAAAGGGGTTACCAAGGTCAAAGTGGTCAATCTTTTGATAGGTCGAGGGGGCAAAATGACCAAGGCTACCAAGGAGACCAAAGCCACCAAAATCAAGGGTACCAAGGTTACCAAAACCAAGGGTACCAAGATTTTGGCTATCAAGGGTACCAAGATCATCAAAACCCTCAATATCACCATCAACCACAACAATACCCAAGGAACCAAGGTCAAGGCTGTTTCAACAACCGGGCCCCTCAAAATGCTTACCCGAGGTTGGAAGAGAAATCTCATAATCAAGGTGAAAGCTCGGACCAATTTCCACAAGATGCTCGATTCAAAAGCATTGAGGTGCAAATGAGTCAAATGGCCACGGTTTTGGGAAAGTTGGAAGCACAAAACTCCAGGAAACTACCCGCACAAACGGAGTTAAATCCAAGGCCTCATGCGAGTGCCATGACCTTGAGGAGTGGTAAACAAGCTATTGAACCCGAAGTGGTTGTGAAAAAGGCACCCAAGAGAGGCCTTGTGAAGAAGAGCTTAACCAATGACGAAGTTGAGGTGACCTTGGCCGACGAATAAGTAATTCTTGAGGAGCTAGCCAAAGAAAAAGGTGATGCCGAGGTTGAGAAGGAGAAAGAACTAATTGATGAGGAACATGTAGATACAACCACTCATGTTGAACCAATGTCACCTCCATTCTCACCTCTTCACAAGAAAACTAGGGTAAACACTACCTTTGATGTGGAAGCACCATTTCCCGAAGCTTTGAAGAATAATCGCAAAAAGGAGATGGACAAGGAAGCTTTCGAGGTCCTTCGAAAGTGCGAGGTAAACATTCCTTTGCTCGATGCTATTGATCAAGTTCCTAGATATTCTAAGTTCTTGAAAGAATTATGTGTGAACCATCGTCAACAAAGGTCTAAGTATGTTAAAAATGAGAGAGTCAATGAACATGTGTCAGCTTTGTTTCAAGATAAAATGCCTATTAAATGTGGTGATCCCGGCATGTTTACAATTCCTTGCATCTTAGGGAACACTTATTTTCCAAGAGCTATGCTAGACCTAGGTGCATCCATAAATGTCATTCCATATACATTATATGAATCGTTAAATCTTGGCACTTTGCATAAAACCGGTGTGGTGATCCAACTTGCCGACCGCTCTAATGCATACCCTAAGGGTATTGTTGAAGATGTCTTAATAAAAGTTGACAAGTTGGTGTTCCCGGCCGATTTTTACGTTCTTGACATGGAACATGATAAATTTGCTACCCCTGTCTTGTTAGGGCGTCCATTTTTGAAAACGTCAAGAACTATAATCGATGTGCATAGTGGTAGGCTTACAATGGAATTTGACGAGGATAAAATAGAGTTCAACATTTATGGTGCAATGAAATACAATGATGATGAAACTTCTTGCAATGCTATTGATGTGATTGAATCTTTTGTGCAAAAAGTTTATGAAAATGATGGTGATGATCCTTTGTTAAAAGTTTTAGCTAATAGTTTACACACAAGTAATGTTCATACATATGCTTTGAGTGCTAACTTGAAGGAAAGCATTTTTGAGCTAGATACTTTTGAGGAACTTTCTCTTGATGCACCACTTTTAGACCTCGAGGTATTGAAAGGCTCGGGCAACCGACCATCTCTCAATAAACCTCCGGTGGTGGAGTTGAAACCACGACCCGAGAATCTAAAATATGCATTCCTTGGTGATGGTGAGAAATTGCCGGTGATCATCTCCAACAACCTCACCAAGGAACAAGAGGAAAGGTTGATGAAAGTGCTCCAAGATCATAAGGAAGCCATTGGATGGACTATTGCCGACATCAAAGGTATGAGTCCAAGTACTTGCATGCACCGTATTCTATTGGAGAATGATGCTAAACCCATCCGACAACCTCAAAGGCGATTGAACCCTCCTATGATGGAGGTAGTAAAAGCCGAGGTGCTTAAATTGTTGGATGCGGGAATGATCTATCCAATCTTCGATAGTAAATGGGTAAGCCCGACGCAAGTGGTACCAAAGAAAACCGGAGTGACCGTAGTGGAGAATAGCCATGGCGAATTGATTCTCACTCATGTCCAAAATGGATGGCGTGTTTGCATTGATTACCGAAGACTGAATGCAGTAACAAGGAAAGATCATTTTCCTTTACCATTTATTGATCAAATGCTTAACCGGCTTGCAGGTCACTCTTTCTATTGTTTTATTGATGGCTATTCAGGGTACTTTCAGGTTGCCATTGCACCAGAGGATCAAGAGAAGACTACTTTCACATGTCCCTTTGGCACATTTGCATATCGACGCATGCCTTTTGGCCTTTGCAATGCACCGGCCACATTCCAAAGGTGTATGGTTAGCATTTTTTCAGAATATCTTGAAAAGTTTGTAGAGCTTTTTATGGATGACTTTACTGTTCATGGAAACTCTTTTGACAATTGCTTACTCCATTTGTCATTGGTCCTAAAAACTTGCATTGATAAGAATCTTGTGCTTAATTCTGAAAAATGTCATTTTATGGTTGAAAAGGGCATTGTGTTAAGTCATGAAGTGTCATCTAAGGGTATTGAAGTAGATAAAGCAAAAATTGATACCATACAATCTCTTCCTTACCCTACTTGTGTGCGTGATGTGAGATCTTTTCTTGTCCACGTGGGTTTCTACCGCCGTTTTATAAAAGATTTCTCGAAAATTTCTTCCCCTTTATGTACATTGTTACAAAAGGATGTGGAATTTGTGGTAGATGAAGGTTGTAAGAGGGCATTTGATTGTTTGAAGTCTATGCTAGTGTCAGCCCCTATTATACAACCTCCAAATTGGTCCCTTCCATTTGAGATCATGTGTGATGCAAGTGACTACGCCGTTGATGCGGTGCTGGGTCAAAGGGTGGGGAAAATTCCTCATGCCATCTATTATGCATCCATGACTCTCAATGATGCTCAAAGGAACTATACCACTACCGAGAAAGAATTGCTAGCGGTAGTATTTTCATTAGAAAATTTTAGGCCATATTTGCTTGGTACAAAGATTATTGTTTTTACTGACCATGCAGCTCTTCGTTACTTGATGACGAAGAAAGAAGCAAAGCCTAGGTTGCTCCGATGGATCTTACTTTTGAGTGAGTTCGACTTGGAGGTCAAGGACAAGAAAGGAGCTGAGAATCTAGTGGCCGACCATTTGAGCCGTTTGGTGCCCAATGAGGAGTTTGGGACCAAAGCATTGAAGGACCATCTTCACGAAGAGTTCCCCGACGAGCAATTGTTTGCTCTTAGTGTTTCTCTTCCATGGTATGCCAACATTGTGAATTTCCTTGTCACAAGTAAGTGCCCTTCTCATTTCACAAAAGTACAAAAGGATAAGCTAAAGCATGATGCTAGGTTTTATGTGTGGGATGATCCCTATGTGTGGAAACATTGTTCCGACCAAGTGATTAGGAGATGCATTCCCAATAATGAAACCAACTCAATCTTTGCTTTTTGTCATTCATATGCATGTGGTGGTCATTTTGGTGCTAGGCGAACCGCTAGGAAAGTGCTAGATTGTGGTTTTTATTGGCCTAGTTTTGAATAAGGATGCATACACCTTTTGCAAATCTTGTGATAAATGCCAAAGAGTAAGGAATATCTCTTCTAGGAATGAAATGCCCCAACAATGCCCTCTATATTGTGAACTCTTTGATGTGTGGGGAATCGATTTTATGGGACCTTTCCCTAATTTCTTTGGTTTTAAATATATCTTGCTTGCGGTTGACTATGTTTCTAAGTGGGTAGAAGCAATCCCCACTCGTACTGATGATTCTAAAGTGGTTGCAGAGTTCATCAAATCTCACATCTTCTCTAGGTTCGGGGTACCCCGAGCTCTAATCAGTGATCGAGGCACTCACTTTCGCAATAGAACCATTGCCGCATTGTTGAAGAAATATGGGGTAAATCACAAAACTTCTACCGCCTATCACCCACAAACAAATGGACAAGCCAAAGTTTCCAATAGGGAAATCAAGTCCATCTTTGAGAAAACGGTTAGGCCGACTCGCAAGGATTGGAGTACTCGGTTGGATGATGGATTGTGGGCATATAGGACGGCTTATAAGACTCCAATTGGTATGTCTCCATACCGATTAGTCTTTGGAAAACCGTGTCATTTACCGGTGGGTTGGCACACAAAGCATATTGGGCAATCACAAGGTTCAACTTGAACTTGGACGAAGCCGGGAATGAAAGGAAGCTTCAATTGCAAGAGCTTGAGGAAATCCGGAATGAGTCCTATGAGAACGCCGCCATTTACAAGGAGAAAACGAAGGCATGGCATGACATGATGATAATTAGGAAAACCTTTGAGGTAGGTCAAAAGGTTCTCCTATTTCAATCACGCCTTCGTTTGTTTCCAGGTAAATTGCGTTCTCGGTGGACTGGACCATTTTTAGTTGTGAGAGTTTTCCCTCATGGTGCGGTGGAGATCCAAAGCGACGAGGATGCCAAAGTCATCAAGGTCAACGACCAAAGGTTGAAACCGTATTACGAGGGTTTCAAATCAGAGATCCTAGAGGACATGTCTCTAGGCAATCCGACCTACGATTGATCTTTACCATGGAGGTACATCGTGCCGACGATGTTAAATAAACGAGTTTTGATCTTTAAAAGCATTTCGTCGAATAATTTCAATATTTGGAACATTACTTTCTTTCTATTATTATCTATGTACATTTCATTAAGGTTGTAATTTGAACATTACGCTAGTTTTTGTGTTGTTTTTGTAGAAAAAGATATGAAGTGAAGCAAAACAAAAAAAAGGCTGTAAGAGCCATTCCTCGCGGCCCGCGAATTCCTCGCGCGGACCGCGACCGAAGATCTCGCGAGCCGTGAAAGTTCGGTCGCGGCCCGCGAAATCCAGGGATTTTTCGGCAATCCCTGGAACGAAAATGCAACTTTTCGCGGTCCGCGGCTTGATCGCGCAGGCCGCGGCACTGTGCTCGCGGACCGCGGTTTCACCGCGCGGACCGCGAAGGTTTGTCGTGCGCGGCGCGCGAATTCATCGCGCGCCGCGAGAGTGCTGCGCGCATGGCCCGCGGTTTCATCGCGCGGACCGCGAACTATTCGCGCGCGCCGCGAAAGCTAGGCGCGCGGTCCGCGAATGCCTCGTCGCGACCCGCAAAAAACCAAGGATTTTTCGGCAATCCCTGGGACGAAACGGCCAAGTTTCGCGGCCCGCGAAGACGGCCCGCGGCCCGCGAAAGACACTCGCGACCCGCGACGGGATGCGCGCGATCCGCGAGAAATCAGCCCCTACTTCTTCCCATTTTTCTTCTTTCTTTTTCTTCTTCTCCTTCCCAAACTTCTCCCACCCGAATAGTTCTCTTCTCCGGCCACCATCTCCAATCCATCATTCCGGCGAGTTTTGAACCAATCCTTTCCACCCAAATCGATCCCCCACTCATTCCCAATAAAACCCACCAAAAATCCAAATCAAAAACACCATTTTTCACCCACATTGCCCAAATCCCAACCGAAACTTCTCCATTCCGATTCGCCGGCCTCCGGCGACTTTTTCCCAAACCCAACTACACAAAAACCTTCCCTCCATCAACCTTAACCTTTTCCCAATCACCAATTCCAAATTCCAATTCCCTATCAAATACCCCCAAATCTCATGAACCCTAATTTTGGATTCTTTGATTTGGTGGTGTTTTGATCAAATTGTCAATCTAATTGCATTTAATTGTTTATTTGGAATGCTACATTGCAATTTTTGAGTAATTAGGGCTTGCCGCCTCTAGTTTTTCTTGTTGATTTTGATTGGGCTTGGCGCCACTAGTTACAATCTGCTTGTTGAGTAGGGGCTTGCCGCCTTGTAGCTAGTTTAGTTGTGCTGGACTGTTGTTGAGTAGATTTTGATAATGGCACCGAGGAAAAGATCTCGCCGAAGGGAAGCCTCTAGTTCACATGAGCCCGTGATCCCCGAATCCCCCCCTCGCCAACCTAGCCCTCACCCTGCAGAAAACCTGCCTCCTATTGACCTTATGGGACTGCAAGGTTTGGATAATGATGCCCAACAACGGTGGAGAAAGTTGATTGGGAATGGGAGACGAACAATCATGGAGACGAAGTTCCTCTCCTCTGAGCTACTTTAGGAGCTAGGTTTGTAGCAGCCTGTGCCTTTTTTATTGGATCGCGTAGGCATGAGAGAATTCATTGATCGGTCAACACCGACCTACATCCGCTATACACTTGAGTTCCTATCCACTCTAGCCAAGCACTATGATGAGGAGCATGACATGCAGTACATCACATTCAGATTAAATGATGTGGACCGCCGGATGACCTATGATGACATCCAAAATGCTTTTGGGTTTGAATATGCGGAGGGCTACAAGAATCCGAAAGATAATGCCCCGGACGGATTTGATCTAGCTTTCTTTTGGAATTGCTTGTCTAGATCTCCCAACATCACAGGCGCTACGAAGAACAACCACATCATACATCCAGCTGTTCGTATGGTGCACAAGCTCCTAGTGATGACGATCTTTTGCCAAGGAGAGTTGACGCACATCAACAAAGAGCATGTCTAATGCCTTTGGACCATGTTTTGGAGGCCGGAGCACCCGTGTTGGGTAGACCTCTTTGTGCAGAAGTGTCTGGAGACCTCCCAAAAGAGCTCAGGGAAGATACCGCAGAGAGGTATGATTTCTCTTCTAGCAACTTATCTGAACATCCATCTACCTCCAGACATTTAGGCGATAGGCAAGACAGCCGAGACAGCTCACCAGTTCTGCTCCATCGCTTCTTTGGAGTCCACTAATGTCTTGGCCATGCACAGATTTCCTCCTCCTAGATTCATCTGGCTAGTAGCCAAGAATTAGCACATGTACCTGCCGAATCTGGAGGCTGTGCAGCTGACTGGGCGCACCCGCTTGGAGCAGGTCACCTTGCCCACTCAGATCACTGTCCCTGCACCTACCATTGCCCTTGCCAGGCTAGAGGCACCTCCGGAGCATGGAGATCAGTACGCTCCTCCACATCACGAGCCTCAGTATGTCACTCAGCAGCAGTTCCAGGAGTTTACGCAGAGGCATGACGCGTTTACTCAGAGATATGAGAACGACATGGAGGTGATGTTCGCCATGATGGCATCCATGCACCCACATGGACCAGGGGCATTTGACTATGAGGGCCATCGCAGATCGCGAGCTCAGCGCCGTCGCGACGGTTCCGGCCCCTCGCAGTGAGTATATCCTACACCCTTTCCTTTCACTATGGTTTTCATTTATATATTTAAACATTGAGGGCAATGTTTAGGCTAAGTGTGGGGGAGAGGTGTAGGACTATGATTCTGCTTTTGTTGCTGTTTTTGCTACTGTATTTTTTATTAAAAAAAACATTTTCTGTTCTTTTGTTAATAGATATGTAAAGCTCTCAAATGTTATGTGCTTAATTATTCAGAGTATGCACTTGGATCTTAATCGTTCTTTCTCGAGGACGAGAAAGGTTCAAGTGTGGGAGATTTTGATAGGTCCTAGATATACTCTTATTTTGTAGCATTTGAGAGCTGTTTTAGATAGTATTTTGTACTTTTATATTAGACTTTTAGACCGAATCATTCATAATGGTTTGAAATTGAAGACGTGCATTTCGACCTTGAATTGCACTTGCGATGGATTTGGATGATTTGAAGACCTTCTATGACCGTCCTGAAGAAGTCAGATACATTGAAGAACCGGTCGTAGAAGTGGCGTGAAGGCACACTCTTGCGGGCCGCGAAACCTCGGTCGCGAGCCGCGAAGGTGTGTGTTGCTGTTTTGCGAGGACCAGACGCGCGGTCCGCGAAACCTCGGTCGCGGACCGCGGAAGCCATAGACGCGCGGGCCGCGAATCCTCGGTCGCGAGCCGCGAGAACCAGGCTCGCGGTCCGCGAAGGATTTTTCGCGGCCCGCGAAGATGTTGCAAGTGGCACTTTGTTTTGCTTTAATTTTAATTGTTTTAGACTATAAAAGGATTTTATCCTCATTTGTTAGAGGATCGAATTTACAGAGCTTGGGACTCTTTTCTTCATTTCCTTTTCAATTTGACCTTTGAATTCATCATGGTTTATTGTATGAATTATGATTGTGATTATATAAGTATGATTGTAGGCTAAAACCCATCTTGGGTATATGAGATTGGATCTCTTGTTATGGTTTGAGAACATGGTTTATGAAGCTTAGGAATGGATGATTTGTCATTGAATGATCATGAATTTTATGTGTATTTGATGCTTGAAATAGTTAGGAATGATTTCCTAGTTATAGATATGTGTTGGATATGTGTTAGACATTGCTTTTCCATGGTTGAAATGCTATCATTTCTTCTATGTAAAAGTAGTGAATTAGGAATCAAATATATGTTGTTATCAATTATATTTGTTCTTGAGATCATTCATTAGCATTATATTCATGTCAATTGTGTTATCACATTACATGGGTAAGGTGGGAAAACATCTAATTTGAATTAACATTGATCAATTTATCTATTTGCTATCATATACATATGTTGCCAATAAGAGTTGTGAAGATGCTTTCATGATTCACAACTAGAATAGAGATGATTTCCCATTACAAACAATCACCATTCTCAAAGTAACATAATAAAGTTTGAGGAAAAATCCATAACAAGAAGATGCTAATCTCATGTACCCAAGTCTCTTATTCTCTTAGTTAAATCTTTAGTTAGAATAATCATATGGTAAAGTAGTTGTAACTTTAAAGTTCTAGTTGTTTTACACAGTAGTGTTTTAAACAAAACTCAACTCAACCCCCCCCCCCCCCTTTGTTTACATTGCTTTTATATATGTATATGTATATGTATATGCAAGCTACAAGATATACATAGAAATAACTTCTTCTCTGTGGAAACGAACCTTACTTGCCATTATATACTTAATTGTGTGTAGAGGTAGTAAGTGTATCTAAATTGTATATTTGAGAGGTACGGCGACGACCTCCCAACAGGGTATTATAGAAGATTTATCAAGAACTATGGAGTCATTTGTAGGCATTTGAATGATTTACTGAAGAAGGAAGCATTTGCATGGAGCACTCAAGCCTCAGAAGCTTTTGGTAACCTCAAGAGAACTATTACTGAAGCTCTAGTACTTAGAATGCCAGATTTTTCCCTGCCTTTTGTGATTGAGACTGATGCCTGTGGACTGGGCATGAGAGCTATGATCATGCAAGAAGGGAGACCTATCTCTTACCTCAGCAAAACATTTTGTGTCAAGAATAGGGGATTGTCCACCTATGAGAAGGAATTATTGGCATTGGTAATGGCTGTAGATAAGTGGAGACACTATCTAGTGGGGAACAGATTTAATATCAGAACTGATCATCAAAGCCTCAAGTTCTTGTTAGAGCAAAAGCTACATACTGCAGTGTAACACAAATGGCTAACCAAACTCCTTGGTTTAGACTTTGAGATCCAGCACAAAACTGGAAAGACAAATGCAGTAGCTAATGCATTCTCCATGTTTCCTCACAAGATAAATGAAGTAGCAGAAAATGGTGGTGATATTAGTGGGGAAACAACAGTATTGGAGAGAGCTAGGAGCATCAGAGAGAGTGAAGTTCTAATCTCTGTGGGTGAGACAGCAATATTAGAAGAAGCTGAGAGCATCAGAGAGAGTAGAGTTTTGACTTCTGCCTTGATCCCCACTTGGATAACATAGCTGGAAGAGAGTTATCAAGGTGATGAAGTGGCTCAGAGATTATTAGCTCAAGCAACCCTCAACAAGAACCAAGATCTTGAGTTAACTTATACTGGTGGAATATTGAGGCAGAACCAAAAGATCTATGTGGGGAGTAGTGGAAACATAAGAGCTGATATCATGGCATCCATGCATTCTTCTACTATTGAAGGTCATTCAGGGCAAAGTGCTACGGTTAAAAGAGTGCTGACCACTTTTATTTGGCCTAACATGAAGGATGAAATAATCCAATTCATCAGGAACTGTGTAGTGTGTTAGAGAAACAAAAGTGAACACTGCAATCCACCAGGCCTATTACAGCCTCTCCCAATCCTTGATGGTGCCTGGAAGCATATTACAATGGATTTTGTGGAACAATTACCTAAATCTATGGGGTTTGATACAGTTTTGGTGGTAGTGGACAAATTTACTAAGTACATCCACTTTATAGCACTAGCTCACCCTTATACAGCCAAACAGGTAGCTCAATTGTTTTTGGATGAAGTGCACAGGCTACATGGAATGCCTGAATCCATTGTCTATGGCAGGGACAAAATATTTACCAGTCATTTTTGGAATGAGGTGTTTGGTAAACTGGGAGTAAAGCCGTGTTTTAGTACTGCATACCATCCTGAGACTGATGGCAAAACGGAAAGAGTGAATCAGGTGCTTGGGAATTACTTGAGGTGTTTTTGCAGTGAATATCCCAACAGATGGAAGGAATGGCTAGGAACTGTAGAATGGTGGTACAACACTAGCCATCACTCTGGTTTGGAAATGTCCCCTTATGAAGCCTTATATGAGGTCAAACCCCTCTCTTTACCTTTGGGAATTCTCACTGATACTATATTCCCAGTTGCTCATAACTTACTTCAGCAGAGAGACGAGATTCAGAAGAGACTACAGCTACACTTAAAAGCTGCTCAAGATAGAATAAAGGCTTATTATGATTCTAAGAGGACTGACAGAAATTTTGCAGTGGGTGACTGGGTACTCTTGAAGGCTAACAAGTATAGACAACTCTCATTACACGATCTGGAGAACAACCATTCCAATATCAGTCCTAAATACCATGGTCCTTTTCAGATACTAAAGAAGGTGGGAGCTATAGCTTATGAGTTGAAGTTACCACTTGATAGCAAGGTACATCCAGTATTTCATGTTTCCCTGCTGAAGGTTTCATTGGAGATCCCTCTTTGGTTTCCAGTCAATCTGCCAACATCAGCTACAAAGATTTGGAAAGTTTGTTTCCTTTGAAAGTACTACAGAGGAGGTTGATTTCAAGAAATGGTGCAACTGTAGTTCAGTGGCTTATTCAGTGGAAAAATCTGAGTTTGGAATAGGCTTCACGGGAGGATGCTGAATTTATAGGGAACCAGTTTCCCCAGTTCAAAGCTTGAGGACAAGCCGTTGTTAATGAGGAGGGGATTGTTGTGATTTCAAGTTATGGCAGTGAGGGTAAAATAGTACTTTAGCATTTGAGCGGTCCAGTGGCCGGTTTTTGTATTTCCGGTTAGACCAGTGAAGGTTAGATGGGGTTTCCTATAAGAGCATAGATTCCTTTTCTGTAATTCTTTTTATCAATTAATATAATCAAAACTCATTTTCGTATTCATCAAGTTAGCTGCTCCGGCAGACTTTCTCGTTTAATCGGAATTGTGATCCGCCGGGATCACAACACATTTGTTGCGGCAAAAAAAAAAAAAACAATTTAGTCTTTATTATATCCTTATTCGTATTTAAATACACATTTTCATAATTAATACTACAAGTGTATATCATATTTAAATTTGAACACTCAAAACTCAATACTCTCTGTAATTGTAGAAGGCGTTCCCGGCAAGCTTTTGGAGCACAATCAAATTTAGGCGGTTTGCGCAACACAGTGCACCCACTCACACAAAAACATGGAGGAATCGGAGATCAAATTAGGCGTGATGGTGAGCCTGTTCAACTGGATTCAGAAGAGCAAAACTTCAGGGAAGAAGCGCTCTAAGTTCCGCAAATTCCTGGACGCCTACTGCCATAAACCGGGGGATTATTTCAGCGCCATACGCCTCTTACTGCCGGGCCTCGACCGGGAACGCGGCTCCTATGGACTCAAGGAACACGCGCTTGCCACGTGTCTCATCGACGCTCTTGGCATTGCGCGTGATTCCCCCGACGCCCAGCGCCTCCTCAATTGGCGGAAAGGCGGCCCCAGAACCGGCGCTACCGCCGGCAACTTCTCTCTCGTCGCCGCCGAGGTTTTATCCCTTTCCCATATCCTCCCTTACTTTCTTGCTAAACATTTGTACTTTAGAGTACAGAATATATGTCACTAGACTAATGGATGTTAAAGCTCTGTACTTGTGTATGAATTTATTGCATAATAGTGCTCCAGTTGTCTGAGGCTGTAGAACCAATTGCTATGGATTTTTTTTGGGGTTGACCTCATCAATTCAAGTCTGGTACTGTTATGTCTTTCAGTGTTTTTACTCTCATTCTAGTGGTTCAAACACTGTTTTGTCATTCTATTAAGGTGTCTTGTTTCCAACTTTCATAAGGAGAATTCTCTGAAATTTGAATGTGCATGTACATCGCTATGTCGTTCATTAAGTATTGTGTTCTGTATTTAGTTTCTAAAGTAGTTTTTTTTATTAGGCCAATCTATATTGATGGTCATGGCTTCCTTGGGGTATTAAGCAGAATGTATGTAATTGGTGATAGTTGAATCGAAGCAATCAGCATAGGATGTCATCTACTTGTGTGCTTGGAGAAATTTCAGAAAATGTAATTGACATTCTCGTTGAAAAAAACCGGTTAAGAATATTGGCCTCATTCTGATAGTTCAAAATCCGGAAATACTTAAATATGGAATTCATTTCAGCTGTTTAAAAAAATAAGTGTTTTTCAGTTTTGCAAATTTGCAGGGGAAACTGGTTTAGTTCTAAAATATATTCTTGCAGAATATGCTTTTTAATCCAGTCTTTTAGTCTTGAAACATTGGTCTAGCAAGTGTTTTGATGGTTTCTTAATGTTCATTTTCCATTTTGACTGTGGCTGCTTAAAGTAGGTTCTGTTACCCTAGGTAAGGTTTACTTGTTTGCTTTAAAAAAAAACGGTCAGATTTACTTGTGCTTTCAGTGTTTGTTTCTATTTTTTGCGGGACATTTTAGTTTAAATCTCAGTATGGATAATTTGTTAGATTCATCATTCAAGATCAGTAGTTAGATGTCTAGTTAGGATGCTGATACTGGTCTGTCAATAAACTAGGTTCTACAAAGGAGGCAAGGCTTGACTTCTGGCGGGCTGACTTTGAAGCAATTGAATCAAATGCTAGATCGCTTGTCATCAAGTGAAAATAGGTAAGGAAGGATTTTTTATTATGTTAATTACCTCGAGTAATTCTTGAACTTTGTGTTTGTTTTTCAATATCAGCTACTAAATACTACTTTGCCCTTGCTAATAATTAGTTGTGCAATTGAACAAGGGAAGGTAATAGGACTTCTTGTGAAGTATGGTATAGATTGTAAAAGGCTGCTGTTGGCTTTATTGCTGCAATAGGAGTAGTACACTACCATAATTTAGTTAAATCAGGGGCTGTTCACATAAAACACACATCTCAACGTTTGAACATGATTGACTTTCATGATGTTGTTTGTTTAATCATTACTATTACCTACACTTATAACATATGTGTAACTGGTCTTTACTGTAGCAGAGCGGAGAAGTCTTCTATTCTCTCTGATTTGATAAGAGAAACAAATGCTAATGAAATGAAGTGGATCATTATGATAATTCTGAAAGGTGTGTTTTCTATCAAATTGAAATCACTAGGTCTCATGTACAGAATAATGTTTCAGTTTTGATGGGTTTTCTCTATGTTTGGAACCTTGCACATACTCGCTCATTTGCTCAGATCTGAAGTTGGGAGTTAGTGAAAAGAGCATCTTTCATGAATTTCATCCAGATGCTGAGGATTTGTTCAATGTCACGTGTGACTTGAAACTTGTTTGTGAAAAACTGAGGGACCGTAGTCAACGACACAAGCGTCAGGTTAATATATGAAAATTTTCCTTAAACTCCAATTTAATCTCGAACAACGTCTCAGTTTAATATATGAGGATTTGGCTATGCTTCTTGAGAATCTATGCATATTATTTCTGTAGGTAGCCACATCCTGTCTTTAGTTTCCATTAGTCGCCATCAGTTGGTTATTATCTGGATGCGTTAGGATTTTATCAGATGGCCTCTCTTTCCCTTAAGTTTGAACCTCTGTACTCATTTTGTATCTGACTTGTAAGTAGTTGCATTCGAGGATTATTTGTTTATTTTTTATCACTATCCATTATATTATACCTTAGTAGTATGTATTTGATTGTTTTTTCTGTGAAGGACATAGAAGTTGGAAAAGCTGTCCGCCCTCAACTAGCCCTCAGAGTAAGCAATGTTGAGGCTGCTTGGAAAAAGGTGATTACTTGAAATACATGGCAGTTTGGTTTTGCTTTCTGGTTACTCTTCTATGCTTTAAGTCAGCTTTTGTTTCAGTCATTGTGTTACCTCCATGGTTTCTCCCAGTTTTGTCGATTCTCTACCTTGGGGAATATTCAACTGTTTTCCTTTTGTTTTGTTTTGGACAGCTTCATGGAAAGGAAGTGGTAGTTGAATGCAAATTTGATGGCGACCGCATCCAACTTCATAAAAATAACTCAGAAGTACATTTCTTCTCTAGGTAATTTTAGATTTTACAGTATATTTTTTATAGCTATTTAATGTCCTATCACAGAGTTGATGCAAGTACTCATGGGGTTTTCGAAGATACTTTTACTGGTGATTGTGATTGAATATTTCCTGAAGCTTATAATTTGATGAAATGTCAACTTTCATATGTTTTCAACCAATATTTAGATTGGATGCTAGATTCTTTTTTAAGGTAAAAGAGATACTGGGTGGTATATTGATCATTACAAAGTCCTACCATAAGCATATGGTGGACACATATTTTCCTATATATTTATTTATATTTTCTTCTGATTGTACATCTTATTTTCAGGCTACATGTATAATTTCTTTTAGCATGGTATTAATTTCTTGATACATGCAGAAATTTCCTTGATCATCCTGAGTATGAGCACGCCATGTCTGACATGATTGCAAACAATATTCTGGCTGATAGGTATGGAAATTATGGAAAGGCCTTTATTTCACTTCTTGCTAGTTAATATTGCAATAATGTCTGCTAATGTCTCTACTGGCTGTAGTTGCTAGTGCATTCTCGCTTCGATTGGCACTGGGACCGGAGGATATAGATATTATTTTGCATTTTTGATAATGGCTGCTTGATGTGCATTCTTCAATTTAAAAGAGTTCGGATGTGTTTGCGATACAAGCTTTTAGATTAGAAATAACATTTTAACTAATTAGAAGCTTATTTTTATTTTTTTTGGTATCATCTACAGCCCTCACATTCCTCTCTTTAATCCTTTTCACCAGCTCATAGTTTTTTTTTATAAATATTTTTTGGTTTTGTTTTAATTGTGTAATATAGGTAACAGCTTAACAAGACACCATTGTACTCCCTCCAGCCCACTAATAACTTCCAACTTTCCTCATTATTTCAATATGATCGATCCTATTTAGAACATCGTTCATTCACATTTACTCATCCATAAAACTTTCTTTTCTCATATTTTTATTTATACCCTTCGTTTTTTCTTCTTCACACATTTTCACCCTCCTTAATAGCTGAGGGCCAGTGAGTATAAATTTTGAAGTAGAATATATGTTTAGCACTAACTTGCATTTTTTGACTTACTAAGCTGTGGGACTCCTTCATTAGTTTTGCTTATGATGTTACATAAGTGATGAATTGTTTTTGGAATTTAGTGGTGCAAGTTTATTTATACTAAAATGCTTTTGTGACATAATTTATACCCTTCACACATGAAGGCCTACAATTTGTATAATTAATTTGACGAAGAAGACTAGCAAAATTAATCAAAATCAAGCCTGTTTTTGAATTAGTGGCTTTTAAGGAACATTTTTAGTTTCTTTGCCGAAATTGAATTGTACATACCTTTGTCAAGAGTGATACTTGTCCCCAACTCTGTTATGATAAGGTGGCACCATTGTTTTGAGATTGTTTTAGTTTGCAACAATCTTAATGTTTTTATTGACCTATTTTCCTTCATAGATGTATACTTGATGGGGAAATG
Source organism: Cruciata laevipes (assembly GCA_963678965.1). Classification (NCBI taxonomy): domain Eukaryota; kingdom Viridiplantae; phylum Streptophyta; class Magnoliopsida; order Gentianales; family Rubiaceae; genus Cruciata; species Cruciata laevipes. The sequence continues at coordinate 13,674,856 of OY787632.1, read as the reverse complement.
TTGGTCTGGGATACATCTGAAAACCGTTTTGCAGATTTTGGTTCTAATCAAGAAATAGGTACTATATTGATTATTTTGTTTGGGAAGTTACATGTTGACATTGCTTGATTCTGTAACTTTCAATTTTTATTTCTGTGGCTTCTCTTTTGTAGCAAAAGCAACAAGAGAGGGCCTTGATGGTGATCGACAGGTAGGCTCCTGAAAACTCCTTTGAACATTTTCATGACCCAAAGAGCTGTTGTAACATATTTATCATGTTTTCTTCTGATGCAGATGTGTTGTATCCTTTATCGCTCATGGATTGGGTAGTCAAATGAAAGTGATCCATATTTTAGCTTCTCCATTCATGCACACAATTAGAATATTTGAGCTAAGTATAATTCAGGTTTTGTGATGTCTTGGGCGTGTGATTTGTGTTTTCTTCACCTAAGTATGAATAGTTGTTGCTTTCGATATTCTGTATGCTGGAGATACCAGTGTCATACACCAGAGTCTGAGAGAGCGCCATGATCTTCTGCGCAATGTTGTAAAGCCAAAGAAAGGTCGATTAGAGATATTGGTTCCTGATGAGGGTCCTAATAGAAATCGTCAATCTGGTAAAATATTTAAATTCATACACTATTAATCTATGGTTGGCTTATGGCATTCGTTATGGTATCAACCTGAAGGATTCTAATATTATTTTCATCATGTGTTATTGATTTTTATTTTCCATTTTAATTTAAGGGATATTGGTTCAAGGGTACAAGAATAAGCAGAGATAATTATTCTATTCACAGTGCTTGCTTTATGGGTGTGTGAATCATATTTTTAGAATGATTCTTACATTTTTGAATATCATCCATTCTCACGTTCTCCCAGAAACATTAGATTTGCTAGTGGGAAAGTATAAGATCTTTAGAGCATCCACAATGGTGCTCCTTAAGTGCACTTTTCTTAATAAGGAGCACTCCTTATTTAAGAAGTCCATTGTTGAGTTTTAAGAACCACTCTTTAATAAGGACTTGCTCCTTATTTAGGGAGTGGTTACCTCTTTATTTGTGTTTTACTAACCAATAAAGAAAAGACATCTCATATTTATATTTTTTAAATTCAAATAAGAAGTGCTACTTAACTTTTATTCTATTGTTAGTTGTTATTTTTACCTAGTTTTTATCAAAATGATGACATGGTACTCAAGAAGTGCTCCTTAACCACAAAACCATTGTGGATGCTCTTAGTGTCATAGAGGGATTATTCAGCTTCTCTCTCCTTTTTTTGTAAGCTGTCTAATTGTTCTCAACCTTTGATCAAGAGACAGCATTCTTGTTTGAGGTGGTGAAGGAATGTGTCTTTGCTGGGTTGGTTTAACCACTAATATTTCTTTGTGAATTTGAATAGATTTGTATCTTCTGTTTGTAGTGTTTGTCTGATTTAATTGGATATGGAAGCGTGAATGCTGATGCTAGAGTTAGGGCATCTATATAATTGTTGAATATAGTTTGAGCCTGGTATTTTCCATCTCAATTTTCATTTGGTAACCCCTTTCAATTTTATTTTTCCCCATGTTTTTGGAGGTAAAACTTAAATTTTCATGTTCACTTGTTTGGTCAGAAATTAGAGCAGGAGAGAGCAAAATGTAGATATTATCACAATGCAATCTATATTTTATGACTGTTTATAAAGTCAGTATTGGTATTACTTTCCTCAACAGAAGAGAAGGAACAATTAATCACATGTAGATAAAATTTTCATAAGTTGGAAATATGTATCTGTGAACAAAAATAGCCCAATTTAATTGTGCTAAAATTGTGAATACATTCCACAAGGAAGTCTTACATTTTTTATTGGTTAACAGTTTGCAAGTTCATCAATGTTTGCAAGTTTACATTTTTTTACGTAAAATACAATTTGTTTTTGTAATTTCATCAGTGTTTTTGTAAAACTTTGATTTGGTTGGTGGGAAAAGAATCAGAGAAAACTTTCATGCAAAGAAAACTTTATTTTGAAGCATAGAGTTCTCTTCCACTCACTCATAATTTATAAAAACTTCGATTAGTTAGTGGGAAGAGAATCAGAAAGGTCATGCGTTCAAAACATTATATTGAAGCAGAGAGTTCTCCTCCAGTCACTTACGTTAGTTACTCTTATATAATTTATTTTCACTTGTCCTATTCATATTTTTCCTTTTCCTGTTTCAAGGGATGAGTGCACCCTGATGACGGGAATAATAGGCTAATAGCTGTCTAGTACTACTTTATTAACAAAAAGAAACTATCATTATAAACTAAGTTAGGTGTGTCTCTCCCTCTAAGCCCTTTGGTTAGAGGCCCCCCCCTGGCTTCATGATATTGAGTTCAATGAATTGGAGAATATTTTTGAATTTTAGTAGTGTTATTTTTTGAGTAAATATTTAATATATTTGAATTAGTAGAATATTTATGAATTAATTGAACCTTTAGCTTGAGCTTGGATGGGATTCAAGTAAGCTTATTTGAATTCAAATTCCAAATTATACACACGGATGAGATTCTAAAGTTGTTAAATTTGAGCACAGTCTAAGTTTGTGTTTGGCACGATTCTATATCTACTGGACAGTACACACTAAGCAGTAAACACTAAGCAGTAAACACAGTATATATGGAAATAATAAGATGTAAATATATATTAGCAAATGAAACCATATATTGTAAAACAAATAATGTGAAATTATTCCGTATGAAACTCAACACATGATTGAATGTAATGTAAAAATTATAAATGAATTTAATGCAGATAATAAGAAATCAGATTTGTAAAAAATGGTGGAATGATAAATTACGTTTTAGCCCATTAATCATACTTGTACTCGGATCTCATGTATCTAAACAAAACATTTTACCTCTAGTAATTAAGCAATGAAAATGATGATTTTCACAAAAGCAAATTTTGATTTGTTTAACTTCAATTTAAATACAAAGTTGAGAATTCTGATTAACTGGTGATTCGTTTTTTCAACTTGTGTTCAGACCGTACGTTGTTAACACATTCGACATTAAGCAATTAAGTTGATTTCTAAAACACTAAAACAATTAAGAAGGTTGATTATCAGCAACTAGCTAAGTTATAATATTTGGCTATCAAGATTCTAGGTGCTGTATTTGATCACAGATAGAATAAATGATTCATACTGGTGCTAGATGTGGGAAAAGAAGACAAACGATTGAAATTTTGCATCAGAATCAGTCATTGTTTTGTTCATAAAAAATATGTGATAAAAAAGGCAGCTTCATCTGTGTATTTTTTAAATCAAAGGTTTGCAGTTTTCAGTTGGCATCCTTTTATGGAAATGTAGACTGGGCTTTAATTCCTGCTTCTATATTTCATTACTTCATTGTCCTACAGGAGAGTCATGTCGATCCTTTGTAGCACACAGCGTTGAGGAAGTTGAGAAATTCTTCAAAGATACTGTCGAGAATAGGTCAGTTTTATTTTTGTTTTCCTGGTGTAATATCCCATCCATATTTTATATTTATCAGGAAGGAAGGTTTACTGTATGTAAACCCTAACCCCGTTGTTCAGGGGCTACCTGATTGCATTTTCTGTGTATGATTCAATTTTGATGAGTATTATTGCAATTTATGATGATTGGTTGGGTTGTTTATTTGTAGTGGCGATCAGTCAATATTTGCATTAGTTACTTTCTTGAGGTTTGGACTAAAGTAATAAACAACCTCATGAATTCAAAATAAATAACAACCTCGTGGCTTTTTAAATACATATGAAAATGCCTTTTAATCTCTCAATTTATGTTGGAGGAAGTTTAAATATTGGGGAAATTGTAAAAATAGTTAAATATGCTAAATAAACCTGAAGGGTTTAATGTTAAAGTTATGCATTAACAAAAGATGGGGGGATCGGTTAAGATGGTAGACAATTGATCCAACCTGGATGCAACAAAAGGAGAAGGGGTTTCATATGTGATGACATAGTATTGTTACCATTTTGTCATGTATATACCTCAAGTGATCACAAATTCTTGGTCAGTAAAAGCAGAACAGTAGAATTCTAACCTACACGGCTACACCACAAAAAAATGAGTTAATTTAAAGGGGGTATTGGTAGATTTTCTAGATTTAAGGTGTATAATCTTTTGTTTTATTTTTGTTGTCCTTCGATTAATTCTCCACGAGGACATGGTGTAATGAATGGTTATGTAACAAAAGAAGACTAAGCGAACAAGTTATTTAGTACTCAAAAGTAAAGTACCTGTTGGAATTTGTCTAATCTTGTCTGTATATTCATTCTATGTTCCCTAGTTTACATGTCTAATGAGTGACTTCTTGTTTTACACAGGGATGAAGGAATTATTTTAAAAGATCTTGATTCCAAATGGGAACCAAGTGATCGTAGTGGAAAGTGGTTAAAACTAAAGCCTGAATATGTGAGAGCTGGAGCTGATTTAGATGCTCTTATTATAGGTTGGAGTTATCTCTTTGTTTTCATAATTTATTCCACGGGGACACAATGGCTGCTTACTACGAATTTTATTTTCCTTTTCAACAGGAGGTTACTATGGATCTGGGCGCCATGGAGGGAAGGTGATATATATTGATATATTTGTTTTTTCCTGCACAGAAGTAGGATTAGTGACCTCATTGTCTGGTACAGGTAGCACAATTTCTTGTGGGGCTGGCCGAGCGCCCCATGCCAAATATGCATCCAAAGAGGTATTCTTATTGCCTTAAGCAGCAAACTTTAAGAAAACTGTAGAGTGAAGTTATCTTTTCTTCTTTGTTTAATTTCCTCCTGGGTATTTATATCTCTAAAATGTTGTTGTTCGGTGCATTTCTGGTTCCTGCTTGGGTCAATTCAATTTGTTGTTTGATATATACCTCTTTCTTGGAGGGTTATATATATTTTTTCATCTGAGTGAAAAAAATAATTCACAAGCTATGTGGATGTGACATAGCTTGAGTAAGCTGAGCTGATTCATGTCTATTGTCTACTCTGTGGTTAAATATAGTTATTTAGCTTAAACATAAATTCTGAGGTGATACTAGCTCTGGGATGAATGGGTAGTTCGGTGGAGGCTTCGGGCTGTTAGTTTGTTACTCAATATTACACATTTTTAATTGCATAGTATGACTATTCTCCGCTCTTTTTAGCTTGTTATTAGGGGAATATGACAATGGTAGTTTCTTCATTGGCTCACAAGCTTGACTAACAAACTATAAAAGAAAACGAAAATGCCAAGAGCCACCATTCCTTTTGCTTGTGCCTTGGATCTAAATTGGTAGACATATGTAGATGTCCCCTTAGAAAATGAAGTTGTCCAATGGCTTGTGTGTTTCTTAATATGCTGAATTCCATGTTTACTGTATTAAATGTTTCCTTTTATATTTTTGTTACTGACATTTCAGTACATAAATAGAGTCATTAATAGCTCTGAATACGTTTATTTGACTATGCAGATTCATTTCCTTTTGCCGGGTTGGTACTGGGCTTTCTGATGAGGAGCTTGAAACAGTTGTGAACAAATTGCAGCCTTATTTCATGTAAGATTTGATTGCACTTACTAATGGATGTGTTTAGATGATCCCTTACATAACCTTTGGTCATGGATCTCTGTTCCATTCCTGTTCTGGACCAAGTATGGGATTTCTTCTTATCCCTTATGGCCAAACTGCATAAGATCATCTAATGTTCACGCTCATGGTTAAGACTTTAGAGATATGTCGTTAAAAATAAAATTATGATATTTAAAAAATATATAATGAATCTAACATAATGTTATATTATATTTAAAATGACGTTTTTGACCATACCAAGTCACAATGGAATGGTCTTTCCTCTTAACCTCTCAATGTGCACACTACTTGCTATCTAATCATCAAAATTAAAAAAAAATCTATAAAATTTTAAACATATTACATCATCAAAATTATTTGGCAAAATTCAAGGGATATAAGTCTTCTAGCCAATGCATATCCTAACAGATTGGATCAGTCAGAAATCATCCTGATTTTGAGCTATTATTTGAGTCATAGAGTTTCCTTGAGATTATGTAGTACCTGTCTCTAGAGTTGCTGAAAGGGACGTGGGGGGAATCTCAGACGTAATATTACATAATCGTTTTCAAATAACACGAATGCATAATTGTTGATAAACAGTAGAGTTATAACTTAATATTTCATTGCCAAACCTTTGAACTACTGGACTAGATTACCGAAATTCGTTACTCTTGAAGGGTCAACAAAATTTATAGGCCTAAGCAGGAAAACAAAGTGCATTCTCCATAGACGATTATGGACCAGTGTAAAAGGAATTATTTAGACAGCAAGGTTTTGGCAGTACACGTTTTCAATCTACTTCTGCTTCTTTTTTCTTATCCTCATGTTTCTCTAAGTGGTGTTGCTTCATTATCTGCTCTGTTCTCTGCTGTGCTAACAAAAATGAGCATTTAGTTTAGTATGAGTTGAGCAGAATAAGAAATACCAAAATAGTGATCAATATGATAAAGACATAAAGTTGCCTGGAATATAATATTCCTGAAAGTGCCATATCTCTGAACAGTGATTTCTGTGTTTTAGAAAATATGAATACCCAAGGAAGGCAGCACCAAGCTTTTACGAAGTCACAAATAACTCCAAAGAAAGGCCTGATGTTTGGGTTGAAAGTCCAGAGAGGTAAGCATTTTCCCTGATCAATTATACTCTCAATAACTCAAAAGAAAGGCCCGATTTTTGACTATATGGTTTCTAAACATTTCTTTGTACAATACAGATCAATTATACTCTCAATTACCAGTGATATTCGAACTATAAAATCTGAGGTAAGAATTTAGCTGGTGCTATTAATGATTTTGGGTGATCTGTTGTGCAATACAAATTAATTATACTCCTAGTTGTTTGTTATTTTTCATGGAGTGCCTCTTAGTTTAATTGTTGACTCGTGGCTCACAAATTAACAGGTGTTTGCTGCTCCTTACACCCTGAGATTTCCACGAATAGATCGAGTAAGATTTGACAAGCCTTGGTATGAATGTCTGGATGTGAAATGTGAGTGGATACTGGCCATCAGATTACTTATTTCTGTTTTTGAAATTATCCAATGTTGATATATTCTTTTAAAATAATTAAACCCCTTTATTGTGGGGAAATTTATTGGGCTTACCTAATCCAATAATAATTCTAGTTGTACAGTAGTGTCATAGAGAACTGTAAGAGAATCGTTGTCTTGAGATATTTTACCAATTACTTCAACTTCGAGATATTATTTCCTTTATAGTAGTATAGTAGTATAGTTCTTGTGGATCCATTATAAGCATATTTTTACTTTTACTGCAGCTTTTGTTGAGTTAGTCCATTCAAGCAATGGCACTACTCAAAGAGGACAAGGTTTCAATAATGCGCAGGATGATAAACCCAAACGCGCGAAGTCAACAAAGAAAGTCGAGAAAAATGCTTCATTTGTTCCTACACATTTTATTCAGACTGATGTCTCCACAGTGAAAAGTGAAACTCTGATATTTCTGAAAATGGTTTTCTGTATCCTTACAAGATGAGAAATTTAACTTTCTCCATTACTGGCCATGTTCTCATTTTTCCTCATTTTAGTTTAGATGTTTGACACTTATGCAAGTGTGCTTCGCTGGAACCCAAACTTTTTGAAAGTATGGTTTTCATTGTATCTGACCTACTCAACATTTGGCAAACTTAGTTCATGGATTGACTATATTAGGCATTAGGACATTTTCACTTACAACCATTTTAATCAATTATTGTCAGTTTAATTGAAGTTACTTAACTGCTAAGCCTTAATATAACTATATGACAATATTTATTTGTCAAGAATTATTCCCTCTTTCGAATCCTTAACTTCATTAGACTTTGTAAATGTACCTTCGACTCATTCCTTGGATCTGCTGCACAAAATGGTAGTGGAGAACGGGGGCACATTCTCAATGAATCTTAATAACTCTGTCACCCACTGTATTGCTGCTGAGAGTAGAGGTCTCTCTCTCTCTCTCTCTCTCTCTCTCTCACACACACACACACACACACACATACAACTGGCTCTTGAGGAACGTGAGTTTAATGATGCAGGAATCAAGTTTCAGGCAGCAAAGCTACGGAGTGATGTTATTCATTATTCTTGGCTTCTAGATTGCTGTTTGCTGAAGAAACTCCTACCTTTGCAGCCAAAGTTAGTTTCCAATTTCTATGGGATACTTGTTGAATTTGGTAACTGTGTCCTAAAAATTTGTTTTTCAACTTCTGCAAAGGTATTTCCTCCATCTTTCTGAACCCTCAAAGAAAAAGCTACAAGAAGAAATTGATGAAAACTCTGACTCTTATTTTGTGGATGTTGATGCTGCTGATATCAAACAGGTACATGTCATATGTTATGAACCCCACGCCCACATACCTTTCGGTTAATGTTAACGACTTAACGTTCAGCACCATGTACTTTGTTAAAAAAATTCATAATTTTCTCATTTGAAGCTTTTGAGCAACATCGATCGAGTGCAACAATCTGAGAAAATTGATCACTACAAGAAGAAGTATTGTCCAAAGGCAAAATGGGCTCACTTTCATGATTGCATCTTCTACTTTATATTAACACCACAGTCTCTGTAAGATACTTTCCATTTGTCTTTTAGTTTGGAAATAACTGTCGCAGTCATATTTTCTTTATCTGTGGGTTTGTTTCCTGGTTATGTGTAGAATGAAATCAGAGTGGAAAGTCTTCTTGGAACTTGTACTGCGTAGGATGAAAGTTGCAGTTTCCTTTGGTGGTGGGAAAGTTACTGATAATCAGCATGATGCTACCCATGCAATAGTCTTTTCTTCTCCTCAATCAGCTGTGGACTACAATTCGCTGTTATGTTGGTGAGCATATTTTTAAAACCTTAGAATGAAACCGTTACTCTTGCCAATTCATGTCAGAAATTCAGTATTCAGTCTAAGGATTCTAATGAGTATTTGGCTGTGGGCTGAGATGAAATAAATGGCCAATCTTGAATATGTTTTTTTTTCTCCAAATGTAAATGGGGTGGAATCTTGTGCTTGGTGTTTTTTTTGTACAGTTAACTGCTAATGAGTAGCATTTGCTCCAGAGTCTAGCATAGGAGTCAGAAGATAAAGAGTTAATTAATTGTTTTGAATGCCTAAAAGTAATGGAACAAGTTTTATCCCAAATAAACAGCAAGTAAACTTAGTATGGAAGAATAGATTCAATTGCTTAACAAGTTCTAATTCCGCCTGTTCATATGTAAACTTCTGGTGCTTGTTCTCGACAACGATGATGACTCCTGACATATTCTTCTGGTGTAAATATCATGGTGATCAGCGTAACAGAAGCAGAGAAGCGTCTTCTGATGAGTAAAAGAATTCATATTCTTGTATATCAATGGCTAGAAGTTTGCATTGAGAGACGGCAAAAAGTATCGGAGGATTTCTACTGTATAAAACCTATCGGTGAGGAACAGTTGGCTTCAGAGAAGAGGTAAGGGATGTGGACACTGTACATATGCTGTAAATGTATACATGATTTGAATATCATATTTGTTATTGGCCGTTGGAGGACTAGAAATTACTGAGCAAATATACAATCATTTTGTTGTAGAATAGCTCAGACAAATGCCAGTCGTAGTTTCACACTGAAATGAATTATTCAACTAATGCTTACTAAAAAAGGGGATAATATTATCAAGCACGTAAAATTTTCTTTTTCAAAAAATAAAAAGCACGTAAAATTTTCAAATTCAAAGTTGATATCCAAATTAGCCACCTCTGTTAAGCATTTTAAATACTATGGATCAATATTTAAATATTAATTCACTTCAGGTGTTCAAATCATTGATCTGCAGGGGAAACTGGTTTAGTTCTAGAATACTTACAGAATATACTTTTGAATCTAGTCTTTTAGTCTTGAACATTGGTCCTAGTAAGTGTTTTGATGTTGTTATAATGTCCATTTTCCATTTTGACTGGCCTCTTAAAGTAGGTTCAGTTATAATATCCTTTTAGCGTCCCTTACTTTCTTACTTTCTTGCTGAACTTTTGTTTTTTTGTTATAAAATTCTAGTCTCTAGACCAATGGATGTTAAAGCTCTGTACTTGTGTATGATTTTATTGGATGATTGGGCTCCAGTCTATGGGTGTAGAACCTTTTGATATCGATTTTATTAGGGTTTTGAAATTGATAAGTCTAGTGGTTCTAAACCTGTTTTGTCATTCTATAACGTATTTGATTCCAACTTCTATAAGGATGGTGATGGTAGTGAGGATTTACTCTGAAATATGAATATGATGTTTACTGGTTGTGCAAACTTGCACATTGCCATGTCATTCGTTAAGTATTGTGTTCTGTAATTTAGTTACTAAAGTAGATTTTATTTGATAGGTCAATATATTTTGATAGTCATGACTTCCTTGGGATTAAGAGATGTGGTATTAACTTGAACATATGTGGTTGGTGAGAGTTGAAATTTAGCAATCAGCATAGAATGCCATCTACTTGTGCTTGGAGAAGTTTCAGTAAATGTAACTGACATTCCCGCTGAGGTGCACATGCATCAGCTTTCTGATGAGTGCTTACAATATTTTTGTTTGTATTTTATTACTTTGTTGAGGTGCACATGCATCAGCTTTAGGCATTATTTGTCATCTAGTTTTGCTACCAAATTTGACTTTCATGATTCTGTTTGTCCAGTGGCACAGATGAGGTTGATATGGACAAACTATCTAGTTTGGATGGAGACATACTAAATACATCATCTGGTAAAGATGAAAGCACGAGGAGTCAAGGTACTTCCAAACAACCTAGGCTTATCACCTTGCCAAGGAAGGGGGGAGAATCAAAGAAGAGAGGACAGCCTAGTGGTTCTGGTGCAAATAGGGGGAAAGCTCTGTCTACCCACCCACGAAGAGTAAGAGCTAGAGTGGGATACAAGCCTGCCAAAATTAATGAAAATGAATCAGATGGAAGTATCTCTCCCAACCATTCCAGTCATCTACAAGACCAAACTGGAACTGTTGAAAGCCATGCACCAGCTGACAATGAAAGTGGAGATGTTGAATTGTTGAAAGGCAAGGCCGTTGAAAGCCATGCACCAGCTGACAATGAAAGTGGAGATGTTGAACTGTTGAAAGGCAAGGCAGCTAGACCTGATGCTTCAGAGTGTAAACGTGCCGATGAAGCTAGTCCAAGAAGCAAGAACGGAATCAAAGAGGACCTCCGGAAGAAAATGACTGCTGATCCAGTCCAAAGCATGCAGGATCACTTAATCCACGGCCTTGGAAACATTAGAGCTAGCGATGAATATAACGTTTCTGAAGGTGGAAAGCTATCTGGAGAAGTTAGTGGCCTGGACTCTACTGTTGTTGGTGAATCACCAGCATTGGATCCCAATCAGAAGCCAGGAAAGAAAAAGAAAGTAAGTTATAAAGACCTTGCCGGAGAACTGCTGAAGGATTGTTGGTAGAAAGATGCACAAATTGATTGAGGTCGATTTATGGATGTAAATTAGGTGCACATAGTCTGCTTCCTGAACACAGCAGTGTACTCTTACCTTAAAGTTCTAAATAATAGTACTAGTATAAGACTAAAGTTCTGAACAAGATCCGTAAATGTTTCGAGTATGTATTTTCAAAAAACCTACTGTATCCATTTATTTGTTACTAAAAGTAATGGGGGTAAAGTGTCATTAATGTATTGATTTATCAAGATATTGATTGTCTAATTAACTTTTTTTCATGATTTATTCGATTTGTCCATGTACTAAAGTTAAGAGCATTACTTAGATTTGAGCTAGAACTCCTCAAGGTAAACCATCTTTGATGGAGGGAAATCTATTTGGCTTCCCCAAGCCTTCAAATGAAATAGAAAAGCATAGGAGCTTGTTCCTGTTTAGAATTAATACATTAGAAGGCTCAAACTCTTATAAAGAGTGACCATGAAGCAACTTGCTTCCAAAATAATAAATGATAGCCTATGAGTAGCTAATTCTAGATGTACTCTAAACAGACATCCGAACAGTTTAGTGATTCGTTTTCATGTGATGATGGAAATTGCTCAAATAGTAGTGCATTACTATTGGTTCTGGTGCAAATAGGGGACATCCTAGTGGATTACTCCTCAAGTAAATAGTAGTGAATTACTCCCAAGAGAAACTCTTATTTCATTTAAACCTAAACTCTTACTACACTAAAAAATATTTTCACAATTGGTATTTAATTTATTAAATATTTTGTAATAGTACTAAATTTTAATTGGTCAAACGGGTCGACTCGCTAACCCAAACTACTTTTTTGCCCTTGAGGTACCCAAATTTTGGTTGATCGAAAAAACAAAAGAAAATGGAGGATTGATATTAGGCTGGTTGATAAACAGTATTGATGATGGAAATTGTTGATTGTATTCACTGATTATCACAGATTAAATAGAGTAAATGAAAAATCTATATGTAGTAACTATATCCCTGATTGATTTGAGGGATTGAGTACTAATATAATATAGTAGCTATATCCTTGACTGGAGTGATGCGGGGAAATCCGCTCCAGTAAATTGGTGCCTCGGATAGTTGAGGTATCCGAGGGCTTTGGGTTTGAGATAACTGGTGAAGTATGCAGACCGCTCGCTAGGAATGCCTGTCAATCCGAGCTCCTGGGCCTCAGATGAGAATCGTTAAGGACCTGTTCGTCTGAATCCTGCAAAACAAGCCCCCGGAGCCACCCGAGGGTAGCAGTTCCGGTGTGATGATGAGATTTCGTGTATTGAAAGGAAAGATAAAACTCTTTAATCAAGAGTTAGAGAACTTAACCTGGAATGGCTGATTTCGGCATCTATTTATAGGCTCCTTAGACCTTCACCTCTTTCATCATCACGGGTCATCTTTCTGTACTGTGTGGGAACCTCCAGCACGTGAATGTACCTCCTGATGCCTCGTCATCGCTTTCGGTCACGTGAGCATGCAGCTTCCCGGAAGATGACTTAAACCCGAGTCATCTCCACTATTATCTATCATCATGGAGATTGGATAAGACTAAATATACAGCTCTGACAATGCACACTTAACACTTTTTTACCATGTCATTCATGTCTGACCCAATATTGATCATGACGTGTTTCGTGTTGACCCAAACCCATCAAAATCGTACTTGGTTTGGGTCGGATATTCGTGCCCTAGGTTTGAATAATGTTTTGAATGTTTTGCAGATGTAGAAAATCTCGGATAAGAAGGTGTATGGATCATAATTGTTAAGCGATTCATGATTTTTGCTGGCGGTAGTATATTCCCGAGTGGTGTTTCTCTTTTATTGGATCTCTTCTTTGTATTATGACAAGGGAAATTTTGGATCAAGGGCAGTGGAACATTAAAATTTGGAAATGGGGTGTAATTATAACATGCTTTATAAAAATTGCAGTGAATAACTTAATTTAATTTTATATAATATAATTATTGATATAAATAAACTAATACCCCTATTTTAAGAGGGCATCTTCTATGAGACCATTCTGTATTGAGACTAGGGGCCAAGGGAATGGCACAATAGCAGCAAATTTAAGAAATGGGGTCAACTGTTATATATTCCATTTCCGGTGCCACTTGGTAATTAAGCCAAACTTTATGGAATTTTCGAAACTTCGTGACATAAAAGCACCCAGTTTTCCGCAATTGAACAGAAAACCACGATTCCTCCACCACCCTTCCTCCGCCCATTTACGACGATCAAATCCGATCATCAATCTACTTTTCTCAACGAATGAAGTATCGAATCGTCGGCCACGATGTTGCCTGCAATCGATCGACAAAATTTCATCGGAGTCGCGCCAAGCGAGCTCGTGCAGTTGATGTTGTTGAGACTTGAGATTTCCAGAATGTGTAACTTCTGTGAAACTTGGTTTGCTCTTATGTTAGGATGAAAACATTTGAACTTCTAATACGTTTGATCTTTTAGTTAATTTGTTTGATCTTTCAATCGATATGCTTGAACATTCATGTTTTGTATTGATCTCTAAATTTCCTTAAGCATTCCTCGCTGTATCATCTTTTACTCAAGATGTTTGAGCATTTAATGTGTTGTCTTAATCTCTTAGTCACTGTGCTTGAGCATTCACTGTTTTGCCTTGATCTTTCAATCAATTTGCTTTATGAGATTTACAATGCTAAACATAGGCTTTTTTATGCGATACGTGGAAAGAAAATGGCCCAAGACAATCTTCAGGTACTATTTGTTTTAGAGTAGTGCTTTTCGCGTTTGCTTAGCATTTGTTTCATCGGTTTTTCTTTTGGGACAAATTTGTGGCATTCTGAGACCGAGATTAATCCGAGACTAGTGACTAGCGATTCACCCGAGGCCGACGACCATTCATCCGACACCGGCGAACAGCGAATAACGATTCCCATAGATTGAATCTCACCAAATTACTGGAGATCAGGCTGCGACATCATAAGTACGGCGATGCCACCATTGATTCACGTCCGGAGATCGAAGTTGGCGATTCGTGGCTGGTGATGAAGGATCGACAGGGCTGCAGAATATTCAAGTCCCCGGAAAATGCAGAAAAAAAGAAACCTGTTTTGCAATTAAGTCCCTATATTTAGGCGCAGTTTTCAATTTATGCTCATAATTTTTAAATTGGTTCTATAGTAGATCTCATTAGAAATAAGTTTCAATTGAGAATTTGTATTGTTGAGATGTATATTCAGATTACTTGTGTTTAGTTAAATATAGTTGAAGTCAATAAATTCCCTTTAGTCAAAGTAAAATTTATTTTTATTCAGATTAGTTCACTTTAGCCTATCTCATTTTCTCTAGTTTTGGTTCAATTCACTTTAGTTCACTTTAGTAGTATTCAATCCAATTCATTTTCATTAAATTCTATTAATTCATTCAAATTTATTTTATTTCCATTCAATTCATTTCACTTTCTTAGTTCAATTTGGTTTAAATTTATTTGAATCATTTTAAACTTGGACGAATTCAATTTGGTTCACCTTTGTTCAGTTTCATTCAGTTATACTTCGAAACAATTAAATTTATGGTTAAAATGCAATCCAAGTCAATTCATATACATCTAAAAAAAATTAGATTTACGTTTATTTAGTTCATTTCAATTCGATTTGGTTCACTAAGTTCAATTATATTTGGCTAAATGCAATTTAATTAAACTCCATCGTTTTTAAATATTTTTTAAAATCCAACTTAGTTCATTGTCTTGTTACTAAATTCAACTAAGTTTCATCAAGCTGATATGGATTTGATTGTTTTGAGCTGAATTGAAATGATTTGATTAGAAATAAATTTTATTTAAATGGGACACTAAATTTAACTAAATACAATGGATCTAGAAATATAAAATAGAAATAGGAGTATTACCGTCTTTATCTGAATAATTATATTAATTAAATTAAGTTAATGATTCACAAAAACTATATAAAATTTACACCCCATATCCCAATATGTAATGCTCCAATGCGTTTAATCCAAAATTTCTCATATGACACTTAATGTGATTTAGCATTTAGTGTGATTATCCGTAGTTCGGGGATTCCCAAAATTATGAATGATATATTTTCAAAAAGGCTTTGTTCATATTGATTTTGTGTAAAAATTGCATTTTTGATGATATTTATGAAAGAATAGTCTTTTGCCTAAATTTTAGACTACCTCATACTCCTTGTCACAGACTAAATTGCACAGAATATTTTTACACACTTGCCAATGTAGATGTTTAACTGTAAATATCTGTAATTACACGTTAAGCTGCACATAAGATTTGAATATTCGAATATTACATGTTATGATGAATCTAATTATACAACATATATAATATTATGTTAGTTAATCTATTTAAATATATGTAAGTTTAAAGCAAATAGTAAAGTGTGAAATTTAATATGAAGTTGATTAACCTCTTGGTTGAAAATAAAACAACGTAAATACGTTGTATTACTCCAAAAAAGAAATGGCGGGGGTACTACAATGGGCCATATAACAACGGGTAAAGTTAAGGACATGGCAACCGCACAAGAGGTATAAAAAGCTCTAGGATTGATGTCTAGCAATTTATTTTTGGACAAACCACTTGAGCTAGTTCAAGTGTTCAAAGACATTATCTTGGCTAGGAACCTCCCCCCTCCTAGTCTCCATTACCTCCACCGTACGAGGTGTGCTCAGCTATTGAGTCACGAATGAGAGTTGCATAAACTGGTGTACGGCGTTGCATCAGCAAGCAGTTATGCCGGAAATAACTTATGCAGGAAATACATTTTTTTTTCCCTTCAACTCAAAAATTATTAAACACAAACTTAATACATCAAATCGAGTATGATAAAATACAAGATTTTAAAAAAAAAACTTAGAAATAACTGACAGTGGGGGTAATTTATACCTATGAATCCCCTTGGCTTGAAACGTTGCATAATAATCTCATTCTCGATCTTAACAAATATATCTTTCCCAATTTTCATAAAATCCGTCATAACCTATAAAATAAATGTATAAATCAAACTCATAATTCTTATAAAGTCTATTAAGTCAAAAATCAAAATACAAAATAAAATAAAAATCTATAACAACATTACTTATATAAGTTACTAAGTAAACAAAAATCAATTCATTACCAACTTATCTAAATACAACCAAATTACATACATTTAACTAATACAAAAAGTAAAAACCAATTAAAAAATTATTCGTATACCTCCGATTTGGGAACCAAGAAGCTTGATTCAGAACCTAGGACCGGTGCAGTAGTGGATGCCCAGGACCCAGGTGATTGGGACGACCGGCACTGCGCGGTTGGGGTTCCAGGACCTGGGGTTTCAGGTTTGGAATTTGGATCTATGATTAATTAGGCGCTCTGCTGTGCCGTTGCTTTCTGTGTCCCCAATTTATGTTCTGATTTAGGCAAAAAAAAAGGCATTGTGCGCCTTTCTGCTTCGACGAGCGCATAGGCGAAGCTTTTCTGGACGATGGCAGAATGAGGCGGAGCTTACAGTCTGTACTACTCAATAGGCTGTTGCCGGAAATTTTAGGGGATGCTGGAGCTACCCTACGCCTACCGGTGGTTCCGCCCCTGTCAGCGGATGTAAGTGAAATCATCACCCCACTCAAAGCACCAAGTGAGAACCTCAACCACTCGACATGCGAGATCAGTAGACTAGGGTAGAGTAGGATTATATTAGAATAGAGTAGAATGCTTGTATTAGATACGGTCGTTGTAGTTTTACCAGAAAAAAAATCCTTGTATTAGTTCATTCGTAGAATCTGTCTTGGTTGGTATTTGACTATTGCCTTCAAAAGTTTCAGGTAAATTCACTTTTACACTAGGTGCTGATGCTACTAGAACTACAATTTCCTCTAATGTCTTCTTGGATCCATCTGAATCATTAATTACTATGTTGATGGACTCCACAACCACATCGATATTCACATACAACACCCTTTTGTTGGTCGAGTAAGCAAGAAAAATGCCTGGATTACTACGTGAATCAAACTTTGTCAGTTGTTCTGTTTCCCGAAGAATATGACACACACTCCCAAACACATGGAAATATGTAACATTTGGCTTTTTTTCCTTCCAAATTTCATATGGAGCTTTGTCCGTGAATGGTATCATTCTCTGAAGTACACTCGAATGATCACTTATCATGTTGTACTCACTGCCTCTTGTTTATGAACGTCTCTCTTCCATTGGTCTAGACTCTAGAGTACCCAATAAATCCTTCATTATTTGGTGGTTAAAGTTTTTTTTAAAAAACTAGTAAGGTGACACCGCGCATCGGTGGTAAAAATAACTTAAATATGTAATATAAACTATGTTGATCATCTCCACTTTCAATTCATGATTTTGTTGTTTTTTCTTCCTACATTGTAATATACTTAAGATAGTATATTACATATTGTAATATACATTTGAAATTTGTTATGAAAACCACGATTTTAATTTTTTATTGATAGTAATATACTTAAGATTTATGATTGTTCATTTATGGGTTTTTGTTTTTTTGGTCATTTGAATGAGTGGTATATCATTTTCGAAATCCTTGTTTCTGCTTCTTGTACATTAATTAGGTTCAGGATCTGTAATCAGTGGGGAGAAATAATTAGTTCAAGACACTTGAAAAATGACTTAAAAAAAGTTTAAAACTTTCATCATCTTCCAAATCTTGATATTTGTCTGTCTTTTTCTTGTTCCGTTATAATTGAAAGATTATATTATATGAAGTATTTTTGAATTCAAAAACATATGATTGGAATTTTTTTAAATAAAATAATTTAATGTTGGTGTAGTACCTTTAGATAGCCGTCCTTTCTTTTTTAGACTTTTGAACTGAACACCGTCTTCCTTATCTTTATTTTTGTTGATAGATATTATTTTTGAGTATGATGCTTCTATTTCATCTTTGTCTCCAAAAGATATGACAATGTATCTAGGGCTTATTTCACTATCTTTTTTTTTGGTAACAAATTGAACCTTTCTAGCTTTGTCCATTGCTTGCACATCAGTTAAAAAATTCGTAATCATTCCAGTTTCATTCATCAAATTAGCTTTCATTTTACACCTATGTATAAGTTGGTGATATGATTAAAATAGAGAGTTTTAATATTTTATTGAAACAAAAGAAATGTTTAGAAAACTTTCAATATAAGTGACGACATATCTAATTCTGTTTCTTATATAAGTGTGTGGATATAAAATTTATGGCTATTTAACCATGTTAGGTTTGTTTTTTAAAAAGATTATGGCTAATCATTCTCCTGCTAAAATTTGATGAAATTTAATATGGAATGTAAGTGAAAATTTTGAAACACGTGATGAGCATACGTAAATCCATAAAATATAACACTCCAGAATTATGAGAATGATATTTAACATGTAAGGCATGGGTGGTTTAACAAAATAAAAATACAATGCAAGGCATACAAAATCATCTTATAGTTCCAGACCAACCTCCTGATGGTTATGGGAACTAGGCTCTTAGCTTGGAATATCAGAGGGTTGAATAAATGGAAGAAGCAATCTGACTGCAGGGAATTCTGTTATCTGCATAATGTTGGGTTTGCTGGATTCCTGGAGACAAAAGTGAAAAAAGACAAAAAAAAAAGAGATATGGGGATCAATGAACATGACAGGCAACTTAGTTTCAAACTGTCAACAAGCTGGTACTGGAAGAATATGGATATGGTGGAGGCCTGACTTGGTAGATGTGACTATTTTGCAATCTGAAGCACAATGGATGGACTGCAAATGTGTTATTAAGGATCAAGGGGTTCACTGCTACATAACAGTGGTCTATGGTTACAATGAAACAGAGAAAAGAAGGAAAATATGGGACAAGTTGGCTAACCTGAATCACCATGACCTGCCTTGGCTGATGATGGGTGATTTTAACAATCCCCTTAACCTAGGGGATAGAATAGGAGGTGTGGAGGTGAAGGTGGATGAGATAGAGGAGTTCAGGGAAATGGTGGATCAAGCTCAGATGGTTGACATGAGGACAACAGGAGCATTCTTCACATGGAGTAATAGGAGAAATGAGGGAAGGGTGCATAGCAAAATTGACAGAGTTCTGGTTAATGATAAATGGATCTCTGGATTAACTGAGGCAGTCTGTCATATTGGACCAAGCTTAGTTTCTGATCACTTGCCCCTGTTAATCACCCTGAAGAAGACAGTAGAGAAGAGGAAGACACCATTCAAAATTTTCAACATGTGGATTAAATCCCCACATTTCCTTGAATTGGTGAAGAGATCATGGCAACAGACCACAGTCCTAAATTTAACTGATCTATTTAAGGCTCTTGAGTGTCTTCAAATTACACTCAGGAAACTTAATAAGAGGGAGTTTTCTGATATTCAAAAAAGAGTGATTGTGGCAAAGGAGTATTGGGAGCACTGCTTCAAGGAACTGCAGCTTGATGTAGTGGATGTTGAGAGGCAACAAGCGGAGGCACGTGCAAGACAGCAAGCAGAAGAACTGATTGAGGCTGAATTAATGTTTCTGCAGCAGAGATCTAAGGAAGCTTGGCTGAACGATGGAGAAAGGCCAACACAGTTGTTTTATAGTAGTATGAAAAGAAGGCAGTACAGAAACCATATTGTATCCTTGAGTGATGAGGATCAATTGGCAGAAGGGCATGACCAAGTGGAGGAGCTATTGCTGAAATTTTATGGTAAACAGTTGGGAGAGGCTGGAAAGGTGGAGCTGGATATAGACCCAAGAGTAACTGCTGAAGGTGGAACACTTACAGTGACACAGCAACTCTCTTTGTTACAAGACATCACAGATAAGGAAATATGGATGGCTTTGAGCAGCATTGGCTCAAACAAGAGCCCAGGTGCGGACGGGTATACAAGCCAGTTCTTCAAAAAAACTTGGGCTGTGGTAGGTGACAGTGTCAGAAAAGGTGTGAGAAGTTTCTTTCAAGGGGGAGATGTGCCAGCAGAATTCAAGACAGGAGTTATTACCTTGATTCCCAAAGTTGAGCATCCTCAAGGGGCTACTGATTACAGACCCATAGCATGTTGCTTAGTGATATACAAGGTTGTTACCAAAATCATGAGTACTAGGCTGGGAAAGATACTTCCTGACTTGATCAGTCTAAATCAGAGTGCTTTTGTGCAGGGGAGGAGAATAACACATAATGTTTTGTTGACTCAAGAGCTGTTGAGTCAATACAATACAGGAGGAACACTTATCCCAAGTTGTATGGTAAAAATTGACATAAGAAAAGCTTTTGACAGCCTGAACTGGAGTTTCTTGTTCAACTGGATGGGGGCTTTGAAATTTCCTGGACTATTCATACAGTGGGTGAGAAGATGCATTGAGGGGACTCAATTCTGTTTCTCCCTCAATGGCACCTACACTGCTAAATTCCAAGGCAGAAGAGGAGTGAAGCAAGGAGATCCCATCTCTCCTTTACTCTTTGTTCTTGGAATGGAATATTTAACTAGGCAGCTAAGTTTGAATTTTAAACTTAAGAAGATGGAGTATCACCAGAGATGTATGAGGGTGGGTATCCACAGTCTGATGTTTGCTGATGACTTACTAATCTTTTGTAAGGCTAGTGAGAAGTCTTTGAGTGGGGTAAAGACAGTGCTGCATGAGTTCAAGCAAGTCACAGGACTGGAAATCAACACAGGTAAATCAGAAATCTATTTCTCGAAAATGCCTCAATCTGAGATGACATGGTTATCCAATATAGTCAATGTATGGACATTGCCTGTTACATATTTGGGAATCCCAGTCAGTACTGGCAGATGGGATAGAGATACATGTGCAAAACTGGTGGATAAGGTGACCAGGAGAATTAACACTTGGAGCACAAGGAACTTATCCTATGCAGGGAAGGTTCAGCTGATTAACACAGTGCTTCTGAGTATGGCAGGGCACTGGTCCAATGTTTTTCAGATTCCTGAGAGTATCCATACAGCCATTGTGGAGAAATGCAGGGAATATTTATGGGGTAAGGAAGATGGGAAAAGAAAGCTGATACCTATTGCCTGGGACACTCTGTGCATTTCCAGAAAATGTGGTGGAGCTGGACTAAGGGACCCTTCTCTGTGGAATACAACTGCACTGTGCAAGGTAATCTGGGATGTATGTCAGGGAAAGGAAGTGTTATGGATAAAGTGGGTACAGGAGTACTACTTGAAGGGTGCTGATTTTCTTTCCTACAAGGTAAGATCCAGGCATAGCTGGAATTGGGGAGTATTAGTGAAGATTAAAGACATGGTGCTCCCGTTTTTGCACCAGTGCGTAGACAATCAAATGAAGCTCAGCACCAAGAAGGTTTATGCCCAGTTGAAGGGAGCTACACAGAGGGATAGAAGAGCAATATTGTGCTGGAAAATGGGGTTACAACCAAAACAAGGATTCTTTCTGTGGATGCTGTTTAAAGGCAGGTTATCTACTATTTCCAGGCTACACAGTCTTGGGATTCAAAAACATCTACAAGACAAATGTATATTGTATGGAAACATGGGAGAAACACCACAACATCTTTTGTTAAAATGTGACTATTCCTTAGAGTTGCAGGTTCTGCTAAGGATTAGATTGGGCGGCTGTTTCAGGGGGCTATTGAGACGCATGTACTTGATGTCCAAAAGGAAAATGAAAAAGGAGTTTCACTTGGCTGTCAGCCTGTTCTACCACATCTGGCAGGAGCGCAATAGAAGGATTTTCCAGCTGAAAAAATTGACCCCGGAGAGTTTAGTACCGAGAATTTTAGCAGGATATGATTAGAGTGCATTTCTATTCTTGGTAGCATGCATTTCTAGTCTGTTATTTCCTTATACGAGGTACAATAGGTGTATGTATGGCTGGGAGTGAAGGCCAAATATTGTAAAGAAAATTTTTGTTGGTTATTAATATAAACATGCTTCCATCAAAAAAAAATCATCTTATAGACTAAACACGACATTGTTAATTAAGGTTGGGATCATATGGTGATGAAATTATAGCAAGATAATGAATGAGAAAAAAAATGTAGTTCAAATTTAAAGTGGTGTTTTACCTTGGTGTCGAAGTTTGCTTTTGTCCACATATGTTGCATAGGAATTCATACACTTACAAGTTATATAATGATAGTTTTGAGACATATCTTAAAAGAAAATCATAATTTTTTTAGTTACTCTCTGAAATATGATAAAATTAATTTTAATTAGATAAAATATGGTAAGTGATGCTATTAAAGATGACTCACCCCAGATGCTAATGATGACTCATCACGGAAGACGGGTTCCACTAAAGCACGTGAGCAAATCTAAGAAAATGATTCAATAGTACTAAGCACGTGAGGAATGTACAAAGAGAGGTACAAGCTGATAACTCAGTAGCAGAAAATGGTATTGCATCCTTTGGCTGGATTGCTACTATAAATACCCAAAGAAATCAACAACACAAGGTAAGTTCTCTAACTCTAAACTTTAGCTATTGGGTTTTATCCCATTTCAGTACACGAAATCTCATCATCAAACCGAAACTGTTACCCTCGGGTGGCCCCGGGGTTCTGTTTTGCAGGCTAAGACGAACAATTCCCAGCCTCATCAAACCTCGGCACGAAAGAGCGATCCTCGGACTATCTGTTCGGTCCGAGAAACTCACTCATCTGAAACGCACGACATCGGTAAGTTAAAGAACAAATAATGTTGACTAAAATATTTCAATTAGCCTTTGATTTGTTGTGATTTTTGCAATAGGAGTGTATATTGTACTTTCCTTTATGGGTATTGCAAATCCATTTCCTTTGTCTATTGCAAATGCGTTTTTTTCTCAATGTTGATTGGCCCTGCAAAATAATATAAATTTGATAAATTATTATGGACATTAAAATATTGTATACAAACCATTTCAGCTATTGAGTTTTATCCCATTTCAGTACACGAAACACAGAAGGAGAGATCAGAAACCCGGAAGGACAAGGTCGATTTTGCATTCAAATAAAATTAGAAGCCAAGAAGGATAAGTTCGATTACGCATTCAAATCAAATTAGAAACCCAGAAGGAGAGATCATAAACCCGGAAGGAAAGATCATAAACCCGGAAGGAGAAGGATAAGTTGAGGGAAAAAACATAGTAAAACGACGTCGTTTTGCCTTTGGGGGTTTAAATTACAAAAATACCCCTATACTTGATACCAAAATTGGTTGACCATAGATCAAAAGAATTCTTATTATATAGTGTTCTAGGATTAGAAACCTAGAAGGATAAGGTTGATTACGCATTCAAATCAAATTAGAAACCCAGAAGGAGAGATCATAAACCCGGAAGGAAAAAAATAAGTTAAGAGAAAAAATATAGTAAAACGACGTCGTTTTGTCTTTGGGGGTTTAAATTACAAAAATACTCCTGTGCTGGATACCAAAATTGGTTGAAATCAAAAGAATTCTTATTATATAGTGTTCTAGGATTAGAATATAGAAATGATGGTATTATTTGGGTCATAATAATGGTTGCCCGGAATTGGGGCTACATTGGCGTCAAAGTCATCTCCCAAAATCCCATCTCACATTACACAACGCTAGAGAACAAAAACTTAATCACGACCCCAGCGAGATATGGCGATTAAACTCGTTAATCATGTAATAATGACACAGAAGAACAATAAAAAAACGCTTAATCGTCTGAATTATTGAAAACCAAAGTCCATTAGAGTGAAAAGGAAGCAAAACGCCAAAATGTGAACATACAATGCTTTTAACAACCATAAGACTGGGTGCCGAAACAGAGAAAGAATCATAAACAAGGGACAGCCCCACGCGTCCCCTCCGTCCACCCAAACCCGAAACCTCGGCCCGATCGGACGGCCCAGATCGCTCTGTTTTTCTCCACGTGCTGGAAATCAGCCAGGTCTATAAATACTCTTCACATCTCCTGATTCTTCCCACTACTTAATTATTAGCCCCCATCTGTCCTCTGCTCTTGCTTTCAAGTTCCGCTTCAGTCAGCATCCCTTGTTTCTGGTTGGCTTCTGCGGCTCAAAAATGGACAATTACGATGGCTATTGGGACAGCCACCTCTTCTTTCAGACCGACGACCTCGTCGACAGGTTCGAGCTTCTTTCGTGCCTTGATTATATGTTGATTGGTCTGCGACTGTGTTTGTTGATCGATGAGATGACATTGTTGCAGCTATTTCGATGACTCGCTGTCGTACTATGATTCGAGCTCCCCGGACGGTAACCAGTCCTCCTCGGCCTCATCGTCGAAGAACATTGTTTCGGAGAGGAACAGGAGGAAGAAGCTGAACGAGAGGTTATTTGCTCTCAGAGCCGTGGTCCCCAACATCAGCAAGGTACCTACCCAATCATTTAGTTCCAAAATGGATTAATTCATGATTAAAGAAGAAGTCATGATCTGACTCTGTGCGTTTTCAAAGATGGACAAGGCCTCAATCATAAAGGACGCAATCGATTACATCGAAGCTCTCCACGATGAGGAGCGGAGGATGAGGACGGAGATTACCGAGCTGGAGTCTCGCCGGACTGTGATCCTTGATTTCGATCCCGAATTGGGGGTTTTCTCCAAGTCCAAGAGAGCCAAATACGAGCAGGAGCAGTCCCCGGGCTCTGAATCCGCCATTGAAGTCACTGAGGTAGGGCCACCTTTCCTGTGTTATGATACTCATGCAATATAGTCAAGGTTGCCATCATTATTTTTTGATTTTAAAATTCGATCATGGTGATGATGGAGTGAGTGGACCTCGTAGAATGAATGGATTTGTCTGATGTATATGAAAACTCCATGAATTAATGACAGATGAGGGTGTCTCACATGGGAGAAAGGACAATTGTGGTAAGCATGACGTGCAGCAAAGGAACGGACACCATGGTTAAGATCTGTGAAGCCTTCGAGTCCTTGGATCTCAAGATCCTCACTGCAAACATCGCCACTCTCTCCGGAAAGCTTCTCAAGACCATTTTTGTTGAGGTACCATTCACTAAGTTTGCCCTTCAATTATTAGACTATACTATTTACTTATAAAATGTTAATCTGTTGGTCTATTTTTATTAAACTATAAGCTGTGGATGTCATGGTTTAGGTGAGCTGTGAATGACCTATCAATTCTCGAATTAATATTGTTTTCTATTTTTGTCCGAGTTTTAATTTACCTACAACACAAGCTAGCCTAGACTGAGTTGGATGTAGCTACCTAGACTCAAGTACACCATCCATCTAATCTACTCATCAAAATTCGGCACCAGATTTTTGTATATAAGTCTGATTCAAGTACCTAGACTCAACTATTTTTCAGTCTGATTCAATTGTTAACTTATCGCAGTTCTAATGAGCTGTCTGCAGCTTATATAAGTTAAAGATAGTATTAGTATAAGAAGAAAAATCCAAATATTATAAAGTAAGATCAATAATAGTATTATCACCACCACCATTACAACTCCACAGTATCTTAGTGTCTACTCGTGCTATGCTTTCAAACGGATCTCGTTAATAAATAATAATATCAAGCACAACCACTTCAGTACGCGAAGCATTATTTTCACACTTGATTTATATATATATTCTTTTCTTGACAGCTCAATGAAGAATCTGTAGATATCATTGTAATTACTATTCAATACTGCCCCGCTCTGTATTTTATTTGACCTGTGCTAGCTAACATTAATTGTAAAAGAAAGAAATATCAAATTAAATGAATAACGACTTAAAGAAACATAAAAGACGAAAATACTGCCCCATCTTCTCGTGTCCAAAGATAAGGGGGAGACAAGAATGAGTGAGTCATTGAAGAGGACTTATTCTTGGGAGTAATAAAATAGTAATTAACTAGCTAAAGCTAAAATATTCTATAAATACATCCGGAAAAGCTAAAGTAAGTGAATAAAAGTATAGAGTGCTGAGGAGTATTTGCTGATCCCACTCTAAAGTTAGGGAATAAGTATTGAGAAATATATTTTTAGAACTTAGCTAAGTAAATTTAATATAAAGTTTAACCGTTATCATTATGTATTCAACAAATTTTATTAATTTAAAATTGACAAAATATATGTACTATATTGAAATTATTTCTAATTGTTAACAACCGCATACATACACAGTTAGTCTTATCTCTAACTCCTTGTGTCAAATGTGTTTGTGGACAAATGGGAATGGGGTCTAATGTGTTTGTGGAAAAGGCTCTTTTGGCTTTCACTATTGTGTAGTGACTAGTGAGAGTATCTATCTCCACAGCCCAGCGAGCAATATTGGACATTTTAGTGAGTTGGAAATTAGCAAAACTGTCAAATACATATTCTACGGATTTCTACCAAAAGAAGGAAAGTAATAAAGCATAACTCATGTAGGCCCTAAATTATTCATCCGTTTATCAATAAACAACCCAAAAGACATGTACAGTAAAATCACACCAAAGGTAATAATCTCACATTGATTGATCTTATTAATTGTACACTGTTAAGACATAATTATTTGTATGATGTCAGATGAGATTGATTTTCCCCCTTTTTATACTTATAAGATAAGGTAGAATAATAATAATATAATGGGTGATTAGAAGGTTTCGTGAATTAGAAACGTGAAAGGTATGTTTAAGCAAGAATTTGTCGTGTTGTGGGTTGCATGATTGATTAAAGCACGCGGTGTGTGGAGTTGTTTCACATTGCTGATAATAGTTGATTGTGATTATAGTGTAAACCGTGTGCAAAAGGGCGCATACAATACAAATATAACAGTAAGGTTTGAAAAATAGAAGACAAAAAGGTTGTTTTGTTTGGTTGTGTGACGTTGCAATTTGGGGTGTTTTTTGCAGGCGGAGGAGGAGGAAAAGGATGTGCTGAAGATAAAGATCGAGACAGCAATCGCAGCATTGAACGATCCGGATAGCCCAATGAGCAGCTGAGCAGCATAATCCATCCATCCCATTGTGGATAATGGGAAACTCAAGTGCTCGTCGATCACACAGTTTTTTTTTTTTTTGCTTCTTTCCCCGGAGGTTTTTATTGTGTGGTTCGGCTCCCTTGCTCTGTAGCTGTCTAATTAGGTTTTTCTACTCATACTACTTTTAGCTCTGTCTTTCCGAACAAATAAATTGCTTTGCCTTCTCTTGTTTTTGTGCTTCGGGACCACCGTTTTCACGAGGGAGGAAAACATGCCTACCCTAATAAAGTAGTAACAAGTCATGGCAGATTGGGCTCTTCATAGAATGCATGCTGCTATTAAGTGTATCACATGTTCTCAACCAAATTTAATGTGTTTGTTTCTCAGGTAAACATGATCCAACACTTTTTTTTTTTTTTTTTTTAAAGAAGGTATCATATTTCAAGCCTCTGTAAAACGTCCAGAATCGTTTGACAAAAGGAATTTGGGAGGGGCAGCCCATTCTACCTTATCTCTATTATATTTTTCGCGTACCCAACAATGGTATGGGCTGTGGAATTTTGTGCTTGCACAGTCCAAAAAGTGACTTAAAACGGTTCCCTTCTAACTCCTCCCTGATCTCCTGAATGAGGTTCAGACAAGTTTGTGTGGGTTCAACTTCTCCTCGTATCATGAAAATCATGTTCATTGCATCTCCTAAGAGGGAAAAGGCTCTTTTTGCTTTCGCTATTGTGTAATGGAATTTATCCAACACTTAAAATCACCCTATTTGATCTAAAATTGAAATAATATGTGTTAGACTTGATAAGGATCCAAAATCTGAAACTAATCCAAATCTGAAAATGATTTGAACGCATGATTTATACTCGAGTAAAACCTGATTTTACCCAACATCGTCTGCAAGACTGCAACTATACATCAACAAACCACTACCACCAAAAATTCTCAATCGAATACACACAATCCCATGCGAATCTAATTGAATGGATCAAAAATCCTAATTGAATTAGTGAATAGTCAGAAGACCGAATGATACGAATATCCAGAGGTCATTCTTCTATGTTATTTCCTGTGCCAAGGTCTGGAAGAAATAAATTGTTCAATGTTCTCAATACTCTTATGAAACAAGTTCGTGATGAATATTAGAAGAAGATGAGGGCTATACTAGTTATTACTCTCATATCCGAAGATTGAAGTCGTGAAGAAGTTTTACTCTCATATCCGAACAATTATATACAGCAATCATCTTATATTGAGTTTTATCTCATTTAACTGTTAGGTTAACCTCTAATCGCTAGATTAGGTCAATCGTTAGATTGAAACCCCCGATTTTGAGATCTAGGTTTGTCCATCTCAAGTTGGTGCAAGTAGTGCTTGGCGTGAGGAATTCGACCTTGTGTTACTGAAGTTCAAAAGTTGTGTCTTTCAAGTTCATCTCGAAGTGTGTCTTCTCTTTGAAAGGGGGTGCTTTCGATCGACACTTCGGAGGATGCTCTTAATCATTCCGCAAAACCAGGATCTTCGTAAGGAGGTTCATATCCAGGATCTTCGCAAGGAGATTCATATCAATTTCACATCCAGACCATCGCTAAATAGTCAGATCGATGAATTTTCAAATTTACCAAGGCATAAATGTACGCCAAATTATGGATATGGATGGTTTGGAGATGTTAGATGTGGGATGGAGACGCGTCATACTCTGAAATGTTGAGAAAGAAAAAAATTGCTTATATTAAGAGGAGACGTGAGAAAATAAAGTATTTTACTTTTTTTAAATATTTCTTAAAGTAAAAAAAGGGAAGAGTTCAAAAATAGTTGGGACAGATGTATATAAATAGTTTAAAACAGTATAAATGTATCAGTGAATCTAATTTTTATCACCAAATAAAAAAAACAGCTTTTGGTCACCTTTTATTAAAACCCATGATCCGGGCTACTCAAATCCACCGGTCTTTAAGTGAGGGTCTCCCTGGCTGCGGGTCCTGGATGATTTGCAAGACAAACCCCGGAGCTACCCACGGGTAGTTGCTTCTGTGTAATTGATAGACCCTAGATATACTCTTATTTTGTAGCATTTGAGAGCTGTTTTAGATAGTATTTTGTAGATTTATATTAGACTTTTAGACCGAATCATTCATAGTGGTTTGAAATTGAAGACGTGCATTTCGATCTTGAATTGCACTTGCGATGGATTTGAATGATTTGAAGACCTTCTATGACCGTCCTGACCGCGATTGATACATTGAAGAACCGGTCGTAGAAGTGGCGTGAAGGCACACTCTCGCGGGCCGCGAACCCTAGGTCGCGAACCGCGAGGGTGTGTGTTGCTGTTTTGAAGATGCCGAGTTTCGCGAGCCGCGAGGACCAGACGCGAGCCGCGAGAGCCAGACGCGCGCGGGGCGCGAGACTCCGGTCGCGAGCCGCGCGAACCAGCACGAGGACCGCCGAGGCACAGACGCGCGGGGCGCGAACCTTCGGCCGCGACTCGCGAGGACCAGACGTGCGCGAGGCGCGAACCTTCGGCCGCGACTCGCGAGGACCAGACGTGCGCGGGGCGCAATTCCTCGGTCGCGTACCACGCCGAGACCACGGGCGCGCGGGGCGCGAATCCTCGGCCGCGAACCGCGAGAACCAGGCTCGCGGTCCGCGAAGGATCCCGCGCGACCCGCAAATGGTCCTGCAACTTGCATTTTGTTTGGCTTTAATTTTAATTGTTTTAGAATATAAATTGGACTTATCCTCATTGTTTGAGGGATCGAATTTTACAGAGTTAGAACTCTTTTCTTCATTTTCTCTTCACTTTGATCTT
The DNA here is from genome assembly GCA_963678965.1 of Cruciata laevipes. NCBI lineage: Eukaryota > Viridiplantae > Streptophyta > Magnoliopsida > Gentianales > Rubiaceae > Cruciata > Cruciata laevipes. The sequence goes on along the minus strand of OY787632.1, from coordinate 13,644,735 downwards.
TGAATTCACTATGGTTTGTTGTGTTGATTATGTTTGTGATTATATAACTATGGTAGTAGGCTAAAACCTATCTTGGGTATGTGAGATTAAACCTCTTGTTATGATTTGAGAACATGGTTTATGAAGCTTAGGAATGGTTGATTTGCTATTGAATGATCATAATTTGTATGTGTATTTGATGCTTGAAATGGTTAGGAATGATTTCTTAACCATAGATATGTGTTGGATATGTGTTAGACATTGCCTTTCCATGGTTGAAATGCTATCATTTCTTCTATGTAAAAGTAGTGAATTAGGAATCAAATATATGTTGTTATCAATTGTATTTGTTCTTGAGATCATTCATTAGCATAATATTTATGTCAATTGTGTTATCACATTGCATGGGTAAGGTGGGAAAACATCTAATTTGAATTAGCATTGGTCAATTTATCTATTTGCTATCATATAGATAAGTTGCCAATAAGAGTTGTGAAAATGCTTTCATGATTCACAACTAGAATAGAGATGGTTTCCCATTAAAAACAATCACCATTCTCAAAGTATCATAAGTAGGTTTGAGGAAAAATCCATAACAAGAAGATACAAATCTCATGTACCCAAGTCTCTTATTCTCATTAGTTAATCCTTTAGTTAAATCTTTAGATGCTAAACTAGTTGTAATTCTAAAGTTCTAGTAGTTTTACTTAGTAGTGTTTTAAACAAAACTCAACTCAAAACCCCCCCTTGTTTACATTGCTTTTATATATATGTATATGTATATATATCCTACAAGATATACATAGGAATAACCTTTTCCCTGTGGAACGAACTTTGCTTGCCATTGTACACTTAATAGTGTGTAAAGGTAGTAAGTGATCTAAAAATGTATATTTGAGAGGTACGGCGACGACCTCCCAAATTTTGGCGCCGCTGCCGCGGAATAGGCGTATTTTTATGTGTGTATTGTAGTTTTATTTCTAATCTATCTTTCTTTTTAGGATCTATTTTGGTTTGGAACCCTATTGCTCCAGCTCTTGGTGCATGGTTCTTACACGATCCTCGAACCAAGACCCTTTGCAATACGATTCCGAGCTAGTAAGAAGTCTCCGCCAACTTAGGAGGCAAGTGCAAGAGTCACTAGCATCTAATCCTTTCTCCCTTGAAAGTGAATCACTACCTTTCAACATGGCGGACGATGAAGAGGATACCGGCCAAAACCCTCCCCGAAACCAATTCTACAACCCCTTCCAAAACCCTAACCCTTCTCCTACCAACATTTCTATGAGAGAGTACATGTCCCCCAACTATGAGCAACAACAATCGAGCATTGTTTACCCGAACTCTCAATACGAAATCAAGACGGGAGTGATAAATTTGCTTCCAACTTTCCATGGTAGAGAAGTGGATGATCCGAATGACTTCCTTGAGGCTTTTCATAGGGTGTGTAGTAGTTTGAAACCTTCCGAGATGAGTGTGGATGAGTTCAAGTTGAAAACCTTCACCTTCACCTTGAAGGACAAGGCCGCTAAATGGTTAAGCCGTTTACCTTCATCATCAATCACTACATGGCCACAATTGAAGAAAAAGTTCCTTGACAAGTACTTTCCTCCCTCTAAGTCCTCGGTCTTGATACAAGCCATTAGCAACATCACTCAAGACGATGATGAGACCTTGTATGAGTATTGGGAAAGATTCCAAACTCTCCTTTCAAGTTGCCCGTACCATAGCTTCACCGAACCTCAATTGGTGTGTTTCTATTACAATGGCTTGAATGATAGGGAAACCGAGTTGATAAATCGGTCTTGCTATGGCTCCATTGCAAACCTTGGCTCTTCCGATGCCATGATGCTATTTGAGCAACTAGCCGAAGGGTGCAAACCAAAGAGAGACCGGAGACTACGAGTGGGTAACTCCGGTGGGAACAATGATAGCTCTCGTCAAGATATCAAGGAGCTTACGGCATTGATGAAAGGTTTCATGATGGGAAATAGCTCCGGAGGGAACCAACCAAGGCAACAAGTGATGACGTGTGGGATTTGTGCTTCGAACCATCTCACCGAATCTTGTCCTCAAGCAAACGAGGATTATAACGAAGAAGTCAATGCCATGGGGGTCTATGGAGGAAACCAAGGTTTTAGAGGCGATCAAGGAGGAAACCAAGGTTTTAGGGGCTACCAAGGAGGACGAGGCTACCAAAGTGGTAGGGGTTTTCAAGGTGGACAAGGACAAGGTGGTGATAGGGGTAACCAAAGGAAGTATGATCCTTTTGCTCAACATTACAACCCCGGAACTAGAGATCACCCCAACTTTCGGTGGAGAGATGAACCGACGGGGCAACAAGGCCAACAAGGTGGCTACCAAGGGGGTTACCAAGGTCAAAGTGGTCAATCCTTTGATAGGACGAGGGGGCAAAATGACCAAGGCTACCAAGTGGAGATCCAAAGCGGCGAGGATGCCAAAATCATCAAGGTCAACGGCCAAAGGTTGAAACCGTATTACGAGGGTTTCAAATCGGAGATCCTAGAGGACATGTCTCTAGGCAACCCGGCCTACGAATGATCTCTACCATGGAGGTACATCGTGCCGACGATGTTAAATAAACGAGTTTTAAGCTTTAAATGCATTTCGTCGAACAATTTCAACATTTGGAACATTACTTTCTTTATATTTATTTGCTATGTACATTTCATTAAGCTTGTAATTCGAACATTATGCTAGTTTTTATGTTGTTTTTGTAGAAATAGGTTTGAAGTGGTGCAAAACGAAAAACGCCAAGGGGCCATTCCTCGCGGTCCGCGAATTCATCGCGCGGACCGCGACCGAGAACGCGCGAGCCGCGACCAAGCTCTCGCGGTCCGCGACCGATCTCTCGCGGCCCGCGAGCAAAACTTGAATTTCTGGAAATCCCTGCCACAAAAACGCCGGTTTTCGCGGTCCGCGGCTTGATCGCGCGGACCGTGACACTATGCACGCGAGTCGCGACCGGGATCGCGCGGACCGCGACGGAAAACCTCGCGCGCCGCGACGGTGTCTCGCGGTCCGCGAAGAAGACCGCGCGACCCGCGAGAAAACAGGGGATTCTAGGAAATCCCTGGAACGAATATGACCATTTTCGCGGTCCGCGACTTGATCGCGCGGACCGCGAAACTGTGCTCGCGGTCCGCGGTTTCATCGCGCGGACCGCGAAGGTTTGCCGAGGATTTGCGCGCGGTGCGCGATTTCACCGCGCGCGCGCACCGCGCCGAGTTCCAGCGCGCGCGACCCGCGACGAGACACTGCGCGCACCGCGACGAGGATTCGCGCGCACCTCAACGGTCTTCAGCGCGCGGTCCGCGACTTCATCGCGTGGACCGCGACGGACTTGCGCGCGACCCGCGCACAATGACGCGCGACCCGCGAACCATGCCGAGTTTTCTCGGAAATCCCTGGAAGGATTTGGCACGTTTTCGCGGCCCGCGAAGAGGGCCCGCGGCCCGCGCGATTTTGTCGCGACCCGCGAAGGGTAACTCGCGATCCGCGAGGTGACGGGCACTATTTCTTCCCCATTTTCTTCTATCTTTTTCTTTCTCCTTCTTCTTCCCAATTCTCCCACCCGCATAGTATCTTTTCCGGCCACCTACTCAATCCTCCATTCCGGCGAGTTTTGAACCGATTTCTTCCACCTAAATCAATCCCCCAAGCTTTCCCAACAAAACCCACCAAAAATCCCAATCCAAAACACCATCTTTTACCTACATTGCCGAATTTCCACCGGAAAGTTTTTCACTCCGATTCGCCGGCCTCCGGCGACTTTTGTTCCAAACCAACTACCCAAAAACCTTCCCTCCACCACCCTTAACCTTTTCCCAATCCCAAATTCCAAATTCCAACTCTAAATCAAATACCCCCAAATCTTATGAACCCTAATTTTTGGATTCTTTGATTTGGTGGTGTTTTGATCAAATTGGTAATCTCCTCAAGCTACATTGCTACCAAAGGCTTCAATTGACGGTACCCTACTGAATTTATTTCAATTTTGGGTGATTTAGGGCTTGCCGCCAATAGGTTTTCATTGAAATTTCAAAGGCTTGCCGCCTTTAGTTATAAACTGAGCTTTATTAGTAGGGGCTTGCCGCCTTATAGCTAGTATAGTTGTGCTGGACTGTTGTTGAGTAGAATTTGATAATGGCACCGAGAAAAAGGTCTCGCCGAGGGGAAGCCTCTAGTTCCCATGAACCTGTGATCCCCGAATCACCCCCTCGCCAACCTAGCCCTCCCCCTGCAGAAAACCTGCCTCCTATTGACCTTATGGGACTGCAAGGTTTGGATGAAGATGCCCAACAACGGTGGAGAAAGTTGATTGGGAATGGGAAGCGAACAATCATGGAGACGAAGTTCCTCTCCTCTGAGCTACTTCAGGAGCTGGGTTTGCAGCAACCAGTTCTATTTTTATTGGATCGCGTTGGCATGAGAGGATTCATTGATCGGTCGGCACCGACCTATACCCGCTATACATTTGAGTTCCTATCCACTCTAGCCAAGCACTATGACGAGGACCATGACATGCATTACATCACCTTCAGGTTGAATGATGTGGATCGCCGGATGACCTATCATGAGATCCAAGATGCTTTTGGGTTCGAATATGCAGAGGGATACAAGAATCCAAAAGAGACTAACCCGGACGGATTTGATCTAGCTTTCTTTTGGAATTGCTTGTCTGGATTTCCCAACATCACAGGCACTACGAAGAATAACCACATCATTCATCCAGCTGTTCGTATGGTGCACAAGCTCCTAGTGATGACGATCTTTTGCCAAGGAGAATTGACGCACATCACTAGGGAGCAGGTCCAATGCCTTTGGACCATGTGCTGGGGGCCACAACACCCTTGTTGGGTAGACCTTTTTGTGCAGAAATGTTTGGAGACTTCCGAGAAGACCAAAGGAAAAATACCGCAGGGGGGTATGATTTCGCTTCTGGCAGCTTACCTGAACATCCACCTACCTCCAGACATTCAGGCAATAGGCAAGACAGCCGAGAGAGCTCACCAGTTCTACTCCATTGCTTCTTTGGAGTTCACCAATGTCTTGGCCATGCACAAATATCCTCCCCCTAGATTCATTTGGCTAGTAGCCAAGAATCAGCACATGTACCTGCCGAATCCAGAGGCTGTACAGTTGACTGGGCGCACCCGCATGGAGGATCTCACCTTGCCCACTCAGATCACAGTTCCTGCACCTACCATTGCCCTTGCCAGGCTAGAGGCACCTCCGGAGCATGGAGAGCAGTATGCTCCTCCACATCATGACTCTCAGTATGTCACTCAGCAGCAGTTTCAGACATTTACTGATAGGTATGAGAATGATATGGCAGTGATGTTCGCCATGATGGCATCCATGCACCCACATGGACCAGGGGCATTTGACTATGAGGGCCATCGCAGATCGCGAGCTCAGCGCCGTCGCGACGGCTTTGGCCCCTCGCAGTGAGTATATCCTACACTCTTTCTTACACTATGATTTTAATTTATATATTTAAACATTGAGGGCAATGTTTAGACTAAGTGTGGGGGAGAGTTGTAGGACTGTTGTTGCTGCTTTTGTTGCTGTTTTGTTGCTATTTACTACTGTATTTTTTAAAAAAAAAAAAAAAAACATTTTCTTTTCTCTTGTTTAAATATGTAAAGCTCTCAAATGTTATGTGCTTAATTATGTAGAGTATACACTTGGATCTTAATCGTCCTTTCTCGAGGACGAGAAAGGTTCAAGTGTGGGGGATTTTGATAGACCCTAGATATACTCTTATTTTGTAGCATTTGAGAGCTGTTTTAGATAGTATTTTGTAGATTTATATTAGACTTTTAGACCGAATCATTCATAGTGGTTTGAAATTGAAGACGTGCATTTCGATCTTGAATTGCACTTGCGATGGATTTGAATGATTTGAAGACCTTCTATGACCGTCCTGACCGCGATTGATACATTGAAGAACCGGTCGTAGAAGTGGCGTGAAGGCACACTCTCGCGGGCCGCGAACCCTAGGTCGCGAACCGCGAGGGTGTGTGTTGCTGTTTTGAAGATGCCGAGTTTCGCGAGCCGCGAGGACCAGACGCGAGCCGCGAGAGCCAGACGCGCGCGGGGCGCGAGACTCCGGTCGCGAGCCGCGCGAACCAGCACGAGGACCGCCGAGGCACAGACGCGCGGGGCGCGAACCTTCGGCCGCGACTCGCGAGGACCAGACGTGCGCGAGGCGCGAACCTTCGGCCGCGACTCGCGAGGACCAGACGTGCGCGGGGCGCAATTCCTCGGTCGCGTACCACGCCGAGACCACGGGCGCGCGGGGCGCGAATCCTCGGCCGCGAACCGCGAGAACCAGGCTCGCGGTCCGCGAAGGATCCCGCGCGACCCGCAAATGGTCCTGCAACTTGCATTTTGTTTGGCTTTAATTTTAATTGTTTTAGAATATAAATTGGACTTATCCTCATTGTTTGAGGGATCGAATTTTACAGAGTTAGAACTCTTTTCTTCATTTTCTCTTCACTTTGATCTTTGAATTCACTATGGTTTGTTGTGTTGATTATGTTTGTGATTATATAACTATGGTAGTAGGCTAAAACCCATCTTGGGTATGTGAGATTAAACCTCTTGTTATGATTTGAGAACATGGTTTATGAAGCTTAGGAATGGTTGATTTGCTATTGAATGATCATAATTTGTATGTGTATTTGATGCTTGAAATGGTTAGGAATGATTTCTTAACCATAGATATGTGTTGGATATGTGTTAGACATTGCCTTTCCATGGTTGAAATGCTATCATTTCTTCTATGTAAAAGTAGTGAATTAGGAATCAAATATATGTTGTTATCAATTGTATTTGTTCTTGAGATCATTCATTAGCATAATATTTATGTCAATTGTGTTATCACATTGCATGGGTAAGGTGGGAAAACATCTAATTTGAATTAGCATTGGTCAATTTATCTATTTGCTATCATATAGATAAGTTGCCAATAAGAGTTGTGAAAATGCTTTCATGATTCACAACTAGAATAGAGATGGTTTCCCATTAAAAACAATCACCATTCTCAAAGTATCATAAGTAGGTTTGAGGAAAAATCCATAACAAGAAGATACAAATCTCATGTACCCAAGTCTCTTATTCTCATTAGTTAATCCTTTAGTTAAATCTTTAGATGCTAAACTAGTTGTAATTCTAAAGTTCTAGTAGTTTTACTTAGTAGTGTTTTAAACAAAACTCAACTCAAAACCCCCCCTTGTTTACATTGCTTTTATATATATGTATATGTATATATATCCTACAAGATATACATAGGAATAACCTTTTCCCTGTGGAACGAACTTTGCTTGCCATTGTACACTTAATAGTGTGTAAAGGTAGTAAGTGATCTAAAAATGTATATTTGAGAGGTACGGCGACGACCTCCCAGTAATGATGAGATAAGGGGAGTGGAAGTGGTGGAAAGCGTACAGAAAGACTCTCAATAAAGAATAGGATACAAGTCACATACTTGATTCACTATTAGACATGGTATTTATAGTTGAGGTTTCACCTACTGGATAGAGCCTTGGATCACCGTAGTTTGTCGTTACTCTTGTCTCATCCCTCGAATTGGTGTGCCCACTCATCAGGGAGTCTCTCACCGCAGGGTTGGGCCGAGAATGGCCCTTTGGGCCCAGCTAGGTGTGGGCCGGTATTATGACTAGCCCCCAGACCAATGCCCCGGGCTTCAAGAGAACGTGGGACTGGTCTTGATTGCTTCACCCGACATGTGGGATCCATGCACGATGGTCAATGTGATTCCTCAATCCCGGCTGTGTTTTTTCCCCTATTTCGAAATATTTGAGGCCTCGTTCCTTGTTTCATAATCATTATTCAGACTTTCAAGGCGACTTTTCCTCTTCTCAGCGCCTATATAAACGCCAGGATTTGACTAAGACTTGTTTATTTTGCATCTTGAACGATCCATTTAGTCCTCTCTCCAAGCAAGTTCCTCCTCTTCACTTTAGTTCTTTGCTATCATGGGTTCCCCGCATCAAACCAACTCCTCCCTAGACACCGAGGGGTGCAAAACCAATACGAGCCTCGCTTTAGGACCCCCTTCGATATGATTCCTTCTCCTCCGGCCTCTCCTCTACATTCTTCCTTTGAAGCCCTCAGTTTCCTCTCGCGTGGGTCGACCGCCAATCCTGAGCCCAATGCCCGGGAGGAGATGAGTCGGCCCCGACCGGGTCTAACAATCCCGCGCGGGAGAAGCCGACGGAGGAAGATGAATTTGAGGAGGAGGAAGGAGTACCCCACGGTTCGAGCTCCATGGGTGCATAACCTCTAGACATTCAGTTCTTGGGTGTGTTTGGGGACCCTCCTTCTCTAGACAAGGCTGTCTTAGACTTGGTCATACGAGCCTTCATCCCTCTCTCATTTGATGCTAGCCTTTCTAAGATTACCCTTGAGGTCTCTAAAAGTGAAGTGGCTTGCATACCCAAAATCCATTTGCAATATGGCTTGAGTCTCCCCCTCTAACCTCTCTTCGAGTAGATATTGAGTCACTACAAAATGCCCCCGGCCTAACTACACCTGCACGGGGTAGTGGTAGTTATGGTCTTCCTTCTCAATTGCGTGCGATGCTTTATTGCCCCATGTCTTCTCCTCTTTCAGTCCTTTTATTCCCTCCAGCGTTCACATTCTTCCTTTCCATGAGTATTTTCGTCTGGGCTCTGGACCGGGGTCTCCGCGGGAAACCTCGGTCAGCAAAGAGATGGCCCCAACGGGGCTTCTTTAGTTGTGACCCGGGCGTGTACCCTATGGCCTATGCCTCCTTGGAACGCCACCTTGACCCCTGACTCCAAAAAATTACTAGATTCCCTTCCCGTAGGTATTATGAATGACCATGGGCTATTGCGTCGGATGCCCCTTGATTGGATGACAAAGTTGTTTGGTATTGTTAAAGGAATTGCTTCCGGTTTATAACTTGTTGCCCGATAAAGTATATGTCAGTTCAACCTTCCAAGTTTGCAGACGTTATGACCCTGACTGAGCAGTAGAGGGTTGAAGTGGTTCTGAGGGACTCGCGCCTTCCTCCCGAGCCCTCAAAGACTCATGATTCTTGGCGCTGGGCCGCCCCTGAATCGACTAAGGCCGCGCTCATTCCCTTGGAGGGACAGGAGTCTGGTTCGCCACTAGAAGCAATTCATAGAGCATCTGTCTTTTGATGTGGATGACTCTGTCCTGTTCGCTCCAAGCGCCCTCCGGGTCCCCCAGGTGGCTCTCCAGTTCGTTCCAGGCCCCAGGGTGCAACTCCCACAGTGACCCCTACCCCTGCGCGGGATAACTCAGGACCCCCTCCGGAGACTGAGCAGGTTGGCTCTTCTATCCCCTCGATCTTTTACTTGTTTGTTTATCGCAGATTATTGACCAACTTCTTTGTTGCAGGGTGTCAATTTTTCTGATGCTCTTTGCCGTAACCCCGGCTTTGCCCGGGTGCTGGACGAGTCCTATGCTCAATAGAGACGAGCTTGTTAGCAAACAGCTGTGGGAGTTGAACGAAGCCCGCTAGAAGCTTGCCGGGTACGACTCCCTAAAGGCGGAGCAAGACAGCGCTAGGAAGAAGTTGGCGGACTCCGAGAACAAATACTCGTCCTTGAAGAAGGACAGGAAGGAGGAGCAGCTTGAAGCTTTGAACACGCTTTTTCGAAGGGACTTTCGCTCCAAGAATTTCGAGAAGGCCCTTGATGGCGTGGTGGTCTGGTGGATGCTTCTGACAAATCAACCTGCATTAGAGTTTTGGATCGACAGGTTGCACAGCGACGGTTGTCGTCGGCGTTCGGAGCACTAGAGGTTTAGAAAGTAGATTAGGCAGTTCTCCATGTGAAGGATTCCATAAGTACATCAATCCATCGAAATTACCACATCGCTAGTTTGGTGCTTCATCATTAAAGAAATGCTTCGATGACGGATCAAATAGGGATTGGGGGTTTACTCTTTTCCAATATTTGCATCAGTGTTCTTGTAGTTTTTTGTTAATGTGTGAGTGTGACGCATAAATTAGAATATTTTGCAAAACTTAAATAAGTAAATAAAAAAAAGGGTTTTGCAAGACTAATGTCTTATGATGAATGAGTACTTTAGTTGAAATATTTTCCTTGCCTAGAGCAGTCGATTCGGGTCTAAAGGTCGATCTCGGGTTTGGGTCTAAAAAGGTTCGGGTCAAACGGGTTGGGTTCAAACGGGTCGAGAATGTCTTTTCGTGTCTTGTCGGGTCGGGTTGGGTCGGGTTCGTGTTGGGTTGGGACTATTCATCGGGTCGGGTTGGGTTTATGTCGGGTTTTATATGGTCGAGTTTGTATCGGGTCATTTTTATTTTCGTGTTGGGTTCGGGTCAAAATATTAAATTTTGATAAATACCACCGACTATATTAAATTTACCAAATACAAGTTTAACAATTGTTCTAACTTGTATTAACACTTCGGTTCGAAAGAAACTTTAATTATAAATATGAATATAAAAATATCATTAATCACGATATTATAATAAATAAAATTACCTAATACGATCAACAACTATTATTAACTATTTAAATCAAATTTAACTATTACTTGAGTTTAACTATTTAAGTAAGGGAAGTCAAGTAAGGTTTAATAGTGTGAGCCATCACAAACACTAATAAAGTTGAGTTTAATTATTCAAGTGAGCCATCACATAATTTTTCATAATAAAGTAACAAATCTTTACTCATAAATAGTGATTCTCTATGAATTAGTCGATATATGTAAATTTTCATAATCAAGTAACTAATTTTTTACATCAAAAGAAGTAACTAATATTTATATAAGTGACAACCATAGTTTAATTTCTTTACTATATATATATTTTTTTTTTGTTAAACCACCAAAAGTGGAGGGATTTATATTGGCTTCCCCATGCCTTTTAAATAACAGAAGAATAAAGTAATGATACAAGAAACCACTTCTAAAAATCTAGACTATGTAGCGGTTATAGTAGAATACCTAAAAAGGTTCTACATGAAGCTAATCATAGCTTCCAAAAAGAATGAGTTAGACTAAATATTTACTAAAACTAGATAAACTCATTCTATACATCAAAATGTTTCCAGGATAAAGGCTTTGAGAAAAGGGTAAAATCCGCTTGCTTGTTAGTGAATCCGAAGCGCAAGGCAACTGAGACACAAGGCAGCCTATGGATCAATTCCTAATTTCAGCAAAAGCCTTCATCAGAGATAAAAAAAAGCACCATGGTATCCTAGAGGTTCCAGGAAATGCATTGAGGTGCAGCTCAGAGTTGGTCCAATTGGAAGGAGAAATTTGCTTGCTTCGGGAAGCCTCATTGATGACAACAATGAGCCTCATTATCTGCATGGAAAGAAACATTAGTTAGTAGCATCCATTCTGGAAATTCTAAGTGAGGGAGTCCCCATTTGATCTAATCTAAGCATTCCTTGAATAGCATTTGGAAGAGAACCAAAGGTAAAGATGGAATCATTTTTAGAGAGCATACACAATTTGGTCAATGCATCAGCTGGCAAATTTGTTTCCCTATGAACATGTTGCAGTTTAAATACAGAGATACACTGATTGACTAGATCAGCAATATGAAAAAGCTTCCAGGGAGCAGTAATGGGATTAAGAATATAAGATATAGCATTTAGACAGTCTGATTCTATAGTGATGGATTCAGAGAAAACTCAGCTATAGAAACAACAAATCTAATAGCCTTGATTTCAGCCTCAAGAAGAGAGCTAGCAGGGGTAAAAGATGTGTGACCAGATATAAATGCTCCCCTGTTGTCCCTAATAATAGTACTAATGCCAGCTTGGAGAGATAAACTACACCAAGCTGCATCAACATTCAATTTGAGTCCAGACAAAGGCTTAGTCCATGCAATTTTAAATATTCTTGGTTTGGGTGGCCTTTTCCCAAGAGGCACAAAGCTATGGTTCGCAATTGTAGCATCTATTGTAGAAGAGATGTAAAATGGTTTTGCACAGAAAATCATGAAAAAATGGTCTTTTATTTGCTTAAATATATGAACCGAGGAGGGAGGGACATTATCATATAACCATTTTTTTCTAGATTTCCAGAGAATCCAACATGTAATAGATGGAGTGAGTCTAATGATTGAATTATGCAGATCACTCAATCCATTAAAAGTTAGATAAAATGATAACCTTTCCCATATGGATGAAAAGTTCCTGTCAGAGATTCCCATAAAAGTATGCAAGTTTTTCCAGATGCCTAGACTGAACTCACATGAGTTAAAAAAGTGTTTAATGGAATCCTCATGATTGCATTTAAAACATTTTGATGCCAAACAAATATGCATAGATTTCAATATGTTGTCAAATGGAAGAAAAGAATTGATCAATCTCCACATAAAGACAGATATTTTCCTCTCTAATCTAGGGTTCCAGAGGTGATGAATGGACAAGATATTACCCCTAGGTTGTCTGAGCTTCTTGTAGGTAGATTGAAAAGTGAAATTGCCCTTGTTGTTTAATTTCCTGATCAATTTGTCTTCCCTGCGAACCTGAAGCTGTGTTTCCTGTAAAAGAAGAAGAGTATCAGGGGGAGAAAGGGAGATAGTTGTTGCATGAAATTAGATTTATCATGAATAAAATCAGCAAACAGAACTATCTATAGAGAGGGTAGTAAGAGTAGGGTCACAGTGGTCAATCAATGGTCCAATATCAAGCCAATTTGAAGTCCATAAATTACAATCACCCTTTCCAACAATTACTCTGGAATGTGATTCTTCCCAAGCATTGACTTTACAAATTCTTTTCCAATTGGGTGAAGATTGAGAGGAAGCTGGCAGAGATGCAATTAGGTAAGTCCACATAGCCTGAGCTTGTTGGAACTTCCACCATAATTTGACTGAACATGTTTCTATAATGGTATGAATGGACCTGAAGCCTAAACCATTTTGAGAAATAGGTATGCTAAGATCATGCCATTTCTTCCATGATTTTGTTGGCTTCTGATCATGTTCACCCCAGAAAAAGATGCTCAGTTTCCTTTCAATCTTTTTAATTATCTCCTTAGGAGGTACCATGACAGACCAAATATGTTGGGGAATGGAATATAGGCATGAATTAATAAGAGTGATCTTACCACCAGTAGAAAGCTACCTATATTTCCAATTATACAGTTTTTGGTCAATGATTTCAAGCAGAGGATGAAAATGCATATTAAAAGCTCTACCTCTATAAATAGGAACACCCAAATATTTAAAAGGAAAAGATCCAATTTTCATATATAGGGTCCTTGATGTGTTGATATTTGTGTGTTATCTGAGGAAATTATTGCTGAATTATGTGAATTAAATCACTGATGGACTGTGTTTGATGATCAGATTACACACATAGTTGGAGATGAACAAGAGGAGCAAGAAGTGCTGATTTGTAGCTGTCTTGGAGCTGAATTGAACTAAATTATGGAGCTAAAAGACATGGAGAAATCTTGTGGGCTGAATTCCAATTTCTGGCCCAAGGCTTTTTGTAAACTCATTCCTAGTTGGAATAGTAGTAGGGTTTAGGATTTGGGGAGTATAAAAGGGGAATGCCCTTTTAGATTGAGGGACATTCACAGACACACGCACGAACACACTTCTTCCTCTCTTTCCCCCTTTCGGCCGAAATCTTTCCTGTTCTTCTCTGTTTTCTTCATCTACGAACAAGACCCAAGAACTAGGGTTCAGATTTATTGATATTCGGATATTAATTCGTAGTTCAATAATCTCTTCTCTATCTCTTGTTAATTTCATCATGATTTCTTCTTTGATTGTTGATTGTTTAACCCTTATTATGAGTAGCTAATTTCGTATATCGGCTTAGATTTGCGATGTTAGTTCATAAGTTGTGAGGATATTGTGCTTATAATCTTTCTCTGTGGGTTCTTTATTTGTTCATGATATAATCTATGCTTGCTAGTTTGAGATTGATCACCTTAATCTTTGTGGGCTAGGGCTAATTAAGTAGCAAAGTTCTTGTGAAAAGCAGATAACTGATACAGACTGTAATAACAAGATGATGAACAATAAAGTAGATAGTTCTTGCATGCGAATACGTGTTGGGGTATCTATGTTGGGTTCTCTTTGTGCTAAACACTGATAAAAGTGTGTAACTGGGTGAGCAAATACTTTCTGGGGAACACTCTGATCAGAGGAATAACGAGTTCAGCAAATACTTGCTCGTTATCGAATAATAAGAGGGGATTTGGGGAGTTTAGCAAATACTTGCTTCCTTATAACTGACTGATTTGCATGAGATAGATTCATCTTTAGCCAATGATCAATGATATGCACTAACTAGTAATCTGAGCCAATTGCATTCTCTTATAGACTTTCTTGCACCTATTTTCTTGTGTGTTTGTGTGTGCTTATGATATTTATTCCTTAGTTGTTCTTGCGTTCTTAGTTGTTACAAAACCAATTTTTAAATTATAGGCGTGGTTGCTAAACCAAAACTTGTTGGTAGGATAAATCAATAGTTTTTGCTCCATCCTCGTGGGATCGACTCTACTTTCTCCTATACTAAGCTTATCCTTTCTATGAGATTGTAGATTTATTTTGGTGTTCATAACGACGCCCACCAAATTGGCGCCGCTGCCGGGGATGGTATGTCAATTTCTATTTTTTTTCCTACTGATATGTGTGTTGTTATGTTAGTGTATGACCAGGTCTGAGAAGCCTGAGTTAGTGTTTGATCCAGAGATCGAAAAGACAGTGAAGTTGAATCGAAGGTTAGCCAAGGAACGAGGTTAAATTTTGCCGCAGCGCCTCTGTTTGGCCAAATAGAGGGTGTTTCTGGGACAGATTCTGAAATTGTGGTTGATACTTCTTCGGTTGGTGTTGAAATGGCCGAGGAACTGAATGCTAACAATCTCTTCATGTGGGAGCTGCATGGACATAGTGAAGAAGATCCCCCTACTCCCATTCGCTTGGCACAAACGGAGAACCCCATTGAAATCAAGCTTGCACTCTTGAATGTTTTGCCAAAATTTCATGGGAGGAGCACTGAGGACCCCTACAATTTCTTGAACGAATTTATCAAGATTTGTAAGGTTCAGAAGAGGCCAAATAATGTCACTGAGGAGCAGTTCAAATTGGTGGCTTTTCCCTTTAGTTTGACTGGAGCTGCAAACCAATGGTTCTCGAGCTTAGCACTGAATTCCATCACTACATGGAATGAGCTCAAGAAGATGTTTTTGGAGTACTATTTCCCCTCCACACGAACTGAAGCTTTGAAGAAGGAGATTTCAAGCATCCATCAGGAGTATGATGAGCCATTGAGTGCATTTTGACTAAGGTTTAGAAAGTTGGTGGATAGTTGTCCTAATCATCGCTTTTCAGAGGGACAATTGCTTCAATATTTTTACCAAGGTCTCACCGTTGTGAACAAGGACTTGATGAATACAGCGAGTAATGGAGGATTTTCTCATGTTAGAGTGAATGAGGCCCGAGAGATTGTCAAGAAGTTGATTGATTCTAAGAAGGAGTATGACACGGAGGATGTGAGAATTTTGAAGAAAGTTGCACAAACTGGACCTTCCACTCAAGATGGGTACAAT
Source organism: Cruciata laevipes (assembly GCA_963678965.1). Taxonomy (NCBI): domain Eukaryota; kingdom Viridiplantae; phylum Streptophyta; class Magnoliopsida; order Gentianales; family Rubiaceae; genus Cruciata; species Cruciata laevipes. The sequence continues at coordinate 13,629,165 of OY787632.1, read as the reverse complement.
GAGAGGATGGATAGGATGAAGAGACTTTTGTCTAAGGTAGCTGATAAAGTTTCAGTTGCAAGCACTACGGCTGTCCCTTATGATAGCCCTTGTGAAATATGTGGAACCTATAGCCATGTCACCTTGCAATGCAACTTTGTGATGGATGAGCAACTTGTTCAAGCAAAATCCATGGGGAATTGGAATGATAGGCAACCTAAGAGAGACCCCTACTCAGCCACTTACAATCCAGGTTGGAGAGATCATCCAAATCTTCGATGGAGGGACCAAGGAAATCAAGCTCAACAACCTTATGTTCCACCTAATCAAAGAGGTCCTCAAGGTTTTTCTCAAAACCAGCCACCTCCACAAAGGAACACAACTGATGAAAAGCTTGATATGATGATGGAGATCCTCCGGGATCAGTCCAAGAGCTCAAAGAAGGCCGAGGCTACTTTAGAGGAGCATACTCGACAAATTACTCAATTGTCGAATTCAATGAATGAGCTTAGAATGCAACAACCAGGGCTGCCTCAAGTGCAAGTGACCCCAGGGAGACGGCCAACCATATAACTTTAAGGAGTGGAAAAGAGTTGGAGTCGCCTCTCAAGAAAATCACAGTCGAAGAGAGCAAATCGCAGTTGGAGCAGGCCCCTGTTTGGCCAAACAGACCCTGGAAACAGAAGCTGAACGTGAGGTAAAGGGAAATTCCGATCTAACCAAGGAGGAAACTCCAAGGTCAGGTTTGAAGGATCCTCCAGTTAAAATTCTTCCACCTTTTCCTCGTAGACTAGCTAAGAAGAAAGATGAATCTCTTGATTTTATGTCTATTTTTGGGAAAATGGAAGTTAACCTCCCATTCTTGCAGGCTATTAGAGTTCCTCCTGTTAGCAAATTCTTGAAGGATTTTATTGCAGGTAAACCAATGGATTCAAGTAAGGTGATAATGGGAGAGTCGGTTTCAGCAGTGATTCAACAAGAACTACCTCAAAAATGCAAAGATCCTGGTATGTTCTCTTTACCATGTTACATTGGAGATTTCAAGATAGATTCTGCCATGTGTGATCTAGGTGCTTCAATTAATGTCATGCCATTGTCTGTATATAAGAAATTAAATGGAGCTGAAATGGTAGACACTAGAGTTATTATTCAACTGGCGGATAGGTCTTGTATTTATCCAGAGGGGTTATTGGAAAATGTGCTTGTTAAGGTTAGTGAATTCGTATACCCTGCTGATTTTTATGTGGTAAAGATGAATCATAGTGGTGGTGATGGTAATTCGGGTGTGTTGTTAGGTCGACCTTTCTTAAGGACGGCCAATACAATAATTAATGTGGGGATGGGAACAATTTGTCTTGATTATTATGGTGAAAAGTATACTTTCAGCATAGATGAAGCCATGAAGAAACCAATAGATGCTGAAAATATTTATGCCATTGATATCATTGACCCTTTAGTCCAAGATTATCTTGAGACCGAATATTTGAAGGAAGAGATAGAATTTCCCTCCCCCACAGGTCTGAATGAATTTCCAGTGCATGGAAAGACTGACAAGGAGATACGCGAGCTGTTGTACTCCATGTATTCTCAAGAAGAAGTGTTCAGCACTGGAACTGCCCTCTGTTTGCCCGAACAGAGCCCTGCAGACAAACCTCTTCCATCCGATGTTTCACCACCGACCTTGGAGTTGAAGGTGCTACCAAAGAATCTGAAGTATGTGTACCTGGGAGATGCCGAGACACTTCCCGTGATTGTTAGTGCTAAATTGACCAAGCCTCAAGAGGAGAAATTGGTTGCATTGTTGAAAAAGTACAAGAAGGCAATCGGGTGGACTTTGGCGGATATCACGGGGATCAGCCCTGACATTTGTACACACCATATTTTGATGGAGGAAGGAGCTAAACCTGCTCGAGAGGCTGAGAGGAAACTCAACCCTAACATGAGGGAAATAGTTCTTAAGGAAGTGCTCAAATTGCTTTCTTTGGGAATTATTTACCCTATTTCAGATAGTAAATGGGTGAGTCCAGTCCATGTAGTGCCCAAGAAGTCGGGTTTTCAAGTGGTCAAAAATGATAAGAATGAGTTGGTGCCTACTCGGTTGGTTACTGGATGGAGAATGTGCATCGACTATAGGAAGCTTAATGCCGCAACTCGCAAGGATCACTTCCCACTTCCTTTCATTGATCAAATGTTAGAGAGGTTGGCAGGAAATAGCTTCTTTTGCTTCTTGGATGGCTACAGTGGGTATTTTCAGATCCATGTGAACCCCGAAGATCAAGAAAAAACCACTTTTACGTGTCCTTTTGGCACCTACGCATACAGGAGAATGCCTTTTGGATTATGTAATGCTCCGGGCACTTTCCAGAGATGTATGATGAGCATCTTTTCAGATTTGATTGAGAAGAGCATTGAGGTGTTTATGGATGACTTCACGGTGTATGGGGATTCATTTGATGTATGCTTAAGTCACTTGGAGCAAGTGTTGGTTCGATGTGTGAAGAGGAACTTTATCTTGAACTACGAGAAATGCCATTTTATGGTGAATTAAGGCATAGTCTTGGGGCATGTTGTTTCGGAAAAGGGCATTCAAGTTGACAAAGCCAAGGTGGAGAACATAGAGCAACTTCCTTACTCTACCAATGTCCGAGAGATTCGTGGATTCTTAGGGCACGCTGGATTCTATAGGAGGTTCATCAAAGACTTTGCTAAGATAGCTCAACCATTGACCAAGCTTCTTCAAGATGATGTCCCTTTTGAAATGAATGAAGAACGCAAGCACTCTTTTGATGTTCTTAAGAAGAAGCTCATCTCAGCACCTATAATGCAACCACCTAATTGGGACCTGCCATTTGAGTTGATGTGCGATGCAAGTGATTATGCGGTTGGGGCGGTTTTGGGTCAAAAGTCGGGGAAGGAAAGCCATGTGATCTACTACGCTTCAAAGACGTTGAACCCCGCTCAATGCAATTACACCACAACTGAAAAGGAGTTGTTGGCAGTGGTGTTTGCACTTGAAAAATTCAGGTCCTACTTGCTTGGATCAAAGATCATTGTGTACACCGATCACTCCGCCTTGAAGTACTTGTTCACGAAGAAATAGTCTAAGCCAAGACTAATCCGATGGATTTCGTTGTTGCAAGAATTTGATTGGGAGATAAGGGATAAGAAAGGGGCTGAGAACCATGTTGCAGACCACCTCAGTCACTTGGTGAGACCCGAGGATGCAATTCCTATCCAAGAATCTTTTCCCGAAGAATATCTCTATGCTGCGACAAGCCTCTGTTTGGCCAAACAGAGCCTCCAGGCAGTTTCACAGCTTGGAAATTTGGATCATGAGCCTTGGTATGCGGACATCGCCAATTTCATCACTACTGGAGAATTTCCAGAGGCTCTCAGCCGTGCTCAGAAAATGAAGCTCAAAAGCGTTTGCAAGCATTATATTTGGGATGAACCTTATCTTTGGAAGATCGGTTCGGATCAAATCATTAGGCGATGTGTCACTGAAGAAGAACAAGGTACAATTCTTATGCATTGTCACTCTTTTGCTTGTGGAGGCCACTTTGGACCAAAGCGTACTGCTCGAAAAGTACTTGACAGTGGATTTTATTGGCCAACAATTCACAAAGATGCTTATGTAATTTGTAAAAGTTGTGTGAGATGCCAAATGATGGGAAATATTTCTAAACGTGATGAAATGCCTCAAACCCCTATTATTGTTTGTGAAATATTTGATGTGTGGGGTATGGATTTTATGGGGCCTTTCCCTAGTTCATTTGGTAATTTTTACATTTTACTTGCGGTTGATTATGTGTCGAAATGGGTGGAAGCGAAAGCCACCCGAACTAATGATTCTCAAGTTGTGGCAGGGTTTTTAAAGTCACATATATTCAGCAGGTTTGGAGTGCCACGAGCCATCATTAGTGACCAGGGAACTCACTTTAAAAACTGCACCATTGAAGCTCTCATGAGGAAGTATGGAGTGCATCACCGTCTAGCTACCACTTAGCACCCACAGTCCAATGGCCAAGCTGAGGTATCCAACCGAGAGATCAAACAAATCCTAGAGAAGACGGTCAACCCATCTAGGAAAGATTGGAGCAAGAGGCTAGATGATGCTCTTTGGGCTTACCGAACTTCATTCAAAACTCCTATTGGAATGTCTCCGTATAGGCTGGTTTTTGGAAAGATGTGTCATCTTCCAGTTGAGCTCGAACACAAGGCTTATTGGGCTGTCAAGGAGATGAATATGCAACCACTCAAGTGTGAGGAGGAGAGAAAGTTCCAACTTCAAGAGTTGGAAGAAATTCGGTTGGAAGCTTTCGATCAAGCTATGTGGTACAAGGAGCGTACCAAGATGTGGCATGACAAGAATCTGAGGTGCAAGGAGTTCAAGGTTGGCCAAAGGGTCCTGCTCTTTCAATCAAAGCTGAGGCTTATGCCTGGAAAACTCAAATCGAAATGGGCTGGTCCTTTTGAGGTCGTCTCTGTTTGGCCAAATGGAGCTGTGGAAATCATAAGTTTTGAAACGGAGAAAACGAGCTTGGTGAATGGTCATCGCCTCAAGCCATTCTTTGATGCATCTCAGGTGGAAGTAGTGGAAGAAATTCCATTACGCCATCCTTCTGCTCAGTGAAATGCCATCAGAAAAGTCTAGCCAACGATTATAAACAAGGGCGCTATTGGGAGGCAACCCAATTTTTCGTTTTTATTTTTATTTTTCTCTTTTACATTTTCTGCTTTTGAACTTACTTTTCATTATTTTTGAGGTTCTGATATATATATATATATATATATATATATATATATATATATATATATTGGCTTTTGGAACCTGGATTATTGGATCTCCATGCAGAGCAACCAAGGCTATAATTTACTCCGGTGAATTCCATAACTGCTATTTGTGAGAGATTTCAGATTTTATTATTATTATTATGCTTACAATCACCCCTCTGTCATCTTTGCCAGATGAATACCGAGCACTTCTACTAATGCAGGTTGTTCTGAATAATGCCGAAGTGCTTTTGGTTCTATTGCTGAATTCATATCTTGTTCTCAAAACGAGCAGCCCTCCCTCCCTCCCTGAGTTTACCTATTCCCTTCTTTTGTTTTATTTTTAATTTCTTTTCGAGTCTGTACATTTATAATAGATTCTTCTTGCTTTTAAGCTGAGCTTGCTTGAGGGCAAGCAAAGTTTAAGTGTGAGGAGATTTAGATGTGAATATTTGTGTCTTGTCTTGTGTGTTAATTTCCTTGATTACTCTGCTGTTTGGTGTGTTTTGTGGGGGTTTCTGAAGAACTTGGAAATTCAGCCCCAAATGCTCTAGCCGAGCGTTTTCATCTGAAAAACCTCTCCAATTTCAGCCCCAAATGCTCGAGCCGAGCATATTCATCTGAAAAACCTCTCCAGTTTCAGCCCTATATGCTCGAGCCGAGCGTTTTCAACTGAACTTTTACCTTAAAAAAAAAGTGTTTTCATGTGTAGAGTCGGTCACAATTTTCATGTGTAGTGTTTTCATGATTCAAGTGTGAGGATATTTGATGTGTTGATATTTGTGTGTTATCTGAGGAAATTATTGCTGAATTATGTGAATTAAATCACTGATGGACTGTGTTTGATGATCAGATTACACACATAGTTGGAGATGAACAAGAGGAGCAAGAAGTGCTGATTTGGAGCTGTCTTGGAGCTGAATTGAACTAAATTATGGAGCTAAAAGACATGGAGAAATCTTGTGGGCTGAATTCCAATTTCTGGCCCAAGGCTTTTTGTAAACCCATTCCTAGTTGGAATAGTAGTAGGGTTTAGGATTTGGGGAGTATTAAAGGGGAATGCCCTTTTAGATTGAGGGACATTCACAGACACACGCACGAACACACTTCTTCCTCTCTTTCCCCCTTTCGGCCGAAATCTTTCCTGTTCTTCTCTGTTTTCTTCATCTACGAACAAGACCCAAGAACTAGGGTTCAGATTTATTGATATTCGGATATTAATTCGTAGTTCAATAATCTCTTCTCTATCTCTTGTTAATTTCATCATGATTTCTTCTTTGATTGTTGATTGTTTAACCCTTATTATGAGTAGCTAATTTCGTATATCGGCTTAGATTTGCGATGTTAGTTCATAAGTTGTGAGGATATTGTGCTTATAATCTTTCTCTGTGGGTTCTTTATTTGTTCATGATATAATCTATGCTTGCTAGTTTGAGATTGATCACCTTAATCTTTGTGGGCTAGGGCTAATTAAGTAGAAAAGTTCTTGTGAAAAGCAGATAACTGATACAGACTGTAATAACAAGATGATGAACAATAAAGTAGATAGTTCTTGCATGCGAATACGTGTTGGGGTATCTATGTTGGGTTCTCTTTGTGCTAAACACTGATAAAAGTGTGTAATTGGGTGAGCAAATACTTTCCGGGTAACACTCTGATCAGAGGAATAACGAGTTCAGCAAATACTTGCTCGTTATCGAATAATAAGAGGGGATTTGGGGAGTTTAGCAAATACTTGCTTCCTTATAACTGACTGATTTGCATGAGATAGATTCATCTTTAGCCAATGATCAATGATATGAACTAACTAGTAATCTGAGCCGATTGCATTCTCTTATAGACTTTCTTGCACCTATTTTCTTGTGTGTTTGTGTGTGCTTATGATATTTATTCCTTAGTTGTTCTTGCGTTCTTAGTTGTTACAAAACCAATTTTCAAATTATAGGCGTGGTTGCTAAACCAAAACTTGTTGGTAGGATAAATCAATAGTTTTTGCTCCATCCTCGTGGGATCGACTCTACTTTCTCCTATACTAAGCTTATCCTTTCTATGAGATTGTAGATTTATTTTGGTGTTCATAACGACGCCCACCAGTCCTTTTAATTGAATTTATTTGAGCAGAAGAGGCATGCTTACAGATAAATAGATCACTCTTATTATAATTGATTTTCTGGCCAGTTACTTCCTCAAATTTTGATGAAAAAGCTTTGAATCTAATCAGAGTTAATCTATCAGCATTAAGGAATACTACAGTATCATCAGCATAGCTTAGATGGGAAACTTGCATAGCATTACCAGGAAGGTTAAAATACTGAAGCTTATCACTTTGGAAAGCGAAAGCTAGACTTCCGGTGAAAGCTTCAGAGAATATATTAAATAGAAAGGGAGAAACGGGGTCACCCTGTTTTATACCTCTTGTTGGCTGGAAAAATTCCACTGGCTTACCATTAATTAGGACTGAGAACACTAGTGCAAATCATGTGATTTACGGCAGGTAATTACGGCGGTTCCGCAAAAAACCCAGGAACCGCCGTAACTGTGTACATCTTTCGAGTTCGAAAGTCAAATTCGGTCGTTTTTATTGCCCTAGTTTTCTGGGTACTAATTAACGGCGGTTCCTTCCATATTTCACGGCGTTCGGTAATAACCGCCGTACTTTGAAACTACATACGATATCGTAGGTTTGTTAATATGTATCTACGATATCGTAAACAAATATGTTGATTCTTACGATTTCTTAACTAGTTTGTTTTTACTAAAGTTGGATGAAACGAATCTTGAGTCGAGTTCGAACAACATTGACCTGGCCAAATTGTATACTAATATAACAGCTACGATATCTTAACACAAACATTATGTGTTGATATCGAAAATGTACTCGCCCAGAGCCCTGTGTCAATAGACGAACGGGCATACGATATCGTATCGTATGTACTATAAACTTTCGACATCGAAAGTCCTGTGTCAATAGACGAACGGACTAAAAATATCTCATGTCTAACTTGTTGTTTTCTCCGTCCAACTAATGACATGGGGACCACAACTTGTTGTTTTCTCCGTCCAATTAAACACATATGTGATCACAACCATCATTTTCAGTTAAACCTTTTGTTTTCTTCCTTCTTTCTCCTCTCCTTGGTTTTTTTTTTCATATTATGGTGGGCAGTAGCAATTTATCCCCTGCTGAACAAAGAAGGATCTCAATGGAAGCAAGGATTGCAAAGTTGAGGACTGATAGGATGAGAGGTATTAATTAATACTCAACATTGTGCTGGATCTTCAATGATTTTACATTTTTTGGTTACACACTTCATTATTACTAATTTGAATCTTGTATGCAATATATAGAGTGGGAAGATGTTGTTGAACCTGAGCAACGCCGCAAACTGGACTTCTTGAAGAATCAATTTCAATACCTTTTTCCTCGGTTTGGGGCAGCACGAATTCCGTGGGATGATTCGTACATAATCTTAGAATCTCAAAAGGAGTTTGACAAAGAATACACTCGTGGTGTAGTAAGTTATTCCCTCAATTATTCTTTTATGAAATTGACTTCAATATTAATCATATATACAGTTGTAAAGATCAAATTATGGGGATGTTGTTTTACTTATTGATATAATTTATGATATTAGAAAAAAATTGAGTTGATGCGCCGTGCGGTTGAGAAAGGGCTGATTAGGGCTGAGAAAGAAATTAGGGAGACACATGAAGCTAAGGAAGAAATTATCAGACTAGGCAGACAACATTTCATTGGAGTTACTGTGGATCCATCAGAACCAGAGTACACTATGGAAAGTTTTTTGTACTGGAACATTTCTGCAGAATCCTGTTCAAGTTCAACAGGTGAAGGATGGTCTTCAGAAGCTGAAGAAGATTGAATTTGAATGCTTTATCTATTCATCACATTTGATCATGTAATAGTTATGTGCACGAAAGAAAGTTTCGACTTCGCTTCGTTTATAAAGTAGGCCTTCGATATCGCACTTATTACTCGTGGTGGTTGCGATATCGTAACGAGTTGGTTTTTAATAAAGTTTCATGAAACAAAATTTTACTGCTCATTTGGTCATACAAGACTAACCTTACGAGATCGAAAGACTACCCGTCAATGTTGTCGAACTCGAAAGAGTGCGTGGTCTTGAATCAGCAAGCATACCCTATAACATTATTATAAATTAAGTAACGGATTATATATGAACTTTATATAGTTGAATAAACATATAAAGTTAATAAACATGAGTAATTGAATTATTTATTAAAACTAATATAAATTAGTACAAAGTTATTTGTCTAAAAAATAATCTATATATATGTATGGAACTATAGAATGGTATACAATAGTACAAAAGATTTTAATTTTTAATACCTAAAGTCATAAAATTACATGTGTTTAATACAACCTATATATGGCTTGACAATATTATATATATATATATATTATATATATATATATATATGTATACATATGAATAGACAATATAGTACTTTGATACTAACGCATTGTAATTACAAAAAACATTGTGAACAATATATATGCCATATTACTTGACTAATTGGATCATGGTTTACTTACAAGCATTAGTTATTTGCAATTGAATATAGTCATTTACTCCATAGCATGTACATATATACATGAACAGACAACACAAAACATTAATACTCAACCATGTATTTCTAACTTCCAGTCCAAAAGAACAAATTTGACTAATTAAATTACAATTATTAATAAACAAAGTATACTGCCAATTGATTGGAAACAAATTAGTCACGATTAGCCAATTACTCATAATTATACACATTAATGGTGAACACATTTCTGACCTAATTAATTACTAATCTAACAAATACTACAATTATATAATATAAATCAAGGATCAACGCAAAAAAGATTAACTTTTGACTTGTTAAAAAATACACAAAACCTCAATCATTAGTCATACATATCATAAATGTATACTTACAAATTATACTACTTTCGATATCGTATGTAGTTCTTATAATAGTTACGATATCGTGTATATAATCATAACCACGTCTCGATATCGACAACATGCAATATAAGGCTTACGAATTCGTATCTTGTAGTCCACGCGTTATACTTAAAACCCTAAACAGTGTAATACCCGATGGATACCCACGGCGACCCGGACTGGAGATTAAACCCTAAACCCTTATAATGGGTCATACGAACTCGCAATATGGAAATTCCAAACGAAAGTTAGTTACGGTGTCGCAAGGTATTTTGACAACCGCATTTAATGCAAGTCAACCGGCGATAGTGCGGGTCAAAACCCCAAAAAACACCACAAAAACCAAAAACTCTCATTCTTTTTCGCATTTATTACTCTCCAAACACCAAAATCTCCCTCCTCTTTTGGTTTTTCCCACCAATTTCTTTCTCTAATCCATTCATTTCAATCAAACCAACAAGTTTGTGTTCATCCTTAGCATATCTTATAGATTTATTTATCAACTATATAAAGACCCATATTCTCATCTATTTCTACACATCCATCAACATATATGCATTGTTAGGACCTCAAGGGTTTGTTTAAGTGTATGGGCTTTGATTAATAGTTATGTTTGGAACACTACAAACACTCTTTTATTGAAATGGATTATTTATAAATTTGTTGCATTTTTCACCTAGGGTTTCCATCTTTTGTCAATATGTTTATGCATTTATTGATATGTTGTGCTATTTAGTGATTGTATTGTGCATGTTTATACTTTATTCATATCCATATAGCATTAATGAGTTTCTATTAACTTTGTTTCATTCTCATTTTTCATGCTTTTGTGAATTGACCTAACTTAGGTACTTATTTATGCTCTTGTGTTAGTAGGACTTTGTCATGGGTAGCAAAAAACGCCAAAGTGATGCTAGTGGGGACAAGAGGCCTAAGAAAACAAAGAAGATAGCAAATGGTGGAGACAAGAGTTCACAAAAAAAGGTTTCGGCAAAACAAAAAGCTAAGGAGTATTGTCGCATTGTACAAAGGCGGTGGAATAACGAGGTAAAGACACCAATGAAATTTGATGCGAAAGGCATTGCTATTTCTAAGGAGCGACCATTGTGGTCGAGTTGGTGTGGAAAAGTCGGGAGAAAAAGAGTCGACATTGCAACAAAGACTTGGAAGGAGATTAATCCAGCACAAAGAACGGATTTTTTCAACGATTGTAAGGTACATCGTCTCCATTCCATTGAGTTCATTATTTAAAGTATGAATTTGTATTGTAGTTTTTCTCATATTTTCATATACAATAGGCACCCTTTGAAATTGATGCAATGGATGAAGAAGCCGTGAAGAAGAAGGCTTTGAACATTGTCTCCAAAGCTAGTCGTGAATTCAAGTTTAGATTGACGAAAGACTATATATACGAGGGAGGGAAAAAAGTTGGTCAACATCCTCTAGTAAAACACAATTATATTCTCCTATCGAGTTGGGAAACATTCAAGCAAAGGTCTCTCGATCATGAAGCCGATGTAAGACATAATTTATTTGTTTTCATTGTCATTCAATCAATGTATTGCTTTTAATATTATTAATGACATAATCTTTATGGAAGGGAACCCGAGAAATGAAGATAAAATGTGCCAAAGCAAATAAACTCTATCACACAATGAGTAGGGCGGGATACTTGGGTCTTGGAGACAAGCTTGATGGTGAGAGCCAAGAGAAGCAATATACCAAGAACCTCGAGGATGGGATGACCACAGAAGAGGCACGGGAGAAGGTTGTACCGTTGAAGATTGATGACATTCCCCGGCATGATATGTTTGTTAGAGGTAGAATGAAGAGCGATAAAACATACACAACTACCGAAGTTCAAGAAGTCGCAAAGAGAGTGGTAAGGCAACATTTTCCCAGTTACGATATTGATAATAATCGAAACAAGTGTTATAAATCTATTTTGAAAATTTTATATAGGATGAGATACTCGTTCAAGAGAAGGAAGGCCTTTTTACACCCGTGGGGAAGATGGATGTATTGGCTAAAGCGGTTGGGAAGGATCATCCCGGGAGGGCAAGGGGGGTTGGTCGTTATTTGACTCAACGAGAGGCTTTTGGGATAACGCGAAGTAACGGAAAAGAGAAGCCTTCGGAACTATACGTGGCTAAGTGGACGATAGAAAGGCAAAAAGAAACAATACTTTCCCAAAATTTGGAGTATGCTTCATTAAGGAAGCAAGTTGATGCCATGGCCCAACAAATGGGGTACGTACATCCACCCGAGGAGAATATTGTAGTTGGTGAGCGTCATCCCTCGTCTAGAAGATCGCATCATATTCCGGTCAATGAAGAGCCTATTGTGGAGGTAAACATTGGACATCTTGAACAAGAGCCAATTCGACCATTGCAACATCAACCCATAGATATTACATCCAAACCTTCCACAATAAAGGTAATTTTTCACCTACTATGTTAATATTCTAAATAAATATTTATTTTGTGTTATTATTAACTTTGCCATTATATTGTTATTAGATTTTGACGTATAAGCTTTTCATTGATTGTGGTCTCAACGAGACCCCTAAACATGTGGCAAATGGAACCTTTGAGGAAAAGATGCGCACACACCATCTCCAAGCTATTCCCATAGGATTTGGTAGAGTTGCTATAGGTAGGGCAATAGAGCCAACGGCCCTTTTGCCAATGCCCGAAGGGGAAAAAACTAGGGTTGGGGATATGGTTGGAGGGTATGTTATTTGGCCACGATGGTTGATAGTTGATGGAGGTTCTAATGACATACCCATGAGGAAAAAGGTAGATGAGGTGAAGAAACAAATAATTGCCAATAAATACCCCACCACTTTTGATCCCAAGGAATTGTTAAATTTTTTGAACGAACTACCTTATTGGGTAAGGAAGTTACACGAATTCTTAGATCACCAAAACATCAAATCGTTCTATAGGTTCTCCGGTAATGAGAGTGTGTTTGGATTTCGAGCGGATTTGATTATTCCTTTGGGTCATTTCAAAGACATTTGGAATATGGGGGATTTAGACTCAAATATCCTAACACTCCATCAATTGTAAGTTTCCTTATTTTTACCTTTTCATTAAATATCGCGGGTTCTTATTTAATCCTAATTGTTTACATTTACTCTACAAGGAGCATGTATTCCAAGTCTTGTAAAAATGGAAAAGATTGGATTGGTTATCTATGTCCCGAAAGCATGCGCATGGTTGAAGGTTGTGCCCCTACTGCTCAACTTAGTTATCTAACCGCCACACTTCAATTGGAAAACAAGAAAATATTCATAGGGCCCTACAACGGAGGGTACTCATCTTCCTCTATACTTGATATTAAAACTAAAATTTTCATCTTGACATAATATTATGTTTCCAATTTTTCGATAGGGGTCATTGGAGTTTTGTTGCTATGGTACCGGGGCAAAAGAGAGTGTATTGGATTGATTCTCTAAATAATCCTCCACCCAAAGCTTTCGCCGATCTTCTTGAGGTGGCTATGCATGATGTTAATCAAAACACTCTTCGTTCTTTTGAGCTCATACAAATAACGGTAAACAATCACATCATTTTATCACCAATTATTATATTTTGTTAAGTTTTCGTTGCATAACTAGTATTCTTGATTTTTGCCCACAACAAAGTACAAGAGGCAAAGACGTAATTGGGAGTCCGGCTACTATACCTTCGTATTTGCCAACAAGTGTGTTGAAAATCTAACGTTGGACAAACTTGATCTTCGTCAAGTAAGTTCAATGTATTCATCACCATATTTTTCATTTCATGATGACTATGAAATCTAACTTGACTTGGAAACTACCTTATTCCAAATCAGGTTTTTGAAGATGACCAAACTCCCTACATCATCGCCGACTTAAATGATGCAAGAGATAAGTTAGCTCGCTACCTTGTTTTGGCTCGTAGTAAAGTCATATCCACACCGCTCTTACATAAGAAAAATGTAGTATAGATTTGTGTACTGTTAGAAGGAAGGTTGCTTGTGGTGCTGTTAAAATTGTAGATTTCAGTAGAGATTTTTGGAATATGGTTACTGGAAAGAATTTTCTTTCGAACTCGTGTCCAGCATTCGGTTCAGTACGATAATGCATTCGAACTCGTGTCAATGTCGTATATACATTCGATATCGAATCATTTCTCACCCTGAATTTAGCAGAAATTGTTTTCGAGTTCGTGCATTTTCTGTTTCCAGTGTCGATATCGTACCATTTATCGGTCTTGGGACAGGGATGACAGCGGAATGATCTTGCGAGAGCGCCTACTGAATAGTGCCATTCATAAATATAAAGAGTTCGTATAGCCTGAATGAATGTATCGAACTCGTAACTAACTTTTCAAAACAACCGATATCGCACAGGTCACAAAGATCACAAACTGGACACGAGCTCGCAAAATATATTTACAACGAATCGATGTCGTAACATTGGATTTGGAATTAATATTTTCCTAAACCACCTACGAGATCGCAAGATAAGAACCTCTTAAATCGATTTCGTTTCATTATTAGGATTTGACCACTCTCTACGATATCGTGTTTAGTTAAAGTCGACAATGTCGTATCCGAGTTCGTATCTGTGTTCAGTATACTGTCGAACTCGTGTCCGTGTAGATGGAATCCCGGAGTTTCTTAAGCAAGTTCGATTTCGAGTCACTACCAACACCCGATGCGACTTCTCTAATATGGTTATATCATTCGATATCGGATCGTGTATTACATCTATACGATATCGAAAGCCTAACATTATCGAGTCCACCGGAATTGCATACGAACTCGTCAATATGAGTACCGGGAATGCCATATATAAATACATAGTTACGATTTCGATTCAACTTTCGCTTTGATTTGATTACGATATCGTAACACCATTAAACTACTTAAGATCTACCTTCGATTTCGTACAGAAATGGAGAAACATCGTATGGAATGCACACCTGCGATATCGTAAGACCTTGTGCCGAATTTGACTTACGATATCGAAGGATCTGTAAATAACACGGCGGTTCTGGGAACCGCCGTAACGGGTTGCGCCATCTACGGCACAGCCAGTAACGGCGGTTCCCAGGTGCCTTCGTTGGTACGATGGAACCGCCGTAAAAACATGGTTTCTGCACTAGTGGAACCAAGCCTGGGAGAGATTTTGTAGAATACTAAAAATGAATTGACCATGAAAACCAAATTTCATTAGCACAACCTGTAAAAAATACCACTTTACCCTATCAAATGTTTTCCTAAAATCAAGCTTTATAATGCAATTAGGGTGAGTGCTCTTTATATTTAAAATCTGACCATTTCCTGAAGAAAGATGACATTAACAGAAATGTCTCTTCCCTTCATAAAGGCAGATTGATGGGGGGAGATGATTTTAGACATCAGTGGCTTAAGCCTTTCCATAAGGAGTTTTGAACAAATATTGTTGAAAACATTAGAGAGGCTAATTGGCCCGAAGTCATCAAAAGATACAGGGGTATCCTTTTTTGGGATGATGGTGATCCATGTACTGGCGATTCCTCTGGGAATTTTCTTACCTTGTTGAAATTCAGAAACTGCTGCAAGGAGATCAGATGCTATAGTATCCCAGGATTTAATGAAATTTTTTGCAGTAAAACCATCAGGACCTGGGCTACTATTTTTGTTAAGAGCAAAGACTATCTCCTTTAGTTCAGATAAAGTGACATGACTCAACAGTTTAAGATTATCATCAGCAGTAATTAGTTTTGGAATTTGACTAAGGAAATGGGACTGGAAAAAATCAATATCCTCAGAGCTATCATCAGAGAGAAGGTGTTGATAATATGCAATAGCTTCATTTTCAATATCTTCTATATTATCTAACCAAATACCATTAGAGCTTTTGATTTTTTGATATTCAGTCTGCTCTTTCTTTCCTTACAGAGTTATGAAAGAATTTGGTATTATTGTCACCCTCTTTGAGCCACTTAACTCTACCTTTCTGTTTCCAGAAGTGCTTTTGTTCAGTTACTGCTCTAAGTAATTTTGCTTTGACAATTTTTAGTTTTAAAAGTTCCTCAGGTGAGTTGTTAAGGTCATAGGAAATTTCTTGTTCCTCTAACTCTCCCTCTACTTTTTCAAAATTTTCATGAATATTACCAAAGTACTCTTTGTTCCAAGTCTTAAGGAATTTTTTCAACCTTATCATTATAAGGTAAAAGCCCAAAAGGCCAGATTCAACCATAGGCAACTGCTAGTTTTCACTGATGACTAAGTTGAATTCAGGTCACTTATACCAAGTATTAAGGAACCTAAAAGGTCTAGGTGAAGACTGAATAGATCTACTAATGGTGAGGAGAAGAGGGTTGTGATCAGAAGTAGCTCTACTTAGTATCTGAATTGAGGATGCAGGGAATTTGGAAGTCCACATGGAAGTACATAATCCCCTGTCTAATCTTTGTCTGGTGGGAACTCTTCTCTTTTTGGACCAAGTGAAGAGGTTCCCAGCAGTATTGATTTCATCTAAGACTAATGAGTTAATAAAATCATTAAAGTCCCTAATACTGCCTAGTTTAGGTGAGGAAGGACCTCTGTATTCATGAATAGAGGTGATGGCATTAAAATCTCCAATAAGGAGTGAGGCTGTATGAGCAGGATTAAGAATAGAAGACCAAAGATCTTTCCTACCAGCCCTTGTTCTCGGACCATAAACAAAGAAAGCATCCATGTCATTATTAAGAGAAACACACCTAATTTTAACATGCAAAAATTGTAAGTGGTCATTAAGGAGAGAGATGGATATGTTGGGTGACCAAAACAACCAAATTTGACCAGAACAACCAAAACTACAATTATCAAAGTGAAGTAGCTGCCTATAGATGTCACAAGTAGAGTTGTCATGCATAGGTTCAATGATACAAATCAGATCAAATTTATATCTAAGATTCAAGTTAATCAATCTGTCTAAAGATGTTTCCATCCCTCTCAGATTCCAAACTAAGAATTTAGAATTGATTTAATTCATAGGGAAACCTCATTTGAGCTTTTTGACCTAGTCATTTTTAGGTTTTGAAAATTTTTGAGTGTTTTTTGATTTTTTTTTTCTTATGTATATCTATCATTATGGAACTGACCTGGGATGTGTTTACCTCCTCGTCATTAAGAGACTGCTGAGATTGATCTCCAAGACCAGAATCTTCTTGTTCCTCAGTGTCATCATGAGATGAGAGGACATGGAACCTGTTATGAAATTTTTTCTGCTGGGACAAAAAGAACTTTTTAGTAGCTGAAAGAGTATTGAAAGGGGAGCTACTCTTACTCTGCTTTGTCAGGGAGAGAAAATCATCTTTGACTAGAAGTTTCCCTTTCCCTTTATTTTGGATGTGGTCTGATCTGGGAGTTGAAATTGCTTTCCATTTGCTGACATTTCGAACAGGAGAGGAGTGATGAGACTCCATGGTTTGTTGAGGAGAACCATAGACTGAGAGCTCTGGAGAGGAATTTACAGGTTCAGTATCCACCTTGGTTGAGGAATGATAAGGCTAGAGCTCAGCTGATGGAGTAATATCAGTAATCTCTACCATCTCAGGGAGAGAGGTAGCAAGCGCATGAGGTAAGCTGAGGGTGGGGCTATTAGTTGCAGGGGGTGTTATCACAATCTTAGGAACAACAGAGTTCACTGTATCAACAACGTTCACCATATCAACAGGCAAAACCCCAGGAGTTATTACCAAAACAGGAGATTGCTCCTCTGTTACAGTAACAATTGGGTGTTTGGGAACATATTTCCTTTTTTGTATATGGTGCCTGTTTTTCAGATGGAAGACAAACTTTAGACCAGCCTTCTGAGCCCGGATTGTTTTTGCTTTTCTCCAGAGTGGATATACCAGATGGACCGGCTTTCTTAGGGTGAGAGTCTCCAGCTTTAAGTATCTGAACATGTACCACATTTTGCTCTGAAGGAAAGCTATCAGAAGTTTTTCCTCAACCTTTGAGTCAGTTTGAACATGTTTTTTGAATTCAGGGTGAGGACCATATCTAGGCTTCTTAAGCTCAGGGTGAAGATGGATGCATTGTTCCTTAAAGTGGCCAATGCATTTACAGTGAAAGCAGTAGTAAGGGAGGTCCTCAAATTCAATTGGGACTTTAACTACACCATACTCAACCCCCTCATCTTCGATACCAATCTAATATGGTTAGGTAGTTTAAGTTTAACATCCACCTCCACACACATCTTTAAAACAGAAGGTCTGGATAAAGTAGCAGTCGCAACATCCATCTTTATGAATTTTCCTATCTGATTACCCATGGACTGAATCATTGCGTGATTATAGAAAAATATTGGTACCTTGGAAATATTTACCCAGACCGGTACAATGGATGACTCAGCTTCTGGAGACAAATCCATGGTCCATTTGAGAACTTTCATCACAGCACCGGAAAAGCTCCAGTTTCCTTTGAGCCACAGCCTCTGATAATCTTCTTTGAGCTGAAAACGGATGAGGATGTGCCTATAGTCGATGGAACTAAGTTGGTACTTGCCTTTGAAATCAACAGACTTAAAAGCTTCCTGGAGAACCTCCATAGATGGTTTCCCGCGGGCGAACTTTCCGATAAGGGCATTTTGGTAGTGGGAAGCGAGCGTTTCTGCTTCTTTGCGGGTCACAATACAGGATATCTCTCCCTTATAGAGGGTTTTGGGAACAATTTCATGGTTTGATGGAAGAGAGGTGCTCAGAGGAGGGGGCGATTTGCTAGGGCATTAAGAAAAGATTTGTTTGGGGTTCTCCCGCCGCGGTGAGGCGGAGGTGCCGCCATCGGCGCGGAGGAGATCTAACCGTTTCTGACCGTTATTGTGTTAGAACGGATTAATTTGGGAAAAAACACGGTGGATGAAAAAGGGGAAAGTAGTCGGAGAGAAAATAAAAGTAGAGAGAATGAGGAGCATGAATTTTAGAGAGAGAGACAAAATCTTGAATTTCTTTACTATGAATAAATGAAAGAACAAATATTACTTGACTTTTATAAAAGAATGTACTTTTAGATTAAATTTAAGTTGTCAAAGATCAAATCTTACTTGATCAAACCTGTTTTTGAAATAAAATTTAATATGTGAAAGACATTCACACATTATATATAACTCAGAATTACCTTCTTTCTAATATGATATATGTAGTTCATGTAAGAAAATTCAAATGCATATAAGTTGTGATTAGAATCCATCATTAGATCTATAATTTTTTTTTTTAATGTTCATTTACTTGATATTTGACTTCGGGTCATTTCGGGTTTATGTCGAATCGGGTTTGAGTTCGGGTCATTCTCGTGTTCGGGTCGAGTTTATGTCGGGTTAAAATTCGTTCGGGTTAACTTCGGGTCGTGTCGGGTCGGGCTTTTCGGTTCGGGTCTAAAATGACAGCTCTAGCCTTGCCCCATCCCCACACCATGCGAACAAAACAAAAATCACTATGATTAAAAAATAAAAATAAAAAGTTACTCCTTTGAGGCTTTCATAGTTGTTGTTGCCCGTTGTTTAGAGAATTTAGAGAAGCATCAAAGACAGAGTATGGTAATGAGTATTTCAAGGAAATGGGGCTCCTCCTTGATCTATTTAGCGTTGATCATTGCTTTTATACATACCATACTCCAATTCCAGTTCTCCCACAAACTCATTCTTTCTAACCAAAAGGTCAGGCTCAAAAAACACTCGGAGCTGCCGCTGCGATTCAACTCCGATGGCACCTTCAAAATCCTTCAGGTGATCATATTCCAGTAGA
Source organism: Cruciata laevipes (assembly GCA_963678965.1). Lineage (NCBI taxonomy): Eukaryota > Viridiplantae > Streptophyta > Magnoliopsida > Gentianales > Rubiaceae > Cruciata > Cruciata laevipes. The sequence continues at coordinate 13,609,691 of OY787632.1, read as the reverse complement.
CAGTAGTTTTTGAAAAAGGAATTCAGTTTCATTTTACTTGATTTCCGCGTTTACTTTTCGGATGAAGCTTCTAAGCTAAACGGTATTTCAGGTGGCTGATATGCATTATGGGAACGGGTTGATTACTCGGTGTAGGGATGTTTTGGAAACTGAGTTTAATCACTGCACTGAAGAAATCTGCAAAACGAACGAACCAGAGAGCAGAGAGGAGAAAAAGGAGAAGAACAAAATTTTGGGGAAAAACTTTATTTCCGTAATTCCCAATTGATCCGTTCAGCCCAATGGGCTGTATATACAATATCTAACAGCAAATAATAAACTAACACGTGCCTAATGCACAAAGAAACCGGAAAAACAAAAACAGAAAATTTTAGCCAAAACAGCTCAATGCCGAGCATTTTATTCTGATGAATCAACAACTTCAACACCCCCTCCTCAAGCTCAGCGAAGGGAAAGAAGCTGAGCTTGGACAGTTGAATATCACCATTGCCTGCATCTTTCATTTTGATCATAACCATCTTCTTCTTCTGCTACTTCTTTCTTCTCCTCCTGTCTTCTTTCCTTTCTTTTCTGATTTCTTTTCTTCTTGCTGCCCCACTTTCTCCTTTCTCCTTTCTGTCACCTTTCTTGCTTCTTCTACTACTACTCTCATATTTTCCACAGCTCCTTCTTCTTCTTCTTCTTCTTCTTACTTCTTTCACCACCGTTCCAACACAAGCCCTAAAGTAGACACCATCTTTCTAAACACATCCCTTTCAATATTTAAACTTCTTCTTCCTTCTTTTCTTTCATTTTCTTTCTTTCACCATCTTTCTAAACACAAGCCCTTAAGAAGACATCATCTTTCTAAACACATCCCTTTCAAACATTTAAACTTTTACATCTTTCTTTTCTTTCTTAAAACTTCTTCTATTTAAAACTTCTTCTTACTTCTTTCTTAACACTACCCCATCTAAACACAAGCCCATAAGAAGTCCCCATCTTTCTAATCACAATCCATTCAATATTTAAAACTGAAACTTACCCAAAACACACCAAAGAAAACTCATCCACATAAACTGTCCGGAAACCTCACACTTCAACAAACACAACCTTCACAAACTATCTTGACATAAACCATTCACGAACCCTTTGCAAAACCTCCTCACAAAACACAATTATATTCATCACAGTCCCAAACTACAATCTAATTCATCAAACTACAATCCTAAAATCTCACTTACCAACAAACATAGCATTCACAAACTATCTTAACAGAAGCCATTCACAAACAATATTCCAGATTTGAACATCAAATATCCAGATTTTGAACTAATCCGATCAAAGCCAATTCAACACACCAACATATCCAAAATCAACACAAAACTTACTCGATCAGACGTTGACTGAAGGCTCTTATCAAACCAGACTCCACCAAAGCTTTCTTTCAAACTTTCCTGAAAAATTAAAACCAGATCGGGATTTGATCCCATCCCAAAACGAAGCCGATTGGATGAACAAAACTAACTGGGCTTTAATCATAAACCAATAACGAACAAAATCGAGCAACCCAGGGCTCTGATACCATGAAGAAATCTGCAAAACGAACGAACCAGAGAGCAGAGAGGAGAAAAAGGAGAAGAACAAAATTTTGGGGAAAAACTTTATTTCCGTAATTCCCAATTGATCCGTTCAGCCCAATGGGCTGTATATACAATATCTAACAGCAAATAATAAACTAACACGTGCCTAATGCACAAAGAAACCGGAAAAACAAAAACAGAAAATTTTAGCCAAAACAGCTCAATGCCGAGCATTTTATTCTGATGAATCAACAACTTCAACATGCACTGATCTAAATACAACTCAGTTTCTCAGGCGGTTGATTGAGGTCGAAAAACCGGACTTCGTTGCTTTTACAGGTATTTCGGTCTCTTTTGATGTTACCAAGAATCCAATTCTTAATGTCTGATAAAAAAATTGTCTACTTTTGTAAAACTGACGTTCAGAATGGTGAAAATGTTTTTTTTGTTCTGTATGAAAATAAAACCAATAAGATTTGAATTCATTTAAGCCCTTGAAACTTTAAGAAAAGTAGTACTAATAAATAAATTAAATCAGGGGATTCCTGATTAGAAGTAGACATGCTTGGGGAATGTGATGATAAGTAGTGTGAAAGAGAAACAAATTAACATTTTTGAAGTTTTGTTTTCAATGAAATCCTTTCTGTGATTAGTAAATAAGCTGTAAAAATTAAAAACTAAAGCTATTTATTAAATTTCTGAAAGAGATGATTATCAAAGCCATTTATGACTTCATGCACGTGATGTATTTGATATATTTTTTGGCAGTAAAGAAAGGGAACTTCTATTTGCAGGACCAAATTACTACTGCAGGACCATATTTCACTTGATCAGAAGCATTTTCCCCCAATTAGTTTTGCCCGATTTAAATGTACATTTGACGCACTAAGATATCAGATATTGCATTTTGAATTACTACCCAAGGATGCTTTCTTGGTGCCTTAGAGTACAAGTTCATCTTGATCTTCCAACACGTTTAATTTCCTAAATGACTGCTTTGAAACTTTGTTTCAATAAATATGCAATGGGATTTATGATTTATATTGAATTGTTTCTTAACCTCTATTTCCAACCATATAATATTCTCTTAGTTTTGTTTTTTGTTTGTTATCTTTGTGCATGAGATAAGCGCATTTCACTTACCTTTCTCTGATCTTGGGGTTATGCATGTTTTCGGATCTCATACGCTTTTGTCTAATTCATGTTCAGGTGACAATATCTTCGGGACAAGTGCAATGGATGCAGCTGAATCCTTACTGGACGCGTTTGGCCCTGTCTTGGAATCTGGACTTCCCTGGGCTGCAGTTCTGGGTAATCATGATCAAGAATCCACTATGTCTCGTCAAGAAATAATTTCTTTCATATCCCTTATGGATTACTCTTTGTCAAGAAGCTTTCCATCAACTGAGGATAGTCCTGGCTCTTCCAAACAATACATTGATGGGTTTGGGAATTACAATCTAGAAGTGTGGGGAGCTCCATGCTCCACTTTTGCCAACTTCAGTGTCCTCAATTTATATTTTCTTGACAGTGGAGATAGAGCCACCGTAGATGGTGTTCAAACTTATGGTTGGATAAAGGAATCTCAACTTAGTTGGCTTCGTGGCGTTTCTAACAAGTATCAGGTACTTTCAGCTCAGCGTTCCTTCTAATATACCTGTTTTGTTGAGTAGGATGATATTTATGTACACTTGTACAGTATCCTTTTAAGAGGAAAAATAGCTCTTAAAACTATGAATAGTCACAGAATATTGATGAAAATATTATAGGTGAATCTTGCCAATTAGATTCTATTAACATGCTGTAGGTCACTCAATGACAGGAACAATGCCAGGATATAAATCCAAGTGACACCTCTTTGATGTGGTTAAATCCTCCTGCTTTAGCCTTCTTCCACATTCCGATTCCAGAAATCCGTCAAGTGCCTATGACAGAAGTTGTGGGGAAGTATCGTGAGCATTCAGCTTCTTCATTGGTTAACTCTGGAGTCCTCCAGACATTTGGTTCCATGGGAGATGTGAAGGCTGTATTCATAGGTCACGATCACATAAATGATTTCTGCGGGAAGCTAGAAAATATTTGGTTTTGTTACGGGGGAGGTATTGGATATCATGGTTATGGAGTGGCAGGCTTGCCAAGACGAGCTCGAATCATATTAGCAGAACTTGGAAAAGTTGAGAAGACTTGGGCTGGTGTGGAGAGTGTTAAGACATGGAAGCGACTTGATGATGAGAAGCTGAACAAGATTGATGAGCAAGTGTTATGGAAGAGGCATTCCCCGAGATGACCAGTACTATTTCAGGTATTTTAGACTAACCTAAGTTCATAAGTTAGGCCTAACCCCTTGAATTCGTATATTTTATTTCTTCCACCCCCCACCCCCCACCCCCTTGAGAGGGGTATTCCATTGGCTCCCCTTGATCACTTGAATCCAAGCTACCATATAGCTTTTTTAAAGAAATCTAGTTGTATTCAAAAGATATTTGAGTATGGTTGTTTGAGCATGTTCCACTTCTACAACATGTTGCGATTCCCAGCACACAAGTACTTACTGAGATCAGCACTCTTTCTGTGCTTCCTTGAGATCAGCACATGAGTACTCAAAGCAGTCTCTTCTGCAGATTCTGAGGAGCTAAGCCTATTATGAAATTTCTAGACATTACTCACCAAAGTTTCTGCTATCTTCACACTCCTAGGAGTATCTCTACCGGAGGCATTACAATATCGCTCTCTCAGGTAGCTTGTACCTGTTATATTATAAACAAAGAGAGCATTAATCCATCCCAGGTATAATGAGATAACTAGAACTTTAATAGTCTGGACCGTATGTTGCATCTCGTATTTTTGTTGGCAAAGCCATCAAGGTTTATATTTTTGGTCTTTTTATGCACTGCAAGCTTAGACAAACTGACTGCTGTCATATTACTTTCCCTGTTTACCCACAATATTTATATGGGGTGTTATTGTGATTTTAGATACTACTGAGTAGCATTCCTAGCAGATTTTTGTTGGATTAAAATTCATCCACTCCTACTTGATAGTCAGATTCAACAACAATAACATCAAAATTTAAATTCTTTATGAGTTGAATCCCTAGCTCTCTAGCCTGTATTGCAACATGTAATGATGAGATGGTTTGGACATACTTTGTACTTGCAGTAACAAAAGAGTAGAGTGAGACATTTCTCATGTTTATTGTAATAGCCTAATAGGTAATGGATGCCTAAATCTTTAGGTCCCAATTGATGCAAATCTTATTTCTTGGATTCCAGTGCATTAAGGTACCTTGTTGCAATGAATTTAGCCATGAAACTTTTTTTTTTTGAAGCAAATTTAGCCATGAAACTCATTTGGTATCTGGTTTATCGTCATGAATTGGCGCTTTGATTGTTTCTACTTTGATTGTTCTTTGTTTTCAGTGAATCTCCTTTGAATGTTCAGTATATTAGGATTACTGAGAAGCAAATTAGCACCATTTTTTATAAAACTTTGCAGATTGAAACGATAGCATAACCTGAAATCATATTGCCAAATAAATCATATACCAGCATTCTTTAGGTTATGCTACCATTTCAATCTGCGAAGTTACTGACGGTCGGCCAAAATGACATGCTCTAGCAATGTCTCAACTGCTTGGGACCTCTGTTCTTGTAGAAAAGCAATACTAGTATTCCAAGAGAGAGGGCAATCAAGTAGCCAAGGAACGAATAATTGAGACGGTCGAACCTCTTTCAAAACTAACAGCTGAAAGACTTATAAGCACATGAGATCCTCCATTTAGTAAAATGTATGATTGTGTTTTATGGAGTACATTAATCCCTACAGCACTACCATAATGAGAATGCTTTCTTTTTTAAGGTAAACCACTGTAGTGGGGGACTAAGTAGCACCGAAACGTATCTGGAAACGGGTACGGGTACGGAAACGGCAAATCAAAAATTTCAGGATACGGGTACAAATTAAAATTATATATAACAAATTAATAATTAACTACACAAATTAAAAAATCTATTACTATAGCTAAATTCATAATGTGCTCATCTTAAAGAATAGGCTATACAAAATATATACCCATACCATAAATATACATAATTAGACTAATTAACCCATACATATTCCACTATAAATCAATAAATCAACAAAAAAATCTAAAAGAAAAAAAACAGCGTCTGGAGTCTCTGGACTGTACAAGTGCGAGAAAGAGAAAGATTGAGAGAAAGAGGAATTACATGCGACGGGAAAGATCACCGGCACCGCAACGGCATCGACGGAGATCGACAGAGATCGACGGAGAGGTTTGGGTTTTGATTTGGGGAAAACGCTTGTTTGTCTATTTTAATCATCAAATCCGATAGGAATCGGCCCATTTCCCGTTTCCCCGGTCATTGACCCCGTCTCCCCAGATGTTGACCCCGTATCCCCTGATCAAAACGTTTTTCTTCCATTTCCCCGATGAATCCCGCCGTTTTCGTACCGAGTACGGGTACAAAACAGGGTACGACAGCTGGGAGCCGTTTCCATGCTTCGTAGGTGGGGGATGTATATTGACTTCCCCTTGCCTTTAAATCAACCAAAATAAAAATACAAAATCCGATGTCAAAGGATGAGGCTATAGGGCACAATGTAGCAAACAAAAAATCACCCTATAAAAGGATACTAGTGGTGTAGAATTAGATTGATTAGCTAAAACATTTAGATTCAAAAAGAATGAGTTAGTCTAACTATACACTAAAAAACTACAAAGCAATAAAAACTCATTTTGTGTGAAAATGTGAGAGAAACGAGAGGAAAATTATTTATTCCACTTTCTTGTCAGTGAATCATCAAATGAGACACAAGTCAACCTATGAAACGATTTTTTTCAAGTTCTGATCTTAAAATAGTAGCATCATGGCTTCTGGGAGTGTATCATGTCTTCACGTGGGTGTAGATCAGATTTTTCTTCAAGGAGTCATCAGGAAAGTATGCAATTGATAAGTAAACTATGTGCTCTGGGAATCATGCTTGGAAAAAATGAATAAAGTAGAAAATTAAGAGCTAGGGCTCTTTTAGATGTCGTTGGAACCCTCATTTGATGTATATCCACAAATGGTAAAAGGCTATTCCACATTCTCCACACGTAGAAGGAAATTTTTGTGGAGTTGAAGTGTTCCAAACCTGTTTGAAAGCATCTGTTTCTTCTACTCTTTGCTTGAAGCTCCAATAAGCTGATTTCATGGTGAAAGCTCCGTTTCTGAAGGGCTTGCATATCAACTTATATATCCTCATGGTATGGTTTCAACTTTCAACTTCAAATCTTGCAAGAAAGAAATAAAATTGGTAGCCATATAATTAAGGTTCCACTTACGTGTAACCCTTTGTTATCTACAAATTCTGCTAGCGTAGGTATGAAAAAGGAACATCTCTTATTAAAGGCCATTGATGGTAGAGCTCCTAAGAGCAGGGGTAATGGTAGTTTCTAGGTGGTGAGGAAGTTGGTGAGAAGGTGGAGAGAAACCAAAAAATGGGTATAGTGATGGTGAGGAGGGAGAGTAAAGTGAGAAGGAAGGGAGACAAACAAAGGAGTTGTTTCTCGGAGCTCCTTTTTTATTTATTTTTTGCAATTTGTTTTATGTTTGTAGTAATTGATTAGACTAGATCAATATGTTTTCTTTTGATTTTCAATAATTGGTCATACTAGATCAATATTTTATTTGTTTGTAATAATTGGTCAGACTAGATCAATATTGTAATTTTTATAAATGTTTTTTTGTGTTTTTTATGTTTCGACTAGTAGTGTTTTTATATTTCGATCAAATTGTTTTATATTATAATTTTATTTCCTAATATTTTGTGTCGTATATAAAATCCAATGAAGGTATATTTTAAAATATATTAGTGAATATTTAATATATATATATATATGGAAAATTTCTATTAAGGGCGTAACAAGAATCTAAATTCCTACTTAGGGCGTAACAAGAATCTAAATTCTTACTTAGGGCGTGAAACTTTCATAATTCCTATTAAGGGCGTGAAATATATTTTATGGTTAAAATAATTTTTAAGTGACTATTCTACCCTTTAATAGAAAATCACATTACAATAATTGAACTTATTTTGTAGCAAAAATTGATATGGAAAATAATTTCAGTTCCTTTTAAATAAAATTTGGTTCAACCCCGTTCCAAATTTATAAAAGAAAATAGTTTAGTTTCATTAAGTTCACTTGAATTTAATTAATTTAGTTCGTCTAAATTTGAGTCAATGAAAATATAATTACTTAAATTATATTTCCCTGCATCTAATTTTGCTCAGTTCAATTCAATTCAGTTAAGTTTAGTTTAGCTCAGTTAAGTTCAGTGTCGTTTTGTTTAATTTAATTCATTTCAAATCAATCGAACTACAAATTGACTCGCTCACACTGAAATTAATGAACCATAATTATTATTCATTTTACTTCTTTCTAGCCAACTTAGTTCAATTCAGTTTATCTAATTTAGTTTAGTTTAGTTTAGTTCAATTAAAATGACTTTAATGAATGATGTTATAGAATTAAAAATCATAGAACTAAAATACTAAACAATGGTTGCAAGAGAAATTAAAGGTTAATGTAGTCATTTAACTATTTTTTAAAAGTAAATATAATTCAACTCCTTTAGTAGGAATTATGAAAGTTTTACTCCCTTAATGGGAATATTCCCATATATATTGCATTAATATTTGAACCTAATGAAAAATAAATAAAAATTGATGAGTGTATAATTACCCAATTGCTATATGCATGACCATTTTTCTCATACTGGACTAATTTTTTACCATAATACCCCCAAGTGTACCATTGTATTTTGAGTAGATTTTTTTGTCTTTCCAATAAAAGGGACATTTTGGTAAAAAAACGGTCTTGCATGAGAAAAACGGTCATGCATGTAAATTATTGGAATTGCTAGGTGCAGGACCAACAAAATGTGCAGGACCAACTTTGACCTGAAGTGACGGAATTGCCCTCTTTAGTTTAGGAGTGATTTTCTGAGTCCTTTGCCATGGATTTTGTAGTAATTGTAAGGATATCCTCAATGTTCATTCAAATTCCAGGATGAGGCAAACACATAGTTTCTGTTCGAAGTTTTCCGGCCGTCCAAATCTGAGGCTGGCGGCAAGATAGAAATACCAGCCTCCGGTTAAGGAGGACGTGGAAATCACCCACACGATTCCTGGAGAAACGGCGCCGAGTACTGTGGCGGTGGCGGTGGCGGTTTCTAAAGTTTCCGACATAGTCGAATCCGCCAAGACAATATTCCAACACAGTCAATTTCTTCCGCCACCACCCATGGCCTCACCGCCGCAAAGGAATAAATTGTTGTACGTATTTGATAATGATTGAATCGTGATTTCTGAATAATAAACGAGATTGTGATCCACATATTTACATCTTTTCATTGTTAATTTGATCTAAACGAAAAGAAAGGGAAAAAAAGGATTTCGGAAACTCGCGAGATTTTGACGGAAAATGGATGTTTTTAAGTGCTTTTACGTTAGATCTCAGAGTATGATCTGGAATAGACATCTTATCTTTCCCAATTGCAGGCACGTGTCTTGAGGTCTATTTTAAATATATACTTTATATTATTATAGGAATTCTTCAACATAAAGATCCATTGGTTAAGTGGTAAGACGGCAATTCAAGTAGCTCCCACCTGAATTCAAGCCCACCCAGCTCTATTTATTATTATTTTGCCATGTGAACACTACCCAGACCGATCGGCTAGACCCGCCTTCTTCTTTCTTCAAATATTTTGACGGACTTTCTTTAAATAAATATTCTTATTAACTTTCAACATTTATTATCAATAATCTTCCTTCCTCTTTGTAACTAAATTGAGTCTAATCAATCAAACCTTAATGATTGGGTATACTATAATTAATTAATATTAAACTTTTATTTAACTTACTTAAAATTTTAACTATATCAAAATTAATTAATTTTATCAAATAGTAAGACTTTGTTTGCTACAACTTATTTTTTCCAACATAACAACAAGACCAAGGCCCTGTTTGCTAGATCTTATTTCCACCACGTACTGAACTGAACTGAATTGAAATGAACTGAACTGAACTGAATTGAACTAAACTGAACTCAACTGAACTGAAGTAAAAATGATGTATTGAAAAATGGAATCAGCATAACTGAATTAACCTGAATTTCATCAATTACATTTTCACTGAACTGAACTGAATTGAAATGAATTGAACTGAACTGAATTGAACTGAATTGAACTTAACTGAATTGAACTGAATTGAACTGAACTGAACTGATCTACAGATAAGCTCTGGTAAACAGGGCCCAACTGCTCCAAATCAATTATCCTACATTTGATGCATCTTTAATATATTCATTTAAATCTATTAAAAGTAAGACGGATAAGTACGGTTGGCGGTCTTCCTCTTCTAGTCTCCCCCAATTTGTTCTTCCTGCAAATCTGGCCAAATTTCCGATGTACAACAAATCTCTTAAATTTTTATCTAATTTACAGAATATATGAACAATCTTTTTAGGTCCGTTCAACTTTTTATTTCTAAATCCACCCCTGCTTGGCTGCTTTTGTTGAGCTCCGACCATTTCCGGCAAAAAAGAGGTTGAATTTCCCGGCATCTACCTCGTCTTTGGTAGATATAGATCATGTAAAACTCTTATCTAACTTTCTTGAGGCCAGCCATAAACCCAAACCCTATTGAATCGGAATCTTATTCCGCATCCAACATCAACAACCACAAACCTCCCGGCCAAACAAACCACATAGCCAATTTCATTCCGGAAGCTTTTTTGCCCATCACTATCAAAATCTTCTTTGCCCATCAAGATCTGAAAGTCACTGATTAGGTCGATAACGTTAACCCGATTCCGAAAACTTTGGCCAGCTCCGGAAAATCTCCTGACAGTTCCAGAAGTCACAAGTGTCTGTAAATATCATCCAAGATTCAAGACCAGTTTATTGCACAGAACCCCCCAAAAACGCTTCCCATAACAGTTAGGACAGATCAGTAATTTTCCATCCAACTTTGGTCCTGCATGAGTAATCAGGTCCTGCATATAGCAAGACCCTTTTTTTTTATGAAACCACCAAAGTGGAGGGAAATTTGTTGGCTCCCCATACCTACATAAAAAACCAAGGCCCATCATGCACAATAGCAAGTTCGTACACAGGCTGAGTTGAGCTCATGAAGCACATGGTGCTTCCAAAAGAATGAATGAATGCACTAGGATCGAATTTGGTAATGTGGCCACTAACTCAAGGAGCAGGTTAGTGATCAACATCTCAAAGTACAACTTTGCCACCCGAGAAGATTCAGCTCCAATTCCACCCCAATATGTGCATTCCTCATGATGATAGATAATAGCAAGATAATAACGGAAATGACTCAGATATAAGTCATCTTCCAGGAAGCTTCCTACTCATATGACTAGAGGCGATGATGAGACATTAGAAGGTACATTCACGTGCTGGAGGCCCCCACATAGTACAGGAAGGTGACGCATGATGATGAAGGAGAAGGAGGTCTAAAGTGCCTATAAATAGAGGCCACAATCAGCCATTTCAGGTAAGTTCTCTAACTCTTAAATACAGAGTTTTATCTTTCCTTTCAATACACGAAATCTCATCATCACACTAGAGCTACTACCATCAGGTGGCTCCGGGAGCTTGTTTTGCAAGTTTCGGACAAACATGTCCCAAGCAACGTCTTCCGAGGCCCGGGGGCTCGGATAGGAAGGCATTCTCGGCAAGCAGTTCATCTGCTAAACCAGCTATTCACGACTCAAGGCTCTCGGATATCTCAACTATCTGAGGCATCATTTACTGGAGCTTATTTCCCCGCATCACCTCATGACAAGAGTTGTGTGTTTGGCACTGACAGTGAGACTGGTCTGCTTTCTTCAGTATCAGAGACTCTTTTCAGGGCAGCATTGGTTGAGGATGTTTGAATTCTGATTGTAGGCAGCTGCATTGCATCTCCCATTACAACTTTTCTTAATGGATCGGGGAGTGGGTGTTGATGCAACATAGATTGAGGAATTTGAGCTTTCTCGTGAGAGGTGGACAAGATGTTGGGGTGTAGACATAGTTGGAGCTGGGATGTTTTGATAAAGATCAGGGACATAGTGCTTCCGTTCTTGAACCTTTGTCTGGACAGACACGAAAACCTCAGTATCAGGAAAATATACAATCAGCTGAAGGGGATTCATATGAGGAATGGTAAGGCAGAGCTGTGTTGGGGGATGGGACTTCAACCAAAGTAGGGTTTCTTCCCATAGATGTTATTTAAGGGGAAATTATCAACCATAGATAGACTACATGGATTTGGGTGATGTGGCATCAGAATAGATGTGTGTTTTGTGGGCAGAGTGGAGAAACACCCAAGCATGTATTTCTGACCTGTGAGTTTTCAAAGAAGATGTAGGTGCTCTGAAAATCATGTTGGGAGTGGCTTTAGAGCTTTGTTGAGGCTCATGAACATGGTGCCAAGACAGAGAGGTAGAAGTAGAAATCACATATATGTCATTTTTCGGTACCACATGCATGAGCATAATAGAATGATTTTTTTAAAGAAGACCTCGCAACCAGAAATGCTGATAACTAGAATCTAGCAGGCATAGAATAGATAGTATGTATTTTCTTGTTTTGTCCAGATAGGCATGAATGTACTCGTAAAGTGGTGTGAGAAATGGCTGGGACATGGGAGTGAAGGCCTCAAGATGTAAAGAAACTTTTTGTTGGCAATATATATTATATCCTTTCCATAAAAAAATAAAAATAAAAAACTCTTTATGTTCATGTTTTAACTTATAACTATATGTTTAACTTTAAAATGTTCATGTTTTAACTAAGAGCATCTCCAATCCAAGCATCAAATAGGAAAATTTCATTAGAGCATCTCCAATGCAAGCATCAAATACATAAAATTTACTAGCCACATCATTATTAAGACTCTTAATATAAAAAATAATCTCCAATGCAACCTTTTTTAGCAACCTTTAATCCTACATGTCATCATTAATTATTGACACCCTCAATTAGACCATCTCAAAACAGAGGCTCAAATTGAGGTTTTCAATATGTAATTTACCATACGTATAATATTTAATGCATTAACTTCAATTCATTAAGTAATATTTTAATAATAAAAAAATTGACACATCACAATGAAGTTTGATATATGATTTTTTTGTATTGGAGAACAAAATTTACTCATTAAATTCTCATTGTCCATGTCATACAAAAGTCCAATAATAACTCACTATTTGGCTCCTATAAATATGGATGAGGGTAGAGTGGAGAAAACACCCAAGCATGTATTTCTGACCTGTGAGTTTTCAAAGAAGATGCAAGTGCTGCTGAAAATCATGTTGGGAGTGGGCTTTAGAGCTTTGTTGAGGTTCATGAACATGGTGCCAAGACAGAGAGGTAGAAGTAGATATCACATATATGTCAGTTTTCGGTACCACATGCATGAGCATAATAGAATGATTTTTTAACAGAAGACCTCGCAACCAGAAATGCTGATAACTAGAATTCTAGCAGGCATAGAATAGATAGTATGTATTTTCTTGTTTTGTCCAGATAGGCATGATTGTACTCGTAAAGTGGTGTGAGAAATGGCTGGGACATGGGAGTGAAGGCATCAAGATTTAAAGAAACTTTTTGTTGCCAATATATATTATATCCTTTCCATAAAAAAATAAAATAAAAAACTCTTTATGTTCATGTTTTAACTTTTTAAAAAAACTCTATATGTTTAAGTTTAAGTTTAAAATAAAAAACTCTATATGTTTAAGTTTAAAATGTTCTTGTTTTAACTAAGAACATCTCCAATCCAAGCATCAAATAGGAAAACTTCATTAGAGCATCTCCAATGCAAGCATCAAATACATAAAATTTACTAGCCACATCATTATTAAGACTCTTAATATAAAAACAATCTCCAATGCAACCTTTTTCAGCAACCTTTAATCCTACATGTCATCATTAATTATTGACACCCTCAATTAGACCATCTCAAAATTGAGGCTTAAATTGAGGTTTTCAATATGTAATTTACCATATGTATAATATTTAATGCATTAATTTCAATTCATTAAGTAATATTTTAATATATAAAAATTGACACAACTCAATGAAGGTTGATATATGATTTTTTGCATTGGAGAACAAAATTTACTCTTTAAAGTCGCATTGTCCTTGTCATACAAAAGTCCAATAATAACTCACTATTTGGCTCCTATAAATATGGATAAGGGTCTTTGCATTGGAGATGCTCTTAGGCTCTTAGCCATGTCATATTAGAAACCCTCAACTCAAAAAACAATCTCCAATGCAACTTTTTTTTTTGAAAATTTAAATCCTATGTGTCAACATTAATTATTGACACCTCAATTAGACCCTCTCAAAATAGAATCTCATATTGAGCCTTTCAATATGTAATTTACCATCTATAAACATTTAATGCATTAGTAACAATTATTATTTTTCAAATATATCATGATGAAGATTGATTCATGATGCTTGTATTAGAGAACAAATGTTCATTTTCAATGTATTTTTATCCATGTCATAGACAATCCCAATAATTTTTTTCCAAATGACTCCTATAAACATGGATGATGCTCTTTGCATTGGACATACTCTAAGAGCATAAGATTGATAGCCAATGCAAGACCTTTAATCAAAAATATTGATAGCCAATGCAAGATTGATGGTCTAAAATTCTTAAAATCATCTCCAATCCAAGCATCAATTGAAGAGTCAATATGATGTGTCACATGACATGGATTGAAGGCATCAAATATAACCTCTATATATTGATGCTCAGAGCATCTCCAATGCTACAAACTTCTTCCATAAAATCCGCTGCCACATGTCAACCTTACATAAAACCTCACTATGATGTGTTTCAACATCCTCTATCTGGAGAAATCTGTTCTCCAACGCCAAATATCAGTTTGGACTTTGATTTCATTTACTAATATATTTATATTAATAATAATTTCAAATATTCATACTTATCTATTTTTTCTTGAATTTAAAATTTGGTTATGTTTATCAATAATTTCATCCCTATCCACCATTATTCATCCTACTTTCAAAAATATATATTGTTTATCCTTATCAATTTTTATAAATTTTGACTTAATATATTTATGCAAATAATTAAATAATTTACACGATTATGTTTTTATACCTGCTCAAGTTCAGAATTCAGGTTTTTATTATTTCAATGATAAAATATTTAATTATAATATTTTAATAATCTAATAAATTGATTGTGTATTTAAATATATTTAATTCAAAATTTGAATGTGGTTTCAATGCCAAGAAAATAGTAAAAGATATATGCAAATCATTACGTGGCAAATGGAGGATGTTGGTATGGACCTCGGAAAGTAGAAGTTTTCTTTGACATTGTTGATCGAAACCGCGTCCACATCATATTGATGTCGTAAAACGAAGCCTGCGTTGGAGACGTAAATTAGGATTAATCATCAATTTTACCTACGTGGTCATCAACTCTTACGCAAGTGACTATCACATTGGAGATGCTCTCAAATAGAAGCATCACTTTGCTAGCTTAACATATTTAGAATTTTAATACTAATTAAATCATTTATTCTTTCCGTATTTGAATTTTAGATATAAAATGCAAAATTTAATTCTATGATATTTTTGGGACAATTGATGATTACATTGGAGAAGCAAACTTCAAAATAAAAACTTTTAATCATACGTCATATTGACACCTAATACAAATTTGACAATTGAAACGTATTTTTACTCATAACTTCTTCACCATTGGAGACGCTCTAAAGTGTTTTTTTTATAAATTGTACAAGTTAATGTGTTTGGTAGAGGGATGGATGACTAGGGACTAGGGACTAGGGACTAGGGACTAGGGAGTGAGTACCATAAATTCCAAACTTGGTGGTTTCTCTACTCACAAATGAAACGGCAGTAGTTAAAACTTTAAAGCATCAAAATGGCGGCAACCACTGATGAAGAAATGGATTCTCTTCTCGAGGACTTCGATCAAATCTTCCAAGTAAATTCATTCTGAATTTTGTCTGTTATTGTTGATTATAATTGGTAAGCATCAGCGAAAAATTTATGCAATCCTAAGCTTCAGATCGATTTTCTAACAGGAGTTCAGAAACGGAGTATCAGAGAACCAATCCTTGCGATTGAATATCACATCGGAGGTGCAGAAGCGAGAGGCTCTCGAGTTGTCAATCCGCGGCCTTCAATCAGGTCAGTCGTCTTCTTCATTTTGAACTTCCGTAAACTGCAAATTCGAAGAATGAGAAAGTACGCTATGTGTTTGAAGAAAGGGCGCAGTTAATTGAACTGGTTAAAAAATTTAACAATTAAGACTGAACATCATATGAATTAATATCTTACAGATACAATTGATAATTGCAGAAAATGAGCGACTTACAAGATTGTATACGGAGTCTTTCCAGAAGTTGGCCAGTAAGGTAACAGTTTTGAAAAAAGTTGCATATGGCACTGTAGGTTTGTTTCTCTTTGGGTATACTATCGATCTATTGTGTGATGATTTCTTTCATGAGTCCTTCAGATTGAACTGCGTAAGAGTTGGCAAAACTTGAAAGAGGAGCTGAAACGAGCTCACGATGAGTACTCGCAGAAGGAAAATGTGAGTTCCTTTATTTCAGAACACGAAAAATATTTGTTTGGTACATTAGCATGACAAGAATACTGAAAATGTTGGTCTCTTCGCATTCACCCACTTCTGACAATAGACAAATATATCATATCTTCAGAGGTTAGTAGAGCAGAAAAGTGATCAGTTAATATGGTGAAAAATGAAAAATCAATTTACATGAGTCATGGGCTTCCTCAACAGACCATTTAATTTGTCCAGTGGTCTACTTACATTAATGTGCCATGCTGGAATTGAGTTTTAGAAGTTTGTTATGAGACCTAGAAAACAGAATAAAAACTGTAATGCGATCTGCTTTATATGATTGCTATATGCTATGTGCTGTACATTTTCAATGAAGTGATGGTAGATGGATCGTTGAAATGTTGTTGCAGGAACACCGTGATTGCATGGAATTTCTTAAACAGGAACATGCCCGTAGAATTGAAGAATTGCAGTGCCAAATAAGGCTAGTGGTTGTTATTCATGAAGTAAACCTGTATTTTGATTCCCTCATATTTTCTCTCTGTATCATCATCCCTTATGCTCCTTGTGTATTATCATATTATACACCCTTGATATATGCTCTCGACATGCTTTATTCATTGTGCTAAATTACCTATGCAAAAGTGCTATGTCTATCTAATCTGTGAATCCTTTGATCCTTTGACCCTCTTTCCCCACATTTGGCATCTCCTACTTATTCTTGATTATGAGTGCATATGTCGTGGTTAGAGTCTACCAAACATGATGTGTTTGCTAACCAGCCTAACAGAATGGTGAGTATAAAACTTATAAGACAGTCAACCGAATCGTTTCTTTATTATTTGTGAGTAGTCTACATGACTAGAGGGGTCTCCATGACTAAAGAACTGTTGTGGGGGATCAGTATGAAGGCTCAGAAATTCTTATAGATTAGTGAAACAAGCTGGATAAGTTTTGACTCCTTGGAGATATTAGACAAAGAAAATAAAAACATAAGAATCCTCACAGGTATGGTATTGGGAAAATAGAAAAGAAATGCTGAATCAAGAATTCATGTCATGTTTTACAGATTTAGGCATGTTAAATGTTAGATTTGCAGTAGTGTGATTTTCTATCCTTTTATGAATTACAAAGTTCATTTAGATATGTAAGAAAGATGGAATAAATGTTTAGGCTTCAAACATCAAATGTTCAGATTTCAGATTACAACCCTATACTTATGAATACAAGAAGTTTATCTAAATGTATTTACAGTTTCAGAATAAAGGTATAGAGTTAAATATATTTTAGAACAACGAAGCCAAAGTATCGTTGCAAAACGTCATATAATTGTGGGGGATGTGGGGGGAGCTATATATCGTTGCAATCCACATTGTGGGGGGAGCTATATATCGTTGCAATCCACATTGTCTTCAATGTGGGGGAGCTATTATCTTCAATTTGATTGCAAAACGTCATATAATTGTGTAAATCGTGTTTGTATTAAATGATAAAGAAGCACAGAATATATGAGGAAAGTATACATGGGGATTAATTTACGGGGGACTTATATGAATTTCTTTCTACTTTTAAATGCACAATTTCTGAATTGGTTTTATTGTTTGCTGACTGAGGTAGTTTCTCTTGCTGTTAAACTAGACGATATGAGATTCAGAATGCAGAAAATGATGCAGCAATGAATCAAATGTGCCTAGAATTGGCTGATCATAGAAACCATGTGGAATTCTTAAAGAGAAGATTAGAAGAAGTTCCTTCAGAATTGGAATCCAGATGTGATGTCCCCTTAGCCTTGTGTTTAATCTGTTATTCTAAGACTTATATCTGTTGATGATAGCTTCTAAGCTATTCCCTCTCTTTCACAGATCATTATGAAATTCAGGGTTTGAGGGACTGTCTGATGGTTGAACAAGCAGAGAGGAATGAGTTAAACAAGAGGCTTGAGAAGTTAGAGAAAGAATGTAAGTATTTGGACTCAGAGAAAATGAATTCAGAAATATATTTGCATTTTGCTTGCACATATGGAAATTCTGCCGGTCTTTTTATATCTCGACTGAATAACATCTGTATAAGTATTTTGGACTGAGGCTTGTGAAACAACATGTTTTTCTTGTTTTGTTGCAGTGCTCATTAGAAGGTCGAACTTGTCTGAACATCAACGAGACTCTACTTCCCACCAGCACGTGGAAACACTCAAGCAAAAGGTTATGAAACTTAGGAAAGAGAATGAAACCCTGAAAAGGCAGCTACATTAGTCACTAAAGGGATGGATTAGTTTCCACTTTCGTTACATGGTTACATTACATTACAAAATCTAATTAGCCATGTTTCTTCCTTACCATTTATTGTCTGTTGAGGGACTATGTATACTGTTTATTTTTTTAACATATCTTTTCAGCAGTGCCAATATTCCGTATATCGTGTTATGTAGATTCTAAACAAGACCATGCATACAAGATTAATCCGTAGGGGTCAACCTGGCTAGTGTGTACAGTGGCTGGGGTAGGGTGGAGTTGAATGAGAGCAGACGTGTAGGGAGGGATGCCGGTGGAGACTAGATTTTTAAATTTTAGGGCTTCCCTGAGGAAATGTTTTTGTTTATGTGGATTGTGGAATACCATGCACAAACATCACGAAAGTGAAAACTTTGTGTATATAATAAGAGAACAATTCCTTGTACTCCCTCTATTATTACCATTTTATATTTCTACCTTATCACCATAATGTGCAAAACATCATCTTTTTTATTGAAAGCAATTACTATCACATCAACTTCATGAGGGACTTTTCTTAATCTGTATAATTTCTATGAGGGCAAATGGGAAAATTTTCTGAGTAATAAAATGATTTCATGCATTTCAATTCTAGCTCTACAAGAAATAAAAAATAAATGTAGTACTTCACTAGAAATAGATGGAGTAGAAGAATGAATCATTTGTAGAGGAGTATATAAAGTTAATGGGACACTAGTCAAACAACAAAGTAATGAGACAAAATTTGTTAAAAGATGAAATGTAGGTGCACCCTCAATTAGAACGCCCTCTTCGCGCGTTGTGCGAAGTATTTGATATATATTTAATACAATATTAGTGTTACATATTTAATATTTATTTTATTGTTAATATGTTTGATGTTATAGTGTGATCAAAATAAAATAGTTGAATATACAAAGTCTTAGACACAGTTATCATTAGCATTTGCGTAGATCAGTTCAAGCCAATTCAAATTAGTTCAGATAAATATATTATTATTCATTTCAGTTCAATTAAGTTTAATAATTTTTTCTTAAATGTCATTTTTTAACTATAGATTACAATTAAATATAACTTATTTTTTTTAAAATTCAGTTTAGATCAGTTCAATTAAATATATTTAAATGTTATTGAACTTAGTTGAACTGAAGGGTTTGGGACATGACCTGGTTCATCAAAAAAAAATTCCTGTTCCCAACTAATATTGATCCAAGCTATTTTCACCAACATATCCCATCTTGTAAACCCTGCTATAGTGTGTGCAGTTCAGTTCTTTTGGATGGAAATCTGAATCAAGCTTCATTACATCCTCAATAACCAAACATGAAGAAATCCCTTTTGCAAAAGATGATTCATACGGATTTGAAGAGCCATGCAAATTACTGCAATTACTTGTAAATGCAGGATTAATGGTGGTTCTTTGGCTTGAATAGTTAAAGAGAAGTACAGAGTTAGGCTGAGGGGGATCATGAGGAAATCCAGCAGATAGAATTGTGGGAGATATGAAATGAGATGTTGAAGACCTAGAACTGTGTGAAATAGTGACAAGTTTAGTGTTGTAATCAATGGAATAAACCTTGAAAAGACCAACTGTGGTTCTGAAGTATAACTTCTGAGCCTTGCAGAGAAGCATTTGGTTTAAAGGGAAGAAATAATTTTGGAATCTAATGCTGCCACAATAGCTAGTACTAATTGTTGTTTCCTTGGAGATGGATTTGGAAAACAACATGAGAAGTACACTAAAAAAGACATGAACAAGATGGAGTTTCTTCAACATCTTCATCTATGCTTTGCCTTCAAATTTTAAAAATATGCCATCTGCAAGACATAAAATCTGTTGATAATTAAAGTTGAATAGAGTACTCAAAAGGTTTACAAAATGAACACAGCCTTTCTTTTTGACATTTTGGTCTAATTATACCCTTCTTGATTCTTATTCTAGTGCAATGAGAAAATCTTGGATGAGACTTGTCCTTGTAGATACCAAAGGCCAAGGAAGTCTACCTATATAAATAAAGAGGAGCTTCCAAAATTTTGGGGGTCCTTTTGTAATTATTTTATATTCGGCGCCATAGTGTAAACACGCTAAAATACAGGGACTAAATTACAAAATAAACAAAATTCTAGTCTTTCTTTATTTCTTTAGTTCGTGTTTCCAGCGAACCCATCCTTTCCGGCAAGCCTCTCAAGTCACTCTCCGACATTCCGCCTCCTTCTTCTCCGGCTAATTGCAATCGATTCTTTAATCCCGGCCACTTGTAGTTTCAATTCTAATCGGATCTGGCAGATTGCGGAACTATATATGAATTGGAGGAAACTCAATATAATTCGTAAAAAAGTCAAATGATAACTGGAAAAGATCAAATAAAAGAACAAAAAGATCGAGTAATAAACATAGATAATCAAGTCATTGGTGTAAGGATCAAGCTCAAGTGATAACTGATAAAGATCAAAGAAAATATCAAAAAGATCAAGTAATAAACATAGATTACCAATTCATTATTGCAAAAGATCAAGAGATCAAGGTCAAGTGATAACTGAATAAGATCAAACAAAATATACAAAAGATCAAATAAAACTATACAAATAAAAAACTCAAATGATAACTGAAAAAGATCAAAGAAAAGAGAAAAAAGATCAAATAAAAAACATAGATAATCAAGTCATTACTGTAAAAAGATAACCGAAAAAGACCAAAAAGATTAAACAAGAAAAAGGTCAAGTAATAAAAATTAGGTAGTCACGTTATTAAGATCAAGCTCAAGACATTACCACAAGCTCAAGAAATAACTTTAAAAAATCATAAAAAAGATTAAAAAGATCAAACATAAAACTATACAAATAAAAAACTCAAACATAAAAAATCAAGTAATAAATATATACATACATGAATGATTCCCGGACAAAGGATTTTCCCTTTCCATCACTGCAAGCAACGATCCTCAGCCCATCGACCGACCACTGAACACCGGAGGGTAGGCGTGCTTGACGTAGACAGAAACTTGGAAGGGCGATCGAGGTAGCGGATGGCGATTGATCGGCCGCTGGTGTAGAGGATGGAATTAATTGGATTTGGCAGAACTTCGGCGACGGAGTTTCGAGATGAATAGAGAAAGAAAGAAAGAAATTGAATTTGTAACTAAGACCCTATATTTAAGCGCATTTTTCGTTTTACGCCTATAATTTCTAAAAAATTCCTATAGTCCCTTGTCTCTATAGAGACAGGTCTCAAATGAGAATTTGTATAGTGGAAATTGCAAAATTGACCAGATAATTTCTCAGTTTTTGCAGCATCATTCCTTTGATCACAATGCTTTTCAAGAGATCCTCTCAATGCGTTATCAAGAAAAGAAAGAAAAAAAGATACTCAATACATCATCCATCACTAAAAGTGGACAGTTGCTGCAATTTTTTTAAATATTGCAAGCAAACCCAAAAACAACACAATAAACGTGATTAGCTTAGTATTAATTACCAGTGATTTGGTAATATTAGCAGAGAAACAAAAGCACCAAGTCTGATTTGGACATCCGGTGAAACTATCAATATTGTTTCTAGTGTGGTCTCTCCACGCGGGCTTGATAATATATTTAGCTTGACAAATTTTGGATGCAATTTCCAGTGGATCAAGAGAAATGCTCAACGAAAGACATCTTTTGTGAATAGAAGCAGTTGTGCTGTTAAATTCAGGAAATCAAAAATGATTCCACAAACTTCAAAATAACTAAACACAAATAGCCATATCATTCATTGTATAAAGATCAGTGCCAGTCAAAAAATTATCATAAGAAAAGGTTGTGTCATAATGAAAAAGAACCTATGGGGGATTCGAACCCCTCATCATTGTGAGTTGCACAACGCTCTACCATTTGAGCTAATAGGTTTCACAGCGTTAAAAATGAACAAATTCATCATGTTAAATTCATCAAGAAAACTGACAGACAAAACCAAGAACATGTCCCACTCCTATCCAGACAAAGGCATCAAGAAAACAAAAGGAACAATCTAAACATAAGAACAAAAATATGAAAATCAGCAAAACACATGCACCACCAATAAAAACTATATAATCAGATTATCACTTTATTCCCTTAATAGTCCCAAAAATAATAAAGAAGAGTTTGAATAATACTATTCAGAACTTTTTGCACAAGTTTACAATGAATATAATTGATCTCTTCCTACCAAAAAAAAAAAATGGCAGCAACTAATTGATCTCTTCCTACCAAAAGTGTACTTAGTCATGAGCTAGGACTGATTAGATCTTCCCTTTACAATCATATTTCGACCTAATTTCAACAACTTAAAAATACAAACCTAGGCAACAGAACTGCACTCTTAAAACCTAGGCAATCAAAATTGCCCTTTATCATTTACGAATTGACCAATAGACTTACTATGGTAAACAGTTTATGAATCATAAATCCAACACAATAAAAATGATTCCTCAAATTTTGAGAACTCCGCGTGCCACTTATCATACAAATGAAAAGTTAATAACATTGCTATAAAATGCAAAGCGGGATTGAAAAAATTACAAAATACTTATTAGTATCTTTCACCACTCATTTTTAAATGGGTTCTTTCTTTGCAGAAATATATCAAGACTCAATGGGCATAACTCATATCTTTGAGTTCGTGTCAAATTAACTGATAGTAAGTTACAGCTCATATGCCAAATTAACCAAAATGTATGAGAATTTTAGGAATTATTTCAACTCCTAACTTCTTTGTATCACTTAGCTGAAAAATTAGGTCACGAAGGTTGCAGCCACCTCAATGATTCAATTATCAAGAAAATGTAACCCCAACCATGGTTTTTCAACCCACTTTTCAGAAAATCTAACATCAAAGCACACTCAGAGACACCGTCTCACCAGCAAAGCACACTACAAAATAAAAGAAATTTAGTCAAAAAAACCCGTGAAAACTTTTTGGAGAGGAGAGGAGATGATTTAGAATAGGCTAAAAATACCAAGAGATTTAGAGGAGAGGAGATGATTTAAGAATGACTGATATTGACTGACCAAAGGATCTCCCACAACAAACAACAAAAGAGAAGTAGAGAACAAACAACTATGTCCTACAGTATTAGATATAGAGAAACTGGAACAAGTAGAAAAACTTAAAAGTCCTTTTCATAGAAACCAGGTTTGTAGAGTCTAAATACCCTTCCCAATGTCCCTATAGGCTACCAACTGTCAAGCAAAATAAAGCAATCCTAATTACCATCAGCAAGAAACATCTTACAGTAGCACGTGATAATATAGTAGGATGCAGAGAATTAAATCTAGAAAGGGGGCATCCTTCAGATGTTATACATATCCCCAGTATTGACTGTGTGAAAGACCGATTTTAAGAAAAACACAGGAAAAATAATGAATACTTGATAATTACCAGGAGGAGGTTTCGAGTCGGAAGGAAGCTTGACGAGCGACTGCTTCTTCTCCTGTACAAACTTCTTACCTTTTCTGGCGGGATCTGCCGGAACGGGATCCGCCGTGACAGTGACAGAGGCCTTGGCGAGCAGATGGGATAGGTCAGTAACATTTTCCAAATGACCTAATTATGAAGGATAGGTACATAAATAACAGTGTAGACACACAAGACCAAACATCAATTACATGCGTTCTTAAAGGACCCGTGCAAAACATACTAAGAAGAGACATCACAAAAGTTATCGTAATTTAAACAAAATGAAACCAAGGTATCAGGAGAACATACATTCTCAATGTTCTCTGTAATGGCATACTTGCAGCTCAGATTATGCCTTTTTAGTTATAACCAAAAGGTCACTTTTGCTGCAAATAAGAACAAGAGACAACATGGAATGAGGTTCCACCAAACCAGAGTAAATATCATGAGACAAAACATTAGAAAATTAGTAAAAAATCACAGTCATCAGCAACAACACTCTTAATATCTACTCATAGTCATAATATGTAACTAAATCTCAACTACTGAAAAATATTCCCAAACATTCTCAGGATGCTAATTCAAAATTGAATATAATTTAAGATTAGTATATATTGGTAAATGATTTCGTGTTTTAGGCTGCAAATAAGCAAAATACAGATGGCAAATAGCAAGCCCCAAAAATTTCCATGAGAAATACTTTTAGTGGGGAAATAGCAACTGTTCATGACTCAGAAGTCAGTCAAGTCGTTGCATGACCCACTCATCAATTAATTTGAGGCATAAAGATTTAAACATGAATTTCTTTGGTTAAATGGACTATCATCAGTGGGCATTACGTGGACAAACATGATCCAAAACTTTAATAACAAACAACAATATCCGATCAAAAACTAAAACAACAATAACTTTCTATATGTAAAGCTTCACTTATACCTTCAAAAAAAAAAAACACTTACCAGAGGCTTAATAAGGTAAAAAACTGCACATAAACAAGGATAATGAGGGCTGCTCCCTGACTCGGTGACTCCCCCTTTAGAACAGAATAAAAAACACCCGCTGACAACATTTTTTGAAATACAAAATTACCAGAGATAAGTCAAAGATGGAGAAGTTGATATGATAGCTCAAGTAATTACATTTTATAAAGTCTCATGTAGGAATTTACTTACTTTTAGGAGATCAACACCACCTGCATCAAGGCTAGGCACCACATTTGCTAAATCCTACAGAATGAAGAAACCATCAGATATCCACTTAAATTTAGATATCCAATAACTACAGCAATCCATGCTAGAGTTAGTACGTGCGCGAGGGCCACAGTGGAGCAGTAAACAAACAACTAACAGAGTAAAGATAGAAAACTTGCATGATTAGTAAGAGCCATGCCACTTAAGGCTGCAGTTTACATGCTAGAACCCAACAACCAATCACCCCATATGCCACCCTTCCACGAGGATCAAATATGCACGGGACATTGGGAGAATTAGTAGGAAGAGCTGCATCCCTGCAAGTTTAAAAACATAAAGTTGAATTTCCTAAATACAGCTAAAGTGATTTCTACCAGGTTATTACACCAGAGAGTTATATTCAAGCAACACAGTATTTGCAATTTTGCACTGAGATATAGAAATTTTCTGATTCATTCAGTAACCTCTTTCATGTATTAAACTCCCACTTATTCGAAAAGGATAAGAAACGAAAGATCACAGGCTCAATATTTCAAAAAAAAAGGGAAAAAAATTATCAACTTGGTCAGAGGACATTTGAGGCCGAGGGGGGTTCATACCATTTAAAATGAAGCGTTGCAAATGTAACATCACTAACTTGGTCCTTTTGGGGTTTTTTTTTCATCAAATCATCTAGCATTTATCTTCTCTTCATAACAGAAATTACAAGAGTCTATCTAGACATTCTCTCATTACCTGTTTATCCTTGTGTTCCACTTATTCCCATTTTAACTACAAAATTTCACAAGAAATAATGCAAAGAAAGTGTCACCTTTTACCATAACTGCAATCGAGTGTAAATAGGTTTCGGCATCGAGCTTCTTGGAATTCCTAGAGCAGACTCAACTCCAGCCAGCATAGCTCCCTTCACCTTCTCAGCTGTGGCAGTTGGAATGCTCTCTTGACAATTATAAGATCACCGCAAAATACATAACAGCAATTAATTTTTTGATTAAAACTTCGGGTCTTACAATCTGCAGAAGTTTATGCCTTTCTTACTCAGTACGAAAACAATCAAATACAGAGAAACAGTTAAATATCACCCAAAAAAGGAAGAAAAAAGACTATCTTGGCAAACTAAATTTCTGATATCGATTATAATGGAGAGAGATACCTTTTGGGATATCGGCAATATGCACCGCCGGAGAATCTCAGGAGCTCTGCTTCGAAATCGGGAATACAGAAGAGAATTGGGGTGTTAAAGGTGATATTATGGGTGTTAATTCGACTTCGATTCTCTAACCACCGATCACGCTATCAACTGCTCCGATCTGCACCCCTTGTGCCGGAACTGAAGCAGGCGGTTAGGCGATTCAATGTCGACGGTCCCCTTGTTGATCGCCGCGCAAATCACGCTGTTATTATCCGGCAAAAAAATAACATTGATTCACGCTATAAATGGAATTCACGCTACAGAATCAGAGAAGGATTGAAATTCAAAGAAAAGCAGGATAACAAGGGGAGCAACCAAAACGATGTCGTTTCGGAAACGGGGGTTTAAATAAAAAAGGAAAATCTGAGAGTGGAGAAATCGAGAAACAACCCAATAACTATTAGATATTAATCTAGGATAAGTAGATGTCCAAAATTATAATAGGAAGTGTTTGGTGCCAAGTATTTTACTCATTGTCGTTGAGTTTTAGGACAATGTAGCCAACTTGAAGAGAAAATGGAGCAGCATATGTGAGGAGCTCCACCCACAGAGACATGATGAAGATAATGCAAGGCAAGGCTTCTTTGTGAAAAACTATTACAGCTTTGGCAGCAGTTTCCTGGATGGCCAGTCAATTTCATTTGCTCATAACAGTTTCCCGAAGAATAAACAGTGTGCGAATTCCGTGCCTCGATTCAGAAGGCGGAATTCATGCAACATTGAATTCAATCGTGATTCACCGAATCCGGACTCTCTCAAACACAGCAGAGATGATCAAAATGTGAGGACCAAATTGTCCCTGGGGAATTCTGCGGCTGCAGATGAATCAATCGAAGAATTAGTTATGTGTAATCTGTTGCAAGAATATGTAGCAGCATTCCTACTGTTGTTCAAGCCTTGATGAGGTCATAAGAAATGAAGAGAGATACTTGGTTTTTGATTCAAGGGGGTGACACAATAGGCAAGAGAAGATTGGCCCGAGGAATTGCGGTATGGAATGAGAACAATGTGCAAGAATGTAGAGGGGAAATCTTGCCATCCTATTTTCATACTGACAAAATCCGATGATAATGCATCATCGGATTCGGTACTTCAGATGGAAATTCTTGTTTCAAAAGTAGTCTCATCAGCAACAGTTATCGCGGACTCGCCTATCCAGAACAAGATTCAAACAAAAGAGGAGTGCCTTGATCTTAACATGAAAACTGATGAGGAAGAGTGTGGAGATGAGCACAACTCCCTTAGTTTGCTGCACCTGATCAAGAACCGTTTGGTTTTCAACCGAGATCCAGGACAGGATAAGAAAATCAGGGAAATGTTCTTGTCCAACATCAGAGCATCGTTTAAGCAAGATTTCGGGACACGAAACCTGGATTACTTTAGTGTGCAAGAAAAAGTGGTAGATGAGATTTCTCTTGGCTCTGCAACATTCCTTCACAGTGTGTTCCAAGAATGGCTGAAGCACGCATTCCAATCGACCTTGAAAGGCATCAGCAAAGAAGGGAGTGTAAAGTTTAAGATTAGGCTGTGTGTTAGGGGCAACGAAGGGGGTGATCCAGCTACTGGTTTCAAAGGTTCTTGTCTTCCCATGCATATTCCTGTTATATGCATAGATATCCTTCTGATCTAAGAACATGATCTTTTGTTTCGCTTTTGTATTGCAAGTCGTATTGACTATAAGTTCTGCAACTTATTATTGTGTTCCTTCGGGCACACAGCCTTTGGGCAACGCTGGCCTTTGTGCGGGTAACTAATTGCTTTCGACAACTTTTGTACTGATACTTTATTCGGGTTGAAGAGCCGTCAATAATCCTCTGCGATGATTTCAATTTGTTGAACAAAAAGAAACTTATTGTTGATTTAATCTATTCCCATTTCCATTTTCACTTCAGTAGCACAGCAGCAGTCGCATGTCTTGGCAAAGGCACAAGTAGTGTGGCATCAATTCCGGTACTGTCGGATTGAATCGGTTGAGTCTAGATTATTTCAGGTCAAGTTGCACCAGGTCAGGCGGATTACTATTGGGTCAGTTTATTGTGGTGTATGTTTATTTTAGGATCAGATCCGTTTTCGGGTTACAATCTTAACGGGGACGGAGGGAGTATAATTAAATTAAAATCTCGAATGTACATGAAAAAAGGCCAACAAACAGGAATCACGGTTTAGCTTTTCTTCTCAACCAATATTTCCACTTATCAGAAAATACAAATGTTACAAGGCTTACAAAAGTAGAGTACTAGCTAATCAGTAAAAGAATGGAGGAATTATTAAGATTTACAAAGCAGGGGTGAAAACAAAGGCGGCCTAATATACAAAGAATGTGATCTAATCTACATCTGTTCTATACGCAGGCTTCCCTAAAACATATACAACAGGGTAAGGATTATCTCACCCATTCTGCTCAACAGATTATTGCAGACAAACATTTCCAAAATTAAAGGAAAATAACAATTAAAGTCAGTTAGGAGGTGGAAGATGCAGACTCTAAAAGCACAGCACCATTTGAAGAATCTACATTTGTTTCCAGAATTAGCATAGGCTGCAGCCTTTTTTCCACTGCATTGCTCTGTAAATGGAGCTCATCCAAGATCATCAAGAATGCAGCCTTACAAGTTTCCTCATCCCGGAAAGCCAGTGTCCACCTCCCATCTACAAAAGCTCTTGTCTTGACTTTTCCAGGATTGGCACGGTTGGCAGTGTCACCAAAAGGTAAAGATGAAGGACGTATCCGGAGATGCAACCATTTTGGATGTTTATCATCTACTCTGGGCTAAAATCAAGGAGAAGAAAGAAATCAGAGATTACATGCTTCATTTCATTAAAAGACCAATTTAAACTTAATGGATATTTCTTCTCATTAATTCACCTGATAAACAAACTAAACTAAATATTTGAATATTTATTCAAAAAAAAAAAAAAAAAATTCAATATGAGACAGAACTAAAGCCAATTACACGTGTAAGTTGCATACTAATTGGTTAAGTAAAAGATCATCATCAAATACTAGTCATTCATAATGAGATTCCTAGGTGGGTATTATAATTTTGCCTTTCCTTCGGTTGGGGTCCGATCAATTGTTCCTCATAATTTTCCACAGTCTTAATACTACATAGGAGTATCTTTTTAATTAGCACAGAAAATCAAATCCTAGAGTTAGAATTATAAGTTTTCAATAAATGGAAAATATGCAAATGTTCACGCAATATCCCATCAGCGTATTAGACCAAGTCACCCCCTACTTGGAAGTCAATCCATCATGTACGACTTGTACTTGTTCATAACACAGACTTTGTGAACTGGACCAGAACTTCCACAAACCAAATAGTTTAATTACTAAACATGAGAACTTTTGTAGTCCATAACAAACCAAGTAGTAGAAGTAGACAATGTATACTTACATTACATCCAGCTAAGGGTGCCACAACTCGAACTATACCATAACTTGGCCGCACAGGTAATTCTTCTGCGAGTAAAATCCATCCTGAGATTCCTAAAGAAATAGCCAGAAAGCAAAAATGGCGCTCTTTTCCTCTTTCAAATGCGATTCTACAAGGTAATGCATCACCTAGCCATCACCAAGAGCAGATAGATATAATTAGCATTCAATGAAACAAAACAGTACAACATCCATGAGTTCTCAATGCATGTCCATGCATAAATAGACACTACTAAAAATATAATTCTGTGGATGTGTGTATCTCTCAAAGACGCATTATAGAAGTAGAGACAAAGGAACGAAACACTAACCAAGGTTTACTTCGGAGCTTGGTTTTGGACCCAAACTAATAATACCAGCCTGTCTAGCTCGAATGTTGTCCGTGAGATCTGTTTGAGCATATACAGGAGGTTGCTCTGGTATCACATTACCGAGTGAGAAAATATGTAGTTGGTGTAAGAGTACAAAGACCTAAAGAGATGGATAAATATCAATAAAATGGGGGTGCAAACATCATAGATTTTGCAAATTAGTAAGAACTTGGGATTTCCCATTAGAAATGGGCAATGATACCAATACCATCTCAACGAATAAAATGAAAATTCATATCAGCTCGTAGTACTACCTTGACCACCTCGCAGATTCTTTCACCAGCATAAAATGATGAATCACTCGGGAAAACCTCTGCCAAGAGAAGAATACGTATGAAATATGCATATAAAGTGATGAAACAAAATATATATATATATATATATATATATATATATCCTCGTACAGTCACTAAACTTATCCAGATAAGCCAGCATCTAAATGGTATAGAGTGTCCATTTGATTTAGATGTTTTTGACGTCAATGCTTTTGTGGATTAGAGTATTGGAAAACTCTGAATAGGAAGGAAAAAGAGGGTACTAGAATTGTGATTTTAAAGATTAGTGTTTGAACAAATGTGATTGACAGTGTGTCCATTCAAATGTTTTCTCTGCATATACTTACTTATTCTGCCTAGTTTAGCGTGTACACATTAAATTTTAAAAATTAAACCCTCTTTTTCCATCCAATTCAGAGTTTTCCAATACTCAGATCCACAAAACTCGTATTGTTATTCGCAAATGCATTAAATTACTTAGTCTAACCAAGCCTAGTACATTGAGACCCCTTAGTTTACAACTGCAGCCATTTTTCCCAGTGGTTAACAAAAGGCAGCTCAGAAAAAAGGGTTAAATTAAAAAGAAAGATACTACACACCTTCTGAATTTGACTTATATGGTGTCAAGAGGATACATTTTGGATCTTTACGAGGGGATGAAGCTTCAATCACTACAAGTATTGCGTTCCAACCATTAGTCAAAGCACATCATGACAATAATTTTCAACTTAAGAGCCCTAGGGACAATTTACCTCTCTTGCACCTGCTCCATTCATCACATAGAAGTGATATAACCATATCAGGCCAGGTTCCTTTTGTCTCATCAAGAACCCGTTTACAACAATTCTTTAACGATACCTGTGCAGCAAAAGAAATTTGGCGTCAACATATGGGGATAAGGTCCACATCATTGCGTGTACCAGTTTGAAATTAATGAAGCCCAAAGGGTATTTGAATGATTTTGATTCCCATAAACCAAACATCCCTTATAGAGAGGATACAATAAGAGTATCAAACAACCCACTATTGTTAGAATACCAAACACCACACTCTTTCCTAATGATGTTATGCAGAAACTGTACAAACCCAAAAAGCCCCTCAGAAGTACTATGTTACCACAGTTATTGGTAATCAAAGATAGTTTTCACAAGGGACATAAGACTCATAACTCAAAACACCAGAAACTTATAAACATTGGATCAGGAAGCCCCCTAAAAGTATTGTTCTACTACGGTTGATGGTAGTTGAAGATCACTTTCAAAGGCTATTGGAAGCGAATTAAGAGCCATAATCCAGTAAACAAAAAGACCTCAAGAAGCATGTAAGCTTTCTCAATAGTAACCTACACTGAGGGACTCAAGGTGACGGCTGTTGAATTCTCTTTCGCTGTAAGGAAGCAACTGGCGCAGAAGCCAACCACCATCCCATAATGTTTCTGCAGAAATATTGGACCTGCTGAAAAGACTGACCAATGCATCGAGCACCTACCATGAAAGGAATTTGATAGCTTGAGTTTAAATTTTAACAAGTGAAAAAGGAAGTGCGGTGGGGTTTGAATAAAAATACACAGCAGCAGATAGACGACAGAACCAAACATATTTTTGATATGTAATTACAGAGAAATTTCTGTAATTTTTCTATTCAGTTTATTGCAAGAACATACAGGAAGGGAATAATCATATACAGTTTATATCTCAATCTATTAATTCATTCCTAAATCCAAGCATTCCAGAAATATCACTTACAGTATTGAGCTGGTTTAGAATATGCAGCACTCCTTTCGATAAACTGAAGAAAATTTAAAACTCTCTTTCTATCAGCTATATTTGAAGCGGCACAATGTAGCATAGTATTCTAGAAAACACATTCCCATTCCTCATCTAAGTAGACCTGAGATATATCTTCTTCTTTTTTGTTTTCCTTCTTTTAATTTTATCTGCACCATAAATCAAAGTTCCAGTGCTCTTTCAAAGTCGTTCATTAGTTAACATTAATTTGATCCCTGGTTTTTTTATCTCAAATATATCTTTCAACTATTCCTCCACAGTTTTCTTAATGTATTCTTTCTTATATGGATGCCTCAACATTCTTGTCACTCAGTGTGTTAGGGTGGTGATCAAAAAGAATTTCCCGTAATAACCAGTTTCTTCAATTTTCACCCAATGATGTAACAATTATCCCACTCTGGGATGACAATATTGACATATTTCACATATGTATTAAGCCGAGATGTATTGTTTCATGCATTTTGATAAAGATTATTACAATTTCTTTGAGATCTTCCTCTGACTGGTTGTATTTGTGCTACTATTTTTTTGTTTTCTACACAGCGTACTGGGTATCTAGGTCTCCCACATTCACATTCCAAACCATGTCACATATTTTGCCTCTGTTCTACAACCTCCAACAGGTATTCTATTCGATTAAATCACTCATCCACTTCCTTTTACCCTCCTTTTTTTGTTCATGTTCACATCAAGTCACCGAACCCTCTCACCCAAAAAATATCACTACTATAATAATAAAGGTGATATCATCTTACTTTTGAAGGTTTTATGGCTAATGCATAGCCTACACTTCTCATAATCACATTAATTAAAGGTTGCACATTTACCAATCTTGAGGATAGGTACATTGATTTCACGACATCGAGGACTAAAGCTATCAAACTTTGAAGCCTAAAACTTCATTGTCTAAAAATATTAGGAAAACTATGCTTAAAACTAAGAGCCAGACTACCATCCACTCTGAAAATGCTTCTAACAGAGATTAACATCACATGAAAACTTAAAAGAATCAAGGAAGCATATAAAAGAAGCTAAGGAGCATAAGAAAAATGTATTATCCCAATTTAGAGGGATCGTACTTCAGATCTATGTGATTGAGGACTAGCTCCAGCCTCTTGCATTACACACGAAACACCATATTCATCCTGTTAAATAAAATAACGTCAATTTCAACATTGCTGAAATGCTTAGTTCTAAATATATATACTAGAGGAAATAAGAGCATCGAATTTCAAAAAACAAAAATGTAGAAAGCTCAATCCAGCAAAGATTCCCAGAATAGATGTAGTTTTGGATGCTCATTTGACTGGCACCCATCTCTCTAACTTGCTTGAGGAAAAGATAAGGCATATTTTTTTCTGACTTGCCTTGTTATAGCAATTTATAAACCTCAACAGCATATCAGTGCATTTTCAGTTTAGCTAGAAGCCCTACTTTAGAAAGATAAGGCAGCAGTCACATACTCACGGGAATAACTTCAAAATTTATTCTATAGGAAAAAGGTGCTAGGTTTCTTATAACAACATATAATCAATGCTTTCAAAGAAGTCGAACTGAAAAGGACAATGATGAGTTCAGGAGATGTATATTAAGTTGTCAGTGGAACTGACCTTTAGCTTCTGGGCATAGCTATCAAGTTCACAACCACTTTCCTCATTCGCAGCATTGAATCTTGAAGAAAAAAGTTGTTCTTCTTCAGATACCTCACCAACTAATGCTTGCTGTACCAAAAATTAAAGTTTATCGGTCCATGAAAAAGGGAAGGGAAAGTGAAAAAAACATATCAATAATTCTCTCCACGGCTTGCCAGAAACTCCTTTTAAAACTTGAAATTGAATGAACCAAAAAGGATGAAATTGAGAATGACATCTAATGATTGTCGTCAATCCTAGAAGCCTAGAAGGTCAATATATCCCAGTCTTAGGGAAAGCGGGCCCCCTCCTCCCAAAGACAACACACATCCCCCCCAAAAGAGGCAGAATATGCTTTAAAACTTCAAGATAACAAGTATAAAGCAAACATCAATATGCTGTACCAGCAGTAGTTTCTTGTGCTGTTTTCTTTGTGGAAGGATACCAAGGGCATCTAGCATCGATTCATCCAACTCTGCAGGCATAGCCATGAATAAGGACATATGCAACAATATAACTAACAGCAGATAGGGCTAGGAATATAACCTTTAGTTTGTAGTAGTGTAGCTAGTACACTAAGGGAACCTGATGCTTGAACATCATCACCATGAGTAACAAAAGAGAGCAAGGCTTCCCTGTCAAAAGAAATTATTTAAATCAAATACACATGTATACTATAATTGATGATTTTATATGGAGGTTTACACCAAAATTTGTCCAAACAAGTCACACAAATATCCATTCCATTGTTTTTTTTTTATTACTTTACGTAAATCCTTTCATTTGAACATGTCTATCTGAAGATGAAAAACCTAAGCTATTGGGTGATTGTTAAAACGATCAAATTTCAATGTGGAACCAAAAAATTCCTTATACCAGCTTTATGGCAAAAACTTGACATTTAATTTTAATTCGTCTGCAAATTATTTTACACAGAAATTGCGACTAAACTTTAATATACTGTATTTAAATATAATAACTACCAAAAATTTCATACAAATACATTTTAAGGCCTGAAACATGCAAATAAAATTTGATTCCCGCTACAGAATCTAGAATTTAGGTACAAGGATAATGTATCAAAATCTAAAATCAATGTTTTGTAATTTTTCCTATCCCACGATCAAATTTTCCAAACTGGCAGCATCACCAACAGTTCAAAGAGAAAGATTTGATAGAAACAAGAGCATGCACTAGAGCAGAGTAAATTTTAGAAAAGTAGTTTACACTGCAAGGCAAATTATGTGACAGATGCATACAACAGCCACTCTATGAATAGCGAGCCTGCAGAAAACAGCTAGTGGATAGATCTCAATGAGGTCATTTGAGCTATTTATAATCACCTTAAGTTATACGACACGTCCTTTCCATTGGGACATGCAACTGAATCAGAATGCCCGATTGAATATCCATTAAGCTCAGCTTTGGATCCTGGTGTGAAACACTCTATATGACAGAGAAGGGCCGAAGCAACAATATTTGCTAGATCTTTGATCTTAACAATGCGCAGGATGCAACAAAGTAAATATAAAGAGCTGGCAATACCAATTACAGTACCCTGAAATAAAGACCACAATAGATATTTACACAAAAAATGGATAAGTAAAAAAAAAAAAGTGCTCCCACCATCCAGACCAAAGGTTCTTAAATCTTAGTTACTAGATTCGGCTAGCTATGAGTCTATGAACATTAAATCGGACTGATAGTTCAGAATATTATCATGAGGGATCTTGCTAGATTCTTTGCACAGTAAATGATGATTTAAATGGTAAAACATGTTTATTGGGACTGAAAAACAAATGTAAGAACCTTGTGTTGGGATGGAGGTAGTATACAAATAATAACCAGCTGGAGTTATCCTCCTCTATTACCATTCTCAATGAAGGAAAGATCAGGGGGAATATCAAGAGCTTCAAAATGCTGTCCGTTATTAACTTCCCAACATCTGGAATCCCAGCAGAGATAATATCACTGAAGTAATAAAGATTGTCCTCAATCTCCTCTACAGAAGACAGAATTAATCTCCTTGAATCTAAACCAGGATTCCTGTTATAAAATCCAGATAGAGTTAATCAGAGAATTTTAAGTTATTTTTAAACAAAAACAGAAGGGGGAAATAACATACGTAGCACAATTCGACACCAGTTGACTTAAGTTGATGCACTGCTCTCGGAAGAATTTGACCAAGTTCAAAAAGTAATCTTCAAGAGGATCGCTAGACACATATCTGTTAACAGCTTCATCTCCAACTGCACGGTGCAGGCCATGCAAACATTATTCAATAAGACCATCAAGAGGTTTTACAATGAGAATGGACAGCAACTCACCATGGTAAACATTTAAAGTCAATGCACGTACTGCAATACGAATCATCCTTTCCTCGTGAAAAGCAAATTTTATTGCCTCAACATACAGTGGGAAGGAGATCACTTCATCCTGTATTTACAAAAAGCAGTGAAAGCAGAACTCGAATCAAGACAGGGAAAGATCCAGATGGTTTTAGATGCAGAAAATTAAAAGATGATTTAACTGGCCACCCCCAGACAAGAGTCATGTGTGTGTGAAAACCATAGGTGTACCATACCCTCTTTATAAATATATTCAAGCATGAATGGCCTTTACAATCCTCTAACCAAGTAGGGAACTAATGAGATAGCAACTACTCATCACCAAAATAATGGATGAGACACTGCATTTATTCTCTAATTACTTTTCTAGAGAGTCTGATCTTAACATGATGGTCCCAGCCTTCATAATATAATAATTAAGGGAAAATGAACCTTAACAAGAACAATTACATACAATTGTCATAAAATAAATAACTTACATCATCCGTCTTTACCAGCAATGAAATTGTATTCTTGTTTAGCTTTCCACTTATTGCTCTAGTAAATATAAAAATAAAACAAAAATAGGTAAGGGGAAATTAGAAAAAGATGGAATTTAGAATTTAGCAAAGCTAAGAAAGGCATAAGAGGTGACAAACCTCAGGAACAATATGTAGTATGACAACAACTCGTCGTTTTGGAAGTCAAAGGAATATGTTATAAGGTAGTTAATATGCTCATTACTGAACATATAATCTGCAAAGTTGAGCAAAGCATATAAGATCATATAAGTCCTATTTTATAGTACTTTAGACTATAACTTGCAGAACTTACATATGGAGTGATCGTTTCTTAGGTTTTGGATCATAATGCTCATGGTCTGCAATATCTGGAGAGAAACACTCAAAGTCCTACTGGCTTTTAATATGCGTACGAGTACCCCCATGACCTGCTTCTCCATAAAAAAACTGCAAACACACACCATATAAACACAATCATGTGGGGCCTATGAGAGCAATGCATAAAGAAAAGAAATGGAAATTCAAAACCGCACTCGAAAAAGGCTGGGTCGTTTTGGTCCCCATAGATTACTATCTCTGAAATCGATCGCAATGCCTCAATCACAAAGTCCTGAAACAAACAAAAATAAGTAACTGCGCTGGACTGTAATACTACCCAAAATTTGATATTAGAACAAAGAGGATGAGCTACCTTGTTAACATCATTAACTATTTGAACCTTCATTAGTTGATCAGTGAGATATCTGCACAAGTAGTATACAAACGAATTAATAACAACAGACAATCTCACTACTCGTCTTCTTCTTACCAAATCAACAATAACATTAGTTTATCAAAAAAAACATAAGTAACAAAACGTTAGACTCCACTGACTGAAAAGTAATGAACCCATACCTGAGTTCATCCAAAGAGAAACGATCTCTGGATCTCCAGAATGATAACCACATGCTCTTCTTTCAGAATCTCACCTTTAGATCATCAAAGTTCATTCTCCCAACCAAACCCCGCGATTTGGCATACCTCAATTCTGACAATTGATCAGGGTTCTAGGCGGCTGATGATCATCAATTTGTTCCAGGATTCAAAAGTGATGAACTTGAGAATTATAAAACGAGAAATTAGAAACGGATAGTTTGTGTTTATGTCGGAAGAAGAGGAAGGAGAAGGTTAGAGGCGAGCTGGCAATTTTGATTCCTTTCCCTGACCCGGTAACACCGTAAACCAATTACTACGTTACTCTCACGGGCTTGAGTCAGCTGTTCATTCGTGTAAACCCGGACCGGATTGGACCGGAATTGAAATCTTGAATAGTATAGACCGGATTGGTATGATATGAACACTTTAGTCCTATCTAAAATGTACAGATTGGTAGGACATTTAATTTGACCAAAAAATATATTTATCCAAACAAATTATTTCGATAGTAAATAAATTATATAAATTTACTTTTACACATAAAATTGTATGCTTTTAAAAACTGAATTTTCAAAAATTGTACTTTGCAAAAGTACCAACTATGGTAAAGATTTTTATAAACTCATAAGACGATCATATTCTAACGGAGGCCCGCTCTCTCTCCTTTAAACCCTCTCTTCGTGGCCGCCGCCGTTCCTCTTTTCCTCTTTGATTTTCTTCCACATCTTCCCATAATGGGGAGATGGGGAAGCAATGGTTCTTCTCTTTTTTGATTTACGGTGTAATAAGTGTGCCTAATCCACAAAATAAGAGTTCTTCGATTAGATCTTGATTTATATCGAAGTTTTTTTCTCGATCTAGTTTTAAAGGTCGTGTTTTTTATTTGTTTTATTGTTCTCGATCCGATTGTACGCGTCGGGTCGTGCTTCCGCTTCGTGATTTGGGGGTTTCAAGGTGCTTGCAGTTTGAAAAACCTAGATCATGTTTTGGATCAAGTGGTGTTGCGGTTGTAGCAGATCCCTGATTAGCGCAGTAATTGATGCGGTATGCGCTCTTCTCTGCCAAGCGGATGTGATTTTCACAGTTTCAAGATAATATCCCTGAGGGCGGTATTACATTTTTTTATTGGATATCTTAAGTTGTAATAGTACAGACATAATTAGTCTGGTTGTCATATAGTTCGGTTATTCTGTGATAGACTAGTCGAATTGGATGTCAATTCCACTCATTGTAATCGCTTCTGGGCATTTCCCAGAACCTTGAATGATTTTCTTCAAAAAAAAAATTATATTCTAGCGGAGGCAGGCAGTGGTGAGTGGTGATAAAGGAAGTCTCTAGCGGTCATTTTTAATCTTAGTTGGTGAGGCACGTAATTCAAATAGCCTCATAGAATAAATAGTTTGTTAGAAAGATTGTTTAATTATGATCGAGAACTTGATTATTGAAATTTAAGGACTAGTTGATGAAAAGATGTTATGTTTTAAATATGCCTCAAACCTGTAGTGCTACATTTTTTTTGTGTCATATTCCAATGTTCCCCACATTGTAAAATGATAAATTATTTTTCTTTCAATAAAATATAATACG
Organism: Cruciata laevipes; assembly: GCA_963678965.1. Taxonomy (NCBI): domain Eukaryota; kingdom Viridiplantae; phylum Streptophyta; class Magnoliopsida; order Gentianales; family Rubiaceae; genus Cruciata; species Cruciata laevipes. Next base: position 13,570,560 of record OY787632.1, on the reverse strand, counting down.
AATTCACTTACAAGATAACATTGTCGCATATGAGAAAATAGCCAAAATAAAATACAATTTTTTAAGGTGTAAACAAAAAGTAATCAACTCTAGATATCTAACTATATATATGAAAACAAATTTTTTAAACAAAAATATACTTCAAATGCTGACATGTGGCATGTCACATCATTAGACACCTCATGTACACATAAGCACTTGGCTCACCCCATTATTTACCTAACTTAATTTTGTATTTAGAGTTTCTTTTAAAAAAATTTAAACATTCATTGATCTCCTGCTCTTCCTCCATAAAACTTTCAAAATATTCACTAATCTCCTGCTCTTCTTCTTCCTCCATAAAAAACTTTCATTCAAACCTCTCTCACACCTCCTCCTCTTCCTCCTCTCCTTCTTCAATTAAGAATGCATTTTCATCATTCATTAAAGGCGTTTAATACCTTAATAATTCTCTCATCTTCCTCTTTTCAATTAATAACCTCATAATTTGTTACTAAATCAATTTATTTTTACAATATAAGTTATACAATTGCAATTCACATCATTTATGAAATTGTAGAGTAACTTTTCATATTCTAGAGGGTTCTTGGTATCTCATTAAACTATAAATAGGACTTAAAATCTCACTTCTTCTCATCAATTATTAGCAAAGGTAAACTATTTCTTTCAAAACCCTTCAAAACCAAACGGCTAAATTTATGTATCTTACTTCCTTCCGATTGAAGTACATGTATTAATTACATATTATTTATTACAAATGTTCACAAAATTTTGTATCATGAAAATTGGGCGGGCGCGGCCTACCAACACTAGTATTATGATATACATCTGACTAACCTTACCTCTATTATATGATATATCCACAATATACTCCATTTGATTTTTTTTAATAACGTCACACTAAGTTCTTTTGGGAAAGTTCTCTAATTCATTCACTCATTTTACTTTTCTCCTTTCAACACACAATCTCCATATCATTCAATCTTCTTTTTGTCTTCAAACTTGTGTAAAAAATAAGAGAACCACTAAAGTTTTCAAAAAAAAAAGAACCACTAAAAGAAAATTGGAAGGAGTACCAAGAGGACTCAACCAACTTTAGGACCTGCTACTAGGTTTCAAACTGCTCCGGTTAGCATAGTCCAATTGTTACTTGAAGGTATTGCAACATTACACTATGTAAGGATGAAGAAATCGCACTTGTTCTTATCTCTACAAAATGAATTTAATTTCAATGTAAGGATGTAAGGTTTGTCGCTATCAAACAAGCACTCAAGAGTTACGACAGGTACATTGTATCTGTTTTCTCCAACTTGTCGGAAAATAGAGCAGCCACATTCATCCTCTTACCACTGCAGATATTTCTAACTTAAGTGTTCGCCTTAGAAACATCAATACCATCTCAATTTTTACAAAAGTAACTTCATCTGATCTAATCAAATCAGGATTCCAGATACCATAAATGTGCGGCTTAAATACATGTAAATAGATCGTCAATGGGTAATGGCAACAGACTTGTGAGAATTCTTTACAACTACAACATACTGGCACAAACTAGTAAACACGTTTATGAAATATCTAATTTACCCAATTAAGAAGTTAAAATAACATGCTAGACAACCAAGCTGACAACATGCAAGAGTTAGGCCAGAAAGGAGTTTATGGCCACGACATCAAATGAATAAGCATCTCTCACAACATAGATCTAGGTGGTATCGAATCATCACCAAAGACGATCACCGCATGTAATCAAATTAAAGACTAATATAAACCAACATATACTGAAATTACATGCAGCAGCTAAAATAGTCAGCTAACATTAAGGAGCAAATATAACAGTACGCAAAAGCAAACAAACGATAATGAGCATTTCAAAATGAAATGACAGCTTGCTAAGATAACGTAGTTTTAGAACATAACACCAGCCAAGACATGCAACCATCATAGGCATAATTCATTGCACCTTGATCATATCTAAATTGAAACTAGGAGTTCATCGACAGCCATAGATAATTGCACTATTCCCGATCAGTTACACAAACTTAAAACAGCAGTCTTTAAACGACATAACAAATCTGGCACATCTTCTAACTTTCAACAGGAATCCAGTCAAACCATTATCTACTTAATCTTCCTTTTTCCTGAAAGAGCACCCCTCTGTGAGTCTAGCACGTCCACCAGTGGGCTGGCACAGAACAGTCTGGCAATTTGCATAGGTCACCACCGTCCAGGAATGGCTGAACACAGTTGTGCTGCATAAAACATAACAAATATTTACTAACCAGTCAGATAACCAAGCAAAGTGAAAGCAACACATAGAAAATAGAAATAATATTTGAACCAAAGAGCAACCCTTTCACCATATCACAGTAATACTAAACACTATCTTAATTGTAAGAGATAAAGAGACATCACCACACTCATGCAATCACTAGTGCAAATCATGTGATTTACGGCAGGTAATTACGGCGGTTCCGCAAAACACCCAGGAACCACCGTAACTGTGTACATCTTTCGAGTTCGAAAGTCAAATTCGGTCGTTTTTATTGCCCTAGTTTTATGGGTACTAATTAACGGCGGTTCCTTCCATATTTCACCGCCGTACTTTGAAACTACATACGATATCGTAGGTTTGTTAATATGTATCTACGATATCGCAAACAAATATGTTGATTCTCACGATTTCGTAACTAGTTTGTTTTTACTAAAGTTGGATGAAACGAATCTTGAGTCGAGTTCGAACAACATTGACCTGGCCAAATTGTATACTAATATAACAGCTACGATATCTTAACACAAACATTATGTGTTGATATCGAAAATGTACTCACCCAGAGCCCTGTGTCAATAGACGAACGGGCATACGATATCGTATCGTATGTACTATAAACTTTCGACATCGAAAGTCCTGTGTCAGTAGACGAACGGACTAAAAATATCTCATGTCTAACTTGTTGTTTTCTCCGTCCAATTAAACACATATGTGATCACAACCATCATTTTCAGTTAAACCTTTTGTTTTCTTCCTTCTTCCTCCTCTCCTTGGTTTTTTTTTTCATATTATGGCGGGCAGTAGCAATTTATCCCCTGCTGAACAAAGAAGGATCTCAATGGAAGCAAGGATTGCAAAGTTGAGGACTGATAGGATGAGAGGTATTAATTAATACTCAACATTGTGCTGGATCTTCAATGATTTTACATTTTTTGGTTACACACTTCATTATTACTAATTTGAATCTTGTATGCAATATATAGAGTGGGAAGACGTTGTTGAACCTGAGCAACGCCGCAAACTGGACTTCTTGAAGAATCAATTTCAATACCTTTTTCCTCTGTTTGGGGCAGCACGAATTCCGTGGGATGATTCGTACATAATCTTAGAATCTCAAAAAGAGTTTGACAAAGAATACACTCGTGGTGTAGTAAGTTATTCCCTCAATTATTCTTTTATGAAATTGACTTCAATATTAATCATATATACAGTTGTAAAGATCAAATTATGGGGATGTTGTTTTACTTATTGCTATAATTTATGATATTAGAAAAAAATTGAGTTGATGATGCGCCGTGCGGTTGAGAAAGGGCTGATTAGGGCGGAGAAAGAAATTAGGGAGACACATGAAGCTAAGGAAGAAATTATCAGACTAGGCAGACAACATTTCATTGGAGTTACTGTGGATCCATCGGAACCAGAGTACACTATGGAAAGTTTTTTGTACTGGGACATTTCTGCAGAATCCTGTTCAAGTTCAACAGGTGAAGGATGGTCTTCAGAAGCTGAAGAAGATTGAATTTGAATGCTTTATCTATTCATCACATTTGATCATGTAATAGTTATGTGCACGAAAGAAAGTTTCGACTTCGCTTCGTTTATAAAGTAGGCCTTCGATATCGCACTTATTACTCGTGGTGGTTGCAATATCGTAACGAGTTGGTTTTTAATAAAGTTTCATGAAACGAAATTTTACTGCTCATTTGGTCATACAAGACTAACCTTACGAGATCGAAAGACTACCCGTCAATGTTGTCGAACTCGAAAGAGTGCGTGGTCTTGAATCAGCAAGCATACCCTATACGTAGTTCATTTGTTTGATGGATAGTTTTTTAAGTTACTGCATGCTGGATAGATAAATATCGTAATGTTTTGCATGAAAATCTTCCAGAAAACATATTTGAATTCATAAACATGAATAACAATTACATACATTGATAATTCATGAAAAATGAAAAGAACAAGGACAGTGTCAATACATAGAATAAAACAAGAGTAGTGACAATCTCGTAAGATAAAGAAAACAAGAGTATAATTGTAGAAATAGCCTAGAGGCGGGACAATGTCAACTAAGACAATGAACATCTAAGGTTTGGGGAAAAAATCATCCTCGTTTGCCGGTTCAAGATAAACTAAGTTTTCTTCATCATCAATGGTGTCACCATCTCTAATCCAACCATAGCAAGGTTTTCGTATCTTCTTAATCGGTACTGATGGTTGTGGTTGTACAAGAACACCATCATCATGCTCACCATCATCCTCATCACTGTTGTCTGCATCATCTTCTGTTAAAGATAGTGATAGCAAGGTAGAAGAGGTTTCACCAATATCGTCTCCATCTGTGATTGGTTGCATCGGCTCAACACTCTGTCAAAACACAATCACATATGCCCAATAACAAAGAGATTCAGAATTTATATCATAACAAATCATAAACCATGAATGTGCTTATAAGTTGAATTTACAAGATTTGAAAGTAATATTCAAGCCCAAAAAATATTGTAAGTTTCCTCATCAGCTATCAATCTCATAACATCAATATGGATTCCATAAGCCAAGGGTTATAAAAGATCTAATCAAATATTGACTCCATAAGCTCTAATCAAAAGTTTACCTCTTTCGATATTGAATCTTCATCCGGCTCGTTGAACTTGGGGGTAACAACAACCTCTTCGTTGGCAGTGATAGGGACAATGTCAGCATGATTACTATCCATGGTTGAATTGATGATGTTCTTGGAGATTACCAGAGATTTTCTTGTTATTTCCGCTTTAGGGTTTATGAGATTCGGTGGCTGGATGATTTTTTTTGGGCCGTTATGTTTCTATATATAGATTTTTGTCTTTCGATATCGTAACGGAATTCGGCCAAAATACAGGGATTGTAGGCGATATGCGATACGATATCGTAGGAAGCATTTTACATATATTCGAGTTCGAATCGTTCATCGCTAGTTCTTTAAAATATATACGAATTTGAATTCGAAATCGAATAGGTATATTAAGTTCCCTACGAGTTCGTATGACCTACGGGATTTTCCTTAAAAACCACATTTTTTCTCAAAAAGTTAGAAGTTTAGCTATTTGAGCTTGTGGGCTGTTTCTTAAAACCAATCATTCTCATTTTGAAGGTCATTCCAAGGCATTCAAGGCATTTGTTTGTGATTTGCTCCCACTTACGAGTTACACGAAGGTTTAAATTTACGGCTTCTATATGACTTTGTTCATTTATTAATTCATACGATTTATTAATATTGCTTTATGATTATATAGGAGTTTGTTGTAGAAATTCCGTTTGGGTTAGACATTGTGGGACGTTGTTGATATGGATCGAGTTGAAGTTATAAGGCAAAATAATAGATTGTCCGTCGAGTATAGTGAGTTGATTGAAGAATTTATTAATGTGGCTTTTGAGGATGCAAATAGCAACGGGGTTGAGGCTGTTAGATGTCCATGCAAAGATTGTAAAAACAATGCTTATTTTGATGACGGAATGGTTATACGTGAACATTTGATTTGTCGTGGTTTTGACCCTAACTATACGCATTGGATATGGCATGGTGAAGTTGAAGTTGACACGGATATGCCCGATATCGAAATTGGTAGTCAAAATATGGAATATGATGATGATCTAGGAGAATTGGTGTACGATGTTGCTAGGGAATTTGTGGGAAAGCCTAGCGTTTTAGCGGCAATGTTGAATGATAAAGAGACACCATTATACAAGGGGTCTAGGCATTGTATTATGGCTGCAACATTGTTGATGATGAATTTGAAGGCAAGACATGGGATTACCGATAAAGGGATGAGTGAGTTGTTCGAGGTTGTGAAAGAATTGCTACCCGTAGGTAATTTGTTGCCCAATAGAGTATATGATGCGAAAAAAATATTGTGTCCAATGGGGATGAAATTGGAGAAGATACATGCATGCCCTAATGATTGTATGTTGTTTAGGTCGATGGAGGAAAAAAAATTGAACAACTGTCTAGTTTGTGGGGAGTCTCGATACAAAGCCAAGGAGAAAGAATCAATCAATGTTGGGGATGAAGACAGTACATTTAGCGATAAGAAAACACCCGCAAAAGTTATGTGGTATCTCCCAATTGTGCCCAGACTAAAAAGGTTGTTTGCAAACCCCGATGATGCTAAATTGTTTACGTGGCATGCAGAAAGGGAGCGAGGGGGGGATGACATTATTAGTCATGCATCCGATGGAGAACAATGGAAAAAATGGATGAATTGTATCCTGAATTTGGAACCGAAGACAGAAACCTCCGCTTAGGGTTATCAACAGATGGTATGAATCCTTTTGGGAATTTGTCTAGCACACACAGTTCATGGCCTGTGATGTTGGTGATTTATAATCTACCATCTTGGTTGATGATGAAAAGAAAATATGTGTTGCTATCTATGTTGATTTCAGGGCCTAAACAACCCGGTAATGACATTGATGTATACTTGGAGCCACTTATTGAAGATTTGAAGTCTCTGTTCAACCCGGGAGTGTGGATAGCCGACGGGAGTCGCGGGGATGAGAAATTTCAATTAAAAGCGATGTTGATGTGGACCATTAATGATTTTCCGGCTTTGGGCAATTTAAAGGGTTATTCTGTGAAAGGTCATCTTGCATGTCCTGTTTGTGAGAAAAATACAAGCCATACTCAATTGAAAAATGGTGGGAAAACAGTTTATCTAGGTCATCGACGATTCCTACCTATAAATCATCCATGGAGGTTTGCGAAGAAATGGTTCAATGGCAAAGTTGAGACCGATCCAGAACCTATCCCACCAACCGGCATTGAAATACTTGCAAATATGGAGACATTGAGACATGTGTACGGGAAAAAGGAGAAGGTAGCCAAAAATAGTGGTAATTGGAAAAAGAGGTCAATTTTTTTCAACTTGCCATATTGGAAGTATTTGGAAGTAACACATTGTCTAGATGTCATGCACATTGAAAAGAATGTATGTGACGCGTTGGTAGGAACACTTTTGAACACCGAGGGGAAAACAAAAGATGGGTTGAAGTCACGACAAGATTTGGTGAGTTTAGGTATAAGACCCTCACTTGCACCCGTGGAGGAAGGGGACAAAACTTACTTACCACCGGCGTGCTATACAATGTCGACAAAAGAGAAGGAGAGTTTTTGTAGGACGTTAAAGTCGGTCAAAGTTCCTACGGGGTATTCTTCCAATATAAGGTCTTGTGTCCAAATGAAGGAACTTAAGCTAGCCGGTATGAAATCACATGATTGCCACAATTTGATGCAAGAGTTGAATGTCATAGCCATTAGAGGTTGTCTCCCGACGCATGTGAGGTCCGCAATAACCAAGCTTTGCTATTTTTTTAAGGCTATTTGTCGAAAAAGTCTCAGTCATCGGAGGTTAGACAAGTTGCAAAGAATGGTGATCGAAGTATTGTGTCGCTTGGAGATGTACTTTCCTCCATCTTTTTTCGATATAATGGTTCACTTGATTGTCCATTTAGTGCGTGAGATCAAAATTTGTGGCCCTGTGTTTCTACGTTGGATGTATCCATTTGAACGGTATATGAAGATCTTCAAGTTGTTTGTGAAAAACCGTTATCGCCCAGACGCAAGTATAGTGCAACGCTATGTGGCCGAAGAGGTAATTGAGTTTTGTAACAACTACTTAAAAGATGTTGATACAATTGGGGTTCCAAATTCTAGGCATGAAAGTCGGTTGGAAGGTCACGGTTTGAGGCACAGGTTCTTGTTTAGTCCATCAGCTGATGATCTCGTTAAAGCTTATATTTATGTTCTTTGGAATCATAAAGAAATTGCCCCCTACGTTGAACAACACATGAAGGAAATAGTGGAGGACAATGGTAGTTTAACCGATGAGGTTGTGCTTGAGGAACACAATCGAACATTTGCAAGTTGGCTCCAAACACATGTTCAAAGTGGAGAGCATTCGGAAACTGTCAAATGGCTATCTCGGCGACCTCTCGGTACGGTCCAATCATTTGGTGGATATGATATTAATGGATATACATTTGGAACAAAAGAGATGGATGACAATGGAGCTTCACAAAATAGTGGAGTCTCAAATATATCGGAGACGTTGGATGGTGAGGGCTTGAAAAAAACTTTGTTCTTCGGAACTATAACCGATATTTGGGAACTTGATTACGTAAAGTTGAGAATTGCAATTTTTAAATGCAATTGGGTCGATGAAAAGCGAGGTATTAGGCGAGAGGTTGGAGGAATGACTCTTGTTGATCGTGCTCGCCAAGGTTCTCAAAATGATCCTTTCATTTTGGCCGTCCAAGCCGACCAAGTGTTTTATGTTAAAGATCCCGTTGATCCTCGTTGGGATGTAGTGGTGTACGGGAAGAAAACTTTTGTTGACGATGCCTTTACAGAAGGTGATGTTTTAGTTGAGGAAAATACTCCTTCGGAATACCTAGTGGATGAAGAGAACCTTTTAGAAGATGAAGCTAGTTTGAAGCGTTATATGGCTCGGGTTGATCATGACGAAGGCTTGTGGGTAACTAGCACCGGAAAGGTATCTAAGAGGAAGAGAAAGAAGGCCACCAAGAAGAAGTGGATGTCACATTTATCTTTTAATCACATTTGATCATGTAATAGCTATGTGGACGAAAGACACTTTCGAACTCGCTTGGTTTATTATGGAAGCTTTCGATATCGATTATATATTTCTACATACTGTGACGAACTCGTATGCATTGATAAACCCATGTGCGAGTTCGAATCTAATTTTGACACAAATAACAAAATACCACGATAGTATTATAGATATCGAAAACTGTATTTCAGACATATTCGAATTCGTTTGTTGATTCTACTTAGTCCCTGCCAATCATGTCGATAAATCCTTCGAACTCGTGTTATACTAAGTCATACATACGAGTTCAAATAGGTAAGAACCCAACGTTACGACATCGAATCCGTAGTCGTGACGCCTTGAATTCTGCTATTGGTGCATTGAATTTGGAAAGGTTCAATGTGAAGTCTAACAGACCAACACATTGAACCTTGCAGAATAGTCCCTATGTTCAACATTGTAATTAAGATTTCATTTACTAGTCCCTTAAATACAAGGGGTCCGCTATCCTCCTATAACCTCTATATATACTATGCAAATGTTGAACTCTATCAAACCACTCTCATACCCACTTCTTCCTTCCCAGAATTTCAAATGGCTGCCAATGGTGATCTTACTCCAGCTGCACAAAGGATGGTGAAATTGGAAGAAGATGTTGCAAGGATGCGGAGAGAGAAGATGACAGGTACAATTTGTAGTTAATAAATATCGCTTCCTAATTTGTTATTTTTTCCACACGTTTGACACATATTTCTTCACTGTTTTTGTAGAATGGACTCACGTGGAGGCGAGAATGCGTCGCCAATGGGAGTACAAGAGAGATGACTTCGAGAGGCAATTTCAATTGTTCGGTTGGGCAACGTTTTATGCCCTAGATGGTGTCCGTCCAGTCGTCATTTTGACTAGGACATTGTTTGAAAAACATTTTGCTCAAGGCCAAATAGGTTCTATATTTTGTAGTTTAAAAATTAATATGTATACTAATAATTTTGTACAAGTAGTTAATCAATTTCAAATTTGCAGCGAAGGATCTTAAAAATGCGTCGTGCTCTAGAATGTGGCATGAACAGGGCGGAGATGGAGCTACGAGAAGATCATCGTAGGTTTGAAGAACGTGTTCTAGAGTTTGGAGAGGACGCTGTCCATGCCGGTTTATTGGTTGAGCATCCAAGAAGGCATAACACTGGATACATGGTGATGGTGGACATTTCGGATGAAGAAGTCGAACCATCAAACAATTAAAAAATTAGTTTCTACATTGTACTATTTAATTTTATGTTAATTTGTAATTGGAGTAATCTCTCCTTTTATTTTTAATTAAATACAATTTCATGTTTATTACTATTCATTGAATTTAAATTATTCATATTTGATGTCATTTTAAACAGATAAAAGGTTATTGTACTATGTTCTACCAAACCATTCGATATCGAAGCCATTTTTATATCATATGCGATATCGAAACGTAAATTCCCTTAATCACAGGCTTAGTCGAAACAAAAATCTAAGAAATCATAGTCAGCCTATACTCAGATTACTCATGCGAATTCGTATGACCAATTTAAATGGTTTCGATATCAAAACAAAAATCTACTAAAGCACAGGCTTAGTTGGCGAATTACGTTGCGAAGGCTTAGGACCATTTTCCATGGTAACGAATTCGAAAGGTAAATCTGCTAAACCACTGCTCTTCCTAGCGATTCACTATTCGATATCGTAGGATTATAATATATTCCAACGATATCGAATGAGGTTACTCAAGCGATATCGTATAGCGATGTTTATCTCTTCCGACTTCGAAGGTACAGTCGACTGTTACAGAACACAACATTAAAACAACACCATTCCGTGGAATTGACCAAGTCATTTAAATCATGACTCATAATTTGTGCTGGGAATAAAGGGAAATCAAATATGAATTGATAACTTGAAACAATAATTCATAAAATCATTCAATTTCAAATCCTAATATTACATATAAAATTCAGTGGGACTCAAACTATGTAAAATTCAGGAAATTAAATTATAATGTTTTTCATCACATCTTCATCATCATCATCAACGCCCTGATTTGTGTCATGGCCTGACTGATCATCTTGGTTGCCGGCCTCGTTAACGACAATGGCATCTGAAGGTAAGGGCTCCACATTGTCAGATTCTTTCTCTGCCTCAAGTTTCTGTTCTGTGGGGACATTTTGCTCAACCTCATGGTTTGCCTCAACCTCATGCTCAGCAAGGATATCTTTCTCAACTTCATGCTCATCATTGACATTTTCCTTATCCAGCTCGGCCTCAGCAGTTATAGGTTCTTTCTCAAGCTCATGATCGGCATTGACAGCATCTCTTCCTTGATTGGGATGAGCATTAACATCAGCCATCTCCTGCTGTGGCTCAACGAGGTCATTGGAAGACCGGGGCTCGGCATTGGCATGTTGTCCGTGAGAGGGCGAAGGATGATCTTGTAGGACACTCATTAACATTCTCATTCTTTTCCTGTCATACCATATCTGCTGTCGCCCCTTCATTATAGCTTTTCTGACCCTTAACATTTTGCCTTGGACCCTCTTGAAAAATGCATCGCCACCCTCTGCAACAAAATCATTAGCTCAGTTAAATATCATACCAATAACATAAGAATGAGTATAATTAGTACAAAGCGTTTAAATTACCTTCTTCCCGCTGTTCGTTATTTGGGGGTGCATTTTTAACCCAAGTCCCTTCAACAAGACTCCAATTCTTCTTTGTAAAATATCTCTCCTCATAGAATTTACAAGGTTTTGGAGCAGAGGCGGAAGAAAATTGGAAATTTTCATCCGTTTTCAAAAGGCGGGCGATGAGATTACCATAAGGCAAGCATGTAACTAGCTTTCCTTTCCTAGCCACGATATCCATGTGACTCATGATGGTATGGCCGACATTAAATGGTTTCTTCTTCATAATGTAAAAATACGTCAACAAGCTACTATAAGTGGCCTCCGTTTCCTTACCTCCCTTTGGTACCACATGCCTAGAGACCATATCAAAAACTATTCGCTCAAAAGGGGGTAGGTCAGCTATCTTATAATCGCTAGCTTTTTTGGCATCGTTTAGAGGCATACCAAAATACTTATGAGCCATTTCCCTATGGTTCAGCCTATTGGGTCCTCCGTTCGTCGGCCATCTACCACTAGCATAAACCCTAGCTGGTATTTCACCTTTATACCGAACTTCAAGAAGCTTATGGAACAAAGATGGGGTTACGTGATAATCAATCCCATTAACCTTTGTTGTAAACCCACTATCCTCATGGTCAGTCCAATTAGCGTAAAATTGACAAGTTTCATCAAAATAAGAATCTTCATTCAAAGTAAACAACTCAGTTAGTTGCTGGTCATTAAATAGTTTCATGATCTCAGTCAATCCTAAATGTTGCATCTTATTGAAATCAAGAACATAGCATGTCATCAAATTAGAACCCTTAATCAAACTCCTATACTTTACAAAGGCTGCTTGACTTACAAATTTCTTCTTCTCAAACCTTTGATAGGGTGCCCTCCTTGCTGCCCACTTCCTTTTCGTACCCCCACCGGCCATACTTGAAAATATATGAAGTTCGTGGAAGAAAATTTGGGGGAGAATTTGAGCGGAAGTTTAAAGTTCTTCGCGATTTGGGGGTTTTAGTTCTTCCCCCCGTTTTTTTTTATTTATATGCAGACTTCTTTCGAACTCGTAGCCAATCAATACATAGGTTGCGATATCGTATCGGGAAACCCTATGCCAAAAACGCTGCCGTTTAAGAAGACGGAGTAAGTTCTCGAGTTCGAACTTGTACTTGGAGTATTTCATATGAAAATTCAAATAAAGTGACGTGTCCCCACTTTTATCGAAATACATACAATTTGTGAATCGTTTCTCGAACTCGTTAGGACTACAAACCATGGTTGCGATATCGTATCGTATATCGATAAAATCAAGTGGCGGACAAATTAAGACGCTGTCGTTTTGATAAACGAACTACAGTTTCGATTTCGAGAAGGTACTTAGTGAATTTAAACAAGGTTTTCCCTGGTGACGTCCCGACTTACGTTACGATATCGTAGGGAGCTTCCTACACCCATACGACTTCGTGTCTATCTCTGTTCCCAAGACGATTACGCCTGCGATATCGTGTACAACAGACATACGTCGTATCGATATCGTAATATGTAAAATACACTGTTACGAGTTCGAATACAAAATCGATCAAAGTTTTTTATTTGAAATATACATCCATACGAAGTCGTGTCAGGGATCGTCTTTATTTCTGCTATTAAGACGATTAATCCTTCGATATCGTGTACAACAAACTTAACCGCTTCGATGTTGTCCTGTCGTTCGCTTAGTTCGTTTCGATATCGTAAGGGTTTGGGATCCATGTTACGAATTCGACACGAAGATCGGTGACAGTTTTTTATTTGCTAGTTTTTACCATTATACAAAACTTTTTCAACTTACAAATCATGTTCTAGAATTTATCAGGAAGTAGAAGAGCAAAATGTAACTAAAAGCATGGTTTGATGAAGTAGAAATGATATTAAATGACAATAAACTTGGATCCATTTCCAAAAACTAAAAGCATAGTTTCAAACTATTACAAAAACACAATAGTCTAACATTATCCATGATGCATAAATAACACAAATGAAAGGTTACACAGCTTCATTTTGGGTCTAGGTCTCCAATCTCGAGGAGGACAGTCTCATCCAAATTTTCATTGATTTCCTCCGGATTGATTGGTGGATTTGATGGAGCTTGACTTTGTCCATCATCATCGTCAGAGCTGCTGCCGAATTCAGAGGTTTCAGAAGAATCATCTTCTACCCGTGGGCGCTTATTCTTTACAAGCTCACCATCTGAGTCTTCTTCCTCAACGACTTCCTCAGGCTGATCATCTTCGTCACCCTCGCCCTAAAAGTTGTTACCTTCTGAAGTCTCTTCCTCATCATACTCGCTTGAGTCGGAGTCATCCGTACAAGCATTAATATCAAAATCCTCATCAATGTTATAAGTAGCTGCTTCTTCATCGGTCTCCTTAAGGGGCAAACCAAGCATATCGGCCAGCTTGGTGAAGTCTTCACGGTGATACTTCAATTCATTATTGTACAACTCAACATCCTCCTCTATTTTAACTAGAGTATCGTCCAAGTGTGAATGCCACTTCTGAATTTGCCCTACACATATATTATAAACAAAATAAAGTACAGTTTATGAAAATAAATAACAGAAATTCAAAGACCATGAAATATGCATTACTTACTGGGAGTCAACCGCCGCTTCTTTGGGTCCTTATATCCATATTTACCATCTTCTTGGATGACCAGCCCTTTCTTGATCAACCATGCATTGTCGTAGTACTCGGACACCTCTGGACGACCTTGAGGTACAACCCCTTCCTTGCGGATCAATGCAGTGATCAAACGACCACATGGGTATGACTTCCCCGTTGAGTTTGCAGCCTTTACCATGTAGTGGAGGATGGCATAACCAGGGTTTATCTTATGCCCCTCCATGATGAAGTAGAAGAGCATGATGTTATGAACCGTGGCTTCACAAGCATGACCACCGGATGGGAAAACATTCAGAGCTATGAACTCGTAAACAAGTCTCTGCTCTAGACTGAGTTCAAGAATGGAGTAGTCGGTCTTAGGTTTTCCTAAATCAGGGGCTGTTACTCGGAAATACTTCTTTGCCAGTTTCCGAAGATCAAAAGGTAGCTTAATGTCAATATTTCTTTTAAAGCTTTGTTGGATGAACATGTCATATGGACCATTCGGATCAGTTCCTCTCAGAAAACTAGAATCAATATAAGGACATCCTATAGCAGCATTGATAGTAAATTGATCAACCAATATGTCCTTACCTCTAACCCTAGTTAAATAGCTATTACCATCCTTTCTCCAGTTTGCATTAAATTGGAGATCTTCTTCATGATAAACATCCTCCTCTAAAGTCAATAAACCATCTAAGTAATGGGGCTTAAACCAATTCAACACATAATCAAATTTAACCTCATCTTCTAGTTGAGATTTTTTGAATACCTTGGTGGAGAGGGTTTTCCTATCAGCCCATTCTTGGTAGCGAAGGGCAGCATCGTCATCGATGAATGTGGGCTTCAACTCAAGATCTACATCCTCTTCCGAGCTTGAGTTTTCAGTTTCCGGTTGTGGCTGTGGAGGGTTCACCGGTGTCTCTCTACCACCAACATTTTCTCCATGACCCCGGCCTCTACCACGCCGAGTACCATGGCTCTCAACCGCATGTGCAGCCTCATTAATTAATCCAGAGCGGGGAGCTCTTGCACGGCCACCACCGCGGCTGCTCTCCTCCTCATTGGCGGCGGACTCAGTCCGACCACCACGCCCTTGCTTTCGAGTTGCAGGCCTTTCACTTCCTCCTCTTGATCGAACCATGTCCGCCAGCTTGTTAGATGATTTAGGGATTTTGGGGGTTTTTTAAAATTAGGGATTTGACGAAATGTGGGGGAAAATTTTTATATTCCTAATACCCGTCTTTTTTTTAAATATAGTGATGGCCTTCGAATTCGAGTCCAATTTCGCCTGGCTTTCACGGTCAGTTTCGATTACAGCCACGATATATGAACCTAAACTTTAACACATTCGAAATCGAAACCTTGAAATTGTCCATTCGAACTCGTAAGCCTATATATTTTGATACATGAGCATGTTCTTTCATATTAATATTGCGAGCAAAATAAATATAACATTATTATAAATTAATTAACGGATTATATATGAACTTTATATAGTTGAATAAACATATAAAGTTAATAAACATGAGTAATTGAATTATTTATTAAAACTAATATAAATTAGTACAAAGTTATTTGTCTAAAAAATAATCTATATATATGTATGGAACTATAGAATGGTATACAATAGTACAAAATATTTTAATTTTGAATACCTAAAGTCATAAAATTACATGTGTTTAATACAACCTATATATGGCTTGACAATATTATATATATATGTATACATATGAATAGACAATATAGTACTTTGATACTGACGCATTGTAATTACAAAAAACATTGTGAACAATATATATGCCATATTACTTGACTAATTGGATCATGGTTTACTTACAAGCATTAGTTATTTGCAATTCAATATAGTCATTTACTCCATAGCATGTACATATATACATGAACAGACAACACAAAACATTAATACTCATCCATGTATTTCTAACTTCCAGTCCAAAAGAACAAATTTGACTAATTAAATTACAATTATTAATAAACAAAGTATACCCCCAATTGATTGGAAACAAATTGGGGACGATTAGCCAATTACTCATAATTATACACATTAATGGTGAACACATTTCTGACCTAATTAATTACTAATCTAACAAATACTACAATTATATAATATAAATCAAGGATCAACGCAAAAAAGATTAACTTTGGACTTGTTAAAAAATACACAAAACCTCAATCATTAGTCATACATATCATAAATGTATACTTACAAATTATACTACTTTCGATATCGTATGTAGTTCTTATAATAGTTACGATATCGTGTATATCATCATAACCACGTCTCGATATCGACAACATGCAATATAAGGCTTACGAAATCGTATCCTGTAGTCAACGCGTTATACTTAAAACCCTAAACAGTGTAATACCTGATGGATACCCACGGCAACCCGGACTGGAGATTAAACCCTAAACCCTTATAATGGGTCATACGAACTCGCTATATGGAAATTCCAAACGAAATTTAGTTACGATTTCGCAAGGTATTTCGACAACCGCATTTAATGCAAGTCAACCGGCGATAGTGCGGGTCAAAACCCCAAAAAACACCACAAAAACCAAAAACTCTCATTCTTTTTCGCATTTATTACTCTCCAAACACCAAAATCTCCCTCCTCTTTTGGTTTTTCCCACCAATTTCTTTCTCTAATCCATTCATTTCAATCAAACCAACAAGTTTGTGTTCATCCTTAGCATATCTTATAGATTTATTGTTCAACTATATAAAGACCCATATTCTCATCTATTTCTACACATCCATCAACATATATGCATTGTTAGGACCTCAAGGGTTTGTTTAAGTGTATGGGCTTTGATTAATAGTTATGTTTGGAACACTACAAACACTCTTTTATTGAAATGGATTATTTATAAATTTGTTGCATTTTTCACCTAGGGTTTCCATCTTTTGTCAATACGTTTATGCATTTATTGATATGTTGTGCTATTTAGTGATTGTATTGTGCATGTTTATACTTTATTCATATCCATATAGCATTAATGAGTTTCTATTAACTTTGTTTCATTCTCATTTTTCATGCTTTTGTGAATTGACCTAACTTAGGTACTTATTTATGCTCTTGTGTTAGTAGGACTTTGTCATGGGTAGCAAAAAACGCCAAAGTGATGCTAGTGGGGACAAGAGGCCTAAGAAAACAAAGAAGATAGCAAATGGTGGAGACAAGAGTTCACAAAAAAAGGTTTCGGCAAAACAAAAAGCTAAGGAGTATTGTCGCATTGTACAAAGGCGTTGGGATAACGAGGTAAAGACACCAATGAAATTTGATGCGAAAGGCATTGCTATTTCTAAGGAGCGACCATTGTGGTCGAGTTGGTGTGGAAAAGTCGGGAGAACAAGAGTCGACATTGCAACAAAGACTTGGAAGGAGATTAATCCAGCACAAAGAACGGATTTTTTCAACGATTGTAAGGTACATCGTCTCCATTACATTGAGTTCATTATTTAAAGTATGAATTTGTATTGTAGTTTTTCTCATATTTTCATATACAATAGGCACCCTTTGAAATTGATGCAATGGATGAAGAAGCCGTGAAGAAGAAGGCTTTGAACATTGTCTCCAAAGCTAGTCGTGAATTCAAGTTTAGATTGGCGAAAGACTATATATACGAGGGAGGGAAAAGAGTTGGTCAACATCCTCTAGTAAAACACAATTATATCCTCCTATCGAGTTGGGAAACATTCAAGCAAAGGTCTCTCGATCATGAAGCCGATGTAAGACATAATTTATTTGTTTTCATTGTCATTCAATCAATGTATTGCTTTTAATATTATTAATGACATAATCTTTATGGAAGGGAACCCGAGAAATGAAGATAAAATGTGCCAAAGCAAATAAACTCTATCACACAATGAGTAGGGCGGGATACTTGGGTCTTGGAGACAAGCTTGATGGTGAGAGCCAAGAGAAGCAATATACCAAGAACCTCGAGGATGGGATGACCACAGAAGAGGCACGGGAGAAGGTTGTACCGTTGAAGATTGATGACATTCCCCGGCATGATATGTTTGTTAGAGGTAGAATGAAGAGCGATAAAACATACACAACTACCGAAGTTCAATAAGTCGCAAAGAAAGTGGTAAGGCAACATTTTCCCAGTTACGATATTGATAATAATCGAAACAAGTGTTATAAATCTATTTTGAAAATTTTATATAGGATGAGATACTCGTTCAAGAGAAGGAAGGCCTTTTTACACCCGTGGGGAAGATGGATGTATTGGCTAAAGCGGTTGGGAAGGATCATCCCGGGAGGCAAGGGGGGTTGGTCGTTATTTGACTCAACGAGAGGCTTTTGGGATAACGCGAAGTAACGGAAAAGAGAAGCCTTCGGAACTATACGTGGCTAAGTGGACGATAGAAAGGCAAAAAGAAACAATACTTTCCCAAAATTTGGAGTATGCTTCATTAAGGAAGCAAGTTGATGCCATGGCCCAACAAATGGGGTACGTACATCCACTCGAGGAGAATATTGTAGTTGGTGAGCGTCATTCCTCGTCTAGAGGATCGCATCATATTCCGGTCAATGAAGAGCCTATTGTGGAGGTAAACATTGGACATCTTGAACAAGAGCCAATTCGACCATTGCAACATCAACCCATAGATATTACATCCAAACCTTCCACAATAAAGGTAATTTTTCACCTACTATGTTAATATTCTAAATAAATATTTATTTTGTGTTATTATTAACTTTGCCATTATATTGTTATTAGATTTTGACGTATAAGCTTTTCATTGATTGTGGTCTCAACGAGACCCCTAAACATGTGGCAAATGGAACCTTTGAGGAAAAGATGCGCACACACCATCTCCAAGCTATTCCCATAGGATTTGGTAGAGTTGCCATAGGTAGGGCAATAGAGCCAACGGCCCTTTTGCCAATGCCCGAAGGGGAAAAAACTAGGGTTGGGGATATGGTTGGAGGGTATGTTATTTGGCCACGATGGTTGATAGTTGATGGAGGTTCTAATGACATACCCATGAGGAAAAAGGTAGACGAGGTGAAGAAACAAATAATTGCCAATAAATACCCCACCACTTTTGATCCCAAGGAATTGTTAAAATTTTTGAACGAACTACCTTATTGGGTAAGGAAGTTACACGAATTCTTAGATCACCAAAACATCAAATCGTTCTATAGGTTCTCCGGTAATGAGAGTGTGTTTGGATTTCGAGCGAATTTGATTATTCCTTTGGGTCATTTCAAAGACATTTGGAATATGGGGGATTTAGACTCAAATATCCTAACACTCCATCAATTGTAAGTTTCCTTATTTTTACCTTTTCATTAAATATCGCGGGTTCTTATTTAATCCTAATTGTTTACATTTACTCTACAAGGAGCATGTATTCCAAGTCTTGTAAAAATGGAAAAGATTGGATTGGTTATCTATGTCCCGAAAGCATGCGCATGGTTGAAGGTTGTGCCCCTACTGCTCAACTTAGTTATCTAACCGCCACACTTCAATTGGAAAACAAGAAAATATTCATAGGGCCCTACAACGGAGGGTACTCATCTTCCTCTATACTTGATATTAAAACTAAAATTTTCATCTTGACATAATATTATGTTTCCAATTTTTCGATAGGAGTCATTGGAGTTTTGTTGCTATGGTACCGGGGCAAAAGAGAGTGTATTGGATTGATTCTCTAAATAATCCTCCACCCAAAGCTTTCGCCGATCTTCTTGAGGTGGCTATGCATGATGTTAATCAAAACACTCTTCGTTTTTTTGAGCTCATACAAATAACGGTAAACAATCACATCATTTTATCACCAATTATTATATTTTGTTAAGCTTTCGTTGCATAACTAGCATTCTTGATTTTTGCCCACAACAAAGTACTAGAGGCAAAGACGTAATTGGGAGTCCGGCTACTATACCTTCGTATTTGCCAACAAGTGTGTTGAAAATCTAACGTTGGACAAACTTGATCTTCGTCAAGTAAGTTCAATGTATTCATCACCATATTTTTCATTTCATGATGACTATGAAATCTAACTTGACTTGGAAACTACCTTATTCCAAATCAGGTTTTTGAAGATGACCAAACTCCCTACACCATCGCCGACTTAAATGATGCAAGAGATAAGTTAGCTCGCTACCTTGTTTTGGCTCGTAGTAAAGTCATATCCACACCGCTCTTACATAAGAAAAATGTAGTATAGATTTGTGTACTGTTAGAAGGAAGGTTGCTTGTGGTGCTGTTAAAATTGTAGATTTCAGTAGAGATTTTTGGAATATGGTTACTGGAAAGAATTTTCTTTCGAACTCGTGTCCAGCATTCGGTTCAGTACGATAATGCATTCGAACTCATGCCAATGTCGTATATACATTCGATATCGAATCATTTCTCACCCTGAATTTAGCAGAAATTGTTTTCGAGTTCGTGCATTTTCTGTTTCCAGTGTCGATATCGTACCATTTATCGGTCTTGGGACAGGGATGACAGCGGAATGATCTTGCGAGAGCGCCTACTGAATAGTGACATTCATAAATATAAAGAGTTCGTATAGCCTGAATGAATGTATCGAACTCGTAACTAACTTTTCAAAACAACCGATATCGCACAGGTCACAAAGATCACAAACTGGACACGAGCTCGCAAAATATATTTACAACGAATCGATTTCGTAACATTGAATTTGGAATTAATATTTTCCTAAACCACCTACGAAATCGCAAGATAAGAACCTCTTAAATCGATTTCGTT
Organism: Cruciata laevipes; assembly: GCA_963678965.1. Classification (NCBI taxonomy): domain Eukaryota; kingdom Viridiplantae; phylum Streptophyta; class Magnoliopsida; order Gentianales; family Rubiaceae; genus Cruciata; species Cruciata laevipes. The sequence goes on along the minus strand of OY787632.1, from coordinate 13,549,664 downwards.
TCATTATTAGGATTTGACCACTCTCTACGATATCGTGTTTAGTTAAAGTCGACAATGTCGTATCCGAGTTCGTATCTGTGTTCAGTATACTGTCGAACTCGTGTCCGTGTAGATGGAATCCCGGAGTTTCTTAACCAAGTTCGATTTCGAGTCACTACCAACACCCGATGCGACTTCTCTAATATGGTTATATCATTCGATATCGGATCGTGTATTACATCTATACGATATCGAAAGCCTAACATTATCGAGTCCACCGGAATTGCATACGAACTCGTCAATATGAGTACCGGGAATGCCATATATAAATACATAGTTACGATTTCGATTCAACTTTCGCTTTGATTTGATTACGATATCGTAACACCATTAAACTACTTAAGATCTACCTTCGATTTCGTACAGAAATGGAGAAACATCGTATGGAATGCACACCTGCGATATCGTAAGACCTTGTGCCGAATTTGACTTACGATATCGAAGGATCTGTAAATAACACGGCGGTTCTAGGAACCGCCGTAACGGGTTGCGCCATTTACGGCACAGCCAGTAACGGCGGTTCCCAGGTGCCTTCGTTGGTACAATGGAACCGCCGTAAAAACATGGTTTCTGCACTAGTGAATGCTAGATACTATAAAATTTATAATTTGATGTTTACTCAATTTCAATACATAATTTGTTGTTTACTCAATTTCAATACATAATTTGATGTTTACTTAATTTCAACTGATAACAATAACAAGTCAGACTATTAATCCTATCATTCAACAACCACATAAAACCATAGCAGCCAAACGTCCAAAACATACACAAAGGCTACTAATCCTCATATTCAGAACACAGGGAGTATACAAAGTAAAACAGTTTCCACAATAGGTGACAAGGCATACAAAAATGATCTATTTGGAATGCAGGGGAGTAAAAATAACACAAGTACGTTTCTACAAATCACCTACCAAGTAATTGGTTACCTAACACATACAGGGGATCATCTAACAAGGAATTTTAAACAATCATTCAATAACAATAGCTCAGAAAATACAGATCAAAAAGGCTAACAAAGTATACTTACATAGCAAAGCAGCCTTGACACTTGACATCCTGCAAAAACGATAAACGAGATGAGATCAGATTGTGGGCTTACAGGGTTAATCAATTATCTCGATTAAAAACGAGGAAAGAAAAGAACAAGTACCATGAAGAAGGAGTGATAGGTCCTAGATATACTCTTATTTTGTAGCATTTGAGAGCTGTTTTAGATAGTATTTTGTATATTTATATTAGACTTTTGGACCGAATCATTCATAGTGGTTTGAAATTGAAGACGTGCATTTCAATCTTGAATTGCACTTGCGATGGACTTGAGTGATTTGAAGACCTTCTATGACCGTCCTGACCGCGATTGATACATTGAAAAACCGGTCGTAGAAGTGGCGTGACGGCACACTCTCGCGGACCGCGAACCCTAGGTCGCGAACCGCGAGGGTGTGTGTTGCTGTTTTGAAGATGCCGAGTTTCGCGAGCCGCGAGGACCAGACGCGAACCGCGAGAGCCAGACGCGCGCGGGGCACGAGACTCCGGTCGCGAACCGCGCGAACCAGCACGAGGACCGCCGAGGCACAGACGCGCGGGGCGCGAACCTTCGGCCGCGACTCGCGAGGACCAGACGTGCGCGAGGCGCGAACCTTCGGCCGCGACTCGCGAGGACCATGCCGAGACACGGGCGCGCGCGGGCGCGAGACACGGGCGCGAGACACGGGCGCGCGCACCATGCCGAGACCGAGACAAGGGCGCGCGGGGCGCGAATCCTCGGCCGCGAGCCGCGAGAATCAGGCTCGCGGTCCGCGAGGGATTTCGCGCGACCCGCGAAGGCCCTGCAAGTGGCATTTTGTTTTGAGTTATTTTTGTTATTTTTGGAAGTATAAAAGGAACTTATCCTCAATGTTTAGAGATCGTTTTTTACAGAGCTCCCAATCCAAAAACACCCAATTTCCTTAGTTTTTCTTCCCTTTGATTCTATGTTTGAATATGTATTGATTAGAATGATTGTTGTAGCTTAATCCTCCTTGGGAGCAATTGATTAAACTTCTATTCTTGAGATTTTCATGAACTTTCATATGCTTCTATATATATGGTTTGATTATCATTTGATGAACTTGTCTTGAAATGTATATGAATGTTGTTAATCTTGCTATATTTGCCATGGGCTTTGTGTTTTAAATCAATTGCATGCCTCATAGTTTAGCTAATGGTAGTTTAAACCCTAGTTCTAGTTTAATTTGGAGATTAGGTTAATTAGAAGTGATTGGGGGGTGACAAACCCTTTTGCTTGCTAGCCATAGAGTAATTTAGCCTAGTTGGTAGAGTAATTGGTAATTAGAGAGGTTGTGTGATTGTTGTTATGAAACATGGTAAATTGTAGTCATGGGAATGAATTGTTTATGAGTTTGAATTATTGCATGTCTTCGTAGGAACCTAATGTGATCATTGATCCTTCGTTATATGTAATTGTAGAGTTGAGATATTCATTTCCAATGTGTGATTATATGCATCGAATTGCTAGATTCGTGGGTAGATGTTAGCATTTACCCCAATATCATAAAGTAGCAAATATGAATTGAGATTTGTATGATCATCATCTTAGTTCTTTATAGTTTTCAAATGTCTTGTCCAACGCTCACGTTATCGATGAGTATGGGTGAGTTTGTCGATTCTCCATTGTTAATTCCATTGTCGATGTATCTAGATGTTATCATCTAGGTGGATTGATAATGAGGGCTCTTGAGTGATGTGTTCATGCTCACTAGCTATTATAGAGAGAATAGGATGTTTTTCATCCACGACTAATGATCATAAACCTTAGATGTGAAGCGTTCACTCAATGATTGATCGATAGTTGAAGTTGAAGTCAATTGCCTCCCAAGGCCTTGTATTTGCATTGTAGTGTAGTTTATCTTAGTTGCTTTCTTTCGTAGTGTAATAAACCAAACTCAAACCCCCCCCCCCTGTTTACCTTGCTTTCTATATAATATATATGTATGTGTTTATAATCTTCGATAAAACACTAAACAAGACTCCTTCTCCTTGTGGTTCGATCCCTACTTCCCACTATCTACTCTATAGTAGTTAGAAGTTGTAGGTGAATATAAATGTGTTTTGATTGAGTGGAATTCCCATTTACGACGTGGGGAAATCGCTTGTCAAAAATGGCGCCGCTGCCGGGGAGAAGGCATTTCTTGTTTTGTGTTTTATCTTAGATTTTATTGTTTACCTCCTTTGTTTTCTTTCTTTTCTTTGAAAGTGTATTGCTCGAGTTCTTTGCGTAAACGACACCTTGTAGTGTGTATTGCCTTAGAATCCTTGCACTATAATTTCAATCCTTTCTTTACTTTGTTTTCTTTGAAGTGTGTATTGCTTGGTTTCTTGGAGTAAACGACACCTTGTAGTGTGTATTACCCTAGAACCCTTGCACTACAATTTCAATATCTTTGTTTGTAGTTTTAATTTTAATTTACATATGGATAACCTCCCTTATAACTATTCAAGGGATGATGATAATTTTGCAAACTCGCGTGATGCATACAATTTTACTAATTTTTCCGAGTCTTGCAATTTTGATTTGAGAAATGAGCACTTTCAACATGAAATGCCCGTTGGTTCCTCATACCAAGGGTACCATGATGAGTGCTATAATGAGGAGGGAGTTGGATTCCAATATCAACAAGTTTATGATCCTTACTACGATTCTTATGAGCCGCAATGGAGTGGTCATTCGAATTCGAGGTTTGGATACCCACCGGAAAACCAACCCTATGAGCAACAAAATCTACCTCACCCACCTTTTGAATTGCCTCAAGAACAAGATGCGATGAATTATGAAGATAATTTACGCTTAGAAAATCTTGAGAGGCAATTGAATTTAATGTGGGAAGCGGTGAGGAGATTAGAAGCTCAATATTCCGAAGGAGAACCATCCCAAGTAGAACCTATTCCGAGTGCTTTGCACGAAGAAGAATTTGAAAGGGATGAGGAGTTGGTTGTTGAACAAAAAGAAGAAGAGAGGGAGGTGATCGAACTTGAGAACTTACCATCACCATTGCCACCCCTACCTCCACCTATTCAACCAAAATCACCAACTTCGGAAATCTTAGAGGAGCCAAGTAGGAAGCCAACTTACTCATTCATGCTTCCAACCATCCATACTCCTTTAAGAACCTCACCTTACACTCCTCTACCTATGCTTTCTCAACCTCCCTTCACTTTTTTCTTAAAGGTGAAGGATTTCAAGCTTTTGTTCTATGAATAACATTTGGGTCGTGTCGACGACGTTAAATAAATCGATTTTGATCATTTTATTTTTACTTAGCTTTCATTGTGTTTATAGATATTAAAAAAAAAAAAAAAAAAAATATATATATATATATATATATATATATAGTTTCTTTGTATATTTCATTGTTTTAATTAGTAGATTGCTGTTTTTGTAGAATAAGGTGTGCAATGGAGCAAAAACGGAAAAACTGAAGAAGCCATTCCTCGCGGTCCGCGAATTGATCGCGCGGACCGCGACCGAAGATTTTCGCGAGCCGCGAAAGGAAGCTCGCAAACCGCGAGGGGGGCCGGGATTTCTCGAAAATCCCTGGAACGAAAACGTCGATTTTCGCGGTCCGCGGCTTGGTCGCGCGGACCGCGACACTGTGCTCGCGGACCGCGGTTTCATCGCGCGGTCCGCGAAGGTTTGTCGAGCGCGGCACGCGATTTCATCGCGCGCGCCGCGACGGGCTTCAGCGCGCGCGGTCCGCGATTTCATCACGCGGACCCGCGAAGGAACCGCGCGCGGCCCGCGACGAAGGCCGCGCGACCCGCGAAGAGGACCGAAATTTCTCGGAAATCCCTGGAAGGATTTGGCGCATTTTCGCGGCCCGCGCCGGAGCCTCGCGACCCGCGAAGAAGGCCCGCGACCCGCGACTGGGGCTCGCGATCCGCGACACCCTATTTCTTCCCAAATCCTTCTATCTTTTTTCTCTTCCTTCTTCCATATTCCCTCAAGCTCCCAAAGGCTTCAATTGACGGTACCCTACTCAATTTGTTCAAACTTTTTGGGTGTTTTAGGGCTTGCCGCCAATAGATTTAAGTACATTTTGAAGGGCTTGCCGCCTTATAGCTACTTTAGTTGAGCTGGACGGTTATTGTATAGATTAAGCTAATATAGCTACACCTTTTCTTACACTATGATTTTCATTGATATATTTAAACATTGAGGGCAATGTTTAGACTAAGTGTGGGGGAGAGGTGTAGGACTTTTGTTGCTGATTTTGTTGCTGCTTTTGTTGCTAGTTTTAATACTGTATAGTAAAAAAAAAAAAAAAAAAAAAAAAAAAAAAAAAAAAAAGAGCCCGGATGGTCCCAAAAATACTAGAGGATCAGGTAAAAATGAGAGGCATGCCCGGATGGTTCCAAAAATACTAGAGAATCAGGCAAAAATGAGAGGCAAAAAAAAAAAAAAAAAAAAAAAAAAAAAAAAAAACATTTTCTTTTCTCTTGTTTAGATATGTAAAGCTCTCAAATGTTTGTGCTTATTTATTCAGAGTATACACTTGGATCGTGATCGTTCTTTCTCGAGGACGAGAAAGGTTCAAGTGTGGGGGATTTTGATAGGTCCTAGATATACTCTTATTTTGTAGCATTTGAGAGCTGTTTTAGATAGTATTTTGTATATTTATATTAGACTTTTGGACCGAATCATTCATAGTGGTTTGAAATTGAAGACGTGCATTTCAATCTTGAATTGCACTTGCGATGGACTTGAGTGATTTGAAGACCTTCTATGACCGTCCTGACCGCGATTGATACATTGAAAAACCGGTCGTAGAAGTGGCGTGACGGCACACTCTCGCGGACCGCGAACCCTAGGTCGCGAACCGCGAGGGTGTGTGTTGCTGTTTTGAAGATGCCGAGTTTCGCGAGCCGCGAGGACCAGACGCGAACCGCGAGAGCCAGACGCGCGCGGGGCACGAGACTCCGGTCGCGAACCGCGCGAACCAGCACGAGGACCGCCGAGGCACAGACGCGCGGGGCGCGAACCTTCGGCCGCGACTCGCGAGGACCAGACGTGCGCGAGGCGCGAACCTTCGGCCGCGACTCGCGAGGACCATGCCGAGACACGGGCGCGCGCGGGCGCGAGACACGGGCGCGAGACACGGGCGCGAGACACGGGCGCGCGCACCATGCCGAGACCGAGACAAGGGCGCGCGGGGCGCGAATCCTCGGCCGCGAGCCGCGAGAATCAGGCTCGCGGTCCGCGAGGGATTTCGCGCGACCCGCGAAGGCCCTGCAAGTGGCATTTTGTTTTGAGTTATTTTTGTTATTTTTGGAAGTATAAAAGGAACTTATCCTCAATGTTTAGAGATCGTTTTTTACAGAGCTCCCAATCCAAAAACACCCAATTTCCTTAGTTTTTCTTCCCTTTGATTCTATGTTTGAATATGTATTGATTAGAATGATTGTTGTAGCTTAATCCTCCTTGGGAGCAATTGATTAAACTTCTATTCTTGAGATTTTCATGAACTTTCATATGCTTCTATATATATGGTTTGATTATCATTTGATGAACTTGTCTTGAAATGTATATGAATGTTGTTAATCTTGCTATATTTGCCATGGGCTTTGTGTTTTAAATCAATTGCATGCCTCATAGTTTAGCTAATGGTAGTTTAAACCCTAGTTCTAGTTTAATTTGGAGATTAGGTTAATTAGAAGTGATTGGGGGGTGACAAACCCTTTTGCTTGCTAGCCATAGAGTAATTTAGCCTAGTTGGTAGAGTAATTGGTAATTAGAGAGGTTGTGTGATTGTTGTTATGAAACATGGTAAATTGTAGTCATGGGAATGAATTGTTTATGAGTTTGAATTATTGCATGTCTTCGTAGGAACCTAATGTGATCATTGATCCTTCGTTATATGTAATTGTAGAGTTGAGATATTCATTTCCAATGTGTGATTATATGCATCGAATTGCTAGATTCGTGGGTAGATGTTAGCATTTACCCCAATATCATAAAGTAGCAAATATGAATTGAGATTTGTATGATCATCATCTTAGTTCTTTATAGTTTTCAAATGTCTTGTCCAACGCTCACGTTATCGATGAGTATGGGTGAGTTTGTCGATTCTCCATTGTTAATTCCATTGTCGATGTATCTAGATGTTATCATCTAGGTGGATTGATAATGAGGGCTCTTGAGTGATGTGTTCATGCTCACTAGCTATTATAGAGAGAATAGGATGTTTTTCATCCACGACTAATGATCATAAACCTTAGATGTGAAGCGTTCACTCAATGATTGATCGATAGTTGAAGTTGAAGTCAATTGCCTCCCAAGGCCTTGTATTTGCATTGTAGTGTAGTTTATCTTAGTTGCTTTCTTTCGTAGTGTAATAAACCAAACTCAAACCCCCCCCCCTGTTTACCTTGCTTTCTATATAATATATATGTATGTGTTTATAATCTTCGATAAAACACTAAACAAGACTCCTTCTCCTTGTGGTTCGATCCCTACTTCCCACTATCTACTCTATAGTAGTTAGAAGTTGTAGGTGAATATAAATGTGTTTTGATTGAGTGGAATTCCCATTTACGACGTGGGGAAATCGCTTGTCAAGGAGTTGGGAGACGGAACCAAGCGCTTGAGCTTGTGCTTCCTCTTTTCCAGCTCGGCCGGAGGGTTGAGCAGATCCACTTCGTTCTGGAGCACCTGCGAGAGCGAAAAGTAGCAAAAACACCACCATTAAATTTAATGTAACTAAGAATGCAACCGCAATCCATCATCCGAGCATGACACTCACCATTCTGGTATTCGGATCTGGCTGTTACACGATGGGCGCCGCTGTGCTCTGAGGGGTGAAGAGAGCAACTGCGCTCTGAGTGGTGAAGAGAGCAACTGCGCAGACGAAGGCGAGCAAAGGGTGTGAGGCTAGGGTTTAAAGGCTCTATATTTAGTGGTTTCAACCCTAGGTGTTTTATGTCCTTTCTGCCCCTCAATCGTTCCCCTCTTCTTTTTTTATGATTAAATTCATTTTTGGAGCCTCAATAATGAAAAGTTTAATTTGGGGCATAACAAATAAAACGTCTAAATCAATGTCATAAAATATTTCAAAAAGTTAATTTTGGACCTAACAAATAAAACATTTGAAACAGTGCCCTTACATATTTATGATGATTTACAAAGTCATCTAAATCATAATATATAATGAAAGTTAATTTTGGACATAACGAATAAAACGTATGAAACAGTAACCTAATATATTTAGGGGTTTGCTACATGCAGGACCATTTTTCTCATGTAGGACCAATTTTTTACCAAAATGCCCCTTTTATTGTGAAGGCAAAAAAAGCTACTCAAAATGCAAGGGTACACTTGGGGGTATTATGGTAAAACAATTGGTCATGCATGAGAAAATCGGTCCTGCATATAGCAATTGAGTATATTTATGATGATTTACAAAGTCAATATCAGTTTAGCTATACCAGATGGGAGGTCGTCGCCGTACCTCTCAAATATACATAATTTAGATCGCTTACTACCTTTCCACACTATTAAGTGTACAATGGCAAGTAAGGTTCGTTCCACAGGGAAAAGGTTATTTCTATATATATCTTGTAGAATATATATACATATACATATATAAAAGCAATGTAAACAAAGGGGGGGTTTGAGTTGAGTTTTGTTTAAGAAACACTACTATGCAAAGTAACTAGGATTCTAGAATTACAACTACTTTAGCATCTAACGATTCAACTAAATGATTAACTAATGAGAATAAGAGACTTGGGTACATGAGATTTGTATCTTCTTGTTATGGATTTTTCCTCAAACCTAATTATGATGCTTTGAGAATGGTGATTGTTTTTTAATGGGAAACCATCTCTATTTTAGTTGTGAATCATGATAGCATTTTCACAACTCTTATTGGCAACTTATCTATATGATAGCAAATAGATAAATTGACCAATGCTAATTCAAATTAGATGTTTCCCCACCTTACCCATGCAATGTGATAACACAATTGACATAAATATAATGCTAATGAATGATCTCAAGAACAAATATAATTGATAACAACATATATTTGATTCCCAATTCACTACTTTTACATAGAAGAAATGATAGCATTTCAACCATGGAAAGGCAATGTCTAACACATATCCAACACATATCTATACCTAGGAAATCATTCCTAACCATTTCAAGCATCAAATACACATATAATTCATGATCATTCAATGACAAATCATCCATTCCTAAGCTTCATAAACCATGTTCTCAAATCATAACAAGAGGTTTAATCTCACATACCCAAGATAGGTTTTAGCCTACAATCATATTTATATATTCAAAACCATAATCAATACAACAAACCATGATGAATTCAAAGCTCAAAATCAAAAGGAAAATGAAGGAAAATGAGTTCAACTCTGTAAAAATTCGATCCTCTAAACATTGAGGATAAGATGTTTTTATAGTCCAAAAATAATTAAAATTAAAGCAAACAAAAGCCAAGTTGCAGGAGGTTTTCGCGGGCCACGCGGTTTCCTTCGCGGACCGCGAGCCTGGTTCTCGCGGCCGAGGATTCGCGGCCCGCGCGTCCGTGGTCTCGGCGGTCCGCGACCGAGAAATCGCGCCCCGCGCGTCTGGTCCTCGCGAGTCGCGGCCGAACCTTCGCGGATCGCGCGTCTGGGCCTCGGTCTGGTCCTCGGGCTGGTTCTCGCGGTTCGCGACCGAAGTCTCGCGCCCCGCGCGCGTCTGGTCCTCGCGGCTCGCGTCTGGTCCTCGCGGCTCGCGAAACTCGGCATCTTCAAAACAGCAACACACACCCTCGCGGTTCGCGACCTAGGGTTCGCGGCCCGCTAGAGTGTGCCTTCACGCCACTTCTACGACCGGTTCTTCAATGTATCAATCGCGGTCAGGACGGTCATAGAAGGTGTTCAAATCACTCAAATCCATCGCAAGTGCAATTCAAGATCGAAATGCACGTCTTCAATTTCAAACCACTATGAATGATTCGGTCTAAAAGTCTAATATAAATATATAAAATACTATCTAAAACAGCTCTCAAATGCTACAAAATAAGAGTATATCTAGGGTCTATCAAAATCCCCCACACTTGAACCTTTCTCGTCCTCGAGAAAGAACGATTAAGATCCAAATGCTTACTCTGAATAATTAAGCACATAACATTTGAGAGCTTTACATATTTAAACAAGAGAAAAGAATTTTTTTTTTTTTATAAAAAATACAGTATTAAAAATAGCAGCAAAAACAGCAACAAAAGCAGCAACAAAAGCAGTAACAAAAGTCCTACACCTCTCACCCACACTTAGTCTAAACATTGCCCTCAATGTTTAAATATATCAATGAAAATCATAGTGTAAGAAAGAGTGTAGGATATACTCACTGCGAGGGGCCGGAACCGTCGCGACGGCGCTGAGCTCGCGATCTGCGATGGCCCTCATAGTCAAATGCCCCTGGTCCATGTGGGTGCATGGATGCCATCATGGCGAACATCACCTCCATGTCGTCCTCATACCTCTGAGTAAACGCGTCATGCCTCTGCGTGAACTCCTGGAATTACTGCTGAGTGACATACTGAGGATCGTGATGTGGAGGAGCGTACTGATCTCCATGCTCCGGAGGTGCCTCTAGCCTGGCAAGGGCGATGGTAGGTGCAGGGACTGTGATCTGGATAGGCAAGGTGAGCTCCTCCATGCGGGTGCGCTCAGTCAGGTGCACAGCCTCCGGATTTGGCAGGTACATGTGCTGATTCTTGGCTACTAGCCAGATGAATCTAGGAGGAGGGAATTTGTGCATTTGCAAGACATTAGTGGACTCCAAAGAAGCAATGGAGTGTAACTGGTGAGCTCTCTCGGCTGTCTTGCCTATCGCCTGAATGTCTGGAGGTAGATGGATGCGCAAATAAGCTGCCAGAAGAGAAATCATACCCCCCTGCGGTATCTTCCCTGAGCTCTTCTGGGAGGTCTCCAGACATTTCTGCACAAAGAGGTCTACCCAACATGGGTGCTCTATCCTCCAAAACATAGTCCAAAGGCATTGGACTTGTTCCCTGCTGATATGCGTCAACTCCCCCTGGCAAAAGATCGTCATCACTAGGAGCTTGTGCACCATACGAACAGCTGGATGTATGATGTGGTTGTTCTTTGTAGCGCCCGTGATGTTGGGAGATCCAGACAAACAATGCCAAAAGAAAGCTAGATCAAATCCTTGTGGGGCATATTCTCTTGGATTCTTGTAGCCCTCCGCATATTGGAATCCAAAAGCATCTTGGATTTCATCATAGGACATCCTGCGGTCTACATCATTCAACCTGAAGGTGATGTAATGCCTGTCATGGTCCTCGTCGTAGTGCTTGGCTAGAGTGGATAGGAACTCAAGTGTATAGCGGATGTATGTCGGTGCCGACCGATCAATGAATCCTCTCATGCCAACGCGATCCAATAAAAATAGCACAGGCTGCTGCAAACCTAGCTCCTGAAGAAGCTCAGAGGAGAGGAACTTCGTCTCCATGATCGTTCGCCTCCCATTCCCTATCAACTTTCTCCACCGTTGTTGGGCATCGTCATTCAAACCTTGCAGTCCCATAAGGTCAATAGGAGGCAGGTTTTCTGCAGGGGGAGGGCTAGGTTGGCGAGGGGGGGATTCGGGGATCACGGGCTCACGTGAACTAGAGGCTTCTCCTCGGCGAGACCTTTTCCTCGGTGCCATTATCAAAATCTACTCAACAACAGTCCAGCACAGCTAAACTAGCTACAAGGCGGCAAGCCCCTACTCAACAAGCAAATTGCAACTAGTGGCGGCAAGCCCAATCAAAATCAACAAGAAAAACTAGAGGCGGCAAGCCCTAATTACTCAAAAATTGCAATGTAGCATTCCAAATAAACAATTAAATGAAATTAGATCGCCAATTTGATCAAAACACCACCAAATCAAAGAATCCAAAAATTAGGGTTCATGAGATTTGGGGGTATTTGATTGGGAATTGGAATTTGGAATTAGTGACATTCATAAATCGCGCGGGTCGCGAGCTCAACTCGGCGGGACGCGAAACTCCTTCGCGGGCCGCACCCCATCTTCGCGGGCCGCGAAAACGGTCCGTTTTGTTCCAGGGATTTCCGAGAAATCCTGGCCTCCTTCGCGGGTCGCGCGTCCTCCTTCGCGAGCCGCGCGCTGTTCTTTCGCGGTCCGCGCGTTGAAATCGCGGACCGCGCGCTCAAGGCCGTCGCAGTGTGCTCGGTGAAATCACGCCCCGCGCGCGCGGTTTCTTCGCGGGCCGCGCGATCAAACCGCGGTCCGCGAGCACAGTGTCGCGGGCCGCGCGATTTAGCCGCGGGCCGCAAAAAGTGGCATTTTTGTTCCAGGGATTTCCGAGAAATCCTGGCCTCCGTCGCGGTTCGCGCGGTCTTGTTCGCGGTTCGCGCGTTAAAGCTTCGCGGTCCGCGCGATAAATTCGCGGACCGCGCGCGCTGAAGCCCGTCCGCGCGAAGTCCGCGCGATGAAACCGCGGACCGCGAGCACAGTGCCGCGGTCCGCGCGATGAAACCGCGGACCGCGAGTACAGTGCCGCGGTCCGCGCGATCAAGTCGCGGACCGCGAAAACGTGCATTTTTGTTCCAGGGATTCTTAGAAATCCCCTGTTTTCTCGCGGGTCGCGCGCTCTCCTTCGCGGACCGCGCGCCAAACCTTCGCGGGTCGCGTGATCTGCGTCGCGGACCGCGCGCGAGCTGAAGCTCGTTGCGGCGCGCGCGACGAAATCGCGTGCCGCACTCGACAAAACTTCGCGGATCGCGCGATGAACCCGCGATCCGCGTGCATTGTGTCGCGGTCCGCGCGATCAAGCCGCGGACCGCGAAAACCGACGTTTTTGTGGCAGGGATTTCCAGGAAATTCATCTTTGCTCGCGGGTCGCGAGATCGCGGTCGCGGTCCGCGAATCCCTTGGTCGCGGTCCGCGCGATGAATTCGCGGACCGCGAGGAATGGTTCCTTGGTATTTGTTGTTTTTGCACCACTTCAAACCTATTTCTACAAAAACAACACAAAAACTAGCGTAATGGTTGAATTACAAGCTTAATGAAATGTACATAGCAAATAAATATAAAGAAAGTAATGTTCCAAATGTTGAAATTGTTCGACGAATTCTTTTAAAAACTCAAAACTCGTTTATTTAACATCGTCGGCACGATGTACCTCCATGGTAAAGATCACTCGTAGGCCGGGTTGCCTAGAGACATGTCCTTTAGGATCTCCGATTTGAAACCCTCGTAATACGGTTTCAACCTTTGGCCGTTGACCTTGATGATTTTGGCACCCTCGTCGCTTTGGATCTCCACCGCACCATGAGGGAAAACTTTCACAACTACAAATGGTCCAGTCCACCGAGAACGCAGTTTACCTGGAAACAAACAAAGGCGTGATTGAAATAGGAGAACCTTTTGACCTACCTCAAAAGTTTTCCTAATTATCATCTTGTCATGCCATGCTTTCGTCTTTTCCTTGTAAATGGCAGCGTTCTCATAGGACTCATTCCGGATTTCCTCGAGCTCTTGCAGTTGAAGCTTCCTTTCATTCCCGGCTTCGTCCAAGTTCAAGTTGAACCTTGTGATTGCCCAGTAGGCTTTGTGTGCTAACTCCACCGGCAAATGACACGGCTTTCCAAAGACTAATCGGTATGGAGACATACCAATTGGCGTCTTATAAGCCGTCCTATATGCCCACAATCCATCATCCAACCGAGAACTCCAATCCTTGCGAGTCGGCCTAACCGTTTTCTCAAGGATGGACTTGATTTCCCTATTGGAAACTTCGGCTTGTCCATTTGTTTGTGGGTGATAGGCGGTGGAAGTTTTGTGATTTACCCCATATTTCTTCAATAATGCGGCAATGGTTCTATTGCAAAAGTGAGTGCCTCGATCACTGATCAGAGCTCGGGGTACCCCGAACCTAGAGAAGATGTGAGATTTGATGAACTCTGCAACCACTTTAGAATCATCAGTACGAGTGGGGATTGCCTCAACCCACTTAGAAACATAGTCAACCGCAAGCAAGATATATTTAAAACCAAATGAAGTAGGGAAAGGTCCCATAAAATCAATTCCCCAAACATCAAAAAGTTCACAATATAGAGGGCAATGTTGGGGCATTTCATTCCTAGAAGAGATGTTTCCTACTCTTTGGCATTTATCACAAGACTTGCAAAATGTGTATGCATCTTTATTCAAGCTAGGCCAATAGAAACCACAATCTAGCACTTTCCTAGTGGTTCGCCTAGCACCAAAATGACCACCACATGCATATGAATGGCAAAAAGCAAGGATTGAATTTGTTTCATTATTAGGAATGCATCTCCTAATCACTTGGTCGGCACAATGTTTCCATACATAGGGATCATCCCACACATAAAACCTGGCATCATGTTTTAGCTTATCCTTTTGTGCTTTTGTGAAGTGAGAAGGGCACTTACTTGTGACAAGGAAATTCACAATGTTGGCATACCATGGAAGAGAAACACCAAGAGCAAACAATTGATCGTCGGGGAACTCTTCGTGAAGATGCTCCTTCAATGCTTTGGTCCCAAACTCCTCATTGGGCACCAATCGGCTCAAATGGTCGGCCACTAGATTTTCAGCTCCTTTCTTGTCCTTGACCTCCAAGTCGAACTCGCTCAAGAGCAAGATCCATCGGAGTAACCTAGGCTTTGCTTCTTTCTTCGTCATCAAGTAACGAAGAGCTGCATGGTCAGTGAAAACAATAATCTTTGTATCAAGCAAATATGGCCTAAACTTTTCTAAAGAAAAGACTACCGCTAGCAATTCTTTTTCAGTATTGGTATAGTTCCTTTGAGCATCATTGAGAGTCATGGATGCATAATAGATGGCATGGGGAATTTTTCCCACCCTTTGACCTAGCACCGCACCAACGGCGTAGTCGCTTGCATCACACATGATCTCAAATGGAAGGGACCAATTTGGAGGTTGTATAATAGGGGCCGACACTAGCATAGACTTTAAACAATCAAATGCCCTTTTACAACCTTCATCTACCACAAATTCCACATCCTTTTGCAACAATCTACATAAAGGGGAAGAAATATTTGAAAAGTCTTTTATGAAACGGCGGTAGAAACCCGCGTGACCAAGAAAGGATCTCACATCACGCACACAAGTATGGTAAGGAAGAGATTGGATGATATCAATTTTTGCTTTGTCTACTTCAATACCCTTAGATGACACTTCATGACCTAACACAATGCCCTTTTCTACCATAAAATGACATTTTTCAGAATTTAGCACAAGGTTTTTATCAATGCAAGTTTTTAGGACTAATGACAAATGGATTAAGCAATTGTCAAAAGAGTTACCATGAACAGTAAAGTCATCCATGAAAACCTCTACAAACTTCTCAAGATATTCTGAAAAAATGCTAACCATACACCTTTGGAACGTGGCCGGTGCATTGCAAAGGCCAAAAGGCATGCGTCGATATGCAAAGGTGCCAAAGGGACATGTGAAGGTGGTCTTCTCTTGATCCTCTGGTGCAATGGCAACCTGAAAGTACCCTGAATAGCCATCAAGAAAACAGTAGAAAGAGTGGCCTGCGAGCCGGTTAAGCATTTGATCAATAAATGGTAAAGGGAAATGGTCCTTCCTTGTTACCGCATTTAACCTTCGGTAATCAATGTAAACACGCCATCCATTTTGGACACGAGTGGGAATCAATTCGCCATGGCTATTCTCCACTACGGTCACTCCGGTTTTCTTTGGCACCACTTGCGTCGGGCTTACCCATTTACTATCGGAGATTGGATAGATCATTCCCGCATCCAACAATTTAAGCACCTCGGCTTTTACTACCTCCATCATAGGAGGGTTCAATCGCCTTTGAGGTTGTCGGATGGGTTTAGCATCATCCTCCAATAGAATACGGTGCATGCACGTGCTTAGACTCATACCTTTGATGTCGGCAATAGTCCATCCAATGGCTTCCTTATGATCTTGAAGCACTTTCATCAACCTTTCCTCTTGTTCCTTGGTGAGTTTGTTGGAGATGATCAATTTCTCACCATCACCAAGGAATGCATATTTTAGATTCTCGGGTAGTGGTTTCAACTCCACCACCGGAGGTTTATTGAAAGATGGTCGGTTGCCCGAGCCCTTCAATACCTCAAGGTCTAAAATTGGTGCATCAAGAGAAAGTTCCTCAAAGGTATCTAGCTCAAAAATGCTTTCCTTCAAGTTAGCACTCAAAGCATATGTATGAACATTACTTGTGTGTAAACTATTAGCTAAAGCATTTAACAAAGGATCATCAACATCATTTTCATAAACTTTTTGCACATAAGGCTCAATCACATCAATAGCATTGCAAGAAGTTTCATCATCATTGTATTTCATTGCACCATAAATGTTGAACTCTATTTTATCCCCATCAAATTCCATGGTAAGCCTACCACTATGCACATCTATTATAGTTCTTGACGTTTTCAAAAATGGACGCCCTAACAAGACAGGGGTAGCAAATTTATCATGTTCCATGTCAAGAACGTAAAAATCGGCCGGGAACACCAACTTGTCGACTTTCACCAAGACATCTTCAACAATACCCTTAGGGTATGCATTAGAGCGGTCGGCAAGTTGGATTACCACGCCGGTTTTATGCAAAGTGCCAAGATTCAACGATTCATACAATGTATATGGAATGACATTTATGGATGCACCTAGATCTAGCATGGCTCTAGGAAAGTAAGTGTTCCCTAAGATGCAAGGAATGGTAAACATGCCCGGATCACCACATTTAGTAGGCATTTTATCTTGAAATAAAGCCGACACATGTTCATTGACTCTTTCATTTTTAACATGCTTAGACCTTTGTTGACGATGGTTTACACATAATTCCTTCAAGAACTTAGAATATCTAGGAACTTGATCAATAGCATCGAGCAAAGGAATATTTACCTCACACCTTCGAAGGACCTCGAAAGCTTCCTTGTCCATCTCCTTTTTCCGAGTATTCTTCAAAGCTTCGGGAAATGGTGCTTCCACATCAAAGGTAGTGTCCACCCTAGTTTTCTTGTGAAGAGGTGAGAATGGAGGTGACATTGGTTCAACATGAGAAGTTGTGTCTACATGTTCCTCATCAATAAGTTCTTTCTCCTTCTCAACCTCGGCATCACCTTTTTCTTTGGCTAGCCCCTCAAGAATTACTTCTTCGTCGGCCAAGGTCGCCTCAACCTCGTCATTGGCTAAACTCTTCTTCACAAGGCCTCTCTTGGGTGCCTTTTTCACAACCACTTCGGGTTCAAGAGCTTGTTTACCACTCCTCAAGGTCATGGCACTCGCATGAGGCCTTGGATTTAACTCCGTTTGCGCGGGTAGTTTCCCGGAGTTTTGTGCTTCCAACTTTCCCAAAACCGTGGCCATTTGACTCATTTGCACCTCAATGCTTTTGAGTCTAGCATCTTGTGGGAATTGGTCCGAGCTTTCACCTTGGTTATGAGATTTATCTTCCAACCTCGGGTGAGCATTTTGAGGGGCACGGTTATTGAAACGGCCTTGACCTTGGTTTCTTGGGTATTGTTGTGGTTGAGGGTGATATTGAGGGTTTTGATGATCTTGGTACCCTTGATAGCCAAAATCTTGGTACCCTTGGTTTTGGTAACCTTGGTAGCCTTGGTCATTTTGCCCCCTCGACCTATCAAAAGATTGACCACTTTGACCTTGGTAACCCCCTTGGTAGCCATCTTGTTGGCTTTGTTGTCCCGTCGGTTCATTTCTCCACCGAAAGTTGGGGTGATCTCTAGTTCCGGGGTTGTAGTGTTGAGCAAAAGGATCATACTTCCTTTGGTTACCCCTATCACCACCTTGGCCTTGTCCACCTTGAAAACCCCTACCACTTTGGTAGCCTCGTCCTCCTTGGTAGCCCCTAAAACCTTGGTTTCCACCATAGACCCCCATGGCATTGACTTCTTCATTATAATCCTCGGTTGCTTGAGGACAAGATTCGGTGAGATGGTTTGAAGCACAAATCCCACACGTCATCACTTGTTGCCGTGGTTGGTTCCCCGTGTTCCCTCCGGAGCTATTTCCCATCATGAAACCTTTCATCAATGCCGTAAGCTCATTGATATCTTGACGAGATCCATCATTGTTCCCACCGGAGTTACCCACTCGTAGTCTCCGGTCTCTCTTTGGTTTGCACCCCTCGGCTAATTGCTCAAATAGCATCATGGCATCGGATGAACCAAGGTTAGCAATGGAACCATAACAAGACCTATTTATCGACTCGGTTTCCCTATCATTCAAGCCATTGTAATAGAAACACACCAATTGAGGTTCGGTGAAGCTATGGTACGGGCAACTTGAAAGGAGAGTTTGGAATCTTTCCTAATACTCATACAAGGTCTCATCATCGTCTTGATTGATGTTGCTAATGGCTTGTATCAAGACCGAGGACTTAGAGGGAGGAAAGTACTTGTCAAGGAACTTTTTCTTCAATTGTGGCCATGTAGTGATTGATGATGAAGGTAAACGGCTTAACCATTTAGCGGTCTTGTCTTTCAAGGTGAAGGTGAAGGTTTTCAACTTAAACTCATCCACACTCATCTCGGAAGGTTTCAAACTACTACAAACCCTATGAAAAGCCTCAAGGAAGTCATTAGGATCATCCACTTCTCTACCATGGAAAGTTGGAAGCAAATTTATCACTCCCGTCTTGATTTCATATTGAGAGTTTGGGTAAACAATGCTAGATTGTTGTTGCTCATAGTTGGGGGACATGTACTCTCTCATAGAAATGTTGGTAGGAGAAGTGTTAGGGTTTTGGAAAGGGTTGTAGAATTGGTTTCGGGGAGGGTTTTGGCCGGTATCCTCTTCTTCGTCCGCCATGTTGAAAGGTAGTGATTCACTTTCAAGGGAGAAAGGGTTAGATGCTAGTGACTCTTGCACTTGCTTCCTAAGTCGGCGGAGATTTCTTACTAGCTCGGAATCGTATTGCAAAGGGTCTTGGTTCGAGGATCGTGTATGAACCATGCACCAAGAGCTAGAGCAATAGGGTTCCAAACCAAAATAGAACCTAAAAAGAAAGATAGATTAGAAATAAAACTACAATACACACATAAAAATACGTCTTATTCCCCGGCAGCGGCGCCAAAATTTGGGAGGTCGTCGCCGTACCTCTCAAATATACATAATTTAGATCGCTTACTACCTTTCCACACTATTAAGTGTACAATGGCAAGTAAGGTTCGTTCCACAGGGAAAAGGTTATTTCTATGTATATCTTGTAGAATATATATACATATACATATATAAAAGCAATGTAAACAAAGGGGGGGTTTGAGTTGAGTTTTGTTTAAGAAACACTACTATGCAAAGTAACTAGGATTCTAGAATTACAACTACTTTAGCATCTAACGATTCAACTAAATGATTAAATAATGAGAATAAGAGACTTGGGTACATGAGATTTGTATCTTCTTGTTATGGATTTTTCCTCAAACCTAATTATGATGCCTTGAGAATGGTGATTGTTTTTTAATGGGAAACCATCTCTATTTTAGTTGTGAATCATGATAGCATTTTCACAACTCTTATTGGCAACTTATCTATATGATAGCAAATAGATAAATTGACCAATGCTAATTCAAATTAGATGTTTCCCCACCTTACCCATGCAATGTGATAACACAATTGACATAAATATAATGCTAATGAATGATCTCAAGAACAAATATAATTGATAACAACATATATTTGATTCCCAATTCACTACTTTTACATAGAAGAAATGATAGCATTTCAACCATGGAAAGGCAATGTCTAACACATATCCAACACATATCTATACCTAGGAAATCATTCCTAACCATTTCAAGCATCAAATACACATATAATTCATGATCATTCAATGACAAATCATCCATTCCTAAGCTTCATAAACCATGTTCTCAAATCATAACAAGAGGTTTAATCTCACATACCCAAGATAGGTTTTAGCCTACAATCATATTTATATATTCAAAACCATAATCAATACAACAAACCATGATGAATTCAAAGCTCAAAATCAAAAGGAAAATGAAGGAAAATGAGTTCAACTCTGTAAAAATTCGATCCTCTAAACATTGAGGATAAGATGTTTTTATAGTCCAAAAATAATTAAAATTAAAGCAAACAAAAGCCAAGTTGCAGGAGGTTTTCGCGGGCCGCGCGGTTTCCTTCGCGGACCGCGAGCCTGGTTCTCGCGGCCGAGGATTCGCGGCCCGCGCGTCCGTGGTCTCGGCGGTCCGCGACCGAGAAATCGCGCCCCGCGCGCGTCTGGTCCTCGCGAGTCGCGGCCGAACCTTCGCGGATCGCGCGTCTGGGCCTCGGTCTGGTCCTCGGGCTGGTTCTCGCGGTTCGCGACCGGAGTCTCGCGCCCCGCGCGCGTCTGGTCCTCGCGGCTCGCGTCTGGTCCTCGCGGCTCGCGAAACTCGGCATCTTCAAAACAGCAACACACACCCTCGCGATTCGCGACCTAGGGTTCGCGGCCCGCTAGAGTGTGCCTTCACACCACTTCTACGACCGGTCCTTCAATGTATCAATTGTGGTCAGGACGGTCATAGAAGGTCTTCAAATCACTCAAATCCATCGCAAGTGCAATTCAAGATCGAAATGCACGTCTTCAATTTCAAACCACTATGAATGATTCGGTCTAAAAGTCTAATATAAATATATAAAATACTATCTAAAACAGCTCTCAAATGCTACAAAATAAGAGTATATCTAGGGTCTATCACCAGAGCACCTTTCAACACTGTAGTACATGAGCACTTAATAAAGAACTCATGAGTACATGTGCACTTTTCTCTTTATTATTTAGTTTAGTTTTCACATGGAATATGATTATCAATGAGTTCGAATTTTTGCTATTACCCCGGCTTATTTATGATTATTTTCGCCTATCTATTTGTTTTCCTTTTGACACTGGTTTACACTTTACACTAAGGCTTCTTGACTGTTTTCTAAAATAGGTAGGAGAAATTCAAGTTAGTGTAGTTGTTATATTGACTTACCGGTGATTTTCTGAATAGGTAAAAAAATAGCCTTGAAGATCACTTTGATAGGTTTGAAAACTCAATCGAGTTAGATAAATTGCAGAAAATTTTGTATGCTAGCATTTTTCTATGCTAGTTTAATGGTCCAATAAATTTATGACACGCGTCCACTTAAATGAGCCATTAACTTTTCTGTTAAGTTTTCCTTCTATCCACCATTAGTTTTCACGTCAGTCACCCATTTTTCATCATTTTACTTGTTTCCGTCTTTCTAAAATCTGCAGCTGAAGTCGCGACTAGAACTTCATTCTGCTGTGTTGGATCATTGTGACTGGAACTTCATCATTTTACTGAAATTGTTCATCTGTGGGTTCTCAACCTAACGCTCACATATCAATGAACATAAATAATTGCTTAGGCATTTTTTAGCTCAAAACAAGCAGGAAACAAAACTTAAAAACTATATTGTTACCCCTAATTTCAACAAAAACCTAAGCAAGCAAGAAATCTTCATAAGAACACCAAATTAACAAAAGGGATTCCCTTTAAATCAATGAAGCTAAATATTACCAATTCTGGCAAAACTAAATGGCATGACCTCGAGAAATGGCGGGACAACGACTGCAGCGGTGACGGTCACCTGATTCGTCGGCGGCTACATGTTAGGCGGAGGAGTGGATTCATATGGTCTCGTCATAGATTTTGTGGTTCTATTTCTTCAGGACTCAATTGTGCTCTACAACAAGTCAGTTCCCTTTTTTTTCCTCGATTGAAACGACTTCGATGAACCCGACGGATATCACCAGCTTTGAGGGCATAATGAGTTCAGTTAATCGATAGATTGGGCTTTGGAAACGATTGATAGATTCAAATTCGTCGGTGTGGTGCTTTTTTTTCACCAGAATTTGTTCGGAGTAAAATGATGAAAAATGATTAATTCAGAAAGGGAAGGGAAAGGGGGAAGAAGTAAAATCATGAAAAATGGGGAACTGGAGTGAAAACTAATTGTGGATGGAAGGAAGACTTAACATAAAAGTTAGTGGACGCATGTCATAATCTTATTGGACCATTAAACTAGCACCGAAAAATGCTAGCATATGAGTTCTTCCTCTAATGGTACTTCCTCTATAACTGAATGATACTGTTGATTCGTGATATGGGTTCTTCTTCCAACGGTACTTCCTCTATAACTGAAGGGTTTTGCTCACTCGTGCCGTGGGTTCTTCTTCCAACAGTACTTCCTCTATAACTGAAGAGTTCTGCTAATTTGTGCTATGGGTTCTTCCTCCAATGGTACATTCGTGTTATGGGTACTTCATATATCGGTACTTCTCGTATAACTTGAGAGTATTGCACGTTCGTGTTATGGGTACTTCATATATCAGTACTTCCCGTGTAACTTGAGAGTACTGCAAGCTCGTGTTGTAGGTACTTCCTCCATCGGTTCTTCCCGTTTAACTTGAGAGTACTACACGTTCGTGTTGTGGGTACTTCCTCCATCGGTACTTCCCGTCTAACTCGAGAGTACTGCACGTTCGTGTTGTGGGTACTTCCTCCATCGGTACTTCCCGTGTAACTTGAAAGTACTACACGATCTTGTTGTCAGTACTTCCTCCATCGGTACTTCCCGTATAGCTCGAGAGTACTGCACGTTCGTGTTGTTGGATCTATCGTCTATTGGTACTTCGCGTACAACTTGAGAGTACTGCATGCTCATGTTGTGGGTACTTCCTCTATCGGTACTTCCCGTGTAACTTGAGAGTACTACAATCTCGTCTTGTGAGTACTTCCTCCATCAGTACTTCCCGTATAAATTGAGAGTACTGCACATTCGTGTTGTGGGTACTTCATATATCGGTACTTCTCGTATAACTTGAGAGTATTGCACGTTCGTGTTGTGGGTACTTCATCTATCAGTACTTCCCGTATAACTTGAGAGTACTGCAAGTTCATGTTGTGGGTACTTCCTCCATCGGTACTTTCCGTATAAATTGAGAGTACTGCACATTCATGTTGTGGGTACTTCATATATCGGTACTTCTCGTATAACTTGAGACTACTGCACGTTCGTGTTATGGGTACTTCATCTATCAGTACTTCCCGTGTAACTTGGAGTACTGCAAGCTCGTGTCGTGGTTACTTCCTCCATCGGCACTTCCCGTTTAACTCGAGAGTATTGCACGTTCGTGTTGTGGGTACTTCCTCCATCGGTACTTCCCGTGTAACTTGAAAGTAATACACGATCGTGTTATGGATACTCCCTACATCGGTACTTCCCGTAACTTGAGAGTACTGCACGTTCGTGTTATGGGTACTTCATCTATCGGTACTTCCCGTGTAATTGAAGGAACTGCACGCTCGTGTTGTGGGCATGGTAGTTAAGGCACTCACTGTGGCATGCCACGGCAATGCCATGGCGATAAGGCATTTTTTCAATATTGCCTTATAAATATGGCAAATATTTGCCTTAAAGTAATGCTATGGAACGCCATAGCGCCTTAAATCTTGCCTTAAGCCCATTAATCTACCTGGACCGGGTTTTTTTTTTATAAAAAAAAAAAATTTATTGTGAACATAAGATAAAATGCAGGAAGTTAATGAAAGAAAATAAAGGGTTTTGATGAATCTAAAATTGAAGGGTTTCTTTTCAAGCTCCGACCTACCACCTTGGACCGTGATCATGTACAAACTACAGACCGTACAATTATGAGTTTTTACATTGAATTTTTATTATATATTGCTCTTGTCTTGAACTTTTTTATAAAAATTATATTTATTTTGATGCTTTATTTACTATTTATGTAAGTTAAATATTATATTTTGTTAAAATAAATGTGGATATATATAGGGAGGGGTTCAATACACTCACCTATTTTCACTCAAGATCTCACTCAAAATCTTGGACCGTTAGATCTCTTCTAATCTAATTTCTCTTTAATTTTCCATATTAATCAAATGGCTTAAACCAAGCCGAGCCGTGTTTTCCCCCAATCTTTTACGGAAGAAAATAAATACACTTCCTCGACCATAAATCACAAATCCACTTCCAATTTGAATCCCAAAACCTAATTTTTAAAAATCCCCAAAAGCAGTATCCGATTGGATTGTACGGAAGGTTTTGTTTTTGGCGTTAGCACGAATTGGGGTTCGGCGACGCGTTGGGACATGTGGCTGCCGTCGGCGTCGTGGATGGGCGACTGCCAGCCGTCGGCGTCGGGGACGGGCGGCTGCCCATCGGCGTTGGGGACGGGCGATTTCCGTCGGCGGTGGTGGCTTGAATTGGGTTCATCGGCGGCACAGTGGGACGGAAAGTGGGTGTGAATTGAGTTTTGCGGTGGTGACTAGTGGTGGGAAGGTAGAATGGTGACGCTAGTCCCGGCGGAGGAGCAGCCTCCATTCGCTGGAAAAAGATGCACAAGGTGCAATTTTTTGAGATTTTAAATTTTGTAAATTGTTGTTTTAATTTATGTTTTCGTTTGCGCAAATCCCCTTATTTTTGTAGCTAATTTGTTGTTGCTGCTTTTGTTTTCTTGGTGCTGCTGGAAAAGGGTGTAACTTATACATTGTGAAATCTATTAGCTCAAATGGTAGAGCATTTTGAAATTTGCAAAGGTGTGGGTTCGAATCCCACATAGGTTACAATGTCATGTCTTAAATCTGGTTATCTTTTATAGTTTACAACTAGTTCTGTTTTATTATTTACAGGGTATCTGGTTCCGGTTCTGTTTTATAGTTTACAAGGTATCTGGTTCCGGTTCGGTTTTATAGTTTACAGGGTATCATCTTGTTCTTGTTTTATTTTATAATTTTAGTGCATATGATTAAAATAGCGTCACCATCTGATAGGAACAATATAGAAAGCTTAAATTCGGGAAAGTTACAATATAGAACTAATAGGAAGCGAATCCGGGATGGTTTCCCTTTTTTAGTCACTCATTATAAACACCAGAGATTCACTTGAAACCAGAAACTTCCCCAGGCAGAAACTTAAATAACCTTCAGATAAATATAAAGGGCACCTCACTAAAATTCAATAGTTTAAGCAAATCGAGTCCGAAATGAACACGGACAACGACATCCCAAACATCCATAATTCCAATGGTTTGTGAATTTAGAAAACAAGAGACAAAAGCTCATAAAATCTGAGTTCATCAAACATGAACATCATCAAAGGCAAAACAACCCTTAATAACCTCATAACTCTAAACAAAAATACTGGAATGTATCAACAATAATCTTCTCAGGACAATATCTTTAAATTCAAGTAAAAAACCAAGAGACATTATCAAAACTCTTGATCTTCACTGTCACCATCTGAACAATCCTCATATTCCCCTCATTTCTGTTCTTCCTACAAAACAGAATCAATGTAACCTTGAGTAATAATAAACAATATATTTCAAAAAAATATTCCAATTAGGTTGGTTATTACCTCATTCATCTTCTTCTTTTTTGGACAATTTCGTTTATCATGCATTTGAACACTTTTACAAATGGCACACATTCTTCCCTTCTTCTCCTGTACCACTTCGATAGGGCGCTTGTACCTTGCATTATTCTTCTTATCACTCACCTTGGACTCTTTGTTTCTGCCTTTTATTTGAGACACATTAGGATCTAGATAAACCAGTGCTTACTTGGATACTTCAGACACTTTTTCAGATGGACTTTCTTTTTCAAACTCTGATGGACTTTCTTTTTCAAACTCTGTCACAACACTGGAACTTTGAGATATCTTTTCTCCAAGCTCCCTGATACCTTGTAGAAACATGTTATAACCTTCTTCTGTTTGGTAGGCGACACATGCCCATTGAGTAGCCTTGATGTGTTGATATTTGTGTGTTTTTCTGAAGAATTAATTGCTGAATTATGTGAATTTAAGCACTGATGGACTGTATTTGATAATCAGATTACACACATAGTTGGAGATGAACAAGAGGAGTAAAAAGTGCTGATTTGGAGCTGAAATGGAGTTGGAGAAGGAGTTGGGCTGAATTCCATTTTCTGGCCCAAGGTTTTTTTTTGTAAACCCATTCCTATTTGGAATAGTAGTAGGGTTAGGAAAGGGGGAGTATAAAAAGGGGAATGCCCCTTTTCTTTTGGAGGAGAACGCACACTTTCTGTTTTTCCCCTTTCTGCCAAAAATCGTTTATGTCGTCCTTTCTGTCTTCTTCTTTTCCGCCAAGAACAATGACCCAAGAACTAGGGCTTTGATTATCTAATATTTTGGATATTAATTCCTATTTCGATAATCTCTTCTCTACTTCTTGTTAATTTCATCATGTTTGCATCTTTGATTGTTGATTGTTTCACCATATTTATAAGTAGCTAATTTCGTAGATCGGCTTAGATTTCGATGTTAGTTCATAAGTTGTGAGGATATTGTGCTTATAATCTTCTCTGTGGGTTCTTTATTTGTTCATGATATAATCCATGCTTGCTAGTTTGAGATTGATCACCTTAATCTTTGTGGGCTAGGGCTAATTAAGTAGCAAAGTTCTTGTGAAAAGCAGATAACTGATACAGACTGTAATAACAAGATGATGAACAATAAAGTAGATAGTTCTTGCATGCGAATACGTGTTGGGGTATCTATGTTGGGTTCTCTTTGTGCTAAACACTGATAAAAGTGTGTAACTGGGTGAGCAAATACTTTCTGAGGAACACTTTAATCAGAGGAATAACGAGTTCAGCAAATACTTGCTCGTTATCGAATAATAAGAGGGGATTTGGGGAGTTTAGCAAATACTTGCTTCCTTATAACTGACTGATTTGCATGAGATAGATTCATCTTTAGCCAATGATCAATGATATGAACTAACTAGTAATCTAAGCCGATTACATTCTCTTATAGACTTTCTTGCATTTATTCCCTTATTGTGTTTGTGTGTTTGTTGATTTTTATCTCTTAGTTGCTTTACTTTAGTAGTTGTTAGAAAACCAATCTTCAAATTATAGGCGTGGTTGCTAAACCAAACTCGTTGGTAGGATAAATTAATTGTTTTTGCCTCATCCTCGTGGGATCGACCCTGCTTTCCTCTGTACTAAGAATTCTATATTCCTTGAGATTGCAGGTTTATTTTGGTGTGTCAAACGACGCCCACCAAATTGGCGCCGCTGCCGGGGATGGTATGTCAATTTCTTTTTTTTTTCCTACTGATATTTGTGTTGTTATGTTAGTGTATGACCAGGTCTGAGAAGCCTGAGTTAGTGTTTGATCCAGAGATCGAAAAGACAGTGAAGTTGAATCGAATGTTAGCCAAGGAACGAAGGTTAACTTCTGCAGCAAAGCCTCTGTTTGGCCAAATATAGGGTGTTTCTGAGACAGATTCTGAAATTGTGGTTGATACTTCTTCGGTTGTTGTTGAAATGGCCGAGGAACTGAATGCTAACAATCCCTTCATGTGGGAGCTGCATGGACACAGTGAAGAAGATCCCCTTACTCCCATTCGCTTGGCACAAACGGAGAACCCCATTGAAATCAAGCTTGCACTCTTGAATGTTTTGCCAAAATTTCATGGGAGGAGCACCGAGGACCCCTACAATTTCTTGAATGAATTTATCAAGATTTGTAAGGTTCAGAAGAGGCCAAATAATGTCACTGAGGAGCAGTTCAAATTGGTGGCTTTTCCCTTTAGTTTGACTGGAGCTGCAAACCAATGGTTCTCGAGCTTAGCACCGAATTCCATCACTACATGGAATGAGCTCAAGAAGATGTTTATGGTGAAAAGTATACTTTCAGCATAGATGAAGCCATGAAGAAACCAATAGATGCTGAAAATCTTTATGCCATTGATACCATTGACCCTTTAGTCCAAGATTATCTTGAGACCGAATATTTGCAGGAAGAGATAGAATTTCCCTCCCCCACAGGTCTGAATGAATTTCCAGTGCATGGAAAGACTGACAAGGAGATACGCGAGCTGTTGTACTCCATGCATTCTCAAGAAGAAGTGTTCAGCACTGGAACTGCCCTCTGTTTGCCCGAACAGAGCCCTGCAGACAAACCTCTTCCATCCGATGTTTCACCACCGACCTTGGAGTTGAAGGAGCTACCAGAGAATCTGAAGTATGTGTACCTGGGAGATGCCGAGACACTTCCCGTGATTGTTAGTGCTAAATTGACCAAGCCTCAAGAGGAGAAATTGGTTGCATTGTTGAAAAAGTACAAGAAGGCAATCGGGTGGACTTTGGCGGATATCACGGGGATCAGCCCTGACATTTGTACACACCATATTTTGATGGAGGAAGGAGCTAAACCTGCTCGAGAGGCTCAGAGGAAGCTCAACCCTAACATGAGGGAAATAGTTCTTAAGGAAGTGCTCAAATTGCTTTCTTTGGGAATTATTTACCCTATTTCAGATAGTAAATGGGTGAGTCCAGTCCATGTAGTGCCCAAGAAGTCGGGTTTTCAAGTGGTCAAAAATGATAAGAATGAGTTGGTGCCTACTCGGTTGGTTACTGGATGGAGAATGTGCATCGACTATAGGAAGCTTAATGCCGCAACTCGCAAGGATCACTTCCTACTTCCTTTCATTGATCAAATGTTAGAGAGGTTGGCAGGAAATAGCTTCTTTTGCTTCTTGGATGACTACAGTGGGTATTTTCAGATCCATGAGAACCCCGAAGATCAAGAAAAAACCACTTTTACGTGTCCTTTTGGCACCTACGCATACAGGAGAATGCCTTTTGGATTATGTAATGCTCCAGGCACCTTTCAGAGATGTATGATGAGCATCTTTTCAGATTTGATTGAGAAGAGCATTGAGGTGTTTATGGATGACTTCACGGTGTATGGGGATTCATTTGATGTATGCTTAAGTCACTTGGAGCAAGTGTTGGTTCGATGTGTGAAGAGGAACCTTATCTTGAACTACGAGAAATGCCATTTTATGGTGAATGAAGGCATAGTCTTGGGGCATGTTGTTTCGGAAAAGGGCATTCAAGTTGACAAAGCCAAGGTGGAGAACATAGAGCAACTTCCTTACCCTACCAATGTCCGAGAGATTCGTGGATTCTTAGGGCACGCTGGATTCTATAGGAGGTTCATCAAAGACTTTGCTAAGATAGCTCAACCATTGACCAAGCTTCTTCAAGATGACGTTCCCTTTGAAATGAATGAAGAACGCAAGCATTCTTTTGATGTTCTTAAGAAGAAGCTCATCTCAGCCCCTATAATGCAACCACCTAATTGGGACCTGCCATTTGAGTTGATGTGCGATGCAAGTGATTATGCGGTTGGGGCGGTTTTGGGTCAAAAGTCGGGGAAGGAAAGCCATGTGATCTACTACGCTTCAAAGACGTTGAACCCCGCTCAATGCAATTACACCACAACTGAAAAGGAGTTGTTGGCAGTGGTGTTTGCACTTGAAAAATTCAGGTCCTACTTGCTTGGATCAAAGATCATTGTGTACACCGATCACTCCGCCTTGAAGTACTTGTTCACGAAGAAAGAGTCTAAGCCCAGACTAATCCGATGGATTTTTTTGTTGCAAGAATTTGATTGGGAGATAAGGGATAAAAAAGGGGTTGAGAACCACGTTGCAGACCACCTCAGTCGCTTGGTGAGACCCGAGGATGCAATTCCTATCCAAGAATCTTTTCCCGAAGAATATCTCTGATAGGTCCTAGATATACTCTTATTTTGTAGCATTTGAGAGCTGTTTTAGATAGTATTTTGTACTTTATATTAGACTTTTGGACCGAATCATTCATGATGGTTTGAAATTGAAGACGTGCATTTCGACCTTGAATTGCACTTGCGATAGATTTGGATGATTTGAAGACCTTCTATGACCGTCCTGAAGGAAGCAGATACATTGAAGAACCGGTCGTAGAAGTGGCGTGAAGGCACACCCTCGCGAACCGCGAGGGTGTGTGTTGCTGTTTTGAAGATGCCGAGTTTCGCGCGGTCCGCGAAACTCCGGTCGCGAGCCGCGAGGACCAGCACGAGGACCGCGGAAGCCGAAGACGCGCGATCCGCGAAACATCGGCCGCGGTTCGCGAGGACCAGACGCGCGGTCCGTGAAACTCCGGTCGCGAACCGCGAGGACCAGCACGAGGACCAGAGCGAAGCCAAGACGCGCGATCCGCGAAACGTCGGCCGCGGTTCGCGAGGACCAGACGCGCGGTCCGCGAAACCTCGGTCGCGGACCGCGGAAACCGAAGGCGCGCGGGCCGCGGCGAATCCTCGGCCGCGAGCCGCGAGAACTAGGCTCGCGGTCCGCGAAGGATTTCGCGCGACCCACAAAATTTTCCTGCAACTTGCATGTTGTTTTGTTTTAATTTTATTTATTTTGGGATATAAATAGGACTTATCCTAAAGTGTTAGAGGATCGGTTTTTACAGAGCTTGAGACTCTTTTCTTCATTTTCTCTTCATTTTGATCTTTGAATTCACCATGGTATCTTGTATGGATTATCTTTGTGATTATGCAATTATGGTTGTAGGCTAAAACCCACCTTGGGTATATGTGATTGGACTTCTTGTTATGGATTGAGAACATGATTCATGAAGCTTAGGAATGGTGATTTGCTATTGAATGATCATAATTTATATGTGTATTTGATGCTTGAAATGATTAGGAATGATTTCCTAGTGATAGATATGTGTTGGATATGTGTTAGATATTGTTTTTCCATGGTTAGAATGTTATCATTCTTTCTATGTAAGAGTAGTAAATTAGGAATCGAATGCATCTTGTTATCAATTGTATTTGTTCTTAAGATCATTCATTAGCATTGTATCTATGTCAAGTTTGTTATCAAATTGCATGGGTAAGTTTGAGAAACATCTAATTTGAAATGATATTGATCAATTAAACTAGTTGTTATCATCTAGTAAAGTTGTCAATTGAAGTTGTGAAGATGCTTTCATCTTTCATAGCTATGGTTAAAGATAGTTTCTCACTACAAACAATCACCATTCTCAAAGCAACATGATAAAGTTTGAGGAAAATCTCATAATAAGAAGTCACCAATCTCATATGTCCGAGTCTAGTATTCTCATTAGTTAATCCTTTAGTTAAAACCTTAAATGCTAAACTAGTTGTAATCCTAGAATTCTAGTTGCTTTACTTAGTAGTGTTTCTTACAAAAACTCAACTCAAAACCCCCCCCTTTGTTTACATTGCTTTTATATATGTATATATATATACATACTACAAGATATACATAGAAATAACCTTTTCCCTGTGGAACGAACCTTACTTGCCACTATATGCTTAATTGTGTGTAGAGGTAGTAAGTGAACATAAATTGTATATTTGAGAGGTACGGCGACGACCTCCCAAATTTTGGCGCCGCTGCCGGGGAATAGGCGTATTTCTATGTGTTTATTGTAGTTGTACTAACACCCTATCTTTCTTTTTCATCTTATTTTTAGTTTGGAACCCTATTGCTCTAGCTCTTGGTGCATGGTTCATACAAGAACCTCGAACCAAGACCCTTTGCAATACGATTCCGAATTAGTTAGGAGTCTTCGTCAACTCAAGCGACAAGTGCAAGAGACACTAGCCGCCAATCCATTTTCCCTTGATAGTGAAGTACCACCTTCCACCATGGCGGAGGAGGACCAAGAAGAGGGGATCGGGCAAAACCACCCCTGAAACCAATTCTACAAGCCTTTCCAAAACCCTAACACTTCTCCTACCAACATTTCTATGAGAGAGTACATGTCCCCCAACTATGAGCAACAACAATCGAGCATTGTTTACCCGGACTCTCAATATGAAATCAAGACGGGAGTGATAAATTTGCTTCCAACTTTCCATGGTAGAGAAGTGGATGATCCCAATGACTTCCTTGAGGCTTTTCACCGAGTTTGTAGTAGTTTGAAACCTTCCGAGATGAGTGTGGATGAGTTTAAGTTGAAAACATTCATCTTTACCTTGAAAGACAAGGCCGCCAAATGGTTAAGCCGTTTGCCTTCATCATCAATCACTACATGGCCACAATTGAAGAAAAAGTTCCTTGACAAGTACTTTCCTCCCTCCAAATCCTCGGTCTTGATACAAGCCATTAGCAACATCACTCAAGACGATGATGAGACATTGTATGAGTATTGGGAAAGATTCCAAACTCTCCTCTCAAGTTGCCCGTACCATAGCTTCACCGAACCTCAATTGGTTTGTTTCTATTACAATGGTTTGAATGATAGAGAAACCGAGTTGATAAATCGGTCTTGTTACGGCTCCATTGCTAACCTTGGCTCTTCCGACGCCATGATGTTATTTGAGCAATTAGCCGAGGGATGCAAACCAAAGAGGGACCGGAGACTACGAGTAGGTAACTCCGGTGGGAACAATGATGGTTCTCGTCAAGATATCAAGGAGCTCACGGCATTGATGAAAGGTTTCATGATGGGAAATAGCTCCGGAGGGAACTCGGGAAATCAAACAAGGCAACAAGTTATGACGTGTGGGATTTGTGCTTCGAACCATCTCACCGAATCTTGTCCTCAAGCAAACGAGGATTATAACGAAGAAGTCAATGCCATGGGGGTCTATGGTGGAAACCAAGGTTTTAGAGGCGATCAAGGAGGAAACCAAGGTTTTAGGGGCTACCAAGGAGGACGAGGCTACCAAAGTGGTAGGGGTTTTCAAGGTGGACAAGGCCAAGGTGGTGATAGGGGTAACCAAAGGAAGTATGATCATTTTGCTCAACATTACAACCCCGGAACTAGAGATCACCCCAACTTTCGGTGGAGAGATGAACCGATGGGGTAACAAGGCCAACAAGGTGGCTACCAAGGGGGTTACCAAGGTCAAAGTGGTCAATCTTTTGATAGGTCGAGGGGGCAAAATGACCAAGGCTACCAAGGAGACCAAAGCAACCAAAATCAAGGGTATCAAGGTTACCAAAACCAAGGGTACCAAGATTTTGGCTACCAAGGGTACCAAGATCATCAAAATCCTCAATATCACCCTCAACCCCAACAATACCAAAGAAACCAAGGACAAGGCCGTTTCAATAATCGTGCTCCTCAAAATGCTTACCCGAGGTTGGAAGATAAATCTCGTGATCAAGGTGAAAGCTCGGGCCAATTCCCACAAGACGCTCGATTCAAAAGCATTGAGGTGCAAATGAGTCAAATGGCCACTGTTTTGGGGAAATTGGAAGCACAAAACTCCGGGAAACTACCCGCACAACCGGAGTTAAATCCGAGGCCTCATGCGAGTGCCATGACCTTGAGGAGTGGTAAACAAGCGGTTGATCCCGGAGTGGTTGTGAAAAAGGCACCCAAGAGAGGCCTTGTGAAGAAGAGCTTGACCAACGACGAAGTTGAGGTAACCTTGACCGATGAAGAAGTGATTCTTGATGGGCTCTACCAAAGAAAAAGGTGATGCCGAGGTTGAGAAGGAGAAGGAACTAATTGATGAGGAACATGTGGACTCAACCGCTCATGTTGAACCAATGTCACCTCCATTCTCACCTCTCCACAAGAAAACTAGGGTAGACACTCCCTTCGAAGTGGAAGCACCATTTCCCGAGGCTTTGAAGAATACTCGCAAAAAGGAGATGGACAAGGAAGCTTTCGAAGTTCTTCGAAAGTGTGAGGTAAACATTCCTTTGCTCGATGCTATTGATCAAGTTCCTAGATATTCTAAGTTCTTGAAAGAATTATGTGTGAACCATCGTCAACAAAGGTCTAAGCATGTTAAAAATGAAAGAGTCAATGAACATGTGTCGGCTTTGTTTCAAGACAAAATGCCTACTAAGTGTGGTGATCCCGGCATGTTTACAATTCCTTGCATTTTAGGGAACACTTATTTTCCTAGAGCCATGCTAGATTTAGGTGCATCCATAAATGTCATCCCATACACATTGTATGAATCATTAAATCTTGGTACTTTGCATAAAACCGGTGTAGTGATCCAACTTGCCGACCGCTCTAATGCATACCCTAAGGGTATTGTTGAAGATGTCTTGGTGAAAGTCGACAAGTTGGTGTTCCCGGCCGATTTTTACGTTCTTGACATGGAACATGATAAATTTGCTACCCCTGTCTTGTTAGGGCGTCCCTTTTTGAAAACGTCAAGAACTATTATCGATGTGCATAGTGGTAGGCTTACCATGGAATTTGATGAGGATAAAATAGAGTTCAACATTTATGGTGCAATGAAATACGATGATGATGAAACTTCTTGCAATGCTATTGATGTGATTGAATCTTTTGTGCAAAAAGTTTATGAAAATGATGGTGATGATCCTTTGTTAAATGCTTTAGCCAATAGTTTACACACAAGTAATGTTTATACATATGCTTTGAGTGCTAACTTGAAGGAAAGCATTTTTGAGCTAGATACTTTCGAGGAACTTTCTCTTGATGCACCACTTTTAGACCTCGAGGTATTGAAAGGCTCGGGCAACCGACCATCTCTCAATAAACCTCCGGTGGTGGAATTGAAACCACTACCCGAGAATCTAAAATATGCATTCCTTGGTGATGGTGAAAAATTACCGGTGATCATCTCAAACAAACTCACCAAGGAACAAGAAGAAAGGTTGATGAAAGTGCTACAAGATCATAAAGAGGCCATTGGATGGACTATTGCCGACATCAAAGATATGAGTCCAAGTACTTGCATGCACCGTATTCTATTGGAGGATGATGCTAAACCCATCCGACAACCTCAAAGGCGATTGAACCCTCCTATGATGGAGGTAGTAAAAGCCGAGGTGCTTAAATTGTTGGATGCGGGAATGATCTATCCAATCTCCGATAGTAAATGGGTAAGCCCAACGCAAGTGGTACCAAAGAAGACTGGAGTGACCGTGGTGGAGAATAGCCATGGCGAGTTGATCCCCACTCGTATTCAAAATGGATGGCGTGTTTGCATTGATTACCGAAGGCTAAATGCGGTAACGAGGAAAGACCATTTCCCTTTGCCATTTATTGATCAAATGCTTAACCGGCTTGCAGGCCACTCTTTCTATTGTTTTTTTGATGGCTATTCAGGGTACTTTCAGGTTGCCATTGCACCAGAAGATCAAGAGAAGACAACCTTCACATGTCCCTTTGGCACCTTTGCATATCGACGCATGCCTTTTGGCCTTTGCAATGCACCGGCCACATTCCAAAGGTGTATGGTTAGCATATTTTCAGAATACCTTGAAAAGTTTGTAGAGGTTTTTATGGATGACTTTACTGTTCATGGAAACTCTTTTGACAATTGCTTAATCCATTTGTCATTAGTCCTAAAAACTTGCATTGATAAGAACCTTGTGCTTAATTCTGAAAAATGTCATTTTATGGTTGAAAAGGGCATTGTGTTAGGTCATGAAGTGTCATCTAAGGGTATTGAAGTAGAC
This sequence comes from Cruciata laevipes, assembly GCA_963678965.1. Classification (NCBI taxonomy): domain Eukaryota; kingdom Viridiplantae; phylum Streptophyta; class Magnoliopsida; order Gentianales; family Rubiaceae; genus Cruciata; species Cruciata laevipes. The sequence continues at coordinate 13,514,250 of OY787632.1, read as the reverse complement.
AAAGCAAAAATTGATACCATCCAATCTCTTCCTTACCCTACTTGTGTGCGTGATGTGAGATCTTTTCTTGGCCACGCGGGTTTCTACCGCCGTTTTATAAAAGATTTCTCGAAAATTTCTTCCCCTTTATGTAGATTGTTACAAAAGGATGTGGAATTTGTGGTAGATGAAGGTTGTAAGAGGGCATTTGATTGTTTGAAGTCTATGCTAGTGTCGGCCCCTATTATACAACCTCCAAATTGGTCCCTTCCATTTGAGATCATGTGTGATGCAAGTGACTATGCCGTTGGTGCGGTGTTAGGTCAAAGGGTGGGAAAAGTTCCCCATGCCATTTACTATGCATCCATGACTCTCAATGATGCTCAAAGGAACTATACCACTACCGAGAAAGAATTGCTAGCGGTAGTCTTTTCATTAGAAAAATTTAGGCCATATTTGCTTGGTACAAAGATTATTGTTTTCACTGACCATGCAGCGCTTCGTTACTTGATGACGAAGAAAGAAGCAAAGCCTAGGTTGCTCCGATGGATCTTACTTTTGAGTGAGTTCGACTTGGAGGTCAAAGACAAGAAAGGAGCTGAGAATCTAGTGGCCGACCATTTGAGTCGTTTGGTGCCCAATGAGGAGTTTGGGACCAAAGCATTGAAGGACCATCTTCACGAAGAGTTTCCCGACGAGCAATTGTTTGCTCTTAGTGTTTCTCTTCCATGGTATGCCAACATTGTGAATTTCCTTGTCACAAGTAAGTGCCCTTCTCATTTCACAAAAGCACAAAAGGATAAGCTAAAGCATGATGCTAGGTTTTATGTGTGGGATGATCCCTATGTGTGGAAACATTGTTCCGACCAAGTGATTAGGAGATGCATTCCCAATAATGAAACCAACTCAATCCTTGCTTTTTGCCATTCATATGCATGTGGAGGTCATTTTGGTGCTAGGCGAACTGCTAGAAAAGTGCTTGATTGTGGTTTTTATTGGCCTAGTTTGAATAAGGATGCATACACATTTTGCAAATCTTGTGATAAATGCCAAAGAGTAGGAAACATCTCTTCTAGGAATGAAATGCCCCAACATTGTCCTTTATATTGTGAACTCTTTGATGTTTGGGGAATCGATTTTATGGGACCTTTCCCTACTTCCTTTGGTTTTAAACATATCTTGCTTGCAGTTGACTATGTTTCTAAGTGGGTTGAAGCAATCCCCACTCGTACTGATGATTCTAAAGTGGTTGCAAAGTTCATCAAATCTCACATCTTCTCTAGGTTCGGGGTACCCCGAGCTCTGATCAGTGATCGAGGCACTCACTTTTGCAATAGAACCATTGCCGCATTGTTGAAGAAATATGGGGTAAATCACAAAACTTCTACCGCCTATCACCGACAAACAAATGGACAAGCCGAAGTTTCCAATAGGGAAATCAAGTCCATCCTTGAGAAAACGGTTAGGCCGACTCGCAAGGATTGGAGTACTCGGTTGGATGATGGATTGTGGGCATATAGGACGGCTTATAAGACTCCAATTGGTATGTCTCCATACCGATTAGCATTTGAAAAGCCGTGTCATTTACCGGTGTAGTTAGCACACAAAGCTTATTGGGCGATCACAAGGTTCAATTTGAACTTGGACGAAGCCGGGAATGAAAGGAAGCTTCAATTACAAGAGCTTGAGGAGATCCGGAATGAGTCATATGAGAACGCTGCCATTTACAAGGAGTAGACGAAGGCATGGCATGACAAGATGATAATTAGGAAAACTTTTGAGGTAGGTCAAAAGGTTCTCCTATTTCAATCACGCCTTCGTTTGTTTCCAGGTAAACTGCGTTCTCGGTGGACTGGACCATTTGTAGTTGTGAAAGTTTTCCCTCATGGTGCGGTGGAGATCCAAATCGACGAGGATGCCAAAGTCATCAAGGTCAACGGCCAAAGGTTGAAACCGTATTACGAGGGTTTCAAATCGGAGATCCTAGAGGACATGTCTCTAGGCAACCCGACCTACGATTAATCTTTACCATGGAGGTACATCGTGCCGACGATGTTAAATAAACGAGTTTTGATCTTTAAAAGCATTTCGTCGAACAATTTCAACATTTGGAACATTACTCTATTTCTATATATTGTTGTTTATATACATTTTATTAAACTTGCAATTCAGACATAATGCGAATTTTTGATTTGTTATTTTTGTAGAAAAAGATGTGAAATGGAACAAAACAAAAAGGCTAGAGGAGCCATTTCTTCGCGGCCCACTAATTCATCACGCGGACCGCGACCGAGGGTTTCGCGAACCGCGACTGGGATCGCGCGGACCGCGACCAGGAAATACGCGAACCGCAAACGGAGCGCGCGAGCCGCGGCCGTGTCTCGCGGTCCGCGAACGACGTCCCGCGACCCACGAAATAAGTGGGATTTTCTGAGAATCCCTGCCACCAAAACGCCAAGTTTCGCGGTCCGCGACTTGATCGCGCGGACCGCGACACAGTGCGCGCGGTCCGCAAATTCATCACGCGGACCGCGAGGATCTTGCGCGCGGGGCGCGATTTCACCGCGCGCGCCGCGACGAGGTTTTGCGCGCGCGGCCCGCGAATTAGGGCGCGCGGTTCGCGAAGATTTTACGCGCGGTCCGCGAAGAAGACCGCGCGACCCGCGAAAACCAGGGGATTTTCAAAAATCCCTGGAACGAAAACGCTACATTTCGCGGTCCGCGGCTTGATCGCGCGGACCGCGGCACTGTGCTCGCGGTGCGCGAGGATTTACCGTGCGCGGCGCGTGAATTTATCGCGCGCGCCGCGAGAGCACCGCGCGCGCGGTCCGCGGTTTCATCGCGCGGACCGCGAAGGTTCGGTGCGCGACCCGCGAACGGAGACGCGCGACCCGCGAAAATCCAGGGATTTTTCGGCAATCCCTGGAACGTTTTGGCATGGTTTCGCGGCCCGCGACGGAGGCCCGCGACCCGCGACAAAGGCCCGTGGCCCGCGACAGGAACCTCGCGGCTCGCGACAAAACGCGGCCCCTACTTCTCCAAAATCTTTCTATCTCTTTCTTCTTCTTCTTCCCAATCCCTTCCACCCGAAATAGTTCCCACCACCGGCCACCTTCTCCATTCCATCATTCCGGCGGGTTTTACACCAATCCTTTCCACCCAAATCAATCCCCCAAGCTTTCCCAACAAAACCCACCAAAAATCCAAATCCAAAACACCATCTTTTACCCACATTGCCCGAATTCCAACCGAAACTTCCCCATTCCGATTCGCCGGACTCCGGCGACTTTTTCCCCAACCCCAATACTTCAAAACCTTCCCTCTACCACCCTTATCCCTTTCGCCATCTCAATTTTCAAATTCTTAAACGAACTTAAATATCCCCAAATCTCAAGAACCCTAATTTTTGGGCATTTTTGATTTGGTGATATTTTGGTTCAATTGATGATCTCCTCAAGCTACATTGCTTCCAAAGGCTTCCATTGACAGTACCCTACTGAATTTATTTAAATTTTGGGTGATTTAAGGCTTGCCGCCAATAGGTTTCATTGAAATTTCAAAGGCTTGCCGCCTTTAGTTATATACTGAGCTTTTTGAGTAGGGACTTGCCGCCTTGTAGTTAGTTTAGTCGTGCTGGACTGTTGTTGAGTAGATTTTGATAATGGCACCGAGGAAAAGGTCTCGCCGAGGGGAAGCCTCTAGTTCGCATGAACCCGTGATCCCCGAATCCCCCCCTCGCCAACCTAGCCCTCCCCCTGCAGAAAACCTGCCTCCTATTGATCTAATGGGACTGCAAGGTTTGGATGGAGATGCCCAACAACGGTGGAGAAAGTGATTGGGAATGGGAGACGAACAATCATGGAGACGAAGTTCCTCTCCTCTGAGCTACTTCAGGAGCTAGGTTTACAGCAGCCTGTGCTATTTTTATTGGATCGCGTTGGCATGAGAGGATTCATGGATCGATCAGCACCGACCTACAGCCGCTATACACTTGAATTCCTATCCACTCTAGCCAAGCACTATGATGAGGAGCATGATATGCAGTACATCACATTCAGATTAAATGATGTGGACCGCCGGATAACCTATGATAAGATCCAAGATGCTTTTGGGTTCGAATATGCGGATGGTTACAAGAATCCGAAAGATGCTGCCCCGGACGGATTTGATCTAGCTTTCTTTTGGAATTGCTTGTCTGGATCTCCCAACATCACAGGAGCTACGAAGAACAACCACATCATACATCCAGATGTTCGTATGGTGCACAAGCTCCTAGTCATGACAATCTTTTGCCAAGGAGAGTTGACGCACATCAATAGAGAGCAGGTCCAATGCCTTTGGACCATGTGTTGGGGGCCACAGCACCCGTGTTGGGTAGATCTCTTTGTGCAGAAGTGTTTGGAAACCTCCGAGAAGAGCAAAGGAAAGATACCGCAGGGGGTATGATTTCTCTTCTGGCAGCTTATCTGAACATCCACCTACCTCCAGACATTCAGGCAATAGGCAAGACAGCCGAGAGAGCTCACCAGTTCTACTCCATTGCTACTTTGGAGTCCACTAATGTCTTGGCCATGCACAAATTTCCTCCTCCTAGATTCATCTGGCTAGTAGCCAAGAGTCAGCATATGTACCTGCCGAATCCGGAGGCTGTGCAGCTGACTGGGCGCACTCGCATGGAGGAGCTCACATTCCCCACCCAGATCACAGTTCCTGCCCCTACCATTGCCCTTGCCAGGCTAGAGGCACCTCCGGAGCATGGAGAGTAGTACGTTCCTCCACATCAAGATCCTCAGTTTGTCACTCAGCAGTAGTTCCAGGAGTTTTCGCAGAGGCATGACGCGTTTACTCAGAGATATGAGGACGACATGGAGGTGATGTTCGCCATGATGGCATCCATGCACCCACATGGACCAGGGGCATTTGACTATGAGGGCCATCGCAGATCGCGAGCTCAGCGCCGTCGCGACGGTTCCGGCCCCTCACAGTGAGTATATCCTACACCCTTTCCTTTCACTATAGTTTTCATTGTTATATTTAAACATTGAGGGCAATGTTTAGACTAAGTGTGGGGGTGGAAATGTAGGACTATGATTCTGTTTTTGTTGCTGTTTTTGCTCCTGTGTTTTTACTACTGTATTTCTTAAAATAAAATTTAAAAAAAAAAAAAAAAAAAAAGCCCGGATGGTCCCAAAAATACTAGAGGATCAGGTAAAAATGAGAGGCAAAAAAAAAACATTTTCTTTTCTCTTGTATAGATATGAAAAACTCTCAAATGTTATGTGCTTAATTATTCAGAGTATACACTTGGATCTTAATCGTTCTTTCTCGAGGACGAGAAAGATTCAAGTGTGGGGGATTGTGATAGGTCCTAGACATATTCTTATTTTGTAGCATTTGAGAGCTGTTTTAGATAGTATTTTGTACTTTATATTAGACTTTTGGACCGAATCATTCATGATGGTTTGAAATTGAAGACGTGCATTTCGACCTTGAATTGCACTTGCGATAGATTTGGATGATTTGAAGACCTTCTATGACCGTCCTGAAGGAAGCAGATACATTGAAGAACCGGTCGTAGAAGTGGCGTGAAGGCACACCCTCGCGAACCGCGAGGGTGTGTGTTGCTATTTAGAAGATGCCGAGTTTCGCGCGGTCCGCAAAACTCCGGTCGCGAGCCGCGAGGACCAGCACGAGGACCGCGGAAGCCGAAGACGCGCGATCCGCGAAACATCGGCCGCGGTTCGCGAGGACCAGACGCGCCGTCCGCGAAACTCCGGTCGCGAACCGCGAGGACCAGAGCGAAGCCAAGACGCGCGATCCGCGAAACGTCAGCCGCGGTTCGCGAGGACCAGACGCGCGGTCCGCGAAACCTCGGTCGCGGACCGCGGAAACCGAAGGCGCGCGGGCCGCGAATCCTCGGCCGCGAGCCGCGAGAACCAGGCTCGCGGTCCGCGAAGGATTTCGCGCGACCCGCGAAATTTTCCTGCAACTTGCATGTTGTTTTGTTTTAATTTTATTTATTTTGGGATATAAATAGGACTTATCCTAAATTGTTAGAGGATCGGTTTTTACAGAGCTTGAGACTCTTTTCTTCATTTTCTCTTCATTTTGATCTTTGAATTCACCATGGTATCTTGTATGGATTATCTTTGTGATTATGCAATTATGGTTGTAGGCTAAAACCCACCTTGGGTATATGTGATTGGACTTCTTGTTATGGATTGAGAACATGATTCATGAAGCTTAGGAATGGTGATTTGCTATTGAATGATCATAATTTATATGTGTATTTGATGCTTGAAATGATTAGGAATAATTTCCTAGTGATAGATATGTGTTGGATATGTGTTAGATATTGTTTTTCCATGGTTAGAATGTTATCATTCTTTCTATGTAAGAGTAGTAAATTAGGAATCAAATGCATGTTGTCATCAATTGTATTTGTTCTTAAGATCATTCATTAGCATTGTATCTATGTCAAGTTTGTTATCAAATTGCATGGGTAAGTTTGAGAAACATCTAATTTGAAATGATATTGATCAATTGAACTAGTTGTTGTCATCTAGTAAAGTTGTCAATTGAAGTTGTGAAGATGCTTTCATCTTTCATAGCTATGGTTAAAGATAGTTTCTCACTACAAACAATCACCATTCTCAAAGCAACATGATAAAGTTTGAGGAAAATCTCATAATAAGAAGTCACCAATCTCATATGTCCGAGTCTAGTATTCTCATTAGTTAATCCTTTAGTTAAAACCTTAAATGCTAAACTAGTTGTAATCCTAGAATTCTAGTTTCTTTACTTAGTAGTGTTTCTTACAAAAACTCAACTCAAAACCCCTCATTTGTTTACATTGCTTTTATATATGTATATATATATATACATACTACAAGATATACATAGAAATAACATTTTCCCTGTGGAACGAACCTTACTTGCCACTATATGCTTAATTGTGTGTAGAGGTAGTAAGTGAACATAAATTGTATATTTGAGAGGTACGGCGACGACCTCCCAATCTCTATGCTGCGACAAGCCTCTGTTTGGCCAAACAGAGCCTCCAGGCAGTTTCACAGCTTGGAAATTTGGATCATGAGCCTTGGTATAAGGACATCGCCAACTTCATCACTACTGGAGACTTTCCAGAGGCTCTCAGCCGTGCTCAGAAAATGAAGCTCAAAAGTGTTTGCAAGCATTATATTTGGGATGAACCTTATCTTTGGAAGATCGGTTCGGATCAAATCATTAGGCGAAGTGTCACCGAAGAAGAACAAGGTACGATTCTTATGCATTGTCACTCTTTTGCTTGTGGAGGTCACTTTGGACCGAAGCGTACTGCTCGAAAGGTACTTGACAGTGGATTTTATTGGCCAACTATTCACAAAGATGCTTATGTGTTTTGTAAAAGTTGTGTGACATGCCAAATGATGGGAAATATTTCTAAACGTGATGAAATGCCTCAAACCCCTATTATTGTTTGTGAAATATTTGATGTGTGGGGTATGGATTTTATGGGGCCTTTCCCTAGTTCATTTGGTAATTTTTACATTTTACTCGCGGTTGATTATGTATCGAAATGGGTGGAAGCGAAAGCCACCCGAACTAATGATTCTCAAGTTGTGGCATGATTTTTAAAGTCACATATATTCAGCAGGTTTGGAGTGCCACGAGCCATCATTAGTGACCAGGGAACTCACTTTAAAAACCGCACCATTGAAGCTCTCATGAGGAAGTATGGAGTGCATCACCGTCTAGCTACCACTTATCACCCGCAATCCAATGGCCAAGCGGAGGTATCCAACCGAGAGATCAAACAAATCCTAGAGAAGACGGTCAATCCATCTAGGAAGGATTGGAGCAAGAGGCTAGATGATGCTCTTTGGGCTTACCGAACTTCATTCAAAACTCCTATTGGAATGTCTCCATATAGGCTAGTTTTTGGAAAGATGTGTCATCTTCCAGTTGAGCTCAAACACAAGGCTTATTGGGCTGTCAAGGAGATGAATATGCAACCACTTAAGTGTGAGGAGGAGAGAAAGTTCCAACTTCAAGAGTTGGAAGAAATTCAGTTGGAAGCTTTCGATCAAGCTATGTGGTATAAGGAGCGTACCAAGATGTGGCATGACAAGAATCTGAGGTGCAAGGAGTTCAAGGTTGGCCAAAAGGTCCTGCTCTTTCAATCAAAGCTGAGGCTTATGCCAGGAAAACTCAAGTCGAAATGGGCTGGTCCTTTTGAGGTCATCTCTATTTGGCCAAATGGAGCTGTTGAAATCAGAAGTTTGGAGACTGACAAGTCGAGCTTGGTGAATGGTCATCGCCTCAAGCCATTCTTTGATGCATCTCAGGTGGAAGTAGTGGAAGAAATTCCATTACGCCATCCCTCTGCTCAGTGAAATGCCATCAGAAAAGTCTAGCTAAAGACTATAAACAAATGCACTATTGGGAGGCAACCCAATTGTTCATTTTTATTTTTATTTTTATTTTTATTTCAATTTTTCTCTTTTGAATTTTCTTCTTTTGAATTTTCAAGGTAAAAGTTCAGCTGAAAACGCTCGGCCAGAGCATATTGGGCTGAAACTGGAGAGGAAGTTCAGCTGGAAACGCTCGGCTCGAGCATATTGGGCTGAAACTGGAGAGGATTTTCAGATGAAAACGCTCGGCTAGAGCATATTGGGCTGAAATTTCAAGTTCTTCAAACGAGCGGCCCTCTCTCCCTCCCTGAGTTTCCCTATTCCCTTCTCTTGTTTTATTTTTAATTTCTTTTCGAGTATGTACATTTATTATTAGGTTCTTCTTTCTTTTAAGCTGAGCTTGCTTGAGGGCAAGCAAGGTTTAAGTGTGAGGAGATTTAGATGTGAATATTTGTGTGTCTTAAATGCTTTGAATGTTGTTTTGTGTTTTGTGTGTTTTATTGAGTCTAAAAAATATTTTTAAAAAAATGTGTTTTCATGTGTACAGTCGGTCACAATTTTCAGCATGATGGTTAATAAGGGAATTGGTTTTGATATGGATTAACCTTGCCGGTAAAAGAATCACATGAGCAAACTTTTGTTAGTTGATATCCCCTTTGAAATGCTTAATGATAAACCTCTGAAATCAATCTGAACTTGGTTAAATGATACTTGGGATGACGAACGAAACTTGCATGAAAAAGCCAAGTATAATGTGAGGTCTGAGCCTAGAGTAGAGCACTCTCTACATCAATCTTTCTTTCTGAGAGTTGTGGTAGCTAAGGTAGATGCATGATAGGTTAAAGGAAGGCAGAATTAGGATTAGCCACACATCGTATATAGCCTACCTTTTTATATCCCCTAGTTAGCCCCTTTGCGCCTGACCTTTTCTTTGATTTACCCACTGATATGAAACCCCTAGCCTTGTTATTTATCCTGTTCTTCACCCCATGCATGTATGCTTTTGAACTAAAAATTCAGCTCTTGATGGTTGTGAATTTGATTCGAGTGCCCTGTTTCATAAAATAAAACTTTTTGGTTCTATGGCACCGTAAATGTAACTTGAGCATGTACATTGTGAGTTCTGGTCTGGACAGAAAAAAGCTACAGAAAAAAGGGTGTTGTTTGCCCAGAAAAATCAGTAAAAAAAAATCAAAAAAAATCAAAAAGTCCAGAACAGTTCTGAAAAAGTCAAGATTTTTGTGTGTTAAATGATATACCTTTGCTGGAATTTTTTTCTCCTAATTGTTCTTGAGCATATGTGCATAATTTGTATAAACCGTAGAGCCCCTAGGGTCTAACCAACATTACAACCCCCAGCCCCATTACAACCTTTAAAGACCTTTTTGGCTTGTTATGTATTGACCAAGGCTACCGCATGAATTTTAATGAGTGAATGTCCCTTCATTATGTGTGCTGAGCGAAAACCGTGAGGAACTTGTGCTTGTTTCCTTTTGATCAGTTGATAGCCTAGGTAAGGAGCGATGTAGGGGGGATTGAGTTGAGTACTAAGAGGGGATGATACCAACTTTTGTTTGTGAACTGAAACTTGAACCTGGCAAGGGGACATTTGTTGATTAACCAATGAAATGAACACTTGAAATGCTGAATTGTTGTGACCAAGGCTTGTGTGTTAGAGTTTAGTTGACATGTTTCTGTTTTGTTTCGTTTGTTTCTTCTTTCTTTTCAATTCTGGTTGAATTAGAGTCATTAGAGAGAATGGGAACCTGCATGAATGCTTTTATGGAATATGTTCATATCATACTTGAGGGCAAGCATGATTCAAGTGTGAGGATATTTGATGTGTTGATATTTGTGTGTTTTTCTGAAGAATTAATTGCTGAATTATGTGAATTTAAGCACTGATGGACTGTATTTGATAATCAGATTACACACATAGTTGGAGATGAACAAGAGGAGCAAAAAGTGCTGATTTGGAGCTGAAATGGAGTTGGAGAAGGAGTTGGGCTGAATTCCATTTTCTGGCCCAAGGTTTTTTTTTGTAAACCCATTCCTATTTGGAATAGTAGTAGGGTTAGGAAAGGGGGAGTATAAAAAGGGGAATGCCCCTTTTCTTTTGGAGGAGAACGCACACTTTCTGTTTTTCCCCTTTCTGCCAAAAATCGTTTCTGTCGTCCTTTCTGTCTTCTTCTTTTCCGCCAAGAACAATGACCCAAGAACTAGGGCTTTGATTACCTGATATTTTGGATATTAATTCCTATTTCGATAATCTCTTCTCTACTTCTTGTTAATTTCATCATGTTTGCATCTTTGATTGTTGATTGTTTCACCATATTTATGAGTAGCTAATTTCGTAAATCGGCTTAGATTTCGATGTTAGTTCATAAGTTGTGAGGATATTGTGCTTATAATCTTCTCTGTGGGTTCTTTATTTGTTCATGATATAATCCATGCTTGCTAGTTTGAGATTGATCACCTTAATCTTTGTGGGCTAGGGCTAATTAAGTAGCAAAGTTCTTGTGAAAAGCAGATAACTGATACAGACTGTAATAACAAGATGATGAACAATAAAGTTGATAGACCCTAGATATACTCTTATTTTGTAACATTTGAGAGCTGTTTTAGATAGTATTTTGTAGATTTATATTAGACTTTTAGACCGAATCATTCATAGTGGTTTGAAATTGAAGACGTGCATTTTGATCTTGAATTGCACTTGCGATGGAGTTGAATGATTTGAAGACCTTCTATGACTGTCCTGACCGCGATTGATACATTGAAGAACCGGTCGTAGAAGTGGCGTGAAGGCACACTCTCGCAGGCCGCGAACCCTAGGTCGCGAACCGCGAGGGTGTGTGTTGCTGTTTTGAAGATGCCGAGTTTCGCGAGCCGCGAGGACCAGACGCGAACCGCGAGAGCCAGACGCGCGCGGGGCGCGAGACTCCGGTCGCGAACCGCGCGAACCAGCACGAGGACCGCCGAGGCACAGACGCGCGGGGCGCGAACCTTCGGCCGCGACTCGCGAGGACCAGACGTGCGCGAGACGCGAACCTTCGGCCGCGACTCGCGAGGACCATGCCGAGACACGGGCGCGCGCGGGCGCGAGACACGGGCGCGCACGGGCGCGCGCGGGCGCGAGACACGGGCGCGAGACACGGGCGCGCGCACCACGCCGAGACCGAGACACGGGCGCGCGGGGCGCGAATCCTCGGCCGCGAGCCCGGCTCGCGGTCCGCGAAGGATTTCGCGCGACCCGCGAAGGCCCTGCAAGTGGCATTTTATTTTGTTTTATTTTTGTTAATTTTTAAAGTATAAATAGAACTTATCCTCATTGTTGGAGGGATCGAATTTTTACAGAGTTAGAACTCTTTTCTTCATTTTCCCTTCACTTTGATCTTTGAATTCACTATGGTTTGTTGTGTTGATTATGTTTGTGATTATATAACTATGGTAGTAGGCTAAAACCCTTCTTGGATATATGTGATTGGACTTCTTGTTATGGATTGAGAACATGATTCAAGAGGTTTAGGAATGGTGATTTGCTATTGAATGATCATAATTTATATGTGTATTTGATACTTGAAATGATTAGGAATGATTTCCTAGTGATAGATATGTGTTGGATATGTGTTAGATATTGCTTTTCCATGGTTAGAATGTTATCATTCTTTCTATGTAGGAGTAGTAAATTAGGAATTGAATGCATGTTGTTATCAATTGTATTTGTTCTTAAGATCATTCATTAGCGTTGTACCTATGTCAAGTTTGTTATCAAATTGCATGGGTAGAATTGAGAAATATCTAATTTGAAGTAATATTGATTCAATTGAACTAGTTGTTATCATCTAGTAAATTTGTCAATTGAAGTTGTGAAGATGCTTTCATTTTTCATAACTATGGTTAAAGATAGTTCTCACTAATGTTCACCATTCTAAAAGCATCATGATAAAGTTTGAGGAAAATCTCATAATAAAAAGTCACCAATCTCATATGTCCAAATCTCTTATTCTCATTAGTTAATCCTTTAGTTGAATCTTTAGATGTTAAACTAGTTGTAATTCTAAAGTTCTAGTAGTTTTATTTAGTATTGTCTTGAACAAAACTCAACTCAAAACCCCCCCCCTTGTTTACATTGCTTTTATATATGTATATGTATATATATTCTACAAGATATACATAGAGATAACATTTTCCCTGTGGAACGAACCTTACTTGCCATTGTACACTTAATAGTGTGGAAAGGTAGTAAGTGATCTATAAATTGTATATTTGAGAGGTACGGCGACGACCTCTCAAATTTTGGCGCCGCTGCCGGGGAACTAGGTGTATTTTTATGTGTATATTGTAGTTTTATTTCTAATCTATCTTTCTCTTTAGGTTCTATTTTGGTTTGGAACCCTATTGCTCTAGCTCTTGGTGCATGGTTCTTACACGATCCTCGAACCAAGACCCTTTGCAATACGATTCCGAGCTAGTAAGAAGTCTCCGCCAACTTAGGAGGCAAGTGCAAGAGTCACTAGCATCTAATCCTTTCTCCCTTGAAAGTGAATCACTACCTTTCAACATGGCGGACGATGAAGAGGATACCGGCCAAAACCCTCCCCGTAACCAATTCTACAACCCTTTCCAAAACCCTAACACTTCTCCTACCAACATTTCTATGAGAGAGTACATGTCCCCCAACTATGAGCAACAACAATCAAGCATTGTTTACCCGAACTCTCAATACGAAATCAAGACGGGAGTGATAAATTTGCTTCCAACTTTCCATGGTAGAGAAGTGGATGATCCTAATGACTTCCTTGAGGCTTTTCATAGGGTGTGTAGTAGTTTGAAACCTTCCGAGATGAGTGTGGATGAGTTCAAGTTGAAAACCTTCACCTTCACCTTGAAGGATAAGGCCGCTAAATGGTTAAGCCGTTTACCTTCATCATCAATCACTACATGGCCACAATTGAAGAAAAAGTTCCTTGACAAATACTTTCCTCCCTCTAAGTCCTCGGTTTTGATACAAGCCATTAGCAACATCACTCAAGACGAGGATGAGACGTTGTATGAGTATTGGGAAAGATTCCAAACTCTCCTCTCAAGTTGCCCGTACCATAGCTTCACCGAACCTCAATTGGTGTGTTTCTATTACAATGGTTTGAACGATAGAGAAACCGAGTTGATAAATCGGTCTTGCTATGGCTCCATTGCAAACCTTGGCTCTTCCGATGCCATGATGCTATTTGAGCAACTAGCCGAAGGGTGCAAACCAAAGAGAGACCGGAGACTACGAGTGGGTAACTCCGGTGGGAACAATGATGGATCTCGTCAAGATATCAAGGAGCTTACGGCTTTGATGAAAGGTTTCATGATGGGAAATAGCTCCGGAGGAAACACGGGGAACCAACCACGGCAACAAGTGATGACGTGTGGGATTTGTGCTTCGAACCATCTCACCGAATCTTGTCCTCAAGCAAACGAGGATTATAACGAGGAAGTCAATGCCATGGGGGTCTATGGTGGAAACCAAGGTTTTAGAGGTGATCAAGGAGGAAACCAAGGTTTTAGAGGCTACCAAGGAGGACGAGGCTACCAAGGTGGTAGGGGTTTTCAAGGTGGACAAGGCCAAGGGGGTGATAGGGGTAACCAAAGGAAGTATGATCCTTTTGCTCAACACTACAACCCCGGAACTAGAGATCACCCCAACTTTCGGTGGAGAGATGAACCGACGGGACAACAAGGCCAACAAGGTAGCTACCAAGGGGGTTATCAAGGTCAAGGTGGTCAATCTTTTGATAGACAAAGGGGGCAAAATGATCAAGGGTACCAAGGGGACCAAAGCCACCAAAATCAAGGGTACCAAGGTTACCAAAACCAAGGGTACCAAGATTATGGCTATCAAGGGTACCAAGATCATCAAAACCCTCAATATCACCCTCAACCACAACAATACCAAAGGAACCAAGGTCAAGGCCGTTTCAATAACCGTGCTCCTCAGAATGCTCATCCGAGGTTGGAAGATAAATCCCACAATCAAGGTGAAAGCTCGGACCAATTCCCCCAAGATGCTCGACTCAAGAGCATTGAGGTACAAATGAGTCAAATGGCCACTGTCTTGGGAAAGTTGGAAGCACAAAACTCCGGGAAACTACCCGCGCAAACGGAGTTAAATCCAAGGCCTCATGCGAGTGCCATGACCTTGAGGAGTGGTAAACAAGCTCTTGAACCCGAGGTGGTTGTGAAAAAGGCGCCCAAGAGAGGCTTTGTGAAGAAGAGCTTAGCCAATGACGAGGTTGAGGCGACCTTGGCCGACGAAGAAGTTATTCTTGAGGAGCTAGCCAAAGAAAAAGGTGAGGCCGAGGTTGAGAATGAGAAAGAACCTATTGATGAGGAGCATGTAGACACATCCTCTCATGTTGAACCAATGTCACCTCCATTCTCACCTCTTCACAAGAAAACTAGGGTGGACACTACCTTTGATGTGGAAGCACCATTTCCCGAAGCCTTGAAGCATACTCGCAAAAAGGAGATGGACAAAGAAGCTTTCGAAGTCCTTCGAAAGTGTGAGGTAAACATTCCTTTGCTCGATGCTATTGATCAAGTTCCTAGATATTCTAAGTTCTTGAAGGAATTATGTGTGAACCATCGTCAACAAAGATCTAAGCATGTTAAAAATGAAAAAATCAATGAACATGTGTCGGCTTTGTTTCAAGATAAAATGCCTACTAAATGTAGTGATTCGGGCATGTTTACAATTCCTTGCATCTTAGGGAACACATACTTTCCTAGAGCCATGCTAGATTTAGGTGCATCCATAAATGTCATTCCATATACATTGTATGAATCGTTGAATCTTGGCACTTTGCATAAAACCGGCGTGGTGATCCAACTTGCCGACCGCTCTAATGCATACCCTAAGGGTATTGTTGAAGATGTCTTGGTGAAAGTCGACAAGTTGGTGTTCCCGGCCAATTTTTACGTTCTTGACATGGAACATGATAAATTTGCTACCCCTATTTTGTTAGGGCGTCCATTTTTGAAAACGTCAAGAACTATCATAGATGTGCATAGTGGTAGGCTTACCATGGAATTTGATGAGGATAAAATAGAGTTCAACATTTATGGTGCAATGAAATACGATGATGAGGAAACTTCTTGCAATGCTATTGATGTGATTGAGCCTTATGTGCAAAAAGTTTATGAAAATGATATTGATGATCCCTTGTTAAATGCTTTAGCCAATAGTTTACACACAAGTAATGTTCATACATATGCTTTGAGTGCTAACTTGAAGGAAAGCATTTTTGAGCTAGATACCTTTGAGGAACTTTCTCTTGATGCACCAATTTTAGACCTTGAGGTATTGAAGGGCTCGGGCAACCGACCATCTTTCAATAAACCTCCGGTGGTGGAGTTGAAACCACTACCCGAGAATCTAAAATATGCATTCCTTGGTGGTGGTGAGAAATTGCCGGTGATCATCTCCAACAAGCTCACCAAGGAACAAGAGGAAAGGTTGATGAAAGTGCTCCAAGATCATAAGGAGGCCATTGGGTGGACCATTGCCGACATCAAAGGTATGAGTCCAAGTACTTGCATGCACCGTATACTATTGGAGGATGATGCTAAACCCGTCCGACAACCTCAAAGGCGTTTGAACCCTCCAATGATGGAGGTAGTAAAAGCCGAGGTGCTTAAATTGTTGGACGCGGGAATGATCTATCCAATCTCTGATAGTAAGTGGGTAAGCCCAACGCAAGTAGTGCCAAAGAAAACCGGAGTGACCGTAGTGGAGAATAGCCATGGCGAATTGATTCCCACTCGTGTCCAAAATGGATGGCGTGTTTGCATTGATTACCGAAGGTTAAATGCGGTAACAAGGAAAGACCATTTCCCTTTGCCATTTATTGATCAAATGCTTAACCGGCTTGCAGGCCACTCTTTCTATTGTTTTCTTGATGGCTATTCAGGGTACTTTCAGGTTGCCATTGCACCAGAGGATCAAGAAAAGACAACCTTCACATGTCCCTTTGGCACCTTTGCATATCGACGCATGCCTTTTGGCCTTTGCAATGCGCCAGCCACATTCCAAAGGTGTATGGTTAGCATTTTTTCAGAATATCTTGAGAAGTTTGTAGAGGTTTTCATGGATGACTTTACTGTTCATGGAAACTCTTTTGACAATTGCTTAATTCATTTGTCATTAGTCCTAAAAACTTGCATTGATAAAAAACCTTGTGCTTAATTCTGAGAAATGTCATTTTATGGTAGAAAAGGGCATTGTGTTAGGGCATGAAGTGTCATCTAAGGGTATTGAAGTAGACAAAGCAAAAATTGATATCATCCAATCTCTTCCTTACCCTACTTGTGTGCGTGATGTGAGGTCTTTTCTTGGCCACGCGGGTTTCTACCGCCGTTTCATAAAAGACTTTTCAAAAATTTCTTCCCCTTTATGTAGATTGTTGCAAAAGGATGTGGAATTTGTGGTAGATGAAGGTTGTAAAAGGGCATTTGATTGTTTAAAGTCTATGCTAGTGTCGGCCCCTATTATACAACCTCCAAATTGGTCCCTTCCATTTGAGATCATGTGTGATGCAAGTGACTACGCCGTTGGTGCGGTGCTAGGTCAAAGGGTGGGGAAAATTCCCCATGCCATCTATTATGCATCCATGACTCTCAATGATGCTCAAAGGAACTACACCACAACTGAAAAGGAATTGCTAGCGGTAGTCTTTTCTTTAGAAAAGTTTAGGCCATATTTGCTTGGTACAAAGATCATTGTTTTCACTGACCATGCAGCTCTTCGTTACTTGATGACGAAGAAAGAAGCAAAGCCTAGGTTGCTCCGATGGATCTTACTCTTGAGCGAGTTCGACTTGGAGGTCAAGGACAAGAAAGGAGCTGAAAATCTAGTGGCCGACCATTTGAGCCGATTGGTGCCCAATGAGGAGTTTGGGGCCAAAGCATTGAAGGAGCATCTTCACGAAGAGTTCCCCGACGAGCAATTATTTGCTCTTGGTGTTTCTCTTCCATGGTATGCCAACCTTGTGAATTTCCTTGTCACAAGTAAGTGCCCTTCTCACTTCACAAAAGCACAAAAGGATAAGCTAAAGCATGATGCTAGGTTTTATGTGTGGGATGATCCCTATGTATGGAAACATTGTGCCGACCAAGTGATTAGGAGATGCATTCCTAATAATGAAACAAACTCAATCCTTGCTTTTTGCCATTCGTATGCATGTGGTGGTCACTTTGGTGCTAGGCGAACCGCTAGGAAAGTGCTAGATTGTGGTTTCTATTGGCCTAGCTTAAATAAAGATGCATACACATTTTGCAAGTCTTGTGATAAATGCCAAAGAGTAGGAAACATCTCTTCTAGGAATGAAATGCCCCAACATTGTCCTCTATATTGTGAACTTTTTGATGTTTGGGGAATGGATTTTATGGGACCTTTCCCTACTTCCTTTGGTTTCAAATATATCTTGCTTGCGGTTGATTATGTGTCCAAGTGGGTTGAAGCAATCCCCACTCGTACTGATGATTCTAAAGTGGTTGCAGAGTTCATCAAATCCCACATCTTCTCTAGGTTCGGGGTACCCCGAGCTTTGATTAGTGATCGAGGCACTCACTTTTGCAATAGAACCATTGCCGCATTGTTGAAGAAATATGGGGTAAATCACAAAACTTCCACCGCCTATCACCCACAAACGAATGGACAAGCCGAAGTTTCCAATAGGGAAATCAAGTCCATCCTTGAGAAAACGGTTAGGCCGACTCGCAAGGATTGGAGTACTCGGTTGGATGATGGATTGTGGGCATATAGGACGGCTTATAAGACTCCAATTGGTATGTCTCCATACCGATTAGTCTTTGGAAAGCCGTGTCATTTACCGGTGGAGTTAGCACACAAAGCCTATTGGGCAATCACACGAGGCAGGGAATGAAAGGAAGCTTCAATTGCAAGAGCTTGAGGAAATCCGGAATGAGTCCTATGAGAACGCGGCCATTTACAAGGAGAAGACGAAGGCATGGCATGACAAGATGATAATTAGGAAAACTTTTGAGGTAGGTCAAAAAGTTCTTCTATTTCAATCACGTCTTCGGTTGTTTCCAGGCAAACTGCGTTCTCGGTGGACTGGACCGTTTGTAGTTGTGAAGGTTTTCCCTCATGGAGCAGTGGAAATCCAAAGCGGCGAGGATGCCAAAATCATCAAGGTCAACGGCCAAAGGTTGAAACCGTATTACGAGGGTTTCAAATCGGAGATCCTAGAGGACATGTCTCTAGGCAACCCGGCCTACGAGTGACCTTTACCATGGAGGTACATCGTGCCGACGATGTTAAATAAACGAGTTTTGATGCTTTAAAAGCATTTCGCCGAACAATTTCAACATTTGGAACATTACTTTCTTTATATTTATTTGCTATGTACATTTCATTAAACTTGTAATTCGAACATTATGCTAGTTTTTATGTTGTTTTTGTAGAAATAGGTTTGAAGTGGTGCAAAACAACAAACACCAAGGAATGCATTCCTCGCGGTCCGCGAATTCATCGCGCGGACCGCGCTCGGGGTTTTCGCGGACCGCGGACGAGGCCTCGCGACCCGCGAGTAAGGCTGGATTTCCTGGAAATCCCTGCCACAAAAACAACGGTTTTCGCGGTCCGCGGCTTGATCGCGCGGACCGCGACACTATGCACGCGGATCGCGGTTTCATCGCGCGATCCGCGAAGTTTTGTCGAGCGCGGCACGCGATTTCGTCGCGCGCGCCGCAGTTAGCTTCAATTTACGCGCGGTCCGCGACGAAGACCGCGCGAACCGCGAACGTTTGGGGCGCGGTCCGCGAAAGAGACCGCGCGAACCGCGGAAAAACAGAGGATTCCAGGAAATCCCTGGAACGAAATGACACATTTTCGCGGCCCGCGACTTGATCGCGCGGACCGCGAAACTATGCTCGCGGTCCGCGGTTTCATCGCGCGGACCGCGCCGAGGTGTGCCGAGGTTCGCCGAGGTTTTGCGCGCGGTGCGCGCGCGCACCGCGCCGAGGTCCAGCGCGCGCGACCCGCGATGGAGCGCGCGCAACCCGCGACGGGATTCTGCGCGCGCCGCGACGGTCTCCGCGCACCGCGCCGAGTTTTCGCGTGCGCACCTCAACGGTCTTCAGCGCGCGGCCTGCAAAGAATCCCGCGCGACCCGCGAAACCATGCCGAGTTTTCTGAAAATCCCTGGAACAAATTGGACCATTTTCGCGGCCCGCGAAGACGGGGCGCGGCCCGCGACGGAGTTTCGCGGCCCGCCAAGTTCTGCTCGCGAACCGCGAGAGTTCGAGCACTACTTCTTCCCCATTTTCTTCTATCTTTTTTCTTCTCCTTCCTTCCTATTCCCTCTCGATCCAAAAACCATTTTTCCGGCCACCTTCTCCAATCCTCCATTCCGGCGGGTGTTGAACCAATTTCTTCCACCCAAATCAATCCCCCAAGCTTTCCCAACAAAACCCACCAAAAATCCACATCCAAAACACCATCTTTTAACCCACATTGCCGAATTCCCACCGGAAAGCTCTTCACTCCGATTCGCCGGCCTCCGGCGACTTTTGTTCCAAACCAACTACCCAAAAACCTTCCCTCCACAACCCTTAACCTTTTCCCAATCCCAAATTCCAAATTCCAACTCCCAATCAAATACCCCCAAATCTTATGAACCCTAATTTTTGGATTCTTTGATTTGGTGGTGTTTTGATCAAATTGATGATATACTTAAGCTACATTGCTACCAAAGGCTTCAATTGACGGTACCCTACTGAATTTATTTCAATTTTGGGTGATTTAGGGCTTGCCGCCAATAGGTTTTCATTGAAATTTCAAAGGCTTGCCGCCTTTAGTTATAAACTGAGCTTTATTAGTAGGGGCTTGCCGCCTTGTAGCTAGTATAGTTGTGCTGGACTGTTGTTGAGTAGAATTTGATAATGGCACCGAGAAAAAGGTCTCGCCGAGGGGAAGCCTCTAGTTCCCATGAACCTGTGATTCCCGAATCACCCCCTCGCCAACCTAGCCCTCCCCCTGCAGAAAACCTGCCTCCTATAGACCTTATGGGACTGCAAGGTTTAGATGAGGATGCCCAACAACGGTGGAGAAAGTTAATTGGGAATGGGAAGCGAACAATCATGGAGACGAAGTTCTTGTCCTCTGAGCTACTTCAGGAGCTGGGTTTGCAGCAACCAGTTCTATTTTTATTGGATCGCGTTGGCATGAGAGGATTCATTGATCGGTCGGCACCGACCTATACCCGCTATACATTTGAGTTCTTATCCACTCTAGCCAAGCACTATGACGAGGACCATGACATGCATTACATCACCTTCAGGTTGAATGATGTGGACCGCCGGATGACCTATGATGAGATCCAAGATGCTTTTGGGTTCCAATATGCAGGGGGATACAAGAATCCAAAAGAAACTAACCCGGACGGATTTGATCTAACTTACTTTTGGAATTGCTTGTCTGGATTTCCCAACATCACAGGCACTACAAAGAATAACCACATCATACATCCAGCTGTTCGTATGGTGCACAAGCTCCTAGTGATGACGATCTTTTGCCAAGGAGAGTTGACGCACATTACTAGGGAGCAGGTCCAATGCCTTTGGACCATGTGCTGGGGACCAGAACACCCTTGTTGGGTGGACCTTTTTGTGCAGAAATGTCTGGAGGCCTCTGCGAAGACCAAGGGAAAGATACCACAGGGGGGTATGATTTCACTTCTGGCAGCTTATCTGAACATCCACCTACCTCCAGACATTCAGGCAATAGGCAAGACAGCCGAGAGAGCTCACCAGTTTTACTCCATTGCTTCTTTGGAGTTCACTAATGTCTTGGCCATGCACAAATATCCTCCTCCTAGATTCATTTGGCTAGTAGCCAAGAATCAGCACATGTACCTGCCGAATCCAGAGGCTGTACAACTGACTGGGCGCACCCGCATAGAGGATCTCACCTTGCCAACCCAGATCACAGTTCCTGCACCTACCATTGCCCTTGCCAGGCTAGAGGCACCTCCGGAGCATGGAGAGCAGTACGCTCCTCCACATCATGAGGCTCAATATGTCACTCAGCAGCAGTTTCGAGCATATACTGAGAGGTACGAGGATGATATGGCAGTGATGTTCGCCATGATGGCATCCATGCACCCACAGGGACCAGGAGCATTTGACTATGAGGGCCATCGCAGATCGCGAGCTCAGCGCCGTCGCGACGGTTCCGGCCCCTCGCAGTGAGTATATCCTACACTCTTTCTTACACTATGATTTTCATTGATATATTTAAACATTGAGGGCAATGTTTAGACTAAGTGTGGGGGAGAGGTGTAGGACTTTTGTTACTGCTTTTGTTGCTGTTTTTGCTGTTATTTTACTACTGTATTTAAAAAAAAAAAAAAAAATTCTTTTCTCTTATTTAAATATGTAAAGCTCTCAAATGTTATGTGCTTAATTATGTAGAGTATACACTTGGATCTTAATCGTCCTTTCTCGAGGACGAGAAAGGTTCAAGTGTGGGGGATTTTGATAGACCCTAGATATACTCTTATTTTGTAACATTTGAGAGCTGTTTTAGATAGTATTTTGTAGATTTATATTAGACTTTTAGACCGAATCATTCATAGTGGTTTGAAATTGAAGACGTGCATTTTGATCTTGAATTGCACTTGCGATGGAGTTGAATGATTTGAAGACCTTCTATGACTGTCCTGACCGCGATTGATACATTGAAGAACCGGTCGTAGAAGTGGCGTGAAGGCACACTCTCGCAGGCCGCGAACCCTAGGTCGCGAACCGCGAGGGTGTGTGTTGCTGTTTTGAAGATGCCGAGTTTCGCGAGCCGCGAGGACCAGACGCGAACCGCGAGAGCCAGACGCGCGCGGGGCGCGAGACTCCGGTCGCGAACCGCGCGAACCAGCACGAGGACCGCCGAGGCACAGACGCGCGGGGCGCGAACCTTCGGCCGCGACTCGCGAGGACCAGACGTGCGCGAGACGCGAACCTTCGGCCGCGACTCGCGAGGACCATGCCGAGACACGGGCGCGCGCGGGCGCGAGACACGGGCGCGCACGGGCGCGCGCGGGCGCGAGACACGGGCGCGCACGGGCGCGCGCGGGCGCGAGACACGGGCGCGAGACACGGGCGCGCGCACCACGCCGAGACCGAGACACGGGCGCGCGGGGCGCGAATCCTCGGCCGCGAGCCCGGCTCGCGGTCCGCGAAGGATTTCGCGCGACCCGCGAAGGCCCTGCAAGTGGCATTTTATTTTGTTTTATTTTTGTTAATTTTTAAAGTATAAATAGAACTTATCCTCATTGTTGGAGGGATCGAATTTTTACAGAGTTAGAACTCTTTTCTTCATTTTCCCTTCACTTTGATCTTTGAATTCACTATGGTTTGTTGTGTTGATTATGTTTGTGATTATATAACTATGGTAGTAGGCTAAAACCCTTCTTGGATATATGTGATTGGACTTCTTGTTATGGATTGAGAACATGATTCAAGAGGTTTAGGAATGGTGATTTGCTATTGAATGATCATAATTTATATGTGTATTTGATACTTGAAATGATTAGGAATGATTTCCTAGTGATAGATATGTGTTGGATATGTGTTAGATATTGCTTTTCCATGGTTAGAATGTTATCATTCTTTCTATGTAGGAGTAGTAAATTAGGAATTGAATGCATGTTGTTATCAATTGTATTTGTTCTTAAGATCATTCATTAGCGTTGTACCTATGTCAAGTTTGTTATCAAATTGCATGGGTAGAATTGAGAAATATCTAATTTGAAGTAATATTGATTCAATTGAACTAGTTGTTATCATCTAGTAAATTTGTCAATTGAAGTTGTGAAGATGCTTTCATTTTTCATAACTATGGTTAAAGATAGTTCTCACTAATGTTCACCATTCTAAAAGCATCATGATAAAGTTTGAGGAAAATCTCATAATAAGAAGTCACCAATCTCATATGTCCAAATCTCTTATTCTCATTAGTTAATCCTTTAGTTGAATCTTTAGATGTTAAACTAGTTGTAATTCTAAAGTTCTAGTAGTTTTATTTAGTATTGTCTTGAACAAAACTCAACTCAAACCCCCCCCCCTTGTTTACATTGCTTTTATATATGTATATGTATATATATTCTACAAGATATACATAGAGATAACCTTTTCCCTGTGGAACGAACCTTACTTGCCATTGTACACTTAATAGTGTGGAAAGGTAGTAAGTGATCTATAAATTGTATATTTGAGAGGTACGGCGACGACCTCTCAAAAGTAGATAGTTCTTGCATGCGAATACGTGTTGGGGTATCTATGTTGGGTTCTCTTTGTGCTAAACACTGATAAAAGTGTGTAACTGGGTGAGCAAATACTTTCTGAGGAACACTTTAATCAGAGGAATAACGAGTTCAGCAAATACTTGCTCGTTATCGAATAATAAGAGGGGATTTGGGGAGTTTAGCAAATACTTGCTTCCTTATAACTGACTGATTTGCATGAGATAGATTCATCTTTAGCCAATGATCAATGATATGAACTAACTAGTAATCTAAGCCGATTACATTCTCTTATAGACTTTCTTGCATTTATTCCCTTATTGTGTTTGTGTGTTTGTTGATTTTTATCTCTTAGTTGCTTTACTTTAGTAGTTGTTAGAAAACCCATCTTCAAATTATAGGCGTGGTTGCTAAACCAAACTCGTTGGTAGGATAAATTAATAGTTTTTGCTCCATCCTCGTGGGATCGACCCTGCTTTCCTCTGTACTAAGAATTCTATATTCCTTGAGATTGCAGGTTTATTTTGGTGTGTCAAACGACGCCCACCAACCCTCTTTACAGAGATGATTGAATCTCATAGTTTCAGATTGTTTCCCATATACTCTTCTCCCTTTATCATACGACCTGAATATGTTTGCACCTTTCAACCACCTTTTCTTAATGAAGGGTTCGGGAATCACATCAATGTCAAGTTTTGAAAACACTTTCATAATATGAACGCATGGTAGCCTAGCAAACTCAAAATAGTGGCATTCACACTCACCCTCAAAAGTGCTAGAATCTAACTTCACCACCCACTAATCAGTTCCCGTTCCACGCTTGAACTTAACAATACATGTGTTGGGTTCGGAAGTGGCGACATCAGCCTTGTACCATTCAACTTTGGTCCATATCGATATGAGCTTATTAAACATGTTTCTAGTGTATATATCTCTAGCATGCTCCAATAGAAAACTATTCTCGGAAACTAGACGATGTTTTTGTTCAGAATCATAATCCTCTGCTCTCTCTCTGCTCTCTATTCTCATTAACGCTTGTTCCAACTTCTCAACAAACTCTTTTAGACTCGTAGTACTTCTCACATAATCTTTGAAAAAAGAATTAACTCCTTCACTCCTACCTGTAGTATGCATACCGGCAAAGAATGTAGTGTAATTATACACAGGAACCCATGCTTCACGATCTTTGTATAGTCCTATAAGACAAGAATTTTCCTCCAAATCGTTAATTCTAAATGTATTCTTCAGACATTGCTTCATCTCCCTTTTAAAGGTTGACTTCTTAAAATATATATGACCCAACTTTTCTCCAAATTTCATCTTTATATGCCAATAGTACAATCTGTGGCGTGTATTCGGAAATACTTTAGGAATAGCCGCTCTCATTGCGGGATCCGAATCAGTAATCAGTGAGGTAAGATCAATACCTCCCATTGCATCTTTCCAAATCTTAAACAACCACAAAAAACTTTCCTCTGTCTCATCTTGCAGCAGTCCACAACCAAATTGAATAGTTTGGGAATGGTGATTCACGGCTGTGAATGGGGCGAATGGCAAACTGTAATAAGGTCTTGTAAGTGGTGTCAAATGTCACACAATCTCCAAATTGTTGGTAAGCCAATCTTGACCTTGCATCCACCCAAAAAAAATTGACTGCTCTTCCTTCTATATCAGGCTGAATGGCATAGTAAAATTGAGGATTCTCAGACTGTCTTTTCTAAAAGTACATGCTCATCCATTGAGCATCTCCTATATCCAACTTTTGTCGAACATCACGAAGATGATTCCAGCAATCGCGATTGTTAAACCCAAGTACATCACCTCCAAGAATAGGATTTACTTTGCTGACAGGCAGATTCTCTTTTCTGAAAAGCTCTACCATACTTTTAGCTCCTTCCGGGAGTTTTTTTTTACCGGCCTTCAAAAACTCTTTACTGGGTGTTGCAACAAAGGAATGATTGTGATCATCTTCAAACTTTTGAATCTCCCACTCATTCATTTTAACATCAAGCAGTATCCGCATTTCAGCTTTACATCCTCCTCTCCTTGTTGATGTGTTCATACGACGATTTTTCACCGGTACATTCTCATCAATTCTCTTAGTATACGACCCATGATGAGCACAAACATAAAGATATGATGTTGTTCTGTCATCTTTCTTCCTAGTTTTCTGAGAAGACTTCTGTACCACTTTAAAACCTTTTGCTTTACCGTATTTCTCGTAATAATCTCTATCGGATTCTCTTGATTCAAATGTTTTTCCCACAAAAGGCTTTTCTTCCTCACCTGCAATAGTGGTAAGTGTTTTACCATCTAAACAAAAAACTAGAGTTGTTACAATATGAAGGTCGAAAGGTGACATTCATAAAAGAATACAATATAGCAATAAAATTACCAATTCAGTAAAACAACAAAAGATGTAAGATCATCGATACTATAGTTCAAGTGATTCAAATATGTCCAATCAATTTGAAACTATTGCCCAATCTATAAGTGATTCACGAAATTACTAACCTCTCGGTCTAGAAGGTGATTCAACAGTTTCATCGTTCCGTGTCGGCTCTGTTTCAATGTCTTCCATCCTGTGAAACCACAAAAAAACAACCTACGGATTATATCAAAGCTCTTGATTAAAAATTATTTCCAATGAATACATCGATAAATCATTTGGGGATAGGTAAGCAATAATATCATGAAAAATTATCGAACCTAAAACGACAATGCGGCAGCCGGCGAGGATAAACCTTGAAGAATAATTGAGTCCAAAATAGGTTGAATTGAAAGAGTCGGCTATGTTTCTGAAAGGGAGTATTTGTTTATTGGAGATCATCGGCTTGGCTCATGAATATGAATTAGCCGAACCAAAATAATTTTAGTAAGGGATTAGGAGAATTAAAGAGAAATTAGATTAGAAGAGATCCAACGGTTCAAGATTTTGAGTGAGATCTTGAGTGAAAATAGGTGAGTGTATTGAACCTCTCCCATATATATATATATATATATATATATATATATATATATATATATATATATATATATATATATATATATATATATATATGTAATTATTATATATTCATATTGCCCTAATCGCCTTAATGCGAGTGCTATATCGTTGTGGCATTAAGGTGCTTGTTGATAAAATGCCTTAAAATCGTGCCTTATCTACCTTGGTTGTGGGTACTTCCCATATAACTTGAAAGTATTGCAAGCCGGTGTCGTGTTGAAGTACCGACAGTATGGAGTGAAGTACTAATAAATTTAGATGAAGTACCGATAGTATACACGAGAAGTACTGATAGTACAAGCATGAAGTACCGACAATAAAATCGTGAAATGCCTTATAGATTTAATGGAAGTACTGACAATAGAAACGAGAAGTACTTTACATATTTAAATGAAGTACTCGTAGTATAAGTTAGAATTACCGATAGTACAAATTTGAAGTGCGGACAATCAAAACGTACCTTACTGATTTAATTGAAGTACCAGTAATACAAATATGAAGTACCAATAGTACAATTTTAAATTACCAATTGTATTTTCTTGAAATATCTGTCTGAATTAAATTTAAACAAATAAACAAATAATTTATAGCACTTAAATTAATTAAAATAAAGCATAGGTGCACGGTGCACGGTGCACCTCATTTAAACAAATGGTTATGTCATTTTAAAAGTTCTTCTGAAATTGAGGGATTAAAATGCAAATATTGTCAAAATTCTATTGTAGATCTATGCATCTCCAGTCGATTCATTCATCGCCGGGGAACCCAATCAAGAACTCGGCGAGCTCCAAAATTCGTGATAAAGTTTTCCGCGTCCCTCCGCCGGCAAACCCCAGTATAATGTCAAAACGATGACGACGAGGAACCCCAGATATTCCCGATCGGCGAACTCAGATATCCAGATTTGAAAGCGCATATCGTTTGCAGGAAATAAGGTTCATCAGCATTCATCGATCCAGTTCAAAAAGAGCTAAATCAGATGGGATTCGAACCTTAAAACCGGTGAAATACACGCCAGAGGAGCAGAGACAGGGGAACGCCGGAGAGGACGCCGGCGGGACGCCAGATCCGATTTCCAGTTATAACCCGAATTCCTGCTTATGACCCGAAATAGACCCTCGATTTTTTTTTTTTAAATGGGTCAAAATCTCAGCCACTGGATTAAATACTTGGACGGTCTAAGATTGGTTCTCACATAAAAATGATTCTCACCTAAGAAGGCGGTTCTCACCTAATCCCAATTCTATATATATATATATATATATATATATATATAAATACTTGGACGGTCTAAGATTGGTTCTCACATAAAAATGATTCTCACCTGAGAAGGCGGTTCTCACCTAATCCCAATTCTATATATATATATATATATATATATATATATATATATATATATATAGTTTCATTTGATCATATATTCGCGGGATGTGAAATTGCAGCTGAACCTGAATGCTTGTAAATCAGTTCAATGAGATGAGATAATTTCATTCACAGTATATTAATTAAAATTAAAATTTTAATACATTAATTTTATTTCATTAGGAAGTGCAGTAGTTAGCGGGCTCCTTTAACTTTTATGTTGATGGCACGTGATCCTCTGAATAAACGAATAGACTATAATGCTGGTGCTTCATTGAATTATTTTTGGGTACAAAATATAAGTATTATATAATTATAGTTTTACATTATATAATATAAGTAATTGACCCTTTAAAAAAAATTGGGTAATAATCCAAATGAACCCCCAATAAAATCCCTCCCCCCTTTACCCTATATTTGAAGAAAAGGACATAGTGTTATATCTTATTTCTTGTTGAACTAAATTGATATAAATTGAAATATATTTAATTAAACAAAAAAAATATTTAACTGAACTGAATAATTTTTAAAAGTAATTTATCGTAGAAAAAGTAATTTTTAATAACTGAACTGAAAAAATATAAATATATTTATCTAAACTAAAATATATATAATAAATTTATCTAAACTGGAAAAAAAAATTAAATGTACTAAACATAATTAAAAAATAGTCTAAACATGTATAATTGAAGTGAAAAAAAAAAATATATATATATATATATATATATATATATATATATATTTAACTGAATTGAAAGAATAGCTAATAGAATAATCAAGGTACTAAAGGATTGAGAAATTAGTAGTAGATGATTAATTTTGTCTTTGACTTTTTCAATTCAGCCTTTTCCTATTACGGTTCAGATATGGATTTGGTTAATTTCCGGTTGGGTTTTGGTTTTGGTAAATCCGGTTGGGTTTTGGTTTTGATCTTGGCTCTATAAATATAAGAAAACTAGACATTTGCATTCACTAGTCTTTCACTTTGTTCTTCATATTCTTCTCTCTAGTAGAATTAGAGTTTGTTGAATGATGGCAAATTCTTGCGAGGTCTTCGTGGGAAACATTCCATATGACGCGAAGGAAGAAGAAATTATAGAAATCCTGGAACAAGCTGGACCGGTTGTCTCGTTTAGCATCAAGACCAATAAAGAAACCGGGAAGCCGAAAGGCTACGGATTCTGCACTTACAAGGATGAGGAGACGGCGTCGAGTGCTCTAAGGAATCTCAAGGGTTACGAGTTGAAGGGAAGAAAACTGGATGTTTGTCCTAAAACTAACGACAAAAAACAAGGCGAGACAATGCCACGAGTAGCTAGCGATCCGATAGCAGTGCGTTTGGGACAAATGACGAGAGACCAGCTCATTGAAGTGGTCTCCCAATTCAAGGATCTGGCTACACGCAACAAGGAGCAAGCACGGCATCTATTGCTAACGTCTTATTCCCTGTCTAGAGCCCTTCATCAGGCCCTCGTATTGCTCCAATTGGCACCGCCCAACCACCAGGCGCCCGAGCCTTGTCCATTTTCCGGAAATCTGAATCCTCCCAACCACCAGCCTGTGCCTTGTCCATTTCTATTACAACCTCGTGCCCCGTTTTCCGGAAATCCGTTCCAGCAAATGGGGCCTGTGAACCGCGTTGAACCGCTAGTGAGGCTGAATGTACCGCTGCCTCAAAAACAAGAGCTTCCAACCGATGAGGTGTCCGCTGATCTACTTCGGCAAGTACTCCTTCTGACACCCGAACAGTTGAGGTCGCTTCCACTGGACCAGCAACAACACATCATTCAACTTCAGCGCATGTATTCGCCAAACCCCTCATAGTTTAGACTTAGACTGACTAAAGCGCATGTAAAATAATCTTCACTATTACACAATGTACTGAATATTTGGCTTTCATAATACTGTTCAGCTTAACAAATTTCACTTTACATACTCTTCTTTCGTTTAAGTTTAGTTTTAACAGATATTTAGTCTCATTGTTATCATCACTTTGTAAGCTTATTTTGATATATACCTATTTTATGAGTTAAATTGAGGGGAAGATACACAACACAAGGTTAGTAATTTTGACTTAATTTGATGAATACCTTTTGTATGAGTTAAATTAAGGTTTAGATACACAACATAAGGTTACAAACGGATTGCAATTCCCTTGGACGGGGTTAATTTGATCTGAAAATGTCGATCAACAATTCACATTCCCATGCCCATTACATAAAATCCAACGAACGAGCGACAACGAACGAGCGACAAAGACGGTCCGAAACATTGAAAATCATCTCTGCTTTTCATGTATCCAAACATCTAATAGATAGCACGAGTAGATATTTTGTCAATGTAGTGTAAGCATCTGTGTGGCCCATTACAAACCACTGATCAATTTACAGTCGCCCTTTAAAACTACTTGTGTAAGGCAAAAAAAAAAACGTTTACACATGGCAACTAGCACAGCTAAATCAGTTGATGTTAATACTCTGGAATAGAACGCTTCCAAAACAGTCCAGTGTCCTCTAACTAATCTGTAAACAGTAGATAGAATGTCAGAGAAAATGAGTTGATGCATTGAAATTGTGAGTAAGAATTTTAAATGTTTAAACCTCAGAGCTTCTTTGTTTGTGAAATTTTTCAGTCAGAAGTACCCCAAAAGCCTGCTCTGGAACCGGTATCAATTTCCCAATTGCAGCTAGAGGCCAGCTGGTTATAAGAAAACAACATTAGAAACATGTTAGCATAGAGGCCAGCTGGTCAGAAGAAAATAACATAAAAAATATCAACCGTTTTAGCATATAATCCAATTAATATGAAATTTCAAGGGAACAAACACTTGGTACTTATATTTACCTGATAATTCCAATGACAATTGACACAAGCCACAATTGCCAAGTGAGTCTAACAGTAGATGTGAATTTACTGAGGAAAAATATAATCAGAACCTGCAAAACCAAATGAGCGGTAAGTGTAAAATTGACTTTCACAGTGCATATTTCGTCGCAATAAATGGGGGCACATATATATCATACCTGAAGCACTACAGTAAAGCCAATTATTCCAACGAAGAGACGATTCTTGGTGACTCCTTCGAATATATTTATCTCGTCAGGCTTACGAGCATTGAATTCATTGAATACCTGTAATTTAAGAAGATGAATTATGCCCAGGTTGTGACCCATGAAACAAATGTTGGATATTGACAGCAGCTGATAAAACACACTGAATCATTAACTCAGTGCTACTAAAGAGATTTTGTAGATTCCAGGAACAAGGCACCAAAAAAATGCAATTTTGTTGTTAATGACTACCAATTCTTCTAATTTATTATGATATACACCAAAATTTCTCTTTTGCATTAAACACTGAATAATTCCCTATCAGTTGGGGCTTGAACATAACAACTAATTGTCGGAGTGATTCCAATTAGCTAGACGAATTTGGAATTATCAAGTAGAAACCCAGAGTATGAGAACACTATCAAGGACGACTAAGTCTATCAAACAATTGATATCATGTTACTTTCAAATTCCTTCATGGCATGACTACCATATTATCCAAATAGAAAACACACAAAGACTCCAGGGGTGGAGAATTATAGTTATAACACCATTCTAAAAGTCTTTGAATGGGCCACAGCCTGTATATTGAGATTAACAGCTTCTTAAATATGTGATCAATTGACAAGGCAATATTACCTGACAGAAAACGAAGGCATTGAAGATGAGTGTGTTCTTCACTTTAATATAATGACCAGCTGCGTCATGCTTCAAATTAAGGATTCTTATGCCACTGAAGTTCAGAATTAATAGGACCGTGACTTGATAAGCAGCCTGCCAAATTACAAATCAAGATATTTCCCTTATCATTTCCTTGTTACATGTGTTTTCAATAAAGAGACCTTGCCAGAAGAACTGTAAGTACCTGAATCAACAAGTTCCTCCACATAATATTGGTGATAAGAGGCTCCCTAAAAATGTAGAAAGAATTAAATAAAAGTGGAAACATAAAAAGTTGAGCATAGCCAACAGATATCTGATGTTTCCCATCATGTGTACATGAGCCTGGATGAAAATACTTCATTTGAAAACTAATTTTATCCTTAAAAGTCGAAAGGGAAAATGCATTCATTCGATATACACTTTAAGACAAGCAGCTTTTTCACCACACCTATGGAATGTCAGCAAGGAGTTCAGAAAAAGTAACATGGTACGGACAATTAAAGAACTGAGACACTAGAAAAGAGCTTCTGTAATAAGGAAATCGGCAAGACCCTGTTTGAAGATACAGTTAATCCTAACGACTGAAATGCTCATTTATACAGCATTACAAATACTCTTTTATCAAATCAATAAACAAGTAAAATTTAAGTATATGTGAACCAACCAGCCACCAAATGTACAATGACATGAACAAATACACATTGGTAAACTAAATTATGAGTTTATCCAAAAACAGGACTAAATAATTACTCTACAGTTAAAAATTAAGCAAAATGAGAAATGTTTGTATGACAGACTTAAAAGTTACAAGAATGATGGCTGGTCTATGCCCGAAGGTAATAATTTATAAGCAACTTTTACATAAAACTAACCTTCGACCAACAGGAGTGCGGTCCATGAGATGATCTGTTGGTGGTTCAGTGGCTAATGCTAGTGCACCAAGAGTATCCATGATAAGGTTTACCCAAAGAAGCTGCATTGGAACATTGATGCATAAGATTCTTTGTGATCATATACATATACAGAGAGAGAGAGAGAGAGAGGAACCTGCACGGCATTCAGGGGGACATCACCCGAAGAAATAGCAGCCACAACATTGATCACAAGTGCTGCAACATTTACAGTAAGTTGGAACTGGATAAATTTCTGAATGTTGGCATAAACTGATCTACCCCATCTCACAACCTGCATTGGACATTGGAGAAATAATTAGGATCACACAAGTATTACAAGTTTTCCGTATCAACTATCTGAAAAGTGATTATCTGTAAAGGAACAATTCAAATTTCCACATACTGACACACTATGCTAACAGGAAGCAGACTAACCTTTACAACAGAAGAAAAGTTGTCATCTAATATGATAATATCGGAACTCTCTTTAGCAACTTCTGTTCCCGCAATGCCCATGGCAAGCCCAATATCAGCCTGGAATGCATTTATAATAGAATAATGTTAGCCAACAAGTATCATACCAAAACAAGTGGATGTTCTTGATATTAATACAGAAAAAACAGTCCATAACAGTTGCATTTTATAAATGACAGAAATTTACAGAGAATACCATAATACCATACCTCATGTAGTGCAGGAGCATCATTGGTCCCATCTCCTGTCACAGCTACTACGTGTCCATTCTTCCTCAGCGCTTGGACAAGTAAGAGCTTGTCATTGGGGGAAGACCTTCCCATTACCTAGTCAAACAACAACCAACGATAACTCAGTCAACAACTTATTTTCCAGAAAAACCTAGTATTTATTCCACTCTGTATAGTTGGCAACATAGATTATCTCGCTATTGTGCTTAGACGTGGCACACAGCCTTTCTTCATTTAAAGATACAGCTCTTACCGATATCTTTTCTGCTGCTACTAGTCTTTCTTTTTCAGATAGCACACGAAATGCCTTCCCTTCAATCACATATGGTTCACTAGTGTCCATATCAGAGTTTAATATCCCACACTCTAGAGCAATTGCGCGGGCAGTGTTAAGATTATCACCAGTCACCATTCGCACCTATAAGGTTCAAAAGAGGGAGGAGTACATCATCAAAAATGATATACCACATCTAAGCTACAATAAAGAAATTCATGAAGCTTAAAGTCCCGTCATATTGCAAATACCCTACTATATATAAATACCCTAATTTATTCAGTGAAAGGAAATTTTCTTAGTAATCTAACAGTTTGAAAAAGCGTGTTCAATTACTGAAGTTGCTAAGGTTCAATTTGTAACTGAGAAGGAATATTTCTTAATCCAGTGTACAGGTTTTGGCAAATTATCCAGTAAGCAATAATTTTCAATTAGTGTCTCGTAAAGCTTCAAAAACAGGTAAGATGGAGATTAGAAACCCATCAATTTCAAAAAACATATTTCAAAGAGTGGAAAATTCTTGATGGTAACTGCCAGCGTTCTCCACAAGTTAAAATGTCACAGCAAAATGCAGAGTAATATATGATACTGCTCCTCCAAAAGAATGTAAAAGAATCGATCATAAAACAGAGGGGGCTTTTATTTATGCTAGTAAATACACAGCAGGTCAGAAGTTAATGAAAAGAGGAAAATAAAAGGAGGACTATATGCACCTTAACACCGGCTTTCTTACACAGCTCGACAGCATCTCTAACACCAGGCCGACAAGGGTCCTGCATCATTAGTATTGGATCAACAAAACCTCTTGGTATGGCAGGATATTAAGTTCAGACATGCCAACCAGCAAAAAACGTGTTAACCAGTGAACAAGAACACGACCCAACAAACCAATAAGTTGAAAGATAGGAAATACTATCATAAGAGCCCAACAATCTCAAATTCCAACGGTATGAACCAATAATTTAGAAAGGCATAAGAGTGGACAAATTCCAAATCCCAACTGAACACATGATAAACTGGGTAGCAGAAAAGTACCGATTCCATTTACAAATTCACATCTAATTTTAAGATCCACATTTAGAAATGTTGCAACTAAATGATTAATAAATATGGATCATTTTACATTCAAGGCAACTTAAAAGCAGTACTAAAGGGGAAATATACCTTGATACCAATGATTGCTAGCAAAATGAGTTCTTCCTCAGGCAACTGCCAACTATTGAGCTCCTCCTCATTACTAGGAATATCCTCAGCTTGATATGGTCGATATGCAATTGCAACACAGCGCAGACTCCTTTCAGCCATGTTTTCAATAGCTTTTTTAAAATCTGACATCTGTAAAATTGTGCCATAAGTAAATGAATACCAAAAACTGAAGTTCGAATATCATACCCACACCAAAACTATCATTCAATCGTCCAACAGATCATTAGGAAAATTGACTATAAAAACATTAGAAACAAATCGTGTCAAGTCACTAAAAGTTGAGTTTAAATTTGTAACCACTTCCACTGACAAGTTTTCTTGTTAAGGCAAGAACACGTATTGCCTTAACATGAGTCCAACTCCATCTTGCAACCCAATTTTATGTTTATAAAATATAATAAATACTATTGGTTGGAAGAATACTTTAAATAAATTTCCAAAAAAATCTGTTCATATGTACACATTTGGTTATTTGTTTATATTCCCAGCTTTTAAATTTCAATCACACCCCATACATTTTAATGTCCTTAACTGAAACCCTAAACTCATGTACGTAACTAAGGGAAAAACAAAATTATTAGTCACACCTTTTCTGCAATTGGTTGCACTCCATCATTATCATCCATATATCTTGTACAAGAAGAAAGTACAATCTCAGCAGCACCTTTCCAATGTATATGAATTTCAGAATCCGGCTGCAAAAAAAAATAAAAAAATAAAAATATATATATATATATATATATATTAGGAGCATGTTCAATATGCTTCCAAAGGAAAACACTAATCTTCCAAACCCTATAATCAAACAATCATCAGCAAAAATGGGAAACTTGAACCCTTCAGCCAAAGTAGATCATTGTTTTATTTATACTTCCCTTGGAGGTTTACTCGTTACTGACAAAAGTAGTTTTATTTGTTACTTCCTTGGACATACAACAACTCAATTTGGAAGATATAACTAGCTTGGCTATTTACGATACCATTAGAAATGGCTTTTCCAAGAAATATAATATAAGTTCAAGCAATGACACAGAATTATCCTTCAACATCAACTTCGTATTTGTTATAGTTCAACTTAATATTTTTCATCCTCTATTTTGGCCTTCGGTATTAGCTGCACGTGTCTTTCTAAAAATGTTTGCTACTAAAAAGGTTAAATAATATTATAACTGTGAATACTAATAGCAGGAAAATTTCATATTGCAGATAACTATAATGAATTATAGCTGAATTGACAAGATATGACCATAGGGAATGAATGATAGCTTGAATTACCAATTTTAGTGCAACACCCCCTCGCTTCTTCTCTGAATTGAATGGAAAAGCATGGACTATAGATGACTGGGATCGGATAGCTTCAAAATTCATCCCCAGCTGCAAAACCAATCACGCGTGGAATCAGATATATGTTTGAGAGAGAGAGAGAGTATTTAACCCTCATAAGAATAGCATTACATTAATTCCCCACTGAAGGATTGCCTTCTCAGTTGGTGAGCCAGTGACCTCGGTATCTCCTCCACCCTGTGTGAAAACACAGATCAACATTGTTAACTCCCCATTACATAATTCAAAATGAGTCAGTAACAGCTTCCAGAAGACCAAGGAGTAGCTGTATTCACGTCACTAATCCCAAGAACATGAACATCTAAATGGAAAAACATCATTCAGTTTTCTGTATCTCCTATGAGAGCTCTATATGGCTGGCTTATGATATACTAATGCTAGCTAAGTTAAGTACACATAATTATTGCATACATATAGACACATGTCAAGTAAGGAAAATCCATGTTGCGGTCATTTTAGTGTGTTAGTTATGCTTACCTGACAAGTAAATACAGTTAACTGAGAAAAAGTCACAACAGTACCAGCAAGTTACCTCGGGAACAAAGACGCTGCCAATAGAATTTTGTGCAATGCCTTCAATAAGTAGGGTGGTCAGTTTTGGAGGCAAAAGTGACTTGTTGTCAGGGGTATCAACCCTTTTCCCACAAAGAGAAGCCTCAACCACAGTCATCTGCACAATAAAAGATAATTTAATTGCTCATATAAAGATCAAGGCTTTCACCACAGGTTCCACCAGCCAAACATTAACACAAATCAATACCTGATGAAAATGGAAATACAGCTACCAAATGGAAGAGGGAGAAGACCAAAATTTAGAAACCAACCTGATTTAACGTCAAAGTGCCTGTTTTGTCACTGCAAATGGTTGTAGCAGAACCCATTGTCTCACAAGCTGAAAGCCTCCTCACCTTCATTTAATCGAGAAGATGTAATTAAAAACATGTAGTCATCAAATAAGTATTGAAGACAGACTTCAATTATCTCTTGGAATGGCTGTAAAAAGAGATAGCTTCTACATACCAGGGCTTTGTCCCTCATCATTTTTCTCATTGAATAGGCAAGCCTGCAATTTACAGATTAGAGAGCGATAAGAAAATGCAAATTACATGCAATTTGCACATAGTACAGAACCATAGATGTTTCAATGAAAAATGTAAGATGATATAGCCTAACTGTACCACCAGTAAACATCAAAACATTTGAAACTTTCCAATTACTTAGAGACTTTATAATACACAAGAACTATCAAACTGGAATTTATTATTAGCAAGGACTTACGTTAAAGTAACAGCTAACGGAAGCCCTTCTGGCACAGCAACAACCACAATGGTCACCTACAGATCGACCAAATATTACACGAGGACTCTAAAGAAACAAATGAAACATAAACAACCCAGGCAGAAAAATAATGCATGGAAAAGGGGCTTACCGCAATAGTAAAAATCCGAATAAATCCATCTATGACCCTACCCACTTTAGTTGTTCCAGCTTTAAACTGGACACTCCCATCAGGGTTGTATGAATGGCCGGTAAAATACCTACACAATTGCTCAACCACTTAGTTACAAAAGAAAGCATCCAGGAAAATAAGCATAGGTCGACACCAACCTGATTACAAGAACAACAAGAACCAAGGAGGCAACAGCGAGCCCAACTATCCCAATAAACGTTGCCACACCATTTAATCGTACCTAAGATACAAACCAGAAAGGAATTAAATTTGGCTACAGCTGTCATGACCATGATAACAACCCCGGATGAATATCACAAGAGTGTACCTGTAATGGTGTTTCTTCACCATTATCTTCTGAGATGCTTGCCATTAACAAACCCCATTCTGTATTTATCCCAACACTGGTCACCTGCAACATTTTATACATTAGCATGCATACTCTACTAAACAGCAGATCTATAAAGGCAGATGTTTCAAAATTTGACATGCACTGATTTCAATTCACACAATCCAATTGGCTCAAAAGATTTGACAGAAGTCGACCCACACAAATGTGGGGAAAAAAACAGTTTAAAAAATAAAAATAATTCAAAACAACACAAATTGCTCAAAATTTTATATTTCATTGACATACCAAGAAATGCATTTGGCACCCTAAAACAGCACCATGAAGATGATATCAAAGTTTCTAAAGCTTGAAAGTTGAAATTAAAAACTTTCCAAAATTCCATGCAATCTTCATATTTTATAAAGCATGTTGGTCATGCACTCTTCTAGGACTCAGTTTGAAATGGGTTTTCTTCATTTTTCGTTGTCAAAATTAAAAGAATGCAAGTGTTAGAACTCATTCCTAGGATCATCCTAATAAATAAATTTCTACAAAACATTTAACCAAATCAGAATCCAGCCAAATCGGTGGTGCGGTTCAACATATCAAGATTAAGAGAAAAACACTAAACATCTACTTACTGGAACACATAGATAACAGTACTTCAAATGACCCACATTAGAACTGAATTTATGTACTGTATGCATGAACCTCTGTATTTCTATTCATGCAGTATTTTTAACATAAAGAGTACAGATAAGCAAGGCACAAGAGGGCCTAGTATTCTTTACCAGCATGCTCCCGTAACCATCAGCAACTTTACACCCAGACATGAGAAAAGGGTCCTTTGAATCCTTGTGTATCTGCAAAAGATAGTCAGTACAAAAGAATATTTTCATTCAGGGCTTGTTGAATGAACTTTCCCACTTACGATTTTGCTCTCCCCAGTCATACTAGATTCATCAATTGCCAGAGAATGACCAGAAACCAGGACTCCATCAGCAGGTACCTTGAAGATTTAAAGAGAACGCAATCATGTACATTTAAATCTAGAAGGCGTAATCCAACGAACTGATATAATTAAAGTTGCAAAATGAACCTGGTCGCCGATTTTAAGAGGTATGACATCACCAACAACCAGATCAAATATC
Organism: Cruciata laevipes; assembly: GCA_963678965.1. NCBI lineage: Eukaryota > Viridiplantae > Streptophyta > Magnoliopsida > Gentianales > Rubiaceae > Cruciata > Cruciata laevipes. The sequence goes on along the minus strand of OY787632.1, from coordinate 13,475,120 downwards.
GACACCTCCGTTCTTCTCCCACCTCTAACAACCTGCCAAACAAGAAGTTACCAAAAAATGAGATGGTTCACATTTAGCTTTAAACAAATGCACAAAAGAATACAAACCTCCAAGTGTATATTTTGCTTCTCTTCATTCAAACTTTGGAACTGCAGAGATTGCCGATAGTCACTAGTGGCTGTGCAATAGTATACATAATACAATTAGTTAAAACTGTACTAATAATGTCAAGCATGTGCAGATAACCACAAAATCCTAATTTGCCGCATGGAAAGCCCTTGAAAATAATGACTTAAGTATAATACAAAGATACAACAAATCATAACATAATAATTACATTAACGCCAAGTTCCCACACGTGGTAGACAGCATGGAGAGACACCAAACAAGATGCAGACATTTCCTCAACTTACATAAGCTGGCAACAATATTGGTTTCTCTACTCATGTTCACAACTAAAGCTTTAGAAACTTCGGTGTGCATTGTTTAACAAAATCTACAAGAATATACATGCAAAAGAAAGTACTTTGTGCTCAGCAAGCAAAACCACTCCAAGTAGTAGAAATGCTAACTCCCCATAAATATATATAAAGTTAACAAGGCTTGCATGTAACCGGCAGCATAGACAGCACTCACAGCAGCATAGACAACACTAACAGCAAATATAGACCAAGTTATATTTTCCAAGGGGTTCCTATCAAGATAAAAGAAAACACCATACCTGTGACAACAATGACAATGATAACTGCCAATGCAATGCTTCCACCATCATACCAACCTTCTTTAATTCCCTGAAGATAGAAATCCATAAGATCTTAGCAAAACTGAACCAAAAGTAGCATTTATTGCATGACCACTCAACATCTCAACAAGTATGATGTTAAGAAATTTAAGTGATGACGATGTTATGAGTAGTCAGATTGCTCTTCGGTGTTGCAGATTAGTAAGTCAATGCTGGACAGCACCTTAAGATTATGACTTAAATATAAATGGAAAAACAATGATACAGAATTTGAACTATGTTTTACTTATTTATTGCCATATAAGGTACTAGTATAACAGATCATGCCCATCATTCTTTTCCATTTCAGTACAATATCAGTATAATTTTATAAACTTGGAAGCTGTATTGTTCAATGGAAAAATTAGTCGGTTAAAGAAATAATAATATTTGCTCACCTCTGTCTTTATACCAAGGGCCAAAGAAGCAGCCGCAGCAACCATAAGTATTATCAAAGTAGTATCCCGACAAGCATCCCACAAAAATCTCTAGAAAATAGAGAGCACACAAAAACAAATCAGGTAATTCCTATAGTGTAATTATATACAAAAACCCAATAACTCTTTTAAGTACCATACCCAAAAGCTCCGTCCCTTCTTACGGGGATAGGTATTGGACCCAAAATACTTCTTTCGCTTCAACAAATCTGACTCATCCCCATTAATACCCTTCTCTGGATTTGTCTGTAGTTTTTGAGCAATCCCTAGAGCCTATTCCAGAACAAAGAAAAGGAAGGTTACTTTAAAACATGATGGACAACACAGAGAAACCAAAATATTACAAAGGTAAACATAATTTACTAACCCCTCCATACTGCTGTAACGTAGAAACCTGATGCTCTCTTGACATTTGAGATAGTTCTTCCACGCTGATGTCAAAATCACCAGTAGAAGCTGAGACTGGAGGGTGCTTCTCAGGCGAAGGAGGTGCTATAAAGAATAAATTTTTGTTTTACTAAGTTATTTATTTTGTGAAAACTAACAAAGTAATTTTTAGATGATATCTAAACCAAAAAGAAAGCAAGTACATCTTAACATAAAGGGACAGACAAGTAAAACACCACACAATATACTATAGCCACGGTTATGTTTTATCCATTAGATAATAACCTTATGTTGATGACCACATTAAAGGGTTTACAATAAACAAATAAGATATTAAGAGCTTATAATAATCCTGCATGAGCAGAGAAAATGGCATACCTTGTGCAACTTGTCCAGCTGCTTGAAAGAGAACAGCAGCCTGACAGCAATTGTTATAAAGAAAGTGAGACATCAATTGTTAGAAAAAATTGACCTCTGAGACACCAATAACTGATGTTTACCCGAATGACTTGTGCATGTGTCCTAATCTTAGCAAGCAAGTGCTTCCTCTCTTCTTCCTTTTTCAAGTCCAGTGTATAGCGAAATCTTCGAGATGCGTTCAGCACGAGAGCAGCTTGCTGAAACCACAAACACAGAATCCAGTGAGCCCAAGGTTAACATGACTCCAAAGATTAGAAATTTAGTAACTAGGATTATATTCATCATCTTAACATGTTAAATTAAACCATACTTAATTGCACTCCCGTTTTTCAAACATTTTTGAAACTGGAAAAGAAAAACTGATAATAGGAAGTGGGTACTTTGGATTATCAAAAGAATCATCAAACGTCACATTATTGTATCTCATTATAGCTAATATATACACAAATGCCACATGTGCTCCAACATCCTAGTAAGAATACCTAGGCCCTCTATAGGATAAAAGGTGATAAATGGCTTTTTTTATTTCAAAACAATTTACATTGACCACCAAAAGAATTCTGCACAATTCAATCGCCTCAAATTATAGCTCTTAATATTTGTCCATAACATGTAACAAACCAAAATTAAATTACTAGGGGAAATTATTATTTGAAAAACACGGTTTACTCCTTCAATTTTGCCAAACAGAAAGTAAACACAAATGAATAAAGTGATTCCAAATGGAAAGAATCTTGCCCTAACCAGAGCAAATAATAGTATGCAACACACAAGTGTGTGTTTAAGATATTTACAGGTGAAATTGTGAAAAATCTTATCTACATCTTTTCAAGATAAATATTTAAAAGAACTAGACCACTCACCCGCCAGCGCTTCAACCGATCAACTGGCGCACTTTTGGTCCGAACAATGTCAAACGGGCCACAGTTCTCATTGTCTTCTTCATCAATGTAGCCGCGGCTGCTGCCGCCTCCGGCCTCCAAATCGTTGTTCCGGTAACGCCGGTACGGCGACGACGGTTTAAATTCTTCACTCATTTCAACCGCTCCTTCAGGAACGCTGTCGCAGGAGAGATGACACCGATTGATTGGTAACTAATTTAGGATAACTGTAAAGTTCCGCATCAGAGGAAATCGACTCAAACACAAAGCACTAAAACTGTAATATCAAAAAGCAATCGCGATATTTTAGAGAAACAATGTGCTAGGGTTTGTTTGCCGACTGAACACGGCAGCCGACCAAAGGACACGCGTTTTCGCGAAATCTAATCCAGATATACTCTGATGTGCTATGGTGCATAGGGATGTGATATTTACTAAGGATAATCAGTGATTAAAAACTAAGATAATCATACTTGTTTAAAGTTATTCGCCATTAATGATAGTATTCGAAAGCAGAGGAGAGAGATTTACCAGATGCACGCAAAAGAACGTGGGAGAAGATACTGAGCAATTTCCAGGAAGTTTCGGAGAGTGCTTAGAATTTTGTGAGGTTTTAAACGTACAAGACTGTTTTTATGTCGACACAGCACTATACGCTTTTTTGTTAACCATTTTTTCGTAAAGAAGAACTTCCTTATTTAACAAAGGACGTCGGTGGCCCCGTGATATTCTGGCTGGGGGCCCTGGGGCTTCCAATCTCAGGGGTATTTCCGTATTTATCCTCAGTCGCATCACTTCTTAAATGCATACTACTCCATATTTATTTCCCAGTATACATAGATACAGTAATGTTTGCTTTCTTACCTTTTAAAGTTTTTCATAAGATTCCTTTTTAAAAAAATGTATTGTTATTACTATATTTATAAGATAAATGAAGATTGTGTTCCCAAAATTATGATTGTAACATTAGTGCGATATCTTTTATAACCTATTCGATATTTCATATTCCTAAAAATATCCTTGTATTGAAGACTAATATTCTTGTATTCGGAGAATAAATTTTGTAAACGGCTAGATTAGATTTCTTCATTTAAGTTTGTTAAAAAACTCAGGACATGTCTATTTTTTTAGAGATTAAGGTCCTGTTTTTTTATATATAAAATTTTTGCACTCGTAGTTTTATTATATTTAAAAATGTTCAGTTCGGTCTAATAAATTTTAAAAAATACCGTCTAGTTCAGTTAAATGTATTTTATTTTAGTTTAGTTTAACATATTCCCATTATAAGTTTTTTTTAAAAATTGTTATATTGATTTATTTTTAGTGTATGTTCAGATCATATGAAATACAAGTTTATTATGTTCGGCTGAATTTAGTCGTACTATTTTTTTCTCAATACGTTATTTTATGTTAATTCAAGTTAATTATATTCATATCAAAATAGTTCAATTTGGTTCAGCTCAGATCATATCAGATGAAATATAAGTTCATATAATTCGGCTTAAATCATACAAGTTCATATAATTCGGCTCAATGAAATATAAAATGTTCCACTACTGTGATTTTATTTGGATGATTTATTACCCAAGCAGCAGCCAGCAGCTCCTCGGTTTCTATCCTCTTAAAACTCCCATTTGTGATCATTTTCCAAGGAACGCCAAATGACGATCCAAGTGACAAAATCAACTCTTTGGTCCACCTTTCCCAACTTGAGTTTGTCATCTCTTCATTTAAGATGTTTTTCCTTCGAATCTGGTTAAAATGTGTCAATGCAGTGCTCCAAACTTCCTCTGGATCTAAACTTGTGTGTTCCTATAACAGACTTAACAATGATTTCTATTCTTCCAAATCCACCAAATTATGCAAAAAGATAGTTGAATTACTTATGTGTATGGAGCTTCACATATCCAAGATTCCAACCATTTCCTGAAATCACCTGGTTGTTGATTTTAGAAGTCAAATCCCAAAGATCTGATCCTCCAGACTCTCTATGTCACTTCACAATCTGCAAATATGTGTGAGATGGATTCCTCGTGCCATGACAGATATAGAGGTGACGTAGCACACCGTCTTTTGAACAATCCTTTAGTTGTGGGGACTGCTTTGTTCAAGATTTTTCATACTAGAAAGATCATTTAAGGAGGTAGGCTCAACTTCCATAGTTTATTCCAACAATTTTGATGAACTGACATTTCCATTGCTGAAGATGAGGATGGTGCCTGAGTTACCTGCATTGCGTCCTTGATAGCATTGTATCCTTTTTTGACAGAATAGTAACTACTTTATTATTTTGACCAGGAGAAAGAGTCATGCTCTATGGCACTAGGGCGTTTAAGAATGTACATTTGTTGAATTTTATTTGCCATCTCCCTAGGAAATAGTTGATTAACCAAAGGAAATCTTCTTGTTATCATCCAAGAGATGTGATATACCTTAAGTGAAGTCATAGACTCAATTGTTGTGATACCTCGACACTCACCCTAACTTAAACTTCCACTTTTATTTCATTAACTTATTTTATACGGAGTAAATTGTTATGAATTGTATATATTTATATGTAGAACTATTATGACAAAATTGTGTTAATTTTATAATTACATTTTGAACAAAATTCAATTGATTTATGAACAAGACAATGGAACATGCTCCAAGGATCCGGCCACTACAAAAACAAGTAAAAACACCAAGTAGTCATTTCCACAATTTCCCCAAAATACATGGCCATGTTTCGGCATTGACCATTTTTATAGATTTATGCCATATATTTATGTCTTCGGTGAAAATTGTTGCTCAAATAAAAATAAGAAAAAAGTTCCCTCGTACCCCTGAGTTCTTGCGTATGTATTAATATGCCCCTCAGTTCTTGAAAAGTGCTGATATACCCCTGGTTTGTAAATTTCACTGAATTTTGGTCGATCAAACATATTGATTGGTAAAGAGAAAAGCTTACAATGCAGCATTGAAGCGGTGACAAGAGAATTGAAAACAAAATACCCAAAATTTTGAAATTTTAAAACACAGTTAACACACGCGACACACGTCAATTGGGACAAAATGACCACTAAATTCACCATTGAGTGATTTTGTGTATTCCAATCGATTTCGGCAAGAAAGAAAATACTCTAGAATTATATCAAAAAAAGTCTCCGTTGGTCCAGGGGCATATCAGCACTTTACAAGAACTCAGAGGCATATTAATACATACCCTAAGAACTCAGGGGTACATGAGGGTTTTGCTCTAAAAATAACTATTTATAATAGTAACTTGTAGTTTAATATTGCATCAACAATGAAAACGGTGGTTATAGAAAATTATAGAGCTGTTGATGACTCAAAATAAACTAAACGATTCTTTTTTTTTTACGCTGAAACCATCATAGATGGGAGGATTATTCATGGCTCCTCAACCGAAATAAAAAACAGAACATAATACACATAAGACCAAATATGGGTCTTAGTGGCTACAAGTTGCCCGGAGGCTGTTCTCCACAAGTGGAGGCAATTTGGTAGATAACAGGAAAATTTCTAAAACATAAATCAAATCTAATCAACCCTGTATCTAAATATGATATGACCCGAACGCTATTTCCTAGGCTTTCACCCGGAAGCAAGGTGGTGCCCGGAGGCAGGTGTAGCCCGAAAGCTATTTCCTAGGCTTTCGCCCGGAAGCAAAGTGATGCCCGAAGGCTAACATAAAAAGGGGATACATCGTAAAAATATACAGTCTGATGCTCGAGAGTATCGAACTACTTAACAAGCGTAGTACCTTGACTCGCATTCTAAACTATCTAATCGAAGTCTACTAGTCTAGGCACAAATGTTACCTAGTCCAGAAGCCCATGGGGTTTACCCTCTCGCCAATTAAGGGTTAAGAGGGACATAACAAACAAATGGGCAAGGATACTCACCAAGTCTGTCAGGATAATTCCGCAAAAAAGACCAATTCCAAATCATATCCCCTAGAATAAGGTAAACAGTATGGGCAGATTCCAACCAATCCGGGTCTAACTGACTAGCAAATACCACATAGTATAGAACTTTGAACGATGATATTATTTAACTCAAGAGAAGTCGCAAAGCTAACTTCCAAGGTCTACAAATCTGGTTTATATTAAACTAAACGATTCATTGATAGCTTTAATAAAAAACTAAAATCTAATGATAGACTAGTAGTAAATATAACTAAACTTGGATCTCTTTTCAAATGGCATGGAAATACAAATATAAAAAAATCCCGTAAAGTAGCAGCAGGTTTTTTTCATTTAAAAAAATTCTCAACTAAATAACTTAAGTCCAAATGGTATAAAACTGATTTGAATCCCACAAAGAATTAGGTAGGAATTATTATTTTTCGGTTGAAAAGGTGAGGTGGAGTGAGAAGATGGTTAAGGAACCATGTGGAATATTTGAAGATCAAGTTAAGTATATACTATAATTACTATTTTTATATAGTTCAGGCTTCACCTGGAGATTACGTAACCTGTTGCGATTTCCTTGCCTTAATCACTCTTTGCGCCTTAAAAGAAGTTGAAATTAAGAAAAATGGCAAAGCAGATGAAGAGATTTGGCAAAACAGATGAAGAGATTTTGCGCGTCTGGACTCTGGACAGATGGGTCACGCGCACGATGCCACCGCAAAAGCCTTGGTTTAGTTGTATTTAATTTGATCGACATTATTTTCATTCGATGTGTTTGTGATAATATATATATATATATATATTTTTTAGCATATGACCTACATTCAACTGACGTTTGACGTTTTAATGATTTTTTCATCTCAAGTCGTGGGGATCATCATGTTTTTAGATTCAACAGGTGGCTGTTTCACCATGTTTTCGATTAATTTTTCCTATATTTGTTATTTGATAAAAATATATAAACAAGTTAAAACAAAGTTTCTCCTTAGTTTTCTTTAGTCTGGAATTCACTCATTCGCCGAGGAAAGATTGCTTAAGTTCCAAAGACAAAAAGGAAGAGAAATGAAAGTGCTTTAATATTGGCCTCTTCTTTTCTTTTTTAAAAAATAAAAATTCACGAAGCTTTTCCCTACCGACGTCGAAGAATTAGATGTCGCGGTTTACTAATGTTAATGTACTGAGACCGACGTGAGACTTCCAATTAGGTAGCATATATATGTTGCAAATTTTCTAATACTACTACTCTTTCCTCTTATATAATTTAGTTTATATTAGTATTGGATTACATTGCTAATTGTTCATCATAGGCAGTTGAGCAGCATCACTCATACTGATACATCATTAAGTTTAGCTTTAGCCTTTATGTCACAAATGGTCTTTGTAATTTGACAGTTGCTAACGACTACTTTAATTTTTTCAAAAAAATAGAGAATTATACTATATCCAACAAATGGAAATATTTCACACGGTACTTTTTATCGTTTAATTCTTAAATATTTTTTTTTTTTGCTCAAATGATTTACGTGCAAGGCCCTGTTTGCCAGACTTTTTAGTAAATCGATTCAATTCGGTTTAATTTAATTTAGTTCAGTTCAGAAAAATACAATTTGATGAAATTCATATGCTGATTTTTTTTCAATAAATTAATTTTTAGTTCAGTTCAACTCAGTTCATTTAAGCAAGAGTGTGATTTTTTTTTACCTTTTTTTTTATAAAAAATATTGTAAATAAAATAGAAGAAGTTTATGAGAGAATTATAGTTTAATAAGCCCATAAATATAAGTTTTTACAAATTTTTGGGTCAAAATTCAAATACTCTACGGTTAGTGTGTATTTGTCAAATTTTTCCAACTTTCAGCACCCACCACGACGCCATTGTCACATCAATATATATATATATATATATATATATATATATATATAGATGACCCAAATTATACAACTATTGACCCCGAACCTTATCGTTGGTTTACCAAATCTCACCTTTGGTATATCACAACCTCATTGTTCGGTGAAGAGTTTTTTGAGGTCAAAATTGCTGATTTGACCAATATTAGTTTATTTGACCACCAAAAGGCTAATTATAAGTGTTTGGTAAAGTGCTGATTGGAATAGTTTTTGGACAAAAAAACTCTTTTTCAAAACGCCGATAAAAGGATCGTTTCTGAAACAACTAATTGTACTTATTAATTTACTTACTTATTTACCCTTTCTTTTACCATTTCTTTCCGTGTTATTACTTGGCCACTTGGTTAGTAGTATTTGATTTACTCTCTGAAGCTAGGTTTTATTCAAAGAAGAAACGGGTATCCAATTCCAACCATTTTTATTAAACCTTTACAATAGTTAAGTTTATTCTCAAAGTATTGGTCATGCATTTTAATATGTCAAGTGTGTTTTGACGCTGTGCCCAAACCTGCCCTTCTTCTCCGACTTTCTCGTACAAGCTTCACATATATTTTAACCAAAAAATTAAAATAAATGCAGCATAAAGATTGGTTGTTAACTGGAAAATGAGACATCAAAGGGATAAAGTATTAAGCTTTTTAGCTCCCCTTGAGCTGAAAGACAAGAATCTGCCGCCTTCCTTTTGCGTTGTAAATTAATGAACGGATAACGCCCACTTTTAGCATGTCAGTCCGGACTTGAACCGCAAAAAGACAGAATTTTTGGAGGAGAATTTCCTGTGCCGAGATCAAAGAATACTTTTTGATGCATATATATATATATATATATGTGTGTGTGTGTAGCTTGCGCGTCGAATAAATTGACCAAACTTATGCTTTGTTTATCTTCAGGAGATTAGAACGGTCGGTCATTTGTCAAAAAAGGAAGAAGAGATTAGATACGTGCCGACTGGTTTTGCTATTAGGATTTGGTTAAGGAATGAGGTCGATGGGCTGGGCCATTAATCCCTTTCGTACCAACTGAACATTTACAAGTAGGAGTAAACTTAGGGTGTTACTATACCACGCCCTATATTTTACTAAATCATGCTCTAATACGTATAAAATAATTAATATTTCTTTCTTTTGCAAAATAAAAATTTTAACTTTTATTTTCATTTTTAAAACTAAATCATTCGCCATCGTCGAAACAAACAAGTTATGATCATAACAAAAGTAAGCCAGGGAAGATTGTGGAGTGAATAATAATCGTGGATACGCTTAGATTTGCATATGGGCTGATAGCTCAATGTAAATAAAGGAAAAGTCGGGACCTCAGGGTCGCTCCAATGTGCCCCACAAAAAAGGTTAGATCTCGGCAAGTGTAATCCGAACATAAAGAAAAAAGAAAGATATAAAGGATAACTAAGGAATATTATTAAGGAAAATAAAATAAATGTTGAGTGTCCTAAGCACTTATACATAGTACCCAATCCAAAAGATTAAGGGGGTCGACAAACCCTCGACCCCAACACTACATTAAAGGAAACTTAAGATAATCCTAATTATCGGATACATTGACTACTTCGTTCCCTTGGGAAGGCAGGGATCGAATAGTCAAAGGTCGAAAGGAGAGCCGAGAATTTCCTTGAGAAGTATTCTTGGAGAATGGCTGGGTTTAGCGTCCTCATCGGAAGAAGTGAAGTTTAACTTCCTGACTCGGATGACTTCTTGAATTCTCATCTGGAAATGCTCATATTTTGTGGATGTCGAGGATAAAGGTAACGACAAAAGGCATTATCAACAGGTGTTGGAGGCGGAATCTCCCAGAGAGAAGGAGATAAAGGGTTAGGAATCCCCTCAGATAGACGGTGCTGCCATTCTAAGGCCTCGGCGTAAGCAGGATATGCCGAGCCGCCAATCCGGAACCTGCTAATCTTCTCCATGCTAGTGATGGCAGTCTGAACAACAAAAGGGATATTGGGGAAAGGGACATCATGAGTCTTCCCGCGAAGAAGAGAGACCAGATGAAAAGAGAGCCTTAGTGAAAGGAGGAAATTCCGAAGTTCCCGGGCGAGAGGTAAGCAAATTATTTTCAGCCTCTATCCTGGAAATAACTTGTCTTTCATCATTCTTGTTTTCTAGTCCTTGAAGCTTGTCAATAGCTCTAGAATATTCACCCTATACAACCCTTATCTCTTTGCGGGCACGGAGCTCTAAATCTTTGCATGAGGTGTGTAACCGGTTTAGGAGCTCTGGCACGCTTTCGGTTTCTTCAGCATATGAAGAGGCGATCTTAAGACAGAGCTTGAGAGACCCAAAATGAGTTTTCATAGATTTAAGAAAGCTAAACGCATCACTAAGGGTAGGAAACTCTTCGAGGAGAAAACCAAACTCGCCTTCTCCCTCTGACTTGCTCTTATTTGCTGTTTGGTAACTTGCACTTTCAGTGCTCGGCATTGAGAGCATGCTGGGGAAGAAGCCTTATCCGAGGAGGGAGGAGTAGGACCCTGCGGGGGAGAGTAATAGGAACATGTGAGCAAATTAATAAGAAATATAGGTAGGAATTTTCACAAAGACATGATACATAAGAAAAGAGAGAGAGAAAATATAGAAGGAAAAGATGAAATGATAATATTAAGAATGCCGTAGCAGTACAAAAACTCAGTTCAAATCAACCCCAACAGGCAGGGAAATTCGCAACAAAAAGAAAAAAAGCTAAGGGGATAGCTAAAAGTAGGAAATAAGAAACTATACATGAGAGATGGAGGCTTCTTCAGGGGTCTTATAGCCCTCAGTAGCACTGGCCACTTGAACGGGGCCTGATTCGGTTTAGAATTCAATATAAGGGACGCCATCAGAAAAATCAGCCCTAAAGTCAAAATTCTCAGGTTCAGCACACCACTCCACGTACCCATCACCGCTAACAGAGAAGCGATGAGAAGGAGACTTAGGGAAAACCCTATCTCTTCCACAACTTTTCCTCAGGGACCTTAGAATTCTCCTCCCCAATTTTTAAAAGGTCAGATGCAGAGGTGGTCGGAGAAGACGAATGCAGAGTGGCCCAAATCTTAGGGGCCAGGGTTTGAAGGGTACCTCGGCGAAGGGATCTGGAGCGTTGCTCATAGCGGGCCAAAGCTCCAGGATGATAGAAGTCTTTCTGCACGGAAAGGTGAAATTCCCCAGGGAGCCAGCCTCAGATGGTCTGGTAGAAAGTAGTGGTTTGGTGATCGTTAGACTCCTTCAAAACCCCGGAAAGGATGGCTATAGGCCTTAGAACTGATCATTTCCTCTGTAATGGTCTTACCGAACTCACGAATGAGAGTTCCATCTTCAAGGGGATTGATTTTCTCTTGCAAAAGGGCCGAGCATGCCCTCTCCTCAGCTAGAACTTGCTGGCTAGCCTCCCGAGTCGCTCTCTTCTGCTTGAGGTCATGAATTAGGTTACTTGTGAATTTCTCCAACTTCTAAGCTAGTAAGGACTGGAAGCTGGGAGAGTCGCTAAAACCCTTCACAAAGGCATATGATTTCTGCATAAAGACACATGTATAACAGTAAGGAAAAGAAATAAAAGAAGGGGAGATGAAAGAATAAAGATGAGGTAGTCAGAACACTTACTGGAGTGAGGGAGGAGGAAACAAGTTGGTTACCCACTAAAAGGGTTGTAGGAGCGGGATCCTCGGCTGCATGAACTGTAACAACAGGCTCCTCGGCCATAGGAGCGATAACATCAGGTTGAACAAGGGCCTGAGCAGGGACTGAACTAGATTGTAACCCTGGTGGCGAAGATTCAGATCTAGCCCGCTTGATAAAGCGGAGAGCAGGATTATAGTTGTAAGATTTTCGGTTGAAAATCATACCCTCCCAAGCAATGTTTGGGATAACAGACTTTTCTGGATAAGTTATGGCCTTAGAACCCCTCCAAAGGTCCTCGGTGGGGGCCTTCTCATAAAATGGGCCCTCAGATAGATGCATAAGGTCCTCGATATGTGTTTTCTCATAGATCACAGGCTCGGGTTCTTTTTCGAGGCCCTCAATAGGGGCCTTCTTGGCGGCAATAAGCTCGGATCCCTTCCCGAGATTCTCAATATGGGCCTTCTTAGCAACAGGGGAGTCAGGTCCTTTTCCCATATTCTTGACAGGGGCTCTCTCAGGCCTAGAGCTTGAGCCAGAGACCATATCCGAAGCGGTCCTAGGAGTCTTCTTACGAAGGGAACCGACCATTTCAGGAGGTGGATAGAGTATAGGATTATCGGGAAGATTGCAAACCACTGCGTTAAGATAGAAGAACCAACATTAGAACGGGCAAAGAAAAGAGCAGAAAATAGAGAGAAAGGCAACTAAGGAAAAGCAGACAACGTTAAAATATAGGCAAAACCTTCGGTAGGCCGCTGGGCATAGAGCCGAGATCATGCAAAGGTAATTTTAGGGTAAATCGAGTGGGGCCAATAGAAGCTACCATTCCCTTTAAACCAGTACTGGAGAACTTTTAAGGTCTGGCAGGACAAGGCCTTATGGTCAGAGGCTATAGATCGAATGATAAAGTTCCCGGGGACCTCGACTTCAAGACCATCATTCCAATCAGGGACAAGGTACTTGACTTGGTTAAATGAGTAGTAGAATCCCTCCAATTCTTTACACTATCGCTCTTGCCGAGCACCACTAAGGAACCCCGAGGATAAAAGGTAAAAATCCCTGGAGTTTTCACATGAGAGACATCTAGACGAAAGAAGGAACGAAACAAATCCAAGGATTCAACAATGCTATATCTTTGGCACATGGTAATAAATCTCAGAACCACAGTCACTCCATTAGGATGGAGTTGAGCAGGGGACATACTAAAGTAGCCGAGGAGGTCGGCAAAGAGATGAGGGAAAGGAAGAGACAAACCAAAGTGGATATGACGGGCAGGAAGACATGAGGAAACAGATTGAATTGGGGCGGGCTCCAGGATCTCAAGCTCTACGTCCAAAGGAATAGGAATAAAGCTATCATAGAAAAGATTTAGAATATCCTCGGTAAACCATTCAGAGTCTGGCTCAGAATCACAATGAAAACCAATGGGAGAAATCTGAGGCACACGAAGGAAGGATCGACATGATCACTTCTTTCCCTTAGCCGTCGCCGTAGAATGAGTCAAAGATTCCGACGAAGAAGCCTCAGAATCTGATTCAGGAGCGGGAGAGGATCTAGATTTAGATACCTGAGCTTTCGAAGGAGAAGAAATCTCCCTTCTTTTTTGGTCCTTAGCGCACAACGGATTTGGGGTCTGGTTGGTTGAGTCCATAATGGAACCAAGGCAAAAATACAAGAAAGAGATGAACAGAGAAACTAGGAATAAAGAGAAACTCACCAAAAAGCAATAGATGGGCGGGCGGGAGATTAGAGAGCAGTGAGAGAGGAAGAACAGAGGAGCAGTGGGGATCTGTATATATAGGAAGAAAAGGGGAATATTAAAAGACAACGCATCGGGAGCAAAAGTAATGTTAATACACGGAGAAAGAGGGAAAAGTCTTGGAAAACGGGAAGCGTATAGCCGCCAAAAACTCGAGGATATAGCTCTTTATGGCTAAGGGACCCACTTACTAGAATAACGATAAGTGCGCGTGAGATAAAAGCATCGAAAAACAATGGAAGAAGATAATAAGACAGAAGCTCCATGCCTCGGATGCTCAAAACTTCTGTCTTGAGGGGGCTTGTGATGATACCGAGGATTACCAGCAAAATGATCTTTCCTGGCAGCTTCCGACGCACATGATCAACAACTAAGGAGAAGGTTCGGCTGACAGCAAAATGATATTTTTTTATTAATACAAAATAAAAATAAAATATTTTAAACAATTTCAGTTTACTAGAAATCTAACATTTTATAGAATAAAAAAATAAAACTGCATTAAAATATTTTAAAATAAAAATATCAAAATATATATGATTTGGGAAATTTACGGTTTATTTTAATTTAAATTGACTGATTTTATTAGGGATATGATTTTGTATTTATGGTTTGTGAAGATTGGGTGGGCATGGTCTGTGAAGATAAATTCTTAATAATAAACTTTACAAATATATATATATATATATATATATATATATATATATATAGTTGAATACAATAATTTTTTCAAAAAGTTCTCTTGTACCTCTGAATTCCCGTGTACATATAAATATGCCCCTCAGTTTTAGAATATGCTGATATACCATTGGTTTGTGATTTCAATTTTTATTTAATTTAAAACCACCATTGGTGGGAGGTATATATTAGCCTCCTCAAACCTTTAAACAACACAAAATACACTTAAAGTTCAGCGTTGAAATGAATTAAAGAAACTGAAATACACATGATCTATTAAGTAGACTATGTGATCCATATAATTCCCCATAATCCTTGAAGTTGAAGCATTGAGAGTTCTTATGAGTGGCTCATTACCCTGATGCACCTCTATCCCTGGTGCATCTACATCCCAAAACAAACCATTCACAAGCCAGCTCTCAAGCAGCAACTGAGAGGATTTAGGGAAAAGCCAAGTTCATAAAACTTGCAAAAATTTGGCAGTGAGCACGGCATCAGTGAATACATCTTGGAAGTGGATAGCTCATCAGCATCCATGGGAGCTTGGATGTATATCAAGGGACTGTAAACTCCTTTATCCTATACTGCTGCATCTGCCTCCACCTTTGTTAAAGAACAAAGGGTCTTCTAACATGTTAAAAAAAAAAACAGCAGGATCAAAAGTTCAAGGGAGGTGAAAATATATGGGGAGGGGAGATAATGATAGAGATAATTAGAGATTTAGGAAGACCTAAGAAAAGGAATCCCAAGTCTATCTAGCTTTATTAGACATCTAAATTTCTGGGGGGGGGGGGGAATCTGTAACTGTAAGGTTGCAAGATATAGAGTCGACAGAGGACATTTTGGCTAGAAAATCAGTAACTGAGTTAAATTCCCTAAATACACGCCCAACCATACTAGAATAACATTTCAACTCATGGCAGAGACTCAGAAATGACCAATTAGCTACAGAAGGGTTTTTAATCCCATCCACGGCCAATTTACAATCAGATGGTTTGTGATTTCAATTGAATTTTGTTCAATCGAACATATTGATTTTTAAAGAGTAAAGCTCACAACTGCATCAATGGAGCGGCATTATGAGAGTTGAAAGTAAATTACACAAAATCTTGAAAGTTAGTATGTGATACACAAAAACATTCTGAAAGTGGATTACACAACAAATATTTTGATACATTACTAAGTTATATCATACAACCTGCATGGAGATATATCATATAACATGCATTTGTTTTTTGACAGAACCTGCATGATTTAAGATAAAACATGCAAAGAGATAGAACAAATAGTTTTTAAAATAGAACATATATCATTTAACTAAAAACCTACCGCATTAAATCTTGGCACTTTGCATAAAACCGGTGTAGTGATCCAACTTGCCGACCGCTCTAATGCATACCCTAAGGGTATTGTTGAAGATGTCTTGGTGAAAGTCGACAAGTTGGTGTTCCCGGCCGATTTTTACGTTCTTGACATGGAACATGATAAATTTGCTACCCCTGTCTTGTTGGGGCGTCCATTTTTGAAAACGTCAAGAACTATAATCGATGTGCATAGTGGTAGGCTTACCATGGAATTTGATGAGGATAAAATAGAGTTCAACATTTATGGTGCAATGAAATACGATGATGATGAAACTTCTTGCAATGCTATTGATGTGATTGAATCTTTTGTGCAAAAAGTTTATGAAAATGATGGTGATGATCCTTTGTTTAATGCTTTAGCCAATAGTTTACACACAAGTAATGTTCATAGATATGCTTTGAGTGCTAACCTGAAGGAAAGCATTTTTGAGCTAGATACTTTTGAGGAACTTTCTCTTGATGCACCACTTTTAGACCTCGAGGTATTGAAAGGCTCGGGCAACCAACCATCTCTCAATAAACCTCCGGTGGTGGAATTGAAACCACTACCCGAGAATCTAAAATATGCATTCCTTGGTGATGGTGAAAAATTACCGGTGATCATCTCAAACAAACTCACCAAGGAACAAGAGGAAAGGTTGATGAAAGTGCTACAAGATCATAAGGAGGCTATTGGATGGACTATTGCCGACATCAAAGGTATGAGTCCAAGTACTTGCATGCACCGTATTCTATTGGAGGATGATGCTAAACCCATCCGACAACCTTAAAGGCGATTGAACCCTCCTATGATGGAGGTAGTAAAAGCCGAGGTGCTTAAATTGTTGGATGCGGGAATGATCTATCCAATCTCCGATAGTAAATGGGTAAGCCCAACGCAAGTGGTACCAAAGAAGACCGGAGTGACCGTGGTGGAGAATAGCCATGGCGAGTTGATCCCCACTCATATTCAAAATGGATGGCGTGTTTGCATTGATTACCGAAGGCTAAATGCGGTAACAAGGAAAGACCATTTTCCTTTACCATTTATTGATCAAATGCTTAACCGGCTCGCAAGCCACTCTTTCTACTGTTTTCTTGATGGCTATTCAGGTTACTTTCAGGTTGCCATCGCACCCGAAGATCAAGAGAAGACTACCTTCACATGTCCCTTTGGCACATTTGCATACCGACGCATGCCTTTTGGACTTTGCAATGCACCGGCCACATTTCAAAGGTGTATGGTTAGCATTTTTTCATAATATCTTGAGAAGTTTGTAGAGGTTTTTATGGATGACTTTACTGTTCATGGAAACTCTTTTGACAATTGCTTACTCCATTTGTCATTAGTCCTAAAAACTTGCATTGATAAGAATCTTGTGCTTAATTCTGAAAAATGTCATTTTATGGTTGAAAAAGGCATTGTGTTAGGTCATGAAGTATCATCTAAGGGTATTGAGGTAGATAAAGAAAAAATTGATACCATCCAATCTTTACCTTACCCTACTTGTGTGCGCGATGTGAGATCTTTTCTTGGCCACACGGGTTTCTACCGCCGTTTTATAAAATATTTCTCAAAAATTTCTTCCCCTTTATGTAGATTGTTACAAAAGGATGTGGAATTTGTGGTAGATGAAGGTTGTAAGAGGGCATTTGATTGTTTGAAGTCTATGCTAGTGTCGGCCCCTATTATACAACCTCCAAATTGGTCCCTTCCATTTGAGATCATGTGTGATGCAAGTGACTATGCCGTTGGTGCGGTGTTAGGTCAAAGGGTGGGAAAAGTTTCCCATGCCATTTATTATGCATCCATGACTCTCAATGATGCTCAAAGGAACTATACCACTACCGAGAAAGAATTGCTAGCGGTAGTCTTTTCATTAGAAAAATTTAGGCCATATTTGCTTGGTACAAAGATTATTGTTTTTACTGACCATGCAGCTCTTCGTTACTTGATGACGAAGAAAGAAGCAAAGCCTAGGTTGCTCCGATGGATCTTACTTTTGAATGAGTTCGACTTGGAGGTCAAGGACAAGAAAGAAGCTGAGAATCTAGTGGCCGACCATTTGAGCCGTTTGGTGCCCAATGAGGAGTTTGGGACCAAAGCATTGAAGGACCATCTTCACGAAGAGTTTCCCGACGAGCAATTGTTTGCTCTTAGTGTTTCTCTTCCATGGTATGCCAACATTGTGAATTTCCTTGTCACAAGTAAGTGCCCTTCTCATTTCACAAAAGCACAAAAGGATAAGTTAAAGCATGATGCTAGGTTTTATGTATGGGATGATCCCTATGTGTGGAAACATTGTTCCGACCAAGTGATTAGGAGATGCATTCCCAATAATGAAACCAACTCAATCCTTGCTTTTTGCCATTCATATGCATGTGGAGGTCATTTTGGTGCTAGGCGAACTGCTAGGAAAGTGCTAGACTGTGGTTTTTATTGGCCTAGTTTGAATAAGGATGCATACACCTTTTGCAAATCTTGTGATAAATGCCAAAGAGTAGGAAATATCTCTTCTAGGAATGAAATGCCCCAACATTGCCCTCTATATTGTGAACTCTTTGATGTTTGGGGAATTGATTTTATGGGACCTTTCCCTAATTCCTCTGGTTTTAAATATATCTTGCTTGCGGTTGACTATGTTTCTAAGTGGGTAGGAGCAATCCCCACTCGTACTGATGATTCAAAAGTGGTTGCAGAGTTCATCAAATCTCACATCTTCTCTAGGTTCGGGGTACCCCGAGCTCTAAATAGTGATCGAGGCACTCACTTTTGCAATAGAACCATTGCCGCATTGTTGAAGAAATATGGGGTAAATCACAAAATTTCTACCGCCTATCACCCACAAACAAATGGACAAGCCGAAGTTTCCAATAGGGAAATCAAGTCCATCCTTGAGAAAACGGTTAGGCCGACTCGCAAGGATTGGAGTACTCGGTTGGATGATGGATTGTGGGCATATAGGACGGCTTATAAGACTCCAATTGGTATGTCTCCGTACCGATTAGTCTTTGGAAAGCCGTGTCATTTACCGGTGGAGTCGGCACACAAAGCATATTGGGCAATCACAAGGTTCAACTTAAACTTGGACGAAGCCGGGAATGAAAGGAAGCTTCAATTGCAAGAGCTTGAGGAAATCCGGAATGAGTCCTATGAGAACGCCGCCATTTACAAGGAGAAAACGAAGGCATGGCATGATAAGATGATAATTAGGAAAACCTTTGAGGTAGGTCAAAAGGTTCTCCTATTTCAATCACGCCTCCGTTTATTTCCAGGTAAATTGCGTTCTCGGTGGACTGGACCATTTGTAGTTGTGAGAGTTTTCCCTCATGGTGCGGTGGAGATCCAAAGCGACGAGGGTGCCAAAATCATCAAGGTCAACGGTCAAAGGTTGAAACCATATTACGAGGGTTTCAAATCGGAAATCCTAGAGGACATGTCTCTAGGCAACCCAACCTACGAGTGATCTTTACCATGGAGGTACATCGTGCCGACGATGTTAAATAAACGAGTTTTGATCTTTAAAAGCATTTCATCGAACAATTTTAAATATTTGGAACATTACTTTCTTTATATTTATTTTCTATGTACATTTCATTAAGCTTGTAATTCGAACATTACGCTAGTTTTTATGTTGTTTTTGTAGAAAAAGGTGTGAAGTGGTGCAAAACAAAAATGCTGTAGGAGCCATTCCTCGCGGCCCGCGAATTAATCGCGCGGACCGCGACTGAGGATTTCGCGAGCCGCGAAAGGGAGCTCGCGGGTCGCGACCGTGTCTCGCGGTCCGCGAATGAGGTCTCGCGACCCGCGAAAAAACTGGATTTTCTGGAAATCCCTGCCACAAAAACGCCAAGTTTCGCGGTCCGCGACTTGATCGCGCGGACCGCGACACTGTGCGCGCGGTCCGCAAATTCATCGCGCGGACCGCGAGGGTTCTGCGCGCGCGGGGCGCGATTTCATCGCGCGCCGCGACGAGGTTTTTCGCGCGCGGCCCGCGAAGGAGGCCGCGCGACCCGCGAAAAATGGAGATTTCTCGGAAATACCTGGAACAAAAACAGGACTTTTCGCGGCCCGCGAAGTGGGCTCGCGATCCGCGAGGATCCTCGCATCCCGCGGAGGTATCGCGCGCGGCCCGCGAAATGCCGGATCCTACTTCTTCCCATTTTCTTCTATCTTTTTCTTCTTCTTCTTCCCAAACTTCTCCCACCCGAAAACCACCCCTCCCACCGGCCACCATCTCCAATTCATCATTCCGGCGAGTTTTGCACCAATTCCTTCCACCCAAATCGATCCCCCACTCATTCCCAACAAAACCCACCAAAAATCCAAATCAAAAACACCGTTTTTCACCCACATTGCCCAAATCCAAACCGAAACTTCTCCATTCCGATTCGCCGGCTTCCGGTGACTTTTTCCCAAACCCAACTACACAAAAACCTTCCCTCCATCAACCTTAACCTTTTCCCAATCACCAATTCCAAATTCCAATTCCCAATCAAATACCCCCAAATCTCATGAACCCTAATTTTTGGATTCTTTGATTTGGTGGTGTTTTGATCAAATTGGCAATCTAATTACATTTAATTGTTTATTTGGAATGCTACATTGCAATTTTTGAGTAATTAGGGCTTGCCGCCTCTAGTTTTTCTTGTTGATTTTGATTGGGCTTGCCGCCACTAGTTGCAATTTGCTTGTTGAGTAGGGGCTTGCCGCCTTGTAGCTAGTTTAGTTGTGCCGGACTGTTGTTGAGTAGATTTTGATAATGGCACCGAGGAAAAGGTCTCGCCGAGGGGAAGCCTCTAGTTCACATGAGCCCGTGATCCCCGAATCACCCCCTCGCCAACCTAGCCCTCCCCCTGCAGAAAACCTGCCTCCTATTGACCTTATGGGACTGCAAGGTTTGGATAACGATGCCCAACAACGGAGGAGAAAGTTGACTGGGAATGGGAGGTGAACAATCATGGAGACGAAGTTCCTCTCCTCTGAGCTACTTCAGGAGCTAGGTTTGCAGCAGCCCGTGCTATTTTTATTGGATCGCGTTGGCATGAGAGGATTCATTGATCGGTTGGCGCCGACCTACATCCGCTATACACTTGAGTTCCTATCCACTCTGGCCAAACACTATGACGAGGAGCATGACATGCAGTACATCACCTTCAGGTTGAATGATGTAGACCCCCGGGTGTCCTATGATGAAATCCAAAATGCTTTTGGATTCGAATATGCGGAGGGCTACAAGAATCCAAAAGAATATGCCCCGGACGGATTTGATCTAGCTTTCTTTTGGAATTGCTTGTCTGGATCTCCAAACATCACAGGCGCTACGAAGAACAACCACATCATACATCCAGCTGTTCGTATGGTGCACAAGCTGCTAGTGATGACGATCTTTTGCCAAAGGGAGTTGACGCATATCAACAGGGAGCAGGTCCAATGCCTTTGGACCATGTTTTGGAGGCCGGAGCACCCGTGTTGGGTAGA
The DNA here is from genome assembly GCA_963678965.1 of Cruciata laevipes. Classification (NCBI taxonomy): domain Eukaryota; kingdom Viridiplantae; phylum Streptophyta; class Magnoliopsida; order Gentianales; family Rubiaceae; genus Cruciata; species Cruciata laevipes. The sequence goes on along the minus strand of OY787632.1, from coordinate 13,453,516 downwards.
CCTCTTTGTGCAGAAATGTCTGGAGACCTCCCAGAAGAGCTCATGGAAGATACCGCAGGGGGGTATGATTTCTCTTCTGGCAGCTTATCTGAACATCCACCTACCTCCAGACATTCAGGCAATAGGCAAGACAGCCGAGAGAGCTCACCAGTTCTACTCCATCGCTTCTTTGGAGTCCACTAATGTCTTGGCCATGCACAGATTTCCTCCTAGATTCATCTGGCTAGTAGCCAAGAATCAGCACATGTACCTGCCGAATCCGGAGGCAGTTCAGCTGACTGGGCGTACCCGCATGGAGGAGCTCACCTTGCCCACCCAAATCACAGTCCCTGCACCTACCATTGCCCTTGCCAGGCTAGAGGCACCTCCGGAGCATGGAGATCAGTACGCTCCTCCTCATCATGAGGCTCAGTATGTCACTCAGCAGCAGTTTCAGACATTTACTGAGAGGTACGAGGATGATATGGCAGTGATGTTCGCCATGATGGCATCCATGCACCCACAGGGACCAGCAGCATTTGACTATGAGGGCCATCGCAGATCGCGAGCTCAGCGCCGTCGCGACGGTTCCGGCCCCTCACAGTGAGTATGTCCTAAACCCTTGCATTTCACCATGATTTTCATTGATATATACAAACATTGAGGGCAATGTTTGGGCTAAGTGTGGGGGAGGAATGTAGGACTGTAATTCTGTTTTTGCTGCCGTATTTCTTTTAAAAAATAAAAATAAAAAAATAAATTTTCTTTTCTCTTGTTAATAGATATGTAAAACTCTCAAATGTTATGTGCTTAATTATTCAGAGTATGCACTTGGATCTTAATCGTTCTTTCTCGAGGACGAGAAAGGTTCAAGTGTGGGGGATTTTGATAGGTCCTAGATATACTCTTATTTTGTAGCATTTGAGAGCTGTTTTAGATAGTATTTTGTACTTTCATATTAGACTTTTAGACCAAATCATTCATAATGGTTTGAAATTGAAGACGTGCATTTCGACCTTGAATTGCACTTGCGATGGATTTGGATGATTTGAAGACCTTCTATGACCGTTCTTAAGAAGTTAGATACATTGAAGAATCGGTCGTAGAAGTGGCGTGAAGGCACACTCTCGCGGGTCGCGAAACCTCGGTCACGAGCCGCGAGGGTGTGTGTTGCTGTTTTGCGAGGACCGCGGAAGCCGAAGACGCGCGATCCGCAAAACGTCGGCCGCGGCTCGCGAGGACCAGACGCGCGGCCGCGAAACCTCGGAAGCCGAAGACGCATGATCCGCGAAACATCGGCCGCGGCTCGCGAGGACCAGATGCGCGGTCCGCGAAACCTCGGTCGCGGACCGCGGGAGCCATAGACGCGCGGACCGCGAATCCTCGGTCGCGAGCCGCGAGAACCAGGCTCGCGGTCCGCGAAGGATTTCTCACGGTCCGCGAAAATGCCCTGCAACTTGCATTTTGTTTTGCTTTAATTTTAATTGTTTTAGACTATAAAAGGATTTTATCCTCATTTGTTAGAGGATCGATTTTACAGAGCTTGGGACTCTTTTCTTCATTTTCTCTTCATTTTGATCTTTGAATTCACCATGATTTCTTGTATGGATCTTGTTTGTGTGAATATAATTATGGTAGTAGGCTAAAATCCATCTTGGGTATATGTGATTGGACTTCTTGTTATGGATTGAGAACATGATTTATGAAGCTTAGGAATGGTGATTTGCTATTGAATGATCATAATTTGTATGTGTATTTGATGCTTGAAATGATTAGGAATGATTTCCTAGTGATAGATATGTGTTGGATATGTGTTAGATATTACTTTTCCATGGTTGGAATGCTATCATTCTTTCTATGTAAGATTAGTAAATTAGGAATCAAATGCATGTTGTTATCAATTGTATTTGTTCTTAAGATCATTCATTAGAATTTTATCTATGTCAAGTTTGTTATCAAATTGCATGGGTAAGTTTGAGAAACATCTAATTTGAAATGATATTGATCAATTGAACTAGTTGTTATCATCTAGTAAAGTTGTCAATTGAAGTTGTGAAGATGCTTTCATCTTTCATAGCTATGGTTAAAGATACTTTCTCACTACAAACAATCACCATTCTCAAAGCACCATGATAAAGTTTGAGGAAAATTCCATAATAAGAAGTCACCAATCTCATATATCCAAGCACCCTTGTTTACATTGCTTTTATATATGTATATGTATATGTATGATACAATATATACGTAGAAATAACATTTTCCCTGTGGAACGAACCTTACTTGCCACTATATGCTTAGTTGTGTGTGGAGGTAGTGAGTGAATATAAATTGTATATTTGAGAGGTACGGCGACGACCTCCCAATATCTCTTCATGTCCTGCTGTCTCTTCAAAAATGTTAAAAAACTAAATTTTAACATCTTTTTGGCAAAACCAGTTAGAATCCACAAGGCTTTTGATAAAGAACTTGTTCTGTTAGGGATTCTTCCATCCACTTCCTTTGGTGCTATTCCTAGACCTAGTGCATCTCCCATTATTTGGTCTATTCCTGAGCAAGGTATAAAAATTAATGTTGATGCAGCTTGGAATAAGTCGAATATGCATGCATGTATATGTGTCATTACTAGAAATAGTAATGCCATGTTTGCTTTACATGCTAAACTTTCTACTATTCATAAAGGTTATTCTATTGCTGAGTCCTTTTTCCTATTTTGGGTACAGTGGAATCAGACTGTGTTAATGCCATCAATATGATAAAGAAGCCTAGTCTTGGTCCCTGGCCTCTTTATGATTATGTTGAGCACTTACACAATAAATTTTCCTCTTTCACTTTAGTACTTGTTTTAAGGGAAGGAAATCAACCTACTGATGTACTCTCTAAGATGGCTCTCATAGAGTTATCAAACATAGTTTTCCAGCCATCTCTTGTACCTGCAGAGGTCAAGGGGCTTATAAATTTGGATAAACTCCAAATGGCCACTCTTAAAGTAAACTTGAATGGATGCTACTAAATTCTCTCTATTTTTTGCAGAGTGCTATTGCAGAAATGCAATGGATTAAGGATGCAGGCTGAAGGCAGGATGCTAATGGCCTCAATGCAGCAACTACCACTTCTCGACTTATATTTCCTTTTTTTCACTCTCCAGTTGTACTTGGTTTATACCCCTTGCTCGGCTGACTTGTGTCTCCTCGGATTCGCTAATAAGCTTGGTCTGTGTGGTCTAACCCAAATACTGGAAATGGAAAGAGGAATATCTCCTAGTTTTTTAATCTTTTGGATGCAATCTTCTTGCATCAGGGGGACTCCCCCTTCTTGGCAATGTATAAATAGTCTATATTTATACGTTTCTTTGGGCTTGAGATCCCATAAATAAGATTCCTACCACCAATGGTGGTTTTCATCTTAAAAAAAATAAATTTCTTGAGTCAACCAATGAAAGTAAAACTGTTCACTTTTAACAGAGGGAGTATGATTAATAGAAGTCAACTCACTTTTAACGGTCAAATTTAACGGAATGCTAAAAAACGTTTTTGGAAATGCATTTTAGGAAAAAAAGAGAGAATATTTTTAGAATGTTAGGGCAAATATTCATATGGTTTGAATGCAATGACATAAAATTAACTTTTCGGCGAATGTTAGAGATCAAAAAATGAATTTAGTCATTTAAATAGAATTTATAAATGTATAATTCACTCATACATACAGTGCAGAAAGGAAACATCAATTATGCAAATATCGAAACGCGGTATAAACAAATTAATATTATCCATAGAATTTAGTGTAGTCTCCATTGAACACATAAACTATTCTATTAAAATTGCTAGAAAAACTTCTACTATATGAATCATCGACTTCATCTATGGAGCTATCTCTTGGTAATATCTCATCTCTAATTGCCTTACATTAGGGTTGTAGTCAAATTCTAGTTGGAACGACGTAGGTCAGCTCACGTGTTGTTCGCGATTTTTTCCATCTAGGACATCGATATTTTCAAACCATAGTCCATGGATGGTGTAAGTAGCTTGTGATTTTGAATTCTCCCAATGGAGGCGAAACGGTGCGTCAGGAAAACGGAAAACCAGCAGCATCCGTTCCTGGAGTTAGCGGAGCTCATCCTTCCGTACCTCCTTCCCGCCGACCTGGCATCAGCCTCATCGACCTGCAAGACCATTCGAGATATCGCCAACTGCATCACCATCAGACGATCATCCGACGCCGGCAGAGGCTTCGAGAGAAACCCAATCCCTTTCGTTAACCACGTCGACCGCAAGCCTTACTATTACTTCACCTACACCCCAATCCAGACGCTGTCCGTTTCGTCATCAAACTCCCACTCCCAGCCTTGGGGGCATGCCTGTGATCCCGACACCGGCCCTCAACTCATTGACCCGTTTATTTTCCGGGTTGACGGTGCCGAAGGGTGCTCCTGCTCCGGGAAATGCGAGAGGGATTTGGGCTGCCCGTGTTTTGACGACGAGGGAGCTGCGGGCTTGGAGTGCGGCCCGAGTTGTGGTTGCGGACCGGAATGCTGCGGGAACCGGGATACCCAAGGAGGAGTATTGGTGAAGCTGGAGATTGTTAAGGACAGTAAAAAGTATTGGTGTTTGCATGCTACGGAGTTTATTCCCAGTGGGAAGTTCGTCTGTGAATATGCTGGTAAACACTTCTCCCCCTGTTTTCACTTCTTATGGACTAGGACTAGGAGTGTATTGTTTCGTATTATGCATTGTGCTTCATGAGTCAAGCTCTCTTGCAATGTTAGCTATAATGTGGTAGTATACTGGATTCATTTGTTGATTTTGAATTAGACTAAAATTAGGGTAATAGAATGGCTTAGGATTGTGGCCTCGACATGTATAGGGTCTGCGAGAAGAAACTATTAATGATGATGTAGGAGAGGTACAGGACTATTACAATGAAGTTGAGGACCTAGCACACCCACCAGTTGTTTATTAGATTGTTCATAGACCATAGCTGTCAATCTATGGAGAAATATTGTAAAATTAAAAAAACCTGAAGTAAAAGCTCTTACTCATTCACATTTCCTTGGCGCCATTTTGGAATTTCTTTGCATAGCTCGTTATACCTTTTGGACTTTTATGTGCTTCTGTGCCATGGTTCCTTTTGGATCTCCCAAGCCAGTCACTGATATCTGGTTAAGTGAATGACTTTCGGTTATTTAGTTTGCAGTCTGGGCATCAACCATACATAACTTACCACTAGGACACCTATACGCTCTTCAGGATTATAGCATGTAATATAAAGCGATAACATTTGGCTATATTTCCTTGTGTTATCAATTTGTGGTAGAAGATACCCCAGCAATTTTTTGACAACTTCTGGGCTCTACAACAGCTGATTCCAATTGTTCCTAATAGGTGAACTCTTGACAACAAAAGAAGCACAAGCAAGACAGAAGATATATGATAACCGTGCAATAAGTGACCAGCTGTCTCCTGCACTTCTTGTTGTAAGGGAACATCTTCCATCAAGAGATGTCTGTATGAGGACAAATATTGATGCCACTAGAGTTGCGAATGTTGCTAGATTCATTAATCATTCCTGTGATGGTGGCAATCTGAATACAGTTATAGTTCGAGCATCTGGATCATTAATGCCCCGCATCTGCCTGTTTGCTTCTAGAGATATTCATATCGGCGAGGAGCTTAGCTTTAGTTACGGAGATATCAGGCTTAAGAAGCAGGGATTGCCCTGTTTCTGTGGTAGTTCTTGTTGTGTAGGTATTCTGCCTTCGGAGAATACATGAAATGTCACGGGGAATGAGAAACTGCTCTCCTAATTGGTAATTTATCCTTTGTTACTAATTGAAATTTCTGATATTGATTTCAACATTTCACAGTTTCTTGTGTAGTTAGGTTAAGTTATGTAAGGCCAAGAAAAGTGCATGACTGGACCAGATTAAAACTCGTGACGGATATAGTGTAGTGTAATCTCTCATGGTATTTCTTTCTTATATGTACTTCAACTTATACACAAAAAAAGCTTCATCTGATACTCTGATCACATAAAATTTATGAGAGCACATTTCTTTTTCTTATTTAGTAGATGGTAGCTCAAGTATGAATAATAGGACGTGTAAATCAAATTTCGAATCAAGTTGCTGTTGCAGTTATTTTTTGGTTAGATATCCATATGTACAAATAACATGATCTTACTAGCATGTTACTATATGTAGGGATCATCTTTTAGGCTTCATGTATAGAATTTAGCAGTGTATTTGCTGAACTGGCATTGTTCATCAACCAGAAAAATGCCTAAGCTGACATATAGTTTAGGAGGAAAAACCAAATTAACCGAACATGCCTCTTCCCTTAGGTTCTAGAGTTAAATCATGGTGATAGCTTAGCTAGTATTTTTGCCCACCAGAGTAAGTCATGCATGTTCAAGATAGAATGACATGTATAGTAAATTGTATATCATACTGATGATACCTGCTTTAAAAAAAGAATTCATGGATGGATTACTGGTACAGAGTTGACTTATTTACCCCTAAAACCTCTTAAACAATTGGTGAATACCAGTGGACTTTATATATATTGGCAGGGTATGCAAAATTTAAGTAGGAGTATTAGTTTTCGAGAATTCCTATGCCTCACTTCGAACAGGAAACTCAGTTCATTTGTTGAAAGCTATATCTACAGTTTTCCAAATTTAGCTCAGCCTTTCAAGTCTATGTATCTTCCCCTCAAAGTAAACCAATGTGAAAGGAAAACCAAAATAGTAACTTTGTGTATGTGAGTGTGATATGGAAGAAAACAGTGAGGAGAAGAAGAATCCGTTGCAGAAGAGCCTGCTGCTTACTCTGATTATTTTGGAGTTTCAGTTCATGTCAACATCACTTCAAAGAAGCATAAAAGGGAGGATATTGTTTTTCAGAGATGATAGGTTAACAGTGTGGAACAGTAAGGCGTAGATGTGGAGACTGGAAGTATGCTACTGTTACTGGAGAGGCATCACTGCTGTTGGATTCGCCACCTCTCCATCCATCTTGAACCTGAGCAGCAAACTGCAGATTCCAAAGAATGTCTTCAACTGAAGGCCTATCTACTGGATTCATCACTAGACACTTGCAGCAGATTTCAATCACTGTTTTTAGAGATTCATCTGAGCACACAGCTGTAACTGCTGGATCTGCTACTCTTTTTCGGGACACCTCATCTGCCGTGGTACTTGCTTGTAACTGTGTGACATGGACATCAAAGTGTCAGTTGCTAGGAATACATTACCTAGGAAATAGATGTGAATTTATCACATGAAAAGTTTTGTTCATCTTTCATCATAAGCTTGCAGATTAATAGAATACCAAAGACACCACCAACTAGAAAGCCATTTTGTACCTGGTCTTTGAGAATCGTTTCTTCGTTCTTGGAATTAATTGCTTTTCCAGTGATAATTTCCAGCAGTATTACTCCAAAGTCATAAATATCTAACTTTTCTTGATGCTTAATCCTGTAATTTTTGATACTTCAAACAATCAGCTTTGGCTTGTAACAAAGGAAACCTATATTCTTTCAACACAAACCTTGGTCTCCTGAATTCTGTTGATGGAGCAGAACTATCACTAGTTTCCTGTAAGACAAAGGAGCTTCAGACATTGATTTCTGACAAGTACAACCATCAAACAAATCTACAATTGAGAGTTGATTTAATAAGTTTCAAACCTTCTCCATACATTCAGCCAGCAAAGGCAAGTTATAGCTGTTAACTTTAGCAACTAGATTTTGGTCCAGTAATACATCTGTTATTTTAAAATGATTTGGAAAGATACCAGGCACAATTCCTCCATGCAAAAACTGTATGCCTTTGGCTACACCTATAGCTGCAGAAATTCTCTGTGCCCAATTGAGTTTCCGCGGACTGTGCCTATCTGCAAACCGCTTGCAAAAAATCAGTTTCTGACAGGAAATGTTAACCGAAAACTCTATAATACATCCAAATACTCACCAGATATCCAGCTCCTTAAACTCCCATTTGGAACATATTCAAAGATAAGGAAGATTCTGCTCACACTCGAATCGTCCAAGTAGAACTCAAAGCAGTGCCCAAGAGAACTGACCAAATTCTGGTGTCTGAGTTTCGATACTAACTCTATGTGATGCATTAGATTCTGAGCACTCTTCCTCTTTTTCATCTTCAGGCATCTAATAGCGACACGCGAAGCATCATTTAGACGACCAATGTACACCTAAGTTAAACAAAACATCGCCAATTTTGAACAAAAATCAGGCCCTAGGAACAACCTCAACAGATAACTAAACCTCTATAGTGAAGATTTCATTATTATCATGTTTAATATGCACTTATAACTAATAGTAGTCAGAAGAGATACCTGATTGTGAGATCCTTTGTCTCTGTAAGTTGATGTGTGGAAGTTATTGGTTGCCTCCTCAAGCTCTGCTAGTGAAAAAGTCCGGTAAGCTGGAAGACCAAGGGACCCTAACTTCATTGCTTGAGTTACATATCCTGATTCATCAAACCTTCCCATTAGTACCAACCATTACTATGAAGCTGTACCACTCTTGGTAAAATCTATGAATTCAAATCAATGGCACTAAACAAAAAGTGGGACTTACTTGCATCTGAGAGTAACTTTGAGGTGTGCGCTGCTGATACATTTTCTTTAATCACTCTTGGTTTCTCTTGGATTGACTTTGTTGTGAGACATTTAGTTACTAGCACAAAGACTAGAAGAATGAGCACAATAGCTCCTATGAGACTTCCAAGGACACTTAAAGGAATGACTAGCTTTGAAACTCTCTTTTGCCTTTTGTGATGAGGCAGAATTCCCACTGCCAAGGCTCCAGTCTGACAATACGAATACGGCTTCTGAGGTTCATCCCCGGCTGTTAAACAATTACCTCCATACTGGACAGTCATACTTCCGGAACTTGAACTCGATAGTAGACAGTTAGGCAATTTACCTGTCAGCAGGTTACCTGATAGGTTTACGAACTTAAGTACACCATTGCATGACAAGTCTTCAAAAAGCTTTCCTGTGAATCTGTTTTCCGCGATATCCAGGTAAGAAACTGAAGGCATGGGCAGCAAATATGATGGAAATGGCCCTACAAAATTGTTGGAAGATACATCTAGGTGCTCTAGCTGATAACATGACCTAAGCTGGTCAGGAATCCCATAGCTAAACTTGTTCTTCCTTAAAACCAGACTTACAATTTTGCTACCAACTTGGGGAAACCTAGGACCAAGAGCATTATTTTCCAAGTCTAGAACCTGAAGGTTTACCAAACCGCTGAGATCGGGCATTGCTCCAGAGAAACTGTTGTTAGACAGTGCAAGAACTCTGAGGCTCACCAAACTCCTCAGCGAATCGGGCAAAGATCCAGACAAGGAGTTGTTCTTAGCACTCAAAACCATCAAAGACGAAAGCAAACTCAGACCTTGGGGAAAACTGCCACTGAACTTATTGCCATCAACAATGAGGTCCTGGAGACTTGTTATCGACAACATTCCCTCTGGCAGGGGACCATACAAGGAATTCGAGCTCAAATCGAGTATTTCCAGGGATGATAACCGGGAAATATTTTCCGGCAATGCCCCCCATATACCAAGAGATACCAACTTGAGGACCTTCAAACCAGCAAGTTTAACAAGTGTGCTTACTAAGGACTCTACAGAAAAATTGTCAGGAAGCTGAGTTGTAGTGTTTCCTATGATATGCAACTGAGTTATAGTTTTGCCATAGCACACTACTGAAACAGATGATGAACCTGATTCTGAGCTGCAGAAATCCGTTGCATTTTTCGACAACCTGGGGTTTGGGAGATGCAAAAGATGTTGAATCCGTAAAACAACATTGGATTCAGATGCTCGTCGTTGCTCGGATGAGGTGACTAAGATTGAGACCACAAGAAACAATGCCAACACTTTATAGCCTGAGCTTATTCCCATTATCATTCTCTAGGCAACAAAGTAATCCTCAGGTTGAAGACTTGAATGAACGAACTAGCACGTGCCTGCATTAAAGAAAACCCCAGAATTATGTATACTCACACAGTCACACACTAAACAAAACCTACCAGATTAGTACTGTGTGAGTGAGTTTACTTTAGTTTGCCTTCAAATGAAGTAATAACAAGCATTCCTAACTTCCGAAGTATCTTCAAAATTAAGGTTGCATAACAAACTTTTTATCCGCAGCTTGGTCAGCAAACAACGAGCACTCATTCTTAATTTGATATAAATTCCTGAAACTAAATTTAACCTCAGTGGAGAAGATTTACCCCAGTGGTAAAACTAAAGCTCAGATGAAGACAGGGAGCTTTGACACCACGTTGTCTGCTACACTTTTAAGTGTCAAATTGCCATTATTTGTTGAGAAGCCGACATTTAAATCTCACGCTATGTGGACGCAGTGTTTTCTGAATTAAATTTGAGGTTTTAAGGCTGCTTGCTTTAGGGTCTCTCTCAGTTGGTCCAGTATGAATGAATCCCCCTACTACAAAAGCAAAAAAACAAAAAGAAAGATGCTTTGTGCCTTGCTACGATTATGGCAGAGAGCCCTTTATTCCATTGCTATGGTACTTTTGCATGGATTTTTACTGTTAATTAGAAGAGATCGCACTGCTTTTTCTCGTTTGTTTTTAAAAATGAACGTTAACTCGTAAAGTCAAGTACTTTATGTATGTATATCATAACATGCTAAATTTTGATTGAATAGACGCAAACACTTGTATATGAGAATCTCACTATGAGGTGGATTGATTTGACTTAATATAATTTGATGCGTTTCATATTATCAAACAACATCAAACTGACTCACTATGAGACTCTCTTATACGAGACTTTCTCTTGAATAAATAGATTTAAAGAATAGGCAAAGGTGCGAAATGCACCTAGACTTTTCTACTTGGAGCATCATTGCCCGCTGCCCCTATATTATTATTTAGTTGATCAAAATTACCCTTGATATTTGGTCTATTTCATTTGCCAGGTGCAATAGCGTTAGACTTTTAAATTTGGTCCATTTCATCAATATTTCACTAGTAATGACATATTTCTATGTATGACAGTATTCAACCAGTTTCATCTACTCGTCATACTTTTCATTCCACCAATCAATTTACCTCCCTATATCCTAGGCCAAAAATGTGAGCCTACCTGAAGCAATCATAGAATGGTAAATATTCGCAGCAATAATCTTTTTTTTTTCAATTCGCAACAATAATCTTATCAGAAATTTCTACACTCGTATATGGTTGTGTAAGCTACTCGGGCATGTGATTCAGCAACCCCTTTTGTCTTAAAAGAGCTGTAGATCGCTATTTCGCCCAACATCTTTTAGCTTCATAACACCTAAATTAGGATTGAAGAAATTTTAGTTTTTGTCAAATAATCAGTTGAGCAAATGTAAGATTTCACCTATTTTAAAGAAGGTTTCAAGAAACTAACTGGAATTCCACGCAGTTAATAAAAGCGCAAGAACACAATAATGATTCATGAATTATGTATTATATGTATATAGCAAATCAATTAATCTACGAAAACGTGTGATAAAAATGATCTCAAGATTTGGTTCACATTCTTCACAGGTTTATGAACAACCAACTTCCTTGTGTTGGACTTGTTCCTCTTTATAATCTTAATGTTAATGTCCGAATCGCCCATCAAACTTGTAGCTCGATAACCAACTAGGCGCTCGGTTTTCATGATAGTCTAATTAGAGCAAGTCCAACAGCTTCCCCAAGTTGGGAGATTTCAATAAATTTAGGGAATATGAGCCATTTTTCAGCTCCAACAGATTCCCTATCCCATTCCCCAACTTGGCGATTTTGAAGAAATCTACATGTTGCTTCCCCATATCTGTAGAGAGGGAAAAAAAACTCGGGTAAGCAAAATTTAATGCTTAGTGCATTTATGTTGATCTTTTACCTCTCTTTATTAGTTTCATAATTCAAATACATATATTTCAAATGTGATTATCTTTAATTGTATATAATAAAGAATTATAAGAAATATATATTATTAAATTTCATATTTTTACGAACAAAACAAGATCATACATGACTATGTTTACATGTTTATAAAAATTTGAATATTGTCATGTGAGATCTTGTTATGTTCGTTTTAATGCATATTTTAATAATATATATTTTTCACATTTTTTTATCATACGTAATTTAAAATATTAAGATTCTAAAATATACTTGAATGGTGAAAAAACAATAATAAAGAGATAAAATACTGAAATTTAATGCACATGCATTAAATTCTAATCCTCACACTAGGGAAGCTGTTGGAGTTGAAGCAAAAAAAGATAGGGAATATGGGAATGTAGTACTATATCTTGGAGAATCTTGTAGGGAAACTGTTGGACTTGCTCTTAGCGAGATGAGCAAACTAGAAGTCTGTATAAAATTACCGACTGGAGTTCCTGTTCAGCAGTATTTGGAGCAAATATGGATGGAAATAAGTGGAAAACTCAAACAAAAGGGGGGATTTGTGAGTCGGGCTTGCATGTTGTTCCCCAAAGCTCACTCTCCTTTAGAAGCAGAACTTGTTGCTCTTACCAGCAAAAAGTGTCTTGTTACAATATTCAGGCCTTCACACTCTCCTAATACAAAACAAACTTACAAGCTATAAAAGAAAACAAATCAATCATAGCCTATCAAAATCTGTGGCACCAACACTTCTAGTGACAATATCTTGTTCCTGCCAATTGCCAAACATGATAAATCAAACTGACAGTCCTATAGAATCTACTCTTCTTGGTACTCAACATATTCTTGAAACATCCCCCAAGCTGATATTCAACAAAGCATTGCCACCTGTTGCTGGTATATTGGGTACTCTTCTGTCTATTCCTAGGATGGTATTGTGGGAATCATTGCCACAGATATTGGAATATTGGGACTTTGGGACTTGTGGTGACAATGGTGTGGTATGCCAAAACTCCTCCAAATAAAAAGCATATGAGGGTTGCTCAGTTGCTGTGGTCTGCGGCTCCGATTGTTGCTGTCGCGTTGAATGCCAGTCTGAGGCTGTTCGTAGCTGCTTTCAACGCCTGTCAGATGTTGGCAAGGCCTAGGGACCTCAAATATCTAGTAGGCCTCCCTATTGGCATGGCCATAGGTTCCTTGTTCTTCTACCCCATCTTTGGAGGATTAATGGGCACTCTGAAATATGCCCGCGTTACAAATCTTTGGAGAAATATGCCCGCGTTACAAATCTTCCAGAATCAATCTTAAGAGAATTGCTGAACATAACCTGATTGAGTATGTTTGGTTATGAATTGTATTTCAATTATTTAAAACTACGCATTCATCAGATTCCTTTCGTAGTTGAATATTTATAACCTACATTTTGATATTGATTTAGGTAAGTAAGTACATATGATTTGATGATAAATGAAGAAGAAACCTTCTTTAGTCCATTTTGTTTGAATAAAGTGCAAAGTTAAGGTCTCTTTGGGGTTGCTGCAACATTTGATCTATTCCACATAACATAACCTATAGCTTTCCTCAATATTACCCTTAAGAAATATACATGAAACAAAACCTGTCAAGCCAGTAAACCAGATTGCTTACTGTTCTTATATTAATAAACTCAAGTCTTACATGTTTATGTAAACCATTTACCAATTCGTGTGTTTATGTACCCCAAATGTAAATGACCAAAACCATACAGCTAAAAGTATTTTCCCATCACCCACCTAAGCCATATGTACTAAATGACTAACTGGTAACAGAAACCTTAGGCCCCAAGTACGGGATCACATCCATCTCCGACTCACTTGGCATTTGAATCTCCTCCAACCAAGCATAGATGGGAGGTCGTCGCCGTACCTCTCAAATATTCAATTTATAGATCACTTACTACCTTTCCACACTATTAAGTGTACAATGGCAAGTAAGGTTCGTTCCACAGGGAAAAGGTTATTTCTATGTATATCTTGTAGAATATATATACATATACATATATAAAAGCAATGTAAACAAAGGGGGGGGGGGGTTTGAGTTGAGTTTTGTTTAAGACACTACTAAGTAAAACTACTAGAACCTTAGAATTACAACTAGTTTAGCATCTAAAGATTCAACTAAAAGATTAACTAATGAGAATGAGAGACTTGGGTACATGAGATTTGTATCTTCTTGTTATGGATTTTTCCTCAAACCTAGTTATGATACTTTGAGAATGGTGATTGTTTTTAATGGGAAACCATCTCTATTCTAGTTGTGAATCATGAAAGCATTTTCACAACTCTCATTGGCAACTTATCTATATGATAGCAAATAGACAAATTGGCCAATGCTAATTCAAATTGGATGTTTTCCCACCTTACCCATGCAATGTGATAACACAATTGACATAAATATAATGCTAATGAATGATCTCAAGAACAAATACAATTGATAACAACATATATTTGATTCCTAATTCACTACTTTTACATAGAAGAAATGATAGCATTTCAACCATGGAAAGGCAATGTCTAACACATATCCAACACATATCTATACCTAGGAAATCATTCCTAACCATTTCAAGCATCAAATACACATATAATTCATGATCATTCAATGACAAATCATCCATTCCTAAGCTTCATAAACCATGTTCTCAAACCATAACAAGAGGTTTAATCTCACATACCCAAGATGGGGCTTAGCCTACAACCATAACTATATAATCATAACCATAATCCATACAATAATACATGGTGAATTCAAAGTGAAAATCCAAAGAGAAAATGAAGAAAATGAGCTTAAGGCTCTGTAAAACGATCCCCAAAACAATGAGGATAAGTTCCAATATATACTCCAAAATAATTAAAATTAAAGCCAAACAAAATGCAAGTTGCAGGGCCATTCGCGGGTCGCGCGGGATCCTTCGCGGACCGCGAGCCTGGTTCTCGCGGCTCGCGGCCGAGGATTCGCGCCCCGCGCGCCCGTGTCTCGGCGTAGTCCGCGACCGGAGTTTCGCGCTCGCGCGCGCGCGCCCGTGTCTCGGCGTAGTCCGCGACCGGAGTCTCGCGCCCGCGCGCCCGTGTCTCGGCGTGGTCCGCGCGCCCGGAGTCTCGCGCCCGCGCGCCCGTGTCTCGGCGTGGTCCGCGCGCCCGGAGTCTCGCGCCCGCGCGCCCGTGTCTCGGCGTGGTCCGCGCGCCCGTCTCGGCATGGTCCGCGCGCCTCGGTCTCGGCATGGTCCGCGCGCTGGTCGGTCCTCGCGGCTCGCGACCGGAGTTTCGCGGCCCGCGCGAAACTTGGCATGGTCAAAACAGCAACACACACCCTCGCGGTTCGCGACCTAGGGTTCGCGGCCCGCGAGAGTGTGCCTTCACGCCACTTCTACGACCGGTTCTTCAATGTATCAAACGCGGTCAGGACGGTCATAGAAGGTCTTCAAATCATTCAAATCCATCGCAAGTGCAATTCAAGATCGAAATGCACGTCTTCAATTTCAAACCACTATGAATGATTCGGTCCAAAAGTCTAATATAATTACACAAATACTATCTAAAACAGCTCTCAAATGCTACAAAATAAGAGTATATCTAGGGGCTATCAAAATCCCCCACACTTGAACCTTTCTCGTCCTCGAGAAAGAACGATTAATATCCAAGTGTATATTCTAAATAATTAAGCACATAACATTTGAGAGCTTACATATTTAAACAAGATAAAAGAAAATGTTTTTTTTTTTTTGCCTCTCATTTTTGCTTGATTCTCTCGTATGTTTGGAACCATCCGGGTTTTTTTTTTTTTTTTTTTTTTTTTTTTTTTTTTTAAGAAAAATACAGTAGTAAAATAGCAGCAAAAACAGCAACAAAAGTCCTATACCTCTCCCCCACACTTAGTCTAAACATTGCCCTCAATGTTTAAATATATGAATGAAAACCATAGTGAAAGGAAAGGGTGTAGGATATACTCACTGCGAGGGGCCGGAACCATCGCGACGGCGCTGAGCTCGCGATCTGCGATGACCCTCATAGTCAAAAGCCCCTGGTCCATGTGGGTGCATGGATGCCATCATGGCGAACATCACCTCCATGTCGTCCTCATACCTCTGAGTAAACGCGTCATGCCTCTGCGTGAACTCCTGGAATTGCTGCTGAGTGACATACTGAGGATCCTGATGTGGAGGAACATACTGCTCTCCATGCTCCGGAGGTGCCTCTAGTCTGGCAAGGGCAATGGTAGGTGCAGGAACTGTGATCTGGGTTGGCAAGGTGAGATCCTCTATGCGGGTGCGCCCAGTCAGTTGTACAGCCTCTGGATTCGGCAGGTACATGTGCTGATTCTTGGCTACTAGCCAAATGAATCTAGGAGGAGGATATTTGTGCATGGCCAAGACATTAGTGAACTCCAAAGAAGCAATGGAGTAAAACTGGTGAGCTCTCTCGGCTGTCTTGCCTATTGCCTGAATGTCTGGAGGTAGGTGGATGTTCAGATAAGCTGCCAGAAGTGAAATCATACCCCCCTGTGGTATCTTTCCCTTGGTTTTCTCAGAGGCCTCCAGACATTTCTGCACAAAAAGGTCCACCCAACAAGGGTGTTCTGGTCCCCAGCACATGGTCCAAAGGCATTGGACCTGCTCCCTAGTAATGTGCGTCAACTCTCCTTGGCAGAAGATCGTCATCACTAGGAGCTTGTGCACCATACGAACAGCTGGATGTATGATGTGGTTATTCTTCGTAGTGCCTGTGATGTTGGGAAATCCAGACAAGCAATTCCAAAAGTAAGTTAGATCAAATCCGTCCGGGTTAGTTTCTTTTGGATTCTTGTATCCCCCTGCATATTGGAACCCAAAAGCATCTTGGATCTCATCATAGGTCATCCGGCGGTCCACATCATTCAACCTGAAGGTGATGTAATGCATGTCATGGTCCTCGTCATAGTGCTTGGCTAGAGTGGATAAGAACTCAAATGTATAGCGGTTATAGGTCGGTGCCGACCGATCAATGAATCCTCTCATGCCAACGCGATCCAATAAAAATAGAACTGGTTGCTGCAAACCCAGCTCCTGAAGTAGCTCAGAGGACAAGAACTTCGTCTCCATGATTGTTCGCTTCCCATTCCCAATCAACTTTCTCCACCGTTGTTGGGCATCCTCATCTAAACCTTGCAGTCCCATAAGGTCTATAGGAGGCAGGTTTTCTGCAGGGGGAGGACTAGGTTGGCGAGGTGGGGATTCGGGAACCACAGGATCATGCGAACTAGAGGCCTCTCCTCGGCGTGACCTTTTCCTCGGTGCCATTATCACAATCTATTCAACAACAGTCCAGCACAACTATACTAGCTATAAGGCGGCAAGCCCCTACTCAAATAGTTCAGTTTATAACTAAAGGTGGCAAGCCTTTGAAATTTCAATGAAAACCTATTGGCGGCAAGCCCTAAATCACCCAAAATTGAAATAAATTCAGTAGGGTACCGTCAATTGAAGCCTTAGGATGCAATGTAGCTTAAGTATATCATCAATTTGATCAAAACACCACCAAATCAAAGAATCCAAAAATTAGGGTTCATAAGATTTGGGGGTATTTGATTGGGAGTTGGAATTTGGAATTTGGGATTGGGAAAAGGTTAAGGGTGGTGGAGGGAAGGTTTTTGGGTAGTTGGTTTGGAACAAAAGTCGCCGGAGGTCGGCGAATCGGAGTGAAGAACTTTCCGGTGAGAATTCGGCAATGTGGGTAAAAGATGGTGTTTTGGATTGGGATTTTTGGTGGGTTTTGTTGGGAAAGCTTGGGGGATTGATTTGGGTGGAAGAAATCGGTTCAAAACTCGCCGGAATGGAAGATTGTGAAGGTGGCCGGAGAAGAGGGATTTGGGTCGGGAGGGAATA
The DNA here is from genome assembly GCA_963678965.1 of Cruciata laevipes. Classification (NCBI taxonomy): domain Eukaryota; kingdom Viridiplantae; phylum Streptophyta; class Magnoliopsida; order Gentianales; family Rubiaceae; genus Cruciata; species Cruciata laevipes. The sequence goes on along the minus strand of OY787632.1, from coordinate 13,435,720 downwards.
GGGAAGAAGGAGGAGAAAAAAGATAGGAAAAATTTGAAGGAATAGCCCCCCCCGTTTTGTCGCGGACCGCGAGCTCTCCGTGGCGGGCCGCGAGACTCCGTCGCGGGTCGCGAGCCCCCGTCGCGGGCCGCGAAAATTGCCCATTTTGTGGCAGGGAATTCCGAGAAAACTCGGCATGGTTCGCGGGTCGCGCGTCCCCCGTCGCGGGCCGCGAGATAATTCTCGGCCGTGCGCGCGCAAAACCTCGGCGCGCGCAAAAACTCGGCATGGTGAAAACTCGGCGCGGTGAAACCTCGGTCTCGCGCGCAAAACGTCGGTCTCGCGCGCAAAACGTCGGTCTCGCGCGCAAAACGTCGGTCTCGCGCGGAAGACCTCGGCGATGGACCTCGGCGCAGTGCGCGCGCGCGCACCGCGCGTAAAACTTCGGCGCGGTGCGCGCGATGAAATCGCGCACCGCGCGCAAATCCTCGGCAAACCTCGGCGAACCTCGGCGCGGTCCGCGCGATGAAACCGCGGACCGCGAGCATAGTTTCGCGATCCGCGCGATCAAGTCGTGGGCCGCGAAAATTGGCATTTTTGTTCCAGGGATTTCCTAGAAATCCCCTGTTTTTTCGCGGGTCGCGCGGTTTCCGTCGCGGACCGCGAGATAACGTCGCGGCGCGCGCGGGTTTCATCGCGGGCCGCGCGTCCGCTGAAGCTCGGCGCGGCGCGCGCGATGAAATCGCGTGCCGCGCTCGGCAAAACGACGCGGTCCGCGCGATGACTGCATCACCCTCTTCTGGCTCTGCAATTGTCGGTCCAAAATATCAATACACCAAAAAAAAATCCTAGGAAACAATTACCAAAGACCGTTAATTCATGTGTTTGCTTCTTGGTTCTTCTGCAGATTATTATACACCAACTGCCTTCCTAAGACCATGTATTCTGTTTTCATACCCTACTAAGAAAGCTTTTAGGTCCATCAATTAATATTTCTTAAAGCCACTAATCCTGAATGCAGCAGAGCTCATTAAACTACATTTGAAAAAAACAGTAAAACTAGCTTAGAAACTAACTCAACAAAAAGAACATGAATTGCAAAAAACATTCATCTTACTCAATGAAGCATCACAAGGAGTATCCTTGTAATACGAGCAATCTCGGCCGTCATTTTTCGAGTATGGTGGTCCGATCACGTCAAGCACAACACAGAAAGTTATGGCTCTGAATTCATGCATATTTCCTCCAGACGTAGGATACAGAACAGAAGCATCACACGGGGCTTCAAACGCACTGTTGGTCTTTAATCGTGCCATTCTCACTGCATTCCCATTTTTTGTTTGCATCACAAAGTTGGATAGCCCATTACAAAATGATGGATAGAAAAAGAGAAAACTTACCATTTGGAAGTGAAGGGGGATTGGCTGATGTTACTTCAGTGTCAACAACCCAATCATAGGATTTGATGTGCATTTTCCCTAATAAAAGCTTGCTCAACACCGTCATGCCCGGGTGGTTGTGAAGAGGAATTGTAGCATTTTTAGGAATGAAGAAAATGCACAACTGCAGTGGTAGCATATGGAGCCCATTAAAGGAAAGAAAGTATTCCAAGACGCATTATAAAATGATTCTATACCTAATACCAAGTCCAGGTATTGACAAGGGCTAAATGAAAAGACTACAATCTTCACAGTTTCTTTGTTTATATGGGATCAAATAAGGGCCTATCATACTGAGGAACAAAACACAACTATATAGACTTCACAATAAGAAACTGACAATCCATACAACATTCTCCCTCTGCTTTTTCAACAGAGTTAGACTTTCTATTTTGGAATATTTCATCAATACTTCACTAATAATGGCGAATATTCAAAAAAAAAAAAATCGATTTCCTCCATAAAATTATACTCCCCTATAGTCTAGGCCAAAAGTATATGAAGCCTAGCTAGTAAAACAGATGGAGCCGACCTGAAGCAATCATCATAGAATAGTAAATATTAGCAAAAATAATCTTACCGAGAAATTTTTACACTCGTATATGGTTGTGTAAGCTACCCGGGCATGTAATTCAGCAGCCCCTTTTGGCTTGAAGAACTGTAGATTGCTAGTAAGCCCAACATCTTCTGGCTTCATAACACCTAAATTTAGAAAATAGTTACCTCAGCAACAACCTATATATGATGATGACCAAAAGGAAGCTTTTCAATGACCTGTTATGCCTCACTCTTATGAGTTATGCTTCCAATACTAATAGGATTGAAGAAATTTTAGTGTCAACCAAATTATCAGTTGAGTAACTGTTCAGATTTCACCTATTTTACAGAAAGTTTTAAACTGACTAGAAGCAATCCACACAGTTAATAAAAGCAATCTACGAAATCATGAGACGAGAAATATATTACCGAAGGTATGGCATAGCCTCCTGAAATCGGTTGGAGAAGGAACAGAACCAAGACCTTTGAAGGAATGTCGGCACAGTAAAAACAGGCGCTGCAGCAAGCTCAAGATTTGTCCATTTTTCACACTCTTCACAACCAACTTCCTTCTGCTGCATTTCTTCCTCTTTATAATCTTAATCTTGCTGTCCGAATCACCCATGAAACTTGTAGCTCGATCATCAACTAGGCAGGAACAACGCTCGGCTTTCATGATAGTCATTTCAAATGTCCAATTAGCAAACTGGAAGTCTGTATATAAAGACCGACTGAGTCAAATCTACGTGGGAGATTGAAAAGGAGTTTCTGTTCAGCAGTGTTTGGACCAAGGAATACAAATGTGGTTGGAAAATAAGAGGAAAAAATTGTGTGTGCACAAAGAAAAAGGGGGATTGATGAAAACCATGGTCGGGATTGTATTGGAAAGCAGGTAAGTAATATTTTATGGCACGACACTGATGGTTTCGAAGACAAAATTCTGGAATTTTGGCTTTCCATTTCCCACAGGCCACAGGCAATGCGGAATAGAAAACAAGACCAATTCGAGTGAAGACTAACCACAGTTTTCTATCAAATCCTATAGCACAAAAGGGCGGTTTTGCAAGCGTGTCCATCTTCTCATTGCTACTCCCTCCTTGTCAGTTCAACGTTCAAATTAAAATAGTATATTAATTAAATATAATCATATGAGATATTGTTTTATTTCTTTGTAATGTAAATTTTTATAATATCAAAACTTCATCCATACATAACTACACACAAATAAAGATATTGATGGTCAAAAATATTTCGGGTCAATCTAAAACAAGTCAAAATTGCAGGTTGAGCGGGCACGGAGGGAGTAGTTTGCTACTACTACTATTTTTTTTTGGAAAAATGGTAATTACTTCATTCAACTTCAAGGTCCTGGAAAACGTCCAGAAACGAATGACAAAAAACTTGGGGGTGTGACCCAAGATTCGTACAACACGGGGTTCGACTTTGCATAGTTAGGTAGAGAATGCGATATAAAGTTCTCACTACGAGGAACCCAGAAGGGGCCTAAATAGTTGCTATTCTCCAACAAACTTCAAAGTCTCTGAATCGTCTTCATGTAGTGCTTCGAACAGTCTGTCTCCCGGTGAATCATATGCCCTACGTGGAGGGCATCCCCTACCAGCATCATCTCCGACTGGTCTAATTCCGCGGCAAGGATGAGGGCTTCCTCCAGAGTAAGGCTTTCTGCGAGGGACGGATCACTGACATTCGGGATTCTCTGTACAACGCCCCGAATAAAGCTCCCATATGAACCCATAGCTACCACCCCTATTCCCGCGTCCCCATTCAGGATACCAGCATCGAAGTTGATCTGGATCCCTGGGTCTGGCTGTCTCAGCAACGTCCTCGGAAACAATGAAGCTCACGTCTCCTCCATCCATTGTTGGGCCTCCTTGTAACTCCTCAGATTCGCCACCATCCCCGCGGCCATAACAGTTGACACCGTGTGGGACTGCTCGAATATCTGTTTATTCTGGTTCACAGACCATGATCGCCAGTGAATAGAACTCATCATCCTCATCTTTCAGCAGCTTCCGAAACCAGGCATCTCTTCTGGGTTGTTCCGCCGTCGAAATCTTTCCAAGTAACCCCATCGTGCTCCATGCAGACTTGGCATAGCCACATGAGAAGAAAAGATGAGCTGTCATATCCGCGTCCTCCTCCAAACAAAGTGGAAATGTAGAAAAAACCTCTACTCCCCTCATCCTGAGGCTCGCCACTGTTCGTAGGGAATCCTTACATAGCCTCCAAGCAAAGTGAATTGCCCGCTTCGGAACTCTGAACTTCCAGAAAGCCACCGCATCATCATGTATTGAGCTCAGAGCTTGGTTCTGTTACCTGCTTTCCACCTCCACGTGATGGGCCGTCCGAACCGTATAGCCATATCCACTTGTCTGACGAGTTCAAGTTCCGCAGTGGTATCTCCAGAATCTTCACCACCTCATCTGGAGTGAAAAGTTGATTCAGTAAGTGCGTCTTCCACCATCCTGTATCTCTATCAATCAGATCAGATACCCTCCGTAATTTCCCTGGAATAGCATGCGGCTGTTGGATCCAGAAATTGCCAAGCCAAGGTATCCATGGGTCCTGGTAGATAGACGTGCCATTCCCCGAACCAATCGATCTCCTGGCTTCGCTTCGAACCAACCCCAAGGCACCATGGATACTCTTTCAAGCCCACGACGGCCTCGACCCTAGCTCTGAGGACATCAAGTCGCCATTCCTGCAGTACTTAGCCCCGAGAACCTGAGCTAGCAGTGAATTCGGCTGCGAAAGAAGTCTTCACGCCTGCTTCCATAGGAGCACTTTATTGAATGCCCCTAGGTCTCGGAAGCCCGATCTGCCAGCTCCTTTCGTTCACGACATCCTCTTCCAAGCCACCCATGGAATCTTCCGCTCTGTAGAAGATCCCCCATCAGAAATTGCTCAACAGACCATGTATCTCCTCCACCACATAATCTGGAAGCTGAAAACAACTCATCCTATAACTTGGTATAGCCTATAGAACAGACTTTATCAGTATTTATTTGCCCGCTTTCGACAAGTTTTGCTCTTTCCAACCATCAATCTTCTACCTGATGCGATCTTTGATGGACTGGAATATCTCTCTCTTCTTCCTTCCAATGACAGTAGGTAGCCCAAGATACTTCTCATGAGCCCCCACTTCCGAAATCTTTAGAATACTACATATCCTCGGTCTGATATCCGAAGCCGTATTAGGGCTGAACAGGACACCCGATTTATCCACATTTATCTTCTGCCCAGAAATGGCCTCGTATAAAGCCAATTCCCATTGTATATGCCTCACCTCCTTCTCTGACGCCTCACCAAAGAGAAATATTGCATCTGTAAAGAACAAATGGGAGATTCTCGGTCTGTTTAGAGAAGCACAGGCTCCCCTAATCTGTCCCGCACTCGCCAAGTTCGTGAGTAGCATCGAAAGTACCTCCGAGCAGATAATAAATAGGTATGGAGAAAGGGCCCCCCGCCTAATACCTCTGTTCGGCGTCAGCTACCTAAACTCCTCGCCATTCAGGATGAATGAGAATTGTACCGAAGACAAACACTGCCGAATGATCGATACAAATCCTGGCGGAAATCTCATCTGCTCCAGTGTCCCCAGAACAAAGCTCCACTCAATCATGTTAAAAACCTTGCTCATATGCAGCTTAATACTCATCTCCCATCTCTTCCCTGTCGTCTTCAGTTTCATCGTATGGTGTATTTTGTGGGCCACTAGTACGTTGTCATTGATCAATCTCCCTGGTATAAACTCCGATTGAGATGGAGAAATAATGTCTCTGATAATAGGCCTCACCCTATTCGCCACCACCTTCGATGCCAACCGGTACACCACATTGCATAAGCTGACTGGTCTGAACTGAGTGATCAGCTCAGGCTGCGAAACTTTCGGTAACAATACAATATGGGTGTAATTAATCCTAGGGTGCAAGTCACCTTATTCAGAAAATCTAAAACACATGCAGCTACATCTTTCTTAACTACATGCCAGAATTTCTGTAAGAAAATGGGGCTCATACCGTCTGGCCCAGGGGCCTTGAGAGGATGCATCTGCTTCACCGCCTTGGAAATCTCCGCCTCCGTGTATGGCCTGATCAGCTTCTCCGCCATATCATGCATGACCTTCTGAGGCATTCGTTCCAGAACCTGCCTCGTCCTCCTCTCATCCGGCTCCGAAGACGAGAATAGACCCCTGAAGTAGTCCACAATGATCATCTCCATACTCCCAGCATCCGAACGCAACACCTGTTCCACATCTTTGAGGCTTGAGATGTGATTCCTCGACCGTCGATTTGTTGCGAATCGATGAAAGAACCTGGTATTTCTGTCACCCTTCTTAACCAGTGTTGTTTCGCCTGTTGTCTCCATATTATCCCCTCCGCCTCCTGGAGAAATCTGTACTCCTTCTTGAGCGAAAACAGCTCATCATGGCTCGTATCTGTTGGGTCTCTCATCTCCAACTCATGAATCAGCTTCTTCAACTCCTCTATCCTCTTCACACTAGCAGGGGAAGTTTGACGGTTCCAGTCCATAAGTCCCACCGCACATCTCTCAAACTTCTTCGACAGGTGTACATTATCATCACCCCACGACTCCTGAATCTTCACCTCACACTCGTCGGACTTCACCCAAAAGGCCTCAAACCCGAACCTTCGTTTCTTCCTGGTTCGATTCGCCAAAGGATCCCTAGCCCGTAATTGGACCAATACTGCCATATGATCCGACGAATGCGTCTTTGCTGTAGAGCTCGTCAACCACGGAAAAGCATCTCGCAATGCCTGGTTCCCTGTGGCTCGATCGAGCTTAGCCAAGACTGTCGGGTCGTTCCGTCGAATCATCACCCAAGTAAAATCTGAGCTCTCATATCCAGTACATGTCATGTCCATCAGTTCGTAGAATCGTAGTGCTCCCTGAAAGTTCTCGATCTGACTTTCCGGCCTCGGGCCCCTTCCTACAAACTCCTCCTGAGAAAGGACCTCATTAAAGTCCCACATGCAAACCCAAGGCCCCCATTATCTCTCGCAAGGACCTTATTAAAGTCCTCCTGAGAAAGGATCTCATTAAACTGAATCCAGGCTTATTGGCGAACCGCTGTATTCGGTTCATAGTAAACTCCAGTAACTCTGACTTTCACACCGGAAAAGTAAGCAAACACATCAATGTAATAATTCGACGAATACTGAAACTCCACTTTTATTTGTTTATTCCATAACAAAGCCATGCCCTCAGCCTGGCCTTGGGCATCCACCGCTACATCATCAAAATTCAACTGACTTTTAACCCTATCAATAGTAAAACTAGAACCGTACGTCTCACAAAGAAAAACAAGTAAAGGTGCTTTCAATCGCACTATCGTGCGCAGTTCCTGAACTGTCTTAGTGTCCCCAAGGCCACCTCGATAGTTCCAGCTCAGCAGACTCATGGCCCCTGGCGGGACTGGGCCTCGCCAGTCGCCGCCTGTGAAGAGGTAGCATCGGTCTCGAGGGCAGCATCATTCGTGCAAACCCTAGATTTCTTTGCCCTCGTATCATCCAACTCCTCTGTGTCCTCAATCTTAATCAACTGTAGCTTCCTTTTGGCCGATCATGTGTCTATGTTAGGCCGAGTGACATCATCCTTGAGTCCAGCTTCCCCGAGCACGACGGTTTCACCATTCCCACTTCCGCGTTCTCTTTCCCTTCTTTTTGAACCCCGTTCAGCTCCCGCCTTAGCTCGGTCTTCACCATCCTTCCTATCTACTTCTCCAAAAGCCTTGCCGGAGTGTCCATCGCTACCGGCACCGGCACAAGAAATGGACTGAGTGGTGATGTCGGCTGGGTCACCTCCTTTTTTCCTCTCGGAGGCGTTACCACTACAGCGGACGCCAAAAATTGCATGAAGACCTGCCTCCCCTCGTATGACATTGCAATGTCCCGATCCTGCTCTAATTCGATGCCCCTCACATTTTGTCGTGCCCGCTCGGTCTCGGTCTGGGCCGGTGTCATCGCCTTGTCCATTGGCACGCCCCCGACCGGAGCCGCTCATTGCACTTCGTTTACCTGCTGCCCAGACACGGGGACTGGTGTCCCAAGCGTGTCAAGCGCTCGAGGCGTGCGCTGCTCTCCGTTCGCTTTTTGCTGCAGTTCGCCTGTACGCTGCCCCTCCATCTGAGCGAGCTCGGCCTTCTCGGGTCCCATTGTGCACCCTCGACTCGAGCAGCCTGCAGCACCACGTTCGCTGCCCAGCCTCCTATGTCTGGGTGCTGCCCTTCGTGCGTGTATTGCATTCCACTTGCTCGAGCTCTATTTCTTTATCTTCGGTCAGCAACGGTGATGCATGGGTCTGCTGCACATCGACTTCTACGTCCAATTCTGAGCGAAGCTGCTCCAAAAGGTCCCGTACACGTGTCTTTTGCGTAATAGGAGCTCCCGTCTCTTTCTCCTTGCGGAATTGCTCGAGCAATCGTCGATCACCAAAAGAACGAGCGTGTTTCCATGCTAATTTCTGCAATTCCAATGCCCTTTCCACATCAATATCATGAAAATCACCCACCAAATCTGCCACGGATAGCTGCGGAGCTTCAACCTCCATTGTTTCGACCCACACCATCTCCTTCCCGGTTTGGACTATCTCCGATCTCTCTTCTCGGTAGTTCATCATACCCGCGTGCTTCTTTTGTAATGCATGGTCATTCCTCTCACTGTTCTTCTGCCCCGCACGCTCGTTCCCTGCACGAGGCCGCTGCTGATCATTCCACTGTCCTTTCGGCTGCTCTCTCCACTGGCCGCGATTATTCGGAAAGGGGTTCCACCTCGGTTTGAGGTGCATCGCTTCCGGATAATTTACCGAACTCCTCAGCTCCAGCAGCGCTTCCCACCTCACCAAATAAATCCATGCCAGATGACCTATAATCCAACAAAATTCACAAAAATTGGGAAGTTTTTCATACTGCAATAACAACATGTTCGATGCCCCAGGTGGGATCTGAACCCGTTTTAGGGGCTTCGTCACATCGATTTCGCAGCGAATCCGGAGGAACTTTCCGACGAGTTCCCCGTCGTCATCCTTCTCCACATCGATAAACCTCCCGACCGCGTTCCCAATGTCTCGTGCCGTCTCCACATTCATCTGATCCTGAGTCGGCTTGTGTGCGATGACCCAAAACAAAGTCCTATCAAAGATCACGTCCGTAGGCACTACATCCCCTCGCGATTCCTGCAGCATGAGGAGATTGCCGTCCAGGATCCATGACCACGTCTCAATCACCTTGTTTCTCGAGCCAATGTTCGAAAAAGTGAATTGAAAAAGATTATCCGCTAGGGTTTTTACCTTCAACTCCGATAGTAGCCGCCATGCCCTAGCAAAGCTTATTTGCACATCGGCTGCCGGTGTTCTCCTCGGCGACATCAACTTCCCGATCAACGATTTCCTGTGATCCATATCGTCGGAGCCCGCCAATGGGGTGCGAGCGGCGCATGTCGTTCCTCTCCCGTGAGCGAAAGCTCTGCGTACAACGTCGCGATCACGTCTGCGTAAGTCATCTTCAAGATTCGGTCGGATTCACAGAACTTGCCATGAAAAACTGTGCGAAAATTATAGTTTTGTCGTCCTCTTCGCCGCTAAACCTTGGGGGTTTTTTTTGGAGAGAAAAATGTCTCTTTTTTCTTTTATTGCTACCACTAGTTATTAAATTCAGCAGTTTATTCACCAACAAAATAGGATAAAAGAGATAGGGTGGGCATGTATACAAATCCAAAATCATAATTCTAAAATTTTAAAAATAACCCTTATTAAATTACTGTTGTAGTTTAATTTTGATTCCTACATTTCAATTCTATTCAATACCAAACACATAAAATACACCCTCAATCTTTATAAATATTTCCAACTCATCTCACAAATTTATTTATTTTCACGAACAACTTTTTAGGTGAAGTCTTGGAAGAGACCGTCTCTATATAGAGACTGGATTAAATTGTAAATAGTGATATAAGTAAAAAAAATGGAGGGACCAATTTGCAAATTCTGAAAATATTAAAAATTCACGTGCTACAGTAGCGAGTTGCTACAGTGTCGAGTCACTACAGTACTGGTTTTAACTTGAAACATTTTAACGTGAAATATGAACATTTTAACTAGGAACATAAACATTTTAACTTGAAACATAAAACATAATATGTTTTGAAACATAAAACATGAACATTTAAACTTAAAACATGAACATTTTTTGAAAATAAAGCATGAATATTTTGACTTAAAACATGAACATGAACATTTTTACTTGAAACATAAAACATAAAACATGAACACTTAATTTGAAACATAAAACATAAACACTTTAACTTGAAACATATAACATGAACATGAACATTTTAAATTGTAACACTGTAGCAAACATTGTAACAAAACAGCACCGTAGTGCACTATAGCAAAATAAAGTACACGCGCGATTTTTTAAATTTTTAAAAATTGCAAATTAGTCCCTCCTTATTTTTCTTTATTGCATTATTTATAATTTAGTTCAGACTCAATATAGAGACGGTACTCAGAAACTAACTCTAAAACTTATCAAAAGATTAAGAATAAGTTGAGGATATAAAAACAATTTAATTAGATTATCATAACCCTACTACAACTCTACATCTTGTTGGCAATGCTGCATTCCTCTCAAGAAAAGAAAAAAAGACTGTACATCTAAAAGGGCGCATGAAGGAAAATTAAAATTGAAGAGTAAGCCGACTTCTTTCCGATTGACTCATCATCATCCTCAGCGCCCGTTATCCAAACTCACCCAAAAACACATTTCCTCCAATTTTATCTTTTCAGCTCTCCAATTCCTCCAACACGGAGCCTCACAATGAATGCCGTGATAGCTCAACCCGCTCGCGATTTTCTCAACCTGGGTTTCAAGCTCGACCATCTTTTCCCTCAGGTGAATTATCCTTTTGATTTCGTCTTTTGGGATTTTCTTGTTGGATTTCACATTCTTTCGTGTTCAAATAATGGATTACATACTGCTGGAGTTAGTGATTGTTTGTGTATAAGAATGGATATTGAAATTAACTGGCTCATTATGCCTTCATAAATACACAAAACCATTCTAATGTCCTTAACTAATTGATTATTAGGTTATCCTGAAATTTTGAGCTTGCCACTAGCCCGCGGGGTTGTGGCAAATTTCTCAACCTTAGTTTTTGGATGTTTACCATCATTATGACCTTCCTTGCTTCATTTAAACATTGTTTGTTGGGTACACGTCTTCTTTTTGCTCTTTCACGATCCTCATTTGATGAACTGCTGCCTCTTGTCTTGCAGGCTTCTGTGAGCAAAGTATGTCCCTCAACGCATAGCAATTTGGGACCTTTTATGCCACGGAATCACTCAGATATACACAGAGAGCGGTTTATCAGCTTAAAGTGCCAATCCTGTTTACGGTAAGACATTTAATCAATTTCTGTACCAGGCAACAAAATTGAAAACATGTTTGATCTTTGTGATGGTTGGGCCATCAATTTCTTTCACGTTGCTATTTTCTGTGAAGTTAATAGAGTTTCACCAATAATTTGTATATTTAATCATTTGGTTCTGCAAGCATAACAATGTATGTGATCTTATGTTCTCTCCGAGGAGGGGAAATCATTTGTGAGATTTCATCCATTAAATTAAGGCCCTTTCTTCTAAGTTAGATGTGATGTGAGGAGAAAGGTGTGAAATTTTCACTTCTAAGTTAATAAAAAAGTTCTTTGTAAGAAGACATTAGAATAATACTGTTACAAACATGATTTAAAAACATACTATAAGGTTCATATGAATTTCAAAACTAAAGCCTTGTTCCCACAGGCTCAGTGATAACACAAAATTTAGGTTTCTTTTGATCATATATTGATTATTTTTCTGAGTTTTGGTATAGGACAATGATTAATCTGATTTGTAAATTGGAGACTATGTGCCATAGTTTCTGGACAAGGTTATAAAGTAGTTAATGTTATGCTTTGTCAGCTAACCAGGAGATGGTTTTGCTGGGTGAAACTACATTCCTGTTTTACTGATGAGATATTTTTTATTCAGACTGAAGGGCCCTTTTGTCATTGGACCAAAGAAAAAATTCTTGAAGTTATCAGCCTTCAAGAGCAATAATCAGAATGATGAATTGCGAAGTGGGCCTACTGGGTCAAAGTCCTTGAAAAATTCGGTTGGTCTCTCTTATATACCACAAGATAGCCAAGCTGGTCTGGCAGAGTCTGCAAAGGCACAAAGTGTCCCCACTTCTTGCACTTCGGAATCAGAGTCAATGCCTGGTTCTGTAACCATACAGAATCTATTCAAAAGCTGGTTGATGTTGCTGCGGATGCCATCTCCAGACCAACCTGTAGATCAACCTGTTGAAAGTTCACCTGTAAAGGAGACATCAGAAAATCAAAGCTCACTAAAGCAGAAAGAAAGATTTCACATTCTAAAAGCGGTCTGGTGTTTCTTCTGGAGTCTGGATGCTACAATAAGTATACCCTTGTTGATATTGTAAGTTTCTATAGCCTTACTCCTCTTGACCTGAAGTCTGTTGTTTCACCGTGAAATTTGCGCCTTTATGTCTGCTGAAGTCTTTAAGTTTAAACGTTCCTCATGTAATTAGAACATGAGCCCGATTAAAGGAGGAAGAGAATAGTAATGATGTATTCTTTGCTTGGCCATGCTAAAGGAGGAAGAGAAAAGTATTTACATAACCTATTCATGTGAAATCTTCTTTGGCTTTGGATTATACAAATAAAAACTGGCGGGGCTCTTCCCTTTTTGCATTAGGCTCTTTGACATCATAAAAAATTTCAGCTGCTAAATATCTCCCATCTTATAAGAACATAATTGAGGATGATTCAACTTCAAGCCCTCCCTCCCTCCCTCACTCGGTAGATGTTGATCTAGAAAACATGATGTTCGTTGTTGTTTACAATTTCAGAATGTCTAAATGAACTATCCTAAGAATATTTTTTAGAGGACAAAGTATAACTTTTTGCCGGTATAAATCTATATTAGTTTTTAGCTGACTTGGTACTAGCTTCCTTGTCTGTTGATTTAATTTGATAACACAAATCTCAACCCTTGGGGAAGACATTAAATTATATATTTGCTGTTCAGTGTGCCTGCTTGCAAAATTAAGATAACTTGCTTTTTCTCCGAAGTCCGAACTGAATATCTTATTCTTTCCTGCTATAGTTTTAAATCCTCACTGCTACATTTATCTAATTTTATTCCCTTAGTTTAGCTATTTCCTGTTCTTGGCTTAGGGTTGTTATTACAATTAGTTATTCCAGCTGATCCCGTAGCATGCCATGCTTTTGAGTAGTCATTATGTTCATATTTTTTTGAGTTAGTTATTTTTATTCACAGCTTGGCCATCATAGCAGAATATTTAACAATCCACATTTGTAAACGGTCTCATCCACGTGGTTTCTGAGATTATCTTTATTGCAAGTCTGAGTTGATTGGAAAATTATCTGTCTTCGTAGCCGGCCGTTTCTTCACAATAATAGTGTAACAGTGGTACTCTCCAAAAACAACCCTAACTCGAATCTATTTAAGGAAAGTATAAATTTTATACCTCATGTTAGTTGTGTTCCAGTATAAGAAAACTCCAGAGTTGATTTCCCTTTGCAGTTAAAATAGCAGTTACCTTATGTGGTCAAGTTTCATTTTAAAATTTCTTTTGTTCAAATTGCACTATTTTTGAACCCTCATGAGCCATTTGATGACTTTTTCTCCCAATTCTTACTAATTTATTGTGCAGTATCCCGTCATATCTGGCTGTGAATCTTAAGTATGGAGCGGCTGTTTCTAGAGAGTTGGCTCCTCTGTGGGTGCTGGGTCCATTTATTGCCTCACTGTATGTTAAATTGTCACAAGGCATAGGTGCACTCTATGTTTTCAGCTTCAAGCAGACAGTTAATGTGATCAGGAATTTACCCACTTACTTGTTGGTAACTTTTGATTACATTTTCAAGGGGAAACTTATCGAACTTGTAAGAGTGCATCTACTTCAACCTCTGATAGATGTAAAGAACATGGATCACAAAACGGAGTTTATTAGAAGGATGAAACATTTGCAGCTACACTTTATGGAGAAGTATCTGGACTTTGTTGAATCTATATGGCCTTATTATTGCAGGACTATTAGATTTTTGAAGAGAGCAAACCTCATATAGGTTTCAGGATTGTATTTTGTTCGAGTTGTCGAGATTCAACACACAGTATATAGGTTGGGAAGCTCCTGGTTTAGGTTCTTTTTTCAATGTACCTTATTCTGTGCTGATTAAGTGGCAGCGGATTTATTGACTTTACAGTAGGGAACTTGTATTGTACCCCATTTTGAGTTGGGGTCAATCTCTACATGGTCGGTTCAAGGAATTAAAGTCGAAGCAGAAAATGCAGTTTGATATGATTGGCTGTAAACAATTTGTTATCATTATGTACTACATGAATTGCAGTTGTGTTGTTTTACAGTAGCAGCTGGGATTAAAATAACAATCGAATTTTAAGCATCTAACATGTAATCAACTTAAAAAAACTGTCGAGCATAAAGAAACCAATTCACAGAAAACTGACGAGTAAAGTTCAATTTTGTTTATCAAACTATTTCAAAGTTCCATTTAAGTAGTTGGATAATCAAAAGTGAAACTTTGAAATAGTCCGATGTCAAAACTGGACTCTGTTATCAACAAAAAAAAACTGGACTTTACTCAAGACTGATCAAGACCTTGTAAACAAATTGGTCTACTAGATTGATGCTTTTATTTGAACTTGAGCTGAACGAACATAACAAACGACACTGTGTATATTTGTAGGAGATCGGACATAGCAAAAGAGCTTCTTAATTAAAACATCATCCATATTCCATAATCAACTGCATATCTGTCTAGGGCAGTACAAAGTTTAAAACAAAATGCAGCAAATGGAATCAGCGAAAAGTTGCACTTCGATTGCCTGATGCTGGAAAAGCCTGCCTTCTCCTTCCCTGAGGCAAATCCCCCGAGTCTATCCGGGGGTGACCAGAAACTGAAGTGATTTTCTTCTCTGGTTTATCATGCCTATTCTTACTATTTTCCGCAGCACTCGGCCCTTGTTTCTTACCACGGTCAACACCAAATAAAACCTGCTTCTTTGCCTCTTCATAGTCGAATGGCTCTAACTGCAAAAACCCTGTAGATGTTTGGAACTTGTCAGCCGGTTCACCATTCGGAGCTCTCTTAAGTGGTGATGGGAAGCACTTCTGGAAACTGGATGATAAATCAGAAAGGGTCATCACCTCGTCATCATCATCTTCCTTGTTCTCCTGAGTGTTCTCAGCTACATCACCATCATTTGCCTGATCCTCAGCATCTTTATTGGATTCTAGCATTATAAAATCTTCTCCACTAGGAACATTAGTCACTAGCTCTTCACTTGTGAAGTTGCTTGATTGAGTGACACTTTGCTCGATTCCAGGTTGCAGACGTTGCTTGCTATTATTAAATGAGTGGAAAGGAAGGGACACCGAGGATTTAATCTGCTCCAGTTTTGAATCCTCCTGTTGATATCAATAACAAAAATTAAAGGGGCATTTTCTTATCAATCAACCAACTAATAATATGATCTGACTCTATCCTTTTCTTTAAATGGGAAATTAATTATCTCAACTTGGCAATTTAACTGAGATGACAATTCAAACCAAGTCAGATAAAATCCTTCTTCAAGCATAAACATATAAAATGACATATATGTGAACTAAACCAAAAGAGTGATTTCTGCAAAACCAATATATATGATGCAGCTACTGACCTTTTTATCAGATTGGATCTTCCTTTTTCCAGATCCCCCTAGCATGGCCCCAAAAGCACGATTTGGCTTATTTTGCACCTGAATAGTTGCTCTATTCTACAAAGCATTAAGTACAAAAGAGAGTTTATAATATTGTACCATTGGAACATCACAAACAAATCTAAATTTGCTTCTACCTCTCCAGAACGGTCTGATACACCGCAGTCCACCCTTGGAATTACAAGGTTTTCACATCCAGTCTCCTTATTTGTGCTACCACTTTCAGAAAGGGTACTGAGATATACTTGCTGATTTTCAACATGAGTATGGCCTGAGCTAACTACTACCTTTTCTGCCTCAGTTATAGTACCCAATAACTCATGAGGTTCAGAGGGCATAACTTCAGAGACTGCTGTAGAATTTTCAGGCCCCTGAATTAAGGAGATTGAAGTTAGCCAAACATAGAGGGCCAAAATAATCACTTAAAACCAGTAAATGCTATAGCGACAGCAAATGTTCTATAATCATCCGCCTTGAGGTCTGAAGGAAGAGGACAAGTGCAAAATTTCAGGCAGTGATGAATTTCAAAGATACGGGCATCATACCTTTTCCGAATGCCGCTCCTTAAGTTGCCCAGCAACTTCTTCAAATGCCGCAGAATTTTGCATTGAGTGCCTAATGATGCCAAGAACAGAACCAAGGTTGCGGTCTACATAGGGATGCTTTGTTTTCAACAATCGCCGCAAACTATTGGTGTAGAGCGGCATATTTTTGGCTTTTGAATCAGCAAACCAGGACAAAAATAACTCCCACATAAGTTTTCACGATCTCAATTCAAGCAGGTGTGAATCTAACTAAGAAATTTAAATCAGTATCACATACCAATATCAAGAAGAGTTTTGTTGGGCAGCACAAAGCCAGTACTCTCATCTTCAGTACGGGCCACTACATCTCTCCATTCACATAGACCCTGTGTAAAAAGTTGAAAATAGCCATCATATGTAAGCTTCAACTAACTACATAAACTGATAAAAAGACCAACTGCAAAATTACACTCCAACTGTAATTTTGTGCAAAGTTGCATTCTAATACTAGCACTCCAGCAGTAATTTTCCGACATTGAGTAGTTGGTTAGCAGAAGCAGTATTGATAAAAAAAAAACTTACAGCGACAACAGCGAGCTGCTGAGCATTAAAACCAGCATCCTGCAGTCTGTATAAAAAAGGTTTGCCGTGTAAGGAGAAAAATGCACAAAACTATAACTCATATATCCTTGTTTGAAAAAAATAACCCAACTTCTAAACACTTAATAGAGGCCAACAGAGACCTCCACCCTGACATACAATTAGCAAACTTACCCATATATATGAAGATACGAATCTTCTGTCAAAAGTTCCTTCTCATAAAGCTGTGTGCATATATCGTAGCTGCGTTTATATACCTGAGTAACAACACAAAGGATGTAATTATTAAAACAATAAACAATAAAAATATCAAGAAAAAATCATAGCGCTCCATAATAGTTTTCTACTAGGCTTGAATCACTAGAATCAAGTTTAGAAACTGATGAAGAAGAACATGAATACATGAGCATACTAATGATACAAGGACTCCACTCTGGAATGGAACTGCTAGGAATAATGAGAAATGCAAACACTAGCTTCCTTTAACATTATACCACCCAGTTCAAATGGTAATGGTCCTAAAGGGCCTAACACTTAACTGCAGACAGGTATGAGGAACTAGAATACCATGAATATGGTGTTTCATAGTTCTTCATCAACAGGTTTACTCAACAACAAAAATAAAGAAACTCCAATGACTAACCTCAACAAGAGGAGGATCACCACTTTCAGAAACAGTAGAATCTGATAGCAGCCTAATCTTCATTAAATCATATATGTACAATAGGTAGTGTGTATCTTCTCGAGCATATCTGACACACAAAATGATCAAATTTAGTACTATGTTACAATTGAGCTTTAAGTGATAACAGAAAAAAATGAGAAGTAATACTTAAGAAGGTATAATGTCAAAGAGCAGAGAAACAATAAAAACCAAAGTACATATACAAAATGCACAAAAATGTGAGATCCAGATATCAAAATACTATAGGCAAAAGAAGCAACGGCTAAAAGCAAGATCAAGATATTGGAGCACATATTCGATGTAATTTTTGCACTTCCAGACCATAACGAGCACTCAATGAGTTATCTATTGAGCTGTGTCAAACTGCAATTGTGAGCTGTGTCAAACTATTTTGCAGTTATTAAGGACCAGACTTATTTTAGATATTAACATTTAAGACAATTTCTCCAAGAAAAAATTTAAATGTTAACATGCAAATTGTGCCTGTACAACATAAATATAGATTAGTAGATGAATCCATACTGAAACATGTTTTTTACCATGCGTGATTTAAGCCAGTTTTCACCTCCATTAATATTTTGTTTGAATCATGATACTATGCTAAGCAACTCTGTAATAGTAATGACGGACCACATCATTTGTCCATATATGATAAATTATAAATGCATCCAAAATTTTCAGAAAAGTATATGTTGGCCATCCACGACTAACTGTGCTGCATAAAACACATCGTTGAACAACAAATTTATGAAATGGAAATTTATAGCATGTTCCCTCTTCTGATAAGGAAAATTAGTACTTTTGTAGCTATATATGTACGTTGAATACTGCACGGAAATAAACAAAAGTGAAACTTAAGACATATGGTTATAACTATTGGCAAAGATTTGTTTATAGTTTATAGTGCTCCTGCTCTAGTTACAAACTGAACCAGACAAACTGAGAAGCACCTAGGTTTGAGTGCACCATATAATAGTTTATGAAGTTTGAGAATGACATTGATACACTTGAACTGTGATATACAGTGCCTCAAAAGTGCATTCATAGTTGCATAATTAAATGACTTTGTTGAGGCATTAAGCCATCAAGAAACGGGCAGAGGATTCTGATAGAATTGGCAATATTTTCAGAATGGAAATCAGTTCAAAGGAAAATTTTTGAAACTTCAGTTCAGTGGCATAGAAGTTAATTCTTCAAGTTAGTAGTATAGGATCCAATGTGAACTTTTTTATCAAAGAAATGGGAAAAAATGAAGAGCTAATCTTGATTAAGGGGAAAAACAAGATTCGGAATAAAAATAAACAACTTTTGGAACAAAATTACCAAGAAAACATATCAGTATACACATACTTGATCATTTCTTGAGGAAGTGGGCGCAGTCTCCATTCTGCATTTTGATACCTGCAAAGACCAGGATGATCAATTACAAAGGATCATCCAAAAACACTCCCCCTGGTTCTACGGAAAGAGTATTAAAGTGGGACCAGGTGATTATGGGCAGATACAGGGGAACTATCAAATATTTGATACATGCTTACTCCTTATTAGCTTTCACTGCACAGAAATGATGCAGTAAGTACTCCAAACTGTTCCTCTCCAACTTCAATACCCTTGAGGCCTGTGGAAGAAAATTTACCATCAACTCAACACCATGGTTTCAGCCAAAAAAAAGTCTGAAACGATATCACAGTAGACTAAATAAAGCAACAGAGCTTATAGAATTTATAAGAGAGCATATCAAAGAACTTTGGACTTGAGCAATAGCTGTACTTAAGTAAGCAATTAACAGGGTACTCTAGAGCAAGCAATTGCTGCACTAAAGGGGAAAAAAATGCAGGTCAGGCACGTTTCAAATTCTATAATGATGATAATTAGCATGTTGTCAGATGATATGATTAAGGAATTAGAAGATCAGTACATTTAGACCATAGAATCATACGTTCTACAAAACATTGAAAATAAATAAGAATTGCACATGAGTTAGTGATAGTAGCAGTGACAGACTTGAAAGCAGAACTCTCGTACTGTTTGAATATATGTTGTTCTTTATCATGTTAAACAGCAACCGCGCCTTTAATTGTATATCAGTCTAATCAACTGCAGTAAAAAACAATGACAGCTAGCCAAGTGGGTTTATATTTCAATATCATTCCTAGATACTACTGTATTTTCCACACAACTAAAAGCAACAAAGTAGCGCCACAACACAGGTTACAATTACAGGAGAATTGAGTATTACTAAAATAAGCATTGAACTTGAATGGACTGCCCAGATATTCTTTTTACAATACACAACTTGTAGATAAAAAAAGAATCTATTGAATAATAGTATTATTCAGTAAAGAAATAATTTTAAAAGGCATCATAAACCAACCTGTCCAGTATCAAACATGTTGCAGACATATATGCCAAAGTCGCGTTGAAGCCACAGAATATCACGGTCTGCTCCATGCATTACCTGTTCAGTTCAATTCAATACAGTTTAACTTTATATTAGTAAAAAATTATGCAGAACTCACTTTGGTATTAGTTTGTTGAACTTAGTCTAGAAGAACAAGGCCCAAGTTAACTCAAATCTCACCTTTTTCTTGGTTGGGTCTTTGAAAACTTCCCTCAGATATGGACCGACATGAATGCGAAGTTTAAGCGTATCAATAACGAAATCCTCAGTTCTAGTAGATATTTGCATTAGGCATGTCAGTCCTTGGAATGATCGATATTGATTGTGTTCCAAGTCAACCTACATAAGAGGTACAATATAATTCCGGCAAAATCATAAAAGATTTAAATATTAAAACACATTGCTTATTGACATGACAGCATACTGTACTGGTTCATGTTCCGTAAAGAAAACATGCAGCTACAGTGAAATATGTTTATTATGTAGAAGAAAAAATAGTACAAGTTGAATTAGGGCAACAGAAATCAAAAAATTAACATGCAAACTTGTATGATTTGGATTTCTACTAAAATTATAATAAGCATTCTCAACGGCATCAATTAGGTTACTTTCATCCCCATCTCCCCATAAAACTAAAACTACAGCCAATCAATAACACACCATCCAAATCATGTGGCTAACAAGCTATACCAATGCTTGGCTTAATATTCTAGCTTCATAGCTTACTATTGTGGTAAAAAAAAAAAAAAAAAAACACACAACCACACAACCAATCTTTAAGTAGATGATGGATGTACATGAAAAATTATATACAGGGTGCTAAGGTTGAAGCATATGTTATTATAAGCCAATTAGCTAAAAGAACAAGTTCAAAACAAACAAAAACTCCAGATACTGACTGCAGTAGTGTCTAGATGCACAATTGTTTTAAAAATAATAACAAAACAAGTCCAAGTAAGGACCTAGAAGGGCCATGGACAATAATTCCTGCACCCTGTTACAAGATGCTATTCTTTTCAGAAGAGTTTGTCTGACATTGACTACTATTTCACTCTTCTTTCAACTTTGAATTGAATAGATGCTTCTCCATACACTGACTAGGTGAAGAAACAGAACACTAACCCGTTACAGTAATTTCCAATAGGTATAGTTCATAATTCATCTAAGCATCTGATCTAAGGCTTTTCTCTATAACTAACCCTTGAATTATGGTCAACATGTCAAACAAATTTTAAAAAAATATAATAATCATTTATGGAATTTTACCGCAAATTCATCCACACATTTCAACTTGGCAGCTAACTGCTTCAAAGCTTTGACATCTTCTACAAATGTGAATGGTGTAGACATCAGCGATTCAGGTTTTTTTGGTGAAATGTTGCTGGTATTTTTATCAACAAAGTCCATGAATGAATAGTTCTCCTGCGTTCATGAAAAGGATTATCAATTATCAGCATATAAAATTTCACTAAAATGGATTACACACAATAAGAAAACAGTAGTGAAATTGCAACCAGACAACGATGGACATCTATGACAAGTTGCAAAAAAAGGAAACAAATTACTGATAGGTGTGGCCAAAATAGTTTGACATTTAAACTGGAACTAAGACCCGTTTGGCTATCTTATCTTGGAGCAGAGAGGCTAAAATTGATTATCTTGAAGCAGTGGGACTAAGCAGGTTTAAATATATTATCTGGAAGCAGAGGGGCTAAAATTGACTTCCTACTTGAGAAAGGGATTATTAGGACTGTGCACTGCCAGTTACTGAATTATAACTAGCTCACATATCTAGCAAACAAACTATTTTTCTTTACAACTGCACTAAACAGAGGAGCAGAAATGTAAAATATAGGAGCATATAATCTCATCTTCCAAAGCCATCAGAAACCATTTAACATATATGTGGATATGTTAGAACCATCATAGGAACCAGAACCATCATAGGAAAACCTAATTGGCCGTTAACAAAACATCTGCCTAGTCACATAACATTTGGAAGAACTAGAACCATCATAGGAAAACCTAATTGGCCGTTAACAAAGATAGTACCAAAAAAAACTAGAACTTGTTCTACACCGAGATACCAATTGAAAAGTTCAAATCAATTGAAGCATACATGCACTCATCCCTATCATCATGTATAACTGTTGATAACACATTGCACTGACCAGAGGATGAATAACCCGCGTCCCGTCCTCGCTTCTCTGCAACCAGACATGGTCAAAGGGCTGATTTACATTGTTCACGATGATCTTATACTCGTCCTGCGGGCGGGGGATTGAAGGTATATGGAATGGAATCTTGGGTTTGGTCTTAGCAGCCACCTGGAGGAGCCCAGCGCCTTCAGCTCTCTTGTTCTTCCTGCTCTGCACCACCTGAAACCCAGCCCCCGCCTCCCTAGCAGTCTTGAATTCATCCAGAGAAGCGTCGAGCTGCTCCAAAACGTCGTCGTTTATGTTCACCAGCCAATCATAGCCGTCGAAATCGTCAATCACCACACCGGAGGGGTAGTCCTGGCCCTTCCCCCACAGCTGCGATGAAACCCCGATCCTCTCGAGAAGGGTTTTCGATTTATCGTCGATTTCCTGGACGGGGTGCTTGAACTCGGGGAAATTCTTGTAAAAGTGGAAATCCTTGTCGTACGGGATTCCCCGGGAAGAGCCCGAGAGCTTGGCCAGAGAAGATGTTAGAGGGCTGTTTGTGGTTATCTGGCTCAAAAAGGTGGCCTCTTGCGAGTACTCGCCGCCGCTGCCATCAGGAGGGTCGATTTCCATGGAGCTTAATCGATGAACAAATTCTTTTTGATGAATAAATTAAGGGGGATACAGAGCATTGGAGGGCTATATTATTGTCTCATAGAGGTTTAGGGTTTTAGAGTAAACAGTAAAAGTGGTTATTCTAGGGAAGCTCCATTTTTTCTGTAAGAAAAAAAAGAGGGGGTGGAGAGGCAGAGACAACAGTACTGCTGTTTTCAGTGCTGAGCAATTTAATGACAAACGCCATCAAAGTCGGATGACGCGTGTTAATTGTTGTAATTTTTCATGGAAATTATTTTTTATTATTACTGACTAGACAGATACATTAAAGATTTAGGCCATGTTATTCTTTAGATCAGTTCAGATTAGTTCAATTCAATTCAGTTCAATCCAGTTCAGTAGAGTGAAAATGTAATTTGATAAAATTCTAGTTAATTCAGTCGTGCTGATTCTTTTTTTTAATACATTAATTTTCATTTCAGTTCAGTTCAGTTCAGTTCAATTTAATCTAATTCAATTCGATTCAGCAAAAAATAAGTTCTAACAAATAGGACCATTTACTTATCTTTTAATTTGACATTTCTATAAAAAATTAATACCAAATTTTTTCTAATAAAAGTTTTAAGTTATTAAAAATAGATAATACTCGTCCATTACATGATGATACATGTCAATTAGCATATAGAAATACTATATGGTTGAAATCATCATGACATATGTAGTTAAAATTATTAACAGTAATAAAATTTTCCACGAAATTAAATTTGTTAGATATCTAATGCAAAAATTATTGCAAATTAATTTAAGTTTGTTAGACATTCAATCCCCAAATATATTGTACTTTTCTTTTTGGTCTGTACCAATTAAAAAAAATCATTTCATTATTTCCTCTTTTTTGAAAAAAGAAAACAACTACAAAAAAGCATAGCTACACTTAGGCCCTGTTTACCAGAGCTTATCTGTAGATCAGTTCAGTTCAGTTCAGTTCAGTTCAATTCAGTTCAGTTCAATTCAGTTCAATTCAGTTCAGTTCAGTTCAGTTCAGTTCAGTTCAGTTCAGTTCAATGAAAATGCAATTTGATGAAATTCAGGTTAATTCAGTCATGCTGATTCCATTTTTCAATACATCAATTTTCACTTCAGTTCAGTTCAATTCAGTTCAGTTCAGTTCAATTCAGTTCAGTTCAGTACAGTACATCAGGAAATAAGCTCTAGTAAACAGGGCCTTAATAAGTTCTTACAAACAACAATAAGAGTAAGGGTGTGTTTGATAAACACAATAAGCACTGAAACTTATGTTTTAAGTACTTATTCAAAAGTTTACGTGTTTAATAACGTAAAAAAAGTCATTTGAACGTAATAAGTGGGTCTGAAGTTCATGTGTAAATTGTATGCTATAAATAAGTGATTTATTTTTACTTATTACTTAAGTCTGAACGTTATTTATAAGTAGGAGTGTATTTGGAAAATATTATACGCAAAGTTCATAGTTCATTACCGTAAAAAAAAGTTAGGATCACATAATACATAATTAGATTTGTTAGGATAAGAATATAGTAATTTTAAATTTCAAAGAGTTATTTTTCAAAATAATTATATAATCACATTTTAAGGATCATTTTTAATTTTACGTGATTCGTGTTTTAAAGGATAACTAATGTCTTGTTTGGAGATCAGCGTTTAGCGGTTAGCTGTTAGCGGATTTCATTAGCTGTCCTGTTAGTGGTTAGCGAATTATATTAGCTGTTTTGACAAGCGGTTTGTATTTGGGTGTTTGGCAAATAACAATGACCTGATAACTGTTTTGTTACGTTAAAAGATTGAAATAGACATTAGTATAATTTATTTATAATTTCTTTTATGTAGTGTTATGTAGTGGGTGTTATTTGTTTTGAAGTATTGACATATGTATTCACGCATGATTTGATTTGATGAATTGCGCAAACATGATTAATTATATTAGTGAAAATTAGTTTAGTAATTTGATTACAAAAGGAAAATTTTGTGAGGATAAGAATAAAAATGATATTATAAACGCTGCTCTTTCTAGCGTTTTAAAAACGAGAAGTTTCACCAAAACAGCTAATTAGAAAAAAGGTTTTCACCAAACACTAAAAAAACTGATTGACCAGTCAACTGTCCATATTTAACTCCAAAAGCTAAACACTCTTCAAAACTTTCGTCACCAAACGGAGCCTAAATGTATTATTTCATAAATTTTTAAGTTGATGATGAGAAATAAACTTCTACATATAAATTAATTTAATAAATAATTTGTTTTATTAATTTCTACAATGTTTTAATTTAATTATAACGGACGCTCAAATACAAATACTTTGGGATTTGGATTGAATTCTACATTTTATTAAGGTTAAAAATGAAGTATAAAAATAATTTTAAAGCAAATATAATAATTTAGTTTAATTAAAACAATACTTTTATCGTTGTTATTGTATTTTCTTTTAATTGTGACCAATTAACTTTAACTTTTTATTAACATTTCCGAATATAGTTTTTATTTAAGGTTTATCAAATCATTATACATATTCAATATTCAACACTTATTTAAATTATATAATTACATATATTCAGTATTAAGCACCTATTTAAATTTTACATATATCATCATTCAACACTTATTCACCATTCAACACTTATTTAAATTTTATCAAACACTTACACATTTTTAGCATTCATCACTTATTTAATTCAGACTTTAGAAATCAGACATAAGTCTTCAGACTTAAGTTGTATCAAACACAACCTTAAGTGATATTTCATTTATACCCCTCAAAACATCGCTTATACAATACAAACTACACTCTCCTAAGGTATGAGTTAAGGTCAAGAAGTTTTGAGTGAGACAGAAGTTATATTATCATTGCTTAAGTACACCGTGGAGTCCGACTAGTATGCAATAAGTTATATTGTATGAATCAATATTAGTCAATAAAATACACTCATGTCCTTATATGTCATTTTACTATATATATTAGATAAGCAGCTATTAGTTATTATCTAATTTCACAAAACACTTTTGTATAGAGCATCTCCAACCCTGACTTCTCGTTAGAAAAAGTCAATTTACACGTCAGATTAACAGACTTTTTAAGGAAAAAACTTCTCTAATGCTAAAGTCACTTATTACTCTCAATTTGATGTGGCCAATTTTTCTTGTGACACTGTCAAATTGGACTTCTCTTTTTAGAGGGTCAAACTGCAACTCTCTCTTGTCTACTCATCCAAATAATTGGGCACCACTTCTGAGAAAATTGGGGCGCCAATTTATCCGGAAAAAACCCCAAGTTTCTTTTATCTATAGAGGAAGCTGCAAAACCATGGACAAATTTGCTAATTAATTTTCTTGCTACTTTTCGCCTTTCCCGGGTATGATATCATATTCCTCTGCTCAGTTAAACTTGCATAACTTTGTATTTTCATTCATTGATTCAGATTCAATCGATTATGGGTAATTTGTTGATCAATTGTAGTTTTTTTTATTCTGTTCCGTTTTTCCCTTTACGGTTTTTTGTGGCTGCTAGATTGACGACCTAGCATATGATGGATTAATTGTTGAATATGAAATTGGCATGGTGGCTTTAGATTATTTTTATTTTTATTTTTTTGATTGGGCACACTGCCCTTTACAAAGACCGAATCGGTACAAGCATCATACTCTATGCTAATATATTCCTACTCTAGGATAGTCTACTGATGCCGTATGTCGAGTGGTCTAGGTCCCCACTTGGTTTTGAGTGGGTTTGATGACCCCACTTACACCTGCTGATGCAGCTCGGTACGCTAGTTGATGCAGCTCCCGTCACTCAGTTGAGCACGCCTCTTGTAGATTGGATGTGATGGAGACTTAAAAGACTATGAGAGAAATCCCATCCAGCCTAAATTGTGTCTTTATGGATTACTCGGTCTTAGGTGATGCTACGTAGTTCTTCTCTTTGTGGCTGTATACAATATAGACACTGTTTTTTGGACAGTGGATGGAACGTGATAAAAAGTATAGGTTCTTTGTTATTAGCTTGGGAATGATTTCAAAAATTGGGCTTTATATTCATGATATGGAGCTTATCAATGCAATTTTATTTTTTTCCTTTTGTTATGTCCTTCGTCCATATAAAGGTTTAGATGGAATATGAAGATTTTGATCCGTTTTTGCAGCCAAACTTCAATGCATATCCTGATGCACCTCATTCTTTAAACTCATCTCAAGTCCATAGCCAAACTCATGAGACCAATCAAGCTCTCTTGATGATTTCAAGGCTAATTAGTTCAGAAGAAATTTGGTCCAGTGCCTTCACATGGCCCTGTGTGGTTCAGGTTTTAGTTTTGGGTTCTGGTTTTGGTTTTTGGTGCAAAACCAAGTTTTGACAAGGTTTTGACTTTTCATTTTAAATTGTATTTTTCTTATTTTTTCATTTTTTGTATAAAATTAGGACAAATATATTGTACACTAAATATATTTTATAAAATAAGATAAAAAGTAATTTTTTATTAATAAGTTATATAATAAAATAGTAAGTTTTTTTATAAATTATTATATTACATAGGTAATAAACATATGATTAATTGATAGTTGATCATTTTATTCTAAAAATATTATGAACATTATAAATCCGCTAAAATTATATATTTTATAATTAAAATTTATCTTTTCTAACATGAAAAAATAAATTTGTAAAAATCGTGTTTTGACCCAAATTTGACCATTTAAAATAACATTACAAATAGTTTAGTAACTACACATGACTTGATTTTTTCTTTTGTATTTAGTCGAGTTTAAATTGTATACCCTGAATAGTTGGGTCAAAATTTATAATCTCATTCTAATTTTAAAATAATAAAATTTAGTCAAATTAGAATTGTGTTTTTTTTTTTTTTCAAAAATTAACATCTGACCCTTCTTAATCAAAAATTTAAATACCACTCATCTAGAGAATAAGTCTTGGGTTGGGTTTATACTTTTTACTCAAAAATTGACGATATTTTAATATTATATTAAACTTAAAGCTATGCATTATTTGAATGATTTGAGTCAAATTAAAATTGTTGACCCCATCCAAAATTAAAATTAAAATTAAAATTTTAGTGCAAACAGTGTAAAATGAGGTTGGGTCAAAAAAATTCCAAATTTTTTATTTGATCATAAATTCATAACCCAACCTGATATAAAATGCTTTATAAAATATTATCTGGCCCGGTCTAATATACTAAATTTTTTATTTAATAAAATATTATGAATGACTAAGTAAAATCAAATGGCATGTCAAATTTTCAATCCAAACTAAAATAATAAAAAATATATATAATAATAGTTAATTCAAAACCCAAAACCCAAACCTTCCAACCACACAAGGTTTTACCCAAAACTGATTTTGATCAAAACCAATTCTAAAACCAGGTTTTGCTCAAAACCCAAAAATCAAAACCAAAACTCAAAACTAAGTGAACCACACATAGCTTTTCTGTCTTCTTGTGCACTTGGATTTTTATTTGATAAAAAAAAGTCTGATTGCTTATATATATATACTATTTTTCAGTGATAACATGCATACACTAAGATTTAATTCTGATTTCTGATTTTTTCTGACAAATTGTATGTAGATAAGGAATGCTCGACTTGTTTATCAAGGTGGTAACAATAACAAGCTATTCAAGCATCTGGAATGTTGGGAGATTTGTAGAAAAAAAATGTGAAGTGGTGCAACAAACAACTAACGACTCAGGGTTCATCTAAGAAAAAGCGGACGAGTGTTCTTGATACCTCTGATGATCATTACACCACACCAAATCAAACCCAAGCCGATCTAAGTCTGGTTCGTGGTTCCTCGTCCTTGCCTCTAGTTGTTGATGTTGATCCAATTTCTGTTGAGGATCAATTAAAAGAGGATGAAGGAGTTACTCGTCCGAGTAATGGGCGAAAGGCTGTTAAAGATCAGGAAAATGCAGAAAATGTTGTGGCTAATGCAAATTCATCTTTAGAAAAACAACTGGAATTGGCTCCTGCGGATCACGAGGTGAGGAAAGAAAGAGAGAAAAGAGACTACGAGCTGCGTGAGAAAATATTTAATGTAGAGATTGTCAAGGAGAAGAATAAAAAAAAAGATGTTGAGACTGAACTCAAGATGAGAAATCAAAAAAACAAATAAGCTGAAACTGAAGTCAAGATGAGAAACCAAAAAATGCTGGAGAGAGCAAGTAAGCGAGAAGAAGAAGAGCCCATTATAGACAAAGATCTCTCCAATGTTTCTCCATATGTGCGTCAAAATTATGAAGCAATGCAAGCCCAGATTTTTATGGAATGGAAGAAAGGCGACCGTTCTGGAGAAGAGATATCTGATAGCAATGATTGAAGCTCATTCCAATGCCTTGTGATTTATTTTTATTTGAGTTCTGTTGTTACACTGATATTTTGTTGATTCTGGATGCCTATGTTTTTAAAACTTGTCTTTTGTTATTCCAGCAAAGAAACCAGAAACGTTTTTTTGTCAGAAGGAGAGCTCGTTTTGGCCTTTTCTCATATCTCACTGATTATGCACTGAATAATGTTTACTCGTTTTGGCCTGTACCATGCAAACTTTCAATACTTTTGTTAGTCATTCTCATCCTTTTAATGTTTATTTTTACCTCTTAGTTGAAAATAATGGCTGTGGTATACTATT
This sequence comes from Cruciata laevipes, assembly GCA_963678965.1. Lineage (NCBI taxonomy): Eukaryota > Viridiplantae > Streptophyta > Magnoliopsida > Gentianales > Rubiaceae > Cruciata > Cruciata laevipes. The sequence goes on along the minus strand of OY787632.1, from coordinate 13,406,277 downwards.
TCATGCAAAAACCAAAGTCAACGACAAGAATAAGTTGCTGACTGCCTCTTAAATATGCAGTGCACTAGTCTTTTATCATATATAGGCCAGGTGCTGCAATTGATATCTGGTGCTGGAGTGTGCTGGAAGGTGCTAGAGGGTGCTGGAGGGTGTTGGAGAGTGTTGGAATTATATTAAAATTGTATAATTAATTATCATGTACATAATTATGTACCGTGATTAATAAAATAATGTCAATGTTACATTTTGAAGTACATTTACTAATTTTTTTTATTAGTAGAACATAAGTTTAATTAGTCATAAGCGTATCATAAAATAATATCCAATAAAATAACTATAACAAAACATGAATAAATTATATGTATACTCCATCTATATATTATTAATATTAATTTTATAATTTTAAAAAATTTATATTAATTCTACAATTTTACTTTAAAAACATGTAATTTTATCCCACAAAAAAAAGTTGGAATGTCTTGGCCCTGTGTTCTTTTGATAAAATCTTCACATATATTCATGTGGGATGGGAAGGAAGTGCCCACGACACAATAGTGTGGAGAGATGCATTGGGTAACCCAGAATTCCGTTTTCCTCATCCTCCAGAAGGTAAATGTACACCAACTTACCTAACAACTAATAATGTATAATGTATTTACGTATTAGTCAATTTGTGTAGGAAAATATTATTTGGTAGATTCGGGATATCCAAACACCATTGGATACTTGGCTCCATATAGTGATGGAGTAAGCCGAAGGCATCTACCGCAATTTAGAAATGCACCATCTCAAGGTATGAAAGAATATTTTAACAAACGACATTCTTCTTTAAGAATGAAAGTAGAAGGAGGTTTCGGTCAGTTGAAGAGTACTTGGAAAATCTTAAAAAGAATGCTCTAAACTAACATTGATTCCCAAAAAGAAATAATTGTTGCATGTTTCACACTTCATTACTTCATTCCAATACAACAACTAGACATTCCTGTGTTAGATCATCCTGAGGGTGAAGGAAGTAGTGATTCAGGTTTGTACGATGATGATCGAAAAGCTGCTATGAACGAAGTGCGTGAGAGTATTGCCTTACAAATTTGACATTCAGGAGGTGATGATTTAGAAGGTTGTGATGTTGGCGAAGATGAATCATTAGATGATAGCGATTAGTAGTATATGTAATTTGTAATATTATTGGAAGTACTAATATGTTTGCAACAGTTGTAAAATATTTATTTATAAATTTGGTTCACCAGTATGAAATCGTTATTTATATATATTTGAAAAATGATTAATAATTATGAAACTATATATTTGAAGAATGATTAATTCGTACAAAACATATTGAAACTAATTCTAAAGAAAAATCATTCATTTTTTTAACTAAAACAATTCATGTCTGTGAATAGTGACAAGTGTTGGAGGGTGCTGGAGGTGTTGGAAATAAGTTTAACTGGACAGGGCCATATATGATTTTTAAGTTGCAGTTGCTAAATGGCCTCTGGTATCTTTTCTTTTTAAATGGCCACATACTGCACTGTTGTTGAGGTCATAGTTTGTTTTCTCTATCAGCATGTACATGATGGTACCATGCTTATTGCATATGCTTTTGTTGATTTCTTCAATCTCTTTGCCAGATTGCAGTGATAGAGACAAAATTTCATTTACTGAGTAATTGGTGTGAATCTGGATAGCATAGGGGAAAAAATGCAGCAGCAACATTGGTAGTTAACTAATACTCTCGAGAATAATAATATGGAAAATTCAGCAGCAACAAAAGATTAAAAAATGCAGCAGCAACATTGGTAGTTAACTGATACAATCGAGAAAAATAATATGGAAACTTGCAACCGTACAATATATTTGGGAATTTTTTTGCAGATCTCATGAGATGTTGAAGGTTGTTCAACTCCAAGGGTTTAACGAAATTCCACGTAAGATATAGAAATGGATCGAATTTAATTCAAATAAAAGTACATGTCACTTTGAAAACTACGATTGGAGATGGAAAAAAAAGGTTTTCAGTTAAAACACTTTGATTACATCGTACTGAAGTTCCAATTAAAACACGCCACATGGTACTAGTGACTTTCTAAAGAGAAGCCATGGTTGGAGTCACAAGGGTGTTCAAAATCGGGTACCCGCATGTGCGGGTAGCTTAAAATGCGGCCCGTAACCCGACCCGGAAGAATAGGGTACCCGGAAGTGCGGGTACCCGAAATATCATGTGGCGTGTTTAAACACATGTTTCAAAACCGGGTACCCGGAAGAGAAGCACTTTGTAAACACATGTTTCTTCACAACCGTTCTAACTTCAACTTCATCTTTAAATTTAACTTTCAAATTCTTTCTTTCCTCTTCCTCATCTTTTAGCTTTTTAACAGAGTGCTTCTCTTTATCTTCAACCTTATCTCTCAAAGGAATAATTTCTTCCACGACCTCATCTTCAACAACGTCTTTATCTCTCAAAGAAACAATTTCTTCTTTCCCATCGTCACTAAACTCAACTTGTTCCTTGTCTCTCAAAGGAACATAAGTTTCTTCCTTCACTTCAACTTTTTCCTTGTCTCTAAAAGGAACAATCTCATTCATAACATCATTCTTGCAAACTTCGACTTTGATCTTTACATCTTCAAACATCTCCTCCAGAGAAATCAAATCTTCAATCAAACTCTCAATCTCCTCCAGTATTACTCCTTCATCCCCATCTTCCTTGTGAGATTCAGATTCTTCAACAAGGAAATTTTCTTCCAACTTTTCTTCAATCTCATCAAGTTCAGCTTCCTGTGGTTTCTCCCCCACACCAACAATAACATTTTCTTGCTCTTCCAGCACTATATTTTCCTTTTCTTCAATCTTGCATTCATTTGCATCTTCTTCTTTTACATCTCCCTTCTTTGGAGTTTCTTAGGGAACCTCAATACCCATATCTTCATGTATCTTTTCCAAGATATCAAAATCTACTATCACCTCATCATCACCTTCTTCTTTTTCCGGTTCAGGTTCTTCAAAGATAAAATCTTCATCTTTCCACATGATCCATCACAGTTTCTAGTTCCAAAATATCATCATCTTCGATCTTGAAAACTTTTTCATCTCCCTCTTTTTGAGTTTCTTCATCTTCTGCACAATGTGCTTTTTCCACAATTTCTTTATCTTCAGCAGACATATATTCTTCGAAATGCCGGCTCCCCGTGTCAGTTTCAACGATACAAAGAAAACTAGACTGTTTATTAAGTTCTTGACAACACAATAAACCGCACAAATCTTCCAATTTCATTGTTTCAAGATCTCTTGTCGCCATTACCATCATTACAAGATGTTCAAACATCTGAGGTAACGAAACAAGCAGTCTTTCCACAAACATCTTCTCTTTCGGATAATATCCATTAGATATCACCTCTGACTTAATCACTGCAATTCTTTTGATATAATCATGCACTGATTCATGTGTACTCATCTCACACATCTTCAATTCTCTCTCTAGACTCAAAACTTTTCTCTGTTTTTCCTCTGAAAGACCATACATCACATCCAAATTACTCCATGCTTGTCTAGCACTTTTAACATGGTTAAGATGTGTATGGACAATTGACTCTTCTACATTATAATGAATCTGTGATAAAGCCAAACGATCACCACAAAGCTCTTCACTATCTGCATCATCTGCCAATTCTTTTTCAACATTTTTATCTAATTGAAACGCTCCAAGAATATTCCACATACAAAATTTTCAAATCTCGTAATTCTCTCTCCCAGCCAATTTCCGAATGCAAGAACAATAATAATCCATCTCCCTTCTCTTCTCCATATCCATTGATTAACAATTTTTTTTAATGTTTTTAACTGCTGTATGAAATTTCTCCACCGGCCACCACGTGTACAAACAGCTTGTTCGCATCGTCTTCAAATCTCAGAACTTACTTCTTCGATTTCCCGGAATCTTCTCTTCCGGCTTCTCAAACTCAGATTCTCCCGGACCTCTTCTCGGACTCTTCACACACCTGAACCTTTTCCTAGGTTCTTGTCTCGGACCTTTTAACATGCTCTTGATACCACTTGTAGAAATATGAAAATTAACGTGAATAATTATATTTCAGTAAACACGCAGCGGAACAATCAAATATCAATATATTAATCTTTAGTTGTATTGGAGGCAATTACAAACCCGACGTCGCAAACCGACTCGTAGTCAAAGGGGTACCGCCGACCCGCCTTTTACAATATATTAATATTTTTTAGGGATTTCATCCTAACAAATCGACTTAATTAACCCACGTATTATGTTTTAAATAAACAAAACTTGAGAAATTTGTTTCAAACATGAAATATGAGTGTAAGAAAAAATGTGTAAAAGAAAAATACTAAGTGTATAAAACCACGCATAACATTTTCACAAAAAGATTTGTATTCACTAGAATAATTCAATTGAAATATCTATTTGCACGGAAAAAATCAAAAAAATTATAATTTGAGTTAAACGTTTATTTGAAAAGAGTAAATATTAAATATTATATATGTACTAGACTATCCATGGAAAATGAATCGTAAGACATTTAAATTTAATTACTCTCGATATTGCCTACAAATTATGTATAATCTTAAGTATTTATTATATTTGATGAAATAAGCAAGACACTTGTATTGAGTTGAGAAGTTCAAGAGGGTAAATTTATTTTCCATGCCCAAAATTACAAATATAAATGATATTTAACATTAATATTTAATAAATAAATATATATAATACCGGGTTTCCGGGTACCTGAAAAAATATTTGTGTAACCCGGACCCGGACCCGGAAAAGTGTATAATACTCGGGCCGGGTACCCGACCCAGAAAAATAAAAAGTTACCTGATTATTTTATGCCGGGTCGATGGGTCAACGTGTCAGGTAGTGCATGCCTGTTATTTTTGAGCACATCTCTAGTTGGAGATGCTCTAATCATCTAGTCAAATCATCTAATAGATTAATGCTAATCCCCAAACCCCTTTTTATTCCGGGTCGGGTACAGTCAGGGAAGAGATGCAAAGTGAACTGTAGAAAGAGACCAAAAACAGCAAGGGTGGAAAGCCGAGACTGCCCTGACGACCATTTTAGCAACTCTAGCTCTATTCTTCTTTCTTTTTTGAAAAAAATCTTTCTATTCCCTTTAGCAATCACGGGAGATCGGCGACAATCATCCGGCGAATAATTACAAATCGACGGCGACAATCTTCCGGCGACCAATCGGAATAGCTCCGGTATGTTGATTGATCTTTCCCAGGTGTTCAGATTGTGCATTTTATTTTTTCACTACTTTTGTGTTCAATAGGTATGATGCAATGGTGGAACATCTGTTTTCTTGCATCATGTCTAGTTTTTATACTTTCACGTTGTTTTGTTTTTTCGATGGAGGGTTTAGAATTGGCAAACTTTTATTGGGATTTATATGATTGCGGTTTCGAACTTCTTGTGGTGGTGGTTATCAGAATGGTTTTAATAGTTTGTGAGCGTTTTAAAGCATCATTATGGAGTGTTCTGTTTTAAAGTAGATTTTTGTTGTTGTAGGATTTCATATGTTTTTGGGATCAAAAGGATAACAAGGCTCTGCTGGTTTTGAAACAGGAGAGAACGAACCAAATATATTTTCTGGTTTCTTATGTAACCAAAAAATCCAACCTAAATGTTGAATATGCACTGTCATTTGTATGGCAAACGAACATAGGTTTTTTTACCTTTGTGATCGTTACCTAGAAAGATCTAGGTTTTAATGGTAACTCCCTGCATATTAATCCTATGCAAGTTTAGTTCAATGTATTAAAAGCTGTGTCTTTTTATTAAAGATTATAATATAGTTTTATCTCGAGTAGAACAATTATTTTTATTTGCAAGCTCTTAAAGTTTTACAAATGCACCACAACTTGGTTTCCAGGTAAGAAGCTCGACAACATGTCTGGTCAAAACCAGCGCCTGAATGTTGTTCCTACTGTCACTGTGCTTGGAGTTATGAAAGCTCGGCTTGTAGGTGCAACAAGAGGGCATGCCCTGCTTAAGAAGAAAAGTGATGCTTTGACCGTGCAGTTTCGGCAGATTCTGAAGAACATTGTGTCTACTAAGGAATCAATGGGTGAAATATTGAAGGGATCCTTCTTTAGCATGACCGAAGCCAAATATGCTGCTGGTGATAGCATCAAGCATGTTGTTCTTGAAAATGTCCAGAGTGCATCTGTTAGAGTTAGGTCTCACCAAAACAACGTTGCTGGTGTGAAACTTCCTGTATTTAAGCATTATACTGAGGGGGAGACCAAAAATGACCTGACTGGCTTAGGAAGGGGTGGACAGCAAGTGCAGGCTTGTCGTGGTGCATATGTCAAGGCTATTGAGGTGCTGGTTGAACTTGCATCACTCCAGACTTCATTCTTGACTCTCGATGAAGCGATCAAGACGACAAACCGTAGGGTCAATGCACTGGAGAATGTCGTGAAGCCACGTATAGAGAACACCATAACTTACATCAAGGGCGAACTGGATGAATTGGAAAGAGAGGATTTCTTCAGGCTGAAGAAGATTCAAGGTTTCAAGAAAAAGGAGATTGAGAAACAGATGGCAGCTTCCAAGTTATTTGCTAAGGAACAAGCCGCTGAGGAATATGCTTTGCAGAGAGGTGTTTCATTTAATGCAGCCGGCAACATTTTATCCCAAGCTTCACAGAATGATGAGGACATCATATTCTGATGATGAGGCTCCTTCAGTTCTCGCAATTATATTGGTATGGGCCTTTGTTTGCTGTGTTCTTTGTGCTAGTGAATATCTACTATTACTTTTCAATTATCTAGACTTTGTAATTTGAATAAGAGCTCTACAATGTCTGTATTTCATCAATTTTCAGAATTGGCCAGTTGTTGGTATGCTCCGTAAACAAGAGTAAAGGGCTTGGTATGCCTAAAATTATTCATTGTTTATGAATTTGTTCATATTTTTTATCACTATGAATTTGTTCTTATTTTTTATCACTATGAATTTGTTCTGTTCCAATCATTTGTAATGGATGTGCAAGGAAGATGCTTTTCAGTTTTCACCATTTAGCTAGAGAGTGCGCTGGTAATTTTATTTCTTCCTCATTACTAGTACTTTGTATGGGGCATCTGAGTAATCAAAATCTGAATTTCTTGAAGAGTGGCTTTAAACTTATTGCTGTTAGCCTATACCAGATTGAACTGAATAAATTATGTGGCACCAGGTGTATGGAACAAATTCCAGACCACATTGATATGGCAACATGTATGAAAACTGTCATGACAATGTTTCAACAATTAGAAAGACCAACTTCAACTTGCCGCACTCGTGAACTAATGTTTTGTAGATTTACAAAGAATGTTGGAAACTGAGAAGAATCAAATCTAAATTGAATGTTTGCATCTGATTCAAACCTACAAAACAAATATAAGGGCAAGTTTGTAGACTGCAGAAGTGCACTTCAAAACCTGGAAAAATACTGTGTTTTCTTGGCTATAACTTTTATGGCATCTTAGCTGACTCAAATGTTGCGTAAATCTAACTCTGGCTCTAATCAGTTCCCCAGAGCCTACTTATTTCAAGAACAAGGCCTCACAGAAGGCATCAACTTTATCTTAAGCGGGGATGCTCTTGTGTCCTGAACTTTTCTGGCATGGACATTATGGTGGCACATCTGAAATCTAAATTAAATTGACAATGGTCATAGCTAGAGCCTAGAGGTAGAGCTTGAGCTATAGCTAGAGCCAGATGCAAAAAGATCCTTCTTCCAAGAGTCGCGTGCCATCATCCCACCACAAGGCTGAACATGTTGAGTAGTTGCTTTGTCCTTCAATCTTCATCTTTAGGGTCAATGTTGAGAAGCACCATATTGTGAAGTGATCGAGCATCATCAACATTCAGGAGCTGAGCTAGTATACTATCGAGTAGCTCTTCTTTCGTATTGAGGAGCTGGGCTATTGCACGCTTCCGTGACTCTTCATCTCTATTGTACTTTTGGTGCATGCGAATTTGTACCAGCCTTTGGTCTGTCTTATGATCTATGAGAATGAAGGCATGTTGAAGGTGATATGGGTGAATTATCTCTGTAGAAAATTCTGCACAGTATTTGTGGAATTGAAAATCTACATCATTTTGACAGGTATACACTAAACCGGTTCTCAGTTCATCAAGGCAAAGTGGGCAGCATTTCTCCTGTCAGCAGTATGAACTCTAAGTTTCAAAGAGTGTAAGTGGTTCTTGACTCAGTTTCAATAATAGATAGACATATTATTCTGATGCTCTTGACTCCTTTTCCTCCATCACACATAGTACCATATCTTTATCTGCTCCTCAAATAATAATTAATATCTTTTCCTCCTCCATTACTATGTCTAGGTTGTTTTCTTCAGATTTCAATCTATCATCACTTTTTTCTTCTTCTATACTTCGGAATAAACTTGCTTGCCACACATAACAAAGGACACTAGAAGTAGTAATTTTGACTCCAATCATCAGAAAACATACTGGCACAAGAATGCAACATTATCTTCAGACCATTCATTTCATAAAATTAAGAATCTGTCAAGGTCATCTCCACAGCCAAACCACCAGGAAAAAAAAAATCCTGCTAGCTTTAGGATATACTACTTTGACAAAGGACTCTATAAAAAACAATGTATATATATGAGAAACTATTTACTGTAATATCTATAAATTTGACTGATCAAAATTCAGATTCATAAATACTGAGCTAGGTCTGCTTCTTTCTGCAAATCCCAGATAACAACTTTTCCATCCAGTCCTGACGATTAAAAATGGCCAATTAGTCTCAATAGTTTATACATCATAAGACGTGCCAGTATAAGGACTTGAGTTATGTAGACTTTAAGTCTGACAAACCTGAAGTGCTGAATCGAGTGACTGTTGAAACCCCTAATTTTTTCTTTGGAACTTCCGATTTATTCAGAGGCACAATACAGCTATAATGAAGATAGACAGTGGAAGTTATGGGCCACAGTATGCAACTGCAATATACCAATAAATAAAAAGTTGAACAGGAAAGAATAATACTTACTTGATGCAGTTCTCATGAACACCGCCACGAAGTTTTGCGGGTTGAACAGTATCGTTGGTAGCCCCACTTTTGGATTGGCCGTAAAATTTTCCAAATGCTTCAGAAAACTGAAGATAAAAGAGGTCCAAAATCACCAATGATCCATGATTTATTTTTTGAAGTTCGCATTTTCCACTTCTCATATGCAGTCATGAGTGTTTGATTACCATTCTAGGTTGAGAACTCGAGAAATAACACTTGGCATGACAGGCTAACCAGTAAATAACACAAAAGGTAAAACAATTTTAAGTCAAGGTGATAGCCTAGTGGAAACACGTGAACAACTGGGCATTGTAATATGCTACCCTTTAGGCATTATCTTTCTGAAAACTTCAAAATATGAAGAGGGTTTTTTAGACAGCAGACTTTTGTCTTCCATCTATATGCCTGCATCAATATTTTAGCAACGTTTACATTCCAAAGATAAAATAAAATAACTAACCTGCAAGCTAGATGTTGCATTTGAAGCTGCAGTTTTCCCTTCATACAGGAACCTCAAAAAACACCTAAAGATATCATGTCAAAGAAAGCAAAATCATGAACAATATTTGACACACAAGTTGAACATATAGAATTATACAACTTTCTAACCTAGTAAGTCAGGGTTTCATTTGATCAGCATAACTATCTAAAACTGGAACTCTATCATCCTCTTCATACTTCATTTACTATATGGATGAAAAACTCAATCACCTACACTACATACAAAGAATCCATCTAGTAAAAGGATCACATGAAGAGTTGAGTCTGAGTGAAATATTAGTATATTTACATAAGGATCACCTTCAATACAATATCAGATTGTGCATAAATTTTCTGACTAATAACTGGTTATAAAATATTTAAAGGAGTCACATTCATGGGATTCCAACCTTCCAAAAACCAAACCAAAACAAAAACAGAAAACCAAACAGATTCAGCATTCGTTAACAGAAGGTCAATCTCCACATCATAGGGACCTGGGACCCAGTTTGGACACAACAAATGGGAGACAATGCAAACAATTCAATTAGAGTGATGTAAAAACCACCAGAAGAATCCACAACACATCTGGAAACTTTAAATATACAAGCAATCTTACCACAGTCCTCTTTCATCTGATACAAAAACCATAGGATTGCAATCATAGCCTACACCAATAACCACTCTTTCAGATATATATAAAACCTGAAAAGACCACAAGGTAAAACAAACCCGCCTTCAGTACTGAAGCAATAGGTAAATTAAAAGGCATAAATGTAATCCAAGAAAATTGCTTGACCCACATCACGAAGAGGCAAATCACGGAATGTAACAGTTTGAGCTACTGGAGAGGGGCCAACTTCATCGACAAAGTATATCGTTGAGTTATGACCTGATAATCAACACCAATAATATGAATAAATATGCAAAATTCTTAGTGTATGAACAAAAGCAATTTTCTATAAAAGGTTCATATACTCAGAATCTTCTGAGTATTGCTGATGTTCACAAATCAAAGCTGCACAGAAGCTCAGAGGAGATGCTAAAAGATGGAGCATGTATGAAGAAAGAATGTCATTCCACCGGTTTTGAAATACGTGCCCATTCTATAAGTGTTTACTAGGCCTTGATACCCGCTACCCAGCACTTGCAAGTGTGTCTATAATACATTTATTAGCAGAATCTTAAACATCCAACAATACCTAAGTAAAGCTTATGATGAAAAAAGTGCAAGCTTTTGTTTTAACAACCCAGCATCCATTGAAAAAATACTATATAAATAAAATAACAGAAGCACACTCACCCACATAAGCTAAGGTACTGCCGCTGGGGGACCATTTGACACCAAATGCCCAGCAAAGTGAGAGATCAAGTTGAAATATTTGCTGCCCATAAATTTAACAGTTAGGGGGTTAGTCTTCAATTTTGCAAGCTCTTATTTTGGGAAGAAAATCTGAAAGAAATTCAGACCTCTCCAAATTTAGATTCTGATGCTGAACCTGAACTTTCCCTGTCAAAAATAACTAAATGAAATGTTGTGATGTTCCCTCATATGAATGAAAAATGTAAAATGGTTCTAAGTACATTTACACAAACAGATCTGGAGTACAAGAAACATACTTCGTATCAACACCTTTGATGAAAGTTGAAAATACACGACACTTTCCATTGGTAGACGTCGTTGCAAGGAGAATCTACATAAAGGAGAAAAGAAAACTGAAGAAATCAAAACTAATTAAAAAAGAAAAAAATTATACAGATAAGTTCAGCAAAATCGCATTTCTATGCCACATAAGATAAGATTCAATCACTCCTTTTTATGAGAAGATGGTTGTAAAATTACCACTATAAATTAGGTATGGCAACTCAGACGGTGAGTGGTGTTATGTTTAAGGGTATCATAATCGGAAGCCTAATGTTTCCAAGGTATTTAGTATACTTTCTAGGAATCAAAGACCAAAATGAACTGCAAATTATGAGGGAATTTTCAAACCCACCTTCCCCCTGGGTTTGATTATGTTTATGGTCCAATATCATAAGTCATAACCTCTGATTCCAATTCCATAATTGTACCAAACAACCACTACGAATTTACTAGTCTCTAGCCTTACACATTTTAGGGAATCAGGGGTTTCATATAGCAGATAACTAGTTATCCGAGATTTTCTTCAGTGGCCTGAAATCTGGAGGATTACCATAAGCTTTCCTGCCTCTATAGGCTTTCCTCACCTCAGAAGCTATTTTATATTAAGAAGTGCATAATTTTTTCTGATATCCTGAAGGGTACAAGGAATTTCCTCCAGAGAAAATTTTCTATTTCTTTGGGAAAAGAAAGAATATTGGGTGAGAAAGTTAGATCACTTTGTCATCCAGTTGAGCTAATTTATTGTTGGATGTGGAAGTTAGCTTCTTTTCCAGTTGATCTAAGCAACCAGTTATTGTGCAATAGAGATAATCTTTTCAAAAGGATTTTGGAAAAAACAGAAACCATACAAGTGATACAACTCTTTTATTTCGTAACAAGTCCTGAACAAATCACTTCATATATCTTGATAAGCTTGACATATATTTTCCCAAGGACAACTCAAGATGTTTTCACCTAATGTGCTGTAATCTCGAAAGGCCTCTACTGGTGGGTGTGGTCTCAGTCCAATCTCCAACATAACTGATAATTTTCCAAGCATTAAGAGTTTCCCTACAGAATGCTATATAGGCTTCTAAGAACACGAGTGTCATTAAAGGACAAGGAAATAACTAGAGTTAAGGGAAACGTATATTTCAGTGTAGTCAGAACCACCTCTAACAATATTATGTACTAGGAGTACTTCTGTTGGCCAACAAAAAAAGAGGAAGGATGTCTATTTCATGATTCCTGCTAAATTGTGAATGAAATTGTGGAAATAGCAGTTTCAAAACAGGGATTAGATTAAAATTACGGACACATAAGCTTAAGGATTGACAGTATACTGACATTATTGGGATGCCAAGCAACATTTGTGACGGAAGAATCATGCTTTTTCCTAAGAAGCTTGCTGACCCACCTGGAAAGAACAGCAAAAGGGAAATAAAGTAACACAAACAAATCACTAAAGGTGCATAAACAACTATATAGAAAAATTAGGGGAAAGAAAGTATTTCATGCTTCTTAGCAAAAAGGCATAAGTATTTAGCATCCATTTTAAACACATGTGTGAAATGAACCTACGACAGTTTTAACATGCATATAGGTGGCTTAAATATCCAATTTGTCTAATGTGATGAACTCCTGTTATGTCTTAGATATGAGATAGTGTCCAATTGAAAAACAACTGGGCCCAAGTCCATGCAATGGCAGTCAATATTAAAAGGTAACTTAAATTCCAAACATTACACTGATAACCAGAGATAAAACTAGCATCTGGTATGCTATCAAGATCTTGAAAATGTTTGTCATCTTACCAAAAATATACAAATATAAACCAATAATAAGCTAAGGCTTACCAGTTATTCTCCTGCTCAAAGTAGCATATGCAAACAGTTTTCGCACCGCTTCCAACAGCAAACTTATTCTCTGAAAGGAAAATCAACCATCCCAGGCGATGCAACATACTCAGCTTTTATAAAACCACGAAATCACAAATAGTTATAATATGACTATACTGTCTCTTAAAACATTTATAAAAAGTCAACAGACATATAGGTACATCATACTGATTTTAGGGGTCAGTTCTCATAGGTCCTACAAAACAACCCATTACCATACCTTAAGCCATGTAATTACAAGCTGTAGAACTCTCAGAATATCAGATGTTTCTCACCAGATGTATGTTTTAGCATGTAATGTTAGATATTAGGCACTATATGACATTGTTGTATCAATCCGGACCCAAGTACAACACAAAATGAATAAATTAGGCACGAAAGAGGCTAAAGAAGCAGGAAAAGGAGTAAAACAAGAAATGGCAAAAAGAAAGTGAAGCACTTATCTAAATGCAGTTACCTTTTGGACTCCACTGTACACAAAGAGCAGCACGATTTAACCTAAGAATGACAAGAGTGGGAACCCATTCCGTTCCTTCTTGATTCCATACGTACCTACAAGAAATTTTCAAATGGGTGAAAAGAGTATGTATAAAAAAGGGAGTGAGCAGGTCAAAGAGGGTAAAAACTGGAAAGGAAGTGGATAAATTGAAAAGGAACAGAAGAACGAAAGTTAAGTAAGCCCAATTTATACTTATGCACAAGATATTTTACAAACATATTGACTTAATTAGAAACTCACGAGTTCCGATCATGAGATGCAGTTACTATTTTGTTAGACTTTGAGCCCCAATCAATTCCAGAAACAATCTGGTCATGCTGCATGTGTGGGATGGTACAAACATCAGCAATCAATTAATGAATCAACATCAAAAAACAAATTTTGAGCATCGTAGTAACCAATTTAAAGTACAGATTACAAGTTGAATGCAGCAGGATAAATGTCATGAAGGTACATGAGCAGTAAAAATATATGACCAGTGGCTAATCCAACCACGACCAGATTATGAAACTGTACAGATGGACTCATAAAGATGACATGCTGAGTGACTGTGGAAGAATATGCACCAGACACAACTATAAAACAACCTACAGTAAAAACACAAAAAGCAAGTATGTTGAAGTCATGAAGCAGATAGCATAGAAAGATATACAGTTCCCGTCATCGTGGAACAACATAAAGACTGAAGTGCAAAACTATTTATGACCAACAAAAACAAAACAATAACTCAGATAAAACAATTTTAGTCATACAATTAAAAGAGAGAAAGGTGGCAGGACCTTGTGTCTTCTTAGGTTACCTTGTGAAGGACGTGTATCTTCTCCCAATTTCCCTCTTCTGAATGTTTGTATATATGAACTTCATTATTGTTAGGACAAACCGCAACCACTACAAAAAGAAAGTATACATCAGATGACCTCAGATCTTACTAATCTCAAACAAAACATGTCAAATCTCTCCACAAAACCCACCTTAAATATCAAAAAATCTATTTGAAGATTACAAAATCATCATAAAGAAAAAAAGAATCATCACAAAATCCAAAAGGAAAGAAGGAATTACTGGAACGGTCGGGGCTCCAAGCATGAGTAGTGACGCATTCAGCAAATTTATGTACAGAAACAACAGCCATTGTTCCCCTGTCTTCAAATTTGATCTTTGCAGATGTATACAGTTCCACGATCAAATCTATACTTGGTTTCTTTGCTCATTCGTATCTCCCTAATGGTTGTCCGTAAAATGTTACTTTTGTTTCTAGGCAATTTATTACATACACCAGGGGTAACCCAGACCCTTTTAAGTAAATAAATTAAGTATTGAATATAATAATTCCAAAATAAACAGCACGTACGTAACCACGTTTGGAGAATATCGTAACTGTAAATTAAATCCTGATAATAAACAGCAGCAGAAAATCCATATCTTCCAGTTTGTTGCGATAATCATAAACTTATTTTTCATTCCTTTCTTATGCAAATTATTAACGATGACATCGCAAAAATAATCCATGCGAACCTATCCCATTCAACGGAGGAGAAGGTATTATTTTATGTTGCCATACATTTAATACATATTTAACCTTATTTTAATACCATAACAACTTAATCATTTAATACCATAAATCGAGATACACATTCAGTGTTTATGGGTTGCACACACCCGTTTAAATAGTTGCCGCCGTTGAAATCTGGGAGCTTCCGTTTGGGGTTTGGGAGATGGATTTTACCCTCAATATCTATGAATTGCACATTTATAATCAATAGGTTGACAATCAGTATATACAAAATGCACATCCATTACATACAAAATCGAGATGCACATTCAGTGTTTATGGGTTGCACACACCCGTTTATCTAACATGCACATTCACAGTTCCACAACATTAAACTGTAAATACTATCTCAGTATAAATTTTTCATATTATATTCCACAATTCCAAATGCATGTTTATTCCTGTATTCCACAACATTAAACTGTAAATACTATCTCAGTATAAATTTTTCATATTATATTCCACAATTCCAAATGCATGTTTATAGGTTGCACGCTCAGTATATATAAATGCACATCCATCGTGTCTATAGGTTGCACACTCAATATATATAAAATGCAACTACATTGTCCATACGTTTTACCCTCAATATCTATAAATTGCACATTTATAGTCAATTGGTTGCACAATCAGTATATACAAAATGCACATCCATTACATAGAGGTTGCACACTCAATTTAATAAAATGCACCTCTATGAGTGGCCATATAGGAAAATGAAAATATATTTAGTTAGTCCGTTAAACTTCCAATGACATTATGAAACATTTTCGGTGAAATCCTTGTCTTTTAAATTAGGAAATTCATTTCTGTCTGTCCTCTTTTTTCCATCGCCATTCACTTTCACCACTGAACTATGTTTTCTTTTCTTTGATCCTTCTCCAACTTCCATCCTACTAGGAGAAATCATCCAGTTTAGTCTCCTATCTTCTTCTCCCATGACCTTCTTCATCTTCAACTTTAATTTTTGATTCCTACAAAATAATCAATAATCAAAATTAATTAGGAAGGCTAGCCTGGTCCAAATTGCACAAA
Source organism: Cruciata laevipes (assembly GCA_963678965.1). NCBI lineage: Eukaryota > Viridiplantae > Streptophyta > Magnoliopsida > Gentianales > Rubiaceae > Cruciata > Cruciata laevipes. Next base: position 13,390,127 of record OY787632.1, on the reverse strand, counting down.
CCAAATTACATCCATTATATCCCAACAACATATATAGCTTATGTCAAACAATAATTTAACACCATTCCACAGAGTATCATATTATCCGGTTGCACAATACTCTAATCCACCATGCACATACACTAACACATAAATGCACATACAACAACACATAAATGCACAATTACTATCACAATAGTCAAATAAAATTTTACCATTACTTATCATGTTATCCAAAATGCACAATACCATATTCCACCATGCACTTATATCAACACATAAATGCACAATGCACATTCAATGTCTATGGGTTGCACGCGCCCTTTACCAAAAATACACTCCAATATATTATAAAATGCACAACTATAGGATGCACATTCACTGTCTATGAGTTGCACACGCCCTTTACCTAAAATATACCTCCAATATATTATAAATGCACATTCACTGTGTATAGGTTGCACACACCTTTTACCTAACATACACCTCCAATATATTTTAAAATCCAAAAGGTAGCTGCCTTTCCGGATTCTGTGCCCAATCCTATCCACCAATTTGAATTGGACGGCTGTGATGCATTTGGCCTGCTGCCGCCGTTTATACTTCTTAAAAAGGGGAGAATTCATTGTACACTTTTATCACTCTCCATCCTTCAATAACTGCTCCTTCAAATCTACAAAAAGCTTGCTCCAGATTCTGCTTCTCTCCATCGGCCAAGTAATTTCTTTACCTTTTCTTCTACATTATTTCTTTTGCGTTCTATTAATCTGAACCTAGCTAGGCTGTGTTATTGTATTATGGTGGTTTTGAATCTTGATTGTTTGATTAATTTCTGGGGATAATAGTTCTGATACAAAGATGAGTGATTCTGAAACTTCAAATGATTTTTCCCGGGGTTCTGCTGAACTTTCTCTTGATACCGGTGTCCCCCCGCTAAGAAAATTAAAGACGCTAAGAAAATTAAAGACGCTAGCCTTATGCATGGCCGATCTCTGGCCTATTTCCGGCGTCGGCATCCCTGTTTGGAGAAGGTTGATATGTATTCTCCTTTGCCCATCGAAACTATTAAGAATCCTGCCCCTGAATTCTTTGCTGTATATTGCGATTGGTTTAAAAGGGGTGTGTCGCTGCCAATCTCTCCGTGGATGATGGAGATTTGCAAAGGTTTTAACATAGCCCTTGCCCAATTTCACCCTAAGAGTATTATGGTGATGCTGGCTTTTTACGACGTCTGTTCGACCATTGGGGTTACATTTTCCTTTCAGCTATTCCGGTCTGTGTTTCAGTTACAGACTCTCCTTGGTGACAGTGATCGGTTCACTGTGTACAGCTACCTTACCGAGCTCACGTTCGTGAAGGAGTATCCTGCCCATTTTGTTGGGTGGCGGAATGAGTATGTTTTTATCCGTCGGAGGACTGGGGTGGATGAGGATATGCCTTGTTGGTCGACCCTTTTATCTGTAGACCGGACTGTTGACAAGAAAGATCGATTGACTCGCGAACAACCTTTGTATCAGCAGCTGCTCCTGCATACTCATAAGCCCAGAGAAAAGATGAGGAAAACCACCTCGAAAGGTTGATGGGATATCATTCTGTTCTTGCTCATGTGGTTCCTTGATTAGAATCTATGTCTCTGTTTCTTAGTAGCGTTTTGTTTTCTTTCCATTTGTATTTTTTTTCCTTGGTTCCTTTGTTTTAGGTATGGACATGACTGATTTCCCTGTCGATTTTCCGGAGTTCGCTGTGAAGAAGGTTGACGAGCCCCTAGTTGTGCAACCGACCCCTCGAAAGACTCAGAAAAAAGGTGCTTCTTCTGATGTTCGTAGTGAGGGAGCGAGTGATGATATCTCCCGCGAAGGTGATCCTCTTGCTGCTAAGGATCGTTCGAAATGTGGCTCCAATACCACTGATGGTAACATTGCCTCTAGGAAGAGAAAAACTCCTTCGAGTACTGCTGTGACTGTGCCTTCCGAGGCATCACTTGCAACTCTTCGAAGCTACCCGGCGCCCAAAATACTAAATGCGGTGAGTGGCTTTCGGTTATTTGTTTGCGAGCACTTTTGGGTTTTGTCTTATATTGGTTGTTACTTATTATTTGTTGTATAGGTATCCGAACATCTTCGATATGCCGCGGATTATATCAGTACCTTAGGTACTTCTGTTGCCACTCAAGAGGCTGTGAGCAAGCTGGAGGAAGAGAACCTGAGTCTGAAGGCCCGGCTGGAAGCCTCTCAGGATCGTGAACGGGCACTGGCCGATGAACTTAACTTCCATAAGACGGAGGGTGCTCTGAATCCTTCGTATCTCGGGGAGTTTGTTGATGTGTTGTTCATGACGAAGGGTTATGCTGATCATATCCGTGCTGGATACGGGGCTGTGAAAAAGGTGGGTATGGTTGAGTACATGAAGCACCTGAAAGTGAAGTTTCCAGACCCCGCGCTTCTTGAGTATCTGGACGATGCCACCCTTGCAGCCATGATTTCTGATGCTAAAGCTAAGGTTTCGACCGCCTTTGAGAGTAGTATTCGTAAGGGTGGTCATTCGTTCGCTCTTCTTGATCACTGCAAAAACTTGACTAAGCCTATGAGTATCTGCGAGCTCCAATAGTGTGTTGTGGATCGGCTTTATGGCGAGGAGAAAGTCGTGGTGGACGGTAATCCGCTGGTCGTGAATAGCACTACCCCATCTACTGGTGCAACTGCTACTTCATTGAATGAGAGATCGTTGGTCATTCCTAATGACGCCTCTAGCGGTCGGCAGGAGGTCGAGGCTAAGGCGGAAGCTGTTACTACTAACGTTAACGTGGAAGGGATGAGGGTTGAATGGCACAAGATGTGTTCGCAGCAAAGTGATATTATTCACCACAATCGTGTACAGATTGGCACCCTCGTCACTCAAGGGCAAGAGTTTAAGCGAGCGTACCTTGATGAGAATCGTCGAGCTGATAAGCAAGTCGAGACCATATCTAACTTGAAAGGCGTCGAGCAGCATTTGAAGGAAAGGATTAGTGATCTCAATGGTCACATAAATGAGTTTCAGCAGAAGTATACCGAGCAGTGTACGATAGCGGAAACTGTTGCTCGAAAGCATCAAGAAGCTTTAGAGCGGTCTGCACAGCTGGAAGATAATTTGCACGCTTTACAGAATAGATATGAAGCGCTGAGAGCTGGGTCTTCGAGCAATGTGGCTACTGCTCCTGTTCGTCGTGAATTGATCGTGAGAGAAGGGTCCTATTTCCATCGTCTCGATGATAAAGTTATTGAACTTGTCTTCGAGATGGAGGAAGCGATTGATAATATCGGCCCAACGGGGCTTTGGGCCAGGAAAGGGGCCCATGGCCCGGGATCAAGAAAGGAGTGCCTTTCCGGGGAAAGGCACGTCCGGAAAAGAAGAACGGCAGATGGAGACAAGGAGAAGTGGTCCTGAACCTTATCCAAAGGAGGCAACCTCAACTATAAATAGTGGTCTCAAACAGTGAACAAGGTATGTGACTTATATCTCTCAACTTTATATTGAGAGCACCTTCCGTACGTTTTCCTTCTCCGCTATCCCCATCTCATCATCGCGCCGGAGCTTCTTCCCCGGGACGCCTCCCGGGGATTGTTTTGCAGGATTGAAGCGGGCTGATCGAGGAGGAGACTCGGATAGCCTCTACACCGGGGAGACGGACGGATTTTGGCAGCATCAATTGGCACGCCCAGTGGGACCTTTCCACCTTCGCATGATGGAGTCGCCAAGGAGAGGGCGCGGGCGCCCGAAGAAGAATGTGGCACCTTCAGGGGGTGGTTCTCTTCCACCCCCGGAAGATGATGTGACCTTGAGGCAGTTGCAAGAGGAGGCTAGACACCAGCGGGAGCTAGGGGTACCGCAAGATGGCCACGTGGAAACTGCCTCTGACGAAGCCGACTCGGAAAGAGAGTACCAGGAGGAGCAGGGACCGGGGCCCGCCGGGGAAGGTAGTCCCCGGGCCCAGGAGCCTGAAGCCCGGGAGGAGGGGAAATCCTTAGCCGAGGCGGAAGAATTGGCGGCGCTGGAGTTCATGAGAGCCAACAAGGAGTTGTACCGCCAGTGGGTACTCTCTACCCGGGAAAGTCATAGGCGGAGGGAACCTGGGGGGAACCCGGCAGGCCCTCTACGGGGGTACCAAAGAGAGGTTATTGACCTGGACGGAATCGTTCAGCCGCCAAGGATACAGGGGCGGGTGAACTCTTCCACCGTCCCGCCTTCTTTCCCTCCGAGTTTCGGGGTCGGAGGGGGAGTGGCTATGGGACAACCGTCGAATTTGGTTCCACACGCTCCACCCTATTACCCGCGTTCCAGCTGGGGGCGGGACAAATTGGGTATAACCTGCCAGTCATGCCGGCGGAGTCGCTGGGTTATCAGGTCCCTGGAACTCAGGGGAACCCGATCCAGTATTCCATGCCCATGCATGGATCAATGGGGATGAACTACGGTTACTATCGGGAGGACGATAAGACGCGGGTCTATCAGGTGGCGCAGCAGGACCCCAACTCTTTGGAGGCTCGACTAGACAAATTGGTGGGAAGAAACGGAGCTAAACCTACCTCCCCTTGGGTTCCTCGGGTGCTTGCGTACCCATGGCCGCCGGGCCTCCGGACCCCGGAGGGAATCCCAACGTACAATGGAGAGACAGACCCGGAAGAGTTTGTTAGGACGTACCAGAACCTAATGGTGTCAAGGGACTTCCCGGAGGAATTAAGATGCAAGTTGGTGGGCTGTTACCTAAGAGGAAACTGTCTTTCGTGGTTCGATTCCTTGCCCCGAGAAAGCCTCAGAGATTATTACGATTTCTCTAAGGCTTTACTGTTCAGATACGCCGGGTTAAAGAAGGAAGAAAAGCAGCTGACTGAGCTTCTGGCCACCCGGCAGAAGGCTGCGGAAGGGTCAATGGAATACTATCGAAGGTACATGAACGACAACATGAAAGTCGTCGACAGGCAGCAGCAGGAGAAGGCGGTGATTAGTGGGTTTATAAATGGCCTGAGGGATATGGCGTTGTTCCAAAAGTTGATGGAAAACATCCCGGAAACTTTTCACAACCTGCAGATGGCGGTGCAACTGTACTGTGCGGTTAACGATGCCACGTGGAAGAGAAAAGAAGAATCCGGGGGATTCCTCCCGGATAAGATGGAAAGGAGGATGACGGTTGACCCAAGTAGAAGGGACCCTGCTCCCGCGCTGGTAAGCCGGACAAGAGCAGACAGTTTCACCCCGCTCAGTAAATCCCGAACGGAGATCCATGCCATCCACAAGGATTTGTTCCCGGATCCGCTGCCTATCCAAGGGAACCCGTCTAGGGAAAACGCGGACAAATGGTGCGCCTATCACAAGTCTTATGGACATTCGACAGAGGGGTGTAGGATGCTAAGGAACGAGATAGAAAAATTGATAGAGCGGGGACAGCTGAGAGATTGTGTGGCAATGGAAGCTAAGAAGGAGAATCCCTGGGACCAGCCTCAAGAGCAGCCCCGGAGGAGGTGGAGGCCTAACCCGGGGAGAGGAAATGGGAGAAATCAGGGCAACCAAGGCAACAGGGCTCCGGGGAGGCCTGCCATAGCTGCCGCACCAGTTCAAGCAGTGGAGCCTGCCCCGGCACCTAACAGGATGATCAACGTGATAAGTGGGGAAATCGGAGAAGCATGCCAGTCAGTATCCGCCATCCGGGCTCGAACGCGATATGTTCCCCCGGGAGAGATTCAGGGAAAAAGATTTCGCCCCGAGGAGGCTCTCACTTTCTCTGAAGCGGATGCAGTCCCGCCTCAGATACCCCATTCTGACCCAATGGTGGTGACATCGGAGATTGAAGGTTTCTTGATCAAGAGGGTGTTCGTAGATGACGGGAGCAGTGTGGAGATCATGTTCGCCTCCTGCTTCGATCAATTGGGAATTGGGAGACAGAACTTGAAACCCCCTTCATCTCCCTTGTCAGGATTCACTGGCAAACCTGAAGTCCCTCTAGGAGTTATTCCCCTCGCAGTATGTATGGTGGATGAGAAAGATCGGAGCAAGAGGGTCTCAGTGATGTGCAACTTTGCAGTTATTGATGCACCATCACCATATAACGTAATCATAGGAAGACCGTGGTTAACCCAAGCCCGGGCAGCAAGTTGTCCGTATCTGCTGATGATGAAGTTCCCCACTGCGCAAGGTGTGGCGGTAGTGCGGGGAAGTCAAGCAGTAGCAAGAAGTTGCATGATGACGGCGGTCCGGGACGCAAAGAAAGCAGTAGGGGCGGTACATGGAGAAGTTCCCCGGCAAGAACTGGAGGAAATGCAGGTGGCGGACAAAGGGACGGTCACAGTGGGAAAAGACCTCCCGGACGAAGTAAAAGGCGCACTAAAGGAACTTTTGGCCAGGTATCAGGGAATATTCTCGTGGAGCCCGGAGGACATGGTGGGGGTATTGCCAGAGTTAGGGGTACACAAGCTGAACATAAGCCCGGCAACAAAACCCATCAGGCAGAAGAAAAGACCTGTAGCCCCGGAAAGAGCGGAATTTATAAAGAATGAAGTAAAGAAATTGGAAAAGGCCGGGGTGGTCGAGGAAATCATCTACCCGGAATGGATAGCTAACCCGGTCTTAGTAAAGAAGCACGATGGAAGCTGGCGCATGTGTATCGACTTCACAGATTTGAACAAATGTTGCCCCAAAGACTGTTATCCTCTCCCAAATTTGGACCGGTTGGCAGAGGCTATAGCGGGGTACTCGGTGCTGGCCTTCTTCGATGCACATAAAGGGTATCACCAAGTGTAGATGGATGAGGCGGATAAAGCGAAAACATCCTTCATCACCGATTTCGGAACCTTCTGCTACAAGAAAATGCCCTTTGGACTGAAGAACGCGGGGGCTACGTATCAGAGAATGGTGGACAAACTCTTCAAGGACCAAGTGGGAAGAAACATGGAGGTGTATGTTGACGATATGGTGGTCAAAAGCAGGGCTTACGGAGCTTTCCTGAATGACCTGGAGGAGATGTTTGAAAAGCTAGAACGGAGTAATCTAAAGCTGAACCCCTCCAAAAGTACCATTGGAGTGGGGGCGGGGAAGTTCTTGGGTTTCATGGTGTCAAGTCGGGGCATCGATGTTAACCCAGAGAAGGTAGAGGCCATAGCCAAGATGACCTCCCCCAGGTCGGTGAAAGAAGTACAGCGGTTGACAGGGTCTCTCGCGGCTCTCAGTCGATTCCTATCAAAGGGGGCAGATAGGCAGTTGCCTTTCTTCAACATTCTCAAGAAGGCCAAGGCGTTTGAGTGGTCCGGAGAATGTGAGAAGGCGTTCCAAAATCTGAAAGAGCACCTTCAACAATTGCCAACTTTAAAAAAGCCACTCCCAGGGGAGGAGCTTTTTCTGTACATAGCAGCATCCCGGGAAGCGGTAAGTGCCGTGCTAATCAAAGAAGAGGAGGGGAAGCAACACCCAATCTATTTTGTTAGCCGGGCACTTCGGGGGGCAGAAACCCGGTACACTGACTTGGAACAGTTGGTCCTGGCACTGGTGCATGCTTCAAGAAGGCTTAAACCCTACTTCCAGGGCCATCCCATAGTGGTCCTTACCAATTACCCGCTAAGACAAGTCATGTTCAAGCCGGAGGCATCAGGGAGAATGATGAAATGGGCTATAGAGCTGGGAGAGTACGAAATCCGGTATGAGCCAAGAAGGGCTATCAAGGGCCAGGCCCTAGCGGACTTCCTGTTGGAATCAGAAGCAAGGATAAATGAGGAACAGGAGACGCCTAACACTCCGGAGAATATGACTAAGGCTGAGACAGACCCGACCTGGAAGTTATATGTGGACGGATCGGCACACTCTGGGGGCAGCGGAGCGGGAGTACTGTTAGTCAGCCCGGAAGGAAAGGAGTATCCCTACGCGATCCAGTTCACTTTCAAAACAACCAACAATGAAGCTGAGTATGAAGCTTTAATCGCGGGATTAAGGTTGGCAAAGGAGATGGAAATCAAAACTCTCACGGCACACAGTGATTCCCAGATTGTAGTGCAGCAGGTAAAGGGAGAATATGAAGCCCGGGAAAGGAGTCTGCAGAAGTACTTGGAAGTGGTGAAGCCTCTGATAGCCGGGTTTAAAACCTTCGACTTGGTTCAAGTCCCCCGGGAGAAGAACAGTAAAGCAGATGTTTTGAGCAAGTTGGCTTCCTCAGAATTGAAACCTGAGCCCGACCAAAAGTTGTACTTGGAGGTACTAGGAAGAATGAGCTACCAGGAGGATGATCAAGTAATGCTGGTGACTGAGGAAGAATCCTGGATCACGCCCATGCGGGCATACCTAGAAGAAGGAACCACCCCGGAGGATAAGGCTCAGGCCCGGAAGCTAAGAGTTAAGGCGCCTAAGTATGCAATCCAGGGAGGGGAGCTGTACAAAAGAGGGTATCTCCAGCCTTTGCTAAAGTGTATAGAAAGGTCGGAGGGCCGACACCTCATCCGGGAGGTGCACGAGGGATCTAATGGAAGCCACCAAGGGGCTCGCACCTTGGCCAAAAAGATCTTAAGACTGGGGTATTACTGGCCGACATTATTCAAAGATGCGGAAGAACATGTACAGAAGTGCTTGGCATGCCAGACATTTGCCCCGCTAATCCATGTTCCCCGGGAGGAGTTAATCGGAGTCATAGGGGCATGGCCGTTCAGTAGGTGGGGAATCGACTTGGTGGGACCATTCCCGGATGCCCCGGGAGGAGCCAAGTACCTGATTGTGGCAATCGATTACTTCAGCAAATGGGTGGAGGCCGAACCGCTTACCAACATACGGGGACTAACCTGTGTTAAGTTTTGTTGGAAGAACATCATTTGTCGATTCGGTATCCCGAAGATTATAGTCACCGACAATGGGGCGCAGTTCGAGAATGATCCTTTCAAATCATGGTGTGTCAAGTATGGTATTGAGTAGAGGTTGACGTCTGTATACCACCCTCAGGCGAATGGGCAAGTGGAAGTTACCAACCGTACCATCATCAAAGGATTGAAAACTCGCTTGGAAGGCGCGCGGGGAAATTGGATTTGGGAGCTACCCAGTGTTCTTTGGGCCCACCGGACTACAGAAAGCTCAGCTACCGGGGAGTCTCCATATGGTTTGGTGTACGGGTCGGAGGCAGTGATACCCGCGGAGATCGGGATCCCGAGCCCCCGGACTCAATACCAGCGCCCGGAAGAAGAAGATGATGGACGGCGCCTTGACTTGGACCTCCTGGAAGAGAAGCGAGAGAATGCGGCACTTCAGGAAGCCAAGGTGAAGGAGCGAGTAAAGAGGTATTATGACAGAAGGGTACGGAAAGAAGCTTTCATCCCAGGAGACTGGGTAATGAGGAGGAACGACAAGAGCCGCCAAGCCCCGGAGGGTAAACTTGCACCCAACTGGGAAAGCCCATACAAGGTGAAGGAAGCATACCCGGGAGGGAGTTATGTGCTGGAGGACAAGCAGGGGAAGGAGATCCCCAGAAGATGGAATGTAGCTAATTTAAGAAGGTTTTACGGGAAGTAGAGTACCCCGCATCATACCCTAGCTACTAAGGCATGGATATGCCAGGCATGGATATGCCAGGCATGGATATGCCAGGCATGGATATGCCAGGCCCGGAAGCATGAACATGCCCGGAGAAATAACCCGACGTTTGGCCTCGTCCCGGGTTTAGAAAGGAAGATTTGTAAAAAGGGACCCATGGGTAGCTCCCATTTGGGTGCCCCGCTAGAGTGGACCCGGAGCTTGGATAAAGCCCGGGGATCCGAGAATGTAAGGGTTACAAAGAAGAGTGAATGAAAAGGGTTTTTTCGAAAAAGAAAAAAAGAAAACAATTTTATTCAAACCTTTAAATTACAAATCACATGAACATGCGGTCATATTTGTTGTAGGACGATTACATGAGCATTTTTATACAAGTATCCCTATCTATTTGCTACTATACCCACTTGGGACCTGACCCGGAAGCACCCTCAGGGTTACCCGGGCGGAAACCCCCTCCGAAGAATTGTGAGGACAGAAGATCTTCGGCAAAACGAGCATCCGGGGCTTGATTCCACGCAAGCTCCTCCTCCAATTGCGCGACGTCTTCTTCGTTCAACTCGGGGATGGGCACAATTACGGATCCCTCTGGAAGAGGCTCCGCCAGGCGCATTCTCCTTACCCCGGCAGAAGTAACAAATTTGTACTTAGGAAACATGACTGCTGCACTTTTACCCTTCTCCTCCCGGCTAATACGGGTACCCTCGGCGGTCTTAACCCCCTTCGTGGTGACTCCAGAGTCGGCAATCTCCCGGATACGTCTTATCCGGCGTGCCACCTCTTCCGGGGCAATGGATACAGTCATGTCCTCGTACCTTTCGAATGCCACATCCACCTCCACCCGGGCGGGAACTCGACGAAGGCTAGAGGGATAGGGCTCAGCCTCTCCCGCGGCTATCTTATTATGCCATTCAACGACGTCCAGATAGGCCTTATGATTAGGAGCTCCCTCACCGAACTTCTTCGGGTTAGCCTCCATGCGTTCCATCGTCCTGCGAACCCCGGCTGGAATATCGGTAAGAGGAGACACCCCAACTAAGCCATTCTTGAGACCCAAGAGGTGGTAGGATAGCCGGGTGATTAGTAGAGCATCCTGGAGGACCCTATTCCTATGAGTAAGGGACCGATTCTCCTTCTCAAAGTCGCAGAGAAGCCGGTTCTGAGCGGAGCGGGTCTCCAATGTCCTAAGTTTCTCTTGCGCCCGCTCTAGTTCGCCCCACACCATACCTAGCTCCTTGGCAGTACGATGACGAGAATCGTCCTGAAGGGCCTGCAACTCGGCGATGGTCTGATGGGAGTTTAGGGCCTCCCGCATATGATCAGAAGCCAGGTCAAAGCAGTGGTTCAGCGAGCCAAACTTGTTTTTAATAGCTTTAAGAAATGATACTAACGCCTGGATGGACCCGAACTCGTGAACAAACGCGCACAATCCAGCCTCAGACATGGCCCGGGTAGCCTGATTGCCTCCAAACCTCCAGTGAGCCAGCTTCCTCTGAAGGAATGAGCATTGGAGGCACCCAGCGTGGGGGAGAGAGAAGTAAGTACCGGAAGAGCAACTAGGATGGGGGAAAATAAAGGGCATGGATCCCCGCGGGAGGTCTCCCTCTAAGGGGCGCTCAGACTACAAAAGATAGTAACTTCGTTAAATTAAAAGGTAGAACTTATATTAATCAAAATGGGCACCAAGGCCAAGTTCTACATGTGCCTCCCGGGGAGGAAGATTACAAAAGATTTTTTTAAAAAAAACTACAAAAAATATGAACTAAAGTCTAGAGGAATACATTATCCTCGGTAGGGTCTCTTTCCCCCGGGGTAGCATGAGCGCCCTTCCACCTCCTCTCCAGCTCAACTACGTCCGCGTCAGACCAGTTGGGACCGCAGTAAGCAGGAGCATCCACCTTTGGCTCGTCTTCTGGGCGCTCAGGAAATCCCACCTTCCGGATAGACTTCCGGGATTGATAGAGCAAGTCGTCCTGCCCCCTTGGAAGTCCCACCACGTATTCACCCGTCCCCTCCTCAACAGCCTGATACCCAAAATTGTCAGGTACAGCGTAGAACTCGTGATAATTTTCAGCCCAGTGAGGCGTTTCCGGGACCACCCCATAGGTATTGAAGCATTCCGGGCCGGGGGATTCAGGGATAGCAGCCTCGCTGATCCCCGGAAGCTTGACTTTCTTAATATCTGAGGCTGAAGGGGTCCGGGAACACATCTTCGGCGAATCCCATAACTGGGGTACCAGGTTCTCCAGGTTGGCCTCCTGGAGAGATCTCCAACGGTAGTTGAGCTGATCGCTTGCTTTGGGGCGATAGTAGGATGCTTGTGCTTCAAGGCGAGCAGGTCCCGGAAGCCATCCCCGCAGACTGCGATACATCTCATGGCAGGCGTCAGCACTGGCAGCGGCGGCGATGCCCTCTAGCCTCTTGTCAAAATCGGCAGAATGGAGAACTTTACGAACCACAGTGTCCAAGGCTTCGAGCTGTGCCTCTTTCTTCTCCTTTTTAAGAGAAGAATATTTCTTCTCTACCTCCGCCAGCTTCTTTTCTTTCTCAGAGAGCTTCCTCTCCCTTTCGGCTAGTTTTTTCTGAGAAGCCTCCAGTCGGGCGGCCAGGTCATCCCGCTCTGCCAACTTCTCCCGGGCCTCGAGGAGTTCCCTCTCCTTCTTAGCAAACAAACCCGCGCTATATTTAGAATATGTCCGGTTGAGCGCGTCCGCCAGCTGAGAATCCGCCAGGAGAGAATCGGCGAAGGTGGTGGTCTACAAAATTCAAACAAAGATAAGATTATCCGGAAGGAGTTATAAAAGTAGTAAGAAGCAACAAGGTTAGCATACCTCTTCCCCCGGCTCAGGGATGGCTTGAGAGTTATCCCGTGGAGGAGAATTGGCAAGAGGAGGGGGAGGTGGTGGCGGGGTCGCACTTTCCAACCTCTGACGGGAGGATGGAGGGGTTTCCTTGTCATCGGTTAATGGCCGCTTGAAGCGGGAACCAGCCCCGCCACTGTAAGTCGGGTGCTGGATGAAAGATTTCCTCCCCGGGGTAGGAGAGGACCCGGGTGCTTTCGGTTGGGAGGAAGGGCGTTGCTGACGGGTTCCTTGGGGAGTGAACCCGGGGTTCTCGGCAGCCCCCACCCCGACCGGGGATGCCACTTGCTGTTCGGCTGGAGTGACCAGCCCCCGACGAGGATTCCCCTGCTAACTGTTATCCCCGGAAGGCATCTCTTCGAGTGGCGTAGCGTCCGCGTGCAAAGTAGGCTGAACTGAAGTCAGACACCTCCAGCCGGCCACACAGCGGAGACGGATGGAAGAGAAAAGAGTTTTTCAGGGTATATCCCGCGGGGCCAATAATAGCCCGCGTTCCCAGTCTTAAAGAAAGCGTCCATGTCTAGGGGAGATAGGCGGAGGAAGTTATGATCGTTGGTGAGGTCTGTGGGAAGGGAGGAGAGGGGTTTCTTGTCTTCAGGAACGAGGGAATCATTCCAGGGGGGCATTGGGTATACCCGGGAATCGCAGCAGAAGAAACCCTTCGCGAGATACCCTTTGGCAGATCTGGGCTTACCCTTCATAAAGTCCTTCGTCCCGGAACGGATTACAAAAGAAAATACCCCCGGAAAGGACGCATGAGCGCGTCGAAGGGCATAAAAGGACCGGAAGAGAAGGAGAGAGGAGGTAACGTTGCATCTAGCGCAATTAAGTAAGAAGCCCAGTACCAGCACAACCCCATTGGGGTGTAGTTGGGCTGGGGCCATTCGGTAGAAGTTGAAAATCTCTGAAAAAAGAGGAGGAAAAGGCAGGCTGAGCCCATACTGGAAGTGAATCCGGGGAATGCAAGGCACTTCTCGCTCGGACACCCCCGGGGAAAGTTTTGATAATGATGCATCCAGCGGAAAAGGGATAAAGCAACGCCTAACTAAATCTAGAACGTCCCTATCTAAGGAAGGGGGAGGCCCGGGGAGATTAAAAAACCGATGGCCAGAAGGCTTTACTCCGTGGGTAGGACCCCGGGGAGCATCATTGCCGACTTCCTCATCGAAAGCTTCCCCATCCGGATCCTCCCGGGGGAGATGGGAGCGCCGGGTGGGGGATGAGCCCGCTCCATTCAAGGTCGATGTACCCGGGATACTAGGCTCCCGGGGCGTGCTGAAAGCCTCGGAATGGGAACCCGGGGAGGAAACAGGAGAAGAAACCAGGTTATCAGCGGCCCTAAAATGGACCTCAAACTGACCTTGAATCTCCTCGGTGCCCAAGGAAGAGGTGGAAAGAGAAGGGGAACCCATGAAGAAAGAAGTGAAGTAGAGGGAGTTAGAGCTTACTTGGTGGAAAAAGAAAAACGGAGCGGGAAAGCAGAGCGTCTGGAGAGAATTTGAAGAAAATAAACTTATGAGAAGGGGGGTTAGGTCCCTTATATAGGCGAGTGAATAGGAGTCGTCACCTCAAAAGAAGGAAAAGCAATGATGACACGGTGAACGAGGCAGCATCAAATGCAGAATAGGGAGAGGCGGCGTCAGAAATTTATTCCAACACGGATGGGTCCTACTGGACTAGTAGCAAAAGAAGGGAAGTGCGAAAGACCAATTCCCCGCGGAACGAAAACCCGGGAAACTGGTCTGGGGGGCTAGTGATAATATCGGCCCAACGGGGCTTTGGGCCAGGAAAGGGGCCCATGGCCCGGGATCAAGAAAGGAGTGCCTTTCCGGGGAAAGGCACGTCCGGACAAGAAGAACGGCAGATGGAGACAAGGAGAAGTGGTCCTGAACCTTATCCAAAGGAGGCAACCACAACTATAAATAGTGGTCTCAAACAGTGAACAAGGTATGTGACTTATATCTCTCAACTTTATATTGAGAGCACCTTCCGTACGTTTTCCTTCTCCGCTATCCCCATCTCATCATCGCGCCGGAGCTTCTTCCCTGGGACGCCTCCCGGGGATTGTTTTGCAGGATTGAAGCGGGCTGATCGAGGAGGAGACTCGGATAGCCTCTATACCGGGGAGACGGACGAATTTTGGCAGCATCAGCGATCGAAGCCTTAAAGCTAGAGATACAACAGTTGAAGGCTGATGCTGAAGCCTACGAACGAACTTGTGTTGTTATGAGGCTTCAGCTTAATCAGTTTGGGACTGGGCCCATTGTTGATCTGCGTCAGTATTACCAGGATCAGCTGGATAACCTGTCCACTATTAGGTATTCGCAAGATCATCATGCGGTGATTTTTATGCGTAACGAATTGTCTTGGCTTAATGAGAGTGATCCTGAATGAGCTCACGTTCGTCGTCGACAGGAGTCGACTTCTGGTCGAACAGGTGCTTCCCAAGGTGGTCGGCGTGGGAGTTCCTCCCATAGCGCTCGTGGCTTGGGTAGGTGGTTGCCTAGTGGTAGGGGTGGTTGCCTAGTGGTAGGGGCGGTTGTCGTTAGTATGTTCTTTATGTAATAAAGGTTTACTGCTTAAATTTTTTTTAAGGAAACCTCTTTCTTTTCCGTTTTAAGGACTCTTTTTGTGGTATCTATAGGTCATAGCTCAGTTGTAAAAGTCTTGCTGACATGGTTTGTCGGGACTTGGTTTATATATTCAAATCGTTTGAATTGGTTTGCTACAAGTCTTGTTGACACTAGGTGTCGTGACTTGGTTTATGTACTCAACTTGGTTGAGTATTATGCATGTTACAAGTCTCGCTGACACTAGGTGTCGTGACTTGGTTTATGTACTCAATTTGTTTGAGGTTTTTTTTTTTACAAGTCTTGCTGACATTGGCTGTCGTGACTCGGCTTCTCGTAGTATTATCTTGTTCCTATGTGAGATAGCCCCACTATTGTTCGTTTGGTAGAAGAGATTTGTGCCGAAAAGATGGCCTTTTTTGGTTTATATATTGACAAACAAGCGGAGGGTCGCTTAAAAATGCCGTCATTGATCATATCAAGGCTCCTATACAGATGTCTATTTTCTATTACTACGCTTAATATCTTCTGAGATTTGCTGCATGCCAGGTGTTTGGTATGGTGCTCCCATCCAGTCTCTCCAGTTTATAAGAGTTCGATTGGCTTGCTTCGACCACTCTGTATGGTTCCTCCCATTTTGGTGATAACTTTCCAGTTTTCTCTGCCAAGCTGGCCTCGTTTTTCCTCAGCACCAAGTTTCCTATTGCAAACCGCACTTCTCTGGATCTTAAGTTATAGGCTTTCGCCATTCGCTCTTTGTATTTTGCTTCGAGAAGGTGTGCCATTTGGCGTTTTTCTTCCAGAAGATCCAAATTTCCCCTGATGGCTTCGTCACTGTTCGTATCGTTGAAGGCGATGACCCTTTCGCTTGGTACCTTCACCTCTATAGGTATCATTGCTTCTTGGCCGTAAACTAAACTGTAAGGTGTTTCACCGTGTGGCGTTCGTGGCGTAGTTCTGTATGCCCGTAGGACTTCTGGGAGTTCCTCTACCCATCCAGTGAGTTTTCCGCTTAGCCGCTTATGGATGCCCTGCAGCAATGTTCTGTTCGTAACTTCGACTTGGTCGTTCGCTTGTGGGTGTGCGACTGAAGTAAATTTCTGCGAAATTTTCTTCGATGTACACCATTCTTTGAAAGCTGCACTCGTGAACTGCGTACTGTTGTCCGAAATGATCGTTCTTGGTACGCCGAAACGACAAACATTGTCCTGCCAGACGAATGCTATGGTAGCGCTTGCTGTAATCTTTGGAATAACATTCGCTTCTACCCATTTAGTGAAATAATCGACCATCACTATGAGAAATCTGGCATTTCCTGTTCCTCTTGGGAATGGGCCGACGAAATCTATTCCCCATTTCTCGAATGGCTATGCCCCATGGATATTGATTAGTCTGTTCGTTGGGGCGTGACTATCGTTTGCATTGATCTGACAGGAGCGGCACCGCTGTACGTTCGTGTCTTCGAAAATCTTGGGCCAGTAATACCCTGAGCGTAAAATCCTCTTGGCAAGAGTACTCGCTCCTTGATGGGCTCTGCAATGACCTTCGTGCATATCCTTAACTATCTTGAGTGCTTCGTTGGGTGTGACGCATCATAGCTAGGGGACCAAGTAACCTCTCTTGTACATGATCCCACCTTTTATGTGGTACATGCAAGCCTTTCGTTCGATAGCCCTGGCTTCATTTTTGTCTCCTGGAAGCGTTCCGTATTCTAGGAAAGACTTGATGGGTGTTATCCATGATTCCTCCTCGATTGTCGTACTGGCGATTGTGATGATTGCGGTGCTTCGAACTGGTACCACGTCGATCAGTACGTCTGCAGAATTGTGCAAATCACTGAACCTGGCGTTCGCTAGCCCGCTTAGCGCATCTGCTTTCTGATTCTCTTCCCGTGGAATTTTGATGAATTTGATGTACTCGAACAGTGATATCAGCTGTTGCACCTTTGCCAAATACTTTGACAGTTGGGCGTCTCGTACTTCAAAGTCTCCCAATATTTGGCTTATCATGATCTGGGAGTCGCTGAAAACTCTGACACTTGTGATTTTCATCTTGCTCGCAACGTCTAACCCACTGATTAGCGCTTCGTATTCTACCTCGTTGTTCGAAAGGTGAAAGTCGAACCTGAGCGTATGTTTCAATTCGTCGCCTTCTGGGCTTATTAATAGTAGACTCGCTCCGCATCCCTCTTTGCTTGATGAGCCATCCACATATAAAGACCATGACGTTTCCTCCAGTTTTGATTTACCCTTATCCTCAACTGATTGGGGCGATTTGGCTGGTACAGTGTTGTCCAACGAAAACATTTCTGCCATAAAGTCCGCTAAGGCCTGTCCTTTGATAGCTTTCCAGGGGCTGAAACTTATGTCGTGTTCGCTCAACTCAATAGCCCATTTCATCATTCTTCCCGACGATTCCGGCTTAAGCAATATATGTTTAATTGGTTGATTAGTTAGAACCGTCACGGCATGGCTTTGAAAGTACGTTCTCAATCTTCGAGTCGAATGTACCAATGCCAAGGTGATCTTCTCGATGGGCCTGTAATTCATCTCAGCGACAGTTAGCATTCTGCTCGTATAGTAGACATGTTTTTGTGTTTTGTTTTCCTCTCTAACTAATACCGAGCAGATTGACCTGTATGATGCGGCTAAGTATAGGAACTGAGGTTCGCCTGTCTGAGGGATGGATAGAGATGGCAAGTTCCGAATTTCATTCTTGAGGAGAACATATGCTGCTTCTTGGATGTCTTTGATGGATTTGGGTGTTGGTAAGTCCAAAATTTCTTTGATTTTTTCAGGATTTGGGTTCAGTCCGTTGGCCGAAACTCGGACCCCCAAAAATTGACCTGCCCCAACTCCAATGACGCATTTTTTCGGATGTAGCTTCATCCTAATGCGGTGAAGTGATTCGAGCGTTTCTTCCAGGTCTTGTGGGAAGTTGACCAGCTTTGAGCTTTTGATGACCATGTCATCTATATAAACCTCCATATTTCGTCCGATCTGAGGTGCGAACACTCTATCCATTGTTTGCTGGTAAGTGGCCTCTGCGTTCTTTAAACCGAAAGGCATTTTGGTGTAACAGAAAACACATATGCTTGTGACGAAGGCCGTTTTTTCCGCGTTGAGTGGATCCATCAATATTTGGTGATACCCTTTGTAAGCGTCTAGGAAGGCGAGCACTTCATATCCAGCTATCGCGTCGACAAGCCTATCGATTTTCGGTAGCGGATAACAATCTTTGGGGCAGTGCTGATTCAGGTTCGTATAGTCAACACACATTCTCCACCCAGCGTCTGCCTTGCGTACCATCACTGGGTTTGCCAACCATGTTGGGTACTGTACTTCTCGCAGTATCCCCGTATTAGTCAGTGTTCGTACTTCTTCCTGTATTGCGGCTTGTCTTTCGGCCGCGAACGTTCGCTGCTTTTGTCTTATCGGTCGAACAGTCTTGTCTATATTCAGTTTTTGTGTCGCAATGTCTAGGTTTACTCCTTCCATATCCGTTATTGACCATGCGAACACTGAAGCGTACTTTCTCAAAATAAGTTCCACTTGCCATTTTATTGGTCCTGGCAAGTTTGTTCCTATTCTAACGATCGACGAGGGGTCCTCGTCCATGATTTGGAAAGGTTCAGCTTGGTCTCCTAGGTCAACCTTAGATGAAATTGTCACTGCATTTACCGAGTGAAGTGCTCTTGGCCTAGTTGCTGCATTCGTTGGTTTCATTGTGATTGCCATACATTGCCTGGCCGCTCGCTGATTTCCCCGGACTGATGCAATGCATGCTGGCGTCGGGAACTTCATGACCAAATGGTAAGGCGACCAGATGGCCCTTGCGGCGTTCATCCATGGGTGACCAATGATTGCATTAAACGGGCTTTGCGCTTCACAAAATCGCACATGACTGTTACAATTTTTCCGTCTTCTCCGACGGTGACTAGTAACTGGATTTGTCCTAGAGGCATTTCGGATTTGCATGTGAATCCGACCAGAGCGGATGTTGGTTTCTTGAGGTCGTCTCTTTTGAACCCCAATTTATCGAAACAATCTGCGAAAAGTATGTCGACCGCGCTTCCATCATCTACAAACACTCTGTGGACCGTAGAGTTCCCGATCTTTGCTACGACTACCAGAGGGTTGTTGTGTGGGGATGCATTCGGTACTGCGTCCGACTCATCGAACGTTATTGTTTCTGACCTCTTTAACCTCTTTTCCGAAGGCTCTTGTGGCGGCAGATATCTGGTTCGCTGTTTCCAGCCATTGTTCGAAATATGTTCTGTCGATCCGTGGATGGACAAAATTATTTTATCTGTTGTTCGATACGAAAGGTCATCCACTCACTTTACTGCTGCCGTTAGTTTTCCCACGTTCGTTAAGCTGGTACTGTCCTATTTGTTCGAGTATCCTTCCTCCTGTTTATATTGAGTGAGGTTCCCTTAGTGCATGTTGTCTTATATCTGCCTTTTTAGTGATATGCAGTCTTCTGTGTCATGGCCATGATCTCGGTGGAACGAACAGTAAATCTCTTTCGAACGCTTGTCTGATGGTGCCAGCATTGGCTTCGGCTCGCTGAAGAGATCTTTGTGCAGCTGCCAGATTTCCTTTCGTGATTTACTAAGTGGGGTGGTGACGAATGCTTTGCCTCCGCTTTCTCTGGTTTTCGTTGGGAACGTTGTTTTTGCCTTCTTTCCTCCCCACTTCGATTCCTCCTCGAGCGTTCGCTTGTCACCTTTTTCATTTTCAATCTTTCGATCGTTTGCTTCTTCTGACCGCACATACTTCTCGACTAGCTTTTGTAACTCTCGCTCACTTGATGGCATTACCTGTCGTAGTTTTTTGTAGAAATATCCTGGTTTTAGTCCACTCATGAATGCTCCAAGGAACATCTGATACGTCAAGTCTTTGATACTTAAGCTTTCGATCACCATCCTTGCATGGTAGGCCCCAACGCTGTCGCCGTTTTGCTTGACGTTCACCAAGTCAGCGATGGTGCGTTCGAACTTTTGATTTCTGTAAAATCTCCCCAGGAAAATATCTGATAATTGTGCCCACGAGTGAATGCTGCGCTTTGGTAAATTTTCATACCATGTGATGGCTGGGCCGGTCAGGAATATTGGGAAAGCTTTGCAGATTAATTGCTGTGATACATTCCTAAAGCGCATACTGCTCCCATATGAGTGCAAGAAATCCTTTGGATCCGTTGTGCCGTCGTAAACCTTTACGTGTAGTGGCAGTTTTGATATTACTGGCCCAGAGGCCTACTGGGCCGATAATAAGGACCACGGCCCAGCACGTCTAGGGCGATACCTTTCCCGCTAAGGGGCACGTCCGGACAAGAAAGAAGGACGGACGGGGACAAAGGAAAGTGGTCCTGCATCTTATCTCAAGCAGGCTAGCTCGGCTATAAATACTAGTCTCAAACAGTGAACAAGGTATGTGACTTATAACTCTCTACTTTATATTGAGAGTACCTTCCGTACGTTTTCCTTCTCTGATATCCCCATCTCATCATCACGCCGGAGCTTCTTCCCCGGGACGCCTCCCGGGGATTGTTTTGCAGGACTGAAGTAGGCTGACTAAGAGGGAGACCCGGATAGCATATAAACCCGGGAGACGGACGGAAATTGGCAGCATCAATTGGCACGCCCGGTGGGACCTTTCCACCTTCGCAGGATGGAGTCGCCAAGGAGAGGGCGCGGGCGCCCTAAGAAGAACGCGACACCTTCGGGGGGAGATTCTCTTCCACCCCCGGGAGACGAGGTGACCTTAAGGCAGTTGCAGGAGGAGGCTAGACACCAGCGAGAGCTAGGGGTACCGCAAGACGGCCACGTTGAAACTGCCTCCGACGAAGCCTACTCGGAAGGAGAGTACCAGGATGAGCAGGAAGGGCTTGGGCTCGCCGGGGATGGCACCACCCGGGACCAGGGACCTAAAGCCCGGGAGGAGGGGCAGCCCTTAGTTAGTACGAAGAAGTGGCGGCCTTGGAATTCATGAGAGCCAACAAAGAGTTGTACCGCCAGTGGGTACTCTCCACCCGGGAAAGCCTGAGGCGAAGGGAACCCGGGAGGAACCATGCAGGTCCTCTAGGGGGGTATCAAAGAGAGGTTATTGATTTGGACGGAGCCGTTCAGCCGCCGAAGCTACAGTGGCGTGTAAATTCCTCCACCGTCCCACCCTCTTTCCCTCAGAATTTCGGGGTTGGAGGAGGAGCGGCTACGGGACAACAATCGAATCTGGTTCCACATGCTCCACCCTACTACCCGCATTCCAGTTGGGGGGCGGGACAAATTGGGTATGACCTGCCAGTCATGCCTGCGGAGCCGTTTGGGTATCAGGCCCCTGGAACCCAGGGAAACCCGATCCAGTATTCCGGACCCATGTATGGATCAATGGGGATGAACTTCGGTTACCCGGAGAGATACTATCGGGAGGACGATAGGATGCGGGGCTATCAGGTGGCACAGCAGGACCCCAACTCCTTGGAGGCTCGGCTAGACAAACTGGTGGGAAGAAACGGAGCTAAACCTACCTCCCCTTGGGTACCTCGAGTGCTCGCGTACCCATGGCCGCTGGGCCTACGGACCCCGGAGGGAATCCCAACATATAATGGAGAGACAGACCCGGAGGAGTTTGTCAGGACGTATCAGAATCTAATGGTGTCAAGGGACTTCCCGGAGGAATTAAGATGCAAGCTGGTAGGCTGTTACCTGAGAGGAAACTGTCTCTCATGGTTCGATTCGTTGCCTCGAGAAAGTCTCAGAGACTATTACGATTTCTCTAAGGCCCTGCTGTTTAGATACGCCGGATTAAAGAAGGAAGGAAAGCAGTTGACTGAGCTTTTGGCTACCCGGCAGAAGGCTGCAGAAGGGTCAATGGAATACTATCGAAGGTACATGGACGATAGCATGAAGGTTGTCGACAGGCAGCAGCAGGAGAAGGCAGTGATTAGCGGATTTATAAATGGCTTGAGGGATATGGTGCTGTTCCAGAAGTTGATGGAAAATATCCCGGAAACCTTTCACAACTTGCAAATGGCGGTACAACTATACTGCGCGATTAATGATGCCACACGGAAGAGAAAGGAAGAATCCGGGGGATTCCTCCCGGATAAGATAGAAAGAAGGAGAATGGCAGACCCAAGTAGAAGGGATCCCGCTCCCGCACTTGTAAACCGGGCCAGGGCGGACAGTTTCACCCCGCTCAGCAAGTCCCGAGCGGAGATTCATGCTATCCACAAGGACCTGTTCCCGGATCCATTGCCCATCCACGGGACCCCGTCTAGGGAAAACGCGGACAAATGGTGTGCCTACCACAAGTCTTATGGGCATGCGACAGAGGGGTGTAGGATGCTGAGGAACGAGATAGAAAGGCTGATAGAACGGGGACAGCTGAGAGATTGCGTGGCAGCGGAGGTAAAGAAGGAGAATCCCCGGGACCAGCCTCAGGAGCAGCCCTGCAGGAGGTGGAGACCTAACCCGGGGAGAGGAAACGGAAGAATCCAAGGCAACCCAGGTAACAGGGCCCCGGGGAGGCCCGCCATAACCGCCGCGCCGGTCCAAGCAGTGGAGCCGGCCCCAATACCCAACAGGATGATCAACGTGATCAGTGGAGAAGTCGGAGAAGCATGTCAGTCAGTCTCCGCTATCCGGGCCCGGACCCGGTATGTTCCCCCGGGGGAGGTTCAGGGGAAAAGGTTTTGCCCCGATGAAGCTCTCACTTTCTCTGAAGCGGATGCAGCCCCGCCGCAGATACCCCATTCTGACCCGATGGTGGTAACGGCGGAGATTGAAGGCTTCTTGGTCAAAAGGGTGTTTGTGGACGATGGGAGCAGCGTGGAGATCATGTTCGCTTCTTGTTTCGATCAGTTGGGAATTGGGAGACAGAACCTTAAACCTCCCTTATCTCCCCTGTCAGGGTTCACGGGCAAACCCGAAGTTCCACTAGGTGTTATTCCCCTCGCAGTGTGTATGGTGGATGAGAAGGACCGGAGCAAGAGGATCTCGGTGACATGCAACTTTGCGGTTATTGACGCACCCTCGCCGTACAACGTGATCATAGGAAGGCCATGGCTAACTCAAGCCCGGGCAGCGAGTTGTCCGTATCTGCTGACGATGAAGTTCCCCACTGCGCAAGGTGTGGCGGTCGTGCGGGGTAGTCAAGCAGTCGCAAGAAGTTGCATGATGACGGTGGTGCTGGACGCAAAGAAAGCAGTAGGGGTGGTACACGGAGAAGTTCCCCGCCAGGAGTTGGAGGAGATGCAGGTGGCGGACAAAGGGACGGTCACGGTGGGAAAAGACCTCCCGGAGGAAGTAAAAGGCGCGCTGAAGGAACTTTTGGCCAAGTATCAGGGAGTATTCTCGTGGAGACCGGAGGACATGGTGGGGGTGTTACCAGAGTTGGGGGTACACAAGCTGAACATAAGCCCTGCAACTAAACCAATCAGGCAGAAGAAAAGGCCTGTAGCACCGGAAAGAGCAGAATTTATAAAGAATGAAGTGAAGAAGCTGGAGAGAGCCGGGGTGGTCGAGGAAATCATCTACCCGGAATGGATAGCTAACCCGGTCTTAGTAAAAAAGCACGATGGAAGCTGGCGCATGTGTATTGACTTTACGGATTTGAATAAGTGCTGCCCCAAAGACAGCTATCCTCTCCCAAATCTGGACCGGCTGGCAGAGGCTATTGCGGGGTATTCGGTGCTGGCCTTCTTCGATGCACATAAAGGGTATCACCAGGTGCAGATGGATGAAGCGGACAAGGCGAAAACCTCATTCATCACCGATTTTGGAACCTATTGCTACAAAAAGATGCCCTTCGGGCTGAAGAACGCGGGGGCTACGTACCAGAGAATGGTGGACAAACTCTTCAAGGATCAAGTGGGAAGAAACATGGAGGTGTATGTTGACGACATGGTGGTTAAAAGTAGGGCTTATGGGGCTTTCTTGAATGACCTGGAGGAGATGTTCGAAAAGCTGGAACGGAGCAATCTAAAGCTGAACCCCTCCAAAAGTACCATTGGAGTGGGTGCGGGGAAATTCTTGGGTTTTATGGTGTCAAGCCGGGGGAGGAACTTTTTCTGTACATAGCGGCGTCCCGGGGGAGGAACTTTTTCTGTACATAGCGGCGTCCCGGGAGGCGGTAAGTGCCGTACTAATCAAAGAAGAGGAGGGAAAGCAGCACCCAATCTATTTTGTTAGCCGGGCACTTCGGGGGGCAGAAACCCGGTATACTGAGTTGGAGCAGTTGGTTCTGGCCCTGGTGCATGCTTCAAGGAGGCTTAAGCCCTACTTCCAGGGCCATCCCATAGTGGTTCTTACCAATTACCCGCTAAGACAAGTTATGTTCAAACCAGAGGCATCAGGGAGGATGATGAAATGGGCCATAGAGCTGGGAGAGTATGAAATCCGGTATGAGCCAAGGAGGGCTATCAAGGGTCAGGCCCTAGCGGACTTCTTGTTGGAATCAGAAGCGAGGATAAATGAGGAACAGAAGACGCCTAACACTCTGGAGGATACGGCTAAGGCTGAGAAAGACCCGGCTTGGAAGCTATATGTGGATGGGTCGGCGCACTCCGGGGGCAGTGGAGCAGGAATATTGTTAATCAGCCCGGAAGGGAAGGAGTATCCCTATGCGGTCCAGTTCACTTTCTGAACAACCAACAATGAAGCAGAGTACGAAGCTTTGATCGCAGGGTTAAGGTTGGCAAAGGAGATGGACATCAAAACTCTCACGGCACACAGTGATTCCCAAATTGTGGTGCAACAGGTAAAGGGAGAGTATGAAGCCCGGGAGAGGAACCTGCAAAAATATCTGGAAGTGGTAAAGCCTTTGATAGCCGGGTTTAAAACCTTTGACTTGATTCAAGTTCCCCGAGAGAAGAACAGCAAAGCAGACGTTTTGAGCAAATTGGCCTCCTCAGAGTTGAAGCCTGAGCCCGACCAAAAGTTATACTTGGAAGTACTAGGGAGAAGGAGCTACCAGGAGAGCAATCAAGTAATGCTGGTGAACGAGGAAGAATCCTGGATCAGGCCCATGCGGGCATACCTAGAAGAAGGAACCATCCCGGAGGATAGGGCCCAGGCCCGGAAGCTAAGAGTTAAGGCGCCTAGGTATGTGATCCAGGGAGGGGAGCTGTACAAAAGAGGGTACCTCCAGCCTCTGCTAAAGTGTGTAGAGAGGTTGGAAGGCCGATACCTCATCCGGGAGATGCACGAGGGATCTAACGGGAGCCACCAGGGAGCACGCACCTTGGCCAAAAGGATCTTAAGGCGGGGGTATTATTGGCCGACGTTGTTCAAAGATGCGGAAGAGCATGTACAGAAGTGCTTGGAATGCCAGGCATTTGCCCCGCTAATCCATGTTCCCCGGGAAGAATTAGTCGGAGTCACAGGAGCTTGGCCGTTCAGCAGATGGGGAATTGACTTGGTTGGACCATTCCCGACTGCCCCGGGAGGAGCCAAGTACCTGATCGTAGCGATCGATTACTTCAGCAAATGGGTGGAGGCAGAGCCACTCACCAACATACGGGGACTAACTTGTGTCAAGTTTTGCTGGAAGAACATCATCTGTCGATTCGGCATCCCGAAGGTCATAGTCACGGATAACGGGGCGCAGTTCGAGAACGATCCTTTCAAATCATGGTGTGTCAAGTATGGTATAGAACAGAAGTTGACGTCGGTGTACCACCCCCAGGCGAACGGGCAAGTAGAGGTCACTAACCGCACCATCATCAAAGGACTAAAAACCCGCTTGGAAGGCGCGCGGGGAAATTGGATCTGGGAGCTACCCAGTGTTCTTTGGGCCCACAGGACTACAGAAAGCTCAGCTACCGGGGAATCTCCGTATGGCTTGGTGTACGGGTCAGAGGCAGTAATACCCGCAGAGATTGGGATCCCAAGCCCTCGAACTCAATATCAGCGCCCGGAAGAAGAAGACGATGGACGACGCCTTGACTTGGATCTCCTGGAAGAGAAGCGAGAGAATGCGGCACTTCAGGAAGCCAAGGTGAAGGAGAGAGTAAAGAGGTACCATGACAGAAGGGTGCGGAAAGAAGTCTTCATCCCAGAAGACTGGGTAATGAGGAGGAACGATAAGAGCCGCCAAGCCCCGGAGGGCAAACTTGCACCCAACTGGGAAGGGCCATACAAGATCAAGGAAGCACACCCGGGAGGGAGCTATGTGCTGGAGGATAAGCAGGGAAAGGAGATCCCCAGGAGGTGGAACGTAGCTAACCTGAGAAGGTTTTACGGGAAGTAGAGCACCCCGCATCATACCACAGCTACTAAAGCATGAATATGTTAGGCATGGATATGCTAGGCATAGGTATGCCCCTCCCGGAAGCGTGAATACGCTAAGCATGAATATGCTAGGCATGAATATGCCGGGTATGGATATACCCCTCCCGGAAGCATGAATATGCCCGGAGAGAGAGAACCCGACGCTTGGCCTCGTTCCGAGTTTAGAGGAATATTTGCTTAAAAGGGACCCATGGGTAGCTCCCATTTGGGTGCCCCGCTAGAATGGACCCGGAGCTTGGATGAAGCCCGGGGATCAAAGAATGTAATGATCACAGGAAAGAGTTAATGAAAAGGGTCTTTCAGAAAAACAATTTTTATTCAATCCTCTTTAAATTACAAATCGCATGAATATGTGGTCATAGTCATAGTAGGACAATTACATAAGCATTTTACATACAAGTATTCCTATCTATTTGCTACTAGACCCACTTGGGACCTGACCCGGAAGCACCCTCAGGGTTACCCGGGCGGAAACCCCCTCCGAAGAATTGAGAGGACAGGAGATCTTCGGCAAAACGGGCATCCAGGGCTTGATTCCACGCAAGCTCCTCCTCCAATTGCGCGGCGTCTTCCTCGTTTAATTCAGGGATGGGCACAACCACGGATCCCTCTGGAAGAGGCTCCGCCAGGCGCATTCTTCTCACCCCGGCAGAAGTAACAAACCTGTACTTAGGAAACATGACCGCTGCACTTTTCCCCTTTTCTTCCCGGCTAATACGAGCACCTTCGGCAGTCTTAATCCCCTTCGTGGTGACCCCAGAGTCGGCAATCTCCCGGATGCGTCTTATCCGGCGGGCCACCTCTTCCTGGTCAATGGATACAGTCATGTCCTCATACCTTTCGTATGCCACGTCCACCTCCACCCGGGCAGGAACTCGGCGAAGGCTGGAGGGATAGGGCTCAACTTCTCCCGCGGCTATCTTACTATGCCATTCAACGACATCCAGATAGGCCTTATGATGAGGAGCTCCCTCACCAAACCTCTTCGGGTTAGCCTCCATACGCTCTATCGTCCTGCGAACCCCGGCTGGAATATCGGTAAGAGGAGATACCCCAACTAAGCCATTCTTGAGACCCAACAGGTGGTAGGATAACCGGGTGATTAATAGAGCATCCTGCAGGACCCTATTCCTATGAGTAAGGGACCGATTCTCCTTCTCAAAGTCGCAGAGAAGCTTGTTCTGAGCGGAGCGGGTCTCCAATGTCCTCAGTTTCTCCTGCGCCCGCTCTAGCTCACCCCACACCATGCCTAACTCTTTGGTAGTACGATGCTGGGAGTCATCGTGAAGGGCTTGCAGCTCAGCTATGGTCTTATGAGAGTTCAGGGCCTCCCGCATATGATCAGAAGCAAGGTCGAAGCACTGGTTCAACGACCCAAACTTGGCATCAACTGCCTTAAGAAACGCCACCAGCACCCGGATTGACCCGAACTCTTGAAGGAAGCATTCCAACCCCGCCTCAGCTAATGCCCGGTTAGCCTGGTCGCCTCCAAACCGCCAATGGGCTAGCTTCCTTTGAAGGAAAGAGCATTGGAGGTACCCAGCGCGGGGGAGAGAGAAGTAGGTGCCGGAAGAACTACTAGGATGAGAAAAAACATAAGGCATGGGCCCATGCGGGAGAATCTCCTCTAAGGGGCGCTCAGACTACAAAAAAAAACAGTTTCATCATTAAAAGGCAGAACTTGTCATTAATCAAAATAGGCACCAAGGCCAAAGTTCTACATACACTTCCCCGGGGGAAGGAAAGCTACAAAATGCTTAAAAAAGGAAGATTACAAGGGAAAAGGCAGGCTAAAGTCTAGAGTTATACATGGTCTTCAGTAGAGTGCCCCTCTCCCGGAATAGCGTGAGCTCTTTCGAACCTCCTCTCCAGCTCCACCAGATCCTCAGTGGTCCACTCAGGGCCGGCATAAGCAGGGGCGTCCACGGTGGGCTCATCAGCGGACCGTTTAGGGTATCCCACCTTCCGCGTAGCCTTTCGGGTTTGGTAAAGAAGGTCGTCTTGACCCGCAGCAAGGCCAACTCGGTAGTCCCCCCCTTGGACTTGAACTGCTTGGTACCCAAAATTGTCAGGCACCGCGCAGTATTCGAGATAATTCTCTGCCCAATGGGGCGTCTCTGGGACGACCCCATAAACATTGAAGTCCTCGGAGCCAGGGTCGGGGCAGGAGGCCTCACCGATCGCAGGGAGCTTCATTTTCCTGATGTCGGAAGCAGAAGAAGCCCGGGAGGACATCTCCAGTGATCGCCACAGCTGGGGCACCAAACTTTCCAGACTCGCTTCCTGAAGATCCCGGAAGCGATGATTTAACAGGTCGTTGGCCTTGGGCCGATAGTAGGACGCCTGGGCATCAAGACGCGCGGGCCCGGGCAACCAACCCCGCAAACTTCGATACATCTCATGACAGGCGTCCGCGCTGGCCGCAGCGGCAATCCCCTCCAGCTTCTTCTCGAACGCCTCAGAGCGAAGGAGCTTCTGTGTGACGGCATTGAAGGCCTCGAGTTGAGAGCTCTTCTTGTCCTTCTTCAGGGCGGAGTACTTCTTTTCCACCTCCGCCAACTTTTTCTCTTTGTCAGCAAGCCGCTTCTCCTTATCAGCCAGCTTCCTTTTGGCCTCTTCTAGTTGGGCCGCGAGGCCATCTTGCCCGGCTAGCTTCTCCCTGGTCTCGCGGAGTTCCTTCTCCATCTTGGCAAACAGCCCCGCGCTGTATTTGGAGTAGGTCCGGTTCAATGCCTCGGCAAACTGAGAATCCGCCAGGACGGCGTCGGCAAAGGCAGTGCTCTGCAAAGAAGAAGCAAGAAAGTAAGGAAAACGGAGGAATTACCTTAGATAAAAAGATCTAGAATAGCGGTTACCTCTTCTTTTTCTTCCGGGATAGCTTCGGAAGCAGTAGCCCGCGGAGGAGGAGGAGGAGGAGGGAAGTCCTGGGTCCTCTGACGAGAGGAAGGGGGCGACCCGGATAGCTCGCTAGGAGGCGGACGTATGAACCGCGAGCTTGCCCCACCGCTGTAAGTAGGGTGTTGGATGAAGGATCGACGCCCGGGGGTAGGTGCCGAGCCAGGAGTAGCACGGGCCTCAGAAGAAGGCCCGGAGGGTGTCTGTTGGCGAGACTTGGGCGGCGCACGAGGCCTCTGAGGGACAAGAGCAGGGTTCTCGGGGGGAGGTGGCCCAGGTTGGGAAGCTACTGGCGGTGTTGAAGGAGTCTGTTGATCTGGGTGAGCGTCCCCCGTTAGAGCATCACCCTCGGAAGACTTGTCGGTGAGGGCCATGACGTCTGCGTACAAAGAAGGTTGTACTGAAACCAAACAAACAATGAAGTTAGACTAGAAAAAAAAAAATCTTGATAACTTAAAACCATAATAGGCACCTCCATCTGGCCACACCGCGGAGATGCGCGGGAGCGTGAAGAGGTCGCGGGGATAGATCCCGCGAGGCCAGAAATAGCCCGCGTTCCCGTTCTTATAGAAGGAATCCATATCAAGGGGGGTGAGGCGGAGGAAGTTATGGTCACTAGCAATGGTCGCCGGGAGATTTGAAAGAAGCTTCTTTTCTTCTGGAACGAGGAAGTCGTTCCAAGAAGGCATAGGATAAGCCTGGGAATCGCACAGGAAGAAACCCTTTGAAGGGTATCCTTTGGCGGATTTGGGTTTGGACAGGATGAAGTCCTTTATCCCGGATCGAATGGTAAAAGAGAAAACACCCGGGAAGGATGCGTGTGCCTTCCGTAAGGCGTAGAAGGATCGGAAGAGTAAGAGGTAAGGAAAAACGGCGCACCGGGCACAGTTAAGTAAGAAGGCCAGAATAAGAACGACCCCGTTAGGGTGTAGTTGGGCCGGGGCCACGTTATAAAATTGGAGGATATCAAGAAAGAGAGGAGGGAAGGGCAGGCTAAGCCCGTACTGGAAATGAATCCGCGGGATGCACGGGACCCCTCGCTCTGAGACTCCCGGGGGAAGTTTGGAAAGACAGGCGTTTAAAGGAAGAGGGATAAAAGAGCGCTTCGCTAAGTCTAAAACATCCCTATCTAACGAAGGGGAATCCCCGGGGACGTCAAAAAATTTGAGACCCAAGGGGCGCACTCCGTGAGTAGGCCCCCGGGGAATATCATCGCCGATTTCCCCGCCGAACATGTCCGCATCCTGATCATCTAGAGGGAAGTCAGGATCCCCGGATGGGCGCGAGCCCGCCTCATCCAAATTCGACCCACCCGGGGCGAGTAGCTCCCGGGGTGAACTAAAAGCCTCGGAATAGGTGTCTGGAGAGGAGGCGGGGGAAGGGACAAGGTCATCAGCAACCCGGGACTGGACCTCGAGCTGATATCGAGCTTCCTCGGTGTCAGAAGAAGAGTGGGAAAGAAGTGGAGAGTTCATGATGGGGGAAGAAGGAGAGGGAGAGCGAGAGCTTACTTGATCAAGAGAGCAGAGCTTCAGGGAAGTTTTGAGGAGAGAAGTTTAGAGAAAGGGAGCTTGGGACCTTATATAGGCAGGTGAATAGGAACCGCCGCCTCAAAAGAAGGGAAAGTAATCATGACACGGCAAAAGAGGTACTGATAAATGCAGAATGGGAAAAGGCGGTGTCGACAGAAACCGATTTAAACACGGATGGGCCCTACCCAAAGGTAACGTCAGGGGAAGGATATGAGACCAGTTCCCCGCATCACGGAAACCCGGGTGACTGGTCTGGGGGGCTAGTGATATTACTGGCCCAGAGGCCTACTGGGCCGATAATAAGGACCACGGCCCAGCACGTCTAGGGCGATACCTTTCCCGCTAAGGGGCACGTCCGGACAAGAAAGAAGGACGGACGGGGACAAAGGAAAGTGGTCCTGCATCTTATCTCAAGCAGGCTAGCTCGACTATAAATACTAGTCTCAAACAGTGAACAAGGTATGTGACTTATAACTCTCTACTTTATATTGAGAGTACCTTCCGTACGTTTTCCTTCTCTGATATCCCCATCTCATCATCACGCCAGAGCTTCTTCCCCGGGACGCCTCCCGGGGATTGTTTTGCAGGACTGAAGTAGGCTGACTAAGAGGGAGACCCGGATAGCATATAAACCCGGGAGACGGACGGAAATTGGCAGCATCAAGTTTGAAGTTATTTGACATTTGCAGATTTTGTATGTCCCAAGATAGTGGTGAATCGTTATTGTTTTCGTTCGCAACTATGTTCCTCAATTTGTCTTCGTACTGCAAAGGTTGCTGGTACTCGTGCGAACGCTGGGCTCTGTTCTTGCTTGGGACTATCCGCTTGTTCCTGCTGCGATCATCCTTTGCCCTCTTGAATTTTTCGTAAAGCCTTGCTTTTTGTGATTTTCCAGAAACTCTTCGAACTCCTTCTACTCTTTCTGACGGTTAGTCAGTGGTGATTCAGCCTCTTCGTCATAATTCTCATCTGATTCCTCATAATCGTACTCGTTTTCCTGGCCATTCGCTTGGGCTTCTTCCTGATTATGTACCGGATCCTGTTCCTGGCCGTTCATCTGGCTTCTCTGATTGTTTCTGTCGTGGTTCATGGCGTGGTTTCTTCCTCGCCTCTCACTGACAGTTCGTGAAGTGGATCTAGTGTTGTGATGAGATTCCTCCCGACCGTTTCTGGTGGAAACCATTGGAGAAGAAAGAATTTCCCCACAGACGGCGCCACTGATGTGATTCCACCTTCCTTACTCCGATGATTGACACTCCAAAACGTCCGGTAATGAACCTGCAAAGATCCCCGGATAGTTTCCGGGGAAAAGCTCCGATGCTAAAGTTAGCTTTAGGTCTTAATGAATCTAGATTCTAGCTTGAATGTGCATACCTTTCTCATGATAGGTTTGTCTCTTTTTATAATGCTTTGTTCCCGATTTTGGCTTTCCATGATCACCCCGCGTTTGTCTACTTATGGCGATCGTGTCGCCCATTTCGCGGTACTATATTTACTTGGTCACTGTTTCATGTTAATTGGGCCGTTCTACAGCTTTCCTCTGTTGACTGTAATTGTATGTGGGCCTTTCGGGCCTCTTGTGGTTATTTGGGCTGTCTGAGTATTATGGTATATACCAGTCCTCCTTGATTTTCTTTATTGCACTATTTATAATTTAGTCTGGTGTTTATATAGAGACGGTTTTCTCAGTGACTAACTCGTGGTTGAATTGTGAAATAATATATAAAAAATGTATAAAATATAAATTAATACTAAATCTTGGTTAGTAATATATTAATTATGGAAAAAATAATTGTAATATAAAAAAATGATAAAAGATTTGGGAAGAAATTTGAAAGTAAGAGGTATATGAGAAGGAAAGAGAAGAATAATCTAGAAGATAGAAGTTATGAGACTAATTCAATTACATAAGGTTTATTTAATAACATTTTTTAGTTTTTTTAAATGATGTGGATTTGTGTGGGAGAGCCATGTGGCAAAATCAATGTAAAAGTGAGATGTGTCTTCAAAGTTCATATATTACTAGATAATGCCCGGGCTTATGCCCGATTCATATTAATTTTGTTAACCATGATAATTTTACATATTTTAAGGTTCAATGTTTCAAAAAAAGTTAATATACAGATATGTAAAACGATTAATCTTTGAAATAGTATTAGTAGTCATCAAATCGACACATGGAAGGTTTATTATACTCCATAAATTTCATATCTTGATTAGTAGAGTATATTTCATTAATCTAGTTTTTATAGGATTAGGTGGCAAATTTGTTATTTTAAATAAATTAGCATTAAAAAACTTGTTTAGAAAAGTCAAACATATTAATTGGCTAATTAAGGAAAAAGCATGAGAAGCTTTTGCTCCAAGAACAAAAAAGTAATATTCTAGAGACTCTTGTGAAAATAGTGTTTTTAGTTTTTTTTAAAGGAATGAGAAAATTCTATGAGAGTGTCATGTGGCGCTTCCATATGCTCTCAAAGTGTAGCACTTTTATATATAGTATGGATAGATAGATTTGGTCCCACGGTCAACTTCAAAAGTAAACTGAATTTTAAGACTGAATTCATTATTTATGCCCTGACTCTACTGAAATATCATTTTCTTTGCCCCAACTTTAAATGGCCAAATTATATCCCCAACTTTAACTTAATGTATTTTTTAGATCCCATCTCTAAGAGCAAGTCCAACAGATTCCCTACAAGATTCTCCAAGATATAGTACTACATCTTCATAATCTCTATATTTTTTTGCTTCAACTCCAACAACTTCCCTAGAGTGGGGATTAGAATTTAATGCATTTGCATTAAATTTCGGTATTTTATCTCTTTATTTCTGTTTTTCACTACTTAAATATATATTGAAATCTTAATATTTTAAATTACGTATAATGAAAAAATGTGAAAAATATATTATTAAAATACACATCACAACGAACATAACAAGATCTCGCATGATAATATTCAAATTTATATATGCATGCGAACATAGTCATGTAAGATCTTGTTACGTTTGTTATAATATAAAAATTAAGAATTTATTATTTTTACAATTTTTTTGTTGTATATAACTAAAGATATTTACATTTGAAATGTATATTTAATTTGTTAAAAAATAAAGACAAATACATGAATAGGAAAATAATCAGTCATAAATGCAAAAGCAATAAATTTTGTTTCCCAAATATATTTTCTCCCTCTACAGATTTGGGGAAGAAATATGAAATTTTTTTCAAAATCCCCAAGCTGGGGAATGAGATAGGGAAACCGCTGGAGCTGAAAAATGACTCAAATTCCCTAAATTTATTGAAATTCCCCAACTTTGGGAAGCTGTTGGACTTGCTCTAAAGTGACCAAATTATAGCCCTAATTCCAATTTAATGTATTTTTTAGGCCCCAAAGTCCCTTCTGTCAACCTTTGCGTGTGTAGTTGGCTCACTTACAATGTTAACCCATTTTGGCATGATGGTTTTGTCATTTTACTCTAGTTACATTTTTTTACGCCTACTTACCGCCCCACTTTTTCTCCAAAATTCGAAACCTTAATGATCAAAATCCATCCCAAAATGAAATGAAATATGTCTCATAATGATTGAAGGAGCCGACTGTATCAAATTGCTTTTGAGGCTTGAGTTTGACCTTTTGATTAGGTTTCAAATTTGGGAGAAAGAGTGAGGCGTTAAGCATGAGTTTTTTCTAGAGATAAATAATAAAACGTAGGTAAAGAATTGAGTTAACAATGCAAATGAGCGAACGGTTAACAATAAAGGTTGACGAAAGGGACTCTAGGGCCTAAAAATACTTTAAGTTAGAATTAGAAAAAATACATTAAACTAGAGTTTAGACTATAATATGATCACTTTTACGGTTGGTGCCAAGAAAATGATATTCCAATAGATTTAGGGCCTAGTAATGAATTTATTCGAATTTTAACTTCCAAATTTTTAAAAATTCAGTCAATTACGTAAAAGTTTTTTGTAATATAAAATTGACCTGCAATTTTCCTAAATATTAAAAAAAGATGTGAAAGTTTTATATAACATAAAATTGACATGTAATTTTTGTAAATATTAAAAAATGATGTGCAAAGCGGGGTTCGAACCCGCACTGATCCATGGAACGTCTTTACTCCTGTCTATCCCGCCCATTTTTAATTTGGCATCACCTTGCAAATGTAATTATATATTATATGTTTCTGCGTCGAACTTCTAAGCATTTATTATCTTGAGAATTTAACTTCAGTTTCATTCAATTCAGTTAAACTGACTTTTTTTTTACTACATTAATTTTTACGTTGGTTCAATTATGTTCATTTTAGTTCAACAAAAAATAAACTCCGTAGAACAGGCCTAAGTACCAAAATTTACATATTTAAAAAAATATTATTATGAATCAAGTGTATATCACATATTATGTTACAAATATAATCGTTACATTACGAATTTAATTTAATTAATGTGTGTAGTATAATATGTATAAGAGAAAATCTCAAATAAGGGCACCTTAAGATGGCTAGATGGAAAGGGAAACTGAAGTACCATAGAGCAGTCAGCTTATTCTATCATGTTTGGCAGGAAAGAAACAGAAGAATTTTTCAGAAGAAGAGCTTGACACCTGACACTTTACTTTGTAGAGTTTTGACAGGTTATGTTTAGAATATATGTTTACTGGTAGAACAGCTTTTATGCATAGAAGGAGTATGGTAAGGCTAGGAGTGATAGTCAAAACTGTACAAGACTTTTGATGGGGCTGAATATATATAATCAATCTTCGATCAAAAAAAAAAAGGTAAGGGCATGTCAAAAGAAGACCACTTTTTACGAGATTGGGTGTTAGTATACAATTATTTTAATTATTTGAGTTAATTTTGTTTAGATTTGATGTTTTTATACTTGAGTTTGATCTTTTATTTGATTTGATGTTTTAGGTTTTAGGTTTTAGCCCTGATGTTTTTGTTTTGTTTGATATTTTAGGCCCTGTTCGCTTGGTTTTAGAATTGGTTTTGATCAAAATCAGTTTTTGGTAAAACCTTGTGTGGTTGGAAGGTTTGGGTTTTGGGTTTTGAATAACTATTATTATATATATTTTTAATTATTTTTGTTTTAGATTAACAATTTGACATGCCATTTGATTTTACTTAGTCATTCTTAATATTTTATTAAATAAAAATTTGGTATATTAGACCGGCCCAGATATGAATTTATGATCAAATAAAAAATTTTGATTTTTTTTGACCCAACCTCATTTTACATTGTTTGCACCAAAATTTTAATTTTAATTTTGGCAATTTCCCAGTGAAGGTCCCCAAATCTCTTGCAGGTAGGGATGGCACTGGGGCGGGTTTGGGGCGGGTACTATCTATCCCATCTCCATCCCCATCTAATATTTTAAAACCCATCCCTGCCCCATGACCCATGATGGGTACAAAATTAAAAACCATTCCCGCCCCATCGGGTTTTATTATAAAACCATCCCCGCTCCATGATCCGCCCCACCCCATGCCCCATGACCCATCCCCGCCCCATGACCCATGACCCATTCTCACCCACCTCTTATATCAGTTTCAAATACATTTGTTTATATAATTTTTACTCAAACGCATTAATAATTATATTGAGAAATATAAAATCTTTAAAAAGACAAAAATCTAAAACCCAAACAAAAAAATGTAATTGAAATCTCACTCAAATTTGAAGCAAACAAGAAGTTTGTAATTATAAAATCGATTGCCAAAGAATAGTCCAAATACATTATTATTGTTATTTTTCTTCTCATTTTAACTATTAGGGGTTGATTATTAAATTATAGTAAGAAATTAATTAATATTATTTTTTATTAATTAATTATATTGGGGCAGGCCGGGTATGGGGCGGGTATAACGGGGTTGGGGAGGGTTAGGGCGGGAACAGGGCGGGTGATGTATAAAATCCATCCCCGCCCCATAACCCATGACGGGTTGTGATTTCATTCCCATCCCCGCCCCATTACCCATCAACTTTTCCCTATCCCCGCCCCAAACCGGTGCAAATGGGGCGGGTCACCACCAAAACCCGCCCCAGTGCCATCCCTACTTGCAGGTCCAATATTTTGTTGACTAGACAAGATTGCCCTTTTAAGTTTTTGATGTATGTTTGATGCAGGTCTTGCAATTAGGTCCTCCAAGACTCATTTAATTATTGAACAATTCTTAAATCCACTTCTTCAAATAATTTGGATTTTTTTCATCTGAGGTTTGTAGGTCCTAGCACCCAAACACCGATTTTAAATGAATACATGGCTAAATCATCACTCTCTTTCGCTTTACTCCTCGTCGGGATCGGCGGGATAACGACGGTGCCGGTAGGACCTAGCCTCTCTTAAATTAAATAAATTGTTGCGAAATCCAGTTCCTCGAATAAAAAGGACTTTGTCCCTTCAGTTTTCTTTTTTGCAGGTTCGATGAAAAGGAGATCTCGAAATATATCCAAACTTTGATTCATAGGCATGAATCCATTAGATCCCGGTCCCTGGCTATATGATGGGCAGATTAATCTTCATGTCCGATTCTATTGAAGCGAAGGGAAGATAATTACCATCGAAGAAATTCCTCCACTCGACGACGACGGCGCTCATTGGTAATCGTTCCGGTGAATCCCGGCCTACAATTGTAGGTGCGTATCGTTATTTTCTCTTTTCTTTGCGTTAGTTCGTAGTTGCAGGTTAAGGAGTTTTGGTAATTGATTTTTCCAGCAACGTTTGTTGTGCTTTTTCCGGTGTTTTACCCTGGGCGACGGAGCTTCACCGCCGGTTGAAAGTTGGGTTGGCTTTTTGGGCCTGCGATTTATGTTGGGCTGAAAGTTGTGCAATTAATGGGACGGGCCTAAGAGTCCACAATGACTTGTGCGACGGTAAATTACTTAATTAACCCTCGTTCCGACAAAGTGGAGATATTTTCTTGGCGTTTTGGAGAAAGTGGTCTGGGATAGCGAAAGGTTGGGGTTTCATCTGCTTTGTCTCAGTCTCAGATGAACACAACAGTGTAAGTTCCTCCAACTTATTTTTTTCTTTTATTTTCTTGGCATTATACGGGGATTGTGACGCCTGTACTGTGTAATGTAGGTTTATTGATTGAATTGAGTTGGTCCTGGTTGATTGAAGAAATATCAAGGATGAACTGCAGTGTAAGCATCTTGTCCCTTTAATCGATCATGCAATCGGTAGTTTTCTGTTGGATCGGTTTTTAAGTTCGTTTATAGGTGTTAGGTTGAAACCCATTTGGAAATAACTAGGGTTTTGATTAAAAAATGATAAAACTTCAAACTTTGATATGAATATCGTTATTGTATGTATAGATCCACCTTGAAAGATTGTTTTTTTAAGGAAGTTAGTTTATTTCTGCCATTTTTATTGAAAAAATGTGGAATATTTAGATCCAGTTTTTTGGAATGTTTAGATCCACTAAATATTTTTTCCTTATTAGGAAAGGCAGTACATATTGTTATATTATTTATGAATCTGGGCCATTGGATGGATTTAGGTGGTGGAGTTGATGATATTCCAATAGGTTATGGTTAAATGCCTATTTTTGGTTGGTTAATTTGTTGCTTTGTAAAGTTTTGTTTGATGAAGAATTGTATTTTTTAGGAGGAACAATGTGATTGTGATTACACTTACTTACTGGATAGCCGAATGAGCGGTGAGCGGTTTGAAACTGAAGTTGAAGCTTTCCAGTGGGCCATTGAAGCTGCAAATGCGATGATGTTTCACATCATTTGGTCATCGAGGAAGGATATGAGGTTTGACCCAGTGAGGGGAGAGATGTTGCATCACCATTACTTCAGTTGTGACAAGGCGGGTCGCAAGGAGAAGAAGAACAAGATAGTGATAGCCAATCTGCCGAAAAAGAAAAGGCGACAGACCTGTTCTAAGAGGGTCAACTGTGACTTCAGGGGGGGTGATTCGTGTAGGTTCTGACAACTATTTCCACGTCACCGTTTTTGAAGGTTGCCATAACCATTCTCTGACGTACTACAGGGAAGGAAACCTGTGTTTTACCCGGTTGACCGAGGCAGATAGGAAACTGATCAGGGAGATGTCTAAAGGCCACTGTAAGGCAAAGGAGATTGTGGAGGCACTGCAAACCGCGGAGCCAAGGAAGCCTTACGTGAGAAAGGCGATATATAACCAGGTTTATCGCGAAAAGAAAGCTGCGGCGGAGGGGAGAAACCCAGCAAGGCAGTTTCTGAAGCTTGCACGCGACAAGGGATATTTCACCAGATTTCAGTTTGTTCCTGGAACTTTTCAACTGAAAGGTAATGCCTTTTATAGTTCTGCAATTGAAAATGTTAGTAGATTGCTTACATCTTTTTGTGGAAGTAGTGAAATGAAAGGATTGTTTTTTGTCATATGCAGATTTTTTTTGGTCACACCCTGATTGCATGAAGATGCTAAAGGTCTGGCCAACTGTATTATGCATCGATGCAACCTATGGAACGAACAAGTATAACTATGCCCTTGTAGAGATTGTGGGGGTGACGCCAACAAATCAGAATTTC
Organism: Cruciata laevipes; assembly: GCA_963678965.1. Taxonomy (NCBI): domain Eukaryota; kingdom Viridiplantae; phylum Streptophyta; class Magnoliopsida; order Gentianales; family Rubiaceae; genus Cruciata; species Cruciata laevipes. Next base: position 13,350,936 of record OY787632.1, on the reverse strand, counting down.
ATTGCAGCTCAAGCCCTTCTGCAGCATGAGGATAAGGCTGGCTACAAGTGGGCTTTGGAGCACTTGAGTGAGATGCTGGGCAAGGGCAAGAATCCAGTGGCGATTATTACGGATAGGGAATTGGGGTTGTTCGAACCTATTGAGAAGGTGTTCCCGAAAGCACATCATGTGCTCTGTATGTTTCATGGCACGAAAATGGTGAGGGCAAAGGCAATGAACATTTTGAAGAATGACAAAGAAACAGATGCGTTGTGTTATAGTGCAGTCAGGAAGGTCTTGCAGGAACCCAGTGTGGATGAGTTTGAAGAGATGCTCGCGGAGTTGCGAGAGATGTATTATTGGCTGCCCAAAATCATCAAATACTTGGATGACACCTGGCTACCCTATAAAGAGAAGCTTGTTTTTGCTTGGACGAACAATGTGCTGCACTTCGGGAACAACACTACGAATCGGGTGGAAAGTGCTCATTCTGCCTTGAAAGGGTGGATAGAAACATGCAAGGGAGGTGTGGACACTTTGTTTGAAGAAGCTGATTCAGAGATTAGACAAATGATCAATGAGATAAAATGCAAGTTAGAGTGGAGTAGGTCTAGAAATTTGTTGGGTTTTGATTGCCCTCCATACATGAATTTGCTTAGAAGGGTGTCACATTACTGTCTGAGTGTGCTGCATGCAGAAATGAACAAGACGGGGAGATGTACCCATGCACTGGCCACGACTCACGGACTGCTATGTCGCTGTTTTTTGCAACTCTTGTGTACCAAGGGGGTCTCTGCCAGGCGAGAGAGGATTGAGCAGTTCTGGAGTAAGATTGCATTTGATGGCGAAGAAGTGGATGTCGAGGAATGCCCTTACGATATGTCTAGGATTGTTAGAGACTTTTCTGAGATGAGCGAGCCAGATCAAGAGAGGCTGGGTCTGATTTTCCACAGTTACATGTATCCTCAGGATTACCCTTGTGATGAGCCTGCGGTGAATGAGGTGAAAAAGGGTAGGCCCAAGAAGAAGTCCGCTAGTGACCGGAAGTTGTCCCACTGGGAGCACGTCGAGAAAAAATATACCCCCAAACCACCATTGAAGAAACGGGGTAAGGTTTTTAAACTTTATTATGCCAACTAAGTTGTGTGTGTTATTGTTGTTTATTGTGGTTGTTAGCTATTGCCATTGTTTTTGTTTTGATTGATATATGTTGGTCTTGTTATAAGTATTGAATGTACAATTAAGCACAAAAGTTGTGCATTTCATGACATTTATGAGGGTATCTGATTTGCCTATGTTTGGTGTTTGAGGATGTTATCAGGTGAGATTCTGAAACTTGCTGGAATAGATAATGTCCCTCCTTTCCTGAGGCAGTATGTTGGAGGCATAGAGAATGTTGAGGGAGATGGAAATTGCGGCTTTCGAGTGGCTGCCCTTAAATTCCTTGGTGGAGAGCAGCACTTTGGGACGGTGAGAAATTTACTTGTCATGGAGATTGACAAGTATTCTACAGTCTATAAGAATGTTTATGGCAGTGATGCTGAGGTACAGGCAGCTCTGACGCGCATCCTGTGGAATAGAGGTAAGTGCAGAAGGAGGCACTGGATGCATACACATGTTGATTTGTTCGGTTTGGCCCAAATATTTTCGTGTTGTGGTTTCTTTTTACTCCTTCAATACTGAAACTGGAGGAATGGACTGAACCACCGTTTTGCCGTGGAGGGGAAAAATAGGTGATTTCTCAGAGCTGGTGGAGATCTCAATAATATTGAGACGGGAAGGCCTCCATTTTGTTCACGGCAAATTCTTGCCTGACAATCCTTTGTCTTGCTTGCACCCGACTTGGAGGAGAATTAGTGAACCTAGCTTAAAGGATTGGGAGCAGGTTTATGGTGATAGGTGCCAGCGTTATGTGGAGCTACGTGTAGCATTCGTCGAATTCCGGGACAGTGAGGGCGTCCCATCTTCCAGCCAAAACAAGAAGAAGAGGAAAGGAGTGGTTGTTGATGCTGAAACTGGCCAGGAGTTTTGCTGAAACTTGAACTACCGCATCTTCGACCGTGTCATGCTGAAACTAAGTAGTCTATAATTTCCACCTTTGCGGTTGCTTGTAAACTTTTACCTTATTTTGGAACAGGCAACCCAGAAACTTATGTATTTTTGTCCAGTAGCATGTGTAATCCCGAATATTTTGTTGCTTCCACTAGTGCCACTGTAAGTACGAATTTGGTTTTGGACATTTAATCTAAGTGGTATTTGAATTTCAACTTGTCCAATGTTTGTGGGTAAACCATGTTGGAATATAGCTGCCGGTTTCTAATCAGTTACAGTTGATGGGTTTGGTGATGATTTTCTTTGCCAAACAGATGTTTGGTGATGGCCAAGTTAAGATTTTCTGACAAACTTGTGTGTTTGTTTGTGACCTAGTTGAATGTATTTGTTTTGGTAGTTGTTTGTGACCTAGTTTGGACCACAAGATGGACACAATAAATTAAAACATTTACATGACAAAAAGAAGAATAACTAGGTATGTTTTACATAAAAACAGAAGTGGTCCATGCTTGAAAAACAGAAGTGGTACATGATGGTTTGCAGTTCAATAATGCTTGTGTCTATGAAAACTGAATGTTTGTGTTTTAACGGCAAACAAATCAATTAACGATTAAAGGTGATAAACTTGATTAACAAACAGTACAAAAGGCACTTCAAAAGTAGTTATTCATAAAGGCAATGAAAATTCATTTGCCTTTATTCATAACATACAAGGATGAGGCTAACTAAAATACTAATTAAACATCCAAAAGACGACATCCGGTGCCGCCGCCTCATCCAAGGCCTGCTCCTGAAGATCTAGAAACCAGCTGAAAGATCTTCCGAGTCATCGTCGGAAGACTCGCCGACCAAGAGAAGCTCCAAAGGAGCTGGCTCATCAGCTACTCCTCCAACGAGTACAAACTTGTGTGTCTGATCTGCATGCTGATCACAGTGTATCTTCTCACGGCCAATGTGTCTGGCCCTCCTTTCCGCACTACTACCAGGGACAGTGAGGGTCTTCTTGGTCAACTTCTCCGGCACTCCAATAATGTCATGATTCCTGCTGGATGAGAGGATATCATCATCAGAGGAGTCATCTACAAGAATAAGTGGAACATGAGTAACAACAGGTGGTTTCAAGCCCCTTTTCTTTGGAGAAATGGTAATCTCAGCGGGTAATTTTTGGGTGAACTTTTCTTAGTAACCTTGAAAGTTGAAGGCAACTTAGCTACTGGCAATTTGAAACTAGGGTTCACTTTTTTCTCTGTGGATGAAGAAGAAGCATACATCTGGCTTGGATGAGTGGATTCAAACAAAGGGAATTTCCTGTTCCTACTCAAAGGGGTTGGCACCATTTTTGTTTTGCTTAGAGAAGGGATTATGCAGAAGAGTTTGTGGATTAAAATGGTGGGAAAGCCTTGGGTTTTATACTACAATTTCTTCCCGGGAAAAGTTGAAAACTGACACTAACATTGGTGTCTATACAACAAAGCACAATATATTTAAACTAAACATGTACATTACTAGTGTTATAGAAAATTACTTAAAATTTACTCCTAGTTTTGTGTGCCTCTAAACACAATCAGTTTTGTGTTATGTATTGTTCAATTAAACTCTATTGGTTGAATTCATCCAAACTTATTAGTGGAATGATTTTTTCCTTAAAATATTAAAGGGTAATTGAAATGAAGTCCAACATAATTTAAAATGTGATGGATATTTAAGATGCAATGAATAAAATTTTTGGCCAAACTATTTTACAGAAAAATAATGTACATGTTTTTCAAACACGTACAGTGTTATACTATCATGTTAAGATTTTTATTGTTAATTTAAAATAGAATAAACCAAAATTTTAAAATTGCCACTACAGTAATATGGCATTGAAAATATTGACATTAAGATTTATGTTAAATCAGGTAATCCAATGGGGTTAATGTATAGTACAAAGAAATCCAAAGATCAATATATACAATTTTGTTGTACCTTAATGTCAAAAATATGTAAATTCAACTATAAACATAAAAAAAAATCTAGCTACCTATTATTAGGCTCTATGTGAGTGTATGGGATGTTGGAATATAGGGTTGGTACCATGGTTGTCACGGCGAGGTGTCACGGCGCGGCGACCGTCGAGGACTGGACGCCTGGACGACCTGGCGCTCGCCTGGACGATAGTCACGGCGACACGGCGATTGGGAAAAATTAATAAAATAATAAATATGTACTTGTGTTTTATTTTTTTTGAAAACTATATGTACTTGTATTCATTATAATGATCAGGTATTTGTCTTGAAAGCTATATATAATCAAAACACAAGCACAAAGTTCTATACACCAAAACAACAATTTGACATCGACATTACGTAAGGAAAAATCATAACAAAAGCTGAATCTTCAATTTAAATGATTCATACATATTCATAATTCAAGACATAATCTTATAAATTCAATCCATAGAGGCTGCTTACCAATTCAATTCAAAAATCCTAAAGAACCACACAAATCAAGACATGCGGTTTCAATACCAAAAGATTACAAAAAGGAGCAACAAAGTTTCATATCTAAAAATCAAGCAAGCTCTCTATTGTTCCCTCCTGAAGAACCTGCTCAAGGTTATGAGTTTCTTGATTGTCTTCATCACTAGCCACAAAATTGTCATCATCCATATCTTCGTCATCATCGAAAAACAGGTCATTTTCTTCATTTCCCAGCCTTAATGAACAAGACTTACTTTTAACGGTGATGTGGGTGGGTAGTTCGAACGGCGGCGTGGAGCGGATCGGTCGGCCGTCGGAATTCGGAAGCTCTCACACGATCGGTGGCGTGTCTACAATTTAAACCCTCCACTCCAAAAACTCCAGAGGCTTATCTTATCCGCTCCAAAAATATCTGTAATATTTAATTATAAACCCGGCCCAACTCCCAAATTTTGACCGGGCCAAGACCAATCCAGATGAAATATATGGCGTCTAGCATCGACTGGACGCCGCAACGACGCCAAAGTACGCTGCATCGCCAAAATATCACGGCGGTACTCTTAGCAGCATCCAAAAAATGCCTGGACGATATATCGTCGCCTAGGCGACGCCGTGACTACGCTGGTTGGTACCTAAAAATGAGTTGTTGGTGGTTTGTGGGCTATGTCAGATTTGTTTTTCAAGATTTTCTAATTTGATTGATTTAACTACTCACCTTTTTCAGTGTAATCATTCTTTCCGTTGAAAAAAATTTCATTAACTAAAATAATATTTTTAATAACTACTCTTTGCAGGTCCATAAGAATGTCAGTCTCTTCTAAATGCAACTCATCTGAGCTGGCTCCAAGACTAGTTTATGGCACTCATTATCAGTCCCAAACAAAATGCTAATTCACTAACATAATACAATACATTAGTACTCTTTGCAGGTCCATAAAGTTACTAAATAATAATATTTGGAATAAGTATTAGAGGGGAGTCTTATCTTCTCAATGCAGATCATATGAATTGGCTCCAAGACCTGTTTGTGCCACCAATTTTCAGTCCCACAAAGCCAGGATCAATAATTTTGTACCTGTTTCCATTGTCATTCAATTTAGGGTTCAGTCTTGACATTAAACAAACAACTTAAAGCAATTAAACCGTAAATTAATTGGATAAATATGAGCTTGATTAGTGGAAATACATATCCAGGCTCAGAAAATATCGAAATTAAATTTTGACGAACTATAGACCTGAATTAACGTATATCAATGCTTTGAGTTGACCTAATTTCAATTGAGGGTATACCGTTTGTATGGTGTTGCAAAGAACCAAACGAGATCCTGTGCGTCCTGGCCATGAATCATTCCGGATCTGGTTTAGGTTTAATTCTAAATAAAATCAAATCCTAGAATCCTGCCGTGGTTTGGGCATCTTAGTTCAGTTCAGTGCTTGGGCAACAAAAGTTTATTGGAGATCGCCATGTAATCCGAACTTAGGTACATCTTGGTTCCGAGTGTGAGTTTTGGATCTAGAATATTTTTGGAGGAAAGAAGAAACCCAGAAATTTGTGTTTTAAAAGAACAGGGGTTGTTGGAGATTGAAATCTAAGGGCTAAAATTCAGGGGTAGGTTGTCGGTGAGGAGCTTGAGCGGGGCTGGGAGTCGACGTGATAGAGAGTTGTGTTGTCGGACGGAGAAAAAGAGGGATTGATTGATTTGATATATCCCTGAATTTGTGGGCTGGTGGTAAGGGAGAGCCCACAGTATTGCATGGACTAAATGGTTTTAATTGTTTCCTTCCTTTGTACGCATTGTTTATTTTAATTGTTTCTCATTGCAGGTCCAATCGACGTGTGAGGCCATGGCCATGGCAAGTGTCGGCGATCGGACATGTGATATCTTGGACATGCCACGTGTCTGCAATCTGCGCTTCCACGTTCCTGCTGGTATTTTAGCATAGATTTCAATGGGTTTAGGTTTTAAAAAGACTTGGGTTTAGGGTTTAAAATTTGTTAATAAAAACCTACTGAATTTAGTAAATAATGTAATTTTAAATACTTTTAATAGAAATTTATTTACAAATTAAAAGAACATATTTACTCATGAGTGTATATATAATTTTGAATTTGAAACTTTTCATAATTTCATTTTCAAAAAAAACTAGTTCTAGAACATATTGAAGAAACAAGTTAGTATATGAAGAGATTTGGTTATTAGTTGTTCTAGAACATGTACTTATAAAAATGTAGTTAACATGACACTAACATAAAGTTCCAAGAACATATGAATGTTATGATATAGTACATGCAATGACATAGTGGGTAAATACGATAGTATTTACAGAAGCTGACCATTCCAAAATCTTGCCAAACCTAGTCACAACTCAAATCAAGGTGTATAGTTAAGACTTCCTTTACGTCTATGCTAATACTATTTACATGATATGGATATGGATATTCATAGTTGTCAAATGGTACTTGATAAGGATCTGCAGTAAAAGCATTGATTTTATTCAATATGTAAACGTATTGAAGAAATTTTTGATAATAAAGTTCCTCGTTTATCAATACTATACTACTAAAGCATAAAATTTAGTGCCACATGGCACTTCCAAAGAAATCCACCTCACATTTCCAAAATTATTTCTAAACAAAAATTGCTATTTATAGATTTGTCTCCAACAATTCTCCATAAGTTTTGAATCATTAGTCTAACTTCATTGTTCTAGAGTCGTTTTCTGCCTTTAATCTTCTCATATACTCTTCCTCATATACTCTTCCTATTTCTTTCTTAGTTTAACATATTGCTTTCTTCATATTTCTTTCTTAGTCTAACATATTTCTTTCTTCAAATATTATATTCAATTTATTTTCTTTATTTTTAGCTATCTCCACCTCTAAATAAGTTTAAAAAAAAATGTGGTGCCTTAAATTAAGGCCATGTAGTGGCATCATGATTAGCCACGTGGCGTCCTAGGGAGAAGGCAAATGTCATGTTAGGGTATCTACAATTGTTAGCTTAGGGAGATTTAGCCACATATGAATATTTTTTATTTGTTTCCTTTAGTTATTTTCCCACAAATGAAATCAATGTGTTAACTCAATGTTATATCCTAATATTATGTTTGAAATTAATATAAAAAAATATAGATTCTTTTTAGTTCACTAACTACTATAGGTAGAACAAAACCTTTTTCAAAATAAAAATAAAAATAGGTAGAACAAAACCAGCATGCATTTACTAGTGAGTTTACAAACAAGACTACGTTAATATACCGAGCATCCCATTTCTTGTCAAACCTTGTGAACCTAAATGCACGCAGTACATTGACGGTTCAATTATAAAATAATATAGTTCACATTTTCAAGATAAAAAATAATGCGTTTTAATTATTATATCATATAAAAACAATTGCATGATTTAAAATTAGTAATATAATATTTTGGTTGGTTTAAAATCTGTTTTGATTAGTATTTAAAACTGATTTTATTTTATTTTTAATGTTGGTACTCCTATACTTTTCTTCTTAGTTACATTGGGGTCATTGCAAAGGAAGAAGAGACTTAACCATTTTTTTTATCAAAAGAGGGCTAGCTTTATGTGGCTCAAGTGTGTCATGTGGTGGCTTCAAGGTTATCCACGTGGCAGCACAGGGAGAAGGCAAGTGTCATGTTTTGGTAAGACACACTTGGCGGCCTAGGGACAATCAACATAAATTTTATATTTCATTTATTTTATCATAGGACATTTTGATATACATATTTAAATTAATTAGTTAAGTTAACTTATTTGTGACATAAATAAATTAGGTCGGCTATAATGAACTAGAAATATAACATTCATTTGCATCAAAGTTTTGAAATTGAGTAATTATAGTTGGTTTCAAGGATGTTATTCATTTGATAATTATTATTTTTTAAACTTACGAGTCATCCACAGTGTTATAACTCAATATTATGTCGTCCTTTGATATATGCAATACACTAAAAAAAATTAGATATTTTTTAGTTCCTAAACAATTCGACGTAGACCAAACCTATGGACTATACTAGTGAGTCTACCAATGTTAAACATTTTAGCATTTATAATCAGTATGTAGCACTGACATATCACAAATAAGTAATGTTAAAAGTACAATGTTACTTTCAATGATGTTGGTTATAAATCCTTTCAAGCGGATTTCAATTTCGCCGTTCCTACAAAGTTTTGAAAACTTTCAATTAGGCCCCTCCAATAAAATAGGAAGTGTATAACTCTAAAATTGAGCTGGCCATAAACTAATTGAAGTCATAAGAAATGTGATCTTAGAGTTTAGAGTCTATTAGGACAACGGAATACGCAGAAAAAATATTTACATTTTCTACCCAATAGTTTGCATGTATGCTACTGTGGCCCTTCTAAAAATAGCATGATTTTTAGAAATGGAATATAGATATTAATTGTTTTTCTTAGTGAAAATAACGGCATACTGATGTAGTGGTAAGTGCAAGCCTTTATGTAGGTGAGCACTAGGGTTCGAATCCAGCCTTGTATTTTTTTTAAGATTTTTAAATGAATATAGGGAACAATTCGATCACTTTTTGTGGCAGGGGAAATTAAATGGGTCCCGCGTATTAAATGATTTTCTTCTTGCAGGTCTTGGTGATGTGTTGTGTTGGCAAAGCTCCACTTGGCAGTCATCTGACTTGCCATTTGTAAGCATATAAATTGTCCACATGTTTTTCCGTGGAAAAATGATAATCTTAACTTCATAATTTTTTTTTATTTTTTGTTTGGTAATTACATATTTTGTATAATAGATTTCCAATTGGCTACATTACTTTGAAATTGGTTACACCTACAATCTATGAACCTAACACATGTTATGAACTCCAAGTTCATGTTGTGTGTAATGAATAAGTATGTATCTCAAAATCATCAAGCCAAAAACCTTTGAAGTTAGGACTGTAACTGAAACACATGACTACATACAATCAACACTGTAAAATTCGTTAATGGGTTTCGTATTTGGCCAATAAGATGGGTTGTAACATCACTAGTTGGGCCATTTCATTAAAGGAGTTGATGTGGATCAACTAATTATATAGTAACTGGTTCAAAGTTTGAGCATGAACTATCGTTACAATCGCGATGTCGATATTCAAACCAAAGTTCGCACATATAACTAGCATATCACAATCAAAATGTTACATGTTCCATAGGATTCACTAGCTTATTGAGCATATTAGTACACTATATATTATTAGTACAACAATGCAGGCTGTCATGTTAATATGGAAACTATTTTATCACCAATTATGCTAAAAATGAATGTGAACAAGTACTACTTATTCTCAACTTCATATTACCAAAGTATTAAAATTATATAATTATTATAAAACATATTTGTACAGTTTAACCTAAGATGTCTTTACTATTTTTGTTTCTAATTTTATTATATTTATTTTTCGTTTGTAAAAATACTCATGGGTTGGACTAATTAATTGGGTACCTGAAATGTAAGGGGCACCATCAAATTTGTCATGGAAACCTGTTAATAACCGACTTAATTCCGGTCATATTTTTTTTTTGCCAAATTACAAAAACACGTTGAATGCTAAAAGTCGGGTCAATTAACCGTGACTGTAGTGAAGTGCGGTTGGGAGAATATGCCTCGGATAGTGGTAGGTGGGGTCCCTTTGAAACATTCCTGCATGAACAACACGTGTATTTTTTTGTTGTTCCCTTCATTAATGTTGTGGGAATTCAGCAGTCAATACAGTAAGGCGAAAAGTTGAAATCTCTAAAACACGAGTTTCTATGGCTTCTTCTTCTAGGGAAAGTCATAAAAAATTCAAAGAACTATTCCCATTTTCTACTTTTCTTCTTTTTGGGATTTCACCGCCTCCACCCTAGTCTAAAGTTTTCTTCCTTTCCTTCTTTCTTCGAAGACCGCTGCTGCTACTTCAAGAATACAGGCGCCGGCACCGTATCGATTGCCGGCAACTTATACGAACTAGATCTATGGCCGATGGTATGGAGAGTTCTGAATCAAGTAGGTCGGCGACCTCGGTCGACGGCATGGACTTGACCGCCGGCAAAAGTGAGTTTCAAAAAACCAATTCCGAATAGACTATGGTTATTTGATTTTGTTTTCACTCTTCTTTACCTTAGATTACTTTAGTGTGAAATATTTGGATCATAAATCGGATTGAGCATGGACTTAAATTTTTGTAGATGCGAATCGATTAAAAAGCTGTCATCTTTTGCTTGAATTGATTACCGCCTACTTACATAGATCTATATCTAATTAGGTAAAAGGGAGCCGATAACTCCATGGATCCCATATTTTATTTGGAGCCTCTGTTAATGGGAATGTTGAATCCTCGTTTAAGAATGATATTTTTCAAAAGTAATCAACGTTTAAACTCTTTAAATGTCCATATTATGCGCGCAGATCAGGGAAAGAACCAATTGTCTACAAGCGAAGATTAGGTCTGGATCGTGGATGTAAACGTGACCTGAACGGGAACCTCATTCCTCGGAACCAGGAGCTGGGTTTTAGTCTTCACGCCGACGAAATCCGAGCTGCTGGTTAGAAGATTTAAGGAAGCTGTTAAGTAGCTTAAATGCTAAACAGCGCGAGGACGTGAGAGATATAGGATTTGGGGGCATTCTAGATGTTAAGTGTGAGTCACTACCAGACGGGATGAATGAGTGACTTATAAAGCAGTTCAACCCTGTCAGTCAAAATTTTGAGGTTGATGGCAGGATCGTGTTTTCCTTGTCCGCATTAGATGCGAAAAGAATTTTTGGTCTTCCCTACTCACCTGGGAATCCAGTCATTTGGTTTGCGCATGATGCAGAAGTTGCAGGTTTTATTGATTCGTGGGAGCAAGAATTTGGAGTTCCTGATTCACAAAACATTGATCTGTACGATTCCATTATGATGATGAGGAGGAGGCGAGGGGGGGAGGACTTTAAGAGAATGTTTGTCCTGTATGTGATGCAGGTTTTGTTGACCCCCCAGTTTGAGACTCAGCTGGAGCTTGGATTGATTAGGTCTCTCATCGATGTGGATAATATAAAGTACCTCAACTGGGCCGGGTATGTAGTTGACCACTTGTGCGATTCCCTGTACATTTACAGCCAGATTAAGAATCCAAAGGGAAGTGAGGGTTGTTCGCTGCTCCTTCAAATTGCATATTTTCATAGCTGTATTTGGAAAGGAGAGCCGCCACTGACCGAAGAGCCTTTTATCAAGCATTGGTATGGTCACAAGATCATGCAGAGATTGCTGGATGAGGATTTGGCAGGAGGATTTGGTAAGGGTTGGTTCTTGGAGACTAACCAGATGAATGCGATGCATTACGTGTACCATATGCCTGGGAACAGGAGACTGAGAGAGTCGGCACAGATATCTTGTGATGGGGAGCCTTTTGCACTGTGGAATGATGATGAAATCTGTGAAGCCATGGAGAATGTAAGTCTTCAAAAATTTGTTTTACATTATACTATCTGTTGATGCTAATAATATTAAATCAAAACTTGGGGATGTACATTAATTAATATACCTAGGCAACAACACATTTGGTGTGTTAAATACATGTATCATAACATATATATGATATTGGTTGTAGTTAATTGCATCCCTTTAATATGTATTCTATTCGAGGTCTCATTATAATCTACAAAATTTCATAATATAATTAGAGTCTATACGAATGCATCCTTTTTAACTGACCCCCTTTTAGGATGCTCTACTAATCACTATAATTTAACATTTACCAGCAGGACAGTCGTAAACAATGGCAGCTTTTACGTGATGTTGAAAATGTTATATTCCAACACATTGAGAGCAGGAGTCTTCTTGGTTATGATTTGCGCAATGCGTGCCTGGCAGAAAGGGAATGGCAAGATCGTGTTTAATGCCAAAGGTGGACTGGACCGAGTGATAATAAACCTCTTCTCTTGTTGTTGGTACATGAACCCAGGATCTAATGTCAGGATAGGGAATCTGCTGGACGAGACTTTAGGGGTGGCTGATCCAGTGAGGGATCAGGAGTTAGCTCCTGTTGAGGGGAGCCCTTGGGAAACATGGGTTTATAACTACCCTGCAAAGTACTCCAGCCATCTCGTGCAGCAATGTTGCACTATCTCCTACACATTCTCTCCCTATAAGCTGGAGGTTGTCGATTATTGTGTGTCTCAAGGTCTGGATTTGGACAACAGGTTTGTTCTCTAGTCCCATAATTATCCATCTGATTTGGTTTTTTAGTGTTCACTGAGCTAATTAAGCATCATTTATGTGGTCAAATTGTAGTGAAATTCTTGTCAGGGATGGTGGAAATGTTTGGCTCACACGAGGAAATTTCAATAGTTTGGATACTGATCAGCCTCTTCAACAGTGGATTGTTAATATGTTTGCTCGATTGGCAAACTTTGATTGGGTTCAAAAGGGGATCAAGACCAGGATTGCGTTTGAAACACTGGAGCTTGTTAGAATCCTCTCCTTATTTAAGATTTTATTAAATTTTATCAAGGTCTAACTCTTCTATATATGGTTGGAATGCAGTCTGAAGGAGAAGATGACTGGAACCAGAAACTGGTTGTATGGGGATGGAGAAGCTGGATCAATCTTTGCAACATAAATGTTAAGGATGCAAACTTTGTAAGTTTTTTGCAACATAACTCTTTTTATTATTTTTTAAATGTTTGCTACAAAGCTTATATGACCTAAAATGCTTATATTTGCTGTTTTTTCCCATTACTAATTTAGGCTTTTCATTTTTGAACCCATCCGTCTCTAGTATTTGTTTGAACAATATATCGGTGATACGACCTTTAAATCAAACGATTCTAATTCAACCACTCTTAAATGTGTACTCGTTGTATTGTATAAGATCAAGATTTTAATTTAAACACATATGTGTACAGATTTTAAATTATTCTGATCTGTGTACATGTTCTCATACCTGTGACCTGGAAAGTAGACTATTACCTTGTCGTTTTAGATTTCATCGACATGAAAATTCATTGTATTGAGACCAGAAAATAGGATGACGAGGTCAATCTACCAGAGGAGAGGATTCGTGTAATAGTTAGTTCTCTGACCATACCTTTCCGGCATTCATTTTTTCCTTCTTTATTTTAGTTTCGATGATTGCTCCATAACAGCAATGCTTTATTTTTTGTATGAATTCATGACACCAGAATTATGTTGCAGGGATCAGCTTTCTCCAGGTTGCTCTTGGAGTTTAGAGATGAAAGAGCTGAGCATGTTAAGGCTTTCAACTATGGTCACCCCTTATTGGAGTGTTGATGTCGTGAGTGCAAATAGCGGGGTATGCGTCATGTACATGATGGAGAGGTATCGCGGTTCCACATTTGCTATTGATCTTTTAGAACTCAACCAAGTTTGTAAACATAGTGTATGAATGTATTTTATATTTTTCATTTCTGCGATAATAGGAATACATATGATTCTTAGTTGTAGGTATTTTTCATCCTCATACATTATTAATTTATTTTTGTTTGTGTTAGAGTGGTAAGCCTCAATGATGAGGCACGTATATTGATATGATTAATATAGGCTTACAACCGGCTATACAATAAACCCTAGATTAAATACAATTGGGCCTAACCCATTTCTTCTATTCTCACACCCCCCTCAAGCGCAGCGTCGGATTTACCGAAACGCAGAGCTTGGACCTGAAAAACTCAAAAAAGGCTTGGGAAGCCCTTTTGTGAAGATATCTGCAAGCTGCAACGAAGTAGGGACATGACTAACACGAAGTTGCCCAGCAGAGACCAATTCCCGCACAAAGTGATAGTGAATGTCAATATGCTTGGCTCGTTTGTGTGCCACGGGGTTCTGAGTTAGAAAAATGGCACTGTTATTGTCACACAACAACAAAGGTGACCCGTCCAGAGGAAACTGAAGATCACGTAGCAAATGAGAAAGCCACATGACCTCAGCAGCAGTATTCGCCAAGGCACGATATTCAGATTTACAACTCGAACGAGACACAGTGGGTTGCTTCTTGGCACTCCAGGACACCAAGTTGCCACCCAAAAAAACAGCATAACCGTAAGTCGACCATCGAGTTTCAAGACAACGAGCCCAATCAGCATCCGAATAGGCACAAATGTCGGATGAGCCAGCAGAGCAAAAAGTATGACCATGATGAGGAGTCCCAGCAACATAGCGAAGTATTCGAGTAACATCAGCATAGTGATCCTCACGGGGTTCTTGAAGAAACTGACTGACCGAGTTCACTGCAAAAGACAAGTCTGGCCGGGTGATAGTTAGATATTGAAGAGCCCCTACCAAGGATCGATAGAGTTTCAGATTTGCAAATGGAGCACTCAGAACTACTGTGAAGCTGGGAGAGCGGAACAAAATGAGTGGTAACTGGAGAGGTATCTGTCATCCCAGCACACCGTAAGATATCCTGAGCATACTTACTTGACCAACAAAAATCCCGGATGGGGTAGAAGAAACCTCAAGACCAAGGAAATAGTTCAAATACCCAAGATCCTTGATTGAAAACTCCCGATCGGTGCGAACTATAAACTGGCGAATGGCACTAGTGTCATTACCAGTAAGAATAATATCATCCACATAAACAAAGAGATAGAGCAGTGTGGTCCCACGAGAAAAAACGAACAAAGAAGTATCTAAGGTGTTGTACCGAAAACCAAGCTCCCTGAGATAAGAGCTGAAACGATCAAACCAGGCACGTGGGGCTTGCTTAAGCCCATAAATGGCTTTCCGGAGGCGACAGACATAGTCAGGACGAGCAGAATCCTTAAAACCAACGGGTTGAGCCATGTAAACCGGAGAGTCAAAAACACCATTGAGAAAAGCGTTCTTCACGTCAAGCTGGTGAAGAGGCCATCGCCGGAGAGTAGCAATGGTAAGAACAGTATGAACCGTGGCGGCCTTGATCACTGGGCTAAACATGTGATCAAAATCAAAACCAGGTATCTGGGAATAACCCTGTGCAACCAAACGGGCTTTGTACCGATCAATGCTTCCATCAGGACGATACTTAAGACGATAGACCCATTTCAAACCAACAATATTTGCACCAGATGGACGGGAACCAAATCCCAAGTGTGCTGATTTCGTAAAGCCGTCATTTCTTTTTCCATAACAGTAACCCACTTCGGATCTTTCAATGCAGCTCGATAGTCTTTTGGCTCAGACTGAGAGATAACAGTGGCCAACAAACCAGTGAGAAGATAACCATCAAAGGACTTAGTACGACGAGTGTCGTCCTGATGTCTGGTAACCATGTGATGGACACGCTGAGGTGGAGAAGCGGATGAGGACGCATAATCAGAAACTGAAGAAGACGGAGAAACCGAAGAAGCTGGAGAAACTGGAGAAGGTGGCGGTGATGGAGACAACGTCAAACTGGTGGATGGTGATGAAGGTGACTGCTGCTGAGGCAATGATGGAGGTGTAGCGACTGAGGCATCAGAATCACAAACCAAACACGGGGACGATGAAACTGCTGGAGCGGATGTGGAAGGTGCCAGTTTAGACTGCTCTAGATCGAGAAACGTCATAACATCCAATGAGGAGAATGGATGTTCAGGACTAGAAGTGGCAAAAGGAAAACACATCTCGTCAAAACGAGCATGTCCAGTGAGGTAAATACGACCAGATGAAGGGTCAAGGCAGCGAAAACCCTTATACTGAGTGTTGTAACCAACAAAGATACAAGGGATACTGCGCGGTGATAGCTTATGATCGGTATATGGTCGAACGTAAGGATAGACACGACAGCCAAACAGGTGAAAGTTTGAGTAGCTAGGGGAGTGCCCAAATAGTAGACTGAAAGGAGAGGCACCACCAAGGACTGGAGTCGGCAATCGATTAATGGTGTAAACCGCAGTAGTAAATGCATTATCCTAGTGAGACAGTGGAAGATGTGAATTAAAAAGCACCGATAAGCCCATTTCTGCAACATGGCGATGTTTTCTCTCAGCACGTCCATTTTGCTCCGGAGTATATGGACATGAGATTTGATGGTGAATCCCCTTTGTGGAAAAATGAGACCGAAGACGGTTGTTGAGAAACTCCGAACCTCCATCACTCTGAAAAGTCTTAATAGTCGTCCCAAACTGATTCTCAACGAACGCCTCGAATTTGAGATAAATATCCACAAAATCAGATTTACGACGTAACGGGTAAAACCACGTAAACCGAGAATAGTCATCAATAAATAGGGCATAATGAGCAAAACCATTCTCAGATAAAACATGGGAAGGCCCCCACAAATCACAATGAATCAAATCCAAAACATTCGGAGCCCATTTAGGGTTATCATCAAAAGGCTGTTTCTGACCCTTGGCCATAACACATGGAGCACAAAGGCCAGACTTAGGCAATAAAGAAGAAACAGACAATTCTCCATTCTTAATTAAAAGGGAAATAATGCGAGGGGCCACATGGCCTAAACGAGCATGCCATAAATCAAACGAGGCTCGTTGCTTATTCTGTGAAATGAAAGACACAAGGGCTTGTTCTCCTCTATCCAGCACATAAAGCCCGTTCTCACTGTGGCCCCTTCCCACGACTGCCTTGGTCACCTTATGCTGAATGATAAAATTCTGATCATCAAATATAACATAAACATCGAGATCCCTGGTAAGCTTACTGATAGATAACAAATTTTTGGTAACATCCGGCACCAATAAAACATCACATAATTTCAAAGACGGGGTAAGCTGAAAATTACCAATATATTTAATTGAAATAGATGCACCATTACCAACAGAAATGCGAGAGTTACCATGATAAGGTGTCACACTCTCAAGGGCAGAAGCTGCAGAAGTGAGATGACTGGTAGCGCCAGAGTCCACATACCAATCTGAAGCTATGGAAGAGGGCTCCATCTGAAGAGAGGTCTGGAATCGCTCAGCAAGATGCACGGACTGACTGTGACGCATATTCGGGAAAAAACGGAAACAAGTCTGAGCATAATGTCCCGATTTGTGACAATAATCACAAAACAAACCAGTACTGCCCAAACTAGAACCACCAGATCTGCCAGAGGACCAACCATGACCTCCTGAACGCCCGCAACTGCCGCCTCGGCCTGCACGTGGGCGCATGCGCCGCCACCCCGCACCGCATGTGAGCCCCACGCGCCACCTACTACTGAGTCTGGCTGCTGCTGGTCAGCCAGAAAAATAGCTTGCCCTGCTGCAAGAGAGCCAGAACCACTTCCAGAACCACCGAAATGCTGGAGATTTTAGAGAAATGCCTCATATTCCTCCGCCTCAGAAACAACGTCAACATAAGCCGGAAACGGCTTTCTTTGAAACATAGGCCCATTAAAGTCTTTGTATTCAATCCCAAGAGCAGTCAAAAACCAAATAACTTGTTCATTATTACTAGCAAGTGCGTCCATAGCAGCAAGTTGATCAAAGATAGCCTTAAACTTAAGGTGCAAAGCATGAATAGAACCAGTCTTATATAATGCTAAAACCTTAACACATAGGTTTAAAATAGTAGATTCACTACGTTTCTGAAAAACTGAGGCAAGGGTATTCCATATATCAGCAGCGGTATCACAAGTAGAGATCTCAGACATTACCTCAACAGAGATCGAAGAAAGGAGAAGACTGCATAACTTTTCATCGTCAGTCTTCCAAGTGTCAAAAGCCGCCTGCTTTGCCTCAAAATCAGCCTTCAAAGTCGATGAACTAGCGTCAGTGTCCTTGAACGCATTCGGAGCGATGGGACAGGGAGTCGAGCCATCAAGATGACCGAACAACTTCTGAGAACGAAGGAGGAGATGAACCTGACGCTTCCATATCATATAATTGGATGAATCCAATTTCACAGTAAGAAGATGGATGAGATTGTTGTACGTCAACTTGTTGTCCGCCATTAGGACAAGAAAAACAATGCGATGGTGATTAAAAATAATGATAAGGGTTTTGGAATATTGATTAATTGGAAAAGTGGGAAATTAGGTGAAAAGAGTAACGTAGGAATTTGAGGATGAATATGGTGAGGGAGAGGTGAAAGCAAACGCGGCTGCAGCAGTATAGCTGGATAGGGTTTAACTGGCTGATACCATGTTAGAGTGGTAAGCCTCAATGATGAGGCACGTATATTTTTATGATTAATATAGGCTTACAACAGGTTATACAATAAACCCTAGATTAAATACAATTGGGCCTAGCCCATTTCTTCTATTCTCACAGTTTGTTTCTTTCGTTGAAAAAGAAAAGGATCCAGTTGCGGGTCGCATACTCATGTTATATGGTCTTCTCCGACCTTAATGAAATGAAAACAGCCGTCCTCGAGAAGATACTAGCTCACATGTCCAGGAAAAATAACCAAAACCCTGCAATCTATTAGTGTACCTGCTCTATATTCCGCTAATCAACACAAACTTTGTTCTTATTTTTAAAATTTTTGGCTATTCCCTCGTCAACACTGAAGGGTTGGCACCGTTGTAAGAATTGAATTTTTTTTCCATGGACTGCTTCAAATAAGCTTTAGAACAAATTCGGAAGTGAATATGCGATGATCCGCTCTTTCTGCCAATTTTCAGAATAAATCTCTAAACTTTGTACAGTTGCTTTTTGCATGCCTTTATGTGCATGCCAATCTGTCTTATTTAACTACTAGTTTTCCTTCAGGGTGGGACATCGGAAGTGCCTTTAATTGAAAACAAATCTTTGTAGGGTACATGGAAGTTGCACACAATATCTTACACTATTAAATGCTTCTATACCTGATGTGAATAGACGCTAACCACGTGATTGATGCTCTCGCGGATTTGGCGACTTTATAGGTCAGTGGCTTAGTTCTTCAATTAATGTTTTTTCTAAGTTTTAGAAACAATCAAGTGGGATTTCTGATTACTGTTGGACCTACTACTGGATCTATTTCACGTGGCCCGATGTTCTAGGTTAGGTTTCCTTCCCTACATTTAAAGCATATTTTCTTTCTTTATATACCCAATTCAAGATCACCCTTTTCTACGTAAAAAAGATAACCCTTTTTCTTCCTTTTCCATTACTAGGTTTATTATTCAATTCGAAAATGGCAGATCACTTGTCTGGACGAGCAAAGAGGGAACTTGAGATGGAAGACTGCATTGCCAAACTCAGAGCTGAGATGGTTAGAGGTATTGTACCTTATTCAAAACCCTTGTTTTCATATTGTGCTAACAACTAAGTGTCTGTCAATACATAACCAAACATATGATAATGAACATTGCAGATTTGGCTACATTTGTGGAGGATTTCGAAAGGGAGAAGAATCCTTGGTTTGACACATTCAAGATGCTGGAGCGAATTAATCAACCTGATGAGCACACAAAGGCTGAGTTTCTCAAGATTGTGGAGGCGAACAAGGTTAATTAATTCTTATATGAGAATATTACATTTTCATGGCAACATGCATGCTTATATCCACCAATATTGCATTTACAGAAGGCAATTCAAGCTCTGAGTGATAGCACTATGGTGGCATTGGATTTAATGGAGAAGGACATTCGTAGGGCACACGCAACGCTAGAGGTAACTATTGAGCGCGAAGGAGAACCTAATGAAGTCCAAGTATTGATTGAGAAGACCTTCTCCCTTCAGGACTACTCTGCCCAGTCCTCCTCAGTAGGTTATGGTTTCAGCTACTGCGAAAATAAGGCATGTTGAAGTGATAAAAACCCTCTATCCTCAATTGTTCAGGCCAAATAATTGTGTGCAATAACCTATGTATTGTTCATGATCTACTAGTTAAGTATTTGGAAAAATTTGGACGAATTTTAATGTTGGTTTAGGACAAGTGTGGGATGAATGTACTTTACTTTTTTTTATGATAATTTTTCGGGAAATCTATATTTTTTATTTATAACTTTAATAAAATTAACAACCAAATTTTCTTTTTTATTTATAATTTTGCTAAATAAAATTAACAACCAAATATTTTTTTTAATAAATAAATAAGATCTCACTGAATTCAATTCAACCATGTATTAAACTCTTAACACCGAAATTCTGAAAGTAAACATTAGGGGATGATGATTTCAATAGTGAAAAACTCAGCCCACATATTCCAATTCAACCATGTTTCTTTATTTAATTTTATGTACAGTTGTCGAATGACCTCTTTGTCCTGCACTATTACAGAAGATGGTGAATCTCATCAATCCAATTTCTTGGCATTGGTTGGGGGTAGTTTAGTCTATTTCATTATCATTCAACCTATATATAATGCCAAGGCCCTCATTTCTTACTCCAATGACTCTAACCGAATCCCTCAGATCTCAAATTGCCCCAAAATCCATTCTCTATTGAAACACAGATCCAATAGCCATGTCCAGCTCTGACCCAAGCACTAATTTCTCCGGTGGATCTATGAAGCAATGCAACTGCTTTGTGCCGAGGCTGGTTAGAATTTGGACCACTCGAAAAGGTCCTAATCTCGGGAAGAAGTTCTATGGATGTGAATTAGGGACTCGGGGTTGTGGGTATTTCAAGTGGTATGAAGTAACTTGCGACCGCTGTGATCGATCGACGCAGATTATTGGGATGCTTCTTGACGACAAAAAAATGGTGGAGGCTGAAAACGCAAGTTTGAAACAATCGGGAAAGGAGATGGAGGCAAAACTGCAGCTTCATATTTCGCGGTTAAACCAGTTGGAGTTTCAAAGAAATTTGTGGATCATTCTGGGTTTTTTGGCAGCAGTTTTGCTGGTCAACCTCACCGGAGTTGTGGGATAGTTTGTCTTCGATGTGTTCTCCAATTTAGTTTTTTGCTTTCGTGAACATGTAATGTTGCTTTTCTGAATCTTATCCTTTCAAGTTCTTGTTCTCTTATTATATGAAACTTGTTGGAATTAAAAAATAAAACCTGGTTAAATAAAAAATTAATTATTTTATAATATTAGTAAGGGGTTTAAACAAATAATCCAGAAACCTTACGTGTATTGCTGGAAAACCAACACCAATTTTCAAATTAGACATGCAAGAGTAATATTGTGGTGCATGGACCCACAACTATAATTACACACACATCAATGCCTGCTCTCCTTTATACATTTTATATTCTTATTCCAGTGAACCCAACCCGCCTTTTGCAATATCCTCTTGAAGTGACTTTTCAAAAAAAATTAATTCTTAGATCTGGCAGAGCCAACTGGGATAACGGACCCTTCGCGTACCTCTTCTCAGAACGCCGCCGGCGATGACGTCGAATACGACCTAGTCGCTTCCCTTAGCAAGTATTTCCTTGACTCCCGTCCCCCACCTTGCGTCCTCCACACTGTCGCGACCTCATCAAACAGCGTCTCCAACAAAAATCTGGCCGGAACCGGAGAGGGACCAGCCGTTACTGATGTTGTGTCTACGGATGGGGATGTAGACGGTTAGTTTCTTCTAAATCTTGTTCTTATTCTATAATATATAGTACATTCAAAGACAAGCATGGTTTAGGGTTTGCTGAAAATTAGGCTTAATTCTATAAACATGCTGCTGTAGATGCGAAACTTTCGGATCCAGCACCACAGATGGTGGGAGTCCGCCGTGACACCGACCCAGAGATCCCACCGCCGGAATATTACAATCAGTTGAACGGCCCCACCGGCTATGGAACCGAAAACTTCACCAGCTTCTTCTGCACCGTTTATTCACACAAACAACCTCCGATTTGGAAGTATCAGATAAAAGTTGCTGATTATTGCATCGCCCCTAACGTTCTTACCGATGACAAGTAAGCCTATCTTATGATAATTCATAGTTACAGTTTTAGTAGTTTTAGGGCCTAGATTGAGTCGTGACTGCGATTAAGAATTTTGTAAACCTTCTGTCTATGAAGCGAGCTGCAGTACTTCGATGGCTGGCCGCAATCAGCATTGACTAGGGTGGATTTCTCAACTTTCGAGCTCAACAATGTCTTGTCGCCCACAATTATGTCCGCATGGGCACGCAACATGAAGAACAAATGGACTGACCCGTTGCTCACCACAATCTGTCTAGACGTCGTTAACCGAGTAAGATTGATTACAAATTCTACCTTTTGTTCGATTTTTATGCTACTTCTATTGCTAGGTTAATCTTGTTTGCAATTATTTATGTTTTTGCCCCTTGCTCAGGATGATCCGCTTTTCCACCCTGACAAATTGATTAACTTCTGGGGGCACTTTGTTCGATCCAAAGGCCTTGACTTGCTGAATGCGGATTTGGTAACGTCGTCTGTTATTATTTGTTTGGATTCATTTGTACCCGAGTTTCGATTCCCTAGTGTTAACAACGAAATCTTCTTTGGGAGCTGGCAGATTTTTATTCATGTTAAAGAATTTGGACACTATGCCCTGCTGGTGGTTAACTTCAAGGAGGATAAATTTCAGTTCATTGACAGTGTCTGCCACAAGAACGACAAGACACAGTGGGATTTCATTTTCTACCTAGTGGTAATTCTCCCCTTTTGATTAACTCCTGGAATCGATTTACCATCTTGTGTTCTTAGGGTTGGTTGAGTAAATACGATAAATTAGGTGATCCAACGTTACCTAACCTATATTTCTGTTTTCTTCTCTTCAAGGCATCGCACTTCATTCGATTCATGGCTCATTACAAGGATCCAAGGTGTATGGGCGTGATTCGTGATTTCACTTATGACACAATATACCCCAGGTGAAGCACCTCTGATGAAGATGTGGATGCCGATGTTTTTGTGATGCACCTTATGTACACATATCGGGGATGTGAAGATGAAATTTACCAGAACCGCTTCAACGAGGTTTGTATTCTTTTCACATCAGTGTAGACAGTGGACACATAAACAGATAACATGATGGATTCAACCTCATTTCCTTATTTACTCGTGCAGCCTGATTACCGCATGAGGAAGATGATAGTTTTCTGCTCCAGATTAGCAAACAGCTACATCAATTACTACAGAGACCGCATCATGACTGATGTTGTAGATAATGCGTTTCACAAGTCAAATCCGCAGAACGCTAAAGTCCTTTTGTAATAGAATCTGGAATCCCTTAAATCTTGCTAGAATTGCTTTTGATCAACTCTATTTTGACACATTTCTATTGTTGTAATAACGTTTGGCCCTTTGGGTGTGACTTCTTTCTATTTATTTTGTTTGAATCATGAATGCTACTTTGATATTGTATGCCTATTATGAAAGTTTTTGGTGCCAAAATCTGGCCAAATTGTTCTTATCATTCGCTTTATATTACCAATCCTTCCAAATGCAAACTGATTCTTGTTTTTTCATCATTTATTACATGAAACCCATTTCACTCTTTTTTTGGACAAATAAACTAATTGGATCGACTAAAAACCCATTTAACATATTTTTTAAAAACCCAATACAACCAGGCATTTTCGACCGACTCTGCGTGAAAGTTTCAGCCCAACAATCAGAAGGCCCAGATCACGAAACTTTCCGCCGTCGAAAGCTCCCTCGCCGGTGTCAAATATCGGAACACCACAACAAACCTCCGGGAACATTCAATTAACACAACTCCTTAACCTACAACAACGATTTGACGCAAATAGAATCTAGCCCACTCACCGACAATTGAGGACCGATTGAGGCCGGAATGAATCCATTGACCGCCGTGGAGTGGAAGAGTTTCTCCGATGGTAATCATCGCCCTTCTTTTGCGTAGGGTCGGACCTGCAGGTTGTACTATCGATCAGATCACCGGGATTATCATTTCCAAGGGATTAATACCTATCAATCATAGTTTACAAAATATTTACAGATCTCCTTCATCGGACCTGAAAATAATGAAGAGGACGAAGTAGGAACTGGATCTTGGAGGGCCAGAATAGACGAAGAGAACGAAGTTCAATTAAAGGAATATTGGGGGACTTGATTGCAAGACCTGCAATCAACACACATCAAATACTTAGAAGGGCAGTCTCGTCCGGTCAACAAAATTTTGGACCTGCATGAGATTTGGGGACCTGCACCTAGCAAGCCCCTTCATTTTGGATAAGGTCAACAATTTTAATTTGACTCAAATAATTCAAATAATGCATAGCTTTAAGTTCAAAAACCAAAACTTTGTGCGAAACAAACAAGGTTTTGGGCAAAACCAAAACCAAAACCCAAAACTAAAACCTGAACCACACAGGGCCTTAGATTTTGGGAAATATTTTTCACTTTATTTCCTTGATCTTTTATGTTTTATGGCCTAAATAATTAAAATAATTGTATAGTAACCTTCAATTTTGTAGAAGGTGGTCATTTTAACATGCTTTTACCGTAAGAGTACCTTACATGAGACGCTCAATGTACAATTATATATTTTTAATATACAATTAAATTAGTAATATAATATAAAAATTATTAAATAATATATTGAAAAAAAGAATTGACTAAATTTGATCGTCGCTTCGCACAACTCCTTTTAATTTTTTACAAAAAGAAAAGGTCAATTTTATATTACATGACACTTTTGGGCAATCATCTAAGTTTTTTAAAACCTGACCGTTATGGGACCAAATAGAACAAAGTGAACTGTCTCCTCCCTCTTCTCTGTTAAGGATTAAGAAAATAAGTTGTTCATCGAAGGAGGCCGCCCGTACATCACTGACCGGTGGCCTTTCACTCTACCCAAGATAGTTCTATGCCACCCTTTTGAGGGCAGATTTGAGAAGAAAGGGGGTAATTGGAAGAAATAGAAAGTGGTATTTGCAACTTAAAGTATTTGTTTTTTCTTATACTATGGATCCGAAAATAAATAAATAATTTTTTGACCTCAAAACTTTTAGAAGTGTGTTTTGTCAGGCCCTTTGTAACACCCCAATATTTCATTCGATAAAATAATCATTTATTAAAATTTGGTTGGGATGTTAATGCATTATTACAATTTATAAAGTCTAAATGCATAGAATATAATACAAATTTACAAAATTCTACTCTAATGTTGTTATGCAGTTCCTAAAACATAACTCAACGATAAACTATAAACTTGTGTCATCACTCTTGAGAGGTCGCCTAATGGTCAAATGTACCCAAACATGATCTGTAAAAGAAATGGTATGAAAGGGGTGAGCTACAACTAGCTCAGTGAAAGTTTTCTTATTTTCCAAGACCTTAACAATCGACACTTTTGACAGTCAAACACTTATTGCCACAAATAAAACAAGAGAACATGACAATTTTATCCAATAAGATAACTCTATTGCATTTGTTGAAAAACATGTCAAGTATAAAGTTAAATACAAGAAAACATGCAGTGATAACATGGTAGAAACAATTACACAATTACAATAGTCATAAAATCACTAGTCAAAACACTATGACAAACTTATCACGCTGCTATAATAACACGAAACAAGATAATGTAGCACTCAAGTCAATCTCAAATAAAACGATCCACGATACAGGCTTATGAGACACACAATATATCAACTAGCATACACGATTTACAATAAACAATACACGACACACATGATACACAATTCATGATACACGATTCACGATTCATTCAGTACAATAACTTGGGTCACCAAGTGATCCCATGGTTCCACTATCATTCAGTTCAATAATATGAGTCACCAAGTGATCTCATGGTTCCACTATCATTCCGTTCACTTTCATGGGTCACCGAGTGATCCCATGGTTCCACTATCATTCCGTACAATAACATGAGTCACCAAGTGATATCATGGTTCCACTATCATTCAGTTCACTTTCATGGGTCATCGAGTGATCCCATGGTTCCACTATCATTCAGTACAATAACATGAGTCACCAAGTGATCTCATGGTTCCACTATCATTCAGTTTACTTTCATGGGTCACAGAGTGATCCCATGGCTCCACTATCATTCAGTTCACTTTCACGGGTCACCGAGTGATCCCATGGTAACACGATACAGTCACTTTTCCTTCCAGAATTCTAGTGGTGGCTCCCATACGTAGCACTTAGTCCCATATGGGTTCTAGTGGTGGCTTCCGTATGTAGCACTTAGTTCCTTGGAAATCCAGAACAATCATGCAAATCAATGATCGCATATACACTTAACTTTTAGTGTAACATATCGATTATAACAAGCAATTCACATGTTCCAAATAATCATAGCAAATACCAACCACCAGAGCACATTCTTTATTAAACATATAAATAATTGAGCATTTAACTAATCACAAGTGCTTTCCGAAAAGGGATTGAAAAACATTAAAAATTTCACCTTTCATGCAATTCAAGATCTATGAGATTCAATGAAACCTACAAATATTATATAGCATGCAACTAATCAACCACCATTTAGGATTTACATAAATCGAATTAACAATTGTTGAAACTGAATTGACACTTATGGCTAGCAATCATGAAACTGATCATAACTCATGACACGTGTTTCTTAAAATTATAGGGTTTTAATATTTAGAAACTAGACATCTGTATCTTTCATTTGAATATTTAAAATCTAAACTACATTCATGATTTACCCTCCGTAAATTCTCTTTTACATGAACTAGAACTGAAGAGTTTACTACTGACTAGTACTTCAAAAATGATCATAACTCATAACACTTTACTCAAAAAATTATAGGGTTTAAATATTTAAAACTAGACATCTGTACCTTTTATTTGATAGTTCATAATTTGAATTTCATATATGATTGACCCTATAACCATCCCCTTTAACATGAACTAGAACTGGAGAGTCTATTATGGACCAATGTTCACTTAAACAATAACTTTTCACACATTCATAAAATTATGAAACTTATATCGTTATAAACTAGACAACAATATCTTTCATTATGTATATTTTACATAATATTTTAACTTTTATTTCTATGTAAACAAACAATTTCAAGATGACTGAAGAACAAAATAACAGAAACAAAGAAATTCGCTTCTAACCACCAGTTACTAAAATGATCATATCTTTTTACTCAAAATTACAAATATTATGATTATTATACCATTATAAACTAGATTTCAATATCTTTCATATGGAAGTTTCAATACTAAATTCTAAGGATATTAGACCCTTCAAACGATCAATTTAATACAGACCTGTATCTTACACTTCACCCATATAGAATTTTACCTCCACTATCCCCTAATGTATTATACCACTGATCAATTATAAAACGAAATCACTTTCTATTATACTAATTTATCAGGTTAACTTGATCAAGTAAGCGAGGAAAACTTACAATTTGAATGACGAGATAATCGGTTAATGACATGAGAGATCAGATTCGCACTTTCCTTGCTTGCTTAAACCTATCACTGACTCTTCCTCTATTGTCTGGTGATGATGCTATTGAGTTTTTGGTTTTTAAGGTGAAAGGATGGGAGGAGAAGCTTATTTATGTATTCATGAATGATAATAACTTTTCTCAGTTAGGGTTTAAGAATATAACTATATATAGAAGTTCCTATAGATACAAACTCTTTTTAATTATTTTTCAAGTATAATAATAACTAATTCATCCAAGAAATAGGATTCTCCATTGACTCTTTCTATTTATTTTGTTTCAACCTTTTATCCTTTCAAATCCATCCTTCGTAGAATCTTTGTTTCACGAAATAACATTTAATAAAATAAAAAATACCGGGCCTCACACCCTTACTCTTATTTTACGGGTCAAATTAGTTCATGCCTCAAGGGTGAGGGTGGCTCATAGGAGAATTTCTCTTCTTTATATATATAAATATATATATATATATATATTCCTTTAAGTTTTAATAGAATCTCTTCACATTACTCTTTCATGCTAGTTTTTCCGCACCAACACCACTCTCCGAGTCCACCACGAGCGCCTTGTTGCTAGGAAAAAGTAGATTGTTGAAATCAGTATCCCAAATCGGTATATTAGAAGAGAAATGAACAATTTAAAAGGCTACTTGTCTCACATATCCATCTCAAAACCAATTGGTAGTGAGTGGCATGAGCTAAGAGCTTATTGACCATTTTATTCTAACGTGGGACAAAGTTTCAACATGCACCTCACGTGCCAACGAGAAATTACTCCACTCTCATTTCAGGTCAATCAAATGGGATCCTAAATTTCAAATATCATTTTAAATTTAAATATATTTTCAATCTTATGTAAAGCCCAACAAATGCCCAAATTCAAATACAACCCAACATTGGACTCTGAACAAAGTATAAATATTAACAAATTAATCATTTTTCTTAAAAGACTTCTTGAACTTACATACCCATTTCAAAAACGTGAATGTCAAAGGTGAAGATCATATTGAAAATAAAAGAAAACAAATAAGAAAAGGTCTCCTTTGAGACAGTCTCAATTGAGACTAGGGACGAATGTTGATCTTCTAATTTTCAAACCCGACCTTTTAATTAGGCATGATCATTCAGTGTATTATTGCTGATATTTTCACTTTCAAGACTAATCTTTTACATATTAAGCATGATTATTCAATGAAACCAATTCCAGCATGTCTCAATTGAGAATTGGCAACAAATAAATACTCCCTCTGTACCAACTAGATATGCACAATGTCTTACTGTTAATATCTTAAACTATGTATATTATTAGATATTAATAAACTACAGATCTAGCTGGTACGGAGGGATAATAAAATTGAAAATATTTAGACAATATGAAATGACCAAAATATCCTTGATGGTGGACTTGGCTGAGAAGTTTAGGTGCGGAGTGTAAACATAAAGGAGAAAGTGAAGAACATGGTGTGAAAAGGGGAAAAAGAGACCTAAAAAGTAGAATTTTTAAATGAGGTGAAATGATCAAACTATCCAAGTGGTGGACTTGACGGAGAGTGTGGTGCCGGTGTAGAGCGGAATACATGGTGAGCGTGGATGGATTTGGAATATGTTTCGTTTCTTTGGAGATTTGGGATTGCAGCCTAATCTGTAAACTTTGACCGGTTCCGTGAATGTTTTTTAAAAAACTAAAAATTAATTTTCCACCTGCATGCCAAGTCAGATTTACTACAAAGTAAATACAAAATAAAATAAATAAAATGCGACTTCCCTAGATGCAGCCGTAAATTTCGGATCACCCTAATTGTATCCATGGTTTCCTGAACAAAGTATATCTCTTTCTCCCGCTAAGAACATGCATGCAACATTCACTTGCTGCTTATCTAACACCTTTGTTGTCTTGATGTATTGCTCAAGATCCCAATAAAGATTCTCCAAGACCTTGGCGCATGAAGTCTCGTTAAATGCACTCAGTTGCTGTGCCTTGAAAGTGTTCCCACGCCCAAAGGTTGTCTCAGAATGACTCTCTATTAATGCTATTTTTAGCAACGATATTTTGGTCTCCGCTGCAGATGTAGATTGAATGGTAAATTGAATTCAAGGGGATTAACATATTTTAACAATTTAACGGTTTAAAATGACGTTGAAGGGCAACACAAAATCGGAACAGATTTGGTTGTTTGTATGGTTGACCAACGTCATACGTTGGACGTCGAAGTAGATGGTTCTTACAACCTAATCCTAGAGTAATATGTAGGGATGATCATGGGTCGGGTCTGGGTCTGTTCAGTGATATCCGGACCCGACCAGTTAAAAAATATTAAGACCCAAACCCGACCCATACCCGCTGGGTCTGAAAAAATGAGATCCGGACCCGAACCCGATGGGTCCAAGGGTCTTAAATGGGTCCTTAACGTGTATAAAAATTTTGAAATAAAAATATCAAAATTCATCATCAATCTTTTTATACATGTTTTGTTTTTGAAAAAATATTTAATACACATCAAAATTCATCATCAATCTGATCCCGTTGCTTTGCCGATCGACGGCCGGTTACGCCATGGAGGCGGAGCTCGTCACCGGCGCTCAGCCTCCCACTAAACCCCCACTTTCCTTTGCTAAATCTGTTGTTAGTATAGAACAGATCCGCGTTAATAGAGAATCCTTCAATCCAAAGCCCATGATTGAACATCTCGGTGAACCCGGCCTACACTTCTCCGATGAGGAGTGTGATCGCCTGGAGGAGCCGTTGAAATTCACTTTGGTTGGGAAATTTTCCCGAGCCCGTCCAAAGTTGGATAAACTGCGACGCGATTTCCAAACAGCTGGTTTCCTAGGCCATTTGGAGATCTATCTGCTGGACAACCACCAAGTACTAATTCGATTTGATCTACCTGATGATTATTACAGGTGTTGGCTACACAAAGTCTGGAATTTTGGGGTATACTCAATCCGGATTACAAAATGGAGCCCCGATTTCGATCCCAACACAGACTCTCCAATTGTTCCGGTATGGATTGCTTTATATGGTCTGAAACAATCTCTTTTTGATGAACATGCTATGTTATCAATTGGTAATCTCATAGGTCAACCAATTAAAGTAGATTAAGCAACTTTAAATCGTACTAGACCCCATGTTGCTAGAGTTTGTGTTGAATTAGATGTCACTAAACCACTGCTTGGCAGAGTTTGGATTAGCTATAGAAAAAGTGGTTTCTGGCAAAGGGTTGAATATGAAGGATTGCCTGATTATTGCACTAATTGCTCAAAAATAGGTCACCCAAAAGGCTCTTGTAAAAATCATTATGTAGCTAAACAAGCTGTGCCATGGATACCTGTAAATCCAGAAATTGCTGTTACAGATCCAAATCCATCATCATCTGGCCTATCCTCACATGAAATAGAAGTAGTTCCTATAGATGTTGTTAAATCTAATCTATCTGTTAAAAAGGTCTCTTTGGAAAAGAAAGGCAATTTTTTTGCAGGAAACAATCACAGACACCACTATAGCCAACAGAACCAGGCATGGAAAGAAAAGCAACAACAGGCCCAGAATCAACATGCTGATCAAGCTCAACTGGTGGTATATAATCCTCAATTCCATCCACATCAAACTCCTAGTATTTTACAAAGAGTTTCACCACAAAATCAGGTAGAAGGTAATATAGATGCCTTTAAAAATCCTGGAATTGATAACCAACAGGAAAATATGCATCAAATGGTTCCAGATTCTTTTCTTAGTGCTAATGTACATAAAACAGTTGTTGCTGTTTCCACCATAGAGGATTCCCCTCTAGGTGGAAACAATGAGACTAATGGCTTGAGTGAAGGGAATGCAGGGCATGGTGAACAGGTTCACACAGACTCATCCATTGAGAATACTTTGCAGAAGCCATCAGAATCTCCATCAGCTGATAATTATGAAGAAATTCCAAAGAACAGAGATTCTGAAAGCCTTGACCTCTCTCAGGTAAGCAAAGGTAAGTCCACTGATTTTGAAACTCCATCTAAATTGTCTAGTCAGGAGAGGCTATTACTTGATAACATAAACCTTAAACCCAAGGTGGTATGGTCACAGGGTAAAAGTTCTACAGGTAAAGAAGGTGATTTTTTTTCTAGAACCATCCCTGTTATCACCAAATAGCTTTAGAAGCCTCCAAATTGATGATGATATAGCTGATGAGGATCTAATCTTCTCTTTAGTGGAACCTAAACAGAGAAATAATAAAAGCAAAAAGAGCTATACAGCATCAACCAAAACTGTTCAAACTAAGACCCAAATAGATTCCCACACCCTTGTTAATAATGATATTTAAAATTTGTGTCTGGAATATTAGAGGTCTTAGAAATGACAGAGCTCAAAATAAGGTAAGAAACATCAAAAGGAAGCATGATATACACCTTTTTGTTCTTATTGAACCAATGCTTCAATCTAATCAAATTTCCTCCATAGCCTATCAACTTGGATTTAATAACTATTATGGAGAACCAAGGAATAAGATATGGATTTTCTGGAATGATAACTTTAAAATATCCATTGACTCTATACATGATCAATATATATTAGCAGAATTGGAACACTCATCTTCAACTAATAAATGGCTTTCTGCTTTTATATATACAAGACATGATAGGGCCTCTAGATATCCTCTCTGGTCAGCTTTATCCCAGCATTGTAATGGCCCAATCATGCTAATTGGGGATTTTAACTGTATTAGAGAGCCAAGCGAATATCTAGGTCAATCATCACCTAACTTAGATTGCATGATAGATTTTAATGTCTTCATAGAAAACAATGATCTGATTGAACTTCCAACATCTGGTAATCACTTTACCTGGAGTGGTGTTAGGAATGGAAATGTTTGGAAAAGGTTGGATAGAGGTTTGTCAAATGAAAATTTTTAAAATATGTTTCCAAACACTTGTATTAGAGTTAAGGCAAGACACCCCTCTGACCATTCTCCTTTACTTGTATCCATTGCTAACTTGAACTATTCTTCTGGCCCTAAATCTTTTAGATTTCAAAACTGTTGGATCACACATTCAAATTTTTTACAAACAGTTTCAGATAATTGGAATCTAACATGTGAGGGTCAGGGCATGCTTAAGTTCTCCATTAAATTGAGAAGGCTTAAAATTGTACTAAAATAATGGAACAAGTCAGTCTTTGGAAACATTAATGATGCAGTTCAGCTTGTTGAGGAAAAAGTGCTTGAAAAAGAACTTAATCACCAGCAACTAAATAACTCCCAATCTAGAATAGATTTGCATCAAGCACAAGCTGAATTAACACTAGCACTGAACAGGAAAGAAATCTTTTGGAAACAAAAAGCTAGAACTAAATGGCTAGCTGAAGGTGATTCAAACACCAAGTTTTTCCATGCTTCTGTAAAATCAAAACATGCTAGACAAGCCATTACAGAAATTAAGAATTCAAATGACCAATGGATTAGACATCCTGATGAAATTGGTAATGAGGTTGTATCCTTCTTTACTAACCTTTTGAGTGCAGAGAATACAGATTTGGATGGAACAACAGCTCATGATATACTGAGGGATATACCAAACATGATCTCAGATCAGACAAATGATGCCATGCTGAGTGCCATCACAATGGAGAGCTTAAAAGGTTTAGTTTTTAGCATGGATGGAGATTCAGCTCCTGGACCTGATGGATATCCAGGTAAGTTCTACAGTGTCTGCTGGGAAATATTATGTGATGACCTATTGTGTGCTGTAAATGAGTTTTTGACTGGAGTCCCCATTCCTAGAGCTATTGTATCTGCATTTATAGTCTTAATCCCAAAAAGATCTGTAAATACCTGTTTTAATGATTATAGACCAATCAGTCTAACAAATTTTATCAACAAAATCTTTTCAAAAGTATACACAGAAATATTGAAACCTATTATGCCAATGCTCATCTCTCCTGAACAATCAGCATTTGTACAGGAAAGAGAGCTAGCTGATAATGTGTTACTTATGCAAGAAATGGTTAAATTGATAAATAATAAAACTGGTGGTCCTAATCTTTGCATAAAACTAGACATGATGAAAACATTTGATAGAGTTTCATGGTCTTTTTTAAACTCTCTGCTATTAAAGCTAGGATTTCATGGTAAAGTGGTGAGAATTATAATGAGTAATATGGCAGCAGCTAGATTCTCCATTCTTGTAAATGGGAAACCCTTTGGTTTCTTTAAGACATCTAGAGGATTAAAGCAAGGGGATCTCCTGTCCCCCTACCTCTTTATCCTACTTACCGAGGTGTTTACAAGAAACCTTAGGATCCTTTTTGAAAACTCAAGTATTGGATACTATAAATTGCCAAATTCAGTGTACAAAGTCACTCACCTTAGTTTTGCTGATGACACTGTAGTTTTTTTTAAAGCAAAACAGAACTAGCTTATCTAACCTCAAAAGTTTTCTGGAAAAATATGAAGCATCAACTGGGCAGAAAATCAATTTCCAGAAATCCTCTTTTTACTTATCAACTCATGCATCACTGACACATAGAACTATGGTCCAAAACATCACATCCATCACTCCAGGCACATTCCCGTTTCAGTATCTAGGATGTCCCATATTTGTTGGTAGAACCAAGCATAATTACTTCCAAACCATCTTTGAGAAAATAACAGGAAGATTAATGCTTTGGCAAAACAAATGGCTAAACCAAGCATGAAGATTGGTTTTAATAAAACATGTTCTTTCTTCTATTCCTTTGCATATATTGGCAGTAACCAAACCAACTAGAGGGGTAGTAGAAAAAATACATGTGCTTTTTGCAAAACTTTTCTGAGGAACATCTGATTTTGGACTGAAGAAGGTATGGAGATCATGGTCAAACTTATGTTTTCCTGAAAATGAAAATGGTTTAAATACAAAAGATCTCCATGTTATCATTGATAGTTTCTCACTAAAGTTATGGTGGAAAATGCAAAAAAGGTAACAGTCTTTGGGCTGATTTTATGTGGGGATTACCCAACTATCTTAAAAACTCAAAGACCTGGAAAAGAATCAAAGATATCCATCCTATAGCCTCTCCAAACACCAAACTGCAAGTTGGTGAAGGCAAAGTTTCTTTTTGGAACTCAAATTGGTTAACAGAATACCCACTAATAGATGTCTGGAATGATAATTATATTTTGCCATATCCTGTGTCAACCATTTCAGAATTCATCTATAACCAGGAGCAGTATGTGCAAAATTTACATGGTGGTTTAGATTCTGATCATATTGCTATGCTAATTAAAGATTTCTCTCTGTTTGAGGATATTCAGTTCTGATGGAAAGATGTACGCTAAGGATGTCCATGATCTAATCCAGTATTTTACTTGTGGAAAGGGTGATGTTTTTATTTCAGAATCTATACAAGTAAGTATAGGTTTTGAACTCAATTTCATTTCTTAAAAAAGGGGCTACTTTAGATTGGATTGGATGTGATTGTTTTGTGCACTGAGTTTAGGGAGTTGGTGGAATAGTTGAGTTGGCTCCTATCTACTTTATAGCTGTGTATAAAATCATGAAGGAAGCCGGCAGCATTTGCATTTACGATGAGGTTCATGCCGGTTTTGGGTGCACTGGAAGCCATTTCTGGGGATCCTTGAGCCACAGAGTTGTGCCAGCACTAGTGGGAGAGCATAGGATTAACGGCTGTTATTTGGGCGATAGAAGGCATTTTGGAAGAGCCGTAGGTGGCTGAGCCGTCCATTGTAGACGTCCAATGAGATAATCAAAGGCTTTTTTAAACGTTATCCATTGTTTATTTTCCAACCGCTTTCCATTTATTTCTGGTGGCGGAACTTAAGATTCTGGGATTTACTCTACATTAGTTCCGTGTTCGGAAGTTAGTATTTTCCGTTGATTTGTCGCCGGGATAAAATTATCCGGCCATTAGGTTTATGAATACGAGTCCATATTCGATTTTGCATAGTTTACGTATGCTAGGTTCCATTCTGGTTAATGAGTATTGTTCCGAATTAGGAAATCCAATTCTACTTGTTGGTTTTTTTTACCATTTTCCAGATTCTAGAAGCGTTTCGATTTATTATACGTTACGGTATCTAGTATGAATTCTAGTTAGTTTTAAAGTTTCCGACACCGGAAATTCGATTCTGCTTCGCACTAATATTGACCGCAATCGACCGTCAGTTCCGGATTCTATGACTGATTCGATATATTTAATGTTACATGTCGAGTATGAATTCTATTTGTTATTAATGTTTAGAAGCCCGATTCGAGCCCAAACATTTATATATTGCTTTGCACATGGAAATCCACCAAGGCAAGTTGGACTAAGAATGGTTAGGAAATGAGATCAATTTATAACTTAGAGAAGATTTCTCCCTTTCTCTTGCCACCGATGTGGGATTCAAGTTTTCCTCCCTTCCCTTTTTCTCTTTCTTTTTCCCTCAAAATTTATTTTACTTCTTTCTTCAATCTTCATAACATCATATCTTATCCATTTCTTATTCAAAATGTATTCTCTTAGTTTTTTTATATATAAAAAAGACTAAAATAAATAAATGAAAAGAACCAAAATTAATAAACATATAAATTTTTATAAATTCTAAATATAGTACTGGGAGGTCGTCGCCGTACCTCTCAAATATACAATTTATAGATCACTTACTACCTTTCCACACTATTAAGTGTACAATGGCAAGTAAGGTTCGTTCCACAGGGAAAAGGTTATCTCTATGTATATCTTGTAGAATATATATACATATACATATATAAAAGCAATGTAAACAAGGGGGGGGGGGGGGGTTTTGAGTTGAGTTTTGTTCAAGACAATACTAAATAAAACTACTAGAACTTTAGAATTACAACTAGTTCAACATCTAAAGATTCAACTAAAGGATTAACTAATGAGAATAAGAGATTTGGACATATGAGATTGGTGACTTCTTATTATGAGATTTTCCTCAAACTTTATCATGATGCTTTTAGAATGGTGAACATTAGTGAGAACTATCTTTAACCATAGTTATGAAAAATGAAAGCATCTTCACAACTTCAATTGACAAATTTACTAGATGATAACAACTAGTTCAATTGAATCAATATTACTTCAAATTAGATATTTCTCAATTCTACCCATGCAATTTGATAACAAACTTGACATAGGTACAACGCTAATGAATGATCTTAAGAACAAATACAATTGATAACAACATGCATTCAATTCCTAATTTACTACTCCTACATAGAAAGAATGATAACATTCTAACCATGGAAAAGCAATATCTAACACATATCCAACACATATCTATCACTAGGAAATCATTCCTAATCATTTCAAGCATCAAATACACATATAAATTATGATCATTCAATAGCAAATCACCATTCCTAAACCTCTTGAATCATGTTCTCAATCCATAACAAGAAGTCCAATCACATATATCCAAGAAGGGTTTTAGCCTACTACCATAGTTATATAATCACAAACATAATCAACACAACAAACCATAGTGAATTCAAAGATCAAAGTGAAGGGAAAATGAAGAAAAGAGTTCTAACTCTGTAAAAATTCGATCCCTCCAACAATGAGGATAAGTTCAATTTATACTTTAAAAATTAACAAAAATAAAACAAAATAAAATGCCACTTGCAGGGCCTTCGCGGGTCGCGCGAAATCCTTCGCGGACCGCGAGCCGGGCTCGCGGCCGAGGATTCGCGCCCCGCGAGCCCGTGTCTCGGTCTCGGCGTGGTGCGCGCGCCCGTGTCTCGCGCCCGTGTCTCGCGCCCGCGCGCGCCCGTGTCTCGGCATGGTCCTCGCGAGTCGCGGCCGAAGGTTCGCGCCTCGCGCACGTCTGGTCCTCGCGAGTCGCGGCCGAAGGTTCGCGCCCCGCGCGTCTGTGCCTCGGCGGTCCTCGTGCTGGTTCGCGCGGTTCGCGACCGGAGTCTCGCGCCCCGCGCGCGTCTGGCTCTCGCGGTTCGCGTCTGGTCCTCGCGGCTCGCGAAACTCGGCATCTTCAAAACAGCAACACACACCCTCGCGGTTCGCGACCTAGGGTTCGCGGCCTGCGAGAGTGTGCCTTCACGCCACTTCTACGACCGGTTCTTCAATGTATCAATCGCGGTCAGGACAGTCATAGAAGGTCTTCAAATCATTCAACTCCATCGCAAGTGCAATTCAAGATCAAAATGCACGTCTTCAATTTCAAACCACTATGAATGATTCGGTCTAAAAGTCTAATATAAATCTACAAAATACTATCTAAAACAGCTCTCAAATGTTACAAAATAAGAGTATATCTAGGGTCTATCAAAATCCCCCACACTTGAACCTTTCTCGTCCTCAAGAAAGGACGATTAAGATCCAAGTGTATACTCTACATAATTAAGCACATAACATTTGAGAGCTTTACATATTTAAACAAGAGAAAAGAAATTTTTTTTTTTTTTTTTTTTTAAAAAAAAATACAGTAGTAAAATAACAGCAAAAACAGTAACAAAAGCAGTAACAAAAGTCCTACACCTCTCCCCCACACTTAGTCTAAACATTGCCCTCAATGTTTAAATATATCAATGAAAATCATAGTGTAAGAAAGAGTGTAGGATATACTCACTGCGAGGGGCCGGAACCGTCGCGACGGCGCTGAGCTCGCGATCTGCGATGGCCCTCATAGTCAAATGCTCCTGGTCCCTGTGGGTGCATGGATGCCATCATGGCGAACATCACTGCCATATCATCCTCGTACCTCTCAGTATATGCTCGAAACTGCTGCTGAGTGACATACTGAGCCTCATGATGTGGAGGAGCGTACTGCTCTCCATGCTCCGGAGGTGCCTCTAGCCTGGCAAGGGCAATGGTAGGTGCAGGAACTGTGATCTGGGTTGGCAAGGTGAGATCCTCTATGCGGGTGCGCCCAGTCAGTTGTACAGCCTCTGGATTCGGCAGGTACATGTGCTGATTCTTGGCTACTAGCCAAATGAATCTAGGAGGAGGATATTTGTGCATGGCCAAGACATTAGTGAACTCCAAAGAAGCAATGGAGTAAAACTGGTGAGCTCTCTCGGCTGTCTTGCCTATTGCCTGAATGTCTGGAGGTAGGTGGATGTTCAGATAAGCTGCCAGAAGTGAAATCATACCCCCCTGTGGTATCTTTCCCTTGGTCTTCGCAGAGGCCTCCAGACATTTCTGCACAAAAAGGTCCACCCAACAAGGGTGTTCTGGTCCCCAGCACATGGTCCAAAGGCATTGGACCTGCTCCCTAGTAATGTGCGTCAACTCTCCTTGGCAGAAGATCGTCATCACTAGGAGCTTGTGCACCATACGAACAGCTGGATGTATGATGTGGTTATTCTTTGTAGTGCCTGTGATGTTGGGAAATCCAGACAAGCAATTCCAAAAGTAAGTTAGATCAAATCCGTCCGGGTTAGTTTCTTTTGGATTCTTGTATCCCCCTGCATATTGGAACCCAAAAGCATCTTGGATCTCATCATAGGTCATCCGGCGGTCCACATCATTCAACCTGAAGGTGATGTAATGCATGTCATGGTCCTCGTCATAGTGCTTGGCTAGAGTGGATAAGAACTCAAATGTATAGCGGGTATAGGTCGGTGCCGACCGATCAATGAATCCTCTCATGCCAACGCGATCCAATAAAAATAGAACTGGTTGCTGCAAACCCAGCTCCTGAAGTAGCTCAGAGGATAAGAACTTCGTCTCCATGATTGTTCGCTTCCCATTCCCAATTAACTTTCTCCACCGTTGTTGGGCATCCTCATCTAAACCTTGCAGTCCCATAAGGTCTATAGGAGGCAGGTTTTCTGCAGGGGGAGGGCTAGGTTGGCGAGGGGGTGATTCGGGAATCACAGGTTCATGGGAACTAGAGGCTTCCCCTCGGCGAGACCTTTTTCTCGGTGCCATTATCAAATTCTACTCAACAACAGTCCAGCACAACTATACTAGCTACAAGGCGGCAAGCCCCTACTAATAAAGCTCAGTTTATAACTAAAGGCGGCAAGCCTTTGAAATTTCAATGAAAACCTATTGGCGGCAAGCCTTAAATCACCCAAAATTGAAATAAATTCAGTAGGGTACCGTCAATTGAAGCCTTTGGTAGCAATGTAGCTTAAGTATACCATCAATTTGATCAAAACACCACCAAATCAAAGAATCCAAAAATTAGGGTTCATAAGATTTGGGGGTATTTGATTGGGAGTTGGAATTTGGAATTTGGGATTGGGAAAAGGTTAAGGGTTGTGGAGGGAAGGTTTTTGGGTAGTTGGTTTGGAACAAAAGTCGCCGGAGGCCGGCGAATCGGAGTGAAGAGCTTTCCGGTGGGAATTCGGCAATGTGGGTTAAAAGATGGTGTTTTAGATGTGGATTTTTGGTGGGTTTTGTTGGGAAAGCTTGGGGGATTGATTTGGGTGGAAGAAATTGGTTCAAAACCCGCCGGAATGGAGGATTGGAGAAGGTGGCCGGAAAAGTGGTTTTTGGATCGAGAGGGAATAGGAAGGAAGGAGAAGAAAAAAGATAGAAGAAAATGGGGAAGAAGTAGTGCTCGAACTCTCGCGGTTCGCGAGCAGAACTTGGCGGGCCGCGAAACTCCGTCGCGGGCCGCGCCCCGTCTTCGCGGGCCGTGAAAATGGTCCAATTTGTTCCAGGGATTTTCAGAAAACTCGGCATGGTTTCGCGGGTCGCGCGGGATTCTTCGCAGGCCGCGCGCTGAAGACCGTTGAGGTGCGCGCGCGAAAACTCGGCGCGGTGCGCGGAGACCGTCGCGGCGCGCGCAGAATCCCGTCGCGGGTTGCGCGCGCTCCGTCGCGGGTCGCGCGCGCTGGACCTCGGCGCGGTGCGCGCGCGCGCACCGCGCGTAAAACCTCGGCAAACCTCGGCGAACCTCGGCGCGGTCCGCGCGATGAAACCGCGGACCGCGAGCATAGTTTCGCGGTCCGCGCGATCAAGTCGCGGGCCGCGAAAATTGTCATTTTTGTTCCAGGGATTTCCTGGAAATCCCCTGTTTTTCGCGGCTCGCGCGGTTTCCGTCGCGGACCGCGAGATGTCGTCGCGGCGCGCGCGGGTTCCATCGCGGGCCGCGCGTCCGCTGAAGCTCGGCGTGGCGCGCGCGATGAAATCGCGTGCCGCGCTCGGCAAAACGTCGCGGTCCGCGCGATGAAACCGCGGACCGCGTGCACAGTGTCGTGGTCCGCGCGATCAAGCCGCGGACCGCGAAAAACGTCGTTTTTGTGGCAGGGATTTCTTGGAGATCCAGGTTTCGCTCGCGGGTCGCGAGACCTCGGCCGCGGACCGCGAGGCTTTGTCGCGGCGCGCGCGTTATCGGCCGCGGTCCGCGAAACTTTCGGTCGCGGTCCGCGCGATGAATTCGCGGACCGCGAGGAATGGCCTCTTGGTGTTTTTCGTTTTGCACCACTTCAAACCTATTTCTACAAAAACAACATAAAAACTAGCATAATGTTCGAATTACAAGTTTAATGAAATGTACATAGCAAATAGATATAAAGAAAGTAATGTTCCAAATGTTGAAATTGTTCGACGAAATGCTTTTAAAGCATCAAAACTCGTTTATTTAACATCGTCGGCACGATGTACCTCCATGGTAAAGGTCACTCGTAGGCCGGGTTGCCTAGAGACATGTCCTCTAGGATCTCCGATTTGAAACCCTCGTAATACGGTTTCAACCTTTGGCCGTTGACCTTGATGATTTTGGCATCCTCGCCGCTTTGGATCTCCACTGCTCCATGAGGGAAAACCTTCACAACTACAAACGGTCCAGTCCACCGAGAACGCAGTTTGCCTGGAAACAACCGAAGACGTGATTGAAATAGAAGAACTTTTTGACCTACCTCAAAAGTTTTCCTAATTATCATCTTGTCATGCCATGCCTTCGTCTTCTCCTTGTAAATGGCCGCGTTCTCATAGGACTCATTCCGGATTTCCTCAAGCTCTTGCAATTGAAGCTTCCTTTCATTCCCGGCCTCGTCCAAGTTCAAGTTGAACCTTGTGATTGCCCAATAGGCTTTGTGTGCTAACTCCACCGGTAAATGACACGGCTTTCCAAAGACTAATCGGTATGGAGACATACCAATTGGAGTCTTATAAGCCGTCCTATATGCCCACAATCCATCATCCAACCGAGTACTCCAATCCTTGCGAGTCGGCCTAACCGTTTTCTCAAGGATGGACTTGATTTCCCTATTGGAAACTTCGGCTTGTCCATTTGTTTGTGGGTGATAGGCGGTGGAAGTTTTGTGATTTACCCCATATTTCTTCAACAATGCGGCAATGGTTCTATTGCAAAAGTGAGTGCCTCGATCACTAATCAAAGCTCGGGGTACCCCGAACCTAGAGAAGATGTGGGATTTGATGAACTCTGCAACCACTTTAGAATCATCAGTACGAGTGGGGATTGCTTCAACCCACTTGGACACATAATCAACCGCAAGCAAGATATATTTGAAACCAAAGGAAGTAGGGAAAGGTCCCATAAAATCCATTCCCCAAACATCAAAAAGTTCACAATATAGAGGACAATGTTGGGGCATTTCATTCCTAGAAGAGATGTTTTCTACTCTTTGGCATTTATCACAAGACTTGCAAAATGTGTATGCATCTTTATTTAAACTAGGCCAATAGAAACCACAATCTAGCACTTTCCTAGCGGTTCGCCTAGCACCAAAGTGACCACCACATGCATACGAATGGCAAAAAGCAAGGATTGAGTTTGTTTCATTATTAGGAATGCATCTCCTAATCACTTGGTCGGCACAATGTTTCCATACATAGGGATCATCCCACACATAAAATCTAGCATCATGCTTTAGCTTATCTTTTTGTGCTTTTGTGAAGTGAGAAGGGCACTTACTTGTGACAAGGAAATTCACAAGGTTGGCATACCATGGAAGAGAAACACCAAGAGCAAATAATTGCTCGTCGGGGAACTCTTCGTGAAGATGCTCCTTCAATGCTTTGGCCCCAAACTCCTCATTGGGCACCAATCGGCTCAAATGGTCGGCCACTAGATTTTCAGCTCCTTTCTTGTCCTTGACCTCCAAGTCGAACTCGCTCAAGAGTAAGATCCATCGGAGCAACCTAGGCTTTGCTTCTTTCTTCGTCATCAAGTAACGAAGAGCTGCATGGTCAGTGAAAACAATGATCTTTGTACCAAGCAAATATGGCCTAAACTTTTCTAAAGAAAAGACTACCGCTAGCAATTCCTTTTCAGTTGTGGTATAGTTCCTTTGAGCATCATTGAGAGTCATGGATGCATAATATATGGCATGGGGAATTTTCCCCACCCTTTGACCTAGCACCGCACCAACGGCGTAGTCACTTGCATCACACATGATCTCAAATGGAAGGGACCAATTTGGAGGTTGTATAATAGGGGCCGACACTAGCATAGACTTTAAACAATCAAATGCCCTTTTACAACCTTCATCTACCACAAATTCCACATCCTTTTGCAACAATCTACATAAAGGGGAAGAAATTTTTGAAAAGTCTTTTATGAAACGGCGGTAGAAACCCGCGTGGCCAAGAAAGGACCTCACATCACGCACACAAGTAGGGTAAGGAAGAGATTGGATGATATCAATTTTTGCTTTGTCTACTTCAATACCCTTAGATGACACTTCATGCCCTAACACAATGCCCTTTTCTACCATAAAATGACATTTCTCAGAATTAAGCACAAGGTTTTTATCAATGCAAGTTTTTAGGACTAATGACAAATGAATTAAGCAATTGTCAAAAGAGTTTCCATGAACAGTAAAGTCATCCATGAAAACCTCTACAAACTTCTCAAGATATTCTGAAAAAATGCTAACCATACACCTTTGGAATGTGGCTGGCGCATTGCAAAGGCCAAAAGGCATGCGTCGATATGCAAAGGTGCCAAAGGGACATGTGAAGGTTGTCTTTTCTTGATCCTCTGGTGCAATGGCAACCTGAAAGTACCCTGAATAGCCATCAAGAAAACATTAGAAAGAGTGGCCTGCAAGCCGGTTAAGCATTTGATCAATAAATGGCAAAGGGAAATGGTCTTTCCTTGTTACCGCATTTAACCTTCGGTAATCAATGCAAACACGCCATCCATTTTGGACACGAGTGGGAATCAATTCGCCATGGCTATTCTCCACTACGGTCACTCCGGTTTTC
Source organism: Cruciata laevipes (assembly GCA_963678965.1). Taxonomy (NCBI): domain Eukaryota; kingdom Viridiplantae; phylum Streptophyta; class Magnoliopsida; order Gentianales; family Rubiaceae; genus Cruciata; species Cruciata laevipes. The sequence continues at coordinate 13,307,123 of OY787632.1, read as the reverse complement.
TTTGGCACTACTTGCGTTGGGCTTACCCACTTACTATCAGAGATTGGATAGATCATTCCCGCGTCCAACAATTTAAGCACCTCGGCTTTTACTACCTCCATCATTGGAGGGTTCAAACGCCTTTGAGGTTGTCGGACGGGTTTAGCATCATCCTCCAATAGTATACGGTGCATGCAAGTACTTGGACTCATACCTTTGATGTCGGCAATGGTCCACCCAATGGCCTCCTTATGATCTTGGAGCACTTTCATCAACCTTTCCTCTTGTTCCTTGGTGAGCTTGTTGGAGATGATCACCGGCAATTTCTCACCACCACCAAGGAATGCATATTTTAGATTCTCGGGTAGTGGTTTCAACTCCACCACCGGAGGTTTATTGAAAGATGGTCGGTTGCCCGAGCCCTTCAATACCTCAAGGTCTAAAATTGGTGCATCAAGAGAAAGTTCCTCAAAGGTATCTAGCTCAAAAATGCTTTCCTTCAAGTTAGCACTCAAAGCATATGTATGAACATTACTTGTGTGTAAACTATTGGCTAAAGCATTTAACAAGGGATCATCAATATCATTTTCATAAACTTTTTGCACATAAGGCTCAATCACATCAATAGCATTGCAAGAAGTTTCCTCATCATCGTATTTCATTGCACCATAAATGTTGAACTCTATTTTATCCTCATCAAATTCCATGGTAAGCCTACCACTATGCACATCTATGATAGTTCTTGACGTTTTCAAAAATGGACGCCCTAACAAAATAGGGGTAGCAAATTTATCATGTTCCATGTCAAGAACGTAAAAATCGGCCGGGAACACCAACTTGTCGACTTTCACCAAGACATCTTCAACAATACCCTTAGGGTATGCATTAGAGCGGTCGGCAAGTTGGATCACCACGCCGGTTTTATGCAAAGTGCCAAGATTCAATGATTCATACAATGTATATGGAATGACATTTATGGATGCACCTAGATCTAGCATGGCTCTAGGAAAGTAAGTGTTCCCTAAGATGCAAGGAATTGTAAACATGCCCGGATCACTACATTTAGTAGGCATTTTATCTTGAAACAAAGCCGACACATGTTCATTGATTTTTTCATTTTTAACATGCTTAGATCTTTGTTGACGATGGTTCACACATAATTCCTTCAAGAACTTAGAATATCTAGGAACTTGATCAATAGCATCGAGCAAAGGAATGTTTACCTCACACTTTCGAAGGACTTCGAAAGCTTCTTTGTCCATCTCCTTTTTGCGAGTATGCTTCAAGGCTTCGGGAAATGGTGCTTCCACATCAAAGGTAGTGTCCACCCTAGTTTTCTTGTGAAGAGGTGAGAATGGAGGTGACATTGGTTCAATATGAGAGGATGTCTCTACATGCTCCTCATCAATGGGTTCTTTCTCATTCTCAACCTCGGCCTCACCTTTTTCTTTGGCTAGCTCCTCAAGAATAACTTCTTCGTCGGCCAAGGTCGCCTCAACTTCGTCATTGGCTAAGCTCTTCTTCACAAAGCCTCTCTTGGGGGCCTTTTTCACAACCACCTCGGGTTCAAGAGCTTGTTTACCACTCCTCAAGGTCATGGCACTCGCATGAGGCCTTGGATTTAACTCCGTTTGCGCGGGTAGTTTCCCGGAGTTTTGTGCTTCCAACTTTCCCAAGACAGTGGCCATTTGACTCATTTGCACCTCAATGCTCTTGAGTCGAGCATCTTGTGGAAATTGGTCCGAGCTTTCACCTTGATTGTGAGATTTATCTTCCAACCTCGGATGGGCATTTTGAGGGGCACGGTTATTGAAACGGCCTTGACCTTGGTTCCTTTGGTATTGTTGTGGTTGAGGGTGATATTGAGGGTTTTGATGATCTTGGTATCCTTGATAGCCATAATCTTGGTATCCTTGGTTTTGGTAACCTTGGTACCCTTGAGTTTGGTGGCTTTGGTCCCCTTGGTACCCTTGATCATTTTGCCCCCTTTGCCTATCAAAAGATTGACCACCTTGACCTTGATAACCCCCTTGGTAGCCACCTTGTTGGCCTTGTTGTCCCGTCGGTTCATCTCTCCACCGAAAGTTGGGGTGATCTCTAGTTCCGGGGTTGTAGTGTTGAGCAAAAGGATCATACTTCCTTTGGTTACCCCTATCACCCCCTTGGCCTTGTCCACCTTGAAAACCCCTACCACCTTGGTAGCCTCGTCCTCCTTGGTAGCCCCTAAAACCTTGGTTTCCTCCTTGATCACCTCTAAAACCTTGGTTTCCACCATAGACCCCCATGGCATTGACTTCCTCGTTATAATCCTCGTTTGCTTGAGGACAAGATTCGGTGAGATGGTTCGAAGCACAAATCCCACACGTCATCACTTGTTGCCGTGGTTGGTTCCCCGTGTTTCCTCCGGAGCTATTTCCCATCATGAAACCTTTCATCAAAGCCGTAAGCTCCTTGATATCTTGACGAGATCCATCATTGTTCCCACCGGAGTTACCCACTCGTAGTCTCCGGTCTCTCTTTGGTTTGCACCCTTCGGCTAGTTGCTCAAATAGCATCATGGCATCGGAAGAGCCAAGGTTTGCAATGGAGCCATAGCAAGACCGATTTATCAACTCGGTTTCTCTATCGTTCAAACCATTGTAATAGAAACACACCAATTGAGGTTCGGTGAAGCTATGGTACGGACAACTTGAGAGAAGAGTTTGGAATCTTTCCCAATACTCATACAACGTCTCATCCTCGTCTTGAGTGATGTTGCTAATGGCTTGTATCAAAACCGAGGACTTAGAGGGAGGAAAGTATTTGTCAAGGAACTTTTTCTTCAATTGTGGCCATGTAGTGATTGATGATGAAGGTAAACGGCTTAACCATTTAGCGGCCTTATCCTTCAAGGTGAAGGTGAAGGTTTTCAACTTGAACTCATCCACACTCATCTCGGAAGGTTTCAAACTACTACACACCCTATGAAAAGCCTCAAGGAAGTCATTAGGATCATCCACTTCTCTACCATAGAAAGTTGGAAGCAAATTTATCACTCCCGTCTTGATTTCGTATTGAGAGTTCGGGTAAACAATGCTTGATTGTTGTTGCTCATAGTTGGGGGACATGTACTCTCTCATAGAAATGTTGGTAGGAGAAGGGTTAGGGTTTTGGAAAGGGTTGTAGAATTGGTTACGGGGAGGGTTTTGGCCGGTATCCTCTTCATCGTCCGCCATGTTGAAAGGTAGTGATTCACTTTCAAGGGAGAAAGGATTAGATGCTAGTGACTCTTGCACTTGCCTCCTAAGTTGGCGGAGACTTCTTACTAGCTCGGAATCGTATTGCAAAGGGTCTTGGTTCGAGGATCGTGTAAGAACCATGCACCAAGAGCTAGAGCAATAGGGTTCCAAACCAAAATAGAACCTAAAAAGAAAGATAGATTAGAAATAAAACTACAATATACACATAAAAATACGCCTATTCCCCGGCAGCGGCGCCAAAATTTGGGAGGTCGTCGCCGTACCTCTCAAATATACAATTTATAGATCACTTACTACCTTTCCACACTATTAAGTGTACAATGGCAAGTAAGGTTCGTTCCACAGGGAAAAGGTTATCTCTATGTATATCTTGTAGAATATATATACATATACATATATAAAAGCAATGTAAACAAGGGGGGGGGGGGGGGGGGGGGGGGGGTTTGAGTTGAGTTTTGTTCAAGACAATACTAAATAAAACTACTAGAACTTTAGAATTACAACTAGTTCAACATCTAAAGATTCAACTAAAGGATTAACTAATGAGAATAAGAGATTTGGACATATGAGATTGGTGACTTCTTATTATGAGATTTTCCTCAAACTTTATCATGATGCTTTTAGAATGGTGAACATTAGTGAGAACTATCTTTAACCATAGTTATGAAAAATGAAAGCATCTTCACAACTTCAATTGACAAATTTACTAGATGATAACAACTAGTTCAATTGAATCAATATTACTTCAAATTAGATATTTCTCAATTCTACCCATGCAATTTGATAACAAACTTGACATAGGTACAACGCTAATGAATGATCTTAAGAACAAATACAATTGATAACAACATGCATTCAATTCCTAATTTACTACTCCTACATAGAAAGAATGATAACATTCTAACCATGGAAAAGCAATATCTAACACATATCCAACACATATCTATCACTAGGAAATCATTCCTAATCATTTCAAGCATCAAATACACATATAAATTATGATCATTCAATAGCAAATCACCATTCCTAAACCTCTTGAATCATGTTCTCAATCCATAACAAGAAGTCCAATCACATATATCCAAGAAGGGTTTTAGCCTACTACCATAGTTATATAATCACAAACATAATCAACACAACAAACCATAGTGAATTCAAAGATCAAATTGAAGGGAAAATGAAGAAAAGAGTTCTAACTCTGTAAAAATTCGATCCCTCCAACAATGAGGATAAGTTCTATTTATACTTTAAAAATTAACAAAAATAAAACAAAATAAAATGCCACTTGCAGGGCCTTCGCGGGTCGCGCGAAATCCTTCGCGGACCGCGAGCCGGGCTCGCGGCCGAGGATTCGCGCCCCGCGCGCCCGTGTCTCGGTCTCGGCGTGGTGCGCGCGCCCGTGTCTCGCGCCCGCGCGCGCCCGTGTCTCGGCATGGTCCTCGCGAGTCGCGGCTGAAGGTTCGCGCCTCGCGCACGTCTGGTCCTCGCGAGTCGCGGCCGAAGGTTCGCGCCCCGCGCGTCTGTGCCTCGGCGGTCCTCGTGCTGGTTCGCGCGGTTCGCGACCGGAGTCTCGCGCCCCGCGCGCGTCTGGCTCTCGCGGTTCGCGTCTGGTCCTCGCGGCTCGCGAAACTCGGCATCTTCAAAACAGCAACACACACCCTCGCGGTTCGCGACCTAGGGTTCGCGGCCTGCGAGAGTGTGCCTTCACGCCACTTCTACGACCGGTTCTTCAATGTATCAATCGCGGTCAGGACAGTCATAGAAGGTCTTCAAATCATTCAACTCCATCGCAAGTGCAATTCAAGATCAAAATGCACGTCTTCAATTTCAAACCACTATGAATGATTCGGTCTAAAAGTCTAATATAAATCTACAAAATACTATCTAAAACAGCTCTCAAATGTTACAAAATAAGAGTATATCTAGGGTCTATCAAGTACCTATAAATTATTCTCGAGCTGTTCAACGAGCCTATCGAGTTATGATCTCTAGTTCGAACTCATTTATTAACTAACGAGCACGAGTTCGATTTCGAACTGGTCAAACCGAGTTCGAACACGAACTTTGACTGAGTTGTTCACAAGTTATTCACGAACGGTTCAGTTCATTTATACTCCTAGTTCCGATATCTAGTATGAATTCTATTTATTAATAATGTTCATGACATTCATCATTGACTTCATCCCATACATCTACGTTTTCCCTGATAATACCGGCCCAGGATTCCGCTGGGCCGGGAAAAGGGCATGCGGCCCAAGAGAGGCACATTCGGACAAGAAGAAGGACAGATAGTGACAAGGAGAAGTGCCAAAGGTCAGTTATTTAATTTTTCTTTCTAAGATGTCAATCCAAATATATTATATATGAATAACTCATTGTTAATTATTAATAAGAAATCGGCTAACATATTATTCCATTCGTCTCAGTTTAAATTGAACACTTGTTTTTTGGTTTTTTTTTGAATATTAATTATATATTTGAATAGATATATGAAATCGTTACCTTCATCGTATTATATAATATAGTGTTTACTATTAAAATTTCTGCTAATATGAATGTTAAAAATATAAAGTATATAAAGTATATATTTACACGAATGTGTTAATGATAATTGAAAATAGTTTCTTGTTTCTGTGTAAATTTTCTTCTACTCTAAGGCATCGGAAATGAGATTCCGTCGGGTATTGTGGTTACTACTCCTGAGATTCCGTTGGATATGTCATAAACTCTGCATATTTGCCATCCTTATCTTTGGGATTAGAAATAACAATGCACAATAGGGATTCTACAGAAGAACATTAAAATTGCAAAGAAATGTCTCATATCAGTTTTTTCGGTGATGATAACCAACAAGAAAACACATGATCAATAAAATTAAAATGGCACCTGCTACATTAACAAAATATTAAGAGAATATGTCCATCCTATGCCATCAGGCCTTGGTTGTCTAGCTATTGTGAGGATACAGAAAAGATAAGACTTCGAGTATGTAAAACCTGATTTAGCATGCTTAAATTTTATGAAAATGTGTTACAAAGCAATGTTTTACCTTGTATTATATTATGAACACATCTCATTAATGGAAAAAATTATATAAAGGAATCAATCGATCAAAAATATGGTTGAACGGTTCGTAATTGTTTAACTATTTACACAGTATGTACATTTTTTAAATAATCAAATTATTTAGAGTAATATATCACAGTGTGTAATTTAAAGCTTTTTTCCAACAATTTACATAATCTGAAGACTTGTTTTCCTATTCTGCCAAAGAATCCATCATGTTTTGGTTTAATATGCTATCAAGAAAGCATATTGCAATAGAATATTGGTTCCGACTGTAATTTAGGTGACTATTTATGTGCATGAGTGACTATTTAGGTGCATGGACTTACCAAGAGAATCTAATATGGATATGTCTGATGATAAGAATTCAACTTTGTCTGATATTTAGAGTATATATTAATTTACAATTCAGAGGTATTGTCTGTTAGTGTACCTACATTCTTATGTAATCTTCTGGAAAATTGAACTTCATACTTATAATTACATGTCGTAGAGCGTGTTGATTTTATGTTTGACCAAACGAGCAGCAGTAGTTTATGGAGTATTGTTTGTTAGCAATAATAATAAGTTCGTGCTATATTCTGCTTTTATACTCTGTTTTCTGGTGGCTTGATCTATAGTTTGGTCTTATATATACTTGATGGGTTCTCTGTATTTGATGGGCTCTAAGTATTTTTTGTTATGAATGTTCGAGAAGAGGTTTTTGGGTGCATCAGTGCATGTGAGTTGAAGGAGAGGAGAGAGGAGATGATTGATTGCTTCTGATGGTTCTGCAGTTTTTTGCTGCATGTGTGAAAGGTGGTTTATTTCTTGATATGAACATGAATTTGATCATTAATCAGGGGATAAAGGTTATGTTATGTTTTTTTGTTTGACTGGTGGATAAATTTCAGTCATTTTTTTCTCTTAAAGACCAATATGAATCTGATCTCTGTGAAAGACTAACTAATGTGCATGATCTCTGTGAAAGATTTGATCCTGATTCATTTTTTCTTTTAAAATAATTCAGATGACCTATCAATAAAAAGTATAACTGATGGCCTGCTTGCATACATCATGCAAATCATCTTTTAACTGTAGAAAAGGAAGAAAAATGAATCAGGATCAAAAACATATAAAAAGAAACTAACTTTGTAACAAATAAGCCCTAGATGCTTTAGTAGAACTGACCAATTTGAGTTCAGTACCCATACATTTTATGGATACTGATACTGGCGAGGTTATTTTATAAATCTGAACTTGATCAAAATTAGTTCAGGTTTTTTTCTACTTCTGCAGTGACTTCAAGATCAGTTTGGGGTGGTTTGTATAGTCGTTGTACTATTTACAGGATTTTTTGATAATTAAGAATTGTCCTTATGATGTTGATTGTCTGACTAGGTGATTCTCTATGATCACGAAGCCTACAGTCTGTCATACAACTTTTTTCTATGCAGATAATACAAAGGAGAATGCATCCGCAGGTCCGCTATGGCACACATAAAATCACTGTAAAAGTAGAACCAACAAGTACCCCTCTTAGGTCTGCTCTTCTCATCATTTCAGCTGATGTTTTACATTGGTTTAGCCATGTACAAACATTAGCGGAAGTCACAGAAGATGTCCGGCAATTCTAAGTGTTGATACTCATAGGGGCTCTAATTCTGAAGTTATCTTTAAAGAAGACATGAAGACGAGGAAATTAGACGAGTTACCCAGTTTTGATCTTGGAATTTGGTGAAAAACTCGTCCATGTCTTCCCTCTAATGCAGTGGCTTCGTATACTTCCATGTCATTGAATTCGGTACTAGATATTAGTTGATTTACAATACATTAGTGAATGCAGAACTACCGTATCATCTTTGCAGGTTTACTTCTCAAAGAGCAAACTTTCTGTAAATATTTTTCTGGTGTTAATATTATACAAACAGTTTACTGGAAGTTTACTTCTCAAACAGTTTCTTAGTGATCAATGGTTTCAATATATGCAAGTGAGATATTTCATTCCTAGGATGTGGTATTTGATCAATGGTTAATTCATATGATTGTTTTTTTTCTCTCCTTCTAAATTCTAATTGGTTTCCGATTTTGCTAATATGTTGATTCTATGTGGAAAATTAAAAGTGTGTGCATTGTTCGGTATATTTTGGCAGTATGGTAAGAGCAGATCATGATTTTTCAAAGAGGTTATTGTCCAGACAGGCTTTGGAAGAAAATTGTTTTAAGAAACTTGGACTTTGTGCATGGTTCAAGAGCATTCATATCAGTTTATTATATGAAAAGTCATTGAAGATGTAATAACTTGGCATGGTTTGCTTAGTCTACTTTCTGAGCACATAGTTTAGATTCCTGCCCCAAAATAAGTTTAATTTTTTTGGTTATAAAGGTAAAGAATCTGTTGTGAGTAGGTGAAGAAACTTTTGTGTCAAACTATACCAAGTTATAATGGTATAGCTTCATAAAACTACATTGTACTAAGTGGTTCAAAATATAAATTGACATTGTATTTGCTCTGTATTTTTACCATAATACCCCTAATATTGTTAAGGCAAAAAATGGGCTTGAAATCATAGGGTTCTATCATGGGGCATTATGGTAAAAATGCGGACATGCAAGAAAAAAATGGACCTGCATGGAGAAATTGCTCAAATAAACCATCAATCAGTCTATTTGTTCAAATGGCTTAAGGTTGTGGTTGTTCGGCTTCCAATTAGACTGTTGGCATGGGTTATAAAAACAAGACTACTCAACCAATTAGAAAGAGATAAAAACACTAGACCTCGCTCCAACTGTTGGCATGGGTTTGTGTGACAATTCTGATACTTTTATTGGTGTGTAATCTGAGTGAAATGAAATCGCGTTGCAACCCCACAAAACAAACAACGGGAAAAGTTAAGAAAAAAAGTCAAGAAAATAGGTTCTTGTGATCTCATGCTCCCATGTACCATATGAAAGGCCATGGCTAACAAAGAACAGTAGTTACATGAAACTGAACAACCTTGATTGTGAGAGTAGAAGATGTCATGAGTGTACATATTCTTGACGGGAATTTCTACTACCTGGCACTCAAGAAAATAAGAGGGAATGATATTGTAATTTTTCAAAGAAAAAGACTAACCGCCTTTTACTAAGATAAAATCATTCTCCAAAGGGTTTGCTATATGCAGGTTCATTCTTCTCGTGCAGGTATACTATGGTGTAAGCATGATTTATTCTTTTTCTATTTCAAATTATTCATAGGTTTATAAATTGGACCAACTTAAGAAACCATATTTATGCAATCGATTTACTTCGATAGTTACATTGAAAATAATTTCTACTTTTAGAGTACAGCTTATATCATAACAAAATCATTGCTTAATAAAATTAATGAGAAACCCCTCACATCGTCATAGGATGAGTGCAATACTTTGTTCTATTGTACAATCATATATTTATTATGAATTAATTATATGTGCAAATACACCGCGCATCGCGCGGTGAGTGCCCGTTAGTTTGTCTAATATAAATGATCACGTTATTTCCAGAGCATCACTATACACAAATAAATAGTGACACCTAATTCCAGAGTATCACTATACACAAGAAACGATTGTACCAAGCATCATCAAGGCCCAAAAATACCACATGCTAAGGAGATAGATAAAGCAAATATGTAAAGCCAGCATGCATATATATTTTGCTAGACCCCTAACGTAAGCTCATTTCAGATATTCACCTTTCTTGATAACCAGTTCCATCGTCCATCCAATTGGGAACCAATGGCCACTTCAGGAATGTGTGAGATCTTCCTCCAATTGTCAAAATCGGCATCCTCCAAGTTGTTTTTGAGTCGCGAATTCACATTCCATAACCCAAACCTTTGGAGCTGGCTCAGATGCTCAATACCTATAGGCAACTCCTCTAACAATGGAAATATATCCATTATTAGATCTTGAATTCCTGGCATCGCACCCTTTTCAATTATCATCTCTTTAAGCCCTCTCATATGACCTATGGACATCAACTTGAGCTTTAGAAAGCAGCCAGCCTTGAAACACAAATTTTCACCTTGGTAAGCTCCAATCAAGGAAATCTGAAACAAGTTTGGAAGACACTGAAGAGTTTCAAGTGGATCATCCACTAAATTACTCAAATTCAACCTTATTCTTTCCAACTCTCGAAGGTTTTTAATCCACGGTGGGATCCCCTCTAAGTGGCCATACAACTGGAGCTGGCGAAGAGATTGAAGAGATGATGCAGAAATATGATGGTTTAGATCCAATGAGACGGCCTCACCTTTATCGACTAAAGCAGCGATAGCCAACTCCCTCAGATTGTAGAGCTTCTCAAGAGAAGAACATAGCCCGATTCCATCTTCTCTTCTCAGGTTGGTAATCATTAACTCTTTTAGTCTGGACAGCTTGCCTAATTCATTCACTACTCCACTATTATGACCATATGACTGTGTGGCATCAATGGCATATAGTGTTTGTAACATGAGAAGCTTCCCCATCCCGCGTGGAGCTTTGAATCCATTTACTCCCAGATGTCCTCCTGGAGAATCAACAGATTTGTGGATAACCTCAAGATGATGAAGCTTCTGAAGCTTTTGGATGTCCATGCCCAATTCCTTTACACTAGTCTCTGTCAAATTAAAACACTGTAGGTTTTGAAGCCTTTTGATGGACTTTGGAACTCTTGTAATCCTTTTTCCACTCATGGCTAAAATCTTGAGCTGAAATAACTTAAAAATCTCTTCTGGAATTTCTTTCAAATCCATACCTCTTAAATCAAGCACGGTTAACAACTTACTGGTAAGAAGTTTGGCCAACACACCTTTTAATACCGGCTTCTTGCTCCCAAAATTGATAATAGAACGACACTTAATAGTGTAACCTTCACTTTCCGGGCTTCCAATCTCAAGCAAATTATGGTTAAACACAAGCCTGCGTATTACATTCCTAGATGGCCAATCTGTAGTACTAACAATGGTTGCCATATTTTGCTCCTTTGACTTTAAGGCAATAAACTCATGAAGTAGATCATGAATAACAATTGAATCGTAGAATCGATTGTACCGTACCTGATTTAGTTGGATTAAACTCCTGTTTGCAAGCTCTTTGATATAATACCATGCAATCTCTTCACCCGTTTGTCCATCTCTTTTCTCCACAAATCCTTCAGCAACCAATAATTGGATTAGACGATGGGATGATATGTTATACCCTGGACTCAGAATGCACGTGTACAAAAGGCAAGCTCTTAGTTTGGAGGGGAGATCGTTGTAGCTTAGAGAAATGATGTTCTTAACTCTGTCCAGACTTCCTGCGCCCTCAAATTCATGATCACCGAGCCTTTTTTGGACCAACTCCCACTCATCTTTTCTGCTTGTGTCTCTTTGAGTCAAAAGGCCACCAATAGCTAGGATACTTAATGGCAAGCCTTTACATTTAGCCAATATGCTTCTTGCAATGCTGTTCAAATGATCAGGACAATGCTTGTTCTTGAATATCTTACCACAAAATAGAGTCCATGAGTCTTGAAAGTTCAAGAATCCCATTGCATGAACGTAACCCTGAGATTCTGCAGTAGAGGCAGTCGCTACAGCTTCAATTCTCGTCGTCAGCATTACGCGATTGACATCCTCAGGGAGGGCGAACTTGAACGCGTTCCAGAATTCCACATCCCAAACATCATCAAACACAATTGCATATCTTCCTCGTCTGAGAAAGCCTTTCAAAACATACTTTAAATCGTAAACATCCATAATTTCCACACCTTGTGGGGTTGGTTCACCGAACATAACAACAATTTGTTGAATCAAGCCTCTGAGGAGGTTAAGAAAGTCACAATTTTGAGAGACACTAACCCAGGCGCGGATAGGGAAATGGTCAGTTTTGACAGCAGCATCTTCGTAGACTAGTTTAGCTAGTGTAGTTTTGCCAAGTCCACCCATTCCGACCACCGCAATCACTTTGATCCGGGAGTCAACGTCATCAACCAGGTGAGAGATGAGCTGAGTTTCTTCCACGAGAAGCCCGTCGTCATCTCTGCCGCCCCTCCATGTATTCTTCGCAGCAAGTCGCCGGAAAGCTTGCGAAAGAGAAAGATCATTGACATACTGGGATTCATACCTGAGACGGGCCTCTGAAATATTTTTGATTCTAGCCTTGACGCTCTGTAGATTTGAAGCAAGGCGGTGGCGTGTTGGTATGTTTTTCGTGAGCTCTAAAGTCCGCCAAATCGAGCCGAGAAATCCTCGCACACGACGACCGGCGAAGAGATGGAAAAACTCATCAATAATATCTTCGACGTCGTATGAAACTTCCCTGACTTGCCTGCTCCATTCGATGAGCTGGGGATCGTCGTTTTCTAGGTTCAAATTCTCCATCTTTTCAAGGAAGGCCTTGATATGCCTGAGTTCATCACCGATGAGCTGAACGTCCTGTCCAAGTCCTCCCACCAGTGCTCCATGTTCGCTCACAAATGTTGATATCTTGCTTAACGCAAATCCAAGAACAACATCTACCATTTCTAGACTCACTTTTTCACTAAATTAAGCTCTTGAGTCTTGAATGATGAAATTGTACTTATTTGTTTACGAAAGTCAAATGTTTTCGAGATTTAACTAATTGATACGTGAATATCAGTATGACGGTACGCGTTTTTGCTTTGGAGAGTGAGGGTACAAGTCGTTGACTAAAATACTCGGGCCAAAATTTCGTTTTAGTTGAAGAGGTGATCATACGATTGTTTCATGTTTATCAATGGGAATCTCCTTTTTTGTATGCAATTTTTCTAAAAATAAGGGAAGTTACAGGTATTTAAGAGATTGGTATGTTTTGGTGCTAGTTTCAATAACTGCTTCTGTGCTAGTTGAGCATTTTTCAGTTCTGAAGTGAGATTAATCTAACAGTTGTACAAAGTAGAATATCCTAAACACAAACTCTCTCCTCTGTTTTTTGTTAGGGCTAGGGCTCAGAGGTTGGGGATCTACAACTTCCCAACTTACAATTGTCCTATGTTATCAAACTATACATACCAATGCTATGCTACCATTTGAATAAATGAAAGCCACTGCTACTTTCAATAGCTTGCTCATCTGTGGAATCAGATCCACTTCCCACTGTTTCATCAGAGGCATCATCTGGGACAATTTGCATCCTGTCAGCGCTGTTGAGAACCCAATCAGTAAATTCTGGAGAAGCTGTCAGTTCAGCCACAGCTTGACGAGTGCATTCTTTGGTGACATGTTCCCATTCCTCTTTGGTATATGCCTTCCTATCAGGGTTCTTGTGGAATGTAGAGGAGAAGTCACGCACATTCCTTGTTGACCTGCGGGTGGATTGCAAACTGGAATCCTGCTGGCGCCTCTTGACTCTTCTTGAAGGTGACACTAAGCCTGAAAATGGAACATAGAAACATTATAATACAATTAAAATCTCATACAAAATGCTAGTATGGTAATTGGAAAAGGACAAACATGCTCTGTGCACAACGAAAACCAGGAGTTTATGAAGCTCCAGGGGCACAATGGATGCAAAGCACATTGCTAAGCTAATATTGTGCAGACTGAATTTATTGACCTCTCAATGTAACTTGGTGACCAGAGACTTAAAAAAAACAGACTTGTTCTACTCCAACATTACACAATCCACTTCAAGAGATAACTGCCGATGTTATTAACACAAGTTGTGACACATCTAAGGGAAAACTTATGTATGTAATCTCCAGCTTTAACTTCATGATGCTAAGGGAAAAGATTAATCTTCAATAAACAATGAGCTCAAGTTTCAAGCTTGATGGGTGATGGGTGATGTAAAAGTTTTGAAGGAGTTCATAGTTTATCTTGAAAATGACGGCAGCATAAGGAGAAATCCATCTTATTGTCCCTTGCAGCATAGAATTATCAGGTAAAAAATATACCTTTCACAGGAGACTCTGGAGATGAACTTTTTGGGGTATCCCAAATGGTACCTCTATGATCCTTCTTCCAAGGCCTGGTGTAAAACTCAGCATGCTTGTGCTTCACATGTGCTTCTTCAGTGCTCCATGGCCAAAAGTTTCCACTTTCAGTGAATAGCGGCTCCCTGCAGAAAAGGGAGATAAAGGGCAAAAAAGTTTTGTTACATTTCTCTCTCATATCATAGCACAAATGCACAATATCTCAAATTTTATCATAAATCATCTAAGAGAGCGTATGTTCACTCAGCTATCTTATGCAAAAAGAAAAATTAACACATAATTTACCAGGCTCCTGCTTTACATCTAAATGGTTTATCAAGAGCTAGCCATTGCCCCATTCCCATCCATCCAAAGCAAGGATGATGGTCTTTTTGTGTTCCCCTTTACCATCCATGCAACTCACTAAATTTAATTTTGCAAAATGTTTGATTTAGTATTAAGAAAACAAAGTATAATAAATCCTGTAAATTAGAAACTCAACCATATGTCGCCTGTAGTTATTTTAATTAATGATAGAACCATGCAAAGTGCATAAGTTTGTTGCATAGCTCACAAATATTATACAGTAAATTAAATGGAATCAAAGTTTGACAGCAATCCAACTAATAGAGTTTGTAAAAAGCATTAAACAATATACATAATACTTACTCTACATCATGCCACCTCGTTGAGGTAATAACATAGTAGCAGATTAAACAACAGCATAGCATCACAATTGCCAATGGAGTATCAAGCGTGCTCTGCAAGTAATACACAAAAATATTAGTACCAATCGGCAAGTTAAAAACAAACATACAATTGTGTGGTTTGGACAATGCTCGTAGAAAACTATATAATAGTCTTAAGGCTTGGTCCTCTTAGGATTTGAGTGGTTTGGAATGTTACTCCATAATGTCTTTTCCCCCCTTCATATTACTCTGTGTTTCATATAAATATACTTATATTACCAATACACTTTTCACAATTTTCAATACACTTTATTTTACATTTCCAATTATAAAATAATTTTTGAAATATGTCAAGAAATGTGATATAACAACATTTTTACACTTTTTACAATTCTAAATGTGATATATTTGCTTCCCTAACAACATGTGCGTTCGTTTGCATCAAGAAACGTAAAAATCTAAGCTCTCAGACTTTTTTTTTTTGACGTAAAATAGACTTATATATTAACTAGAAAAAGAAAGCAGGGATGTAGCCCTGTTATGTTCATTACACACAGTATTTCTAGATACTTTCTGAATAAAACTTAAAGGAAACTTCATCAAAGCTCTCAGACTTTATGTTACTTATAAGTGTGGTATATTCACCTAAGCTTTCAGATTTCAAATGTGAAATCTCAAGTGTTGCTTTCAAATTTTTCTAGTGTTCACCTAAGCTTCTTACCATATAAGATAGTATAGTTGTATAATAGAAATGTACAAGGCAAAAATTTGCATATAAATAGTGTACAAGGCAGGCATATACACCACGGTTAGATAATCATATTCAAACCTGGAAAATTGCAGCAACAGCAACCACTCTTATGGCCCATTTCACAAATTGAGAAACACCAACATCAACACTTCCATCCTCTGCAATGACATATTTACGAACAAGCCAATATCCAAGCCCAGCTCCCGCAATGACAATTCCAACAAAGAGAAAAACAGATACCTGAGACAAAATGAAAGAAAAACTGAATTTTTTTAATTCCAACAGAGAGGAGGGAGGGAGGGAGGGAAACACACGCAGATCAATAATGCCAGGTGACTTATAAACTAAATAATTATGCTCTTAGAATCAGCAATATCCACACACAGATTTAATGAACACTCTCCATTAGCTCTTCAGAGAGCTATTTGAAGCCATGTAGTACCAAAAAATAAAACACCTATATAAATTCATGATTTGTTCTACTTTGATCAAACTACCTCACCTCAAACAGTGAGCCGCATTGTGATCAAAATGAAAAAAATGCCCATCCTTTGAAACATATGGTTAATCAAGAAGGTGGCCTGATATGCTCACCTATTTTATTAGTTTTCAACATTTTGGATTAACCCCGAGAAACCCATAGGTGTATGATACCCTGCACCTTGATAGCATCGGTGACTTGACTAAATGATTTTAAAATTTTGGTTTTGTTTTTATTGGATTATTAATTAAATCAGAGTGAACAAAGATGCAGATAAAGTGAAGCTATGCATATAAATGTTTTGCTTCAAGATATGAAATTCTGCTTCTGAGAAATGACACATAGGAAGATGAAATAGACAACTTACAGGATTGTGCATCTCCTCACTAAACCCAAAACTGACTAGTATGGAATTGACCATCATTGAGAAATAACTGACCAACCACGATCCTGCTCCAAGCTGAAACATGTGCATAACAATATAATGAAGAGAAAATCCATTGAGGTTCACTATACTGTGAACAAAGAATCAACAGAAAACACTTACCACTGAACCGTATATTGTGAGGTAAAAGATATTTTTCCTGCCAGTCGGCAATAGTTTCATTCCCTGCATCCATTTCAAAAACAATGAAGAAATTAGAACTCTATTAACAATGAGATATTATGAAACAGTGCAAAACTGATCAAAATGTCCCCAAAGATGCAAAATATTTACACAAGAAAGTTCCAACTCCAACCTTATTACAGTATGAAAGAATTTGCTCCGGGACAATGATCAATGGGTAAATGGGTATCACCGTGTTCTACCCGGATGAGATAGCCTAAGAATTTGTTAGCCTAAGAACTAACAAGTGTCAATTATTGGGCTTGCAGTTTGAAGTCTCTTGTTGAAACAATCATCTCGTAACTATACCTCACCTGTTCTGCTACCCCAGCATGCTTACTAAGAGCATTCTAGCACCTTGTTATTACCTCACTTTAAAATTTTGAGATTCAGCAGATTCTTTGATTTGATTCACTTTCTACCATCTTAATATTTCAAGTTAACAAGTGCATTCCCTTTATTTCACACTTTTAATGATGCAATGCGACGAGCTTGTATTTGTAGCAGCAATAGAAGTTAATCTAGTAGCCACATTTAAGTCATATGATGTAAATGGTAAATCAAAGTTGACTGGTTTATGATCAAATTAGATATTATAAATTCTGAAAAAGAGAGTGAAGAAAATATATCCCCATAATTACCAGGAATTCGTACTAAAACCATAGAGAAATACTCAATAAAACTGAATTACTATTTTACCTGGAAGAGGAGGACTATCACCACAAGGCATACTCCTATGGCCATTGAACTACTATAGTAAAATGGAACCCAATTGCTAACAACTGGCGCCAGAAACAACAGTATAGCACCCAAAGCCAACAATGCCAATCGCCATCCATGAAAATCTGTTGCACAATGAAAGCAATAATAGGTTAACAGCAAAGATACACACACAGATACACACACACACACAAACATATATATATATATATATATGAGAGAGAGAGAGAGAGAGAGAGAGAGTTAGATTTCCACCTTCTTCGACTGTGATGGTTACTGAACCAGAAAGTCCAGGATCAAATTTAACATCGATGTAGCTATCAGCATATGGCGAGCCATTAGATATCAGAACACCCTTTCGTAGATTTTTCCAATCATCTGTCTGACACTGGCACAATTCAAGTGAAGAATTCCTGCAAAATGCATTATTAGGTCATTCACAACAACAGAATCTAGCATTCACTTCAAAACCAAGCCAGATATTCATCCACATACCTGTGAAAGCAAATTTGGATCTTACTATGCAATCTTTCCGGCATAGCTACAGAAGGTACCACCATCAGTCGGTATGCAGAAGCATACTTCTTCAATTTTAGTCTCGAGATACCCGTAACCTGAACACGCTCGCATAGTGCTGCTCCTTTAGATAGTCCATGTACAACTGAAGTCCTCGGGGTAACATCCACAGCTGGATTTTCCACATCAATGCCTACAAGTGTATCTTATGCAAGTAAGCACCCATAATTGCCAGTTTATTCATTCTTGAGGAAAACCCAATCCACTAAAGTACCGAAACCCTAAAATTAATTCGTGTAGAGCCTCAAATTAACTTAAAAACAGCAACACGGCTAGCATTCGAACCCTTCATCAAAGCTTAAGCCCTAATCAACGAAGCTAACAACAAAATCTAAGTAATTCACTGAGCAGGAAAAAGCGATTTTTTAAGAAGGGTATACCTTTAAGAGCTGCAGCACTGGAGATGAATGACAGGGAAAAATAGAAGAAGACAAAGGCGGCAAACCTACTCATTCTCTCGCCCCAAATGCCTCGGCTCCGCCGTAGGTTTCCGGGCAAGGGCGGAGTAATCGAGCCTAGGGAGAGTATGTACAACACAAAATGAATCTTTATTGTTTATTTCGTCTTTCTGGTTTAGAATATGAAATTCTAGAAATCAGGCAGTCTTGTATCCAGATTCCGAGTGAAAATTAGACCGTGTAGCGTACAAAATCTACTAACTTACGCGGCAACCTAACCTTTTTCTTTTCCGCAGTTGATGAATTTTAATGAATCTAGGGAATACTAAGAGCAAGTCCAAGAGCAAGTATGAAGGTTTTATCCCATTAGAGCAAGTCCAACAGATACTACATAAAAATCTCCAACATGTAGTATGAAAGGCAAAAATGTAGTATGAAATTTTTGGCTCCGGATCCTCTATACCACAATTGTATACCATCTTCTACACCACCAATCATATAATGCCACTTGTATAAACTAACTTAACTCCTAACTTCACTCTAACCCATCACACTAACTCTAATCAACTATGATTAATTATTACACTTCAAAAAAAAAACCATGATTAATTATTCTCTGATTAAATTAAAATATTTTCTTTCTTTAAACTTTTCAAATTTCTAAATCTAATTTACCATTCCCTTTTACCAACATTTAATTCTCTCGTCGTAATCTTCCTCCCTGCAAAATCCTAAGTTGCCGGCAGAAAAAAAAAACTACTGAAATGAATGAAAAAGTGAGATCATCAGTTCCCTAAATGAAGACATCATCGAAATTAATCATCAAAGCAAGTACACTAGGCTTATCAACCTTATTAAGTTTTGTATGTTCATTTATATCATGCTGCACATTAATTAAGTAAAAAGACTGATTAATTCATCAAATATTAACTAATGTATTCTTATATATAATTCAAAATAAAAAATATGAAAAACCAAACAAGTTTTTTTTGCTGTAAATAAAGTGAACTATTCAAACATCTGGAATTTAATAAAGGGTTTACCCTATTTAATAACACAAAAATACTACGATACATCTCCTAAATCTACTAAATCAAGCATGAATAGTTCAACTAGGTCCATGCCTATGCCCGTTTCTCGAATTGCGTTTGATTTAGCTTCTGGAGATGAGTTATCTGGAGATGAGTTTGGTAAAAAGGAATGGTAAAATTTGATTTTAGGAATTTGAAAAGTTTAAAGAAAGAAAATATTTTACCTTAATCAGAGAATAATTATTCATAGTTGATTAGAGTTAGTGTAATGGGTTAGAGTGAAGTTAGGAGTTAAGTTAGTTTATACAAGTGGCATCATATGATTGGTGGTGTAGAAGATGGTATACAATTGTGGTATAGAGGATCCGGAGCCGAAATTTTTGGTCATCTCCAAGAGTTATTACATTTTGTAGCTCTTGCATTGATTATCATTAATATTAGCAACATTTTTAATTTTATTTTATACCTTTCATGTTTTAAACAACACATTGTTTTGGCATTTTTGATGTTTTGCATTGAAGATGAGAGGAGAGAGAGTGAAATTTGGGTTTAAAAAAGGAAAGAATGCATTGATCAATGTGTAGGCATTAAATTTTCAATCCTCTAAATTTTCTTTCTCTTACTACACATATGGAGGATGAGTTTCTCTTACTACCCCAAATCTACATCTTGTAGTATCACATGTAGTATCTCTTGGAGCTCAATAATGTAGTAAAATCTTCATACTTCCTCCAAAATCTACAAAATGTAGTATCTCTTGGACTTGCTCTTATTAAGCTCCAATAGATACTACATGTGCTACTACAAGATGTAGATTTGGGGTAGTAAGAGAAACTCATCCTCTATGGCCCTGTTTATTAGAGCTTATTTCTTGATGTACTGAACTGAACTGAATTGAATTGAACTGAATTGAATTGAACTGAACTGAACTGAACTGAACTGAAGTGAAAATTGATGTGTTGAAAAATGGAATCAGCATGACTGAATTAACCTGAATTTCATCAAATTGCATTTTCGCTGAACTGAACTGAACTGAACTGAATTGAACTGAACTGAACTGAATTGAACTGAACTGAACTGAACTGAACTGATCTACAGATAAGCTCTAGTAAACAGGGCCTATATGTGTAGAAAGAGAAAATCAATTTGTAGTATGGAAAATTAAAAAACTTTTCCATAAAAAAAATGATAGGGAAGCTGTTGGACTTGCTCTTTACGTGGCCATCAATATTTTTGATTGAGATGCTTGCATAGGAGATGTTCTAAGAGCAAGTCCAATAGCTATGCTAAAATAGCAAAAATGGTAAAATTTAGAGATTTTGTCCACATTTAAGTTTCAACAGCTATGTTATATGGTGCTCTAAAATAGCAATTGGCAGGAAAGAGAAGATTTAGATAGTTAAATGTACATGATGAGTTTGCAAAATCTAATCTAATGGATATTATTGAGATAATATACATAGTATGATTTTTTTCCATTATAGATACATATATCATGCATATATCAATTACATTTTCCATTTCCCAAATTCTTCTCTTTTACTTTCTTCAAAATGCCTAGAATATCTGGTTTTAGTGTTTCAGAAGATATCATTCTTTGTAAACTTTATGTTAATATGTCTCAGGATAACATAAGAGTAAGAAACCAATCAAGTGATGAATTTTGGAGCAACATATCACAATGCAACAACCTTGAAGCAACGAAGAAGGCCTTGACCGACAGAAACTTACGATCCTTACAATTACGAATGAACACGATCAAGAAAGATGCCGGGTTGTTGTTTACATGTATCAAACAAAAAGAAGCGCGAAACTCAAGTGTGGCTTCACAAGCAAGAGATGTGAGCATTATTGACTTCTAAATTTATTTATTTTTCTCTAGTGTACAATAATCTAGATTATATATCTAATATTATCTGATAATTTGTCGAAGATGGCTGAAGCGAGAGTATTATTTTGCGACGATGGAGTGAATAAGGTTAAGAGTTTCAAATTTGATCAAGTGTGGGATTTAATGAAGGATTTTGTCAAGTATGATGATCACTAGATTCTGATTCACCTGCAACAAATTATTTTTCAAAATTTTCATCTCCCACATGTCCACCATTAATTCCATTATTTTATAGGATGAGAGTAGTAGTAGTGGTGGATCGTAGTCAAAACGACCGATGAGAGTGCAGAGTTCTTTTTTTTTGAACTCAAGATAGATTATAACTTACCTATTACATATACACGTCCTAATCTAGGACTAGGAGACACCATCATTAGATTAATGTAAGCACAATGAAGCTATACACGCTCCATCCACGTAGCTCTGAGACGCCCTCCTGATTGACCCATCTGCTTGCACCAACGAGTCACCGAACCACCGAAGCCGGAACCACCGATCGCACCATAATGAGTCACCACCTGCAGCATGGGAGACCACAGCGGGGGCCACCAACACGGCCCCTGGGAAACCACCATCGGTCCCTCTACACTGGGTAGCCCTGACAATAATTGTTCAAATATTCACAATATTGTCAGGGGTGTGTTTTGAACTCTGAACCTCTCAGCTATAGAGAGGGTGGATTACCACTGAACCAGGCCCATTACACAGAGTACAAAGTTCTTAGATGAAGAAAAAATGGATAGTCAAATGTCCTCTATGATTGACCATTTTATAGAGCAAAATACGAAACTTTTTGCCATGCTAGGAAACAATGATCAAACCAGAATGCTGATACACAATCAACAAATGGATATGGAGAAGCAAACAATTCAAATTCGAAAAGAAAAACTATAAACCCTAAAAACTATGGAAAGAGATCAAATTTTTATGCAGGATATCGACTCCATTACAGATCCGCAAAAATGGTAATGGGTACAATATCAACAATACGAAATTATGGAGAAAAGAAATCAAGAATAAGCAAGATCATCTTAGACATTCAACCACTATGGAAGTTATTTTGGTGATTTTGGTGGATCCGGAGGCGATGTTCCACCATATTAAAATGAAAACTCCATTCAAAAAAATAAAATGAAAACTAGTTTCTATATGAGATTTATGAAATTTGTTTTTTATTTTAGTTTGATATTTTTTAATAATGTTTTTGCTTTTTTTATTGTGTGATGTATTGATTTTAATTACACTTTTAAATTTTATATGATCGAAATTAATATTTTGTCTATGTTTTGCAATTAGTTTTGTATAAATCATTGACTCCATCTCAATTTCAAATTGATAACTTGATATATAATAATGTTATTATTTTAATTATTTCGAGCTCGGCCATATATCACTCGAGCTTATTCAATGTTATTTCATTAATTATGAAAATAGCCTATATATATGTAATAAAATATACATATTCATTGATTCAAAATTTAAATATGTTGAATGCATTTTACTAAACTCAATTTTTTGGTATCATATTTTAAATCATAAATATTTACTATTGAGAAAGTCTCAAATAAGGGCACTTTACGGTAAGGGTAGCCCAAAAGTAGACAATCTTCTACAAGATTGGAGTTATTATACAATTATTTAAGTTATTTTTGTTTGAGCCTGATGTTTTTTTGCTTGAGTTTGATCTGTTTTGGTTTGATCTTTTATGTTTTAGGCCTGATATTTTTATTTGCTTTGATCTTTCTGATTTTGGGCAATATCTTTTCATTTTATTCCTTAATCTTTTATGTTTTATGGCCCAAATAATTAAAATAAATATGTATAGTAAACCCCAATCTTGTAGAATGTGGTATGCCCTTACCGTAATGGAACTTTACAGGAGACCTTCTCTTTATAATTTTATTGATTAATAATACTATAAAAAGAAAAAGAATCCTAGAAAAAAGAAAAACGTTGAAGTCT
Organism: Cruciata laevipes; assembly: GCA_963678965.1. NCBI lineage: Eukaryota > Viridiplantae > Streptophyta > Magnoliopsida > Gentianales > Rubiaceae > Cruciata > Cruciata laevipes. Next base: position 13,283,828 of record OY787632.1, on the reverse strand, counting down.
AAAGAAAAAATCAAAACAACAAAATGAAAAACGATGAAGTTTGAAGAAGATAAATGGAAGTGAGGATTCAAATTTGGGAATAAGTATGTATTCTCTATATATGGTATGGCTACAGGAAAACTCCAATTTTGCCATTTCACTTTACATTACGCCAGAATAGAATATGGGTTGGATTTGGCCAAATTTTAGCGCAACCACATAATATGTCCGTTAAACACATGGTTCTCTATATTTGGCTCAAGGTTGGAGTTGCTCTCAGACACAAGCCACGCTATATTTGGCGCACAGTTGGAGATGCTCAAACAAACGATCTTTGCATGCCTAAACGAACGATATTTGCATGCCAAAATCACAATTGCACCGCCCGATGCAAAAGCATGTTTGCAAAGACGCCGGGCGCGCACGGTTGGAGATGCTCAAACAAACAATCTTTGCACGCCTAAATCACATTTGCACCAGCCAATGCAAAAGCCTATTTGCAAAGACGCCGGACGCATGGTTGGAAAAGCTCAAACAAACAATCTTTGTACGCCTAAATCACAATTGCACTGGCCAATGCAAAAGCTTGTTTGCAAAGACCCCGGGCATGACTATGGGTGGGATAAATGAGAGTTTTCTCCAAAATAATCAACTTTATATTTTGGGAGAGTTACATTATTGTACCCATGTTTGAATCTCTAAATTTTGACCCAAAACTTATAAAAAATTGTTTGCTACGTGACTCTACAAAAAATAAACAAGATTGTCATTTTAAGAGTTTAGTATTTGAAAAGCTTCCAAAATTGGATGGACTATAGGATATGCCCTGCGTTAAAAATTCATACAAGCAAGTTTCATCATTTTTTTAATTCAGGTGCAACGAATTTAAGAAGAGTATATTTTCGAAGTTGTTTGTTGTAACCTTCTTCAGTATTGATTTCTGAAATTTGTTTGCTGTACAGAGACTAAACACCCACCGTGGGCTGATGTATTATAGCATTTCAACTACAAAAATTTAGCGTAATAACAATATACTTATTCTGAGGGGACTCACATTAAATTGTAGGAGGCACCTACTGCTACGGAATACCATGACATCACCAAAATTGAGAAGTAGCTGAAGCCTAAAGGCACTGGATTCATAGGAATTCAGGAGAAGACACAAAGGCAGCTGCTGGAAGTAAAATTTTGAGGCTTCATGTACTTTTCAATGCAATGCGTGCTTGGCCAAAAAGATGAGATCAAATTGCTGATCAGTAGTCACTCACTTATGAGGTCAGTAAAGAAACAGAGTGAGAATGCATTCCTTGCTTGGATAACTGCAGCAGCCTTAAAGCACCAAAGACTTGAAGCAAGAAACCCATGTCATACTATTCAAGCAATATTTTCCATCTTGTAAGATTAACTAAATTCAACGGGCAAGCAATTCACAGAGATTGGAAAAAAAACCAGCAAAATTGACCACCATGATGGTTTTTTTATCTCATGACTTCACTCTAACCATCAAGATCAGATGGACATTCCTCTTGAATATAGATCTCAACTCTTCATTTGCTTCCATTCCTATTCTTCTGCATAAAACCCAAAAAAAGAAAAAAGATCAACTCCTGGATTTGCAGCATCGTTTTCGACCGAAAAGAGCATCAAATAAATATTTGATAGAAATAGAAAACAAACCCAGCCTCAAGATCCAAAGTAAGATAACAACCATAAAAGTGCAATTCACTCAGTCCAAAGTTGGAACTGGATATTCAATGACGACAGACATCTGAGGTCATTACACTAACACACAGTTTAAATTTTTAGAAACATGAGTACTTACAAAATACAAAATGTACAGACACATAACCTTAGTTCGCCAATATAATGACATCAGCATACATCATCAGATTTGCAGTTTGATCAAAAGGGGAATTTTGCAACATGTATGATTAAGTAGGTTTATGCAATCCTTACTTTGAAACCAATATTGTTGTTCAAGTTCCCCTCAGTCATTAGCAACCAAAACAAAACATACAAAATAAGAAACTACAATGCCAGAAAGCATCAAATCTTACAGTTTTAGAAGCTTACCCTATTTTAGAACCATTCTTTCCAACCAAAATCTTGCGTTGACTCACTTTGTGAGTTATAAAATGGTGCTCAATCCTGATAGAACCATCTCGCAACTCCTTCCAATCCATCAACCGATGTTCTATGTGGTATGGAATTTCCTAAAAACAACAGAAAATTATTAGCTTCAATTTTATTTTTATTTTGAAAAATTAGCTTCAATTAATTGTATGACAAGTTTATACAAATGCGACCGGGGCCTTTAAGGTACCTGATGTACGTGATCTAGTAGTCTTTCACGAACTACTTCTAATGATATCCTCTTCATAACTTCTTCAGTCAAAGTGAATGGATCTTCTTCCCATGGTCTTTCAACACCCTATTTGTACAAATCATGTGAAAACCAAATATAAGCGCTTAACACCAAATGGGGGGGATTCAGATATCAATTCTACGAAACACTACACTACACTAGGACTTCAAAATTTTGTGTCTTGTCTTTATTAAAACTGAAATTCAGATTTCAACTTAATGTCCGATCAGTCAGCATTATGGAACAAAGTTTATCCAGATTTTCTTTTAAATGGCATTAGTTACAGATTCAGGCTAGTACTAGAAGCAAGTACACTTAAATAATAATAATGGTTACTAAAGGATTGCAGGAACTCTACGGCACAAATAACAGTACAGTAAACCCCTTGCGATTACAAATGATTTTCTACCTTCAATAAGACAAGACACAACTTATTTATGAAAAGTGGCATTAATTAAGTTAAATCGAATCTAAGTTCTTCAGCTTCCATAAATCATCTTAACAACACACTCAGCTATTAAATATAGCAAACCTTTTCAAGAAGCATATCAAAGTTCAGTAATGCGTACTTTTTGAGCCATATGGAATATCATACTTTCTGAATAAACTCTAGCAGCATAGGTAGATTGTACAATGATCATAGTTAGATAGCAAGCAAAGAGACATAATACTACCTGTTCTGTCAGGTAATGAGTTAGTTCTTTCACTCCAGATCCCTTCAAGGCTGAAATCATGAAGCACCTAGCAAAAAGCAGTTAAAGAGTTGGCACCAGCTTTCATCTATGCTAGAAATTATATTTGAGGAAATGAAAGATAATTGAGCCAATTTTCTAACCTCTCATATCCAGGAAGATCCTTGAATTCTTCAGTAACTTTCACTAAGTCATTTTTTTTCTCAACCAAATCAACTTTGTTCATGCAGAGTATACGCTTTTGAGTTGGATTAATCTGAGAACCCATTCGTTTTATCAATCTCACCACTCTTAAGTCAGGCCTAAATAAATGGAGAGAAGAACGTTATTTTAATCCCCCACAAAAAAGCATTTGGATATGTAAAATATCCATAGTCCTTAATATACATACTTTCATTCATATCAAAAAAATTATATCAATAATCATGTAAAGGAGAAGGCCAGAAACTCAATAATCATCCAGAGTGCTCAAGTCAAGATGGTAAGTCTTCATGTAAAAGATGGGAATCATATGACCCAATCAGCTTCTAACACTTTGATGGAACATAATACATATACTGTACATTGTAAAGATTAATTTCGGGGATAATAATTCACCAGAAAAATAAGGAAACCCAATATGGCAGTGGAACATGTTGAAAACGAGGAAACAAGTGAAAGCTCAAGAAGTTCGTGGAAGGAAAAGGGGATGAGCAAAATGAAAATTGCATGAATGTCATTTTAATAGGAGATAAAAAATGAGTTGGTAAAATTTTTAATATTCACTATCCTTGCAGAACAAGGACTAAAGAATATAGTTTTGCTTTTCCGTATCATCTGCTTAACCTATATGGCATTCTACACAGCTGTAGTAAGTACATTTTCATAAGCACATTTCTGGTTCAATCTCCAGAGATGATGGAGTTGGGATATGAATACTGTGGTCAGAAACAAAAGAAAACTAAATATCACCCTCCTAGCTTCAGAAGGAATACATTCAGATTCCAGACTCCTGACAATCAAACCAAAACCAGAATGTAAACAACTTATAATGGTGTAGCTTTTAAGTACTCTCTGAGTTTTTATGCACTCTTTTTGTATCTGGTTCTATTTTCGGGCTTGGGTACCCATAAAAAAGTATCTTTCCTTTATGGCTTTTAAATTTATTTTTTAAAATAAACAAAAACAGAAGCGCCCTTGCATATGCTCAAAAATTAGATTCTGCCAAATAATCTTCATAGATAACTAGGACTAGGGTTTGGATGAATTTACTTCATTATTCAATATGACCAATAAAATACAAGTCTTTCATCACAGTAGGAATGAAAACCCTTTTGGTTTAATTATCAATTGACTGAATACAAAGAAAGAAATAGTTCTTGTATGGGAAGGAGTGCTTCTTTTCTTGCACAGATTTATCCTATGAATGAGAATTTCTTTGGAGAAAAGACAAACATTGAAAAGGCAAAAACACTTCATGATATATAAGGAAACATCAAAAACACTTCATGATATATAACTGACCTCTTAATATGTCGATCAACATCAAAGAGAACCATCAATACATCGAATAAACCGATTGAGCTCCAAGCACTCTCGATGCGAACTTTTATATCACTATAAGGGAAACCACTTTTCTTTAGCATGAGCCCTGGAGTATCAAAAAAACACTGAAACATGAAATCAATGAGACATCTTTGAGATGAAAATAATATGACAGATTACATGCAGTTATGGATAATTCATACATCCTCACGAGAGCATGTAACCCAAATGCAAATATAAAGCAATCACCCATGGAGAAAATACAACTAATGCCAAAACAAAAAACTTGGATATTTAGTTTACAACAGTTAAAGCCTGCAAGTAATAGTGAGATACTAATATTTACTAAAATGGAACAAATTTCATATATATAATCGTTTTTTTCGCTTATTGAAATACAATTACGAAATTGGCAAACAAATTTAGATTTAACACTTTCTCCTGACCATTGGCTCCAAACTTGAAACACGCAAGCTTGTTACAATATGCACAAGTAAAATAGATTTTCAATGACATTTTAGATTTATTGATTGTTTAGCTGACTATGCTTTAATAATAATCGTCATTTTGTTTAGCTGAAAAAATTAATTTAGTTCATGAAGATACACTATGTCACATGTCCAAGTACAAAAAACATATAATTAACATGTACTCCATAAAATTAACGTATAATTAACCAAGCTATCCACTAAAGAATATGGACAGTGCTAGAAAATAGACTTACAATCTGGGTGTCTCCTTTGGTCATCACTCCCAACACTTCATGAGTGGTTGTGTTTATTTTCCTAGACACCGCGGCAACTTTTGTCCCAACCTAGAAAGTGAAAAAAAAAACAGATAAAACTTTCTGATCATCGTTAGCCCTATCCAAGGCACACAATCATAACCAAAGAGAAAAAAGGGCAAAAGGGTATTAGACACATCACAGATATGAAACCATTTTTAAATGAATGAAGTACTCATGCAATGCATGGCAATCCAGTAAGTGCAATTGAACTTTTATCCTCTGAGTGCTGTTGATATAAATGATGTGAGGCAAGTCGTTTATATGGAGTACATGTTAATCTATCATCTTGTTTGAGCACTTAGCAGGTCTCTCTCTTCTAAAAACCACATCAAATCATCAAATCATTTCTGCTCCCTCAGTTTATGTTCTATATTCGTATGGTAAGTTATGCATGAAATAAGATAATTGCACAAGAATTCAACAGGTTAGTCTCAGGGATGTTCTATTAATATGTCACCAACATTCATTGCTTAAACGTACCATTCTTCATACCCACTCTGGTCACAATTAAGAATTTTTCAGAAAGGAAATACCACCAGAACTAGCAGCACTAATGATAGCCTTTATCTCACTAAATAGGATTGCATATTGTATCGAATCTCAAAATGTACGACACATAGATCCATTTTTACTTAATATAGAAGTCGTTCTATGATTTCTGTAGAGGCTTATAGGTGTTAATAGTTTTAGTGGTTCACTTTGTTATAGCACCCAACCAGAGATTTACTGGTCTGATGTGTTGAACCATAAGCATTTCTCTCATCCTCATCATGCACTCTATCCAATGTAGTATAACACTCAGCATTCTCGTTTCAAACATTCCCGTACTGATTCGTATTCATCACCCAGCACCCTAAACTTTTATACCAGCACCACAAATGATGGACGGAAAAAGAAGAAAAAAATTCACAAATCACTGACCAAGTTATTGGTAAGAGCAGACTTGCCAGCATTCGGTGGCCCAATAATACCAACAGTCAAAGACTTCTGATCCTCCACATTCACCTCTCCCTCCAACTCCTCTACTTCCTCTCCCTGCACCTCGGATTGCAGAAGAGACATCGCAAGTGCGGCGGCATTCTTCTTCTTCTCATCCTTTTTTGAAACCCTCGGAATATCTTCTCCGAAAACTGTGCTCTTTGCTCTGTTCCGGTGCTTCTCATCCCACAGCTTCGGTGCTTGTTCCGGATCATTCTTGACATCGAAACTCACATCGTATTGTGAGCTGTCAAACACTGGTGAGGAGTAGCTGTCATCTACCTCCTCAGTTGGCTGGGTTTCTGCGCTATAAAATCGCTGTAAAAATGGTGCGCTTTTGTGAGATTGCAATCTCAGCGTCGACCTTAATATACTCAAACCTATGTAGGCCCTCATTTGAAGTAAGATATTCAAAAATCAACGAAGTGCAGTTCCAAGGACGTATTGGGATGGCGGGTTTAGGATGACAGGTGATCGCCGGGGGTCATGGCGGAATTCAGGACGGTGGTATTAGGCAGAGGAGGGAGGGTTTAGGGTTTAAGGTTTAAGGTAAAGGTTGAAACTTGAAACTTGAAAGGTAGTGTTTTTGTGAGGTTTGAAGTCGTCGTGTCGTGAGACGGGCTAGACTGGAGTCGGACTTGTTTTTTCTCTCATTTGACTACAAAATCCTAAAAATAACTCTCTTTGGCACTAAGGTCATGTTCTCTAGAGATTATTTGAAAAAAAATTAGTTCAGATAAAGTTTTTTTAGTTCTGATAAATGTTTTTTAGTTCAGATGAGTTCAGATAAAGTTTTTTTAGTTCAGATAAACTTTTTTTAGTTCAGATAAATGTTTTTTTAGTTCAGATGAGTTCAGATAATCTTTTTTCAGTTCAAATGAGTTCAAATAATCTTTTTTCAGTTCAGATGAGTTCAGTTCAGTAAACCTTTTCAGTTTTCAGATAAGTTAAGTTCAGTAAACTTATTTGTAATTTAGTTCAGTTCAGTTTAAATCAATTCAATCTTTTGAGCTTAATGGTTCATATCAGTTCAGTTCAATTCCATTCAGTTTAGTTCAGTTTCAATATGATTTGATGAAATTTAGATTAATTTAGTCATACTGATATTTTTTTAATACATTAATTTCACTTCAGTTCAGTTCAGTTTAGCTCAACAACAATATAATTTGGTGCAATTAATTAAGGTTAATTTATTCATACCGTTTATTTTCATCACACTATTAATTTTCAATTCAGTTCAGTTCAGTTATCTATATGTTTCAGCTCAACTCAAATCAATATGTTTAGCTAGCAAACATGATCATATTTTTTAACATTAAGGTCCTGTGTGCCAAAACTTTTATATATCAGTTCAGTTCAATTCAATTCAGTTCAGTTCAGTTCAGTAAATTGAAGTGAAATGTAATTTGATGAGATTCAGGTTAATTTAGTCATGTTGATTCTTTTTTTCGGTACATTAATTTTTACTTCAGTTCAATTCAATCCAGTTCAGTTCAGTTGAACAAGAAATAAACTCTATCAAACTCTAAGTTATACTCAAATTATTAAATTTCAAATGTTTTGAAAATGTCATATTTATTTCATTTCAGTTCAGTTGATCTATATATTCCAGTTCAACTTTGCTCTACATATTTTCATATTAAGATTAATAAATTTCAAATATATTGAAATTGATCATATTTGTTAATTCAATTCAGTTCAATTTATCTACATCAGTGCAACTCAGTTCAGTATATTTTAATGTTAAATATTAAATGTATTATGTTATATTTAGATTAATGAATTTCAAATATATTGGAAATGATCATATATTTTTTAGTTAGTTTCAATTTAGTTCAATTCAATTTATCTATATATTTCAATTCAGCTCAATTTTTAAGTTCAAATAAGTTCAACCATATTTTTTAAGTACAAATGAGTTCAGTTCAGATGAGTTCAGATAAAGTTTTTTAAGTTCAGATAAAGTTTTTTAAGTTCAAATTAGTTCAGATAAAGTTTTTTAAGTTCAGATAAACTTTTTTTAGTTCAGATAAACTTTTTTAAGTTCAGATGAGTTCAGATAAACTTTTTTAAGTTCAGATAAACTTTTTTTAGTTCAGATAAAGTTTTTAAAGTTCAGATAAGTTCAAATACCGTGAAGAGAACATGACCTAATTATTTGCTTTAAAATTGACAATGATTCGTAAAGTATAGATAAATAATTGGGTGGACAAAGTTTAAGGAAGGACCGTCCTAATTAAAACATGGATACATGAGTCATTTTATATTGATTAATAAAAATAGGAGTACAACTTATAAAAGATGTGGATGTTAAGAGACTAAGGTGCAATTATACAAATATTTTTAAACAAACAGTGTACTCTAAATATTTTTATGCTATTTATAATACAAATATATATTAAACATATTTAAATGAATTTAGATAGTTTAAAATTAGTAAATAAGCATGTGATTATTCGCAAAGTTTATTTAGTTTCCATGTAGATGGTAGAAGCACTACGATGGTCAATATTGCAGCATTGATCCGCGGTTTGTTCCTCTGGGAAGATGAGAAAAGCTCGGTCACGGTGAAAAACCCTAGCGCCGGGGACACACGGGTGATGCTTTGCAGGGAAGATCATGTTACGCCGCCACTTCCCCCAGGAGCGGATCAGGTTTTTCATCGGGGACACACGTCCGATGCTAGGGAAGATCATGTCACGCCGCTGCTTACCCTAAGAGCGGATCAACACGCGCTTTCAAGAAGAAGAAGATATGGAAAGTAAAGGGCCGAGGGGGCGCAATTACCAAGGGTCGGGGTCATGGCAGAGGCCGTGGGTGAGGTAGAAAAGCTCTGACGGGGCCAACTGAAGGGATGCAGCCAGCCAGTGCAAGAAGGAAGCTGGGCCTAGTCTCGCGGGCGAGGCAGAAAAGCTCCGACGAGGGGGGAGTTACTTCTGGGAACAAGAAGGCAAAAGCTAGCGAGCCGGAGTTCGCTTATGTTAACGATGAGTTCACCAATATTCAGGCGGAGACTGGAAGGGAGGCCCAATCCCGCCAAGATCCATGAGTAGACTCGGCTGGAAGTCTGGAACTGTCGGGATGGTCTTAAAGCTGAACCGAAAGATCTCCAGACAGTTCAGGAAAGATGCACCATCGTGCGCCTATGTTTTATTTTATTTTTTGTTATCTTTTCAATTCAGTATTTTATTTTAGTACCAATAACAGACGAGAAACTTCATCTCGTTGAGGAAGAAGCAGATGCCCGAGGATCTTCCGGAGGCATATCATGGGAGAAAGATGTTAGAGACCCCATTTGGAAGTTCTTCGCTGTCAGGGAAAGTTGTCTGACAGTATTGGAGAGAATCACATCTCAGTTAGAGGATAGCACTTTTATGGGACCATGTTGTTCGCCTTGCACTTTTTTTTTAAGGTGAAAACCACCATTGGTGGTAGGAACTTATTTATGGGTTCCTAAGTCCAAAAAGACCGTACAAATATCGTAAGAGTATATTTATACAAACATAGGAGGGGTGGAGTTCCCCTGATGCATATACTTGCATCCAAAATTAGAAGCTAAATAGAAAAAAACCAGTCTGAAGGAACCAAACTCCTAGTCCAAAACCCCCATTACTTGGAGTCGCTAATCAACCAAGCTTATTAGTGAATCCTAAGAGACACAAGTCAACCGAGTGGAGGTGAAACCAAGTAAAAACTGGAGTTGGCATGAGAATGGGTTCTGGTAGTTGATGAGCTGTAGTCCTTGAATGCACTTTAAGATCCATCCTTCAGTTGCAATTTGTATTTGAATATTTTTGGTCCTTCAGTTGCAGTCTGCAAACAGAGAGATAGAGCATTAGTAGCATTCATTCAGATTCACTCTTAGAGTGGGAAATTGGAGCTTTTCTAAATGCTTAAGCCCCTTGACTTTATGAGGGATGTGAACAGGCTGAAAAACTCTATTAGACAACTCAGAGAGAGCTATCTTTGAGAGTGCATCAGCTGGTTGATTCCATTCTCTAAGAACATGGACTAAAGGTGATGAAGAGAACTTAGAGTGTAGATGTTCAACATAATCGAAAAGAATCCAGGCAGACATGGCAATCACATAAAAGCTATTTGCCTGGATACAAACAACATTACTGTTCCTATTGATGACTCATATACCTGCATGCATATTAGATTTGGTCCAAGCAGCATCAACATTAATTTTTAGCCCCTGCTCTGGAAATGACCAAATAATGGGAGTAGCATTGGGATTGGTAATGGCTCTAAAAGAAGTGGTAGGAAGAATCCCTAAAAGAACAAGTTCTTTATCAAAAGCCTTGTTGATTCTAACTGGTTTAGCCAAAAAAATGTTAAAAATCAATTTTTTAACATTTTAAAGAGAATAGCTGGGCATGAAGAAATATTTTCATAAAGAAAATTATTTCTGATTTTCCATATGAACCAACACAAATAGCATGAATAGACAATAATCAGGTTGGAATGTAGATTGGAAAATCCCTCATATGACCAGTATATTGATAATCTCTCCCATAGGGTTTGGAATGGAGTATCAGAGAGACCAAGAACATTGTGAAAAGATTTCTAGACTAAACTAGCAAAAGTACAGTCATTAAAAAAATGATTTAGACTGTCCAAATTGTTACATAAACAACATTTTGATGGCAAGTAATGTCCATAGCAAGTGATGACATCATCAAAAGGCAGCAATGAATTAACAAGTTTCCGAATAAAGACTGAAACCTTTTTCTGAATTCTAAGATTCCAGATTTTGGAGAGAGATAGAATATCACCTTGAATGGGTCTAAGAAGTTTATAAGCTGATTTGAAGGTGAAATTGCCCCTTGGGTCAGGTTTCCATATGAGCATGTCTGGTCTGTGGCTATGCAGCACTAAATCCTGTAAAAGATGACAGACTTCAGGATGTATCAATGGTGAAATGGATGGATGAAAAAGGTTTTTGTGCACCTGGAAGTCTCGAACAGTAGCATCAACGGGGATAATAGTGTTGGCAGGGTCATCAATGGCCCAAAACCAGTCCAATTTGAAGACCAGAAATTGCAATCTCCCTTGCCATGAACCACTCTGGAGTTCTGTTCAGCTGTGGCATTAACAACTACAATTCTCTTCCAATTTTGAGAATTTCTGTGTGAAAATGGAAGGGACCAAAGGAACTGAGTCCATGGTGCTTCCCCAGTTTGAAACTTCCACCCGAGCTTGATTGAACAAGCCTGTATGATGTCTGAAAGTGATCTAAAGCCTAAACCATTTTGTCCTGTAGGCATACATAAGGAGGACCACTTTTTCCATGATTTTTTTGGTTTAAAAGCAGTGGAACCCCAAAAGAAAATAGCCATGCATCTTTCAATTTTTTTAATAACAAAATGAGTAGGTTTAAGAACATTCCAAACATGTTGAGGAATAGAGTAAAGACATGACTGTATAAGAGTAATCTTGCCTCCCATAGACAACCACATATTTTTCCAATTGTTGATTCTATTAGAAATTTGTTCCCTTAAAGGCTGAAAAAGATCATTTGTGATCCTCCCTTTGTGAATAGGACATCCTAAATATTTAAAAGGAAACTTCCCCCTTTTCATACCAAGAACAGACTTGACTAAACTTATTTGATGAAAAGAATCATTTTTACTAATATAAAAGTCACTTTTATCATAATTAATTTTTTGACCAGTGGTAACTTCAAATTTAGCAAGAAAAGCATTCATTTTAATCAAAGTAGTTTTAGAAGCTTTTAGAAAGACAACCATATCATCATCATAAATTAAGTGAGATATAGGCAAGGAGAGTGGAGGAAGATCATAATATTCTAAGCTACCAATGTTAAAAACACGAGCAAGACTTCTAGTAAAAGCCTCTGTAAAGATGTTAAAAAGAAAAGGTGACAGAGGATTACCTTGTTTTATGCCTCTAGTTGGCTGAAAAAATCCTACTGGATTACCATTAATGAGAATGGAAAACCATGCATGTGAAATGTTTTTCATGATACAATGCACAAACTTACCATGCATACCAAACTTAAGTAGAATGCTATTTAGAAAAGACCATCTCACTCTATCAAAGGCCTTCTGAAGATCCAATTTAAGAATGCAGTTTGGGTCATTATTCTTTCTATCCAAGAATTTGACCATCTCTTGTGGATAAATAATATTATCTGAGATGTCTATTCCTTTCATAAAGGCATTTTGATGAGGTGTGATCAATTTATGCATAAAAGGCTTAAGTCTCTCCATAAGAATTTTTGAAATTTTTTTATTTGTAACATTGGAGAGGCTTATAGGCAGGGCCGGCCCTGATCCAGTACGGGCCGTGCGTCCGCACAGGGCCCAGAATTAATAGGGGCCCAAAATTTTTTTTTTTTTACTATATAGGTGCATTTTTAAAAATATTTTTAATTTGGTAACTATATTTGTATTTTCTGAAGGGTCTAATTTCGAATTTGGACCTTATTGATTTTCTAGAAGGGCCTTTTTTATAAATGGTAGCTAGAAAGTTACTTTTTTAAATTTTAAAAATACCTTTCTTTGGAATTTGAAAGGTTAAAAATTTACTCATTTGGATAAGAACACATTCAATTCGGGTTAAATTTACACATTCAACGAATGTAGACTTTTATGATTTAAAAGGTAATTTTCTTTTAACTTTTATAGAATAAACATTTCTTCTACAACTCTTCCTCTTGCTTTCATCTAGTTCCGGGCATCCATCTGCGATAATACTGTGAACAAAAAAACTCCCTTGCAAGTTGCAATCGCCAATCAACTTCTTTCTCTTCTTCTTCTCTCGATTGAATCAAATCAATCAATTTCACGTCTGATTCTATTGATTGGTAAGAATTTCAATATGAAACCCTAATCTCTTCATATTTAATTTTTTTAAAAATAATTTTCTTGTTTGAGCGAGGTAGTAAAAACTAATCCATGTCTCAAATTTAAGGTTTTTCCATTTGGAGAATTCATACATTTTATTATTGCTTGTAACTCTATTTTGTGTATTTGTAGGAAAATAAAGAGGTTGGAGTACTGAATTTTAAACTATTCGGATAGTTTTCACCCAAATTGAAGTTTGGGTTGCTCTACTATCCAGGTTTTATTTTTCCATTCTTCTTATATTTGTTTGATTGTTTTGTAGTTTAAGTAAAATAATGTTGCCTAAAAAACAACTTTCCGGAGCACAAAAAAAAAATCTTAGAGGGTATTGGTTTATGTCCCCCCTCTATCTTGTAACTTTTCAACGTTTTAATAAAATAAAACAGGCGTGGGGTGAGCCTCCTAGCATTGCACTTGGATAGGTTCCAATCCCAAATATATACTCTTATTTATCAATTATTTTAACATTTTTCTTAGTATAAAGGGCCCAAAATTAAATTTTGGCACAGGGCCTCAAAATACATTGGACCGGCCCTGCTTATAGGTCTATAGTCAGCAAATGTAACAGGGGTAGCCTTTTTGGGGATTATAGTAATCCAAGTGCTGGCTATGCCCCTAGGAAGAGAGGAACTAGATAAGAAATCATTTGATGCACTTAGAAGATCATGACAGATGAAATTCCATGATTTGATGAAAAAATGAGCAGTGTAACCATCTGGTCCTGGACTGCTATTTTTCTTCAAACTGAAAACTATACTTTTCAGCTCATTCATATCAACAGGTCTTAAAAGAGCATCATTATCCTCATCAGTGATAATTTTTGGTATCTGACTAAGAAAATTGGAGTAGAAATGACCATCTTCATATTCAAACTCCTCAGTGAGAAGATTGGTATAAAACTGGATGGCTTCTGTCTCTAACTCATGAGGATCATCAATCCAGGAGCCCTGTCTATTTTAGATCTTAGAGATTAGCATTCTACCTCTTTTTTCTTTAACAGTGTTATGAAAATAACTTGTATTTTCATCACCACTTTTAAGCCAGTTAATCTTAGATTTCTGTTTCCAAAACTTGCTTTTTTCTTTAAGAGCTCTCTGTAAAGCTAGACTAGTTTCATTTAATTTAGCAAGTTCAAGATCAGAGGGATCAAGATCATAGATGATTTTCTGAGCATTAAGAGCAGCCTCAGCTTTTAGTACATTATCATCTATATTACCAAAAACAGTCTTATTCCAAAGTTTTAAGTGTTTTTTCAGGTTCTGAAATTTAAGACTGAATCCTAACATTCCTGAAGCAGGTATAGATGTATTCCAAATATTTCCAATCAAGTCATGGAATTCTGGTCTACTATACCACATGTTCTGAAACCTAAAAGGTCTAGGTGTAGACCTGACAGAGTTACTGATGGTAAGGAATAGCGGGTTATGATCAGAAGAGATTCTATTTAGAACATGCACAAAGGATGCCGGGAAAAGAGAGAACCATGATGAGGTGCAGAGTCCTCTATCTAACCTTTGGAAGGTGGAATTTCTTAGCCTTTTATTAGTCCAAGTATAGTTGTTACCCACAGTATTAATGTGGATTAAACCATTGGAGACTATAAATTTGCTAAAATCAGCTATACTACCAGCTTTTGGGATGGCAGGTCCTCTATACTTATTGATGGATTCCATGGCATTGAAATCACCAATGAGTATGGCCTCTAATTTAGTTAGAGGGGCTAAATCACTCCAAAGAGCTTTCCTACCTTTCCTTGTTCTAAGACCATACATAAAAGCAGCATGAAAGGACTGGGGGAAGATGGGACCAGAAATTAAAACATGTAAGAACTGTAAATGGTCTTGGATTAGTTGAATATGGTTGTTATTCCACATCAACCAAATTTTCCCATTATCAGCATGCATACAATTTGAAAAATGCAAAGTTCTACTAAATAAATCACATTGATCATTGTCATGCATTGGCTCAAATAGGAAAATAAGGTCAAAGTTATTTTTCCTAGTCAGAATTTGCAGTCTATCTAAAGAAGTTGAAATACCCCTAATATTCCACACTAACCATTTAGATTTAATAGGGACATTACACATAAGGAACATGTTCAGTGCTTTTTGTAGAGGATCTAGTCATAACTTTATTCAGTTGAGTAAAGTAATTTGTTACCTCAGGTTTAGACTGGTTGGCCTTGCCTTTTTTCGTGACTTTACCTTTACCCTTCTAAGTTTGGACAATGTTGTCATTCTGTTGGATTGTTGCTGGAGAACCAAGTGGAGTGATATCCACCATTTATAAAGGTTCAAAATGTTCATCCTCATTACCTTCAACTATTAGAGGTAGAAATCTGTTGTGCCTGAGCTTTTCCTGAGAGTGATAGAAGAAAATATCAGCAGAACCTGAAAAATCAGTGAGAGAATTACCTTCATGACTGTCCATATCCATGTCATCTTTGGAATATGAGGTTTTTAACACTGGTGAGGATAGTGAAAGTGGGGAGTGTATATCTTGGGAATCATTCTGTGGTGTGAGCAGTTCATCAGTAGTAATGTCCATCAGAGGAGCTGGGATGCCATTCACAAGTACACCAACCAAAGCCTCTCTAACAGTCTTCTTGGTAGAAGAGCTAGCCTCTGAAGAAGGAGGAGGAACAACTTTTCTTCTCCATTTTGTTATCCTTTTAACCCTTCTGTGAGCCCTCTTGAACCCTTGTTTGGAACCATTTTTGATAGCCATTGCTGGCTTGTGAGTGTCTTGGTCCATAAGGTTTGTAGATAATAGGTTATAGGCTAAAGGAGTAGAGCTAGGGTTAGTGGTAGAGATAAACTGAGGGGTTTGTTTCCTAGCCTCATTTGTAGGTTTAAGCACTACAATCTTAGGGACCTCAGTTGGCTCAGCAACAACTGGAGGATGCTGTATATTCTTCCTTGAGGGAGTAAAACCACATTCATAGTTGCCATGCCCTATAACTTTACAGTGACTACAGTATAGTGGTAGTTCATCAAACTCAATCTGATATTCTTTCACATTTGGAGAGATTCCTAACACTATAGAAGAGGGCAGTGTGGATCGTAAATCAACCTCAACACAAACCTTGATAGCAGAGGGCCTTGTAAGTGCCATGGTGGCTGCATCCATCTTGAGAAACTTTCCAATTTGGGCGCTGATTCCTTGGATTGCAGCAACATTGTAGAAGAGAATCGGTAGCTTATGGATAGTAACCCAAGCCGGGATGATAGATGACTCATGCTCCGGCGAGAACTCCGGCGTCCATTTTTGAACCTTCATCGTTGAGCTACCAAAACTCCATGCCCCTTTCATCTAACAGAGCTGATAGTCCTCTTTCTCCTGGAATCGAATTAAAACATGCTTGAAATCGAGAGATCCCAGCTGGTAGCGGCCTGTAAACCCGATTGATTTGAAAGCAGAGACGAGTGAATCCATTGAAGGCTTGCCTCGATTGAATTTGCCGACCAAGGCGTTGTGGTAATAAGAGGCAAGAATAGCTCCTTCCTCCGACGGTAGAATATAGGCTAGTTTCCCTTTGTATTCAGTAATTGGGTGAAGATCGGGGGTATTAAGAAGCATAGAATACAGAGGTGGATGTTTGATACCGAGGATCTATTTGAAGGATTTTGCTGCGGCAACGTCGCCATGAGGGAGCGGCGGCTCCGCCATGAGAGAGCCGTTTTAATAACGTTAAAAGACGTTATCAGCAGTAAATAGTAGGATTTCTCGGAAAGGTAACAGTAAAAGAGGAGAGAGAATAGAGCATATGAGGAGAGAGAAAGGAAACCGCTTTGTTCGCCTTGCACTTCAGAATCTTTTATATCTCATTCTCTAACATTACTCACAAAGTCGAGCACCCTGCTACTTAACGCATGTGGATCTTCTTAGCCATGTTCTACCGTTCCTGGACGTTTTCCAGTGATCAAGAATGAAATAAATATTTTTTTTAAAAAAATAATGTTTACTAGAGTTTATCTCTTGCTGAACTTAACAGAAATAAATTAAATATATTGAACTGAACTGAACCAAAATTATTTTAAAACTTATCATTAATTATTGTAATATAATAAATATGTAAATTTTAATAAAAATTATTGAAATAAATTTAAATATATAATTTCCTCTTATTATTGTTAATATAAATATTGAAAAGATGTTTAATATACCGGGCAACGCCCGGTGTACTATTACTAGTATATATATAAAGCCAATATGCCCCGTTTAAATAAAATGGACAAATTTGTAAATTTACGCTTCATTGTTTGTTGGATAGAGTTAAAAAAAAATATTCCATTTAAATACAGTACAAATAAATTTATAAAAGAGGTATTTTAGAAATTGCACACCAACTAATAAATAAGTCTTGGAATAGACGGTCTACATTCTGATCAGAATATAGACGGGACTATTATATAAATGTTGAAAACAAGGAAGCCCTTAATTGCAATTTTCAAATAACAGAAAAAATCGCGCGCTACGCATGTTGATCTTCGCCCAGAAGGGAGGAAAAGTAAACGTTACACTCTTGATTTGGCACATGCAGTGGGTCCCACGTTTTCTTCTTACATTTCTCTAGTTAAGAGCCAAAATGTTTTTCTTTTTTATTTCCCATTATTATCGATCAAATTCATGTTCTAACTTTTAACGTTTATGTTTAAGTTAAGAATTTGAATGTTTAAACTTATAAGTATGTTCATGTCTAAACTTATGTGTTTATGTTTAAAATATTCATGTTTTAACTTATAAGCTTTATGTTCATGTTTGAACTTATAACTTTTATGTTACATTCATGTTTAAATATTCATGTTTTAACTTATAATTTTTATGTTTATGTTTGAACTTATAACCTTTATGTTCGTGTTTGAACTTAAAACCTTTATGTTTAAGTTTAAAACGTTCATATTTTAACTTATAACCTTTATGTTCATGTTTTAATTTATAACATTTATGTTTATATTTTAACTTATAATCTTATTATTTACGTTTAAAATGTTCATATTTTAACTTATAACCTTTATGTTCATGTTTTAACTTATAACCTTATTGCAAGTTTAAGTTTAAAATATTCATGCCCTAACTAATTATAATTTTCATATTATCTTTATAATTGTCATGTTTTAAAATGTATATGTTCTTGGCTACTTTAACTGAGATAAATATGGAAGGTTTTAAATTAAAAAGAAAAGAAAATGTTAGATAAGATGAAGATGAAATTATGAAAATTTCCCACAATTGATATGGCTTTGAGAATGGGGATAGGGGTTGTGGAAATGAAGCCTTCTATTTCGTGTGTGGAAAGAAAGGAGTGGGGTGTGGAATAAAATGCAGGGGAAGAATAGGAAATGGAGGAATAAAATGGCGCTCGTGTAGCGCATGAAATTACATAAATTGTCAAATTTACTATATAATCATCTGTGTTCTTGCTATTTAGCTATATTTGCAATTTAGTCCCGGTCTATATTCTGCCAGAATATAGACGGTCTACTCAGAGACCGACTCCCAACTAATTTGGTATGATTATATAGAATATTTTATTTATAGCACTAATATTTGTAACATTACCAAAAATTGTGAATTTACCATAAATTGTGAATTTATGTCATATTTAATTATGAATCTAATTTGTATGATAATATGAAGCAAAATTACCATATAAAATATTTAAAAATATTCATTTGTGGTACTATTATTCGTAACATTACCAATATAACTATGATCATATAATTCGTAACACAATAATGGATTTCAGCATTGAACTAATTTGGTATTTTTAAATAAAATATTAATAACGCAATATTTAATTTATAAAACTGGTTTTAGTTTACCAAAATTGTAAATTTTATTTTATTTTAGTAATTTGATTTGATTTCAGAAGGAAGGTGTAATTGTTCAGAGCTAGATACGGACGTCGATGTTACGTGAATCAATGGTAACCTTTGAATCAATTATACATAGACTGGGATTGGATACAATATTTGTACCCAAGTCACATCCTCTTGAAAGTATTCAAGATTTCTCTTCATAATCATGAAGATAATTGGGAGTATAATTATAACTTTTGACCATCCAAGAACCAATACTGAAGATCTTAGGAGTGAATTTGAGTACACATATTCTACTGATGCAATGTTGAATTTTTGAGTTACGTGTTTTAGGGGATTTAAACAAAATACCCGTATTGGAAAGACGTACGTGTGTGGTTTCTGGCATCCGACAAGTTTCGACACACTACCTCTGGATTCTAAGTAGAATCATAAAACAAAAGTTTATCAACTTCAATTTGTTTGATTATAACAGTTAGGGCTTGAATGTGATACATTGGAATATTTTTAATAATTTGACTTGGTTGTAGAATCGATGAGTTTTTATATTCAAGGCAAATCGAGGTAATATATGCTCATTATTTTTTCCGTATTTTTATTTTTTTGCTATTGTGAAACTTATTAGCTCATATGGTAAACCATTGTGCAAGACACAAACAAATGCATGTGAGTTCAAATCCCTCATAAGTTACATCTTAAATTCATTCAAATTATTTGTAAATATTAAAATTGAATATCATAACATACCTAAAACAATAATATTGTCGAATTTCCTCTAAACACTATTTTGGAGAGAAAAAAAGTTAGTATTAAGGAGCATTTTAAGAAATGACAACTTTAGAATAACCGTCTCTTGATTTCATTTGTAAGTAAGATGTAAGAATTTTACTGCATTTCTAACATTTGTTACTACTATAGCTGTATCCAAATATGTTTTCCCTCTTTAACTGGTTGAAGCATAATACTTTGAACTCTTTACTTACAGATTGTTGAAAGATTACAGTGGTACGTATGTGTAGAAAGTGATCGAATTGTCAATCCCTCATCGTTTCATAATATAATTCCCCTTGTGAGCAGCGGGTCAAAGGAAAAACTAAGCAATTTCTCCATGCAGGTCCATTTTTCTTTTGCAGGTCCGTATTTTTACCATAATGCCCCCTGATGGAACCCTATGATTTCAAGCCCATTTTTTGCATGTTTATTGCAGGCTTATATTTTTATTATAAAAATAAATATACTACTATTTTGATACATGTCTTATATGAAATTTTATTGATTCAAAACATCATTAATGATGATTTTATTCAAATAAAAAAATTGGATTGATAAGTATATCATATCTATTTTATTTTAGTATGCAAATAAAACAAGTTAAATAGTAAGCCCAAAAAATTAAAACAAGTTTAATGTTCTGTGAACGAACTATTATTTTGCATAAAAGTGAATTATCACTTATGTTATTTGGTCAAAATGAAAGGGGCTAACGAGTAAACCGTGATATGCACATACTTATATTACATGATAATCAACGAAAGAGGAGGGTTGAGTTTATAATAACAGGGTTAGGTGGTTGCACTACACATCATACACATACATATTGTTTTGTACTGTCCGACCAAACAAAATAATCTAAGTTAAATTCTAACCATCGCCGTCACACTTTTCGTTAAATACTTCTCCAACCCTCCTCATTCGTACATCCTCTTGCTGTCTTCCTCAGACCTACAATTTGAATACAATTTTATTATGTCCTTTATTTAAGTTGATATGACATGGCTATGTAATTAGTTTAATTATGTGATATGTCTATATAATGAGTGTTGTAAAGCCAAACACGTGAATATGACATTGAATCTTATGCTTTGCAGGTGTAGTAAGGTTGAATCTGATATGCTTTGTTTTAGTATTGCTTCTCAAGGTTGAAGTCACATGAAGAAGAAGATTTCCTACTCAAGCTCTTTTGTATTGATGATGTAAATCTATGTTTATCTACTTGATTGGAGTTGTGATCGTTTGAAATTGGAATTTTCGAGATTTAAATTCTAATTCAAAAATAAAATAAATTCAGATTATTTGGTTTGTTCGGTTCAAAAGTACCAAAATCTGAATTATGAATTCGATTCGGTTTGTTCGGGTTTTTAAAGAATTCGGGGTGGTTTTTTGTTTTTGGATTTTTTTTACAAACCGATCCGACGCCCTCTCTTACCACTAGATAACAAAGGCTCTAACGAACCCAAGTCTCTCCATCGGATAATAAATCCTCACAACCGGATAACAAAGTGATCATATCGAGGATATGTAAGAAGTGATTGGGGCAATTCATATTGTGAGTAGCGGGTTAAGGGAAAAATTAATGGGCTGCTATTTGCACCCTCGTATTTTACTGTTGTGCAATTTATATTTTTGGTATAAAAATAAATTTACTACTATTTCGATGCATGTCTTATAAGAAATTGTATTGATTCAAAATATTATTAATGATGATTTTGTTCAAATTAAAAATAATTGATTGTGAATTATATATTAATGTGTGTATTTTAGCATCGAAATAAAACAAAAATATATATATATATATATATATATATATATATTAAAACAAGTTATATGTTCTGTGAACAAACAATTATTTTTCATAAAAGTGAATTAACATTTATGTTATTTGGTCAAATGAAAGGGCTAACGAGTAAACCGTGATATGTGCATCCTTATATGATAACGAATGAAAGAGGAGGGTTGACTTTGTAATGATGGGGTTTTGTGGTTGCACTATGCTTCATATACGGACGGATTATTTTGTACTGTCCGACCAAACAAACAATCAAAAGTCCAACCATCGTCGTCACTCTTTTCGTTAAATACTGCTCCAACCCTCCTCATCCGTAAATCCTTTTGCCGTCTTCCTCGGACCAACAATTTGAATACAATTTACCATGTCCTTTATTTTATTTACTGTCATGGCTATGTAATTAGTGTTTATATGTGACATGTCTATATAATGACTAATGAGTGTAGCAAAGCCAAATATGTGAATGTGATACTGATTCTAATGCTTTGTAGGTGTTGTAATGTTGAATCTGATGCGCTTTGTTGTACTATTGCTTCTCAAGATTGAAGTCACATGAAGAAGAAGCTTTCCTAAGAAAGAAGTGTGATGTATCTTCTATCGGGCTCTTTTGCTTTTCATGATGTAGATCTAAATTTATCTATATGGTTTATTTATTTATTTTGGTTGAGTGGTGATAGTTTGAAATTGCAATTTTTTTAGATATAAATTCTAATAAGTAAAAAAAATTGAAGTCGGATTATCTGGTTTGTTTGGTTCAAAACCAAAAACCGCATTCCTTGGTTTTTCCAGTCGCTGCAATCTTTTTACGCTGCGCAAAAACATAGGCCAGAAACAATCTATGGCAATGCTCCTGCGAGCTTTGTTAAAGCCTTCAGATGGTGTGCCTCAGGTTTTCTTTGACGCAGAAACAAGCAGAGATTTTGCAGTATGAGAAATTCTCCTATGAGGCAGTCTCACCCATGAGGCAGGATCTAATTTGGCCCATAAAATAAGAGTAAGGGCCTGGAAAAAATACATTTCTAAAAGTTTTGGGATCAAAAAAATATTTATTTATGGATCTACAGTATAAGAGAGAAAAAAAGTACAAGGACTAAGTTGCAAACAAAACTTTCTATTTCTCCTATTAACCCTCTTTCTTGTCTTATTTGCCTTCCACCTCAACAAATCACCACCAGACGTTGTCGCCCACTGCCGGGCCGCCACTGGCCCGCCACCGCACCACCGCTGCCACTACTGGTCATTGTTAGTCAAACTGCTGCCACATGTGTGACGACACGTCACCTACACATCATAACCTGCCACCTCATCAAACCTCATCAATATGAGCAGAAACCTCACTACACAATACCTCACTAAAAACGTAGATAACATCATCAATGTCGAAACCTCAATAGTAAAAGCAGAACTTCAATAGTAAAAACAGAAACCTCATCGATTAACAAGAAAACCTCATTGAAAAATTACGTAACGTCATCAACTAAACAAAAAATCTCGACTAACAAGTCAAACTTCATAGAAAAACTATATAATCTCATCTACTAAATTACAAACCTCGACAGACAAAAAAGTACAAAACCTCATCTGATCCAAAAACATGCTCATTCCTATCTCAAAAACATCATCGCTATATCAACGACGAACCTCATTGACAAAATTCAAATCTCGCCATCTCAACGACAAACCTCATTGACAAAATTTGAACCTCATCACTATCTCAATTAACCTCATAATAATTCAATAAAAGTTATCACAACAAACCTCATAAAAAGAAGGACTAACCTCAAGCTCAACGTAAAGACCCAAACCTCAACATAAAGAACCGAAACCTCAACTCCAAGATCATGAACCTCAACCCAATGACACAACCTCATCTCTCGCAGCATATACCTTATATCTGACAGCACTTACCTCACCAGTGGGAATATGAACCACTGGGTTGCAACAAGTCCACCACAACACAACCTCATCCCTGGAGACATGAACCTCAAGGTTGAACCACCTGAAATTGCCACCTGCCGCTACAACGTCACTGCCACATCTTTGTCAGACCATCACACCACCACCGTGTTGCCGCCGACATCTTTCCCACGGTCCCTGAAATCACCAAAAATTACTGGTGCGCCGCTGAAATATACTCTCACGGTCGATCTGCAACTCGTAGCAATCTGGACTTGAATTGAGCTCCATAGTCGCTGCATCGTGAAGTCTCCATATGTTGCACCGATTTGGTGTTGTCGCTGCGTTATCAAAGTCGTGGAAATCAGGCTGCGAAAGTTTCCGATCGAGTTCACGGCGGAGGTTTCTGATCGATTACACGTCAGAGGTTTCCGACCGGGTCCGCGACGGTGGTTTCCGATTGGGTTCGCGGCAAAGGTTTCCGATCTGGAGCACGACAGAGGTTTCCGATCTGGAGCGCAGCAGACGGCGAGTTGCAGATTTTTTTTTTGGGGAAAGTGTGATGCGATATGGTTTGGGGGAAAATGGGATGCGATGGGATTTTGGGGGAAAATATTAGGGGATTGCAGAAAGGTCCCCATAGGCTTAGGAAATCATTGATTTACCCCGCCTCCTTCAATAATTGTAAATTTTACATTTAACTCCCTGCCTCTTGGGTGAGGCTGCCTTACCCAAGAATTTATCTTGCAGTATTGGGAGTGTGTGTGATGGATGAATACGGAGCATTTTACAGAGCTAAGGTGGAAAGGGTTTCAAATGTTCAGGATCCAGTGCTCGCGGAAGCTATGGCCTTAAAAGATGCTTTGATTTTTGTTGCTAATCTTGGTCTTCATCATTCTGCTTTACACATGATCAATATGGTCTGTGGTGATACTAAACCGTCCCTGAATTGCTTTTCCATAATCCGGGAGATTAAAGATTTGATTTCATCTTCTTTCTCTTCGGGATTTTTTTGGGTTATTAGGGATGAGAACTATTTAACTCACTCAGTTGCTCAATTCGCTAAAATGAGTGTCTCAAGTTTTTTGACTTGGACATCTCCCCCTCCTTTTATGTCAAACAATTCGGGACGTTTTCCGGGGCGTTGAAATGATACAACTTTTATTTTCAAAAAAAAAAATTATGAATTCGGTTCGGTTTGTTCAAATTTTTTAAAGAATTCGGGTTAGTTTCGTTTTTGGATTATTTATTAAAAAACCGAACAAACAAAACCAAATAACCTGAAACCAAACAAACCGATCTGACGCCCACTCTTACCACTAGATAACAAAGGCTCTGAAGATCCAAATAACTCCATTGGATAATAAAACCTCACAACCGGATAACAAAGTGATCATCCCGAGGATATGTAGAGTGATTGGGGCAATTCATATTCTGAGCAGCTGGTCAAGGGAAAAATTACTAGTTTGCTATTTGCATCCTCGTATTTTAGAGTTTTTTGCCTACATAATCTTTTCTGTGAAACTAATTCCTAGAATAACATTATTATGAAACTAATTCCATAAATAATACTCTTTGACTAAAAATTTAATTAGTTAAAAACTCACAAATTTTAGCATATTTCAATTAGACCCACAATGTTACCAACCAACCAGCTCCACCGCGTTGCACACAAGCATCGCCGCCATGCTCCCTCCTCCGCACTCCACAAATCAAAAATCACAAATCACATATATGTATACTTGTGCAACAGTTCCAGTTTCGAGGGCATCTTAATCAATGACACAACCTCTAGCAACATTAACGATCCGAGCTCCCATCTTCATCTTCCCAAAAGTCTCATCGTTGAAAACCTTGTTGGTGGTCGGAGTAAGAGGAATATGCATAGAAATAAAATCTGCAATGGAAACAACTCATCAAAAGAAACCAACTCCACTCCAATGGCACAGGCATGATCAGTCGGAGCATAAGGATCATGCACGATAATGTTCATTCCAAGGCCTTTCGCCTGCCTAACAACCTCACTCAGAACCAACTTTTTTGAATCCCATCACATCCAATGTCTTCCCAACCAGAGAAACACCGGCATTCTTATTCCTCTGCCACTTTCCTATATGCATCATAAATTCAATTCAAATTTAAAATCTCAACTTGATCACTAATTGAATCAATGTAAGATTGAATCGTTCATACGAACCTGATTTCATGGAAGTGTCGGCCTGAGCGACATTGTGAGCCATGGCGGCAAGGAGAGCGATCTCGTGCTCCGCCGCATCGATGACGTTGGGAGCATTAACAAATATCAACAAGACACCCAACATCCGTGGCAGCCTGCAGATCAACGTTGTCAATCCCGACCCAGTTCTCCCAACAACCTTGAGCCGCCCCTTCGCCGCCTCGAACACTTGCCCTCTCCTTTTGGCTCAAAGACATTTTTTAAAGCTTTCAGCTCGTCGGGGAAATGGGTCTCCAGTGAAGGACTACCACCATTACTATCTGAGTTGAGATTTTTGTGGAAACGTAGGTAAATTTTTGGGTCTAAATGAAATATACAAAAAATTATAGATTTAATACTAATTAAATATTAGTCCGGAAGCATTAGTTATGTAATTAGTTTCTTGATAGTGTTATTCTGGGAATTAATTTCAGAAATAAGATTATTTAGGCAAAACACTCTGTACAGTACTTTACTAGTAGTGTAGCTTATAATTTAGTATAAAAATAAATATACTACTATTTTTATACATGTCTTATATGAAATTGTATTGATTCAAAACATCATTAATGATGATTCTGTTCAAATTAAAAAAAATTGATTGCTAAGTGGTCGTTTGGTTCATGTGGGAACTAAGGCCCTGTTTACCAGAGCTTATCCGTAGATCAGTTCAGTTTAGTTCAGATCAGTTCAGTTCAGTTTAGTGAAAATGCAATTTGATGAAATTCAGGTTAATTCAGTCATGCTGATTCCATTTTTCAATACATCAATTTTCACTTCAGTTCAGTTCAATTCAGTTCAGTTCAATTCAATTCAGTTCAATTCAGTTCAGTTCAGTTCAATTCAATTCAGTTCAGTTCAGTTCAGTTCAGTACATCAAGAAATAAGCTCTTGTAAACAGGGCCTAAGTTCCCACATAATTTATAATTACTCGAATTTTATTTCCTTAACCAAAATACGCAGAAATAAATAAATTATTTTGGTTGCACGTGTGGGAATTTGTAATTCAGTGAATTACTAGTAGTTCTTTTTGTAAAATAGGTTAAATGATTAATAAAATGGTAACATCCGCAGAATTGTAAGTTACCTAGATCGAGCAAGATAAGTATTTTCCCACTTTTGCATTGTAACATCCGCGAAATTTTAAATTACTCCATTTTCCTTATAATACACAAACCAAACAACCAGACCAATTTCAAAATCCGAGAATTTGTTATTTACCGCATACAATATTTGTACCAAACGACCCCTAAGTATATATTAAGGTATGTATTTTATTTTAGTATGCAAATAAAGTAAAATACAGGCTACAAATAGTGAGTCCCTAAAATTAAAATTAGTTAAATATTTTGTGAACTGTTATTTTGCATAAAAGGGATTTATGTTATTTTGTCAAAAGTGAAGGAGGCTAACGAGTAAACCGTGATATGCGCACATCCTTATATGATAACCAACATAAAAGGGGTTGACTTTATAAAAATGAGGTTAGGTGGTTGCGTTACTCATCATATACGGACAGATTATTTTGTACTGTCCGACCAAGCAAGCGTCCCCTCCTCATCCGTACCGTCTTCCTCGGACTAACTCTTTTATTACTACCTCTTGTTTTTCTCCATCTCTCCCAACCCCAACTCCTCTCATTTCCCTCTCCAAACACCACACACATATATTCTACTGTGTGTCTGCGTGTTTTTGTTTTCCGACGAATAACTCCTATCAATATTGTCGTGCTCACGATGTTGTACGAGCAGCAGCAGCAGCCGCCGTCGCTGACGGTGAGGATTGAGCAGAGGAGGATGAATAGAACGGACAGGAGATCAAGACCGTCGTCGTCGTCGGCCGGAGAGGAGGAGGTCTCGACTCTGCAGATGGTGGATTTGAGTGGGATGTCTCTGGAGAAACTCCCCAACCCTTCTATAAATATTGGCATTATTTGCAAGTTAGATCTTTCCAATAATAATCTCCAGGTAATATTTCTTCACATTTTTTATGCTAAATTGATATTGTGTTTATATCTTTGATGATTCTGGAAATTTTTACAATCGTTGATTATGATTATGATGCTCTGGTCTTTTTTCTTTCCCTGAGCAAATTTCAGTTTTTTATTTTTATTTTTACCTCCAACTCCCTGAAGTAAATTCCAAAAAAAAAAACAAATAAAAGACTTTTTCTACAAGCAATTCCATATTAATGTGGAAATTGAATGACAGCTACTATTCTGGCTTAATCCAGGAAGAAGAAACAGGTAGCTAGCGAGTGAAAACGGTATTGCAATACAACTTGAAATATATATATACGACTTATTTTATTTCTGTTTCATAGTATATGCTCTAGGCACGAATATCAAGCATCAATTGGGACCCAATTATAAGGAAAAAATAGAAAAGTTTGTTTTAAATTGCGTAATATTCTCAAGGGAAACAGAAAACTAGGAAATGGAAGTTGACTTTAGCATTTTCATAATTTCGCATTCATATGCTCTACACGTCAATGCAAGGTGTTTATCCTGAACAATATTGAACAAAAACTCATATATTTTAGTTCCAATATTATTTCATTTAAACGGAATGTTTTTTTAACAGTTTTACCCCTTTTTTGGGGTATTTATTTTGGTACAGATAATTCCGGAATCATTAACAGCTCGGCTGCTGAACGTGGTGGCACTGGACGTTCACTCAAATCAGCTGAAATCTCTTCCAAATTCTATCGGCTGTTTATCAAAGCTCAAGATTTTGAATCTTTCTGGGAATCTAATCAAATCGCTTCCTAAAACCATCGAAAATTGCAGGTCCGTCATCTTCACAGAGTTGTTAATTAATAATTACTAAATGAATAGTATTTCGTTCCAAAAATAATTGATTTGCTTAATTTATTTTTGAGGTGGACAAAATTGACTCAAACACTATAAATGATGCTTCATAAAAGTAAAAAATATTTTTTATGCTCATTCCAAAATTTCATGATAGACTTGCCCCTTCCTATAGGAATAAATTAAATTAGTAAACTTGGCCTTTGTCAAAGAATATTTATTCACGACAACCGTACATCTCGTTTTCATTCCTGGAAAGCCCCAGAACTTATCAACTAAAAATAAATTTAATTTTTCATATTCAAAGTAAAACGGCTGATTTTATGTACGATTGTTGTGATGATTTTCATTGACTATTACTAGAGTACATGAGAAAGTCGAGTCAGAAAGGATAAAACCTTCTTACGTCCCTTTTCTGAATTATTTACTCTCTTCTTCAGCTCTCCAAGTTATTATTAATTTTTCCACCGTTAATTATACGCCATCTTTGCCTCATATTGATAAACTCCATAAATATTCTTAATCACACCTCAAACACTGATTAATTTTCTTATCAATTCAACAATAATACGTTTTTTATTATTAATAATTTATTTTATTTTTTTGCGAAAATTAATGTTCAAAAAATGCAGGGCACTTGAGGAACTGAACGCAAACTTCAACAAGCTGAGTCATCTGCCAGACACGATGGGATTCGAGCTGACAAATCTGAAGAAGCTATCGGTGAATTCGAACAAGCTCATGTTCCTCCCCATCTCCACCTCCCATCTGACCAACCTGCAGATCCTTGACGCCCGCCTCAACTGCCTCAGGTCTCTCCCGCAGGACCTCGAAAACCTGGTCAGCCTCGAAGTTCTCAACGTCAGCCAAAACTTCCACTACCTCGAAATCCTTCCGTACTCCATAGGCCTTCTCTTCTCCCTGGTCGAGCTGGACGTCAGCTACAACAAGATCGCGGCCTTGCCGGAGTCCATCGGGTGCCTGAAGAGGCTGCAGAAGCTCAGCGTGGAGGGGAACCCGCTGGTGTGCCCACCGCCGGAGATCATGGAGCAGGGGCTGCACGTGGTGAAGAACTATCTGTGCGAGAAGATCAACGGTAAACACTCCAACTCACCAAAGAAGAGGTCGTGGTTCGGGAAGTTGGCGAGGTGCAGCACCTTCAGCGGCGGGAATATCCCGAGGGAGGACATGAGATCGTTTCAGGAAGATCAAGACACTCTTTCCAGCGACAGATCCATCGACGCCCTCGCTTCACCGGGATTGCTCGGCATCTTCTCCCCTAGAAGGCTTTTATCACCTAGAACCTACTTCTCGTCAAGGTGATTTTTCATTTCATGGCGTAGATCGATATTGGTGTGGTGTGGTGTGATGTGATCTTGAAGCGTTTTAATAGTCCGTTGCTGTGTTCGATTGTAGAGTATATATGGAGAATGTTAGCTTATTTGAGGTGGCGAGATTGGTACAACAGACTTCTTTAATTTGTTTCTGAACCTTGCTAGGACTAGGAGTGAAAATTGAATTTATTTTCTCCATCGTCACCACGTGACAAACTAGCACTGTTTCGATCTGTACAATACTACAAACGGTTGGAGTTTATGATTTTTTTTGTTACCTAAATTTAAAAATTCAATCAAAACTAGCTATGAAGATTTGCTACGTTCTACGTTCTAGCTAATCAATCTACGTTCTAGCTAGCTAATCAATGGGTTTGGGCTGATAATCTAATTGGTATGGTTTCAGTGTAAACTATAAAGTCTTGAATGTTTTCAGTGTAAGTGGACTGAGCAGAAAGATGTCTGATGAGGTTCGATAACTCGGGGATATGACTTGTTTGATTTGTAACCTAACAACCAATTGAATAGGAAGACCCAAGAATATTTGTTTATTGATTTGATAATTGATTAATGAATACATAGAATATGTCATCTTTATATAGACATGTATGAGAATAACAATCTAACTATGAAAAGGAAATAACTAACATCTATTACTATAATTATCTAGTGTAATTAGAATAGAAAATGAATAACAATATAACTAAATAAGGAATGGAATCCCATCATTCCCGCGCCCCTGAAAGAAGGCTAGTCCTCAAGCCTGAAAATTGTCGCAATGCGCCATGGAATTAACCATTCTCGAAAGGGATCTTTGGTCTGAAAACGGGTCAATCCAACACGCTTGAAAATGGGTGACACATTGGCAGCCATGGTAGAAACAACTCCACATACAAGCTTGACTTGAAGAGGACGAACTGGGAATCCACTATGACGAGCAATATTAAAATCCACAAACTGATTAAACAACCCATAACCCTGACCAACAGAATGAGTTGTTTCTAGAGCTCTTGTCGCATGTGAAGAAACATTCACATGTTGTCGATGGTGTACCTGAATCTTCGATTGTTGCAAATCTGACAATTGGAGTGGTTGGATCACAATCGGTATAGACAGTGTTTGATATTCTGGTAGTTGTTCTGGTTGTCATGGGACACTAGCAGAAGGCGGCCTGACTTGCACAAGAGAATCCAATTGAATAAGAACATGCGATGATTGTGGTGGTAGAGGTGGATATTGTAGGGACACCAATGATGGTGGTCCGGTGGTGGCGGTACTGCTGGATTGGAATACCGTTGTTGGAAAAATGCCATCAACTTGTCGAATTTGTCTTCAAGTCTATCAAAACGGGCGAATAAGTCGTCAAGTTTATCAAAACGGCCATCAACTAGAACGACTTTTTCTTCAAGTTTCTTGACCGTCATGATGAAGGGAAAAAAATATCGAATTACTCAACTTGGTTGTGATACCAAATGATGAGGTTCGATACCCGGGGGGGGAGGGGCTTGTTTGATTTGTAGCCTAACAACCAATTGAATCGGAAGACCCAAGAATATTTGTTTATTAATTTGATAATTGATTAATGAATACATAGAATATGTCATCTTTGTATAGATATATATATGAGAATAACAATCTAACTATGAAAAGGAAATAGCTAACACCTATTACTATAATTACCTAGTGTAATTAGAATAGAAAAGGAATAATAATATAACTAAATAAGGAATGAAATCTCATCAATGCGTTCCTCCCGATCTCATATAACCACCGACCTAGATCGGATCCTCTACGCAAAATTTCACCTAATGTATGTACCCCAAAAGAAGGCTATTATGTAGATTTATGTTACGATCAAGCTTTTCTGTTCACTTTTTGATTGCTATATATTGTTGGTTTAGCTCAACTCAATGAATCATTGTGGCTAGTTAAAGAAAGTAAGCTTTATCAGTTTTTCTACGCTGGTTCCACTGGCGGAACCAGGATCTTATTTCAAGTGGGGCAAACTTTACACGAGCGGACGACAACGGCAGCTGGCGGGCACTGACGGGCGGATGGGCGGTCGGCAGCGGCGGTCAGTCACAGACGTTCACGGCCGGCACGGTAACGGGATCACGGCGGGTTGGTGATCACGGAGGTCACAGATTGGCTCGCCGTCGGCGGTCTCTCACGTCTCGAATTGGGGTTAGGAGGCGGTAACAGGTTTGGGGCCTTTGGGTTTGGGCTGAATCGGGTAAGTTCTACATATTTTATGTTTTTTTTAAAAAAAATATGAAACAACGTCGTTTTTATATAGGATTTTTCAAAATTCGTATGGGGCACGTGCCCCACTGTGCCCTAGAGTAGTTCCGCCCATGGCTGGTTCTATGTGGGAAGATGCATTGAGATGGCAATCACACACACATTGGTATATATACAATAAATATTATTTTCAAAAGAATTCTTGTAGTGCACACGTCATTAGAGTTTTTTTTTTGGTCGAAAGAGTATGTATATGCATTCCATCAAAAAGACTTGTACAGTTTTGACCATCAGTCCTAGTCTTACCATACTCCTTCTATGCAATTAAACTACTCAGATGAGGACAATCAGAGGTTGCTACTTCCAATCTCAATGCAAGAGACAAAAGATGCAGTTTTCAGTCTAGGGGAGTTTAGTGCACCAGGGCCTGATGGGTATACTGGATCCTTTTTCAGAAATGCATGGGAGGTGGTGAAGTATCATTTACTTCAAGCAGTCCAATAGTATCACTGTGGAGTGGAGATCCCAAAATCTATAGGGAGTACCTTCATTGCTTTGATCCCCAAGAACAAGAGCCCCTCTACCTTCTCAGAGTTCAGACCAATCAGCCTGTCTAATTTCATAAACAAGGTCATGTCCAAGATCATGGTTGAAAGAATTAAACCCTTGATGTCTAGAATAATCAGTGAGGAACAATCTGCTTTCATCTCTGGTAGGGATATAGCTGAGAATTCCCTGTTAATGAAAGAGGCAGTCAGACTACTGGATAAGCCTCAAGAATCCCTCAATTTGATTTTCAAGTTAGACATGATGAAGGCTTTTGATAGAGTCTCATGGACCACACTGAACACCCTTCTTCTAAGACTAGGCTTTCATGGGCACATTGTGAGGATTATTATGAACAATATCAATGCAGCTTGGTTCTCTGTGATCATCAATGGTAGTGCATATGGTTTCTTTAAGCCTACAAGAGGTCTAAAGCAAGGAGATCCCATGTCCCCCTTCCTCTTCAATATACTCACTGAACTGCTGACAAGAAACCTTAAATTGCAGTTTGCAAGTGGAAACCTATCTCCTTTCAGAACCCCATCCTCCTCTATGCAGCTGACACAATTATCCTTTGCTGATGACACTGCTATCTTCTTGAAATGAACAAAGAAAACCCTACAAAACATCATGGCCTTTTTGGAGATATATCAGAAAGCTACAGGGCAGAGGGTGAATTTCAACAAGAGCTCATACTTTGCTGGACATAAACTCAGTCAGGCTAAAAAGAAGGAAATAGAGGAGATCACTGATATGTCCCAGGGAGTCTTTCCCTTTGAGTATTTGGGAATTAATATCTACAAGGGAAAGAAGAAAAATATATATTTCAATGGTATTGTGGATAAAATCTCCCATAGGCTGGAAAACTGGAAGAATCAGTGGCTATCAAATGAAGGGAAAATGGTATTGATTAACCATGTCTTATCAGCTATTCCACAACACACATGGGCAGTGTACTCACCAACAGCACATATCATTGGACTGATTGAATCCATGTTCAGTAACTTCTTCTGGGGGGTCAATGAGAATGGGAAAAACAAGAAGCATTGGGCATCATGGGAAAAAATCACAAGGCCAAAACATGCTAATGGCCTGGGAGTGAGATCACTGTCAACCACAGTGGAGGCTGCTTCTCTGAAAATCTGGTGGAATCTCCAGATAGGAAAATCTCTATGGGCAAAGTATATGTGGTCACTTCCACACAGTGCTATGACATCTGAATCATGGTCCAGGTACAATGCAGTTAATCTCCATGCTTCTCAGCACACTCAAGTAGTAATTGGAGATGGCAGCTGTAGCTTCTGGGAGGCTAACTGATAGGTCCTAAATATACTCTTATTTTGTAGCATTTGACAGCTGTTTTAGATAGTATTTTGTACTTTTATATTAGACTTTTAGACCAAATCATTCATAATGGTTTGAAATTGAAGACGTGCATTTCGACCTTGAATTGCACTTGCGATGGATTTGGATGATTTGAAGACCTTCTATGACCGTCCTGAAGGAGTTAGATACATTGAAGAACCGGTCGTAGAAGTGGCGTGAAGGCACACTCTCGCGGACCGCGAAACCTCGGTCGCAAACCGCGAGGGTGTGTGTTGCTGTTTTGAAGATGCCAAGTTTCGCGCGGTCCGCGAAACTTCGGTCGCGAGCCGCGGAGCCAGAGACGCGCGGTCCGCGGAACTTCGGTCGCGAACCGCGGGCGCCAGAGACGCGCGGTCCGCGAAACTTCGTTCGCGAACCGCGGGAGCCCGAAACGTGCGGACCGCGAAACCTCGGTCGCGAGCCGTGAGAACCAGTCTCACGAGCCGCGAAGGGTTTCTCGCGGTCCGCGAAAATACTCTGCCACTTGCATTTTTTTTCTTTAATTTTATTTATTTTGGACTATAAAAGGAACTTATCCTCAATTGTGAGAGGATCGGTTTTTAGACAGAGAATTCCATTTTCCTTCACTTTTCTTTCCATTTTGATCTTTGAATTCATCATGGTTTGTTGTATTAATTATGATTGTGATTATCTAATTATGGTTTTAGGCTAAAACCCACCTTGGGTATATGTGATTGGACTTCTTGTTATGGATTGAGAACATGATTTATGAAGTTTAGGAATGGTGATTTGCTATTGAATAATCATAATTTATATGTGTATTTGATGCTTGAAATGATTAGGAATGATTTCCTAGTGATAGATATGTGTTGGATATGTGTTAGATATTGCTTTTCCATGGTTAGAATGTTATCATTCTTTCTATGTAAGAGTAGTAAATTAGGAATCGAATGCATCTTGTTATCAATTGTATTTGTTCTTAAGATCATTCATTAGCATTGTATCTATGTCAAGTTTGTTATCAAATTGCATGGGTAAGTTTGAGAAACATCTAATTTGAAATGATATTTATCAATTTAACTAGTTGTTATCATCTAGTAAAGTTGTCAATTGAAGTTGTGAAGATGCTTTCATCTTTCATAGCTATGGTTAAACATAGTTTCTCACTACAAACAATCACCATTCTCAAAGCAACATGATAAAGTTTGAGGAAAATCTCATAATAAGAAGTCACCAATCTCATATATCCAAATCTAGTATCCTCATTAGTTAATCCTTTAGTTGAAACCTTAAATGCTTAACTAGTTGTAATCCTAGAATTCTAGTTGCTTTACATAGTAGTGTTTCTTACAAAAACTCAACTCAAACCCCCCCCCCCCTTTGTTTACACTGCTTTTATATATGTATGTATATATATATATACATGCTACAAGATATACGTAGAAATAACCTTTTCTCTGTGGAACGAACCTTACTTGCCACTATATGCTTAGTTGTGTGTAGAGGTAGTGAGTGAACATAAATTGTATATTTGAGAGGTACGGCGACGACCTCCCACTAACTGGACTGGTGAAGGTCCTCTTATAGATAAATGGCCAGACACAACACCGCAACCTATGCCTTTTTTGCAGGTTAAGGAGTTGGAAAATGCAAAAAACTCACTTCTTCCTCAGCTCAGTCCACATCTGGAACCTCATCTCATCCAAAAACTCGAGGAAAGGATACAACTATGGGAAAATCA
This sequence comes from Cruciata laevipes, assembly GCA_963678965.1. Lineage (NCBI taxonomy): Eukaryota > Viridiplantae > Streptophyta > Magnoliopsida > Gentianales > Rubiaceae > Cruciata > Cruciata laevipes. The sequence goes on along the minus strand of OY787632.1, from coordinate 13,248,135 downwards.
TCATGACTTCCTCATATGGAAACCACAACCTACAGGACAATTCAGCATCAGATCTGCATTCAAATCATTGCAACCAGTGTTCAGTCCTCTCAGATGCCACTCCAAGTTGTGGAGTAATCAGGTTCCATCGAAAATCTCTATTTTCATTTGGAAACTTCTCAATACCTGGCTCCCCTTTGCAAACATTTTGAGAAAAAGTGGCATAAATATGGTTTCAAAATGCCCAGCCTGCAATCATGTTGATAATATGTCCCATTTCTTCAACTCATGCCCATTGATATTGACATTATGGAACAGAATGCATGCAATACTAGGTCTGCCTATTCTTAGTTTTGCAACAATATTTGATAGGTTTGCATACTACTGGTCTTGTAAATCTAGGTCATCTGTCACTCAATCACTCCTCACCAACCTTCCTATGATAATCTGTTGGGAAGTTTGGAAGAGTAGAAACAGATATCTATATGATAATGAGAGGTTCCATTCTGACAATATTTGGAAAAGGATTCTAAATCTATCTTTCATGATATACACTGCTAAACCTTTATGTTTATCACTTCCTTCTGATAGAACATACATAAATCATGGGATTATTCCATTTCTTCAACGAAGGAGAACCAAAACTATCAAGGCCATTAAATAGAACCCTCCTGATAGAGGCTTTAAGGAAAACTGTGATGCCTCATTTAATGGCCCTGATAAAGCTGGACTAGGATGTATTGTTAGGGATCATAATGGAAATCTCATTGTAGGGATGCAGGATTTTGTAAATGCTACCTCACCTCTGCATGCAGAGTTTCTCTCAATTGCTGCAGGATTGGAACTATCAATTCAGAGGGGACTTCAGCCTTTGATGATAGAGATAGACAGCTTGCAACTCACCCAAGTACTTAAGAAGGAGCAGTTGCCACCATGGACACTCAGGAACCAGGTTGTCCAACTGATCAAACTTTTGGAGAAGAAACAGATCATGATCTCTCATGTTTACAGGGAGATAAACACATCACCAGACTTTTTGGCCAAGAAAGGAAGGGAAACTCAACGGAGGCTAGTCTTCTCTCGGGCTTCAATTCCCCATGAACTTAAGGGGATCTTGTTTACTGAGCAATCTCTCCCTCATTTCAGGAGAATAAATGCCTAGAATGCAATCTCTGATCTGTATTTTTGCACAGATAGTATTCTTTTGTATAGGCATTTTTGCTAGTCACTTAGTAGTCTCACTTCTCTTTCCTTCTGCTTGATTATGGAAAACCTGGCTTGGAATCTGAATATCACAGGGTTGCAGGACACCAAGGGGTAGGTGCTCCAGGGGTGGTATTTCTGGATCTCAAGAAGTTTTCCCATGAATCAATCTCACGGATAGAGAAGTGCACTAGTTAGAAATTTTCACTAGTCTATCTCAATAGTCTTAATCATTATTGTAACAAACCTTTATTATTTATTTAATGAAGCTTGGGAAAGCTATAAAAATCCCCCACCTCGGTGGTTTTAAATTAAAAAAAAACTACTCAACATTTAGACAAACAGTCTACTCATAACAACGACAAAATTTCTACCAATAAACACTCTGGTGTTATGCTTTTCTGCTGGAATATTCTTTGATTTCTTTCCTGCCAGACATGATACATCAAGCTGACTGTTCGATGGTACTTCTGTCTACCCTTCCATCTTGCCATCTTGTATATCTGTCTCAGGAAGCCTCTGAAGGTTATCTCCAGCTTCAATTTGAGATATTGTTGCAACTTCTGAGCATGAGCACACTGTAAAAATAAATGTTGCACTGTCTTACCCAATCTGCCACAGAAAATATAATAGTTCACTTGGTTCTTCAACATCCCAAAAAACTGGAGTCTTCCTATGGTTGACAGTCTCCCCTTTAAGAGCATCCAGAGAATGAAAGCATGTTTTGGCTGTAGCCCCATTCTCCATACCAATGGTGCTCTAGGATCCTTATGAGTTGCACCCTTAAACAAGGTGTAAACCGTTGTAGTACTAAACTTCCCTTTACTATCAATGCATTGACTTAGACAAGGCAATAATATGTCCTTAGTTCTAACTACACTCTCCAACTCCAGTTGTATATGTGTCCTACTAGGCTGTAACTAAGAATGTCCACCCCGTTCAAGTATTACTTTTGTACCCATTTCACCCAGAAAAATACTTGTTTCTGGCACAAATCCCAGACCAGCCTGTTGGAAAATTGACCCCCTTTACGCAGCTCAAAATAATAATGAAGAAAATACAGTACACCAGAAAATAAGAATAATTTCCGAAAAACCCTAAATCAAATAATACACATAAATATCATGCTCATGAAAAAATATAATATAAGCACATAATTAATCTTGCATCCCTACTTTTGGTTGTTCAATATAAAAACCTTAGCATGCATAATTTATAACTCACATATCATGTAGTTTTCAAAATTCTAATCACATTAAATTTTTAAAAACCATCAATAAAATTTCCGCAAAAAATTTCTATAATTTTCCGAAAATTACACATCAATATCCGCCCTAAAAAAAGGTCTTTAGAGCATCTCCAATTGTGATAAATTGGTAGTTGCTTGAAAATTTCCAAAAGTTATAGCACTGCTGCTCTATAGAGCAACGCTGCTATGCCTCGATAACTTCGAATAAGTAATAAATTAAACTCGTAAATAATATTTGCTTACCATAAAATATATCAATTACCATGGTAAATTGATCCTATCAAACTGATTCATTATTTAAATAATATATATTTACCATAAAATATATCAATTATTATGATAGTATTTTTAAAATATTTAACCTAATCTATGTTCATTTATTTTACGATGTTTTTAATTTTATTATAACAACAGAATATTTAATAATTTATCTTTTTCAATTTAATTTAAAGGTATGAAAATAATTTCTAAATAATTATTAAAATTGATTGTTTAATTTATTTTTATTTTACACTTTACGTTTCAATTAATGTATTTTGTATGTATTATAATATTTAGAATAAATCCATGTGTGGATTACTTTAATTTAATAAAAAATAAAAAATAAAAATAAACATGTGAAACCTTCAGCTATAATGATGCTCTTACAGACACATGAAATTGTTTGGAAATTATATATATAGTAACACTTTAGTTTATCCCAACACTTTCTTAATGTGTGGTGTTAGCCGGTGTTATAATAAGTCTAAAGTGTTAAGATTGTTAATTTTAGATATTAATTAATTAAGTAGATAAATACACAATAGTGTTGGGAAAGATATATATTCACACACATTTTATTGTATTTATATTATAGTGTCATAATATGATGTATAATGAACAATACTTTGTGTTATATTATAATTATTTAGCACATTAATGCAACATCCCATAAGGCTATAAGAGACAACACATACACTTGTGGCAATCAAACAAACAAAGTACAAGTATATAATGTACTTTTACAGACCTATAAAAACACTTTGTAACGTAAATTTTCAAAATGATAATGTTTTAAAAATTATTTAATAAAATAAAAAGTGTGATAAATTACAAAGTATTAAAACATTCTGAAATTTTTTATATGATCACATGTATTTATATCATTAATATACTATATAATAAAATAAAATAATAATAAATAATTGCATAAGCTAGAGAATGAATAATAAATTAATCAAAACATCAAAATTTTGAATATCTTGATATAAATTCAAATAAACATATCAATACTAATTGAGAAAATTAAAAAAACACTAGTTTAATGCATCCAAATCTCCCAAAATACTTCTTAAATCCATTGAGTAAGTGCCACCTGCACATGAAAATACATGAATATTTAGACAATGTCATATTGTGTAAATTTCATTATGATAATTAAAATATTACCGGTGTGTTTGAAATATTAGCAAATGATTTCTTTCCCGTTGCTTGATTCATACGCCTATTTGAATTGGCTGATTTCAAACTCATTTCCTGTAACAAATCTAAATTGTATAGTGATTAAATATAATTTGATTAAAATATCTGAATGGAATAATTTATATATATATGATATGTAGCAGAAACACCTTTGATTCTTCCGAATTCCAATGTTCTAAGAGTTTAGACCACTGCTCTCTAGAAACTTTCTTGTCATATCCTTGAAGATTATATTCCATTCGATCAGCTTCCCAATACTTTCTTGTCACACCCTTCTGATTGACTTCAAGCTTGATTTGGGGAAGATTAGATGGAGGCATATCTACAATTCAAAAGAGTTTCAAATTTCATTTCCTAACATTCATAATGTCCTCAATCACTAAATCAATGATATGCTATAATAATAATAATTAAAAAAAATTATGAACTAGAGAACAAGTATATATCATCAATTACATACTTCATTTGTTAAAATTTACAATATATACAATACACAAAAGTACCACTACACCACTTCAATTAACAAACTAGTTTAAGAAATATCTTTCATTAGAACCACAAATTAACAAGTATGCCATGTGAAAAAAGGAAAAAATCACAAAATAGCTACGGATGGTTCAAAACAATAAGGAAATTGGTGTGAAATAGAATACCATAAAGTGGAAAACTAATACTTTTGAACAAAAATGAAATTAGATTTATCCATCCACCATCTTATACAAATACATTAACAAGTATGTCATGTGAAAAAACTCAAGGAAAAAATCACAAAATAGCTATGGTTTGTTCAGAACGATAAGGAAATTGATGTGAAATAGAATACCATGAAGTCGAAAACTAATACTTTTAAACAAAAATAGAATTATATTTATCCATCCACCATCTCATACAAATCAAATAGGTCGCAACAACTGAAAATTACCTCTTCAATTGATGAGCTAACTCTTTCTTCATCACTTGTTTGCCCAATTGATGAGATTACTAAGGCCTAATTAACATAATATATTCAGCCTTAATTCACGTTGATATCAAATCACATGAGATAACTATGCATCAACAGTTGTTCCTTCATCAAATTACTCGACATATCTCTCTAATTTTCTGCAAATCTTGAAAAGGTTCCATGATAATTCACTTGGCAGCGATTGTACAATCTTCTCTGAGTTTTCACTCCTCTGGGATCATCGCCGGAATCGATCAATGCTCAAGAACTCATGTTTCTGGAAGTCACTTGCTTGATTCCATTGCCGAAAAGGGTTCGGCTGCGATGAAGAAAACTGATGTATCATAAAGCTCATGCGTTTTTCAAGTATTCCTAATTTCTAATGAGGCCCCCATTGAAGGTTTAACCATCACCATGGATATAAACAACCGGTAATATTATTTTTTCTTTATTTATTTTTATGATTATATTGTATATTTCTACGTATTGTTCTCCCTTTGACATATAATTTAATTTTCAGAATATATTGGTTGAGGTTAAGGGATGAGGATGGAGCAAACACAATGAGCCTCGTTAACTAACACATTCAAGAACCGGCTCAATGGTAATACTTGTTTTAAGTTTCACCTTAGTTTGAATTTTTCTTTTGAATTTTTTTTCTTAATGTATTCATTATTTTGAATGGTGTGCTATGATTTATAAGAAAAACACTTGGAGGCATGGTTTCATAATTTGGAGAAAATACCCTTGTACATCATCTAATTCTTAGAAGCAATGGTGGACACAAGCATGAAATTTTGCCGAAAGGGTTAATTAGAGAATATGGAAATTAGCAGATTGGAGAAGTCAAGCCAAGAAAAATGTTTTGATATGGATTCTGATTAGTTTATTTCTCAATTTCACTTTGTTTGTTAGCAATACTATATAATCGTAGATTTAAACAATTTAATATTTCATTATTAACATTTTAATAATGTTAGTTTTATTGTTGGAAATAAATAATTAATCATTTCATTTCCTATTATAGTATTCGTCATTTCCTTTTATAGACATGTACTGTCGCAATTATGAATTGACCATTAAAGTAATTTTGCATATTGTGTCGCTATTAACGAGCCTCATTTTTGTCAAATGACGTTAAACGTGTCGCAAAAATACATGCATCACTTAAGATAAATGTTGCACAATGTGTAGCAAATATCCATGCGCCGCTAAGCATAAATGTTGCATAATGTGTCGCAAACAACATGCGTCACTAACATAAACTGAAGCATAATGTGTCGCGATAAATATGCATCAGAAAACTTAAGAGTCGTAGCATGTATCGCAAAAATTCACGACAAGTAAAAAAAGGATGCATAATGTGTCATTACTTTTACGACACAATTGACATGTTATGTCGCTAGATTTGCTACATAGCCTTTTACAACATATTACATAGTGATGACTATTGTGTTGCAAAATAGCACGCGTCACTAATTTACCTGACGCATAATGTGTCACGATTCATCTGCGTCACAAAATATAAAAGTCGCAGGATGTGTCACAAATTTTAACGACAAGTAAAATAATGATGCAAATTGTGTCATTAATTTTACGTCACAATTGAACACTTATGTCACTAAATTTACTACACAACCTTTTACGACACTATATACAGTGATGCATGATAATGTCGTAAACAACATTTACGACACTATATCACGGATTCACGACATATTTCATATGTTGCATAAGCACTGTTCTCTTGTAGTGTGAGTACTATGTATGAAATAATAAAAGATATATGTATTCCATTGATTTTGAGGTTTGTTGCAGATTTAATGCCGAATTCCATCGGATTTGGGGAGGATTGAGAGGGATTACCATAACTTTGGGGGCCAAAATCTTGTTTGACAGTGAGCGGGAAAGAGATCCCAGCGTGAAATTCACCAAGGTTTACCTGCAAATTTTTTTTCTGTGCAAAAGAAGAGGGGATACTGTTTCCTAAAGCTGATTTGTTTGGAAAACATGGAGGATAAAACAAAAGGATACGAAGAGTTGAAGACTTAGCGTTCAGCCCAATTAGGATAAAACAAAAGGATACCAAGGCCAAGAAAAGATTTTATTTGGGCTATAATAGCGTTCAACCCAATTAGGGTTTGTAGGATCGGAATCTTGTCTTTTCTGGGCCTTTCACCTGGTTCCTCGTTGGCCGGAATAATATCGATCCATTATACGTTGGAGCACACTACCTCATTAAAAATCCAATGGGAAAAAGAGTGTAGTGTATAGCTCCTCACCGACTTCAATTCCGCATCTTTCGCCAGGATTTTCACCAATTCACCATTTGATTGTCTTACACCAATTATTCAATTAAACCTACACAAAATACACCTACGTGCACATCAAATGGCAAAATAATAGTATAAAAGCACATAATCTAGATGTATAAAAATACAACTAATCAAATATCTCCACACTTAGATCATGCTTGTCCCTAAGCATGTAACATCCACAACTAAACACATTCCAAATACATGGGCAAAATAAGACATCCTTGCAAGACACAACTGAACAACATTCACCATGGAACACTTCACCCTTGCCACAAGCCATTTCCCTTTGCTTATAAGATCACTTCACCCTAATGTTCTAGTCAAAAATATGCAATGAAATCCAGCCTCACCAGGATCACTCAATGTCTCTCAAAAATATAGGGGACAGTCACGCATATCACAGCCAACATTCTCCACAACAGGTTTAAAATGTCACTATCTCCACCATATTAAAAATGAAAACTCAAGCATAAATCAATTAGGTCTTTGCAGGGTTGTAACGGGGATAAGGGGTAAAAATGGTAGGATATATAGGGAACCACATGGCTATAAAAAAATTCAATGATCATGCAAGTAAAGCAACTCTCATGTTCCACCAATATTTTCCATCTATCACTGTGCACTAAAAGTATACATTCAAACTCAATGCACTCATAAGAACAATTCAAAAACAAAACTATACCTACTGCCCTTGATTTCTTTTTTTCTGGAATTCTTTTCTTTTTTTTTGACAAAAATTTTCTAGGAAGCAGTACATTCAATTTAATAACTTCAACATGTTCAAACTATCTTGGGAATCAAAGAAAATAACAATGATCACAAATTTCCCAAGATTTCAACCAGCACGAAATTCAGCAACTATAGCAGTAAAATCTTATGAGAACTGAATTTCTTTCCAACAAACGAACATAGAGAAATTACATCTAACTACATGATCATAGAGTGGGTCAAGAAAGGCCAAAGGATCTAAACTTTAAAAGATTAGTTCTCAAACTTACAAGTATAGACTGGAGAAATACTAGGCTTGTTAAGCAATTGAACCATGCCGGTTGAAGAGCTGAACCATGCCGGTTGAAGGGCATTTGTTTTAGGAGCAGCAGCTGACTCCTGAGAATGCAAATATGAGTCCAAATGAGAGTCCAAAGAGTCCAAATACGCCGTTGCGGCATTGTAAACCAAAAGGGTTGAAACAAGTGATGGTACAAATGCCATGAAAAGGCCAGATGTAGTGAACCCAACAATGATAACTCCGGCAATTAAACCAAGAGCGCATGTTGCAATCGCATAAATTGTCGCCCTCAAGCGTCTCTTGTCAATACCTTTAAGAAAGACAATACCAAACCTAAGGGCAGGATATGCCATAGCCGAGAATACTCCAGCCCATATACCAACAAAATTGATAACGGGCACATAAACCAATAACCCGAAGATCGTGGATAGGAGCACGGCCATTAAACCTCCATTCACATAGAATGTTGAACACATGACAACTCCAACTAAGGGCATTAATATTAGGCCGCTTACTACTACTGTCTTCAAGGTATTCCATACGAATCGAATGATACCCAGCGTTCTAGCACAAATTCTATGAATCATTCTGAGAAAGAAATTGGCCATCCTCTAAAACAACAAAAACAAACACAAAAAATTGAACTAATTAACCACATAAAAACCCTAACCAGGTTAATTATCGAAGGAGAGAGATAATTGGTATTACTTACCGTATTTATGAAGAAAACGATCGGAATTGACAGAGTTTGTGATTTATGATGGTCCTCGGATGAAACCTGAGGATTTAACCAAAATCACGTTCCAAATTAGTAATTCAGAAACCCTAAACCCATGATTACATGAATTTCAGACCCCTTAAAAAACAAATTAGTATTGCAATCCTATAAACCGTTCCATATTCTAAAATACAACACCATAAAGGGTTTGAAGAACCAATATGATCATGAAAAATGTCAAAAATACCCTTACCTATTTTAGTATTGTGTTGCATTTCATAACCACCACCAATACACCACTTATACTACCACGCACACCATTGTCACAAGATCCATTCTTGGCATGATTACATGAATTTCATACCCTTTAAAAACAAATTAGTATTGCAATCCTATAAACCATTCCATTTTCTAAATCACAATACCATAAAGGATTTTTGATGAACCAACATTTTACAATTTGCAACTGCTAGACATGTTTGAATTTATACAAGAGATCAGGCTCAAAGTTGTAAACCATCATTGTTCATCAGTAAAACATTTAAGGTGTCACCATCGTGCCCATTAATTGGATTCAATTTGCGTCGCTGCGAAGCTCTTCCGGTAGACAACAAACAATTTCACCGAAAAACTATATCTCTGTAAAATTTTGAATCAAATTCGACCGGAGAAATCATCAATCCCACCTATTTTGTTTCTCCGAATCCCGCCGTCGTGTTCATCCTCTGGTCAGATTCAAGTCCTCGTCACTTTGAATGAAACACTTTGAATCACACTGATATGCTTCTTCTCATGTACCTTTTCTCTCCAATGAAATCACAAACACAACATTAATGGAATCACATAATTGTGGACGAATTGAATGAAAATTTGTGGACGGATTTTGAATTGTTGGAGATATTTGAGGTTTTGCTAGCTGCAAATTGAGGAAAGAGAAGGCAATTAGTTAGGATTTTGATTGATTCTTGATATTTGAGGATGGATATGCTTACTGCTTATGATGGTGTGCATTCTAATTCTGGAAATTCTAGTACTGCTTACATGGAACAAGAGACTCAAAGGAACCAGAGTAAAATTCTAGAAATAATTTTTTACATGGATATACATTAAATAATATTTAATTTTATGAAATAGTGAAGACAAAATAAATGTCATGTGGAATATTATTGGATCATTGATATATTACAACAGACAAAAATATTACTCAATCAGAATATTTTATATAAAATTTATTGATTAAATACACTGAAAAGTTTAGTTATCTAAATTTGAGTATGCTTGGTTTTGAAGTTGAATAAAATTTTTATAAGTAAATTTTAAATAATAAAATAAGCCACATGAAATAATATATGTTGTTTGAATAAGCCAATAGAAAAACATATGAACCGTGTAATTATGACACGATATACATTTACCAAGTAAAATACAATTTATTGTCATTAGCACAGACAACCATACAATTGGGCGGGGTAGTTACGATCAACACAATTAACAAGAGTAAAATACACTTACCGATGGAATCTAACTCACGCTAACGAGTTAGTAAAACCGCTATATATATATATATATTGGCACAAAAAAAGAGGCAAAAACATATATAGAGACCATATAGGCCAGTGACACAAACAGGAAAAAGAGGAAAATATTCAACAAACAGTAAATAAGGGAGAATATTCAACTACATTTTGTTTTTTGGACATTCAACCAGCTGCCTTTGTTTACAGCACTACTCAAAATAGCTTGATGAGTGGAAGAGGATAAGAAAGTTGGTTATACACTTCTCCAAAAGTGCAACATGGTTCTTCTTGGGGTGGCACTGTTGATCGCCTTTCCAATAGGTTTAGTCCCTTTAGTATCTGAGATGTTGAAGCCCATCTGCCTAGCCAAAATAGCCACTATAGAACAACAGAGCAGTGAAGTTTTCTCTTCATTGAAAAGATCCATCTTCACGTCCCCTTCATAGAGTTTTCAAAGGGACTTAACAACTATGCTCATCAACGCCTCTGATAGGGAAACCTCAGATGATAGGAAGGTGGCTAGTGGCTTCATGGGCTCTTTTTTCATGCTAGAATAGTACCCCCTCTCCATCTCCCATTCTTATCTTGTACAAAGAGGACAACGCCTTGACCAAATCGTCCAATCTAGTGACATTCTTCCCTTTGAGCTTGAATCCATCTCATGCGCCTCCTGAGCCTGACCCGCTCTTTAGGCATCTTCTTCTTGTGTAGGAAATCTGCAACTAGCATTTCTCTCCCTCTTCCCTCCGTGTTTCTGGCCATTTGTCTGGCCAACTTTTTAAAATCCGGCCTTTCGATCGACTGGATTGTATACGGATGTAGTTTCAACCTCTCCATCGACTACTGGAGACAGAGGGATATCAGAAAGGATCTGTCGATTGACTGGAGAAAGGGGGATCTAGATCTATCGAGCATGGGGAGTCAGAGAGGAGCGAATGGTTTCTTTTTTGTCAAAAGAACTATATAACTAAAGAGAAAATTATCACTAACAATTCTTTGTTATTTGATGACAAAAATAAAAACAAATTCGAAATTGTTTCGTTAGATTCTCCTCTTAAGTGAATTCAACTTAAAAGTCATGGACAAGAAGATGGATGAATATTTTGTGGCCGACCACTTGAGTTGATTGGAGCCCCATGGTGACTTTGAGCCAAACGTGTTGATGGAGCATCTTCGAGAAGAGTTTCCTGACAAAAAAATTATTTGATGGAGCATTTCACACTAGAGTCATCTTCACTACTTTAATCTGCACTTTCTGGAATATTCGGTGTAGAAGGAATAAGATGTTATATGGCTATATCTTGCTGGATGGATATACTCTGTTTGATGTTGCACTACCACTCCTATTATATTTTTAAGAAACTAATTAGTGAATATATATAAACATCAAAATTGTAAAGTGTCATGAATTGAATGAAAATGATACCAAAATATGATATTTTGTTTATTGATCATCATCTTAAACCTGTGGTATTTCGTTGATATTAATAAGGAGAGATCAGAAACCCGAAAGGAGAAGGTCGATTTTGCATTCAAATAAAATTAGAAACCTAGAAGGAGAAGGTCGATTACGCATATTCAGTTACCTAAGTATTCCATTCGCGTTGGATTTGAGCATGTTCAGAATAGTTGGTCTTTGATATTGACTTGTATTAATCCAAATGAATATATGTCTTGAATTTATAGTTTTGATATTGTGTTTAGTAAAAGGGATAATCTTTTGACTCGGAATTGGAATCATCATCTTAATCTTGTGGTATTTCGTTGATACTAATATTTAATTTAAAGTTCCATGCACTTTAGATTTGTGCATATTCATAATTGGTGGTCCTTTATTATTTACTTGTGTTAATCTTGAATTTATGCTTTTGATTTTGTGTTTAATGAAAGGGATAATATTTTGATCATCATCTTAAACTTGTGGTATTTCGTTGATATTAATATTTAAGAAACCCAGAAGGAGAGATCAGAAACCCGGAAGGAGAAGGTCGATTTTGCATTCGAATAAAATTAGAAACCTAGAAGGATAATGTCGATTACGCATTCAAATCAAATTAGAAACCCAGAAGGAGAGATCACAAACCCTGAAGGAGAAGGACAAGTTGAGGGAAAAACATAGTAAAACGACGTCGTTTTGTCTTTGGGGGTTTAAATTACAATGGATTTGTGCATATTCAGAATTGGTGGTCCTTTATTATTTACTTGTGTTAATCCAAATGAATATATATCTTGAATTTATGCTTTTGATTTTGTGTTTAATGAAAGGGATAATATTTTGATCATCATCTTAAACTTGTGGTATTTCATTGATATTAACATTTAAGAAACCCAGAAGGAAAGATCAGAAACCCGGAAGGAGAATGTCGATTTTGCATTCAAATAAAATTAGAAACCTAGAATGATAAGTTCGATTACGCATTCAAATCAAATTAGAAACCCAGAAGGAGAGATCATAAACCCGGAAGGAGAAGGATAAGTTGAGGGAAAAAACATAGTAAAACGACGTCGTTTTGCCTTTGGGGTTTAAATTACAAAAATACCCCTGTGCTGGATACCAAAATTGGTTGACTGGATCAAAAGAATTCTTATTATATTGTGCTCCAGGATTAGAAACCTAGAAAGATAAGGTCGATCACGCATTCAAATCAAATTAGAAACCCAGGAGGAGAGATCATAAACCTGGAAGGAGAAGGATAAGTTGAGAGGAAAAACATAGTAAAACAACGTCGTTTTGCGGTTGGGGGTTTAATTACAAAAATACCCATGTGCTGGATACCAAAATTGGTTGACCATGGATCAAAATAATTCTTATTATGTAGTGTTCTAGGATAAAACTTGTGGTATTTCGTTGATATTAATATTTAAGAAACCCAGAAAGAGAGATCAGAAACCTAGAAGAAGAAGGTTGATTTTGCATTCAAATAAAATTAGAAACCTAGAAGGATAAGGTCAATTACGCATTCAAATCAATTAGAAACCCAGAATGAGAGATCACAAACCCGGAAAGAGAAGGATAAGTTGAGGAGAAAAACATAGTAAAACGACGGCGTTTTGTCTTTGAGGGTTTAAATTACAAAAATACCCCTGTGCTGGATACCAAAATTGGTTGACCATGTACCAAAAGAATTCTTATTATATAGTGTTGTAGGATTAAACCTGTGGTATTTCGTTGATATTAATATTTAAGAAACCCAGAAGGAGAGATCAGAAACCTAGAAGAAGAAGGTTGATTTTGCATTCAAATAAAATTAGAAATCTAGAAGGATAAGGTCAATTACGTATTCAAATCAAATTAGAAACCCAGAAGGAGAGATCACAAACCCGGAAGGAGAAGGATAAGTTGAGGGGAAAAATATAGTAAAACGACGTCGTTTTGCCTTTGGGGGTTTAAAGTACAAAAATACCCATGTGCTGGATACCAAAATTGGTTGACCATGGATCAAAAGAATTCTTATTATATAGTGTTCTAGGAAAAATGTGGAGATTTGATTTTTGTTTTCTCATTAGTTCATGCTAGTTTTGTTCTTGCAATTATTGTTTTTAAGTACTTGCTACCTTAGTGCTTGGGAAGTTGATAACAATTTTGTGCTTGGAAGTAGTTACTAATCTTGTATATGCAAGCACAACATTTAAGTTACCAAATGTTCAACATATGGGTTTGTTCATTGTGGTGGACAAGGTTGCTAAGCATGAGGTCCCAATCGCATATGGAAGCAAGATTGGTTCAGCATCCAATTCCGTGGCATTAGGACGTGCTACAAATGATGTTGATAATGTCGATGTCAAAGATGAAGCGTCAGCCCTTGCTAAGAAGATTAAGAAACCTTGTTATGGTTGGATTAGCGACGACGATAGTGATGATGAAAACAACTTTATTATGCTACCTCCAATGAAAGAGAATGGTGGTTTCCGTGCAGCTTAGATGATCATTGTTCTTTTGTCTTGTTTTGACGTTGTCCGTACTCTAGTTTTTTTCTTTTATTACTGTCTTCAAAATCGCCGTACTATTGTTTCTTTATATTTGAATACATTTCTTTATATTTGAAGTTAGAACAACTATTTTACAAGTTAAAATGCTGACTTACAATAGGGCTAGGTTTATCTGAACCATGACCTTCGAATTCGAAGATGTTCATGTAAGTGTTTCGATATCGAAACATATGTGACTATAATAACACAATATGATACGAGTTTGCGTTTTAACTAGTTACTGCAAACCTAAAAAAATATCTCGATATCAAAATTATGTTTTTCATGAATTCGAATTCGTAGAGGTAAACGTACATATTACGATATCACAAATATTTGGGTTTATTCAAACCCAAATTAGTCAGCGATATCGGAAGGAAGATTTATAGATAATCGACATCGTGTTCTTTGTGTATCTTAGTTTCGATATCGTAAGTTTATATTTACGGCGATTCTTAGAAAACCACCGTAAATTTGAAGATCAACCACCGTCAATTGTTTTTCACGCCAACAGCTGAAATCACTTATCCGAATTGGCTTTCCGAGTTCAAAAAGATCAACAATTTAAGGCGGTTCCGACCTGTACTTAAGAACCGCCTTAATTTCCCTGCTTTACACTAGTGAATTAACCATTAGTATTAATCAATCACTCGATGAACAGTAACAGGTGGATTCACAATCAAACGTCTCCTTGGATTTGACTTTCTTTTCTCCAAGGCACAATTCATCTTCACATCATTGTATATTACAAGATAAAGCAATTACAGTGATCTTAGGGAATCCAAAACCGCCTAATTACTGAATGGACATGTGTATTTTGAACGAATTAAACTTGCATGTTTAGTATCCAGCAAATTAAATATCGTAGTCTAAGTAGGAAAGTTTAATGATTCATCGTTGCCAGTCTTCCAAAACTAATCTCTCACCAAGATTTCGGTTTTAGGTGGGTGAGCAAGCTACATGACGGTCAAGGGCAGATTCCGATCAAAACCGCCGTCACGATGGACTTTAGCTCTAGGTATGGACCGATTGATGGACTTCTTTTTCTTGGATTCGAACTCCATTTGTCTACCTGAAATTCCTTTGGAATTGTATGGAACTGATGTTGATTTTCCGCCATTTTGTGATCCTCCCTCTTTGGTGGCGCCACCGAGGACAAGAATCCTCGTAATCCCCGAATAATGCAGGGATTCGGCAATCTGCAAAGCGGAAACGCCCTTGTTCGTTTTTGCTTCGACAACAGCTCCCTTTTTCACAAGAAGCTCAATCACCTCGGCGTGCCCTGACTCGACGGCACAGTGCAACGCCGAGTAACCGTCTTCGTCCCTCGCGTTGACATCTGCTCCGTTCTCGACCAGTGTCCGGACAGCGTCGAGCCTTCCTTTGAATGAAGCCCGGTGCAGCGCAGTCCAACCGTGCTGATCGCGGCCATTGATGATCGCACCGGTCTCCAGAAGCCGATGGATGGTCCTGACCTCCCCTTTACGAGCCGCCGCGCACAGACTGTCGCCTAACCGCAGCGCGTCGAAGAGGCGGTTATGACCTTGCTCAGCCGCGACATCGTACGCGGTTCTCCCAACCCGGTTCCGAATATCCTTGTTGGCGCCTTTCTGAAGAAGAAGCTTCACCATCTGCTCGTCACCCAAACCCGCGGCTATGTGCAGCGGTGTATCTCCATCGCCGGCGTTGCGCAGGTCCGCGCGGGCGCCGCTCGCGAGAAGAAGCCGAGCGCAGTCCCTCCGCCGTTCCTCCACGGCTAAGTGTAAAGCTGAATCTCCGTCTTTAGTGAGTGCATCCACATTAGTTCCCTTGAGTAAAAGAAGCCTTAGAACATCCGAATGGCCTGAGGCGGTGGCGAGGTGGATAGCTCCCCAGGTAGACGATTCAGACCGCTCAGTGCTGGCGCGCCTCGCCAACAAAAGCTCTACGATGAGACCCTCTCCGGAAGTGGCCGCGGCTTCCAACGGTGTAGACCCTGACCGGCTTCGGGCCTCTATGTCGGGGTTAAACTCGAGGACGAGTTGAACGAGTTCAGGTCTGCATTGTGCAACGGCTAAATGAAGTAAAGTTTGGCCATCAGCGTCCACAGAATCCGCAGCTTTCCAAGAAGGGTCACTCTTTTCTAGAGCTTCCCTGATCACATCCATGGCTCCTCCAGCAACAAGTTGCGCCATGATTAGTGACCCGACAAACATGATCTTGATCCCACTGTCAATGAACACTTGCTTCTTCTTTGTGGTGAACCAATCAGACGGCACCACGTCAAAACTCGAAGCCGGGTCCTTCAATGTAGCTCCTGGCGCCACGACGCTGTGAAGTAGAAACGAGTCCTCTGAATACGGAAAGGAATCCGGCAGACTCGAACCGGGGGGAAGATGGTAAGTTATTTCTAGCGAAAGAGTCATCAGTGGGGAAATGATCCCGGATTGTGGCCGAATCGAGTACCGAGTTTTGTTCATCGGTTGCAGCCGGAACGCCACCGGCATGGTGTACATGACATTTCGAAGAGTAAGCATTCCGTAGCATTTCTGCCCAGGTTCAATCCTTATTGAAACCGTGTTAGATGGCTCGAGACTAATGAGCCTATCCATGGTTTTTCTTTTGTTTCCTTCAAGATAAAATTTCTTCTCTCTTATTATCTTTGTGAGAAGTGGCTAAAATATAAGCATTGGTGCCGGCTTTAACGAGGCGTTGCCACTTGTGGTGTGGAAAACAATACGACTTGTTCTATTGCGTGTTTGGAGCTTTTGAGATCTCAGCAAGGTGCTGATAGTTACTT
Source organism: Cruciata laevipes (assembly GCA_963678965.1). Taxonomy (NCBI): domain Eukaryota; kingdom Viridiplantae; phylum Streptophyta; class Magnoliopsida; order Gentianales; family Rubiaceae; genus Cruciata; species Cruciata laevipes. The sequence continues at coordinate 13,230,990 of OY787632.1, read as the reverse complement.
AATGGTAAAATAGAGTATAAAATTCTTTCCTCCATTTGGCTTCGTATGCTCTTCTCATTTGGCTCGAAAGTTAAATCTAAAATTCTTTCAGATAGTTTTCCAGGAATGCGTACTCATTCATTCATTCATGACAGGTTCCATTTGTTGGATTTTTGTGTTCTATTATTTGTTTATTATTAATTGTGTACTGAAATATTCCAATGATCCTTTGTTGTTGTGTTTGGAAGTTTGTACGTCATTTCCTTAGTTACTTGGAGACAAATTTTTCTTTACATTTTTTATCTTTTTGAGACAGAGAAACCAAAAAACACTTCCAAGCATTTTATGGCGATTGTTCAACAATCTACTCAGGTTGTCAGGTAGAATTTAGGATGATCCTTCCGAATCATTTTCGAAGGAGTAAAAGAGAAAACTACTGATAAAGAAAATTTGGAAACAAATAAAAAGCCTTAAATATGCTATTCTTCGGCTGTGGTCAAAAGTTTGTACACCATAACTTTAGGTTCTTTTTTCAAATGGGGAAGGATTTTCTACAAACAAGTGAATTTTGAATGAAATTCTAATAAACACGTACCAACAATTCTATTATCATGTGATTCTTTATTGCAGTAAAATAGTATAGTAAAAATATTAACGATTTGTTGGGAAAAATGGGTCCAATTGTGTAATTCTCGGATAGATCGATATGAGTCACGAACACGTTTTCCTTAAAGAGTAATTCAACCCTATCAAAGCCTGGGTTACACGAAATCCCTTTAGAGATAAACAATTGAACCTTCTCGTTCTAGGATTGGAACAAGAAGAAAACTTTTGAATATTTTTAGTTTATGGATCGTTCTGAGAAAATCATGAATGATGATCTTCTCTGTGGTAAAAATGTATGTTGATATATTTCTTTTCGTATCCATTTATAGGAGAACAACTGAAACGGTACAATACAAAACGTACGATTAACTGCAGTAACCACATTTGTTACGATACACCGTTACATCTCACCATGCTTAACATACACGTATACCAACACGCATCGTTATTTTCTTTATCTCTTTCATGCACAATAAACACGTGTAAAAGATTCAAGAGATAAAAAACCACAAGTGACTGTCTGAAAAGACACAATGTTTCGTACAATAAATTTAAGGAGTTGCTCCATGCAGGTCCATTTTTCTCCTGCAAGTATGTATTTTTACCATAATACCCCTAATATTGTTAAGGAAAAAAATGGGCTTGGAATCATAGGGTTCCATCATAGAGCATTATGGTAAAAATACGGACCTGCATGAGAAAAATGGACCTGCATGGAGAAATTGCTTAAATTTATCAGTAAGCTCGTAGAACAATTTATACAAGTGTGCACTCCGCACCACCAACCTTGTTCTAACGTCCCGAGCTCACAATTCTCGAATCCAAATATATTTAAATACTTGTGTTTTCCAAAAACACCAACACGGTTGTTAAACAACAATCTAATAATATACTCAAATTATTCGTTCCCATCTTTTCATTTTATTTGTACTTATCCAAATTCATTTTAGGGGGTTGCTCCATGCAGGCCCATCCCGAACAGAATGATAAATGTTATTAGTGGGATGGTTGGAGACAGCTGTCAATCAGTGACAGCGTTAAAAGCACAGACTAGGTATATGCCGCCAGGATAAGAGCCATGTAAACGTTTCCAACCTAATGAAACTATACCCTTTTCCGAGGAGGATTCAGTGCCCACTCAGGCCTTGCATGGCGGAGATAGAAGTCTTCGCTATAAAAAGAGTTTTTATAGTTGATGGCAGTAGTGTGGAGATCATGTTCGCCACCTGCTTCGACCAACTGGGAATATGAAGATAGAATCTCAGGCCGCCGATGTCACCATTGTCAGGGTTCACTGGAAAAGTGGAGATGCCCCTCGGCATAATTACCCTTAGAGTGACGATGGTGGATGACAAGGACGGGAGCCACTGGACTTCGGCGTTGTGCAATTTTGCGGTGATAGATGCTCCATCCCCATACAACGCCATTCTCGGAAGGCCCTGGTTGACACAGGCTCGAGTGGTGAATTGCCCCTATCTATTAACGATAAAATTTCCTATAGAGCAAGGGGTGACGTCTGTTCGAGGTAGCCAGACAGCAGCAAAAAGATGCATGCTAACGGCCATATTAGATGAAAGGAGGGCTGTGGGGGCCGTTCATCAAGGGTCGGCGAGCAAAGGGAAAACAAAAATTAAGGGTTCGCCCTTAGAAAAAGGTAAGGCAAAGGAAGGAAAACGCTCCGAGGTACCAGAAAAAGGGAAAGGTGCCAATACCTCGGACACGGATAAGGAACTGTTAGGCAAGGGGGTCGAGGTGATAACGGAGGAAAATTGAATCAGGTAAACCCCCTTTAAAATTCAGGAATTTTTTGAGGAAAGAAGAGGAATTTGGTGTGGATACACTTATGCCAGTAGCGTGGATACGTCTGCTGGTAGGTGGCGTGGATACGTCTGCTGGTAGGTGGCGTGGATACGTCAAAAAATATGCAAGGTATTGGATAATACTTTGCGGGAAAAGAAAGGGTGTGGATACGCCCTAGGAAGAAAAATTACTAAGTATTGGATAGTACTTTGTAATGGGAAGTCAGGACCTCGGGGTCTCTCCCACGATGGTGCCCCGCAAAAAAAAGAGATGCTTTTATGAAGAAATTCGACTTTAATCATTGCAAAATATTATATAGTTAACCATCAGATGAATGCCCTCATAAGAAGAGGACCATCCGATGAACGCATAAGGAAGAATTAAAGATTTTAAGAATTAAAGATTTTCAAAGCCTCGGATGGATGCCCTCATAAAAAGAGAACCATCCGATGAACGCATAAGGAAGAATTAAAGATTTAAGAATTTAACATTTTCAAATCCTCGGATGGATGCCCTCATCAAAAGAGGCCCATCTGATGAACGCATAAGAAAGATTTAAAGATTTTAAAATTTGAAGATTTTCAAATCCTTGGATGGATGCCCTCATCAACAGAGGACCATCCGATAAACGCATAAGAAAGAATTTAAGATTTTAAGAATTTAAGATTTTCAAATCCTCGGATGGATGCCCTCACAAGAAGAGAACCATCTGATGAATGCATAAGGAAGAATTAAAGATTTTAATAATTTAATATTTTCAAATCCCCAGATAGATGCCCTCATAAGAAGAGAACCATCTGATGAACGCATAAGGAAGAGTATAAGGTTAGACGCCTTCAGAAACATTTGAATGATGCAAGATTTCAGGCAGTTGACTACCCTCGTCAGAAGGGGGGAAGAGCACGTGGATTTGACTCGGATAGTCGAACTACATATTTACAAAGGAAAGAACGACAAAAGGTACGTAAATAATTTCTTTGATCATTTGTTTTATAAGATTTAGAACATCGGGTATCAATCTTAGAATCTTGCACCCAGTGCTCTTGAGGAGGGAGAAATAGGGGATGAGATACATAGATGGAAATTACATATACATAAGGCAGATGATGCATATACATAAAGAAAGACTTAGGGGAGAGTGGTGCATAAAAATAAAAAGCAAACCAAAAGTATTTTTCGTTAGATATTACATAAGAAAGGAGAAATAACAAAGGAAAGTTGATAAAAATACAAAGGAAAAGAAGGCGTCATGAATAATCAAGATTCAGGAGGCGGCCGGGTAGCATCGGAAAGTTGGGACCGGGGTTCTTGCAAACTATCCTTGGTTGACCGTTCTGAGAACTCGCGCTGAATCCACATAAGGCATGGGTAGTGCAGTATTTGGTGTAGCCGTGAGGAACAGGGGACTCTGGGCAGACCTCCTTATCGTTCCTCCTATCCGCATGAGGAGTAGAGCCAGGAGGAGACAAAGGTCTTACTGGAGCAGTCAGGGTTCAGAGAGAAGAAGCGGAGAGAGGAGGGGAATCAGAGCAGAAGGCCCCCCAAATCCTGGGGACCAGTTGACCCAAGGTCTTGTTCAGTAGGCATCGGAACTTATAAAGATAACGCCGCTCGGCGCCAGATTTGTAGAAAATTATTTGGTAATCAAGCATGTGCCTTCCAGGAATCCATCCTCGTATTTGTTTGTAGACCCAGGTGGTTTGGTGGTTTTTCGACTAGGTCATGACTTCTTTCACGGCTTTCTCAAATTTGAGGGATCGGATGATCTCTTCCGAAAAGGCAGCACTATATTTACGAAGATTGGAGCCATCTCTCCAAGGTTGTAATTCTTGCTCGAGTTTGGCAAACACGATTCTAGCTCGGCCGAGCGGAGTTTCCTTTGTTCCAACTCCTGAGCTAAGGTAGAAGACGTATGCCTTTCCTCAGCAAGGTCCTGGAGAAGAGTAGAGAGGTAGCGTTGATGGGTGGATTCAAGGAAATCTCGGAGATAGGCCGAGCCGAGTATTTCAGAGGTAAACTCAGATACCTGAAGCATTAAAGGTTAGGAGTTGTTAATTAAATGCATAGAAAACAAGACACAAAAGAGAAAGGGAAATTACCGAGGGATCGGAGCGAGGAATTTGTAGCTGTGTATCACTTGGGGGGAAGAGGGACTGATGGATTGGACTATCTGGCCGAGTTCTTTTCCGACTGCAACTTAGAGGGTTGTTGGCAAGGGCGCCAACCAGGTCAGGAATGGAGACCACAGAGCCAGTACCCACAGGTAGAGTCTTACTCTGGGAGCTCGGGCCGTCCAACTCTGGCAAGAACAAAAGAGTCAGGAGCTGGATGGCGAGACGGATCATCCGGGATAGATCAGAACACTAAAAAAGAAGAAAAATAGATCATAAAAAGGAAGAAAACACAGGAAAAAGGGAGAATCAACCATCAGAATAAAAGAATGAGGCTGGATAGGTAACCTTGATCAGGCCAGATGGCATGATAGTAAGGAGCAGAGAAAACCTCGGTGGGGTACACCTCGCGAGGCCAGGAAAATCCCTCATTCTCAGGGATCCAGTATTGAGACAAGTATACTGGGCTATTCAGCAAAGTCTCATAATCCGAGCGTAGCTCATCAGGGAACCAAGGTACCTGATCCTTGGATTTGACATTGCAGTTCCACCAGGGAGCCGGATAGGTCAGATGGTCATAAGAATAATGATCGTCGACTAACCACCCCTTCGAATAATTGACAAAGCCCCGGATAAAGTGGGCATCGGGAACACGAGATGCAAAGCCAAAAATGCCAGGAATTCGGCTTTCGTTCTCGGAAAGACAGAAGAAAGATTGAAACAGATCCACAGACTCAGAGACCCCCACATCGGCGGCAGTTGACTAGAAACGCCATGATAACTACAAACCCGTTAGGATTAATGTGAGCAGGAGAAACTTTGTAGTGGTGAAGGAGTTCAGAGTATGAAGGAGGGAATGGAAGGCTCAGGCCATACTGGAATACGAGCTTCGGAATGCATGGCCCATTAGTCTGATATTCATCTGAATGTAAGGGGGTAAGTTGAGCATCCATTTCCAGAGGACATAACATCCGAGAGGCAGCTTTGACGGTTTCGGCGTGGATCCAATCCAGCAGGGGATCCCAGAGAATTGGAGACGACCCTCAGTGGTCGGATACGCAAGGATTCATTTGGGGTTTCGCCAGAATCTAGACGACGAGAGCTGGGATCCTCACCAAAAGGGACAATCTTGGGGCGAGTCATATCGCTGCAAGGAGACGAGGCGGTGGTACGGTCTGAAGAGTTACCAGAAGTTTGCGAAGCCAAGCGAGAGCAATTTAGAACAAGTGGACAGGGATCTTCATAAAAGGAGAAAGAATTGCAGGAAAGATAGTCATCCATGCGAGTGGAGTGAGGAAAAAGGGGGAGGAATTTATAGTACATGAAAAGAGCAAGGCGGTGGAAGATAAAGGGGCAAGGACAAGCCGTACCTACGAAGAAGACAAAATGATTAAGTCACTTAAAAGAAGGGGAAAATTGGAAACAGTGCAGCCGTCAGGTGAAAAGCGGGCCAATCGGGGCCCACTCATTAAAAGGATGTCGCCCCCGGGATAACTAAACGGCAAAGCCCACGAAGATTCGGCTAAGAGATTTCGGATAAAAAGGGCAGAAGGATCGGAAAAAGTCAAGCCAAGTGTTGCTCTTCCAAGATCCAACACTCGTCTTTGGGGGCTTGTGATGATACGGAGTGCGTCATCAACTAATGGGAAATGTGATGACGCAGCTACTTAAGGAAACTGCCAGGAAAATACACGGGCACGTGAGAGGATCTTAAGCAAGATACATGAGGTACAGTCTCACGTGAGGTATACGTGGGGAGGAGGAAAATAATGATGAGTCGGCATGGAAAAGGGGTCGAGGTAGGCGCTCCAGGACGCCTATAAAAGGAGGCCTCAATCAGCCATTTCAGGTAAGTTCTCTAACTCTTGAATACAGAGTTTTATCTTTCAAGGCACAAAATCTCCTCATTACACCATAGCTACTACCTCCGGAGTAGCGTCGGGGGCTTGTTTTGCAGGTATCGGGAGAACAAGTCCTTTGCAAGTCTTATCTGAAGCCTAGGAGTTCGGATAACCAAGCACATTAGCGAAACAGCTCTCATACTTCACCATCCATTCATCCAGAAGCCCTCGGATACATCAATTATCCCGGGCCCCGATTTACTAGTGCGGATTTACCCGCATCAAGAGGTGCTGAAGGATGCTGAACGGTGCTGAACGGTGCTGAAGTGTGCTGAAAAGTGCTGAAAAGTGATGAAAAGTGATGAAGGGTAATGAAATTGAATTAAAATTGTATGATATACATAATTATGTGTTGTGATTAATAAAATAGTGTCAATGTTACATTTTGAAATGCGTTGAACAAATGTTTTTTAGTAGTTGAACAAAAGTTTAATTAGTCGTAAAAATGAAAGTAGAAGGAGCTTGTACCTGAATATAAATTTAATATTAATAATATATAGATGGATTATACATATAATTTATTCAATTGTTTTTTCAATTGTATTAACAAACGACATTCTTCCTTAAGAATGAAAGTATAAGGAGCTTTCATTCAGTTGAAGAGTACTTGGAAAATCGTAAAAAGAATACCCCAAACTGACATTGATTCCCAAAAAGCAATAATTGCTTCATGTTTCACACTTCATAACTTCATTCGAATGCAACAACTAGACATTCCCGTGTTAGATCATTCTGAGGTGAAGAAAGTAGTGATTCAGGTTTGTACGCTGATGATCGAAGTGCGTGAGAGTATTGCCTAACAAATTTGGCATTCAGAAGGTGGTGATTTAGAAGGTAGTGATGTTGGCGAAGATGAATCATTAGATGATACCGATTAGTACTATATGTAATTTGTAATATTATTGGAAGTACTAATATGTTTGCAACAGTTGAAAAATATTTATTTATAAATTTGGTTTACCAGTACGAAATCGTTATTTATATATTTTGAAAAATGATTAATAATTATGAAACTATATATTTGAAGAATGATTAATTCGTACAAAACATATTGAAACTAATTCAAAAGAAAAAACATTCCTATTTTTTTTAAAAAAAATAAAACAATTCATGTCTGTGAATAGTGACAAGTGCTGAAGGGTGGTGAAGGGTAAAAAGTGTTGAACCAATAAGTTGAACTGGACATGGCCATAGTTGGTGCATTTGTTACTTATTAATTAGGAGATAGGTATGCCAATTTTTTTTTTGGTCAAACCACCAATGGTGGGGGACTTATATTGGCTTCCTCATACCGTAAATAACAAAAAAGGAAAAAGTACAATTCCGATGCCAAACTATAACCCAAAATTATGGGAAAATAGGGATAAAACCACCCAAGGCAGGGGAACCGGTTGCCCAAAGGCTGTGTTGCCCGAAGGAAATTTCCTAGGTTTTCACCTGGAACCAAAGTGTTGCCCAAAGGCTACATGCTGTGATGCACGAAAGTTACATCAAAAAGAGAATACATCGTAAAATCTACGGTCTAAACTACCTAACAAGCGTAGCACCTTAACTCGCATTCTAATTTATCTAATCGAAGTCTACCAGTCTGGTTGCAGTGAACCAAGACCAGAAGCCCATGGGGTTTACCCTCTCGCCATAAAGGGTTAAGAGGGATGTAACAAACAAATGGGCAAGGGTACTCACCAAATCTGTCAGGATAGTTCCACAAAAAAAATACCAGTTCCAAATCATATTCTCTACTACTACAACAATTAGATTCCGCCCAGATATTGTCTTTCACTTTCCGGTTAGTCTCACGGTAAAAGAAACACCCGGTCCGTTCAGACTCTATCAACTCAAACCCTCACTTGCTCGTCATCTCAGGGTTGTAGAGATTTCAAGAAAGCAATCTGAGAGGTTGAGTGCGTACAAAAACCATCTAACACATATGAAACTGTTAACCAGCTCCAACGGTCTAAAGATCTAAAGCAAAATCGCCAAAAAGTGAGTATAAAAACTACTTATAACTCGGATTTCTCCTAATTGCTTATAACTAGATCTTAAGTCTAGAACAGTTTAAACCAACAGCTGTCAGAAAAATCATAATAGACAGATAGCTTTCATCTAAGTTGTAAAAAAATTCTAGAAAATTAAAATAGCTATAATAAAGACATAAATAACAGAAAATAAAAAGAAAATAAGAAAAAAAATTCCTCACTGTGGAGACGACAGAGGTCCGGGACAGATTCCGGCACGGCGGTGCGAGTGCCGCACGCGCGGGCGCCTGTGTGAGGCGCGTAAAAACACGCTTGGACGATCTGTGCAGGCTACGTCTAGAGGCGTGTGGCGGAGGGGAGTCGCGTGGGTCACGGCTTAGGCCCTCCGTCCCGGCGGTTTGTCTCCGTCGAAGCTCGTTCTCCTAATTTTCCGGCGTGGCTCCATAGCTTCCCTGTGAAACGTCGATGTAGGCACAGATCTCGGGGTCTGGAGCTCTGGATCTGCAGATCTTGATGGGCTCATCAGACGGGGCGTCGGGTCGCCGCTGGTTGACCTCGGGTATTAGCAGATCGGAACTGTTACTGCGATCTGGCTTCTCCGACATAAACAGAAAAAAAAATTGGGCAGCACCTTGTTTGGCGGAGTCGGTGAGGGATCAAGGTGTGGGGGAAGGCTTGGGTGGGCAGAGACTAGCTAGGTAGGGGGGAGGTTACCACCGGCCGGCAAGAAGGCCGGTCAGAGCCTCCCCGGCGCGGAGTCAATTTTGGGGAGGTTCTGAGATCCGCTTTTTGCGGAGGATGAAGTTGAGCTAAACTGTTTAATATAATTGTTAGATAGCTATGCCTATGTTTTTGTATGGTAGATGTTCAAATGTAATGTTTATTCAATAATATTTTATGGCTAATTATAACTTTTAATAAATATTTTGGCTGTTTTTCTGCATTTTGCAAGAATTTATTAAATTTAAATTATATCCTAATTATTGAAATTAATTAACTAATTATTAAATTAATATTATAATATATAAATTAATAAAATATAATGTTGAAAATAAGACATGACTTTTGAGCCGGAAAAATACTCTTTAATAATATTTTAAGATGGTGCATTGTTGTCTTATTTTAATGTCTCAACAAGTAGATAACATACTGAGACATCATATTTGAGACGGTAAATGAGCTGACTCAATTTTTTTAGAGACAATTAAATTACTGTCTCAAGACCGTCTCAAAAAACATTATGAGATGGCAAATTCGTCTCAAAAGTCTTTTGAGACGCTCGTATTGGGGACACCACATTTACCGTCTCAATGATGTCTCAAAAACAATTTGAGACAGCAAATGATGTATTTGAGACAAATTTTGGGATGTCTTTAAAAGAGAGCATTCTTGTAGTGAGAAGGCTACGAAGATATTTCCAAGCACACCCAGTTATAGTCCCGATGAACGAGCCCTAAAACAGATCATGTCCAGGCCGGAAGCATCAGAATGAATGACCAAGTGGGCAATGGAACTGGGAGAACACACAATCTCAACCGCGCAAGGCCATAAAGAGCCAGATTCTAGCGGATTTCTTAGCTAAAATGCCAGAGAAACCCAAGATCTATGACCCGGTTTCAATCATCCCAGAATCCATCTACAGCAACAACTCAACCACCTCGGATATCATCTAATCTGAGGCCCCCAATTATTGATCGGATCAGTCCGCATAACAGGGTAAATGTGTGAGCCGATGAAGTGTGGACCTCTTCGATCACGTCGGTGTACCTGCAAGACAAGGCCCCTGGGTTGCCCGGGGTAATTACTCTGACGCTCAAGTTAGTATGACGAAGTGTATGAGTATGTATGCGTATTGCATGAGTTGTTAGATTAGATTGAGGTGTACCAAACCTCTGTATTTATAGGGAAGAGTCTCATAGCTGTCATTACTCCGTGATTGGAGGTTCCAGGAGATATGGAGGAATATCTCCTTTCCGATAAGCATATATAATCGTAATTGATATGATTGATCCGATTGGATTGTCATTATCTTCTGGCGAATATATCTCTTAGTCGGTTGAGACCGGACTTACGGGCTTTGGTCCCAGATGACTCTACCTCAAGCTCGAAGTCTTAGGGGTCTCGATAACTCGAGGACCTAGGTATCATCAATAGCCCCGAGATAGATGGGAATGCCTTAGCAATGTTGTCTATCTCTCCAGATGGTGTTAGCGGCGCTTGAGCTCGTAGCTTCTTGGTCGTCCATGTGTCCTGGAATACAAGCATGGCTTGGGAGCGTTCGCAATTTATCCACGTAACTTGGAAAAAGGATGGTCGCGATCGAACGCATCTCTACCTATCCACGTGTCTCAGAATATGAGGGTTTTCTGCAAGTGGGTGCGTCTGGTTGACATTTAATTCGACTATTCTTCTAATAAGCTAGTCGAACAATTCCAGTATTAAAATCGATAATGAGCGTTTTTCCAGTACCTTGAATTGATTTTTTTTTTAAAGTAGAAAACCAATTACTATGAAACGGAGCGAGTACAATGTTTTACTGACTCTGAATTTCTATTTTGAATAAGAGTAACGAAATAATTTAATTCCTAATTAGATATATAATAAATGACAATCTCACTGAATAACGAAAGTGGAGAGATTATCAATAATACACTGAATATTCATGTTTAACATGTAAAACGTCAGATTTAAATGTGAGAAAATCAACATTTTTCCATGTTCTCAATTAACACCTTTTACATCCAAATAATCAAAATCCAAATGTAATACTATATGAGTAGAATATCTGATTAGGAATGACGGATTAGAAAAAAGTATGATACATGTTGTTGCTTGTATAGTTCTTTAGCATTTAAGTTTAGTTTATTAATAAAATTTGGAAGGTAAGAGACCCTGTTTGCTAGAGTTTTCTGTAGATCAGTTCAGTTCAGTTCAGTTAAACATATTTAAATTTATTTCAATTCAGTTCAGTACATTTAAATTTATTTCAGTTCAGTACATTTAAATTTATTTCAGTTCAGATAAATGTATTTATATTTTTTTTCAGTTCAGATAAATATATTTGAATTTATTTCATTTCAGTTCAGTTTAGTTCAATAATTTTTTTATAAGTTACATTTTTACTATATATTACAATGATATATGATAAATATTTAAATTATTTCAATTCAGTTAAATATATTTAAAATTATTTCAGTTTAGTACATTTAAATTTATTTCAGTTCAGAAAAATATATTTAAACTTATTTCAATTCAATTCAATTCAGTTCAGCTCAGTTTAGTTCAGCAAAAAATAAGTTTTAGCAAACATGCATAGTCTACTAAAACTGTTGGCAATGGAATTTATCATTTTAAATTTAGTATTTTCGAGTATTTTGATTTCTTGAACTGTAAGGGGGTTTTTGAACTGAATAAGGATGGAGAATGGTAAAGGGGGATCCTGCTTCTGCTCTTTGTTTCCAATCTCCAGTCTCCAATCTTACCTACCAAACTGTAACTCATCTCACTAGCCCCTGGACAATCTTGTGGTTCGTCTGAAACGACTCACTAAACTGTAAGGGGGTTTTAGCTAGAGTTACACTAAAAGGGGTTTTTAGATACTTATGATTCTTTTGCTCTCTGATACTCAGAACTGAGCTACTTGGCTCTGTTTGTATTTATTTAGTTTTGTGAAGGTTTGGGGAAGCCAAATGGAATTCCCTCCATCTATTGATGGTTCACTTTAAAAAAAAAAAAAAAAAGTATTTTCGAGTATTGTAGTTAAAAAGTTCGTGCATGAACCCCGTTCTCTAGTAAAAAAACATCCTGTACTCCTTGAAGTTTCAGTTAATAACACTTAAGTCAAAAAAAAAAAAAAAAAAAAAAAAAAAAAGAAGAAGAAAGAAAGTGTGAGTCTCGAGGGAGTACTCACTACGAACGTGAGTCTCGACTCTACATCACGCAATCATTTATTTTCTTTTGTTTTCCAAAAATCTTTTTGCTTTTTTATTTCTTATTTTGCTTGGAAAAAACAAAGTCTTTCACTAAAGCCCACAATTCTATAAATTTCGGGTTAAAGTATATATAATTATTAGTGTAAATGTTAAAAATTTAGACTGTTTTGCAACATTGCAATTGCAAATTTATCATCACCTTCTTCCCCATTCTTTGGACGATCGATTTCCACCGCACTACAATTATCAACGATGTTGTTTGAGAAGGCATTGCATTGGATCCAGTTCGAGGAGACGACGCCAAGTATAATGCACCGGCAGGATATAGCCCCGGCTGGGAACCGGGATAGATTCTCCAACACTCAAATTAGTAGAAGGTGTAGAATGTATATCTCGTGAGTTTGAATACTTATTGAATAATTTGATACATACTAGGTATTTAAAGGCAAAGATTCCGACATAAGAATACATACTAGTTTAGCGAGTATTTAACTAGTCAAATAAGTCTACCCCTAAAAGTTTTGGCAAATTAGGACATGATTGTATGTAGAATTCCCCAGTTTTACTCCCACTTTTACATCCAAAGATGCACATTTGACTTTTCATGGTCTTAATTTCACTAGTGCAGAAAACTTGATTAAAGGCTTTCAATGGAAGGCTGTTCGTTGAAAAATTCAAGAAAATGTTGTGTAACAATATTTCCGATATCAGAAGCATGTAATTCTAGGAGTTTTATCATTAGACAACTTTTGAAATTTTTTATAAAGAGGTCAAATCTGAACCGCTGTCTAAAAATTTTCATGAACGGCGTTTTATAATACCAGTTGTCCAATGTAATAAAAGACATCATTTTTTTAGAAACGCTGTCGAAACAAAATAGTTTCCGATAACGGAAGCCCAGTTCCGAGATGGGAAGCAATATTCTAGTAAATAATTTTTGGGTTCCGAAGTTGGAAGTAAAGAAGTTAGCGATTAACCGGAAAAACAAGTATATTTCCGATATCTAGGACCAATTCTAATATATATTTTTAGGTTCCGAATTCGGAAGTACTAATAAGTTCCCGATCCCGGTTAATGTAGTAATCGGAGCTAAATTTTAACTTTTTTAAAGTTTGACCGGCGTAAATATTTTATTGTTTCAACATATTTTACGTAGAATCTCATCATAGTTCCGAGATCGGAACCTTATTCTAATACATTTTTAGGTTCCGGGATCGGAAGTGAATATAATTTCCCAATCCCAATTAGTTCCGGATTCGGAAATAAATTTAAAAAATTTGAAAATACGTTAACCTAAAATACATGATTATATTTTTTCGGAAACCTAGCTAGAAAGAAATACTCAATTTTAAAGGGCCGAGTCGGAAGACTATATAAATAAAGGGGCAATACCTATATATTCAGGAACGGGTAAATGGGTAATCACTTGTGAATGCCATAAAACTTTGTATTTGTGAAGAAAAAAGGAAGGGAGGAAAGCTTGAATCCCACATCGGTGGCAAGAGAAGGGAGAAATCTTCTCTAAGTTATAAATTGATCTCATTTCCTAACCATTCTTAGTCCAACTTGCTTTGGTGGATTTCCATGTGCAAAGCCATATTTAAATTTTTGGGCTCGAATTGGGCTTCTAAACATTAATAACAAATAGAATTCATACTCGAAATTGTAACATTAAATATATCGAAACAGTCATAGAATCCGGAACTGACGGTCGATTGCGGTCTAATATGCGAAATAAAATTGAATTTTCGGTGTCGGAAATTTTAAAACTAACTAGAATTCATACTAGATACCGTAACGTATAATAAATCGAAACGCTTCTAGAATCTGGAAAACGGTGAAAAACAACCAAGTAGAATTGGATTTCCTAATTCGGAACAATGCATTAAACAGAATGGAACCTAGAATACGTAAACTATGAAAAAAATCGAATATGGACTCGTATTCATAAACCTAATGGCCGGATAATTTTATCCCGACGACAAATCAACGGAAAATACTAACTTCCGAACACGGAACTAATGTAGAGTAAATCCCAGAATCTTAAGTTCCGCCACCAGAAATAAATGGACAGCGGTTGGAAAATTTACAATGGATAACGTTTGAAAAAGCCTTTGATTATCTCATTGGACGTCTCCTAATTAAACGCTGTCTAAGGAAATACAATGGACAGCTCAGCCACCTACGGCTCCTCCAAAATGACTTCTAATCACCCAAATAACAGTCGTTAATCATATGCTCTCCCTCTAGTGTTTATTGGTCATGTTGAATGTCAATAACTTTGACTACATATAAAAATCATACAAAATTAAAATTTTAAAAATAGATGTTACAATGACATTAATAATATCTCATATGATAGTTTTATCATTTATATTTTGACATATAAATATAGTCAAATTTTCTAAATTTGATTATAAAAAGTCAATTGTGCAGTGTGAGATGAAACAAAGATACTTTTTTGCCTATTATTTGGTTGTTATTATCATTTTTTTTAAAAAAAATGATTACTCCATTTGTATCACCTTAAGCTGCACAATTGACTTTTCAGAGTCAAAGCTAGAAAATTTTAACTGTAATTATATGTTGATATATAAATGATAAAACTACCATATAAGATATTATTAGATTCATTATGACATCTATTTTTCAAAAAGTTTTTGTGTATGTATTATTTTAATATTAATAAAGATACTAACAGTCAAAATGATCATTGAATACCGTGAAATGTCAAATGTACAGTTTTGGCGTGAAATGTCAAATGGACAGTTTTATATGGTTTCTCTAGAATTTCACATTTTGATTGATCTATTAGTCACGTTAAATCTATTGTACGGAATAAATTTATCTATTTTTAGCAAATTAAGTTTTAATTTGTGAACACATCCTTACCTCTTAAATCTAACAATTACAAAACACAAACCATAAACACATAACTATGATCCCTAATTGCATGTCTCATTTAATAAATATATACTAAAATGTCCCTAATAAAATTTTGTAATCAACAACAATATTATTAAATTTTAGTCAATCTTAAATTAAAGCAAAACTTAAATTTCCTGTAAATCAGATTTTTTTTACTTCAAAAGAAAAAATATCAAAATGTGTATGATTAAAAAATATTTAATTGCAAATATTATAAAGATTGTGGGTGTATTTTATGTGTTTCCTATTGAATAGAATTGAAACTTAAGAATCAAAATTAAACTAGAATAGTAATTTATTACAAAGTTTTGGGTGAGACCGTCCTACGTGTTTAACAGATTTGTTCGTGTGTTTCACAACTTTGTTTGCTATAATTTGTGTTCATTTGTAAATGAATTAAGAAATCTGTAAAACACATGAACAAATACATTAAACACATGAACTATCATTTGTCTTACTATAACCTTATGGTAGGATGGTCTCACCAAAGAGATTCTCTTTATCTATTAAGGGTATTTTAGGTATTTATTCATGTATCTATGCCCACCCTTACAAAATATTTAAGAAATTTAGTCTCACCCATTATTATAGTTTAAAACTTTGAATAAGAAGCCACGGGCGGCGGAGGTTTGGGTAGGTGAACGTCGCTGTAGAGGTTGTTGCAAATTAAACATAATTGACTAAAGACTAAATAAATAAATAAAATACAAAAATGAAAATGAAAAGCATAATGCATTAAAAGCCAAATTAGGACTGAGGTGATTCTCTATCCCGAAAGGCACAGTCTCTCCTTTGCAACAAACCTCGTTGTTCTCGCCCTCATCTCTGTAGAAAGAGTGCTGTACACTTTTGTTCATTTCTCGACTTTTCATATCATCTGGTAAATTTCTTATATCTGTTCTCTTTTGTAGAGTTCTGCGATTAGTGGCGTGTTTTGAATGATGTTTCGGATTTCTTTTGTCTTTGATTTGGCCGCTGTTTGGTTTGGCTCGCTGATCTCGGTTGAAATGGGGTTTAATATAGGGCGAATCGTAGTATCTATGGCCCCTGATTGTATTAAAGATTGAAATTTATTAGCTTTTGCTGAACTAAAGGTGAATGGTTTGTGTCAAGTCCAAACTTTTTTCAGAATGAGCTGATCCAATAAATTTTCTTTTCAATTTCCCCTTTTTCTTTGCAATTATTGTAGACATGGTAGTCGATGGTAGATATTAATACTTCAGTTTAAATGTTAATATGTCAGCATGTTTGAAATTAATTTGTTGACTAGTTTGCTCCTGTAATTGTGTCTTGTGTTTGAATCCTAAAATTGGTGAAGTTGTTTGAATGACATCTTTTCGCTTTTTGAACATGGAAAAATGTCTGTTTAAGTTTTCCTTGGGGGCTCGAGTAAAGAGCTACAGCTTCTTACCACCTTACTTGCTTCTTTTCGTAGTGCTCCAGACATTTACCCCCTTGATTGTATGCTATGGAAGTTTCTCTTCCATTGCATGCTTATTTGAAACTCTGTACATCATTACATGATATGTCTCTTGCTGAATCTAGTAACGTGCCTTCTTTTCCCGAAATTTTCACCTACATATTTTACTCCATTTGATATATTGGTCATTCTATTAGCTTGCTATTCCACATTACTTTCTTGTCTCGCTGATGTATCTGATCTCTTTGACGGGACTGGGGATCGATACTCCTAATTTTAATTGAGAATTGAAAATCCTATTCCTAACTTCTGATTGATCTTTTACTAGATTGTCATTTTATAAGGGTTTTCCTGAACTACAGATGAAGGGTTTTGTGTCAAGTCCAATTGTTTTCTAGGTTGAGGCAAGAGTTAGCTGTTGTTATGTGATTTCTGCAAGCTTTGCGCTGCGAGCCAGCAAATGAAGTGTAACTTCAATTGTACACTGTACATACACCCAAAATAGTTATAACGCCCTTTTGTAAAGAGTTGGTAATTTGTCTGTGCTGCTACCAGTGTTTGTTGTTACCATGACATTTTTTTAATTTACTACTGCTAGCAAGCCTAGCATATCCTTTTCGTGGCTTTTGGTTCATCTATCGTGCTAAAATGTGATTTTATTTATTATTAGTAGCTATTATTATTTATTTTTTTGATGTAAAGTAGCTATTATTTTTACTCTTTGTGATTGATGTCATTCTGCTATAATTGCGTCTGTGTTTGAAATTCATTGGAGAAATCATTTGTTGAAGTTGTATGAATGCATCTTACCTTACCTGCTTCTTTTCTTTGTGCTTCGGACATTTACTACCAATCTTATGCCATGAAACATTCTGTTCCATTATATGCATATTCAAAACACAGATGTACATCAAAACATGATATCCTTATTTGAAATCATAATTGCGGATATAAGTGGATATAGCTTCTTTTACTTACCCTTATGAAATTACAGATTTTGAAAACCCTTGTAAATATTGTGCTATCCATCTAGCTTTATTTGTAGAGTTTGACTGAAAGAATTTTACATAACCCTTATTAATCTGGTTCTTGAGCTGTGTGTGGTTGAACTTTGAAGGGTCAACACCTGGACATGGCTTTGTTTTTGTTTTGCTTTTTTTTCTTTTGTCAATTTGTTTGTGTCAAATTTTTGCTGTGAAAGTTTCGTCACAACACATTGTCTTTAATAGTATTCTTGCACTGAAATTCTTTTTTGGATGTATTGTACCTGGGGTTCTCAAAAATTGATTAGACTATGAATCTATTTTGCATATATTCAGGGGGAAATGGCAACTGTGAGGCTTTCAGCCAACTGCATGGTCAGCACTGTACCCCTGACCCCGAAGTACAATGCTTTCATCAAACGTTCACCTTCTTTAGCATCTGTGAAGAGCTTCTCTAGAATGCTTGGTTTGAAAACAACCCTTAGCTTCAGGACCAGTGCGATGGCCACCTACAAGATCAAGCTTGTTACTCCTGAAGGAGAGGAGCACGAATTTGAAGCTGCTGATGATACCTACATTCTTGATGCTGCCGAATCCGCTGGAATAGATTTGCCATATTCTTGCAGGGCTGGAGCATGTTCTACTTGTGCAGGAATGGTTGTTACTGGGTCAGTGGACCAATCGGATCAGTCATTCCTTGGTGACGAGCATCTGGAGAAGGGTTATGCACTCACCTGTGTTGCTTACCCTACTGGTGATTGTGTTATTCACACTCACAAGGAAGGTGATCTTTATTGAGGTGTTGCAGTTCCAGATCATATTTACCTCATCCCAAATCATACTTAGTTGTGCAACTTTTGCTTGTTAGTAATGTTACTGTTATGGCTCTAACCCCGAACTGGTTCCTTTAAATGGGGTTATGTTGATGCATCCTTTATGGACAGAATGTCCCTGAACTAAACAGCATGAGATGGAAACTATCTTTTCATTACGATGTCTGATTTCATACAATAATAATTTTATAAAAGCAATTCCATACTTTTAACCACTGTTGGTGGGGGATCTATATTGGCTTCACCTTGCCTTTTAAATGAACATAAAAGTGAAAGTTACAAAATCTTTTATCAAAGCAAGAGTGGCCATTTCTTTTCAACGGTAAATTAAGTTCACATTTTGAAGCAAATGAGTTAGGACATGTAGCTATACTTAAAACTATTTCAGTAGGTCAAATACCTTAAAATTACCCAAGGTTAACATTTCACTCCGATGCTAACTATGAAAAGTATTTATTCAGTTCTTTATACTATATGTTCATACTAAACTAAACTTTACTATTTGACACTATTTGTTTTTAAACTTTAACATATATTTGAATAGATAAATTAATATTAATATCATCGTATGTGATATCACTGAAATTATCATAACATGCAGTATTCAAATATCAATTTTTTTTGTGCTGCTAATACATGTTATTAAAGATATTTACAGTCAAACGTCAGCGTTAGCAAGTGTGAAAAAGATTTTATGCAATTTAATGTAGGACGAAGGGAGTGCCATATGGTAAAATGTAGCATACATCAAGTTAGTCAATTTGTTTAGTTTTTACAATGAGAACTACTATGATTGAAGCCACAAAGTCCTCTTGTACTAGTTGGTGATTTCAACCAACCAATCTCGCAAGATGATAAGTATGGGGGCAGCAGATTTCAAGAAAGTCAAAGTAGTAGCACTCTTTTGAGTTTGCTTGAAGATCATGGTCTATAAGAGATTGAACAAAGAGGCTTGTGGTACACATGGACGACCAATAGACCTGAACCAGAATCAATGTGGGAGAGGTTGGATAGGGCTTTTGCCAATGAAAGCTGGTTTCAAGTGTTTCCAGAATCCAGGGTGTTGAACTTTCCCCTTATACAATCAGACCATAGTCCCACTCTTCTGGAGTTGATACCAAAGCAGCAAAGAGTTCAGAGATGGAACAGATATGAAGCGCACTGGATATATAGTGATGCATCAAAACAAATTGTGAATAAGGTTTGGAGAGATCCATATGAAGCCACAGGAAAGATGCAGCTCCAGGAGATTACAAGAAAAATGGATATTTCCCTCAAACATCTCCAGGAGATTACCACAGAAGTGCTTATGGTTCTCTAGACAGGAGAATAAAGGAAGCTCAGAGGAATTTGCAGAGAATACAGCAGCAGATGCCAAGTAGATCAAGGACAATGCAGGAGCAAGAATGTTTAGCAGAACTGAAAGATCTCTTAGCCAGGCAAGCAGATTATTGGCAGCAGCGTTCAAAAATTCAGTGGGGGAGATTTGGAGACAAGAATACTGCGTTCTTTCATAAATGGGAATCTAAAAGAAGGGCTATGAATGGCATTGCAGTTATTCAAGATCAAGCAGGAAACTGGCACAGAACTGAGTCTTAAATTCAAAATATTCTCCTTAGTCATTTTAAGGGAGTTTATGTTTCCAACGCATCTTATCCAGCCTTTCCATCACCTGAACTTAATATGTCTGACCTCTTGAACAAGAATAATCTTAAACTGAATGGGCATGATCTGAGCATGTTACTAAGTCCTTTTACAGCACAAGAAGTTTTCAAGGCAGTTAAGGGTATGAAGTCATGGAAATCTCCTGGAATGGATGGAATGCCTGCTGGGTATTATAAGCATCATTGGCAAGATGTTGGCATGCAAATTACACAAAGAGTTCTCAATGGATCTCCCATTCCAAAGGACTGGAATCAGACACAGTCATAGTGCTAATTCCAAAGAAGAAAGTGCCTCAAAGGCCAGAAGACTTCAGGTCTATCTCTCTTTGCAATGTTAAATATAAAATTATCTCCAAAGTCTTAGCTTCCAGATTATTAAGAGTTATGGTGTCAATCATTGATAAGTCTCAATCGGGATTTGTTAAAGACAGGAGCATTGGTGAGAATGTTTTGGTGGCTCATGAAATGCTAGAATTCTTAAGAAAAAAGAAAAGATGGAAGATGGGTCTTGCAGCTATTAAGCTGGATATGAGCAAGACATTGATAGAGTATCCTGGCCTTTTTTTTTTAGTGCGCTAACTCACATGGGATTTCCTGAGGCATGGATAAGGCTTATTCATCAGTGTGTCACAACCGCTGCTTTTTCAGGTGGAAATCCTGAAATCTTTCAACCAATCAGAGGCCTCATACAAGGTTGTCCGTTATCGCCACTACTTTTCAATATAAGTCAGCAGTATTTATCAAGCATCA
The DNA here is from genome assembly GCA_963678965.1 of Cruciata laevipes. Taxonomy (NCBI): domain Eukaryota; kingdom Viridiplantae; phylum Streptophyta; class Magnoliopsida; order Gentianales; family Rubiaceae; genus Cruciata; species Cruciata laevipes. Next base: position 13,210,104 of record OY787632.1, on the reverse strand, counting down.
TCATTCATCAGTGCAAGAATGGCAAGCAATAAAGCTAGTGGATTTAGCCCTGGAAGAGGAGTTCAGAAGCTCTCACATTTGATGTATGCTGATGATTGCCTGCTCTTCTTGGAATGCAAAGATGCTGGAATTTTCAAGCTTGCTAGAGATATTGATCTGTTTGCAAGGTATTCTGGCCAGAGAATAAATTAGCTAAACATGTCATTTCTTCTCTGCCTATGTATCCAATGGGGATTTTTAAGATTCCTAAGTCAATCCTAGATAAAGTTGATAAAATGACAGCCAGATTTATTTGGAAGGGTGATTTGCATGGAAAAGGTGTGCACTGGTGTTCTTGGAAAAATATGTGTAAGCCAATGAATAAGGGAGGGCTAGGACTCAGAACGGCTTTCAAAATGAATCAGGCGCTTATAGCCAAGCATTCTTGGAATATCTTGCAGAATAAACAGTCAATGATGGTTCAGATATTGAAACAGAAATCTTGGAGCAAGGAAGATTTTTGGAATGTAAGGGCAAAGTCGAGTGATTCATGGGGGTGGAAAGGTTTGTTATGGGGCAGAGATTTGTTGAAATCAAGGTGTAAGTGGGTACTGGGAACGGGTGAGAAAATATCTTTGACAGAGAATTGGATACCAGGCCAAGCAGATAGGAGTTTGCCTCATCAGGTTTATGTGCAATCTACATCTCTCAAAGTTTGTCATTTAATTGATGATAGAAGGCAGTGGAGAACTCCATTATTGCAAGTCATGTATCCTGAACAGGTGGTTAGATGTATTAAGGCCATTCACATACCTGAAGGAGTTCAGCAAGATAGGATCATATGGCCTCATTCACAGTCTGGAATTTATGATGTTAAGACAGGGTACAGGTCTATGGAGGGCATTATTGAATGCACTGCCATCAGCCGTTAACTTGTGCCGCAGAAAAATGATAGAGGATTCAAGCTGTAAAGCATGTTTGCAGCATAATGGACAACAAATTCCAGAAGATACAGAACATATATTCATGGAATGTGAAAGTGCTAAAAGAGTTGGTTTTAATTTTAATGTAGGCACACAAAGCACTTTTGCAGGTTGGTTTTGGAACTGGATGTCTACTGCTCCAGATGAAGAGTCTATTATGTCAATGAGTGTGCTATGGAACATATGGAAAGCTAGGAATGGACTAGTGTTTGAAGGTGTCAGCCAAGATTCTAGGCAAACTTGGCATCAAGCGCAACATGATTATCAATTGGCTCTTAGCCGAGGATATAGAAGACTTGGACTCAATGTCTGGTGCAGGCCAATTAAGAGAAGTTGAATTTTCCTATCAGGAGCTTTCTTCGAACTTCAGTTACGTTTTAAAGACAGATGTAGCATTCTGGAGTCAAAATAAGCATGCTTCTGCATCATTTTCGATCATGGAAAGTGTTTCCTCAAACATTATCTGGGAAAATACGTTCCATTTTCATGCATTGTCGCCATTAATGGCTGAAGCTAAGAGTTGTTATGCTGCCCTGAGTAACATCTGGCAGAATGGACTAGCTTCCTCGTCTATATCGGTCCTGTCAGATTGTAAAGTCCTGGTTGAATTGTTGCAGAATACTATTCTAGATCCGCCGTGGGAGGTTGCCACTTTGATCCAAGACACAAGGCAGCTTTTACAAGCTTTTGTTTCTGTTAAGTTCTTTAAAGTAGATAGGCAGATAGCCAGATAATAGATCATGAGCATTCTCTAGCTAATGGTCTTAAATGTAGTACTGCTATATGTAATTTAATATAATTAATGAAATGTGTCTTTTATCAAAAAAAAAAAAAAAAAAAAAGAAGAAGAAGAAGAAGAAGCCACACAGTGTATTTTATTATGTTTTGTCTCAACCCATCGTGTTAACAAAAAATGACATTTTCATTCCATCGGAAACTAAAACAGTCCGTACTTTCTTCCCTCCACACCCTCGTGTTGACAAGAAGTTGTGGTTTTCCATTCTAAACACACATATTACTCCCAAAAAATAATACATTATGGTGAGCCACAAACCAACCAAGGTTTTTCAAAGTCCCAAGTTGGGTGGGTACTTAACAAATATAAATGCCAACTTAGCCCCCAACGTTATATATTTGTGCTAAAAGACATCACTCTGACTAACATCTCCATTATCTCTCTAAAGCCGTTAAATATTAAAGGGTATAACTTTTATCTACAACTGCAACTTTAACACAAAGATGGAAGAAATATATTCCTAGCAATATTCTATTAAGGAATGATTCTTTATGATTAAAACATCGCCTTAATTACAATTCTAAACACGGTAAAGGATATACACGAATATTGGCTAACCATAAATTGATGCCTGACATGTTTCTTCATCCTTTAGCTAGTAATCTGATTTCATTTTGGTTTCTGAACTGTTGACCTGAACTAGATTCGTATCAGAGATATAACCCTAAAACATGTTGGCTAGTACTATATTGAGTATTATAGCTGGTTATCACTCTCCATGCTGGACTCTTAGGCCCTGTTATATAAAGCTTATTTATCGTTGAACTAAACTAAACTGAAATAAATTAAATATATTTAACTGAATTGAAAAAAATTATTGAACTACTTTGAAAAAATATGAATATATTTGTTTGAAATGGAAAAAATTTAAATATACTAAACTGAATCAATCTACATAAATTTTTTGGCAAACAGATCATTTTTTGTACATAAATTTTTTGGCAAACAGAGAACTCCAGAGAAGTTTTCTAACAATGTAGCAATTCTAGTACTTCTCTGTGTCTAATGCCTGTAACAGCATATCTAAAACTACACTAGACTACGACTAGAAACTAAGAAACTGGGATACAAGGAATCAAATACTACCAACAATCCGACAAGTGCTGGTCTCACCTGTTGGATGCCCAAGTAGTATTCAGAAAATTAGACTACGCAAAGATATTATCGTCACCTTCCGGTAAGTCTCACGGTAAAAGAAACCCCGGTCAGTTCAGACTCTATCAGCTCAAAACTCTCACTCTCCGGTCATCTCACGGTAAAAGAGAATTTCAGAAAAGCTATATGACAGTATTAAGCACGCAAGAATGCTATCTAACACGCAATAAGCAGACAAGTCAGCCCACACGGTCTACTAATCTAGTGAGAACGGAGTCGCCAAAAAGTGAGTAAAGACTACTTTTGACTCGGATTTCTCCTCCCGTTAAATAGCTAGATTAGAAGTCATAATAAAGTTTACCGAACTAAAAAGGACCCGTCGGAAACTCAATTTGACAGATAGCATTCGTCTAATTATCTAGCAAAAACACAGCAATAAAGCACTTATCCCAGTTGAAATAAAAAAGTAAAAAAATTAAATTGAAAAAACCACCTCCCTCATAGCTTGTCCAGACCAGAGAATGCTGGTGGGCCGAACCGGTCGAACCGGTCATGGACAGGTCAAAAAACAGATCTGAGTCTGTGTGGTCCGGTCAGTGGGCTCCCGTTTCCGGCAAGGCTCGGGCGAGTCTCAAGATCTGCTGCTGCTCCGTCGGTGGGCGTCCCGGCGCGCTCAAATCTGGTGCTGCTCCGTCTGGTCCGTCGGTGGGTCCCGGCGGGCTCGATCTAGTGCTGCTCCCTGCGCGGGCTCCTCCCGCTGTTCAAGATCTGGTCCGGGCTGCTCCGTGCGCGGGCTCGGTCGCCCGGCGCTCAAGATCTGGTCCGAGCTGCTGAAGATCTGCTCCGATCCGGTCAGCTTCCGGTCTGGCGGCAACCGTCACCTCAAAGTCTGTAGATTGATGGATAGAGATGGTTGGAATAACAACTAACTAATCTACTAACTAATAACGAATCAGTGTGACTAAATTAACCCGAATTTCATCAATTTCCTTTAACTTCTTTATCAAAGTACACCCATAACCTTGTTTAAACGACTCGATCTCTCTATGCCCCAAAGTTAAATAGTGTTTGTTGCACTATTGTATCCAACATGTTCATAGTAATGATAGTCTTTCACTACAATGAAAACGAACAAAACTCAATTGTGTCGATTCAACTAATAATTAATTTTAAAAGGAAGGAACCAAGATTCATAGATGCAACCATAACCTAGTCTAGAAGTTAAAAAATAATTAAAACGCATGGAATGCAAATTTAGGAAAGCTAATATCCATTTTTTTACTCTAACAAATTCGACGAAACACAACTATATATTCTAAAATTACTCAAAGCAAAAAAATTAATGAATTTCACATTATGCAAGCATATTAGATAGTCAAGAATCTTAATGCGAACCCATTTTCCAGAATCGTCACACCTATTCAAAATCGTCACACCTACCGACAGAGTTGGTTTTTTTAGAACAACAACGAAAGCAAATTATATTGATTCATTGGAAGATATCATATAATTACTGAAATATATATATTTCATGATCTCCATATGTGTGATAATTATAACTAAAATATCTAAATATTAGATATATTTTCTAGTTGAGCGTTGTACCGTGTGTTGCAAATCAACTATTATACAAACATAGTGTATGCTTTGTATTATTCTAAAAATATAATCCATTTTTAGAGACTATGGTTACGTAGGCACATCAGCAGTGGAGTGCTGATATATTGTATATATTTTTACAGCCCAAATATGGTAATTATGGAAAAGCAAATAATTTAAATGGAGGAAACAAATCATCCAATATAAAAGTATAATATCTCATGACTTAAATAATGTAACTGTATTAGTACATACAAAAACTTTTATATTCCACACACAAATCAAAGCAAATAACAAATTGATATAATTAGATATTTAGCCAAGGTAAGGATAGAATATATATATTTGAGATGATCATAATTGATATAATTAGCTATTGTGTATATCGTTATATAATTAGATAAGATTGCTTTTTAAATTTTGAATTAGACTTGTATTAATCTAAAAACATTCATAATTAATATTTTAGATTATTGTTTTATTGCCTTTGGATAATGTTTGAATGGGTGGTTTATAGCATGGTTTAAAATTCTTAAGAATGTAACTTTTCAGGCATAGGAATTGATTCTAAATATCAACTCCACCACAACAAAACTATCTATTTCTCCTTTACATCGTTTAACTTTGTAGTGATTGCAGTCGGCAATTCTAGGTAATTTATTTTGCTCCTTACTTCACCTACAACAATTAAAATTTCCAAATAAACTTTGATGAGATTAAAAAAATGATGTATTATAATAATGAGTTACCTTCCAAACTTCTTTGACCTTCAATTTTCAGCTATATTTCGTTTATTCTGGTATGAATACTTTCGCCTTTTTTGTAAATCTATTTTTCATACCATGTCCTTTTTTAGCATTCTTATCCAATTGATCTGCATGTTCCATATCACAACCTGCACAAAATATAAGACTTTTTAATGTACCTAAGAGCATCTCCAATGCAAGCATCAAATATGAAAACTTAATTAGCCATGTCATATTAGAGGCTCTCAATTCAAAAAACAATCTCCAATGCTACCTTTTATTGAAACCTTTAATCTTATGTGTCAACATTAATTATTGACACCCTCAATTAGACCATCACAAAATAGAGGCTCATATTGATGCTTTCAATATGTAATTTACCATATATAACATTTAATGCATTAATAACAATTAATTTTGTACAAATATATTATGATGAAAATTGATTCATGATGCTTGCATTGGAGAACAAATGTTCATTTTCAATGTTTCTTTGCCCATGTCATAGACACTTCCAATAAAAATTCGTCAAATGACACCTATAAACATGGATGAGGCTCTTGCATTGGAGATGCTCTAATGTTAATCTCTCATGTTTTAATCTCCGAACCACCTTTTTGGTGTATGTAGGGTCTTGGTCGATAATCAGCGTGATTCAGGGATGATTACAGGCTTGGTCTTCATTACACCTGTTGCATGTAAATTACAAAAAATTCTAATCACGCCCTTTTTTTACAAGCTTCTAACGTTGGACTCATCAGGTCTTGTCCAAGGATGGGACATCCCTGGTTTATCAATAGTAACTTTAATGCAACGAACAAATCAAAGTCTACAAACACGGTTGATTAACAGAATTGATTAAACATTACATGAAGGTATAAATTTAACACCAAATAGTATGAAAATAAATAAGATTAGATAATTTGACAATACCTGGAAGAAGATGATGATTCTTACTGAATCTCAAATGCAAACCTAACACATATATGCCTGAAACATAAAAATCAAATTTAACACTAAACAAATAGTATTAAAATTTTGGTAAATAATTATACATTACCTCAAGAAAGATTATAATGGCTCCTACACTATATGGTCGACGTTGAATATGAGTATATATAATATATTATAGGTGGTTCATTTTTGGAATTAATTAAAAAGTATATATTACATGAGATATGGTATACATTCAATATTTTAGTTGACAAAATATTTTAGTTGACAAATAATAATCTCCTACGTCTAGATGCCTTCTTTGGTCCACCAATTCCATTATGAAGAATCACAAAATATATTATTTACTTAGGATTGTGTTAGCATGGTAATATATTGTATCCGAAAGGTATGAAAAGTTGACAATTAATACATTACTGTCATATTTAAATTGATGCCTAAGAGCATCTCCAATGGCAAGCTACATGATTGTGTAGCTTGTCTTGCCATGTCAATTTTCAAGCTAATGACATGGCAAGCTACACTTTAACAATGGTAAGCTACATTCATAATAAATTCATGTTTATTATATAAGTAAACATGTTTACTTATTAATAAGTAATATTTTTAAATTATTTTATATATTATACTTACGAATATTTTAAAAATTGAAGTAAAAATAAAATAATAAGTAATATTTATCAAAGGAAATATCAAAATTAATTTCAGTTTAGGAATTATAATTTTCAAAATATGTTTTTTATTTAATTTATATAAATATATTTAATTTTTTATTATAATATTATAATATTATTTCACGAATAAATATTATATAACAATTAAAAATATGATTTTATATGCATCAAATCATGGATGGATCGATGCAATGCAAATATATACTTTTTTACAGCAGCCATAAAATGGATTGATGCATGCAACCAAAGACGTGTTATTTTACCTCTGCATAAAATATTCTGATGATAGTACGCGAATGTAAAATTTCGTAAATTATGAATTGTTTGGTAAACAAATCTCGTAGATAAAAATAAGTCACAAATATATGCCGTATCGATAAAATAAAAATATTAAGTGCAGCAGTGCTGCTTGGTAGAGCAGTACTGCTTGACGGCAGCTGCTGACATGGCAAGAAACAACGGTGTAGCAGTACTACTTGACGTTTGGAATATTTGCAAGCAACTCCAAAACACAACCATTGGAGATGCTCTAATAATACATACATAAGTAAAGATCACAAGAATATATCATTCTCCATTTAACTTAACAATTAAATAATATTAATAACTCAAATAATATATCATAAATTGGTAAATAATCAAACAGCTAAGAAAAGTTGGTACGTACATGGGGCATAATAAAAAAACGGTAAATAAACACATAGTAAAATCGGTACATAAAACATAATTAAAACAATATGGTAAATAATGATATGATACATTTTTGCCATATTTAAATTAACGGATAATACATATAATAATATATTTAAATTGACGGCTATTACCATATAAAATAAAAAACTACGTCGTTTATTCCACACACTTTTTGAAGCAAATAACTATTCTATTTCCCTTTATGGATAAAGTATATATGGACATTAGCACGTGACTCATGCTACATTTCTTTCATTTGGCATGTTTTGGGAATCTCAATTCCAACGAAAAAATATATTTACATTATTATGAACTAATATTTCTTGATTCCTAACCCTTTTTTAAAAAAACATTAAACCACCGGAGGTGGGGTGTTTTATTAGACTCCCCGGACCATAATAAGCTTGAAAATACGACTTGTAATAACAATGAGTTCAAGAAAAATCCTAACAATTAGGATGAAAAAACTTGGAATGACCAAGAAAAATCCTAACTATAAGGATGAAAAAACTTGAAATGAATAAAGTTTGTCGAGCCTATAGTCTAAAATTCCTAATCGATATCTACTCTGCTGATCCATGTTAGCGCTCGACAAGCATAACACTTGCCGAACACAAGTTTGCCTCAGCGAGTATAACATTGTAGGGGCAGTTCGGTAATCGTCAAGCCGAACAAGACGAAAATTCATTTAGCTCCTGGATGTGATTAGGAATGATAAACTGTACATTAATGACCAACAGTATGATGCAATATCCAGGGGTAGAACATAGAAGCGAGTTCTCCTTGAACTGGATGCTTCACTGCCAACCATCCTCATGCTGTATCTTTGGTAGACATGCTTGTAGGCCTTGAGTTTGTAATCTGTTCAAAATGAAAGGTCATAGTATAAGGGTTGTTGGATGAGAATCTGATAGGATGGAAAATAGAGATATCACATGTAATATATCTTGGACTAGAAATCATCTTGATATCTAGAACCACATTGTTGAATCTTTTTTGTATGACCTGGCTCAAGAACTTTGACATCACCATGAACTCCATTTTGTAGAAGTAGAACAACAACTTGTAGCTTCCATTCTGTAGATACAAGGAAACCCTAGTAAAAGAACACCAGTAGATATATCATTTTCTAATCATTTAATTCTAATAGGGAAACTCTCTGCTATCCAAGGCCACCAGACCCTTGATTTTATTTGGGAGATTCAGTTGCGTAAATTCAGCTGACACTTTAGTTAAACTAGCTAGTTTTGCTAAAGAATTAGCTACAACATTAGCCTCTCTAAAAACATGAGAATAGGAAATAGAAATCCCACTTTGAGCGTAAATGGTAAGAGCGTAAGAATTAATAATATTTACATAAAAATATGTGTATATATAAAGTAAATATATGGTGGAGTGTATACGTTCTTTTTCAATGTTAATCTCTGTAAAAGTAAAAAATATAGAGAATGTCTCAAATAAGAGCACATTACGGTAATGGTAAGCCAAAAAGACACCACATTCTACAAGATTCGGGATTAATATACAATTATTTTAATCATTTTTGTTTGAGCTTGATGTTTTTATATATATTTGAGTTTGATCATTCATTTGGTTTGATTTTTTATTTGGTTTGATCTTTTGCGCAGTCCTGATATTTTCATTTGGTTTGATCTTTTAGATTTTGGGTAATATCTTTCACTTTATTTCCTTGATTTTTTGTGTTTTATGACCCAATAATTAAAATATTTGTATTATAAACCCCAATGTTGTAGAAAGAGAACGTTAAAATATATATAGCGTGGATGATGTAAATTGTCTTTCAAAGTCTATCTCGGAAAAGGAGATGGTACATGCATATAAATGTGTATACTTGGGTTTAATATAACGTGAAATATATTTTTATACAAAAAGATTTCGTTTGGTGTATTTGAATGATGTGTTTGGGGAACAACATCATCCTATAGAGAGGCAAAATGGAGTTGAAATTGGAAAGCAAAAAAACTATGCAAGTTGTTGGATTTGGAAGTTAAACCTAATCAAGAGCCATTGTACAGAAATAGCAAAACGTAGTAAAGGTATCTGCCACACAGCTCCTCCCCACAACACACCAAAACCATTCAAATCATTGTTTTCTCTATCTCTTTAACGTAATCCAAAACTCCCACCACCCAGAAGATACATGTGAAAATCCCGCCATCCGATACCGAGTTATCCACGTCAGAAGAGAAATCTATGCCCGCCAATCACCTTCGACCACGTCCTCACTTTCCCATCAATGAAATTCTCGGATGCTTTGGTACGGGCACGGATGGGTTGAAGGATAAAATCGGAATAGAGACCCCAATCGGGAAACTACGGGTGCCCATCATCTTCTTAATTAATTACTTATTTGACCTTTTTTGGATATGGGTCTTCACCCATTTTTATTCTATCCAAGGTCTGGTAAAATTATTTTGTTTGGAAGTTTATGTCAAGGTTTTTGAAACAACGAATCATTAGATTTATTTTCTAAAAAGTCTTATGTCCGAAAAGTTTAAAAACTACTTATTAAAAATTTTTAGGTCCGAATGATATTAAAATTTTGTATGGAAATTCCACAGATACTGTATTCACGAACAAAAAATTGTTAGGAAGAAGATGGGACAGTTAGGATTTTTTTCTTTTTGTTTAATTTATATAGACGAATAAAACTTAACTGGCGAATAAATTTTAAGATATTTTTATGCATACATAAAAGATGATGATAAAATAACTTTTTGATAAGATAAAATATATTTAAATGAGTCTACATAATCTGATCAATTGAATTGATTGAACTGGAGTAATGAACTTTTTTCAAGACATCAAGTTTTATTTCGATTTAAGAAATAAGTTAAATAATAATAAGGGGACCAGAAATAGTTTTGGCCTTTTACCATTATGGGTTACATATGCTTCTCCCAATTTTATTTATATATTTTAAATAAACTGCATGTTTTTTTAATTCTTTTGTGTAATCTTTTATATTTGATTGGATAAAACAAAACATGTCGATTGAAGGCACAAAACCTTGTACTACAACTCACGCATGCTTTTGATTTTGTCCTTCCTAGAAGGGGAAACCTGAGAAGCACAATCGAACTACGTGTAATATACTTGATCAGTTGAAATGACAAACAAAATTTGGACGTTTGAACTTAACAAAACATGTTTAATACGAATGTCTGGTTAAGGATGTCTCTCTCTATTCTGTAATAGAATATTTTCTGGTTAAGATTCTCGTTTTTGAATACGTTGAAATTGAGTATTTTTATTTATCCGTTTATTATTTTCCTATAAGAATGCAGGTAATTAAGAGATATATGAGATATTTTTTTTGGAATATGCATATTTATATTTTTGGAATATGGCCGTTCTACCCACCTCTCTTGTTTGTTTGTACAAAAAAAGTGTTTATATGTTGTGGAAAAAAATACTTCACTAATTTCAATAAGCGGGGGCCAAATTTTGGATAGTTAATTATTGACTGAATTATCGGAATCATTTCCCATTGACGCAAAATGTCATCTGTTTGAAATTTTTGTGACATAATAAAGGTGTTTTACCCGTTTAAAAACAAATATAAAATTGAAATTTTTTAATACTCAATAAAAAAATATAAAATATGGTTGTACTAGCGACACTGATAACTGGTGGCATAGTTGGAGTTGGAGTTGGAGAACACTGGTCAGATTGAAAGAGAAAATGTTGCCTGAACAAGAGAGAGATTTGTTACATCATATGCTTACAATTGTTTGAAAGGAGTCCGAGTGGTTGATGAAATGGCTAAGGTGGAATGGAATTCCAAGTTATTGTCGAAACAATTTTTTTTCCCTTGGTTATTGTTTAAAGGAAGACTTTCCACCATCGATAGACTGCACTCCCTCCAAAGGTATGTTGTCGCATGTAGTCAACAAATGTAGTATGTGTGGAAGCAAACCTGAGACTGCCCAACACTTATTCCTTCGGTACCCATACACTAAGAAATTGCAGGTGTTATTACTGGTGAAAATTGGGGACAATTTTAGAGATTTTCGACGACTGGTTTGCATGAGAATTAGAGGCGAGACAAGGGGCCAATTCCCACAGATGGTTAGCATGCTAAATTGAGCTAATCAGAAAAATAACGCATTGAAAACAAATCAACATGACTAAATTAAACTAAATTGCATCAAATTTTATTTTTACTGAACTGAATTGAACAAAATTATACTAAATTGAAAATAATGTACTAAAAAAAATTCAACATGAATGAATTAAACTAAATTTTGTCAAATTTTATTTTTACTGTATAGAATTGAACTGAACTGATTTACAAATAAGATCAGGAGAACAAAACATATTAATTAGAAATTAGTATTTTTTTTAGGAGCAGAGGGTTATAAATGACTATTCTTAATAAAATAAAGTGTAAAAATATTATAATGCCCTAAACAATAAATATACAAGTTTTAACGGCCTTTATAATAATTTACATTTATACCACACTCTTAATAGAAATTTTCCCAAAACAAAAATATATAAAACGAGGAAAAGGAATTCAAAAAAATCTAAAATTGTTTGATTCCCTTTTTAAACCGAAACCCCAACTAAATTACACTGATGCTCTTGTGATTTAATCTAATGAACTATGCAAATTATTGTGATAAAAAATGCAAATTATACTGTATTGTTATATATAGTATAATTTAGGCATAAACCGCACGGTGTACACTTCAACTGTCGTACCTGGTTGGTTAAACAGGTATAATGCGTCCTTTCAGTAGCATGATTATATGTTGAAAAGAGAAAAAAGAAAATAACAAAAAATAAGGAAGAAGTTCAAGCACGAAACAACTGCAGTAAAGATTTCTTCATCGAAATGAATTCAAACAATCCGCACCAAAACCATAAAAGAGGGTAGAAATGTTGAAATGTAAAAAAGAAAAAGCTCGAGTAACTCCATCAATCAGTTGAAAAAGGAAAGTGGTCCTCACCAAATTTGGTTAATTTTTGCCCCTCTTGTCTCTTTCTCCCATCCGATTACCATACCACAACCAGACTTCTCTCCAAATCTCACACACAAACTGCAGATTTTACGCCCACTGTGTGTCTGTGTGTAATCGGATAGAAAGCTTGTGGGGGTGGGTAGGGGTGGTGTGGGCGCGTGTTTGAGAGTTGCTCTGTCCGCTCTATCCACAGAGGTATCAGAGCATTTTGACCTTTTCTCTGCTCCTCTCGTGACTCCCAAAAAAAATCACCTCTCTCTGTATTGGGCGATTTCCTAAGTATATAAGTCGGTCATTTCTGGGGATCTTTTCTACCAGATATCTTTCCATTTCGAGATATTTCCCCAGTCCCCTTATTTCCAGAAATCCCATTTATTTCTTTACTTAGAATAGACTAACATCTCAATTAGCCTCTGTGGCAGAGTTTTATGCTCTGTTTCCATTTCTGTGCAATAATAGGTTAGAATTTTGTCAAAAAACTTGAGTTTCTTTGCAACCGTGGTGGCGGTGAATTCGAGGTAGCGGTGGTCAAAATAAGTTAATGCTTGAAGTGGGTTTTTGGTGACTTTGGTAAAGTTAGTATTTTTCTCTTTCTTTTCACTATTTTGGTATAAATGGTCATAATCAAGTATTTGGATTTTGGTCTCCATCTTGCTCTGTACTACTAAGTTGTAGAACCTCCGAGGGTTTAAGGGTAGCCGTAAGTTTCCTCTTCTTGTTGTGTTTGATGGGGGTTTCTCTTTCGGGCTTCTGAAGAACTCTTCTTGCTCAATCGGTTCTGGGAAATGACTTCTTGTTTTAGCGGTGGGGGTCGAGCAATTAGGTTAGACCTAGACATAATCAAATCCCCTTCTTCCTCATGGACCTCCAATTCATCTTCTCCATCATCGACTCTGTCGGAATCCAGCAATTCCCCTCTAGTAATCTCCACCAGAAAACCTCGGACGCCTCGAAAGAGGCCTAATCAGACCTACAATGAAGCCGCCGCCATCCTCTCCACGGCGTATCCCAAAATCTTCTCCGCCAAGCACCTCAGCAAGCCCTGCAAGTTCACCAAGCAGCAGCAGCAGCAGTTCCCCTTCTCCCACGAGCCGTCGGAGCTCTTCCTCCCTCTGATTCAGGAGCACCACCACCACCACCAGCCGGCGCTTCTCGGGAAGGCCAGTCAACCAGTGTCCCGTTCCTGGGAGACCGTGTCAAAGAGTCAATCTTTGGAGTTGGGCGATGATGGGGATTTCGATGCGGAGTCTATTCTCGATGAGGAAATTGAGGAGGGCATTGATAGCATCATGGGCAATTCAATCGACGGAGACCACGACAACAAAACCAGTCAATTAGTTCCCCAAGTTACAGCGCCGGCGCCGGCGAACGGCAAGCAATTTCCCCAGATGGGCACCTGCTACGGGTATCCGGTGGGGCTGGGGTTTGGGATAAATTTCGACTACGGTTTCGGGATGAGGAGGGCGATTCGGAATCCGGATGGGGAAGATTGGTGGAGATTTGCGAGCGTGAATGTTCACGACATCACTCCCAAGTTCGATAAATCTGTGGCGGTGGCCTCGGCGGCGGCAGCAGCGTCGGAGAAGAAGAAGAAGAAAAAGAAGGTGGAGAAGTTGGTGGAGCTGAAGGACATCCCGGATTCTCCGCCGCGGATTTCATCCCGGCGGTGCGCGTCGAAGGTGGAGGCAGACAGAGATTCCGATGAGCGACCGGCTAATGTTGGGCTGCTGTTGAAATTGAACTACGACAATGTTTTGAAGGACTGGACCGATGGGCAGTCCCCTTTTCAGGAGGATTCTCCGGCGGCGGCTGACTCTGGTGGGAGTGATGTCCAGGTATTTCTATTTTCTTTTTATTTAATTCACATTGAATATTCTCGTTCAATTCTGCTTTTTTTATTTTTGGAAAAAAAAAACTTGAAACTTTTTATAAAGTGCCTTTTTTCCACAAAGAATATAAATTCCGCACACTATAAATTTGGCCTACTCTTATTTTTTTTCGATTTAAACATATTTCGGTTTTTCTCGTTATAACTTAAGTCTTAAATATACTTATTTACTGCCGGAGCGGAAATAGAACTTAAACTATTGCACGTGGCAGCTTCTGGGATTTAAATAATTCTCTCATCTCCGTGTTTTGGATTTTCTTCCTGATTTATTATCCTGGGAGTTTAAAAATGGTATTTTTTTAGAGAATCTGTTGTGATAATTCAAGAATAATTTAAAAAAAAGGTTTATTATTATTTTGTAATAATGGGAAATGGTTCTGGTCCTTTTCTTGTCCATGATTGGGGTGGTGTGGAGTATGTGAATTGTTGGCTTCATACGGCACGCCTCGTGAGACGAGGCCGTTGTTTTTACCCCTCTGACTCCCTCAATAACTGCGAACTAAACCGACAATTTCTTTCCCTGTCTTTTTGAATCATTTTCTTCCATATTCTCCCCATTTTTCTAAGAAATTAAATTAAATAATTATACCCTTCCTTGTCCTCGGATGCGAACAATACTTTTTTACCATTTATCATTAAAAAAAAAAGTGTTTTCCTTGTTTAGGACCAGTAGTACATAAAGAAAGAAAGACTCTACTTAACATTTATACTTTTTTTCTTGCAAAATTCCCACTACAAAATTGTACTTCATCCAATTTTATTTTATAATTTTGCACGTACTAGTAAAGTTCAAAAAGTGGAGGAAATTTTGAAGCCACTAGAGGAGTATTTAGTTGAAACGGAGCGCCAAGGAGGCAAAAGTACCATACGATTGAATTTTTTTTACTTTATTACTGTTTCTACATTATATGGTTGATTTTTCCCTTTGGCTAAATGATTGATGATGATATTGAATAATTGTAACACCCACCCGGATTTTAAAAAAGCAGTTACTGTAGGGAGTATCTAAAAATGACTTGCTGGGGCCCACATTTGGATATCCACGTGCCTGTTTTTGACTAATACTGGGAATGATTGTGCTGAGAATATTGGTAATTGTAAAAATCATTTTTGAAAAAATTGGAACAGAAATACTAATTTGGGGAATGGAATGATTTGTGCAGGCAAGGCTGGCAAAGATAGACTTGTTTACAGAAAGCGGTGGGCTGAGGGAAGCGAGTGTTCAGCGATACAAGGAAAAGCGTAGGACGCGCCTTTTCTCGAAGAAGATACGTTACCAGGTCAGGAAAGTCAACGCTGATAGGCGACCCCGAATGAAGGTATGCCCTGCGTAGTGTTAGGCATCTGTTTTTTTCCTGTATTAGTTCTTAAAACGGAAAGTGTAGACCAGATTTGTAGGATTAAAATCTTTCTTTTAAACCTAGAATAATCCGAGTAGCTAAAGCAATACGAATGAATTAAAGGTTGTTTTTTTTGTATTGGTGTCAAATTTGGCAATAACGTTTTCTTTGTAATATATATTAATTACGACTTCTCTTTTGAAATGGAAATTAGTCCAACGTCCTTTTCAAAACTTTACTTTTTTCCGTAAAAAGTAAACAGATATTAAACTTCACTTTGACACGATATTATTCAAACTTTTTAACACACATTTGAATACTTAATCTTTATGAAAATTAAACAGATAATATTTTAATAAAGTGTTATTTTTCAAGACACAAATGTTTTTTATAAAAAAAGTGAACCAATTTCGATGGTAAAAAGGAAAATAACTCAACAAATGCACACAGCCACATTTATGATGAACATAGGAGCCACGAAATTCTGATCTTGTACGTCTGATCATCAGTCACTAAATTTTGACGTAAAATCGAAACCACACCAAATAAGGCCGAGGAGAGGTGGACGGGTTTAACTTTAACCCAACATTGCGGTGCTGGACAGGCCCACCATTTGGAGATGTCAAACTAGTAGTACTTCAAATACAACACCATCTAATGCAGGAATAATTTAATTATTTTTCAAAATATTATACAAATAAGGTTTTTTTTTTCCAAATTACATTACGAAAGTGATTAATAATTTGGGTGTTTTTGCAGGGGCGATTTGTGCGAAGGCCGAATTCTCCAGATAGTGAGCAAGGATAGTGGTTAATGTTTTGTTTCCACCAAATACAGTACTATTTTGTAGTACAGTAGGTACAAGACCTGAGATACGGGTTGGGTAGGAACGAAGAGATTATTTTTTCCACCTCTACTTATTAATTGGAATATTTCCCTACTTTCCTTTATCTTAAGTCTTTACTACGGAGGGGACATCAAATGCTAAAATGACCATAATAATAAATTAATAAAAATATTTTGATAACCTAGACTTTAATCAAATTTAAAATTTAAAACATGCTATACGTCGCTGTATTTCACCTGGGCATTGTGAGCGATAATCATAATTATAATCGATGCATGGTTTTTCATCCGTGCAACAAAGTGAACACAAGTCTATATTAATTTAAAATGAAATCTTGCTAGCTTGTTGTAGAAACCTTCTTGTATCATATGTTATTACTTGCTATTTGCCAAAGGTCCTTAAGAAGTTGAACTGACAATTGTGATCCGACTTGATTCTAATACTCTGTGTCTGACTCACACTTGTTTGTTGTAATGCTTTCCAAAACGTATATAGCTCTTTATGCAGCGGTGAGAAAGCCTTGATTTTTTTTTTGTATACTCATGTTATTAGGTGTTTTATTACACTTATGTTATTAGGTAGATGGGATATTTTTATTTTTTATTATACCAGGCATTTTCAAAAAACGTAGTGGTACATGAGCACTTATCACATTCTGAAAAGTGGATTGTTGCATTACTAGGCCCATATTTATGGAATTTCTTCTATTGACACTAGCAAACTCTAATATTCTATTGTTGTATTCTATTTTTTAGTCTTTCAAATTTCACAAACTCTAATATTAGGCTATCTAAAGGTTAGACAATAGATTATTTAACCATATATATCATCAAAATTGAATATTTTACTTAGGTGTGGAATCGGTACAATACCATGTTTTTTTTCTCAATATCATGTACTATACCAAGTATTTCGGTACACATATTTTAAATACCAATACCAACAAAAAAGTTCGGTTGGTATTCGGTATATACCGTAATTGTACCAGAAAAATTATTTGAAAAATAAAATTGAAATACATGTAAAATATGAAATTTGTCTAAAACTAATAAATGAATTAAATTTTAATCAATGTGACATGTTCAAAATAACTAATAATTTTCTTACTCATGATATTACATCAAGAAAATTATGGCATTATTCAAAAATAAAATTTAATTTTAAGAGTTTAACATAAAAAACAAAAAATGAAATGAAAATAACTTGGAGTCTAGACAATGAAGTGGTAAAATACGTGCATCTATTTTGGGATCCTATCTATTTTTACCGCGATAATGACAGAGTGTTGTGAGGTAAAAAACGTTTACAAGTTAAATTTGTACAAAAATATCGTAAACATTATCAAAAAAATAAAAAGAACAAAAAACACTCGTTTGAAAAATATTTAAGGCAACAAATATTTAATTTTTGTTAATATTATTTATTTTTTAATTTATATTAATATTTCGGTATGGTACGGTAATACCGTGGTATTGAAAATTCAATACCAATACCATACCACTAAAGTCGGTATATAATTGGTACGGTATTTTTGGTATGGTATTGGTTGGTACGGTATTTCGGTATATTTTGCCAGCCCTAATTTTACTTAAGGTTAACGTGAGTAAATACAACATCAATTAATAAATATTGAAAATAAAGTAAAAAATAGGTGAACTTCAACAAATAAATGCACAACACCAACAAATTATTGAAGAACATTAACTGCCTAACCTTAATGATACCTCACAAGAGACTCTTTAAATTTGGTTTTCTAATATACAGAGGAAATAATTCAATCACTCAAATATTCTTATAGACTTCGGTAACTTTTTCTCTTTTTTAGAATTACTTTGTTTTCTAAATTATTTTATAAATTAGTATATTAAAAATTCTTTTAATTTAAATTGTCATATATGAGAATAAAAATATAATTTTTCAAACATAAACAATATAAGGTGTTCATAGATATCTGTGAATAAATATAAGAAATGGAGAAATAATTAATACCAAATGGTCGATTTTGCTAATCAGGTTGAATGGTGCTTTTGCAACTGCAGGGGATTAAAAGTTGGGCAACTGTTATCTAGTTGGAAATCGGCTTAGTAAGGTTTTGAAATGGTGGTGTGGGGTGGCGTCTCCTCCATTGCGGTTGCAGTATAGAGTTCAACCATAGAAGATTGAAGAAGTTGAGCTCTGAGGGAGATGTGATATTTGCAGAGAAAATGCATCTCCACCGTATCCCATATGTGAATATTTGTTTACCCGTATCGTTAGGGGGGAAAACCCCTACAAGAATTCGAATTTAAACATCTCAAAAAGGGGGAATTATCTACAGCATGGTTGCATAACGATTCATTACTGAAAGAAGAAAGGAAGATAGTTGTAGCAACATGCGCTCATGGATATTTCGAGAGGTCAACAAAATTTTGTAATATACATCCGTAGCCCTAAGAGTGGTGTACGCAAAACCAGATAAGGGCAAAGAAACACCATCTGAAAGTTGTCCAGAGCAAACACCATCTGCCTTACAAGGCATTCATCAAAACTAAACTATTTAGCCTATATTTGTTTTTAGATCCGAGAGCAACTATTTGAAGACCTTCAACAAGATGGGGAAAGTTAACCCCAAGCAAAACTAACTTCAAATGACAGCAAAATATTCACCTAAGAAGGGAGGATAAATCATTACTTTTTTCTCCCTTGTGGAAAACCTGCCTTTGTCCGATCCAACTTCCTTTTCTTCGCAAGCATACGAGACCTCATCTGATGCATTCAGAATAAAAGTGTTACAAAGCTGAGCTAGAACAGGAATGAGTGAAGTAACAAAACATTCATGATAAAGATTGTGAGGATAACAAAGGTAGCTAGCCTCCTGCGCTGCATACTGAAAGGAATCAAAACAAAAGACACGGACTACTCAAAACTTTATTCATGTATGATGAAAAACACTCTGAATGGAATACTAAAAGTTACGAGAGAAATGGAATCATTTTTATTATAAAACCCATGCTAAACATCCCAAACTAGGAAACAGTATGGGAAAGAATTTTTTTTTCCATCAGTTTAATACAAATATCTAATCTGACCATGTAACGTTTTACAAAATAGAATTTATAACTACAAGACGAAATTTTTTGACAGGATGCAAAAGTAGAGAAAGGTACTTCCACATTATAAACTAAGTATATCCACCATGTGGCTCATGAGGCCGAAAGCATTTGGAACTAGAGCTGAATATAAATTCTTACCCTAATAATAGGGGAAGTGATGTTTTGAAAAAAGATAAGTTTAACTCTGGATCACATTCGGGAATTAGAGGTTGATCATGCAAACAAACAGCAGAGCAGAAAGGAGATAAAGATCATGAGTTCAGGGTTCTATGCCACAAAAAAACTTCTAAACCAAGAGTTGGAAAGGTAAACAGAATACCATTTCTATGTACTTCAACTGTCTTAAAACTTCTTCAGTAGGTAGCTCCTGAAATAAATGTAAAGACAAGGAATTAGACAAATTAAATAAAAACAAAGGGTCTGCAAAATGATTTCCGAAGGACATACTATCAATACACATATAGAACTGAGGTATAAAATACACAAACTTTTAACTTGTCTAAAGGAACAAAAATAAACAGCCAAGACTATAAAATTGGTAATGATAAAACAACTGAAAATGATGTGTAATTCCTTGATAAATTTCAAAATACCATCCATCACATATATAGATATGCACCCTAAAACCCATGCTACCCACATGCAGGAACGAGATTTGGCGGTAATATTAATAGTCATTGATTTTGTCCGACACAGAACATGCTATTTATAGCACAGGTTAGTAATGTGAAAAGGATAAAAATTGCTTGATAGTTGTAAAAGAATCCAGCTGCTGTTAAACAAAGTATTGCTCCAAACCTATACTGGGGAACTGGTTATCATTACTGACAGTCAAGCAATCGATTGGTATAGAGTCCTTTTCTCTTCCTCACTAGTTATCAACTGTGATATAACACAATGCATAGGTTTGCAATTAAGCTATTTGAACTTGGAAGGCTCCAATCCTACTCATCGTGAAAGCAAGACATCCTGCTGATAAATATATCGCATAGGTTTGCATTTGACAAATATTACAACATGAATAAGCTATCTGAACTTCAAGGCTCCAATCATCGTGAAATCAAGACAGCCTTCTGATAAATATATCATTCAGACAGCTCAAGCTGGTTGGTAAAAGTAAGAGCTCCTCCTTGTGCACTAGACTTGGTAAACATAGCTAATCCTGTCAACCAAGGAAACCCTACCTTCCCAGAACGATACTCCAGTCAGGAGATTAAGGACTATCTGACTCGTGTTACTTCAAGGGTGACCTCAGACCTCTACATGTATTCGCGTAGGGAACTAAATGAAGGTATAGACCCTTTTGTAGGACCACACTAGTATATCCTCATACTCAAAATTTCCACGATTGTTCATCTCAACAGTCAGTAATTCATAAAACCTAACACTGCTTCTAGTTTGACGGGAACACTAAACCCCGTACACAACTTCTACATAGAAACAGAATCCATAGTCATAAGAATAGTTGTTGAAAATTCAACATAATTAAATAACCTAAACACACATCAGCACATGTGTGTACGCTGACAATTAAGAAAGCTAAAACGGTTTTACATTGAAGAGAAGAGAACATTTTCTATAGGACCCACAAACCACCACAACGTTTACAGCCAGCAAAATTTGGGCTTACCGATTTGAAGGCCTATTATACCTCATACAAGACATTAAAGAATTTACAACAAATCAAGAATCAATCAAAAGTTTTAAACTCTCATTCATGTTCTGAATTGCTGACCGATTTGAAGGCCTATTACACTCCATATAAGACATTAAAGAATTTATAACAAATCAAAAATCAATCAAAAGTTTTAAACTCTCATTCATGTTCTGAATTGCTGGTGCAAAGAAATTTAGTACAAAGACTCATTAATAGACCTTGCTTACCAAACTCACGTCATAAGAGTAGAAGCTCTCAAATTGTAATGTGATATGTCAGTTGTATGTACTAATACTCAGGCATCTTGGAATCAAAACAGTTATACATGCATGATTATGATTTCTATTGAGAGCCTTCACGAGGGAGAAACTCGTTAAGTTATACTTAATCAGATACCATCCACAGCAAAAATGACAAGCCACAGAAGAAAAAGAACAAAGGTACTAGAAAAAATAAGAACTGGAAAAGTCAGTATATATTAAATCAATCTTACCTGGGGGACAGCGCAATCGGCATGAGCAGGATCCCAAAGGATAGTATGGAAGCAGTCAAAATTATCAGTTTGCACTTCAAAGAGAGGGGCCCTAATTATCAAAACACAAAATACAAGATAAGACAAATAAACTAATGCTCAAATTGAGAGAAAACCCAATCATAAAAGCACTCAAGAAAGGTTGCTTTGTAAAAAACCTTGGCACCCCATCAAATTCTAAGCAGAAAGAAGAGAAACAAAAACCTAGAGTGAAAAAAGGCTGTGAAAAAGCAGTTAGTAATTCTGGTGATGTATGAAATTTTCTCATCTTCTACTTCCTATACAAAAAACATCAGAACTCTACAAATTGTAGAATATAAACAACGATATGAGAAATGCAGCAAAGTAAAAACAAGTTCACAAAGTTTTAAGGTGGCGTAATCTAATAATTATACAATAAAAAGGAGTATTGATATCTCTGTCTCTTTCTTTATGTTCTTTTTCTGCTCTTTGCTGAATTTAGAACACACACTCTAGTACTCAAGATAGAATTTAATTCGACAGGATTTGTACAGTTAACCCAGTTCCAAATGTATTTGGAGTTTGAGGATCTATCTCAACACAAACCTTATCACAATGCTACACCACAGAAATGTGTATATTAAAGTCCATTGATTATGAAGTACTTTTGCACAAAGACTCTTTTAGAGTGACTAAAAATACTACTTATATAATCATATAATCATATTGAACTATTGTTGATTACAATACTAAACGTTAAAGGAGCATTATACTTTGAAACGCGATATAATGAGATGCATTCGAGAGAGATGATATGGTGATAGAAAACTTCAGTTTAGAATAATAGTATCACTAGCTGAATGCAAATCCGTAGAAGCAAAAACAAAAGGCATAAAATCCCACTAATGAAAAATGTGAAAGCTAAACACAATTCAATTCTGAAGAATCCAAAATAATCTAATCAAAATAGTTCAAGATGAAAACCAAAGAGTCTTACCTTCGCCATTTTCCACACATTTCTCCATCAGCTTGTCCTCCTGTACCTTGAATAACCTCTTGGCATTGTACCCAATTTCCAACAGATAAAAACCGATCCACTTTGCCAGATTTCTGATAGTAGGTGAATATGTTTAAGTAAGATTTTCTGGAAATAGGTTTTACCAGATTAAGTCACGACAAAAACAACTGCTTACATTAAAATTTAGATGCTCAGACCAATCCATCTCTTCTGGTTCACCAAAAGTATCATCGTCACTAACCAAACAAAACAAAAATGCGTGTTAGTAAAATTAAGAGTGAAGAAGGAAAACACAATGCATTGTCAAACAGTCAAGTTCAGGACAATATACATGATAAAATACTCACAATGATAGCATGCCCATCATTATAGATGACCACATCAAAGAAACAAAACTAATTTAGTCCACTGACACCAATTTATTATTGTTTTATAATCATTTTGCCCAAATAAATTAAGACAGATTAGATATTCAGAATAATTTTCATATAATTATCAGAACCATATGATGAAGTGATTCAAATCTCACTACACTGCTATTTTCATGCTGCAACTTTTTCAGGTGGCCATAACAGTAATAAGTAATGTTTAATAACTAGCTTTCAGTTTGCAGATGCAGAAAACTCTGGAAAAAAGAAAAAAAAACCCACAAAGTTCACAGAGACTAAAAAAAGTTCACATAGGAATAAAAGATGCGTCCATAAGAAAGTCTTGTTCCAATATTGACATTCCATGCCGTTACTGATCTTGACAGGTTCTTCCAGATAAAATTAGGATATGACTATATGAGTGAGAAAGTGGGAACAAATAGTTTATTATAGGTACTGCCTCAGAAGTAAGAACCCACAACAAACTGTATAATATCCAAACTGGACTCTCTCTTTCACTAAAGGGTCTAACAAATTACCAAGAGACATGGACTATAACGAAGACCCCAGATAGCATGCAGGCCCTAAAAGGCAATATGCCAGAAGAATGGGGAAGCAAGTTTAATTTTGAGCCAAAGTCCAAATTTAATAATTGTCACATTTGAACTTTTTAAACTGAATACATACAATGGACACTAAAGTGGGTGATGGCTGAGACAGGATTTTACATTATTTGATTCTACGAGTATCTGAACATAATATTTACCAGAAAATTTTGTCTGGGCAATATAATGAGGATATCCTATTAAGATGGTTATACCTTCCATTCATTCAGTATCATTATTAGCAGGAATTTGAGATATCTACACTAAGAAACAAAGTTGAGAGTACCTCATCCTCTCCTATGCAGCATTAAGATATAAGACATAAGCCAATGTTTAAAGCCAAACTTATGAAAACCATAGAACATATATAGAAGGCGTAGTGACACTGTTATCCTCTTCTACTAAAGGGGAACTTCTCTCTGATTTTGCCTCCCTTATTTTCAAGATTTTTAACATGACCTGTCGTCAAAATACCCATAAATTGATACTACCCCTGTGTTTACTGATATCAGCAGGGTGGTTGTGCAAATTCAGTGGCCAAAATGAATCTTTTGGAAATATGACGAGAAAAATACAAAGTACCCATCAAAACAATTAAAACAGGGTTATTTAACTAAAGACAGAAAAATATGATGTTGAAACCTGAAAACAAAATTAAGCATGGCATGGTGTGCTGACTACGAAAAAAATTAAACCTTCCAAAATTATTGCTGGAAACTGGAAACTCTTTCATTTCATCTCAAGTAAGCCTAGATACCAAGACCTTTTACGAATACTATGGAAAGTGCAAATAGCTGAATGTCAACAAAGAGAACATACTCAGTAGTTGAGAGAGGCCAGTCAGGTACTTCTGCTTGAAATTCATCACCGATTCTAACAGTGAATTTAGAAGGTTCACTATTATTCAACATTGACAATATAGGCCCAAACTTTTCAGTACGACCTTTATTACTTTCACGCTTAGATTTTTCCTTCAACACTGTGTGCTTCATTTTCAAACATGAGTAACAAAACCATTCACCAGTGGGAAGTTTCTTCACGCGAGGATTGCAGCACTTAGCATGGAAAGCATCTTCGCAGCCATCACAAATTCGCATGTTCAGTGAAGTTTCTGAATTGCTACATACTTTACATTCCCGGACACAGCATATATCACTAATATTGTCAGCTGAGGAAAGATGATGGACAGAGGAGGCTTCCCGGAGCAGTCCCCTGCTCCTAAGTATAGCAATGCAAAAATCTCTTCCTGACATAGATTCCTGTGATCGCTCAGATAACAATACTCCAAAAGATGAAAGTTGTCCAGAGTCCTCCACATCAGTCTTGAGTGAATTAGTAACAACATCCGCATGTAACTTAGACGACGAACAACTATCATCAACCTCACAGCCATCCAAAACTGTTCTCTTGCCAGTTCTCAGGGCTTCTCCTAAACACGGATCTTTACGAGGTACACATTCATCAGATATACAATTAGATCTATCGGCAGTGCACTTGTTAGGCATCTTCAAAGGAGAACCAACATCTGGAGTTTCAGGTTCAACCAAAACTGCAAGATCTTTAATACACTTT
This sequence comes from Cruciata laevipes, assembly GCA_963678965.1. Taxonomy (NCBI): domain Eukaryota; kingdom Viridiplantae; phylum Streptophyta; class Magnoliopsida; order Gentianales; family Rubiaceae; genus Cruciata; species Cruciata laevipes. The sequence continues at coordinate 13,184,717 of OY787632.1, read as the reverse complement.
GAGTGGACATCAGAGCCACTGGAGGAATTAAAGCAATTCACTGCTGCTTGGTTTGTTCCATTAGCACCAGATTTCTTTTGAAGTTTCTTTCTCTTGTAGACACATAAAGGCGCAGAATTCCCAGACATGGTAGATGAGACTGATATTTGCAGACCACTATTGGAATGATTCTTCAAGGAACTAAATGCATCACTACTTATTCTTCTATTTGAAACAAAATTCATGTATCTACTGCCAAGTTGACTGTTCAAGTGAGCCCAATGCCACCTTTTTGCACCTGATTCCTGGTCAGAGGAGAAGACTTGAAGGGGATCGTCAGACACAACAGAAATACCACCTTCTATTGCAAAAGGTATAAGACTATCTCTCAGCATTTCATGAGAGTAAAATTAGCTCCTTCCTGTCCACATTGTTGAACAAAAACACCTGCATGTCCCCAGTTTCTGTGTGAGAACAAATTGAATAAGAAGCACGCAAAAACAACAGCTCTCTGATCGAGTGAATGCTACAGTTGTCTGATCCTCTCCATAAGCATACCTAGTCAAATAGAAGAATTACAAGAGAAGATCAGTCAATTGAAAACAACAGGAAGATCATTCAATTGAACATGTTGGCAATCCTCCATACGATTTTCGCAATGCTATGTTTCCACTTACCCAACTACAATCATAAGAGCGATTCAGATTTTTATATAATCTCTACCCATTCCCTATCGGCATTATTTAGAGCATTCCAGAATATCAGAATCATACATTCTAGATACAGATTGAAGCCCTAAACATGTTCAATAGCCCACCCTCACATAAATCAATCAAGCAACTCAAATCCAATTCTTGTTTCCAATCTTTTTTAATTCAACCACAAATAAAATTTTCTTCCGCCCCTTTTCACCCCAAGATAAATACTTTCATAAATTTCTAGGTTTTTGAATCGTACAATCACTAAATTGCAAGGGGAACGAATGCCCTCTTGATGAAACAGCCTATTCAATCATTTATACACTCAGCAAACAACAACAATCACCGGATACATATTTCAAACACCAACATTGAACATATACATAAACCGCAAAATCAACTAAAACCCATAAACAAAGCAAAAAATTGAACCTTGACATAGAGACTCAGCCAAAGAGCAACAACTAAGAAAAAAGAACAAATTTTTATACCTCTCATCAGAAGAATAACCGAACAATGACTGGAAACTTCTTGGCTTCTTGCCGTTCCTTCCCACTAACAGGTCAGAGATGGACTAGAAATCTTTTGGAAGTGCTTTTGTAGTACCTCACTTGGGTAGATTTTGTGAACAGGTGCACCTTTAACTATATTAAAAACGTGACATGCTATTAAAACACATCCTTCATCACACTTTGAGTCCTCTCTATCTCTTCTATTTTTATATTTCTACTCTAAACAAAAAAGTTTGTTGTGACTATTTATTTAGTGCGAGAGTTTAAAATTACAATTGTTAGTCAAGGATATTCACGTTATGTCTAGATAACTTCATTATTGGAAATTTTACATGATATAAAAAAAATAGTTAAATTTATTTAAAATCTAATAAGAAATGGGGTTAAGATTTGGCGCGGGTTTTACTTTAACGCGGGAATTACTCAAGTGCAACCAGAACAGGAGCATAAGCATTTAGCAACAAAAATTAGTTTCTCAAAATTGTCGCCAGAAGATTCCAGCACACATAGGATCCCACAATAGCTGAAGCCTTTGCAACGACGATTTCTTTAGCTTTTAATCTAGACCCCCGGATTGCATTGGTAACTTGTAATCAATATGGTGATAGGGAACGAAGGACCTACCCTCCTGCGTGAACCTGTCATTCTGAGAATTAGACTATTACTAGAGGATATTTTCATAAAAAGGGTCCTTTTTTTTGGTAACTAGAGATTGTAATTTAGTTACTAATTCTTGACCTCGATTTGCAAAACATAATGAATTGGATTTTTCCAGTTGGGATTCCCCGCCCAGTTTCCTGTTAAATGATTTTGTGCATATTCCGGAATCATGCAATTAAGGAATATACTAATTTGTTCAAAAAAAGGTTTAATATTGGGTTTGAAGGTTTTTCCATAAAATATAGTAATTTTAAAAAAGTTTTAGCCTCAAGTTTAAGTGAATCAGGCATATAATACTAAATCGGATACTATCAAATTCTACCTCAAGCTAAGAAGACAGAAATAGTAGCACTCTAAAACTTTTAAGAATATAGTGATTAGTAATAATAAATAGGCTACTCTCACGGTAAATATGGAGTGAATGGCGTGGCAAGTCAAGTTTGCCATCTCATACAATATTAGTTTATTTTCTCTAGTCTCCATCTTCGTTCGACCTCCTCTGTTTCTCAGGGATTAATTGGTTTAAATTTGTTCAGACATATTGAATTATTGACTATTTCAACTTTCTCATTACCACATTCGTGGGCCGGCCAATGATTTTCTTGATGACCATATCTAGATGGTGAGCATCTTTGATATGAATATGAAGGTCATTGATACAATTTCAAGTGGCGATTCCATGCCACGTTTGGATACTGCATTTAATGGGCATGTCCGAGATCCTTTAACTAATTTAGCAGGTCTATGATAAGGGCTCAAAAAGTTAATAGAAGCTGCTCTCAATACTCTTATCATACAAGTTCATGATGAAGATCAAAAGAAGATTAGAGGGGTGTGTTGGTTGAATATCACTGTCATTTTTGTAGATTGAAGTCATGGACTCTTTTATATTGAAGTGCATTAAAATAACCGACTGGGCTTTCAATTCGTGGGATGGTTCAACAACAATTTACCGCTTAAGTTTACGATTTTAATTTAAGAAATTCGTTCATACCTTTTGTGTTATGGTATGATGAATTTTAATCATAGTAAATAAGGATTTAGCTTGCAAAAGTTGTCATAAGTGTTTCCTTTTTGGTTAAGATGTAATATTCCTTAATCCCTAATGGCAAAGTCTTGGAAAAAATAAGAAGGCCCTGATTTGCAATTTATGAATAGTATCTAAAATCACGCGCCACAGTGTTTGGGCGCGCGTAAATTTTAATCGCAAATAAAATTCGTGTTAGACATTGTTGGCCACTGGCCGTTAGGGCTTCCTTATCGCTGATCTTTCAAGAGAGTCACAAGTGGGATCTTTTTTTTTAATTAAAGAATTGGCAGCCCAGATTAGATTTGTGGTTGTTTGATAGTCCAAAGTTCGGCACAGTTGGACTGCATGCATATCTCCCTTATTCTTTTATGATTGTCCACACATGTGACCCTTGAACTAAGGTGAGCGATAAATAAGCTCTATTGTCTTGGCCCATTAGTCCATTACACACTCACACTCCTTTTCCTCCAACTTAGGCCCTGTTTACCAGAGCTTATATGTAGATCATTTCAGTTCAGTTCAATTCAGTTCAATTCAATTCAGTTCAGTTCAGTTCAGTTCAGTGAAAATGCAATTTAATGAAATTCAGGTTAATTCAGTCATGCTGATTCCATTTTTCAATACATCAATTTTCACTTCAGTTCAGTTCAATCCAGTACATCAAGAAATAAGCTCTACTAAACAGGGCCTTAATTCCTCTTCTTTTTTTTAAAGTTCTTATAAAGAATCTTTCCTTTTCAATTTAAAATCTTCATCTTTTATCTTATAAAAAAATCAATTTTAAACTTAAACACATTCCTTACATTTTTTACTAAAAATATCATACCTTTTATCTTATAACACGAACTTTTTACTAAAAAAAATATAAAGTTACATTTAAACTTTGAATAAGTTTAAAGTTTGGAATAGACTGTATGTATTCTGATAGACGGTCTATAACAGTTTATGTTCCATGTTAAAACCTTCGTGTTTTAAATCACGGGAAAATGTGCAAAAATACCCTTGTAATTTTTAATATGGAGCATTTTTACCCTTGTACTTTTCATTGGATCAATATTACCCTTGAAAAATTAAAAAGAGGTGCATCAATACCCTTGTATCAAGTCCTTTGCCATGTAGATTATTTCCTGTTGAGTTGTAAATTGATTGTTTTGACACGTTTGGTCGTTCTCTATGTACTTCTTCATTTGTTTCTTCATCTTATTTCCAGAAATTCTTAGAATCCCCCCTCTTGCATCTTCACCACCTTATACATACCTGAATCTCTACAAACAAAACCCATCTCTTCTCATTTTTATTCAATCATTCTTGCAGAACCTGCCCGACCTCTGGCTGGTCTTTTTCAAGGGATTTCAGCCGTCAAAAGCTCTAGAAATGACTCTCAAATTTTGAAAGAATGATTTTCAGTTGTTTCTACTCCATTTTTATGCACGGGTGATGTGTTGTTTATATGTTGCTTATTTGTGGGAAAATATGTGCTAATTAATGTGCATTGAGGTGCTTATGGGCTGTTTTTGTGACCAGATGACAGGCAGCTCGGGAGATGAACAAGAGGAGCAAGAAGTGTTGTTTTCGGCCTGATTAGGAGTAATTTGGAGTTGACTAATGCTGATCCAGTTGATCCTTATTCCGGAATATTTTATGTGCCAAAATTGTGTTTCGTTAATCGATCACTAAGTTTGATGACTTTCTCGGATTGAATTAAGTTGGTGAAGATTTCGTTTATTAAGCAAATTGCCTCTTTGTGCAAGAAAGCCTACTGCCAGAATTGTTATTGGGCCAAAATAATTAGTTAGAAAATAAATATGGATTTTGTTTAGGAATTTGGATGGTCACGTGGCTATATACATTTTGCAGTTTTTCTGCAGAAAAAAAAGAGCCACAGGAGTAGAACAGAGCCGAAATCCTTGTTCCAAACTTGGAGATTTTTCTATTTTCCGATATTTGGTGATTTCTTCCCAATCTATTTAGATTTTTATATCATGTTTACTTTATTTAGATTTGTTTGTCTTTCTAGTTTTATTACGAGTAGCTAAATTTGTTATCGGCTGGATTGATGGAGTTGATTCATGAAATTGTGAAAATTAAATTGGGCTTAACAAACATCTATGCGAATTCTCTGTTGATTACTGTTTAAATTTGATGTCTGCTGAATTAAGCTTGATCACCTTAATGCATGCTAGGCTAGGGCTAATAAAAGTGGCAAATTTCTTGTGAAAAACATACAACTGATACAAACTGTAATAACAAGAAAGTAATCAACTCAGTAGATGATCGGTGTTAGCGAATACTAGAAGATTATCCTAATTAGGTCTCCTTGGTTTTAATCTATAATTTAATGAGTTTAGCAAATAATTGCTCATTGATGGGTAACAAGAAGAGATTTTAGAGGTTCTACAATTACTTGCCTTTATACAACTAATTGATTTGCAATCAATGAATCAACGAGGTTAATCTAAGCCGATTGCATTATATATATACTAGCGTTGGCAGGTCGCACCTGCGCGGCCATTACCCAATTTTCATGATATAAATTTTTTGAACAACATGTAATAAATGATATGTAATTGAACATGTGTTGCAATAGGAAGGAAGTAAGATACATGTGTATTACAATCTGATGTTACATCAATAAAGAATAAGAGATGAGTGATCCACAAATATTTTGTTGAGAGCATAAAAGTGGGGACTTGTGATCATTCTATCTTGACTTGTAAGATTCACATCACTTCCTTAGTAAATTAATATTAAATTGTAATAAAATAAGAAATATATAGAAATCATGAAAAAGGTAAGTAAAAAGTCACAATAATTTGTAATTCATATTTACCTTGATGATTCTCGACAAAGTTGTAGTACTTCTTTGTAAACAATATTTTTTGTTTCGTCCGATTTCGGTTTTTGAAAGAAATGAGGCTTCACAAATACTCTTACATTGGCAGATGTTCATTAACAACACAAAATATATAAGATCCATTAATCTTCTCAACTTATCTGTTCTTATAAAAAAAATCTTCTCAATTTATCTAAATTTATTTCTAGTTAATTAATGATGATAGATAGTAATGGAGATGACTCAGATTTAAGTCATATTCGAGGAAGTTGTCTGCTCACTTGACCAGAGGCGATGACGAGGCATTAGAAGGTACATTAACGTGCTGGAGGCCCTCGCATAGTGCGGGAAGGTGACGCATGATGATGAAGAAGAAGGAGGCCTAAGGCGCCTATAAATAGAGCCCACAATCAGCCATTCTAGGTAAGTTCTTTAACTCTTGAATACAGAGTTTTATCTTTCCTTTCAATACACGAAATCTCATCATCACACCGGAGCTGCTACCCTCGGGTGGCTCCGGGGGCTTGTTTTGCAGGTTTCGGACGAACAGGTCCCAAGAAGTCTCTTCCGAGGCTCAGGTGCTCGAACAGATAGGCACTCTCGGCGAACAGTCTACACACCTCACCAGCTATCTACATCTCAAATCTCTCGGATATCTCAACTATTTGAGGCATCATTTACTGGAGCGGATTTCCCCGCATCAGTTGGCGCACCCAGAGGGACCCGACTAAGTGGGTTCTCATTTCTTGTTAGGAGAAGATAAGCCAAACCATTCCCAAGGCTCATCACGTTTTTTGGTCAGTCGAGAAAGTATCGGAATCTACAAAGCTTGAAGTAAGCATGATTGAGGCGGTTCTTGACCGAGTTGGGGTCGAGAGTACATGCGTGGACATATCTTAGGAAACGTAAACAAGATATGTCCCACCAGGAGGAAAGCAAGTCAAAAGATTCTGGTTCGGGGGGACTTTGGAATTCTAGGCAGCAGAAGAGGGTCCGATACAAGCTGTGCATTCCGACCCCCTACTGGTAACCACTTCCAAACCTCGGTCCTCCTTGAAGAGAGCTCGGACAGATGAAGCTCATTCGAACCTTTCCCCTCCATCCAGGCCTCAAGAGACGTTGGATCTCCATTCTGCCCACAGGAAGCCGGCTCTGTCCCCTTTAGCCGATTCCCTAGCGAGCCCTCCTGCTCGATCCACTATAAGTCTTGCCTACCTATCTTTCTTGATTTATGCATTCTTTCATTTATTAACTTGTCCTCCTTGACTCAGGCCTACGCTTTCATGAAGAGTATATGCGACTCTCTCATATTTCAGTCCTTTTTATCAGAGAAACTCAACGAGTCTCATGCCGGTCTGGTACAAAAAATGGAGCAATGCTAGGCAGATTTGACCTCAGAAAAAGAATGCTCAGCCGCACTGCAAGATGAGCTGAGGTCTCTAAAAGATAGTTCAACCTCTCAGCAGAGTAAGCTGAAATCTCTGGAAGATGGGTCCCTCCATAGGGATTTTGGGGAGACCTTAGTGGAGGAAGTGGTTAGTTCCAAGGTCTTTAGTGACACCGTAACCGAGGTGGTTAAGAAAGCCAACCATCACCAAACAACTTCTATCTACAAGAGGCTCCACGAGTGGGTCCCTGGATCCTAGCGCTGGGAGTTTCAGAAGTCCTACTACCATCCCGAGGCTTGGGCCCGGTATGAGCAGTGCTTCCAAGCACTCCGCCGAGGCAGCTTACGTACCCTTGCTCCTAGGATATGGGCTGCTTTTCGCTCTTCTTCTCCTACCTTGGCTAGTGACCTTCTGGCGATTGGCGAGCTCAAGAGTGTTGTTCCTAAGGAAAGGCCTGTGGTTGAGGTTAATTTTTGCAATACTGTCGGGTTTTCCCTGAGTCCCCTTTATACCTATCTTCTGAGAGCGATCAGGGATATGTGGAGCATTGTGCTGGCAACTTCGGATTCATTGCTTCCTTGGCCGATGACAGTCTTCGGATTGAGATAAAAGATGGGCAGTCTCCACTTTAAATGCCCGAGGCCACCATGGGCTACTCCTTAACCCAAGAATCTTCAGAGAATCCCAAGGCATAGCTCTCTTGCCTAGCTTTAGCAACTTTTGTAACTTTGTTTTTGAATTCTTCCTGACCCTCTTCCATGTTGTAACGGATTCTCTGTGGGTTCTCGAGATGGTCAACCAAGGGTAGTTTGCAAGAACCCCCGGTCCCAACATCCCGATGCTACCCGGCTTCCTAGCTCTTGATTATCCATGGTGTTTTTCCTTTTCCTTTTATTCTTATTTATTTTGTAATATCTCATTCCTCGTGTAATGTTTATAAAAAGAAACTTTTGTTCTGCTTTCTCTTTTTCTTTTATTATGCATCATTTTCCCCTAAATCTTACCTTATGCATATGTATTGTCTATCTATCATTTATCCCCTTATTCTTCCCCTTTAGAAGCACCGGGTGCAAGGTCCTACACTTGATGCCCAATGTTCTAAACTCTATATAATATCAAATGTTCATGGATTTTCGATACATGCCTTTAAAATCCTTTCTCTTGTGATTCTGAAGTTTGACTGTCCGAGCCAAACCCTCGAGCTCTTCCCCCTTCTGGCGAGGGTAGTCAACTGGTTGCCTGGAATCCTACATCATTCAGATTTATCCGAAGGTGTGGATTTTAACTTCTTAAAAACTTTTAATTCTTTCTTATGCGTTCATCCGATGGTCCTCTTCTTACGAGAAATCTTAAAACCTTTAATTCTTCTTTATGCGTTCATCGGATGGTCCTCTTCTGATGAGGGCGTCCATCCAAGGATTTGAAAATCTTAACTTCTTAAAACCTTTAATTCTTCCTTATGCGTTCATCGGATGGTCCTCTTCTGATGAGGGCATCCATCCGAGGATTTGAAAATATTAAACTCTTAAAACCTTTAATTCTTCTTTATGCGTTCATCGGATGGTCCTCTTCTGATGAGGGCATCCATCCGAGTATTTGAAAATCTTAAACTCTTAAAATAACCAAACCGATTTCCTTCATAAACATCTTTTTTTTTGCGGGGCACCATCGTGGGAGCGACCCCGAGGTCCCGACTTCCTATTACAAAGTATTATCCAATACTTAGTAATTTTCTTTCCTAGGGTGTATCCACACCCCTTCCTTTTCCGTAAAGCATTATCCAATACCTTGCATCTTTTTTTATGTATCCACGCCACCTACCAGCAGACGTATCCACGCTACCGGTTTCAGTGTATCCACACCAAATTTTTCTTCCTTCCTTCTCATAATTCATTATTCTTAAAGGGGGACTAACCTGATCCGCTCGTTTCCATAATCACCTCCACACCCCTGCCTAATAGTTCCTTCTCTAAGTTTTCCTCCTCTGTGTCCGAGGTGTTAGCCCCTTTGTCCTTCTAGTACATCTTGGTACTTTCCCTCTTTTGCCTTACCCTTCTCTAAAGGTGAACCTTTCACTTTTTCTTTTCCTTTGCTTCCAGATCCTTGATGGACTGCTCTTACGACCCTTCTTGCATCTAGGATAGCCGTTAGCATGCAGCTTCTAGCAATGGTCTGGCTTCCTCAAACAGACGCTACCCCCTATTTCGTAGGAAATTTCATCGTCAATAGGTAGGGACAGTTTACCACTCTTGTCTGTGTCAACCGTGGCTTGCCGAGGATGGCGTTGTATGGAGAAGGAGGGTCTATTACTGCAAAGTTGCATAGCACCGATGTTTGGCGACTCCTATCCCTGCGTCCACCATAGTCATCCTAAGGGTGACAACGCCGAGGGGCATTTCGGCATTTCCAGTAAATCCCGACATCGAAGGTCTTAGGTTTTGCCTTCCTATTCCTAGCTGGTCGAAGCAAGAGGCGAACGTGATCTCTACACTACTGTCGTCATCTATGAAAACCCTCTTTATAGCAAAGCCCTCTATCTCCACCGTTACTACCATCGGATCCGAGTGCAAGGCTTGCGGCGGCACCGCATCCTCCTCCGAAAAGGTGAATAGCTTCCTCATGTTTAGATTCAAGGACATAAATTCCTCCTGGGTGAGCTTTTATTACCTTGTAAGGCCCTTCCCAATTGGGCGCCAATTTCCCTTATTTTTCCTTGTGGTTATGATCTTTCCTCCTTATCACCCACTCAAATACTTTGTAACTTTCCTTTCTAACCCTTCTGTCATAATACCTTTTAACCCTTTCCTTTACCTTTGCCTCGTGTAAAGAGGCATTCTCTCTCTTTTCATCTATGAGGTCGAGATTCATCCGTCATTCCTCCCATGCATCCTCCTCATCCAAGTTCTGAATTCGGATACTTGGAATTCCTACTTCAATAGGAATGACCGCCTCCAATCCATATACTATGATGTATAGAGTCTCTCATGTTGCCGAGCTTTTGGTAGTCCTATGTGCCCATAGGATGCTCGATACTTCCCATATCCAATTACCCCTGGCTCCTTCTAACCTCGCCTTTATATGATTAACAATGGTTCTGTTCGTTACCTCTACCTGCCCATTGGCCTGTGGGTGGTATACCGAAGTAAGATTCTGCTTAATTCCGTACTTCGCGCACCATGATTTGAATGGGTCATTTTCAAACTGAGCGTTGTCTGTGACAATGACCCGAGGTATTCCATACCTGCAAATGATGTTCTTAAAAAAATTGCACATATCCTCGGATGTTAGTGAGTACCTCGGCCTCTACCCATTTGGTAAAGTAATCTATGGTCACGATGAGGTACTTGAATCCTCCCCGTGCCGTCGGAAAGGGCCCTACCAGATCTATTCCCCACTTTTGAAAGGCCATGCACTAGTTACACTTACTAGCTCTTCCCTAGGAATGTGAACAAAGGGAGCGAATCTCTGACATTACACACACCTCTGCACATAATCTTCAACGTCTTTGAAAAGGGTCGGCCAGTAATATCCAAGCCTCAAAATCTTCTTCACCACTGCCCGACATCCTTGATGGCTACCATTCGGCCCCTCATGCACCTCAATCAAAGATCCTCCCTCTGTCCTTTCTATGCATTTTAGCAATGGCTGCAGATATCCTCTCTTATACAACGATCCTTCGTGTAGCGTATACCTCGGAGCTTTCACCCTGATCTTTCATGCAAAACTGTTATCCTCTGTGAGCATTTCGTCTCTAATGTATGCCAAGATTGGAGCTATCCATGATTCATCCTCTGAGATCGTCTCCACCCTCGGAGTTTTCTCATAACTCCTCTTCTCTAATACCTCCATATAGATTTTATGGTTCGGCTCAGGCTTTACCTCTAAAGAATCCAGCTTGCTCAGCGTGTCAGCCTTAGCATTTTCTTCCCTGGGGATCTGCTCTAACCTGAAGTTATCAAACCTTCCACCAATTGCTTAGCGATTTCTAGATATCTCTGTAAGCTCATTTCTCGGGCTTCGTACTCCCCTTTTACTTGTTGCACCACAATCTGGAATCGTTAAACGCCACCATCCTTTTGATTCCATTTCCTTTGCCAGTCGTAACCCTCATATCAATGTCTCGTACTCCGCTTCATTGTTCGTTGTTTTGAAAGAAAACCGTAACGCGTACAAATGCTCCTTGCCCTTAGGGCTGATTACCAGTATCCCACTCCAAACATCCTCCATTCCGACTCCTTGATCTTGAAAAGAGCTTGAACCTTCTTCCCTTTTACGACCTCGGAAGGTACTCGACCCTTCTTTTCTTTCTCGACCTCGGAAGGTACTCGACCTTTCTTTTGTTTTTCGATCACCTCATCCTTTACGCACTCTACCTTGCTAGCCATAGATTCTATAAGAAAATCCACCAACACTTGTCTGTGATTGCCTTTCGAGGTTGATACATCACATCGTGCTCCCCTATTTCCACTGCCCATTTCATCATTCTTCCCGAAGCCTCTAGCTTTTGCATGATCTGCTTTAGTGGGTAATTAGTCAGTACCACTATCAGATGACCTTGAAAGTATACTTTCAACCTCTTTGATGCGTGCATTAATGCCAACATCAACTGCTCCAATTCTATATACCTCGTCTCTGGCCCTCTTAGAGCTCGGCTTACAAAAATATATAGGATGTTGAATCCCCTGCTCTTCTTTGATCAACACCGCACTTACTGCCTCGGCCGAGGACGCTATGTATAAGAAAAGAGTTTCACCTAGGATTGGCTGCTTCAAATCCTGAAAAGCTTTCTCGCATTTATCCCTCCACTAAAAATCCTTTGCTTTTCTTAGGAAGTTAAAGAAATGCATTTGCCTCTCTGCTCCTTTTGACAGGAAACAGCTCAGTGCTGCCAGCGACCCTGTCAACTTCTAGACCTCTTTCACAGTCGTGGGCGACTGCATCTTTTTGATCGCCTCAACCTTTTCGGGATTTGCATCCATACCTCGACTTGACACCATGAACCCAAGGAAATTCCCTACACTTACTCCGATTGTACTCTTTATTTTGGATTTAACTTAAGATTGGTTGCCTCCAACTTGGCGAACGTTTCTTGCAGGTCGCTCAAGAACTCTTGATGACTTCGAATCTTGATCACCATGTCGTCTACATAAACCTCCATCTTTCTTCCCTTTTGGTCCCCGACAACCATCTCCTCCAACTCCTGGTCGAGAACAGCCCCTAACATTGCTCCCACTTTTCTCCTTGCTTCTGCCACAACTATCTGCAAACAACTCCGACCGAGGTTGGAGGATTTAGGGTAAAAAGGGTGCTAATAGATAGCGGCAGTGGGATAGAGATAATGTTTACATCGTGTTTTGATCAAACGGTTATGAAAGGGAGAATTTGCGCTCCCTTGTGCCGCTGTTAATGGAATTCTTGGGCAAATCAGAGGAGCCCATCGGGGTAATATCTCTGAGAGTTGTGATGAAAGACGACATTGACACCACCAGAAGGATTTCGGCGCTGAGCAACTTCTTGGTAATAGATGATGTATCTCCATACAATGTGGTCCTGGGACGACCCTGGTTGAATCAGATCTGGGCGGCCAGTTGCCCTCACCTTTTGATAATGAAGTTTCTAACGGAGCAAGGCATGGCGACAGTTCGAGGAAGCCAGTTTGAAGCTAGGCTCCAGGAAAGCAGAATTTTCGGGAGGCAAGGTAGAGGCGGCCTTTGAGGAAGGTGTCTGCCTCGGGACTTTCTCAACAGACTTCTCAACTATCTGACGTCGTTGAGCATGATTGCCTATCATTGGAGGATCGGGAACCGAGGAAAGCTCTTCGGATAAATCTCGGGTCACTAAGAAGAGATAACACCGAATAAGAAAACAAGAGATAAGGCCTTAAAGTAAAAGAAATAAAAGACAATAGTTGTAAGGGGGAACCACGATGGAACCTTCGGAAGGCCATTCGGAGTGGAACCGAGGCACTGTGAAGACACTCGGAGGATAGATCTCGTGAGGCCAGCTGAACGCCCCGTTACCTTTAATCCAATATTGAAGAATATCAATCGAATGTCGAGCAAGAGATTCATGCTCGGACACTACATTCTCGGGAAGGAAGGATTCGGCTTCCTTATATTGGAGTTTCTTATTCCAGGAAGGGGTAGGATAGGAAGACGGGTTGAAATAATAGCATCCGGAATTCATCCAGCTCTTAACGCAATCGCTCTTTCCGCGTACTACTAGACTACCTCTCAGGTAAAAGGTAAATACCCTGGGTGTAGAAGAATGTGAAAGGGCAATCAGAAAAAAAGATCGGAATAGATTGAGGGATTCGGTCATGTTGTGCCGGCGACAAAGGGTAAGGAACCCAAGGATAGTGGCAACTCCATTCGGATGAAGTTGAGCCGGAGAAATAGAAAAACATTTAAGAATATAAGAAAAGAGAGGAGGAAAAGGCAGAGAAAGCCTGAAATTGACATGACGGGCCGGGAGGCAGGGGGCACCAGATTGAAACTGATCATCATTTATGAGGGACAGCTTGGAATCCAAAAGGAGAGGGATAAAAGAGTTCTAAGAAAGGCTCCTCACACTCTCATTAAGCCAGGTAGGGCAGGGCTCGGAGTCACAATGGAATCCGAGGGGAACGATGCAAGGAACGCTGGTGACAGATCGACGGGGTCTCTTCGCTCTCTCAACTCCATCCTTACCCTTCCTCGCCCTCTTAGAGGAAGAAGTCGTTGCAGGTTGATCGACGGGTGTCAGAGATCCCAAGTCAGAGGTAGGGCCATCAATCCCCTGTTGAACAACTCAGTTTATGGGGTCAGACTGGGTGGCAGAGGAGTCGGATTGTGAAGGAGAGTTATCCATTATGTTTTCGATCCTAGGGTTTAGATCAACGCTATAAGGAGGTCTTACAGCAGGACGCACTAAGAAACAGAAGAAGGAAGAAAAAACAGAAGAATATGAATGAGAGGGAAAAGGAAGGGTACCTGAATGTGAAAGGGTAAAGGGGAGAAATGGTGAAGAAGGGGGAAAAAGAAAAAGGGGTTATTTATAAAGAATAAGGAGAAACCAAGGAAAAAATTGGGGGTAGGGAGAAATGATTACATACAAGAAAAGAGAGAAAGACATTGGGAAAGGGGAATCGAGTAGCCGCCGAAAATTTGGGGACGTGGTAAGGCCTATTTGAAAGCGCGTAGTGATAACTCGCCACAATATGAAATACCCCGAGGAAAGAGAAGACAAAAGCTCTGCGGAAGAAAACCCTCAGACCTTCCGTCTTGGGGGGCTTGTGATGATACCAAAGATTCAGATTTAGGTGACTTTCCAAGAAGCTTCCGAGTCACTTGGAAGAGATAAGAATCGGCCCGTACACTCACGTGGATAGGAGGCACCGCTCGCATGGGGAGGTGACGCATACTGATGATGAAGCACAAAGAGGAGGCTCGGGACGCCTATAAATAGAGGCCACAATCAGCCATTTTAGGTAAATTCTCTAACTCTTGAATACAGAGTTTTATCTTTCAAGGTACGAAATCTCATCATCACACCGGAGCTACTGCCCTCGGGTAGCGCCGGGAGGGAGAGGGGGGGGTTTGTTTTGCAGGTATCAGAGAACCCCATGTCAGTCCTATCCGAGGTTGAGGAGTGAGGATAGCCAGGGGTAGTTATTGAGCAGCTCTCATACTTCAACAACCATTCATCCCAAAGCCCCCTGATACATTAGCTATCCGAGGCCCCGATTCACTAGTGCGGATTTGCCCAGCATCAGCTAGGTTAGCAGGGGGCCCTTGAACATTGGAAACAACCCCCATCGGCTGAATACGCAAGGATTCATTGGGGATTCGACCGGTTCCCGTTTGAATATTCGGACGCTGAGAACTGGTGCCTTCACCAAAAGGGACAATCTTAGGGCGAGACATGTCGTTGCGGAAGGATGAAGCGGTGGCACCAACAGGGGAGTCAAAGGGAATCGACGAAACCAGCCGCGAATGGTTTAAAGCAAGAGGACATGAGTCTTCAAAAAAGGAGGAATAATCGCTGGAAAGGTGATCAGCCATACGAGTGGAATAGGGGAAAAAGGGAAGAATTTATAGTACAGATAAAAGAGCAAGGCGGTGGAAGATAAAGGGGCAAGGACAAGCCGTACCTAGGAAGAAGACAAAATGATTAAGTCACTAGAAAGAAGGGAAAAATTAGAATCTGCGCAGCCGCCAGATGAAAAGCGCGCCAACAGGGGCCCACACATTAAAATGAGGTCACTCCTAGGATAATGAAACGAAAAAGCCCACAAAGCTTCGGCTAGGGGGGCTCGGATAGTAGAGCAGAGGGATCGGGTAAAATCAAGATAAGCATTGCTCCCATAAGAACCAACGCTAGTCTTGGGGGGCTTGTGATAACACGGAATACGTCATTTCCTAGAGGAGTATGATGACTCGGCTACTTAAGAAAATTACCAGGAAAATACATAGAGCACGCGAGAAGATCTTAGCAAGATACAGGAGGTACAGTATCACGTGATACAGGCGTGAGGAGGAGGAAAGAAATGATGAGTCAGCAAAGGGAAAAGGGGCTGAACCAGACGCTCTAGGAAGCCCATAAAAGAAGGCCGCAATCAGCCATTCCAGGTAAGTTCTATAACTCTTGAATACATAGTTTTATCTTTCTTTTCAATACACAAAATGTCATCATCACACCAGAGCTGCTACCCTCGGGTGGTTTCGAGGGCTTGTTTTGCAGGCTTCGGACGAACATGTCCTTAGCGAGTCTCATCCGACACCAAGGAGCTCGGACATGCAAGCATTCTTAGCGAGCAGTCTGCATACTCACCAATCGTCTACAACCCGAAGCCCTCGGATACCTCGGCTATCCGAGGCACCCAGTTACTAGAGCGGATTTCCCCGTTTCACAATGATTACATAAGTTATATTGTAAAAATAAATTGATATTTAGTAACTAAAATGATTAGGTTAGTAATTGAAGAATAGGAAGATGAGGGGATTATTGGCAATGAAAGAAAGGAGTTATGAAATAAGGAATTTGATTTAAAAAAAAAAAAAAAGAGGAAGAGGTGAGAAAAAGGAATTAAAAAGAGAATAAAATTGTTAAAAGAAAGTAAGAAATTAATGAAACTAAAATTTTTTGAATAAGAAGATCGGAGGTTTTGAAATTTGAACGATACCGTTAAAGGAAAAAAATTTGATGATGGGATTAATGAGTTGAAAAACTGAAGGAGAAATAAAACTGAAGAAGAAATAATGAAGGAGAAATAATTGTGAATTGAATTCAATTGAAGAAGGAGAAGAGGAAATTGAATTTAAAAAGAAAAGAAGAGAAAGAGGTGAGGAAGAGCTGGAGATCAGGTGCCTTAAGAGAAGAATCATTATAATTGTTAAACCGTTAGAGAGTAATTGCTGAAAATTAAGAATTGGTAATTAAAGAAAGGATTATTGCAGCAGATAAAGAAGATGAACATTTAGTATTATTGTTAGGGCTGGAATCGGTACGGATACCATGTTTTTTTCTTAATACCATGTACCGTACCAAATATGTTGGTACACGTATTTTAAAAACCAATACCAACCAAATATGTCGGTATACCAACATGTTGGTAACCAACAAGTTCGGTTGGTATTCATTTTTTTTTAATTTGAAACCACCATTGATGGGAGAGATATATTAGGCTCCTCAAACCTTTCTTATCAAAATAAAGATAGTTCTTACAATGTGAAATGGGAAGAAACAGTAAATTAACTACCATCTAAACTATGAACTTCCTTATAATTCTTGAAGTTGATAGAGTGAAAGGTTCCCGAGAATGGTCCATTACCCTGATACACTTACCCCCAATGTATCTACATCCCAAAATGAACCAAGACTCATGCCAGTTCTCTCTTATCAACTGAGAGGATTTAAAGGAAGTGCGCTATGTAAAACTTGTAATAAACCCTGTGAGCAGGAGCACCAGTGAAAGGAGTGTTGTATCAACATCCATGGGAGCTTGGGTGCAGTCCAAAGGGGGCATATCATGTTCAGTTGTAACAAAAGTGCTGCTGCTGGAGGCAGTTACCAGCCAAAATTTGTTGTGATGTATAGATAATCGTTGGAGCTGTGATCGTTCCAAATCCACCATTGGAGCTGATGGCCCCAAGTCCTCCACCTTTGGGATTAAAATCCCAAAGGGTCTTTGACTAGCGATTTCCCCACGTCGTAAATGGGAATCCCACTCAATCAAAACACATTTATATTTCACCTACGACTTCTAACTACTATAGAGTAGATAGTGGGAAGTAGAGATCGAACCACAAGGAGAAGGATCTTGTTTAGTGTTTTAACGAAAATTATAAACATATATTTATATATTATATAGAAAGCAAGGTAAACAAAGGGGGGTTTTGAAGTTGGTTTTGTAGGAAACACTACGATGCAAAGCAAATGAAAATCTAAATTATCATGCAATTATCTAAGTAAAGATTAACTATCTAAAATGCAAGTCTTGGGTGCATGCGATTTCAACTACCATGGGTTCTTCCTCAAACTATGACGTGTTGCTTTGAGAATGATGATTGTTTATCATAAGAAGATACCTCTAATCGTAGAGACATATTTCTCAATCTCACTATGATAGTTGTGGATGACGAAAGCATCACCACAACTCTCATCAACAAATGACATAAATGATAGCATTTAAACCGATTCGTTAATGGCATTACCAATTAGAGACTCAATAAACACTACCCATGATGTTCGATAGCGAAATTAACATGGATATAACACTAGTGAATGGATTCAAGAGCAAACACAAATGATAGCATAATGTAATTAACTCATAAATCTACTACTCAACAATAGAGGAAATGTTAGCATTCCAACCATGTTTCTAGCAAGATTCAACACATTTCTATAACTAGGAAATCATTCCTAACCATATCATGCATCAATACACACAAATACAACACAATTATTCACTTGCAAATCAAACATTCATAAGCTACACAAACAAGTTCTCAACCCATAATACAAGTTTAATCACATGCCCCCAAGATGGGTTTTTAGCCTACAACAATAATCCTAATTAATACAAACATGTTCATCAAATCAAATGGAAGAAAAGGGAAGAAATGGAAGAAAAACTAGAGGAAATTTGGGTTTGGATTGTGAGAGCTCGTCCAAAAAAGAAGAGGATAAGGAGGTATTTATAGCCTCAAAATTTCAGCTCAATAGTGCAAGTGGGTTGAAGCTTTAGCGACGCTTTATTTGGTCGCTGTTCATCACAGCGACACTTCTGGGCAGCTGGTAACACTTCTGGGCAGCAGCGACACTTTATTCATCTGGAGTGACACTTCCTGCAAACAAAAGCGACACCTTTCTGGGCACGAGTGACACTTTTCTGGGCAGCTTCTACCACCTTTTGTAAAGTGGCCTTCTCGCCACTTCTATGATCAATTCTTCTAGTTCCGAGCATCAAATCATCAACTCCATAGCATAGTCATAGAAGGTCTTCAAGAATTCACATCAAGAAGTTCCAAAATACACACATAAACATAGGAATTTACAAGCTCTAAACATAAAGCTCTAATGATACAATTCACTCTAAAATCCTATGCTTTGTTACAAAATGGTCTTCAAAACAAGTCTCAAATACACTAAAAACTAGAGTATAAATAGGGTACATCAAACTCCCCCACACTTAAATCTTTCTCATCCTCGAGAAAGAACGATACAAGTAGGGGTGTTCAAAAATACCCGACCCGCATTACCCGGCCCGTTGACCCGCCGACCCGGCATAAATTAACCGGGTAATTTCTTATTTTTCCGGGACGGGTACCCGGCCCGAGTATTATACTATTTTCCGGGTCCAGGTCCGGGTCACACAAATGCTTTTTCCGGATACCCGGAAACCCGGTATTATATATGTTTATTTATTAAATATTAATGTCAAATATCATTTATACTTGTAATTTTGGGCATAGGAAATGAATTTACCCTCTTGAACTTATCAACTCAATACAAGTGTTTTGTTTATTTCCTCAATTATAATAGATACTTAAGATTATACACAACTTTTAGGCAATATCGAGAGTAATTAAATTTAAACGTCTTACGATTGATTTTTCATGGATAGTCTAGTTCATATATAATATATAATATTTACTCTTCAAGTAAACCTTCAACTCAAATTATAATTTGTTTGATTTTTTTTTCGTACAAATAGATATTTATATTGAATTCTTGAAGTGAATTAAAATATTTGTGAAAATGTTATGCTTAGTTTCATACTTTTAGTAATTTTCTTTTACACATTTTTTCTAACACTCATTTTTCATGTTTGAAAAAAAATCTCAAGTTTTCTAAATTTAAAACATAGTGCGTGGGTTTATTAAACCGATTTGTTAGGATGAAATTCCTAAAAATATTAATATATTATAACAACCGGGTCGGCGGGTACCCTGAAACCCGGCCCGGTATTTCGGGTACCCGCACTTCCGGGTACCCTGTTCTTCCGGGTCGGGTCACGGGCCGCATTTTAAGCTACCCGCACATGCGGGTACCCGAAAGTCCGGGTACCCTGTTTTGAACACCCCTAGATACAAGTCTAAGTTTCATACTCCTAAAATCAATCCAATGCACATTTAAGACTTCCAAAACAAGAACTTTCTATTAATTTCATCAACAAGCAAAGTATACCAAACATAAGTTTCATCAAATTAATTTCCATGGCACACAAAACCAACAAAAGATCACAAAATTCCTCTCCTTTTGCCTAGGTTTTTACCTAGCCCCTCTTTCTTTCCATACACTCTCCTTTTGCCTAGGATTTTACCTAGCCCCTCATTTTTCCACACACTCTCCTTTTGCCTAGAAGTTTATCTAGCCACTCATTTTTTTTTTCAAGCCTCTCACTTTTACCTAGGCCTTTTTAATGTTTTGACCTTTCCGGGCTTTTCACTCATTTTTCTTTCAACAAATTCTTCAAGAGAAGTGCACTTTTTACAATAAGAAGCTAAACCTAACTCCCCCACACTTAAACTAAACATTGTCCTCAATATTTTAGAATAATAACAACACTTTAGAACGGGAGAAGTGAAAAATTTAGCAACACTAATGCACTAGATAAAAACTACCCTCTCACTGAAGAGAACACCAAGCAAACAAACATTGAAAGATCAACTTAAGCACAATGACTATAAACAAGTGGCGGGAAGCCCATGGTAAGCATATCCAAGAACTAATGACAGGGCAATATCAATTCAGAGCACAAATAATGCATAGTACCACACAAGGCAGCATATGAATGAAAGAATTGTCACGAAAGTACCCCATTGCCGTGAAAATCAAAGAGTAGTACTCCAATCTGAATTTGGGGACTGCCCAAACTGATTGAGAAGATGTGGTGGTCTGGCGAACAGTGGCAGCCGTCTGAAGATGATGCCGGCGAAGTCAGAGATGATGAAGATGGACGGCTGAAGTCGGAGATGATGACGATGGAGGTGGCGTCGGTGACGGACGGGGTTGCAGGCCGAGGGGGTGGGGTTTCAGGCCGACGGGGTTTGGTGGAGGGGTTTGGCTGACGGTGGCGGCCGGGGATGGTGGTTCTGGGCGTTGGTGGCGGATGGTGGTTCTGGGCGGTCGGGTTTGGTGGTTCTGGGCGGTGGTGGCGGGGTGGGGAGGTGGGGCGGGTGGTGATGTGGGGCGGCGGGATGGAGGTGGCGGGGGGCGGGGTTTGGGCGGAGGTTTGACGGGAAGGGGGAGACAGGGGCGGCGATCGGGGAAGAAAGTGGGAAAGGGGTGCGGCAAATTTGGGGAAAAGCTGGAGAAAAAGGATTTGGATTTGGATTAGGATTTGAAAGGGAAATTACGATTAGGATTTGGAAACTGGGCTGATTTCTCGCGGACCGCGGGCTTGGTTCGCGAGCCGCGAAAAACGGCCATTTCGTGGCAGGGGGCTGCCTAAAAATCCCTTGTTTTCGCGGGCCGCGAACCCGTCCGTTTTTGTTTTCCAGCTATTTCTTTTTTCAGTGACTCTTTTTTTTTCTTTTTTCTTTTTCGAAAATAAACACAAGAAATCAAAATAAAATAAAAAGGATAAAGAATTTTAAAGATAACTATTTTTTTTTTTTACATAACAAAATAAGAATAAAAATGTAATCTACTAACTAAAACAATGAAATGGTAGTGCAAGGGTTCTAGGATAATACACACTACAAGGTGTCGTTTATTCCAAGAAACCAAGCAATAGACACTTCAAAGAAAAGAAAGAATTGAAATTATAGTGCAAGGGTTCTAAGTCAATACACACTACAAGGTGTCGTTTACACAAAGAACTCAAGCAATACTCTTTCAAAGAAAAGAAAGAAAATAAAGGAGATAAAAATAAAATCTAAGATAAAACACACAACAAGAAATGCCTTCTCCCCGGCAGCGGCGCCATTTTTGACAAGCGATTTCCCCACGTCGTAAATGGGAATCCCACTCAATCAAAACACATTTATATTTCACCTACGACTTGTAACTACTATAGAGTAGATAGTGGGAAGTAGAGATCGAATCACAAGGAGAAGGATCTTGTTTAGTGTTTTAACGAAGATTATAAACATATATTTATATATTATATAGAAAGCAAGGTAAACAAAGGGGGGTTTTGAAGTTGGTTTTGTAGGAAACACTACGATGCAAAGCAAATGAAAATCTAAATTATCATGCAATTATCTAAGTAAAGATTAACTATCTAAAATGCAAGTCTTGGGTGAATGTGATTTCAACTACCATGGGTTCTTCCTCAAACTATGACGTGTTGCTTTGAGAATGATGATTGTTTATCATAAGAAGATACCTCTAATCGTAGAGACATATTTCTCAATCTCACTATAATAGTTGTGGATGACGAAAGCATCACCACAACTCTCATCAACAAATGACATAAATGATAGCATTTAAACCGATTCGTTAATGGCATTACCAATTAGAGACTCAATAAACACTACCCATGATGTTCGATAGCGAAATTAACATGGATATAACACTAGTGAATGGATTCAAGAGCAAACACAAATGATAGCATAATGTAATTAACTCATAAATCTACTACTCAACAATAGAGGAAATGTTAGCATTCCAACCATGTTTCTAGCAAGATTCAACACATTTCTATAACTAGGAAATCATTCCTAACCATATCATGCATCAATACACACAAATATACAACACAATCATTCACTTGCAAATCAAACATTCATAAGCTACACAAACAAGTTCTCAACCCATAATAGAAGTTTAATCACATGCCCCCAAGATGGGTTTTTAGCCTACAACAATAATCCTAATTAATACAAACATGTTCATCAAATCAAATGGAAGAAAAGGGAAGAAATGGAAGAAAAACTAGAGGAAATTTGGGGTTGGATTGTGAGAGCTCGTCCAAAAAAGAAGAGGATAAGGAGGTATTTATAGCCTCAAAATTTCAGCTCAATAGTGCAAGTGGGTTGAAGCTTTAGCGACGCTTTATTTGGTCGCTGTTCATCACAGCGACACTTCTGGGCAGCAGCGACACTTTATTCATCTGGAGTGACACTTCCTTTAAACAAAAGCGACACTTTTCTGGGCACGAGTGACACTTTTCTGGGCAGCTTCTACCACCTTTTGTAAAGTGGCCTTCTCGCCACTTCTATGATCAATTCTTCTAGTTCCGAGCATCAAATCATCAACTCCATAGCATAGTCATAGAAGGTCTTCAAGAATTCACATCAAGAAGTTCCAAAATACACACATAAACATAGGAATTTACAAGCTCTAAACATAAAGCTCTAATGATACAATTCACTCTAAAATCCTATGCTTTGTTACAAAATGGTCTTCAAAACAAGTCTCAAATACACTAAAAACTAGAGTATAAATAGGGTACATCAAACTCCCCCACACTTAAATCTTTCTCATCCTCGAGAAAGAACGATACAAGTAGGGGTGTTCAAAAATACCCGACCCGCATTACCCGGCCCGTTGACCCGCCGACCCGGCATAAATTAACCGGGTAATTTCTTATTTTTCCGGGACGGGTACCCGGCCCGAGTATTATACTATTTTCCGGGTCCGGGTCCGGGTCACACAAATGCTTTTTCCGGGTACCCGGAAACCCGGTATTATATATGTTTATTTATTAAATATTAATGTCAAATATCATTTATACTTGTAATTTTGGGCATAGGAAATGAATTTACCCTCTTGAACTTATCAACTCAATACAAGTGTTTTGTTTATTTCCTCAATTATAATAGATACTTAAGATTATACACAACTTTTAGGCAATATCGAGAGTAATTAAATTTAAACGTCTTACGATTGATTTTTCATGGATAGTCTAGTTCATATATAATATATAATATTTACTCTTCAAGTAAACCTTCAACTCAAATTATAATTTGTTTGATTTTTTTTCGTACAAATAGATATTTATATTGAATTCTTGAAGTGAATTAAAATATTTGTGAAAATGTTATGCTTAGTTTCATACTTTTAGTAATTTTCTTTTACACATTTTTTCTAACACTCATTTTTCATGTTTGAAAAAAAATCTCAAGTTTTCTAAATTTAAAACATAGTGCGTGGGTTTATTAAACCGATTTGTTAGGATGAAATTCCTAAAAATATTAATATATTATAACAACCGGGTCGGCGGGTACCCTGAAACCCGGCCTGGTATTTCGGGTACCCGCACTTCCGGGTACCCTGTTCTTCCGGGTCGGGTCACGGGCCGCATTTTAAGCTACCCGCACATGCGGGTACCCGAAAGTCCGGGTACCCTGTTTTGAACACCCCTAGATACAAGTCTAAGTTTCATACTCCTAAAATCAATCCAATGCACATTTAAGACTTCCAAAACAAGAACTTTCTATTAATTTCATCAACAAGCAAAGTATACCAAAACATAAGTTTCATCAAATTAATTTCCATGGCACACAAAACCAACAAAAGATCACAAAATTCCTGTCCTTTTGCCTAGGTTTTTACCTAGCCCCTCTTTCTTTCCATACACTCTCCTTTTGCCTAGGATTTTACCTAGCCCCTCATTTTTCCACACACTCTCCTTTTGCCTAGAAGTTTATCTAGCCACTCATTTTTTTTTTCAAGCCTCTCACTTTTACCTAGGCCTTTTTAATGTTTTGACCTTTCCGGGCTTTTCACTCATTTTTCTTTCAACAAATTCTTCAAGAGAAGTGCACTTTTTACAATAAGAAGCTAAACCTAACTCCCCCACACTTAAACTAAACATTGTCCTCAATATTTTAGAATAATAACAACAAGCAAACAAACATTGAAAGATCAACTTAAGCACAATGACTATAAACAAGTGGCGGGAAGCCCATGGTAAGCATATCCAAGAACTAATGACAGGGCAATATCAATTCAGAGCACAAATAATGCATAGTACCACACAAGGCAGCATATGAATGAAAGAATTGTCACGAAAGTACCCCATTGCCGTGAAAATCAAAGAGTAGTGCTCCAATCTGAATTTGGGGACTGCCCAAATTGATTGAGAAGATGTGGTGGTCTGGCGAACAGTGGTAGCCGTCTGAAGATGATGCCGGCGAAGTCAGAGATGATGAAGATGGACGGCTGAAGTCGGAGATGATGACGATGGAGGTGGCGTCGGTGACGGACGGGGTTGCAGGCCGAGGGTGTGGGGTTTCAGGCCGACGGGGTTTGGTGGAGGGGTTTGGCTGACGGTGGCGGCCGGGGATGGTGGTTCTGGGCGTTGGTGGCGGATGGTGGTTCTGGGCGGTCGGGTTTGGTGGTTCTGGGCGGTGGTGGCGGGGTGGGGAGGTGGGGCGGGTGGTGATGTGGGGCGGCGGGATGGAGGTGGCGGGGGGCGGGGTTTGGACGGAGGTTTGACGGGAAGGGGGAGACAGGGGCGGCGATCGGGGAAGAAAGTGGGAAAGGGGTGCGGCAAATTTGGGGAAAAGCTGGAGAAAAAGGATTTGGATTTGGATTAGGATTTGAAAGGGAAATTACGATTAGGATTTGGAAACTGGGCTGATTTCTCGCGGACCGCGGGCTTGGTTTGCGAGCCGCGAAAAACGGCCATTTCGTGGCAGGGGGCTGCCTAAAAATCCCTTGTTTTCGCGGGCCGCGAGCCCGTCCGTTTTTGTTTTCCAGCTATTTCTTTTTTCAGTGACTCTTTTTTTTTTCTTTTTTCTTTTTCGAAAATAAACACAAGAAATCAAAATAAAATAAAAAGGATAAAGAATTTTAAAGATAACTATTTTTTTTTTACATAACAAAATAAGAATAAAAATGTAATCTACTAACTAAAACAATGAAATGGTAGTGCAAGGGTTCTAGGATAATACACACTACAAGGTGTCGTTTATTCCAAGAAACCAAGCAATAGACACTTCAAAGAAAAGAAAGAATTGAAATTATAGTGCAAGGGTTCTAAGTCAATACACACTACAAGGTGTCGTTTACACAAAGAACTCAAGCAATACTCTTTCAAAGAAAAGAAAGAAAATAAAGGAGATAAAAATAAAATCTAAGATAAAACACACAACAAGAAATGCCTTCTCCCCGGCAGCGGCGCCATTTTTGACAAGCGATTTCCCCACGTCGTAAATGGGAATCCCACTCAATCAAAACACATTTATATTTCACCTACGACTTGTAACTACTATAGAGTAGATAGTGGGAAGTAGAGATCGAATCACAAGGAGAAGGATCTTGTTTAGTGTTTTAACGAAGATTATAAACATATATTTATATATTATATAGAAAGCAAGGTAAACAAAGGGGGGTTTTGAAGTTGGTTTTGTAGGAAACACTACGATGCAAAGCAAATGAAAATCTAAATTATCATGCAATTATCTAAGTAAAGATTAACTATCTAAAATGCAAGTCTTGGGTGAATGTGATTTCAACTACCATGGGTTCTTCCTCAAACTATGACGTGTTGCTTTGAGAATGATGATTGTTTATCATAAGAAGATACCTCTAATCGTAGAGACATATTTCTCAATCTCACTATAATAGTTGTGGATGACGAAAGCATCACCACAACTCTCATCAACAAATGACAAAAATGATAGCATTTAAACCGATTCGTTAATGGCATTACCAATTAGAGACTCAATAAACACTACCCATGATGTTCGATAGCGAAATTAACATGGATATAACACTAGTGAATGGATTCAAGAGCAAACACAAATGATAGCATAATGTAATTAACTCATAAATCTACTACTCAACAATAGAGGAAATGTTAGCATTCCAACCATGTTTCTAGTAAGATTCAACACATTTCTACAACTAGGAAATCATTCCTAACCATATCATGCATCAATACACACAAATACAACACAATCATTCACTTGCAAATCAAACATTCATAAGCTACACAAACAAGTTCTCAACCCATAATAGAAGTTTAATCACATGCCCCCAAGATGGGTTTTTAGCCTACAACAATAATCCTAATTAATACAAACATGTTCATCAAATCAAATGGAAGAAAAGGGAAGAAATGGAAGAAAAACTAGAGGAAATTTGGGGTTGGATTGTGAGAGCTCGTCCAAAAAAGAAGAGGATAAGGAGGTATTTATAGCCTCAAAATTTCAGCTCAATAGTGCAAGTGGGTTGAAGCTTTAGCGACGCTTTATTTGGTCGCTGTTCATCACAGCGACACTTCTGGGCAGCTGGTGACACTTCTGGGCAGCAGCGACACTTTATTCATCTGGAGTGACACTTCCTTTAAACCAAAGCGACACTTTTCTGGGCACGAGTGACACTTTTCTGGGCAGCTTCTACCACCTTTTGTAAAGTGGCCTTCTCGCCACTTCTATGATCAATTCTTCTAGTTCCGAGCATCAAATCATCAACTCCATAGCATAGTCATAGAAGGTCTTCAAGAATTCACATCAAGAAGTTCCAAAATACACACATAAACATAGGAATTTACAAGCTCTAAACATAAAGCTCTAATGATACAATTCACTCTAAAATCCTATGCTTTGTTACAAAATGGTCTTCAAAACAAGTCTCAAATACACTAAAAACTAGAGTATAAATAGGGTACATCAGTCTTCCTGCAGAGAAGAAACAAAAGAGCAGGATCAAAAAGGCCCTTTTAAGCTTTAAAAACAACAAGTTCTAGTTTCAAAAACTCAGAGGGGTGCTTAATCATTTGAGGCAGTTCTAATATAAGGTGTCTATTCCTTATCTAAATTAATTAAGCCTCTGAACTTTGGAGGGGAATTTTCTATTGTTACACAGTCAGAAGATGAGGATTTAGTGCTGAGTTTTGAGAGAAAGTCAGCCACAAGTTGCTTTCTCTAAAAACATGACTGATCTTGTTTTGACACATCTTAAGTTCACGGTAAAGACTCAGAATGGACCAGTTAACAGTAGAAGGGTTTTTAATTCCTTTTACTGCTATAAGGCAATCAGTTTCAATCACAAAGATAGCTCTAGATGCAGTTCCTAATTGCACACCATATTTTATAGCTAGAAGCTCTGCATGCAAGGGGAATAAGGCTCTGGTTTGCTTCATATGCATTGAAATTACATTTCCCAGATAGTCTCTGATAATAATCCTAGTCCCACTCTATCACATGAAACAAATGAACCATCTACATTTATTTTATAACCAAAGTCTGGTGGATACCATTTAACTATTTTGATAGGTCTATGTCTTTTCTTCTTGAAGAAAGGAACTAAACCTATCAAAGTTAAATCTCTTGCTTTAATTTCATGACCAGATAATGGTAAAGCAGTGAAAATCATGGAAATCTATTTGAAAATGGAGCTAAACAATGCAAGACCATCTGTAGTGATACCCTCAAATAAGATTTTGTTTCTTCTACACCATAGGCTCCACAATGTGTACAAGAGGGATCTAAGTGTGACATTGGTGTTCGGTTGGTATTCGGTATATACCGTTACCGTACTAAGATTATAAAAATAGTAAGAAATATTTAAATTTTTGAAAAAAATCTCGAACTCAAAAACATGGTTCCGTAAATCATATAGTGGTGATTCAAGGTGAAATTTGGATGCTTAAATCCTACAATTTTAACCTTAAACATGCAATTTCGTTGCTTTCAACCAGTTCAGTCTTAAATATGTTGTTCTTAATGAAAATCAAATTATGCATGAGGTAAATGATGAGTTTTCGATTTTGAACTCATAGAATGATGATGAATCTCTAAAGACTAATTAGT
This sequence comes from Cruciata laevipes, assembly GCA_963678965.1. NCBI lineage: Eukaryota > Viridiplantae > Streptophyta > Magnoliopsida > Gentianales > Rubiaceae > Cruciata > Cruciata laevipes. The sequence continues at coordinate 13,156,423 of OY787632.1, read as the reverse complement.
AGTTTGAAAAAGAAAAATAATGGGTGATTAGTCTTGAAAATAGAAACTTAGTTGGAATGTTTAAAGAATTTAATTTGAAGAAAAATACTAGGAACTTTGGAAATGGAAAGAAATTAATGGTAACTAAAATTATCGTGTAATTAAATAATTTAAATAATTTAATTACATAAGTTGTGATGCTACCGAAATCCGCCGGTCTCCCTGAGGATCAACGTTATCCAGGGGTCCTCCTAGGTGTGCCCGCAACGAACCTGCAAAACAATCCCCGGGAGGCTTCCCGGGGGAAGATGCTACGGTGTGATGATGAGATGGGGATAGTGATGAGGAGGAAGTCATACGGAAATGCTCTCAATAAGAAATAGAGAGATAAAAGTCACATACCTGATTCACTATTCGGGTCTGGTATTTATAGTTGAGGTTGCCTTCATGAGATGAGAGTAAGGACCAACTTCCTTTGTCGATTTCCTTGTCTTCTTGCTTGTCCGGACATGCCTACGCGGTAAAGGTGTTGCTCCCTTTCATCCTGGGCCATTGGCCATTCCTCAGGCCCAGCAGGGTGTTGGGCCGGTATTATCACTAGCCCCCCAGACCAGTGACCCGGGCTTCAGTATTTCAGGGGACTGGTCTTGAAAACTGTTCTTCGGCGGGTAGGACCTATCTGTGTGAGTTCTAACTTTGGGCGCCGCCTCTCTGTTCTGTATTAATCATTGCCTCGTTTGTCGCACCGCAGTTACTTTTCCTCCTTTTGAGGTGGCCCTTTCCTGCTCTCCCGCCTATATAAAGACCCAGCCTCTTTTCATAAGATTTTTCTCTCCATATTTTCCAGACGCTCCATTTTATCTTATCAAGTAAGCTCTAGTCCTTTATCCTTCTTCTCCCTTCCCTCCGATCTTCTCTCTCACCATGAGTTCCCTGCATCACACTACTTCTTCCTTGGATACCGAGGGAATCCAGAATCGATTCGAAGCTCGATTCAGGGCTTCCGCGAATTTAATTCCATCTCCGGGTTCCTCCTCGGGTACCCATTCTGAGGCTTTTAGCACGTTCTAGGAACTTAATGTTCCTCAAACGGCGGCCTTTACTGAAGCGGGCTCACCCCCGACCGGGTATTCCAGTCCCCCCGGGAGGAGCCCCATGAGGAGGTGTTTGAGGAAGATGTTGGTGACGACACTGCCCGGGGACCTACCCATGGGGTGCGGCCTTCAGGCATTCGGTTCTCGGGCGTTTCCGGGGATCCCCCTTTTCTAAATAGGGACGTTTTAGACTTGGTGAAAAGTTCTTTTATCCCTTTTCCTCTAAACGCTTCCCTCTTCAAAATCCCTCCGGGGGTTTCCGAGCGGGAGATCGCGTGCATTCCTAAGATCCATTTTCAATATGGACTTAGTCTCCCTCTCCCTCCTCTTTTCACTGAGATCTTCAACTTTTACCAGATGTCCCTGGCCCAATTACACCCCAACGAGGTGGTCCTAATAATGGCTTTCCTCCTCAATTGCACCCACTGCGCAGTTCCTCCCTATCTCCTTCTCTTCCGGTCTTTCTACACCCTTAAGCGTTCTCGTTCTTCCTTCCCCGGGGTTTTTTCCTTTTCTATCCGGATTGGGGTCAAGGATTTTCTGATGTGCAAACCCCGGTCGGCCAAGAGGTACCCCCAGAAGGGGTTTTATAGTTATAACTCTGACTTATATCCCCTGCTCTCTTGGAATAATACCCTTTCCCCGGAGGACAAAGAGCAACTATCTTCTCTCCCGACGGTCGTTATCAACGACCACGGGATACTCCGCTTGACTCCCTTACAAATAGATTCATTTTTTAAGACTGGGAACGCCGGCTATTATTGGCCCCGCGGGATATACCCTTCCAACCTCTTCTCCATTCCTCGCATCTTTGCTGTGTGGCCGGCTGGAGGTGCCTATTTTAAGGGCTTTCGCCCCTGCCTTTTGTTTTCATTTCCCTTTTTTTTTTTACTTGCTTTCCTGTTCGAAATCCTAATTAAGTTTCTTTGGTTTCAGTTCAACCTTCATTGCACGCAGATACCATGACTCACGTGGAGAGGCCTTCCGGGGAGAATCATCAACAAGAAAAATCTCGCTCGAGGCAACCACTTCCTCCTGAGCAACATGTGGTTCCTCCTCCCGGGCCATCTCTTGCCAAGAATCCAGCCCTCATTCCTTAGAAATCCAGGCAACAACAGCGCCCCCCGCACTCAGAAGCCCGCCGAGTCTTCTTCCTCTCTGGCCGCCCCCGCGGTCCAAACAACTTCTTCCGGGTCCTCCCCTGCCCCCGAACAGAAATCTTTCATAAACCACCCAGATTTAATGCCGGGGTTAGTTCCCGATTTAAGCGGCCAATGTCAGATGAGCTTGTGGCTCTCCTCAGCGCTCCCGGCAAAGGTTTGAGGATGCTCCCCCCCTCCTCCTCCTCCTCATCCTCCTCTTGCTTCTTCTTTCCAGGCTACCCCTTTGCGGGCGGCTTCTTCTCAAGCCACCCATGATGAGAAGGAAGAGGTAATTTATTCGTAATTCTCCTAAGTACATCTTCAATCTTCTGTGTGCAGTATAATCCTTAGCTTTTACCTTTTCCGCAGAGCATCACTTTCACCGACTCCCTGCTGGGAGACCCCCAGTTTACTGAGGCGCTTGGGAGGTCGTCGCCGTACCTCTCAAATATACATTTTTAGATCACTTACTACCTTTACACACTATTAAGTGTACAATGGCAAGCAAGGTTCGTTCCACAGGGAAAAGGTTATTCCTATGTATATCTTGTAGGATATATATACATATACATATATATATAAAAGCGATGTAAACAAGGGGGGGGGGGGGTTTGAGTTGAGTTTTGTTTAAAACACTACTAAGTAAAACTACTAGAACTTTAGAATTACAACTAGTTTAGCATCTAAAGATTTAACTAAAGGATTAACTAATGAGAATAAGAGACTTGGGTACATGAGATTTGTATCTTCTTGTTATGGATTTTTCCTCAAACCTACTTATGATACTTTGAGAATGGTGATTGTTTTTAATGGGAAACCATCTCTATTCTAGTTGTGAATCATGAAAGCATTTTCACAACTCTTATTGGCAACTTATCTATATGATAGCAAATAGATAAATTGACCATTGCTAATTCAAATTAGATGTTTTCCCACCTTACCCATGCAATGTGATAACACAATTGACACAAATATAATGCTAATGAATGATCTCAAGAACAAATACAATTGATAACAACAAATATTTGATTCCTAATTCACTACTTTTACATAGAAGAAATTATCGCATTTCAACCATGGAAAGGCAATGTCTAACACATATCCAACACATATCTATGGTTAGGAAATCATTCCTAACCATTTCAACAATCAAATACACATATAATTTATGATCATTCAATGACAAATCAACCATTCCTAAGCTTCATAAACCATGTTCTCAAACCATAACAAGAGGTTTAATCTCACATACCCAAGATGGGTTTTAGCCTATAACCATAACTAAATAATCATAACCATAATCCATACAATAATACATGGTGAATTCAAAGTGAAAATCCAAAGAGAAAAATGAAGAAAAGAGCTTTAGGCTCTGTAAAATTCGATACCTCAAACAATGAGGATAAGTCCAATTTATACTCTAAAACAATTAAAATTAAAGCCAAACAAAATGCAAGTTGCAGGACCATTCGCGGGTCGCGCGGGATCCTTCGCGGACCGCGAGCCTGGTTCTCGCGGTTCGCGGCCGAGGATTCGCGCCCCGCGCGCCCGTGGTCTCGGCGTGGTACGCGACCGAGGAATTGCGCCCCGCGCACGTCTGGTCCTCGCGAGTCGCGGCCGAAGGTTCGCGCCTCGCGCACGTCTGGTCCTCGCGAGTTGCGGCCGAAGGTTCGCGCCCCGCGCGTCTGTGCCTCGGCGGTCCTCGTGCTGGTTCGCGCGGCTCGCGATAGGAGTCTCGCGCCCCGCGCGCGTCTGGCTCTCGCGGCTCGCGTCTGGTCCTCGCGGCTCGCGAAACTCGGCATCTTCAAAACAGCAACACACACCCTCGCGGTTCGCGACCTAGGGTTCGCGGCCCGCGAGAGTGTGCCTTCACGCCACTTCTACGACCGGTTCTTCAATGTATCAATCGCGGTCAGGACGGTCATAGAAGGTCTTCAAGTCATTCAAATCCATCGCAAGTGCAATTCAAGATCGAAATGCACGACTTCAATTTCAAACCACTATGAATGATTCGGTCTAAAAGTCTAATATAAATCTACAAAATACTATCTAAAACAGCTCTCAAATGCTACAAAATAAGAGTATATCTAGGGTCTATCAAAATCCCCCACACTTGAACCTTTCTCGTCCTCGAGAAAGGACGATTAAGATCCAAGTGTATACTCTACATAATTAAGCACATAACATTTGAGAGCTTTACATATTTAAACAAGAGAAAAGAAAATGTTTTTTTTTTTTTTTTTTTTTTTGCCTCTCATTTTTGCCTGATTCTCTCGTATTTTTGGAACCATCCGGGCATGCCTCTCATTTTTACCTGATCCTCTAGTATTTTTGGGACCATCCGGGCTGTTTTTTTTTTTTTTTGTTTTTTTTTAAAAAAGAAATACAGTAGTAAATAGCAACAAAAGTCCTACACCTCTCCCACACACTTAGTCTAAACATTGCCCTCAATGTTTAAATATATCAATTAAAATCATAGTGTAAGAAAGAGTGTAGGATATACTCACTACGAGGGGCCGGAGCCGTCGCGACGACGCTGAGCTCGCGATCTGCGATGGCCCTCATAGTCAAATGCCCCTGGTCCATGGGGTCGGGAGGGAATAGGAGAAGAAGAAGAAGAGAAAGAAAGAAGGAGAAAAGGTGAAGAAATAGTCCCCGTCACCTCGCGAGTCGCGAGCGTCCATTGGCGGGCCGCGAAACACCGTCGCGGGTCGCGCCCCTTCTTCGCGGGCCGCAAAAATGGCCCGTTTTGTTCCAGGGATTTTCGAGAAGACTCGGCATGGTTCGCGGGTCGCGCGCAAGTCCGTCGCGGTCCGCGCGATGAAGTCGCGGACCGCGCGCTGAAGACCGTTGAGGTGCGCGCGGATTCCGTTCGAGGTGCGCGCAAACCCTCGTCGCGGCGCGCGCAGAGTCTCGTCGCGGTGCGCGCAAACCCTCGTCGCGGCGCGCGCAGAGTCTCGTCGCGGCGCGCGCAGAGTCTCGTCGCGGCGCGCGCGCAGAATCCCCGCGGGTCGCGCGGGATCCGTCGCGGGTCGCGCGCGCTGGACCTCGGCGCAGTGCGCGCGCGCACCGCGCGCAACACCTCGGCAAAACTTCGCCGTAGAAACCCGCGTGGCCAAGAAAGGACCTCACATCACGCACACAAGTAGGGTAAGGAAGAGATTGGATGATATCAATTTTTGCTTTGTCTACTTCAATACCCTTAGATGACACTTCATGACCTAACACAATGCCCTTTTCTACCATAAAATGACATTTTTCAGAATTTAGCACAAGGTTTTTATCAATGCAAGTTTTTAGGACTAATGACAAATGGATTAAGCAATTGTCAAAAGAGTTTCCATGAACAGTAAAGTCATCCATGAAAACCTCTACAAACTTCTCAAGATATTCTGAAAAAATGCTAACCATACACCTTTGAAACGTGGCCGGTGCATTGCAAAGGCCAAAAGGCATGCGTCGATATGCAAAGGTGCCAAAGGGACATGTGAAGGTGGTCTTCTCTTGATCCTCTGGTGCAATGGCAACCTGAAAGTACCCTGAATAGCCATCAAGAAAACAGTAGAAAGAGTGACCTGCAAGCCGGTTAAGCATTTGATCAATAAATGGCAAAGGGAAATGGTCTTTCCTTGTTACCGCATTTAACCTTCGGTAATCAATGCAAACACGCCATCCATTTTGGACACGAGTGGGAATCAATTCGCCATGGCTATTCTCCACTACGGTCACTCCGGTTTTCTTTGGCACCACTTGTGTTGGGCTTACCCATTTACTATCGGAGATTGGATAGATCATTCCCGCATCCAACAATTTAAGAACCTCGGCTTTTACTACCTCCGTCATAGGAGGGTTCAACCGCCTTTGAGGTTGTCGGATGGGTTTAGCATCATCCTCCAATAGTATACGGTGCATGCAAGTACTTGGACTCATACCTTTGATGTCGGCAATAGTCCATCCAATGGCTTCCTTATGATCTTGAAGCACTTTCATCAACCTTTCCTCTTGTTCCTTGGTGAGTTTGTTGGAGATGATCACCGGCAATTTCTCACCATCACCAAGGAATGCATATTTTAGATTCTCGGGTAATGGTTTCAACTCCACCACCGGAGGTTTATTGAAAGATGGTCGGTTGCCCGAGCCCTTCAATACCTCAAGGTCTAAAATTGGTGCATCAAGAGAAAGTTCCTCAAAGGTATCTAGCTCAAAAATGCTTTCCTTCAAGTTAGCACTCAAAGCATATGTATGAACATTACTTGTGTGTAAACTATTAGCTAAAGCATTTAACAAAGGATCATCAACATCATTTTCATAAACTTTTTGCACATAAGGCTCAATCACATCAATAGCATTGCAAGAAGTTTCCTCATCATCGTATTTCATTGCACCATAAATGTTGAACTCTATTTTATCCTCATCAAATTCCATGGTAAGCCTACCACTATGCACATCAATAATAGTTCTTGACGTTTTCAAAAAGGGACGCCCTAACAAGACAGGGGTAGCAAATTTATCATGTTCCATGTCAAGAACGTAAAAATCGGCCGGGAACACCAACTTGTCGACTTTCACCAAGACATCTTCAACAATACCCTTAGGGTATGCATTAGAGCGGTCGGCAAGTTGGATTACCACGCCGGTTTTATGCAAAGTGCCAAGATTCAACGATTCATACAATGTATATGGAATGACATTTATGGATGCACCTAGATCTAGCATGGCTCTAGGAAAGTAAGTGTTCCCTAAGATGCAAGGAATGGTAAACATGCCCGGATCACCACATTTAGTAGGCATTTTATCTTGAAATAAAGCCGACACATGTTCATTGACTCTTTCATTTTTAACATGCTTAGACCTTTGTTGACGATGGTTTACACATAATTCCTTCAAGAACTTAGAATATCTAGGAATTTGATCAATAGCATCGAGCAAAGGAATATTTACCTCACACCTTCGAAGGACCTCGAAAGCTTCCTTGTCCATCTCCTTTTTCCGAGTATTCTTCAAAGCTTCGGGAAATGGTGCTTCCACATCAAAGGTAGTGTCCACCCTAGTTTTCTTGTGAAGAGGTGAGAATGGAGGTGACATTGGTTCAACATGAGAAGTTGTGTCTACATGTTCCTCATCAATAAGTTCTTTCTCCTTCTCAACCTCGGCATCACCTTTTTCTTTGGCTAGCCCCTCAAGAATTACTTCTTCGTCGGCCTAGGTCGCCTCAACCTCGTCATTGGCTAAACTCTTCTTCACAAGGCTTCTCTTGGGTGCCTTTTTCACAACCACTTCGGGTTCAAGAGCTTGTTTACCACTCCTCAAGGTCATGGCACTCGCATGAGGCCTTGGATTTAACTCCGTTTGCGCGGGTAGTTTCCCGGAGTTTTGTGCTTCCAACTTTCCCAAAACCGTGGCCATTTGACTCATTTGCACCTCAATGCTTTTGAGTCTAGCATCTTGTGGGAATTGGTCCGAGCTTTCACCTTGGTTATGAGATTTATCTTCCAACCTCGGGTGAGCATTTTGAGGGGCACGGTTATTGAAACGGCCTTGACCTTGGTTTCTTGGGTATTGTTGTGGTTGAGGGTGATATTGAGGGTTTTGATGATCTTGGTACCCTTGATAGCCAAAATCTTGGTACCCTTGGTTTTGGTAACCTTGGTACCCTTGATTTTGGTGGCTTTGGTCTCCTTGGTAGCCTTGGTCATTTTCCCCCCTCGTCCTATCAAAGGATTGACCACTTTGACCTTGGTAACCCCCTTGGTAGCCACCTTGTTGGCCTTGTTGCCCCGTCGGTTCATCTCTCCACCGAAAGTTGGGGTGATCTCTAGTTCCGGGGTTATAATGTTGAGCAAACGGATCATACTTCCTTTGGTTACCCCTATCACCACCTTGGCCTTGTCCACCTTGAAAACCCCTACCACTTTGGTAGCCTCGTCCTCCTTGGTAGCCCCTAAAACCTTGGTTTCCTCCTTGATCGCCTCTAAAACCTTGGTTTCCTCCATAGACCCCCATGGCATTGACTTCTTCGTTATAATCCTCGTTTGCTTGAGGACAAGATTCGGTGAGATGGTTCGAAGCACAAATCCCACACGTCATCACTTGTTGCCTTGGTTGGTTCCCTCCGGAGCTATTTCCCATCATGAAACCTTTCATCAATGCCGTAAGCTCCTTGATATCTTGACGAGAGCTATCATTGTTCCCACCGGAGTTACCCACTCGTAGTCTCCGGTCTCTCTTTGGTTTGCACCCTTCGGCTAGTTGCTCAAATAGCATCATGGCATCGGAAGAGCCAAGGTTTGCAATGAAGCCATAGCAAGACCGATTTATCAACTCGGTTTCTCTATCGTTCAAACCATTGTAATAGAAACACACCAATTGAGGTTCGGTGAAGCTATGGTACGGGCAACTTGAGAGGAGAGTTTGGAATCTTTCCCAATACTCATACAACGTCTCATCATCGTCTTGAGTGATGTTGCTAATGGCTTGTATCAAGACCGAGGACTTAAAGGGAGGAAAGTACTTGTCTAAGAACTTTTTCTTCAATTGTGGCCATGTAGTGATTGATGATGAAGGTAAACGGCTTAACCATTTAGCGGCCTTGTCCTTCAAGGTGAAGGTGAAGGTTTTCAACTTAAACTCATCCACACTCATCTCGGAAGGTTTCAAACTACTACACACCCTATGAAAAGCCTCAAGGAAGTCATTCGGATCATCCACTTCTCTACCATGGAAAGTTGGAAGCAAATTAATTACTCCCGTCTTGATTTCGTATTGAGAGTTCGGGTAAACAATGCTCGATTGTTGTTGCTCATAGTTGGGGGACATGTACTCTCTCATAGAAATGTTGGTAGGAGAAGGGTTAGGGTTTTGGAAAGGGTTGTAGAATTGGTTTCGGGGAGGTTGTTGGCCGGTATCCTCTTCATCGTCCGCCATGTTGAAAGGTAGTGATTCACTTTCAAGGGAGAAAGGATTAGATGCTAGTGACTCTTGCACTTGCCTCCTAAGTTGGCGGAGACTTCTTACTAGCTCGGAATCGTATTGCAAAGGGTCTTGGTTCGAGGATCGTGTAAGAACCATGCACCAAGAGCTAGAGCAATAGGGTTCCAAACCAAAATAGAACCTAAAAAGAAAGATAGATTAGAAATAAAACTACAATATACACATAAAAATACGCCTTGTCCCCGGCAGCGGCGCCAAAATTTGGGAAGTCGTCGCCGTACCTCTCAAATATACATTTTTAGATCACTTACTACCTTTACACACTATTAAGTGTACAATGGCAAGCAAGGTTCGTTCCATAGGGAAAAGGTTATTCCTATGTATATCTTGTAGGATATATATACATATACAGATATATAAAAGCGATGTAAACAAGGGGGGGGTTTTGAGTTGAGTTTTGTTTAAAACACTACTAAGTAAAACTACTAGAACTTTAGAATTACAACTAGTTTAGCATCTAAAGATTTAACTAAAGGATTAACTAATGAGAATAAGAGACTTGGGTACATGAGATTTGTATCTTCTTGTTATGGATTTTTCCTCAAACCTACTTATGATACTTTGAGAATGGTGATTGTTTTTAATGGGAAACCATCTCTATTCTAGTTGTGAATCATGAAAGCATTTTCACAACTCTTATTGGCAACTTATCTATATGATAGCAAATAGATAAATTGACCAATGCTAATTCAAATTAGATGTTTTCCCACCTTACCCATGCAATGTGATAACACAATTGACACAAATATAATGCTAATGAATGATCTCAAGAACAAATACAATTGATAACAACATATATTTGATTCCTAATTCACTACTTTTACATAGAAGAAATTATCGCATTTCAACCATGGAAAGGCAATGTCTAACACATATCCAACATATATCTATGGTTAGGAAATCATTCCTAACCATTTCAACAATCAAATACACATATAATTTATGATCATTCAATGACAAATCAACCATTCCTAAGCTTCATAAACCATGTTCTCAAACCATAACAAGAGGTTTAATCTCACATACCCAAGATGGGTTTTAGCCTATAACCATAACTAAATAATCATAACCATAATCCATACAATAATACATGGTGAATTCAAAGTGAAAATCCAAAGAGAAAAATGAAGAAAAGAGCTTTAGGCTCTGTAAAATTCGATACCTCAAACAATGAGGATAAGTCCAATTTATACTCTAAAACAATTAAAATTAAAGCCAAACAAAATGCAAGTTGCAGGACCATTCGCGGGTCGCGCGGGATCCTTCGCGGACCGCGAGCCTGGTTCTCGCGGTTCGCGGCCGAGGATTCGCGCCCCGCGCGCCCGTGGTCTCGGCGTGGTACGCGACCGAGGAATTGCGCCCCGCGCACGTCTGGTCCTCGCGAGTCGCGGCCGAAGGTTCGCGCCTCGCGCACGTCTGGTCCTCGCGAGTTGCGGCCGAAGGTTCGCGCCCCGCGCGTCTGTGCCTCGGCGGTCCTCGTGCTGGTTTGCGCGGATCGCGACCGGAGTCTCGCGCCCCGCGCGCGTCTGGCTCTCGCGGCTCGCGTCTGGTCCTCGCGGCTCGCGAAACTCGTCATCTTCAAAACAGCAACACACACCCTCGCGGTTCGCGACCTAGGGTTCGCGGCCCGCGAGAGTGTGCCTTCACGCCACTTCTACGACCGGTTCTTCAATGTATCAATCGCGGTCAGGACGGTCATAGAAGGTCTTCAAGTCATTCAAATCCATCGCAAGTGCAATTCAAGATCGAAATGCACGTCTTCAATTTCAAACCACTATGAATGATTCGGTCTAAAAGTCTAATATAAATCTACAAAATACTATCTAAAACAGCTCTCAAATGCTACAAAATAAGAGTATATCTAGGGTCTATCAGCGCTAAACCGAACTCCCGGTATAACGCCGGTCTGTTCGCCAAGGTGGATAAGGAGCTCCGCGAGGTCAAGGAGAAACTAGCCGAGCAGGATGACTTGAAGGCCCGACTCGCAAATTCTCAGAAAGAGCTAGCTGAGAAGGAGAAGAAGCGAGCTGAAACAGAGAAAAAGTACAGCTCTCAAGAAGGACAAGAAGACTTCCCAGCTTGAGTCCTTGAATGCGGTTACCCATAAGCTTCTTCGCTCGGTGGAGTTTCAAAGAAGGCTGGAGGGCATTGCTGCTGCGGCAAGTGCTGATGCCTGCCACGAGATGTACCGCCGCCTGCGGGGTTGGCTTCTGGGGCCTGCTCGCCTTGAGGCTCAAGCGTCCTACTACCAGCCCAAGGCCAATGATCTGTTGAACCACCATTGGTGGGCTCTTCAGGAGGGTGATTTGAAAAATCTTGTGCCCCAGTTATGGAAGTCACTAGAGATGTCGTCTCGAGTTTCCTCCGCCTCTGATATCAAGAGAGTGAAACTTCCGGAGATTGGCGAGGCTTCCTTCCCCGACCCTGGTCCTGAGGAATTCAACATTTATGGGGTAGTCCCGGAGACGCCTTATTGGGCTGAGAATTACAATGAATACTGTGCGGTGCCTAATAACTACGGGTACCAATCCGTCCATGTAGAGGAGGAGGATGAGTACTGTGTGGGTCTCGCGGCCGGGCAAGACGATTTGCTGTACTAGTCGTGGAAATCTGTCCGGAGAGAAGGGTTCCCCAAGCGTCCCTGGGATGAGCCAACTGTGGATGCCCCCTCCTACGTCGGTCCTACCTGGACTGCTGAGGATATTTTGATTCTGGAGCAAAGGCTGGAGGCGGCTCATGTTATCTTGGAGGGAGGGGATACCGCGGCAGACCATGTATAATCCTAGTCCTTTAGCCTTAGTCTTTAGTTTTTGTTTTTAATTTCTTGTAATCTGCTCCTCCAGGGAGCCTATGTAGAACTTGGCCTTAGTGCCTATTTTGATTATAATATGAAGTTCTACTTTTATTGAAATCTCTTTTTCTTGTTATTTTTGTAGCCTGAGCGCAATCTAAGGAAACCTCTCCCCCGGGGACCTGTTCCTTACATATTTCCCCATCCTAACCGTTCTTCTGGTACCTATTTCTCTCTCCCCCGGACTGGGTGCCTTCAATGCTCGTTCTTTCAAAGGAAGCTAGTGCACTGGAGGTTTGGAGGTGATCAGTCCGAGCGAGCTATGTCCGAGGCTGGATTGAATTCTTTTCTTGATGAGTTTGAGTCGATTCGAGCTGTGGTGTGGTTTTTTAAGGCGGTCAAGAACAAGTTTGGGTCTCTCAACCACTGATTCGATTTAGCCTCCGATCATATGAGGGAAGCCTTGAATTCTCATCAAACCATAGCTGAGCTTCAAGCCTTCATGATGATTCAACCCCTTCATGATGATTCCCAACATCGCACCGCCCAGGAGTTAGGTATGGTATGGGGGGAACTCGAGTGGGCTCAAGAGAAACTTAAGAATCTGGAGAACCGGACTACGCAAAATAAACTAATTTATGACCTAGAGACGGAGAACCGATCCCTTACTCACAGAAATAGAGTCCTCCAAGACGCTCTACTAGTTGTTCGATTGTCTTACCATATTCTTGGACTCAAGGTTGGCATGGTTGGGTTATCTCCCCTCACTGACGTCTCTACCGGGGTTAGTAGAGTAATCAATCGCATGGAGGCTAATCCGGGCAAGTTTGGGGAGGGGCTCCTCGTCATGGGGCATATTTTGATGCTATAGAGTGGCATCGTAAAATAGCCGCAGGAGAAGTAGAGCCTTATCCTCCAAGTCTTCGTCGGGTTCCCGGTCGGGTGGAAGTGGACGTGGCATATGAGAGATACAAAGATATGTCCGTATACCCGGATGAGGTGGCGAGTAGGATAAAGCGTGTCCGCGATATCGCTGCTTCCGGGGTTACTACCAAGGGGATGAAAACTGACGAGGGTACCGTATCGGCCATGAGGAAAAAGGCAAGGGTGCTGCTGACTCATTTAAGTACAAATTCGCCACTTCTGCAGGGATAAGAAGGATGCGTCTGGCAGAACCACTCCCGGAGGGGTCCGTGGTTATTCCCATCCCGGAGCTGAATGAAGATGAAGCTGAGCAGTTGGAGGAAGAAATCGCTTGGAACCAAGCCACGGATACCCGCTTTGCTGAGGATCTTCTATCTTCTCAGTTTTTTGGAGGGGGCTTTCGCCCGGGTAACCCGGAGGGTGCTTCCGGTTCGGGCCCTAAGTGGATATAGTTGTATATAGATAGAAAGGCTTGTAATAATCTTTACACTTATGTGTTCGTTTGATTGTAAGTGTAAGATAATCAAATAAAAATTTTGAAGTTGATCTTTCACATTGATACCTTTTGCAAGAGAACATTACATCTTCTGGGCCCTGGGCTTCATTCAAGCTCCGGGTCCTTTCTAACAGAGCACCCGAATGGGAGCTACCCATGGGTCCCTTTCGCAATCTTCTTCCTGTCTCTCTATGCCCGAAGCGTGGCCAAACGAGCATACCCATGCTCCTGAGGGGGCATATACATGCCTCTGTAACTAAGGTCTAAACGGGGCACTCTACTTCCCATAGAAACTTCTTAGATTGGCTACATTCCATCTCCTGGGAACCACCTTTCCCTGCTTGTCTTCGAGTACATAGCTTCCTCCGGGGTATACTTCTTTCACCTTATATGGTCTTTCCAAGTTGGGTGCAAGTTTTCATTCCCGGACTTGGTGGCTTTTATCATTTCGCCTCATCACCCATTCTCCTGGGGCGAAGATCTCCTTCCAGACCCTTCTATCATGATATCTCTTCACTCGCTCTTTAACCTTTGCTTCCTGGAGCGCGGCATTCCGGGGAATCCTCGCTCGAGGCAGCCGGCTCCGCCTGCGCAACAAGTGGCTCTCCCGCTCGAGCCATCTTCTATCAAGAACCCCGTCATTATCCCGCAGAGGCCCCGCCCGCAACAACGACCTCGCCAGCAAAAGCCTCCCGGGTCATCTTCTTCTCTGGCCGCCTCCGCAACTCTTGCGACTCCTTCCGGGTCGTCCTCTACACCCGGGCGAAGGTCCTTCATCCACGACTTGTTGACTATAGTGGCGGGGCTAGTTCTAGGTTCAAGCGGCCATCTTCAAGCGAGCTGCAAGGCTCTCCTCCGTGCTCCCGGCAGAGAACAGATGATGTTCCTTCTCCTCCCCCTCCTGCTCAGACCACTCCCCCGCAGGCCGTTTCTTCTAAGGCCATTCCTGAGGAGAGGGAAGAGGTAACTTATCTAATTTTTCTCATCTAATTTTTTTTACCAGACCTCCTTAACCCCTCTCCCCTTGTTTCTTTTGCAGAGCACCACCTTTACTAACTCCCTCCTGGCGGATTCCCAATTTACTGAGGTGCTGCACCGGACCTATTCCATGTATATCACCGGATTATTCGCCAAAGTGGAGAAGGACTCAGGGAGGGCAATGAGAAGTTGGTTGGGCAAGATGACCTTAAGGCTCGACTAGAGCAGTCCCAGAAGAAGCTGGTCGAGAAGGAAAAGAAGCTATCTGAGGTGGAGAAGAAGTATTCCTCCCTCAAGAAAGACAAGAAGAGTTCCCAGCTTGAAGCCCTGGATGCTGTGACTCAGAAACTTCTCCGGTCAGTGGAGTTTGAAAAGAGGCTGGAGGAGATTGCCGCTGCGGCAAGCGCTGACGCTTGCCATGAGATGTACCGTCGACTACGGGGTTGGCTGTCGGGGCCCACTCATCTTGACGCCCAAGCGTCTTACTATCGCCCCAAGGCGAATGATTTGTTGAATCACCGCTGGCGATCCCTTCAGGAAGCGGATTTGAAAAGCCTGGTGCCCCAGCTGTGGCAGTCACTGGAGATGTCTTCCCGGGTCTCCTCTGCCTCAGACATCAAGAAGGTGAAGCTTTCAGAGATTGGCGAGGCTTCCTTCCCCGGCCCTGGCCCAGAGAGCTACAATGTTTATGGGGTAGTTCCAGAGACGCCCTATTGGGGCGAGAGCTACCACGAGTACTTCGCAGTGCCTGCGAATTTTGGGTACCAAGCCGTCCATGTTGAGGAGGAAGACGCGTACCGCGTGGGTCTTGGAGAAGGGCACGACGACTTGCTGTACCAGTCCCGGAAGTCTACCCGTAAGGTGGGATTCCCCAAGCGGCCAGTAGACGAGCCTACTGTGGATGCCCCCACTTATGGTGGTCCCGACTGGATGGCTGAGGACATTGCCGAACTAGAGTGGAGGTGGGAAGGGGCCCATGCTACCCCGGGAGGAGGGGATTCTGCTGAGGACAATGTACAACCCTAGACCTTAACCTTTTTTTTTATAAGTATTTTTGTAATCTATCTCCCCGGG
This sequence comes from Cruciata laevipes, assembly GCA_963678965.1. NCBI lineage: Eukaryota > Viridiplantae > Streptophyta > Magnoliopsida > Gentianales > Rubiaceae > Cruciata > Cruciata laevipes. The sequence goes on along the minus strand of OY787632.1, from coordinate 13,140,955 downwards.
GGGTATATGTAGAATTTGGCCTTAGTGCCCATTTTGGCAATATAATCTACCTCCCCGGGGGTATATGTAGAGCTTTGGCCTTAGTGCCCATTTTAATAATATAAAGTTCTACTTTTAATGAAATTGTTCTCTTTTTGTAGTCTGAGCGTGGGAGGTCGTCGCCGTACCTCTCAAATATACAATTTAGATACACTTACTACCTCTACACACAATTAAGTATATAATGGCAAGTAAGGTTCGTTTCCACAGAGAAGAAGTTATTTCTATGTATATCTTGTAGCATGCATATACATATACGTATATAAAAGCAATGTAAACAATGGGGGGGGGGGTGGGGTTTGAGTTGAGTTTTGTTTAAAACACTACTATGTAAAACAACTAGAACTTTAAAGTTACAACTACTTTACCATATCATTATTCTAACTAAAGATTTAACTAAGAGAATAAGAGACTTGGGTACATGAGATTAGCATCTTCTTGTTATGGAACCTTAAGATAGCCGCAAGGGAAATCGAACCTTATCCTCCTAGTCTTCGTCGGGTCCCCGCCCTGGTGGAGGTAGATGTGGCGTACGATAGGGTGCTTCCGGCTCGGGCCCCAAGTGGATTTAATTGTTCATGAATAAAAGTATAACAGTTTGAATTAATACTAAGTATTCCTATGTAATTATTTGATTGTAAGTGTGATATAAATCAAATAAAAGTTTTGGAATGGATTGTTCTCATTAATACACCTTGCAAACAAGCATCACATTTCCTGGTCTCTGGGCTACATTCTAGCTCCGGGTTACCCGAATGGGAGCTACCCATGGGTCCCTTTTGCAATTCTCTACCTTTCTATGTCCCAAAGCTTGGCCAAACGCTGGGACTCGCCCTGGGCATATCCATGCCTTAGGGTGGTGGGGCATATCCATGCCTCCGTAGCTAAGGTCCAGATGGGGCACTCTACTTCCCATAGAACCTTCTTAGATTAGCTACATTCCATCTCCTGGGAACTACCTTTCCCTGCTTGTCTTCTAGCACATAGCTTCCTCCGGAGTATGCTTCTTTCACCTTGTATGGCCCCTCTCAGTTGGGTGCGAGTTTCCCTTCCGAGAATTGGTGACTCTTATCATTTCTCCTCATAACCCACTCCCCCGGGATGAAAATCTCCTTTCCGACCCTCCCGTCGTGATATCTCTTCACTCACTCTTTAACCTTTGCTTCCTGGAGCGCGACATTCTCTGGATTTGTTTCTAAAATGTCCAAATCGAGGCGCTGTCTAGTATCTTCTTCCTCCGGGCACTGGAATTGGGTCCGGGGGATCGGGATCCCAATCTCCGCGGGTATTACCGCCTCGGACCCATATACCAGGCAGTATGAAGACTCCCCCGTTGTTGAGCTTTCTGTGATTCGGTGGGCCCAGAGAACGTTGGGCAACTCCCAAATCCAGTTTCCCCGGGCGCCTTCTAGGCGGGATTCAAGCCTTTGACGATGGTGCGGTTGGTGACTTCCACTTACCCATTCACCTGGGGGTGATACACAGATATCAACCTCTGCTCTATGCCGTACTTAACGCACCATGACTTGAAGGGTCATTTTCAAACTGTGCCCCGTTTTCCGTGATTATGATCTTTGGGATACCGAATAGGCAGATGATGTTCCTCCAGCAAAATTTGATGCAAGTCAGCCCCCGTATGTTGGTGATCAGCTTGGCCTCCACCCACTTGCTGAAGTAATCAGTGGCCACAATCACGTACTTGACTCCTCCCGGGGCGGTGGGGAATGGTCCTACCAGGTCGATCCCCCATCTGCTGAACGGCCAAGATCCTATAACCCCTATTAATTCCTCACGGGGAACATGGATTAGTGGGGCAAAGATTTGGCATGGAAGACATTCATGAACGTATCTTTCCGCATCCTTGAACAGCGTCGGCCAGTAGTATCCCAACCTTAGGATTTTCCTAGCCATCGCGCGGGCTCTTTGGTGACTTCCATTTGCCCCTTCATGCACTTCCCGGATAAGGTGCTGCCCTTCTGACCTTTCCACACACTTGAGCAAGGGCTGGAGTATCATTTCTTGTATAGCTCCCCGCCTTGAACCACATACTTTGGTGCGTTGACCCTCAGCTTCCTGGCCTGCACTTTATCCTCTGGGGAGACTCCCTCTTCTAAGTACGCTTGCATGGGGACAATCCATGATTCTTCTTCTTTTATCAGCATTAGTTGGTCACTCTCCTGGTAGCTCATTCTTTCCAGTACCTCCATATACAACTTTTGGTTGGGCCCGGGTTTTAATTCCGAGGAAGTCATCTTGCTCAAGGCATCTGCTTTACTGTTCTCCTCCCGGGGAACCTGGATCAGGCTAAAGGACTCAAACCGAGCTACCAAAGGCTTCACCATTTCCAGGTACCTCTGCAGGCTCTTTTCCCGGGCTTCATATTCTCCTTTTACCTGCTGCACCACAATCTGGGAATCACTGTGTGCCGTAAGAGCCTTGATTTCCATTTCCTTTGCTAGCCTCAGTCCCGCGATCAAAGCCTCATACTCAGCCTCATTGTTGGTTGTTTTGAAAGTGAACTGAACCGCATGAGGGTACTCTTTCCCTTCCGGGCTAACAAATAGGACCCCCGATCCACTTCCCCCGGAGTGCGCGGATCCATCCACATATAGTTTCCAAACTGGGGATATTTCGGCTTTGGGTATCTCCTGCTCCACTTGTATCCTTGCTTCTAACTCTACCCGGAAGTCCGCTAGAGCCTGCCCCTTGATGGCCCTCCTTGGCTCATATCGGATTTCGTACTCTCCCAGTTCTATAGCCCACTTCATCATTCTCCCTGAGGCCTCTGGTTTGAACATGACTTGCCTGTGCGGGTAATTGGTGAGGACCACTACAGGATGGCCCTGGAAATAGGGTTTAACCCTCCTTGAAGCATGCACCAATGCTAAAACCAGTTGCTCCAACTCAGTGTACCGGGTCTCTGCCCCCGGAGTGCCCTACTAACAAAGTAGATTGGGTGTTGCTTTCCCTCATCTTCTTTGATTAGCACGACTCTCACTGCTTCTCGAGATGACGCTATGTACAAAAAAAGCTCCTCTCCCGGGAATGGCTTATTTAGGGTTGGAAATTGTTGAAGGTGCTCTTTCAAACTCTGGAACGCCTTTTCACACTCCTGAGACCATTCGAACGTCTTGGCCTTCCTGAGGATGCTGAAGAAAGGCAGTTGTCTTTCTGCTCCTTTTGACAGGAACCGGCTGAGGGCTGCAAGGGACCCGGTCAGGTGCTGTGACAAGCGATTTCCCCACGTCGTAAATGGGAATCCCACTCAATCAAAACACATTTATATTTCACCTACGACTTCTAACTACTATAGAGTAGATAGTGGGAAGTAGGGATCGAACTACAAGGAGAAGGATCTTGTTCAGTGTTTTAGCGAAGAATATAAACACATACATATATATTATATAGAAAGCAAGGTAAACAAGGGGGGTTTTTGAGTTGGTTTTGTTACACTACGAAAGAAAGCAACTAAGATAAACTACACTATAATGCAAATACAAGGCCTTGGGAGGCAATTGACTTCAACTTCAACTATCGATTAATCATTGAGTGAACGCTTCATATCTATGATTTATGATCATAAGTCGTGGATGAAAAACATCCTATTCTCTTGATAATAGCTAGTGAGCATGAACACATCACTCAAGAGCTCTCATTATCAATCCACCTAGATGATAGCATCTAGATACATCGATAATGGAATTAACAATGGAGAATCGACAAACTCACCCATACTCGCCGTTAACGTGAGTGTTGGACAAGACATTTGAAAACTATAAAGAACTAAGATGATGATAACATACAAATCTTAATTCATATTTGCTACTTTATGATATTGGGGTAAACAATAACATTTACCCACGAATCTAGCAATTCGATGCATATAATCACACATTGGAAATGAATATCTCAACTCTACAATTACATACAACGAAGGATCAATGATCACATTAGATTCCTACGAAGACATGCAACAATTCAAATTCATAAGCAATTCAATTCCCATGACTATACTTTACCATGTTTCATAACAACAATCACACAACCTCTCTAATTATCAATTACTCTACCAACTAGGCTAAATTACTCTACAACTAGCAAGCAAAAGGGGTTGTCACCCCCCAATCACTTCTAATTAACCTAATCTCTAAATTAAACTAGAACTAGGGTTTAAACTACAATTATCCAAACTATGAGGCATGCAATTGATTTAAAACACAAAGCCCATGGCAAATTTAGTAAGATTAACAACATTCATACACAATTCAACATCAAGAATTCAAATGATAATCAAACCATAAATAGAAGCATATGAAAGTTCATGAAAATCTCAAGAATAGAAGTTTAATCAATTGCTCCCAAGGAAGATTAAGCTACAATAATCATTCTAATCAATACATATTTAAACATAGAATCAAATGGAAGAAAGGGAAGGAAAGGGGAAGAACAAAGAGAAAAATTGAGGTTTTGGATTGGGGAGCTCGTCTAAAAAGGGAGAGATAAGGGGGTATTTATAGCCTCAAAATTCAGCTCAAGAGTGCAAGTGGGCTGAAGCTTCAGCGACGCTTTATTTGGTCGCTGTTCATCACAGCGACACTTCTGGGCAGCTGGTTACACTTCTGGGCAGTTAGTGACGCTTCTGGGCAGCAGCGACACTTTCTTCATCTCCAGTGACACTTCCTTCAAGCTCCAGCGACACTTCCTTCATCTTCAGTGACACTTTTCCGGGCTTGAGCAACACTTTTCTGGGCAGCAGTGACGCTCTTTCTGGGCAGCTTCTATCACCTTCAACAAGGTTGTCTTCTCGCCACTTCTATGAGCAATTCTTCAAGTTCCGAGCATCAAATCATCAACTCTATAGCATAGTCATAGAAGGTCTTCAAGAATATCAATCCAAATACTCCAAAACATGTACATTATCATAGAATCTTGCAATTACGAATCTAATGCACAATGAGCTATTTAATACCAAAAGTTGCTCAAAAACAAGTCTTAAAATGTGCTAAAACTAGGGTATAAATAGGGCTCGTCATGCTGCACCTCTTTTACCGACCTAGGGGAAGTCATTCTAGATATGGCCTCTACCTTCTCCGGGTTGACATCAATACCCCGGCTTGACACCATGAAACCTAAAAATTTCCCGCACCCACTCCGATAGTGCTTTTGGAGGGGTTTAACTTTAAATTTCTCCGTACCAGCTTCTCAAACATCTCCTCCAGGTCATTCAGGAAAGCCTCGTAAGTCCTTCTCTTGACCACCATGTCATCTACGTATACCTCCATGTTCCTACCTACTTGGTCCTGGAAGAGTTTATCCACCATCCTATGGTAGGTAGCCCCCGCATTCTTCAGCCCAAAAGGCATCTTCTTGTAGCAAAAGGTTCCAGCGTCAGTGATGAAAGAGGTTTTTGCCTTGTCCTCATCATCCATCTGTACCTGGTGATAAACCTTGTGCGCGTCGAAGAAGGCCAGCACTGAGTACCCCGCAATGGCCTCTGCCAACCGATCCAGGTTTGGAAGGGGGTAGGTGTCTTTGGGGCAACACTTGTTCAAGTCTGTAAAGTCGATCCACATGCGCCAGCTTCCATCGTGCTTCTTTACCAGGACCGAGTTAGCTATCCATTCAGGGTAGATGATTTTCTCAACTTCCCCTGCTCTCTTCAACTTCTGTACTTCGCCCTTTATGAATGCTGCTCTCTCCGGGGCTAAAGGCCTCTTTTTCTGTCTGATTGGCTTGGTTGCTGGGCTTATGCTCAGTTTGTGCACCCTAAGCTCTAGAAGCACTCCCACCATATCCTCTAGGCTCCACGAGAATACTCCATGGTACTTCGCCAAAAGCTTCTTCAATGCGGCTTTCACTTCCTTCAGGAGATCCTTTCCCACCGTGACCACCCCTTTGTCTGCCACTTGCATTTCTTCCAACTCCTGGCGAGGGGCCTCTCCGTATACCGCCCCTACTATCTTCTTTGCATCCAATACTACCGTCAACATGCAGCTTCTTGCGACCGTCTGGCTTCCCCGGATAACCGCTACCCTTTGCGTGGTGGGAAAATTCATTGTAAGTAGATATGGGCAATTCACTGCCTGAGCCTGGGTCAGCCACGGCCTCCCTATGATTACGTTGTATGGTGAGGGAGAGTCGATCACCGCAAAATTGCACATCACTGAAACTCTCTTGTTCTGGTCCTTTTCGTCCACCATGCAAACTGTGAGGGGGATAGCGCCGAGAGGGGTTTCTGGCTTGCCAGTGAACCCTGACAAAGGAGAAGAGGGGAGTCTTAGGTTCTGTCTCCCAATTCCCAACTGATCGAAGCAAGAGGCGAACATGATCTCCACACTACTCCCATCATCCACAAACACCTTCTTGACCATGAAACCTTCAATCTCCGATGTTACAACCATTGGGTCTGAATGGGGTATTTGTGGTGGTGCCACGTCCGCCTCGGAGAAAGTTATAGTCTCGTTGGGGCAAAACCTCTTTCCCTGAGTCTTTCCCGGGGGGACGTATCGCGTCCGGGCCCGGATAGCAGAACCCGACTTGCATACTTCTCCAATTTCCCCGCTTATGATATTGATCATCCTATTTGGTGCTGGAGCCGGTTTCATCGCTTGGACTGGTACGACAGCTATGGCGGGTCGCCCCGGGGGCCTGTTGCCTTGGGCTCTCCCGTTTCCTCTCCAGGGGTTTGGCCTCCACCTCCTCCGTGGTTGCTCCCTAGCCTGGTCCCGGGCAGGGTATTCCTTCTTTGCTTCCATCGCCACGCAGTCCCTCAGCTGCCCTCGTTCTATCAATTTTTCTATCACCCCCCTACACCCCTGGTTCCCTAGATAGGCAACGGATTCGGGAACAAGTCTTTATGAATGGTGTGTATCTCCGTTCGGGACTTGCTGAGCGAGGTAAAACTATCCGTCCTTGCCCGGTTCACCGGCGCGGGACCCGGATCCCTTCTAGTTGGCTCTCCTGCCCTTCTCCTTTCCGCCTTTTCAGGGAGGAACCCCCTCAGACTCCTCCTTTCTCTTCCGGGTGGCGCCGTTGACAATGCAGTACAGCTGCACCGCCATCTGCAGGTTATGAAAGGTTTCCGGGATGTTCTCCATTAACTTTTAAAATAACGTCATATCTTTCAAGCCATTTATAAATCAACTTATCACCGCCTTCACTTGTTACTGCCTATCCATGACCTTCATACTGTCGTCCATATACCTCCGATAATACTCCATGGGTCCCTCCGTAGCCTTCTGCTGGGTGGTAAGAAGCTCAGTCAGCTGCTTTCCTTCTTTCTTCAGCTCTGCATACCTAAACAACAGGGCTTTTTAAAAATCATAATAATCCCTAAGGCTTTCCCGGGGCAAGGAGTCAAACCATAGGAGAAAGTTTCCCCTTAGGTAGCAACCCACTAGTTTACATCTCAACTCCTCCGGGAAGTCCCTTGATACCATCAGAATCTGGTAAGTCCTGACAAACTCCTCCGAGTCTGTCTCTCCATTGTACGTAGGAATACCCTCCGAGACCTAGAGACCCGGAGGCCATGGGTACGCAAGCACTCTAGGCACCCACGGGAGGTGGGCCTAGCTCCATTTCTTCCCACCAGCTTGTCCAGCCGTTCTTCTAGAGAGTTAGAGTCCTGTTGTGCCACCTGATAGCCCTGCATCCTATCCTCCTTCCTATAATGTCTCTTCGGGTAACCGTAGTTTAGCTCATCGACCCATACATCAGCACGGAATACTGAGTCTTGTTCCCATAAGTCCTAGGGGCCTGGGAACCCAGGAAATTCCTGGACACAAACGGCGGAACATACCTGGTTTGCCCCAATCCCCCAACTAGAGCGAGGGTGGTAGGGTGGAGCATGTGGGGCTAAGCTAGACTGCTGCCCTGCTACGGTTCCCGCTCCGGTCCCGAAATCCGGAAGAAAGGAAGGTGGGACGGTTGAGGAACTGATGTGCCCTTGTATCCTCTGTGGCTCCGCAACTCCGTCCAAGTCAATAACCTCTCTCCGGGGTACCTGCGAGGGGCCAGATTGGTTCCCTGCGAGTCCCATCCCCCTAAGGTCCCGGGTGGAGAGTACCCACTAGCGGTATAGCTCTTTGTTGGCTCTCATGAAATCCAACGCTGCTAGCTCTTCTGTGTTGGCCTGCACCCATTCCTCTTCCCAGGGGCCGGCCTCCGGGTCAGAAAATAATTAGTCAGGGGTTGCCCCTCCTCTCGGGCTTCTGGCCCCCGGACCGGGGGATTGTCTTCCCCGGAGGGCCCAAGCCTCTCTCGCTCCTCTTGGTATTCCTTTGATTCCGCTCCCTCAGAGGCTGTTTCCACGCGGCCATTTTGTGGTACTCCCAGCTCCTGCTCTCCCGGCTGATGTCGGTGCCTAGCCTCCTTTTGCAACTCTCTCAAGGTCATGCCGTCTTCCGGGGGAGAGAGGTGATCATTCCCCAAAGGTACTATATTATTCCTTTGCTGTCCACACCCTCTTCTTCCTAACTCCATCTCGCGAAGGTGGAAATGGGTCCCACTGGGCGTGCCAATTGATGTTGCCAAAATCCACCGATCTCCTGAGGGTCAACGCTATCCGGGGATCCTCCTGGATTCGCCCATGATGAACCTGCAAAACAGTCCCCGGGAGGCTTCCCGGGGAAGAGGCTCCGGTGTGATGATGAGATTGGGATAGCGGTGAAGAGGAAATCGTACGGAAGTGCTCTCAATAAGAAATAGAGAGATAAAAGTCACATACCTGATTCACTATTTAAGACCAATATTTATAGTTGAGTTTGCCTTCATGAGATGAGAGTAAGGACCATCTTCCTTTGTCGATTTCCTTGTCTTCTTGCTTGTCCGGACATGCATACGCGGTAAAGGTGTTGCTCCCATTCGTCCTCGTTGGCCATTCCTCAAGCCCAGTAAGGTGTGGGCCGGTATTATCATGGTGGTACGGTACGGTAACACAATGGTATTTAAAATTTAATACCAATAATATCCCAATATTAAGTCGTGGTACGGTACTAACGTACCAACAATGTCGGTAACCAATTTAATTAGTATTGTTAGGTATTGGTACGGTTGGTAAGTAGGTTGGTACGGTATCTTGGTACAAAAATCAAGCCCTAATTATTGCAGTTTAATTTAGTGCAGAAATAAGGAAACCTTAAATGCTATAGGAGATAAAAAGGAAGAAAAGTGATTTTAAAAAGGCTTAAATGTTGCAGGGGGCAAAAAGGAAAGAAACGGAAATTGAGAGGTGGGTTGAAAGTTAATAGGGTGGGCCAGAAAATGAGGTTGATTTGATGTGGCAGTTGAGGTGGCATGACACATGTCAAGAGAAGATGCAAGTTTTGTTAAAAAATATTTTCTTCATATATATAGTTAGATATATATATATATGTATAATTCTTTGATTTTTTTACTATGTTTAAACTCATTGTTTTCTTAGTTAATAGAAAACATTCTTCAAATTAAAGGCGTGGTTGTTAAACCAAAAATCGTTTGGTAGGTTAAATTAATAGAAATTGTTCACCGTTCTCTGTGGGATCGACACTGTGAGACCCCGTATTTTTGGATATTATAATTATATTATTTTAATATATATTGTAGAAAAACGATAAGGCTAATCTTTAAAAAATATAGTAATTAATACCGAATGACAATTATGAAATGACAATTATGTTGAGGGAATAATGGAACATGATCAGCCATTGAATGTTGTAGTTATGACCTTAGAGCAAGTCCAACAGGATCTCTATAATAGAGATTTTCTATATTTTTAGAGTTTTTTTTGTCTCCAACAGATTTGCTATCTCAATCTCTATTATAGAAAAATGATGAGAGAGAAGATTTCATTCTCTATATATGGATAATGAGAGAGTAAATTTGGAGAACGAAATTTATGAGAATTGAATTAAAATTCCTATTTTTAGTAAATTTTTGAAAAAACATTCCATTTTCTCTCTAAAATCTCTAAAATAGCAAAACTGTTGGATTGGAAGGAAATATTTATAGCAAATATCACCTTTTTTTCTCTACTTTAGAAAAAGATTTAGAAAACCTGTTGGACTTGCTCTTAATTGGAGAGTTTTAGAAGAGAAATCAAAGGGAGTGATTGTGGACATTATTATACTAGTTAAGTTTTAAGAGTATCAATTGCAAGAGATTTGTGAGGTATATGATAAGTTGGAGGGTTTTCTTTCCAAACTAATTTAGACAAAAGAATAAAAATAAATAAGTAGCATGGATAAGAATATTGATAGAATTTCTATTGTACTGAATGTGTGTAATTTTAGTATAGTTAGACGTTTCGAAATGTTTTTCTAAGAAATTATCTTTAATTTTGTGTGTAATTTACAAATTACATTTACTAATGTGATGAAATTGTAGAATTTTGATAGTTCAAAAATAAAATGAAACAAACAATCAGTTAGGGTGGATATAATCAAGTAAAGAATCAAAATTGTTTCCATATGTGTGTGCGATTAACACACACTAGTGGTGCGATTTATTAACTATTCATTTTCCAGTCACTTGTACTCCACGCGCTCCTCCTTTTCATCCAAATCAGACCGTTTCTGTGTATAACGGTCTGATAACGGTCACAATTCAGCCGTGCCATGGCGGCTCCTCCGCTCCAACGCGGTGGAAATGGCCCAAACAAAACCTTTGCACAAGCACTAGATAATCGACCCCCACCGCTGCAACCTGTCCTTCCTTCAAACCCAGAAATCACTCCAAAAACGCTTTACAAGGGAGAAATAGCTTGTCTTGTCAATCGAAAAGATGCGGAAACACTGGCCTCTCATTATCAAAACGCTTTGGTTGGCAAGTTCGCCAGAGGAAAACCACTTATGGAAGTACTGCAAGAGGCCTTCAAATATGTGGATTTCAAAGGGAAGTACCAGATTGGATCGATTGACTTCAGGCATGTGTTGATCAGATTCCAGATGAAAGAAGATTACCAACGCTTCTGGCTCAAAGGAAATTGGATCTTTAGTGGAGCTCCTATGAAGGTTCTGAAATGGACCATAGACTTCTCACCTAAGGCAGAATCTTCGATTGTGCCTGTGTGGGTGAGTATTCCTAAAGTTCCAGTGTTTTTCTACAATATTCCTATGATAGAATCCATGGGTAATCAAATTGGCAAGTTCATTAAAATGGATGTAGCTACTGCTACCCTCTCTAGGCCTTCTATTGTAAAGTTTTGTGTAGAAGTGGATATTAGACATAAGCTACCTTCATATATCAGGGTGGGCATTGAAGAAGATGGTATTGAATATGGGGTAGTCAAGTTGCCAATTGAATTTGAGAATTTACCACACTACTGCTCTCACTGTCAATGTACTGGTCATATGGAGGATCACTGTATCTATCTGCATCCTGAACTCAAAAAGCCTAGATATGGTCCTAGTCCAACTGATGCTTCAGTGGGTGTAGTGAATCAGAAAGTCCAAAACCTTGGTGATAATGAGCAGGCAATAATTCAGAATGCTTCTGGTCCCTCTGGTGTTAATGCTCAGGAGAAAACTCAGATTCTTCAAGGTCAAGAAAAGCCAAAGAATATTCAGGGGCAAAGGAACAGGAAGAATCACAAAACTCAGAAAGTCTTTGTACCAAAGACAATCCAGCCTGTTAATAGCTCATCTCAGCCTCACCTGTCTGCAATGCTCCCATTCCTTTTCAATAAGCTCTCAGTAACTGAGGATAACCATGATAGCTTAAAAAATCCTCATGCTCAGCAAAATACAGTGGAAACTTCTGAGGAACCTTTAGCTGCTTCAGTAGTTCAGCCTTTGACACTGACTTCATCACCAGAGGTCTCTATCTATGGTTCTCCACAGCAACTACCACAGTCTATGCCTTCTTCTCCTGAGATCCCTCCAGCTCCTCTGAAGGCTCCTGGAACAAATCCTTCTTACACTGATCCAAATAGAAAAGGGAAGGCTAAAGCCAAAGATGATCAATTTTTAGAACCTAAGCAAAGTAAGCATTTCTCTCCTTTCAATACTCTTTCTGCTGCTAAAAAATTCTTTATGTCTCAGCAGAAAAGATATCAAAATAGATTCCATGTGCTGGCTACTGAAGTGGATGATCCTGAAAATGTTGAAGAATCCTTTCAGGATAAGCAGTCACAAAATGAGGAGGTAAGTTCTCAGGTAAGTTCTTCCCAAAAGAGTACTGATAACTCTTTAGGCACTGGTTTTAAACAAACTAAGCCTAGGAAAAATCAAAAAGTTTCTAAAACAAAAAATGATTCTTATGTAACTCAGTTAAATAAGATCATGACTAGATCAAAAAGCTCAAACGAAGTTTCCTTATGAATCACACCAATAAATTTTTGGTTTGGAACATTAGGGGTATGGAAACTTCACTTGATAGGTTATCCAATCTTATAAATAGACATAATCTTGATCTTATCTGCATTATTGAACCCATGCATGACAATTCTAAGTGTGATTATTATAGACAATTATTTCACTTTGATAATTGTATGTATGGTTGTTCAGGTCAAATCTGGTTGTTTTGGTCCTCTAGTTTATCTGTTTCACTTGTTCAGGATCATATGCAATTTCTACATGTTAGTATTAGCAGTCTGACTCTTAATAATGACATGGATGCTTTTTTTGTATATGGTCTTAGAACTAGAGCTGGTAGGAAACAATTATGGTCTTGTCTGCTTTCTTTTAGTCACAATGCTTCACTTCTGATTGGGGATTTCAATGCTACAAAATCAGCATTTGAGTATAAAGGTCCCTCTACTTCCAAATTGGGAAGTATTGCTGACTTTAATGACTTCATTAATTCTGTGGCATTAGAGGAGATTAATACTGTAGGAAACTTGTTTACCTGGAGTAATAATAGACTCAGAAATCCCACTAGGCAGAGATTAGATAAAGGACTGTGTACTTCACAGTGGAATTCAAAGTTCCCTTCTTCCTCCATTCAGATTATGAACAGAGTTACTTCTGATCATAATCCACTCCTGCTTACTATAGGTAGTCTTGTTTCTTCTTCACCTAGACCCTTCAGGTTCTTAAATACATGGTATAAAAGACCTGAATTCCATGCAGTCATTGAAAACAACTGGAATATTCCACTCCATGAATCAGGTATGCTGGGCTTCTTCCTTAAATTAATAAGGTTGAAAAAAGTGCTTAAAACCTGGAATAGAGAACATTTTGGCAATATCCATGCTAATGTTGAGAAAGCTGAAAAAGAGCTTGAGGATCAAGAAATCTCCTATGATCTTAATAACTCTTCTGAAGAACTTCTTAAACTAAAACATGCTAAAGCCAAACTCACTAGAGCTATTTATGAACAAAAGCATTTTTGGAAACAAAAAGCTAGGATAAAATGGCTTAAAGAAGGTGATAATAACTCAAAATTTTTCCATAATTCTGTTAAGGAAAGGAGAAATAGGCTCAATATCACTAAGGTCAAAAGTGCTGATGGTCTATGGCTAGAAGATATTGTTGAAATTGAGAATGAAGCCATTCAATACTATCAAACACTCCTTACTGATGACAGTGATCAGGATAGTGATTATTTTCAGTCCCACTTTCTTAGCAAAATTCCAAATCTCATCTCTAGTGAGGACAATTTGACCCTTCTGAACCCAGTCACTCTTCCTGAACTAAAGGATATTGTTTTTTCTTTAAATAAAAGCAGTAGCCCTGGTCCAGATGGCTTCACAGCAAAAATTTTTATCAAATCATGGAAAACTATCTCTTCTGATTTACTCTCAGCAGTGTTAGATTTCCAAGCTGGGAAAGTTATTCCAAGAGGCATTGCTAGCACTTGGATTACAGTTATTCCCAAAAAAGAGACTCCAATCTCTTTTGATGACTATAGGCCAATTAGTCTCTCTAATGTGCTGAATAAAATTTGCTCTAAATTATTAATGGAGAGATTAAAGCCTCTGATGTCTAAAATTATTTCTCCTCACCAATCTGCATTCATGAAAGGTAGAGATATTTCAGATAATGTCATCTACCTTCAAGAAATGGTTAGATTCCTAGATAGGAAAAGCAGAGAGCCTAATTGTATTATTAAATTGGATTTAAAAAAAGCATTTGATAGGGTTAAGTGGAGATTTTTGCAGGCTGTTCTTCAAAAATTTGGATTTCATGGAAAATTCATCTATTCCATTATGCAAAACCTCTCCCAGGCTTGGTTCTCTATTCTTATTAATGGTAAGCCTGTTGGTTTCTTTCAAGCTTCAAGAGGTATAAAACAGGGTGATCCCCTTTCTCCTTTCCTCTTTAATATTTTTTCAGAAGCTTTCACTAGGAGTTTAGTCTTTGCTTTTGAAACTGGAAAAATGCAATATTTTGATCTCCCTGCTAATGCTTTGCAAGTTTCACATTTAAGTTATGCTGATGATACAGTTGTTTTCCTCAATGCTAATAAATTAACTTTGATGAGATTTAAGGCCTTTTTGGCAAAATTTGAGGAAGTAACTGGTCAGAAGATTAACTATAATAAAAGTGATATCTTCATGAGTAAGCATGCCTCTCCCACATCTGTGTGCTGTATAAAGAGAATTTTAGAAATGAAAAATGGCAGTTTTCCCTTCAAGTATCTTGGTGTTCCTATCTTCAAAGGGAAAGCTCTCAATGCACACTTTCTGCCCCTACTTGAGTCTATTGATCATAAACTTAAGAATTGGAAAAATATTTGGCTTTCAACTGGGGGGAAAATTATTTTGACCAACTCATGCATTTATGCTCTGCCACAACATATTTGGTCTGTGTGTGTACCACCTAAACAGATTATTAAAAAAATTGAGAGAAAGTTGAGTATTTTCTTTTGGGGTGAAACTGACCTTAAACCTAAGAAATCATGGAAGAAATAGGATGACCTTTGTTTCCCTACTTCCCAAAATGGTTTAGGTTTTAGATCAATTCATACCATCATAGAAACTTGCTCAGCTAAACTCTGGTGGAAATATCAACAGGCAGAGGCTATGTGGACTCATCTTATGGCCTCTCTCCCTACATCTTACCGATCCTCTCCAAATTGGAAAAGGATATGTAAGATAAGTGCTTGGGCTGAATCTAATTGCAGGGTAATAATTGGAAAGGGGGACTGCAATTTCTGGTCATCCAATTGGTTGGATATTGGCCCACTGATTGACCACTGTGATGCATCTCATACTAATATTTCTTTGGATATCTCTGTTGCATCATTTATAAATGATAACAATCTATATATGCAGCAGTTATCCTCTCTTCTCCCCTCTGACACTCTTTCTCTTTTGCAGGAAACTGAACTATACACTCATAGAGATGATTTACTGATATGGAAGCCCGATCTTAAAGGAAATTTCACCTTCAAATCATCTTATCTCAAGCTAAGGGAATATAGGGGTAATATCTCTTCCATCCATCACTTATGGAATCCTAGACTGCAAAAGAAAATCTCAGTTTTTATGTGGAAAATGATTAACTCCTTCCTCCCCTTTGATAATATTCTTAAAAAACTGCATTTCCATATGGCATCCAAATGCTTTCTTTGTTGTAATGAGGACTCACTTGACCATTTTTTTTAATTCATGTGATTTCTCACTACAAATCTGGACAATAATACATGCTTTCATGGGCATATCTGACAGAAATTTTTCATCCATATGGGAAAGGCTTTCTTTTTATCTTACATATAATGGGTTGAGTGCCTTGCATAACATGATTATCAGACTCTCTCCTTCTGTTACTTGTTGGATTTTGTGGAAAACTAGAAACAGGTGGCTCTTTGATAATATCCCAGCCAACTCATCCTTTGTTCTGAACCAGATCAAAGACATGATTTACCATAGTTTCTCCATAAAACCATACTATATCTTCTCAGCCATTGACTCAGAAATTGCTAAACATAGTTTTTTACCTCTCAGTAAAAGACCACCAAAGCCAAAAATCTTTAAAATTGCATGGGTTAAGCCTATTTCTGGACTTAAACTCAATGTTGATGCTTCTTGGTCCTCTTCTACCCTAATTGCTGGTATATGTTTTCTCATTAGAGACAGTAGAGGAGGTTTTGTAGCTGCCTCTGGTAGATACATCCCTGCTGTTTCTCCAATAGAGGCAGAAATGAGGGCTATACAGCTTGCTGTAAACTATGCCATTGGTTGTTCTGAGTCAATCACCATAGAGCCTGACTGTTTAAATGCCATTACTTCCATTCTTAATCCTGTCACTGCCCATTGGAAGGTGTTTCATTTGGCAGATGCAATTCACCAATTCTCCTCTCAATTTACATTGTCTCATGTTCTTAGAGAAGGAAATGTGTTTGCTGATGCAATTGCAAAACTGTGTTTTCAAAAAAAACATGATGTTTCTTTTACATTCAGGTCCTTACCAGATAGGATCCAGGGCTTAATTAGACTGGATCAAATGGCCACACCTTCTCTGAGAATATCCAGAATGGATACTACTAATGTCTGATTTTGTTTTCAGGTAAAAATAGGAGGTGATTCAAATCACCTCCTACACCACATCAGCACCAACAAAGATTCATATCCATACCACTGGTTTATCTTGGAGAATGGAGATAACCACCACTGAGCAGCACCTCAATCTAATTCCTGGTGCTTTTTCTCTATGATCAGGTCTCTGCTGTAATTTGGAATTGAATCATAGGCTGCCTTGTGTCTGAGTTGCCTTGTGCTTCTGATTCACTAATAAGCAAGTGGATTTTACTCCTACTTCCTCAAAGCCACTGATCTAGACACTTTTTGATTATAAAATGAGTCCTAGTGACTTCTTGATGTATAGAATGAGTTGATTTAGTGTTAATATTTAGTCTAACTCATTCTTTTTGGAAGCTATGCTTAGTTTCAAGTAGTACCTCTTTAGGTCTTCTACTATAACCGCTTCATAGTCTAGGGGAGTTGACACATATCAACAGGGAGCAAGTCTAGTGCCTTTGATCCATGTTTTGGAGGCCGGAGCACCCGTGTTGGGTAGACCTTTTTTGTGCAAAAGTGTCTAGTGACCTCCCAGAAGAGCTCAGGGAAGATACCGCATGAGGGGTATGATTTCTCCACTGGCAGCTTATTTGAACATCCATCTACCTCCAAACATTCTGGCAGTAGGCAGGACAGACGAACAAGCTCATCAATTCTACTCCATCGCTTCCTTGGAGTCCACTAATGTCTTGGCCATGCACAGGTTCCCTCCTCCTAGATTCATTTGGCTTGTAGCCAAGAATCAGCACATGTATCTGCCGAATGTGGAGGTTGTACACCTGACTGGGCGTACCCGCATTGTCCCTGCACCCACCATTGCCATGCTGGAGGCACCTCTTATGCATGGAGATCAGTATACTCCTCCTCCTCATGAGCCTCAGTATGTCACTCAGCAGCAGTTTCAGACATTTACTGAGAGGTACGAGGATAATAATGAGAGCTATCGCAGATCACGAGTTCAGCGCCATCGCGACGGTTCCGGCTCCTCTCAGTGAGTATGTTCTCTACTTCTTCCCTTTCACCATGACTTTAATTGTTTTATTTAAACATTGAGGGAAATGTTTGGCCTATGGCCCTGTCCAATAGTGCTTATTTCCAGCACCTCCAGCACCTACCAGCACCTACCAGCATCCTCCAGCACCCTCCAGCACTTGTCACTATTCACATACATGAATGATTTATTTTTTTAAAAAAAATAAAAAATAATTTTTCTTTAAAATTAGTTTCAATATGTTGTGTACGAATTAATCATTCTTTAAATATATAGTTTCATAATTATGTACATCATAATTATACAATTTTAATTTAATTTCAACACCCTCCAGCACCCTTCCAGCACCTTCCAGCACCAGCTACCAATTCCAGCGCCCTATTGGACAAGGCCTAAGTGTGGGGGAGAGGAGTAGGACTGTGATTCTGATTCTACTGCTGATTTTGCTGCTGTATTTTGTAGCTGTATTTAGTTCTGTATTTCTTTAAAAAAAACGCTTGGATGATTCCAAAAAAGATAGAGAATCAGGCAAAAATGAGAGGCAAAAAAAATATATAAATAATAATAATAATAATAATAATAATAATAACAATAATAATAAAATAAAATATTCCATTTGCTCTTGTTTCTTTTAGTAGATATATATAATGAGGCTCTCAAATGTCATGTTGCATAATTGTTTAGAGTATGCACTTGAATCTCAATCGTTCTTTCTCGAGGACGAGAAAAGTTCAAGTGTGGGGGATTTTGATAGGTCCTAAATATACTAATCTCATGTGCCCAAGTCTATTATTCTCATTAGTTAAATCTCTAGTTTGAGTAATTATATGATAAATTAGTTGTTATTCTAAAGTCCTAGTTGTTTACATAGTAGTGTTTCTCACTAAAAATCAAATCAAACCCCCCCCTCCCTCTTTTGTTTACATTGCTTTTATATATATATATATATATATATATATATACATATGCATGTATGTTATTAGATATAGTATTTACTCTACAAAATACTCTTAGAAATAACCTCTTCTCTGTGGAAACGAACCTCACTTGCCATTATATGTTTTTTTTTTATGTAATATTTTCTTCTATTAAATTGCTCAAAAAAGTTCATACAACTGATTTGGCCATCACTCTAAGCCAAACATTCAACGGATATAAATAACTAACCAAAAGGAGAAAAACAACTATTCTACAGCCATATGAAATGCAAGTGGCTATGATCATAACAAGTTCATCAAGATATTGCTAGGATTTTAGAATAACTATAATGAATGCGCTTCCATTCCACCTGTCCTTGCATATCTTGCCAAATCTGCATCCACCTTTGGAGCTTTGGTGTCTTCAACGTTCCATTTCTGTCTCCAGCTCGTATACGATTAAGGGAAAATCCACCATAGCATATCTGTGAATTGACATGTCAAAACACAAGTCTGCCCTGGTTCATTTCCCATAGAAACCAAATTATCCATTATGTAGCCTGGTCTGAGTATGCTTATAATCTTTTTCGATCCAGCCCGTCAAGTCTTTAGATAGTGTCATGGGCCAAGGTTGGGTAACTGGTTTCATCCAGCAGCCCAACACCTCTGAAATACCAAAGGTAATCAATGCGGTACCTACGACATATGTACAAGTTTCATACTAGGGCCATAGTCCCTCATCCAGTCCGTCAAATATTTTTGATAGTATCTTGGGCCAAGGCTGGGTAACTGGTTTTTATACCTGCAGCCCAACACCTCTGAAATACCAAAAGGTAATCAGTGCGGTACCTACGACATATGTACAAGTTTCATACTAGGGATATATCCCCACAACCAATCCGTCAAGTCTTTAGATATTGTCACGGGCCAAGGCTGGGTAACTGGTTTTTACACCGGCAGCCCAACACCTCTGAAATACCATAGGTAATCAGTGCGGTACCTACGACATATGTACCAAGTTTCATACTAGGATCCATTCACACCATCCTCATCATCAATCAGAGGGGTCAAAGCCTGTTTCAATCATCACCTTTAGAGCATCCACCTGCCTAAATTTCCCCTGGAAGATTCTGTTATTCCTCTCCCTCCATACATTATAGAAGATGCTGATAAGTCGGTGGAATCTTATTCTCTTTCTCCATCCTACCATTCTTCTCATCCTCCTCAGGCACTCTCTGAAGTTTCCGCCAGTCTCCACCCTGTAATGTTTTTGGAGCTCCACTGTAAATTGGCATGTACAAAATATGTGCTGCATCGTTTCTCCATTGTGCCCACACAGAGTACAAACATCTGCCACATGAGGTATTATCCCTTTCGACTGAAGTCTCGCTATGGTCGATAATCTCCCTTTTAACAACATCCATAGAAAGAATGAGTGTTTAGGCTGTAGTCCTGACTTCCACAATATTTTCGTTGACCAGTGGTTTTCTTGGCCTGCCCCTTTGAGGTATCCATATGCCTTGCTAGTGCTGAAATTTCCCTTCGTGTCAACACATTCCATTAGGTATGGACGAATTTCATCTTTCAGTGACACCAACTTGCCCCAACCCCAACTATATGTGTGCCCTTCTAGGCTGTAGTCAAGAAACTCTTCATCCTTCAAGTAGTATGCCTGCACCCATTTCAGCCACAATATATCCTTCTTTTGACATACATCCCAAACCAGCTTACACAGAGAAGCTCTATTCCAGGATGAAGGATCCCTTAGGCCAACTCCTCCACTTTTCTTTGGCATACAAAGTGTTTTCCAAGACACTGGTGTAACTCTTTTCTCCCCTTCCTTTCTTCCCCACAGAAAATTTCTGCATTTTGTCTCAATGGCTTTGTGCACACTCTCAGGTATTTGAAAAACATTTGCCCAGTGACTAGCTTTACTCAGCAGAATTGTGTTTATAAGCTGCACTTTACCTGCATATGCCATATTCCTGGAACCCCAAGTGCCTATTTGTCCTGCAATCTTCTCCACCATTTTCTCACAATCTTCAGCTTTCCACTTCCCTGTTGAGACTGGAAGTCCCAGGTAATTCATTGGGAAACTTCCTTGAACTATATTCAGAGTATCAGCCAACATCTTTGCTTCAGTTTCTGTCATTGTCGAGAAGAAAACCTCAGATTTTCCTTCATTTATCCTAAGGCCAGAAACCTTCCTAAACTCCTCCAAAACAGTTTTAACCCCATCCATTGAGTGCTTGCTTGCCCTACAGAAAATTAACAGATCATCTGCAAACATCAAACTGTGTATTTCCCCCTTCAAACTCCTCTGATGGAACTCTATGGCTTTCGTTTTTATCGCCAGGCTAAGCTGTCTTGATAGATATTCCATCCCAATTACAAACAATAAAGGTGATATCGGATCCCCCTGTTTAACACCACTCCTCCCTTTAAAACAATCCGTGTACGCACCATTCAAAGAGAAACAATAAGTGGTATCCTCAACGCATCGTCTTATCCACTCAATAAACAATCCTGGAAACTTTAGAACTGCCAGCCATTTGAATAGAAACTCCCAGCTTATACTGTCGAAAGCCTTCTGTATATCAACTTTTATCATGCAGCTCGGAATATTGCTCGGCTTCTTATATCCTGTTAATAGCTCTTGGGCTAGGAGAATATTATGTGATATCCTCCTCCCTTTCACAAATGCACCTTGGTTTCCATTTATCACTTCAGGGAGTACCTCACTTAACCTGTTACTCATGATCTTTGTGATGACTTTATATAAAACAGGGCAGCAGGAAATCGGCCTATAGTCCCCAGCTGACTGCGGATTATCAACTTTCGGTATTAGTGTTAAAACAGCCCTGCTAAATTCCCGTGGTACTTCATCGCCCTGAAAGAAACTCCTAATCCCCTTTTTGAAATCATCACCAACAATCCCCCATGCTTTCTTGAAGAAAAAGCTCGAATATCCATCTACTCCAGGACTTTTGTCATTCTCAATGCTATTCAGAGCTCTCCATATCTCATCATCTGTAATCGGCTTTATCAAGGGTATTTGTTGTTCCACTGTAAGAAAGTTACCTTCAGCTGCAACTAAAGGATCAATTTCACTCTCTACAATCACTGTCTTTCCCATTCGGTCACCAAAGAACTGTAGTAGATGCTGCTCCACCCCCTCTCTTCCATCCACTCTGTCGCTTCCCACCTTCAGGCTGACTATATGATTTCTGTATTGCCTCTTTTTCATGCTTGCATAGAAAATTTTGGTTGGCCTGTCCCCCTCCTTTATCCATTTCTCCTTAGACCGTTGCTGTAAGAAACTGAACTCCGCTTCAGCTAGTTCCATAGATTCTCTCCTTGCCCTTGCTTCGTTTTCTTGCAGCCCTTTATCCAATACATTTGTTTGTAATAGATTGAACTGGTTCTCCCACTTCCCTTTTGCTTCCATGGCTCTTTTCTGAATGTCTGAAAATTCCCTCTTGTTCAATCGTTTAAGTGCTATTTCCAGCACCTTCAGAGTTTTAAATAGATCCACGAGAGTACTGTGTTTCCGCATCCTCCAATTCTGCTCCACTAAAGTAAGAAAGTCCGGCGAGTTCACCCACATATTGAAGAACTTAAAAGGACGTTTAGCAGAACACTTTCTTGGCGTATCTAGGTGTATAAGTAAAGGTAAATGATCCGATGCATCATTGGGTTTTACTTCACATATCGCTTCCATCCATCTGTCCATCCACATCTCATTCACCATTGCTCTGTCGATTCTACTGAAAATTCTGCCTTCTTCCCTTTTATTGTCCCACGTGAAAAAAGGTCCTGTACTTTTCAGCTCATGCAGTTGAATCAAGTTCACCGTGTCTCTAAAATTTTCCACCTCAGCTAGTTGTACATCCTCTCCTCCAGCTCGGTCTCCCAAATTTAGGGGGGAGTTGAAATCCCCCACCACCATCCATGGCTTATCCTGGTGATTTGCAGTCTCCAGATAACGCCATAACTTCAGCCTAAGCGGTTGTTTGGTCCCTGCTTCTACTTCACTATTATGAGCATAAACAACCGTCAAGTAAAACTCCAGCCCGAGTTCTTTTTTCCGGCAAATGCAGTCAATCCACTGATCTCCAATGCTTATTACTGATATGTCATACAAATCTGGCTTCCAACATAGCCATATTCTTCCTGTTTGTGCTATCGGGCAGTTTGTTAGTAGCTTCCAACCCAAATCAAGACTTTCCCATCTGTCCACTTCATTTTCTACCTTCACCTTTGTTTCCAGCAAGCCGGCAAGGCCTATATTATTTTCAAAACAAAATTGCCGGCATTTTCTCTGCTTACTTGGCTGATTTATACCCCTAACATTCCAGAATAGCATAGTACTATGCATCATTAACAATATTATAAAGGGGATCATACCTTGAATGAACTTCAAGGTCTATGTTTTTAGCCGCTTCTCTCTCATTGACGTCAACATTTGTAGACTGTGAAATCTGCAATACCACACTATCATTCGATTCAACCGTTTGTTTCCCTTCTCTGTGTTGCCTTATTTCTCTACCCGGAACATCCCTAGCTTCAGTCTCTCTTGATTGTGCATCCAAAACTGTGCTACTGCTCGTTCCACCACTTTTTGCACCCCTTTCTTTTTCATACCCTGCTTTCTTTTCCAGTTCTTTTTCGGCCCCAAGAACAGCCTCTCGGTCTCCCTTTTTCTGTTCTACATTGGTTCCTTTGGTGCCCATTTTATTTCCCTCAATTTTGTCTCCATTCTTCTCTGCCCTTTTTACACCAACAACCACCCAATCCCCAGTATTTCTACCATATCGTCGATGAGGAGCAACTATGCTTGGTCCCCTTTCCCTTGGGGCTGATTGAGTTTGGTTCTCCCTTTTGCCTCTATATGTGCTCAACTGCGTCCTGCCATTCACTCCAGGCGAAAGGGATTTGGGCTTCCAGACACATTCTTCTGTTTCATGTCCAATCAGCTTGCATTTACTGCACTTTGATGGCTTCCACTCATACTCCACATCTTGGTGCTGAATGATATTATTCTCATCTTTGTATGGAATTCTTTTTTGCATTACCTTCCCCATGTTCACCTCAACTAGTACCCTTGCAAACTTTGTCTTTTCCATGTGCCATGTGGCCTCATCAATCCGCAAGGGGATTCCGATTACACTTGCCAATCTACATAACAGGCTCGGCTCCCAATAGACTGGATCCAATCCAGGAAATTGCACCCATATAGGAATTGTATCTGGCTCATCAAAATCCATTTTTTGTTTCCATAACTTTACAAAAACTGGTTTTTTATCAAAGAAAACCATCCCCCGTTCTATCACCTCATCTCTATGTTTTTCATTAACAAGCTTCACCAGAAAGATCCCTGGTTTTGCCTGCCAGACCTTTTCAACCATACCAAACCATATTCTTCTAAGAAAGCCTTCAAAATATTTAATCGGAGGATGACCACCAATAACCTTGCATACAACCACATTCTTCCATTTTTTCACGCTGTTTTCAACCTCATTCAAAGGAAAAGAAGGCAAAAGCATACCGTCTACAAGTTCAGGTTTATAGTATTTTACCTCTGCCTGGTGGCTCGTGAACAGTTTCGACCAGCTTACCTTCTCATTTACTGGTGTCTCTAGCTCTTCCCCTCTCTTCAGTATACGTACTTGTGAATTCTCCCCAACTTTGTTTACTACTGTGGCAACACCATCACCTTCGGGTTGAGTGATCACAGTCGACAAAACAGCATTCTCCAAACCCTTCTCTAAATGAGACTTCTCGGCTTGTTCTGAACTCTTCATTTTTGTTTGTACACCTTGCTCTATTGTCTTAGACGTATCCTTGCTGCCCTCACTCTCCTCTCTGCCCATTGTTTCCAAGAACCTCGAAATTGGTATACCGGTTTTTATCATCATCGGCTGCCTACGAACCCCGGCTGCCATCATCGATTTCTTGCTGCCCCCTTCGCTTTCCCGATCATATGTACTCTCATCCGCTGGCCATGTAGTCCTATTCCCAGATTCAATCGGATTCATCTCAACGTTTTCCTTTTCCAATCCAAACAAGGGTTTTCCTCCATTCTCCATGACCTCACGTTCAGCCACATTCAATAGTTCTTCTCCAGCTTTTTCCTTAAGTTTCTGTTCAATCATTCTAAAACCTTCGTAAGCTTTCCCCATATTTTCAAAGAGCTCTTCGACCGACGCTTTCTGAATCCATTTTTTCATCGCCTCACTGTGTGAATTTGACTCAGCCTTTATATCAAATTTTCCGCTGCTAAGGTTTTTCTCTGCTGCAGCCCGAGGGTTTTTTGCCGCATCTACCATCCCAGCGATAGGATTCTGCCCGCGAGCCATCCCGTCGTTACCTCTCCGTTCAAAGTTTAATCCTGACAGAGTGCCCGGGTTTTCAATCACGGTTGGCCGTTTCGGCAAAAACTCACCATCATCGCCAAACAAACTTCGTCCATCACTTCCCAAGACCATCTTCGTCACATCCTTAGGCTTATTTCCCGCGTTTCGTTTACCACTACTGTTCTTGCCCATGGCGGCAGAATCAAACGAATTTGATTCACCAGAAAATAGTGGAAAAAGAAAAACGGAAATCGCACATAATAGGAATTAGAATCGCAGCATAGGATTTAGGTCGCCGTTCATACAGATTCGTCCGTACAGAACCGTGTACTACAGATCCGTACAGATTCGTCCACTGATCGTCCGTACAGGATTGGTCCTTGAATCTGTGTCCTTGGTGAGCGGTGCGTACAGATTCGGGCGTACAAAACCCCAAATCGCCGTGCGTACAGATCCCCAAATCCCCAAATTTGGGAGCGGCCGTGCGTACAGATTCGGGCGTACAAATCCCCAAATCGTTTGCTGTTAATTAATAAATCCCAGTCTGTGCGCCCAGATTGGATTTGTGCGCCAAGGTTGGATTTGTGCGCTCTGTTTTGGTATCATCACCAACCTACACTCTTTATATGCAGGTTTATATGTAGCACTGGCTAACAACCATCTACTTGCTATTATATGTTTAATTGTGTGTAGCGGTAGTAAGTGAATCTAAATTGAATATTTGAGAGGTACGGCGACGACCTCCCAATAGGTCTGATGGGTCAATTGAGCGATGTAAAGTTCGCCTTGTGGTTCTTGGAAATAGGCAGATTGAAGGTGTCGACTTCAATGCTACATTCGCCCCAGTCGCCAAAATGGTAACCGTTCGAGTCTTCTTGACAGTTGCTGTAATTCGAGACTGGGAGCTTCACCAAATGGACGTGCACAACGCAGTCTTACACGGCAATCTTCTTGAGGAGGTTTACATGTCTCCACCTCCAGGATACCCAAATGTGCCATCTGGTCAGGTTTGTCGTCTACGGAAATCTTTATATGGCCTCCGTCAAGCCCCCCGAAACTGGTTTTCTAAGCTTGCTAATGCTCTTAAGGCCTATGGTTTTCAGCAAAGTCATGCAGATTATTCTCTATTCTCATTATCACGGAATGGTATCGATCTTCACATCCTGGTATATGTTGATGATCTAATCATTGGTGGAAACAACACGACATCAATCTCCGCTCTTAAGAAATATTTGAGCACATGTTTTCACATGAAAGATCTCGGGCTTTTAAATACTTTCTTGGTCTTGAAATTGCTCGGAACTCTTCCGGAGTTTTTTTCACTCAAAGAAAGTACACTTTGGAGATTATTTCAGATTCTGGTCTACTTGGTTCAAAGCCATGTGATTCTCCCATGGAAGTTAATCATCAGTTAGCTTCGGTTGATAGTCCAGCTCATTCAAATCCGGAGGAATTCCGTCGTCTTATAGGCCGATTGATTTTTCTTACTATCACAAGACCGAATCTTTCCTTTGTTGTTCATACTCTCTCTTAGTTTCTGCAACACCCGAAAGAAGCTCACTGGTTAGCTTCCTTGCGTGTGCTTCGATTTCTCAAAAGTCATCCCGGCCAGGGTCTTCATCTCACTTGATCTAGTTCGCTTCGTCCTACGGCCTTTTGTGACTCTGACTGGGATTCTTGTCCAATCACACGTAGATCAGTTACAGGATATTTTGTATTTCTTGGACACTCACCTATATCTTTGAAGACAAAGAAGCAACATACGGTCTCTCGTTCTTCCGCCGAGACTGAGTATCGCTTCATAGCTGCAACTTGCAGCGAGATCTTATGGCTGAAAGCACTGATTCTCTCTTTTGGTGTTCGGCATGATTCACCAGTTCGTTTATTTTGTGATAGTCAAGCCGCTTTGCATATCTCTGCTAATCCCGTCTTTCATGAACGGACTAAGCATATTGAGATTGACTGTCATTTTGTTCGTGACCTCGTTCAAGATAAGACGATCCAAACTTCTTACATTTCTACTACTCAACAACCTGCAGATATCTTTACTAAAGCTCTTCCAACGCTACTATTCCACCATCTATCATCCAAGTTGCTCATTCTCGATCCTCATGCTCCAACGATACAATATCTTGAATATTGTAAATTAGGCATGTATATATATTCTTTGATCATATCCTTAGTTAGGTGATGTATTCTCGTGTATATATAAGTCAGCCCTTGGGAGGCATAATAACACACAACAATCATTCACAAATTCTCTGGTCTTCATAATCTTCAAGTATTGGGTTAGAGATATATATTGTGTGTATGAGGTTTATCAGTATATAGAGAGCAAGAGCGTACCGTAAATATGGAGATTATCCCTCTATTTATAGTGAATCCATAAGGGTTCACATGGTGCACCCGTGAAGGATGGCTTCCGGCTTCGGACCGGTCCATAACATGCATCCTTTGACGGGTCTGCTTTGACTGTCCTTTTTTGCGCCTTGAATTAAGGACTTGCTTTGTCTAGTGTCAGGGCATAAAGTAGATTTCACTTTATGCTATAAAAGGAATGGCGTCGTCTGTGTTGCCAGGAGTACTATACACCTGTGATCTACAGTTGTGACTGTCCTTCGACAATGGCGGTCTATCGGTAACGCCTATTTCTTGGCCGCGACTGGATGGACTATGGTCTTTCTTTACAGATGGGTTGGGCTTGTGTCTAGGCCAGATAGGGATATTGGGCCAATCCCTATTAGGCACCAGCCTCTAAAACGCAGTTTAGCCTTGTCATTTTCCCCCAATTTGGGGCTTATGTTTTTGTTGGGCAAACTTAGCCACGTGCTTCCCTTTTATTAGTCTTTTGTTTTATTAGTAAGATGCTACATAGGCTGGCTTGTACTGAATTGCTTTTTCACGGTTTTTGGCAGTAAAACAAAGTTCTGTTTTATTATCTTCTCTCTCTTCTTGTTCTTTCACATTTTTCAGAGTAAATTTGTTCTTTAGATACGAAACTCGGCAGTTGATCCATGTTGACACCAAGGTGGCTCAAATTGATCCGCTTTGACTCGAGAGCCAGACCGCTTACAGATTTGCACTAGTGCAGGAAACTTGATTAAAGGCTTCAATGGAAGGTCGAAAAAATTCAAGAAAACGCCATATTTTTTGTGTGGCTATATTTCAATAG
The DNA here is from genome assembly GCA_963678965.1 of Cruciata laevipes. Taxonomy (NCBI): domain Eukaryota; kingdom Viridiplantae; phylum Streptophyta; class Magnoliopsida; order Gentianales; family Rubiaceae; genus Cruciata; species Cruciata laevipes. The sequence goes on along the minus strand of OY787632.1, from coordinate 13,113,042 downwards.
ATTCAGAAATAACCATCTGAGGACAATGCATGGAAAACTGCCACTTGACTATCTTGAAATTTGCAAAAAGTTTGTTGTCTGAAATAATTCATGTCATTTACTCATATGCTCTATTCAAAATTTAACGTGTGCCCACGGCATATATATATATATATGGAAGTCTCTTTTGCATTCGATATGCACCAGTTTCACAGACGGAAAATAAAAATAAAAATTTGGCCGAGAAGTTGACCGAATGAGCGGAGTTGTTTATTGCTCGGCAAATGAAGAAAATGCATGTTGTATGTTTGGTTCAGTTTCGCACTTACACATATACTTTATCCTTGATTCACCACTGACCATGGGTGTTGGCCTGTTTAGCGGTTCGGAATTTTTAGGTCATGAAAAGTTTTGGCTAAGATAAACTCGGATATTATTGGCTAAGTTCTTGTTAATTAGTTTCATTATTGCTCAGCCAATTGCAAAATCATTAATTATCTGGTTTCAAACCCAATCTTCCATACAACAAATCGAATATGACTGATTTCTCTGTTCAAATGAGTGAATCCCAAAAACACATCAACATGAAAGATGGTATGTGTATATATATATACACACACACATACATAGGTTTCCGTTCAGATTTATTTTAACTTAGCTTAAAGATCCACAGATGAAATTCATTCTGAGAAGGAAAATATGATTCCTCGCCAAAGTGCGCGAAAAAACGTTCAAACAATTTGTCTTAAAATTCTGACTCCTAATTTTATAGCCATTTTGAAATAATCATTCTAAAGTATTTTGTCTATCGATCTCCAGAAAGTTTCAACTTTGTTTCATCTTCTGTAAACCTAATTACTTGCGATCCCCTTGAGATTTTTAAATTCTCTAATTAACAACTAATCCAACTTGGTCTAGTTTATTTGAATGAAAACCCTAACAGCTGGCTAGCTAGCGTTGACTAAACAAAAAAACAAATAATTAATATACTAGATTATGTAAAAAAGGACGAAGGCCATTAATTAGAAGCGTTGAAGATTTTTTTTCTTAAGTGACTAATGAAAGGTGATGCATCAGTACAAGATGTCAAAAACTAGTACATGTACTAGTACTAGTACAAACGATAGTACAACATAGAATTAAATTGGTATGTTTCCTCAAATTCAAAATTTCAATTGAGATTTGTCTAAATTGGTCTTCAAAGTAGATCAACAAATTTAAAATATGTAATGATTATGTATGAAAGTGAAACGATCAACAGTAATATACTGAATGAGCATACTTAATATGTATAAGATTAATTACACTTTGAAAGTGAGCGATCAACACAAAACATGTAATGACCTCAAAGTGAGAAAATCAACATTTACCCCCTGTCTCAATTAGAACCGTTCTATAAGAGACGCTCTCTTACTCAAATGCTTTTGGTTATTCTCATTTTAAATATTATTGATATAATAAAAAATGTCTAGTACTAATATAGTATGCATAATTTATAACTAGCATATTGATTGACTTTCAAGTAAACATTTATAATTTTATGTGAAATATATATAGTAAACATTGTCAAACCTACCATTGACATATTTGTTTTGCATATAACAACATGGTCATTAATTAGACATGTAGATAGAAGCAAAATAAATGGTTTAGCTATTCGAAATATGAAAAGTAAAAGGTAATATATTCGACTAAATGAACTTATTTTTTATCATAAAACAACATTGATTAGCATAATACAATATTTATAATACTCATTATTACAGCACATTATTTTGTATAAATGATTAAATTCAATGTAATTTTAGAAATAATCGATATAGTTATCCCGATCGACGAGTACTTTCTCTTCGGTTAAAAGTTTACTTCTGAGTCAGGATATGAGTCAGAATAATTTACTCAACATATTCTCATCCGATTCCGTTCATTTAAAGGATCAATTAATGTGTAGATCGGCCGAATTGGTTTACTTGATTCCAATATGCAAATGTCTCGCATTGGATAAACTTTTGTGTCGAATTGATCATACTGTCAGTGATGCCTATTTTAGCGAGTTGTCGAACATGCATTATGTTTTGACTACCAGTTAGCTATTTCGAGCTGAAGTTGTTACAGCTCCGAACTTTTTGTTTTTACCCGATTTTGAAATTTCTCATGTCTTATTAAAGCCAATTTTGGCTAACAATTTGACCCAAAAAATAATCATGGTTTTATGTGTTTTTATTTGTATTGTAGTTTATTTAGGGTTCCAAAGTCGTGGATAATCATTCCGTTTTTTAGATGGCCTTAATTTAAAATAAAATTAAATTAAACTCTACAAAAGATATTTATCCAGTCAAAATTAACTGAGTTCCGATTAGTATAGTGAGTTCAGTTCAGTCCTTTTCAACTCATTTCATCATTTTTCAGATGCAATAATCACTCGTATTTGTAGAGTCCATTTATTGGTTGCTATGTGGAGAATCAATGTTACAACATCAGTTTATGTGTGAATGTAGCTAATAAATAAATTACAACGTAGTGTTTGATATTGGCATGATATGTGTGCGTGGTAATTACGGATAAAATACAGTCCAGAATAGGAGTCCAAGGCTGTGTAGTTGATTGAAGACACGCCATTTGAGCTACAAAGGGAGAATTCGTTGCATTGCTAAAACTACGGATTTTACATGAAACAATTCTGCATCCATAATTGATGTAGAGCAAGAAGAGCAGCACAATCCAGGGGCGGACCCAGAAATTAAAGTCAAGGGGGGCCATAATAAAATAAAAGTAAAATTATAGCACTATATTTTAATATATTAAAAATTACAAGGGTATAAAATGTAATTTTTATTTTTTTAAAACAATTTACAAAGGTATAAAATGTAATTTTTAATTTTTTGGGGGTGGCCAGGCCACCCTGGGCCACCCCTATGTTCCGCCCCTGGCACAATCCATCTTATTCGATAATCACTTTGGACATGTGAAGCCAGAGTGTTGCAAACCATACCATATAATGTTTCACGAGGAGGCGATCAAGATATAATTGATAGGGGACCTAGTCAGCTGATTAGCGCAAAGGAGTTGCAATCCAAATTAGAAGTAGTAAATGTATATAAGTGCATTTGTAAAAATGTATTTTTGTCTGACTTAGTGAAATGGTTTTAACACTAGGCTACGGTCCCGCAAACTTAGTTGCATTGCACCGAATTGCTTGATCATGTTGGGTGCCCCTCGTTACATTTTCCCCATTTACAGCTTTTATACTTGCTAGTTAAAATAATAGGCAGCACAATTGATAAAAGTCAAGAAGATGTACACCACAGATCATCCCTCTTCAAGTCGGCAGAGAGTACACAAGTACACAGTTCCAACCCTACACAAGTACCAATTCGGGGGATAAAATATGTTTATAAGTTTCAAATATGTTTATACGATGGTTGATTATTTCTTCCTCAAATTAACATGGAAAACTTGATGTGCCTTGATTGAGACAAGTGAATTGTAAATATTATCATCAACTACCGCATGATAGCATATTAGTTAACAACTACCCGAAAAATATAATGTAATTTATAGCATTCATGAGTTACTCATGATCTGCGTCTATATAAACAAGTGCATGAGCCCCCTAGAACTCACAGCTCTCACATTTTGTGCTCTAAAATCAGTATATATATATAATGGATAACAGAGAAGTGATCAGGCGGCGGGAAAGATCATCTTCTCCAAGAGATGGAAACATTTATAATGCCATGCAGGCCTTCGTTATGGCAGTCCTGGTCGTGGTCGGCGTTGGGTTTGTTTTCCAGTTGATCATGCGTCCCACAAATTTCTACAAACTCAAATGGTCCCCTGCGGTTACAGCTAAAGCCAAATCTGACACTTTTCCCCAAGGTATATATATATACACATATTAACCCGACTTTTACTTTCTGATCTCTGATATATATATTTTACTTTCTGATCTCTGATATATTTTACTTTCTGATCTCTGATATATTTTTTCTGGAAAATAATCCTGTACATATATTGCACTCTGCAGGGGCTAATATGTTGATGTTCACATTTCCTATCCTCTTCGTGGCTGTCTTGGGGTGTGTGTATCTCCATTTAAGAAAAAAGAGCAGCACTTCTGATGACTACTGTCGCTCCAGGGGGTAAATTGCATCTTTTACTATATATATTTAATAATATTTCCATCACTTTAATTGATGAAATGAATGAATCAATTAATCACGTACGTGCAGAAACGGCCAGAAAAACAGTAGTTTTTCGGCGTGGAAGAGACCGATGATCATCAAAGGACTTGGGATTGTTTGTGGGATAGAGTTGGCATTCTTTCTTATGTTTATTGCTATCGTGGCTTGGTATTATTCTGTTTCCGTGAGAATCAGTTTCTCAGGCATCACCCCCGAATCCGCTGCAGCAAACGGGGACAAACTGTAAGAAATCAACACTTCTATTCATTTATTTATAAATATTTCGCAAGTTTCCCTTTGGTTTCGAAATATAATGGAGATACTATAATGTTTATAAACGGGGACATGTCTCTACAGATACCAACTAGTATAAGGGACCATTATCGGTTGAAATTACCGTTGGGGTGAATTTCAACCCCGCCGCAGTTGTTAAATTTTAGGTTGCTAGTGTCACCAAAGCTCAGTCGTCTCACATGGACCGACTCGAAACTGAGTTTCGGTGTGATTTTTACGAAATAACAATAATGTATCAAGCATTATAAATGATCAAGGAAATTAACTGAAAGATCAAGCAAAATGAATGAAAAATCAAATTAACTGAAAGATCAAGGTAAAAAAGGAATGATCAAGGGAACTGACTGAACCGACTAAAAGCTCAAGCAAAAACAGTAAATGATCATTTCCTGAGCATTAGTTTCCAAAAGGACATGTCTCACCCGAGACGTTCTCTTTTAAAAGTCACAGGTGTTGATTTATTTTCAATTTTATATGGATAGCCACACTATTGACTTTCTAAATTTTATTTTTTATTAAATCTGATGATGACACGAATAATGTGTAGCGTCTGAGTTTCAAGTTTCAACTAATTCGAATTCGTATACTGTATCATTCAATCAGTTATATATGACGTCATAATGATAAGAACATGTGCATTCAATTTCATACTGAAGGTGGGAAGCAAAGCTGGAATCAGCGGCCTTAAGGCTCGGAATAGCGGGAGAGATGTGCGTGATGTTTCTAATGCTGCCGGTGGCGCGTGGATCGTCAGTGATGCAACTGCTAGGGCTGACGTCAGAAGCAAGCATCAAGTATCACATCTGGCTTGGACACATGGCCATGACGCTTCTTACTGGTCATGGTGTTTGCTACGTTATTTACTGGGCGATTACTCATCGGTTATCCGAGGTATTTGATTTAATTAGGTTCACTTATATCAACTTTAACTTTTACTATTAATTTTAGCACTATATCCTATACAGTTATTATTGTTAAGATTTCAAGATTACTATAGACTAAGGCTATATATTTTTATTATTGGAGCAATAAGTAACAAGATTTTGAGAAAATATCAAAATTGCCCTCTCCACTTATCATTCTTCTCATACGTATTAATTGATTATCTGATAGCTGTTAAACGGTAGCCGATTGTATTAGCTTATGTGACTAGCTGCTTACATTAATTAGCGGATATAACTAGCTAATTGAATTAGCTGATTATACAAAAGTGTTTGTTAAAAATAGCTAAAATGGCTTGTGTATATTTTACTACTTAAGAATTTATTTAATACTAATACCAATTAATACTATTTAAATATTACAAATAGCTAAATTATAAATATAACTAATTTCTCTAATGATTTTAAATCAATTAAATATAACTATTAAAATTTTACAATTCAAAATTCAAACCAATTGAAATTAATAAAAATTAATGTTTTTTCTTAGCACCTATATATAATTTAACATTACATTATACAAAGGTACTAAACGTAACTTTATCACTTATATATGTAAGCCACTTACTGGAATTTATATACGAGTGTATTGATATATATTGTAATTATTATTATTATTTAAACTAAGGGCCAAGGGAGGTTAATTGTTTCCCCAAACCATAAAATATAACTGTATAGGATATAGTGCTAAAATAGATCTTTTTAAGTAGTCCAACTCAACTTTTTAAAATAGGATATAGTCCAACTCAACTTTTAAATGTTTTGAAAGCAGAATAGATGGATCTTTCATGTGTATTGTTTCGGTCACACTCAAAAGTTTCAGTGTATTTGTCACAAAAAGTATTTGAGTTATAAGCGTATTTGTAAAAATGTGAAATACTATTAGGGTGTGTTTGTTTTTTCTGGAATTGACCATTTCTTTTCTAATTCTATAGAATTGTCCAATTCTGCTGTTTGTTTTTACAAAAATTTTGGGATATAATTGGTTTTTGAAAACTTTGGGGACCTTGAATTCTATGGATCTAATTCTTTTGTGAGAGCTAAGTTTTCCAACACCAATTCCATGATTTAGGAAAAAACTCGCGGATCTTTTTCGGGTTGAATTCGGGTTATAACATAAATCGGGTCTGGTATATATTTCGTCTCTTCCGCTGCCGTCAAAACTTTTCCTCGCCGGGCACCGCCATCACCGCTGTCGACCCTCCAAATTTCCAGGTAAGCTCACTTCTATTTCTACTTCCGCTCCATTACAACTTCTCCGTTTCATATGTGTTTCTTTCCGATTTTTTTAATCTTACTGAATTTGAGTCTAGGGTTTGCTTTTTTTAGTTTTTTGGGGGATCGATTTTGATATAAAACGATTTTGAACAAACGATTGCGAAGTGGGTTTTTCTGGGTATTTTCTGGCGAGCAAATCGATAAAAAGGCGACTTGAGAACAATCTATTTTAATTCGTTTTGTTTTGAACACTTGATAGAGGATTTATTTAGCTATTGTTTCTGAGACTTGAGATATCTGTAATTTGTGTTGAATCATACTCGAATTTGTACTTGATTACTCTGTGTTTTGGATTATGCAGGTAATTTTGATGTTAAAAGCAACTGCTCTGCCTTAAAATGTGTGCTTAGATTACAGTGTTAGGGTGTAGTTCGATGAGTTAGATTGCTGAGGTTAAGTTATATATAGCTGATATTTGATGTGCTATATAAGTTAAATTAGTTACTTATGCATTAGTGATGATGTTTTGTGCTGTTCAGTTCTGCTTGTGTTGTGTGCAAATGATTTTGGTATGTGATTATGGACTAGGATTTGGTTAATCTACAAGGCTCTTGTTTCTAAGTCCATGGTGATGGTATTGACTCTTTGATGAAGTGGAAGGAATTTTTCTCTGTTCTTAAGTGTGCTTAATCATAGAATTATGCCCTTGTATGCTGAACTATTCACTGAAATTGCCTTAGTTAGAACTAGAATTTGTTGAACATTTGAACTGACAGTTCACTGGACACCTTTTACTTGTCCGGGAAATTTGCTTTTTTCAAAACATTTTACTCACTTAAAATAATTTATCTCAAATAATCTTTTTTATAATGAAGTTGATTTTCCTATGTTGTCTTAGCTTGTTTGATGTTTTCTCAGTTTTGAGGTTATATTGCTAGAAAGATGTAATCTTTACGTGGTGTATTATGAAGTGGGTCAGAATGGCAAGAATCTAATGCCAATATTCTGCAAAAAAAACCATAATTGAGAAGAGAATGAGACAGAAGCAGATTAAAAAAGCGTACCAAGAGAGGATCAGGGGGCTCAAGGACGAGATCAAGCAGAACAAGATTGAGAAGAGGCTGAAGAGAGAGGAGAGGGAGAAGAAGAAGCAGGAGAATATACTCATGACTGGTAGTAAGATTCAGAAGATCACTAACCCTAAAACCCTCCTGAAGATTTTCAAGTCTAAGAAACAAAGGAAGATGCTCCGGAACATTCCTGATGTCAAGTGAAAGTACATCTGTTGTTGAATACATTCCTACTGTGGTGTACTACTCTCTTGGAAGGTTTTGTAACTTTTACTCAGTTTCGTTTGAAGTTTATGTTCTGGATACATTTAAGTGCATTATAGCCGTAGTTAAGGCATTTTGTTTGATTATCATGCTTCAAACCTATGAATGCTTCTTTGCTAGATTATCATTGCACTCTTCTGTGATTTATCATCTCGGCATTTGCATATTCAATTCTGCTTTAAGTTCTCTAGTGAATATAATGGCTATTGTGCGTAATCTTAGGAAGCAGGGAACCAATAGATTACACAATGCAATTACAGAAATCTTAGGAATGATTATATCTGATCTATATCTGACCCAAACTTCATACTATATCTGATCCATAAACCAAAGCAAACAATGCAATTAAAGAATTATTTAAATACAACTAAAATTATTTGAACAATTAAAATGCAATTTGCTAGGATAATAAACCAATCTTACAAAAACTATTTTGTGGATACCACAAACTAGATAATAAAATGTATGCACTCAAAATTTAGGGACAATCTTGCAAAAACTATTTTGTTTTGAATCTTTGTACTATGAAGAACTAAGGTAGTTGAGATATTCTATCTTTTTAAATAAAAGTACTTTAGAATGATTATATGTTTATATGATTTTTCTTGTTCTATTTTATTTTCGTGTAAGATTATGTTCATATTTTGGGCACATTAATCTTTGATTAAATTGTGTGATGAAAACAATTTGGAATATATTTGGAATAATTTAATGATATGGGATGTTTGATGTGTATTATAATAGATTGTCTATATTTACCTAAATACAAAAATTTAAAAAATAAATCTCTAAAGCAAGTAGTAATAGACAATTCCAATTCTATGTAAAAAATTTAATCATCCAAACACAAGAATTGGCATTACAATTCAATTCTTAAGCAATTCTTTTGATTATCCAAACACTAGAATTCACTATGAATTGTAACACCAATTCTTAATTTCAATTCTATTGAATTTGAATACCAATGCCAATGCCAATTCTAGCAACCAAACACACCCTTATATGATTTTGAATTGGACTAATTTTTGGCTTTGGTGAATATATATAGATGTTGGAATGGGCAAAAACAAGCGCATCTAATGTGGCGGGAGAAATATCAGTTTTGGCAGGACTAATTATGTGGGCAACAACGATCCCACGCATCAGGAGGAAAGCATTTGAAGTCTTCTATTACACTCATCATCTCTACATCGTCTTCATGCTCTTCTACCTTCTTCATGCCGGCATTGGTCATTTTAGCTATTCTCTTCCGGGATTTTTCATATACATGGTTGATCGCTACTTAAGGTTTTTGCAGTCTCGCAAAAATGTCTGCTTGGATTCAGCTCAAGTTCTCTCTTGTCAAGCTGTCCAACTCAATTTTTCCAAAACCCCAGGTATGTTTTTCCTAAAATATGATTTTGTTTTTGTCATAAAATATAAATGTAAACTGATGTTATTTTGCTTTAAATCAGGTCTCACCTATTCTCCAACGAGCATCATATTTGTGAATGTGCCAAGCATTTCAAAGATGCAGTGGCATCCCTTTACAATCACTTCCAACAGTAATTTGGAACCTGAAAAACTTAGTGTCCTTATCAAAGGGGAAGGGAGTTGGACTAGGAAATTGCATGAAATGCTTTCATCCCCTACATCCATTGAAAATATTTCTGTCTCAGTTGAAGGACCATATGGACCAACTTCAAGTGATTTCATGAGGTAATTATCAATTTACCATATTCGATTTATTTTCTACTTCCATATTGTTTGAATTGTTGTTTTGGAATATTGCAGACATGATTTGCTGGTAATGGTGTGTGGAGGCAGTGGAATAACACCTTTTATCTCCGTAATTCGTCAACTAATCTATGCGAGCGAGACACTAAAATGCAAGACTCCCTCAGTTATTCTCATTGCTGCATTCAAGAACTCTTCTGACCTGAGCATCCTAGATCTCATTGTTCCCATGGCTTATTCCTCGTCCCTACTTTCTCATTTGGACCTGAAAATAGAAGCCTACGTGACAAGAGAGAAACAACCATCGTTAGAAACCAAGAAAAACATAACCACAATTTGGTTCAAACCAAAACCTTCGGAAGCGCCAATAGCCCCAATTCTAGGCCAAAATAACTGGCTTTGGCTCGGCGCAATAATATCGGCATCCTTCATAATGTTCCTCATCTTGATGGCCATCGTCAATAGGTACTACATTTATCCAAATAACCGAGGTCAAGTTCAAACTCAAGGTCACGGTCACGGTATGGCCATGGGTGCAAGCAACGTGTTTCCAAATCTTTCTAGAGCCATGCTCAATGCTTTCTTCTTGTGTACTTCCATAGTTGTGGTATCTTCAGCAGCATTCCTCTGGAACAAGAGTCAAAATGTCATGGAAAACAGACAAATCCAGAACGTGGAAGGGGCAACTCCTACATCATCACCAGATTTAAAGTCTTATAATGAAGATAGAGAACTAGAAAGCTTTCCACAACAAGCACTTGATCTATCAACAAATATACATTTTGGTGAAAGACCTGATCTTAAAAGTAAGTTCTTTTACACTAATTCTTTAACAATTACTAAGACCATCCACACTAGTAATGGATTAAGATGCACTTCTTAAATATCATATCATCTATATTTATAAAAAATTATGTAAGAACCAACACGTTAAAATGGTAATATATGTGTGAAATACATCTTCAAATTTTAAATTATTAATATTTTTTCATTTATTTAAATTTGGTGAAATTATATATGATGTGTGTGTCTTTTATTGGCTTGAATCATACAAAAAGAGAAACCCACTCCTTTAAATAAGTAGTTCTCATTATTAAGAAAAGTACTCTTAATGAGCACCATTGTGGATGCTCTAACATGTTCTATATCCTGGTTAGAAAGAATTAATGCTCTTTGATAATAATCTTGTTTTAGTGTTTTTAAATTTTTGCTAATGCAAACTTTGTAATATGGAGCAGAAATCCTCTTTGAGCGGAAAGAATCTAGCGTTGGAGTTTTAGTTTGCGGGCCTAAGAAAATGAGGCATGAAGTTGCTAGCATCTGCTCATCTGGTATAGGATCCAACCTCCACTTTGAATCCATCAGTTTTAGTTGGTAAAAAGTGACCAACAGTCTTTATAGTTTTTTTGATTTTCAATCAGTAAAACCCTTATAGGTGGATGAGTTACCCATGTTACCCAAATTGTATATGTGTGATATCAATTTGCCTCCATCTTTGTAAATTCTCGGGCCATTTTTTGGTCTTGTAAAAATGCAAGAGTGTGCGTGAGATTTGTTTTTCAAATTATGTGTGAAACGTTACAACGTTAAAAATATGTAATTATATATTTTGAATCCATATAGATTATATATGTTGGATATGTATTATATACATGGCCCAAATATGTAATAATATATTTGAACCTTTTTTATTTATTTTATTAGGCACAATTGTGTGCACTAAATAAACGACCAAGCGAAGACTTGAGTTGTGCGCTGATTTGTTTAGTATTTGGGAAATATAAAGATTTGATGTGCTTATCTTAAAACTAAGAAGCTGAGAGATGATTGCATCATGAGCATGGCGAATATGTCTGTGGAAAACTGATAGAAGCTCATAGGCAATGTCTTTGAGCTGAAGGCTTCAACGTATAGTTTGGTCCGAGAGATTGATAATATTATTAGACACGGCATTATGCCCATGGCAACTTGTGGTTTTTCAGGTTTTTGTCTAGGATTTGATTTTCTTGGGAGTTGGGATTGATTTCATGTGAGAGCTGAAGATCAAGTGCTATTTGTGGTTTATAGTTCTAAGAAAATGCTTGATTTGTTGTTCTGCGGCTTCCTTTGAACATTTCTGAGTCTGTGGGGTAGTTTGGTTGAATAAGTAGTTCTTAATCTGCCACACAATGAGCTTGATGGTGAATTGCCTAATGGTGTTTCAAATTTGGAGCTGCTGCAGAATCTTGATGTGAGCCATAACATTTTATCAGGGCCTATTTGGGGAGCACTTGCAAGGTTGAAAGCAATCAGATCACTGAAATTTTCCCGCAATTTGTTTACAGGAATCTCTCTGGGTTTCGTGATTTTCGAAATCCTCAGCCCCGGCTCTAGTGTGTAAATTTGTAGGTCTAATTGAAATGTAAAAAAATTTATGGGCATAATGCTAATTAAATTTTAGTCCAAGAGTTATGTAATTTATAATTTGGCTCTAGCATGTATGTAAGATTATTAGTTATGGAATTAGTTTCAAAAAAGTGTTATTTTGGCAATTAGTTTCAAAAATAAAGTTAGCTAGGCAAAAAAAACTCTGCATAAATAATTGCCATAAGTTTGGAAATTGAGACACTTTGAACGAAACGTTGTTTTGATGATACTTTCCTTGAAAGCTAAACCATCCATTCATCCATCATGAATGTTACATGCGATGGGTTTGGAAATAAGTATTTGACATATATATGTGCCGCGACGGCTACTTACTTTGTTCACACTTTGACACACATTTTCTATTGGAAATTTTTTAACGTGTTGGAACAAGTAATTATGGTCGAGTTTGGAAAGAAACGTCTTTGATGAATATATCAGTAACGTCCTGTTCTCTTCACGGTATTTGAACTTATCTGAACTCATCTGAACTTAAAAAAGTTTATCTGAACTAAAAAAAGTTTATCTGAACTTAAAAAACTTTATCTGAACTCATATGAACTTAAAAAACTTTAGCTGAACTAAAAAAACTTTATCTGAACTTAAAAAACTTTATCTGAACTAATCTGAACTTGAAAAACTTTATCTGAACTCATCTGAACTTAAAAAACTTTATCTGAACTCATCTAAACTGAACTCATTTGTATTAGCTGAACTTATTTGAACTTAAAAACTGAGCTGAATTGAAATATATAGATAAATTGAATTGAACTAAATTGAAACTAACTAAAAAATATATGATCATTTCCAATATATTTGAAATTCATTAATCTAAATATAACATAATACATTTAATATTAAAAGATACTGAACTGAATTGCACTGACGTAGATAAACTGAACTGAATCATTTCAAGCAAACAATTGAAATTTAATAATTTGAGTATAACTTAGAGTTTGATAGAGTTTATTTCTTGTTCAACTGAACTGAACTTGATTGAATTGAACTGAAGTGAAAATTAATGTACCGAAAAAAAGAATCAACATGACTGAATTAACCTAAATTTCATCAAATTACATTTCACTTCAATCTACTGAACTGAACTGAATTGAATTGAATTGAATTGAACTGATATATAAAAGTTCTGGCACACAGGGCCTTAATGTTAAAAAATATGATCATGTTTGCTAGCTAAACATATTGATTTGAGTTGAGCTGAAGCATATAGATAACTGAACTGAACTGAATTGAAAATTAATAAGTGTGATGAAAATAAACGGTATGAATAAATTAACCTTAATTAATTGCACCAAATTATATTGTTGTTGAGCTAAACTGAACTGAACTGAAGTAAAATTAATGTATTGAAAAAAAGAATCGGTATGACTAAATTAATCTAAATTTCATCAAATCATATTGAAACTGAACTAAACTGGATGAAGTTGAACTGAACTGATATGAACAATTAAGCTCAAAAGATTAAAATGATTTAAATTGAAATGAATTAAATTACAAATAAGTGTACTGAACTTAACTTATTTGAAAACTAAAAAAGTTTACTGAATTGAACTCATCTGAACTGAAAAAAGATTATCTGAACTCATCTGAACTGAAAAAAGATTATCTGAACTCATCTGAACTGAAAAAAGATTATCTGAACTCATCTGAACTAAAAAACATTTATCTGAACTAAAAAAACTTTATCTGAACTAAAAAAACTTTATCTGAACTCATCTGAACTAAAAAAACTTTATCTGAACTAAAAAATATTCAAATAATCTCTAGAGAACAGGACCTAAATCCACCATGCAATGACTTTAATAATCAACTATTCTTGAATCATTATGCTGGGTTTTTGAGCTAAATTTTATTAACCATTAAAAAAATATTGATACAAAATAAGAGCAATATAAAGATCAATTAAATGTTTTAAATTTTCTAATAACAAAATAGTAGGAGTTAATCTCTGAGGAGACCGTCTCTATATAGGCCCTGTTTACCAGAGCTTATCTGTAGATCAGTTCAGTTCAGTTCAGTTCAATTCAGTTCAGTTCAGTGAAAATGTAATTGATGAAATTCAGGTTAATTCAGTTATGCTGATTCCATTTTTCAATACATCATTTTTACTTCAGTTCAGTTCAGTTCAATTCAGTTCAGTTCAGTTCAGTTCAGTTCAATTCAGTTCAGTTCAGAACATGGTGGAAATAAACTCTAGCAAACATGGCCATAGAGACCGGACTAAATTATAAATAGTGCAATAATGAAAACCAATGAGGGACCAATTTGCAAATTTAAAAATATTTTAAAAAATCACGCACTACAGTGTTCCGCGTGTGTAAGTGTTTTGCGACAGTGGCGCTACAGTACGTTACAGTGTGCTACAATGTTTCAAGTTAAAATGTTCATGTTTTATGTTTCAAGTTAAAATGTTCATGTTTATGTTTCAAGTTAAAATGTTCATGTTTATGTTTTAAGTCAAAATGTTCATGTTTTATGTTTCAAAATATGTTCATGTTTCACGTTAAAATATTCACGTTCTATGATTCAAGTTAAAATGTTCATGTTTCACGTTAAAACTGGTAGTGTAGCAATTCAACATTGTAGCAACTCGATACTGTAGCGCGTAATTTTTTTAAAAAAATTAGAAATTGCAAATTGGTCCCTCCATATTTTTTACCTATATCACCATTTATAATTTAATTCGGTCCGTATATAGAGACCGTGTTCGAGTCTTGCCAAAGTAGGGAGAGCATAGCAACTCAAATAAACAGTTTCTATAATTAAGGAGCGAAATAAGCAAATATTAACTGTACGTGACGTCCAAAATTGACTACATGAACAATATTAATATCAAGCAAATAATTACGTTTGACTTATAATATTAATTTTACTATAAATCCAACAATATTTTCTTATATCAAAATTTAATTATAATATAAGAGTAAAGTTTTCTAACTTCAACTATAAAAAGTCAACCATACAGTTTAAGGTGAGATATAGAGGGAGTAAATCTCAAGACTATTTTCTTAACCATAATTGAAAGAATATATCCTTGTCCTTCATGTTACGTATGAGTCAATATCGGATGAATCTAGACTAACATATATATATCAAATTGATTAGTCAAGATATATTCTAATAATAACCATCCAAATCTATAAATACCCCTTTTCCCTAAACACACATACACAGTACATTTCCAAAAACAATGGCTCATCGACACTTATGTCTCTCTCTTTCCGTGATCATTCTCCTCATGAGTTCAACATTCTCAGTAAGAATCGTAAGTGACCAAAAAGGCCTTCGACAATCACCGGCGAAGAAGATGATGAGTTCGCTGAATCTGTTTCCGGAGCTCGACGTCAACATCATTGATGCCGTGGATCACGACCAGACAACAGCGGCCGGAATCGTTGAAAAACGGGTGCAGTTCGGCGAGCTTGTGGCTGATGATGCTAACGCACCTAACCCCAGCGTCACTGATCTGGGTCACCATGCCGGATACTTTAGCCTCCCAGAGACAGTAGGAGCAAGGTGAAGTCCTCTTTTAATTTTTGAACTATGTGCAACAACAAAAATGATTTTTTATAATTCTGAATGTTTTGGTTATATTGTTGGTAAATTTATTTTCTTCATTAAAAAAATCATTGATGCTGGTTATGATTCGTTTAAATTTTCTTCATCATTTAGAAAATGCATTCGTATTTGGTTTTAGTGTTTGGTATCGTCTTCTGCAGTAGTGTGTGTCCTCCGCAATATAGTGCGAGAATTTCAAGACCACGGTCTTTGTATTTTAGTCAGGCATGCGCATTCTTCTTAAATTAAGAAAACTCGCGATTTTGACATGTTCTTTTTTACCATCGATTTTATAATTAATACAATAAACATAATTGTATTCTTTTCAATTTGAACTCATAATTTGTGATAATTCATGAATAAATCTTTAGTCAAATTCTATAAACATGATCGATCTTTGAAATTTTCAAAACTATGTATAACTAGCTAGTAATTAATTGTTTGTCTTACATATATTTATTGGACGGTTATTTGGTGTCAACTCTTTAATTTGGACGTCCATTATTATGTATAAAAAACCTAATATGCCCTTTATCTTTAGTTTTTAATCCAAAATTTCATATTTTGTGTTAAAAGTCAATTAGTTCAGCGTCATCAGCTCTAGATCGGCTAATTTATAATTTCCCTGTAACTCAACACTTGAATCTGATTAACAGAATTAATTTTCACATAATCCTTTTGAATGTTTATAATTTGATATAAGTAATTGACAATTTCTTTTAAAAAAATAAGAAATCCAAGATATATTTGTCACTTTTAGTAAAACAAATGAACATCAAATTAAAAGTAATATCAGGACCCAACTATATCAAATGCTTGAAGTGCTTCGTTTACATAACGTGCAGGATGTTCTATTTCTTCTTCGAATCGAGAGCTAAAAACAAGTCTGATCCCGTTGTGATTTGGCTTACCGGGGGACCAGGTTGTGGCAGTGAAATAGCTTTGTTTGTCGAAAATGGCCCTTTTCAGATCACAAAAGATCTCTCCCTAAAGTGGAATAACTTTGGCTGGGACAAGGTAACAACATTCAATGCAAAACTATCAAAAAAACCATATTGAATTAAATATGATCTGTGTGTGCTTCAGATATCAAACATCATCTTCGTGGATCAGCCAACCGGTACCGGATTCAGTTACAGCTCTAGCGCCGATGATATCCGCCATGATGAGAAGGGCGTCAGTAATGACCTCTACAACTTTGTTCAGGTTAGTTTCTTGATACATCATCTGTCACTTCATTTTTATCCAGTGCATTTGATTAATCACAAGCTTGTTGTTGATTAGGCCTTCTTGAAAAAGCACCCTGAGTATGCAAAGAATGATTTCTACATAACCGGGGAATCGTATGCCGGACACTACGTCCCTGCTCTTGCTGGCAGGATCAACCAGGGCAACAAACACAAAGAAGGCCTTCCCATAAACTTAAAGGTACATATATCTTAGTTAGTCACTGTTTTAATCAAACACTGAAATGCTTTACTTTGATGCATGAGCAGGGCTTTGCCATAGGCAATGGACTCACAAATCCAGCACTCCAGTATCCACAGTTACCCCAATTCGCTCTCGATAACAAACTCATCAGCAAATCGGACTTCAACGCCATGCAGAATCTTGTCACAGAAACAGAAGAGGCCATAAAAGACTGCGGTATACAATCAACTGAAAACTCAGACAACTTTAAATGATCATACAAACTAAATGATATATACTTGATCTCTGTCAGATTCTGCTGGTGGAAGTGATTCCTGTGGGACGGCGTTTCTTCTTGGAAACAACCTATTCCAGAATATCTTGGGTATTGCAGGGAACATTAATGTAAGATATCAAAGTCCATCTCTTAATTACAATGAATAGTACATATTATGAGTTGATGATGATGGCAAGTGTTGATGTAAAATGTCAGTACTATGATATCCGGAAGCAGTGCGTGGGGAGCATGTGCTATGATTTCTCAAGCGTGGTGGAGTTCCTGAACCAGGACAGAGTTAGAAAAGCCATTGGCGTTGGCAACAATATCGAATACGTTTCGTGTAGCTCAACTGTTTACGAAGCGATGGAGGACGACTGGATGCAGAATCTCGAACAAGGCATTCCACAGCTCCTTGAAGACGGTATCAAGCTGCTGGTCTATGCTGGGGAGTACGATCTCATTTGCAACTGGCTTGGTATACATACTCATTCAACTTAACTCTATCATTTTGACACGTGCAACTTAACTCTTCATTTCGACACGTGCGTGCAGGAAACTCAAAGTGGGTCGAAGCCATGGCATGGTCAGGTCGGAAGGAGTACGTAGCGGCTCCGACGGTCCCATTTACGGTAAATAGCAAGGCGGCGGGGCAGCGCAAGGGCCATGGACCGCTGACGTTTATGAAGGTATTCAACGCCGGTCACTTGGTTCCGATGGATCAGCCACAAGCATCGCTTGAGATGCTACACAAATGGATACAGGGCACCCTTTGAGTTTCAGTGGGGAATTAATTATAAACAAAATCCCCTGTTGTTCATACTACATTCATATCCGGAGTCTGATACAATGAATTGACATTACTGCTTTTTATTTCGGTTTTGGGCTAAAGTTTAAGTTAATTTCACTAATGGAAAGCAAATTAGAAGGCCTGAATTTAACCATATTCACTCCTCAGTACCTTTTCCATTTCTCCTCCCCCATTTTCCTCCATGAACAACTATAAAAATTCCCACTGAAAGAGTGATCCATGGCTGTTCTATCAAAACAAAGGTCAGATTATATAGCATTTCCAAAAACTATCGATTTCAAGGCGGTCTCATGAGCTTTGATTTTTTCCTTCCACTCTCCTGTTCCCATTTTCCTCCCTTCTTTCTCTACCTTTTTCTTACCATCACTAGGGTGTAAATTGTTAAGATCTAACATATTCATAAGATTAGAAAGGAGGAAATTTGGGAGAAACTCATGTCTCCATTATGAATCGATAGGAAGAAGTTCTTGAGTTCTTACAATATATAGAAGGCTAGGAAATAACAATAATACCCTTAAATAATATCTAATCTAATATATATGCTAACATCCCCCCTCAAGGCTCAAACTCATAATGCCACAGCAATAAGCATCAAGAATTTGTCAGATAAGAAACGGAAGCGTGCAGCGGAGTGGGCTTTCGTGAACAAATCAGCAATCTGGAGAGAAGAAGGAACAAATGGCAAAGAGATAGTACCAAGCTGCAAATGATGGCGTGTGAAGTGATAATCAATCTCAATGTGTTTGGTTCGCTCATGAAACATCGAATTGCGTGCAATGTGAATTGAACTCTGATTATCACAATGTAGCGAGGTGGGACGAGTAAGTTTGATTCCAAAATCAGAGAGTAACCAACGCAACCAAACAATTTCAGCAGTAGTCGACGCCATGGCACGATACTCAGCCTCCGTAGAAGAGCGAGAGATGACATCATGTTTCTTACTCTTCCAAGAAATAAGGGAGTCGCCAAGAAAAATACAGAATCTGGTAGTGGACTTGCGATCCTCAAGATCACTAGCCCAATCAGCATCAGAATAAGCACGCAACGCCAAAGATGATGATGATGATGAAGGAAAGAGGAGACAACGAAACTGGGTGCCCCGAAGATATCTGAGAATGCGAAGAACAACAGCCCAATGAACCGATGTAGGAGCAGTGACAAACTGACTAACCACATGTACATCATGAGCGATATCGGGGCGAGTCACTGTAAGATAAACCAAGCTACCAACCACTGTACGATAAAGGGTGGGATCCGGCAAAGGAATCCCATCATCCGAAGAGTAGTGAGCATGAGTCCAAGAGGAGTGTTAACCGTCTTGTTGTCAGTAAGACGAGCACGCTCAAAATTGCACGAGCACGCAAGAACTCGGGATCGAACTTAGGTTAACCAATCAAGATTGCACGAGCGCATTTTTATTAATAATTTTTATAATTTCACTAAACTCCTAATAAATTGGTCAATCATTTTGACCAATTTGGAAAATGGCATTTGTTTTGTGATGTCCAATTTTATTTAAAATTGATCCAATAGCCCGAGTATTTGTTAACTTGCTTAAAATTACCCGCTACTGCAAGTCACGGGTATACGTTTGGAAGATTAATGAAAAACTAAGTATCATTTTATTGCAAATTTAAAAAGTTGTTAGCAAAGTATGAATTTCAAATAAAAGTAGGTACCATTTTAGACATTATCTTAAACTACTAATTGTATACTATCACAATCACTATCGGCATAAAGTAGAAAAGTTGGCAATTTCAGAAGTTGAGCTTAGATGGACTGATTTTGATCTGTGTGTTATGTTGACGGACCTCTTTTCCCTTTGAAAATGGAACTGGTTGGTTGGTTCAGTCAGCTCAGCTAACCATGGTGGTTCTATCCATCATCCCTAATGGGCAGTGACAAACCCAGAAATAAATATCTGGGGAGCGAGACTGGACCAAGGGAGCAAGATCGTACTATAGGCTATTTTCAAAATTTTGGGGGAGCGGCCGCGACCCTGTGCTCCCCCAGTTCCGTCCCTGCTAATGGGGAACTGATCATTTTTCTGCACAGATGCTGATTTCAGAGGCAATCTCCACCATTTATCATGATCCTCACTCTGCACTGGAACATGTCCTCTAAATGACTTTATTTCTGGCCCTTTCTGGCCTGTAATAACTATAAAACCTATTTTTTGATGCCATAATTCCTCCCCTTTGACAGTCTTGTGAGTCGCCTGAAAACGACAAGCTAACATGTTCGAGGGGGTTTGCTTATGGTATTCTAGGTCTTGCCTTTTACAGGTCTCGTCCATTCTTTTGATAGCAAATGTAGTATATTGCTATAACAGCTCTTCCCCTTAGAGTTTTAGTTATGTTCTACTTATGTACAATCTGCGACTATCCTCTTTGAGGTTATCATTCCTCAATTTCATTTTTATATTGCTGGCTTGGGGAAGCCAAATAAAATGTCCCTTCATCTATAAGATGATTTAATTTTTTATTTTTTATTTTTAAAAAAAATCAGATCAGCTGGCACTTTACATGGCCTAATTCAACGAGCTTTGAACTCAGATACATACTCGTGAAAATGCAAATGAACCTTATTTAACTCCCACTCCCAGGATAAGATATTCTCCTACTTGAGTTGAGGTTGAGGTTGAGGTTGAGGTTGAGGTTGAGGTTGAGGTTAGGGCCATATACATCCAGTCCACACCTCCAAAAGGCATTATCAACGGCTCCATTGACCTTCCTTCCTTTTTGAGTCTTATCTTAAATGAAATCTCTATTGTGTGCAGCATGGCGCAATTTCCGTTGACTTCCTCAATATAGTAGAGTGTGGCCACACTTTTCACATATATTCAATCATCAATTCCATTACGTGGGGTGGGGATCTAATTAATCAACCACATTTAGTGATGAATTGGCCATCTAAGTTTTGATTGCTCTAAAAACGACTTTTTTATTTTCCAATTGTTAATTGAAAAAGCAATTTGATGAAATTCGGTTAATTCAGTTATGATAAAAAAAATTAAATTATTAATTTTCACTTTATTTCAATTTAATCAAGGTTAAAGACGTTGACTAAAGCATGTTTTCCATTGCAAATTGAGGAAGTCAATGGCTAGTAATTTAGAAGAAAAGTCGTGGTTGTTCACACGGAGACGGAGGTGGAGGTGGAGGTGTGAATGGGAGTGGTTGACCAAGGAGGAGTTGACATCACCCAAAGCAATGCATTACTTTACGACCTACCGTACCCATTACTATTATTGTGTTGTTTAACAAAACCATTATTCGCCGGTCAACTGCGGCCGCTCGGCCAGTCATGTGTCACCACGCCTTTGCAAGTCCAAAACGACTTGGACCACCCCGGAACTGACTTGGCCGGCAGTTCAAATTAAATCTAATTGCCGCGTGCGGTGATCAGTCTTCTTGGAACGTAAACAATACAGCCATACAGATACAGTACAAGTTGGAGTGATTATATCTTGGTCATCTGTGTTTCATGTACACAAGTAGTATAATGGGACTGCATGCGTCATTCTAGCACCAATTATAGAATGTGATTTTCTATATCTACACCGTTTCATCCATATGCAGATACATCATTTTAAGATGCCATGTAAGAATCTCAATCACAAACACAATTGGGAGATGCTACCAACAACGTACGTCCAATTAAGTGTTGTCATGGACGCAATATGAGCTTAAGTTACTATATTTTGTAAAGTACACTACTACATATATCTTATTCAAGAAATTAGACATGCTTGGTGTGGAGAATTGTGTTAATAGTCAAAACTGTGAATACCTATTTCGGTGGAATTGTGATTATAAGTATAAAATTGACTTATGAACACTTATTTTGGAGGAGCTGTAAATACATCATTTTTTACCAATTAAACAAATACTAAAATATTTTATTATTATACATAAAAGTTCATAAAATGTATCAAACATGTCCTTAAGGTTGCTACAAAGTAAAGGTGCCGGTTCAGATTAAAAGGTCGATCTCAAGTTCGAGTCAAAAATGATTCTACTTAAACATGTCGGGTTAAAATGGGCCACGTTTTTGTCTATCGAGATGGGTCAGGTCGAATTATTTTTGGTTTCGAGTATATTTTACATTTAGTTAATTAGAATTTAATACTAATTACAATATGGTTAAAATAAACAATTCAATTCAAATTATATTTATGAAACTTGTAGCACTCTATTTACAATTGGAAATAGCAAATATTGGAATACAGTTACTGTGGCCTGACTTTTAATCAGGGGTCACATACTCACATGGCTTGCTGTATTTGCAGCTGCAATAAAGAAAAGAACTTCTCAGAATTGGCTGTTTAACAGCTCACACCGAGTAAAGAAACCCACCGGATAATGTGAAAAGGAGCGATCACATTAAACTGAATATTCCAACAACAAACAGAGGTCTTTCTTATTCATTGCTTGGGCGGAAGGGAACGAAATTCCGATACAAAGACGAATAGCATAAAACGAGTTTAGATAAAGTTTGGTAATGTCAAAAGATTCTGCTATAATTATCATTAACAATGTTTTCATAATCTGTGTTTCAAAATAAAGTAAATCCAATACACGACCAAAAGCGGCATCCAATATTCTACGATTATTGGTCCCGAAACTATCACTCCCCACGTTAAAATATTCATCAACAAAACAATCAAACAGTAAAACTAATGAACTTAACACTGATTGTTCCATTTCCAGCTCTTGATCTTGCTCCGAATCATCGTCCTTCGGTGGGATTTCTTCTGAATCAGTGCCTCTAACTGTGATCCAATCTTCATCACTCTTCCAAACGGGGAGAGAACTGACATCTCCGATCAAATTCTTGATCCTATTCGCCGGAGAATCCATGGATAGTGCTATGTCCGATGAACCACCTGAAAATTCCGGTACTTCATCGACGGAATTCCAAAAGGCCTGATCCAATACAGAAGTGGGAGAATTCCTCACAATCTCCACACTTTCCTCCTTAATGCTACCGTTGAGAAATGGATGCCGGAGAAGCTCTTTCGCCGTCCATCGATCCTTCGCATCTCTGTTTAAGCACTTGCTCAGAAAATCCTTACCGGAATCGGATAACCAAGTCGGGAAACAGGGAAGATCGCCGGAATAGCCAATTATGTACAAAGCAGAAACAGGGTCGGTGAGATTAGGCCAAGGGTTGTTCCCGGTAGCCATTTCCACAACCATGCACCCAACCGACCAGATGTCCCCGGAGAGACCTTGCTCTTCTCCGCGTGCCACTTCCGGCGCCATGTACAAAGGCGTGCCGGAGATCACCGTCGACGATCCTCCTTCTTCAACCTTCTTCGCGCAGCCAAAGTCTCCGATTTTGGCCCCATCTTTCCCGATCAGCACATTCTGGCCTTTGATGTCGCAGTGCGCAATTCCCCTTGAGTGTAAGTAATCCAGCCCCCGCAGAACATCGCAAGCGTACTTCTGAATCAGCGGCTCCTCCAGGCCGCCGCCGCCGTCGAGTTTCTTGACCTGATCGGAAAGAGTGCCGCGGGGGAAATACTCCATCAACAGATTGTACATGGTCAGCCCATTTTCGCACGTGGTGTGGCTGTCAACATATTCTACTATGTAGGGAGAGCTGAGCTGAGAGATGAAATCTCTCTCTTTCTGCAGAAGGCTGGAGGAACGAAGCTCGGCGGACTTCACAGCGAAGAGGCCGCCGGAGGAGGTGACGGCGAGCGATACGGTGGCGGTGGAGCCCCGGCCGATGGTTAGGCCTCTAGTCCACTTCGCCATG
Organism: Cruciata laevipes; assembly: GCA_963678965.1. NCBI lineage: Eukaryota > Viridiplantae > Streptophyta > Magnoliopsida > Gentianales > Rubiaceae > Cruciata > Cruciata laevipes. The sequence continues at coordinate 13,089,133 of OY787632.1, read as the reverse complement.
GCTTGAAACTGAGTATTATTTTGGTTGGAATTTTGAAATGGCAAATTTAGTGTGTGTTTGGAGTTTGAGGAGGGATATTTATATGAGTTTGAGGTGCTTGCTTTGTAGTTTGTACATATTAGGTGGCTGGTTACTTTTGGCAGTTGGCGTCTTTATTCAAAGAATCTATTGCCTTGCCATTATTCTGTGAAGCCCTGTGGAATGGATTTGTTCACTGCTTTTTTCTCTTTCTTTGGTGTGGTGGATATTTTACTTTTTTAAACTTTTAAGTCAAGCTAGAATTGCCAATGAGATTTATATGTACTTGATATTCAATGAGAACCATGCATATTCAGTTAAGTGGGATTCTCTTCTTGCCCATAACGTTTGGAAATTCCTTATTTCCATCCTCCAATAATTTTTTATTTCCATATCAACCCATGCATTTACATTTATCTACTATATAGTTTTTTTTTTTTGACAGCATTTATCTATTTTTTTTTGAAAAATAATAATTACTTTCATTCAACTTCAAGGTCCTGAAAATCGTCCTGAAACGAATGACAAGAAACTTGGAGGTGTGACCCAAGAATCGTACAACAGGGGGCTCGACTTTGCATAGTTAGCTAGAGAGTGCGCTATAAAGTTCTCACTACGAGGAACCCAGAGGGGCCTAGATAGTTGCTATTCTCTAACAAACTTCGAAGTCTCTGAATCGTCTCTATGCAGTGCACTGAACAGTCTGTCTCCTGGTGAATCGTCTGCACTACGTGGAGGGCATCCCCCACCAGTTTCATCTCCGGCTGGTCTATCTCCGCGGCCAGGATGAGGACTTCCTCCAGAGCAAGGCTTTCTGCGAGGGAAGGATCACTGACATTCGGGATTCTCCGTGCAACACCCCGAATAAAGCTTCCATCTGAACCCATAGCTACCACCCCTATTCCCGCGTCCCCATTCAGGATACCAGCATCGAAGTTGATCTGGATCCCTGGGTCTGGCGGTCTCAGCAACGTCCTCGGCAACAATGAAACCGGCGTCTTCTCCCTCCATTGTTGGGCCTCCCTGTAACTCCTCAGGTTTGCCACTACCCCCGCGGCCATAACAGTTGACGTTGTGTGGGACTGCTCGAATATCTCTTATTTCGCTGGAACCAGATACCATCGCAGACCTTGATCGCTAGTGAACATAATTCGTCATCTTCATCCTTCAGCAGCTTCCGAAACCAAGCATCTCCTCTGGGTTATCTGTCGCCGACACCTTTCCCAGTAACCCCACCGTGCTCCATGCAGACTTGGCATAGCCACACGAGAAGAATAGATGAGCTAATGTATCCGCGTCCTCCTCCGAGCAAAGTGGACATGTAGAAGAAACCTCTACTTCCCTCCTCCTGAGGTTCGCCACCGTTGGCAGGGAATCCTTACACAACCTCCAAGCAAAGTGAAGTGCCCTCTTCGGAACTCTGAACTTTCAGAACCTCTTCCAGAAAGTCGCTGTCTCGTCGTGTATTGAGTTTGAAACTTGGTTCTGTTGCCTGCTTTCCACCTCCACGTGATAGTCCGTCCGAACTGTATAGCCACCATGTTTAGTGTGGTGCCATATCCATTTGTCCGACGAGTTCAAGTTCCGCAATGGTATCTCCTGAATCTTCACCACCTCATCCGGAGTGAAAAGTTGGTTCAACAAGTGCGTCTTTCACCATCCTGTATCCCTATCGATCAGATCAGCCACCCACTGCAAGTTTCCTGGAATAGCCTGCGGATGCTGGATCCAGAAGTTGCCAAACCAAGGTATCCATGGGTCTTGACATATAGATGTGCCATTTCCCAAACCAATCGATCTCCTGACTCCACTCTGCACCAACCCCAAGGCTCCATGGATACTCCTCCAGGCCCAAGACGGCCTCGACCCGAGCTCCGAGGTCATCAAGTCGTCATTCCTGTAGTGCTTAGCCTTGAGAACCTGAGCTAGCAGCGAATTTGGCTGTGAGAGAAGCCTACATGCCTGCTTCCCTAGGAGCGCTTTATTGAATACCCCTAGGTCTCGAAAGCCAATCCGCCAGCTCCTTTCGAACGCGACATTCTCTTCCTAGCCACCCATGGAATCTTCTGCTCCGTAGAAGATCCTCCCCACAAGAAATTGCTCAACAGACCATGTATCTCCTCCACCACATAATCTGGAAGCTGAAAACAACTCATCGTATAACTCAGTATAGCCTGTAGAACAGACTTTATCAGAATCTCTTTGCCCGCTTTCGACAAGTTCTGCTTATTCCAACCATCAATCTTCTGCCTGATGCGATTTTTGATGGACTAGAATATCTCCCCCTTCTTCCTTCCAATGACAGTAGGTAGCCCAAGATACTTCTCATGAGCCTCCACCTCCGGAATCTTCAGAATGTTACATATCCTCGGTCTAATATCCAAAGCCGTGTTAGGGCTGAACAGGACACCCGACTTATCAACATTTATTTTATGTCCGGAAATGGCCTCGTACAACGCCAATGCCCACTGTATATGCCTCGCTTCCTCCTCCGACACCTCACCAAAGAGAAGGGTATCATCTGCAAAGAACAGATGAGAGATTCTTGGTCCGTTAGGGGAAGCACAGGCTCCCCTAATCCGCCCCACACTTTCCAAATCCGTGAGTAGCATCGAAAGTACATCCGAACAGATAATAAATAGGTATGGAGAAAGAGGGTCCCCCTGCCTAATACCTCTGTTCGGCGTTAGCTGCCCAAACTCCTCGCCATTCAGGATGAATGAGAATTGCACCGAAGACAAACATTGCCGAATAATTGATACAAATCCTGGCGGAAATCCCAACTGCTCGAGCGTCCCCAGAACAAAGCTCCACTCAATCCTGTCAAAAGCCTTGCTCATGTCCAGCTTAATACTCATCTCTCATCTCCTTTAGGTCGTCTTCACTTTCATCGTATGGTGCAATTCGTGGGCCACCAGTACGTTGTCAGTGATCAATCTCCCTGGTATGAACGCCGATTGAGATGGAGAAATAATGTCTCCGATAATAGGTCTCACCCTATTCGCCACCACCTTCGATGCCAACCGGTACACCACATTGCATAAGCTAACTAGTCTGAACTGAGTGATCAGCTCAGGCTGCGAAACTTTCGGCAACAATACAATATGGGTGTAATTAACCCTAGGGTGTAAGTCACCCTTATTCAGAAAATCTAAAACACATGCAACTACATCTTTCTTAACTACATGCCAGAATTTCTGAAAGAAAATGGGGCTCATACCGTCTGGCCCGGGGGCCTTGAGAAGATGCATCTGCTTCACCGCCTTGGAAACCTCCGCCTCTGTGTATGGCCTGATCAGCTTCCCTGCCATTTCCTGTGTGACCTTCTGATGCATTCGTTCCAGAACCTGCCTCGTTCTCCTTTCATCCGGCTCCGAAGAAGAGAATAGACCCCCAAAATAGTCTACAATGATCTTCTCCATGCTCCCAGCATCCGAGCGCAACACCTGTGCAGCATCTTTAAGGCCTGAGATGTGATTCCTCGACCGTCGATTTGTTGCGAATCGATGGAAGAACCTGGTATTTCTGTCACCCTCCTTGTACCAGTGTTGTTTCGCCCGTTGTCTCCATTTTATCCCCTCCACCTCCTGGAGAAAGTTGTACTCTTGCTTGAGCAGAAACAGTTTATCATGGCTTGTATCCGTCGGGATCCTCATCTCCAACTCGTGGATCAGCTTCTTCAACTCCTCTATCCTCTTTGCACTGGCTGGGAACTTACGACGATTCCAGCCCATAAGTCCCACTGCACATCTCTCCAGCTTCTCTGACAGGTGTATGTTATCATAACCCCAAGACTCCTGGATCTTCACTTCACATTCCTCGGACTTCACCCAGAATGCCTCAAACCTGAACCGTCTCTTCTTCCTGGTTTGGTTTGCCAAAGGGTCTCTAGCCCGTAGTTGGACTAATACTGCCATATGATCGGATGAAGGCATCTTCGCTGTAGAGCTCATCGACCACGGAAAAGCATCTAGTAATGCCTGGTTCCCAGTGGCTCGGTCAAGCTTAGCCAAAACCGTTGGCTCATTCCGACGGATCCTCACCCAAGTAAAATCTGATCCCTCATATCCTGTACAAGTCATGTCCATCAACCCGCAGAATCGTAGTGCATCCCGAAAATTCTCGATTTGCGCCTCCGGCCTCTGGCCTCTCCCTACAAACTCCTCCTGAGAAAGGACCTCGTTAAAGTCCCCATGTCTCTCGCCAGCTCCCTAAACCGAATCCATGCTTATTGACGAAGCACTGTATTCGGTTCAAAATAAACTCCAGTAACTCTAACCTTCACACCGGAAAGATAAGCAAACACATCGATGTAATAATGCGACGAATACTGAAAATCGAATTTTATTTGTTTATTCCATAACAAAGCCATGCCCCCAGCCTGGCCTTGGGCATCCACCGCTACACCATCAAAATTTGACTGACTTTTAACCCTATCAATAGTAGAACTAGAACAATGCGTCTCACAAAGAAAAACAAGTAAAGGTGCTTTCAAGCACACTATCGTGCGAAATTCCTGAACTGTCTTAGTGTCCCCAAGGCCACCTCGACAGTTCCAGCTCAGCAGACTCATGGCCCCTGGTGGGACTGGGCCTCGCCAGTCGCCGCCTGTGAAGAGGTAGCGCCGTTCTCGAGGGCAGCACCAGCCGTGCAAACCCTAGACTTCTTCGCCCTCGTACTTTCCAACTCCTCCGCGTCCTCAATCTCGACCATCTGTAGCTTTCTCTTGACCGGTCCTGCCTCTTTATTAGGTTGTACTGCCTCCTCCACACCCTCAGTTCCAGCCTCACCCAAACTCACAGCCTCATTATTCACTTTACCGCGTCCCCTTCCTCTTCCTCTCGAACCCCGGCCAGCTCCTGCTTTGTTTCGATTCTTCACCATTCTCTCTATCTGCTTCTCCAGAAGTCTTCTGGAGTATCCATTGCCACAGGAACCGGCACAAGGAATGGACTAAGCGGTGATGCCGATTGTGTCACCACCCTCTGGCCTGTCGGCGGCGTCACCACCATCGTGGACGCCGAGAAATTCATAAAAACCAATTGATTACATCCGGTTATGCCTTCTTGTATGCCCTCCCCGTTTACTGACCATGACCTGTCCAGACCTACCGTGTTTGTCAGGCCCGGTGCCAACACTATGTCCACTGGCGTGTCCTCGGCCTGGACCATCCGTTGTTCGTCGCCCTCGTTCGATCCATGCTGCGCACCAACCTCTGCTGTCTGCACAACGTACGTCTGTTGCCCCTCGGGCTCATCATCCTCGTCCTCGATCAAGATCGTGTCCCATAGACTATCATCGGCTTGATCCGCTCGTTTAATGTCCGCCTCACGTTCCTCGTCACCCGTGCGCTGAGTTTCGTCCATCTCGTGTTGTACGTCACCCACGCGCTGCACCACTCCTGTACGCTACACCACTCCCGCATGTAGCATCACTCCCGCACGCTGCACCACTTCTGCTCGTTGCTTCTCGGCCTCCTGCTGCCGAGCGATTTCAGCCCCCTCGTCCTCCGTCAACAACGGTGTAGCATGGGACATCTCGAAGCCCTCGTCCAATTCTGATCGCAGCTGTTCTAGGAGCTCTCGTACGCGTTGTTCTTGCGTGATGGAAATTCCCCGCTCCTTTTCTTTACGGAACTGCTCCAGTAATCGACGCTCTCCGAAGGGGCGCATGTGCCTCCACGCCACCCTCTGCAGTTCAAGGGCCCTCTCCACATCTATGTCATCGAAATTCCCTATCAACTCTGAAATTGACCGATTCGAGATCTCGACATCCATTCCATCTGATTGTATTACATCTTTTCTGGCCACCCTCTCCTCTCTATCTTCCTTCCTCTCTGTCCGTGCTCGTTGCGGTGTCTCGTTCCACTGGTATCTGGTATTCGGAAAAGGGTTACACCTCGGTTTGAGACGCATAGCCTCTGGATAATTAATTATGTCCCTCCGATCAGTCGGTGCCTCCCATCTGGCTGTGCAGTTCCGAGCCGTATGCCCTATGATGCCGCAAAAATTTCAGAAATCCGGTAACTTTTCGTACTGCAAAAAGAGCATGTTGGTTGCCCCTGGCAGAATCTGTACCCTTTTAAGAGGCTTTGTCACATCTGTTTCGCATCGGATCCACAAGAACTTCCCAACCATCTCACCATCCTCGTCCCTCTCCACATCGATGAATTTCCCGATTGCATTCCCTACATCCCGAGCCGTCTCGATATTCATCTGATCTTGTGTTGGTTTGTGCGCAATGATCCAGAATTGAGCTTTATCAAACACCATATCCGATGGCACAACATCCCCTCTAGATTCTTGAAGCAAGAGAAGGTTGTCGTCGATGATCCAAGGCTGCGTTTCGAACGTCCTATTTCGCGATCCAACATTCGGAAATGAAAACTGAAAAATATTATCAGCTAGGGTTTTTACCTTGAGATCGACTTACATCCTCCATGCCCTACCGAAACACGTATGCATATCCGCCGCCGGGAACCTCCTTGGCGCCAACAGCTTCCCGATCAGAAGCTTTCTGTGATCCAACGGCGACGCTCGCGGTGTTGCTTGCGGCGTCGGCGCCTGTCTCTCCTCCTCCGTGAGCGAGAGCCCCGAGTACAAAGTTGCGATTGAATCCGCGTCTGTCATCCTCAATTGCTGGTTCGGTTTCGTGGAGATCACCGGAAAATGGAACGAGAAATTGCGGCGGCTATCGTTCTCTTCTTCTGCGCAAACCCTAGGGTTTAGGAGGAGAGAGAAAGTTCTGTCTAAACTTCGAATCTCACAGCATTTATCTATATAGTTGTATATATTAATGTTTAATTTAACATTTATATAAACGTCTATATAAATTAATCTGGCTTTATGCAATTAAATTTAGTTTTAAAAGAGTCGGAAAATCTTTCAGTCAATTTCAAAGTGTCAAACGAATGGTTGAGACTTGAGAGTGTGAATCAATGGCATGCACTACATCAACATCTACATAAAGATACACATATAACTTATGAATACAAGGTTCTACGGGAAGTGTGGGAGTTATTTTTTGAGAAAAGTATAAGAATGATGCAAGGGAGTAGAAGTAATCACGGATCCTCAATGAATATAATGGTCAGAAAATAGGTGAAACCAAACTTCGACTGTACATTTTAGTGGCTAGCATTTTAATGACGTTCCAAATTTTAGAGTATTTAGCTCCACTTTAGACTCTTAAGAAAACAAGTACCATAAATATCATTAATAATGTATATTATTGGAATTCTCCGTCTCAATTTTCTTGTAATCTGAAATTGGATGTATTCTATTTGGTTGGAATTAATGAAACTAAACTATTTTTCTCATATATATATAGCATAAACTAAGCATAACGTCTGATTTAATTAAGATGAAACTGTGTTGATTTTATACTAGCATACCATGTTATATTATAACTATATTCCATATCAATAATTTCAAATTCATAAATTTAATGTCATCATTCAAAGATAAAACATAGTATTTTGTACAAAAAAAAAATGATATTGCTCTCTTTGAGCAATAAGGAATGAAAAGAAAAATTGTTTGGATTTGTAACCTTCCCTGCTAAAGGACACAAAGAAATAAAGTGACACTTTAGGGAGGACCAATTTCAGAAATAGAGGGAATGAAAAGAATGAGTAGCATTGTTGGAGGGGTATATTCTAAATAAGTCCTCAACTTTTAGGGGCGGTCATTCCATATCGTGGGATCATCAATTAGCTGGGAATGCTTGAGCCTTGAGTTATCCACGTGGCAAAAGTAGGAAGGGGGTGGTGTGGAGGGGCCAAGGCCGACTATGGACGGCGTTCCTCCCCTTTCTTTGCTTAATGCCTTCGCTTCGGCTCCATCACTAAAATTTGAATACTCCCCCGCAGTAGTTGGATGTGCACAGTTAACTTTTCACGGTATTCAATACACGCGTTTGACTGCTAATATCTTTAACTACGTATATTATAAAGTTATAAAAATTTAATATTAATAAACTAAATGTTATGACGATTCCAAAAATATTAGATGCGAAAATATTTTTAATTATCTATGCATTCAAAAATTCAGTCAAAATTTAGCATAGTTGACTGAAAAAAGTTTCCTGTGCAGAAACAGCTGGTCCGAGGGAGTACGTCTTTGCTTCTTTTTTCTTTTTAAACTATGATTTAAATAAAATGTAACAGATAATTGAAAAAGTGAGAAATTTAATAACAAAATTACATTGTTTAAATGTAACGGTGCATCTCATTAGTAAGGGAATACTGTTCTTTATTAAGTTTCTAATGAATATCTTGATGTTTATTTTCAAATCACGTACAAATAAGTTTTAGAGATACGACAGTATATGTGCGATAATTTAAAATATGGCAGAAAAGGAGGAAAAGTAAATAGTAAAATGAAGGGGTTACAAGCAAAGACGTGAAACGTGATCACGTGATGCTAAGAATTATTATGTTCATTCTCTGCAAATGAGATTTGGAGTTTATTATTAGTTTATTAGACGGAGGAGAGCAGATGCTTTGAGTTCTCACATTGCGGCGCGGCCTTTTCCTTTTATCAATCGATGGCAAGGCAAAGCATCTGAGCTTAGAGTGGGAGTGCACACGATTATTATCGGCCACAAAAGAATCTTCTTTGGATTTCTTTTGCTTTATGCTACGCAACCACAGCTGCATAATTTGTTCAATGTACCTGTCTTCCAATTATACTCCAGTTATAATTGAGGGATTCCTCGTGAAAAAGCTTTCCTACGTACGCCAATATCATGAATAAATTGTCACGGAAAGGATCAAAGCAAACATTGTAAATTCCAGCCCCCCAAACTCTTCAAGGATAACAAATGGGGTGCACTATAATGCAAGACATTACCAACTTTATTTACCGGGAGTAAAAATGTAATTTACAATTATATGGAAATTGTTCGCAAGTCTGGACAACATTATTGATCATCACACCATGAATTACATGTTTCATCGCAATCGGGTTTTATAGTCAATCTTGCAGTTGCAGATATGGCTTACAGTTGCACATGTCCAAATTTCATGAATGGTTGATTCCATAATGTATTGGCAAAATTTTCAAATTTGAGGACCAACCTTGTTTCATGGGTGTGAGGATGATGAAATTCATATTCCCTATTTATTTATTTATTTATTATTATTCTTGTTCTTATTCTTATTACACCAGTTTATTATAGTAATAGTATTAGTTGTTTCATTTTCTTGTTTAGAATGTTATTCTCAAATATGTCTATACTAATATGGAAGATTCTATGTAATAATTCAATTCAATAAAGATATTTCTTTAAGGTAGCTGATCAAAAGTTCAATTAGTTGCTATGCCGCAAATCATACGTGTAATTTCTCCTTGAGGTATCGAAACTCAACAACAATAATCCAATCATTTTCTAAGACTATATGAACTGCAAGTACCACCCTTGAACCCATAAAAGTCCAAAACTAATACTCTACCAACAATAACTCTTTATATATCAGAGTTTGTTCTTTAAATACAAATCTCATTTGATTCCTATAATATTACATCATATTAGATCAGGTACAATATTTGAATTATTCAAACAAAACTTCAATACAACAAACACCAACACTCTGGATTTTTTGCTACGACACTCTGTCATGTGACATGTCCCACCAGGCATGACGCTGCCTTGGGTTAATAAACACTTGGGACCTCTCATATTTATCCCTATAAATAGGCACAAATGCAAGAAAAATGAGGTAAGCTCAAAACTTCCTCGTCGTCGTCGTGGTAGTCGGTAGCGGCCTAAGTAGTGATGGTGGTCGGTGGCAGCTTGAGTGCTACTGTTGGTAGTGAATGGATTCGTGGTGTGGTCAGTGGTAGAGGAGTTGTGGTGATGGTTGTTGGCGGCAAGAATGGTGGTGGTGGTCGGTGGTGGTGATTGAGAGGGATTTGAGAAACACCCAATCCCAAAGGGGTATGTGGGGAATGGAGAAAAGATGTTTTGGGGAAACGAATACTATAAAAGGGATAGAGAAACTTTTTAAAAAAAAACAGCTAACAAAATAGCAAAAAAGGAAATCAAGGTTAATGATTCCCTTTTTATTCATCGGAGCTATTATGCGCACCCCCGAGTAGGGGTGTTCAAAATACCCGACCCGCACTACCCGACCCGATACCCGAGAAACCCGAACGCTAACATCCGGGTATTTATTAATAAATTTGGGTCGGGTACCCGACCCGATAATTATACATTCAACCGGGTACGGGTACGGGTCTCAAAAATAGGTTTTTCCGGGTACCCGGTACCCGGTACCCGGTAAAATATTATTTATTTTTAATAAATTAATAAAATTATTATAATATAAAATAATATTTTCCTAAAATATTCCTAAAAAGTCTACATGAAAACTGAAATTTAGGTAAAAGTGATAAACCCTTGTACGTCTTCTGTTGTGACGATCAACTTCTCTGCCGCTGTCGACGATTCGGCTTCTGCAAGGTCAGTCTCCTGTTTTAACTTTTTCATGCATAATACCTGCTCATTCGATCAGGAAAACTTAATCGTTTATATGTAGTATTACTTCTCGATTAACTTTTTCATGCATAATTATCTTTTTTTATTGTGTGAGATGCTTTTAATTTGTAATAACTTTGGCTCAGAAGTGTTTGGCAAAAGTTAAACCATTGCACAAGCCACGAGGTGCTTGCATGATTGCATATGTTTTTTTCTAAATCAGAATTCAGTTTGGGGCAAACTTTGTGTGGCAAGTTGTTAAATATTTTACTTGAATAAGCAACTATTTTCTATAATATAAAGTTTTTGTAAATCTAGTGATAAAATCTTATCATTGCTAAGTTAATAAAACTTGTTTTTCTTATCAATATGAGTAGGTAACATGTGTGTTTTGGAAAGAATCATACACGTACATGGAGGATGAGAGAATTATACACATAATTGACATAAGGCAACATAAAAATCATACACGCAATATGCTTGAAAGAAAAAGATTCAAGTCCTTCATGTATTCTCATTTATTTACTGAATTACTGCATTCAATTAATCTCAGATTGTGGGGATGTATTTTTCTTAATTAGTTCTCTTGCCATTTCTTGTAGGAAATGTCAAATTCTAGGGATAACATTGTCGATTTGGGTGAGAGTGATTCCACAGAAGCTTCTCAAGGGACTCAAGATGTGGAGATAGTGATGGAGACTCAAGAAAAGGCTAAGAATAAGAAGAAGAAGAAAGTTAGGGCTGAACCAGGTACAAAGAAAAAACAATCTGAAGTTTGGGGTCATTTCACTGCAATTCCTGATGACAAACTGCATCAGAAATGCAACTACTGTAGTACGAAAATTAAATATACAAGTAAGCATGGAACTAAAACTATGTTGAATCATATTGATAGGTGTAAGAAAATTCCTTGTAACTTGGATAAGAAACAAACTATCTTGAATTTTGATTCCAAAACTAAAGTTAATGATGATGGGAGCATTGAGACTATTAGTGTTCCTAGGCTATGGCGATTTGATCAAGCAATCATTAGGAGAGCTCTTGCTGTGATGCTTATTCTTGACCAGTTGCCGTTTAATATGGTTGAGCGTGAGGGTTTTCGTGAGTTTTGTAAGGTTGCTATTCCTGATTTTGTTATTCCCTCTTGTCCAACTATTACAAGGGATTGTTATAGTCTGTTTGTTGAAAAGAGGGAGATTTTGAAGAGTTTCTTTGAGAAGTTAACTTCTAGAGTATCTCTTACCACTGATACATGGACTTCAGGGCAGAATTTGTCTTATATGTGTCTTACAGCTCATTTTATTGATGATAATTGGAAATTGCATAAGAAGATCATTAACTTTTGTCCAGTTGGTGGTCATTCAGGAGAGCTTATAGGTAAGAGTGTAGAAAAGTGTTTGCAGGAATGGGGTCTGAAAAGAGTTATGACGGTAACTGTTGATAATGCTAGTTCTAATGACCTTGCAATACAATATTTGAAAAAGGTTTTTAATCTTTGGGATGGATGTGTGTTGGATGCTGAATTTTTACACATGAGATGTGCTGCCCATATTTTAAATCTTGTTGTTAAAGATGGTTTGAAAGATGTTGATTTGGCTATACTGAAAGTTCGTGCAGCTGTGAAGTATGTGAGGTCTTCTCCCGCAAGACTGCAAAAGTTCAAATCTTGTGTCCAAGAGGAAAATATCAAAAGTAAGGGTCTTGTTTGTTTGGATGTTGAAACAAGATGGAATTCGACATATTTGATGTTGAAGACAGCTTTGGTTTTTAGAAGGGCATTTAAGAATTTGAAAACCATGTATGCTCCTTACACAAAGGAACTTAGAAAGATAGGTGGTGCACCTGATCATAAGGAATGGGATAAAGTTGCTTCTTTCTTGCCTTTTCTTGAAGTCTTTTATCAAGCTACATTGAAGTTATCTGGCTCTCGATATGTGACTGGTAATAGCCTTGTGGAAGACATTTATGATATCGGGTATGCAATTTCTGATTATATTGCTTCTGAAGATGAAAAGCTTAAGAATATGGCATGCCAAATGAAGGTGAAATTTGATAAGTATTGGTCAAATGTGACAAATATCAATGTTTTGATGTTTATAGCTATGGTTCTTGATCCAAGGCATAAACTGGGATATGTTAAGTACATCATTGATCGGTCTTATAGTCCTAGCGATTCAAGTAACTTGTACTCTCGGGTGAATAAAGTTTTAGCGTCATTATTTGAATTCTATGCATCATCTGAACCATCAAAACAAGTGGAGTCTTCTTCGACTCAATTATCTACCGCTCCTAGTCATGTTGAGGGTGGTCAAGGTCAAAAGAGGAAAAGTTTGAGGAAGGATTATAAAAGAGACAATGTGAATGTGGATCGCTTTCGGCAAAGTGAATTGGAAAAGTATTTAGGTGATGAAGAAGAGCCCGATGATGATGATGAATTTGATATATTGGATTGGTGGGCTGCTCAAAGAAAGAGTTATCCTGTTCTTATGAAGATGGCTCGTGATATACTTGCAATTCCTGTTTCAACGGTAGCTTCGGAGTCTGCTTTTAGCATTGGAGGTCGTGTTCTTGATTCGTTCCGAACTTCATTGACTCCAAGGATGGTGGAAACTCTTATATGTTCTCAAGATTGGTTGCGTACTTCTCACGAACCCTTCATTATAGAGGAAAGTTTATTAGAGATGGAGAAAATGGAAGAAGGAGAAGGTAACTATACAATCTTTTTCAAATAGTTTTCTAATATATTCTTGACACTGAAATTATAAGTAATTTGTTTTCGTTTATTAGGCATGAAAGAGTTGATAGCCAAGATGCCGTTGATGACAATTGACGAGACTACCGATATTCTTGACATGACAAATGAGGACGACAATTAGAGGTATACATGCATGGTTGCACTTTTTGTTTCAAGTTATTTATTATGCATTTATATTAATCACATGTTGATTATTTAATTTAGTCCAAGAAGTTTGATTTCAAGTGTTGTATTTTCGAAATGTATGGTTAATGTGTTAGTTGAATTTTATATTTATTATGTATGTTTTCATTTCAGGTTTCTCGTCCTCGTCTACAAATCAAGACAAGCCTGATCAATTTCTTTCCAACTATGAGACATTATTTAGTTAGTGAGATTTGAATAAATTTGTAAACAAATTTAATGCGGATATGGTTTGCTGTGATTTCAGTTTGTGACTTTTATATTTTTTGGGTTTTATGCACTTTATGACAACAATTTGGTTTTTAAATTGGTTAAAAATCACAATGTTTTTTGTGTAAAATTTACATCAAACAGGTATAAGGGTACCCGGTACCCGACCCGAACTATTCGGGTACCCGATAGTGCGGGTACCCGCACTTCCGGGTCGGACTCCGGGTTGCATTTTCAAATACCCGAAGGTGCGGGTACCCGATAGTGCGGGTGCCCGAAAGTGCGGGTACCCGGTTATGAACACCCCTACCCCCGAGGTCGCGTATCTCCCCCTTTGCGTGGCAGCCTGAGCTAGACATCCAACTGGATGTCCGGGCCCACACACATACACATCCAACTGGACATCAGGGTCCACACACATCCAACTGGACATCTGGACCCCATGGGGAAGTGGTAAACCTCCAAGGGATCCATACACTTTTCGTTTATTCATAGAGTATAATTTAAGCATAAGCCAAAAATCAACTCAAACTGGCCGTTGAAGCACCTGATACGAGCTAAAGCACTATCTCTAGAGGAAGCACCTGATATTCTCTTGAGGAGTTTTTTCGTAGTGGCAGCCCACTCCATGGCAAAATTTGCGAAGACGAACAATCTTGATTTTACAACTTGGTCATCTCATCTAAATTTTTTATCTCTATTCCAAACGTACTACAGAAACATGAATGAAATACAAGCTTTCCTTTTTTTAAAAACAAATAGCAGAAAGCCAAAAATCAATTGAAACCGACCATTTTACAGTTACTATTTTGGTGTAAATTTGATACATGTATAATCATTCTTAGTATGACAAAATAAATTACAACCCAGCTATAGGAATACGTATGCAAACAATGACATAATAAATGGTTTCAACATCGGACGTACAACCAGAATACAATGAAAGGTATGAAAGAATTTAGACTAGAGAGTAATAATAATTCACAACCCAGCTGATACCAAATCATGCAATGTCACAATACCAATCAACAGATTATGTTGATCGACAACAGGTAGGAATTGCACCGGTGATGGTGGAGCTTCCATCTTCTTCATTGCTTCAACCGCCATCGCATCTGGACCAATTGTCCTCGGTTGCCTGCACAGTACAGCAGAAATCATGTCAACACCATTGTTATTTTTCATAAAACTTACAGCCTTCAGGAAGAAAGATCCACAAACAAATCTAGTCATAAATTGGAGAACAACCCTTAAATGAAGACAGCTCAATTGCTTAAATGAAGATTTGGTTTTTTTTCCATGTTTCTGGAGAAACTAAAAGCTTTAGGGTCAGGACCCTATGTTCCCTGCATCAACACGAGATTCTTTGGAATCGAATGGCTGTACATCTTTTACTAATGGAACCAACAAACAAGAAGTGTCACAGATCCATCGGTGGTGATGTATGCTAATACTCATTGATGGATAAGGTCACTGAAAGACAAATCCAAGAATGATATCCCTCAAATATCTTCAACAGGTTTAGGAATTACTCCAGATAACATGTTTCTACTAAGCATCAAGAACCTTTTAAGAGTCAAGTAGCCTAATGAGGTGAAAATCAAACTGGTATTTCCATACAGGTGGTCTGCAGTTCTCAAAGGTTTCTAATCTCATTCGGTACATACCTGAATAACTGATAATTCTGCAACAGCACTGATCTTAGGTGTGTTAAGTTGGAAAGAGGTTGTGACACTAACCATTTCAAGAGAAATTGCATAGCCTTCTTGAGACCAAGCAACCATGTTCCAGGTACAAGGGGTCCACAGAACTAATATCTTATCCTTCCTAAACATGGTAGTTATCTACCATTCCATCATAGTTTACGCTCTTTGGGGAAAGAGAACTGTCTGAGGCACTAACTCTGGCAACCAAATGGAGGACAAGATAAACAACAATTATCCCACCTTTAACTGGATGCAACTATAATTTAACACATCGATATTAAAAGATTTACCATACTATATATCCATCCTTTCATTCGGACAGTTCAGTATTGTCTTCATTATCTATCTATCCTGAAGCACTTTTCACAAAACTAATGGCACTAATTAGCTGTTCAGCACTGTACATTTATATTCTATGCAGTTAAGCGACAAACATGGGAAGTAACAAGATGTGTAAGAACATGGAGCACTAAATAGATAGCAAGTCCAGATTAAGAAAACACCGAAGGAAATGAAACAAGATGAGATCGAGACAACCAGCAGTACTAAATTGCAAGACATTAGTAGAGAGTAAACATGTTATCCTCTTTCAATCTGTTTCATGTTTGCATTCTCTCTTCTTTGGTTTACAACAATTATGTTTGGGCTTCAACACGTTTGACATTATTGCAATATGTTCAGAAAATGCTTTACAACTCTATCAAGTGAGCCATGGTACTTGATATAATACAAATTATTATAGCATATATAATGAAATCAACAAAGCTGAAAGTTATACCTGTGAAAACAAATAACACCACATTCAACTTTCTAATAAAAAATAGGGTAGATCGATTAATCTTTGGATTTACCCACAGAAAGTTCAAAAATATAGAATACCATAAAACTACAAGAAATAAAAAAAATTCAATTCCAAACCCAAGGAACGGGTGATAAATACTCCTAACTTTGATGGAGTTTATTCAACGCCAGTAAAAACCATTACCCACATAGCCATATGCAAATAACAGCAACTTCACAAAGACAGACAAAGCACAAGTTCACAATCAGCAAAGTTAACATTGATACAGCTGAAAAGATTCTGCCTATGGTTTATTTCCACAGCAGGTAACATCCGCAACCATGCAGAAACAGAAGAAATGGGAAACCGGCAATAGTTATCTTAAATCAATCAAATATCCCTTTCCAAGCTATATCATTACCTGGAACACATTTCTCCAACAGTCAGCTTGGAGATTCCTTCCCAACTAGCTTCCAAAGTACGTCTTAGATCACCGTCTGTGAATGTGCCAAGCAAGTGGTCAGAACTATCCACAACAAGCAGGCAACCATATCCTTTCTTGGACAGCTCCACCACCTTATCTCTGATCAAGTCCCCTTCTTTGCAAACAGGAAGATTTTCCTTCTTCTTCATAATGTCCTTCACCTGTGAAGAGAAGTCCACCAGCACGTCAAATACTCATTCTATCCATACCTACCTGAAAAGGCTAAAACACAATACATCCGAAGAGGCACAAATGATGGCTTTTCTCGGCAGAATTCCAGTAAATAATTTATTGACGTACGAAAAAAGAGTCACAATCAACCACGTTGCCAAATCACGGCCTGATTAACAGATTTAACCATAAAAACCAAAGAATGCCATCCTACATTGATACCTTAAAGATCAAGCTCTTCCCAATCCTTCCAGCAGGATGATTAGCAGCATACATCTCCTTGCTGAAACCCTTGGCACTCATCAAAGCAATGGCCACAGTGTCCCCAAAAACCATCTGAATGGCGGTGGAAGTCACAGGCGCCAAACCAAAAGGGCACAATTCTCTCTCAAGCGGCAAGTTAACATTAAGATCACACAATCCCATCAGCACATTGGGCTCAACCGAGGTAACCGATATCAAATACGCTCCTTTCGCCTTGGCGCAGGGTGCGAGCTTTACGAGCTCCTCCGTGTTCCCACTCTTGCTGAACATGACGACAACATCAGAGGATGACAAAATGCCAATGTCCCCGTGGAGCGCATCGACGGGGGATAAAAATCCAGACTTTGTCCCCAGGGAAACCAGGGTCTGAGAGATCTTTTGAGCCACGAATCCAGACTTCCCCACACCCGTGAAGTAAACCGTGCCACGGGAAGCAAGGAGAGTTTGTGTGAACAAGAGGGTTTGCGAGAGATCGAGGTTTTGGAAGAAATGGTTGAGGTATTTCTGCTGCGCCTTGAAAAGCTCCATTAAATTGTCAGAGTTTATCAAATCTTTGCTGCAATGTGGATCGGGGTTAGGAAGAGATCCCATTTTCGCTTTGAAAGAAGGCCCTCAGAACTTCACGAGATTCAGAACATTTACAGAGATCGAGGAGCAAGATATAAGAATTCTTCACCAAGGAAGCATTAGACAGACGTTGATGTTGGTGAGGGTTGTATCTAATCTAGTAAAAATGTGATGTTAATGTACGGTGCAGAATGTCGGCAAAGGTAAATATAGAGGTGTTCAATCGGGTTGGTGAGACGGGTTTAATGCATAAATGAGATATGATTTGATTATACAAAACATGATTACGCACAACTAATTAGATATGATTATACAAAATATGGTATTTTAGAAATTACACCACCCACTAATTTGGTATGTTTATATATAATATTTGATTTATACTAATGATATTTGTAATATTGCCAAAATTTGTAAGGAAATACAACTAAATTGATTTTAATATATTTTATATCTGTTAAATTAGATTGTATTTATGATATATGTAAATTTTGTTTTACAAATTTTATACAGTATGAGTAAGTTAGGCCATGTTTGCTAGAGTTTATTTCCACCATGTACTGAACTGAACTAAAGTAAAAATGATGTATTGAAAAATGGAATCAGCATAACTGAAGTAACTTGAATTTCATCAATTACATTTTACTGAACTAAACTGAACTGAACTGAATTGAACTGAACTGAACTGAACTTATCTAAAGATAAGCTCGGGCAAACCGGGCCTTAGTTTTTATTAGTTTGATTAAAATTTCATCAAATCAAATTTTTACATGGTTGGAAATAAAATGTTTTTTTACTATTTAAATAAATTTACTATTTAAATTTTTATTAGTTTTATTTAAATAATGGCCCTACTATATAATTTAAATATATTAACTTGGGATGGGATCATTTAATACCATTATCTTTACACAAGTTTTAACACATCATCTTGACCCTTCTCTATCATCTAATCTAACGGGCAAGCTTAATTCATTTTTCTAATTCTTTAAATTATAATTTTAAATTTTCCTATGAATCACACCAATAAATTTTTGATTTGGAACATTAGGGGTATGGAAACTTCTCTTGACAGACTTTCAAACTTGTTAATTAGACATAATCTTGATCTTATATGCATGACAACTCAAAGTGTGATTATTATAGGAATTTATTTCATTTTGATAATTGTATGTATGGATGTTCAGGTCAAATTTGGTTCTTTTAGTCCTCTAGTTTGTCTGTTACACTCATCCAGGATCATCTGCAATTTCTCCATGTTAATATTAAGTGTCTTACTCTTAACAATGATATGGATGCCTTTTTTGTATATGGTCTTAGAACCAGAGCTGGTAGGAAGGTTTTCTTTGCTAGCCTTTAATCACAATGCATCTCTTTTGATTAGGGATTTTAATGCCACTAAATCAGTTAATGAATATAAAGGTCAACTTGGTAGTATTAGGGATTTCAATGATTTTATTAACTCTTTGGCATTAGAGGAAATCAATAATGTGGGTAGGGTTGTTCAAATAAATCGGAAAACCGTAATCCGACCGAAACCGAACCATTATGAGAATAGGTTAATAGGTTTAAAGCGGTTCGATTAAACGGATTTGCAAGTTAATCGGTTCGGTTTATGGATTTAAAATTTTAATACCGGTTAATCCGTTTAACCCTTTAACCGTTTAATATTTTATATATTAATTATATATATTTAGACTTTCTAAAACTCATAGAGTTAGCCTTTTATAATGGGTTTTGAGCCTTTGACTTTTAAAATTCCTAAACCTTTTTATATTAGCAACCAGCCAACCATTCAAGGATTCCCTTTGTAATTGTACGCCGACCAAATCGTACGTTGATCCCGCCTGATGCTACCAGTTTCCGCACATCTTCCTGGATTGGTCGCTTCCCTAGTCCCCTCCTCGGCCGGCCCTCTTTAGTCCTGCAAAACAATCCCCGGGGGGTGTCCCGGGGAAGAAGCTCCGGCGTGATGATGAGATGGGGATAGTGGGGAAGGAAAACGTACGGAAGGAACTCTCAATATAAGGTAGAGAGATATAAGTCACATACCTTGTTCACTGTTTGATACTAGTATTTATAGCCGAACTAGCCTGCTTGAGATAAGATGCAGGACCACTTTCCTTTGTCCCCGTCCGTCCTTCTTTCTTGTCCGGACGTGCCACTTAGCGGGAAAGGTATCGCCCTAGACGTACTGGGCCGTGGTTATCGGCCCAGTAGGCCTCTGGGCCAGTAATATCACTAGCCCCCCAGACCAGTCACCCGGGTTTCCGTGATGCGGGGAACTGGTCTCATAACCTTCCCCTGACGTTACCTTTGGGTAGGGCCCATCCGTGTTTAAATCGGTTTCTGTCGACACCGCCTTTTCCCATTCTGCATTAATCAGTACTACCTCTTTTGCCGTGTCATGATTACTTTCCCTTCTTTTGAGGTGGCGGTTCCTATTCACCTGCCTATATAAGGTCCCAAGCTCCCTTTCTCTAAACTTCTCTCCTCAAAACTTCCCTGAAGCTCTGCTCTCTTGATCAAGTAAGCTCTCGCTCTCCCTCTCCTTCTTCCCCCATCATGAGCTCTCCACTTCTTTCCCACTCTTCTTCTGACACCGAGGAAGCTCGATATCAGCTCGAGGTCCAGTCCCGGGTTGCTGATGACCTTATCCCTTCCCCCGCCTCCTCTCCAGACACCTATTCCGAGGCTTTCAGTTCACCCCGGGAGCTACTCGCCCCGGGTGGGTCGAATTTAGATGAGGCGGGCTCGCGCCCATCCGGGGATCCTGACTTCCCTCTAGATGATCAGGATGCGGACATGTTCGGCGGGGAAATCGGCGATGATATTCCCCGGGGGCCTACTCACGGAGTGCGCCCCTTGGGTCTCAAATTTTTTGACGTCCCCGGGGATTCCCCTTCGTTAGATAGGGATGTTTTAGACTTAGCGAAGCGCTCTTTTATCCCTCTTCCTTTAAACGCCTGTCTTTCCAAACTTCCCCCGGGAGTCTCAGAGCGAGGGGCCCCGTGCATCCCGCAGATTCATTTCCAGTACGGGCTTAGCCTGCCCTTCCCCCCTCTCTTTCTTGATATCCTCCAATTTTATAACGTGGCCCCGGCCCAACTACACCCTAACGGGGTCGTTCTTATTCTGGCCTTCTTACTTAACTGTGCCCGGTGCGCCGTTTTCCCTTCCCTCTTACTCTTCCGATCCTTCTACGCCTTACGGAAGGCACACGCATCCTTCCCGGGTGTTTTCTCTTTTACCATTCGATCCGGGATAAAGGACTTCATCCTGTCCAAACCCAAATCCGCCAAAGGATACCCTTCAAAGGGTTTCTTCCTGTGCGATTCCCAGGCTTATCCTATGCTTTCTTGGAACGACTTCCTCGTTCCAGAAGAGAAGAAGCCTCTTTCCAATCTCCCGGCGACCATTGCCAGTGACCATAACTTCCTCCGCCTCACCCCCCTTGATATGGATTCCTTCTATAAGAACGGGAACGCGGGCTATTTCTGGCCTCGCGGGATCTATCCCCGCGACCTCTTCACGCTCCCGCGCATCTCCGCGGTGTGGCCAGATGGAGGTGCCTATTATGGTTTTATGTTATCAAGATTTTTTGTTTTTTTTTTGTCTAACTTCATTGTTTGTTTGGTTTCAGTACAACCTTCTTTGTACGCAGACGTCATGGCCCTCACCGACAAGTCTTCCGGGGGTGATGCTCTAACGGGGGACGCTCACCCAAATCAACAGACTCCTTCAACACCGCCAGTAGCTTCCCAACCTGGGCCACCTCCCCCCGAGAACCCTGCTCTCGTCCCTCAGAGGCCTCGTGCGCCGCCCAAGTCTCGCCAGCAGGCACCCTCCGGGCCTTCTTCTGAGGCCCGTTCTACTCCCGGCTCGGCACCTACCCCCGGGCGTCGATCCTTCATCCAACACCCTACTTACAGCGGTGGAGCAAGCTCGCGGTTCAAACGTCCGCCTCCTAGCGAGCTATCCGGGTCGCCCCCTTCCTCTCGTCAGAGGACTCAGGACTTCCATCCTCCCCCTCCTCCTCCGCGGGCTACTGCTTCCGAAGCTATCCCGGAAGAAAAAGAAGAGGTAACCGCTATTCTAGATCTTTTTATCTAAGGTAACTCCTCCATTTTCCTTACTTTCTTGCTTCTTCTTTGCAGAGCATTGCCTTTGCCGACGCCGTCCTGGCGGATTCTCAGTTTGCCGAGGCATTGAACCGGACCTACTCCAAATACAGCGCGGAGCTGTTTGCCAAGATGGAGAAGGAACTCCGCGAGACCAGGGAGAAGCTAGCCGGGCAAGATGGCCTCGCGGCCCAACTAGAAGAGGCCAAAAGGAAGCTGGCTGATAAGGAGAAGCGGCTTGCTGACAAAGAGAAAAAGTTGGCGGAGGTGGAAAAGAAGTACTCCGCCCTGAAGAAGGACAAGAAGAGCTCTCAACTCGAGGCCTTCAATGCCATCACACAGAAGCTCCTTCGCTCTGAGGCGTTCGAGAAGAAGCTGGAGGGGATTGCCGCTGCGGCCAGCGCAGACGCCTGTCATGAGATGTATCGGAGTTTGCGGGGTTGGTTGCCCGGGCCCGCGCGTCTTGATGCCCAGGCGTCCTACTATCGGCCCAAGGCCAACGACCTGTTAAACCATCGCTTCCGGGATCTTCAGGAAGCGAGTCTGGAAAGTTTGGTGCCCCAGCTGTGGCGATCACTGGAGATGTCCTCCCGGGCTTCTTCTGCTTCCGACATCAGGAAAATGAAGCTCCCTGCGATCGGTGAGGCCTCCTGCCCCGACCCTGGCTCCGAGGACTTCAATGTTTATGGGGTCGTCCCAGAGACGCCCCATTGGGCAGAGAATTATCTCGAATACTGCGCGGTACCTGACAATTTTGGGTACCAAGCAGTTCAAGTCCAAGGGGGGGACTACCGAGTTGGCCTTGCTGCGGGTCAAGACGACCTTCTTTACCAAACCCGGAAGGCTACGCGGAAAGTGGGATACCCTGAACGGTCCGCTGATGAGCCCGCCGTGGACGCCCCTGCTTATGCCGGCCCTGAGTGGACCACTGAGGATCTGGTGGAGCTGGAGAGGAGGTTCGAAAGAGCTCACGCTATTCCGGGAGAGGGGCACTCTACTGAAGACCATGTATAACTCTAGACTTTAGCCTGCCTTTTCCCTTGTAATCTTCCTTTTTTAAAGCATTTTGTAGCTTTCCTTCCCCCGGGGAAGTGTATGTAGAACTTTGGCCTTGGTGCCTATTTTGATTAATGACAAGTTCTGCCTTTTAATGATGAAACTGTTTTTTTTGTAGTCTGAGCGCCCCTTAGAGGAGATTCTCCCGCATGGGCCCATGCCTTATGTTTTTCCTCATCCTAGTAGTTCTTCCGGCACCTACTTCTCTCTCCCCCGCGCTGGGTGCCTCCAATGCTCTTTCCTTCAAAGGAAGCTAGCCCATTGGCGGTTTGGAGGCGACCAGGCTAACCGGGCATTAGCTGAGGCGGGGTTGGAATGCTTCCTTCAAGAGTTCGGGTCAATCCGGGTGCTGGTGGCGTTTCTTAAGGCAGTTGATGCCAAGTTCGGGTCGTTGAACCAGTGCTTCGACCTTGCTTCTGATCATATATGGGAGGCCCTGAACTCTCATAAGACCATAGCTGAGCTGCAAGCCCTTCACGATGACTCCCAGCATCGTACTACCAAAGAGTTAGGTATGGTGTGGGGTGAACTAGAGTGGGCGCAGGAGAAACTGAGGACATTGGAAACCCGCTCCGCTCAGAACAAGCTTCTCTGCGACTTTGAGAAGGAGAATCGGTCCCTTACTCATAGGAATAGGGTCCTCCAGGATGCTCTATTAATCACCCGGTTATTCTACCACCTGTTGGGTCTCAAGAATGGCTTAGTTGGGGTATCTCCTCTTACCGATATTCCAGCCGGGGTTCGCAGGACGATAGAGCGTATGGAGGCTAACCCGAAGAGGTTTGGTGAGGGAGCTCCTCATCATAAGGCCTATCTGGATGTCGTTGAATGGCATAATCAGATAGCCGCGGGAGAAGTTGAGCCCTATCCCTCCAGCCTTCGCCGAGTTCCTGCCCGGGTGGAGGTGGACGTGGCATACGAAAGGTATGAGGACATGACTGTATCCATTGACCCGGAAGAGGTGGCCCGCCGGATAAGACGCATCCGGGAGATTGCCGACTCTGGGGTCACCACGAAGGGGATTAAGACCGCCGAAGGTGCTCGTATTAGCCGGGAAGAAAAGGGGAAAAGTGCAGCGGTCATGTTTCCTAAGTACAGGTTTGTTACTTCTGCCGGGGTGAGAAGAATGCGCCTGGCGGAGCCTCTTCCAGAGGGATCCGTGTTTGTGCCCATCCCTGAATTAAACGAGGAAGACGCCGCGCAATTGGAGGAGGAGCTTGCGTGGAATCAAGCCCCGGATGCCCGTTTTGCCGAAGATCTCCTGTCCTCTCAATTCTTCGGAGGGGGTTTCCGCCCGGGTAACCCTGAGGGTGCTTCCGGGTCAGGTCCCAAGTGGGTCTAGTAGCAGATAGATAGGAATACTTGTATGTAAAATGCTTATGTAATTGTCCTACCATGACTATGACCACGTATTCATGCGATTTGTAATTTAAAGAGGATTGAATAAAAATTGTTTTTCTGAAAGACCCTTTTCATTAACTCTTTCCTGTAATCATTACATTCTTTTGATCCCCGGGCTTCATCCAAGCTCCGGGTCCATTCTAGCGGGGCACCCAAATGGGAGCTACCCATGGGTCCCTTTTAAGCAAATATTCCTCTAAACCCGGAACGAGGCCAAGCGTCGGGTTCTCTCTCTCCGGGCATATTCATGCTTCCGGGAGGGGTATATCCATACCTGGCATATTCATGCCTAGCATATTCATGCCTAGCATATTCATGCTTAGCGTATTCACGCTTCCGGGAGGGGCATACCTACGCCTAGCATATCCATGCCTGGCATATTCATGCTTTAGTAGCTGTGGTATGATGCGGGGTGCTCTACTTCCCGTAAAACCTTCTCAGGTTAGCTACGTTCCACCTCCTGGGGATCTCCTTTCCCTGCTTGTCCTCCAGCACATAGCTCCCTCCCGGATGTGCTTCCTTGATCTTGTATGGCCCTTCCCAGTTGGGTGCAAGTTTGCCCTCCGGGGCTTGGCGGCTCTTATCGTTTCTCCTCATTACCGAGTCTTCTGGGATGAAGACTTCTTTCCGCACCCTTCTGTCATGGTACCTCTTTACTCTCTCCTTCACCTTGGCTTCCTGAAGTGCCGCATTCTCTCGCTTTTCTTCTAGGAGATCCAAGTCAAGGCGTCGTCCATCGTCTTCTTCTTCCGGGCGCTGGTATTGAGTTCGAGGGCTTGCGATCCCAATCTCGGCGGGTATTACTGCCTCTGACCCGTATACCAAGCCATACGGACATTCCCCGGTAGCTGAGCTTTTTGTAGTCCTATGGGCCCACAGAACACTGGGTAGCTCCCAGATCCAATTTCCCCGCGCGCCTTCCAAGCGGGTTTTTAGTCCTTTGATGATGATGCGGTTGGTGACCTCTACTTGCCCGTTCGCCTGGGGGTGGTACACCGACGTCAGCTTCTGTTCTATACCATACTTGACACACCATGATTTGAAAGGATCGTTCTCGAACTGTGCCCCGTTATCCGTGACTATGACCTTCGGGATGCCGAATCGACAGATGATGTTCTTCCAGCAAAACTTGACACAAGTTAGTCCCCGTATGTTGGTGAGCGGCTCTGCCTCCACCCATTTGCTGAAGTAATCGATCGCTACGATCAGGTACTTGGCTCCTCCCGGGGCAGTCGGGAATGGTCCGACCAAGTCAATTCCCCATCTGCTGAACGGCCAAGCTCCTGTGACTCCGACTAATTCTTCCCGGGGAACATGGATTAGCGGGGCAAATGCCTGGCATTCCAAGCACTTCTGTACATGCTCTTCCGCATCTTTGAACAACGTCGGCCAATAATACCCCCGCCTTAAGATCCTTTTGGCCAAGGTGCGTGCTCCCTGGTGGCTCCCGTTAGATCCCTCGTGCATCTCCCGGATGAGGTATCGGCCCTCCAACCTCTCTACACACTTTAGCAAAGGCTGGAGGTACCCTCTTTTGTACAGCTCCCCTCCCTGGATCACATACCTAGGCGCCTTAACTCTTAACTTCCGGGCCTGGGCCCTATCCTCCGGGATGGTTCCTTCTTCTAGGTATGCCCGCATGGGTCTGATCCAGGATTCTTCCTCGTTCACCAGCATTACTTGATTGTTCTCCTGGTAGCTCCTCCTCCCTAATACTTCCAAGTATAACTTTTGGTCGGGCTCAGGTTTCAACTCTGAGGAGGCCAATTTGCTCAAAACGTCTGCTTTGCTGTTCTTCTCCCGGGGGACTTGAACCAAGTCGAAGGTTTTAAACCCGGCTATCAAAGGCTTTACCACTTCCAGATATTTTTGCAGGCTCCTCTCCCGGGCTTCATACTCTCCCTTTACCTGTTGCACCACAATTTGGGAATCACTGTGTACCGTGAGAGTTTTGATGTCCATCTCCTTTGCCAACCTTAACCCTGCGATCAAAGCTTCGTACTCGGCTTCATTGTTGGTTGTTCTGAAAGTGAATTGGACTGCATAAGGATACTCCTTCCCTTCCGGGCTGATTAACAATATTCCTGCTCCACTGCCCCCGGAGTGCGCCGATCCATCCACATATAACTTCCAAGCCGGGTCTGTCTCGGCCTTAGCCGTATCCTCCAGAGTGTTAGGCGTCTTCTGTTCCTCATTTATCCTTGCTTCTGATTCCAACAGGAAGTCCGCTAGGGCCTGACCCTTGATAGCCCTCCTTGGCTCATACCGAATTTCATACTCTCCCAGCTCTATGGCCCATTTCATCATTCTCCCTGATGCCTCTGGCTTGAACATGACTTGTCTTAGCGGGTAATTGGTAAGAACTACTATGGGATGGCCCTGGAAGTAGGGCTTAAGCCTCCTTGAAGCATGCACCAGCGCCAGAACCAACTGCTCCAACTCAGTATACCGGGTTTCTGCCCCCCGAAGTGCCCGGCTAACAAAATAGATTGGGTGCTGCTTTCCCTCCTCTTCTTTGATTAGTACGGCACTTACCGCCTCCCGGGACGCCGCTATGTACAGAAAAAGTTCCTCCCCCGGGAGGGGCTTCTTTAAAGTTGGCAACTGTTGAAGGTGCTCTTTCAGATTTTGGAATGCCTTCTCGCATTCCCCAGACCACTCAAACGCCTTGGCCCTCCTGAGAATGTTGAAGAAAGGCAACTGCCTGTCTGCCCCCTTTGACAGGAACCGACTGAGGGCCGCGAGGGACCCTGTTAACCGCTGTACTTCTTTCACCGACCTAGGGGAGGTCATCTTAGCTAAAGCTTCCACTTTCTCCGGGTTGACGTCGATACCCCGGCTTGACACCATAAAACCCAAGAACTTCCCCGCACCCACTCCAATGGTACTTTTGGAGGGGTTCAGCTTTAGATTGCTCCTTTCCAGCTTTTCGAACATCTCTTCCAAGTCATTCAAGAAAGCCCCGTAAGCCCTACTTTTAACCACCATGTCGTCAACATACACCTCCATGTTTCTTCCCACTTGGTCCTTGAAGAGTTTGTCCACCATTCTCTGGTACGTAGCCCCCGCGTTCTTCAGCCCGAAGGGCATCTTCTTGTAGCAAAAGGTTCCAAAATCGGTGATGAATGAGGTTTTCGCCTTGTCCGCCTCATCCATCTGCACCTGGTGATACCCTTTATGTGCGTCGAAGAAGGCCAGCACCGAATACCCCGCAATAGCCTCTGCCAACCGGTCCAGATTTGGGAGAGGATAGCTGTCTTTGGGGCAGCACTTATTCAAATCCGTAAAGTCAATACACATGCGCCAGCTTCCATCGTGCTTCTTTACTAAGACCGGGTTAGCTATCCATTCCGGGTAGATGATTTCCTCGACAACCCCGGCTCTCTCCAGCTTCTTTACTTCATTCTTTATAAATTCTGCTCTTTCCGGGGCTACAGGCCTTTTCTTCTGCCTGATTGGTTTGGTTGCAGGGCTTATGTTCAGCTTGTGTACCCCCAACTCTGGTAACACCCCCACCATGTCCTCCGGGCTCCACGAGAATACTCCCTGATATTTGGCCAAAAGTTCCTTCAGTGCGCCTTTTACTTCTTCCGGGAGGTCTTTTCCCACCGTGACCGTCCTTTTGTCCGCCACCTGCATCTCCTCCAACTCCTGGCGGGGAACTTCTCCGTGTACCACCCCTACTGCTTTCTTTGCGTCCAGCACCGCCGTCATCATGCAACTTCTTGCGACTGCTTGACTACCCCGCACGACCGCCACACCTTGTGCAGTGGGGAACTTCATCGTCAGCAGATACGGACAACTCGCTGCCCGGGCTTGAGTTAGCCATGGTCTTCCTATGATTACGTTGTACGGTGAGGGTGCGTCAATAACCGCAAAGTTGCATGTCACCGAGATCCTCTTGCTCCGGTCCTTCTCATCCACCATACACACTGCGAGGGGAATAACACCTAGTGGAACTTCGGGTTTGCCCGTGAACCCTGACAAGGGAGATAAGGGAGGTTTCAGGTTCTGTCTCCCAATTCCCAACTGATCGAAACAAGAAGCGAACATGATCTCCACGCTGCTCCCATCGTCCACAAACACCCTTTTGACCAAGAAGCCTTCAATCTCCGCCGTTACCACCATTGGGTCCGAGTGGGGTATCTGCGGCGGGGCTGCATCCGCTTCAGAGAAAGTGAGAGCTTCATCGGGGCGAAACCTTTTCCCCTGAACCTCCCCCGGGGGAACATACCGGGTCCGGGCCCGGATAGCGGAGACTGACTGACATGCTTCTCCGACTTCTCCACTGATCACGTTGATCATTCTGTTGGGTATTGGGGCCGGCTCCACTGCTTGGACCGGTGCGGCGGCTATGGCGGGCCTCCCCGGGGCCCTGTTACCTTGGTTGCCTTGGATTCTTCCGTTTCCTCTCCCCGGGTTAGGTCTCCACCTCCTGCGGGGCTGCTCCTGAAGCTGGTCCCGGGGATTCTCCTTCTTTACCTCCGCTGCCACTTAATCTCTCAGCTGTCCCCGTTCTATCAGTCTTTCTATCTCGTTCCTCAGCATCCTACACCCCTCTGTCGCATGCCCATAAGACTTGTGGTAGGCGCACCATTTGTCCGCGTTTTCCCTAGACGGGGTCCCGTGGATAGGCAATGGATCCGGGAACAGATCCTTGTGGATAGCATGAATTTCCGCTCGGGACTTGCTAAGCGGGGTGAAACTGTCCGCCCTTGCCCGGTTTACCAGCGTAGGAGCGGGGTTCCTTCTACTTGGGTCTGCCATTCTCCTTCTTTCTATCTTATCCGGGAGGAATCCCCCAGATTCTTCCTTTCTCTTCCGTGTGGCATCATTGATCGCACAGTATAGTTGTACCGCCATTTGCAAGTTGTGAAAGGTTTCCGGGATATTTTCCATCAACTTCTGGAACAGCGCCATATCCCTCAAGCCATTTATAAACCCGCTAATCACTGCCTTCTCCTGCTGCTGCCTGTCGACAACCTTCATGCTATCGTCCATGTACCTTCGATAGTATTCCATTGACCCTTCTGCAGCCTTCTGCCGGGTAGCCAAAAGCTCAGTCAACTGCTTTCCTTCCTTCTTTAATCCGGCGTATCTAAACAGCAAGGCCTTAGAGAAATCGTAATAATCTCTGAGACTTTCTCGAGGCAACGAATCGAACCATGAGAGACAGTTTCCTCTCAGGTAACAGCCCACCAGCTTGCATCTTAATTCCTCCGGGAAGTCCCTTGACACCATTAGGTTCTGGTACGTCCTGACAAACTCCTCCGGGTCTGTCTCTCCATTATATGTCGGGATTCCCTCCGGGGTCCGTAGGCCCGGCGGCCATGGGTACGCGAGCACTCGAGGTACCCAAAGGGAGGTAGGTTTAGCTCCGTTTCTTCCCACCAGTTTGTCTAGCCGAGCCTCCAAGGAGTTGGGGTCCTGCTGTGCCACCTGATAGCCCCGCATCCTATCATCCTCCCGATAGTATCTCTCCGGGTAACCGAAGTTCATCCCCATTGGTCCATACATGGGTCCGGAATACTGGATCGGGTTTCCCTGGGTTCCAGGGGCCTGATACCCAAACGGCTCCGCAGGCATGACTGGCAGGTCATACCCAATTTGTCCCGCCCCCCAACTGGAACGCGGGTAATAGGGTGGAGCATGTGGAACCAGATTCGATTGTTGTCCCGTAGCCGCTCCTCCTCCAACCCCGAAATTCTGAGGGAAGGAGGGTGGGACGGTGGAGGAATTTACACGCCCCTGTAGCTTTGGCGGCTGAACGGCTCCATCCAAATCAATAACCTCTCTTTGGTACCCCCCTAGAGGACCTGCCTGGTTCCTCCCGGGTTCCCTTCGCCTCAGGCTTTCCCGGGTGGAGAGTACCCACTGGCGGTACAACTCCTTGTTGGCTCTCATAAATTCCAAGGCCGCCACTTCCTCCGTACTAACTAAGGGCTGCCCCTCCTCCCGGGCTTCAGGTCCCTGGTCCCGGGTGGTGCCATCCCCGGCAAGCCCAAGCCCTTCCTGCTCATCCTGGTGCTCTCCTTCCGAGTAGGCTTCGTCGGAGGCAGTTTCAACGTGGCCGTCTTGCGGTACCCCTAGCTCTCGCTGGTGTCTAGCCTCCTCCTGCAACTGCCTTAAGGTCACCTCGTCTCCCGGGGGTGGAAGAGAATCTCCCCCTGAAGGTGCCGCGTTCTTCTTAGGGCGCCCGCGCCCTCTCCTTGGCGACTCCATCCTGCGAAGGTGGAAAGGTCCCACCGGGCGTGCCAATTAATGCTACCAGTTTCCGCACGTCTTCCTGGATTGGTCGCTTCCCTAGTCCCCTCCTCGGCCGGCCCTCTTTAGTCCTGCAAAACAATCCCCGGGGGGTGTCCCGGGGAAGAAGCTCCGGCGTGATGATGAGATGGGGATAGTGGGGAAGGAAAACGTACGGAAGGAACTCTCAATATAAGGTAGAGAGATATAAGTCACATACCTTGTTCACTGTTTGAGACTAGTATTTATAGCCGAACTAGCCTGCTTGAGATAAGATGCAGGACCACTTTCCTTTGTCCCCGTCCGTCCTTCTTTCTTGTCCGGACGTGCCACTTAGCGGGAAAGGTATCGCCCTAGACGTACTGGGCCGTGGTTATCGGCCCAGTAGGCCTCTGGGCCAGTAATATCACCGCCCACATCCGAGACTGAGAGCTCCTCCGCCGCGCCGCACCACACCTTGGAGTAGTATTTAGATGATTCAAGAATTTGATGTTTGATTATTTTGTATGGCAGTTGAATTGACAAATAAATTTTCGTAGTTGAATCATGGACTTTTGTAAAAATTTCTACCACGTCGGCAGTATTTTAGTGGTGACATTTTGATATTTGTGGTAGTCTCCCCTCTAGAGTGAATTTGTTCATTTTCTCTTTCCCAATATTAACCGAACCGATATAACCGATAATACTATTGGTTGGTTAAAAGGTTTTCTTTCTAATTTGATAAACCGGTAAAAACCGAACCATTTAACCTGTAAACCAATTAACCAACCGTTAAACACCTCTAACTGTGGGCAATCTTTTTTACTTAGAGTAATAAGAGGTTTAGAAATCCCACTAGGCAGAGATTAGATAGAGGTCTGTGTACTTCTCAGTGGAATTCCAAATTCCCATCTTCCTCCATCCAAATAATGAATAGAGCTACCTCTTACCATAACCCTCTTCTTCTCACCTTGGGTAGTTCTATCTCTTCTTCACCTAGACCCTTCAGGTTCTTAAATACATGGTATAAAAGGCTTGAATTCTACTCTATTATTGATAGGAACTGGAAACTTCCACTGCATGAATCAGGAGTGCTTTGTTTCTTCCTTAAAATGTTAAGGTTGAAAAAAGTACTTAAATCCTGGAATAGAGAGCACTTTGGTAATGTTCATGCTAATGTTGAGAAAGCAGAAAGAGAGTTAGAGGAACAGGAAATAGCCTATGACCTTAATAACTCTCTTGAGGAACTTTTAAAACTTAAGCATGCCAAAGCCAAACTCACTAGAGTTGTTTATGAACAGAAACACTTCTGGAAACAAAAAGCTAGGATAAAATGGCTTAAGGAATGTGATAATAATCAAGGTAGTTAAGGCACGATTTTAAGGCGTTTTGCCAACGAGCGCCTTAATGCCACAGCGATGTAGCACTCGCCTTAAGGCGATTAAGGCAATATGAATATATAATAATTATATATATATATATATATACACACATTTATTTTAACAAAATATAATATATAACTTACATAAATTGTAAATAAAGCATCAAAATAAATATAAATTTTTTAAAAGTTCAAGACAAGAGCAATATATAATAAAAATTCAATGTAAAAACTCATAACTGTACGGTCTGTAGTTTGTACTCACGGTCCAAGGTGGTTGGCCGGAACTTGAAAAGAAACCCTTCAAAACCCTTTATTTTATTTGTTTTAACTTCCCGCATTTTATCTTATATTTACAAAATAATTTATTTTTTAAAAGAAAAAACCCGGTTAAGGCGAGATTTAAGGCGCTAAGGCAACGCCATAGCGTTGCTTTAAGGCAAATATTTTCCATATTTATAAGGCGATGTTAATGCAATCTTGAAAAAACGTCTTATCGCCATAGCATTGCCGTGGCGTGCCATAGCGAGTGCCTTAACTACCATGATAATAATACAAAAAATTTCCATAATTCTGTTAAGGAAAGGGAAAATAGGCTTAATATCACCAAGGTCAAAAGTTCTGATGGTGTATGGCTTGATGATATTGTAGGAGTTGAAAATGAATCCATCCAATACTATCAAGCACTTCTCTCTGATGACAGTGACCATGACAGTGACTACTTTCAAGCACATTTTCTTAGTAAAATTTCAAAGCTTATCTCTAGTGAGGACAATTTGACCCTTCTTAGTCATGACACTATTCCTGAACTAAAGGAGATTGTTTTTTCTTTGAATAGAAACAGTAGCCCAGGTCTAGATGGATTCACTGTTAAATTCTTTATCAAATCATGGGATACTACATCCTCTGATCTCCTTGCAGCAGTGACTGAATTTCATATAGGGAAGGAAATTCCAAGGGGCATTGGTAGCACCTGGATCACTGTTATTCCCAAAAAGGAGACCCCTATCTCTTTTGATGATTACAAGCCAATTAGTCTCTCCAATTCTGAATAAAATTTGTTCTATACTATTAATGGAGAGACTAAAGCGTTTGATGTCAAAAATCATCTCACCACACCAATATGAATTTATGAAAGAAAGAGATATTTCAGATAATGTCCTCTTCCTTCAAGAAATGGTCAGATTTTTAGATAGAAAAAGTAAGGAGCCTAACTGTATAATTAAATTAGATCTGAAAAAAGCATTTGATATGGTTAAGTGGAGGTTTTTGCAGGCCATACTTCTAAAGTTTGGATTTCATGGAAAATTCATCTACTCTATTATGCAAAATCTCTCCCATGCTTGGTTCTCAATCCTCATAAATGGTAAGAGCAAGTCCAACAGCTTCTCCAAGTTGGAGAATTTTAATAAATTTAGGGAATATGAGCCATTTTTCAGCTCCAATAGCTTCCCTATCTGATTCCCCAACTTGGGGATTTTGAAGAAATTCTCATGTTGCTTCCCCAAATCTGTAGAGAGAGAAAAGAAAATTTGGGGAAGCAAAATTTAATGCTTTGCATTTACTCTTTACTATTATCTCCCAAATGTTTGTCTTAAATTACTTTTACTATTTCAAACAAATATTTCAAATGTAAATATCTTTAATCATATATAATAAAAAATTATAAGAAATATATATTATAAAATTTCATATTATGACGAACAAAACAAGATCACACATGACTATGTTTACATGTGCATAAAAATTTGAGTATTGTCATGTGAGATCTTGTTATATTCGTTGTGCTGTACATATTAATAATATATAATTTTCACATTTATTTTATCATTCATAGTTTAATATATTAAGATTTCAAAATATATTTGAATGGTGAAAAAAAATAAAATAAAGAGATTAAATACTGAAATTTAATGCACATGAATTAAATTCTAATCCCCACACTAGGGAAGCTGTTGGAGTTGATGAAAAAAATGATAGGGAATATGAGAATGTAGTACTATATCTTGAAGAATCTTGTAGGGAAGGTGTTGGACTTGCTCTAAGCCAGTTGGTTTCTTCCAGCCCACAAGAGGTATAAAATAGGGTGATCCCCTCTCTCCTTTCCTCTTTGACATCTTCTCAGAAGCTTTCACTAGGAGTTTAGTCTTTGCCTTTGAAAATGGTAAAATGCAATACTTTGATCTCCCTGCCAATGCTTTGCAAGTTTCTCACTTGAGTTATGCTGATGATACAATGGTCTTCCTCAATGCTAACAAGCTAACTTTGACTAGATTCAAAGCATTTCTTGCTAAATGTGAGGACGTTACTGGTCAAAAGATAAACTATAAAAAAAAGTGACATTTTTATTGGTAAACATGCATCCCCCTCTTCCGTGAGTAGTATTAAGAGCATTTTAGAAATGAAAAATGTAGCTTTCCTTTTAAATATCTTGGTGTTCCTATCTTCAAAGGAAAAGCTCTTAATGCTCACTTTATGCCATTACTTGAGTCTATTGATCAGAAAGTTAAAAACTGGAAAAACATTTGGCTTTCAACTGGTGGCAAAATTATTCTGATTAATTCATGTATTTATGCCTTGCCCCATCATATCTGGTCAGTGTGTGTCCCACCTAAACAGATAGTTAAAACAATTGAGAGAAACCTGAGTATTTTCTTTTGGGGTGAAACTGATCTTAAACCTAAGAAATCATGGAGAAAATGGGATGATTTATGCATTCCTATCTCCCAGAATGATTTAGGTTTTAGATCAATTCACACCATAATAGAAACATGCTCAGCTAAACTCTGGTGGAAATTTCAAAAGGCTGAGGCCATGTGGACACACCTTATGGCTTCCCTTCTTGTATCCTATCAATCATCTCCCAACTGGAAAAGGATCTGTAAGATTAGATCATGGGCTGAATCTAATTGCAGAGTGATTATTGGGAAAGGGGACTGTAATTTCTGGTCATCCAACTGGTTGGATATTGGTCCACTGATGGATCATTGTGATCCATCCCATACTAATATTTCCATGGATAGTATTGTTGCATCATTTGTAAATGACAAAAACCATTATATGCAGCAACTATCCTCTCATCTTTCCACTGATGCTCTTTCTCTTTTGCAGGAAACTAAACTTTACACTCATAGAGAGGATAAGTTGATCTGGAAACCTGACCTCAAAGGGTACTTCACTTTCAAATCAAGGGAAAATATTTCTTCCATTCATCACCTCTGGAACCCTGGATTACAAAAGAAAATCTCTATTTTCATGTGCAAAATGATTTACTCCTTCTTACCATTTGATAATATTCTGAAAAAATGCATTTTCATTTGCCATCTAAGTGCTTTCTATGTTGTAATGAGGATTCTTTAGATCACTTCTATAACTCAAGTGAATTCTCATTACATATTTGGAAAACCATGCATGCTTTTATGGGTATTTCAGATAGAAGTTTCACATCTATTTGGGAAATGCTTTCCTTTTATCTCACTTATAATGGTATGAGTGCATTGCATAACATGCTCATTAGACTCTCCCTCTGTGACTTGTTGGATTTTATGGAAAACTAGGAATAGATTTGAATTATGACAATATCCCAGCCAATTCATCTTTTGTTCTGAGTCAGATCAAAGACATAATTTTCCAGATGTTTAATGTGAAACATTTGGTTTATAAGGTAATAGGTTGATCTTAGACTAAATTTTTAGCCTATTTATTCATTATTTTGGAAGCAAATGTGTCGCTTCATGAGCTCCGGCTCTCATCTTGTAACATTACTAAACTGGCTAAGGCCTCTTTTATTTTCTGTAATTGTCTTTTAACAGGTTTGACGAGTCTAAAATAATCCTCTCATCCTTTAGGGTGGTTTAATGGAAAAAAAACATTTTAATCTTTTTATCTTTCCTAATTTTATTCTCTCTCCCTTTGCTGCATGCCTGCATCGCGTCTTCAAATTCAATGATCTGGATCCAATCCTCATCTCATAAACCAATTTTTAGTCTAATTCTTAAAACGAAATTTATTAAACCTAACTTTATAATTTCTTCCCAATACATTCTGAAGAGCTAGAAATCGTTCTTTCGATAAAACCTAATTTAATCGTTCTATCGTATTCCAATTCCAATCTCATATTCACCGTCTCATGTTTTCATTGTTCCCATTCTCGGCCGTCACGAAAACCTAAAACCCTTAGGTGAGAACTGAGAAACCCTCGTTGTAAATCAACTTGAAAAGATTAAACTTTATTTAATCACAATCACATGGTGATTACACTTGATTTTTTTTTGGTTTGAAATTAAGACGAGGAAAGGGGAGAACTTTGGAGAGGAGTTAGCCAAATATAAGGAAAGAAATTAAAAGGAATGGGAAAGATTACGGGAATAACAATAACAAATAAAAGGTAAAAATAATTTAAGAGAAAAAAAAGGAAAATGAATTAAACTCAACCGTTAGATTAGATTATAGGGAAGGGTTAGGATAGTGTGTAAGAACTTGTGTAAATATAAGGGTGTTAAATGATGGGGAAGTTGGCATTAAGGGTAGTGGAACATTAAAAATTGGAAAGTGGGGTGAAAGTTTTACATAATTTTTGAAAATGGCAGTGAATAATTAAACTTAACTTTATTTACTACAATTATTGATACAAAGACACTAATACCGATATTTCAATTATTTTTGTCTAGATCATTTGTGTTTAGTTAAAAAATGTTTAGATTTAATAAGTTTACTCCAATCTAAACAAAATTTATTTCTGATCAAATTAATTCAAGTTTAGATTAATTTAATTTAGCTCTTTTTAGTATTCAATTTAGTTCATTTTCATAAAATTATATTAATTCACTCAAATTTAGTTCATTTCCTTTCACTTTTTCATAGTTTAATTTAATTTATTTTTGTTTAGACCATTCAAATTTTGATAAATTCAATTCAATTCAGTTCACCTTTGTTCAGCTTAATTCGGTTTTGCTTCATTAAAATCAATCAAAAGTTAAAATTCAATCAAGGTCAGTTCATATCCTTCTAAAAAATATAGATTTACATTTATTTAGTTCAATTCAATTCAATTTGGTTCACTAATTTTATTTAGATTTGGCTAAATTTAATTTAATTATGTCAATGTTTTTAAAAGATTTTTTAATCCAGTTTAGTTTACCGTGTTTGTATTCCGTTCATTTAAGTTTCATCAAGTTCATATGAACTTGACTATTTTGAGTTGAATTGAATTAATTTGATTAGAAATAAAATTTCATTTAAATTGAAGTAAAGAAAATAAAGCTAAATTAAATTTAACTAGACACAAGTGATCTAAAAAAAAAAAATAACTCAAATAAGGATAATATTGTCTTTATATCAATAATAATATTAACTAAAATTAAGTTAACTATTCATTGCCCTTTTCTTTACTTTCCAATTTTTAATGTTCCACTGCCCTTAATAATCACATCCCAACTATTAAATTTATTAATTCACCCATTTAACATATCAATTTATACTCCAATATTTTCGTAAAAATAACTATCACTAAAAAAATAACTAAAAGTGTTTAAAAAAAGAAAAAAGGAAAAAAGTTATTAATAAAATCTCTAAAGTAGAGATACTGTTGGATTTGAGTAAAAAATATTTGGAAAATATAGGGTTTCCATTCTCTATTTTAGAAAAACTTTTAAAGAATCTGTTGGACTTGCTCTAAGGCCCTGTTTGCCAGATCTTATCTATAGATCAGTTCAGATCAGTTCAGTTCAGTTCAATTCAGTGAAACTGTAATTTGGTGAAATTCAGGTTAATTCAGTTATGCTGATTCCATTTTTCAATACATCAGTTCAATTCAGTGCATGGTGGAAATAAGCTCTAGCAAACATGACCTAATTCCAGCAAAAAAATGAATTCCACCCAATCTGGGATTTGTGTACCATAATAAATTTTTAATTAGTAAATTGTCAAAACATCACGCACAGACTCATCAACACCAAGATTAAGGCATAATTAGCAATCACAGAAAACACATGCCTAAATTACTTAAGCATTTTGACCATTCTCTTAAGAATTTTGACCATTTGAATATTGCAACTGTTCTTGTTCTTTACACTTTCAGACTTGGTTCTCTGTTGCAAAATTACATACTTGTCCTCGGAAAGAGGCTATACATGCAGCAAAATTTCAGACCTGTAGGTTGTTTTATTTGATTTAAAACAAATAAATCAAAACAAGAATATGGTACATATGAGGCCAATATATAATGAAAACCTACCTGAATTAAGTTGTGAATACAATGTTTAACCAGGGAGGGCAAGTAGGTGAGGAATCCTGATCTGATTCAGAGAAACCCATAACTCAGAGTAAAATTCGAAGAGCAAAGTAAAATTATCTCTAATCTACAATCTGCCGACATACCTGCAACCGGGCCAGCGCATCAGCGGCACAACTGAGAATAGATCGGCCAGGAAGTATCTCCTCGTGGTGGAGGAAATGCGGCATCCGGCAGGAAATCTATAAGACAGAAACTGCTAGTGATGAGGTTGAGGTCAATCACCGATAGTGAGTTTTGGGTCACCAATAGTGAGGTTTTGAGCAGATTTGGTGTGTATATAAGATTCCAAATACTGGATTATGTACTGATTGTTTTACTCTATTTTAGAGAGGTATATGTGTGTACCTTCCAAGATTATATTATAAGATGGCAGATTTTCATTTACAATTTCCTTAATTGTACATATAAGTTTTATTTGGTTATCGTAGGCTATCTCCCGCGGAGTAGAAGCAATTTGCACGCCTTTTTTGTGAGGGATAGGCTTATTTATAAATCCATGAAAGGCATGAAGATTCGCATTGTCTCATCATCTCAAGGGGCCAAGGATGAGCCTTTGTCCTTGTTCAATCACTCCTCTTTTGATGTGAATGCAATTATGCAAGTGAAGCCGCAAGTGTAACAAGGCTTTCAAGGAGGGCCTTGAAAAGTTGGCTCAAGAGGATAAATTCCTACAGGGAAAGTCTAGGGCAACAATGGTCATCTACGGGGCTGAACTTGTGGCCAAGATTATAGCCGCAATGAGGTCCAAAGAAGAGAAGTTAGAAGGCATGGCGGATTACAAAAAAGAGGAGCTCTTGAAGATGTGGAATGATCAAGTTATGAAGATGATCAATGAAGTCGAAGAGGTGATGGAGGATGAGCCTAAGGATGAGAAAGAGGGTGATGGCAGGAATGATTTGTTTGGCAAGGTAGTGAAGGGGTGAGAAAAGGTTGCTGACTATGTAACTTGGTTTTTTTAATTAAATTTTTCTTCATTTGGTGAAACAGGTTGTTACAGAATCTTTAGTAATGTGTGAAACCAACTATTTTCATATTATTATTTTTTCCAATAAATTACTACTCTAATTTCAAGAATCACGTGAAATTGAAGATTGTAATCCGCAAGTGCAACCAACGCTTTTCAAGGAGGGACTTGAAAAGTTGGCTCAAGAGGATAAATTCCGCCGGGAAAAGAGTAGGGCGGCCGTGGCCATCTCCGGGGCTGAACTTGTGGCCAAGATTATGGCTGCAATGAGGTCCGAAGAAGAGAAGTTGGAGGGCATGATAGCATACAAAAGAGAGGAGCTCTTGAGGGTTTGGAATGATTAAGTGATGAAGATGATCAATGAAACTCAAGAGATGCTCAAAGAAAATAAGACAAGTATCCATCACACCATAAAGAATGATGAGGATGAAGAAGATGAACCCGAGGATGAAGATGAAGAAGATGAGCCCGAGGATGAGGATGATGGTTTGGATAGTGGGATGGTGATGTGTTTAAAGGTTTTATTGGCAAATATGGGAAGAAGGTTGCTAGTTATGTGTTCGAGTTTAGTGGGTTTAGGATTTATTGGGTTGAAATTGAAAATAATGACATAATCACATGTTAAGAGTTTG
Source organism: Cruciata laevipes (assembly GCA_963678965.1). Lineage (NCBI taxonomy): Eukaryota > Viridiplantae > Streptophyta > Magnoliopsida > Gentianales > Rubiaceae > Cruciata > Cruciata laevipes. Next base: position 13,049,443 of record OY787632.1, on the reverse strand, counting down.
TAAGTTTACATAACACCTCTTAAGACTTCGTAAATTTACAAAGTACCTCCTAAGAATACATTTAAGATATTAAATATACATGTTGTTCCCCGACTGAATTTAAATTCAACACCAGGATGGATGTAAGGTATATAAAACGACATTGTATTGTAAGTACCAAATCTTTTTCCGATATAGGAATGAGATTCCGCTTTTCATAAAATTATTTAGTCATCCTCACCACTTCCTATTTTGGTTAGTTTTTCTCAGCCAATTTTTTACATTTTATTTATTTTCAATGAACAAGAACATCAATGTAGTGTAAAGTGTAAACATATAAAAAATATTAAAATTCAAATAACTTTAGTTTCAAATACTCTTAATTAACCCTCACGGGTTCTGAAACCGGAATTACGTTCATGTTTTCTTCAACATCAAAAACATTTTCAGTTAAAATTATCGTCCTTGCCCTAATTCCATCACCCATCACAGAACAACAGCTTTAGAATGGAAAGTAACTTTGTTTTTTTCGAGAGAGAGGTCGGAAAGATGTTCCTGGAATTTGGAATCTATGAGGCCCTAAAAGGCTGGAAAATTCAGCAAGTCTGATGTGAACCCGGATACCTGGAATGCATTCAAGTAATAATAAGACGTAGGAAAGGGAAATAGCATAGAAAAGCGATGCAAGGAATTTAAAAGGAAAAGTACCGAAGGGATAACGGGAGAAATTTCCAAGCTCGGACCCATGGAGGAAAGAACTGATTAGCGTGAAGTAGCGCCCGATCTGGGTTTTCTTCGTCCAAAGTGTGGGGAGATGTCTGCGATGACATCAACACACAAGGTCTATTTCCACAACCCAATATCATAAATCCACAACTCATTTAGTGATAAATTTACTTAATAAATTTAGGATTCAATTAACATTTATTATATCATTTAAATCCCTTAAGTTTTAAATAATAAATTTTGGATTCAAGTTTTTGTTAAATTTAATTGTAGGCCCAAGAAATCCTCAAAACCTTCAACATTCATTCAACACCTTCAAATTTAGACCCTATTTGCTATAACTTATTTCTTGGTGTACTGAACTGAGCTGAATTGAATTGAACTGAACTGAACTGAAGTGTAAATTAATGTATTGAAAAATGGAATCAACATGACTGAATTAATATGAATTTCATCAAATTACACTTTCACTTTCACTGAACTGAATTGAACTGATCTACAGATAAGCTCTGGCAAACATGATGTGAATTTACTTATATATTAATCTGAATAGCTACGTGAAATTTGTAAAGAAATTTGATAAGAATATTTTATACTATATATAAAGAGTGGGGTATATTTCATGAATTAGAGTTTGATTATGATTAAGTTTCATAATAATAGCTAACTAAAATTAAATTTTAATAACGGATATTTTAGTAAAATTTACCCTAAATGGGTTGTGGATTTAAGATATTGGGTTGTGGAAATAACAATCTCCCATCAACAATATCGCGAAGGAGAAACGTTAGGAACTATAGGGATTAATGGTTCGGCTACATCCGAAGTTACGTTACCACATCCTCGCTCGTACTCACCTAGGTGTTCGGAAGAACCAGGGGGAGTCATGGCTTCGCCCTCCCGATCTTTGACTGGTTCCTATTCCCCATACATAAATGGGTTGTCTGGAAGATACCGACAATCTAAAAGAGAAAAGTGAATGTAAGATATTAAGACATACAAAAGAAGAATTCAGGGAAATAAGTGTGAAAAAAGACATATATCATTAGGAAGGTACCTTGATCAGGCCAGACTGAATAGAATGAAGGTCGGGTAAAAGCCTCTTCAGGGTACAAACCCCGAGGCCAAAAAAATCGTCGTTCTCTGGAATCCAGTATTGAGGAAGACAGACCAAGCTGCTCGTGAGAGCATCATGGTCGCGGCGTAGCTCGACAAGCAACCAAACTTGCTTCTCTCCAGGGACCACATTACGATTCCATTTGAGAGCTTGATAGGCGGCAGAGTTTTACGAAAAGTGCCCCTCAGATAGCCAACCACTCGGAAAATTGCAACAACCTCGTATGAAATAGCCATCCTCAACGCGGGAGGCAAATCTGAAGATCCCAGTAGTTCGGCCGCAAGAGCCCACTAAATAAAATAAGGAACGGAATAGGTCCAAGGATTCCTTAATGTCACTTCGGCGACAATTAACAGAAAGGCCATCAGAGTAACGAACCTGGTCAGATGAATCTGGGAGGGAGATATCTTGTAGTAGCTGAGAAGGTCGGAGAATAAAGGGGGAAAGGGTAGACTGAGACCAACCTGAAAATGGCGCCTTAGGATACAAGGGTCATTGGTTTGGTATTCATCGAGACCTAGAGCGAAGAGTTCCATATCCATTTCCAGAGGAACAAACATGTCCTTCATAAGATCCCGGATCCAGTAGTCCACCCATTCGGGCTCGGGATCCATATTATAGCCATTTTACTTGGAGCGATGCTTTAGAGATCGGATCCAAGCTGGTCTGTTGGAGGATTGACGAAGAGTCACTTGAGGACCAGGGCGCTGAGAGCTAGTACCTTATCCAAAAGGAATCACTCGTTGTGAAAGGCCAGAAGGTGACCCAGAGCCCGATGGAGTGTTGATGGTTCCCATGAAGAACTCATGGGGACTCGAAGAAACATGTCTGAAGCGATTTATTATAAGGGGGCAAGCGTCTTCAGAATCGCTAGAAGAATTTCCAGAACAACGATAGGCTATACAAGGAGCGACACGATGAGGAAGATCCTTATTTCTATTTAGAGGAAAAAACCACGGAACCAAAAAATGGGAAATGAGAAGGGCAAGAGATGGTTTTATAAGAAATAAAAGAGGTATATAAGGGGAGATGGAATTCACTCAAAAGAATAGACCAAAATGGGAGACTGCGTAACCACCAAATGAAAGGTACGCAGAAAAGCTACGCCAGAGGGCCCCACACATTAAAAGTGGCTAAAGGGAACCAAATCGACGGGGACGCTAAGATCATCGGATCAGTTAAAACCGTCGAAAGGAAAGATAGAAGACGGACCTCCCACATCTTCCCAAGATACGAGGCAGTCTTTGGGGGCTTGTGATGGTACGAATGATGACTTACCTCAACAGGTGATGGTACGAATGATGACTCACCTCAACAGGTCGGTTCCTGGCAACTTCCTTAATCACGTGAGCAAATCCAGGGAAGAGATTCGGTGGTACCAAGCACGTGAGAAGGGTACGAAGGAGGGTACAAGATGATGACTCAACAGGAGAATGGGGAATGAACGAGAAGGGCGAGAGACATCTCTTCAGGGTTTTTCTCTCCCTTTCAATACTCGAAATCTCATCATCACACCGGAACTTCTACCATCAGGTGGCTCTGGGGCTCTATTTTGCAGGTTCGGACGGACAATCCGCCTCTGGGAGTCTCTGCATGAAAGAACAACCCTTGGATCACTTACAACCTCCGAGGGAATTCACTGATCCGAAACGGACAACATCAATGATCACCTCTACGGCTCTACCAATACTTTTTTTTTTTTTTTGGCAAAGCCATCTCAAGGATGGGAGGTTTATATTAGGCACCTCAAGCCTGTTAAAAACAATAACTGAAAAAGAAAGGCCGAAGCCAGTATTTTAATATTACAAGATTAGAGCCATAGGCTCATGAAGCAATACATTTGCTTCCAAAAGAATGAAAAAATAGGCTAGTATTCTATAATGAACTCAAAAAATTAGCTAGTATCCTCCGAACAGATTAGAGAATCGTCGAAACAAAACTCAACTTAGTCAAGAGGACTAGCTAAATGAGAGAAATATGTACAAATTCCTAGCCTATTCATAGATCAAATTAGTTCCAGAGCAAAAGGAGACAAACTCCATTCCTCAGTAAAGGCACCATGAATCTGCTGGAGTTTTCCACCAGAAATAAATTGAGAGTCATTGGTGATCATTGATCACCAATGATCTGTAATACCTGCATAAAAGAGACTTAGTTAGTAGAATCCATTCTAGAAATTCTTAGAGAAGGAGTCCCCATTTGGTCCAATCTAAGCATACCCTGTATCTCATTAGGAAGCAAACCAAAAGTAAATGAGGAATCCTGTTTGGATGAAAGACAGAGTTTTGCAATGGCATCAGCTGGTAAATTTGCTTCTCTATGAACATGGGTAAGGACATATGAAGAGATGCTAAGTCTGATAGAATCAGCAAGATTGAAAAGTCTCCAATGTGCAGTGATGGGGTTTAAGATGGAAGAAATTGCATTAAGACAGTCAGACTCTATATTGATACCTCTACCAATACAGTAGTACATTATTTTAACCAATTAAAAATATATTCTACATTTATGCATGCAAATATAATAATAAATTAGAAGTTCTTAATATTCTAAATTAATTTTATGATTTAATTAATATTTTATCAAATAATCAAATTACATAAAAATATAGTTTATTTATACATAATAGTATTAAAGTTCGCGCATGATACGAATACTATCAATTTAAATGACTAGTTTTTTAATCGATAAACGAACTGTGTTTTAAAGATTACGAAAATTTGAAGATCACTCTTCTTCTTTATTTTAAAAATTATGTTGGAATTAAGTATTAATCATATTCTACGTACAGACAAAATCATCTAAGTGGTAACAAATTGGGAAAAAGCTTATTAATCATATTCAAGATTAAAATATAATCAAAAAGATGATTGTACAGTGGTACTTCTTATTATATGGCACTTAACTTTTTACAAACTTATTTTCAAGTGCTAGTTTACTACTATATATTTAAAGTGTTGTTTTAAATTTATTGTATAAATTTTAATTTTTATATATATATGATGTAGATGAGTTGATGAAAAATGTGATAAACATTTATAAGAGTTGAAGGTTTTGAGATAAATAATAAATTCATATCTAATGAAAGTGGGTAGTATTAAATTTTAGAGTATCCAAATTCTTCATTCACTCTCTACTCATATGGAGGATGAGTTTCTCTCAATATCCCAAATTTCCATTTTAATAGGTGTTGGAGATGGAAAAAAAAACGGATTTCTCCATGCAGGTACGTTTTTCTCATGCAGGTCCACATTTTTACCAAAATACCCTCAAATGTCCCCTTGCATTTTGGCTAGCTTTTTTAGCCTTGATAAGAGCAAGTCCAACAGTTTTGATATAATAGAGATTTTATTCAAATTTGGAGATTTTGACAAATTTTTCACTCCAACAGAATCTCTATATGATTCTCTAAAATAGAAAAATGAGGAGAGAGAAGAAAAAAATCTCTATATATGCAGATTGTAAACAAATTTTTAGAGAACTAATTTTATGGTATGTTTACTAAAAATAGAAATTAAATTACCTTTCTAACTCTCATCAAATTCTCCACCACACAGTATGCCAAAAATAGGAGATTAATTCAAAATAATATAGAGATTCTGTTGGAGTTAAGAAAAAATAATATGGAGATTATTGGCTTTCATTCTCTACTTTAGAAAAATTTATAGCAAAACTGTTGGACTTGCTCTAATATTAAGAGCAATTTTGTAAAAATTCGGACCTGCAAACCCCCAAAAAAAAGACCAAAATCTCCATATTTCTCCAATTTCTGCAAAATGGAATAACTGTTGGACTTGCTCTACTCTTTTAAAATAAAGATTTTGATGTAGGAATGATTCAGGGGGTGCTTGGTTGAAATAGAGGAATGAGAATGGGAATGAGAATGATAATAGGGTATAATGATTATAGGGGTAATGATTATAATATTGTTGTTTGGTTTGCATAAGGGAATGGATAAAAATAGTAAACTAAAATGACGGAGTGTCTAAATATAGTAAACAACTAGGTAATGAAACTCATAGTTGTCAATTTTGGGGGGTTTGGGTGATTGGCTAGTTTTGGTCAATGAAGGTGGGCCCCATATAATCATAATACCCAACCAAACACCCCTACTCTATAATCAAACCCATTACCCACCTCCAAACCCCTCAATCAAGCACCCCCTCACTTCCATATATTTATGTACTGAACATGATATGACCATTAATTTAGGCCGAACAATTTGTAATAGTTTTTCTCGTTAATTTAATATAAAGTTATTTTCAAAAAAAATGCTGTTGAGAGAAGCGAAATTTGAAAATTGAGGAGTCTACAAAATGAAATAAGTTGTACAACCACTTGGGTTAGCTCAAGTGGCCAAAGAATTTGCCTTGCCTAGGAAAGGTCCAGGAATTTGGGTTGGACCTGCCTTCGGCATCTCCCTCCTTACGGTTAAGGTAACAATTTCGGGCATGGCCAGCTCCCATAGTGTGACGGGTGGTGTATGAGATTTCTCTTCTAGTTTTCCAAATCTCCATCACCTCCAATCTGCAAGAGGCGTGCTCAACCGAGTGACGGGAGCTGCATCAACGTGTTCAACTGAGTGACGAGAGCTGCATCAACTAGAGTACATAATTGCATCAACGGGTGCAAGTGAGGTCCTCAAACCCACTCAAAGCTAAGCGGGGACTAGGCCACTCGACATACATGATCTACTTACTAGCGTACCGAGCTGCATCAGCAGGTGTAAGTAGGGTTCTCAAAGCCAAGCAGCGTGCTCAACTGAGTGACAGGACCTGCATTAACTAGCATACAGAACTGTATCAGCGGGTGTAAGTGGGGTTCTCAAACCTAGGGCTGATAATCAGGTCGGGTTGGCGGATTCAGGTTAACAGGTTGACGGGTTTGAAAGTATAAACCCAAACCCAAACCCAACCCAAACCCAACCCAATAATATTTTGGGTCATATTTTCCCGACTCAAACCCAACCTATTAAAAATCCGGGTTACCCAAACCCAACCCGAAAAACCCATTAATTTTTGCGGAAAATTTCAACTTGTAAAAAGAAGTTAAATACCTAATAAATTAAAATTATATCCAAACTTTTCGGGTGCCGGCACGATGAACAATTAGGCATATGAAGGGTTTGAAGGTTCTGGGCTTGTCAATTTATATTATTCTGCAAATGGAAGTTAAATTAAATCACTCTAATTCTCATGATTTATGTAGAATTTATTCCCCTAATCACCTCACATCTATTTCTGATTCCGATTTGGTCTTATCCTATTTAATTAAAACCAAATTCTAGCTATAATAAAAAAATCATTTACAACTTAGTCCTTAATTTTAAGAATATTATACATGAGTAATTTTTAAATGGGTCAAACGGGTCAACCCGCCAAACCACGGGTTTGACCCAAACCCAACCTACTTTTTTTTTGTGTCATTCGTGTCTAACCCAACACTGACCCATACCATGTTTCGTGTTGACCCAAACCCATCAAAATCGTGTCCGGTTCAGGTCGGGTTTTCAGGTCGTGTCAGAAATTGCCAGCACTACTCAAACCCACTCAAAGACAAGCAGGGACTAGGCCACTCGACATCTGTGATCAGTAGATTAGGTTAGAGTATGATCACATTAGAGCATCCACAATGGTTGTGTTTTGGAGTTGCTTGTCAATTTTTGCAAAATTTGTAGCTAGTAGCTTACCATTGTTGCATGCCACATCATGTAGCTTGACTCAAGCTATGTAGCTCCACCAAACTACTAGCTTGAAGTTAATTTGGTGGATCCCACACAATTAATCTAATGTATTTTAGTAAGAATTAGAGTTATGCATGACCATTTTTTATCTTATCTCATTAATACAAGCTATTACTTGTTGTAGCTTACCATTGTAGTTGTATGTAGCTTGCCAACTCATTAGCTTGAAAATGGGTTAAGCTACATGATGTTGTAGCTTACCATTGTGGATGCTCTTAGTATACAGTAGGATTCTTGTATCAGATTCGGTTTTTATGAATGGCGGTGTGCCCAATCCAGAAAAAGAAAAGAAAAAAAGAGTTGTACTACTAGATAAAAAAATAAAATTTTACAATTTGGTCCCTTATATGTGCAAACGCTTCGCCTTCATCCCAGACCATAGGCACGCCTCTGGCGAAGCTTCGAAGTTTAGAACTCCAGTAACTTCATTTTATAACACGCCGCTTCAGTTTGACTCTAGTCCCGGATCCTCGATTCTTTCTCGTTTCCACTCTGTACCAAGGTACCAATTCACTGATTCATTCTATTCCCTTGGTTGCCAAACTCATGTTGGATTTTTGTTTGCTTTTCCCGGGGGTTTTTCTCATTTGCATATGCTTGAAATGACAGAATGTTCCAGTGGGTTTCGGTTAGTTCGGGGGTTCTGTATACAAAATCGGTTTTCTTCCGTTTCTTGAATGTGAAATTCGCTGTGCCTTTTGGTTTCCATAAAAAAAGGAGTTTGTTGTCATCATGTTGCTAGATTTTTATTGGCCGATTTTCGGTTGTCTTAATGTATTAGTAACTGTTTTTGGTGGCAGGTTGATGTTGAATCCTGCTTTGATTTGATATGCCAGGGGATGTAAAAAAGCAGAAAAGCTGGGAGCTTAAAAATCCAATGCTAAATGAAGTAGATTCTAAGAAAGCATGCACTAGAAAGCCAAAATTGATGCCAAATTCTGAAATGAAGAGTCTTGGTTCAGGGTGCAAAAAGGGGAATGCAATAACAAAGAAAGGAATCATCAAAGACGCCATTTCGCAAAAGAATAAGTCCTTTAAGGATCAGTCTAACTCTAGCTCTCAAAAAGATACAGCTGGGAATGAGATGAGGATTAAGAAACGAAGAAAGAGAAAGAGAAGGAAGGACAATGTGGTGCTTGATGAACCTTCACGCTTACAGAGGAGGACACGCTATCTCCTGCTCAAAGTGAAGCAGGAGCAGAACCTTATTGATGCTTATTCTGCTGAAGGCTGGAAAGGTCAGAGGTATCATGCCTTTCCCTTACTACTTAATCAGAGTTACTGAAATTTTCACAGTACCCTTTTGTTTTTGTAGATCTCAAGCATTAAATTATGAAGATCATGCCAATTAGTCTTGTATATTTACTCTTCAATGCATTTGTAGTCGATCTCCAAACTTTTATGCATTAGATAATCTCCACTTTCGATGGGCGTGAAAAGCTTAGGGCAGCTAACTGTTGTTCATTAATATATCAACTCCTAATTGATGTGTGTAGTATTGTAGCTTTGCTTATAAATAATAAGGACTTTTAATACTACCTCATTACATCTTTATTATGCTCATCTATCTAAGCCTCATACTGATTGAAGACTTCTAAGAGTCTAGATTCTAGCCCATTACTGATGTATTCTAACAATTTTAGAAACTGGAATATAGCATTCCCCCAGAAGCTCTCTCAGTAATGACTGTTTGAGTAGAAAGTATGTTAAATACCCTTCTGTTTAGGCGACTCGAGTAAAAAAAGCACTCTCTAGTAATGAAGCTAAGAAGAAATTTTAGTCAATCCACTTGTTTTTTATGTCTGCTAGTCGCTACTGCAGACAAAGATCAGGTCAGTCAAATGCCTAGTTGAACACTTCTGCCTTATGATTTTCTTAGTTCAATTTTTGTGGAGATTTTGATGTGGTTAGGAAGGGAGGGGGGGTGGGGTGGGTGGTGGTGGTGGGCATAGAGTTTAAATGAATATATTGAGAAAAATTAGACTGCAGAAGGCATTCAGTTGCACTCTTACGAAGCTTAATTTTTCATAGATCCATGCACCTCATATAAATATAAAGTCTACTAACTTTTTCATTATTCTTTAGTCGGGAGAAGATAAGACCAGATAAAGAACTACAGAGGGCTAAGAAGCAAATATTAAACTGCAAACTTGGGATTCGTGAAGCAGTTCGACAGTTGGATTCACTTAGCTCCGTTGGATGTATTGAAGATTCAGTAGTTGCTCCAGATGGGTCTGTTCATCATGAGCATGTATGTTTTAGAACCTTTGGCTCATATTGAGAGTTTGGTTTTCCTCTCATCTTACTAAACACCTCTTTCATGATTTCAACTTGTTGGCATCTTTCTTTACATATGCGATAGCCATATTTGTCATGAAGGGTTCACTTCTTTTACCCAGATGTTGGCAGGTTGTTTCTGAATATGGTGAAACCCAGTGTGTCCACCCTTTCTCTGCCGAAGCAAAGAAAAGTTCCCCACTTTAACGAAATTAAAATGGAGAAAAGGAAATTGGGGTCAACTGCAGCCACTTTCAGAACTTTCAAGAAAATAAAAATTAATTTGCTCATAAATTAAGATAAGCGTGCTTCTTAGCTGAGTATCTAACCATCTGTGGTTTTGTTGATGTACAGATTGTTTGTGCCAAATGCAGACTACGTGATGCTTTCCCTGATAATGATATAATATTATGCGATGGAACATGTAATCGTGCCTTTCACCAGAAGTGTCTTGATCCTCCTCTGTCTACCGAAAACAGTAGGTTTTGCTAAATTTATGATTTTTCTTTCAGGAAATTTCGTATAAGCAAAACAAAAGCATATTGTGTGTTTTCCATGGTTGCTTCTAACCTTGCAGTTTATCCAGTTCCTCCAGGGGATGAAGGGTGGTTTTGCCAATATTGCAAGAGTAAGATGGAAATACTTGAATCTACAAATGCACATCTAGGAACTAACTTTGCCGCGGACAGTAATTGGCAGGTTAATTTTGATAAGAACTTCTATCTTAATAAGCTTTGTTCACTCTCCCCCTCAGTGAGGATGTGTATATTGCTTTAAAGCAGGATATCTTCAAGGAAGAAGCTGAGTTAAATGACGATGGAGAGTCCTTGCTCTGTCAAGAGCTTGACTGGCCATCTGATGACTCTGAAGATGTAGACTACAATCCAGAGAGGAGGGAATCTAGCTGCACTAACAGTGGGGCTAGCTCTGAGTCTGATTCTTCTGTTGACGGGAGCAGTTGTGGCAGTTTAAGGTCACTTCAGGATGATCTTGTTTTCCTGACTGGGGAGCTAAAGAAGCAAAAGGGATCTGAGGATAATTATGTTGGAATAGAGTCAGATGAAACCACTGATTGTGAGATGTTGTGTGGCCCCAGACTGCGGAAAGCTGTGGATTATATAGCGCTAAATGATGTGAGTATAGTTTCTTCACATTTTTGTATTCTTTTTAACTCCTGAGACCAGTGTACTGACATATTATATGTAAAACTAGTGCATTTGCCAAATGGTTTAACATTTAGGAAACCTTATCCATGTTTGTCCAAGAATGTGTGGGAGTTTACCAACTAATATGTCTTCGAAATAAAATTAATATGTGTATGTGTGTAACTGTTACCATTTGTTCTACTATTTCCAGGAATTATTTGGGAAAAATGTTCTATTGAGTGAAATAATTAGTGAAGATGAAGACTGGGGTCCTTCTAAGCGAATACACAGAAGAAAAGAGTCTGTTGATGAAGGTATCAATATGACTATAGATGACAATCAGGGAAAATGCACAGAAAAAAAACCTACTGAGGCAAAAACAAAAGTATCAGCTAGCAGAAGTAACACCAGTACATCACTTGAGAACAAAATCCATGATGCAGAGGAAAGATCTGCCGGAGTGAAAAAGAAGCTAGCAACTGGGAGAAGCAGAGGACCAATTTTCAGATTTTCCAGGAATGCGGTTGAGGTGCTAACGACCCTAACTTATTAAAAAAAACTTCAAGTCAATTTAGTTTTACTTATCCTTGTGTGTGTCTCCTTTTCTTCTTTCCATCAGAAACTTCGCCTTGTGTTTGCAGAGAATGAACTTCCATCTAGAACTATTAGGGAGGGTCTTTCTAAACAGCTGGGCCTTGATCGTAGCAAGGTATCTCTCTCTCTCTCTCTCTCTCTCTCTTATAAAATATTGGTAAAAACTGTAATACAGAAATCCCCTGATAATCTTTTGTTCCCATAAAATTTTCAGATTTATTTACTTGCGGAAGAGGATCATTAAGGTTTTTAAAATTTTAAGTTGCTTTAGTTCTCTCTCGTCCAGTTTTGTTTCCTGGGGTGTTGATCAATCTTGCATCTGATACTATGCATCTAGCCGCATAAACCTGGATTTATTTTATAAAATGGAGAAAAACAGAGGGAAGCACAAAGTTATTTATAAAATACATCAATGCATTATGCTCCAATTATAGAATCTAAGTTCAGATCTCATCATGCATTTCTCTTCTCTGCTGGGGTTAATCACGTCTCTTTTCCTTGTAGGTTAACAAGTGGTTCAAGAATGCTCGCTACCTTGCCCTTAAAGCAAGAAAGGTAAACCCGTGCCAAATACTAGTTAATATTTTGTGATAAAGTGTCTCTTGATGCTTTTGTAGGTAGATATTTAAAATTTCTGTCATAGCTTTGTGATTGTAAGAATGTTGTAGGGCTTCCCTCCCTCCATCAGGAAGAGGATGAGGAGCTTTTTCTCCTATGTTTTCGTACCTAACTGCTGATCTTTTTCAATAGCCCTGAATGCATGACTGTCTCTTTTTCTTTTAAATGCCTGGTATCTAACTCTCTTTCTCAGAATTTATCGAGTCTTAGAGGTATAATACATGTAGCTTGAAAAGACTTCTAATCTATTTAGTGTCTAAACTAGATTGTCTATAATATTCTGTAGAAAACAAAAAGGCATCATGCTTCTGGTCCTGGAGAGTCGCATGAATCTGGATCAGTGAGTGTGGAGGACAACTCTGCAAGTGCAATGGCACCACAGGACGGCACAGTGTCTAGAATATCTAGAGGTATGAAGTCCTCCAGCCAGAGAAATACTGCCCGTAAGGTTGCCAGTGCTTTTAACAGGAAGAGGCGTAAAGCAGGGCTGCCACTGCTTCCGACCCGTGACGAGGTAGCATCCCTATCCTGCTTCTAAGTTCTCTATTCCTCGGCTTCTCGAAGAAAGTTTAGTTTCACAAAATCTAAGAAATTGGCTAGGTCTAACTCAGCATATTTTATATCAAATTTAACCAAAACAAAATGGGGTTGTGTTCTGTGTGTTATTTTTTTCGAGAAGGTGGTTATAAATCTTGTGGAAAATAACTAATAATGTCTGGTTAAAAACTTCTCGTGTCATCTTTGCCCTGCTATGAGGGCCTGAGGGGGCATCATGTCCTCGATGCAAATAGACACCAAGGTCCAAGGGAATGCATGGCCTACTTTTTCCTTAAGAAGCATGTAGTTGTGACTGTGTTTTACATTAATAGCTTGATGCAAAAGTCACTTGTGTTCAGCAAACGTAATGGCATGATAATGTAATTACGTGCCTTAGGAGTCGTAAATGCTTTAGTTGAGCTATATGAGGTTTATAGAAAAATGTTGCCAACTTAGTACGTTTCATTGACTAAGTAAGCTTGGCCATATGTACTCTAGCTGGATAAACTTTTATGAGAATAAATGTTGCCAACTGTATCATTTCATATACAAATTCCTCTGTTTCTCTCAATTAGACATGTGAGAGAATAATGCTCAAAGCAAACTTGTTAGACACTTTCATGATTTAGGAGCATAACACTCAAAGTTCTAATGTAAATTTTCACCTAACCATAAACCATGACACGTAGCCTCTATCTTTCTATTAATGTACTTACACTTTTTTGTTAGACCGAGGCAGATTTTGGTGATGATGTGAGCCTAAAACTTCTGAGAGAAAAGGTTAAGAAGAAAAGGAAACTGGATGTTAGGAAAACTATTATGCAAGAGGCAGAGCTCGAGATGGAGAGGCTTTGCAGAGTCAAGGACAAGATAGAGAAACTGAAGAATATTTTACTCAGGCTTCCTATTCGCAGATTTAATAAAACAAATGCAGCTACTTTAAAGGAATTAGCTGTTGTCTATGTGCCAGTTGCTGAGCTAAGGGAGAGAAGGTAAAAAAGATAATGCAAGTCCAGCCAGTCGCTTTGAAGTAGTTTGTAAATCTGCAGATATCATCGCCACTATTAGTTGTTCCAGCAACTTTACAAATGCAAATGACTTCCAATATATGGGTTTCTTGGCTAAACAAGGTCATTAGTTGGTGGTATAAATTAGAGCTCAATAGATGATTTTTTTGGCAAAACAAGATCATTAGTCAAGTGCCAAAGGCTATTCCTTCTCTTCTTTCAAAAGTTGGAATACAGCCTTGGTTCACTGTTTGCTTGCAACTGCTTAATGAATTCAACTGATATGTAATGATAAGGGATGCCTCCTTTGTAACCTCTGGAACTTCTTCTTCGGAGTAACTCCCTCCCAAAGCAAGGTTTTTGCTACCAGATGGACTTGAGCTTTCTGTTCTGTAGTACTAAGTTTGCTGATGGACATTTGTATGCAAGTTAAGCCTCGTTAATATTCCGATATTTGTACTGCTGTAGACTACACAATTGCAAATGGAAGGTGGGAGTTTTAAATTTTGGCGATCAAATCAATATTTTTGCTTGGAGTCAATTTTTATAAGAAGTGCTACTAAGGATGAAATTGCAAAAATATGTATAAAAGGTTTTTGATCTTGCACCAAATTATGATGACCTATCAACTTGATTTGATGCTTCTTATGATGGATGTCGGTACCATCAACAGATAAACTACTACTAGTAGTATAATGCAATCAATAGAGACCAATTATCTGACAGTGTTTGTCTCTAGGAAAGGTTGAACCAGAGAATGGAATCCAGGATAGGGATAGCTATGCTTTCACAGTTGAAAATATTGTACAAGATCAAATATTTTTAAAATCCTTGTTAAACTTTTTTTTTGATACAACCACTCATACGACTTACTCTAGTACAAGATCCTACTATAGGCTACTCCTACTGATCCCGAATGTCCGAGGTCTTCACCGTGCTTAGAGTGGGGCGAAAATCCCACTATGATACACCGTCGATGCTCCACTACGCTTGACACCATCGATGCAGCTCCAACTCTTGAGCGAGCACGACTGGAGACTTGACCCGGGAAATCAGGGAGAAATGCTTGAAATTATGCACTTGGGGAGATTTGAACCCCTGACCTCCTTTGGGCAGGGCATTGCCCCTGGCGAACTGAGCTAGCCCAGTTGGTTCATCCATGTTAAACTTACGTTCCAATCAAAAGCTCATTTTTTAAGCATCCATGTTAAGCATCCTTGTTCACAGTTGAAAATACAACAATCCATGTTAAGCTTGATCATTTAGTTTGTTATTGTTGATCTTCTCACTTTCAAACTTGATCATTACCTGTTTTGTGTGCAATATAGAGAGAAACAGAGGAAGTAGCTGTTGCTGAATTACTCTAAATTGGATATTTTGTGTGTTTAGAGGGCAGAAATGGCATCAGCTCCTTTGGATGAACATGTTTTGAATTGTTTTCATCGTCTGTTAACTCAATCATTCAATTTGAAATCCGAGTATTATGATGGATGTCGGTACCATTAAAAAAAACACAAATATTGTACTTTTGTCTTGCTTCTAATTTTTGTGTCGTTAATCGTGTTTTCAAGTGACTTGGATAATCTAATCTAAAATAGGATAGGACTTCATTGAAGAAAATACGAACAAGTTGATTAAGAGAAGAAGAGCATCCTTTTCATCATACAACCATGGAGGCATACCATAACATAATCCAAACACAACACATAAAACGCACTATTATTATCTCAGATCACTCCATAATCTAGAGGCAGATAGATGCATCAATTATTTAATTTTGTGCATTTAGGGCACGATCTTAATCACTGTCACTGCTGCTGCTGCTGTCGCCGCCGTGGTGATCCTCACCGTGCTTCTTCTCCTTCTTCTTCTTCTTCTTCTTCTCCTCCTTGTTGCCGTGCTCTGCGCCGCTGTCGCCGGAGATCTTGTCCTTGATCTTCTCCATCACCCCTTCCTTCTTCTCGCCGCTGTGGCCCTGCTCGTGCTTCTTCTCCTCCACCTTGTGCTTCTCGGCCTCCTTCTTGTGGTCGCCGCCGCCGCCCATGCCGAGCGTCTCCTCGATCTTGTGGATGATTCCGGCCATTGTTTGTTGTGTGAGTTATCAGAAAGGAAAAGTAGATCTGTTTGTGATATTTGTGGAGAAAATGGGAGGTGAGGGGAGGGTATTTATTGAGGAAAATGTGGGTGGACACGTCTCAGAGAATCACTCCGCGTGAGTTGCGTAGCCAGTGGACGGTCCGTGTCAGAGTGTGGACCCATTTTCCACCTCCTATCCAAAAGTATTCCAATTCTGCGATTCTTTCGATGCCCTTTTCTTAAACAAAATTACTGCAACTAAATATATTCCCCTTTTCATTTTCCTTTTCTACCCTTCGGTTTACAGCTATTTTCCAAAAGCTGCTGTTATTATCAGAGCAATAATTAGCTGTCAGAGCAATATTTTAAGTAAATACCAAAATTGCCCTATTTATTATCTTTCTCAAATTCATCTTTACCATCAACTATTGAATACCAAGGGGTGGTTTGGTTCGCGTACGCAGTAAATATAAAATCTGCGTATTTAATATTTTGGATTGTCGTTTGGTTAACGTATAATGGTTATAACGCTGGAAATGATGATTCCGCAGAAATTCAATTTCCCACACAACGTGGGAAATTTCTTACCGAATACTACCTAGGGTGTTCAAAAATACCCGACCCGCACTACCCGACCCGATACCCGAGAAACCCGAACGCTAACATCCGGGTATTTATTAATAAATTTGGGTCGGGTACCCGACCCGATAATTATACATTCAACCGGGTACGGGTACGGGTCTCAAAAATAGATTTTTCCGGGTACCCGGTAAAATATTATTTATTTTTAATAAATTAATAAAATTATTATAATATAAAATAATATTTTCCTAAAATATTCCTAAAAAGTCTACATGAAAACTGAAAATTTAGGTAAAAGTGATAAACCCTTGTACGTCTTCTGTTGTGACGATCAACTTCTCTGCCGCTGTCGACGATTCGGCTTCTGCAAGGTCAGTCTCCTGTTTTAACTTTTTCATGCATAATACCTGCTCATTCGATCAGGAAAACTTAATCGTTTATATGTAGTATTACTTCTCGATTAACTTTTTCATGCATAATTATCTTTTTTTATTGTGTGAGATGCTTTTAATTTGTAATAACTTTGGCTCAGAAGTGTTTGGCAAAAGTTAAACCATTGCACAAGCCACGAGGTGCTTGCATGATTGCATATGTTTTTTTCTAAATCAGAATTCAGTTTGGGGCAAACTTTGTGTGGCAAGTTGTTAAATATTTTACTTGAATAAGCAACTATTTTCTATAATATAAAGTTTTTGTAAATCTAGTGATAAAATCTTATCATTGCTAAGTTAATAAAACTTGTTTTTCTTATCAATATGAGTAGGTAACATGTGTGTTTTGGAAAGAATCATACACGTACATGGAGGATGAGAGAATTATACACATAATTGACATAAGGCAACATAAAAATCATACACGCAATATGCTTGAAAGAAAAAGATTCAAGTCCTTCATGTATTCTCATTTATTTACTGAATTACTGCATTCAATTAATCTCAGATTGTGGGGATGTATTTTTCTTAATTAGTTCTCTTGCCATTTCTTGTAGGAAATGTCAAATTCTAGGGATAACATTGTCGATTTGGGTGAGAGTGATTCCACAGAAGCTTCTCAAGGGACTCAAGATGTGGAGATAGTGATGGAGACTCAAGAAAAGGCTAAGAATAAGAAGAAGAAGAAAGTTAGGGCTGAACCAGGTACAAAGAAAAAACAATCTGAAGTTTGGGGTCATTTCACTGCAATTCCTGATGACAAACTGCATCAGAAATGCAACTACTGTAGTACGAAAATTAAATATACAAGTAAGCATGGAACTAAAACTATGTTGAATCATATTGATAGGTGTAAGAAAATTCCTTGTAACTTGGATAAGAAACAAACTATCTTGAATTTTGATTCCAAAACTAAAGTTAATGATGATGGGAGCATTGAGACTATTAGTGTTCCTAGGCTATGGCGATTTGATCAAGCAATCATTAGGAGAGCTCTTGCTGTGATGCTTATTCTTGACCAGTTGCCGTTTAATATGGTTGAGCGTGAGGGTTTTCGTGAGTTTTGTAAGGTTGCTATTCCTGATTTTGTTATTCCCTCTTGTCCAACTATTACAAGGGATTGTTATAGTCTGTTTGTTGAAAAGAGGGAGATTTTGAAGAGTTTCTTTGAGAAGTTAACTTCTAGAGTATCTCTTACCACTGATACATGGACTTCAGGGCAGAATTTGTCTTATATGTGTCTTACAGCTCATTTTATTGATGATAATTGGAAATTGCATAAGAAGATCATTAACTTTTGTCCAGTTGGTGGTCATTCAGGAGAGCTTATAGGTAAGAGTGTAGAAAAGTGTTTGCAGGAATGGGGTCTGAAAAGAGTTATGACGGTAACTGTTGATAATGCTAGTTCTAATGACCTTGCAATACAATATTTGAAAAAGGTTTTTAATCTTTGGGATGGATGTGTGTTGGATGCTGAATTTTTACACATGAGATGTGCTGCCCATATTTTAAATCTTGTTGTTAAAGATGGTTTGAAAGATGTTGATTTGGCTATACTGAAAGTTCGTGCAGCTGTGAAGTATGTGAGGTCTTCTCCCGCAAGACTGCAAAAGTTCAAATCTTGTGTCCAAGAGGAAAATATCAAAAGTAAGGGTCTTGTTTGTTTGGATGTTGAAACAAGATGGAATTCGACATATTTGATGTTGAAGACAGCTTTGGTTTTTAGAAGGGCATTTAAGAATTTGAAAACCATGTATGCTCCTTACACAAAGGAACTTAGAAAGATAGGTGGTGCACCTGATCATAAGGAATGGGATAAAGTTGCTTCTTTCTTGCCTTTTCTTGAAGTCTTTTATCAAGCTACATTGAAGTTATCTGGCTCTCGATATGTGACTGGTAATAGCCTTGTGGAAGACATTTATGATATCGGGTATGCAATTTCTGATTATATTGCTTCTGAAGATGAAAAGCTTAAGAATATGGCATGCCAAATGAAGGTGAAATTTGATAAGTATTGGTCAAATGTGACAAATATCAATGTTTTGATGTTTATAGCTATGGTTCTTGATCCAAGGCATAAACTGGGATATGTTAAGTACATCATTGATCGGTCTTATAGTCCTAGCGATTCAAGTAACTTGTACTCTCGGGTGAATAAAGTTTTAGCGTCATTATTTGAATTCTATGCATCATCTGAACCATCAAAACAAGTGGAGTCTTCTTCGACTCAATTATCTACCGCTCCTAGTCATGTTGAGGGTGGTCAAGGTCAAAAGAGGAAAAGTTTGAGGAAGGATTATAAAAGAGACAATGTGAATGTGGATCGCTTTCGGCAAAGTGAATTGGAAAAGTATTTAGGTGATGAAGAAGAGCCCGATGATGATGATGAATTTGATATATTGGATTGGTGGGCTGCTCAAAGAAAGAGTTATCCTGTTCTTATGAAGATGGCTCGTGATATACTTGCAATTCCTGTTTCAACGGTAGCTTCGGAGTCTGCTTTTAGCATTGGAGGTCGTGTTCTTGATTCGTTCCGAACTTCATTGACTCCAAGGATGGTGGAAACTCTTATATGTTCTCAAGATTGGTTGCGTACTTCTCACGAACCCTTCATTATAGAGGAAAGTTTATTAGAGATGGAGAAAATGGAAGAAGGAGAAGGTAACTATACAATCTTTTTCAAATAGTTTTCTAATATATTCTTGACACTGAAATTATAAGTAATTTGTTTTCGTTTATTAGGCATGAAAGAGTTGATAGCCAAGATGCCGTTGATGACAATTGACGAGACTACCGATATTCTTGACATGACAAATGAGGACGACAATTAGAGGTATACATGCATGGTTGCACTTTTTGTTTCAAGTTATTTATTATGCATTTATATTAATCACATGTTGATTATTTAATTTAGTCCAAGAAGTTTGATTTCAAGTGTTGTATTTTCGAAATGTATGGTTAATGTGTTAGTTGAATTTTATATTTATTATGTATGTTTTCATTTCAGGTTTCTCGTCCTCGTCTACAAATCAAGACAAGCCTGATCAATTTCTTTCCAACTATGAGACATTATTTAGTTAGTGAGATTTGAATAAATTTGTAAACAAATTTAATGCGGATATGGTTTGCTGTGATTTCAGTTTGTGACTTTTATATTTTTTGGGTTTTATGCACTTTATGACAACAATTTGGTTTTTAAATTGGTTAAAAATCACAATGTTTTTTGTGTAAAATTTACATCAAACAGGTATAAGGGTACCCGGTACCCGACCCGAACTATTCGGGTACCCGATAGTGCGGGTACCCGCACTTCCGGGTCGGACTCCGGGTTGCATTTTCAAATACCCGAACGTGCGGGTACCCGGTTATGAACACCCCTAGTACTACCTAGGTTGAAATGAAATAGGCGTAATTTTTATACGAAATTACCATTTTCTCCCAACCATTACGTAATTTTCCTACGATCATGCATTTTTTTTTATTTCCTCCAGTTTTATTTCGCGGCAATTTCTGTTTTAAACTTTTTATAACGTTTTTTGTTTATTTAACTGTACATATACATATTATTAACATGGGATTTCGAATGGAGTATTTTATTGTTATCAAATTTTCTTATTTTGTGATTTTATTTTTGAAGTATAATAATTTTTTGATTTTTTTAGAAAACAATAAATTGTTTTTTATAGATTCAAGTGAGAGTTTTTTGATTATTTGGAAAATTACAATAAGTTGAATTTTTTATTCGATTGAGTTCATTTGAATGTTTTTGGGATATATAGTTGCAAAATTGTTAGATTCGAGTGAGTTCATTTGAATGTTTTTGGATATATAGTTGAAAAATTGTTAGATTCGAAAGAAATACGTAAGTCAACCAAACAACATGTAATAAATAAAATCCTAGGAATTATAAAATACGAAGATGCAACCAAACAGTTTTTCCCAATTCTGAGTATTTTGATGGAGGAATTTATTTCCGAGTAAGTATCAAATCTGTGGGAATTTAATTCCCACATGAACCAAACGACCTCCAAAACAACCGAGATATGTTTCAAAAATAAAGCAACCAAAATTTTAGTTTTCCAGTTCTACAACAATAATTTTCTTCCCTGTTACCATAAATGAATTCATGATATACCCCATTTAATCATTGGTAATTTTCTGGAACCGTGACTTCGGACTGGACCGGCATTGAGGCAGCTACGACAGCGTAGCAGGTCCTCTGAGATTCGAATCGATCACATGTACTGAAATTAGGCAAGCCTTCACCGGAGTTGAGTTCTTGAAGCCGAATTTCGGGCTCTTTAGTCTTCTCCTTTCTAGAAGCGTTCATGGAGAAATAGCCGATAAACCGCTTGTTTGATCAGATTGAACGTCTCAACAATTTGTTGATGAAATTGGGATAATTGTTGTTGTTGTTTATGATGTTCAGATCACCGCCTCAAAACATCATGCTGGGATTATGTTGATGTTATTCATGTTATTTATATTAGCCCAAAATGACTGAAAATTCATCCACTGGACGGAGTCGATGGTGGACGAATCAGACTCGTCGCATTCCGTTCCGGTATGCACGCCGAAGTGAAGCGTTGGCATCTGGTAGGGCTGGTCGGAGCAGGGAGGCGAAGAAGGGATGTTGAGAGTGGACTTGACCGTTTTGCAAGGACTTCGAGGCTGAACATCTGCTTTGGAAGCCTAGTCGGAGAAGACAACCTGATTCACCGGTGTACTGTTGGAAATCCGAGCGGTGGTAGGGATAAAGGGGTGGGCTGACGAAAAAATGGCATTTGCTTAAAATATTGCTGGCAGCTAATTAGTGTTCTGGCAATAACAGCAGCCTTTTCCAAAACAAAAATTATTAGGTAAGAAAATATCTAATCGCTGATTCACTACCCTAAATCTAAAGAACATCGAGGTTCAGCTTATTCCAATTATTTTCAACCTCCATAATCAATTTTAACATCAATCATCTAGTTTCAACATCAATTATCACAATCATCGACTTCTAACGTCAATCATACAGTTTGATTATCAATCATCTACATCCAGTGTAATACTCGAGAATTTTGTTTAATTGAAATTTATTTTCAGAACTAGAATCCTTTTATTTCATTTTTATTTGTTTCCTTGCTTCTTATTATTTCCTTTTCGCAATAATTATTCTGTTGGGGTTGATATAGAAATATGAAACTTTATGAGGATTTATGAGAAATAAAGAATATAGTTCCCTACATAAGCCCGAGATTTAAGAACGGGTCAAATTAACGTGAAACCATAAGCCGGGGATTCTGGCAGAAATTAGGAACCATCTCGGTTTATAGATCAAACCCAAGAACCTTAATCCCAATTTACCAGAAAAAAGGCAACTTAATATAGGGGATTTCCGTTGAGGGAGGAGGAATCATTGAGCAATAAACCATGAAGAAAGGGCTGGGTATTGAAGTAGGAGGAAGTTCTCGATTGTGTCGAAGGGAGTTGTGAGTTGTAGAAATTGCGGTGAGGGTTTCACTTTTACAACTCTAAAATGGACTACATTAATTTTCTGAAAAGATTGAGAAAAGTAATGTAGTATTTTATCTTCTTTCTAAACTCAGAGTATTTTCAAACTTAAGTTGATGACATTTACTGGTGCTTATATGTTGGTTTTATGTCAGATTGTTTTATTGCACAGTTTCAAAACAAAACATTGTCTTACTGAATATTTTGGCTATAGTTTTATTTAACTTGTACAATCAAAAGAAATTTTACTGTTGGGTGAATACTAAATGAGTTTTTACTGAATGAATAGTGGAACCATGGGATCACTCGGTGACCTATGCTAATGAACTGAATGAATAGTGGAACCATGGGATCAGTCGGTAACCCATGCTATTGAACTAAATGAATAGTGGAACCATGGGATCACTCGGTGACCCATGTTATTGAACTGAACCGAATGAATAGTGATAACATGAAATCACTCAGTGACTCATGCTACGATACTGATTGAATAGTGGAACCATGAGATCACTCAGTGATTCATGCTGCCCGTTGTACTGATTGAATAGTGGAACCATGAGATCACGTCACTCATGTTATTGTATTGAATGAACACTGAGACGGATTGTCTTTTACATTGTTATTGACTGATGAATTAGTATGGAGTTATTAGGGTCCCCATTGATCGTTTATTGAAATTAGGCATGACTATCGTGGTTATCTACTGTCTTTATAAGTAGCATATTGTTGTTCTGCATGCTAATCTTATTGTTGTGCATAATATATGAATTTTTTCATTGATTGAAGTTATTTTCTGTCTAGATATTTTCTTGTGTACAGTAATTGTTTTATTGAATACAAAAATCTTTTGAACATGGATTCCCTCACGGGGCGAAAGATCACCCTTTATTTTTCTAAAATCTTTTAGGCTAAGCATTATGTACGTGGTACGAGCGCAACAAATAATGTGGGATGGATACATGAAGTCTGTTACACCCTATTTTGTATTAGTTGGAATTGAAGATTGTTATTTGAATATGAACTAGTATTTGGTTATGAATTCTCACTCTGTTTGGTGATAGTTAAGTTTTAAATGTAATAAGAATGTACAACATTTCAGTACAACATTTCATATTGGATCGTTACATCCAGCATTAATCATCTACATCCAGTAATGGAAAATAACCATCATGTTTGACCATTCACCTAAGGAACATGAACAATAATTTTAAAGCATAGTTTCTTCATAGGTTTCCTGATAATTCTAGGAACAAGACCTATATTTTTAGGATTTCTAGTAAGAACACTGGCATTAAAGATATCAAAATAACTCCGGTTAATGTCATTACTCATTACACACCACTGATACTGATATGGGAAGGAAAATATTATCATACAATTTCTTATTTCTTCTATTCGATAGGCTCCACATAGTAACTAAAGCTTTGACTTTGATTATTTGGGTGTGGAATTTGAAGAAGACCTTTAGAGCATGTGTAGTGGTAGTTTTAGGAGTGGTGAGAGGGTGGTGTAAGGGTGGTGAGGGTTGGGTAGTGGTGGTGAGTGGGTGGTGAGAGAGTGATGAGAGAGAGAAGAAATGGGTGGGTGGTGAGAGAGAGAGGAAACCACTCTTGCAGCAAGTGGGTGGGCCCGCCGCTACAGTGCAGCCCACCCGAAATTTATTTTTTTTTAAAAAAAATTCAGCCTGGACGCGTGGCAGCTCCAGGCTTCGCCACGCGTCCCAACGGGCTGATTTCAAACGGGCTGATTTCAAACGGGCTGATTTCAAACGGCTCTTTTTTTTAAAAATGGTAAAATCTGAGCTGTTTTCAAACGGCTCTTTTTTGGTTTTTTTTTTTTTTTTGTCTTCCAAGCATTTTTTCCCTATAAATAGAGCTCTCTCCATACACTAATCTTACAAATTCACAACTTCTTCTCATTCATTCTCTAGAATTATAATTTTTGTCCAAAATTTCGGATGGAGCCAAGTAGATCTTGGAGAGGGAAAAATGTGGTACTTCCAAATTCGGAAAATGTATCATATAATCCTAATACTCATCGTTTAGTACGGACTTTGGATTTTTCTCAAGATTCTTCCAATTCCAATGCTAATTTTTATGTGCATGACCAAAATCAACAAACCGACTCTCTTTCGTATACACCACAAACAAATATTTCTTCTCAACCACACCCAAACCATTCTCCCAATATGTTATACCCAAGAGCTATTCATAATCATCCTTCCCGAATGCAATATCGAAGCCCTCCTCCACAAATGCCCCACACAATGAATTCAAACATGGATCATGATTACCAAGCATGGAGCCAAAGTTACAATAACCCCACTCGTCAATATTTCAATTTTTGTATTTGTAATAATTGATCAGACTAGATCAATATGTTTGAATTTTATTTTCAATATTTGGTCAGACTAGATCAATATCGTATTTGTTTGTAATAACTGGTCAGACTAGACCAGTATTTTATTTATTTGTAATAAATTATCAAATTAGATCAATATAGTACTTTTTTTTAAATCGACTACTTATAGTATTTTAATAGCCATTAGTAGTGTTTTACATATCTATCAATGTGGGATATTAAATTTTCATTTCGTTTCATAGCATTATTTGTCGTCATATTTACAACAAACGAGCAATTAAATATACAGTAATCTTAAATATATATTATATATACAATAATGTTATTATTATAAATTAATGTTAGTAAATAATAAATTTGATGAGTAGATAATTAAGTAGGGTCCATTGAATAGTGCAATAGTGGAGATAGTGATGAGAGTGATTGTAGGAAGTGGTGAGATAGTAAATTGAAGTGGTGAGAGAGTTGTGATGAGAGATGATGTGGAAGAGAGATATATATTAATTTAATTGTATAAAGTGGTGAGAGGTGAAGGAGAGTGGTGAGACCACTACACATGCTCTTACAGGAAAGAAAGAAATTTATCTTCTGAATGATGGAGTTTTGGTTCAAACAAACTATTCCTAACATGCTTTCTATCTCTGTCCAGAGTGGTGCATTAATAGGACATGTATTGAAAAATAATCTAATTATATGCATGGTTAGGGGTGTAAACGAGCCGAGCCGAGCCGAGCTTTGGCCTTATCGAACTTAGGCTTGATAAAAATTAGCGAGCTCGAGCTCGGCTCGTTAACTCGGGTAAATCGAGCTCGTTCGAACAAGCTCGACTCGTTTATATTAATTAAACCTTTTAAAAGCTTTTTTTTTAAAATAATTTATATATAATAATTAATTTATATATACATGTACAAGCTCGTTAAGGCTCGACGAGCTTATCAAACCATAGTCGTGAAGCTCGAGCTCGAGCTCGATTACTAATCAAGCCGGCTCGAGCTCGGTTCGTGTTCGTTTGTTTCAAGCTTGAACCAAGCTTTTATCGAACTGTTCACGAGTTTCTCACGAACGGTTTGGTTCATTTACACCCTATGCATGCTCACACAATGTGGTGTTATGTTGCAATTTCCACCATAGTTTACATGAAAGGGACATTATTATTGCATCTAGGTCTCTAAATCCAAGCCCATTTTCATCTGTTGGGTGGGATGGCTTCTTCCACGATTTCCATTTCCTCTTGTTTCCATTCTCTTAGTTGTCGTTGAAGAATTTAAACTGCTATAGATTCCATTTTCTTGATGACCATTTTTGGAAGTTTTAGAAGTGCAAAAATATGAATTGGGATGGAAATAAGGTAGTGGTTGGTGGCTGGTGGTTGATGGTAGGGCTGATCACGGTACGGTTAATCTTCCCGTTTCTAGAAAATTTACTAACCGCTCAATTATTCAACGGTTCGGTTAACCTTTAAAATTGACAAATAAAATCAGATAACATTTGTCCCGGTTAATTAAAAATTCGGTTAGGTTAATCAATAATTTTGATAATTCATTAACTATAAATATTTTGATACACAGTTTAGCATACTACAAAAGTTATATATATATGTCAAGAGTTATACAAAAGATACCTCCAAGAGTAATACAAAAGCTAGTTATGTATACATATTTCCTCATATACCAAGAAGCAAGGGGAATACAAAGGCTAGCTACCTAGAATGAAATGTGGGAGGGTTAAGTTTTGGTAAGGGTTCGGTGCTATTTATATAGGGTTAATAATAATAATATAATATAAATAAATGATTGCAAAATGATCCCCGGTTAGTCGGTTAACTATTCGTGTTGAATATTGAAAAACTTAACATTAACCGAAAGACCAGTTAGTTAAAAAGTGATAATCTTAACCTAACCATACGGTTCGGTTAACTTTAAAATCAGTACGGTTCCGGTCAGTTTTGGTTATATGGTTAGTTTTACTCCGCCCTAGTTGATGGGTACCATTTTTCCAACGGGGAAACCATATATTTTTTCTCCAGTTTTGGAGGGTTTACTGCATTCTTTCAAGGATTGGTTGGTTGGTACTGAGAAATCTTGTTTGTTCCTAGGCCCGTCAAACGGATAAAACGGATATATCCGTGATCCATATCCAATGGATAATTATCCATTGGATCATTTAATTAAATGGATCAAATGGATAATTATCCATTGGATCATTTAATTAAATGGATCAAATGGATAATTATCCATTGGGCATAATTATCCATTGGTACCATTTAAATGGATCAGATACCCATTTATCCATTGGTACCATTTAAATGGATCAGATATCCATTTATCCAATGGATAAAACTTATTGATCTATTAGATCAATGTCTAATAAATCGCATACTACTTTTAAGTTAATTATTCCGAGTTTGATTTTACTGAGCTGAACTCAACTGTATTGAATTGAGATGGCGTGAAAATATTAAGTTGATTTGATTAATTAAATTAAATTTTATTTTTTTCTTAATACTCATAATTTATCAAAGATAAATTAAATTAGGTTGATTTGATTGATACTAGATTAATTTGTTTGTTACCATGTTACTTTTAAAATATAAACGAGCCCATGCAAGATTAGTATTGACAATGGTATAATTATGGTATATAAAATAATAGATCGTTTTTATTAGTACTATGTTAGTTTGATTTATACTAGGTTGTTTAATAGGTACCATTTTACGTCGGAAATGGAAAAATTAATTTAACAAAATTTGGGAAATGTAACTAATAATGTCATCGCTATGGAGCGTAAAATATTTGATGTGGTTTGATATGTACAAGATTTTTTTGTTTTATACTAGGTTGTTTGTCTAGTACCGTGTTATATCGAAAATAAAAATAACGTTTAACACAACTTATATAATATTAATAATTGTATCAATGTCGCATATGAAGCAACAGTTGATATTTGATTTATACTAGTAGGTTGTTTGATTGTAACTAGGTTATATGTGTGTTTGAACCCAATGGGTTGTTTGATCAAAATTATCCAATGAATAACCGTTATCCATATCCATTTAACCCGTTTATCTAATTATCTAATAAGCTAATTATCCAATAAGTCTTTATCCAATAAGTTAATTATCCATTTAATCCATTTATTTTTTTTATCCAATAAGTTCATAATCCAATAAGTTTTATCCAATGAGTTCAAATTGTAAATGGATATGGGTTATTCATTGGATAACTTATCCAGTTTGACAGGCCTATTTGTTCCTATAAAAACAACAACTCCCAAGTATATGAAAGAAAGTTTCACTGAGATGCCTATTGTTCTTTTGATCTTTAAGATTATATTTTCTAAGGATTTTTGAGATCAATATAGAACTCTGAGTCCCTGTCCCCTTCAAAATATAGAAATTAATGTAGTTAGAGCTCATTGGTGCCTATTGGACTAAAATCACAAGATTATAATTTATAATTAATAATTTAACTGACAAAATAATAATAAAGTATAATATCTTTTCGTATATTTAAGAAATTAATACATTAACCACAGCCCACAGCCAATGATTATTAATATTATCAACAAATTCCACAAAATGAGTCATAAAGTATGATCTTATCTTCACACAGCCGACATGCTCCGCGCGTAGCCTGTAATTCCCACAATTCTAATCAAACTTTTATTACTGTCTCATCTTAAGGACATTGCTTTTCATCTTTTAAGAAGTCCTCAACAGTCACAGTCTCCTCCATAAAGTCCAGATTCGGATTCGGATTCGGATTCTTTATTTTTTAGTATTTGGCATTTTGATCGGACCATTTGCACTTGGATGATGAAGGTGTATCTTGGACAATGACGTTCATAACTTTATCTTTTGCTGAATACCTGATCGTAAATTCATAATATTGGCCCTGTCCAATAGCGCACAAAACCAGCACCTACCAGAACCCACCAGCACCTACCAGCACTTGTCACTATTCACAGACATGAATTGTTTAATTTTTTTTTTTTACAACAAAAGGATGATTTCTCTTTAAAATTAGTTTCACAATGTTTTGTATGAATTATCATTCTTCAAATATATAGTTTCATAATTATTAATCATTTTTCAAATATATTTAAATAACAATTTCGTACTAGTAAATCAATATTATAAATAAATATTTTACAACTGTTACAAACATATTCGTACTTCCAATAATATTACAAATCACATATACTACTAATCGCTATCATCTAATGATTCATCTTCGCCAACATCACTACCTTCTAAATCAACATCTCCTAAATGCCAAATTTGTAAGGCAATACTCTCACGCACTTCGTTCATAGCAGTTTTTCGATCATATCGTACAAACCTGAATCACTACTTCCTACACCCTCAGGATGATCTAACACGGGAATGTCTAGTTGTTGCATTCGAATGAAGTTATGAAGTGTGAAACATGCAACAATTATTGCTTTTTGGGAATCAATGTCAGTTTGGGGCATTCTTTTTAACATTTTCCAAGAACTCTTCAACTGACCGAAAGCTCCTTCTACTTTCATTCTTTAAGAAGAATGTCGTTTGTTAAAATGTTCCTTCATACCTTGAGGTGGTGTGTTTCTAAATTGCGGTAGATGCCTTCGACTTACTCCATCACTATATGGAGCCAAGTATCCAAGGGTGTTTGGATATCCTGAATCTACCAAATAATATTTTCCTACAAAAATTGTTAGGTAAGTTGATGTACACAAATCATATTATTAATATAAATTTTTTAATTTTTTTAAATTTATATTAATAATATGTACATGAATATACATATAATTTATTTATTTTTGGTTACAGTTATTGTATTGGATATTATTTTATGATACACTATGATTAATTAAACTTATGTTTAACTAATCAAAAAATAGTAAATGTATTTCAACATATAACATTGACATTATTTTATTAATCACAGTACATAATTATGTACATCATAATTATACAATTTTAATTTAATTTAAATACCCTACCAGCACCTACCAGCACCTACCAGCACCTTTCACCACCTACCAGCACCTACCAGCACCTACCAGCATCTACCAGCACCTACCAGCACCTACCAGCACCTACAACCTGTACCAGCACCCTATTGGACAGGGCCATTATATTCTTTCTAAGTTATTCTTTTCGTTTTAACTAAAATTTAATTTTTTACTTCTTCCGTACCAGTTAGATGTGCACATCTAACTTTTCATGGTATTCAATACACGTATTTAAGTGTTAATATTTTTAACTACGCATATTATTAAAATATAAAAATTTGATATTAATAAGCTACATGTTATGACGATTCCAACAATATTAGATACGATGATATATTTATATAACTATCAATTCAAAAATTCAGTCAAAATTTAGCACATAACTAAAAAAAGTCTTCTGGGCAGAAATTAAAGTTTTAGCCTCTATTTAGTGTGTAAGTTCATCTTAATTACATTTATTTTTAAATAGTCAATTACAAAAAAATTAATCCGTATCACATTAAAATTTGTGTTAAATGATTATTATATAATTTGATGGATATTTATAGAAAACTACATAGTAATTGAAAAAGAAGGTGCTGGCCTGCTGGGAGCCTGGGGCTGTGGATTTTGAGAGAGGTGTCTGCGTTGCGATCTCCGCATATGTTGCGTGGACGGCTTCTGGAAATTATCCAGAGTCAGCTTTTTTTTTTTAAATTAAACCACCAATGGTGGGAGGAGATATATTGGGCTCCTCAAACCCTTCCAAGGAAACAAAATTACACTTGAGTCATTTGTTTGCAATAATAGAAAAGGATACAAACGTGACAAACTATAAAAGTAAAAAGAGTGAGCTCCTAGCCTTCCCTATAATCCTTGAAGTTGATTTCAAAGGAGGTTCCTATGATTGGTTCATCACCCTAATACACCTACCCCTGGTGTATCTTCATCCCAAGATGAAGCAATCATAGGCCAGCTCTCATATCAATCAACTGAGAGGATTTAAAGGAAGAGCAGGTACAGAGGAAACAAAAGGGCAGCAAGCACTCTGCAGAGACAAAAGGCAGAATGGGAAAAGCTGCATTTGGATGTCCACATTGTTTTAGCACCAAGGAATTGGATAGCAAGGTATCCATGGGAGCTGAGGTGCTTCTGACAAACTATGGGAGTAGTGCTGGTGAGTAGTGCGTGTCTCAGACCACTCAGCTAGCTGAAGATCAAGTCCACTGTTGAAACGCCTGAGGCAGCTTGGCTCCACCTTTGGATTGGTACCAAAGGGTCTTCTTCCTGTAAAAGAGAAATGAAAGCAGCCTCAATAGTTCTCAGAAGGAAGGTGGGAAATCCTTAGACTAGGGATTCCCAGTCTATCAAGATGAATCAGTCCTCTAAGTTTTTGAGGGGCATTTGTAATAGAAAAGCTGCAAGATAAATAATCCATAGTGGACATCTTAGCAATAAAATCAGCAGCTGCATTACATTCCCTAAAAACATGGTTAATGTTTATGGCATGACTATTAATGACATAGCATAGATTTAAATGAGGCCAGCTAGCAGAATCAGGATTATTAATCCCCTCTACTGCCATCTTACAATCAGTTTCTAACATAAACAATCTGCCACTTTCAATGCCTATAGTCAAGCCAAATTGAATAGCAAGCATCTCAGCGTGAAGTGGGGAGGAGGCACCAGTATGTTTTCTATGCATTGCAATAACAGAACCATTTATGTCTCTAACTATAACCCCTAAGCCAACATTATCAACAGAGATGAATGAACCATCAACATTAATTTTGTAGCCATTATCTGGAGGGTGCCATTTCACTATTTTGATGGGTTTGGGTCTCTTCTTTTTAAGGAATGGAACCAGACCAATCAAAATGAAATCCTTAGCTTTAACAGCATGTCCAGTAAGTGGGGAGGCTGTGAAGATAAGGGAGACTTGTCTAATGATGGATTGAAATAAGGCCACACTGTCAATGCTTGCATTGTCAAAGATCTTATTATTTCTCCTACACCATATGTTCCACAAAGTTACCAGCAAAGTAGTAACTGAAACTATGGTATGTATCTTTGAGGGGCCTTTGTAGTTTAGGTAATACCATAATCTATGTCTAGCAGATATGAAGTGGGGTACTGGCATAGATAGCAATTTATGCAGCATATTAAAAACTACTTGATTGGAAACACATGTATTGAAAAAATGTTCAGCAGTGTCAATATGGTTGCATAATGGACACTTTGAAGCTAAGTGAATTCCAAATTTCATGAGAGTATCATCAAAGGGGAGTAGATTATTAAAGAGCCTCCAAGCAAGAATAGATACTTTACCAGGGATAAACTTCGACCATACCTTTTTCATGGAGCGCTGCAGAGTTTGTCTAGCCCTCATATCCATGTATGCAGACTTCACAGTAAATTTTCCATTAGGGGAAGGCTCCCAAACCAAGATATCTGGGTGCAAATGACTGGTACTTAGATCCTGCAGTAGAGTGAGAGTGTTGGTAGCCAAATAGGGCTCCAGATGAGGTAAGTACACAGGTTTATGCAATACAAATTGTGCAATTGAAATGTCAGGGAAAGGAGTTTCAGCTTGAGGCCATTGGTAGCACAAAGCTCCATTTCCTGTCCAATTTGCATCCCAAAACGAAGACTGTCCAGTGCCTACGATGACTCTAGAATGGCAGTTTGCATGTTCAGTCACAGAGCAAATTCTCTTCCAGGTGTGGGATGTCCTGTGGCTATCTGGAAGATTCCAGAGGAAATTAGTCCAGATAGTTTGATTAAGTTGCAGTTTCCACCACAATTTCAAAGAAAAAGCCTTTGTCATGGCCCTGAGATCCCTGAGTCCTAATCCATTCTCATCCTTTGGGACTGCCATTTTCACCCATTTCTTCCAGATTTTTCTCTGACCATTTTCATGTTCTCCCCAGAAGAACCTAGAAGCCATCCTTTCTATTCTTTTGATAATTGCCATTGGGGGTTTCAAAACAGCAATAACATGTATTGGAATGGCTAATAGTACATGGTTGATGAGGGTCATTCTTCCAGCTGCTGAAAGCCACCTAACTTTCCAGTTAGTAATGGCTTTTTCCATCCTTTCCACCAGTGGCTGATAGTAGATGTTTAGGTTCCTACCAGAGAAGATTGGGACACCTAGATAAGTGAAGGGGAGAGTCCCCATCTTCATCCCAGTGATCCTTTTAACAAGATTGATCCTGGCCAGTGAGGCTTTATGGTGAAGGAAGAAATCTGATTTAGAGAAGTTGACTTTTTGGCCTGAGCAGTCTTCATATGCTTCCAAAAAGTCAATCATCCTCCTTAGATTTTTCTTTGTGGCTTGTAGGAAGAGGGCTGTGTCATCAGCATACATTAAATGGGTAATCTGCTCCACTCCCCTTGGCAGTATAAATCCATGTATGAACTGAGATGAAATGAGCCTTTTATATGCTCTAGAAAAAGCTTCTGTTACTAAATTGTAGAGGAAAGGAGAGAGGGGGTCCCCTTGTTTAATTCCTCTACTGGATTTGAAGAAACCAGAAGCCACACCATTAATAAGTACAGAGAACCATGCAGCAGAGATGTTACCCAGTATTATTTTGACCAAAAGGCCATGGAAACCAAACCTGAGAAGGATAGAGTTTAGAAATGACCAGGACACTCTGTCAAATGCCTTCTGCATATCCAATTTGACAATAATGTTATTGTACTTTGGATTTTTATTGAGAAGCCTTGTCATTTCCATCATCTGTAAGGTATTGTCTGATATGTCTCTGCCTTGAAGGAAAGCTGATTGCTCCTGGGATGTCAGCTTTGGCATTAAAGGTTTCAGTCTCTCCATAATGATTTTGGAATACACTTTATTCACATAATTTGAAAGACTGATAGGTCTAAAGTCAGAGAAGGAGGATGGGGTTGGTTTTTTAGGGATAAGTGCTAGCCAGGTGCTTGACATAGCCCTTGGAATACATGACCCCTTCATGAATTCAGTTGCAGATTCTAGGAGATCATCCTTGATGAGATCCCAGAAGTGGGTGAAAAAATGGCCAGAGTAGCCATCTGCTCCTGGAGCCCCATTTTTATTCAGGGCAAAAACTGCAAATTTCAGTTCTTCAATGGTCACAGGTTTTAGGAGATCTTCATTATCCTCTTCTGTGACTATTTTGGGGATTACTTCCATGAAATGGCTAAGGTAAAAGCCTGTGTTATTTGTGGATTCATCTTCATTGAGGAGTTTTTCATAGAAGTGAGAAGCCTCATCATGAATCTGCACAGGATCAGTGATCCAGTTACCATTTCTATCCCTTATTTTATTTATCTGAGCTCTACATCTCCTCTCCTTGACTGAGTTTTGGAAATACTTTGTGTTAGCATCTCCTTCACTTAGCCATTTTAGATTAGCTTTTTGTTTCCAGAAGGTAGTTAATTCACTCTGGGCTCTGGCTAAGATAGCTTTGTGTTTGTTTAGCTCTATAAGGTCCTGCTCTTCTCCAGTGACCTGGTAAGCTTGTTCACATGTTTCTACCTTATTTTCAGCCATTTGGATATTGTGATGGACATCACCAAACATCTCCTTATTCCATCCTTTGATGATAGGTTTCAACCTTTTAAGTTTGGTAACCATTCTTCTCATACCAGAATCTTCACACTGTAGGTTCCAGTTTTCACTAACCACAGTAGTGAAGCCTTCCCTCTTGAGCCACATCTCTTGAAACCGAAAGGGTTTCGGCATTTGAAGCTCAGAGGTCTATCCAGAGTCAGCTATTCAATCTTTGAAAAAAAATTACTCCAGCAATTTACTATTTTAAAATAACTTTTTTATTGACACTTTTCCTTCTTAAGAACTTCAAAGAAATATTAATTAGAAATTAAGATATTTTTAACGAATAATAATGATATATCTTTCTTCCTAGTGCCATGCTCAATATGTGCTGAAAAAGTGATGAGAAGAGCTGAGATGTGCTAAAGGGTGTTGAAGGGTGTAGATGCTGAAGGGTGCTGAAAAGTGCTGAAAGGTGTTGAAATTGAATTAAAATTGTATGATATTAATAAAATAATGTCAATGTTAAATTTTGAAATGCGTTGAATAAATTTTTTTTAGTAGTTGAACATAAGTTTAATTAGTCATAAGTGTATCATAAAATAATATCCAATAGAATAACTGTAAAAAATATTGAATAAATTATATTTATAATCCATCTATATATTATTAATATTAATTTTATATTCAGGTACAATATTTTAAAAAATTTACATTAATCCTACAATTTTATTTTGAAAACATGTAACTTTATCCCACAATCTTTTTTTTCACAGGCCCTTGAATGTTTTGAATATTACAAAACATACCCAAGCCTATTGACAAAACCCCCAAACCCCTCAAGGTTGGGGAATAAGCCGAAGACATCTACCGCAATTTAGATTCGCACCACCTCAAGGTATGAAGGAACATTTTAACAAACGACATTCTTCTTTAAGAATGAACTTTTGGTCAGTTGAAGAGTACTTGTAAAATCTTAAAAAGAATGCCCCAAACTGACATTGATTCCCAAAAAAACAATATTTGCTTCATGTTTCACACTTCATAACTTCATTCAATGCAACAACTAGACATTCCTGTGTTAGATCATCCTGAGGGTGAAGGAAGTAGTGATTCAGATTCGTTGATGATCAAAAATCTGCTATGAACGAAGTGCGTCAGAGTATTGCCTTACAAATTTGGCATTGACGAGGTGATGATTTAGAAGGTAGTGATATTGGCGAAAATGAATCATTAGATGATAGTGATTGGTAGTACATGTAATTTGTAATATTATTGGAAGTATTAATATGTTTGCAACAGTTGTAAAATATTTATTTATAAATTTGGTTTACCAGTACGAAATCGTTATTTATATATATTTGAAAAATGATTAATAATTATGAAACTTTATATTTGAAGAATGATTAATTCGTACAAAACATATTGAAACTAATTCAAAAGAAAAATCATTCCTAAAATTTTTTTAAAAAATTCATATATGTGAATAGTGACAGATGCTGAAAGGTGATGAAAATAAGCTGAATTGGACCGGGCCTATATAAATAAGAATTCTTTTGATACATGGTCAACCAATTTTGTTACTATCCGAAGCTCGTAGGGTTAATTTTGAAATTATTTAAGCTCTGTATTCGTCCTCCCTTTTTCCCCTTTTTCCTTTGTCGTTTCAAATACTCCCGCCTCTCTTCGTGATTCACCACCAATGGTCGTAGCTTATTTTCGACGTCACCTGTCGCTACGTTGCTGGACTGCAGCTGCACATCACTAATTGATGTTAGATCACCACCGCCGCCCGTCGCTAATTACTATCATTATTAGTCCGAATGACTTTGCTGTAAAAGGGAGCTTCTTCTTATTTATTATTATCACATCCGTAAAAGGGAAAACCGGCCGACGGACCGACCAAGCAATCAATCAGAGGTTGTGAATTGGATAAGCTGTTGCCGTAATTGGATAAGCTGCTGGTTGAATTGGATAATCAACTGCGGCGGCGGCGGAGCTTCGATGGATCTGATGGTGGAGCAGTCAACTGATGAGGATGGGCCTGCAATCTTCTGGTAATTCAGTTGAGTTTACTGGAAGATTGGTCCCCTCCATTGCTGTCATCTGCCTGGTTCTAGTGTTCCACAAGAAAGAATAATTAATCTGTCTCGGAAGAAAGCATTAATTTTTTTTTCATTCATTCATTCACAAGATCAAATGGCTTCAAAGACCTGATGTCAATAACTTCAGGATCATACCCTTTGTTGATCAGTGTTTTTGTAGCTTGCATTACATGGTTGGTACCTTATCCTAGAATATGTCAGAATGGTGACATGTTCCCTGGCCTGACCATCTCAGCTTCTTCAAGGTTTAACACGTATTCTTCATCTGGAATCCTTTCTTTCAGATTGTAGAGCAAGACATGCTCAAACAGGATCACGGGGTTTTCGCTTCTGATAGTTGCTTTCATTAGGCTTTTGGCATTGTAAGGAGTTGAGAAGGCTACCATCTGGATGCCTGGAATTGACTGGAAGTATGACTCGAGGCGATGCGAATGCTCAGCGCATAGCTGGCGGCGGATCACAATCGGAATCTTAAACTGACCTCCAGAAGTGTAGTGCAGCATACCGCAGTTGTTGGCCATTCCGGTGAAGGAGTTTTCAGCAATGGGGGTATCTAGAACCCTGAAATCTCCATACTCTTTAGCCAAGTCTCTGGTCACCTTGTATGAACCTCCATAGTGACCAACATCTTCCCCTATGACACAAACGCAGTGACCAACATCTTCCCCTATGACACAAACGCCAGGATCCCTTTCCATCTCTTCTTCAAGGCCTTCTCTTAGAGCTTCGAAAAGCAACAGCTCATGCCTGGAGGTAGATCAAACTCAATTCACTTTAGATAAAGGTAGAGGAAATAACTTGAGATAGAATTAGAATCAAGGCAGCATATTAGACATAAGCATTTCTAAAGGATAATGGCTAAAATGAAATCAAAGGAAATGAACTGATAGGCTCTCTAAAACTTTTTGATTGTTTCAGAGAAAAAAGAGCGTACCCGGTCTTGGAAGATGCGCATGCAGAAGCTGAGGTTTTTATCTGATTCAGTCTGCATGATTAATAGCATTATGAAGAAGAATTACTTCTTGCATATTATTGTAAGTAAACATGCTCAGGCATAAACACTAACCAGTATGCTCGAAGAAACCACTTTAGAGTTTACATATTAACGTTGATGGATCTTGGGAAGCCCCATCTTCTAAATGTGGTATAGGTTTAGCATGCAGAGATCACTAAGGAAACCCGATAAAGCACATGCCGAATCAAATCTGCATGCAGAGATGCTAGCAATTTTAGAGGGTATCCTTTGCTCTTTTTGGACATGCTCACTCTCAACAACATCTTTGCCCAATTAATTTCCTACTTTTTTTTGCAAGAATCCTTTCAATCTCGAAATCATATTCAGAATTGACTGGAAAAAAAAGTACCATGTCCAATTGTTCGATCATTGGTTTAACCCCTTCACACAGGATGCATTCAATGATGAAATTCAGAATAAGCCAAGAATATGCCATCTTTTGCATGGGATTTTTTTTTCTTAGGTGAAACCATCGTGAGTGATGGATGGAATTCAATTTGGCTTCCCCAAGCCTACATAATAAAATAATACAGACAGAGCTAAGAAGCTCAGTTCAAAGTAGCAAAAATCCTAGTCATCTAAGTGACAATGTATTGAGCAACTCTAACTAAAACCTCTTTACACATTAGTGAGTCGTTTCCAAGGCGAACCACAATTTTGTCCAGAGGCTAGTCTAAAAAGAGTTACAATTCAAGAGGAATGACAGATAGAGAGCTGATGCAAGGACCATAACAGCACCAGCATCCACCACCATTTGAGAAACCACCATTTGTAAAAACCAGCTGAGCATTTATCCCTAAAGCAGTACCTGCAAAAACAGAGGGAAAAGCATCAGCAGCACTACTAGAAAAAAATTACATTTCATCGGTATATATCACCGGTTAATAACTATTTCACCGGGAAATATAGGTTTTAACCGGTGCTACACAACATTGCACCGGTTGGAAAAAAAGTCCAAGCACTATACTGTATGTTTGACCGCCACGTTTCACCGGCCAAGGGATGAAATAAAATTTTGTTGAACGTTGAACGCAATAAGAGCTGACGTGGAGTATATGAAAGGAGGGGGACCCATTGCATTGCACCGCCTCGAATAGTTTCCACCGGTGATATGGTGCTGTGTTGAATGGGAGGATTACTGGGTCTCACTATATTGCACCGCTAAAAATTTAAGCATCCGGTGCAATAAAAGTCAACGACTGAGCGGGTCAAAGAGAATTGCTATAGTGCATATGAGTGAATGGTGAAATAATTGTATTGCACCGGTCCAAAATATTTTAAAAATTATCGGCCATTTTGATTAACTTGCCACGTCGTGTGAACATTTTGTGTTTCACCTCACCCTCTTGCTACCGGTGAAACGCCGCATTTAATGCTACTCAACGACCCTTATGTGATGAGATGTGTCACCATATTATTCAAACACGTGTGCGGTAGTGAAACGTGTCGCCATATCCCGCAAACACGTCATCCACTGTTTCACCGGTTACACATTACCGGTGAAATTTATGAAATTAACAAAATTAGTAATAATTTCACATTTTAAACAAGATAATCAAAATTCTAGATCGTAATATTCATCATATTATATATGAGAGCTTTTCATATCACTTTCGTAACAAAAAACAAACATTCGAGTGTAGTTGTAGTTATAACGTTGATGTCTTCATGAACATTCACTACTTATACATTGCTTCGTTACTTAAACATATACATTATGTTGTGACTACTTTTCAAATATGATTCATTTGTATACACCCATATAGAATAGTTGACACCCTATATTGTTACACTTTTCAAAACATGTAACCTCATATAAGCAATGATCAAGTCATTGATATATAGTAGATTATAATAAAAAACAACACTAAATATTGTTGAAATTATTTTGTATTAAAATAAGCTCCATCTGTACTTATCTTCTATAAGATTAATACATTTACTTAGTTTAATTAATCAAGGATGAATCTTAGACACTAAATAAATTTAGTTGAATCGAAAATTAAATTTTAATTGACATTCTGGAAACACCAACTAAATTTGATCGAAGTAGACTCTAGCATGCTTTTTTTCAAATATAAACACTAAGTAAAATATTGAATTTAACTAATGATTAGTCAAAATTTACTTAACTAAATCTAGTTGAAGTAATGATCAGTCAAACTTTATTGACTTTCTAAAAACGTGTATAACTAAATCGAGTTATTTAACTTTATAAACTTATTTTTTTGTTGAACTAAACTGAGTTAAAGAAAAGTGAAAATTAATGTATTGAAAATGTGTTACTAGTATAATTGTATTTTTAATATTATTAATTATTATAGGAAATTAGGAAAAGGAAAATAAAAAAGGAAAATATGAGATATAGGGAAAAAGGAAAAACAAAAAAAAGGAAAAGGAAAAAGAGTCCCCAGATCCCTTTATCTCCCCAAAACAGATCACCCCTTATCTCCCCCGATCGCCAAACAATCTCCCCAATCCCATCTTTTTACCGATTCCACTTCTATGGTCTCCATCGATCCCACTTCTCCGCTTACCGCCGTTCACCTTCAGTTGCCCGGTGGTCTGCCGTTTCTCCGACGATTCCAAGGTCGTCGACCTTGAATTCATTGTTGTCCGGGCTTGTTAGAGGGGTAGAGGAAGGTGAACGATGGCAGACGGTGACGATTCCGATCTGGATCGAAGCGGCGTTGATCCTCTCGGCTGCGAGATCGCATTGCCGGATGAAGGAAGAGCATGGCGTCTATGGTATCGACCCACGGTGATTCCTCCGATGCCTGATGGTGGTGAGATTTGATTAAGTATTTTGGTTAGTTTTAATGAAATTTGTTCTGAGCTTCGAATTTTGTTTACAATGAAACTGTTTTGGTTGCATTATGGATACTTGTTTGATGGTTAATTTGAAGCTTGTTTAATGGTACATATAAGAGTCTTACCTTGCACCAAGACATTTACAGTAGTTCTATGAGCATATCAGATTGAAGATTGCATTATAATTAATACTGTATCTTTAAAATCTGAAATTGATTTTAGAGGAATGTTGATAAATTTGAAAACTTGAGTTTTAGAAGTACAGTTTTGGACCAAGAATTGTCCAATTTGGTTTAGAAACGAGGGAGAAAAAGTATTTTGAAGTTCTGCCCACGTTCATTCATGTTTACAGCACAGCTCTCACTTTACAAACCCATATCTATTTAACCCCAACTCTGATTTTGTTGATTCTTGTACCTGTGAAATTCTTGTAAGATTCTCTTGGTTATAGAACCTGAAATTTTTGAATTCGCATCAGTAATGATGGAGATAATTGAGTTGTAAGTCTGATGTGGCTGGACGGATGCTGTTCTGGGCAGCCAGCTGACTGCCACTTTAAAAATTCATATCTTAATAATCGTAACTCCTATTAGGCTAATTCCTTCACCGTAGTACTGTTAGAACTCCAAATTATGCTTTAAAATTCAGAATGAACCTATTTGGGTAATAAATCAGTGAGAAAAGATGGTTACAAAGTGACTGCAGTTTTATGTTTTGAACTGAGCATTGTTTGGTTGTATCTAATTTCAGGGACTGCCTTGCTGATCTGAAAGAGGGGATGTCGAGCTTAATATTTGGCCCTCGCTGCTCAGAAATTTCTTCATGAAGTTTTTCAGAAGAAGTATGGGAAAGAGTTTGTGTCTGCAGCTAGTGCTCTGCGGCCTAATGCTGGAGTAAATCGCACGGTAATTAAGTTGTTGAAGAAATTGAAAATAATTCATATTTCTTCTGTTGGATATGATCACTATACTTAGTTACTTGTGCATTCTTAAGTTGTTGTCTAATTTTGCAGCTCATTGACAAGTTTTCAATTAACTTGAAGGAAGCAAATCCTAGGCTTTCTTGCTTCGAATCCATGGTGGGTTGGTTGATAAGGGATGGGAAAAAATCAAGGTACTTCGAATTTTGTTTACAATGAAACTGTTTTGGTTGCATTATGGATACTTGTTTGATGGTTAATTTAAAGCTTGTTTAATGGTACACAGAAGAGTCTTACCTTGCACCAAGACATTTACAATAGTTCTATGATCATATCAGATTGAAGATTGCATTCTAATTAATGTAAGTTTTGGCTCCTCTGTCCAATGTTCTTTGATGCTTGTTTAAGAATCTAACATTTTCAACTTATATTCTTGTGATGTAGAAAATCGTCCTAGGTTATTGTCAATCATGCAACAAGTCAAGAAGGGAAAAGGCGATCATGTATGTGTATGATTAATATAGATATTGATACAAACTATTTTTAGCATTAGTTTTATCCATGTTCTAGGATGAGATTTGATAGTTTGTTTATCATCGTCTTATTAACAACAATAGTTTCTCATTAGTTTATTGGTAAATATTCTTAATGCTGTGATTTTTTATTGGGATTCATGAGCAGCACAATTTGCTGGCTAGAGCTTTTCATAATTTTATTTTTTTTATTTTTAAAAAATTCGTTTCACCTGTTAATTTCAGAAACAGGTGAAATAAATATTTAACCGGTTTTTAAATTTTTGTACCGGTGAAATGCATTTTTTGTTGACTGGTCCAACGTGGAATGAGTCCACCGTCCAGTCAGCATACTCCTGGGTCCCACTGGTCCATCACCGATGAAACAAAAATAGCGTTTCACCACCTAGCAACAACACCGCTAGTTTTGAAAAAAAAAACCGGTGAAACACCCCTTATAAAGCGGTGCTGATGCTGTTTTTTCTGGTAGTGAGTAACCATTCTTTACTATTCTGAGTGAGGGTACACTCATCTGGTCTAGCCTAACAATGCCTTGTATTTTTGATGGGAGAGAAGAAAAGGAATGAAAATATGTATCGCTTTTATCGACAAACTCACTCATACTCGCCGATAACGTGAGCATTGGACAAGACATTTGAAAACTATAAAGAACTAAAACGATGATAACATACAAATCTCAATTCATATTTGCTATTTTATGATATTGGGGTAAACGATCACGTTCTACCCACGACTCTACCTATTTATTGCTAACAATCATACGTCAAAAAAGAATCTTCAACTCAATTATACAATCACATATTAGGGGACCAATGATAACATTAGATCCTTACCTAAGCACATAATTGATTAATCATGCAAGTTCATAAGATTTCCAATTCTAATAACTCATATTTATCGTCGCATTTCTCAACTACAATCACATAACCAAGGGGAGAGTTTGTTATCACTCAACTCCTTTCCATAGTCACTAAACTAACTACTATAGATTACACTACACTACAATCCATCACCTAGAATTACTCTAAAACTATACTCCCTTCGTCCCAGCCAAAGCGTCTTACTTTCCATTTTAGTCTGTCCCAACCAAAGTGTCTTACTTCTAATATTTCCTCATTTGTCAAATAAAACACACCTGAAATATCATTTTTACCCTTAATTAGTTTTTATAATTACACCTCATACCATTGTTTGTTAAAATGTTAATCAACTAACGTGGGCCCCAATTAAATTAAGCAATTTCTCCATGCAGATCCATTTTTCTCTTGCAGGTCCGTATTTTTACCATAATGCCCCCTGATGGAACCCTATGATTTCAAGCCCATTTTTTGTCTTAACAATATTAGGGGTATTATGGTAAAAATATGGACATGCAAGAGAAAAATGGACCTGCATGGAGCAACCCCCTGAAATTATTAGCCCTTTAGATTAAACCCTAATTCTTATTAAACCCCAATCTAACTAATCTAGACCCAATTATTCTCCAGACTCCTCTCCGCCTCCGCTCTCTGCTCTCTGCCCTCTGCCTTCACCTCCTCCATCATCCCACCGAACACCGTCATCTTATGCCTTCATCTCCACCACCAATTCTTCTTCATCTCCACCATCCTCACCGACCACTGTCATCTTTTACTCTAAATTCCTTGATTTCTTAGTTGTCCATAAACAACTCACCCTGCAGGAGATCTTAAATCTATATTTCGGTACACCATCTTGAAAGTGTCGGCACCGAGATCTATGAATGCTCCACTTGATCGTTTATTATTTAATGAAATTCGGGGTTTTTCTTTAATTTTTTAGGGCTATTTGGTTTATTGAGTTCGATTTGGGTTAGTTTTTAGCATCTTGGCGGAGGCGGCATCTGGCAAAGGTCATACGGTGGTGTTCTGGTGGAGAAGCAGCGTTGAATTAGCAGATGGGTTGAGGATTAGGGAGAGCCGGTTGATTCCGATTATTCCCATTCTACCATTCTGATCCAGCATTTTCCAGCCATTCAAACCAACACGTCACCTTTGTCTTAAAAATTGTGCCCTTTCTGTCCCAGACCCTTTGGCTGGGATGGAGGGAGTATTACTTTAACATTAATAACTAGTCTACTCTAATTAGTGACTATGAGGCACGCAATTGATATAAAACATAAAGCCCATAACAAATTAAGCAAGATTGAACAACATTCATGCATAAGAATTCAAGTTTATCAAATGATAATCTAACCCAAAATAGAAGCATGATAAAGTTAATGAATATTTCAAGCAAAGAAGTATAATCAATTGCTCCCAAGGAAGAAACTAAGCTAAGACAATCACCATAATCAATACATGTTTATTCATTAAATCAAATGGAAGAAAGGGGGAAAAATATGAGAAAATGGGTTTGGATATAAGGGGAGCTCGTCCAAAAAAGAAAGAGATAAGATGGTATATATAGCCTCAAAATTCAGCTCAAGGAGACAAGTGGGACGCAGCTTTAGCCATACTTTTCTATGGTCGCTGTTCTTCACAGCGACACTTCCTCAAGCGACACTTCTTCTGGGCAACTGGTGAGGCTTCTAGGCAGCAGCGACACTTTCTTCATCTACAGTGACACTTTCTTCATCTGCAGTGACACTTTCTTGATCTGCATTGACACTTCCTTCAAGCTCCATCGACACTTTCTGGGAACGAACGACACTTTTCTGGACAGCTTCTACCACCTTCAACAAGGTGGTCTTCTCGTTACTTCTATGACTAAATCTTCAACTTTTGAACTTTGAGTCTCGACTCCATGGTATGATTATAGAAGGTCTTCAATGATTTCCATCCAAATACTCCAAAATATGTACATTATCATAATATCTTGCAATTACGAATTTAATGTACAATGAGCTATTTAATACCAAAAGTTGCTCAAAAAAAAGTCTTAAAATGTGCTAAAAC
Organism: Cruciata laevipes; assembly: GCA_963678965.1. Classification (NCBI taxonomy): domain Eukaryota; kingdom Viridiplantae; phylum Streptophyta; class Magnoliopsida; order Gentianales; family Rubiaceae; genus Cruciata; species Cruciata laevipes. The sequence goes on along the minus strand of OY787632.1, from coordinate 13,004,942 downwards.
TAGGGTACAGATAAGGCTCATCATCAGCCAAGGCCAATTTAGCAATAGCATCAGCCACTTGGTTACCTTCTCTATGGATATGGAGAATGAGGCAGTTTTTGACTAATAAATGTATCTCATCAGCTAGTTGGAAAAGCTTCCAATGAGCAGTTATAAGATTAAGGACAGATGAGATAGCATTTAGACAGTCAGACTCAATAATGGGATTAGAGTATGAGTTTAGATAAAACTTATAATGAAACACAACTGGTATACTGCAGTCAATTAAAGAATGAAAATCTAAAAGCTCGGATTGAATGACCTGATTTGTCTCCCGTCAACTCTCTTTCAATGATGTTTGTCACTAAACAGGGATTTTTTTTGTTCATTTCATATTAGTCCAATGTGTGCAAGATTTCTATAGGACCAATTCTTGGGTGAGGCAGCCTCACCCATGAGGCAGGACCAAATAAACCCTTTTTTTGACGAGATTTGATGAACTGCACAAAAGTTTTGATGAGGTGACATGTTTGATGAATTTGCACCGATGTTTGATGATGTGACGTCATGATTTGATGAGGTGATAGTGAGTTATGATGAGGTGGCAGCAATGAAATTTTGCTTATTTGACCTTGCATCATGGGTGAGGCTGCCTCACAGGAGAATTACTCTTTCTACAGGGAGCGAAAGAGAATGAGGCATAGGACAATTGAAGTAAAAATAACCACTTCTAGATTAAATTATAATTTTAAAAGTAGCAAATAATAATTTAGTCACATAGTAAGATATTTTTATAGAATAATTTAATTGTAATTATAATTCTTATATATATTTACAATTGTTCACCATGCAACACGTGGTGCGTTGCTAGTTAATATAATAACAATTCAATGTAGAAATTTCATCAATTAATGAAGAAAATTATTGTCTTAATATAAAACACTCATAAAAACTAATACTTGTTCAAAAACCCCCTAATACAATCTCCTTTTGCAATATCTAGAACCACAACAACACTCTTTTTTCTTGATGTTCCCATTAGCATCAAGTACACCATTAATTTTATAGTCATAGTGGTAGGTCAATTCTTGTAGTGCTGGTATTGTTTTGGTAGCGAAAAACATAACATGAGGTAGCTTCGTATCCTCATGATCATAAAACACATTTTGAGCATAGAGATTAGGAGAGCAACTATGGTTGATAAATCTACCCACATTTCCATACTTCGCTGCATCAATAGTAAAGCCAGTTCCATCATCAAGATCCAGTAGATAACCATCATTAGTTCTTAAATCAGCCTCCAAATCATCCATGAGTTCTCCAAGATATTCACATATGAAGCTTCCAGATTGAATCTCTTCTCGTGATCGGATGCCCCATCCGGTTGATTTAGTCTTGAAAACCTCCAAAGGCAACTTAGGACCATGTTGGCTAACTCTATTTAAGCAAGAAGGAGGGCATTTACAGTTTGGACCACATTCAAATATCCTTTTCCTGGCCTTAAGAATAGAACCTTCTTCATTGAACGGAAGATATCCCTTATTCTTTTTTACACAAGCACATTTATGCAAGTCCGAGCATCCTCCAACACAATCACAACCACGTGGAATATGATGTTCATGTAAACCTGTAAATTTCATCTCACTGATATAAGTAAAAACATCCGGCTTCTCATCATTTAAATCATTGACAACCAAAATTGGAAATTTCTCCTTTCCCCCGGAAAGATCTTCTGATATCACAGCCCTAGTTTCCCTATGTTTAATGGACACTCTGTGTTTAAAAGTATCAAAAGTATCACAATCTGGCTGGCCTTCCAGTCGCACCATTTCGAACATAGTCTTACTAGTTTTTGATTTTTCAACCCAAGACCTAATTATATTATAGAGACCATCATAAAAGTATATTATCCTTTTGTCCTCGAGCTCAACTTTTCGAATGACACGTACATGAAGTTTTGCATCCATGCTATTCTTCAGAGCAAGCTTTGCCTTCTGCTGTTTAGCTCGGGCCTTCGAATTTCCACTTTGCACTGTGTGAATAAGAGAATTGGAGGGCTTACCTTTGTTTTCATACAGACCTGAATCCACGATGCTAACAACATAGTTGGTGTCACTCATGGTAGAACAACTAATAGCACTATGGAATTCATGATGTAATCCTACCACTACAAGTTCAGCCCTGAACTGGAATTGATCACCAATCTTAACACCGGGAACATGACCAATTGCCTTTTTAGAATTAAACCATTTGTTCTCTGTCTTAAGCATCATTGCCGCTTTGACATACACTTGATTTGTGCGCATACCCCCATACAACTTTGTGCATTGCTCATGATACATATTTAAAACCTCTTGTACCTTTATTTCATTACTAATATCACCATCTACATCACAATTTGGAACATTAACCGGATCTTTTAGTTCATCAATTATCGCTTCCTCCACCGAATCATTTGAAAGATCAACTATGTTCTCATTGGGGCAGTTGAGATTCTGGTATTTTAAGGGAGATAAGAAAGCAACATCATCATCAACTTTTACTTCAGTTCTATTAACTTCCACCCACTCAAACTCCCATCCTTTAGACCTTTTTGCTTGATCGTTCTTGTTTACACTTACAATACTGGCTGTACTATTGTTATCCTCATCATAATTAGAGTCATTGCTTTTACTATCAACTGAATCATTTTGAGAACCAACCTTTGTGTCCATGTCCTCAACACTAAGAAAATTAATACTTTTTTCCATGTCATCAGCACCAAATCGACCGCAATATCTAGGAAAATCTCGAACTGCATTAGGTCGATTGTGGATTGGACGATGCAGATCGTGATTATCATCATCATGGTCACTGTCACCAAAGTATTGGTGCTCCTCAGTCTCTCCCCCCATGCCAAATGAACCACAATGTACAGGAAAATTTCGAACCGAATTGATCCGCCCACGTTTAGGGATTCTTTTACAGTTATCTTCTCTAACTGCTCGTTTTCCTAGCACCCTAGGAGAATCTTTCAGGTTATTAGTGACATCCCGTGTTTTCTCAAACCTTGAACAACCCAAAGTAAGATTGGATTTATGCTTCATTGATTTTACTGGAGAATGGTGCTCCTCTGCATAAAAAAAATCAATGTTTTGATCCTTATTTTGTTCATCAAATCGACCACAAAATCTAGGGAAATATCGAATTGAATTAGTTGGCCTGCGTTTGGCCATACTTCCACCAAAAGCGAAAAATTTACAGAATCAGATGGACAAAGATTTATGTAAGTGGCTGGCCAAAAATTAAGGCTACGTTGTTCGTACAACAATAAAAATCAGTGGAGAGCTTGGAAGAGCAAAAATATTTATATTACACCTTTAAAAATCCTACGAGAGTAGGGACTTCATTCTATTGGACGAAAAACTTTCAAATTTGATTCCTAAAAGGAAATTCAAAATTGTAAACCATATGGGAATAGTTTTTTTCCCTTTTAGCTTGGTTGTACAGTGTATTTTAGGAAACTTTCCATGACAAAATCTTGTACGAGATTGTCTCATAATGAGATCAAAATTAAAATTGAGTTTTCATGTATTATAGAGCGTTTAAATTTCAAAAAAAAAATTAAACATAAAACTTTGAGGATAAGGAAAAATTCCAAATTTTAGTGCAAATACTATTTTTTTGGAGTTTCTAAGAAAAATAATTATCGAATTAATAGGTGATGAAAATAGGTGAATAAACTTGCTAAACAATTTTTATTTTCATTCTGGCACAATACACACATTCTTAGAGAAAATTCCAACAGATATTTTAGTGAACTATAGAGACTTTTCTCACTTTTCGACTCTTTATTATTCATATCGTTTGATGATACGGGCTCAAGGCCCATAATCCCAGGGCCCTCAGTACAATATAAAGGAAAGAACTAAAAAGGGACGGAGTAATTAGATAATTTTTCGGTAAGAGACCTTCAGCAGGCCATCAGACTTTAAAACTAGCGCCTTCGACAACTGTGGGAGGATAGACTTCACGAGGCCTATAGTAAGCATAGTTGCCCTGATGCTAATATTGTCTGACATTAGGGGTCTATGAAGGAGGATACTATGGTCCGAGGCTACTTTAGAGGGGACCCAAGCCACTTCATTCTCGTGTGCGACGTGTTCGTTCCAACGAGGAGAAGGGTATACAACGGCGTTGAAGGAAAAGTGACCAACCTTTATCAAATCTTTGACCGAGTCACTTTTCCTTGGGATAAAGACACGCCCGGTGATCCGAGGAAAAGGTGAAGACTCCCAGAGTAGTGTAGTGGGATTTGGTTAGATAAAATGACTGGAAGAGCTCCAAACGTCAGATAGATGGTACTAGAAAGGCCATCACCACATTAACAACGTTCGGATGCAACTGGGCATGGGATATGTCATAATACTTTAGGATTTATTCGAACATGAGTGGAAAGGGAGTGACAACCCAAACAGAAAATTTTGCTTTGGAATACAAGGAATCCAAGTCTCAAATTCGTCGAAACTTATAGCCACAAGCTCGGCATATTTTTTGGGATCGGGACGAGAATAGAGCTAATCAGTTCCTTTACCTCTTCTACTAGCCATGGTTGGTTGTTATCGGCGTTAACCCCAGCATTACTAATTGTCCACTTGCCATGAGGAATCCTAGGGGTTGCTTCATGTATCTACACTTTCGATGCTGCTGAACCACCCCCGACCTCTTTGACCTCTTCAGGCTCAAGTTCAGCTTGATCGGCGTCACCCTGGCTACCTAGGTCCTCTTCTGAGTCACCCTCGTCAATTTCCCGACCAGGGGATAATCTCACTTTGGGAGAGGTAGTATACTGGGGATCCGAAAGGGGAACTTGATTGGTAGAGACACATACGGTGGTAGATAAGCAGTTAGATTCCCGATCTGAACCTACAAGATTGTTTAAAAAGAGGACCGGGGTTGCTCATAAGGACAATCACGTATCTATTCCGAGTTAAAGGCAAAGAATGATCCGAATCAAAGGAATCATGATGAGAATAACTACTAGCCATAAGAACACGTAAGAAGAAGAGAGAGAATAAAGAGATGAGGAAACTTACGCGGCCGAAGCAGAAAGGAAGATGTGCAAAGAGCGAGGATAATAAAATTAAACAGGAAGAGACTCGCGGATGTTATATAAGAAAGGAATCCCAAGGGCTTAATACATGGGAGAAAGCACCAATGTTTGATTGTAAAGAAAGAGGAACATGCAGTTGAGGCTCGGGTAACGTGTCGCCGCCAATTGGGGAATATACCAGCTTTTGGTTCAAATAGCCCCACACGTTAATCACGACAGCCTGTGCGACCACGTGCACATAAGCTTGTTGAAGAAGTGTCGAGTCGGACAAAGGACCAAGGGCATGAAACAAGGCCCCAACAGCTAAACGTGATCCAGAATAGCCTCGGGAAATAATCTTCGGGGCCAACCCTCTAAGGGATGAGTCCTTAGGGACAATCGGACCTCTGTCTTTGGGGGGGGTGGCTTGTGATGATATTTACGGCTCACCCAATATATGCGATAATACTATTTGGCACCTTTTTGTGTCATGTGTGAGAGGAGCAAAAAGAAGGGAGTGAACAGTACACTCACGTGCCTCGATTCCCCAAACCCGTATTAGCTAGAAACCCGAATTTTGACTACGGATTAGGATAATTCGGGTTTCGATTTGAGCCCGAACAACCCAAACAACCCAGATTATAGTTTTATATTTTAGACAACATTTCAATATATATTTCTCAAATTTAAATTGCAATACAAATCAAATACATGTAAATTTAAATCATCAACATAAATTTAGAGCAATCATCGAAATCATGTTTTCAAGATTTCAACAAAATCAATTCAATTATGACAATTTAATATTTACATATTTAAAATTTTCTTGTAGAATTTTTAAGAAACACATTTGAGAAATATGAGGGACATCATACAATTTAAGATTGATGGTTTAAATATTTGGTGTTTTGATTAATGTTAAGTTTTAAAAATTTATGAAATGGTCCATGATTTTAGAATATATAATTCCAGTTAAACTTATTTAATATGTATATATATATATACATACATATATTATTTAATGATACTTCCTCTGTCCAATTGCTTAACTTTAACCTTAATATTGAATTGATAAATAACCTAAACCTTGTACTCATTGTAGCTACAAGACAAAAGTTTGAGCTTACTATGGTCTGGGGAACCAAACAAATCGCCCCCACCGTTGGTGGTTAGTTTTACAACTTGTGTTTGCACATAATTAAAGATATTGATGATCAAATATTTTTTAAGTTAACTGATAAAAGTCAAAGTGTACAGATTAGCCGGGCTGGAACGGAGGGGTACATAATTTTTTAATTAAGTTTTCGAGTTGAGATTCAATACCCAAAACTAAACCAAAACCTATATTTATAATTCAGTTTTGACAATTCGGATACCCAAAACATGTACATTAAATTCGGATTCAGATAATTCAACTTTGGTTTGGTTTTTTGTTTTTTTGCCCACCCCTAGCAGTAACAAAAGAGCTACGCTAAATTCTTGCTGCCTCGATCTGGTGAAAAATTGAAAAATACCCTAGAAAACCGTTGCAAAACTCCACTAGTGGAGGAGGAGAGGTTTTAAGGCGGTTCTAACGTACCAGAGAAGGCACATTAGAACCGCCTTCTCTGGCTGTGCCGTAAAATTTCTGATTTTTTAAGGCTGTTTTCCCAACCGCCATAAAATTTTGACATCTTTCGAATTCGAAAGTTTCACATTTCATGTTACGAATTCGAAAGTGCCATATATTATAACCGCCTTAAACGTAAAAACCTTACGAATTCGTAATTTTTTTCACCCAGCAGAAATGCCTTTCTAATTCCAAAGACCTATTTTCTGCCTTTCTCATTCGAAAGACCTTGTAAACCAGCAGAAAGGTCTTTCTCATTCGAAAGAGGTTACAGATCATCCAAAAAAACCCACTCGCGATAGTGCTTACGAACTCGTAAGCACTCTCGCGAGTGGGTGAAAACATTTATAGGAGAGCTCGAAATTAATAAAAACCAATCACATTAGCTTTATACATTATGGTTGTATCCTTTACAGTGCCATAAGCAGCAGTTATAAAGCTCAACAAACAACATCAACTCCACTCTATCATAAAAAAACAACATCATCTAGGTAGACGCTCCTACACAAACAAATAGCCAAAGCCTCTTGTCAATACACACCAACTTCTACTACATTGGAATGAACCTGCGAAAGCATAGCTGCACACTCAATCTTTTAAGGCTTCAAGCAAAGGAACATCCATTCTGCGCCACTATTGAGATGAGAGTAATACAAGTCACCACACAGCCTGATCACCGTTCAGATTCTGAATGCTCACCGGTCTTCACCTGAAAAATGTTCCATTTGAGCCTTCAAGCGCTGATGTTCCTCCCCCTTCATCATGGTCAGATTCGGTCCATTGCGCTCAAATCTTTAACCTGCCACTGAATATGACAAAATAGATATATGCTTCAATGACTCTTTGAAATCGTTATTTAGGCAATCATATGGTTCTGCATTATAATATGAACTATCTTTAAAAGTTACACACCACCATGTGAGTACTACTACAAACAACCAAGGAGAAGCTAATTAACAATTTCATACCAGGAACTTAGCATAACGTTTATCTTCAGGGCTGAATAGTCACTATCCACCAAAGCTTTAACAACACTATATACATCCTCCCGCATACTGCACAAGTAGTGTAAGCAACATTTTTAGACCGTATACGATTACATAAAAATAACATGAGTTGAATGTACAACCTGCAAGTAAAAGCATGTGACTCTATCATCCTCTAAGTTATTGCTTTTCTTACATCTTCTAAGAAACATGAACTGTTTTAACAACATTCAACGCTGTTTTAATTAGTGACCTTGTTAAATTTTGTTTTTTTAGAAAACTGCACCTCATGATCTTTTCCGGCAGCTAAAATTTTTGTCCATTTATATATGACTAGACATAGCAACAAAAAATAGATATATTTTGGTTTGGAAAGAGCTAGCTAGGATGCCTCTGTGGAAATAAATCATCCTCAAAGTTAATACAACCAAAGACAGAATAACACAAAACATATAGCAGTGCAGTATAATAAAACATATCAGCCTGAAGTAGAAATGGATACCTTTATAACAGCGCTGCCTCCGGGCGGCTTCTTTTCCTGATTGGAGATCCATCACTGAAGCACGGAAGCTCAAACATTAACTTGTAATCTGCACAAACATTAACCACAAGACAATCGGGCGGGCAAGGGAGAAGGCAACAGGGCGGGCAAGGAAAAGGGCGGTCCGGGCGGCGGGGGCGACGGGAATGGGTTTTGAATCAATGTAAAGCAAAATATCGTCTGAATACAATGCCCTCAAGAGCCAAAATCACTGAATTCGAACAACTATAGCTACCATCAAATTTTACAAGTGAATCACTCTTGAATCTACCTGGAACTCCCGTTCTCACGAAAATCGTATTGGGAACGAAGTCGATCCCACCAGAATAACTCTGATCTGAAAACCCCATGATTGCTGCTGCGTTAAAACCCATCGAATCAGTTGATTAGACCGGATCTGATAGTGCAAATAAAGCGATGGTGGGCTGGAGCTGGGGCGGAGGGGACTGGAGCTTGGGGCGGCGGCGGTAGACTAGAGCTGGGGCAGAGGGGACGGGAGCTTGGAGCGGCGGTGGTGGGCTGGAGCTGGGGCGAGAGGACTGGAACTTGGGGCGGCAGTGGGCTGTTGATGGAGAAGATTTTTTTATAAAAAAGATGAAGATTTGATACAGAGAGATTTGAGGGGAGATGGATAGTCGAGAGAGACGAGGAGATAAGAGCATCTCCAATGCTAATAACGGCATGAGTAAAATTCGCTTCCATTTGTCAACTTTTGATTGATCGTCAATATGATGTAGATTTGAAAGATGAGTTTTCAAAACTATGCTCTCCAATGTACAAGCGTCAGTTTTTACAATATTAATGTGAAAAGGAAAGTAAAAATAAATTTGGTGAATTAATTAATTGCAATATTATATGTAAAAAGGAAAGTGAACACAAATTTGGTAAACAAAATAATCGACGCCTTCAACATGAATGTCAATATATTGAAGGTCTATTTGACACTTTCACTCCACATGTGCATCCACGTCAAACTGACTTCTTAATTGATGCTTGCATTGGAGATATATTTTAATCTCTTGTAACAATCAATTATATGTATCAATCAACATTTTCAATATTGAAAGTTGCATTGGAGATGCTCTAAGCTTGAAACGTAGGATTAGGAATTGAAGCCATAAGTAGGATTTTGTTTTAGTGGTAGGATTTTTTATGTTTATTTATGCAAATAGTTTGTTAGTTCATTTAGTAATACTTAAATTAGTTAATACTATTATCTTAAATGGTAGGTGTCTATAACAAAATTAAATTTCTAATAATAAATCTGAATTTAGTTAGTGTTTAAATAAATGTTATTTCATTATTTAGTTAAACTTAACTTAGTTATTGTGCAACTAATTTAGATTTGAATGGTAAGTGTCTATAAAAATTAAGTTCTAATAACATATTTAAAATTAGTTAGTGTTAACTAAAAGTTGAAAAAAGGTTATTTTATTATTTAGTTAAATTCAATTTACTTAGTTGTGTTTATAGAAAAGTAGTAATGTTTGACTTTTCATTAGTTAAACTAAATTTAGCTACTACCGTTTATAAAAAAATCCTAATTATTAGTTCAGCTTAATTTAGTTAGTGTTTTTTGAAATCCGGGTAAAAGTTAACTAATCTAATTTAGTTATCTTGTTCATAGTAATTCAAGTAGTGTTTGACTAATCATTATTTTAATTTGATTTAGTTACTGTTTATCCGATTTAGTAGTGTTTGTGTTTATAGAATGTTAATAAAGGTTGACCTTTCGTATTTCTTCAACAATATTTAGTTAGTGTATAAAGATATTTATGTAAGATTTAACTTTTGATGGTTCAAACTCAATACAGTTATTAGTACTCATAGAAATTCAAATACGGGTTTGAGGTTATATTAGTTAAACTCAATTTAGTTAGTGTTGGTATAGTTAGTGTCTATACAAAGTCAAATATCAATATCTTTAATCACTAGTTCGACCAACAATCTATTGACATCCATTCCACCCAACAAACTTTAAAAACAATGCATCTTTATTTATTCGGTATATAAACAAACGAAATCGAATCATTGGGTATATAGATATTACGATATCGTAACATTTGACGATTTTGTGTCATATAATCAACTTGATAATTTGATTGCCGCTCAAAACCGTAATGTGTTTTCTTACCAAATACGTTATCGTATGAAATGGCGTATTTATTTCGACAAAAATGTAGTGTTATACGACATCGCCGAACATGTATTCAGACATGTCACGATATCGTATTATAAAACTACAACGGCGGTTCAATTGAACCGCCTTGAAATTGAGTTGTAACCGCGTTCTCTTGGGAGGTGTTATCACCCAGATGGAAAACTCCACCGATTTGGCTTGTTTACGATATCGTAAAGTATATGTATTTAAGGCGGTTTTGATCTTTGGCGCGGAACCGCCTTAAATAGGTGCCTTCACAGTTGTGTTATGTTGCTATTTAAGTAACATAATTAGATTAATATGAGTAATCTGTGATTATAGAAATCAAGCGATGGTTGACCTTATATGGGATAACTTAGTATAGTTGGTATGTATAGAGACTCAAGTAATTGTTAATCTTTCATTATTTTAACTCAATTTAGTTAGTAGTATTTTTAAGTCATAAGGTACGTATGAGTTAGAGTTTGTAAAAAGTCTAGTAACAGTTAACTTTTGAATGTGTATAAGTGTCAAGTTTAAATCAATATAGTTGTTGTTATTAGAAGGTCAATTAAAGTTTGACATTTGACTAGTTCAAATCAATTTAGTTAGTATATAAAGTCATAAGATTTGACCTTCCATTAGTTAAAGTAATTTTAGTTACCAGTGTTTATAAAAGATTAAGTGAGTTTTGATATTTCATTAGTCTAATTTAATAATTTTATGAAGAGTCAATAACTTGTTAGTTAAGGTTTGTAGAAAATCAAGTAATGTGTGAATTTTGATTGATTCATCTTAATTTAATTAGTGCCTATAAAAAATCAAATAAGAATTGGTTTTTGTTTAGTATAAACTCAATTTATTGTGGTTAGAGTTTTAGTAGTTTAGAATTTAGATTTAGTGTGTTTAGGGTTTATTGGGTTGAAAGTCAAAATAAGTCAACAGAAAACCTTCTTTCTCATTCGTAAGACACCAGAACCATCTTTCTCATTCGTAAGACACCAGAACCATCTTTCTCATTCGAAAGAACAAATAAAGCAGCAGAACTACTTTTTCTCATTCGAATAAATAAATAAAGCAACAGAACTACTCTTTCGAATTCGAAAGACAATGAGTTTTACGGCACTTTTTTTATAACCGCCGTAAAAATACCACGAACCTCCTTCTCTGGTCACCCGCCATCTTATACCTTACGAATTGGTCTTTCGAATTCGAAAGACATGACCATTTACGGCGGTTCCAAGGTGGTCTACGGAACCGCCTTAAATCCCCTGATTTGCAGTAGTGCTCTTAGCTCATCCCACTTCTTTGCTGATCATTGTTTGGCGATTTTCCAAATATTTCACGATAAATAATAGATTTAATATTGCACAACCAACTACCTTAATTATAGTAAATGATTATTAATTTGAATTGTGATAAAAAACAGAAATCCTCAGTTCTGGCAAATACGATTTCATACAGCAAGCAAAATTGTTGAGATCTTTATATTCAAAATCGTTTTCCGCGTTGAGAGACAAAATCAGATGATAATACAAGTAGGTATATATGAACGCACGTTGTGGTGCCGTGCCTGCAACTCCTCCAATAATTAGGCATTTCTAGTTTAGGGCTGTTGGAAAGTTGACTTTTAACCTCTTCTGGATGCAATGATTGATTATAATCTGTTGATTCTATTTTCCCCAAAAACTAATATTGATTCATCATGCATTTCTCTTCTCCAGTTTTGTTTTTGAGAAATTTCTGATTTATATTTTCTCATCTAAATTGAATAATTAGGATATGAAACAGCTATTAAAATAAAGTTGAATTCTACATAAAATAGAGTTCAATATATATTTCATATGTACCTGCCTTACATCAGAGACGGCCAAGCCAGGTCATTAAGTAACCACCTGAACCATTTCTTTCAGACACATTTTTGTTTCATAAGTTTGGAAATGTAAAAAGATTCTTTGATTTTACATGAACTTTGCACCAGAAATCAACTGAATGGTCAACAACTAGCTGGAGCCAGACATACTCCGGGCATGTACAATTTTGTGTTTATTAAAATAAAACCACGATAAGAAGTCTACTTAACATAACCATTCGATAAATGACGAAATGACGAGTTGACGATTACCTATTGTAATGATTTCAACACTAAGGCTTGTTTGCTACAGGTTTTTTTTAATGTACTGAACTGAACTGAACTAAAAATTAATATTGAAAAATAGAATTAATATGACTGAATTAAATTGAATTCCATCAAATTACATTTTTATTGAACGGAGTTCAACTGAACTGAACTGAACTGATCTACATATAAGTTCTGGCAATGAGTAAAATTAAAATTGTGATCTCTCCGAAAACTAATTAAGAAATTAATGATAAGTCCATCATACTTTAATTTCTTCAAATCCTACATATTTACTTTTTCCTCTTTCAACTTTCTACCCCATCTTTCCATTAGGAACAAATGGAAGACAAAGACCACCGTTATTCTATTTGTACTTTTGAGGTGGTCACTAAGAGCATAGATCTTACCTTGCATCAAGGTATATTAATTTGACGTGATGATTGATGTGTGAGACTCGATCGGTCTACTGGAGAAACACTATTGTTTTTATTGTTTTTACTCGATCGGTTCATGTGGGAATTAAATTCCCACATAATTTATAATTACTCGGATTATAATTCCATAACAAAATACGCAGAAATAGATAAAATTGTTTGGTTGTACGCGTAGGAATTTATAATTCCGTGAATTTACTACGTAGTTTTGAAAAACTAACGATTAATTGAATAGTAAACGCGGAATTGTAAATTACCTAGGTGGAGCAAGGTAAGAATTTTCCCACGTTTTGCAGAATTGTAACATCCGCGTAATTTTAAATTACTCCGTTTTTCTTATAATACGCAAACCAAACAACCACACCAATTCCAAAATCCGAGCATTTGTAATTTACCGCATACAATACGCGTACCAAACGACCAATTAGCATAATTTGGTTATCGTTGAAATATGTTAGTTTAACATACTGACATTATTTTTATCCTCCACTATTTTAATTAAACTGACAATTATACCTTTATTATTGTTATAAAATACTATATATAGTTTAACTACAAGAAATTAGAAAATGTTCGGGAGGATTAAATTCGAAATTTCAAAAAATTGTGTTCCTTTTCACTCCAATTTTTTGTGTGAACAACAACTATTTCAATTCGGTGAAACTAGTTAGTTTCAGTAATTTATTCAATAGATTGTAAAATTGAAAGAGTCCATGTTAAATTTATCAATTTGAATCGACACAAGAATTGATTTGCAAATGAGATTTTGAATTGCAAACCAAAATATATAAAAACAAACTTTTGTATAAAATTATTTAAAAGTAAAAAGGTGTAAATTAAATATCCTTCAATGGTTTGATTTCAAGAAAAATTAAGAAACATCAGTTGACCAGTGAGAAGAATGGGAAAATTCTTGCGCTCCTACAAAAGGAATAATGATGAGTTGAAAATAAACACCAAACATATATTCTCTGCACTTTAATTTAAGCTGGAGATCAAGAACCAACCAACAATGTCTCTATACTGTCTAACCTGGATTTTTCGATCAGATGGGATATCCTTCATTTTTCAAACAAAACATTATTCACTGTAGCACAATTATTTCGTTCAAATAAGAGGAAGAATATTATCATCATCCCTCTTACTTCTAGTGTGTATAAATAGAAGTCGAATATGCAATCTGAAAAACATCCTAAAACAACATAAAACTTGTTTTTTTCTGTCATGGCTCGATCTTTGTTCCTTTGCTTTGCCTTATGGCAGCTGTTTCTTTCCGCCGCCGCTGCCGGCGGCAAATGGGCCGTTCTGCAACCAAACCTAGGCATAGTAGCCATGCACATGCAACTTCTCTACACTGACAAAGTTGTCATATTTGATCGCACAAATTGGGGACAATCTAACATCTCCTTTCCTCCTTCCGTTTGCACGCCGACACCACAAAACGATTGCACCGCGCATTCGGTTGAGTACGATGTCGTGAAAAATACCGTTCGACCCCTTCGTGTCCTGACCGACACGTGGTGCTCCTCCGGCTCAGTAATGGCCGACGGCACGCTGTTCCAGACCGGCGGTAACTTTCTCGGTGATCGTGTGGTCAGGGTTTTCCAGCCATGCAAATCCGGCGGATCATGCGACTGGACTGAGAGAGGCAATGCTCTGTTGGCGTCAAGATGGTACGCTTCGAATCATCCATTACCAGGAGGCTCCAGCCAGATTATCATTGGTGGCCGTGGGCAATTCAATTATGAATTTTACCCCAAGACCGCCGCCGCCAATAATAAACTTTTCGGCCTTTCGTTTCTCAACGAGACAAATGATCTCAATCAAGAAAACAATTTGTACCCTCTGGTAATTTTGAACACTGATGGTAATTTATTCATCTTCGCCAACAACCGGGCGATTCTGTTTAATTACCAAACAGGAATTGTGGCGAAAACGTACCCGCAGCTCCCTGATGGTAATCCGAGGTCATACCCGAGCACCGGCTCCGGCGTACTCTTACCGCTCAAGACTGATCTCCAGCCAGAAGTCCTGGTCTGCGGCGGAGCTCCGAAAGGTGCGTATATCAATGCCGGTAGAGGAGTTTATGATGGTGGATTGGACACGTGCGGTAGAATCTCCATAAATGCGCAGGATCCAAAATGGTTTATGGAGACCATGCCTATGGCTCGGCTCATGGGAGACATGATCTTGTTGCCCAATGGTCAGGTCATTATAATCAACGGAGCATCGAGGGGGGCGGCTGGATGGGAAATGGGCCGGGACCCGGTCCTCTCCCCGGTTATCTACAAACCGGACGCAGCCCCCGGTGCTCGGTTTGAGGTACAGACGGCGTCGACAATACCAAGAATGTACCACTCAAGTGCACTTTTACTTCGAGATGGTCGACTTCTGGTTGGCGGTAGTAACCCTCATGACTTGTATGAATTCGGTGCCGGCACACTTTATCCTACGGAGTTGAGATTGGAAGCATTTTCACCGGCCTACTTGGATCCTAGTAATGATTCGTTGAGGCCGAGGATTCTTTCACCTGGATCCAACGCTCGGTTGAGTTATGGGAGAATGTTTTTCGTCAGGTTCACGGTTAGAAGCCCGGTTAAGGCTGATACGGTCAAGGTAACCATGGTTTCACCATCTTTTACTACGCATTCGGTTTCGATGAACCAGCGGTTATTAGTTCTGAATAAGATTATGATGCCGGTTGGAGGGTCGCAGTATCAATTGGTTATCAACGCACCTGCCAGCAGCGTCATAGCAACTCCCGGCTACTACCTGCTTTACGTTGTGCACCAGGATATTCCCAGTGAAGGCATTTGGGTCAAATTGCAGTAAAATTCGAGTGTCAATGCAATTTATTTGATATTTTATTTATTATTGTTTAATTGTGTATATTTATGATTCAAAGTACGTAATAAAATCAGTTTTTGTTTTCCGAATTCAAGTTATAATTCTTTGAAAAAAACCCTTCACCTGTGTATCTGTTGTTACTAAGTACGGTCTCAAACTAGTTAATGCCCCTCCATATGCAAGGATCATTTGGTGTAAATATTTTTATATAGATTAATTTAACACTATCACGTCGCGTGGTATATTTAAGTATTTTATACAAAATTACTATGTTATACTTCAATTAATTTTAGTTAACGATATACCTCAATTCTTATACTATACACTAGGTACATAGGGAATCGTAACCCCAAACCCTGATGCGTAATTAAATCAATTAATTTTACATAAAAGTAAAACATTTTTTCCCACGTTATGCATTTTATTAGTTTATAAAAAAATTGCAACCACTCTCTAAAATCACGGACGAGTAATTTATTGTACAATTTGGTATGCAAATGTGAAAATTTGAAATAAACAAATGTGCATTTTGGCATGGATAAAAGTGGAATTTGGATTTAGTGTGTCCATTTAATGTGTGAAATTGGTGATATTTGGTATATGTGTAATTCAGTTTAGGTAAATGTACATTTTGTTATAGGTTTACTCTTATGTATTATAAGCCGAATATATAGTGCGATTTGATATACTACCTCTGTATCACTTGTTTCTGCACGTGAGACTTTTTTCAGTAAAAGAAGCTAAAATTTGACTGAATTTTTGAATGCATGAATAAATAAAAATATCATCGTATCTAATATTTTTGGAATCATCATAACATCTAATTTATTAATATCAAATTTTTAAATCTTGGCAACATACGTAGTTAAAAATATTAGCAGTCAAACACGTGCATTGAAGACCGTGAAAAGTCAGTTGTGCACATCCAACTGGTACGGAGGGAGTAATTAATTATGCAATTTGGTAAAGTTAAATGTGCATTTTAGTATCCGTAAGAGCATCTCCAATGCAAGTCTCTCAATTAAAAATATTAATGGCCACGTAAGAATAATACTCTAAAAATCTTCTCCAATCCAAGCATAAATGAAGGGGTCAATATTATGTGTCACATGACATGGATTGAATGCATCAAATAGGCCTTCTATACATTGATGCTCAATTTGAATACATCACTTTGCCAACTTAACATATTTATAATTTTTATACTAATCAAATCATTTAATCATTCCATATTTTTGTGAATTTGAAAAGTAAATGCAATATTTAATTCAATGATATTTTTGTGACAATTGATGATTACATTGAAGAACCAAACTTCAAAATGAAAGTTTTCAATCTTACATCACATTGACGCCCAATACACTCTTGACAATTGGAACTTATTTTTACCCATGACCCTCTCACCATTGGAGTAAGAGCATCTCCAATGCAAAGAGCTCCATCCATGCTTATAGGAGCCATTTGACTAATTTTTATTGGGATTGTCTATTACATGGATAAAGATACATTGAAAATGAACATTTGATCTCCAATGCAAGCATCATGAACCAATCTTCATCATTAATTAATTATTATTAATGCATTAAATGTTTATCTATGGTAAATTACATATTGAAAGCTTCAATATGAGCAGTTCAGATCCTCTATGCCGCCTTTCCTGTACCAACCACGTACCGCTCCTAAAACGATGCCGTTTTGTCGTTTTATCAATTAAACGCAATCTTATATTCTCTGAAGAAGCCGACCCTTTCTTCCCTGCCCCTCTGCTTCGCTTTGATCGTGTCCAGTATCCCGACGCCGGAGAGGTCGTTGACGCTACGGGGAGGGGATGAGGCTGAACGTGTTGTCCACATTGGATGGATGAAGGGATTGGGCTGAAATTGACCCGAAAACTGCTTCTGATGGACAACAGATGGTGAGGGTGTAGATATGGTAGTGTTGACGAATCCTGATGATGCTGCAGCACTAGAGAACGGCATGCCATGTACACAGGAGACATTCAATATAATTATCTCAAGTTTCTCATTGGAACTTGTTTGCAATCAATTGAAACTACTCGAAAATTCTGTGCATCAATAATTTGAATCCTTCACACTATATGGCGATCAGGGCCGCCCCAAAATATTTTTGGAAAAAAGAGCCCCATTTTTTGAAAAAATAAGTAGTATTTTTATTAATTTGAATATATTTATATAAATAAAATATGTTAATTTTTTTAAAATACAATTCTTATACATTATTAGAACTAAATATAATAAATTTTTTTGATATTTATAGGCATTTTTATGTATAATTTATAATATTTTTGTTATAACCCTAAAAATATTAAATTTTACTTTTAAAACCCTACGAAAAATAATTTTTGCTTGAGACCCCCAAAATCCCAGGACCGGCCTAATGGCAATGCTATGAGTATACCTTTAGCATTAGGCCCCCTAAAGATTTTTAGTGCACAAATTGGAGATCATGCCAATCTGAGAGGGAGACTTCTCTGAACTGTTACATTGTCCATGTGGCTGCTGATAGTTGATTGCTGCCACCTCAAAGTTCTGTATGCATCAGGAAGAAACTGCAATTAGTTTCGAAAAAATCGCGAAATAGTATGAAACTAATCAGACTGTAAACAAACAAGCAATTCAAGCTGCAAAAAAACATGGAAATATTTCATTAACAGTACTCCTCTTCCATGATCAAAGTACATTTTATTAATTGGCATCAACATGCTTCTGAAACAATTTTCATGTGCAAGATTTATGTCCTACTTTGCTGATATGTCAATGACAAATCCTTGGTGTCATCATTAACGCAGTTTCTTGAAAAATGGATAAAAGATGGAAATGGTGGGGAACCCTTTTACACTTCAACAAGAAGCACGCCGTGGGATGATCTCTAGGGGGATTGCAGGCTGCATTTCATATCCATTCAACTGATCTCTCCGTTCTGTTAAACCCGACTCTAACTTGAGAGGCCTCTGCATCCTCTCTACCTCCAAGCTAGAAAACAAGGCTTTTCTTGCTCTGGTCACCATGTCGCGTCTCACGCGTTTCTGAACATGGGGTTACTAACATCGTATGTCGCAGTTTGAGTTATTTTGAGGATACAGTTTGATCGCAGTTTGATACAGTTTTAGTTATTTGGTTTGAGTTATTTTAAGGATACATCGTATGATCACAGTTTGATCGATCTGAGTTTTCGAACGACGTTGACGGTGACGTAGACACCTGAAAAGGAACGGGGATGGACCTCTCCGTCGTCGGGTTACTTGATCGAAGCGAAGTATTGAACACGATCGAAGCGAAGCAAAGGGGCAGGGACAAAAAAGGGTCGGCTTCTTGAGAGAAGAGAACTGCGTTGAAGTGATAAAAACGATAAAACACGGCATCGTTTTAGGAGCGGTGCGTGGTTGGTACAGGAAAGGGCGGCATAGAGGATCTGAACTGCAATATGAGCCTCTATTTTGAAAGAGTATAATTGATCCTTATGGAGACCAAGGACAAAAGGAATGATCATTTGTTGTTTTTGTTTAATTTTTTAGTCAGTTTGATTAATTTTTCAGTCACTTCCCTTGAGCATTCATTTTTTACCTTGATCTTTCAGTTAATTTGATTTTTCATTCATTTGCTTGATCTTTCAGTCAATTTCCTTGATCATTCTTAATCATTGGTACATTACTGTTATTTTGTACAAATTTACACTGAAACTCGGTCTCGAGTCGGTCCATGTGAGTCGGCTGAACTCTGGCAACACCAGCAACCTAAAATCTAACAAAGGCGATGGGATTGAAACTCACCAACGTCAAGTTCAACCGATGACGGTCCCTTATAGTACTTGGTCTCTGTAGAGACAGGTCTCAAATGAAAATTTGTAGAATATATATATATTGCAATTTGATATAGTCAAATGTGCAATTTGGTATAGATAATGTGCAATTTGGTATAGTGAAATGGGCATTTTAGTATAGATGTACATTTTGGTATACGATTCAGAATTGCACATTTACGTATGTCAGATTGCACAATACATCCAATAAGTTAATGTACCAAATCTCACATTAATCAATGCTAAGTGCACCAAATTTCATATTTATATCTGCACCAAATTGCATATTTGAATTACGTGAAACATGGAAGCAGGGGCGGATGCATTCAGTAACGGGGGGTTCACGTGCACCCCAATTTTTTATTATTTTTAAAAAAATTAATTTTAACAAGTGGGAATAAAAATGGTAAAAAAATAATGCACCTCATAAAATCCCAAAATTGTAACTCCCATTACGTTTTAACTCAGAAACGGAAACCCCCAAAACAGAAAGTCTGAAAACCCAGAAATTCAGCCGCAAAATTCACCGCAAAACCACCGCAAAATTCACCGCAAACCGAAGAAGTTGATGGGTTGAGGCAACTCTGCAGGACGGCGTCGGCGGCAACGAGGACGAGCTGAGGAGGACGGCGTCGGCGGCAACGAGGTCTGGTTTTTTCCTCCGGACTCCGACAGTACGTATCTCGTCGGCGGCAACGAGGTCGGTTTTTATCTCTGGCTCAATATTTATTCATGGGTCATTTTACTCATTTATTCATCATTGTCTATTACTCTATTTGTCTTTTTATCAATTTTTAATTTTCAAGAATAGGGGTTTAAGGATTTTTTAGCTGCTGAAATTGTATGTTTAGTAAGTTTGAATGGTTTAATCGGTCATGTCTTGAAACAATGATAGTTGGTATTGTTGTTAATTTGTGTATTTTATTTTTCAGAATGAAGAGGAAACAAAATACACTCTTTAAGTTTTTCTCCAAACCTCCAAGTAATGACAGAGGTGAAGGTAGTTCTAGCCAAGGATTGAATTCCCCTTCTCCATTTGATAATTCTCCACCTCAAGGAATAAATGTCTCTGGCAGTCCTCAAAGTCAAGAAAACGAGGGGGGTAACTCAAGGTTGAATACAGAAGGAGGTGAGGAGGGAGGAATGGTTGATTTTGATGTGTTGAATCTTCCTCAAGACCCAGGGAAAAGACAATTGATTAGCTCATTTCATCCCGATGTTAGAGCGCGGGTTAGGAGGGCATACATTGATAGGCCTCTTTGTCAACCTGTAAGTCATAAATTTCCTCTTTCATGTTGTGGGGGAACAAATCGGAAATTTGATTCAAAGTGGTTTAGAAACAACAAGGCTTGGCTTGAATATAGTGTTGAAAAAGATGCTGTTTATTGTTTTGTTTGTTACTTGTTTAAAAATGATGCTGCTGGAGCCGATGCTTTTGTTATTGATGGTTTTAAGAGTTGGGGAAAACCAAGTTCATATCGTAAACATGTTGGTGCACCTAATAGTTATCACAATGCTGCAATGGCGGAGCTTGAAGCTTTTAAAAATAAAAAGGGTTCTCTACCGGTTGTTTTGGCTAGGCAATCTGATGAAGCTATAAGGAAATACAAAATAAGATTGGGAGCTTCGATAGAATGCATGCAATGGCTTTCTTTTCAAGGGTTGCCGTCACGAGGTCATGATGAAAGTGCAGATTCGTTGAATCAAGGTAATTTTCTTCAACTTCTGAAATTTTGGGCAAAAGATAGACCTGAAGTTGCCTCAGTAGTTCTAGAGAATGCTCCGGGTAATAGTCAAATGACAAGTCCTAGTATTCAAAAGGAGATTATGACTGCATGTGCTAGAGAGACTACGAAATTGATAATTAATGAAATTGGTGGTGATTTTTTTGCTATCCTTGCCGATGAGTCGGTTGATATATCTGATAAAGAACAGATGGCTCTTTGTTTGAGATACATTGGTAGCAAGGGTGAAATTATAGAGCGCTTTCTTGGTATTGTACATGTTGATGAAACTACTTCTTTGACTCTTAAGAAATCAATATCAAGTTTGCTTATGAACCACTCTCTACCCATTTCTAGAGTTCGAGGCCAAGGTTATGATGGTGCTAGTAATATGCAAGGTTCATTAAATGGTCTCCAAAAGTTGATTAGGAATGAGTCTCCATCCGCATATTATACTCATTGTTTTGCTCATCAACTCCAATTGACACTTGTGAGCGTTGCTAAAAATAATGATGATGCTAGTTGGTTGTTTTGTGATGTGTTTCCAGTTTTGATTAGTTTTGTGGGTGGTTCATCGAAGAGGAAAGCATTTCTTCGAAAGAAGCAAAAAGCTAATGTTGCCGAGGCTTTATCTATTGGTGAAATTGAATCGGGTAGTGGTTTAAATCAAGAGAAAAGCTTGGCTAGAGCGGGTGATACTCGTTGGGGCTCTCACTACAAAACTATTGTGAATGTCCTTGGTTTATTTCACCCAATTCTTGAGTCCCTTGATGCTATTGCGGATGGTACTAAGGATAAGAGTGAGAAGAATAAAGCTTGTGGAATCACACATATGTTGATGACATTTGATTTTGTTTTCATAGCTCATTTGATGGGATCCATCTTTGGAATTACAAATGAGTTGAATTTGGCCTTACAAAAAAGAGATCAAGATATTGTGAATGCAATGAGTTTGGTTTGTGTAACTAAGAGAAATTTGCAAAGAATGAGAGATGATGGATGGAATGATCACTTCAACAAAGTGGCTTCATTTGTGGCTAAGCATGCCATTGAGATGTTAAACATGGAGGAGATGTATGTCATACCCGGTAGAAGGATGTTTCGAGGTAAAGGGCCAAGAGATACAAATCTTCATCATTTTCAAGTTGATGTTTTCAATGACGTGCTTGATCGACAATTATCGGAGCTTGAAGAACGATTTACCAAGACAAGTAAGGATTTACTTGTTTGTATGTCATGTTTTAATCCCACTAATCGGTTTTCATCATTTGATACATCAAAGTTGGTCCAACTTGCCGGGTTTTATCCCAATGAGTTTTCAAGTGCGGATTTAATGTTTTTTGAGCATACACTTGATACTTTTGTTGGTGATATGCGACTTGATGAGAGGTTTTGGAATTTGAAGACTCTTAATGAACTTTCCATGAAACTTGTTGAGACAAGAAAGCATGAAACTCACTCTAGAGTCTATTTGCTTTTGAAATTGGTTATGCTTCTTCCGGTGGCGACGGCAAGTGTGGAAAGAGTATTTTCCGGAATGACTCACATCAAGAGTAAATTGCGGAATAGTATGGGAGCTCAATTGTTGAATGATAATTTGGTTACTTATTTAGAGAAAGATTTAGCTACAAATGTTGATCTTGATGATATTGTAACTCAATTTCAAAAGATGTCACCTAGACGAGTGGAGTTTTAGTGCATCATTTTGGAAGTGTTTTGGAGTTATGTTTGATTTTGATTGTACGATACTTTGATGTTATTTATGATTTTGATTGTAAGATATTTTTAATCAATTGTTTTGGAGTTATTTTAATTTTATATATTTTATTCATATTATTGTACAAAAAATTTGTGCACCCCGTTTATAAAATTCTAGATCCGCCACTGCATGGAAGGGTTCACTCTGTTATTGATTTCAATATCATGAATGGTTGTGGCCTTGTGTGTTTAGAATGGGTGAGTTTAGAATCAATTAAAAAGTTTGAATTTGAAAGAATAGAAGTTAGGCAAGAGTGAAACAACGTGGTTTATGTGTATTAAATTTTCAATTATTAATTATAATTCAAATAATTAATTGAGAGAATTTTATAGGACATCGCTAATGTTAAGAAAATGTCAAAATACACCACTATACTTTGAAAACCTCAAAAACCCCATTGAACTAGTATCAATTTTGATCCAAAACACATCACTTGCATCCTGAAGCCGTTATCTCAAGTTTCCATCCATTTTATGAGGCCAATTTAGTCAATTACCAATGTTACCTTATGGAATCCTATCTTTTATTTCTTAACCTCACAGGCTCACCGTGTCTTTAATCTTCTTTGTGCCTTGTACTCAGTTCTTACCCAAACAATAATTATTTTCAGTCTTCCCTCTAATCCTTCCTTTACATTAGTAATTTAGTATCAATGAAAAGGTCAAAAAAGGTCTAAATAACTTGGTACCAACACAACATAATTTCATTCCAAAAAAATAGAAATTAAACTATACAGATGTAACCGGCGACACGTGAAGGTGGAACTGCAAACAGGCTGAGCCGTGGTGGAGGGCGAGTCGGTGGTGGTGGTGGGCTCGCTCGCCTTAGCTTCGGTGACTTGGCTGGAGACTTTTTGGAAACTGGCGATGACAGCGACCCGGTTTTTGATATCCGACATCAGCTCAGACGCCGGTTTCTAAGCCGGCTTTGCAACCTCCGGCAACTGAGGCTCCAGCAAATACCCGACGATCTAGGGCTTCTAGACTCGGTTGGGAGTGGTGGTGGTGGCTTCACATGAAATAAATAAAGTCTTGAAGTTTTCAAAAAGGAAAATTCAAGAGAACTCTCCCCAATTCCAGAACTCTACGTTTCTAATCTATCTCAATTGAGCACTGGCTTGGTTGCTCATTGTTAATCACCATGGCCAGCCCTTTTACCCTTAACCTTCACCGTCCCTCTTTTACAATTTCTCCGGAAATTACATTTTTTTTTCCCATTCGCTGCATCCCCTATCAATGTCCGGGTCGACTCCAAGCATCGTGATGTCAAAATTCGGGTAACATGGCATAGGAGCTGTGGGGGAGTGTTGTGTAGAGAAGGCTTATGTACAGTGGAGGCGGGCAGAGGCAGCGACATGAAATTGGAGGCAGCCGTACGTCTCCATCTCCCTCTCGTACTTTGTAGCCTCAAAATGGACTCCAATTCGTGTAAGCTCTCTGTCCTAAATCAAGTATGAATAATGGAGATAGAAGTTTGAGTCGAATTTGCATTATATAATCTAAGCCATAAAGGAGCTCAAAAGAATTCTGAGTTGTTTGCTTTAAAATGATTTGATCATTTCAACCATAAATTTTTGTTGGTTTAATTTTACAAATCTGAAATTATAAAAACTGTAGACAACAATTTTGGGTCCAGGAATCATCTAGTTATGTTGAGTATTCAGTTGGAAAAATGCTAAGTTCAACACAACACAACTGGATTCAGGAAAAGGTTTAACCTCAACTTTGAAAACTCGTATCTTTTGAATCATAACTTAGTTTTGGATGGTATGTGTATCAAAGTAACCTTTGTAACGTAAGCTATGGTGTAGAATCTGAAATTTTTGAAGTCTAACTAGTACCGAACGAGATAATCAGAATTCTACATGTGTTGCCTTTGGATTTTACCAGAATAACTACCCTTAACCTTAACTTGGTTGTGTTATGTAACTATAATTCATTTTTATTTAGATTGATAGGTACAAGTACACACTTATTGAACTTATAAACCTGTTATAAATGTAATGTTAATAAGATAGGGATTAAAGTGACTGTGAAACTTATGCAACACCCAGTTTTCTCAACTTTGGAGTAACTGCGTCTGCGTTTAAATGGTCGTATCTTACGGACCATGACTCTGACTTTGCTAATTCCAGGGCCATTACAATCCTCGTAATATTACCTGTAATACAGAGTTTTGAAATACTGAAATATGATAATTAATGAGTGAGATAAGACACTTTTGAGTCTTCTGCAGAATCTTTTTAGTCTGCCACAGAATGAAGAGTTTTAGCATGCTTGACTTAGAAAATCCATATCTTTCTACTCGTGACTCGGTTTTGATTGATTTTTGTTTTGTTGTGACCGCGAAGTGTTGAAATACATTTTAAAAATAACAAATCCTTTTATCTGGTTGGTAAACAGTAGCAGAAGGGACCGTAAAGTACTGCTGCACAATCTAGATTGTAGAACTGATCTTAAATATATTTCACAGAACTGGTCACTAGTAAACTTCAACTTCAGTTCAGCTGTGTAGCCATCCTGTGCCAGTAAACTCTCCATTAGGTATTGATTAGCTCCGTGATACATTATAACAGCAGGATTCTGAAACTTCTATCATCTGAATCGCGTGAAAGGTGAGTGTTCTCACTTTCAAAACCTTATTTTTAAACTGCCATGCCTTATGTGTATCTTAAAATACTGTTCTCATTCATTTGAAAGAAATGTACAAGCTGTAAATTAAGGATATGTTTTATGAAGATATCGAAGTGAATGGTTTTCTCAAGATGTGCTATATGAAAATGTGATGCCACTGTGTGAATTATACTTGCAAACAAGGTGATATTTAGTTGTGGTTGCTGCCCTTGATCTTCCGTTCTTGACACTTGATGTTGTAATTGTTAGAAGCCAAATTCTTAATGTGTGATTGGGTTATTGTGATATGAGCTGGGTGGAAGTTACCATTTGAATGAAATATATTGACATAATTGTATCTTCTCTATGTGCTACGACATATTTACACCATGAATTGTTATGGCCTAATAAGTGATAAGTGAGTTTACTGTGGGCGTGATAATACACTATATACGCTTAAGTGCTAATGGAGGACCTATTTATTTAAGTGCAAAACTACCTTGATCGTGTACTTGTTCGATATAAGTCTTATAGCTCACTCAGTATTGCTAGTCTTAAATGAACAACAAGAATATGATACTTTACTATTAACTTATCTTTTGATCTCATTGGTTGGTATTTTCTAAAATTATTAGTGACTTGCTTTTCTGTTACAAACTGGGTTACATGTAAGAATACTATTTCTTTTGCCTAGCTGTTTTGCATGCTATATGTATATATTGTGGCTATGTGATAAGCTGGAGTAATACTAATTGTATGAACCTGCTCAACTTGATATATTGTTGCAGTTATAGGATTTTGATTGAACTATTCAATGGAGTAAAGTGGGAATTGATTCTTACACATTCTTTAAATATTTCATAAACATGTGCAAGACTATTTCGTAGTCCTTTTCATATAACGATTTATATGTTATGAATCAAATGATTAATTTCTACTTAAAGGTACTGATGTGTATTGCATGAAAGTTATGATGCCATTTAACGTGTTTTGCATGAGGGCATCTTTGATGATATTATGTGTATTGGTTTGTATTCTGATGCCATGAGCAGCATACCACTTGCTTGCAACCGGTCGCTATCGAGACGTGTATGCATGTGAGAGTATGTTGTGACCAGGACTTGCATGTTAGGTCCAGTTTGCGGCCAATAACATGTGAGACGAAGCAGTATACTACTTTCTTGCACAGCCCTTTATCGATAGGAAGGGTGTTTGTGCTTGTAGAGTATATTGTGCCCAGGACTTGCACGTTAGGTCCTGTTTGCGGCTAATAACGTGCAAGACGGTCTGAAATGTTGAAACGGCCCTGAGGGCGGATTGTGGGTGTGATACCCCGATTGATTGTTGAGTGGGTGGTGATACCCCGATTGATTGTTGAGTGGGTGGTGATACCTGATTTATTGTTGTGTGGGTGGTGATACCTTGATTATTGTTGTGTGGGTGGTGGTACCCCAATTATTTATGTGTGGATGGTGACACCCCTATTTGTTGGCGTGTTTATGAATTAATTATTATATTTGATGATAATCTTAATATCCCGATTTTGATTAAATTATGAGATGATGTTAATGACGTGGTAGGTGGATTTAAAATCCCGCAGTTATATGTTTTCAATGATATACGCTTAATGTGGTGTTTATGATCTATCGTATTTGGTGATATATTGGTATGTTTAGGCAACTCTATAATCTTGAGTATTTTAATTTTATGTAATTGGATTGAGGTGTACCATATTTGACTGTGTTCTTGATATGTTGATATGGTTACTTTGAACGTGTTAATCTTGTGTGTTTGATTTTATAATATGCTTCCGAGATATCCTATTTAATTAAGGATTGTGCTACTTTAGTATGTCTTGAGTTTTCTTTGACTTTGGTGATTATATCTTGCCATATTCTTATAAACCTTTTATTTAAATTAGATTGGATATGTTAAAGTCATAATAGTATTTAAAAGTCTAGAAACCTGTTGTGGTATTTATGTGATTAAACCTTATTATATTTTACTGAGAACATCACTGGGCGAAAGCTCATTCTGTGTGTTCTGTGTGTGGCATGGCAGTCAGACGGAATTAAGAGTACTCATACGGAGTCGAGACAACCTACCTTTCAAGTTTGATGTGTCAACATGGAGTAGTTATTATAATTTGTAAAATGAGTTAGATTGATTCAAATTAGACTGTAATTCTAAACGATTCAATAATGGTATAATAGGGTTGCTTTTGTTACTGACTCTGTATTTAATCTTGAGTCCTGGTGAGAACCAGGCAGACGTCCAATTAAACTCACCGTACTGGATAGGTGGTTTATATGGGGCGTTACAGAGTGGTATCAGAGCATTAAGACTTAGGGACCGTAATTAGTAAAATTAAACAACAGTAGAAAGTTACGAGTTCCCGTGAGAATTAGTGTTGGTATAATGGAGAATAATGGAAACTTGTCAACTTACTTGAGTGAATAGACCTCAGAATCATTTGTGGTCAGAATATTAGGATTTAGGACCATATTTGCAACCCAGAAGCTAAATAAGGTTATAGATAATTGTGGTTTATAGATGAATAATATTCTAAACCAAGTATAAATCTTAAATCTACATATATGAAAGGAGGAGAGAGTAACTGAACAAAGTTCCTAAGTTACTTTGGAGATAAGAAAGAAAATATATATATATATATATATATATATATTATCAAGACCGCTAAAATGACTTAATTTGAAAAGAGGTAACTGGAGCTTTTCCTTGGTATTGGAGGTTGAATATATATATATATATATATATATATATATATATAAACTATATGCTACTAACTACGTACTTAAAATTATAGGAAAAAGTAAGGTGGGATTAAAAATATGCACATATAATACCAGAATCAGAAAACCTGAGATATTATAAATAAACAGTAGGAGAATAAATATTAATACAAGGTCAATGAAGGAAACAAAGGTAGTACCAATGAGCCAGTTCCTTTAAAATAAAGTGATGGAGTTTTATCAAGAGAAATAATAGACCCAACGTATATGACTAAAGAGATGCCACAATATGACATGTAGAGGCACCAATCTTAGCAGCATAAATAAGAATACAAGTTAAACAAAGAACCTAAGGGGGTAACTAGGAAATATTGTCTGCTACCATTAAAAATTTGATTTTTGGATTTTGATAAGTAAACTTCTCTTTCAGCCTATACTTTAAAATCTATAATTATTCAATCACTTATTCATCTTTTTAAATTTTCTTAAAAATGACGAAACAATACTCACTAATATGGTACGAGTTGACATTATACCCTTGAAAACTGAACCATGCTTAACCCTAATATGTGAATTATGTAAATTAATGGAAGGGTGCAACAATAATGTGGTAGTTGTAAGACCATATAGTAAGAAATCCAAATCCCTATAGTAAACCTTGACTGAACAAAATAAATTTCGGGACGAAATTTTCTGAAGGTGGGGCGAATGTGAAGACCCTATCTTGTAGATGACATGAGATCATCTCAACTAGGATAAATTAAATTGAAAAGACTTGACGGTGGAACGGCATGAATAGTAATTTAGAATATACTAAACATCTTTGATATTAAGATATATACAAGCTTGTATCAATTCAAAGAAAGTTACAAAATATATGGTTCTAATGTTCCTTATAAACTAGAGAAAATAAATGTTGGTAGAACAGAAAAATTAGATAAAACATAAAGTACAAATATAAGTTCAAAAAGGATTATATTGAAAAATAAATAAACAACTTGTAAGTTCAAGCCTAACAAGAAATCGTTGCAAGAAAAGAAGAGAAAAGAAAAGAAAACTAAAACTTAGAGATAAATGGAAATTAGTCATGATTTGGAAAAGGTGATGAAATAAATAAAGTCTTGAAGTTTTCAAAAAGGAAAATTCAAGAGAACTCTCCCCAATTCCAGAACTCTACGTTTCTAATCTATCTCAATTGAGCACTGGCTTGGTTGCTCATTGTTAATCACCATGGCCAGCCCTTTTACCCTTAACCTTCACCGTCCCTCTTTTACAATTTCTCCGGAAATTACATTTTTTTTCCCATTCGCTGCATCCCCTATCAATGTCCGGGTCGACTCCAAGCATCGTGATGTCAAAATTCGGGTAACATGGCATAGGAGCTGTGGGGGAGTGTTGTGTAGAGAAGGCTTATGTACAGTGGAGGCGGGCAGAGGCAGCGACATGAAATTGGAGGCAGCCGTACGTCTCCATCTCCCTCTCGTACTTTGTAGCCTCAAAATGGACTCCAATTCGTGTAAGCTCTCTGTCCTAAATCAAGTATGAATAATGGAGATAGAAGTTTGAGTCGAATTTGCATTATATAATCTAAGCCATAAAGGAGCTCAAAAGAATTCTGAGTTGTTTGCTTTAAAATGATTTGATCATTTCAACCATAAATTTTTGTTGGTTTAATTTTACAAATCTGAAATTATAAAAACTGTAGACAACAATTTTGGGTCCAGGAATCATCTAGTTATGTTGAGTATTCAGTTGGAAAAATGCTAAGTTCAACACAACACAACTGGATTCAGGAAAAGGTTTAACCTCAACTTTGAAAACTCGTATCTTTTGAATCATAACTTAGTTTTGGATGGTATGTGTATCAAAGTAACCTTTGTAACGTAAGCTATGGTGTAGAATCTGAAATTTTTGAAGTCTAACTAGTACCGAACGAGATAATCAGAATTCTACATGTGTTGCCTTTGGATTTTACCAGAATAACTACCCTTAACCTTAACTTGGTTGTGTTATGTAACTATAATTCATTTTTATTTAGATTGATAGGTACAAGTACACACTTATTGAACTTATAAACCTGTTATAAATGTAATGTTAATAAGATAGGGATTAAAGTGACTGTGAAACTTATGCAACACCCAGTTTTCTCAACTTTGGAGTAACTGCGTCTGCGTTTAAATGGTCGTATCTTACGGACCATGACTCTGACTTTGCTAATTCCAGGGCCATTACAATCCTCGTAATATTACCTGTAATACAGAGTTTTGAAATACTGAAATATGATAATTAATGAGTGAGATAAGACACTTTTGAGTCTTCTACAGAATCTTTTTAGTCTGCCACAGAATGAAGAGTTTTAGCATGCTTGACTTAGAAAATCCATATCTTTCTACTCGTGACTCGGTTTTGATTGATTTTTGTTTTGTTGTGACCGCGAAGTGTTGAAATACATTTTAAAAATAACAAATCCTTTTATCTGGTTGGTAAACAGTAGCAGAAGGGACCGTAAAGTACTGCTGCACAATCTAGATTGTAGAACTGATCTTAAATATATTTCACAGAACTGGTCACTAGTAAACTTCAACTTCAGTTCAGCTGTGTAGCCATCCTGTGCCAGTAAACTCTCCATTAGGTATTGATTAGCTCCGTGATACATTATAACAGCAGGATTCTGAAACTTCTATCATCTGAATCGCGTGAAAGGTGAGTGTTCTCACTTTCAAAACCTTATTTTTAAACTGCCATGCCTTATGTGTATCTTAAAATACTGTTCTCATTCATTTGAAAGAAATGTACAAGCTGTAAATTAAGGATATGTTTTATGAAGATATCGAAGTGAATGGTTTTCTCAAGATGTGCTATATGAAAATGTGATGCCACTGTGTGAATTATACTTGCAAACAAGGTGATATTTAGTTGTGGTTGCTGCCCTTGATCTTCCGTTCTTGACACTTGATGTTGTAATTGTTAGAAGCCAAATTCTTAATGTGTGATTGGGTTATTGTGATATGAGCTGGGTGGAAGTTACCATTTGAATGAAATATATTGACATAATTGTATCTTCTCTATGTGCTACGACATATTTACACCATGAATTGTTATGGCCTAATAAGTGATAAGTGAGTTTACTGTGGGCGTGATAATACACTATATACGCTTAAGTGCTAATGGAGGACCTATTTATTTAAGTGCAAAACTACCTTGATCGTGTACTTGTTCGATATAAGTCTTATACCTCACTCAGTATTGCTAGTCTTAAATGAACAACAAGAATATGATACTTTACTATTAACTTATCTTTTGATCTCATTGGTTGGTATTTTCTAAAATTATTAGTGACTTGCTTTTCTGTTACAAACTGGGTTACATGTAAGAATACTATTTCTTTTGCCTAGCTGTTTTGCATGCTATATGTATATATTGTGGCTATGTGATAAGCTGGAGTAATACTAATTGTATGAACCTGCTCAACTTGATATATTGTTGCAGTTATAGGATTTTGATTGAACTATTCAATGGAGTAAAGTGGGAATTGATTCTTACACATTCTTTAAATATTTCATAAACATGTGCAAGACTATTTCGTAGTCCTTTTCATATAACGATTTATATGTTATGAATCAAATGATTAATTTCTACTTAAAGGTACTGATGTGTATTGCATGAAAGTTATGATGCCATTTAACGTGTTTTGCATGAGAGCATCTTTGATGATATTATGTGTATTGGTTTGTATTCTGATGCCATGAGCAGCATACCACTTGCTTGCAACCGGTCGCTATCGAGACGTGTATGCATGTGAGAGTATGTTGTGACCAGGACTTGCATGTTAGGTCCAGTTTGCGGCCAATAACATGTGAGACGAAGCAGTATACTACTTTCTTGCACAGCCCTTTATCGATAGGAAGGGTGTTTGTGCTTGTAGAGTATATTGTGCCCAGGACTTGCACGTTAGGTCCTGTTTGCGGCTAATAACGTGCAAGACGGTCTGAAATGTTGAAACGGCCCTGAGGGCGGATTGTGGGTGTGATACCCCGATTGATTGTTGAGTGGGTGGTGATACCCCGATTGATTGTTGAGTGGGTGGTGATACCTGATTTATTGTTGTGTGGGTGGTGATACCTTGATTATTGTTGTGTGGGTGGTGGTACCCCAATTATTTATGTGTGGATGGTGACACCCCTATTTGTTGGCGTGTTTATGAATTAATTATTATATTTGATGATAATCTTAATATCCCGATTTTGATTAAATTATGAGATGATGTTAATGACGTGGTAGGTGGATTTAAAATCCCGCAGTTATATGTTTTCAATGATATACGCTTAATGTGGTGTTTATGATCTATCGTCACTAGTGCAGAAAGCTTGATTAAAGGCTTTCAATGGAAGACTGTTCGTTGAAAAATTCAAAAAAATGTTGTGTAACAATATTTCTGATATCGGAAGCATGTAATTCTAGGAGCTCTATCATTAGACAACTTTTGAAAAAATTTAGAAAGCGGTCAAATCTGAACCGCTGTCTAAAAATTTTCATAAACGACGTTTTATAATACCAGCTGTCCAATGTAATAAAAGACGGCATTTTTTTAAAAACGCTGTTGAAACAAAGTAGTTTCCGATAACGGAAGCCCAGTTCCGAGATGGGAAGCAATATTCTAGTAAATATTTTTTGGGTTCCGAAGTTGGAAGTAAAGAAGTTAGCGATTAACCGGAAAAACAAGCATATTTCCGATATCTAGGACCAATTCTAATATATATTTTTAGGTTCCGAATTCGGAAGTACTAATAAGTTCCCGATCCCGGTTAATGTAGTAATCCGAGCTAAATTTTGACTTTTTTAAAGTTTGACCGGCGTAAATATTTTACTGTTTCGACATATTTTACGTAGAATCTCATCATAGTTCCGAGATCGGAACCTTATTCTAGTACATTTTTAGGTTCCGGGATCGGAAGTGAATATAATTTCAAATCCCTATTAGTTCCGGATTCGGAACTAAATTAAAAAAAATTGAAAATACGTTAACCTAAAATACATGACTACATTTTTTCGGAAACCTAGCAGAAAAGGGATACTCAATTTTAAAAGGCCGAGTCGGAAGACTATATAAATAAAGGGGCAATACCTATATATTCAGGAACGGGTAATCACTAGTGAATGTCATAAAGCTTTGTATTTGTGAAGAAAGAATTGGTGTGTTCGAAGATTCGTGATCCGTCTACAACGAACAGAACAAGGCAACGAACAATACAAGGTTATTAGAGCATCCACAATGGTGCTCCTTAAGTGCACTTTTCCTAATAAGGAGTGTTTTAAGAACAACTCCTTATTTAGGGAGTGATTACCTCTTTTATTGTGCTTGACTAGCCAATAAAAACATTACTCTTGCCATTGAGTATTTTTTTTAATTATAAGTCTAAAAATAAAAATAAAGAAAAGAAGTGCTTCTTAAGTATTGTTCCATTGTTAGTGTTGGATTTTTCCTTAGGTTTGCTCAAAATTGATTATGTGGCACTTAAGAAGTGCTTTTTATCTTCAAACTATTTTGGATGCTCTTACTTGCTTACGAGATATTGAATACATGAACTATCATATTTTACAAGATTATTTGGGGCTTTTTATGTGAATTCATTGATTGAGTAATTTAATTGATATGATTTAAATATATTGTGATTTACATTGCAGGAGTATGAACTTGGATCGTGTTCATATTGTTGGATCGAACATTGGAACATCTACTGAATATAGGGAGTTTATCAAATATTTCATTGAAGTTGCTTCTAATCATGCGAGAATGAAGAATATGTCGATGATGCGATGTCCATGTAATGATTGTAGGAATGATGTGTATCTGGGGGAGCGGGGTTTACACTCACATTTGATTATAAGGGGATTTGAGGCTTCATATACCAAGTTGATATGGCATGGGGAAAACATAGATGTATGGGATGAAATCAATGATGAACGTCATGAACATTATTAATAAATAGAATTCATACTAGATATCAGAACTAGGGGTGTAAATGAACTGAATCGTTCGTGAACAACTCGTGAACAACTCGGTCAAAGTTCGTGTTCGAACTCGATTTGACCAGTTCAAAATCGAACTCGAACTCGTTAGTTAATAAATGAGTTCGAACTCGAGATCATAACTCGATAGGCTCGTTGAACAGCTCAAGAATAATTTATAGGTACTATATTTAGAATTTATAAAAATAATTTACATGTATTAAAGAAGGTAATTATATGTTTATTAATTTTGGTTCTTTTCATTTATTTATTTTAATCTTTTTTATATTAAAAAAACTAAGAGAATACATTTTGAATAAGAAATGGATAAGATATGAAGTTATGAAGATTGAAGAAAGAAGAAAGAAGTAAAATAAATCTTGAGAGAAAAAGAAAGAGAAAAAGGAAAGGGAGGAAAGTTTGAATCCCACATCGGTGGCAAGAGAAAGGGAGAAATCTTCTCTAAGTTATAAATTGATCTCATTTCCTAACCATTATTAGTCCAATTTGCTTTGGTGGATTTCCATATGCAAAGTCATATTTAAATGTTTGGGCTCGAATTGGGCTTCTAAACATTAATAACAAATAGAATTCATACTCGACATGGTAACATTAAATATATCGAAACAGTCATAGAATCCGGTCAATTGCGGTCGATATTAGTGTGAAACAGAATTGAATTTCCGGTGTCGGAAACTTTAAAACTAACTGGAATTCATACTAGATACCGTAACGTATAATAAATCGAAACGCTTATAGAATCTGGAAAACGGTGAAAAACAACCAACAAGTAGAATTGGATTTCCTAATTCGGAACAATACTCATTAACCAGAATGGAACCTAGAATACGTAAACTATGCAAAATCGAATATAGACTCGTATTCATAAACCTAATGGTCGGATAATTTTATTCCGGCGACAAATTAACGGAAAATACTACCTTTCGAACACGGAACTAATGTAGAGTAAATCCCAGAATCTTAAGTTCCGCCACCGGAAATAAATGGAAAGCGGTTTGAAAATAAACAATGGATAACGTTTGAAAAAGCCTTTGATTATCTCATTGGACGTCTCCTAATTAAACGTTGTCTAAAGAAATACAATGGACGGCTCAGCCACCTACGGCTCCTCCAAAATGCCTTCTAATCATCCAAATAACAGCCGTTAATCCTATGCTCTCCCACTAGTGCGTATTTGGTGATATATTGGTATGTTTAGGCAACTCTATAATCTTGAGTATTTTAATTTTATGTAATTGGATTGAGGTGTACCATATTTGACTGTGTTCTTGATATGTTGATATGGTTACTTTGAACGTGTTAATCTTGTGTGTTTGATTTTATAATATGCTTCCGAGATATCCTATTTAATTAAAGATTGTGCTACTTTAGTATGTCTTGAGTTTTCTTTGACTTTGGTGATTATATCTTGCCATATTCTTATAAACCTTTTATTTAAATTAGATTGGATATGTTAAAGTCATAATAGTATTTAAAAGTCTAGAAACCTGTTGTGGTATTTATGTGATTAAACCTTATTATATTTTACTGAGAACATCACTGGGCGAAAGCTCATTCTGTGTGTTCTGTGTGTGGCATGGCAGTCAGACGGAATTAAGAGTACTCATACGGAGTCGAGACAACCTACCTTTCAAGTTTGATGTGTCAACATGGAGTAGTTATTATAATTTGTAAAATGAGTTAGATTGATTCAAATTAGACTGTAATTCTAAACGATTCAATAATGGTATAATAGGGTTGCTTTTGTTACTGACTCTGTATTTAATCTTGAGTCCTGGTGAGAACCAGGCAGACGTCCAATTAAACTCACCGTACTGGATAGGTGGTTTATATGGGGCGTTACACCAACGGCTAAAAGAATGATTATTTACTGTTTTTACTTGATCTTTTAGTCAGTTTCATTGATCTTTTAGTCAGTTTCTTTAAGCATTCATTTTTTACCTTAATCTTGAAGTTAATTTGATCTTTCATTCATTTTGCTTGATCTTTCAGTCAATTTCCTTGATCATTCTTAATCCTTGGTACATTACTGTTATTTCGTACAAATTCCCACTGAAACTCAGTCTCGAGTCGGTCCACATGAGACAGCTGAGCTCTAGTGACAACAGCAACCTAAAATCTAACAACGGTGGCGGAATTGAAGCTCACCAACGTCAACTTCAATCAATAACGGTCCCTTATAGTATTTGGTCTCTGTAGAGACAAGTGTCAAATGGGAATTTGTATATCGAGGGAACTTAGAGCAACGCGAAAACCTCATCGATAGGCAATGCAAATGGATTCCTCTAGGAGCTCTTGAAGATGCTCGGCCCGAAGACCAACACTTGAGCAGTACCACGCGACCCACGAGGCTAGTGATGAAAGATTTATAGTCAAGAGTGAGTCACAAAATGGATGATACATTTATACATGGAATGATAGATTCATTCGACAAGGTAAATACTTAAAAAATTTACACTCTAATGTCGACCGTCTTGCCTATTTATTTATATCCTAGTATGTTGCGAATTAATTATACATTCAACATTCAAGCTATACACATAGCCCCTCAACTAACTTGAGCGTTAGTACGCCAGTCTCCCAACCAGATGGCTCTTTTTTGTACCAAGACATTCATTGGTGTCATCATCCATCAATAATAGTAATTCGAAACGGTAAACATCCCATTTTCCCTCTCAATATATGTATACATATAGTGATTCAAGATGATACGAATAGGTAGTTTTCAAAAAAGATGATTTTATTAATGTGCACATTAATACATACATTGAGCAAATATTAATGTGAAAGAAGAAGAATTAGGCAATTGCATATAGGTACATAACAAATCATACAAAGTGTAGAATAAATAAAACTTATGTTCATGTCGCGGCTAGTTTCACTGCAACTTGATCCAAATGCCGGCGCTCGGAATATCCTGATGTACCACATAAAGAAGGTAGTGGCCGGGGGTGGCTATGGTGCT
Organism: Cruciata laevipes; assembly: GCA_963678965.1. Taxonomy (NCBI): domain Eukaryota; kingdom Viridiplantae; phylum Streptophyta; class Magnoliopsida; order Gentianales; family Rubiaceae; genus Cruciata; species Cruciata laevipes. Next base: position 12,967,551 of record OY787632.1, on the reverse strand, counting down.
GCTAGCAGGGGCGTTGACCTCTATTTCATACTGTGACTTACCACGAGCCTTAACAGGCTTTGCTACACCAAGAACTAATAACCGCTGGTTCATCGAAACCGAGTGTGTCGTGAAAGACGGTGAAACCATGGTTACCCTGACCGCATCAGCCTTCACAAGGCCGCTAACCGTGAACTTAACCGTCAACCGTTTCTTGTAACTCACTTTATCGTTTGTTGAAGGTGACAGAATCCTCGGCCTCAACGAATCGTTACTAGGATCCAAGTAGGCCGGTGAAAATGCTTCCAATCTCAACTCCGTAGGATAAATTGTGCCGGCACCGAACTCATACAAGTCATGAGGGTTACTACCGCCAACCAGAAGTCGACCATCTCGAAGTAAAAGTGCAGTTGAATGATACATTCTTGGTATTGTCGATGCAGTCTGTACCTCGAACCGAGCACCGGGAGCTGCGTCGGGTTTGTAGATAACCGGGGAGAGGACCGGGTCCCGTCCCATTTCCCATCCAGCAGCGCCCTTCGACGCCCCGTTGATTATGATGACCTGACCATTGGGCAACATAATCATATCTCCCATGAGCCTGGCCATAGGCATGGTCTCCATAACCCATTTTGGATCCTTGGCGTTTATGGAGATTCGTCCGCATGTGTTCAACGCACCCACAAAAACTCCTTTGCCGGCATTGATATACGCACCTTTCGGAGCTCCGCCGCAGACCAGGACTTCAGGCTGGAGATCAGTCTTGAGCGGTAAGAGTACGCCGGAGCCGGTGCTCGGGTATGACCTCGGATTACCATCAGGGAGCTGCGGGTACGTTTTCACCACCCCTCCTGTTTGGTAGTTAAACAGAATCGCTCGGTTGTTGGCGAAGATGAATAAATTACCATCAGTGTTCAAAATTACCAGAGGGTACAAATTGTTTTCCTCGGTATCATTTGTTTGTCTGAGAAACGGAAGGTCGAAAAGTTTATTATTGGCGGCGGTCTTGGGGTGAAATTCATAATTGAATTGCCCACGGCCGCCGATGATAATCTGGCTGGATCCTCCAGGTAATGGCTGATTCGAAGCGTACCATCTTGACGCCAACAGAGCGTTGCCTTTCTCAGTCCAGTCGCATGACCCGCCGGACTTGCATGGCCGGAAAACCCGGACCACACGATCGCCGAGAAAGTTTCCACCGGTCTGGACCAGTGTGCCGTCGGCCATTACTGCGCCGGAAGAGCACCACGTGTCGGTCAGGACACGAAGGGGTCGAACGGTGTTTTTGGCAACATCGTACTCAACCGAATGCGCGGTGCATTCATTTTGTGGGGTTGGTTTGCATATAGAAGCTGGAAATGATATATTGGATTGGCCCCAATTTGTGCGATCAAAGATGACAACTTTGTCAGTGTAGAGAAGTTGCATGTGCATGGCTACTATGCCTAGATTAGGTTGCAGAACGGCCCATTTGCCGCCGGCGGCGGCGGCGGAAAGAAACAGCTGCCATAAGGTAAAGCAAAGAAACAAAGATCGAGCCATGATGAGAATTAATTTGTGACTATATGTGGTTTAGGATGTTTTCCAGATTGCGTCTTCGTCTGCTATTTATACAAATTATAAGAAGGAAAAAAGACGTGTTGATATAAATATTCTTCCTACTGTTTATCCAATGAAAGAGTTGTATGTATTTGGAAGTTCATTGCATTCTGAATTAATTCAAACTATACAAATATTTGTAGGTAAATTAATTAATTACGTATGTACAGAAGGAATATTTTTTTCATTATAAAATGCACCATTAAAGATCTCTCTATCTTCAAAAATGATTGGCAGAGAATATGTTTGGTTGGTAGAGGGCTTTTGAACTTCAGCTTAAAATAAAATGTAGAGAATTTTATTTATTGATTGGGATATACAATGTATATGTTTTGTATTATGTTTGATGCTTTGTTTAATTTGCATTATTAAATCCATTTTTTTTTAATTCAAGACAAATTACAATCTACCACATATACACGTCCTAATCTAGGACTAATTATGAGACACCACATTAGATCCATGTAAGCACAGTGAAGCTATACACGCTCCATCCACGTATCTCTGAGACGCCCTCCTGATTGACCCAGCTACTTGCACCAACGAGCCACCGAGCCACCGAATCCGGAACCACCGATCGCACCATCATGAGTCACCACCTGCAGCATGGGAGACCACATCGGGGGCCACCAGCACGGCCCCTGGGAAACCACCATCGACGCCTCTAAGCTGGGCACAATTTTGTCAGGGGTGTGTTTTGAACCCTGTACCTATCAGTTATAGAGACGGTGGATTACCACTGAATCAGCCCCATTACACGCATTATTAATTCCATAAAATTAAAGAGCGTAGGAATTTGCCCATTCTTTTGAGTCAATAGTCAACTAATATTGGCTTGTTTCTGGTGAACCAGAGAGATCACAATTATAATTCTTAACCATCTTATTTATCGTGTGGAATTGAGGTTTGGCCTTGCCTTTTTATTAAGACAAATTATGAAATTGATACCCAGTCTCAATTGTTTTTACTAAATAATCATGTTTAATATATAAAAGATCAATTTTAAAAGTGAGAAAATCACCATTAATTAATACATTGAATAATTATGGTTAATATTAAAAGATCGAAAGTGAGAAAATTAATAATTATGCTAATTAAGCTCAATTAAGACTGATATTACAGGAGTCAGAGACCCTTCTCCTCTATATATGAAAGACATCCTTATTTTATAAAGCTTTAATTTTCCATCAATATGCTAAATTAAATAATCTGCCTTCATTAGTTTGTTTTAGACAAATAGTCATGCTAATTTTAAACTAATAATGCCATTTACATAATTCAAAAAAAAAATAATGCCATTTACTTATGCACCAAACACTTTTTTTTTCAACTGGTTTATTTAACTGAAATGAAAGTCAATTTGCAAAATCAATCACCAAACACCCTAATAAGATACCTCTTTGTAGATTACATCAAATGACTTTAACAAATTCTACCAACTAAAATTTAGAGAGTAAGATTCGTTAGTTAGTTTGGTGAATAACATCTACAGTATTTTGTAAATGCGTAATGACTTAAGTATAGATTATGATTAGCGTGGGTTAGTATATTAATTCTTTCATTTTAATATACTGGTTGAAAAAAAAAACGAATTATGTGAGTTTGTTTCAACTTTTTCTTCTTGTTAAGATGAAGAGATTGTCATGCATTATAATATTGTTGTTAGATAAATTGAAGGCAGCTCTTAATAAATATGTATCTACTTTGACAGTATTTTTATGAAGCGATATTGAAATCATCTTATAAATGTCAGAAGTGCCGCTCTTTTTTTGATAGTTTTTTTTTTTAATATAAATGATGCATTTTATGATAAACAGCGAAGCTAGTTAATCGATAAGCAGAGCTTACGATTATTGTAAATGAGATATGTATTTGATCCGATTGTTATAATTCCATCAATAATTATTTTAAATTGCCCTAAATCGGATTATAATTCCTCCAAATGTGTATTTTGAAAACAAACTGTCGGAGGACGATTAATATAATTTGACGTTTTAAATTCATTTTTTTGCTTGCTGAAATATTTTTATTTATTATTAACTTAGATATATATATACACTATTTAAATTACAAAATATTCTATATAAGTTGGTGAAATATCTCTTAACAGAGAAACTACGTACAATGCTTACCCTTTCCATATTTTAAAGTATTTAAATTACTTTGATATCTTAGGGATATGAACTAAAAGATCATTTGTACATATTGTAATAAATAATTGTTAACAAAAGGATTAAATATATAAATTGATTAGTAACAGTATATTAGAATATTTATTAAAATGTGGCACAAAACGTCGTAGTACCAAACTAGTTATTTATAATAAAAAGTTTTATTTACATGTTTAAAAATTCCTACTTAGATCTTGTTTGTCAGAGTTTTTTTATACATCAGTTCGGTTCAGTTCTCATAAACGTATTATATTTTTTTCATTAAATGTGTTTATATTCTTTCAGTTTGGTCCAATAATTGTTTTATTAATCATTACTTTTTTACTATAAACTACAATGATAAATGATAAATTTCAAAATTATTTCATTTTAATTCATCTCAGTTAAATATATTTAAATTTATTATAGCTCAATTAAATGTGTTTAAATTTATTTTAGTTTAATTCAGTTTAGTTTAATTCAGCGACAAAAATGCGTAGACAACAATGGCCTTAGTTTTGTTTTTCAGTTTGTTTACTCCAATTTTTTATCTTCCTAAAATATTAAAAATGAAGAAACTGATTAGAAAAACAAATGAATCTTATAAACACACAAACTTTGCTATTAAAAACGCACAATCTTGTATCAACCAAGTCTTTCTAATAAAACTGTTGGACGGCTATTTGGCGTAAACCTTTTACTTTTGATGTCCATAATTTTGCATAAAAGGTTAAATATGGCCTTCATGTTTTTGTTTCCCGATGTGCCCTATTTATACTCTAGTATTAGTTCTTTTTAAGACTTGTTTTGAGCAACATTTTGTACCATAGCTCATTGTGCATTAGATTTGTAAATTGTAAGATTCTTTGCTAATGTACATGTTTTGGAGTGTTTGGATAGAAATCATTGAAGACCTTATATGATCATACCATGGAGTAGAGAATTATAGATTGAAAGTTGAAGAATTGGTCATAGAAGTGGCGAGAAGGCCACCTTGTTAAAGGTGGTAGAATCTGCCCAGAAAGAGTGTTGCTGCCTAGAAGAAGTGTCATTGGAGAATTGTCGCTGTGAAGAACTGCGACCCAAAGAAAGCGTCGGTAAAAAAGCTCGCTAAAGCTGCGGTTGCCTCCTTGAGCTGAATTTTGAGGCTATAAATACCCTCTTATCCTCTCTCATCATAGACGAGTTCCCACAATCCAAATTAAACTCATTTTCCCATTGTTCTTCATCTTTTCTTCTATCTTTCTTCTTATGGATATGTGTTTGTGTTAGTATGATTGTAATTAGTTTTAAAAAAACGGTCCCACACTTCGTTTCAGTCTTCTCCGATTAACTTTCGTCCCGCTCTGCAGAAAATTATTGTTCCCGCCGCGAAACACTATGGAATCGCTCCGATCAGTTGGCACGAAATTTGCTCGATCCTGCTTCGGAAGCCAGAGGGAGACCAACAATGCTGAGAAAGGGTTGTTGAATCAAGAAGGGAACCAAACAGCTTCGTCTTGGCCACACCTATGGGCCTCCAACTCGGGAGGGAAAGGAGATGAGCGGAGTTGACTCTGCTGGCGGCGAAGCATGCCCGCAGACCACATTCCGGACACTAGTGACCTAGAGAACCAGATGTTGCAGCAACCGCAACCAGAGTAACTCCACACTGACACTATTGAGGGATATTATGAGGCTATGGTTCTTATTGGGATCGCTTTTATGGTGATCATGCCACTACTAGTTCAGAAGAGATGTTTTCCATTTGAAAGTTCACTGGTTAACTTCTTACCACTTTTTGGATTCTGGATGTCACTTGCCGCGACTTGGCGTGGTCTTCCGATCCTTCATAGACGCGGGCGGTTACTCACACTTACTGGACTACTTACTTTGATCACATGGGTTGAACAAATTTTTGAATTCAATTACAAATTCAGAAATAGTTTTTAATTTCATTTTGGATAATCATATTCTCATTATACCTTTAGTTCTCATACACAAATGCCCTTTGTATTATATTAAATAAATCATTACCCATTTCATTCATTGAAAAATGGAAAATAAGGCTAGTGAAAGTGAAGTTGAAAAAGTAACAAAAAAAAAATGATCGTAATTAGTTAAGTAAACCTTGGGAGCAATTGATGTAGACTTTATGCTTGAGATTTTCATTAGCTTTAATATGCTTCTGTTTTGGATTTGATTATCATTTGAAGAACATGCATTTGAATGTGTATGAATGTTGTTAATCTTGCTAAATATGCCACAGGATTTGTGTTTTGAATCAATTGCGTGCCTCACAGTTTGGGCTATTGTAGTTTTAACCCTAGTTGTAGTTTATTCTAGTGATTAGATTAATGTTAGAAATGATTGGGTGGTGACAACTCTTTTGCTTGTTAATCATTGGGTGGCTATGGTGCTGCTAGCAGGGGCGTTGACCTCTATTTCATACTGTGACTTACCACGAGCCTTAACAGGCTTTGCTACACCAAGAACTAATAACCGCTGGTTCATCGAAACCGAGTGTGTCGTGAAAGACGGTGAAACCATGGTTACCCTGACCGCATCAGCCTTCACAAGGCCGCTAACCGTGAACTTAACCGTCAACCGTTTCTTGTAACTCACTTTATCGTTTGTTGAAGGTGACAGAATCCTCGGCCTCAACGAATCGTTACTAGGATCCAAGTAGGCCGGTGAAAATGCTTCCAATCTCAACTCCGTAGGATAAATTGTGCCGGCACCGAACTCATACAAGTCATGAGGGTTACTACCGCCAACCAGAAGTCGACCATCTCGAAGTAAAAGTGCAGTTGAATGATACATTCTTGGTATTGTCGATGCAGTCTGTACCTCGAACCGAGCACCGGGAGCTGCGTCGGGTTTGTAGATAACCGGGGAGAGGACCGGGTCCCGTCCCATTTCCCATCCAGCAGCGCCCTTCGACGCCCCGTTGATTATGATGACCTGACCATTGGGCAACATAATCATATCTCCCATGAGCCTGGCCATAGGCATGGTCTCCATAACCCATTTTCGATCCTTGGCGTTTATGGAGATTCGTCCGCATGTGTTCAACGCACCCACAAAAACTCCTTTGCCGGCATTGATATACGCACCTTTCGGAGCTCCGCCGCAGACCAGGACTTCAGGCTGGAGATCAGTCTTGAGCGGTAAGAGTACGCCGGAGCCGGTGCTCGGGTATGACCTCGGATTACCATCAGGGAGCTGCGGGTACGTTTTCACCACCCCTCCTGTTTGGTAGTTAAACAGAATCGCTCGGTTGTTGGCGAAGATGAATAAATTACCATCAGTGTTCAAAATTACCAGAGGGTACAAATTGTTTTCCTCGGTATCATTTGTTTGTCTGAGAAACGGAAGGTCGAAAAGTTTATTATTGGCGGCGGTCTTGGGGTGAAATTCATAATTGAATTGCCCACGGCCGCCGATGATAATCTGGCTGGATCCTCCAGGTAATGGCTGATTCGAAGCGTACCATCTTGACGCCAACAGAGCGTTGCCTTTCTCAGTCCAGTCGCATGACCCGCCGGACTTGCATGGCCGGAAAACCCGGACCACACGATCGCCGAGAAAGTTTCCACCGGTCTGGACCAGTGTGCCGTCGGCCATTACTGCGCCGGAAGAGCACCACGTGTCGGTCAGGACACGAAGGGGTCGAACGGTGTTTTTGGCAACATCGTACTCAACCGAATGCGCGGTGCATTCATTTTGTGGGGTTGGTTTGCATATAGAAGCTGGAAATGATATATTGGATTGGCCCCAATTTGTGCGATCAAAGATGACAACTTTGTCAGTGTAGAGAAGTTGCATGTGCATGGCTACTATGCCTAGATTAGGTTGCAGAACGGCCCATTTGCCGCCGGCGGCGGCGGCGGAAAGAAACAGCTGCCATAAGGTAAAGCAAAGAAACAAAGATCGAGCCATGATGAGAATTAATTTGTGACTATATGTGGTTTAGGATGTTTTCCAGATTGCGTCTTCGTCTGCTATTTATACAAATTATAAGAAGGAAAAAAGACGTGTTGATATAAATATTCTTCCTACTGTTTATCCAATGAAAGAGTTGTATGTATTTGGAAGTTCATTGCATTCTGAATTAATTCAAACTATACAAATATTTGTAGGTAAATTAATTAATTACGTATGTACAGAAGGAATATTTTTTTCATTATAAAATGCACCATTAAAGATCTCTCTATCTTCAAAAATGATTGGCAGAGAATATGTTTGGTTGGTAGAGGGCTTTTGAACTTCAGCTTAAAATAAAATGTAGAGAATTTTATTTATTGATTGGGATATACAATGTATATGTTTTGTATTATGTTTGATGCTTTGTTTAATTTGCATTATTAAATCCATTTTTTTTTAATTCAAGACAAATTACAATCTACCACATATACACGTCCTAATCTAGGACTAATTATGAGACACCACATTAGATCCATGTAAGCACAGTGAAGCTATACACGCTCCATCCACGTATCTCTGAGACGCCCTCCTGATTGACCCAGCTACTTGCACCAACGAGCCACCGAGCCACCGAATCCGGAACCACCGATCGCACCATCATGAGTCACCACCTGCAGCATGGGAGACCACATCGGGGGCCACCAGCACGGCCCCTGGGAAACCACCATCGACGCCTCTAAGCTGGGCACAATTTTGTCAGGGGTGTGTTTTGAACCCTGTACCTATCAGTTATAGAGACGGTGGATTACCACTGAATCAGCCCCATTACACGCATTATTAATTCCATAAAATTAAAGAGCGTAGGAATTTGCCCATTCTTTTGAGTCAATAGTCAACTAATATTGGCTTGTTTCTGGTGAACCAGAGAGATCACAATTATAATTCTTAACCATCTTATTTATCGTGTGGAATTGAGGTTTGGCCTTGCCTTTTTATTAAGACAAATTATGAAATTGATACCCAGTCTCAATTGTTTTTACTAAATAATCATGTTTAATATATAAAAGATCAATTTTAAAAGTGAGAAAATCACCATTAATTAATACATTGAATAATTATGGTTAATATTAAAAGATCGAAAGTGAGAAAATTAATAATTATGCTAATTAAGCTCAATTAAGACTGATATTACAGGAGTCAGAGACCCTTCTCCTCTATATATGAAAGACATCCTTATTTTATAAAGCTTTAATTTTCCATCAATATGCTAAATTAAATAATCTGCCTTCATTAGTTTGTTTTAGACAAATAGTCATGCTAATTTTAAACTAATAATGCCATTTACATAATTCAAAAAAAAAATAATGCCATTTACTTATGCACCAAACACTTTTTTTTTCAACTGGTTTATTTAACTGAAATGAAAGTCAATTTGCAAAATCAATCACCAAACACCCTAATAAGATACCTCTTTGTAGATTACATCAAATGACTTTAACAAATTCTACCAACTAAAATTTAGAGAGTAAGATTCGTTAGTTAGTTTGGTGAATAACATCTACAGTATTTTGTAAATGCGTAATGACTTAAGTATAGATTATGATTAGCGTGGGTTAGTATATTAATTCTTTCATTTTAATATACTGGTTGAAAAAAAAAACGAATTATGTGAGTTTGTTTCAACTTTTTCTTCTTGTTAAGATGAAGAGATTGTCATGCATTATAATATTGTTGTTAGATAAATTGAAGGCAGCTCTTAATAAATATGTATCTACTTTGACAGTATTTTTATGAAGCGATATTGAAATCATCTTATAAATGTCAGAAGTGCCGCTCTTTTTTTGATAGTTTTTTTTTTTAATATAAATGATGCATTTTATGATAAACAGCGAAGCTAGTTAATCGATAAGCAGAGCTTACGATTATTGTAAATGAGATATGTATTTGATCCGATTGTTATAATTCCATCAATAATTATTTTAAATTGCCCTAAATCGGATTATAATTCCTCCAAATGTGTATTTTGAAAACAAACTGTCGGAGGACGATTAATATAATTTGACGTTTTAAATTCATTTTTTTGCTTGCTGAAATATTTTTATTTATTATTAACTTAGATATATATATACACTATTTAAATTACAAAATATTCTATATAAGTTGGTGAAATATCTCTTAACAGAGAAACTACGTACAATGCTTACCCTTTCCATATTTTAAAGTATTTAAATTACTTTGATATCTTAGGGATATGAACTAAAAGATCATTTGTACATATTGTAATAAATAATTGTTAACAAAAGGATTAAATATATAAATTGATTAGTAACAGTATATTAGAATATTTATTAAAATGTGGCACAAAACGTCGTAGTACCAAACTAGTTATTTATAATAAAAAGTTTTATTTACATGTTTAAAAATTCCTACTTAGATCTTGTTTGTCAGAGTTTTTTTATACATCAGTTCGGTTCAGTTCTCATAAACGTATTATATTTTTTTCATTAAATGTGTTTATATTCTTTCAGTTTGGTCCAATAATTGTTTTATTAATCATTACTTTTTTACTATAAACTACAATGATAAATGATAAATTTCAAAATTATTTCATTTTAATTCATCTCAGTTAAATATATTTAAATTTATTATAGCTCAATTAAATGTGTTTAAATTTATTTTAGTTTAATTCAGTTTAGTTTAATTCAGCGACAAAAATGCGTAGACAACAATGGCCTTAGTTTTGTTTTTCAGTTTGTTTACTCCAATTTTTTATCTTCCTAAAATATTAAAAATGAAGAAACTGATTAGAAAAACAAATGAATCTTATAAACACACAAACTTTGCTATTAAAAACGCACAATCTTGTATCAACCAAGTCTTTCTAATAAAACTGTTGGACGGCTATTTGGCGTAAACCTTTTACTTTTGATGTCCATAATTTTGCATAAAAGGTTAAATATGGCCTTCATGTTTTTGTTTCCCGATGTGCCCTATTTATACTCTAGTATTAGTTCTTTTTAAGACTTGTTTTGAGCAACATTTTGTACCATAGCTCATTGTGCATTAGATTTGTAAATTGTAAGATTCTTTGCTAATGTACATGTTTTGGAGTGTTTGGATAGAAATCATTGAAGACCTTATATGATCATACCATGGAGTAGAGAATTATAGATTGAAAGTTGAAGAATTGGTCATAGAAGTGGCGAGAAGGCCACCTTGTTAAAGGTGGTAGAATCTGCCCAGAAAGAGTGTTGCTGCCTAGAAGAAGTGTCATTGGAGAATTGTCGCTGTGAAGAACTGCGACCCAAAGAAAGCGTCGGTAAAAAAGCTCGCTAAAGCTGCGGTTGCCTCCTTGAGCTGAATTTTGAGGCTATAAATACCCTCTTATCCTCTCTCATCATAGACGAGTTCCCACAATCCAAATTAAACTCATTTTCCCATTGTTCTTCATCTTTTCTTCTATCTTTCTTCTTATGGATATGTGTTTGTGTTAGTATGATTGTAATTAGTTTTAAAAAAACGGTCCCACACTTCGTTTCAGTCTTCTCCGATTAACTTTCGTCCCGCTCTGCAGAAAATTATTGTTCCCGCCGCGAAACACTATGGAATCGCTCCGATCAGTTGGCACGAAATTTGCTCGATCCTGCTTCGGAAGCCAGAGGGAGACCAACAATGCTGAGAAAGGGTTGTTGAATCAAGAAGGGAACCAAACAGCTTCGTCTTGGCCACACCTATGGGCCTCCAACTCGGGAGGGAAAGGAGATGAGCGGAGTTGACTCTGCTGGCGGCGAAGCATGCCCGCAGACCACATTCCGGACACTAGTGACCTAGAGAACCAGATGTTGCAGCAACCGCAACCAGAGTAACTCCACACTGACACTATTGAGGGATATTATGAGGCTATGGTTCTTATTGGGATCGCTTTTATGGTGATCATGCCACTACTAGTTCAGAAGAGATGTTTTCCATTTGAAAGTTCACTGGTTAACTTCTTACCACTTTTTGGATTCTGGATGTCACTTGCCGCGACTTGGCGTGGTCTTCCGATCCTTCATAGACGCGGGCGGTTACTCACACTTACTGGACTACTTACTTTGATCACATGGGTTGAACAAATTTTTGAATTCAATTACAAATTCAGAAATAGTTTTTAATTTCATTTTGGATAATCATATTCTCATTATACCTTTAGTTCTCATACACAAATGCCCTTTGTATTATATTAAATAAATCATTACCCATTTCATTCATTGAAAAATGGAAAATAAGGCTAGTGAAAGTGAAGTTGAAAAAGTAACAAAAAAAAAATGATCGTAATTAGTTAAGTAAACCTTGGGAGCAATTGATGTAGACTTTATGCTTGAGATTTTCATTAGCTTTAATATGCTTCTGTTTTGGATTTGATTATCATTTGAAGAACATGCATTTGAATGTGTATGAATGTTGTTAATCTTGCTAAATATGCCACGGGATTTGTGTTTTGAATCAATTGCGTGCCTCACAGTTTGGGCTATTGTAGTTTTAACCCTAGTTGTAGTTTATTCTAGTGATTAGATTAATGTTAGAAATGATTGGGTGGTGACAACTCTTTTGCTTGTTAATCATAGTGTAGTCTAGTTACTAAAGTAATTATTTGGTAATTAGAGAGGTTGTGTGATTACGTTAACCATTGGTAAATATTATTAACGCCAAAAGGACCAAAGGCCCAAAACATAAGTTTCCTGATCTATTACATATTTCTCCCATAAAAAAACTAATTCATCACTAATTCAACACTTATGATAGAACGGATTTTATTTTTCTCTCTCCAAATTTGAGAGCTCTCTAGAACAGTGACTTTTCAAAGCACTCCCAAGAACCAAATCTCAATCCTCAAAACTTTGAGCAAACATAACTTGCAGCCACTTTCCAAAATATCCGGTCCCCTATAACCACACAACCAAACCAATTATCATCAAACAAACCCAAAAACAAGAAGATTCGAACATTCCACAATATCCAAGTCAATTATATAACAACCATTTTAATAACAACCATATCCATCTGAGAATAACGACTGTGAATGGCCCACCGAATCCAGGAGGAGTATTGGTCGGAGGGATCGCAGTTTGGTTCATATTATTCCGAAGACGAAAGAGACGTACCTCCCGGAAGGGTGCTTGACAAAGCTGGGCACAAACCGTTTCGCCGGAGTCCGATCATCATGGCAGAAGCCCAGGACTACAGAGCTGGTCTGAGAAGGTATGAAAGCTGCCTCATGGGCTATTTCATAGATTATAGGGATTTCAGTCTCGCGAGGATGCAAGACTTGGTCAATCAGTTCTGGGGAAGGCATGTCCAGGTGATAGCCAAAGCCAGGGATTTCTACACATTTAAATTTAAGAACCAGGCTCAAATGTTAGGAGTCCTACATAATGGCCCGGTAACAGTGGCGGGTGGCTTCTGGTCCTGATCCGGTGGGTGTCGGAGTTGCCGTTGCCCAACATCAAAGTAACACATCTTCTGCTATGGGTCCGTTTCTACGGCATCCCCGGAGAATATCAGATCCCAGAGATCATATTAAATCATGCTTCTGTTCTTGGTGTAGTTCATGAAATGGATCTAGTAGAAGGTGAACCATTGGAACATGCAGATTATGTTAGGGTGAGGGTTTGGGTCCAACTAGACCAACCACTGGTTCCGGGTTTTACCTTATATACGTACAAAGGTGGGGAAATTTGGGTGCCTATAGGATACGAGAAAGTCCTGAAGCTGTGCCGATGGTATGGAAAAATCGGTCACACAATAGCAATCTGCTCTTTCAGGGACAACCGGGCGCTGGAGGAGCACATGGATGCTCATTTTAACTGACTCATCATTGAGATGGGGATTCATATTTCCAGAAACACACAGGAAGAGATGTACCCTCCTTCAATAAGGGTACATCGGAACATGCCAGTGCGCCGATCTACCAGGTTCACTGAAAAAATATGTTCGAACTAATGAGGCAAGATTTCGCGATGCAAGCATGAAAATGGTAGATGGGTTTCAATACCAGCTGCATGGATCAATCACTGCACCAGAAGCATGGTGGTAGGCATTAGAATACACGCCGGACTATCCACAGTTCCCGAGGGAGTTCAACAGGGAAACCGAAATGGCGGCAAACAGGCTACAAAGACACTATGCGGATGAACGAGGGAGTCAACGCCATAATGAGACAGCTACTGTAGTAGGGAACTTGGCGGAAAGCCTGCAGAATCTGGGGGAGGTTCCGGATTTGTGGGATGAGCTGGTCGAATTAGCATAGGCACGCCAAAACACATCGTTCCCAGAAAATTATTCAGACTTCAACATGTTTCCGACATCCCCGCCATCATCGACGCTACCGTCTTCTCTTACAGAATCGTTCCATGAATTGACGCCGTTTCAAAGGGACCAAATCCTATCAGGACTGTTCGCAGTATTCATGGAAGAGGCGGTGGAGGATACCGAGCCAGGGCCACCACAAAACTCAGCTCCGCCGCCACCTTGGCTGGACAGTGTAGCTGAGTCAAATGGGAAACTAACCATTGAGGAACCTTGGACTCCGAGCGAGGCTGCGAAATTCGCTGCGGAAGTAGAAGCTGCAAAAGTTAAGGAAATGATTAATGAGAATGGCAACCACATTCAACGAAATGCGGAGAGAGCACCGCTGGAAACATTGGAAGAGAGAAATCGGAAAGCAAACCTAAGAATTCAGGAAACATTGTAAAACATGAGGCGGTCAACGGCGACTATTTTTTCTAAAAAATTAGCTCCGGAAAGTGGATCACCCCTTTGGTGCTATTGTATATAAAGAAGAACCCCTCTTTTAGGTAAGGGCACGGGGCAACTACCCGGGTCAACTCAATGGTGAACCAGGAGTCGCAAAGTCAAACCAAGCGATAGGCTACACAGTAACCGATCTCCAGCTACCAGAAGAAGGGAACACGATGAATGCGGATGGGAAAGGATGACAGGTGATTAAGGGGAATGGCAAATGGCAGGCGGCGATGTCAAATCACAGTTGGAAAAAGAACAAGTTTTTCAAAGATAATGATGAATACGCCAGGAACTTTTTGGGATCAATTAATGAATTGGGGGAAAACTCAAGTCAAGAAAACAGCAGTGGTCTAGTTAATAATGATGAGGAGGGAGAAGTGAAGCGGGATACGGCAATGACCTCACGACTGTCAACATTAGGTTTTGGTAAGCTTACTCTTCCCCCTCTATCAATTAGTGAATGCCCAATTTCTGAAATTATCCCATCTGCCCAGTCTGAGCTGGGAATAGTAAAAATCCATTTTCAAGCCCAAGCAATACAAGAAAACCAATCCTTAGATTAGGAAAATAATACTGCTTTAGCAGATAACACTCAAGATACAAATACAGAACCCAGACCCAATTACCATTACCAAGATCAATCCCTAGCCCAATTAAGACCAATCCATCCAGATCCATTTAGTTCTAGCACTAAAAGAGGGAATCGACACAGCAACACTGCTACAACTACCTTAAATATTTCAAACAGACTCACCTGCCTGCCGTTGCACCCAAAGATGAACTCAGAAGGGAGACCGGGATCTTACCTGTGCGCGATGACCGACGGGGAGAACACCACGGTGACGCTGGGGACGGAGGAGAGCACCACGGCTGATTCGGCTGCCTCCTGGGCGCCAGCGGCAACGGGGATCGAGGAGGACAGGACCCTACGGGTCATCCCATACCGACGCGAGAGGCGGGCTTGGAGGCCGCCCGGTCTGGGCTGAGGCCGGAAGGGGATACTGGTGCGGGAACGGAGAGGGTGGGGGATGGATCTGAATCCGCTCCGGTCCCTGGGGCGGTAGTGGCTGGGATCGGGGACTCGGCTGATCGGATGGTGATGGCTGAGATGGCCGGCGGAGGTTTCGCCGTGCAATGGGTAGCGACCAGGGCTGTTGGGGAGTCATCAGAAAATATGGTGGTGGCAGGAGGAGAAGAAGGGGGAGGGCCTGATGAAGAAATAGAGGAAGATACAGGGGTGGATTGGGGAAATGAGGGAGATGGGGATTTTGGGGATGAATCCAATACTGGAGATTTGTTGGGAGTTGAGGAACTTGCAAAAAGGTTTGGTCAGAGTTTTAGAGACAGTATGATGGGGAATGGGCTAAGGCCCATCTTGGCCAGTACACAGAATGGAACTGATTCAGGGGAGAATCTGGAGCTGCCCCTTATTGCAGGAACAAATTTGGTCAAAATTAATCCAAACCCGGTTGTACTGATGAGCCTTCTCCGTCGACCGGAATCGAACCGAAGCCCGGCTGGTCGAAGAACTATCGTCCATACAACACCGAGAAAGTCCACGATTGGCAGCCGCAGACTAATTGAGGCGAATCTTGACTCGGTAAGGATGGAGCTGAGGAACAATGAGGGAAACCAACAGAGTAAACCTCTTAAGGAGAAGGGTGGACCAAGTAAACTAATACTGGATTCTGGGCTCCAAGAGGAGGGATCTTCTGAGAGCATGGAAAACTCTGACATCTACCTAAGAGGATGCCATCCAGTGGGCAGTAGACGAGCACATGCCGAGCTCAGAGGTTTTTTCAAAAAAGAGAAAGAGGGACCTAACAACTGAACTGGGGTGCTTGGCTTTTTCTAAGAGACAGCGAAACAATTGGGACATCGACGAGGAGGTCGTCCACATTGTCACCCAGTTTGAAGAGATGGATCAAGCAGCAGGCGTCGATCAAGGCCATACAGCGGTCGGATTGGCAATGGCATATGAGGAGGTGGTGGTCCTGGTCACCTCGGCAGCACTAGAGGAATTGCAAGAGGTACTTCGGTGGTTGGTCCAGAACAAACACCTAGAGGTATATGAATCTACTCAGTTGGAACTGCAGGGGACAGACGCATCCCTTGACAGTGATCACTCTCTACAACTTTGTTATTCAGCACAATCCTAGTATTTTATTTCTTATGGAAACTAAATATAATAGAAGTAAACTAAATAACTGGCTAGACAAGTCTTATTTTGCTAAGTGGGAGGTAGTGGACTCTGTTGGATCCAGGGGAGGACTATGTGTTGCCTAGATGCAGGATACTAATTCCACAGTACTAGTAAGATACTGTAACTTTATTGTATGTTCTATTACCTCGATTACAGGGTAGGAATGGATTTTATTTTTGCTTTATGGACATCCTGAAAAACCATCTAGGAAGTTAATTTGGGACAAATTACTATCTGAATTAGCCAATTATACTCTTCCGATGGCAATTGTTGGCGACTTTAACCAAGTGCTAGGCAATGAGGACAAAGATGGGGGAAAACTTGTAACACCCCAGAGGAAACGCATGACCTATGGGCCCTCCTACATCAGCTGGAAATGACGGAACTGGAAAACCATGGACACTGGTTTACATGGTCAAATGGTCGCTCAAGGCAGGCTTCCATAATGGAGAGACTAGACAGAGGTGTGGCAAATGCACGATGGAGGAATATGTTCCCTTCCTACAAGTTGACAAACCATGCAATCATGTGATCTGACCATGGGCACCTGCCACTTGAGACACATCCAATCTGAAAACATAGACGGACACAAGCAAGACCAAAATTTGAGTCCTTTTGGGTAAGAATACCGGAGATCAGGAGAATTGTTGAGTCTGTGCACATGGATGGATCACAAATCGTAGGGGGGACCCCCGCCGGTGTCCACATCTAATAAAGACCGTCTTCGGCAGGTGGAATGGCAGTGTTGGATTGGAGATTGAAAACTATCATGCACCAACTTTGGATGTGGAGCAGGAACAATATCGGTTCGCTAGAGAAAAGGATAAGAAATAAGCAATGACAAATTGACTAGAAACAGAGAAATGGTGACGTGCAGTCAGCACAGGCATGCGCTCATGTATTAGATGATCTACTCACTTTACAGGAGGATTTCTTGAAGTAGCGAGCGAAGACAGGCTGGTTGCGGGATAGAAACAGAAATACTTGTTTCTTCAACAATTGGGTGAAGAAAAGGAGGAACATAAATACAATCCTACAACTCCGGAATGGGGAGGGTGTTTGGGTAACGGAACGAGAAGGGATAAAGAAGCTATTAGTGGACCATATAAGTACCATCTTTGTCAAGGAGTCAGTGATGCCTCCGGATGCTTTTGGAGACACGACCATTGAAGAAGTCTTGAGTCTCATCAAACCAACTGTTACAGACGACCAGAAAGGCAATGCTAGGGAAACCGGTAACTGATGAAGAAATCAAGGAGGCTATGTTCCAGATGGGGAAATGGAAAGCACCATGTCTTGATGGAATACCGCCGGGCTTCTACCAAACCTATTGGAAGGAAGTTGGCATGGATCTGTCCATTGCGGTCAAGGAATTCTTCTCATCGGGAAGGATCCTGGCGGAATGGAATAATACCAACAATGCACTAATCCCCAAATCTAAGGTACCAAAACTTCCTTCTGACTTTCGACCAATAAGCTTATGTAATGTTACATACAAAATTATTGCAAAAATACTAGCAAATAGACTTAAGTGAATTATGGGATATATAATCTCTGGAAACCAGGTCGCCTTTATTAGTGGGAGATCGATAGTGGAAAACTCTCTAATTGCCCATGAGATGATAGAATATATTAGAAAACGGAGTCAGGAAAGAAGGTCTTAGCGGCAGTTAAGATAAATATGAGTAAAGCATATGACAGGGTGTCGTGGAGTTTCCTAAAAAAGATCATGGAATGGATAGGATTCCCAAGTTTGTGGGTTAATTGGGGTATGGAATGTGTAACAACGGTATCGTATTCCATAAGGGTAAATGGGGAACTATCGGAACCCTTCCGACCCATACAGGGTCTCAGACAAGGTTGCCCACTATCCCCATTTCTGTTCATTCTGTGTCAAGAGGCATTCTCATCAATGATAGAGTCAGAAGCGTTCCATCGACTATGCTGAGGCATCAAGATTGGAAGGCAAGTCCTCAGGGTGTCGCACCTTATGTTTGTAGATGATTGCATCCTCTTTCTCGAAATCACCCAGAGGCTGTGCGAAAGCTTGATAACACTATCAATATTTTTGCGGCTTACTCTGGGCAGCGCATAAACTTTGAAAAATCTTCCTTTTTAGCAAGTCCTAATAATGACGAAGATTCAACAAGCCTCCTAAAACTATCATTTAATATACAACCAAATCTCCTGGAATCGAATAATTTAGGGCATAATATGAATTTCGCGGTCTCAAAGGTTAAGATCTTCAGCGGGCTTCAACAACGAGTTATTGCTAAAACAACATGTTGGGGGAGAAGCAACATCCCGGTGATAGGGAGGGTATCCCTCCGTGAACATATACTAACTTCCTTGGCACAATATACAATAAGGACTTTCCGTATCCCAGCAACGGTGGCCAAGGGAATTGATGAGCATATGGCTAACTATATCTGGGCAGGAGACCCCTAGTCGCGTAGGGCGACCGGGCCAGGACGAGTCAGAAAGGCTTTGATGACTCAAGGTTCATATTAGGGAAAGGAAAGTGAGGGGAAGAGGGGGCAGCCCTCGGCCCGATCATCCAATTCGCTCCAACAGATAGGCATGGTTCTGTAGGTAAAGGAATTCACTGGAAAGCATGGGGTAAAGTTTGTGAGTCAAAATGGAGGGGGAGGGGTCTAGGGATGTGATCTAAAGCCTATATTGACAAGCGATTTCCCCACGTCGTAAATGGGAATCCCACTCAATCAAAACACATTTATATTTCACCTACGACTTCTAACTACTATAGAGTAGATAGTGGGAAGTAGGGATCGAACCACAAGGAGAAGGGTTTTGTTTAGTGTTTTAGCGAAGATTATAAACACATACATATATATTATATAGAAAGCAAGGTAAACAAGGGGGGGTTTTGAAGTTGGTTTTGTAGGAAACACTACGATGCAAAGCAAATTAAAATCTAAGTTATCATACAATTATCTAAGTAAAGATTAACTATCTAAAATGCAAGTCTTGGGTGCATGTGATTTCGACTTTCTACCATGGGTTCTTCCTCAAACTTTATCATGTTGCTTAGAGAATGGTGATAGTTTGTAATGAGAAACCATCTCTTATCATAGTTATGAAAGATGAAAGCATCTTCACAACTCTTATTGGCAACATATCTATATGATAGCAAATAGACAAATTGATCAATGTTAATTAAAATTAGATGTTTTCCCACCTTACCCATGTAATGTGATAACACAATTGACATGAATATAATGCTAATGAATGATCTCAAGAACAAATATAATTGATAACAACATATATTTGATTCCTAATTCACTACCTTTACATAGAAGAAATGATAGCATTTCAACCATGGAAAAGCAATGTCTAACACATATCCAACACATATCTATAACTAGGAAATCATTCCTAACCATTTCAAGCATCAAATACACATAAAATTCATGATCATTCAATTGCAAATCACACATTCATAAGCTCCATAAATCAAGTTCTCAACCCATTACAAGAAGTCTAATCACATGCCCCCAAGATGGGTTTTTAGCCTACAACAATAATCCTAAATAATACTAACATGTTCATCAAATCAAAATGGAAGAAAATGGAAGAAGAGGAAGAAAAACTAGGGAAATTGGGTGTTTTTGGATTGGGAGCTCGACCAAATGATAAAGGGATAAGAGGGGTATTTATAGCCCTTCAAAAAATGCTTCTTTGGCCTTTTTTCTGCCAGAAATCCGCCCATTTTCGCGGCCCGCGAGGCCCATTTCGCGGCCCGCGAGATGCTTGTGCTGGTTGGCAGCAATCTTCTTTGCTTCGCCACGGATGAACCGTTGATCCGTTTTTGACGTTCTAGTAGTCCATTTTGTAGTACTCGAGAAGACGAAGCCAATGGTACCACTTATGCACTCCAATTCCTCTTGTAACATTTCCAAATTTCAGCTTCAAAACGTTAGTGCACAAGTCTTTCTTCAAAATGCAAGGTAAGAGAAATTTAGCCTTAATTCTTAACCCTTTGCACTAAATGCTACCCCAAATGAACTCTCAAATGTGCTAAAAGTAGAGTATATATTGGCTACATCATATATGAATCAAGCTATGCTTGGAAAGCAAGCATGGACACTAGCAACAAAACTGGAGTCGTTCTTCTCCAAAAAAATTAGCAAAGTATTGTAGGACGCAGACTTTCCTAAAGACGAGGCCGAAACAAGGGGATTCTTGGGGATGGAGAGGGATTCTCTGGGGAGCGGACCTGTTTAGGCCTCATTTGAAATGGAAGATTGTCACAGGGAAAAAAGTGAATATCCAAGAGAACTAGATACCGAATAAGATGAATCCGCGAAAGTTTGACGGGGGTACACTAGCACTGTTAGGCTATACAGTGAGTGACGCCATTAATCATAGGAAGGAATGGCGTCTGTCTCTGCTCAGAACAATCTTTAAGGAAGAGATTACTAGAATCCACATCCCCGCACAGAACTTAGGAGCGAAGGATTTCTTAGTATGGGACAGGGAACTGCTAGGTAAGTATACGGTCAAATCAGGCTACCACGTGGCAGTAGAGAACAAGAGGGAAACGATACCGGCGTCATCATCAGCGCAAGCGAAGGAAGAAGGTAAAAGATCGGAGAAGGAAAAGCTGTGGAAGACTCTTTGGCACAGTGGGATATCGGAAAAGATCAAGGTTTTACTATGGAGAATGATACAGGGCGCTTGCCCCACAAACCCCAATCTTAGGAAGAGGGGCATTAATGTGTTGTCAATGTGTGGGATTTGCCACATGGCGGTGGAAACAATTGAGCATATGGTGTTTGAATGTCAGTTTGCTAAAAGAGTTTGACGAGGAACAAGACTAGGACTGGACTTTGACAGTGGCACACCACAAAATCCGGGAAAATGGCTAGGGAACTGGTTTAATATCGCCCCAGAGAAAGAGGATATGCAGTTAGCATGTTACACCATTTGGGCCATTTGGTGCGTAAGGTGCCCTGCAACCATTAAACAGGTAAAGGTAACGATTGAGAGTGCCATGGTAATGATCAATAGCTTGGTGGAAACGGAAAGAAAATGCAGGAGTTACATCTCACAAAGGTTAGCACATCGACAGAAGCATTAGCAACAGGGGTCGCCACCACCGGACCCACCCGATGGAAATACATGCAGGGAAGCACATGAGCCAATTCAGGAGCGGTATATGGTCAGAGACATTGACATGATCTGGCTTCGCAAAGGGATAAGGCCTCATACCCTCCAATAGCAGGGTACAAACATTACCACTGATGCAACATACTGTGAGACTTCAGGAGCAGGGGTGGCGGCCTGGCGTGTAAGTGAAATATCTCCATCGGGGTGTTGGGAAGGAACAACAAAAATAAAGGCCTTATCAGCAACACATGTAGAACTTTCAGCCATTCTGAGCGCAATGACTCAAGCAGCAAGGAAGGCGCTGTCCAGGGTTACCATCACTACGGACTGTGGAAATGCATGGCTGTATATTAGGCGCTACCCTGATATACCGCCGGATGTCCGAATCATCGTCAAAAAAATTGCGACTTTAGCAATGAGTTTCCAGTATTGTAGTATAGTCAAAGCTGATAGAAGCTTTGTCAGTGACGCGCATCTGTTAGCGCAGTCTATTTTCCATTGTAACGTTTTATTTCAATTATAATAAAGTTTGAAGTTTAAAAAAAAAACACTTATGATAGAAAATTTTAAACCTGAGACTGCGTCTAAAATTTTCTTGTATGTTCTCGCTTTGTCCAGGTCTTTGCAAAATCATGTTGTTCCAGCAATCGTCAAGCAGAAGTTATCCCAACCCCCAAGGTTTGAGTCCAGCAGCAGCTTAGGAATCTAATGCTATCATTGATCCTTTGTGATATTTTATTGTGAATTGGAGTTGAGATATTCATTTTTAACGTATGATTATATGCATCGAATTGCTAGATTTGTGGGTAGAACGCTATCGTTCACCCCAATGTCATGATGTAACTAACTAGAAGTTGAGATTTGTTCTTGATTCTTGGTTCTTAGAAGTTTTCAAATGTCTTGTTTACATGCTCACGCTATCGGCGAGCATGGGTGAGTTTGTCGATTCTCCTATTTTAATGTCATTGTCGAGTTATCTATGACGCTATCATATAGGTGAATTGACGATGAGGGCTCTTGAGTGATGTTATCATCTTCACTAGCTATTATCGAGAGAATAGGATGTTCTTCTCCAATGAGAGATTAGTCATCCACAATTTATGGTCATATGCCCTAGATATGAAGCGTTTACTCAATGATTAATCGATAGTTGGAAGTTGAAGTCAATTGCCTCTCAAGGCCTTGTGTTTGAAGTACTTGCATTTTAGTGCAGTAATGGGTTTAATCTAGTTACTTTCATTCGTAGTGTAATAAACCAAATCAAACCCCCCTTATTTACCTTGTTTTCTATATACATAAGTATGCCTATAATCTATGCTAAAACACTACGACAAGTCCCTTTTCCTTGTGGTTCGACCCCTACTTCCCACTATCTACTCTATAATAGTTAGAAGTTTTAGGTGAATAAATGTGTTTTGATTGAGCGGGATTCCCATTTACGACGTAGGAAAAACGCTTGTCATTTCCATCCATTTTTACCTTTCAACTAAATAAATTTCCTAATTTGAAATTTAATTCTTGTGTCGACCCAACTTGACTTTTAGTGTTGGGTCAATCTCAACTTATTCATAATTTTTCGGTGTAACTCACCCCTTTAATCGATGAACACAATTTGTTGTTCACATAAGCTGAGTACAATTCCTTGAAATTTCCGACATACTCTTTTTGAATATTACAAATTCTCAATTGAGACTTGGTCTCAAAGTTTAATATGTAAACATCAAGGTTGAGAGTGAGAGTATCAACACTGAACAAATAATGAACTAAATTGAAGTTAACTGAATCAAACTTAATTAAATCGAATTGATCTTGATCAAACTAAATTGAACTAAATAAAATTGAAGTAAGAATGGAACTAAATTGAATCAAAATTAGTTACATTAAATGTTGGATTGAATCGATTTTTTTTATGTAATATTTTCTTATATTAAATTGCTCAAAAAGTTCATACAACTGATTTGGCCATCACTCTAAGCCAAACATTCAACAAATATAAATAACTAACCAAAAGGAGAAAAACAAGTGGCTATGATCATAACTAGTTCATCAAGATATTGCTAAGATTTTAGCATAACTATCATGACTGCGCTTCTATTCCATCTGCCCTTGCATATCTTGCTAAATCCGCATCTACCTTTGGAGCTTTGGTGTCTTCAACGTTCCATTTATGTCTCCAGCTCGTATATGATTAAGGGAAAATCCACCGTAGCATATCTGCGAATTGACATGTCAAAATACAAGTCTGCTCCGGTTCAGTTCCCATAGGAATCAAATAAGCCATATGTAGCCTGGTCTTAGGCCCTGTTTACCAGAGCTTATCTGTAGATCAGTTCAGTTCAGTTCAGTTCAGTTCAGTTCAATTCAGTTCAGTTCAGTTCAATTCAGTTCAGTGAAAATGTAATTTGATGAAATTCAGGTTAATTCAGTCATGCTGATTCCATTTTTCAATACATCAATTTTCACTTCAGTTCAGTTCAGTTCAATTCAATTCAGTTCAGTTCAGTTCAGTTCAGTTCAGTTCAGTTCATCAAGAAATAAGCTCTAGTAAACAGGGCCTTAGCATGCTTATATTTTTCAATCCAGCCCGTCAAGTCTTTAAATAGTGTCATGGGCCAAGGTTGGGTAACTGGTTTTACCCAGCACCCCAACACCTCTGAAATATGAAAGGTAATCAATGCGGTACCTACGACATATGTACAACTTTCATACTAGGGCCATAATCCCTCATCCAGTCCGTCAAATATTTTTGATAGTGTCATGGGCCAAGGCTGGGTCACTGGTTTTTACACCAGCTGCTCAACACCTCTGAGTGCGGTACCTACGACATATGTACAAGTTGCATACTTGGGGTAAAACCCCTCAACCATTCCATCAAATCAGATAGTGTCATGGGCCAAGGCTGGGTAACTGGTTTTTATACTAGCAGCCCAACACCTCTGAAATACCAAAAGATAATCAGTGCGGTACCTACGACATATGTACAAGTTTCATACTTGGGGTA
This sequence comes from Cruciata laevipes, assembly GCA_963678965.1. Lineage (NCBI taxonomy): Eukaryota > Viridiplantae > Streptophyta > Magnoliopsida > Gentianales > Rubiaceae > Cruciata > Cruciata laevipes. Next base: position 12,942,800 of record OY787632.1, on the reverse strand, counting down.
AAACCCCTCAACCATTCTATCAAATCAGATAGTGTCATGGGTCAAGGCTGGGTAACTGGTTTTTATACCAGCAGCCCAACACCTCTGAAATACCAAAGGTAATCAGTGCGGTACCTACGACATATGTACCAAGTTTCATACTAGGATCCATTCACACCATCCTCAACATCAATCAGAGGGGTCATAACCTGTTTCAATCATCACCTTTAGAGCATCCACTTGCCTAAATTTTCCCTCAAAGATTCTGTTATTCCTCTCCCTCCATACATTATAGAAGATGTTGATAAGTCGGTGGAATCTTATTCTCTTTCTCCATCCTACCATTCTTCTCATCCTCCTCAAGCACTCTCTGAAGTTTCCGCCAGTCTCCACCCTATAATGTTTTTGGAGCTCCACTGTAAACTGGCATGTATAAAATATGTGCTGCATCGTTTCTCCATTCTGCCCACTAAGAGTACAAACATCTGCCACATGAGGTATTATCCCTTTCGACTGAAGTCTCGATATGGTCGATAATCTCCCTTTTAACAACATCCATAGAAAGAATGAGTGTTTAGGTTGTAGTCCTGACTTCCACAATATATTCGTTGACCAATGGTTTTCTTGGCCTGCCCCTTTGAGGTATCCATATGCCTTGCTCGTGCTGAAATTTCTCTTCATGTCAACACATTCCATTAGGTATGGACGAATTTCATCTTTCAGTGATACAAACTTGCCCCAACTCCAGCTGTATGTGTGCCCGTCTAGGCTGTAGTCAAGAAACTCTCCATCCTTCAAGTAGTATGCATGCACCCATTTTAGCCACAATATATCCTTCTTTTGACATACATCCCAAACCAGCTTACACAGAGAAGCTCTATTCCAGAATGAAGGATCCCTTAGGCCAACTCCTCTACTTTTCTTTGGCATACAAAGTGTTTTCCAAGACACTGGTGTAACTCTTTTCTCCCCTTCCTATCTTCCCCATAAAAAAATTCTGCATTTTGTCTCAATGGCTTTGTGCACACTCTCAGATATTTGAAAAACATTCGCCCAGTGACTAGCTTTACTCAACAGAATTGTGTTTATAAGCTGCACTTTACCTGCATAATTAATTCAGTTCAATCCAGTTCAATTCAGCAAGAAATAAGCTCTGTCAAACAGGGCTTTAGTCAAGGAGCTGCTAATGATTTTGCTCAAACAAAACTTCAAGCTCACTTATTGTATCTGCAATGACAAATATGAAATAACACACGCCAAATCACTTATGAGCGTGATTAACAGAAAAATTCTGGCCCAAGAAAAGCCAAATCGAGTGTAACGAGCACGATCTCCGTACAAATTCGTACACGCGTACAAATTTCAACATCAATAACTTAATTCCACAAGACCACGATCCAAATCAATACACAGCACCAATGTATAACAACAAAACCTCGCAAAAATCATTTGATCACCCAGAGTTGCTGTTTTGTGCTCCATTTATACAAGCATGATACACCAAAAAAGATCATTATATTGGTCCAGCATCAGAATAAGAATTCAACAAGTTTCTTCAGCCAAAACTTCCAGGCCAAATAAATTCGACTCTGATCATTCGCCGACAATAAAGTCCATCTTCAGATTACCCACTCTGATTTCCCTTGGTGCCGAGTCAACTCATCGACGCTGGAGCAAAAACAGGATGTGTTCTTAAATATAAATTATGCATACACTAATCTTCGTAAAAATCTTCCAGGAATTACCCTGAAGGCTGAAGCAAGTGTGTGTAATAAGATAGCAGTTGGAAAAAGTACCTATTCGGTAGCTAAGCATGACTAAGCATTCTGAATTTCCTCACGTAAGTAAATGAAAAAGAATATGTGTGGAAAACTATTAGTACAGAGGTGATACAGAATTTCCTGCAAACATAAAACCAGACACCTATGCTGCTAGTGTTCATTAATAAGCTTGTGTATTTAACGTTTGTACTGTGAATCAGTTATAGAAAACAATAAAAAATCATGACTACATCAGAAGGTAAGAACTGAGTCTATCTGTCCATGAAGAATGGAAAATTATGAGTACAGCAGATAATTAATTACGACTACATGAAGGTTAAGAACTAAAAAAATTTAAATGAAAGAGAGCAGGAAATAACAGGTATATTAATGTTGGGGAATATGGTAAAATCTCCTGATGAAACGAACCGAACAGTGAAATCAGCCTCTAAAGATATTATCTTATATGACCAAAAAGAAAAAAGAAAAGAGTTTCATATGAGGTTATGTAGTAAAGTTACTGGATAACAGAAAACACAGATTCTTCCCAACTTCCAATTTGTACTGAAAAGATTTAAAAAATACAACTGTGAACTGTCCCATTTCAGACGTTGGAAAAAACAGTTCACATTTTAGACATGGCATGCTCTTAATTTCAATTGCTTTTTGTCCTATGACCTTGATGTCAACTGTTTCCATTCTAATTTTGGAAAAAATTCAAACACTTGGTGTACATAAATAAATGACAGAAGGATTCTTCAAACAGAGAATAAATATAAACGATGTCCCAAATAAATAACGAACGGAATAATATTATGCAGGAATTGGGAAAGAGCGAACCCAAAGTTCTTGTATACATTAAAATATATGAGAGGGGCTTTAAACTTGGTAACTTACAATATAGACTGGTGCTTACTGAGTCGACTCCAGCCGCTCTTCCTTTGTCATATCATTGTTTCTATAAAACAAAAGATGATAATACGTTCTTCAAGTGTGTGACCAAGTTCGTGGTGTGACCTGATGCTTACTGAGTCGGTGTCCACAGGTTTCTCCATAAGATTGCATAAGCAAAAAGACATAGCATACAGGTAATTAAACTTAGACTGGGTGGCTCTAATGACTTCTTTGGTGCTGCAATAGGAGAGACATGTAATGGATTTTTTTTTTCAAATGCTCTTGTATAAAAATAAATTTGTCCAGAACCATTTCAAGGAATATTGAACAACATGAAAAATATAAAATGGTTAAGCCAAAAAAATAGATGTTAAGCTTACCTCAAAGAAGTAGTTTGCACCAACAACTGAGAAAGGAAAGATTGTAACCCCATGAACGCTGAATGCAAATTTTGACATTCTTTAAAGACTGCTAGACTGGTGGTTCTACAATTGCAGCAGCTACTGCATATGGCAAAATGGAGGTAAATCACTCAGTATCTCTACAGGAATGTCAATCAAGAGAACATAACTACATTTGACGAATGACCATTCATGTTTCATACCGTGTACATTAAGTAATCATCTAAAATTACTAATCCAACATAATTATAGTGAAACTGAATTTTAACATAGTATAGTAAGCATGACCACAGCAGCATGATGATGATGATGATTGGCGCGTGAAGAACACACAGTATCACACTTATATTCCTATTCATACTCAATAAAGTGATCAATGAAGGGAGTCCAGCAAGAAATGAATTCATATTTACACAGTTACACTGAGGCAAAAAATCAAATAGTTTGTGGGCGTTGTAAAATAAGTTCTGTTTAGCAAAGAATAATAGGAAATAAAAAGACTGCGCGCAATCAAGTAGACAAAAATGGGACGGAAAGATGAGTGCCACAAATAGGCCAACAAACTCAAGAATGCAAAACCAGAGCTTACCAAGAAAGGAAATGTGAAATATAAACAGAGCTTACCGCGGAGATGGTGAAGCAGATATGTTGCGTGGCGGGGTGGATTTGATGAAGTAGACAGCATGACAGAGACCGGCGCATCGACCGGGAACCGGTGGGAGAGGTTTTGGCTTCGAAGAGGAAGCACACAGGAGGAATGGAGGATCCGTAATTGAAAGAAATGGGCGACCGGTTAATTACATAAAACCGGCCCACCACAAAATTTGGTATATATAGAGATTTCCAGTGGATTGATATACTACTGTCACTGTGACTACGCAACTCGACACATAATCTGCGCACCTACCCACTTTTCAGCTCTATCTCTGTGTCAGCCATGGCGGCGGCGGCGGCTACCACCTCACTCTCTATATCCTCCTCGGCTGCTACCTCAAAAGCCCTTCTGCCTCAGACCAAAACCCTCCTCAACAATCTGGCTTTCCTCTCCTCTACAGCACCGTCTTTGAAGCATCTCACTTCACGCGCCGCCGCCATCTACCCCAATGCTGGCTCTGCTATCTCAGCCACCATGGTGGCATCTCCCACATCCGTGAAGCCTCAAACCTCTCTAGACTTCGATACTAAGGTCTTCAAGAAGGAGAAGGTTAACCTCGCTGGTCACGAGGAGGTAAAGTATTCATTTTTAAAAACAATCTTTGATTTTAATTTCACATCAAATGCTTTGGTTTTCAATGATTGATTTGTATATTTGTATGGAAACACAGTATATTGTGAAAGGAGGAAGGGACCTGTTCAGTCTCTTGCCGGATGCATTCAAGGGCATCAAGCAGATTGGGGTCATTGGGTGGGGCTCACAGGTATATATACATTCGTTTCTGTATAAAAATCTGTTGATTTATAAGCTGATGTACAAATTTCGGGTTTCAAATACTTTTCCTTTCAATTCAAGTTTGTACCTTTATTGATTTATGTGAGCAGCATTGTAGTTTAACTTTTTTGCATTTTTGTAGGGACCTGCTCAAGCACAGAACTTGCGGGATTCCCTCACTGATATCAAGTCTGATATTGTTGTCAAGGTCATTTTTGATTTATTGTTTATCATCTCGTTAAGCCTATTTGGAATTCACTGAGCCTTTAACATCTTCCATGTTTATTCAGTTTGTTCATTTAGTTTTGGTTTAACTTCTCTCAGATTGGGCTGCGTAAGGGTTCACGTTCGTTTGCTGAAGCCCGTGCTGCCGGATTCAGTGAGGAGGATGGTACACTTGGAGATATTTGGGAGACCATATCTGGTAGCGATTTAGTACTGCTCTTGATTTCTGATGCCGCTCAGGTATTTAAATTTCTTTCCTACTCAGGCTCAGCTTGTACACTCCATTGTGTCTTGACCGATGAACCGATGATTTCTCGAGCCACTGTCATCATATTCTGTGCTAAATCCATTCATGTGCATTTTATCTGTTGTGTTTAGGCTTTGCTGGATAGTATCCTTTGTCATCACTATTGATTGTTCAGCTAGTAATTGACGTTTCAAATGTTTATTCTTTCATAGTGGAACTGTTCGTAGTTGTAGGTGCGAGACACAATAGTGAATATAGTTTAGCTTCTGTCCTGGGTGCTGCTTCATCGGAGAACTTATTAGTATATATATCATAAAGTTCTAATGATGTATTGTGTGAAAACTTGACGAGCCATTGTGTTCTGAATCTCTGAAATGGTACAATGGTTTTGTTGCATTTTAGCAACCTTTTTATGCAATTATTCATTTTACTTTTCACTGTACATCAATTTATTTTACTCTTATATTGACACAGATATCTTGGTTGTCAATTGCAGGCTGATAACTATGAAAAGGTTTTATCGCACATGAAGCCAAATAGCATCCTCGGGCTGTCCCATGGTTTCTTACTTGGACATCTGCAGTCACTGGGTCTCGACTTCCCAAAGAATATTAGTGTGATAGCTGTTTGCCCAAAGGGGATGGGTCCTTCTGTAAGAAGGTTGTATGTCCAAGGGAAAGAAATCAATGGGGCTGGAATCAATGCCAGTTTTGCAGTTCATCAGGTTTAGAATTTCCCTTTGTTTTTCTGGTGCCAAAACAAGCAGTTTTCTATTCTTGTGTTAAAGTTTTTCGGGAAGTTAACTGTGTTTGAAATCATATGTGCAGGATGTTGATGGCAGAGCTACAGATGTTGCTCTGGGGTGGTCCGTTGCCCTCGGGTCTCCTTTTACTTTTGCCACTACACTGGAATCAGAGTACAAGAGTGACATTTTTGGAGAGCGAGGTGAGACTGGCTCATTTTTGATATATCTTAGAAGCATATCAGATTTTGGTGTTAACTTGTTTGATTGCAGGCATTTTACTTGGTGGTGTGCATGGACTTGTGGAGGCACTGTTCAGAAGATACACTGATGGTGGAATGAATGAAGAGGTTGCATACAAAAATACTGTAGAGTGTGTAACAGGAATTGTTTCAAGAACCATATCAACTAAGGTTTGTATTGAATGAATCTAGCTCTATAACTCTTTCTTCTGTCCTGCCTAGTTCTTAGATGGCATATTTGATTAGCCTGTTTCAGAAGCTGTTTCAGATGTATATGCAATATGGAATGTTAAGTATTTCTAAGTAAAGTGACCAATAATGGTGTTATTGTTATATTGGCAGGGTATGTTGGAGGTCTACAACTCATTTACCACTGAAGGAAAGAAGGAATTTGAGGCGGCCTATAGTGCCTCTTACTATCCCTGCATGGATATCTTGTACGAGTGTTATGAAGATGTGGCATCTGGAAGTGAAATCCGAAGTGTTGTTCTGGCTGGACGGCGCTTTTACGTATGTGCTTTTGCCATATTCTTTCATAAGACTGCTTTTCTCCCTGCATGAAACTGAACGTTTCTTTATATCTAGGATCTGCTTTTGCTCTGCACAACATATTTATGAATGTGTTAACAATTTTCACATGACAACATTATCCATGATTTTATGAGCAGGAGAAAGAGGGTTTACCTGCATTCCCAATGGGTAACATTGACCAAACGAAGATGTGGAGGGTAGGTGAACGTGTCCGGGCAGTCCGTGGGGCTGATGAGTTGGGTCCTCTACATCCTTTCACAGCTGGTGTTTTCGTGGCATTGATGATGGCTCAGGTCAGTTCTATATTCTTTTGATTGTTATTACCATAGTTCTTTTATGCACCAAATTTCTTAGACATTTGTTGCTTATTTTAACCTAAGTCCCCTTCTCCTTTAAAATGTAACAGATTGAGGTTCTAAGGAAGAAAGGCCATTCTTATTCAGAGATCATCAATGAAAGTGTGATTGAAGCTGTGGATTCCTTGAATCCATTCATGCACGCCCGTGGTGTTGCATTCATGGTAGACAACTGTTCAACAACAGCAAGGCTAGGATCGAGGAAGTGGGCTCCCCGGTTTGATTATGTTCTGATGCAGCAGGCATTTGTGGCTGTGGACAATGCCTCTCCAATCAACCAAGACCTCATCAGCAATTTCCTATGTGATCCGGTGCATGGAGCCATCGGTGTGTGTGCCGAGTTGAGACCCACTGTTGACATCTCGGTACCCGCTGATGCTACTTTTGTGCGGCCCGAGTTGCGCCAATCAAGCATCTGAGATGTGAGATTTTGAGTTGGTTTGGTTTGAGGAACTAGATGGATAAAATTTATGTGTTTTTTTTGTTGTAAGTCTTTTTGAACTTTTGTTCTCTTTCAACAATCATTTCTGTAGTGTGGAATGTAATTGTATGAACTTTATCTCACCCAGCTCCCACTGATGGTTGCTTCTAGTATACCCCAATAATATGCTTCTATCCAATTTGCCTGTCGTGTTTGACTAAGTACTGTTATTATCATTATACTGTAATCCATTCACTATTTTTTGGGATGATGTTTATCTGTGAAATGATCTTAGCTTTATAATTGCTTGGTTTCTTTTGTAGATGCTTGGGTTGGAAGTTTTTTAATTTGGAGAAGAAAAAGACTTTTATTTTCTTTGAAGTTCATGTTGATGATAGAAAGCTTCATGATATTTATATCTAGGGCCTCTATAATATCGCAATTGTATTTGATTGTGTATATAAGATTTGTGCTCCATGGATATTTTTCGATTTGTTGAATAGATTTAAAGTTTTTTTTTAAAAAAAAATCAGAATAGATCAAAGTTTTGGTTCCGTATACGTTGTATACTACTATTATCTTTTACAGAACAATTTTTTGCACATTTTAATCAATGATAAGTACTTTAATCCAACCTAATGGCTAGGCAATATGCTATTTAGCCACAAATATCATCAAAATTGAGCTTTTACACAAGATTGGTATGAACAAAGCCAACATCAATAACTAGTTATTCAATAAGATGACATTTAACAAAAACAAATACACAACGTCAATTATAATTAAAGTCAACGTCAACAAATTATTAAATAACACCAACATATAACCATAAACATCAACTGTTGTTAAACAATCTTCAGCAAATAGCATTTCAAAATCATATTTCTTCCATTTCACAATTTGTGTAGTGCAATTCAGTGGCATTGCTCCTACATCTCAAATAGGAAGATAATAAGCAAGAAACACCCAATTTGTTGTCCCAAAATACCTTGTGGAAATGTTTTGTTCCAGGCTGATCCTGTGTAGCATCCTCAAAAACCTGAACCAAATGGGCAGCTCGAATAAAACCAGCCTCACAAATCTCAAGAACAGGCACAAGCCCCTCTAAGAGCTCTCCTAAATGTGTGTTACATGCAAAAGACTCGAGGATTTGAACTTGTAATTTGCAGAAGGACGAACATGAATGCAGAGCTAGACAATGTTTGGCTTTCTCACACATCTACAATACCAAAATAATAAGCCATAAACAGTTGAATAGGATATAAGCCAAAGCAACTGAAAGTTCAGATTAAAGAAAGACATGATTATAGATGAAGACATTAGAAAGCGTGAATTTCTCTATGCAGGTCCATTTTTCTCTTGCAGGTCATTATTTTTACCATAATGCCTCCTGATGGAACCCTATGATTTCAAGCCCATTTTTTGCCTTAACAATATTAGGGGTATTATGGTAAAAATACGGACCTGCAAGAGAGAAATGGACCTCTAGAAATAAGATCAAACAGCAAGACACTGGCATTGAAATAAACAAATCTATATGGAACTTAAGATGAGCAATAGAACACCATAACATGGCACAAGAGATCACCATACCTGAACAGAACACCAAAAACTGGCAGAGCAACCACTGAGGGTGCAACATCATAATCCCTGCACTAAATACAACTGCAACCTATATTGAGGCGCCAGCAATGATAAATTTGGTGAAGATGCAGGGATCTTGTAGCAGCTTGGAATTTCAGTGATGCAGTAATCTGATGCAAGGTGTCAGTGGAATTTCAATGTTCAGTGGAATGGGAATGAAACTTTCACCCAAGTTTTTTTATAAGTATTATCAACGCTTTAGGAATATTGGAATAACGGTTGATACTTTCAGATAAAGGAATAATGGTTGATTCTTAAAAAAGAACAAAGAACAAGAGAAATGATAATAGATTTTATTAAATAAACTGGAACTTCATTTGACAGATAGAAGTTTAATAAATCTGATTCAAGAAGCACCTAGACTAATGGAGAAAGGTCATAAATCTGGACCCTCTCTCTACTAACATAATGCAGGCTTTCAGCTTTGATTCCTTCTCCTTCAAAGCTCGAATAATGGGACTCAATGTATCTTTTATAAAAGGTCAGCTATTCCACCACCAGTTTCTGGCCATCGGGATCAGCCATTGCACAATCAATAGCGACTCTAGCATAATCATAAGGGATCAGCAGTAAATACGTTCTTGAGGGCAAAATGATGGCTCTGGAAATCGTCTAGAATCGTCTGATACTGGATTATAGTCAATGTTTTTATGTAGGCTCTTAATTGTTCTTTTGGGGTTCTTTATTAATCACTAATAATCCACTAATAATCAAAACAAAACAAATTTTAAGAAGCCAATAATAATATTGAGAAACAATAATTTTATGTTTCTATGGTGCTGAAAAAGTAATGGGTGCATTTAAAAAAAGGTTTTATAAACATTTAAAAGATCGGCTCCCGTGCTTCTTTTAAAATCCAACAATTGAAATTATTTTAAAAAGTACTGATGAGATGGATGACAAAAGGTGTAAAATATTAAATGAGATGGATGACAAAAGGTGTAAAATATTAAATTCTATTAAATTTATTATGTTTAACATAAATAAAAAATAAAGAATAAGTTTTGGAAGTGACCGTCACTATATAGTGACCAGAACTAAATTGTAATAGCACAAAAATATGGAAGGACCAATTTGTAAATTTTAAAAAGTTTAATATTTCATGTGCAGTCTACGCGCTTTACGTTCTGAAGCTCACATTTTTGTTCTTTGGGGGAATATTCATCATTCTTCAGCCCATATCCTTTTCTATATTTTCTTTCCATTTCAACCTTTTTATAAATCATTATTTGGCACTACTTATTTTCTTTCTTTTTTTGTTTTTCATCCACACTTTGTTTTGCCTGCCCGCTTTGATTGTCCAAAACATTAAATCCAACTTTTCATGTTTTATTTTAAAATACTCATGTTTTAAGGTATAACCTCCATGTTTTATGGTTTTTATATGATTAAGTAATCATCTTTCAAGTTTTGTTTTAAAATGCTCATGTTTTAAGTTATAAGCTCCATGTTTTATTTTTTCATATGATTAACTAACTTTCAGATTTTATTTTAAAATGCTCGTGTTTAAGGTATAAGCTCCATGTTTTATATTTTCATATGATTAAATATCTTTCAGGTCTTGTTTTAAAATGCTCATGTTTTAAGTTATAAGCTCCATGTTTCATTTTTTCATATGATTAGCCACCTTTCATATTTTATTTTGAAATGCTCATGTTTTAAGTTATAAGTTCCATGTTTTATTTTTTCATATGATTAACTTTCTTTCAGGTTCATGTTTTAATTTATAAGCTCAATGTGTTATTTATTCATAAGATTAATAGTGGAAGGTTGACATATAAGAGTGAAATGTGTTATGCTATTTCTATATGCAATATTTCATCATATGATTAACAACATTTTTTTTAATTTTTTTAACGGTGAAAGGTTGTCTATTATATTTATATGCATTTGTACCTTTTTTTTATAAGGTTCTTGTTTAAAAGTGGAAGATTGACATTTAAGAGTGAAAGATTGTATGTTATATTTCTATGTATGTTTATCTTTTTAAAAATGTTGTTTAATGGTGAAATATTGATATTTAAGAGTAGAAGATAGATATTTAGAGTGAAAGGTTGTCTGCAATTTCTATATGCATTTTTATCTTTTAAAAAGGTTGATGTTTAATGATTGAATGTTGACATATAAGAGTAAAGGTTGTTTGTCATTTTTATATGCACTTTTTTCCATTTTTTTAAAAGATTGTTGTTCAAACAATCACATCCCCACTTCTCTCTCTAAAATCCACGCTCTGCCTTCTCTCTAACTTTACTATTCTCTTTCCGTTCATTTTTACCTTTATTTCCACTATTCACAGCACACAACGGATCTGTAACGGCTCTTAACGGCCACCCCATGGCGGAGCCACCGCTCCCCCAAGGAGATCCAGTCGCCGGAAAATCATTCCTTCAAGCCTTAAGCACTAAATACCAACCTCTGTACTCCACGCTACCAAACACGCCCAATCTCCACCCAATTACAGAGTATAAGGGAAGATTGCTTACATCTTGCCATCCGATGAAGGAGCAGTGTTAGCCTCATACTACCACAACGCGCTGGTCGGTAAATTCAACCGGGGAAAGCCCTCCAGAGAATCCCTAATGGCTTCTTTCAATTCGATCGGTTTCACGGGTCGGTATCAGTTGGGATCTCTGGACTTCATGCATGTTCTAATTCGCTTTCAGGAGAAAGATGACTATCAGAGATGCTGGATGAAGGGCCTTTGGAGCTTTGGAAACGCGGTTATGAAAGTACAGAAGTGGTCTCATGACTTCTCACCGGAACAGGAATCATCAATCATCCTGGCGTAGGTAACAATTCACAAACTTCCTGTTTTATTCTATAACGTTTCTGCTATCCAAGGAATTAGTACACAGATTGGTAAGTTCTTGAAAATGGACGCTGCTACCATGGCGCTTACTAGACCTTCTGCCATTAAAGTCTGTGTCGAAATCGACCTTTTATCCCCTCTACCCTCATCCATAGTTGCTGGAATAGGTCCTAAAGTTGCTGAATATGAGATTGAATATGAGGACCTCCCCCTCTACTGTGGACATTGCAAAATCATGGGACATAGTGATAGAAATTGTGGTCTTCTGCACCCTGAGTTGAAGCCAAAACATACAGACTCTCATGCCATTCAACAGCAGAAAAAGTGAAAAACACCCAACCCCATCCTAAAGTGGTTCTCCCTAAAGTGGCTCTCCCTAAACCTACAGTGGTTCCAACTATACTCAAACATGTAGCACAGCTGAAATCAAAGGATGGAGCATGTGGCTCTGGCCTTTCTATGCAGGAGAAGCTTAAAATCCCCCAAGTCCAGTCTCGTAAAGGACCTCAAAGAGGGATGTTCAAGAACTCAAACAGATTTGGTTATAGGTTTAGCAGACCTGGTCTCAAGCTTAAGTACACTCCTAAAGTTACTGTCCCCACAGAGCTTTCTAAGAATGATCTAATTATTTTAGAATCACCAGCTGCTACACCAAAGGAAGCTCCTACTTTTCCAGTCAAGTCTACTCCATCAGCTAATTTTCAAACTTCATCAACTACTACTCCACTACTGGTTAATGATCCTCAACTGATATCTTCACAAGATGCAAGACTACTTCCACCAATTGATGAACCAAACCCACCAATTCCTGAGGTTCTTTGGGGTGCTGCTCCTACATTTACTACTGTGCCAACCTCCTCCCTGATGGATGCTCAAATATTACAAATCAGCAGTGTAATTTTACCACCAGCTACAACCCCCCATCTAAAGGAAACAAATCTTCTACGCCATCAAGCTCCCATATTTCACTCTCCAGTGAAAACTCCAAATCTCCAAAGTTCTTCTCTAGTGGAAAAATTGCATCCTCAGCAGCATCTCTTGCACCAACCAATAGTGGAGGACCTATATCAACATCATCTTCAACAGTTAAAAGAGACTCACAGGCTCAACAAAGATTTATGGCTATGGATGATATCTCAGTTCAAGGTATCAACAACACCAGAGCCTTTTCTCCTGTTATGTCTAACAAAGCTACTTTTCACTCTCAGGAAAAGTACAGAAACAAATTTCAACCACTACAGGAGTTACCTCAATCTATCTCTGACAAGATGGATGATCTCAATCTCTTACACAAAGACTTCTCAAATTCAAAAGGAGAAACTCCCAACATTTTGAAGGAACAAGAGGTAAGCACAGCAAAGGTATCACCCCCCAATATCCTCAAAAGAACAAAGAAAAAATCTAGGAAAAATGCATACACAAATGAACTCCATAAGGTTGCATATCTTCTTAGATCATCCACTAAATGCTCAAACAGTAGCCATTTATGATTAGTACAAACCTTAAAATTAAATTGTTGATATGGAACATTAGGGGCATGGAAACTTCTATGACTAGATTAAATAGATTGCTCATTTCATATAGATCAGATTTATTGTGCATTATAGAACCTTTGCATCTTAACATGAAATGTTCTGCATATATGAAAATTTTAAATTTTGATAATTGCATGCATTCAGCTACTGGACAGATATGGTTATTTTGGCAGAACAATATTTCCTTGACTCTCATAACTGATCATAGATAATTTCTAGAAGTTTCAATTTTCAGTCACCATTTAAGAGCCCCAATGAAAGGTGTTTTTATTTATGGATTGAGAAGTAGAACTGGTGGGAAGAATATGTGGAGTGATTTAATCTCTTTAGGGCTAAATAATGCTTTCTATGCTGGTGACTTCAATGCTTATAAATCTGTGCATGAGTATAAAGGCCATGGTTCACCTAAACTAGGAACCATTAAAGATTTTAATGAGTTTATTCAAAATATGGCCCTAGAACAAATTCATACAGTGGGAAATATATTCACATGGACAAATGCTAGGCTCCATCCCACCATAGAAAGGCTAGATAGAGGAATTGCATCTAACCAGTGGATATCCAATTTTCCCTCATCCTCTATCCTTGTCCTTAACAAAGAAACCTCTGATCACTGCCTCCTACTGCTGACAATAGGTAGCTCCATCCCCAGCACACCTAAATCTTTTAGATTCTTGAACACCTGGTTTAAAAGGAAAGAACTTTTAGAGGTGATTAAGAATAACTGGACTCCTCTAATTCCTCATCAAGGCATGCTAGGTTTCTTTCTTAAGCTAAACAGACTGAAAAGATTCCTAAAATATTAGAATAAAGAAGTCTTTGGAAACATTACTAATAATGTTTGTATAACTGAAGAAACCCTTAGACTCCAAGAGATAAGCTATGACCTTGACCGAAGTGATTTAGAACTATCCAAACTAAAAGATGCAAAATATAGACTTAACATGGCTCTGCCAGAAGAGAAACATTTCTGGAAGCAAAAAGCAAAAAATCAAATGGTTGAAAGAATGAGATGAAAATACTGAGTATTTTCATAAAACTGTTAAAGAAAGAAAGAGTAGACTAGGCATTACAAAAATCCAAAACTCTCAAGGAGTTTGGATTGATGATATAGCTCTGATTGAGCAAGAAACTATCTCTTTCTATGAAAACTTCCTTACTGCAGAAACACCACCCTCACCTCCTTTTCTCTCACACTTCCTTAGCCAAATCCCAAATCTTATCACTCCAGAAGAAAACTCCAAACTTAATAGCCATGTTTCCTTGGAGGAACTCAGAACTGTAGTTTTTAGCCTCAATAAATCCAAAGCTCCTGGTCCTGATGGCTTCTGATAGATCCTAGATATACTCTTATTTTGTAGCATTTGAGAGCTGTTTTAGATAGTATTTTGTACTTTTATATTAGACTTTTAGACAGAATCATTCATAATGGTTTGAAATTGAAGACGTGCATTTCGACCTTGAATTGCACTTGCGATGGATTTGGATGATTTGAAGACCTTCTATGACCGTCCTGAAGGAATTAGATACATTGAAGAACCGGTCGTAGAAGTGGCGTGAAGGCACACTCTCGCGGGTCGCGAAACCTCGGTCGCGAGCCGCGAGGGTGTGTGCTGCTGTTTTGAAGATGCCAAGTTTCGCGCGGACCGCGAAACTTCGGTCGCGAGCCGCGGGCGCCAGAGACGCGCGGTCCGCGAAACTTCGGTCGCGAGCCGCGGGCGCCAGAGACGCGCGGTCCGCGAAACTTCGGTCGCGAGCCGCGGGCGCCAGAGACGCGCGGTCCGCGAAACTTCGGCCGCGTGGCGCGGGAGCCCGAAACGCGCGGACCGCGAATCCTCGGTCGCGAACCAGTCTCGCGAGCCGCGAAGGGTTTCTCGCGGTCCGCGAAAATGTCCTGCAACTTGCATTTTGTTTTGCTTTAATTTTATTTGTTTTGGACTATAAAAAGGACTTATCCTCAATTGTTAGAGGATCGGTTTTTTTAGACAGAGAATTCCATTTTCCTTCACTTCTCTCTCCATTTTGATCTTTGAATTCCATCTTCTTTTTTTTTTTCCGTTAAACCATCTAGTGATGGGGGGAATTCTATTTGGCCTCCCCAAGCCTTCAAATAAAATAAAGTATCATTATAGAGCTCAAGAGCTCAGAACATTACAAAAGAAAGGACCTGAAGTCCTTGGACTTCTCTAAAAGAGGAAGTCGAAATGGAGAATCTCTAAAACACAACCTTCCATCCATTTTAGTGAGTCGGTTCAGGAAGTCACAAGTTTGTCCAGAAGGTTTTTTTAGAGTAACAAAAGAATAGCAGGGTGCTAAAAAATAGTCTGAAAAAGGAGAGCTAAGATGGGATCCCAGCTGTTTCCTCATTGAAAATCCATCATTGTGACCTAGTAGACAGCAAGAGTTTTGTTGTGTACACCAGGTTGTTTGGGGCATCTGCATCTGACATCATTGTCCACCAGTGGAGTCCTTCCTTCTATCTGAGACAGAGAAAAAATTTCAGCAGTATATGTTCTTTGAAATTCTGAGTGTAGGGGTATTCATTTGATCAAGTCTAATGAGACCCTGCACTTTAGCTGGTAATGAACTGAAAGAATCATAGCTAACATGGCATTTATTGGCAAATGACAGCTTTGAAATGACATCTGCAACAAGGTTACCTTCTCTATAGGTGTGCCTAATAGAAAACTTTTTAGCTAGTAAATGCACCTCATCAGCTATGTGAAAAAGTTTCCAATGAGCAGTTATAGGATTAAGCACACTAGAGATAACATTCAGGCAATCAGATTCAATTGTAATGTCATCAGAATATATACATGCATGATCAAGAGCAAACTTAAAAGCTAGGAGCTCAGCCTCTAGGGCAGAATCTGATTTAGTAAAAAAGCCCTTAGCTGAGACAAATCCTCCCCTATTGTTTCTCACTACAAAACCTAAACCTGCTAACTGATTAGATGCACCCCAAGGTGCATCCACATTAATTTTTAGTCCTTTAACAGGTTTTGTCCAAGCAATTCTCAAGATTTTAGGCTTTGGAGGTTTCATAGTTAAAGGTAGGAAGCTATGATTTGCTATCTCTGCATCTCTTTGGGAAGATATGAAGAAAGGTTTGGCAGAGAACAGATAAAAGAGCTGATCTCTAATATTTTGTAGCACAACAGGAGCATGCATCTTAACATTATCAAACAACCATCTATTTCTAGCTTTCCACAAATTCCAACATGTAATGGAAGGTGATAATCTAATGATGCTGTTATGAAAAGAGGAAAGTCCTGGGTATGTCAGATAGAAAGACAATCTTTCCCAGATGGAATGAAATTGCCTATCTGAGATACCCATAAACCGATGCATAGTTTCCCAGATAACAAGAGAGAAAGGGCATGAATTAAAAAAATGATCTATGGAATCTTCATGCATACATGCTGGACATTTTGATGCTAGCTTAAATTTCCAGTATTTGAGAACATTGTCAAATGGAAGCAGGGAATTTATCAATTTCCACATAAACACAGAAATTTTTTTTTTCCATTTTTGAGTTCCACAAGTGATGTAAAGAAGCAATGGTACCTCTTTGTTCCCTGATCAGATTGTAGGCACTTTTGAAAGTAAAAATTCCTAAATTGTGTGGCTTCCAGATCAGTCTGTCCTCTCTGTGTTCAAATATCTTGAAGTCCTGCAAAAGAGAGAGTACTTCAGAATCAAGAATAGAGGCCAAATGTGGGATATGAGAGTTTCTGGCGGCACTGAAATCAGAGACTGAGAAGTCAGGAGGGATAGTGGTAACTGTGAGATCAATATGATCACATAACGGACCAACATCTAGCCAGTTAGATGTCCAAAAGTTACATTGACCATTTCCCACTATCACCCTAGTATGACTTTCACACCAGAGATTAACTGAACAGATTCTTCTCCAGTTTGGAGAGGTCTTATATGACTCTGATAGTGAAGCAATGAAATGAGTCCAAAGAGGTTTAGCATTCTGAAATTTCCACCATAATTTGGCAGAACAAGCATGAATAATGCAAGAAATGGATCTAAAACCTAAACCATTTTGTTCCAGAGGAAAACATAGTTCATCCCATCTTCTCCAAGATTTTTTAGGTTTTAAATCCTTTTCTCCCCAGAAAAAAATGCTAATTTTCCTTTCAATTTTTTTGATAACCTGTTTTGGTGGAAAGATTACAGACCAAATATGTTGAGGTATTGAAAAGATGCATGATTTGATCAATGTAATCTTACCCCCTGTAGAAAGCCACTTGTTTTTCCAATTGTTCAACCTTTTATCAATTTGTTCTAATAAAGGTTGAAAGTAAATGTTCAGAGCTTTCCCTTTAAAAATGGGGACACCTAAGTATTTAAAAGGTAGAGTACCTAATTTCATACCAAGGATCCTTTTGATGTTATGGATTTGGGAAGTGGAAGCATGCTTGCTGATGAATAAGTCACTCTTGTCAAAATTGATTTTTTGACCAGAGGACTCTTCAAATTTAACCAAAAAGGCTTTGAATCTACTGAGAGTAAGTCTATCAGAATTCAGAAATACCACAGTGTCATCAGCATAGGAAAGATGAGAAATTTTCATAGCATTATTAGGCAGATCAAAATATTGGAGCTTTCCTTTTTCAAATGCAAATGCTAATGATCTAGTAAAAGCTTCACTGAAGATATTGAAAAGAAATGGAGAAAGGGGATCACCCTGTTTGATACCTCTTGAGGGTTGGAAGAAACCTACAGCCTTACCATTGATGAGGACCGAGAACCAGGCAGCTGACAAATTCTTCATAATGAGGCAAACAAACTTTTCATGAAAACCAAATTTCAGAAGAATGGATTTTAAAAAGGACCACCTAACTCTATCAAAAGCTTTTTTCAAATCCAGTTTGACAATACAGTTAGGTTTTTTAGATTTTCTATTTAAAAACCTCACCATTTCTTGTAAAAAAATGACATTATCAGATATATCTCTCTCCTTCATGAAGGCAGATTGGTGGGGAGATATAATTCTAGGCATCAGAACCTTAAGTCTTTCCATAAGGACTTTGGAACAAATTTTATTTAGAACATTGGAAAGACTTATAGGTCTAAAATCATCAAATGAAATTGGGGTTTCTTTTTTTGGAATGATGGTCATCCATGTACTAGAAACACCCCTGGGAATATTATGACCAAGCATAAAATCAGATACAGCAGATAGAAGGTCAGTAGCTATAATATCCCATGATTTGATGAAAAACTGAGTAGTGAAGCCATCAGGGCCTGGACTACTGTTCTTATTAAGACTAAAAACAATGTTTTTAACTTCCAAAAGTGAAATTGGTTGCAAAAGCAAAACATTATCTTCATCATTAACAAGCTTAGGAATTTGAGAAAGAAAGTGAGACTGAAAAATGTCATCAGTGATCTCTTCTGTGAGCAGATGTTCATAATAAAGGATGGCCTCTTGTTCTATATCAGAGTTAATATCAAGCCATCTACCATCCCTACTCTTTATTTTAGTTATACTAAGTCTCCCTTTTTTTTCTTTGACAGAATTATGGAAAAATTTGGTATTATCATCACCTTCTTTTAACCATTTAATTTTGGCTTTCTGTTTCCAGAAATGCCTCTGTTCTTTAATGGCTTTAAGGAGGGTGGCTTTGGCTTTTTTGAGTTTGATTAGCTCATCAGAAGAGTTATTCAAGTCATACTGGATTTCCTGAATACTTAACTCTTTCTCAGCCTTATCCACATTGTCATGAACATTACCAAAATGCACTTTATTCCATATTCTAAGACATTTCTTAAGTCTAATCAGTTTAAGGGAGAAGCCTAGCAGACCATTTTCAGAAAGAGGAAGAGACCAATTTAATCTAACTAGCTCATTGAAATCATGTCTCTTATACCAAGTGTTAAGAAATCTGAAAGGTCTAGGAGAGGATTGGATAGTGCTACCAATAGAGAAAAATAAGGGATTGTGGTCAGAAGATTTTCTATTAAGCACTTGAATTGAGGAAGAAGGGAAAGTGGTTTTCCAGTTTGCATCACACAATCCCCTGTCCAATCTTTGGATTGTAGGGAGTTGTCTTTTATTGGACCAAGTAAAAAAATTACCAACTGTGTTAATTTCTTCCAATGCCATAGCATCAATAAACTCATTAAAATCCTCATACTTCCTAATTTAGGGGCAGAGGGACCTTTATATTCATTTATTGATGTAATGGCATTAAAATCCCCTATATAAATAACAGGAAGAGTAGACTTGTGTTGCAAATCAGCCCATAGACTTTTCCTTTCTTTCCTAGTTCTTAAGCCATAGATAAATACTACTTCCATTGCAGTATTTAGTTTCTGACTAATCACATGGGTAGAAAGGAATTGGTTATGGTCTCTGATAACAGATAGATTTAAGGAAGAATTCCAGAAAACCCAAATCTGTCCATTGCTGGCAAACAAACAGTTATCAAATTGCAAAACATGCTTATAATGATCACATTTAGAATTAGCATGCATAGGTTCTATCAGACAAACCAATTCGAATTTGTGTGAAGATATCAAGGTAAGCAGTCTCTCCATAGAAGTTTCCATACCCCTAATATTCCACACAAGCATTTTAATATTGAGGTTTGTACTAATCATTAGAAACAGTAGTTAAGCTTTTTGACCTAGTCATGATTCTATTTAATTCAGTTAAATAGCTCTCATTCTGGGATTTCTTGCTTTTCTTTTTGTCTTTGTCATTTTTAGGTGGAGAAGGGGCTAGAGGACTCACCTGAGTGATGGTGTCCATCACAGTGTTAGAATCCACTACCTTTTCCTGGTTTCCTTCCAATTGAATTGCAGCATTGTCATCTGAATCATCAGATTCCTCTTCCATTGCAATAGGTAAGAATCTGTTCCGAGGAGTTCTCTGCTGAGAGAAGAAAATTTTTTTAGCAGCTAAAATAGGATTCATAGGAGAGAAGAACCTGTTGGTTTTATGTTGAATGTCATCAGTAGCAAACTTAGGCCCCTTCTTTTTTGGCCTGGTAAAGCCAGTGATAATCTCCCCTGATAGCTCCTTAGAGTGTGTGACAGTGGAGAATTCTTGAGTTGGGGATGACCATATAGCATCTTCTACTACAATATCATCCAGGGGAATGGAAGCAGTAGGTGGAATCATCTGAGTGAACACAGGTGGAGTCAAAGCAATCTCTGGGGATAAGACCTCAACTTGTTTCTCAGGAACAGTCTGAGGGCTTAAAATTTGTGGTGAAAAGTTAGAAACATTAGCCATGTCAGTAGCCGAGGAGACCAGAGGAAAGGACACCACATGATTAATAGGATTTTCCTGAGAGCTTAAAGTAGGAGGAACCATCTGAGGAGGAGAATTCATAGCTAGTTCAGGGGTAAGTGCTACCTCATGAATGGAGGCAACACTAGTCTGAGCTATATCATCTTTCTGACAAGAAGAGCTTGATTTGGGCATGTTAAGAGATTCCTGGACAGGTAAGTATAACTCAGGATCAGAAGATGGAGTGGTGATGGCTTGAATAGTGACCACATCTGAGTATAATCCAAGCATCTCAGAGATTGTTTCAATGTCTATCTCTAAAATGGATGGAGTCTGGGATAGTTTTTTCCCTGTAGTTTTCCACTTGGGAGGACCAGGGACATTGGAAGTAAGGATAACTGGTTGTATGGGAGGACCAGGAGCATTGGAAGTGAGGATAACAGGATCCTTGGGAGGTCCAGCAAACATAGGTTTCGCATTGGTATTAAAGCTACATTCAGGTTTAGAATGACCAATTCTTGAACACAAAACACAGTAGGAAGGCACATTTTCATAGTCAACTCTGCATTTGATATGATTCCTCTCTGTGCCTAAGCGAATGAAAGGTTTCATAGGTTTAAGCAAGTCAAATTCAACACACATTTTCAGTACCGAAGGGTGGGTTAAACATTCTGTGGCTGCATCCATTTTAATATAAGCACCAATGGAATTACCTACATCTTCTATAGTTCCCATATTATAGAAGAATATTGGGATGTCATACACAGTTACCCACAGAGGAACTATAGAAGATTCAGTATGAGGAGAGAAATCAGGGGTCCACCGAAGTACCTTCATCGGACATTTGCTGAAGATCCAGAGGCCCCTAATCCAGCATCTTTGGAAGTCTTCCAATAGCTCGAAACGGATTAGCACGTGCTTGAAGTCAATCAGACCTAGTTGGTACTTGCCTCTAAAGCCAACTGTCTTGAAGTCCGATTCCAGTTGGTTCATAGATGGACGACCTCTTGAGAATTTGCCAATTAGAGCATTTGAGTAGTGAGCAGACAACATCTGAACTTGTTCTTCTGTATAAATACATGCCATATCTCCAAGAAATTCCCGTTTGGGATTCAAATTGGGATTGTTAGGAAGAGGGCCAAGAGGAGGCGATCTGTTTAGCAACACAGAGGTGAAGGATCTGGGATGAGTGGGGTTCAGCGGCTGGTTTTGGATAGTAGAAGGTGGCTGAGTAGCGGTGGTAGGCGGTGGCTCCGCCATTGGCGGAGCGGCGGGGAACTGTATTGGGGACGTTAGCAGTAACTGTTCAGTTCAGAAAGAGTCGTTATGTAACTGTTTCAGCATTAAAGCAAGTCGGAAAAAGAGAAAGGTAGAGAGAGGTGAGAGCGTAGAAATTTTAGAGAGAGAAAGAGTTTACTTCTGTGTCAAATTTTGATTTGAATTCCATCTGTAATTGGTGTTCTCAAAAAGTGTTGTACTTTTTTTTAAGATAACCACCACATTTTTCTGCTGGGGAATGTAATGCTTTTCTCGGATTATAATTCCTTAACAAAATACGCATAAATTGATAAAATTGTTTGGTTATACGTGTAGGAATTGGAATTCTGTGAATTTACTACGTAGTTTTGAAAAAATAACGAGTAAGTTACCTAGGTGGAATAAGGTAACAATTTTGCCACGTTTCGCAGAATTGTAACATCGCGGAATTTTAAATTACCCCATTTTCCTTATAATAAACAAACCAAACAACCATGTCAATTCCAAATTCGAGGATTCGTAATTTACCGCATGCAATACTTGTACCAAATCGCTTACTATCAAATTACTGTATTATCCGTAACGTTTTGGTATTCGACTACTCAATTAGATACAGGTTTATCGCTACTTTATTAAAAAACTTGTGCAAGAAGCTGGTTACAAACACGTAACTTTAACTGAATTATTTCCAACCAAGTTTAAACGTACGTTGAAGATTTATAATCGGACTATCTGAATTAAATGGATCTCAGTTACTAATTAAATTGTAAGAATATTTAAAACATATTTAATCAAAATATCAAACAATATATAATATATTATACCGACAAATATTAAAAATATTTTAAACATATTTAATCAAAAATATCAAACAATATGTCACGACAAATATTAAGAATATTTTAAACTTATTTTATCAAAATATCAAACAATGATATTGTTGGGAAATTGACCCCCTCCACGCAACTTAAAATAATAATAAAGAAAATACAGAACACAGATTTAACGTGGTTCACCAATTGGCTACCTCCATACCAGAAACAGATTTATTAGGCTCCCAGATGTGGCGAATTTCTCAGACCCAAATGGCCATCTTGAAATCACACCGATTACAGATACAGACGAGAGTATATATAATGCTCCCTCCAGCTACAAATTCGGAAACTAAATATGACTTTGCCTAATTTAAGTCATAAACAGATAGATTTACCTAAAAAATAAATCCGAAAACATAATGGAATATCAACTTTCCATTTATTACAGAAAACAGAATAAAGGAATTCAATTAAATCCTAACAATTCCCCCTTGAATTGAATCTCCTCACAGCCAGATGCAAATGCACAATGATCGTCAATGATTGTGCCAGATGTACCAGATGTACGATGACTAGTCGTACCAGATGCACTGTGGTCGTGCCAAATGTACCAGAAACAGATGCACTCGGGGAGTCGTGTCAAACAGATGTACTAAATGTACCAGATAACACCACAGAACAAATCCAATCAGGAAAGGACTTGCAACCAGAACAACAACATACCAGAACAGCAAATACAGAACAAATCCAACCAGGCAAGGATTTGCTAACATAACAGATTTCAACAAGTTCAACCAGGAAAGAACTGTTGACAGCGGGTCATCCTCAAACGTAGTCTTGATCCAGAGCTCTCATACGTCTTCTTGAACCGTACCACGGACACAGACGAACAAATTCTCAAGCGTAATCTTGAACCATGCACCGATAAATTCTCATACCCCTTCTTGAGTTGTACCACACACACACAGACAAATTCTCAAACATAGTCTTGAACTCTCTCCATACATGAATTCTCAAACGTCTTATTGAATCACCCCATAAACAGACAGACATACAAGTTCAACCCGGAAATAACTTGTCATACAGATTAGCTTGTGATCTCAGCTGAAGCAACATCAACAGATTACCATCAGTTGATCCTACAAGCCCAGATTTCTTTATTACTATCGTGACGGAAGCTGAACCAAAGCTCTTGATACCACTGTTGGGAAATTGACCCCCTCCGCGCAGCTCAAAATAATAATAAAGAAAATACAGAACACAGATTTAACGTGGTTCACCAATTGGCTACCTCCACGACCAGAAACAGATTTATTAGGCTCCCAGATGTGGCGAATTTCTCAGATCCAAATGGCCATCTTGAAATCACACCAATTACAGATACAGACGAGAGTATATATAATGCTTTCTCCAGCTACAGATTCGGAAACTAAATATGACTTTCCCTAATTTAAGTCATAAACAGATAGATTTACCTAATCTATAAATCCGAAAACAGAATGGAATATCAACTTTCCATTTATTACATAAAACAGAATAAAAGAATTCAATTAAATCCTAACAGATATAGTACACGAGTTGCCTAGTGAAAGATCATTTACGATCATTTTTAAGTATTTTAAGATACAATGGAATTTTCTTACTTATTAATTAATTAAATAATAAATATCATCCCAATGAGTTACCAAGTTCAATTTGTCTTGGTTGTTGTCATTAGTAATGATTATCATTGGAGTTACAAAACTGATACTTTACGGTTAAAACTCCTCACACAAGAATGTACTTTAAAAATAGATTCATGCACTTTAATTATTTAAAATAATTTTGCTATTAGTTTTCACAAAAATAAAAACTCACAATTATCTTTAAACACGGAAAATAGGACATAACAAAACTTGTCCTTGTATATTTGTACTGAAACTCCTCATACCAGACTGCTTATGGTGCAATCCACTATCCTATTGCGTGATTGTTTGTAATGGTACAAGACATTAAATGTTTTTTGCAGAATTTAACCAGACAAAGTAGATCCAGTTTTTCCTTTTTAGGATATAACGGCTCGTCGGCTAATCATTGTTTTTCGTCCTTACCAAATACAGCAAAGCCTATGATAGTATTTTATTTATTTTTTATTTTTATCTTGTCAAAAATATTATTTCATTTCTTCGCTTTCTCCCCTATATATACCCTCATCCCAAGCCTCTTTCTCCACAACCTGCAAATCTCAGTGTGAACAAATCAGTTCTTGTAATAACCTGTTTCTCAATCCATCTATGAAGAATCAAAACCTTAACAACAACGAAAGCTTCAACGTCGATGGAGATATCGGCTTTGCCTGGGAGGAAGCATTCATGAACAACATCGGCTCCAACTGCCCTACTCCGACCTCCGAGCAGGCGCAAAAAGCTGTTGAGGTGGCTGCAGAGGCCGGCGAGGGCTCCTGTGCGGCGGCGCAGAGGAAGAAGAGGGCTAGGAAGGAGAAGCAGTCTACAGCAGGCGGTAGCGGCGGTGGGGCGGCTGGAGGCGGTGCTGATCATGAGTTGCACATCCTCACTGAGAGGGAGAGGAGGAAGAAGATGAGATGCATGTTCAGCGACCTTCAAGCGATGCTGCCTCATCCTCATGCTCCTGCTAAGGTATATATGCTGCATAACCAATCTCAGTTTTGTTCTGTAATTGATTTTCAAACTGGAGTATATATATATATAAATATATATATAAATGTATATATATATATATAAATATATATATTTATATATATAAATTAATGAAATCGCGTCATTTATTGAGTTTAAACAGTATACCTTTGATGGAGAAGCTGACGTTTATGTCTTTAATGGCGGTTCTGAAACTGAAACTAGATTCTTCCCATAAAACTTACATGTTCCTTTTAGGGTGTCCCTCATTTTCCTCTCACTTTTTTTTTTGGATCAACAATCAGTCACATCAAAATCAACAATTTTACAACTTTGTAAATTTGAATTGAAATCGAGTTTCGGTAGTTGTGATTTTGAATTTTATCAAATTTTTTATTAAAAAATCATCAACTGTTCTAGCTACTCTATTTTTGTTTATGAAATATAATGTTTTTTCAACTATTGAAATCTGATGACATTATCACAGACCGGAAGAAGTTGTGAATTCAAATCTCATCTAAGAAATCATAATAAAGGAGGTTGGACAACTTATGTGGATCCAATTTGTCACAACACGGCAATGAATTGTATTACTTTCTCAATCCCATTGAGATCAAATGTTTTTACATTTGAAATCGGGTGAAACTCTGAATATATATATATATATATATATATATATATATATATATATATATATATATATATATATATGCTCTACTCTACATGATGTATTGAACTAATAATTTATTACTTTAATTGTAAATTCTAGCCCGACAAATCGAGTATTGTGGATGAGACGGTGAACTACATCACCGTCCTGCAGCAAAAGTATCAAAGTTTGCAGAGGCAAAAACTGAAAATGTACCAAAGTCAAGCACCAGCGCCTTACGATCCTCTCCGATCGGCGGAGTCGAGCAGCAGCCGGGAGGCGTTCATCGCCGAACAGGGCTCCGCTGCTCACCAGGACAACTATCAGATTCTAACTTTCGGCAACTCTTTGAGCGGCGCCACCCGTCACACCACCAGCTTCAAGACCTGGACCACTCCCAACATGGTCCTGAGCGTTTGCGGCGACAGGGCGCAGATTAACATTTGTTGCCCTAAAAAGGCTGGGATTTTTGCTGTGATCTGCTTCTACCTAGAGAAATATAATTTGCAGGTTATGTACGCTAATATTTCTTGTGATCTGTACCGCTGCATGTTCATGATTCAGGCTCATGTAAGTTCTCTTCTGGTTCATGACTTTTTAATTATGATTTTTTTTTAATTGTTTCAAAATACTGATATTTTTCCAAAGAAAGATGATGACAGTTTTATTTGGTTATTAATATTTGTTTCATTTTTGTGATCATTAACATTTATTAAGATGCTAAAAAGGTTATTAATTATATTTGTAATTTCACACACACAAATCAATATAAATAGATGATGAAGGTGTCATTAATTTGGGCAAAGCCATTTGCAAATCACTTTTGCAAACTGGACTAGCTAGAATGAACATTTTTTAGCTTAATCACTATAAATTAAACTTTTATTATTAGTGAATCAGTAAATATATAACAGATATGTGTTTACACGAAACAAAGAGGATTCAAAATTTTAATTTCATTATAAATAATTAATATGTTAATTTTGTAGGGAAACGGAGGCGTGATGGCGGGATTGACTGTGGAGGATATGTTTCACCTGGCCATGGGGGAGATCATGGCACACATCTCTACCATGCAGTGATATTGCAAGATCTGGAGCTACATAAAATAATTATTTTAAATTAAATAAATCTTAAAAGACATTTTATGTCATTAAAGAATATGTTGTGTGTAATAATTATAATGGTTGCCAAAGACGAATATGTATTTGTTATATATGGTGTATTTGAGTTGAACCCTTGGAAATATGTAATAATTTGAATTATAAATATTTTGTAATTCTATATTTCACATATTAATTTACTTTCTTGTTGATAATACTGGCCCAGTACCCCACTGGGCTTGGAGAATGGCCAACGGCACAAGATGGAAGGGAGCAGAACCTTTCCCGCGTAGGCATGTCTGGACGAGCAAGAAGACAAGGAAAGTGACAAGGAGAAGTGGTCCTAACCCTTATCCAATACATGCTACCTCAACTGTAAATACTAGTCCCAAATAGTGAATCAGGTATATGACTTTTATCTCACTATTTCTTATCGAGAGCATTTCCATACGATTTCCTTCTCATCGCTATCCCCATCTCATCATTACACCGGAGCTTCTTCCACGGGAAGCCTCTCGGGGATTGTTTTGCAGGCTCGTTGCGGGCACACCGAGGAGGACTCCCGGATAGCGTTGATCCCAAGGGAGATCGGCGGATTTTGGTAGCATCAATTGGCACGCCCGGTGGGACACTAAGTTCCACCTTCGTATGATGGTGTCAGTAAAGAGAGGGCGCGGACACTCGAAAAAGAATGCAGCACCTTCGGGGGACAATCGCATGCCTCCGCCAGAGGACGATGTGACCTTGAGGCAGCTGCAGGAGGAGGTTAGACGCCAGCGTGAGCCAGGAGTGCCACAGGACAGCCACGTGGAGACTGCCTCCGAGGGAGCCGAATCAGAAGGAGAATACCATGAAGAGCGAGAGGGACCCGGGCCCCCTGGAGGAGACAACCCTCCACTCAGGGGACCAGAGATCCGGGAGGAGGAGCAACCCCTGGTCAATAATCTTCCACCCCGGGGGCCGGCGCCCCGGGAAGAGGATCTGGAGCTGGTTAACATAGAGGAGCTGGCGGCGTTAGATTTCATGAGAGCTAACAATGAATTATATCATCAGTGGGTACTTTCCACTCGGGACCGTAGGAGGATGGTAACCGCGGGAAACCAAATAGACCCCCCGCAGGTACCACTGAGGGAGGTTATCGACCTGGACGGCGTTGCAGAGCCATAGAGGATACAAGGGCGTATCAGTTCCTCAACCATTCCACCTTCTTTCCCTCCGGATTTCGGGACCGGAGTGGGAACTACTGCAGGGCAGCAATCTAGCTTAGCCCCGCACGCTCCTCTCTATCACCCTCGCTCTAGTTGGGGGTTGGGACAAACCGGGTATGTCCCGCCATTTGTTTCAAGGGATTTATTGGGTTATCAAGTCATCCAGACTTATGGGAACCAAGCCCAATATCCCATGACGGGGTATGGATCGATGGGACCAAACTATGGTTACCCGGAGAGACATTATAGGGAGGATGACAAGATGCGGGGCTATCAGGTGGCACAACAGGATCCTAACTCTTTAGAGGCACGGCTAGACAAGCTGGTGGGAAGAAACGGAGCTAGGCCCACCTCCCCATGGGCCATAGAGCAGAGGGGGGGGGGGAATTGTGCTGATCAAGGAAGAGGGGGGAAACAACACCCATTCTACTTTGTCAGCAGGGCATTCCGGGGGGCAGAAACCCGGTATACCGAGTTGGAGCAACTGGTCCTAGCTTTGGTACATGCCTCAATGAGACTTAAACCCTATTTCCAGGGGCATCCTATAGTAGTCCTCACCAACTACCCGCTCAAGCAAGTCATGTTCAAGGAGGCAAGGAGGCAGGCGGAAGAGGAGATGCCTGAAGCCGAAACAATCCCGGCTTGGAAGTTGTACGTGGATGGTTCCACACACTCAGGAGGTAGCAGAGCGGGGGTTCTCTTGATTAGCCCGGATGGAAAAGAGTACCCCTACGCGGTCCAGTTCACCTTTAAGACAACCAACAATGAAGCTGAGTACGAGGCTTTGATCGCGGGATTAAGGCTAGCAAAAGAGATGGAAATCAAGGCTCTCACGCTACATAGAGACTCCCAAATTGTAGTGCAGCAAGTGAAAGGTGAATACGAAGCTGATAGGTCCTAGATATACTCTTATTTTGTAGCATTTGAGAGTTGTTTTAGATAGTATTTTGTACTTTTATATTAGACTTTTAGACCGAATCATTCATAATGGTTTGAAATTGAAGACGTGCATTTCGACCTTGAATTGCACTTGCGATGAATTTGGATGATTTGAAGACCTTCTATGACCGTCTTAAAGGAGTTAGATACATTGAAGAACCGATCGTAGAAGTGGCGTGAAGGCACACTCTCGCGGGCCGCGAAACCTCGGTCGCGAGCCGCGAGGGTGTGTGTTGCTGTTTTGAAGATGCCAAGTTTCGCGCGGACCGCGAGACTCCGGTCGCGAACCGCGAGGACCAGACGCGCGGTCCGCGAAACCTCGGTCGCGGATCACGGAATCCAGAGACACGCGGTCCGCGAAACCTCGGTCGCGGACCGCGGAAGCCAGAGATGCGCGGTCCGCGAAACCTCGGTCGCGGACCGCGGAAGCCAGAGACGTGCGGTCTGCGAAACCTCGGTCGCGGACCGCGGAAGCCAGGGACGCGCGGGCCGCGGATCCTCGGCCGCGAGCCGCGAGAACCAGGCTCGCGGTCCGCGAAAGATTTCTCGCGACCCGCGAAAAGTTGCTGCAAGTAGCATTTTGTTTTCTTTAATTTTATTTATTTTGGACTATAAAAGGCACTTATCCTCAATTGTTAGAGGATCGTTTTTGAGACAGAAAAACTGAGTTTCTTCATTTTCCTTTCCATTTGATCTTTGAATTCATCATGATTTCTTGTATGGATTATCTTTGTGATTATGCAATTATGGTGGTAGGCTAAAACCCATCTTGGGTATATGAGATTGGATCTCTTGTTATGGTTTGAGAACATGGTTTATGAAGCTTAGGAATGGATGAATTGTCATTGAATGATCATGAATTTTATGTGTATTTGATGCTTGAAATAGTTAGGAATGATTTCCTAGTTATAGATATGTGTTGGATATGTGTTAGACATTGCTTTTCCATGGTTGAAATGCTATCATTTCTTCTATGTAAAGGTAGTGAATTAGGAATCAAATATATGTTGTTATCAATTATATTTGTTCTTGAGATCATTCATTAGCATTATATTCATGTCAATTGTGTTACCACATTACATGGGTAAGGTGGGAAAACATCTAATTTGAATTAACATTGATCAATTTATCTATTTGCTATCATATAGATATGTTGCCAATAAGAGTTGTGAAGATGCTTTCATAATTCACAACTAGAATAGAGATGATTTCCCATCACAAACAATCACCATTCTCAAAGTAACATAATAAAGTTTGAGGAAAAATCCATAACAAGAAGATGCTAATCTCATGTACCCAAGTCTCTTATTCTCTTAGTTAAATCTTTAGTTAGAATAATCATATGGTAAAGTAGTTGTAACTTTAAAGTTCTAGTTGTTTCACATAGTTTTATTTTAAACAAAACTCAACTCAAACCCCCCCCCCCTTTGTTTACATTGCTTTTATATATGTATATGTATATGTATGATACAATATATACGTAGAACTACCCTTTTCCCTGTGGAATGAACCTTACTTGCCACTATATGCTTAGTTGTGTGTGGAGGTAGTGAGTGAATATAAATTGTATATTTGAGAGGTACGGCGACGACCTCCCAGAAGCCCGTGAGAGGAGCCTACAGAAGTACTTGGAGATGGTGAAGCCTCTGGTAGCTGGGTTTGAATCCTTTAGCATGGTCTAGGTTCCCCGGGAGAGAACAGCAAGGCAGATGCCCTGAGCAAGCTGGCTTCCTCAGAATTAAAACCTGAGCCTAACCAAAAGTTGTATATGGAGGTACTAGGTAGAAAGAGCTACCAGGAGAATGACCAAGTAATGCTGATAAACGAAGAGGAATCATGGATTGTCCCCATACGGGCATACTTAGAGGAAGGAATCTCCCCAGAGGATAGAGCGCATGCCAGGAAGCTGAGGGTCAAAACGCTAAAATATATGGTCCAAGGCGGGGAGCTATACAAGAGAGGATACCTCCAGCCTTTGCTCAAGTGTGTGGAAAGGTCAGAAGGCCAGCACCTTATCCAGGAAGTGCATGAGGGATCCAATGGGAGTCACCAGGGAGCTCGCATGGTGGCTAGGAAAATCCTAAGGCTGGGTTACTGCTGGCCGGCGTTGTTTAAAAATGCAGAAAGATACGTTCAGGAATGTCTTCCATGCCAAACCTTTGCCCCACTAATCCATGTTCTCCGAGAGGAATTAATAGGAGTTACAGGAGCATGTCCATTCAGCAGGTGGGAAATCGACCTGGTAAGACCATTCCCCACCGCCCCGGGAGGAGCCAAGCACTTGATTGTGGCAATTGACTACTTCAGCAAGTGGGTGGAGGCCGAGCCGCTCGCCAACATACTGGGGCTGACTTGCATCAAGTTTTGCTGGAAGAACATCATCTACCGATTCGGTATCCCAAAGATCATAGTCACGGACAACGGGGGCACAGTTTGAAAATGACCCCATCAAGTCATGGTGCGTCAAGTATGGCATAGAGCAGAGGTTGACATCTGTGCATCACCCCAGACGAATGGACAAATGGAAGTCACCAACCGCATCATCGTCAATGGCTTAAAATCCCGCCTGGAAGGCGCCCGGAGAAACTGGATATGGGAGTTGCCCAGCGTCTTTTGGGCCCAACAAACCACAGAAAGTTCAACTACAGGAGAGTCTCCATATTGCCTGGTATATGGGTCTGAGGTGGTAATACCCGCGGAGATTGGGATCCCGAGCCCCCGGACCCAATTCCAGCGCCTGGAGGAAGAAGATACCGAATGACGCCTCGACTTGGACCTTTTACTAGAAAAACGAGAGAATGTTGTGCTCCAGGAAGCAAAGGTTAAAGAGCGAGTGAAGAGGTATCACGACAGAAGGGTCCGGAAGGAGACTTTCGTCCCAGGGGAGTGGGTAATGAGGAGGAATGATAAGAGACACCAAGTTCCGGAAGGGAAAATCGCACCCAACTGGGAAGGACAATACAAAGAAGCATACCCCGGAGGAAGCTATGTGCTAGAAGACAAGCAGGGAAAGGTGGTTCCCAGGAGATGGAATGTAGCTAATCTAAGAAGGTTCTATGGGAAGTAGAGTTCCCCACCTAGACCTTAGCTACGGAGGCATGAATATGGCAGGCATGGATATGCCCCCACCACCCAAGAGTATGAATATGCCTAGGAGAAGCCCCAGCGATTGGCCACGCTTCGGGCATAGAAAGATAGAGAATTGCAAAAGGGACCCATGGGTAGCTCCCATTCGGGTGCCCCGCTAGAGAGGATCCGGAGCTCGAATGCAGCCCGGAGGCCAGAAGATGTGATGCTTGTTTGCAAGAAATATTAAAGAAAAGGATCCATTTCAAAGCTTTTATTTGATTTATATTACGCTTGCAATCAATTGAATACATAGGAATACATAGTATTAATTCAAACTATTACACTCATATTTATGAACAATTAGATCCATTTGGGGCCCGAACCGGAAGCACCCTCCGGTTTACCCGGGCGAAAACCCCCAAAGAACTGTGAAGATAGGATATCTTCAGCGAAGCGGGCATCTAGAGCTTGGTTCCAAGCAAGTTCTTCCTCCAGCTGTTCGGCCTCTTCTTCATTCAGGATAAGAACAACTACAGACCCTTCTGGGAGTGGCTGCGCCAGACGTATCCTCCTTACCCCGGCATAAGTGATGAACTTGTACTTAGGAAATGAATTGGATGCACCTTTACCCTTTTCCTCTCGGCTGGCGCGGGTACCCTCTGCGGTCTTCATTCCCTTGGTAGTAACCCCGGAAGCGGTAATTTCCTGGACACGCCTTATCCTACTCGCTACTTCCTCCGGGTCGATCAACACAGACATATCTTCATACCTCTTGTAAGCCACGTCTACCTCCACCCCGGCGAGGACCCGACGAAGACTAGGAGGGTAAGGCTCGATTTTCCCCGCGGCTATCTAGCGATGCCACTCTAAGGCATCCAAATATGCCCTGTGACTAGGAGCTCCTTCTTTGAATTTCCCCGGGTTAGCCTCCATACGCTCGATCACTCTCCTAACCCCGGCAGGGATGTCGGTGAAAGGAGACACCCCAACTAAGCCAACCTTAAGACCAAGAAGGTGATAAGGCAGCCGGACTACCAGTAAAGCGTCTTGGAGGACTCTGTTCATGTGGGTAAGGAATCAATTCTCCGTTTTCAGGTCATAAATCAGCTTATTCTGCGTGGTCCGGGTCTCTAGGTTCTTAAGCTTCTCATGCGCCCGCTCGAGCTCGCCCCACACCATACCTAATTCCTTGGCGGTACGATGCTGAGAATCGTCATGAAGGGCCTGGAGCTCAGCTATGGTTTGGTAGGAATTTAAGGCTTCACTCATATGATCAGAGGCCAGATCAAAACAATGATTAAATGACCCAAACTTGTTCTCAACTGCCTTTAGAAACGACACCAATGCCTCGGACATGGCCCGGTTCGCCTGATTGCCTCCAAAACTCCAGTGGGCTAACTTTCTTTGAAGGAAAGAGCATTGGAGGCACCCAGTCCGGGGGAGAGAGAAGTAGGTACCATAAGAAGAATTAGGGTGGGGAAATGTGTAAGGAACTAGTCCCTGCGGGAGAAGTTCCTCTAGATGGCGCTTAGATTACAAAAAGGAGGAAAATATGCTTCAATAAAAGTAGAACTTTATATTATCAAAATAGGCACTAAGGCCGAGTTCTACATATACCTCCCGGAGAGGCAAATTACAAGGAAAAAAAAAGTGACACCGAAAGCTAAGGACTAGGATTATACATTGTCCACAACAGTCTCTTCCCTCGGAGTAGCATGAGCTCTCTCTAACCTCCACAAGGTCCTCAGTAGTCCACTCTGGGCCAAAGTAAGCTGGGGCGTCCACCTTGGGCTCATCAGCTGGTCGCTCGGGGAATCCCACCCTCCGAGTAGCCTTTCGGGATTGGTATAACAAGTCATCATGCCCCTCGCCAAGACCCACACGGAACTCACCATCGTCTGTCTGAACGGCCTGGTACCCAAAGTTATCAGGCACAACGCAGAATTCATTATAGCCTTCAGTCCAGTGAGGTGTCTCTGGAACAACCCCATAAACATTAAACTCTTCGGGGCCGGGGCCGGGGTCGGGATAGGAGGCCTCGCCAATCTCCGAGAGGTTGATTCTCTTGATGTCAGAGGCGGAGGAAACCCGGGAAGACATCTCCAATGATCGCCACAGCTGTGGCACTAGGCTTTCCAAACCAGCCTCCTAGAGAGCCCAGAACTATTGGTTCAACAAATCATTGGCCTTGGGCCGGTAATAAGATGCCTGGGCATCGAGGTGCGCGGGCCCGGGAATCCAACCCCACAATCGGCGGTACATTTCGTGGCAGGCATCAATACTGGCCGCGACAACAATTCTCTCCAACTTCTTCTCAAAATCCTTCGAGCGAAGAAGCTTCCGGGTGACACCGATTAGGACCTCAAGCTGGGAATTCTTATTGTCGTTCTTGAGGGAGCTATACTTCTTTTCCACCTCAACTAACCTTTTCTCCTTCTCAGCTAGCTTCCTTTGAGATTCTTTGAGCCGGGCCTTTAAGACACCTTGCCCGGCCAATCTTTCCCTGGCCTCCCGGAGCTCCTTCTCCACCTTGGAAAATAGCCTAGCGCTATACTTGGAGTAAGCCCGGTTGAGCGCCTCAGTGAATTGTGAATCCTCCAGGAGGGAATCGGTGAAGGTAATGCTCTGCACAAAACAAAGGGGGGTAAGGACACCCGGTAGAATGAAAGCGTTGCATAAGAAAGTCGAGAATAAGATACCTTTTCCTTCTCCTCGAGGACAGCTTGAGAAGAAACACCCTGCGGGGAAGTGATCTGAGAAGGAGGAGGGGAAGGAGGAAGAGTATCCTCTGATCTCTGCCGGGAGCGGGAAGGAGATCCCTTAAGCTTATCAGAAGGCGGTCGCTTAAATTGGGAATTGGCCCCACCGCTATAGTCCAGATGGCTGATAAAGGATTTCCTCCCGGGGGTGGAGGACGACCCGGTAGGAGTTGCAAGAGTCGAGGAGGAAGCCAGAGAAGAAGATGACTCGGGGGCTTCTGTTGGCGAGGTCGTTGCTGCTGGCGGGACCTCTGCGGGATAATGGCCGGATTCTCAGTGGGGAATGACCCAGGCGGGGGAGCTACTTGTTGCTCAGATGGGGCTAGCTACCCTGAGCAAGGATTTCCTTGCCGAGAGTCTTCCCCGGACGACCCCTCCACATACGTCATGACGTCTGCGTACAAAGAAGGTTGAACTGAAACCAAATGAAACAAAAGCACAGTTAGAGCTCACCATAACAAACAAGAAAGAGAGAAGGTAAGAACTACAACCCTTAAATAGGCACCTCCAGCCGGTAACACAGTGGAGATGTGTGGAAGATTGAAGAGTGCATCAGGATATATCCCGCAAAGCCAGTAGTAGCCCGTGTTCCCGGTCTTAAAGAAGTCATCCATGTTTAAGGAAGACAAGCGGAGGATATTGGGTCATTGATTATGATTGCGGGGAGAAAGGATAGGGGCTTTTTGTCCTCAGGGAGGAGAGAATCGTTCCAGGGAGGCATGGGATACACTCGGGATTCGCACCTGAAGAAACCCTTCGAAGGGTACTCTTTGGCGGATTTGGGTTTACCCGTGAAGAAATCCTTCATCCTGGAATTAATTGTGAAGGAGAAAACACCCGGAAAGGAAGCGTGTGAGTGTTGCAACGCGTAAAAGGAGCGGAAAAGGAGAAGGGAGGGAGGAACGGCGCATCTGGCACAGTTGAGGAGAAAAGTCATTATTAACACGACCCCATTGGGGTGTAGCTGGGCCGGCGCCATCTTGTAGTTGAATACCTCGGTGAATAAAGAAACTTTTAACTAAGTCTAAGACATCCCTATCTTGAGAAGGAGGATTCTCGGAAACACCCGAAAATCGAAGGCCTGAGGGCTTAACCCCATGGGTAGGGCCCCGGGGAGCATCATCGCCAGCACCTTCCTCGAACACCTCATCGTCAGGATCCTACCGG
Organism: Cruciata laevipes; assembly: GCA_963678965.1. Lineage (NCBI taxonomy): Eukaryota > Viridiplantae > Streptophyta > Magnoliopsida > Gentianales > Rubiaceae > Cruciata > Cruciata laevipes. The sequence continues at coordinate 12,906,731 of OY787632.1, read as the reverse complement.
AGGGGTCCGGAGTACCCGGCCGGGGGCGAACCCGCCCCAGTAGAGATAACCATCCCCGGGACGTTAAGCACCTGGGACGTGCTAAAAGCCTCAGAATCGGTGCCCGGGGAAGTACTTGGAGTGGGGATTGGATTGTCGGAGGCCCTGAATCGGATCTCAAATTGATCCTGGACTCCCTCGGTATCCAAGGAAGAAGTGGTGAGAGGCAAGGAACTTATTGTAGGAGAAAGAAGAGCAGAGGAAGTGAAGAAGAAGGAGAGAGGACTAAAGCTTACTTGATGAGAGAATAGTGGAGCGTCTGGAAAATTTTGGAGAGAGACCTTGTGCAGCGAGGCTAGGTCCTTATGTAGGCAAAGGAACAGGAAACGCCACCTCAAAAGAAGGAAAAATAGCTGTGGTGCGAGAAACGAGGCGCCTGAATAGGGAAAGACGGCGTCTGAAATCGAACTTAGCACTGATGGGTCCCACCTATCAAAGGAAGTGTCCAAGACTAGTCCCCCGCGCCTCAGAAGTCTGGGTTACCAGTCTGGCGGGCTAGTGATAATACTGGCCCAGTACCCCACTGGGCCTGGAGAATGGCCATAAAGCCCAAGATGGAAGGGAGCATATCCTTTCCCGCGTAGGCATGTCCGGACGAGCAAGAAGAGAAGGAAAGTGACAAGGAAAAGTGGCCCTGACCCTTATCCAATACAAGCTACCTCAACTATAAATACTAGTTCCAAATAGTGAATCGGGTATGTGACTTTTATCTCTCTATTTCTTATCGAGAGCATTTCCGTACGATTTCCTTCTCGTCGCTATCCCCATCTCATCATTACTCCGGAGCTTCTTCCCCGGGAAGCCTCTCGGGGATTGTTTTGAAGGCTCGTTGCGGGCATACCGAGGAGGACTCCCGGATAGCGTTGATCCCCAGGGAGACCAGCGGATTTCGGTAGCATCACTTGTTATAGCAAATCTATGCATGATTATAAAAATGGAATGTGTTATTTTATTTTTCATATAACCAAATATTATATTAAGTACCCGATTGGATCCAGATAGAATTTGAGATACAATTGATTAGATTTTAAACAATTCAACGGTAACTTTGTTTATTTTGCATCTTTGTACATTATAGATTATTTTGCTTACAAGTAAAGTGATTTATAAGTCGTCATATAAATTTGAGGAAGGTATATTTGATACGGGGGTAATCCGCACTAGTAAAGGGGTGCCTCGGATGCGGGAAGTATCTGAGGGCTTAGAGATGTAGACCAATAGATTGCCTATTGATGTGGTTGTCTGTGTGAACTCCTGGACGACAGATGAATAACTGATGAGGCTTGTTTCTCTGACACCTGCAAAACAAATCCCCCGGCGCTACCCAGGGGTGGTATAGCTCCGGTGTGATGATGAGATTTTGTGCTTTGAAAGATAAAAACTCTGTATTCAAGAGTTAGAGAACTAACCTAAAATGGATGATTATAGCCTCCTTTATAGGCGTCCTAGGGCGCCTTCCTCATCCCCTTTTCCCTGCTGACTCATCATTCTTTTTCCTCTTCTCCAAGTATGTCACATGAGACTGTACCTCCAGTATCTTGCTTAGGATCCTCTCACGTGCCCGTGCATCTTCCTGGCAATTTCCTTAAGCAGACGAGTCATCATGCCTTTCCCACTAATAGGTGAAGCATCTTGTATCATCAATATTTGTGACAAGTAAGCACATTTTTCATACAAATTTCCTTTCTATAATAGTTTTATGTTGATACTGAATTACTGGTATTTGAGTAATATGAAATAATTTTATTTTTAACCAAAAAATTTTATATAACATACCAAAAACTTAATTGTGTGTATTCTATATGGAAAATGTGAGACGAAAACAAAGTCTACAACATCGCATAATAAACTGCACCAGTTCCCCAATATGCATAAACTCTAAAACCGTAGAGTAAAATATACATTTGTAAAAGGGAAATTTTTTGTGGCCGGGAAATTTTTTACTTTTATATGCAAATATTTGTGGCAAATAGAAAGATAAAAACAAAATCGAAACAACGGCTCTATAAATAGGAAAATACATTAGATAAAAGTTTCTTTGGATAAAAAAAAATACACAATCGGCAAAGTAAAAAAACAGTTACATCCAATTAAAAAAATAACACAATTCAAAATCGAAACACGGTTACCAGTCAGAGTATATCAAACTATGACATGTATTATCCAATTACCTACAATGAATGCAAACACAAACCCTAAAACTAAATAAATGGACTTTTTGTGGCTAGTAGAAATACACTAAAGTTTAAAATCGAAACGACGTCACCAAACACAGTATTATGAACTGTGACACATGTTCATTCAAGTCTTATAACTGTAGATACCCTAAAAGTTCAGAGTGTAATGTGAGTTTATTAAAAGGAAAAATAGAAGAAAATGAGATTTTTCAGGTCAATAGGCATACTCCATTGCACAAAAAGTTATGGCTAGTTAAAGATTTTTGAAAAAATAATCCAAAATTGAAACAAGTCACCAATGAGAGTGTAATGATTCGTGACATGTATTAACCAAATACCTAAAATGATCAAAACCTAAAACAGTTTAAATGCGAGTTTATAAAAAGACAAAATACATCTAAATGGGCATTTTCGAGATGAACAATATATATATATATAAATAAATATATATACACACAAAATGTGTGGCCAATGAAAAGACATTGCCACATCCAAAACTAAATCAACGTCATTGCACCCGGTATAACAAATTATCAAGTGTTCATCCAAGTTTCTTAACCGCAAACAACCTAAAACTTCAGAGTCAAAAAAGAAAGTTTGTAAAAAGGAAATACACAGAAAAAAGAGGGTCATTCGGCTCATACACCGATGTACTAAAAAGAAAATTAATCAAAGAAAGGAAAAAGAAATGAAAGAGAGAAAATTAGAAAGGAAAAAAATGGAAATAGTTTTCATAATTTGAAAAAATAACTTTACCTCTTAAAATGGATGGAAAATTGGGTTCAACGGCCAAGTTAACAGAGTGGGTGTTTTGAATAAAAAAAATGAAGGTTGGGGGTTAAAATGACGTTTATTTTTGATAGGGGTCAACGTGCTTATTGTAATAAGGTTTGAAAGTTCTTATAAAATTTACTCAAAATATATGACGTTAAAAAATAAAATAGTCCAAAACTGAAAGGGATTTGCTACCTGCAAATACATTTTTCTCATGCAGGACCGGTTTTTTACCAAAATACCCCTTTTATTGTGAAGGCAAAAAAAGCTACTCAAAATGCAAGGGTACACTTGGGGGTATTATGGTAAAACATTGGTCATGCATGAGAAAATCGGTCCTGCATATAGCAATTGGGAAACTGAAAACATATCATCAGACAAGGGGTGTAACAAAGGGTGACCTATATTCATCCAATCCCTTTTACCCCAAACAACAATATATGAGTTAAACACACAAGAAATGAGGCTTGTTTGCTAGAAAAAAAAAAACATACACTCTGTAACGTATAAGTAAAAAAGCATAACAATCCAAAATAACCACTCCAACGGATAGGTGTGATAAAATGTAACATATATTTATAAGTTCCCTAAATTGTAGGCAATCTAGTGAATTGGGATGTTCTAGATGATGATACAGAATGCGTTATCAATTAATGGGAATTGAGATGACGCGGCTACTTAAGGAAATTTCTAGGAAAATACACGGGCACGTGAGAGGATTTTAAGCAAGATACATGAGGTACAGTCTCACGTGAGGTATACGTTGGGAGGAGGAAAAAATGATGAGTCAGCAGGGAAAAAGGGTCGAGGTTGCCTATAAAAGGAGGCCGCAATCAGCCATTTCAGGTAAGTTCTCTAACTCTTGAATACAGAGTTTATCTTTTCAATACACGAAATCTCATCATCACACCGGATCTACCATCCTCTATTCAAAACAACACAGGCAGCTCAGCATCCCAAGAGACTACTCAGAAATTAGACATTACCTCGGCGGAGGACGGTTCGGCTGAGGCAGGACTATGCACGGGGAAACTCAGTTGTTGCAACAAACCAGGGGGGACGATCAAAGCTATGATCCACCTAGGAGCGTGGAGGCTTGAAGGTCGAGGTATGTAGGTAACTAACGATATATTGAGCATTTAACAGATAAAGGCTTTTTACAAGAGTATTTGTGATTGTTATTGGCTAGAACATGTATAAGAGGTACAGTGGATAGAAGGGTAGAGGTAAGTATAAGGAGAGATGAATATGTAGGAGATTGATTAAAGTTAGATCATGAGCATAGGTCGGATACAGGAGAGCTAGGGTTTTAGATCCTTCCGAGGGATAGGTATCGCGTGGGAAAGAGCCGATAGGAAAGGGTTAGCAGTTCAAGGTTGGTCACGGATGTCAGAAACGCCGAGGGACACGGCAACAGAATACAGAGGGGTATCGGCCAAATAAACAGAGGATCGAAAGAAAAACTATCACAAAAGATACATCATAGCTAACACTGTTTTGGTAAGAATTTCCTTTGCAGGTCATATACAAGGGCGAGGAAGAAAGAAGTAATAGGAGAGCAATCGATGGCAAAGCAGAACGCCCATGGAAGGAATTCCACGATTCGCACGATGGATCGGCGACGCCAAGAAAGGAGCAGCGGGAAGGCATGAACCAGAGGGCCAAAATAGGATAGGCCACGACATTAGATAAGCCATGAGGAGGAGGCATCCAAAGAATGAAGGTCAATCGATCAAAGGAAATTAGAATCGCTCAGATGGGGAGAAGGTGAGCGAGAGGTAACCAGAAGAACAACAACATTCAAAAGGAGGAAAGTTGATTTAGGGAGAATGAGGAGATGATAAGTAGTTGGAAGAGTTAGAATTTATGGTAGAGTTTCAAAGGGAAAGGAAAAGAAAAAGAGGGTAGAAATAGGAAAGGAAGCTCAGAAGAAGAGCATTGGAGAAAGAAAGAACGTGGAGAATAAATAAAAAAAAGGAAAAAAATAGAAGAAGAGGGTAGGACTGGATAATAGAGGGTTTATCCGAAGGAGAAGGGGTAAAGATAGGAAGGGACAAAGAACCGAAAAGGAGAACCTTCGGATAAAAGTAAAGGGGAGTAAAAAGAGAGAAAAAAGAGGAAAATTGTAGAGGACACAAGGGAAATAATAAGATAAAGGATGAAAAGTTTTGAATAGGATAAGAAAATAGAGGTCGGTAATAATGCTATGGGGCTCGGATATCCCCGAGAAGGGGTAATTCCGATGAGAAGAAAATAAAAAGGGCATAAGAGGGGAAAAGGAAGAGAGGAATTAGAAAAAGGGTAGGATCAGATAAGGAAAGCAGGTAGGGAGAACTAAAGAAAAGGAGGCAGTTAAGGGATAAGCTCAGGAAAAGCTTGTTTAGGATGAAAGGAAACTCAGAAGAAAAGAAAGGGAGATCGGATAAAAGAAAAATGGAGAAGAAGGAAGGTAATCCTTGAGATGATAAAGGGGATTGGGAAAGGATAAAATAAGGGTGATTTAAAAAAATGCTAATGGGATCGGCATGGATATGCCATAGCTCGGATGCGTGGATACGCGAGATAATTGCATGTGCGACAGAAGATACATTGCAATGAAAGGTTTGGCGTGGATACGTCAAAGTTCGGATGCATGGATACGCTCAGAACAATAAACGTACTGGATAATGCGTTAGGTGAGCGTGGATACGCTAAAATTTGCATACGTGCTGGATAGCTCGGTGTAAATAAAAAGAAAGACGGGACCTCTGGGTCGCTCCCATAATTGGTGCGCCGCAAAAAAAGGATAAGTATTGGCAAGAGTAATTCGTGCATAAAGGAAAAAGAAATAACGATAAAAGAGAATAACAAAATATTATTGCAAAAGAAATAAGAGATGTTGAGTACCCTTGGGGAGACGTCCTCTCGGTGCTTACACATTGCATAATAAGAACTTAAGATACATAAGATATAAGCAATTTAAAAGTAAATTGAGTCTTGATTACAGGGAAAATCAGGATAGGGCATCGGATGACGAGGACCCATCGGGGCTCGGAGGAGTATCGGAAGACGAAAGGTTGTGGATTGTTACCGCTTCCGTTCTCAACGGGGCGTGTCGCTTAGATCTCGCTCCTTGGTCAGTGATTAAAGGTACACCCTTAGAAAAGGGTAAGGTAAAGGAGGGAAAATACTCTGAGGTACTAGAAAAGGGGAAAGGTGCCAATACCTCGGACACGGATGAGGAGAGCCCAGAAAAGGAGCCATCAGGCAAGGGGGTCGAGGTGATAATGGAAGAAAATTGAATCAGGTAAATACCCCTTTAAAATTCAGAAATTTTTTAAGGAAAGAAAGAAGGAATTTGGTGTGGATACACTTATGCCAGTAGCGTGGATACGTCTGCTGGTAGGTGGCGTGGATACGTCGAAAAAGATGTAAGGTATTGGATAATACTTTGCGGAAAAAGATACGCCCTAGGAAGGAAAATTACTAAGTATTGGATAGTACTTTGTAATAGGAAGTCGGGACCTCGGGGTCGCTCCCACGATGGTGCCCCGCAAAAAGAATGATGTCTTAAAAAATTTAAGAATTTAAGGTTTTCAAATCCTCAGATGGATGCCCTCATCGGAAGAGGACCATCCGATGAATGAATAAGGAAGAGTTAAAAATTTTAAGAATTTAAGGTTTTCAAATCCTCGGATGGATGCCCTCATCAGAAGAGGACCATTCGATGAACGAATAAGGAAGAATTTAATATTTTCAAATCCTCGGATGGATGCCCTCATCAGAAGAGGACCATCCGATGAACGAATAAGGAAGAATTTAAGATTTTTAAATTTTTAAATTCTCGGATGGATGCCCTCATCAGAATATGACCATCCGATGAACGCATAAGGAAGAATTAAAGATTTTAAAAATTAAATATTTTTAAATCCTCGGATGGATGCCCTCATCAAAAAAGGACCATCCGATGAACGCATAAGGAAGAATTTAAGATTTTCAAATTCTCGGATGGATGCCCTCATAAGAAGAGGACCATCTGATGAACACATAAGGAGAAATAAAAGATTTGAATTTTTTTTTTTAAGATTTTCAAATCCTCGGATCGATGTCCTCATAAGAAGATGACCATTTGATGAACGCATAATGAAGAATATAAGGCTAGACGCCTTCAGATACATTTGAATGATGCAGGATTTCAAGCAGTTGACTACCCTCGCTAGAAGGGGGAAGAGTACGTGGATTTGACTCGGATAGTCGAACTACAGATTTGCGAAGGAAAGGACGACAAAAGGTAAAAAACACAGGTGCATAAGGTTAGACTTAGAGAAGAATGGTGCATAAAAATAAAAGGGAAAGCAGAAAAAAAGTATCTATTTCTTAGATATTACATAGGAGAGGAGAAATTACAAAGAAAACAAAGATTACGAAAGGTAGATGCAATGGATAATTAAGAGCCAGAAGGACGGGAAGCATCGGGAAGCTGGGACCGAGGGTTTTTGCAAATTAACTTTGGTCGACCATCCTGAGAATCCACGGAGAACCCATATAGGACAGAATGAGTGCAGTATTCGGAGTAACCACGAGGAAAAATAGGGAATTCAGGGCAGACCCCCTTGTGATTCTTAAAGTCCTCTAGTTGAGGAGAGCCAGGGGGAGACAAAGGTCCCTCTGGAACAGATAGGGCTCGAAAAGAAAAGGCCGAAAGAGGAGGAGAGGCAGAACAGAGAGCTCCCCAGGTTTTGGGAGCCAATTGGCCCAGGGTCTTGTTCAGCAGGCACCGGAATTTATAAAGATAACGCCGCTCGGCACCAGTTTTGTAGAAAAGTTTCTGGTAATCGAGCTGAGGCGCCCCAGGAACCCATCCTCGCATCTGCTTATAGACCCAGGTGGTCTGGTGATTTTTTGACTCGGTCGCGACTTCTTTTAAGGCTTTCTCAAATTCGGGGGATCGAATGATCTCTTCCGAGAGGGCATCACTATATTCATGAAGGTTGGAGCCATCTCTCCAAGGTTGTAATTCTTGCTCGAGTTAGGACAGACGAGATTCTATCTCGGCCAAGTGGAGTTTCCTTTGTTCCAAGTTCCAACTCCTGAGCTAAGGCAGAAGATCTACTCTTTTCCTCAACAAGGTCCTGGAGAAGGGTAGAGAGGTAGCGTTGATGGGTGGATTCGAGGAAATCTCGGAGATAGGCCGAGCCGAGTATTTCAGAGGTAAACTCGAATACCTGAAGCATTAAAGGTTAGGAGCTGTCAATAAAATGCGTAGAAAACAAGACACAAAAGAGAAAGGAAAATTACCAAGGGATCGGAGTGAAGAATTTGTAGCTGCGTATGGCTTGAAGGAGAGAGGGACTGATGGATTGGACTCTCCGGCCGAGGTTTTATCCGACTGCAACTCAGAGGGGTCATTGGCAAGGGCGTCGACCAGGTCAGGAAAAGGAACAGGTATAGAGACCACAGAGCTAGTACCCATGGGCAGAGTCTCACTCGGGGTGCTTGGGCCGTCCAACTCTGGCAAGACGGGAGAGTCAGGAGCTGGATGGCGAGACGGATCATCCGGGAGAGATCGGAGCACTAAAAAAGAGGAAAAATAGATTAGATAAGAAAAGAAAACACAAGGAAAAATGGGAATCATTTATCGGAATAAAAGTCTTGAAGGGTAACCTTGATCGGGCCAGATGGCGCGGTAGTGAGGAGCAGAAAAAACCTCGGTAGGGTACACCTCGTAAGGCCAGGAAAACCCTCCGTTCTCAAGGATCCAGTATTGAGACAAGTATATTGGGCTATTCAGCAGAGTCTCATGATCCAAGCGTAGCCGGTCAGGGAGCCAAGGTACCTGGTCCTCGAATGTGATATCGCGGTTCCACCAAGGAGCCGGATAGGTCAGATGGTCAAAAGAATAATGACCGTCCACTGATAGGTCCTAAATATACTCTTATTTTTGTAGCATTTGAGAGCTATTTTAGGTAGTATTTTATACCCATGTATTAAACTTTAGAACCAAATCATTCATAGTGGTTTGAATTTGAAGACGTGCATTTTAGCCATTGATTTGCACTTGCTATGGAATGGATGATTTGAAGACCTTCTATGACCGTCCAAAAGGATCGAGAAGCATTGAAGAACCGGTCGTACAAGTGGCGTGAAGGCACACTCTCGCGGGCCGCGAAGCATCTCTCGCGAGCCGCGAGGGTGTGTGTTGCTGTTTTGAGGAAGCTCTATCTCGCGGTCCGCGAATCCTCGATCGCGGGCCGCGAAGAACTTCTGCAAGTGGCTTTTTGTTTTTATTTTATTTTGTTATTTTTGGGATATAAAAAGAACTTATCCTCATCTGTTAGAGGGACGTTTTTACAGAGCCAAAAACTCTTTTCTTCATTTCCTTTTCATTTTGATCATTGAATTCATCATGGTTTATTGTATGGATTATGGTTTTGATTATATAATTATGGTTGTAGGCTAAAACCCTTCTTGGGTGTATGTGATTGGACTTCTTGTTATGGATTGAGAATACGATTTATGAAGTTTAGGAATTGATGATTTGCTATTGAATGATCATGATTTGTATGTGTATTTAATGCTTGAAATGGTTAGGAATGATTTCCTAGTTATAGATATGTGTTGAATATGTGTTAGATATTGCTTTTCCATGGTTGGAATGTTATCATTCCTTCTATGTAAGAGTAGTAAATTAGGAATCAAATGCATGTTATTATCGATTGTATTTGTTCTTAAGATCATTCATTAGCATTGTATCTATGTCAAGTTTGTTATCAAATTGCATGGGTAAGTTTGAGAAACATCTAATTTGAAATGATATTGATCAATTGAACTAGTTGTTATCATCAAGTAAAGTTGTCAATGAAAGTTGTGAGGATGCTTTCTTCTTTCATAGCTATGGTTATAGATAGTTTCTCACTACAAACAATCACCATTCTCAAAGCAACATGATAAAGTTTGAGGAAAATTTCATGATAAGAAGTTACCAATCTCATATGTCCAAGTTTAATATTCTTATTAGCTAATCATTTAGTTGAATCCTTAAATGCTAAATTAGTTGTAACTCGAGAATTCTAGTTGCTTTACATAGTAGTGTTTCTTATAAACCCCCCCACCCCCTCCCTTTTGTTTACATTGCTTTTATATATATCTTACTATATATAAGAAGCCAACAACTTTTAACAAAACCTACCTAACATGCTGACACGTGTCATGCCACATATGCTGACAACTCACCTACACCTCATCATTTGACACATCCTTTAATTTTCAGCCCAATTTTCAGCTTCTTAACTTTCCACTCATTATTATACTTTTAAATGACCCTAACAGTTACTCCTCTTCTCCTTTTTCATTCAGTTAATCCTTTATTACCATTAATCTCTTCATCAGTTTCTTTCACGCCATTACCAACATGCAAATTCTATAAATCCTTAATTACCTCCTCATCTTCTTCCGTTTTGCATCGTACCATTGATTAAAATAGTTAATTCTCTCTTTGATTAAGATAGTTAACTCTCTCGCTTCAATTTCTTTTACCGTTATGGTTGAAATTATACATTTCTAAACCCGCTATATATATGGGGAATTGTCAGTCCATCGACAGTGAAAAACGAGTTGACCTCTGAGAACCACAACTCCGTCTCTCCGTGCAGTTTTGGTCATCTAGCCGTCCAGGTAATGATCTAATTATTTGATACGTTTGTTTAACACTTGAAGTAGTATTGAGCATTGATATTGGTTTGACTTTGTAGTTATATTTGATTTGGTGCGAAGCTGCGTATGTGTTGTCTGTACATTTAAATTCCTACAGAAGAGTACCCGCGGAGTCTCCGACTATATATTGGGTAATTTTGTGAAGCCAATGTTTTTTGTTTTTTTTATCTTTAGAAAAGGATATGCTGAATTTATTTGGCAATTTGTTACTGGATGTGATGAACTTTTTTGTTTTGATTTTTACAGGCTCACAACCCCATGAAATAGTACCACTCGAATATGCAAGTGAACCATAGCAGAGAACCTCATGAAATGAAGCTCACGTGTAACTTTTCTTGATTTTTGTTCAACTATTGCAGCTTCTATCTTTGGGCAAGATGCAGAGAACGTCATCAACTTCACCACAGCACAGCTAAAAAGCATTGTGAAAGCATACATTCATGATGAAATGGATGACCAAGAAACTGAAAATGCATGTAGAGGCAAAGATTGATGACAGTTCGAATCGAAATTGTGATGAAACACTCTGGAAGTGATTGTGATGAAAAGGAGATAAGCAGGAACCCAAATCCAGCCAAGAAGCTCCAGATTGGAAAGTGAAGGGGACCCATCTATTTTTTAATAAATAGAGCAATTCATGCTCCTTTTTAGATTATCATTCTCATCCTTATTGCACTAGGAGTCTTGCACTAGAAATCTCGCGTTTCATGTTTTCTCCCTTTTTTTACTTTTGTAGCGGTTTGCAAATTTTCATTTTAATAAACTGGTTAATTATTAAAATTCGCATGTTTTATCTTATAAACCTGTGTACTAATGACTTCTTGGTGTACTAATGACGAAATTCCAACCTACTTTTTAATTTAAATATCACGAATTTGAATTTAAATTTCATATTTTTTTCCCAACTAAAAATTAATTGCTATATTTTCACCTTCAACATGGTTTATGATAAGTTTTATTAGAATGTATAATATTAGTAGTTGACAAAAAAAAGTATAATATTTAAATTAAAAACATATTTTTTATGGTAGATGTATCAGCATTTTCCTAAATGCCTAAAAGATAAAAGCTCTGAGATGTTTAAGTTGATTGTGATATATATGAATGTTTTTGAAAAAAATAAAATAAAATAGTATATGTAAAAGTAGTGGGAAGAACGAAATAAAGGGAAAATTAATGAGAGACCCAAAAGCAACACAATTTTTTAGGGCAATTATATTCTTGAACTTATTTGAATTCAACAATGAAACTGCTATGAACCAAATTAATGCATTAATAAATATTAATAGTACATCTAAATTAAGTTAAATGAGAAGGTCTCTTGTAAGGTCCCCTTACGGTAAGGGCAGACCACATTCTACAAGGAAGGTAAAATGATTTTATTGGAGAAGGATTCCAATTATCCTCACCTAATTGGAGAATGATTTGTAATGTAAATGCTTGGGCAGAATCACACTCTAGAGTCATTATTGGAAAGGGTGATTGTAATTTATGGACTTCCAATTGGCTTGACATTGGTCCTTTAATTGATCACTGTGACCCTTCCCTTACTTCCCTTTCTATGGATAGCACTGTTCCCAATTTTATTCATGACAGATCCAATTTTATGCAACAGCTATCTCCTCTTCTCCCCCCTGATACTCTGATTCTTCTACAGGATTCACAACTTCAGGTACACAGGGAGGATAAACTGATATGAAAACTGGATTCCAAAGGAAATTTCACTTTCCAATCTACCTACAAGAAGCTCAGACAACCTAGGGGTAATATCTTGTCCATTCACCATCTATGGAACTCTAGATTAGAGAGGAAGATATCTGTCTTTATGTGGAGAATGATCAATTCTTACCTTCCTTTTGACAATGTTTTGAAATCTATGCATATTAGTCTGGCATCAAAATGTTTTAAATGTAATCATGAGGATTCCATTGACCACTTCTTTAACTCCTGTGATTTTAGTCTGAGCATCTGGAAATCTTTGCATATGTTTATGGGTATTTTTGACAGGAGATTTTCATCTATCTGGGAAAGATTATCATTTTATCTAAGTTTTAATGGATTGAGTGCTCTGGATAATTTAATCATTAGGCTCTCTCCATCTATTACCTGTTGGATATTATGGAAATCTAGAAATAAATGGATGTATGAAACTGTCCCTCCCTCTCCTGTCTATATTCTTAGGCAAATCAGAGACCATTTTTCATGATTTTTTGTGCAAAACCGTTTTACATTTCTTCTGATGTTGATGCTTCTATTGCAAACCATAGTTTCCTGCCTCTTGGAAAAAGACCACCCAAACCAAGAATTTTTAAAATTGCTTGGTCAAAGCCTTTGGTTGGTCTTAAATTTCATGTTGATGCAGCATGGTGTAGACTATCTCTCCAAGCTGGCATTAGTACTATTATTAGAGACAACAGAGGTGCATTTATATCTAGTCATACATCTTTTACCTCTGCTAGCTGATAGGTCCTAAATATACTCTTATTTTGTAGCATTTGAGAGCAGTTTTGATAGGTACTTATTTTGTACTTTTATATTAGACTTTTAGACCGAATCATTCATAATGGTTTGAAATTGAAGACGTGCATTTCGACCTTGAATTGCACTTGCGATGGATTTGGATGATTTGAAGACCTTCTATGACCGTCCTGAAGGAGTTAGATACATTGAAAAACCGCCGTAGAAGTGGCGTGAAGGCACGTGTGTGTTGCTGTTTTGGAGATACCATGTCGCGCGGGCCGCGAAATCTCGGTCGCGAGCCGCGAGAACAATCTCGCGCGGGCCGCAAAACCTCGGTCGCGTGCCGCGGGAGCAAGAGACGCGCGGGCCGCGAAACCTCGTTCGCGTGCCGCGGGAGCCAGAGACGCGCGGACCGCGAATTCTCGGCCGCGAGCCGCGAGAACCAGTCTCGTGAGCCGCGAAGGATTTCTCGCAGTCCGCGAAATAATCCTGCAACTTGCACTTTGTTTTGCTTTAATTTTAATTGTTTTAGACTATAAAAGGAACTTATCCTCATTTGTTAGAGGATCGAATTTTACAGAGTCTTGAAATCTTTTCTTCATTTCCTTTCCAGTTTGATCTTTGAATTCATCATGATTTCTTGTATGGATTATGTTTGTGATTATACAATTATGGTTGTAGGCTAAAACCCACCTTGGGTATATGAGATTGGACTTCTTGTTATGGATTGAGAACATGATTTATGAAGCTTAGGAATATGTGATTTGCTATTGAATGATCATAATTTATATTTGTATTTGATGCTTGAAATGATTAGGAATGATTTCCTAGTGATAGATATGTGTTGGATATGTGTTAGATATTGCTTTTCCATGGTTGGAATGTTATCATTCTTTCTATGTAGGAGTAGTAAATTAGGAATCAAATGCATGTTGTTATCAAATGCATGTTGTTATCAATTGTATTTGTTCTTAAGATCATTCATTAGCATTGTATCTATGTCAAGTTTGTTATCAAATTGCATGGGTAAGTTTGAGAAACATCTAATTTAAAGTGATATTGATCAATTTAACTACTCCCTCTGGACCAGCTGTTTCTGCACAGGAGACTTTTTTCAGTCAACTATGCTAAATTTTGACTGAATTTTTGAATGTATAGATAAATAAAAATATTGTCGTATCTAATATTGTTGGAATCGTCATAACATGTAGTTTATTAATATCAAATTTTCATATCTTTATAATATACGTAGTTAAAGATATTAGCAGTCAAACACGTGTATTGAAGACCGTGAAAAGTCAGCTGTGCACATCCAGCTGGTATGGAGGGAGTAGTTGTTATCATCTAGTAAAGAATTGTCAATGGAAGTTGTGAAGATGCTTTCATCTTTCATAGCTATGGTTATAGATAGTTTCTCACTACAAACAATCACCATTTTCAAAGCGACATGATAAAGTTTGAGGAAAATTTCATAATAAGAAGTCACCAATCTCATATGTCCAAGTTTAGTATTTTCATTAGTTAATCCTTTAGTTGAATCCTTAAATACTAAACTAGTTGTAACTCTAGATTTCTAGTTAATTTACATAGTAGTGTTTCTTACACAAACTCAACTCAAACCCCCCCTTGTTTACATTGCTTTTATATATGTATATGTATATGTATGCTACAAAATATACATAGAAATACCCTTTTCTCTGTGAAACGAACCTTACTTGCCATTATATTCTTAGTTGTGTGTAGAGGTAGTAAGTGGATATAAATTGTATATTTGAGAGGTACGGCGACGACCTCCCAAATTTTGGCGCCGCTGCCGGGGAATTGGCGTATTTCTGTGTGTTTATTGTAGTTGTATTAACACCCTATCTTTCTTTTTCATCTTAGTTTTGGTTTGGAACCCTATTGCTCTAGCTCTTGGTGCATGGTTCATACAAGAACCTCGAACCAAGACCCTTTGCAATACGATTCCGAATTAGTTAGGAGTCTTCGTCAACTCAAGCGACAAGTGCAAGAGACACTAGCCGCCAATCCATTTTCCCTTGATAGTGAAGTACCACCTTCCACCATGGCGGAGGAGGACCGAGAAGAGGAGACCGGCCAAAACATCCCCCGAAACCAATTCTACAACCCTAACACTTCTCCTACCAACATTTCTATGAGAGAGTACATGTCCCCCAACTATGAGCAACAACAATCGAGCATTGTTTACCCAAACTCTCAATATGAAATCAAGACAGGAGTGATAAATTTGCTTCCAACTTTCCACGGTAGAGAAGTGGATGATCCCAATGACTTCCTTGAGGCTTTTCACCGAGTTTGTAGTAGTTTGAAACCTTCCGAGATGAGTGTGGATGAGTTTAAGTTGAAAACATTCACCTTTACCGTGAAGGACAAGGCCGCCAAATGGTTAAGCCGTTTGCCTTCATCATCAATCACTACATGGCCACAATTGAAGAAAAAGTTCTTTGACAAGTACTTTCCTCCCTCTAAATACTCGGTCTTGATACAAGCCATTAGCAACATCACTCAAGACGATGATGAGACTTTGTATGAGTATTGGGAAAGATTCCAAGCTCTCCTCTCAAGTTGCCCGTACCATAGCTTCACCGAACCTCAATTGGTGTGTTTCTATTACAATGGTTTGAATGATAGAGAAACCGAGTTGATAAATCGGTCTTGTTATGGCTCCATAGCTAACCTTGGTTCTTCCGATGCCATGATGCTATTTGAGCAATTAGCCGAGGGATGCAAACCAAAGAGGGACCGGAGACTACGAGTGGGTAACTCCGGTGGGAACAATGATGGAACTCGTCAAAATAAAAAAGGAGCTTACGGCATTGATGAAAGGTTTCATGATGGGAAATAGCTCCGGAGGGAACTCGGGGAATCAACCAAGGCAATAAGTTATGACGTGTGGGATTTGTTCTTCACACCATCTCACCGAATCTTGTCCTCAAGCAAACGAGGACTATAGCGAAGAGGTTAATGCCATGGGAGTCTATGGTGGAAACCAAGGTTTTAGAGGTGGCCAAGGATTTCAAGGAGGACGAGGCTACCAAGGTGGTAGGGGTTTTCAAAGTGGACAAGGCCAAGGTGGTGATAGAGGTAACTAAAGGAAGTATGAGCCTTTTGCCCAACACTACAACCCCGGGACTAGAGATCACCCCAACTTTCGATGGAGAGATGAACCAATGGGGCAACAAGGCCAACAAGGAGGATACCAAGGTCAAAGTGGTCAATCTTTTGATAGGTCGAGAGGGCAAAATGACCAAGGCTACGGAGGAGACCAAAGCAACCAAAATCAAGGGTACCAAGGTTACCAAAACCAAGGGTACCAAGATCATCAAAACCCTCAATATCATCCTCAACCCCAACAATACCCAAGAAACCAAGGTCAAGGCCGTTTCAATAATCGTACCCCTCAAAATGCTTACCCGAGGTTGGAAGATAAATCTCGTGATCAAGGTGAAAGCTCGGGCCAATTCCCACAAGACGCTTGATTCAAAAGCATTGAGGTGCAAATAAGTCAAATGACCACGGTTTTGGGGAAATTGGAAGCACAAAACTCTGGGAAACTACCCGCATAACCGGAGTTAAATCCAAGGCCTCATGCGAGTGCCATGACCTTGAGGAGTGGTAAACAAGCTATTGAACCCGAAGTGGTTGTGAAAAAGGCACCCAAGAGAGGCCTTTTGAAGAAGAGCTTGACCAATGACGAAGTTGAGGTAACCTTGGCCGACGAAGAAGTAATTCTTGAGGAGCTAGCCAAAGAAAAAGGTGATGCCGAGGTTGAGAAGGAGAAAGAACTAATTGATGAGGAACATGTAGACACAACCACTCATGTTGAACCAATGTCACCTCCATTCTCACCTCTTCACAAGAAAACTAGGGTAGACACTACCTTTGATGTGGAAGCACCATTTCCCGAGGCTTTGAAGAATACTCGCAAAAAGGAGATGGACAAGGAATCTTTCGAGGTCCTTCGAAAGTGTGAGGTAAACATACCTTTGCTCGATGCTATTGATCAAGTTCCTAGATATTCTAAGTTCTTGAAAGAATTATGTGTGAACCATCGTCAACAAAGGTCTAAGCATGTTAAAAATGAAAGAGTCAATGAACATGTGTCGGCTTTGTTTCAAGACAAAATGCCTACTAAGTGTGGTGACCCCGGCATGTTTACAATTCCTTGCATTTTAGGGAACACTTATTTTCCTAGAGCCATGCTAGATTTAGGTGCATCCATAAATGTCATCCCATATACATTGTATGAATCATTAAATCTTGGCACTTTGCATAAAACCGGTGTAGTGATCCAACTTTCCGACCGCTCTAATGCATACCCTAAGGGTATTGTTGAAGATGTCTTGGTGAAAGTCGACAAGTTGGTGTTCCCGGCCGATTTTTACGTTCTTGACATGGAACATGATAAATTTGCTACCCCTGTCTTGTTAGGGCGTCCATTTTTAAAAACATCAAGAGTTCAACATGGTAGGCTTACCATGGAATTTGATGGGGATAAAATAGAGTTCAACATTTATGGTGCAATGAAATACAATGATGATGAAACTTCTTGCAATGCTATTGATGTGATTGAATCTTTTGTGCAAAAAGTTTATGAAAATGATGGTGATGATCCTTTGTTAAAAGCTTTAGCCAATAGTTTACACACAAGTAATGTTCATACATATGCTTTGAGTGCTAACTTGAAGGAAAGCATTTTTGAGCTAGATACTTTTGAGGAACTTTCTCTTGATGCACCACTTTTAGACCTCGGGGTATTGAAGGGCTCGGGCAACCGACCATCTCTCAATAAACCTCCGGTGGTGGAATTGAAACCACTACCCGAGAATCTAAAATATGCATTCCTTGGTGATGGTGAGAAACTACCGGTGATTATCTCAAACAAGCTCACCAAGGAACAAGAGGAAAGGTTGATGAAAGTGCTACAAGATCATAAGGAGGCCATTGGGTGGACTATTGCCGACATTAAAGGTAGTACTTGCATGCACCGTATTCTATTGGAGGATGATGCTAAACCCATCCGACAACCTCAAAGGCGATTGAACCCTCCTATGATGGAGGTAGTAAAAGCCGAGGTACTTAAATTGTTGGATGCGGGAATGATCTATCCAATCTCTGATAGTAAATGGGTAAGCCCAACGCAAGTGGTACCAAAGAAGACCGGAGTGACCGTGGTGGAGAATAGCCATGGCGAGTTGATCCCCACTCATGTTCAAAATGGATGACGTGTTTGCATTGATTACCGAAGGCTAAATGCGGTAACGAGGAAAGACCATTTCCCTTTACCATTTATTGATCAAATGTTTAACCGGCTCGCAGGCCACTCTTTCTATTGTTTTCTTGATGGCTATTCAGGATACTTTCAGGTTGCCATTGCACCAGAGGATCAAGAGAAGACCACTTTCACATGTCCCTTTGGCACATTTGCATATCGACGCATGCCTTTTGGCCTTTGCAATGCACCGGCCACATTCCAAAGATGTATGGTTAGCATTTTTTCAGAATATCTTGAAAAGTTTGTAGAGGTTTTTATGGATGACTTTACTGTTCATGGAAACTCTTTTGACAATTGCTTACTCCATTTGTCATTGGTCCTAAAAACTTGCATTGATAAGAATCTTGTGCTTAATTCTGAAAAATGTCATTTTATGGTTGAAAAAGGCATTGTGATAGGTCATGAAGTGTCATCTAAGGGTATTGAGGTAGATAAGGCAAAAATTGATACCATACAATCCCTTCCTTACCCTACTTGTGTGCGTGATGTGAGATCTTTTCTTGGCCACGCGGGTTTCTACCGCCGTTTTATAAAATATTTCTCGAAAATTTCTTCCCCTTTATGTAGATTGTTACAAAAGGATGTGGAATTTGTGGTAGATGAAGGTTGTAAGAGGGTATTTGATTGTTTGAAGTCTATGCTAGTGTCGGCCCCTATTATACAACCTCCAAATTGGTCCCTTCCATTTGAGATCATGTGTGATGCAAGTGACTACGCCGTTGGTGCGGTGTCAGGTCAAAGAGTGGGGAAAATTCCTCATGCCATCTACTATGCATCCATGACTCTCAATGATGCTCAAAGGAACTATACCACTACCGAGAAAGAATTGCTAGCGGTAGTATTTTCATTAGAAAATTTTAGGCCATATTTGCTTGGTACAAAGATTATTGTTTTCATTGACCATGCAGCTCTTCGTTACTTGATGACGAAGAAAGAAGCAAAGCCTAGGTTGCTCCGATGGATCTAAATTTTGAGTGAGTTCGACTTGGAGGTCAAGGACAAGAAACGAGCTGAGAATCTAGTGGCCGACCATTTGAGCCGTTTGGTGCCCAATGAGGAGTTTGGGACCAAAGCATTGAAGGATCATCTTCACGAAGAGTTTCCCGACGAGCAATTGTTTGCTCTTAGTGTTTCTCTTCCATGGTATGCCAACATTGTGAATTTCCTTGTCACAAGTAAGTGCCCTTCTCATTTCACAAAAGCACAAAAGGATAAGTTAAAGCATGAAGCTAGGTTTTATGTGTGGAATGATCCCTATGTGTGGAAACATTGTTCCGACCAAGTGATTAGGAGATGCATTCCCAATAATGAAACCAACTCAATCCTTGCTTTTTGCCATTCATATGCATGTGGTGGTCATTTTGGTGCTAGGCGAACTGCTAGGAAAGTGCTAGATTGTGGTTTTTATTGGCCTAGTTTGAATAAGGATGCATACACCTTTTGCAAATCTTGTGATAAATGCCAAAGAGTAGGGAATATCTCTTCTAGGAATGAAATGCCCCAACATTGCCCTCTATATTGTGAACTCTTTGATGTTTAGGGAATCGATTTTATGGGACCTTTCCCTAATTCCTTTGGTTTTAAATATATCTTGGTTGCGGTTGACTATGTTTCTAAGTGGGTAGAAGCCATCTCCACTCGTACTGATGATTCTAAAGTGGTTGCTGAGTTCATCAAATCTCACATCTTCTCTAGGTTTGGGGTACCCCGAGCTCTAATCAGTGATCGAGGCACTCACTTTTGCAATAGAACCATTGCCGCATTGTTGAACAAATATGGGGTAAATCACAAAACTTCTACCGCCTATCACCCACAAACAAATGGACAAACCGAAGTTTCCAATAGGGAAATCAAGTCCATCCTTGAGAAAACGGTTAGGCCGACTCGCAAGGATTGGAGTACTCGGTTGGATGATGGATTGTGGGCATATAGGACGGCTTATAAGACTCCAATTGGTATGTCTCCATACCGATTAGTCTTTGGAAAGCCGTGTCATTTACCGGTGGAGTTGGCACACAAAGCATATTGGGCAATCACAAGGTTCAACTTGAACTTGGACGAAGCCGGGAATGAAAGGAAGCTTCAATTGCAAGAGCTTGAGGAAATCCGGAATGAGTCCTATGAGAACGCCGCCATTTACAAGGAGAAAACGAAGGCATGGCATGACAAGATGATAATTAGGAAAACCTTTGAGGTAGGTCAAAAGGTTCTCCTATTTCAATCACGCCTCCGTTTGTTTCCTGGTAAATTGTGTTCTCGGTGGACTGGACCATTTGTAGTTGTGAGAGTTTTCCCTCATGGTGCGGTGGAGATCCAAAGCGACGAGGATGCCAAAGTAATCAAGGTCAACGGCCAAAGGTTGAAACCGTATTACGAGGGTTTCAAATCGAAGATCCTAGAGGACATGTCTCTAGGAAATCCGACCTACGATTGATCTTTACCATGGAGGTACATCGTGCCGACGATGTTAAATAAACGAGTTTTGATTTTTAAAAGCATTTCGTCGAACAATTTCAACATTTGGAACATTACTCTATTTCTATATATTGTCTATGTACATTTTATTAAACTTGTAATTCAGATATGACGCGAGTTTTTGATTTGTTGTTTTAGAAAAGGTGAAGTGGAGCAACAGTAAATGGAGTCATTTCTTCGCGGCCCGCGAATTCATCGCGCGGACCGCGACTGAAGATTTCGCGAGCCGCGACAGGGATCGCGCGGACCGCGACCGAGGAATTCGCGAGCCGCGAATGGGAGCTCGCGGACCGCGACAGGGTCTCGCTGTCCGCGAAAGAAGTCTCGCGACCCGCGAGAAAACTGAGATTTCTCAGAAATCCCTGCCACCAAATTGACACTTTTCGCGGTCCGCGGCACTATGCTCCGCGATTTCATCGCGCGGACTGCGAAGGTACATCGCGCGAACCGCGAGGGTTTTGCGCGCACGGACCGCGGATTCATCGCGCGCGCCGCGAACATTTTACGCGCGCGGCCCGCGAAGGCAACCTCGCGACCCGCGAAAACCAGGAATTTTTCGGCAATCCTTGGGACGAAATGGCCAAGTTTCGCGGCCCGCGAAGAATGCTTGCGACCCGCGACGTGGTGCTCGCGATCCGCGAGGGAACGGGCTCCTATTTCTTCCCATTTTCTTCTATCTTTTTCTTCTTCTTCTTCCCAAACTTCTCCCACCCGAATAGTTCTCCTCTCCGGCGACATTTTCATCAATTCCTTCCACCCAAATCACTCCCCCACTCCTCCTCTACAAACCCCACCAACAATTTTACTCCATTTCATCCTTTTTCACCTACATTGCCCAAATTCCGACCGAAACTTCTCCACTCCGATTCGCCGGCCTCCGGCGACTTTCTTCCCAATCCCACTACACAAAAACCTTCCCACTACCACCCTTATCCTTTTCCCCATCATCAATTTCAAATTCAACAATCAAATCCAATACCCCCAAATCTCATGAACCCTAATTTTTGGATTCTTTGATTTGGTGGTATTTTGATCACATTGTTGAGTGTTTTGCAATAATAGTTGATTGTTGAGTTATTGAATTGAAATTTTTGAGTAGTTAAGGCTTGCCGCCTTTAGGAATAAATTTCATTTTGAAAGGCTTGCCGCCTTAAGTTGTGATTGTGATTAGGGCTTGCCGCCATGTAGTTGATCTGTTTGTGCTGGACTGTTGTTGAGTAGATTTTGATAATGGCACCGAGGAAACGATCTCGCCGAGGGGAAGCCTCTAGTTCACATGAGTCCGTGATCCCCGAATCACCCCCTCGCCAACCTAGCCCTCCCCCTGCAGAAAACCTGCCCCATATTGACCTTATGGGACTGCAAGGTTTGGATAGCGATGCCCAACAACGGTGGAGAAAGTTGATTGGGAATGGGAGGCGAACGATCATGGAGACGAAGTTCCTCTCCTCTGAGCTACTTCAGGAGCTAGGTTTGCAGCAGCCTGTGCCATTTTTATTGGATCGCGTTGGCATGAGAGGATTCATTGATCGGTCAGCACCGACCTACATCCGCTATACACTTGAGTTCCTATCCACTCTAACCAAGCACTATGATGAGGAGCGTGACGTGCAGTACATCACATTCAGATTAAATGTTGTGGACCGCCGGATGACCTATGATGAAATCCAAAATGCTTTTGGGTTCGAATATGCGGAGGGCTACAAGAATCCGAAAGATAATGCCCCGGACGGATTTGATCTAGCTTTCTTTTGGAATTGCTTGTCTGGATCTCCCAACATCACAGGCGCTACGAAGAACAACGACATCATACATCCAGTTGTTCGTATGGTGCACAAGCTCCTAGTGATGACTATCTTTTGCCAAGGGAAGTTGACACATATCAACAGGGAGCAGGTCCAATGCCTTTGGACCATGTTTTGGAGGCCGGAGCACCCGTGTTGGGTAGACCTCTTTGTTCAGAAGTGTCTGGAGACCTCCCAGAAGAGCTCAGGGAAGATACCGCAGGGGGGTATGATTTCTCTTCTGGCAGCTTATCTGAACATCCATCTACCTCCAGACATTCAGGCAAGACGGCCGAAAGAGCTCACCAATTCTACTCCATCGCTTCTTTGGAGTCCACTAATGTCTTGGTCATGCACAAATTTCCTCCTCCTAGATTCATCTTGCTAGTAGCCAAGAATCAGCACATGTATCTGCCAAATCTGGAGGCAGTTCAGCTGACTGGGCGCACCCGTATGGAGGAGCTCACCTTGCCCACCCAGATCACAGTCCCTGCACCAACCATTGCCCTTGCCAGGCAAGAGGCACCTCCGGAGCATGGAGATCAGTATGCTCCTCCACATCATGAGGCTCAGTATGTCACTCAGCAGCAGTTTCAGACATTTACTGAGAGGTACGAGGATGATATGGCAGTGATGTTCGCCATGATGGCATCCATGCACCCACAGGGACCAGAAACATTTGACTATGAGGGCCATCGCAGATCGCGACCTCAGCGCCGTCGCGACGGTTCCGGCCCCTCACAATGAGTATGTCCTATACCCTTGCATTTCACTATGATATTCATTGATATTTTTAAACATTGGGGGCAATGTTTAGACTAAGTGTGGGGGTGGAGAGGTGTAGGACTGTGATTCTGTTTTTGTTGCTGTTTTTTCTGCTGTATTTTACTACTGTATTTAAAATAAAATTAAAATTAAAATTAAAAAAACGCCCGGATGGTTCCAAAAATACTAGAGAATCAGGCAAAATTGAGAGGTAAAAAAAACATTTTCTTTTCTCTTGTAAATAGATATCTTGTGTTAAGCTCTCAAATGTTATGTGCTTAATTATTCAGAGTATGCACTTGGATCTTAATCGTTCTTTCTCGAGGACGAGAAAGGTTCAAGTGTGGGGGATTTTGATAGGTCCTAAATATACTCTTATTTTGTAGCATTTGAGAGCAGTTTTAGATAATATTTTGTACTTTTATATTAGACTTTTAGACCGAATCATTCATAATGGTTTGAAATTGAAGACGTGCATTTCGACCTTGAATTGCACTTGCGATAGATTTGGATGATTTGAAGACCTTCTATGACCGTCCTGAAGGAGTTAGATACATTGAAGAACCGGTCGTAGAAGTGGCGTGAAGGCACGTGTGTGTTGCTGTTTTGGAGATACCATGTCGCGCGGGCCGCAAAATCTCGGTCGCGAGCCGCGAGGACAATCTCGCGCGGGCCACGAAACCTCGGTCGCGTGCCGCGGGAGCCAGAGACGCGCGGGCCGCGAAACCTCGTTCGCGTGCCGCGAGAGCCAGAGACGCGCGGGCCGCGAAACCTCGTTCGCGTGCCGCGGGAGCCAGAGACGCGCGGACCGCGAATCCTCGGCCGCGAGCCGCGAGAACCAGTCTCGCGAGCCGCGAAGGATTTCTCGCGGTCCGCGAAATAATCCTGCAACTTGCACTTTGTTTTGCTTTAATTTTAATTGTTTTAGACTATAAAAGGAACTTATCCTCATTTGTTAGAGGACCGAATTTTACAGAGTCTTGAACTCTTTTCTTCATTTCCTTTCCATTTTGATCTTTGAATTCATCATGATTTCTTGTATGGATTATGTTTGTGATTATACAATTATGGTTGTAGGCTAAAACCCACCTTGGGTATATGAGATTGGACTTCTTGTTATGGATTGAGAACATGATTTATGAAGCTTAGGAATATGTGATTTGCTATTGAATGATCATAATTTATATGTTTATTTGATGCTTGAAATGATTAGGAATGATTTCCTAGTGATAGATATGTGTTGGATATGTGTTAGATATTTCTTTTCCATGGTTGGAATGTTATCATTCTTTCTATGTAGGAGTAGTAAATTAGGAATCAAATGCATGTGGTTATCAATTGTATTTGTTCTTAAGATCATTCATTAGCATTGTATCTATGTCAAGTTTGTTATCAAATTGCATGGGTAAGTTTGAGAAACATCTAATTTAAAGTGATATTGATCAATTTAACTAGTTGTTATCATCTAGTAAAGAATTGTCAATGGAAGTTGTGAAGATGCTTTCATCTTTCATAGCTATGGTTATAGATAGTTTCTCACTACGAACAATCACCATTTTCAAAGCGACATGATAAAGTTTGAGGAAAATTTCATAATAAGAAGTCATCAATCTCATATGTCCAAGTTTAGTATTCTCATTAGTTAATCCTTTAGTTGAATCCTTAAATGCTAAACTAGTTGTAACTCTAGAGTTCTAGTTAATTTACATAGTAGTGTTTCTTACACAAACTCAACTCAAACCCCCCTTGTTTACATTACTTTTATATATGTATATGTATATGTATGCTACAAAATATACGTAGAAATACTCTTTTCTCTGTGGAACGAACCTTACTTGCTATTATATGCTTAGTTGTGTGTAGCGGTAGTAAGTGGATATAAATTGTATATTTGAGAGGTACGGCGACGACCTCCCACTAGCTCTCCTCTTGAGGCTGAAATCAAGGCTATTAAATTTGCAGTTTCTACAGCAGAAATGTTCACTGAATCCATCACTATAGAATCTGATTGCTTAGTTGCTATCTCTTCTATTCTTAATCTCATCACTGCTCATTGGAAACTTTTTCATCTTGCTGATTTAGTACATCAGAGTATTTATGCATTTGCTCTACAACATGTTCACAGGGAAGCAAATCTGCCTGCAGATTCAATGGCAAAATTGTGTCTGAAATCTAAAACTGATTCCATCTTTACATTTGCTTCCCTTCCTAATGCTATTCAAGGAATGATTGGACTAGATCAAATGGGGACACCCTCACTTAGAATTTCAAGAATGGATGCTACTAACTGAAGTTTTCTCTTTGTAGATAATGAAGCTCATTGATGTTTTAATCAATGAGGCTTCCCTAAGCTATCAAACTGGAATCTTCCTCATAATGGTCAGATCACACTATGAGCTCCACAGATCAGCCTCTGAAATTGCATATTACCAGGGTGCTCTTCTATTTTCTGATAGAGGTTTAGGCTGAAATTATGGACTGCTCCACAGGCTGCCTTGTGTCTAAGTTGTCTTGCGCTTCGGATTCACTAATAAGCAAGTGGAGAATAGTTCTCATTTCAAAAACCTCTGTCTTGGATCATTTTGATGTATAGAATGAGTTTATTAGCTGTAGTTTAGGCTAACTCATTCTTTTTGGAAGCTATGCTTTAGCTTCATGTAGAATCCATTTTGGCATTCTACTAGAACTGTTATTTAGAATCGGATATTTTGTAATATTTCTTAAATTTGTTAGTTATTTAAAAGGCAAGGGGAAGCCAATATAAATCCCTCCACCATTGGTGGTTTTAATGAAAAAAAAAAGATTATACACAATTATTTTAATTATTTGAAACATAAAACATAAAAGATCAAGGAATAAAGTCAAAAGATATTGCCCAAAATTTGAAAAATCAAAGCAAACAAAACATCAAGCCTAAAACATAAAAAAATAAACCAAATAAAAAATCAAACCAAAAAAAGATCAAACTCAAGTATAAAAACATCAGGCTCAAACAAAAATAATTCAAATAATTAAATAATTGTTTGGTAACTCCAATCTTATAGAAAATGGTCTATTTTTAGGCCGCCCTTACCATAAGGTGCCCTATTTGAGATTTTCTCAAGTTGAATATTATCAAATTATATTTTAATGTAATTAAATTGAACAGATATAAACTTAATTGAGTTGAGATAAATTCTGATAAGTTAACGGATGTTGTATATTTTGTGTTGCTAACTTGCTTTATGTTGATTAATAAGGGATTTTACGATGGAGGTTACAAGATTGTGATGATTATAGAAATGTCACATTTAATAATTATTCAATTCATGAATCATGACCACAAATTTCAGTTACATGAATAAAACTTCTTTACACCTACAAGTTTTTCTCTTCAGACAATTACCCTCATAAAGTGACATTTATGTTTGGGTCCATATGGATTAAATATGCTATTTTATCATGTTAAATATAATAATGTGATTCACTATTTACACAAGTTTCAGTTACACAAATTTTCACCTTTAAATAATTTATCTCGCTAGGTGACTTCAAGTTTTGTTTTTAAACAGTAACCTCTGGATAAATGATCTTTAGACCCTTCTGATGCTGCCGAAATCCGTCCGTCTCCCGGGGGTGAACGCTATCCGGGTCCCCTCCTGGATCAGCCCGCTTCAGTCCTGCAAAACAATCCCCGGGAGGCGTCCCGGGGAAGAAGCTCCGGCGTGATGATGAGATGGGGATAGCGGAGAAGGAAAACGTACGGAAGGTGCTCTCAATATAAAGTAGAGAGATATAAGTCACATACCTTGCTTACTGTTTAAGGCTAGTATTTATAGCTAAGGCTGCCTGCTTTGGATAAGACTCAGGACCACCTCCTTTTGTTACCTACCCGTCCTTTCTCTTGTCCGGATGCGCCTCACGCGGGAAAGTTGTTACTTCCCCAATACTGGGCCTTAAGTCTTTTCTCGGCCCAGCAAAGTGCTGAGCCAGTGTCATCACTAGCCCCCCAGACCAGTTGTCCGGGTTTCTGCAGCGCGGGGGACTGGTCTTATGCGCTTCTCCTTGTCATTATCTCCGTGGTGGGGCCCATATGCGTGATAATTAGTTTCTGACGCCGCCGTTCTCTATTCCGCTTCGATCAGTGTGTCATAACTGCTTTCCCTTCTTTTGAGGGGGCGTTTCCTATTCACCCATCTATATAAGGGTCTGAACCCCTCTTCATTATGCTCCTCTCTCCAAATTCTTCCAGGCGCTCTGCTCTTTTTGATCAAGTAAGCACCTAATCTCTCCTTCCTTCTCCCCATCATGACTTCCCCTCTCTCATCTGATTCTTCCTTAGACACCGAGGGAGTTCAAAATCGGTTTGAGGTCCAATTCCGGGCTGATGATAACACGGCTTCCCCCCCTTCCTCCCCGGGCACCTCTTCCGAGGTTTTCAGTACGCCCCGCGGGCCAGTTGTCCCGGGTGCGCTGCCCTCGGATGGGGCAGGTTCCTGCCCGGCCGAGTATCCTCATCCCCACAAAGATCAGGATGAGGAGGTGTTTGGCGAGGAGGCTGGTGGTGACATTCCCCGAGGACCCACTCACGGAGTGCGCCCGTTAGGTGTCAAATTTTATGATGTCCCCGAGGATTCCCCTTCCCTAGATAGGGATGTCTTGGATTTAGCCAAACGCTGCTTTATTCCCTTCCCTTTAAATGCCTCTCTTTCTAAGCTTCCTCCGGGAGTCTCCGAGCGGGAAGTTCCGTGCATCCCCCGGATCCATTTTCAATACGGGCTTTGCCTGCCTTTTCCTTCTCTCTTTCTTGAAATTCTTCGGTTTTACAATGTGTCCCCGGCCCAGCTACACCCTAACGGGGTTGTTTTAATCCTGGCCTTTTTGCTTAACTGCGCCAGGTGCCATATTCCTCCTTCTCTCTTGCTCTTCCGCTCCTTCTACGCCTTGCGGAAGGCCCATGCGTCCTTCCCGGGCGTCTTTTCTTTTACTATTCGCTCCGGGATAAAGGACTTCATCCTTTCCAAACCTAAATCCGCCAAAGGATATCTTTCGAAAGGTTTCTTTCAATGCGATGCCCAAGTATACCCTATGCCTTCCTGGAACGATTCTCTCGTTCCTGAGGACAAGAAACCCCTTGCCAATCTCCCCGGCCTTATTACCAGCGACCATAGCCTCCTTCGTCTTTCCCCCCTATGTATGGACGATTTTTTTAAGACCGGGAACGCGGGCTATTAT
The DNA here is from genome assembly GCA_963678965.1 of Cruciata laevipes. Taxonomy (NCBI): domain Eukaryota; kingdom Viridiplantae; phylum Streptophyta; class Magnoliopsida; order Gentianales; family Rubiaceae; genus Cruciata; species Cruciata laevipes. The sequence continues at coordinate 12,878,055 of OY787632.1, read as the reverse complement.
TGGCCTCGCGGGATCTACCCTGCCGAGCTCTTCACTCTCCCGCGCATAGCTGCGGTGTGGCCAGATGGAGGTGCCTATTAAGGCTTTATTTTATTTTGGATCCCTGTTCTCCTTTTGTCTATTATTATTACTATTATATTTTTTTTTGACTTTATTTGCTTGGTTTCTGCCCAACCCCCGTTGCACGCAGACGCTATGACTTTCGTGGAGAGGTCTCCGACCCGGGGCGATCAAGCCGGGTCTGCTCAACAAGTGGCTCCCCATCCTGAGCCATCCTCTACCGAGAACCCAGCTATTATCCCGCAGGGGGCCCGCTCGCATCAACGCTCTCGCCCGTCATCCTCCTCCGGGTTACCTTCAGCGTCCCGGGCAACTCCCACTCCATCACCTACTCCTGGGCGCCGGTCCTTTATCCAGCACCCAGTTTATAGTGGCGGGGCCAGTTCGCGGTTCAAGCGACCGCCTCCTAATGAGCTGCCTGGGTCTCCTCCATCCTCTCGCCAGAGGACCAACGATCTTCCTTCTCCTCCTCCTGTTCGCAACACTCCTTCGCGGGCTACTACTTCCGAGGTTTTCCCGGAAGAGAAAGAGGAGGTAACTATCTTCCTAAAACTTCGTATTTTATCTAAGTTTTAATCGGAGTTTTGTCTGAATTTTGTCTAAGTGGTACGTCTACTTGTCTTGCAGAGCACTGCCTTCGCCGACTCCCTCCTTGCGGACCCTCAGTTCACCGAAGCGCTGAACCGCAGTTATTCCAAGTATAGCGCCGGGCTATTTGTCAAAATGGAGAAGGAGCTCCGCGACACCCGGGAGAAATTGGCCGGGAGGGACGACCTGGAGGCCCGACTAGAGGCTTCCCAAAAGAAGCTAGCTGAGAGGGAGAAGAAGCTAGCGAATAAGGAGAAGAAGCTGGCCGAGGTAGAGAAGAAGTATTCCTCCCTCAAGAAGGATAAGAAAGACGCTCAGCTCGAGGCCCTGGATGCCCTGACCCAGAAGATCCTTCGCTCCGTTGCTTTTGACAAGAGGCTAGAGGGCATCGCTGCCGCGGCCAGTGCGGATGCTTGTCATGAGATGTACCACAGTCTGCGGGGATGGCTTCCGGGGCCCGCTCGCCTCGAAGCCCAAGCCTCCTACTACCGCCCCAAAGCCAGCGACTTGCTGAACCACCGCTGGAGGTCCCTTCAAGAGGCGGATCTGAAGGGCCTGGTGCCTCAGCTATGGGACTCTTTAAAGATGTCTTCCCGGGCCCCTTCTGCTTCGGATATCAAGAAGGCCAAGGTGCCAGCGGTTGGCGAGGCCTCTTTTCCTGATCCCGGTCCGGAGAGCTTCAATGCTTATGGGGTAGTCCCGGAGACACCCCATTGGGCAGAGAATTATCTTGAATACTGCGCGGTACCTGACAATTTTGGGTACCAAGCAGTTCAAGTCCAAGGGGGGGACTACCGGGTTGGCCTTGCTGTGGGTCAAGACGATCTTCTTTACCAAACCCGGAAGGCTACGCGGAAGGTAGGGTACCCTGAACAGTCCGCTGATGAGCCCGCGGTGGACGCCCCTGCTTATGCCGGCCCTGAGTGGACCACTGAGGATCTGGTGGAGCTGGAGAGGAGGTTCGGAAGAGCTCACGCTGTTCCGGGAGAGGGGCACTCTACTGAAGACCATGTATAACTCTAAACTTTAGTCTACCTTTTCCCTTGTATGTAGAACTTTGGCCTTGGTGCCTATTTTGATTAATGACAAGTTCTACCTTTTAATGATATTACCATTTTTTGTAGTCTGAGCGTCCCCTAGAGGAGATTCTCCCGCATGGGCCCATGCCTTATGTTTTTCCTCATCCTAGTAGTTCTTCCGGCACCTACTTCTCTCTCCCCCGCACTGGGTGCCTCCAATGCTCTTTCCTTCAGAGGAAACTAGCCCATTGGCGGTTTGGAGGCGACCAGGCTAACCGGGCATTAGCTGAGGCGGGGTTGGAATGCTTCCTCCAAGAGTTTGGGTCGATCCAGGGGATGGTGGCGTTTCTTAAGGCAGTTAAGGCCAAGTTTGGGTCGTTGAACCAGTGCTTCGACCTTGCTTATGATCATATGCGGGAAGCCCTGAATTCCCACCGAACCATCGCTGAGTTGCAAGCCCTTCACGACGACTCCCAGCATCGCACTACCAAGGAGCTAGGCATGGTGTGGGGTGAACTAGAGCGGGCGCAGGAAAAACTTAGGACATTGGAGACCCGCTCCGCCCAGAACCGGCTTCTCTGCGACTTTGAGAAGGAGAATCGGTCCCTTACTAATAGGAATAGGGTCCTCCAGGATGCTCTACTAGTCACCCGGCTATCCTACCACCTGTTGGGTCTCAAGAATGGCCTAGTTGGGGTGTCTCCTCTTACCGACATTCCCGCCGGGGTTCGCAGGACGATGGAACGCATGGAGGCTAACCCGCAGAAGTTTGGTGAGGGAGCTCCTAATCATAAGGCTTATCTGGATGTCGTTGAATGGCATAATAAGATTGCCGCGGGAGAAGCTGAGCCCTATCCCTCTAGCCTTCGCCGAGTCCCTGCCCGGGTGGAGGTGGATGTGGCGTACGAGAGGTACGAGGACATGACTGTATCCATTGACCCGGACGAGGTGGCCCGTCGGATAAGACGCATCTGGGATATTGCCGACTCTGGAGTCACCACAAAGGGGGTTAAGACCGCCGAGGGTACTCGTATTAGCCGGGAAGAGAAGGGTAAAAGCGCAGCAGTCATGTTTCCTAAGTACAGGTTTGTCACTTCTGCCGGGGTGAGAAGAATGCGCCTGGCGGAGCCGCTTCCAGAGGGATCAGTAGTCGTGCCTATCCCCGAACTGAACGAAGAGGACGCTGCGCAATTGGAAGAGGAGCTCGCGTGGAATCAAGCCCCGGATGCCCGTTTTGCCGAAGATCTCCTGTCCTCTCAATTCTTCGGAGGGGGTTTCCGCCCGGGTAACCCTGAGGGTGCTTCCGGGTCCGGTCCCAAGTGGGTCTAGTAGCAAATAGATAGGAGCACTTGTATGTAAAATGCTTATGTAATTGTCCTACCATGACTATGTCCACATATTCATGCGATTTGTAATTTAAAGATTGAATAAAAATTGTTTCTCGAAAAGACCCTTTTCATTAACTCTTTCCTGTAATCATTACTCTTTGATCCCCGGGCTTTATCCAAGCTCCGGGTCCACTCTAGCGGGGCACCCAAATGGGAGCTACCCATGGGTCCCGTTTTACAAATCTTCCTTTCTAAACCCAGGACGAGGCCAAACGTCGGGTTATTTCTCCGGGCATATTCATGCTTCCGGGCGGGGCATATCCATGCCCGGCATATCCATGCCTTAGTAGCTAAGGTACGATGCGGGGTACTCTACTTCCCGTAAAACCTTCTTAAATTAGCTACATTCCATCTTCTAGGGATCTCCTTTCCCTGCTTGTCCTTTAGCACATAACTCCCTCCCGGGTATGCTTCCTTCACCTTGTATGGACCTTCCCAGTTGGGTGCGAGTTTGCCCTCCGGGGTTTGGCGGCTCTTATCGTTTCTCCTCATTACCCAGTCTCCTGGGATGAAAACTTTTTTCCGCACCCTCCTGTCATAATACCTCTTTACTCGCTCCTTCACCTTGGCTTCCTGAAGTGCCGCATTCTCTCGCTTTTCTTCCAGGAGGTCCAAGTCAAGGCGCCTTCCCTCGTCTTCTTCTTCCGGGCGCTGGTATTGAGTCCGGGGACTCGGGATCCCTATTTCTGCGGGTATCACCGCTTCCGACCCGTACACCAAACCGTATGGAGATTCCCCGGTAGCCGAGCTTTCTGTAGTCCGGTGGGCCCAAAGGACACTGGGCAGCTCCCAGATCCAATTTACCTGCGCGCCTTCCAAGCGGGTTTTTAACCCTTTGATGATAGTGCGGTTGGTGACTTCCACTTGCCCGTTCGCCTGGGGGTGGTATACAGATGTCAACCTCTGCTCTATGCCATACTTGATACACCATGATTTGAAAGGATCATTCTCAAACTGCGCCCCATTGTCCGTGACTACAATCTTTGGGATGCCGAATCGACAAATGATGTTCTTCCAACAAAACTTAACACAGGTTAGTCCCCGTATATTGGTGAGCGGTTCTGCCTCCACCCATTTGCTGAAGTAATCGATTGCCACAATCAAGTACTTAGCTCCTCCCGGGGCAGTCGGGAAAGGTCCCACCAAGTCAATTCCCCACCTACTGAACGGCCAAGCTCCTGTGACTCCGATTAACTCCTCCCGGGGAACATGGATTAGCGGGGCAAATGTCTGGCATGCCCGGCACTTCTGTACATGCTCTTCCGTATCTTTGAACAACGTCGGCCAGTAATACCCCAGCCTTAAGATCTTTTTGGCCAAGGTGCGAGCCCCTTGGTGGCTCCCATTAGATCCCTCGTGCACTTCCCGGATGAGGTGTCGGCCTTCCGACCTTTCTACACACTTTAGCAAGGGCTGGAGATACCCTCTTTTGTACAGCTCCCCTCCCTGGATCACATACTTGGGCGCCTTAACTCTTAGCTTCCGGGCTTGAGCCTTATCCTCCGGGGTGGTTCCTTCTTCTAGGTACGCCCGCATGGGCGTGATCCAGGATTCTTCCTCGTTCACCAGCATTACTTGATCGTTCTCCTGGTAGCTCCTTCTACCTAGTACCTCCAAGTACAGCTTTTGGTCGGGCTCAGGTTTCAATTCTGAGGAAGCCAACTTGCTCAAAACATCTGCTTTACTGTTCTTCTCCCGGTGAACTTGAACCAAGTTGAAAGTTTTAAACCCGGCTATCAGAGGCTTCACCGCTTCCAAGTATTTTTGTAGGCTCCTTTCCCGGGCTTCATATTCTCCCTTTACCTGCTGCACCACGATCTGGGAATCACTGTGTGCCGTGAGAGTTTTGATTTCCATCTCCTTTGCCAGCCTTAATCCCGCGATCAAAGTTTCGTACTCAGCTTCATTGTTGGTTGTTTTGAAAGCGAATTGGACCGCGTAGGGATACTCCTTCCCTTCCGGGCTGACCAACAGTACTCCCGCTCCGCTGCCCCCCGAATGTGCCGATCCGTCCACATATAACTTCCAGGCCGGGTCTGTTTCGGCCTTGGTCATATTCTCTGGGGTATTAGGCACCTCCTGTTCCTTGTTTGTCCTTGCCTCTGATTCCAACAAGAAGTCCGCTAAAGCTTGGCCCTTGATAGCTCTTCTTGGCTCATACCAAATTTCATACTCTCCCAGCTCTATAGCCCATTTCATCATTCTCCCTGATGCCTCTGGCTTGAACATGACTTGTCTTAGCGGGTAATTGGTAAGGACCACTATGGGATGGCCCTGGAAGTAGGGTTTAAGCCTCCTTGAAGCATGTACCAATGCCAAGACCAACTGTTCCAAGTCAGTGTACCGGGTTTCTGCCCCCCGAAGTGCCCGGCTAACAAAATAGATGGGGTGCTGCTTCCCCTCCTCTTCTTTGATTAGCACGGCACTTACCGCTTCCCGGGATGCTGCTATGTACAGAAAAAGCTCCTCCCCCGGGAGTGGCTTCTTTAAAGTTGGCAATTGTCGAAGGTGCTCTTTCAGATTTTGAAACGCTTTCTCACATTCTCCGGACCACTCAAACACCTTGGCCTTCTTGAGAATGTTGAAGAAAGGCAACTGCCTATCTGCCCCCTTTGATAGGAATCGACTGAGAGCCGCGAGAGACCCTGTCAACCGCTGTACTTCTTTCACCGACCTGGGGGAAGTCATCTTAGCTATGGCCTCTACCTTTTCCGGGTTAACGTCGATGCCCCGACTTGACACCATGAAACCCAAGAACTTCCCCGCCCCCACTCCAATGGTACTTTTGGAGGGGTTCAGCTTTAGATTGCTCCGTTCTAGCTTTTCAAACATCTCTTCCAGGTCATTCAGGAAAGCTCCGTAAGCCCTGCTTTTGACCACCATGTCGTCGACGTACACCTCCATGTTTCTTCCCACTTGGTCCTTGAAGAGTTTGTCCACCATTCTCTGATACGTGGCCCCCGCGTTCTTCAGTCCAAAGGGCATTTTCTTGTAGCAGAAGGTTCTGAAATCAGTGATGAAGGAGGTTTTCGCTTTGTCCGCCTCATCCATCTGCACTTGGTGATACCCTTTATGTGCATCAAAGAAGGCTAGCACCGAGTACCCCGCGATAGCCTCTGCCAGCCGGTCCAAATTTGGGAGAGGGTAGCTGTCTTTGGGGCAACATTTATTCAAATCTGTGAAGTCAATACACATGCGCCAGCTTCCATCGTGCTTCTTGACTAAGACCGGGTTAGCTATCCATTCCGGGTAGATGATTTCCTCGATCACCCCAGCTTTTTCCAACTTCTTTACTTCATTCCTTATAAATTCCGCTCTTTCCGGGGCCACGGGTCTTTTCTTCTGCCTGATTGGTTTTGTTGCCGGGCTTATATTCAACTTATGCACCCCCAACTCTGGCAACACCCCCACCATGTCCTCTGGGCTCCATGAGAATACTCTCTGATACCTGGCCAAGAGTTCCTTCAATGCGTCTTTTACTTCATCCGGGAGGTCTTTTCCCACCGTGACCATCCCTTTGTCCGCCACCCGCATTTCCTCCAACTCTTGCCGGGGGACTTCTCCATGTACCGCCCCTACTGCTTTCTTTGCGTCCCGGACCGCCGTCACCATGCAATTTCTTGCTACTGCCTGACTTCCCCGGACGACCGCCACACCTTGCGCGGTGGGGAACTTCATCGTCAGCAGATACGGACAACTCGCTGCCCGGGCTTGGGTTAACCATGGTCTTCCTATGATTACGTTATATGGCGAGGGTGCATCAATAACCGCGAAGTTGCATATCACTGAGACCCTCTTGCTCCGATCCTTCTCATCCACCATACATACTGCGAGGGGAATAACTCCTAGGGGTACTTCAGGTTTGCCAGTGAATCCTGACAAAGGGGATGAAGGGGGTTTCAAGTTCTGCCTCCCAATTCCCAGTTGATCGAAACAGGAAGCGAACATGATCTCCACACTGCTCCCGTCATCTATGAACACCCTCTTGATCAAGAAACCTTCAATCTCCGCTGTTACCACCATTGGGTCAGAATGGGGTATCTGAGGCGGGACTGCATCCGCCTCAGAGAAAGTGAGAGCCTCCTCGGGGCGAAATTTTTTTCCCTGAATCTCCCCCGGGGGAACATATCGCGTCCGAGCCCGGACAGCGGAGACTGACTAGCATGCTTCTCCGATTTCTCCACTTATCACGTTGATCATCATGTTGGGTGCGGGGGCAGGCTCCACTGCTTGGACTGGTGCGGCAGCTATGGCAGGCCTCCCCGGGGCCCTATTGCCTTGGTTGCCTGGATTTCTCCCGTTTCCTCTCCCCGGGTTAGGCCTCCACCTCCTCCGGGGCTGTTCCTGGGGCTGGTCCCGGGGATTCTCCTTCTTTGCTTCCATCGCCACACAATCTCTCAGCTGTCCCCGCTCTATTAATTTTTCTATCTCGTTCCTCAGCATCCTACACCTCTCTGTCGAATGCCCATAAGACTTGTGATAGGCGCACCATTTGTCCGCATTTTCCCTAGACGGGGTCCCCTGGATAGGCAACGGATCCGGGAACAAATCCTTGTGGATGGCATGGATCTCCGTTCGGGATTTGCTGAGCGGGGTGAAACTGTCTGCTCTTGCCCGGTTTACCGTCGCGGGAGCAGGGTCCCTTCTACTTGGGTCAACCGTCTTCCTTCTCTCCATTTTATCCGGGAGGAATCCTCCGGACTCTTCTTTTCTCTTCCGCGTGGCATCGTTAACCGCACAGTACAGTTGCACCGCCATCTGCAGGTTATGAAAGGTTTCCGGGATGTTTTCCATCAATTTCTGGAACAACGCCATATCCCTCAGGCCATTTATAAACCCACTAATCACCGCCTTCTCCTGCTGCTGCCTATCGACGACCTTCATGCTGTCGTCCATGTACCTTCGATAGTATTCCATTGACCCTTCCGCAACCTTCTTCCGGGTCTGTCTCTCCATTGTATGTTGGGATTCCCTCCGGGGTTCGGAGGCCCGGCGGCCATGGGTACGCAAGCACTCGAGGGACCCACGGGGAGGTAGGTTTAGCCCCGTTTCTCCCCACTAGGTTTAGCCCAGTACTCAGTAGAACAAATGACTGAAAATTCCAAATTGGCACCAATACATCAAATTATCAATAATCCCCCAAATAAGACAAAAATCTTATGACCGCAAATTTTGAAGATGCTAGGCAAGTCCAATAAATAGTAAAATAACCCCAACAAATTACCAATAAAGAACCACGAGATGTGATGGAAAAGGCCACGAACAGGACTGAAAATAGCAACCGGCGATGGCGTGGTCTCGGCGGCGGCGGTTGGAGCAGTAACGAGGCCTTAATACAAAGAAGATGATCGACGTCTGACGGTTGTGGTGTGGCTACCAGGCGGCGGAAAAGAGAAATTATTTTATTGAAACAGGCTGTAACTGTTTCTTCCAGATCATAATTTTAGAAAATCATTTTTTTAACTGACATACTACTAAATTTTAGAAAGCGTGACCTAACAAACCATATAAACACGTGAGTTAACTAAACAAATAAATAGACTATTTTTTATCCTACTCAAGTTGCTGTGAAATGATAACATACAAGTTTTTGTTTATAAATAAAATTAAAACATAATTTGGCATGGCTGAACTTCAACATCGTCAACGAGGTCGAAGACATTGCAACACGTAAGTTCTACGTAATTAGTATAAAGGTCGGCTGCAGCATCAACCAGATGATCCCTCCGTCGAAACCAGTTGCCGCAGCCCAGTACAAGGCACTGGTTAAGAAGTGGATACAAGAACATAATGCAAAAGGGGACGTGTTTCAGCATTTCATCAATTTACAACAGACCGCTAGCAATTTATCAACATCTCCTTTGGTCATCAATTCTTCCCTTACTGCAGGAAATTTCGATGCTTGAGTTTTCAGGAGTTTCCACTGGCTGAGAACCTTGAAAATACCTCTGAGCTGTCGATTTTGTAAAGGAGAAAACTTTTTCTTTTTTTCAAAAAACAAAGGAGAAATTACAAATAACTGGGATTATAGAAGTATATTCAAAAAGGAATCAATTTGATAGTAAAAGGATACAATTCTCGAGTTCGCACTTAGATCTTCTGCATTGTATGTAGAGCTTTTGGAATCTTCAGTTCCATCTAGTTGAAGGTTCAACAGCTCCTCCTCAATCATACCGGAATATCCCGCAATGATTGAGATAAATTGACACACACTAGATGGATTTAATTCACTGACTTCAACACAGTTCAGTAATCTTGCAAGAATGCTCCAAAGTGCACTTTTTGCTTCAATGTCATCAGAAGCCAACGAAACTATCTCAAATATGCTCTGAAGAAAATCCATATCTGGTAGAATTGAAGTGTGGCAGGTTACTTCTCGTCTACTTTCCACAACAAAGCGAAAAAAGATCACAATAGACAAACAAAATCCTGATCAAAACCTGAAATGTTTACCTTGGGATAGTTTGCAACCTAGATCTTCCACGTCAGTTATGATATTTGCCACCAAAACAGCAGCAGTAACACAGGAATCAGCAACCTGCAAGAGAAGAAAACTAGACCTGGCAAGATTAGGTCTCAAGAATTGTTTCTAATTAATCCAATGAAGATCATAATGCCATTGTGAATCATGTCTACCAAGGCATATGTCAAGTTGATTTATACTGCCTTCAACGAGCTAAAATTATGGAACATAAAGTTAACCCTGTATATTATTAACATTGCATCTTAAGATTACTTAATAACCATTTCAAAATCATAGACATTCAGAGGAAAGAAGAGGAGACCTTTTAATCATGCCAGTCAATGCTCCAACCCATAATCAGTAAATAATACTCATTTTCTCATTTGACTTCTCAAGATATCGTCCTTCTAACGTTAAAGCATATTTACACCTACTGAGAAAATATTTAAAATTTGCAAGTCAAGTGTTTTGACTAATTTTGTGGCCATGACCTGGCCCTGCCCATACTAAGCAATAGAAACATTTTCCTGTTAAAGTAATATTATTTACGAATTTTAACAAGTCAGTTTTAATGCTTTTTCTAGTAATAGAAATATGACTCTGAGAAAAGGATGTCAACATAACATTCTAACCTCTAAAACAAAGGTCAAATTACAATATGGTTCGTGCAAATGTGGAATAAACAAGGAATAGTAACAAACCCAGTCTACAGGTTATTAAGGTTCTATGGTCTGGTGTAAACCTAAAGAGCCAGATCAACTGAAATTCGTTCCAAACACTTTTCAGTCTCCCCAGCTCATCACACTAGTTTCGATTTGCTAAATGTCAATCAAGACCTCCCACAATACACTGCAATCATGACACCGATGAGCTACAGAAACATTAATAAACTTGATTGATCACAACAACCAAATATTAATTCCCCTATGTAAATTCAGCTGCAATCATGCCTTATCATTGCGATTTGTGATCAAAAACATATTATTTCTTTCAAATGCAAATATTAGTGTGTCTCTGTTTGTAGTTTATTTCCATGTCTTTATCACGTCCAATTTGTATCCAGTTTAGTTTCCATCACTGTTGTTGCTACATAGCTTTTGTCTATTCACCCTATTCTTACTTTGTATTCAATACATTCCAGTTAACTAGACAAAGTTTGCTAAAGATGAGTAACATCACAATACACATGAGTCAGATAAACTAAAGAAGGTTATAAATTGTGTGAGGTTGTATCACTTTGATCATGTTTATTCAATACATATTCTCTCAGTTAATTCCCAGTGTTTTTAGGTGTTCAGCTTATTCTATTAATCAGTTAACATACCTGTAATTTACTTTTAGGGTTTCTTAGTTCACTCATTACTTATATTATCTTATCTTGATCATATTCATCACAGTTATTCGAATTTCTACTACCCTCATTTTCTGTTGACATTAATCATATTTAGTTGTGCTTTACTCTTCAAAGCGATTATATTCGAATTTGTACTACCCTCATGGTTCTTTATCAAATATATTGCCCCATAATGGTTTGAAAATGCCAGTTTACCTACTTGTGTTTTGACTAAAATGTCTCTCAGACAATACTAAAATGTTTCCTTGACAATCAAGAAAACCTCAGTAATACCATTTGATCGTTCCACCAAAATCAGCCTTATTTTAAGAACCTGTCACACAAATATTCTCACCCTTGACCCGTACCTAAATTCGATACCTCCAAATAAGTTTCTTTGAGGACTGACTTCGTCCAAATCTAGTTCAGCCTTTGCCACTGCCATGTCGTTTAATCTTATATTGTGAACAGTTAAGATTTTTTTTTATAAATATCTAGTGGCTAATTTTGGACTTAACAAGAAAAAAGCATAACTTTAAAAAACAGGAATTGAAGTTCAACCTATCAAAGATTCATAGCTTAGTTCAAGTAAAATTCAAGGATCCAAAATTTATGCCATATAACTAGTTAACAAGATGAAAGGTGAGTGTGAAACTTATTGTTAATGCAGTGGCATAAAAGAGAAACCTAAGCACTAACACTATGTGTGGTATAATATCCATTACTCTAGTCTCAAATTTCAATTATAAAGCTTCTGCAACTAATCTGGTGAAGCATTGTCTCTTCATTCTACACCCATGCAGCATTACAATGATTCTATCAACTCGTATACATATACATGGAATGAGCACAGCTACTAACCTCAATTTTATCAGGGATTTTGATCAGGTCAACAAGAAGTTCAATGATTCTTTTATTTGAACATAAGAGTGATGAGAACTCATCACCGGCAGAAAGAGCTTCAACTGCCTGAAGAATGGTGTCAACAAAAGAATACCTGAAATAAAGATTAAGCAGCCATGTGTAAATATTTACCACAAGAACATCTTCACCAGTTTCAGAGGTAGTATGGACCAAGGTTTTTCTATAATCACTTGAAGACATATCAAAACATTTCTTGATTAAAGTATTTTGGGACAGGTTGAACAAACATTCAACTAAGCATTTAATCTAGCCACATGAGTCGCCTATATTTCACCATTAGTTCTCTGAGAGCGCATTTTCTGATGTATCCTACCTTTTTTGTAAACTAATTAAAAGTGTTATCAACCATCCATATCTCCTATTAATATTTTGAGTGCAGATATTGTTCTCACTATTATACACGCTGTAATAGACTATAAGAGCATGGATAGGTCTAATACCCATAGATACTGCCGACTTTTAGTATATGCATCTTGTTATCTAATCTGTAGGTAATCCCCTCACTTAATCACTTTTTCTATCAACAGTTGTACCAGTACATCCATCTTAATATTCTGGATGGATTATTTCCCCTTACATAAAAAGCAAGTTTAAAACTAACCAGTAACCATGTATTCTCAGATTATCATCAGTACTTGCCAAGTCATTTGGAAGATGAAACAGTACTTCTGAGCAGCTAAATGTTGAGATATGGATGTAAAAGAAGAATACCTTTCAGGAAATCCCTCATCAGTCAATTTGCTCATGCTAAAAGCAAATTGATTAAATAGGAGATCAGGAAGACCTAACTTCATCAAATGTGGCAGAAGGATAGAGGCTACATCCTGTTGATTTCCTAGTACTGTTAAGAAACCAACACTCTGCTTGAAGCCAGATTTTAATTAGTTATCAGAAAATTATCTGTATGTAGAATATCATAAGAAAACATATAGAATAACCTCAAAATATGAATTATGTAGTCCATTGATATTTTTTAAGGGATTAAAAACTAAGGAATATACGGATTACATTGATGATTTTGTTTTCAAAGACCTCAAACTCTTCCAACAAACTACAAGAACCAACCAATATATAAACTGAAAACATAATATAAGCAAAACTTTCAGCAAAAGGTGGCTCAAAAACCATGTTTAAGTACCCAACAAAAAGTAGGATATAAATTTTATTCTAAAGACGTAAGAAATCCTACTCTTTTGTGTTCACCGAAATTGTAAAACTTCCATGAATTACATATAATGTAGAATTTATTCTAGTTTGCCATCACATAATGTCAAAGACTAATTTCTTATCAGAGTCAAATATCATAATCCAGTAAATGAGAGCTATCAAGAAAGTTCATGTTGGGAAGAGAGGGAAAAAAGGATGTCAGGAAGTTGCTAGATGGCGGTAATAATTACCCCAATTGAAGTACAGATTCAAGATTTGTGAATTAAATGCATCATCTCATATACAAACTGAAGGAAAGTTCTTCTACAGTAATAGAAATTATTGTTCTTGCAACAAAATAAGTTACACATGAAAGACAAAAGCCAAGTTGGCCAGTTTTTATCAGTTAAGCAAATGAAATTACGATTAAGCAACTTTCAGTACAGTAAATTCCCATATTAGTTGCAATGTTCCTGTGAAGACAAGAAAACAAAAACTTCCAATTTGAAGAATCAATTCACATATTCATAAGATTCCAAAATCCAACAGTTTGATGGGTGGAGCCACTGTATGATGGGAGAAAATGCATACTGTCACATAAAAGGGAACAACAATATGGTATTCATAAAGCATCTCACAAGGCAGTGATACTAAAGAAAATAAATTACAAAAGTTGGAGTACTTCCCACAGGTTGTCATGTGTCACACTACTCACTAGACAAAATCTGAACAGATCTAATTGTTACCAAAACAGAAAAGCGGTAAAATATCCAGACGAAAAACGAAGTGTTAGGTTTTAGCTTTGAAAGCACTTTTCACACCCTGATGTCTATAGTGAAAGCATCCTGGCATAAGTCATAAACCTGGTAGTATATTAAAATTCTTACTTAAAAATAGGTACTAATAATATGTTTGCCAACTCTAAACATTCAGCGTGCTAAATCAAGTGATTTACAAAAGCACAAGTAAAAGCTGCACAACAAGAACACACAAAAGCAAAAGCAAGGGAGCTAAACTGAAAAATCAAATCCCTCACAAACTACCAAAAAATTTGAATAACAAATAGTCCTCAAGAAGTTTGACATAGCACAAAACCAGATACCTTTTCAATGAGTTCTGGATTTAACGTGTTCTCGACTATCCACAAAACACGAGATAGAACAAACTCAGATGATAATGCTTCTGACCAGATAATGCGTTCACCACCTTGAAGACATAAAGTTAACAACCTGTGTCAATTAAATCCCTACATAAGAGCCCAATCAACCAACTGAAATCTGAAATTCACACAATTGAGCGTCGATGCAAGTGGTACTTGAACAAAATTTCGAAATAAAAAATATTGGGAAACACAAATTACTGTGGAAATGGTATACAGATAAAAAAGAAACCAACGTGGTCAAGCAAAAACGATGCAGAGGTGTAATGCAACTAAGAGAATAATTAGCTGGTAAGGAAGTTAATAGCTCCAAATCAATCTGTTTATTTGCTAGGACTGGAATTACCGAAATGCTTCACAGAGGCATCGAGTATCATCAATAAAGAGCTTATTTACTACTGCATCAATCAACCCATTTGTTATGGCCATTTGTTTCCTAGAATTGTCATGGCAAGCCAGATTTCCCATGATTCCAAGGCTAATCTCCTGGCAATATAGAAACTCCAAAGTAAGGTTCTTTTAGTTGATAAGAAACCAAACCCTAGCATGTAATATTAGTATAAACTGGCCTAACTGCAATCAAAGTTGAAAGCTTACCATAGTTCTTACAGAATGAGAAACCGTTAGGTTAGCAAGAATCACTTCAAGAATGAGATTCTGCACCTGTTTAGGAGTTATAAAATTATATTAGGCCTTGATGAACACATATTTTCTGAACATTATGCATCAAAACATTTGCCAAGTTCAAATACATACTATTTGATAGGAAGAATGCCAAAGTCCTAGACTCCTAGTACACTTTATAACTTTGTCAATACATAGAATAAGGACTTCTAAAAGTCATAACTAAGAATAGAGCAAAAAAAGTATGTGCAATTTGCATCTGATAGAAATGATTTGAAGAAAGAAATATAAATTTATAGGTCCAGAATACTCATACACTATCTTGAATCTTCTGTTTCCGAAGTAGAAAAATTCCAACAGAGAACAAAATAGAAAATTCCAACAGAGAACAAAATAGAGGATACATGTACCATCAGTTCAGCATGAATTTCATTGGCTGCAAGATCCCATAAAGTGCACCCATGCTCCTCCCAAGCTGCTTCTCTGTCGGAAGCAGTGAGATCCTCCGGTTCTCGTTGCAGGCCATCATCTGAAACTACTGGTCGGCCATTTTCTTGATCATGAACTTGGATTACTTTGGACTGGTTGCTAGTTCCAATAGGCAGGAGTTTTCTTATCAAGGAAATTATGTAACTTGGATCCACAGTTGTTGATATATCAAACAGCTGCATTAATATAGAATAGAGCATATAAGAATTGATTAGAACCTAAGAAATGGTTGATTTACAATTTAAAATACACACACACACACACACAAAAAAAAATAAAAAACCTAGAGTGTGATTGATAGTGTTCATCCTGGCTTAGGTTTACTAGTTTCAACCAGAAAAATAGATTTAAATTCTGAAAAGCTCAGTTTAAGAGACGAATCGTACCTCGTGAAGAGGCGCACAAGGGTGGTGGGCCGGGTGCTCAATTTCCGGCAATTCCGAGTCTGCGCACTCACAAAATCTATTTCAATACGCTCTAAATGATGATAAACAGCTAAAGATAAAAAAAACAGTGACTGACCCGCAAAGAATTCAGGTTCATCAGAACTCATGGGACTGTTGTTTTCCATTCTTTCAAACTTTGGCTCCCACGCGTCTCCTTTCTCCTTCTTTGCTTCTGCAAGACTGCAACTCATAATACTAGCAGAAGTTTTTATTTTAGAAGTAAAAATAATTATTTGTTTAGATGACCCTCACTTCTGGGTTAAATCCGATTATAACCTCCAGTTATTGGTTGAGTGCGATTATAACCACAAGTTCTTGGTTAAGTGCGATTACGACTCTCTGAGAATCAAAATTTTTGTAAAATATAACTCTAAAATCTAAAAGTGTCGATATGACCAGCTCAGGTATACGTCTGTGTGAATAAATAAAAGTACGTATATTTGAAATTTTATAACGTAGTTTAGATCGTGAGCAAATCATTGATTCTGGACACCTAGAACTCATTTGTCAGAGCTATCTTTGGAACTTGACGAAAAAGTTAGAAAGTGACTATCCAACCTATAACATCTAAATCTGGCCGGAAAAGATAAAATATAACATATGTCAAAGTCATGTGCAGCCATTCACATCATGCGGTTGCGGTCTCACGCCCCACCACCACCAAAAACCCACCATCCGCATGTGATGGATGTCCGTCGGATTATAGTTGCCCTATATATTCTCGTAGATCGCGAGATAAAGTTTCCCATTCTTTTTCTTTTAAATAAAGAGAGAGTTTTGGGTGAAATTTGTTCTTGTGGAGACCAATGGTCAGGGGAATGACATTTACTGTTTTTGCTTGATCTTTTAGTCAGTTTAATTGATCTTTCAGTCAGTTCCCTTGAGCATTCCTTTTTTACACTGATCTTTCAGTTAATTTGATTTTTCATTCATTTTACTTGATCTTTCAGTCAATTTCCTTGATCATTCATAATTCTTGGTACATAGCTGTTATTTCGTACAAATTCACACCGAAACTCAGTCTCAAGTAGGTCCATGTGAGACAACTGAGCTCTGGCGACACCAGCAACCTAAAATCTAACAACGACGGTGGGGTTGAAGCTCACCAAGGGCAACTTCAACCGATAACAGTCCATTATAATACTTGGTCTCTGTAAAGACAAGTGTCAAATGAGAATTTGTATTAAATAAAAGGGGTAACATCTATTTGTGCTTATTTGGCATGTTTATGGATTCTTCCATTATGATTTGTATAAGGTCGGCAGACCGAATGGGGTCGAGGACTTGGGAATGCTTCGAGTGTTCTAATTGAGGGTTGGCTGTGATAGTGATGCCCAATTAAAACTTGACATATGTATCGTATTTTTGCTTTTGACGCTCTTTGCATTGGAGATGCTCTAAATATAGAGGTTGAATTTGAGCTCTAAAATTTAATTATACAAATTTTTATTCCATATTTGTATCAAAAGTTTCGAATCTTATTATCAAAATTTTAATGTTACAAATTTATATTTCTTGTTTGTATCAATTTAAATTTTAAAATAGTTAAAATTAATTATTATTGATTCAACTCATATAATCATTAGTGGACTAGTAAATGTTAGAATATGTAAATAGAGTAGTTGTTGGAGTTGGGTTCAAAATATATAGAGGATCTCCAACTTAGATCACTATTTTAGCAATAACTTTACCTTGGGCTCGTTTGGAGATTAGCGTTTACCTGTTAGATGTTAGCTGATTTTATTAGTTATTTTGACTAGCGGTTTATATATGAGCATTTGATAAATAATAATTAGTTGATAATTGTTTCATTATGTTAAATGACTGAAATATATATTACTACTAGTTATTTTTATCTAATATATATTATTATTTTTGAATTATCGAAAAGTATTTTACTATTTATACATATTAATTTTTATATATTAGTTATTATATGTAGTGTGGTTTTAAAAAAAGCAGAGTGTATTTATTTAAAAAATTAAATTTTAGGAATAAATATTGAAGTTTTCATAATTTCGAATTAAACATGTTTAGTTTGGACTATTTTAAATTTAAATGTTGGGATGAATTGTTTAGTCACTTCTTTTTTTCGAAATAAATATTTCATTTTCATTAATTCGGGAAAAGAGTTACACAGTTAGGGATGGTATCTCATTGAGAAAGAAGCTTTCTAGAAGTTTGGCATGTCTAGCTAAAGAGTGGGCTACCTCATTGAGGTGTCTTTTAACCCATGATACAATAGGGTTTTGATTGCAATCGATAAGATTTACTATCTCCTCTATGGTGATCCAAAATCTGATAAATCCACACTTTTTCTTCGGATTGCATTTATGACGATTTGTGAGCCTCCCCGTATATTGTGGATAGGAATTCTTTTATTGAAAGATGTACGTAGCCCCATTAGATGGGCCATTAGAAGGCCTCTATATGAGCCTCTATTTTGAGAGGGTCTAATTGAGTGTGTCAATGCTTCTAAAAGAAGTTGCATTGGAGATGATTTTTTGAATTAAGGACTTCTATTATGACGTGACTATTGAAGTTTATCAATTTGGTACTTGCATTGGAGATGCTCTTAGAATTTTAGAGCATAAATCTTACGTGGTCATCAATATTTTTGATTGGGAGGCTTGCACATTGGAGATGCTCTCAGCGTTTCAAAAACGAGAGGTTTCACCAAAACATCTAATTAGAAAAAACTCTTCACCAAACACAACAAATAGCTGATTGACTAGTCAAACCATCCATATTTAGGCAAACAAGTTAAACGCTCTTCAAAAGTTTTGTCACCAAACGGGGCCCTTAACTGTTGGACTTGCTCTAAACATGGCTCTTCCTAATCAAATGTTTACCAATTTAGCTAATTAGAAAGAAAAAAACTCTTTGATTGACTAATAAACCATCCATATTTAATCAATCAATTATCTATATTTAACTAAAAAACTCTTGTCGCTAAACGAGACCAAGAACTAACAGATAAACATTGATCTCCAAATAAGTCCTTAGCGGCCAAAGCAAAAAAAATTCAATTTTTAATTTAGGTAATAATAATATTTTTCCATGTTGAATCATCATTTTATAATCTCTTTCGAAATATGCTGATTATCCAACCTTGATTTTCTAATTCTAAAAATAAATAATCCAATATTTTAAAAATAAATTTTCAATCTTTCTAAAAATATCAGCTCAAGCAATAACCGTCTAAATTCGTATGGCAAATCTTCAAACTTAATGACACAATCATTACTTATGAATATCTCATTCATTAAAATGTATTTGTTAACATATAAGGAACAACTCCATACTACACTATTTAAAAGTGTTCTCTATCATTCATACAATCTTAGCGGAAAAAAAAATATATCATTCATACAATATCTTCCCTCCCACGATGAAGTATTTTCTTCCCGTACTCGTGCTTCATTTTATTTTCTTCCAATTTTTAATTCCATCACATGCCATTCCAGTATCAGGTAAGCCAACAAATTCTTTTCGCATTAATGGATGTTTTTCGCAGCATTGCTCTTATTGATTTATCGATGAATTTCACGTTACACACAAAACTGCCCAAATGAACGTAAGAGAAATGAACTTCATAGGCTTTAAAATGTATCTTCATTTATCATTCGCCAGTTAATTAGACAATTTCTCCTGCTTTTTTACCAATCATTAACATGAACTTTTAACTTCGTTACAGGAGAGAGCATTATTGGAAAGAGTTCCCCCATGGTATATATCCTATAATCATAAAAAATTCAACTTTGATAGTCATAATTCTCTTCATCATTTTCCTCTCTTTTTTTTGAAGAAATAATTCGGTTCTTCTTTTGGTTTACAGGACAATTCGAAATCAGCTCATCTAATGAGATCCCCGGATAAAGATTCGGAAGACAAGGTTATAATGGATTACTCAGACCCGGGTCCAAATCCTCGCCACGACCCCCCGATTCCTCAACCACCGCTGGGCATCAGGAATTGAATACGTAATTTTACGTGTAGTATTATGTCATTTTTTTTAGATATGTTTGGTTAAATATATTTATATATTTTTAAAGTTTAGTTGGTATATTTAAATTTTTTTAGTTCTCATAAATATATAATTTTATTTAGTTTAGATTATTTCAATAATTATTTTTATTAATTTTTACCTTTTTACTTAGATATTTGATAATTACAAAATTATTTAAATTCAGTTAAATATATAAACTTATTTTTATTTCATTCAGTATATTTAAACTTAATTCAGTTAAGTTGAACAAGAAATAAAATCACAAGATTTAAATACACATCACAATACATGGATGATTATGGATCGGGTGTGGATCAGGTCATGTGAATGATATCTGGACCCAATCCGTTAAAAAACAGTAAGACCCAAATCCGGTGGGTCTGGTGGGTCCAAGGGTTTTAAATGGATACTTAATAGGTATATTAATTTTGAAATAAAAAATTAAAATTCATTTTCAATATTTTCACACATTTGTTTTTTGAAAAAATATTTTATACACATCTAAAATAAAATAGTAATGTAAAGTTGATAGTTTTAGATGGTTCACAATATAACATAGTTAATTTTTAATCAACAATACAACAATATCATACCTAATAACCACAACAAGAAAAAAAGGGATACATCGTAAAAATCTATAGTCTAATACCCGATAGTATCGAACTACCTGACAAGCGTAGCACCTTAACTCGCATTCTAAACTATCTAATCGAAGTCTACTAATCTAGGCACAAATGTTACCTAGTCTAGAAGCTCATGGGGTTTACCCTCTCACCAATTAAGGGTTAAGAGAGATATAACAAACAAATGGCAAGGATACTCCCCAAGTCTGTCAGGACAGTTCCGCAAAAAAGACCAGTTTCAAATCATATCCCCTACAATAAAATCAATACTATAGGCAGATTCCAAACCAATCCGGGTCTAACTAGCTAGTAAATACCACATAATATAGAAAATTTGAAAAAAGTTATTACCTAACACGAGAGAATCTGCAAAAGCAAATTCCACGGTCTACAAATCTAGTTTATATTAGGCATAGTATAACCCATTTTATGATTATGAGGATTCTTATCTGACTATGAATGGGAATCAAGAAAATTCGAAATTAAAAGAGAAAAAAACTGCTGAAACAAGGGAACCCTTCCATTTTAAAAAACCTCTTGTAACTATTCTTTTCGATTATAAACGATGGAATCGCCCATTTTGTTACATAAAAAATAATCGATTTAACAAAGCTGTACGAAAAGAAATCTCTCAATATTTCTTTGAAGCATGTCAGAAGTACGTAAAATTACTATTCTGACTCGGATTTCTCATTACCGACCACACATAAACCAGAGTTGAAGTCAACCAAAGTTTTCGAAACAGAAATGTACCCGTCCGGAAACTATGGTTGACAAGTAATAACCAATTCAAATATTTCCGACCTTATTCATAAAAAACTACTACAATAAAATAGAAAGGAAAAACCACCTCATGCTTTAGTTGGGCCAAAACCAAGAGCCCTTGTAACTCTCTTCAAAAAAAAAAAAAAAGCCCTTGTAACTCGAACCGAACCGTCCTGAACCAACCCGAGCCGACCTGAACCGACCTGAGCCGACCTGGACCGTAGTGTCGTTCGACCCGCGGTTGATCAGATCTGTCCGTCGGTGAAGCTTCTGGGCAGAGTCGTGAACCTGTTCGTCGGCGCAAGAAGGCCGGAGGGAGGGCAGACGATCTCCTGGAACCTCCCTAGCATTTCTGCTGGTAGCGGCCGTCGGGGAGCTCAGCGGTGGGGAGCCGTGTCGCTGATCTGTAGTTCTATCCAGATTTGGTGCTCCGGCTGTTCTGAGGCCGATTCGCCAGCGTCCTGATCTGTGGGTGACCCGATCGGCGACGCGATGGCGCTTGTCAGCCTGGGGAGACTACTTCGGCGGAGACTCTTGATCTATATGGGGGCGAGGATATGGTGGTTGGGGAAACTAAAAAATGAAAATAATCTAAAAACTAGTGGGGGTGGGGGAGGTGACCGCGTGGCGAAGGACGTTGGCGGTCAACCTCCCCGGACTAAATATGAAAAATGAGGGAGCTGAGAGGCAAATTAATGTTCACAAAAAGAAAGAGGGGAGGAGCTGTGACAATGTATGTATAATTGCTGCTCTGGAATAACAACTACAAAAAAAAGTCTTGGGGGAGACCATTCTATCATAACATTATGGTAGGAAGAATGATAGTTCATGTGTTTATTTGGTTTGTTTGTGTGTTTGTAACATTTGTTTGACATAAGTTGTATTCATATGTAAATGAACACACAAACAAACAAACCTTTAAATACGCCCAAACAAAATTAATAAACACATGATAACCGTCTCTTTGTAAAAAAAAAAACGAATCCATCTTAAAATAAAACTAGCAAGGTGACACCACGCGTTGCGTGGTGTATTAAGGTGTTATAATACCACTTGTATTTTGGTGTTATAATACAGGGTTTGCTAGATGCAGGTCCATTTTTCTTTTGCGGATCTGTATTTTTACCGTAATACCCCTAATATTTTAAAGGCAAAAAAATGGGCTTGAAATCATAGGGTTCCATCATTGGGCATTATGGTAAAATGTGGACCTGCAAAAGAAAATGAACTTGTATAGAGAAATTGCCTACATAAAAGATCAAGGATACTATAAAGTGAAAAGATATTGCCAAAAATCTAAAAGATCAAACAAAATTTAAACATCAAGCTCAAAACCTTAAATATCAAACAAAATAAAAGATCAAATCAAATAAAACATAAAACCAAATAAAATATCAAACTCAAGTATAAAAACATCAGGCCAAACAAAAATAACTCAAATAATTAAAATAATTGTATAGTAACCCCCAATCTTGTAGAATATGGTCTCATTTGGTATGTCCTTACCGTAAAGTACCCTTATTTGAGACTTTATCATATTTATATGAGTTTATTTAAAAGAATCACAAATTAAATATTATATTTTATTTATAAGAGTAAATGGTTTTGGTGGTAAATTTTATTCCGATCTGAACTAAACCAAAAAAATTTATCTAAACTAAACTGATTTAAACAAAAGTAATCAAAATGTACTGTGAAACAAACAAATGATAAAAAAATTGAGCTGAATATCATGAACTCATATTTTATCCGACCTGAACTGAACTGAACAAAACTATTTTAATTTGAACTGAACTAATTTGAGTTGACGCAAAAAATGTATCGCGAAATAAAAACTAAGTCGAGTAACATAAACTTGTTGAGATATATGATCTGAACTTAACATACCATAATGACATAAAATGAATCAATAAAATGTATATAGAAATTTTCTAAAAAAATATATATTTAGGAATATGTTGAACTGAACTAAATTAGACTAAATTAAAATACTATATTTTCATTTGTTATTATCCTATAACGAAGACATATAATATTTACATGAGTCAATTTAAAAGAATCACGAATCAAATATTTATATTATATTTATCAGAGTGAATGGTTTTGGTGGGAGATTTTATTCCAAGTCGGTTAGAATCACAAATCAAATATTTTATCAGATCTAAACTAAACGAACTTTTTTATCTAAATCGAACTGATTTAAATTGAAGTAAACAAAATATACTTGGAAACAAACAAATGATAAACAAATTGATCTGAATATTATGAACTTATATTTCACATGATCTGAACCATTTTTGAATTTAAACATAATTAATTTGAATTGACGTGAAAATAATGTATTGTGAAATATAAACTTGAACAGAGTAATTGAATCGAGTAAAAATATAAACCGAGTAATTTATTCTCTATTCTGTATAAAAAAAAAGTTAGTAAAAATTGTTGGGCTTGCTCTAACTATATAAGTTTTTACCTAATCAATTATCATGTCCAGCTTTCAATGAATGAACTTGAAGACAGTAGAACTTGGTACCACTAACACTATTCCTCTTCCTTCATGTAATACTGCAAAATCCATCTCTCAATGATCTCACTTTTAACCTCATTCTCGGATTGATTCATCATTATCTGAGCTCCAATAACACGTCTCTTTCAAAGACAAGTTCCTGGCAAATGACCTTTTTGGGGAACAACTGCTTGATCTCTAGGCCAACATCACATCAACCACCATTTGCTCAAACTTACTCTGCCTCGAAAAATCAATGTTTTCAAAAGCGGAAGGGCAATCCTTCAACGCTAGATTAAACCACTTATCCTTAGGCCTAATACTGGATGATGAGGATGATGACGACGATGGAGATGATAACCCTTGGTCGGCACGCAAGCTTTTCGCAAAGAATTCAGTTATTATTTGCTCCTTTTTAGCAGACTCTGGATTTCTAGTGCCATGGCTCTAGGGCACTAATCCTTTAAAAGGCTATGAATCCTACAACATCAAATTACCAATCGTAGCATAAGATACACAACCATAAATGCGACACCCAGATTAAAAAATATTAAATAGCAACCAAAAACACAGAAATCCAGAGAAATACTGAATCAAATACTTACTGAATTCAGAGCCGATTCGAAGGAGTGCACTCTAGTTGAAGTAAGAAATGGACTCCAAATTGATCTTAAACCCAAGTATTTGATTCTGGTGGAGAAGTGAGGTAGAATCTCACAATGCTCCTGTGTTGGATCTTTTTCAGAACGTGGACCTCGATTCTAAGGCTGATCAGTTCATCTTCATTAGTCGAATGCAGATGTTTTGGATTAAAGTCTTTTGTGGCTTCAACTTCAATGATGTTCTCATAGACCATCCTCTCATCAAAGCTCCACATGTCCTCAGCAGCTAGCCTCGTTTCCAAGATTTCCACACATTCTTTTAGAAGAAATATGAACAATATGAAACTAAGAACGGTACCTAAAATCTCCTATCTAAACACATAGGCCCTGTTTGGTAGTGGCTGTTGGCTGATTTTATTAGCTGGTTTGACTAGCTGTTTTTGTTGGCTGATTATGCTAGCTGTTTGACCACTAGCTGTTTACAAAAGTGTTTGGCAAAGTTAGCTTTTAGTTGTTAGATGTTTTATGCAAAATGACATTTATGGTCATGATTACTATTCATATTATTATAGAATAATTTTAGATATCTGGTTTTTATTTTGTCTATATTATTGATAATTTTTTAATTGTTTGAAATATTCACTAATAAAAATTATAAAATAAAAACAAATTATTTCAAATAAATTTAAAATTATATTTTGTAATTAATATCAGTATAGTACAGTAAATAAGAATTTTAAATTCTATTTTATAGTATAAAATTTCTATAAAATCTAAATAAATTTATGAAGCTGAACTATAATTTTTCAATATCAAAATTATATCATATATATAATATGAATTAGTTAAGTAGGAATTTATTTGTTTTGAGTTGAGTATTAACCGACTTGATTATATTTTAATTGAAATAAAATTTTATAATAATTATGTGGGTGTAAAAATGTATGAATACGTAATTTCAAATATACACTCAATTTAAAATAGGTATATAATTTAGAATTGATTACCATTTAATAATTTAGTTTACAAAATTATAGTCATATAATTATGATGTACGTAAAAATGTTTGGATAAACACACAATACTACGTAAAAAATATTTAGATAAACACACAATAAATGATACACATATAGCATGTAGAGGATAAAAAAGTAACTATAAAAGTAAAAAAGCCATCAGCCAGAAGAAAATGTGGTTTTAGTAGCGTGTTAGATGCTGGCGGAAAGCTGGGTAAAAAAGCCAATGAACCAAACACTTTTTTTCTCCTTTTTTGGCTGTTTGACCACGTAAAAAGCCAACGTCAGAAAGCCAGTTAAAAAGCTAATAAAAAAGCCAACACCAAACAGGGCCATATTGTATAGAAACTGAATAGAACAATCTTTTAACCCAGAAACAATTCTAGCTAATCACGAAAGCATAAAACATCAAACAGCAAATACCAAGTAAATATATCGACTTTTGTCAGTGAGCAAATCGATCACAACAAACAGAGAAAACTTGCTACTTAGCACCAATGCAATTCATTAGTTTATCAACTGTTATATTATTATTGACCCTAAACGCATACAATAACATATAACCATCCAATCAGAAATCAAACCAATATCCAAATTAAAACCATAGGGATTCGTTCTTTTGCATACGAATTAATATGTCTTCAACAATTAAATTAGAGAGGTGAAAAGTTTCAGTAAGAAAAAATAAAAAAAGCTCGCCAACAAAGCCATTAGTTGCTCACTGTTGTTTTCCTAGATTATAAGTTCTGAACTGGCTATATGGTAAGGAAATGCTTGCAACTTATTTCTAAAAACAAAACCTGATCCAATCCCACCACTTGAGTGTTATTACAATAAAATAAGAAGTCCAATCCCACACAAGGCCTAAAAGATTTGAACCAAAATACATTATATGTAAGTTCATCAAAATTAAGGTGATATGTTCACCTGGAATTGATCAATAAAACCTCAAAACAACCTATTGTCAAAGAATATTATCATGTGGATAATGTATACAATGCTATAACAGTCATATAATGTATACAATGTTCTCCAATAACCATAACCCTGTATTCACCGCCCAAAGCAAAACATAAAGCAATTACCATCAAATTGGTATTAAATACCAAAATTTCAACATAGAGTGAACAACAAGAAACAAAAAGAAGATAAGTGGAACCTGATAAAATATGAAAGTCACCGAAATTTTATCCTTCAAAATATCAAGTAGCCTTATAATAATTCAAAGGTTAAAATTTATACCCAAAACACTAATGCATGAATTTCACCTTAGTCGAAGCCAAAAAGCAAACAGTGAATAACAGAAATCATTTACGTGCATAGAATAACAGAGGACTTCATACAATCGAATACAAAAAACAAAACCAAAAACTAATTGAGGATTAACATGAGGGCAAACCCAATAACACCTTGCAAACACCGTTCAACGCCACCTGACCCACTCTCCTCCGCCGCTTCATCATCACCACCACCGAGCTCCACAACGCAGAAGTTGGCCAAGTCAAGCCCAAATCCCCGCCGCCTGTTCTCCCATCCCGGAATCTCATCGGAGGAGATTGATGTAGTAATGATTAGCGATTTCAGTTGAGAAGAACAGGATTCTCGCAGAGAAAAGATGATTTAGCTGGAGAATAAAAGGGGAAAGGATAAATTCGCAGAAAAAGGAAGAAAGTAGAGGAAAAGCAAAAGGTTGAAGGACGATCATAAACACGGAACGACGTCGTTTAATCAGGAGTGGATTAAAATAACAAAAATACCCCTCCCAGATACCATAATTGGCTGACCATGAAAAAAAGAATTCTTATTATGTAGTGGTCTAGAATAAATTTTACCTGAACAAATGCCCAATTCTTCACTAGAAAAATCCATAAACACTCGAAAATCCATAATCTGTTTAAGCTTGTTGCATCCCATCCAAATCAAGGTTAGACATCGCACCAGTGAGAAGATTATGAATTTGGGTGATGCTATGAGCCTACCAAACAGTATAAATATTTTATGTTAGAAATATAAAATAATACGATAGATACCACTTGAAAAAATCATTTAAAACATACCCATAACTCATGGACAGCAGCAACTGATCTAACACCGTGAGCAGGCCGATGATCTGGATTACCTATTAACAATCCAGTATTATGTCGATACCATTCCATGTAAGGTGAATGGTATGTGATGTTAGCATGATTCATTGTGCCTCTCAATATGTAGTCTCTCATATTATTCCACCAAACAATGTGGTCAGAATGTTTCAGAGGCCAATTACAACCCTTTTGACCTTGACGTGAAATGCGGTCAAGTTGTTGACTAGTATCAACTGGTTCAGGAATATCTTGATGCATGCCAAACTGGCGCATGACCCTCGCCGGGAAATGATACTCAACCACATCGAAATTGATAAGAGGGCAAGTAATAGACCAAATCTCCATGTCACGAAGACAATAATCAGGAAGTTGCCAAATGAACTGCATATTTTAAAAATATAATAAGTAAGGTAGATTAGGAGAAGTAAATCGATAGACTTGAAAAACATACCTCATCGGGTAGTGGTAAATACTGGGCCATACAGGCCCTACTGGGCTACATATGCCAATAGGGAACTACTAGATTACAAAGCCCAACAAAGCATTGACCCAATAAAGATAATATGAGTGACTCAGTCAAGGCAATCACATGATCCCTCGGAGGAGAAAATAGAGGGACCACGATCACAACATGGTGACACGAACCAAGAAGATAGGAAATAGGGGATTCTCTATAAATAGGACCAGAGTATGAGAAAGCAGGTATGCACTTTTGAGATTAGACTATTATCTTATATCAACAAGGAACTGACTTTGGCATCGAAGAGTCTTCCAGGAAATCCTTCCGGGAACTTGCAGGTATCAATCGGCACGTTGATAGAAATCTCTGGCGAACTGACGGCGGTCATCACCAGGTTTACGGGTTGTCAGATCACAACATTAGTGCCGTCTGTGGGGACTATCCTGTGCAATCCCAATGGTGACCACTAGAAGGAACCGGAGAGAGGATCCTCAAAGCAGCAATTCCGCTTCTAGAACGATAAACGATGGAAGGGAAAGCGAGCACGAGGAGGAGGAGCAATACGAAGAAGAAGAATATCAATCACGAGGAGATGAGCGTTTAGAGGACAACGCAGAACCCTCGGTCCACGCCCATCCAAGAGAGAAAGAAGCATTTGAAGCCTTTCTGGAAGCACAGAAAGAAAACATGTTCGCCCAGTTCAAAAGAGCCAGAAGGACTCAGGACGATTCCAGGGCCAATACTGATCAGAGGGGCGAGAGGTCAATACCCATTGATCGCCCAGAACACTTCCAAGGAAGCCGAAGAGTAAACGTAGAAAGAAGGGAAGAACGCTCTGTATTAATTGGACAGGGAGAAAGAAAAGAAGAGAGGTCCATCTTAATTGGGCATAGAGACACTTTAATCTATGGCAAAGAATTACAATCAATCATTGCGGATGACGAAAGTGACTATTCTCCCTTCACTAAAGATATACAGGATTACCCGATGAGTGACAATTTCAAATTACCTCTCCATGTGAAGATATACGATGGAGCGTCGGATCCGAAGGATTTCTTACACTCATACATGAACAGTATGAGATTTAGGAATGCCTTATTGCCAGTTGTGTGCAAGGCGTTCCCGATATTTCTAATAGGACCGGCGATCACCTGGTACGCGAACCTCCCCCGACAAAGTATTAGGTCATGGGCCCAATTATCTGATTTGTTCCTCGGAAGGTTTTATAGAAATCAGAAATTCGAGCGCACAATTGCTGATTTAGTTAATATAAAGCAGAACAACAACAGTATTGGGGAATATCACTCAAAAATGGTAATGAAGAGTCTTCAGGTTAAAGATCTCTCTTACCAAATGTTTTTAGGGGCGTTCATGAGCGGGCTCAAATCAGGCGACTTCCATAAAAAATACGAGAAGAGATGCCCAGTAACGAGCGTGACCTACAAAAACTGGTAGAGCGGTATGTTCGCACCGAAGAGGCAAATGACAGGAAAATAGAAAATGAAATGGGCGTCAAAAAACCATTTCAAAATGAATCAAAACAGTAGGGAAAAAATGATAAACCACCACAATCATCCAGGACAAAAGATGGTTTTGGGGCGAAAACCTTCGAAGAAACGCCACTGACGAAATCCAGGAAAGAGGTATGGCAACATAATAAGGATCTTTTCAGGGATCCTAAACCAATGCTGGCACCTCCAGATAAACGCCCGAAAGAGTTTTATTGTTCTTTTCACCGGGATCATGGACATGATACCGAGGATTGCACAGCCCCCAAGAGACAAATTGAGGATAACATAAAGCAAAGGAATCTTCTCCAGTACAAGAAAAATACCAGTTATGACAACATGGCTATTGCTCAAACAGGAGGAGAGGCGAAAGCGCAGGGAAAAATAACTGCAGCAGTAATCCAGGCGGAACCATCGTATCAAACGTCAGAACGAATCATATTATCCATTCATGGTACGACGGAACATATCTTAAACAATGCTTGGAAACAAAGAGCATGATACGTACCGCCACAAGAGCCAATGGATAAAAGGTTTAAAATGAGTGAGGTGATTACATTTGATGAAAGCGACACAGTGCCAACCGTCTAACCTCATAACGATCCACTGGTGATAGTAGCAAAAATTGGGAATTCGACTGTTCATAGAGTCTTTGTGGATGATGGAAGCGATGTAGACATTCTATTCGCCGAATGCTTTGATAAACTAGGGCTGAAAAGGGAAAATCTAAAAAAACCTACTTCAGCACTAGTTGGATTTACCGGAAAATCAGAAATGCCACTAGGACAAATTCAACTTCCAGTAACAGTGGGAGAAGGCGATAAATGTTGTACAATCCTTTGCGATTTCGTGGTCATAGACGCGCTAAGTTCATTCAATTCAATAATAGAAAGACCATGGATGAATGCGGCGAAAGCCATTTGGTCGTCATACCACTTGGTCATGAAATTCCCAACGCCAAATGGTATAGTCGTTATTACAGGAAGTCAGCAGACATCGAGGCAGTGCATGGCAATCGCCATGAGACCCACAAGGTTGACAGAAAAGAATGATCTCCCTATGGTCAACTCTGTAGGCACAGGGCAACACATCTCAAATACATCAAAAATCCACCTAGGAGAAGATACATAGGATTTCCAAATGGACGATAACGATCCTTTGTCAACCATTAAAATAGGTGCCGCCTGCCCGAAAGCATCAAAAAGAGTATAAAGCTCATCTTAAAACAGTACAATGATGTCTTCGCCTGGTCTCTTATAAATATGGGCGGAGTCGACCCGAATGTGGCCACACACGAATTACATGTGGATCATGGAGTCAGACCAATCAGGCAAAAACAACGAAGCTTCGCCTCTGATAGACAGCAGGACATAGAGGATGAAGTCCATGCCTTGACGGAAGCTGGTATCTTGCGAGAAGTGAAATACCCAACATGGTTGGCTAACCCAGTGATGGTGAAAAAGGCGAATGGTGGGTGGCGAATGTGCGTAGACTATTCGACTCTCAACAAATATTGTCCGAAGGATTCTTATCCGCTACCAAAGATTGACAAATTGGTAGAATCAATCTCGGGACATGAAGCCTTAGCATTCTTAGATGCCTACAAATGATATCATCAGATCTTGATTGACCCAAAAGATGAAGAAAAGACGGCCTTCATCACCACAATGGGATCCATCTGCTATGTCAGAATGCCATTCGGCTTAAAAAATGCTGGAGCAACATATCAGAGAACCGTCGACAAAGCATTCGCCCACCAAATTGGACGAAACCTCGAAGCATACGTCGACAACATAGTGGTCAAAAGTGAATGATAATACCGGCCCAGCTCCCTACTGGGCCGGAAGAATGGCCAATGGCCCATGACTAAAGGAGGCAGTATCTTTCCCGGAGTAATGCACGTCGGACAAGCAAGAGGACAGATAGTTACAAGGAGAGGTGGTCCTGACCCTTATCTAAAGTAGGCAATCTCAGCTATAAATACTAATCTCAGACAGTGAATCAGGTATGTGACTTATATCTCTCTACTTTATATTGAGAGTATTTCCGTACGTTTCCCCCTTATTGCTATCCTCATCTCATCATCACACCGGAGCCTCTTCCCCGGAAAGCCTCTTAGGGACTGTTTTACAGGACCGTTGCGGGCATACTTGGAAGGAAGCCCGGATAGCGTTGATATCCGAGGACCCGACGGATTTTGGTAGTATCAATTGGCACGCCCGGTGGGACCCTCCACCTTCGCAACATGGAGTCAGGAAGAAGAGGGTGTGGAAGACCAAGGAAGAATGTGGTACCTTTGGGAGACGATCTGCCTCCTCCTCCTGAAGACAGCATGACCCTGAGACAACTGCAGAAGGAGGCCCGACACCGGAATCGGCCGGAGGAGCATGAGCCGGGGGTATCGCAGGACGACCATGTGGAAACCGCATCTGAGGGGGCTGAGTCAGAAGAGTACCAGGAGGAGCAAAAAGGGATCAGGCCTTCCGGGGAAGGCAATCCTCTGGTCTGGGGTCCAGAGGCCCGGGAGGAGAGGCAACTCCAGTCTCAAAGTTTTTGAACTCGGGTACCAGCACTCCCGGGGGAGGAACGGGTACAGGTCAACACAGAAGAACTAGCGGCATTGGATTTCATGAGAGCCAACAAGGAGCTATATCGCCAGTGGGTACTCTTCACTCGGAACTCCGAGGGAGGGGGATCTGCAGGGAACCAATCTGGCCTCCCACAGGTACCCGGAAGGAGGTAATCGACTTGGACAGAGTCGCGGAGCCACAGAGGGTACAAGGGCATGTCAGCTCCTCAACCGTCCCTTCCTCTTTCCCCCTAAACTTCGAGATAGGAGCGGGAACTGCAACAGGGCAGCAATTCGACTTAGCCCCACACGCTCCGCCCTATTACCCTCGCTCTAGCTGGGAGTTAGGGAAAGTCATGTATGTTTCGCCGTTTGTGTCCAGGAATATCTTGGGATCCAAGGCTCCTAGGATGTATGGGAGCCAGACCCAATATTTCGTGCCGATGTATAGGTCTTTGGGGCTAAACTACGGCTACTCGGAGGGCCATTATTTATAGGGAGGATGACAGGATGCGGGGCTACCAGGTGGCGCAACAGGACCCCAATTCTTTGGAGGCGCGACTGGAAAAGTTGGTGGGGAGAAACGGAGCCAGGCCTACCTCTCCATGGGTGCCTAAAGTACTTGCGTACCCATGGCCTCCGGGTCTTCGGGTCCCGGAGGGTATCCCCACGTACAACGGAGAGACTGAATCGGAAGAGTTCGTCAGAACTTACCAGAATTTGATGGTGTCAAGGGATTTCCCGGAGGAGTTGAGATGCAAACTGGTGGGTTGCTATCGAATGGGAAATTGTCTCCTGTGGTTCGACTCCTTGCCTAGGGGAAGCCTCAGGGATTATTATGATTTTTCAAAAGCCCTGTTGTTTAGGTACGTAGGGCTGAAGAAATAGGGAAAACAGCTGACTGAACTTCTTGCCACCCGGCAGAAGGCTGCGGAGGGACCCATGGAGTATTACAGGTGGTACATGGATGACAGCATGAAGGTAGCAGATAAGCAGCAACAAGAGAAGGCAGTAATAAGCGGATTTATAAATGGCTTAAAAGATATGGCGGTGTTTCAGAAGCTAGTGGAGAACATTCCGGAAACCTTCCATAACCTGCAGATGGCGGTGCAATTGTACTGTGCCGTCAATGACGCTACCCGGAAGAGAAAGGAAGAATCTGAGGGGTTCCTCCCGGAAAAATGGAAATGAGAAGGGCGACAGAACCAGGTAGAAGGGATCCGGGTCCTGCGTCGGTGAACCGGGCAAGGGAAGACAGCTTTACCCCGCTCAGAAAGTCCCGGATATTTGATTAGGTGTATTTTTGTGCATCTAAATTATGTGCTTTTATAATATTATTTTGTCATTTGATGTGCACGAAGGTGTGTTTTGTGCAGGTTTAATTGAAGAATTGTTGTGGGACAATCAAATGGTGAATTGGTGAAATCCTGACGAAAGATGCGGAATTGAAGACGACGAGGAGCTATACACTACACTCTTTTTTCCCACTGGATTTTTAATGAGGTAGTGTACTCCAACGGATAATGGATCGACATTATTCCGGCCAACGAGGAGCCAGGTGAAAGGCCCAGAAAAGACAGGATTCCGATTTTATAAATCCTAATTGGGCTGAACGCTATTATAGCCCAAATAAATTCTTTTCTTGGTCTTGGAAGAAAATATGCATGCTGGAAATTACTCTCAAGAAAGCTCAATAAATCATTATTTCCTATTTGGAAAAGAATTCTACAAGCAATATTCTATGGCCCTGTTTACCAGAGCTTATCTGTAGATCAGTTCAGCTCAGTTCAGTTCAGTTCAATTCAGTTCAGTTCAATTCAGTTCAGTTCAGTTCAGTTCAGTGAAAATGCAATTTGATGAAATTCAGGTTAATTCAGTCATGCTGATTCCATTTTTCAATACATCAATTTTCACTTCAGTTCAGTTCAGTTCAATTCAGTTCAGTTCAGTTCAATTCAATTCAGTTCAGTTCAGTTCAGTACATCAAGAAATAAGCTCTAGTAAACAGGCCCTATGTATTTTATTCCAAAAATAGGGTAGCTTGAGTAGTATAAATATTAGGCCAAATTGTACACGGCCAGAGCTCTCTTCTCATTCTTTTTACACGTACGTACCTAAATTAATTAGTTAGGTTTTTGAAGTTTTCCCAACACTTTGGACGCATGCAGTATTCTTCCTGGATCAATTAACCACAAGCAGTCTGGTTCTTTCGTTTTATTTCGATTTTGTTTTCGTCTTCGTCTTTACTTGATTAATATGTTTAATACTTATTTTATTATTTGTTTGTTTGATTTTAATATGAGTAGCTAAATTTATAGTTCGGCTTAGGGTTTTGAAGCATTAACTAGATTTATATGTGAGGCCTAAATGTGCTTGATAATCTTTTGTATGGATTCCTAATTATTCTGTGTGTATATTTGATTTCTGAATTGTTTAAGTCCTGCGCAACCTTAGGTTCTTCAGAATAGTGCCAATTAGATTCCATTATTTATCTGTATCTAGTGAGTAGATTTAATTAGTGGCAAAACCAACAGCAGATGGTGAGAATAATGGGTAGGTAATTTGTGACAATTTATTTGATTACATGTTATCTGAATTGGGTTCTTTGGTTCTTAATGCTGTTAAGATATTAAATCTAGTCTAGGCAGTTCCAGCTAGGTTATATTTCAATTAGAGAAGTAGTCAGTTTATAGCCGATTCTTGCTGGCTATCGATAAACTAAGAAGAAATTGGACTGTGTCTTGTAGCTGATTCTCGGCAGTCTATAACTGATTGGTTCATGCAAGTTGATTAATTACTGTGCCGAGGATCAGAATAATAAATCATAAGTTAATGTGGATTTCCCTATTGCCGGATCTGTTTAATTAATTGATTAAGTGTTTGCTTGCCATTATATTTTCTTTGTTTATTTGAGTTCATTGTTATTTATCGTTTAGCATAATTAGTTGGTAGTTAATTACTAAAAACTTTCAAAGATAAAGGTGGTTACTAACCAAAAATCTAATCTTTACAATAAGAATTCGTCAAAACTGTTCTCTGTGGGATCGACTCTGCTTACCCTGTACTTGAATATAAACCTAGTTGTTTGCAGGTTTATTTGGTAGAAAAACGACCTATCAGCGGAGATCCACGCCATCCATAAGGATTTGTTCCCGGATCCGCTACCTATTCAGGGAACCCCATCCAAAGAAAATGTAGATAAATGGTGTGCTTACCACAAATCTTATGGACACACGATGGATAGGTGTAGGGGGCTAAGGAGCGAGATAGAAAAATTGATAGAGCAAGGTCAGCTGAGGGACTGCGTGGCGGCTGAAGCAAAGAAGGAATATCCGGCCCGGGACCAGGCTCGGGAGCAGCCCAGGAGGAGGTACAGGCCAAACCCCGGGAGAGGAAACGGAAGAGCCCAAGGCAACAGGGCCCCGGGGTAGCCCGTCATAGCTGTCGTACCAGTCCAAGTGGTGGAACCGGCCCCAGCACCCAACAGGATGATCAATGTGATAAGTGGAGAAATCGGAGAAGCATGTCAGTCAGTCTCCGCTATCCAGGCCCGGACGCGATATGTTCCCCCGGGGGAAACTCAAGGAAAGAGGTTTCGCCCTAGTGAGACTATCACCTTCTCTGAGGCGGATGCAGCCCCGCCACATATGCCTCATTCAGACCCAATGATTGTAACAGCGGAGATCGAAGGATTCCTAGTCAAGAGGGTGTTCGTGGATGACGGGAGTAGCGTGGAGATCATGTTCGCCTCTTGCTTCGATCAAATAGGGATTGGAAGACAGAACCTGAAACCCCCCTCATCTCCCTGGTCAGGATTCACTGGCAAGCCAAAAATTCCTCTAGGCGTTATTCTCCTCGCAGTGTGCATGGTGGACGAAAAGGACCGGAGCAAGAGAGTCTCAGTGACTTGCAATTTTGCGGTGATTGACGCCTCCTCACCATACAACGTAATCATAGTAAGACCGTGGCTAACCCAGGCCCGGGCATCTGCTGATGTTGAAGTTCCCCACCGCGCAAGGAGTGGCGGTCGTGCGGGGAAGTCAAGCAGTCACGAGAATGTGCATAATGACGGCAGTATTGGATGCAAAAAGGCATTAGGGGCGGTACACGGAGAAGCTCCCCGCCAAGAGTTGGAAGAAATGCAAGTGGCAGACAAAGGGGCAGTCACGATGGGAAAGGATCTCCCGGAGGAACTGAAAGGCGTACTAAAGGAACTTTTGACCAAATACCAGGGGGTATTCTCGTGGAGCCCGGAGGACAAGGTATGAGTGCTACCAGAGCTTGGGGTACACAAGTTGAACATAAGCCCGACGACCAAGCCAATCCGACAGAAGAAAAGACCTATGGCCCCGGAGAGGGCATAATTCATAAGAAGTGAAGTTCAGAAGTTAAAGAGAGCTGGGGTAGTCGAGGAGATCATCTACCCGGAATGGATAGCTAACCCGATTTTGGTGAAGAAGCATGATGGAAGTTGGCGCATGTGCATCAACTTTACAGACTTGAATAAGTGCTGCCCCAAAGACAGTTATTCCCTCTCAAACTTGGATCGGTTGGCAGAGGCTATTGCGGGATACTCAGTGTTAGCCTTCTTTGATGCACACAAGGGGTATCACCAGGTGCATATGGACGAGGCGGACAAGGCTAAAACCTCATTCATCACCGACTTTGGAACTTTTTGCTATAAGAAGATGCCCTTTGGGTTGAAGAACGCGGGGGCTACTTATCAGAGGATGGTGGATAAACTCTTTAAGGACCAAGTAGGCAGGAACATGGAGGTATACGTCGATGACATGGTGGTCAAGAGCATGACATACGGGGCTTTCTTGAATGACCTAGAGGAGACGTTCGGAAAGCTGGTACGAAGCAATCTCAAGTTGAACCCCTCCAAAAGCACTATTGGAGTGGGTGCAGGGAAATTTTTGGGTTTCATGGTGTCAAGTCGGGGCATTAACGTTAATCCAAAGAAGGTAGAGGCCATAGCCAAGATGACATCTCCCAGGTCGGTAAAAGAAGTACAGCGTTTGACGGGGTCCCTAGCGGCCCTCAGCCGTTTCCTGTCAAAGGGAGCAGAGAGACAACTGCCCTTCTTCAACATCCTCAGAAAGGCCAAGATGTTCGAATGGTCCGAGGAGTGCGAAAAGGCGTTCCAGAGCCTGAAAGAGCACCTTCGACAATTGCCAACCCTAAAGAAGCCATTCCCGGGGAAGGAGCTTTTTCTGTATATAGCGTCGTCCCGGGAAGCAGTGAGCGACGTGCTAATCAAAGAAGATGAGGGAAAGCAGCACCCAATCTACTTTATTAGCAGAACACTCCGGGGTCAGAGACCCAATATACCGAGTTGGAGCAATTGGTTTTGGCGTTGGTACATGCTTCAAGGAGGCTCAAACCTTACTTCTAGGGGCATTCCACAGTTGTCCTCACTAACTACCCGCTTAAACAAGTAATGTTCAAGCCGAAGGCATCATGGAGAATGATGAAGTGGGCTATAGAGATGGGAAAATATGAAATCCGGTATGAGCCAAGAAGGGCCATCAAGGGGCAAGCTCTAGCGGATTTCCTGGTAGAATCAGAAGCAAGGATATACGAGGAGCAGGAGACGGCCCCGGCAGAGATAGTCCCGGCTTGGAAGCTGTACGTGGACGGGTCAGCACATTCCGGAGGCAGTGGAGCGGGAGTCTTATTGGTTAGCCCGGAAGGGAAAGAGTACCCCTATGCGGTCCAATTCACCTTCAAAACAACCAACAATGAGGCTGAGTACGAGGCTTTGATCGTGGGATTGAGGCTAGCAAAGGAAATGGAAATCAAGGTTCTTACGGCGCACAGTGACTCCCAGATTGTGGTGCAGCAAGTGAAAGGAGAATATGAAGCCCGGGAAATGAGCATACATAAGTATCTGGAACTGGTGAAGCCTCTGACTTGAACGAATCATTTTCAAACTGTGCTTCATTGTCTGTGACTATAATCTTGGGGATACCAAACCGGCAGATGATATTTTTCCAGCAAAACTTAACGCAAGTTAACCCCCGGATGTTAGTGAGTGGTTCAGCCTCTACCCACTTGCTGAAGTAGTCTATGGCCACTATTAAGTACTTTGCTCCTCCCGGGGCGGTGCAGAATGGCCCCACCAAGTCGATTCCCCATCTGCTGAATGACCAAAAGCATGTAACTCTCATCAACTCCTCTTGGGGAACATAGATCAAAGGGGCAAAGCTGTGGCAAGAAAGGCATTCCCGGACATACTATCCTGCATCCTTGAACATCGTCGGCCAATAGTACCCCAACCTTAACATCTTTCTTGCCATCGTGCGGGCTCCCTAATGACTCCCATTGGACCCTTCATGGACTTCCTGGATCAGATGCTGGTCTTCTGACCTCTCCACACACTTGGTAAAGGTTGGAGATAACCCCTCTTGTATAGCACCCCGTTTTGGACCACGTACTTGGGTGCCTTGACCCTCAGCTTCCTGGCCTGCACTCTATCCTCCGAGGATATTCCTTCCTCAAAGTATGCCCGCATGGGGAGGATCCATGACTCTTCTTCGCTTATCAACATCACCTGATATTTCTCCTGATAACTCATCCTTCCTAGGACTTCCATGTATAGTTTTTGGCTAAGCGCGGGCTTTAACTCCTAAGAGGCCAACTTACTTAGGGCATCTACCTTGTTGTTCTCCTCCCGGGGTACTTGGACCAGGTTGAAGGTTTCAAACCCGGCTATCAAGGGTTTCACCATTTCCAGGTACTTTTGTAAGCTCTTCTCCCGGGTTTCGTACTCCTCATTCACTTGCTGCACCACAATTTTATAAGTCACTGTGTGCCGTTAACACCTTGATTTCCATATCTTTTGCTAATCTCAATCCTGCAATCAAAGCCTCATACTCAGCCTCATTGTTGGTTGTTTTGAAGGAAATTGAACTGCGTGGGGATACTCCTTCCCCTCCGGGCTTATCAGGAGTATCCCCGCTCCACTGCCCACGAAGTGCGCGGATCCATCCACATACAACCTCCAAGCCGGGGTTGTCTCGGCCTCTGGCACTTCTTCCTCCACCTGTATCCTTGCTTCCGATTCTACCAGAAAATTGACTAGAGCCTGCCCCTTGATGGCCCTCCTTGGCTCGTATCGGATTTTGTATTCCCCCAATTCTATGGCCCACTTCATCATTCTCCCTGAGACCTCAGGCTTGAACATGACTTGCTTAAGCGGGTAATTGGTGAACACCGCTATAGGATGGCCCTGAAACTAGGGTTTAAGTCTTCTTGAGGCGTGCACTAGTGCTAGAACTAATTGCTCCAGCTCCGTATACCAAGTCTCTGCCCCCCGGAGTGCCCTAATGACAAAGTAAATTGGGTGTTGTTTCCCTCCCTCTTCTTTTATCAGCACAACACTCACTGCTTCCCGGGATGAAGCTATATACAGCAGGAGCTCCTCCCCGGGGTTTGGCTTCTTTAGGGTTGGCAAATGCTGAAGGTGTTCTTTTAGGCTCTGGAACGCTCTTTCGCACTCCTCCAACCATTCAAACGTCTTGGCTTTCCTGAGGATGTTGAAAAAGGGTAGTTGCCTTTCGGCCCCCTTGGACAAGAATCGACTGAGGGCTGCAAGGGACCCTGTCAAACGTTGCACCTTCTTTTGATTTGGGGGAAGTCATCCTAGCTATGACCTCTACCTTCTCCGGGTTGACATCAATCCCCCGGCTCGACACCATGAATCTCAAAAACTTCCCCGCTCCTACCCCGATGGTGCTCTTTGAGAGGTTTAGTTTCAAGTTGCTTTTCACCAGCTTCTCGAACATCTCCTCCAAGTCCTTCAGGAATGCTCCATAAGTCCTGCTTTTGACCACCATATCATCCACATAGACCTCCATGTTTCGACCCACCTGGTCCTTATGTCCACCATCCTTTGATAAGTCGCATCCACGTTCTTTAGACCAAAGTGCATCTTCTTGTAGCAAAAGGTTCCCGCATTGGTAATGAATGAGTTCTTAGCCTTTTCCATCTCCTCCATCTGCACCTGGTGATAGCCCTTATGTGCATCAAAAAAGGCCAACACCGGGTACCCCGATATGGCCTCCGCCAGCTGATCCAAGTTGGGAATGGGGTAGCTATCCTTGGGGAAACACTTGTTCAAGTCTGTAAAGTCGATGCATATACGCCAACTCTCATCATGCTTCTAACCAGGACCGGGTTAGCTATTCATTCCGGGTAGATGATCTCCTCAACCACGCCAGCCTTTTTTAACTTTTGTACCTCGTTCCTTATGAATTCTACTCTTTTCGGGGCTAAAGGCTTCTTTTTTTTTTGATGGGCTTGGTCGTTGGGCTTATGTTCAACTTGTGTACCCCTAGCTCCGGTAGCACTCCCACCATATCTTCCGGGCTCCATGAGAATACCCCCTGATACTTCGCCAAAAGCTCATTCAACACCCTTTTCACCTCTTCCGGGAGGTCTTTTCCCACCGTGACCATCCATTTATCTCTAACTTGCATATCTTCTAACTCCTGGCGAAGGGTGTCTCCATGCACCGCCCCACCACTTTCTTTGCGTCCAGTACTGCCGTCAGCATACAGCTTCTTGCTACCGCTTGGCTCCCCCAGACCACCGC
Organism: Cruciata laevipes; assembly: GCA_963678965.1. NCBI lineage: Eukaryota > Viridiplantae > Streptophyta > Magnoliopsida > Gentianales > Rubiaceae > Cruciata > Cruciata laevipes. The sequence continues at coordinate 12,837,675 of OY787632.1, read as the reverse complement.
CACCCCTTGTACGGTGGGTAACTTCATGGTAAACAAGTATGGGTAATTCACAGCCCGGGCTTGGGTCAACCACGGTTTCCCTATGATCACATTATACGTGGAGGGAGTATCAATCACTGCAAAGTTGCACATCACTGAGACTCTCTTGCTTCGATCCTTTTCGTCCACCATACACACAATTAGAGGAATGACCCCTAGAGGGGTCTGTGGCTTGCCAGTGAACCCTGACAAGGGAGACAAGGAAGGTATCAAGTTCTGCCTCCCTATCCCAAATTGATCGAAGCAAGAAGCAAACATGATTTCCACGCTGCTCCAGTCGTCCACAAACACCCTTTTGACCACGATACCTTCAATCTTCGTTGTCACTACCATTGGGTCCGAACGGGGTACCTGGGGAGGTGCCGAGTCTACCTCGGAGAAGGTGATAGTTTCACTGGGGCGAAACCTTTTCCCTTGAGTCTCTCCCGGGGGAACATATCGTGTCCGGGCCTGGATAGCCGAGACTGATTGACATGCCTCTCCTATCTCCCCGCTTATCACATTGATCATCCTGTTAGGTGCCGGGGCCGGTTCAACTGTCTGGACTAGTACAACAGCTACGGCGAGTCTCCCGGGGGCCCGGTTTATCGGGGGCCTTCCATTTCCTCTCCCGGGGTTGGGTCTCCATCTCCTCCCGGGTTGCTCACGAGCTTGGTCCCGGGCTGGGTATTCTTTCTTTGCTTCTACCGCCATTCAGTCCCTCAGTTGCCCTCTTTCTATTAATTTTTCAATTTCGTTCCTTAGCCCCCTGCACCCTTCAGTCGTGTGTACTGCATCATTAACGGCACAGTACAGCTGAACTGCCATCTGCAAGGTGTGAAAGGTCTCCGGGATATTTTCCATCAACTTCTGGAATAACACCACATCTTTCCACCCATTTATGAACCCACTTATCACCGCCTTTTCTTGCTGCTGCCTATCGACGACCTTCATACTATCTTCCATATACCTCTGGTAGTATTCCATAGGTCCCTCCGCGGCCTTCTGTCGGGTGGCGAGGAGCTCAGTCAACTGTTTCCCTTCCTTCTTCAGCACCGCATATCTGAACAACAGGGCCTTTGAAAAATTGTAGTAATCTCTGAGGCTCTCCCGGGGTAAAGAATCAAACCACGAGAGACAATTTCCTCTCAGGTAACAACCCACCAGCTTGCATCTCAACTCCTCCGGCATATCCCTTGACACCCTCAAGTTCTGATAAGTTCTAACGTACTCCTCCGAAGCCGTTGGAATGAGAGAAACCAAAGAATTTTTCAGGGGCAATCCTTGTCAGCTCAACGGCTTTGTTCCCTCATAGATATTGAGTTCAAACTATGGCACTAATCTATTCTTGTACTTTTTTTTACTGACTAGGGGACTGGTATCTTTCATATGAAAGGACACTTAGATTTGGTTCTCTTTTGTAAGGCTGGGAGTGAAGGCCATAATCATGTACTATTTTTTTGCTTATTGATGAAATGAAATTTATGTTCATCGAAAAAAAAGTGGGAATGCCTTCCGGGACCCGGGGGCCATGGATATGCCAAAACCCTAGGCACCCAGGGAGAGGTGGGTCTTGCTCCGTTCCTCTCCACCAACTTGTCTAACCGTGCCTCCAAAGAGTTGGGATCTTGCTGTGCCACCTGGTAGCCCCTCATCCTATCGTTCTCTCTGTAATAACTCTCCGGGTAACCATAATTCAACCCCGTTGATCCATACATCGGTAAGGAATACTGAGCCTGGTTCCCACACGTCCCAGGGCCTGGGAACTCAAGAAATCCCTGGACACAAACGGCGGAACGTATCTGGTCTGTCCCAATCCCCAGCTGGAGCGCGGGTTATAAGGGGGTGCGTGCGGAGCTAAGCTGGATTGCTGTCCGGTCAGGGTTCCCGCTCCGGTCCCAAAATTTAGAGGGAAAGAAGGTGGTAACATTGAGGAACTCACATGCCCTTGTATCCTCTGTGGCTCCGTAGTTCTATCCAGGTCAATCACCTCTCTCTGTGGTTCCTACGAAGGAGCGGGTTCCTTTCCCGCTGATCCAGCCCTCCTGGGATCCCGGGTGGAGAGTACCCATTGATGATACAACTCCTTGTTAGCCCTCATGAAATCCAATGCAGCTAGCTCATCTGCGTTGACCAACGGCTGCTCCCTCTCCCGGGACGCCAGCCCCCGGACAGAAGGGTTGTTGACCAATGGCTGCTCCTCCTCCCGGGGCTCCGACCCCCGGGCAAGCGGGTTATCTCCCCCGGGGGCATAGGGTCCTCTCGCTCTCCTTGGTCGCCTTCCTCTGACCCGGTTCCTTCAGAGGCAATCTCCACTCAGCCATCCTGCGGCACTCCCGGCTCGCGCTGGCGTCTAGCCTCAGCTTGCAATTGCCTCAGAGTCACATCATCTTCCGGGGGAGGGAGGTGACCATCCCCCGGAGGTACAGTGTTCTTTCGCAGCCTTCCGCGCCCTCTCCTTGTTGACTCCATCTCGCGAAGGTGGAACTTAGTCTGTCCAACCGGGCGTGCCAATTTGATGCTACACAAATTTGCCGGTATCTTGCGTTGCTTCGATATCCGAGGGTCCTCTGGGGGAAGCCTTCAGCGGACCTTCGAAACAAACCCCGTGGGCTGCCCGGGGGTAGCTGCTCCGGTGTGATGATGAAATGGGGATAGCGGTGAGAAGGAAACCGTACGGAATTACTCTCAATGAGAAGTAGAGAGATAAAAGTCACATATCTGGTTCACTATTTGGAGATATTATTTATAATAGGAGCCCTTCTGTTTTGGATAAGGGTGAGGACCACCTGAGCTTGTCACTTTCTTTGTCTCCTCCCTTGGAATGTTTTGCCCGCCTGACATGGAACTTGCCTTCCCCATGATTCGGGATGTTGGACCGGTATTATCAGCACTTTCAGTAATTTTATGCTTTCATTTATTCTTTCAAAACTCAAGTACCTATTTTCCCAAAAATAATTTAGAAAATTAATTACTAAGAGGTTAATTTATATGAAAACATAACATCTAAAAAAATAAAAATTAAATTTACCATAATGAAAGTTAGTGAAGTGGTAAAGGGTCAAATTTATCCAAAATAATATTTGTTGTGCCATACAATACACTTTAGTCTAATTTTTATACTAAATCTGCTTTATTTGAAAATAAACTATGAAAGAATTTTTTTTAAACATATAATTATTATTATTTTTTTGGATAAACCACCATTGGTGGAGGGATTATGTTGGCTTCCCTTTGCCTTTTAAATAGCAAAAATAAAAAGGTTACATAAGAAACCCCAAGGGTTCTATACCAAACATCCCTTAAAGTAGAAGGAGATGGTGATGGTTAGTACCAAGGCAAAACAATTGCCTAAAAAGAATGAGTTAAAGTCTAATGGTTTTTTTCTAATAAAGCACTCATTCTATACCAAAGAATCAATAGATTGGTTTACAAGGAGCATTCCACTTGCTTGATTGTGAAAAGTTATTACCAGAACACAAGGCAGCCTATGGAGCTTCCTATGAACCTCTGTGGTATCAGAAAAGTACAGCACCAGTGAAGGCTAATATGCCTCCAGTGTGATTTATGTGGATATTTAATCATGGATACAACAATTTGGCAATCAAATTATATGAGAAAAGTAAACAACAGTAGTGAATGTGCAGTGGAAATACCAAATTTAACAGCTATGAGCTCTGCCTCTAGAGGAGAAGAGGCCTTGGCAGTAAAGACTCTAGCAAAAATGAAATTTCCACTAGCATCTCTAAAAATGTTTTATCCCAAGCTGCATCAACATTGATTTTAACTCCACAAGTTGGTTTAACCCATGTGATTTTTAAAAAGTTTGGTTTTGGAGGTTTCAGTCATTTTGGTAATACTCCACAGTTTGCAATATCAATATCATGAGCCTTACTAATATAGAAAGGCCTAACTGAAAATGCATCAAATATCATATCTTTGACATCTTTGACAATTCTATGAACTGATGGGAGAGTATTATCAAATAATTTACTATTTCTTGTCTTCCAAAGACACCAGCATACATATGATGGGACTAAGTTAACCAAAGTTGTATGCAAAGGAGTAAGGCCATTAAAAAACCAGTAGCTAGCAAGTCTACTCTACTCCATAGGGATTCAAAAGATGGGTCTCCAATACACAGAAAGGAATATAGTGAGGACCAGACTTCCGTGTTTGAATATGACATGAGTTAAAAAAATGATCAACACTATCAGAGTTTGCACAAAAAGCACATTTTGATGCAAATTTAAAGCCATAAAAAACAAGCACATCATCAAAGGGAAGCGTGCAATTAAACAGTCTCCACATGAAAACTGCAATTTTTTTCGGGTATCTAGCGGACCAGATTTTTTCCAAAGAAAGAATTTTACCTCTTATAGGTCTCAATGCCTGATAGGCCGATTTAAATGCGAAACTTCCTTTGATATCCAGCATCCATACAAGCTTGTCCTCTCTATGTGGAGAGAGTTTGAGGTCCTGCAAAAAAAAAGTATCAGGTTCAAGAAGGGAGAGTAGCTGAGGCATGTACAGTTCTCTATTGATGATGAAAGATTCAACTGTACAATCTACGGGTATATTGGTTAGATCAGGGTTCACTTTATCTGAAAGAACACCCTTTTCAGGCCAGATGGACTCCCAGAAACTACATGATCCTTTACCAATTATAATCCTTGAGTGCATTGCAGCAAAGTGGTCCACTTTGCATATTCTTTTCTAGGTTTGTGAGGATTTGGATGAGTAAAGGAGTGAAGCTAAGAAAAGTGTCCATGGAGCCTGAGCATTCTGATATTTCCACCATAACTTTACATAGAAAGTTTCTATTATGGTGGAAATCGATCTAATACCTATCCCATTTTCACATGTAGGAAAGCACAGGTCTGTCCATTTCCTCCATTTTTTCTTTGGTTTTTGATCTGATGAGCCCCAGAAAAAAGTTGAAACTGCTTTTTCCAGTGACTTTATGATCATTTTTTGCCCATATATGTTGGGGGATTGAGTATATGCATGACTTTATAAGGGTGAGTTTGCCCTCTGTGGAGAGCCATCTATTCTTCCAGCTATCTAATCTAGTTTGGATGGACTCAAGAATAGGCTGAAAGTGAGAGTTTAGCATCTTGCCTGGAAAGATAGGACATCCTAGATATTTAAATGGGTATGATCCAATTTTCATATATATGATGGACTTAATGAGATTGATAGCATGAGGAGATGCATGTTTGCTGAAAAAAACATCACTCTTTTGAAAATTAATTTTCTGACCTAAGGTTTGTTCAAACTGTAGGGAATTGATTAAGTCTAACTTAGCGGAACATCAATTATCTAATCCCAGATCTCATGCATGTACTTAGTATGAATCTAAATTAGGGTTTAGGCTTACCTCTTGAAGCGTGCTTTACTATCGGATTTAGTCAGATGATCCAATTAAATACGGAGACGAGAATCCCAAGCGTGATCCCTCTATACGTATCCACACAGCATGATCAGACCGCCTCACCGCTGTTAGCTTAGAACATCGATCAGCAACCAAAGACCTAGTCTTTGTTCTTCTCTTGACGATGAGGTTTGTATATGAGAATGGTAGGTTTATTTGTTCTGAGGCGCTCAACACATGAGCTATACGTATGATTGTGTATATGTCTGTTTATTCCTGTAGAAGTCTATTTATACAGAATAAACATCATTCTCATAAACCTAATCCTAGTCTTATTCAATATGGGCCTAGCCCAATAAGACTTAATTCTCATATAATTACTATTAGACTCCAAGTCTAATTAGATAATTACTTTGTCCAATTTCATGCTTAGTGTGTGACCCTATAGGTTCAGTTATAATAAGCTGCGAGCTCAATACCATTGATGCTAGCCGATCGGAAGCGGTTTCCAGCTAAACATTTCGATCACTTAAATAACTGAATTAATTATCTCCGTAATTAATCTTCCAACTATTCAGGACAATGCACATTGATCGAAGGACACTATTCCAACAATCTCCCACTTGTCCTTTGGAACAAGTGTGCATTCATATTCCTTTGTCTCTTAATGTCTTCATTCGAACATAAGGTAAGATCCCATGTTATCCTTATCAAGTTCAAATGTGTTTCTCGAATTCCCGAGTAAAACTGTTAAGACAGATGATTAATCCATAATCCATCTGAGCACGGCCATGCATTTTACAGTCTCAACTCTCCGAGAGGCCCATAAGACAACAATCTCATAAAATGAGAGGACAATCCCACTCTTGTACATCCAAGTTTTCTCTACTCGATTCATGTCACCCAAGAGCTGTCTTTATAGCCTCCTTTCACGGCACGGCGTTTGAAAACCCTCAAAGCAATCAATCCACAAGCAAGCAAACACTGAATTACTCAGGTATGAGGAATATGCTCCAATAGTCAATGAGAAATACTTATAACATTCTAGATATCTTAAAGTATTCTCATAGTGGGTCAGTCCAATACAAGTTCCCAACTTGCATCCATGCAATCGGTTCATGACATCCCATGTCCTTCAGCCCATGAAACAGCACTGTGAATCAACTTGCAAACTAGTCTTCTTCAGTCATTAGTGTCCATTCTCAATGACCTGGACTAGGGACATAATCAATCATACACTCCAGTTCACTAAATAGGGTTTCATTATCCAAGACATATTCTTGATAACCTATTTGGAGATGTAAATTGATTTTGGACTTTCATTTAACACTAAACCAAGTTAAATGAATATGAAATAATAATTTCATAATATTATAAACGGTTCAATCTTCAATGTCTAAAATCACCATACTGTGATAACTAGAACATCACAGAAATCACAGCCACTATCCAAAGTTCTTGATTCCTATCACAAATGTATGAGCCCTAGGCAACATGCAACATTTGTGGAAGAGGTTTAGATTATGGATCGAATCCATTATTTCCATTGCATATGATAACTTCACCATTCTCTCAACGAATGTGAAATATCCTGAGTATGAATTTCGACTTATGGTATTCCATTGCTTATATTTGCTTAAGTAATGACTCTACGATTCTCAATCGAGTGCCATTAAATCAGCTAAGACGAGACAGTACCAAGCCTAGTGATGAATATCAATTTCCATCACATTCCCTTTGCAACTTCCAAAGCAGCAATTCACTCAGTTTTTATTGTAAAATCAACAACATTGCCCAGTAAGTTGCACTCTAAATTTCCAAAGTCCTTTATTGCAAAATACTTTCCAAACTAAGTCTCCATAGATTACAGTTTTGGATTGTCATTTTCAATAAATGTCATCGACATAAAAGACTAGGAATTCAATCTTGCTCCCACTGACCTTCTTGTATATACAAGATTCCATAACATTTCTTTGAACGCCAATCTCTAAATTGCTTCATCAAAATGTATTTTCCAACTCCATGATACTCGCTTCAATCCATAAATGGACATCTGAAACTCGCATACTTTCCTAGCATTATAAAAGTTCCGAGATTGTATAAAATACACATCTCCTTCCAAAATCCAATCAAGGAAGCCAATTTTGATCTCTACCTAGTAGAACTCAAAATCGCACTGAGCTAATTTTTCTAGTATATCCGGATAGACTTAAGTATTCCAACTGGAGAAAGGTCACATCACAATCTACATTGTAGACTTGTTTATACCCTTTCAATCAAATTCCAAACTTGATTTAATACAAAATATCTATTCCAAATTTCATGGTCTTCAACCACTTTGTGGAGTTAGCGCTTGTCAAAGTCTTAATGTAAGTCACATAGGTTCACCATTTTCTAAAAATGTGATTTCATAGTTTCAGTCGTAGGGACATAAATGTACTTTTTGTCTGAACACTACATCCCATTGACTTACATGGGGCATGAGTAACTTCAGCAGTCTCTAAGACTTAACCGCATTCATCTTCACCACGTCTAAAGAAGGGATCGATGTTTCTCGGTTTTGATTGTTGCTCACCTCGAATGCTATCGAGGTCTAAATTTCTCCCACTTGTCATTTTGGAAAGATGATACTTCTCCAAAAAGACACATTCTTGAGAAACATCTTATAGTTCTCAAAATGTTTGTAGAAGTACCCCCATTGTCACATTTCCATAAAGAGACAATTATTAGACTTGGTGCAAGTTTAATGCAAACAATGTTTCACATGTACTTCGCAACCCCAAATCTAATGAGAAAAGACATTTAAGGAACCATTCCTACTCATATCCCATATGATGTCTTTCCTTCACTTTTGACAATGCCTTGTTCAGTGTGAACACTGCCTTATAGAAGTATTTTCCTGGAAGATTGGCTTGACCCATCATGAAAAATCATATCCAACATGATTATTTCTTTCTTGTCAGATAGTCAACAAACTCTTGACTCAAATATCCAACGCCTCAATCCAATCGAAGGATTTCAATTATCTTGTCAAGTTGATTCTAAACTTCATTTCTGAACTCCTTAAATTTCTTAAAGGATTCAAACTTGTCTTTCTCGAGTAGACAACCATATCTACTTAAGTCACCGGCAAAGTTAATGAAGTGATTCACCTCATGGAATCAAACTCATTTGTCTACATAACCATTTGTTAATAAAACCAATAAATTTCATGTTCCATCACCCGACACTATGAAGGGTAATTTTGTCATTTTACCATCACAATATATACACATATCAAATGACTCCAAGTCAAACGATTTCACAGAACCCTCCCACTCGAGTTACTATGAGTGCTCAATATTAGTGGCATAATCGACAATTTATGAGGTCGAATTCGAATCATTCGTTTTAAGCCATTTTGATATTTACGTTACAAACTTGTTTATCTATATCTAGCAAATAAAGACTCGTGTCTAATTTGCAAAACTCCAACACAATGCATAAAACTGAACAACCATTGTCCTTTTTATGATAATACATTTCCATGTCCAACATAGGAGGTGTAGAAATTGATTGTGTTGTTGTAACACTTGGATCCAAATAACCTTTATATGATCCAGTGAAAACCCTAAAGGCATAGATAAACCATAAACTCTTATGGTCAATGCAGCAACTCTTGCTTCATTACTTTTGAGTAGGTTGACATCTCATTAACTAAACTCCTACTTTGGTTTCTCCACATTTTCTAAAATTGTGAGAACCATATGGTATCTAATACCAATTAGTAGAGTTATCGTAGAGATTGTCTATAACGTAAATAAATGCAATTGTAAATTACTCGCCAATCTCTTTGTCCTCTAAGAACTAAAGGCAATACATTTCCCATTGCAATAGAAGGGTTAGGAACTTAGGCGCATCAGCACTATGCTTGCCCTTATCCTATCCCATTTCTTCATTCTTCCATGTTATATTCAAACCATTTCTCTTATTGTACCATAGAACCTCATTCTTGGTCTCAATTTAGACACTTGACTTAGCGTTTTAAGCATCCCATGCAATTTAGTCCAAGTCTCCTCATTTTAACTAAAATGGTTCTAAACCATCAATGAAATGAATGATGTCACTGGCTAACTATCAGCCATAGGAAAACCGAGTATCTCCATATTATTAAATAATCCAATCATTTTTCAAAACATGAGATTTAACTTGTTTCCTTTCTTAACTTTACAATTAAGAATAATCTTAAGGCCTCAAACCTCTCAACCATGGACTGCTCCTGAGCTCCATGTTGATGTTGTAAGTATCTATGATCAAAACTTGCCTAGCAATTTTGGACACATACTATACAACACAAGACATTTGACATCAATGATTTGAATATCAACGAATACCTCTTTCTTTTCTTGCAATAGAACTAATCCCGAAGTTCATTTGCCAAGAATCTGCCGTTCAATTCAACCTTCCAAAGGTTTGAACACAGATAAGAAGAGTTGTTGTTTGTTGTCATACATGATTACTACAATATAAATAAAATGCAATAAAAAACCATTTAAATAAGTAAATAACAAGCAAGAAAAATACATGCAATCAAACAAGTTATCTACACATTTTATTCAAATCCAATTGTCCCGTGAATAAAATGATTCCAAGACCCTCAAAATCACAAGGAATTAAGCATGCTTTAGCTTGTCTTAAATCCTTTGATTTTAGGTAAGCAATCCCATTGCTAATAGTATCCAATACTACTCTTGGTTGATGGGATACATCCAATGTAATATCCATCTGATTTTGTCTCAACATCTGAGTACCCCTCACTGATATTGATGAGCAAACCAAAACTAACATGTTCACCCCTTTCACTAGGTCTACCCGCATTTTACTCCCAAGATTATAGATGATACTATCGCTTTAGCGAAACCTATCATCAGTGATCAAAGGCTAAATGGGTGTTATCTGTTTGGAAAGACAAATTTTAGCTCATTATTACTTTGGGACTTAGGTTCATTATGTGGTTTGATTATAAGTGAACTATTCCATAATCATTCCACACACATAAACCATTCATATGCATTTATCATATAAAGCAATAATTAAAGGCATAAATAAATGCACATAAAATGATACAACACTGAATCCAATTCATATATTCTGACCATTCTCTTCTAAAGCGAATGGTCTAACATGCATAATAACTGAAACAAACAATTTATCATGCAAAAAGATTAATTATTTCCCAAATTATTAACCTCATTATTACCTTAATAATTCTAAATTATTAGAGTAATTTATTATCACATAATTACCTATGTAATTCTCCATACCAAATAATTAATCCAAATAATTTCTAGAATTATTAACATCAATTATTATTTCAGCCATACTTTAATAATTCTAAATTAATAAAGTACTAAATATACCATGATAATTAAATTAACTAATTTCTAAAATTATTAAATTTAATTATTTATTACTAATTTTAATTAAATTTCAAAATTAAGCTCATCCAATGCCTTAATTAAAGAAATGTACATGTTCATAAAATAATTTTGCACTTCCAAAGTCAAAATTACTCCCACTCAAATTCAGAATTTAATTATTTCAAAAATAAAATAAATTCACTATTTAACCATCTGATTCGGTTCATATTAGAATCAAGCCAAATCAGACCCGATCTGATCAGCTCCGGTCTAACCAGAGCAAGCTGGTCCAACCAGAAAAGGCTTGATGGCTTTAGCTGGGCCGAAAAAGCAAACCAGCCCATAAGCCATTTGGGTCTAATTAAGAAGTCTAGTGGCCCAGCCACCATCTTGCAAAAGAAACCCCCTTGTCCGTCACTATTCACGGGCGGAACCCTAAAAGCCGCCGCCGCGAATCAGCTACAGTAACGTCGATGAACAGTAACGTCGACATGAATAGTGACACGATGAACAGTACTTTCGGGATGAACAGTACTTTCGAAAATTAATTTGAGTGGTTAAACCAAATAAAATCATCCAATGATTTATTTTAATAAAATATGAACAATTAACCTAAACATCAATTTATGCAAATCCTATCTACATAAATTCTAGATCAAACTAAAACATACAAGAGGCTCTGATACCACTGTAGGGAATTGATTAAGTCTAACTTAGCGGAACATCAATTATCTAATCCCAGATCTCATGCATGTACTTAGTATGAATCTAAATTAGGGTTTAGGCTTACCTCTTGAAGCGTGCTTTACTATCGGATTTAGTCAGATGATCCAATTAAATACGGAGACGAGAATCCCAAGCGTGATCCCTCTATACGTATCCACACAGCATGATCAGACCGCCTCACCGCTGTTAGCTTAGAACATCGATCAGCAACCAAAGACCTAGTCTTTGTTCTTCTCTTGACGATGAGGTTTGTATATGAGAATGGTAGGTTTATTTGTTCTGAGGCGCTCAACACATGAGCTATACGTATGATTGTGTATATGTCTGTTTATTCCTGTAGAAGTCTATTTATACAGAATAAACATCATTCTCATAAACCTAATCCTAGTCTTATTCAATATGGGCCTAGCCCAATAAGACTTAATTCTCATATAATTACTATTAGACTCCAAGTCTAATTAGATAATTACTTTGTCCAATTTCATGCTTAGTGTGTGACCCTATAGGTTTAGTTATAATAAGCTGCGAGCTCAATACCATTGATGCTAGCCGATCGGAAGCGGTTTCCAGCTAAACATTTCGATCACTTAAATAACTGAATTAATTATCTCCGTAATTAATCTTCCAACTATTCAGGACAATGCACATTGATCGAAGGACACTATTCCAACACAAACAATTCTAGAAAAGCCTTAAGTGTGGTAAGACTTCTTTTGTTAGCATTTAGAAAAATGACAGTATCATCAGTATAACTCAGGTGTGAAATAGGGATAGCCCCATCAGGAAGCTTAAAATATTGAATTTTCCCTACATGATATGTATATGCAAGTGATCTGGTAAATGCCTCGGACTAAAGATTAAGTAAGAAGAGTGAGATGAGGTCTCCCTGTTTGATTCCTCTGGTAGCTTTGAAAAATCCAACTGGTTTTCCATTGATGAGGACCGAGAAGCAAGCATGTGACATATTTTTAAGAACCATATGTACAAAGGCACCCTGAAAACCAAATTTCAGTAGCACCAGCTAACCCTGTCGAAAGCCTTTTGAAGATCTAGCTTTAAAATACAGTTTGTCCCATATTCCTTTCTATTGATAAATCTCATCATTTCTTTGAGATAAAGGACATTATCAGTATATCTTTGTTGGCCAAAAAAGCTGTTTGGTTTTCAGAAATCAGTAAAGGCATCAAGGGTTTAATTCTTTCCATAAGAATTTTTGAAAATATTTTGTTAGAAACATTTGAAAGACATATAGGCCTATAATCACTGAATGATACATGGATCTCTTTTTTGGGAATGATAGTGATCCAAGTGCTAGCAATTCCTTGGGGAATGATAGGATTGGACATGAAATCATTTGCATCATCTAATACATCAGAACTGGTAATATCCCATGCCTTGATATAAAACTTAGTAGTATATCCATCAGGACCTGGACTGCTAGATTTATTAAGACTAAAAACAACCTCTTTAAGTTCTTCCAATGAGATGGACTTAATGAGTTGGATATTTTGTTGTTCTGTTCTTTAAATCATATATTAAACCAACCAAATTCCGTGTTTTCAAAACATTTAGAATGCAATTACTTTTTAAGATTATTCAAAAAAAATTACACTTTAAGATAAATGTTACATACAACAATGTTTTCAATTATATATTCACGATAATGGCCCCGTTTGGTTCTGGCTTATTAACCAGCTTTTTTACTGGCTTTTACTATTGACTTTTTTATTTGGTCAAACCGCCAACAAATACGAAAAAAAAGTGTTTGGTTAGTGGCTTAATACGCGTAGCTTTCCGCCAAATCTGACACGCTACTCAACCCAGCGTTTTTAGTTAGCGTGTGGGCTTTTTACCATTTCATTTACTTTTTTAACCTTTTATTTTTATTTATTTAAATACTCGAACTCTATTAACACTAATCAAATATCAAATTTATTTATCACCTTACCATTCCATACGTATATGTGCATATATGTGAATATCAATCGTATACTCATAATAAATCAATTCCAAACTGCATGTGACACCCAAAATAAATCAGGTATGTATGAATATTAATTATATACATCATTGTGGGTGAGGCAGCCTCACCTAAGAGATAGGACCCATTAAACACTGTTTTTGGTGAGATTTGATGAACGGACTCAAAGGTTTTGATGAGGTGACATGTTTGATGAACTGGGCACCGATGTTTGATGAGGTGGCATCGAGATTTGATGAGGTGGCAGTGAGTTATGATGAGGTGGCAGCAATGAAAATTTCTTTATTTGGCATTGTTTAATGGGTGAGGCGATCGCACAGGAGAATTACTCATGTTAGATTTATACGTATTATATTTGTAATTTTGTTGTGATATCGAGACGAGTTATATTAAATATATTCACGTATTTTTAAATGCTTAATATATATATTTTACCCACGTTAATTAAATCTCAATTTTTCTTAGTCAAATGTAATTTAATTATTTAAAATTAAGTATAAACTTGATAATATAATATTAGTTATTGAGATTATGTAATTCATAAATTAGATTTTGCTATAAAATAATTTTACTATGTAATATTTAAATATTATGCTAAATATTTAAATCCAATATAAATTACATTCGAATAAGAATAATATTGAAAACTACCATACATCACTTACTTAATGCTTAAAGAGTCAATTGAATTTAACTTTATTCTTATATCTTTCATGGTATGATAGTTCTATTGGAAAATGGTATTGCTGAAAATGATATTTTATTTTAAATAATTTTTTGAACTTTATATAATTTATTACTTGGTGATTGAAAATAAATTATTTATAATAAATAATAATTACAATGCAACTTTTTTAAATTATTAGTAAATATTTTTATTTATGATTAGATAATTTAAATGATTGTATTAACTTTAATTCATAATAACAATAATGAAATATGCATTTAAAATGTAATCATGTCCTTATATGTCATTTTGCATAAAACATCTAACAACTAACAGCTAACTTTACCAAACACTTTTGTAAATAGCTAGTGGTCAACCATCTAGTATAAACAGCCAATCTAAACAGCTGGTCAAACTAGCTAATGAAAACAACCAACAGCTAACAGCTACTCCCTCCGTCCCAGACTAAACTGCACACTTTCTATTTTGGGGTGTCCCATCTTAAATTGCACACACTGATTTGTTTCCATTTTTGGCCATTTTTGGCTGAGAAAAAATAATTAAAAAGACAAATATACCCTTCACACTTAACAAATATTACAAATATTATACCTAATTATGAACTTGGATTTGACCTGGCATTTAGTTAAGGCGCAATCATGCTGCCTAATTATCCCTTTTAATCCAAATCCAGGTCTGCTCCACCAAAACAAATCATCCCAATCCGATTAGATAAATTCCAGATCTGCTCCACCAAAACAAATCATCCCCATCCGAATTTATCTCCACCAAAACAAATCATCCCCATCCGAATTCATCGTTACCTGCCCCCTAAACGCCCGGAAGCCAAAGGTTTGAATACGATTTCGGATGTGATGGATCTGTCAAAGATCTGAACGCGTCAAACTCAAAGGTCTGTTTGAACGATTTCGGTTTGAACGCGTCGATCTGCCAAAGATCTTCCATCGGTCTGTAAATCATTACCGATCTGCCACAGGTAATGCGATCTTCCCATTTATTCGATCTATTACCATTCATGCTTTATCTGGGTTGCATCTTAGGCGTTATCTGGGATCCATAATTGTTTTACAATGAAAGTCAGCTATTTGCTTTCTGTAAATAATTAATTGGGCTTAGTTTTTTAGTCGGACTTTTGTTTTCCTGAGTACATATTTATTTGGGGGTGGAATTGTAGCTGAAATCAGAAGAACGGCTTACAATGACTGGTTGTAAAGAGAAGCTTTACTAAATCGAAATCAAATAAAAGGGAAAATGAGTTAGTTTTGCATTAGAAGCTTAACCTACTCAAATGTGCTAGTTCTTGAGCGAATGCTAATTTAGAACTTATTTTTATGTCAATTCAGGTTATATAAGCACTGCAATATTCTATTCTAATTCCTTCATGCTAATATGCCGAAAACCTGCTTCTGTTTACTTTTTTTGATTCAGTGGTGTTGATCGGTTCAAGAGACAGTTTGCCCATCTTGAAGAGCACTATGGTAAGGGTGAAAAAGGCACTCCGCCACTTCAACGGAAACATGTTTCACTGCCTAGGTATGTGTAATGGATGTGTATACATTTTTTCTGCTTTTTGAGTAAGGTTTTGGGGTTGTGAACCTATAATGCCACTGCTGTGTTAGAGTGAATGCGTTTTCTGAATATTTCACCACTTCGAGGAATGGGGACTATGTTTGATCTCCATAGGGTTAATAATTTATTAGTTTAGAAACTTGTCACTCTTCAGTTATATTTCCCTCTTTCTCATTTTTCCTCACTTGTACACTTTTGTTTTGAACTTTTTATTGTGTGCATGTGGCTGATTTTTTACTCTTGTGCACACATAGATTGGCCTAGGTTTCATAATCTGGATGGTTATATAAGTACATGTTGTATGACTTACCTTGATGCTGTTAGATGATCTGTGGCAACTTGCTGAATTGCATTAGAAGCTTAAAGTACTCAAAAGTGATAATTCTTGGACGTTGTTAGTATTTGTTTTGTCGTCACATTCAATCACCTTGCTTACCAGATCTTGTTGTTCTGCAGTTTAGTGTTGCAGAGCATTGGTTACAAATCTGTACCTGTTGTTGGCCTGCCTTTTGATCATGACAGAGGTAATATATCAACTTGGATGTATCTCTTTTTTCTTTTTTTTTTATGGTGTATGCTTTTCTTTTTCCTTATACATTGTATGGAAACAAATGAAATGGCATATTGAATGTGGAGGAATGATGGATATGCTGCTTGTGTGCAAATTTAGTTGGCTTTTCCTTTGAATCTTTCACTTCAAATTGCCTTTTCCAGGTATAGTTCCGAATATTGAAGGTCGTGTTACAAGTGGCAATAGTGCTGGTGGATTGCACTTTGAGAAGCGCTTGTATGGTTGTGGCTGGTTGAAGAGAGGTCCAACTGGTATCATCGGTACCAACCTGTATTGTGCTGAAAAGAAGGTACGAATATTCCCCACTAACATTAAGTGCAATCACCTAAATCTTGGAACTTTGCTTCCTAACCATATTGTTTTGGAACTTTGCAGGAAAATTATGGAGTTGCCCGAACTTTCAGATTCGGAGGATACTCCTACAGCGACTCATTTCAGTCCTGTTCAGTTTGTAGAGTTCACTGACAGTTCCGTTTTCGATGACACTGGGTTACACTTGGTTGGCAAAGACTTTGAAACTTCTCTGGGTAGTGAATATGATGATGGGTTGGACTTGATTATTGATTCTGATGAGTTGGACAAGTATGAACTATCACTTTTGTTTTTTAACTAGTATTATGTATTTGTTGGGTTACTGAGCAATGGCTTGTTGTGAACTTTTCTTTGCAGGACAAATATGGAGCTGCCCGAGCATTCACATTCGGAGGATACTCCCTCTTCGACTCATTTCAGTCTCCTTCAGTTTCCTGAGTCCACTTACAGTTCCATTGGTGGTGACACTGAGTTACAATTGATCATTGATTCTAATGAGTTGGACAAGTATGAACAATAACTCTTGTGTTTTAATTAGTATTGTGTGTATTTTTTGAGAATGTTTGGTTACTGAACAATGGTTTGTTCACTTGGAACTTTTCCTGTCAGGAAAAATATGGACCAGATTGTTGATTCTGATCAGAGCAGTGAATATGATGATGATGACCATGGTGTTTACTGTGATGACGTGGCTGTAAAGTTTCACAGATGTGCTACGGCGGTGAAAAAGCCAAGGTTGTTACTTCCTCAACTTAATGAGTTTATTGCTTTAACTCGGGAAGGATGGGTACCAACTCGGGAAAAGTATGAACAATCACTCTTGTCTTTTAATTAGTATTATGTGTTTTTTTTGAGGATGTTTGGTTATTGAGCAATGAGTTGTTATCTTGGAACTTTTTCTTACAGGAAAAAAATGGACCTGCTTGTTGATTCTGTACAGAACAGTGAGTATGATGATGATGACCATGGTGTTTACTGTGATGACGTGGCTGTAAAGTTTCCAAGATGTGCTACGCCGGTGAAAAAGCCAAGGTTGTTACTTCCCCAACTTTGATGAGTTTATTGCTTTAACTCGGGAAGGATGATGGTATGTTTTCTATCCCTTTACGTGGCTCGCAAAAACTTTTCAGAAATGAAATGTTCTAGTGTGATAATTGATGATGATGATGTATATGATGAATGTTATAGATGTATTATCTTGTATGATGATGGTGTGTGTGGCCTGTTATGTTGTATGATGATGGTGTGTGTTACCTGTGATGAATGCTCCTTATATAGATGACAGTGTGTGTGAAAAGTGTATGGTTAAAATTGTTAAAGCATTGAAACTTGGTTCGATTGATGATGAAGCTTTGTATGATGAATATCACAAATGCAGCCATGCTTTGTAGCTTTAGCATGGCATGGCATAATGTGTGTCGTTCAAGCTCTGAAATGAACTGTAGTAGTTTGCCATGTAGGATGATGATATGGTTTTGCAACTTGTTATAGTTTGTCAAACCAGTCTAAGCAACAGATCTTGTAGGTTTTCAGTCCTTCCAATCGCCATCATATGTTGTAGGCAGTCCCTAACAAGTTCTGAATCCACAATCAAGTTATGGGGAAGTAGACCTAACCTTTGTAGTCTATCCTTCCCCATATGTGGCAGTTTGAAATTGTTTCCACCCCTGCATTTCATGATTTCAACCATCACAGCTTGTAGGGAGATAAATATCTTATCTATTGTTTTGGGGTCTTCCCTCTGAAATGCATCTTGAACCGCAAGTAGCAAACCTTCTAGATTTGTGCTTGGATTTTGATGTTGCAAAGTTTGAATTGAAGCAAAAAACCCAAGGTCTAATATGTTTAAGTCGGGCGATTTTGGGGGTTGGCACTCCATTTGAATGTTAAAACCATCTGATGTGGCAGCTGCTATGAATTCTGGGTCATTGGCCAATATGTGCGTAGAAGCATTGTCTTGTTGTATCTTGATGTTTTTGCTTGCCCAAACTGGCCACTTTGCCTTAATTGCTGGAATAACTTCTTCAATGAGTTTCTTTCTAATGCATACTCTGTCGATAGACTCAATAGGTGCTAGAATTTGTGTTCCTTTCAATCTGTAATTTGGTGTTCCCAATAATCTCAAGGGACTATCTCTCATGGCTGTCTTATGTTGTGTATATGGAAAGACACCTATTTTCCCATCAAAAAGTACATTTCCATCACCGTCTATAAAAGGTCTACACACAGCACATAGGAACATCAACTTTGGAATGTAGTGTTTATTCTGAGTGGTTCTATATGGTTCAGGTTCATTAGGGGCAAGTAAGTACCTTGTTGTTGCCTCGGTGATGTAGAACCACTTTTCATCAATGTGAACTATGTTGTGCATGTCTTTAAATTGCATATTGCATTCCAACTTTGTTAGGCACCACTCTAGCCTTTTTTCCTTGGCTTCCATTGTTAGGCATGGATGAACTGCATTTGAATGGCTCCTTATCTGTTTTGATGCTACTGCTCTTTGAATTGTGCTCTTTCCCACATGTAGTCCAGCTGCCGTGCTTCTACATGTCTTTCTTGAGCTCAAAGGTAAGGCCATTAAGGCTTCCACATCAATGGGTTTCTTGCCCGGTCCCTCTCTTCCATGTCTCCTTGACCTTGCATTTATAGCTTCACCTAATCTGATCTGCTCTCGTGTTCGAGACCAAATTGTGCTTATTGTCCGAATGCATACTCCCCAATGCTCTGCTGCCTCTTTTCTTGTACTGTGACGAAGAACACCTTTTTCTACCTTTTGGAGCAAGAAGTGGACTATCCGCTGCCTCTCCTCGTCAGTCAAATTTCTTCCAACCATGGTGTGATAAATGAAGATGAGGAAAAGGATGGTCCCAAAAGGTTCAGATCTTAGAACACATTGGAAGCTAACCCATTTTGACTTTGTAGAGTAGAAAGTTATGTTGTGTGTGGTCTGTAATGAATGCTCTTTATATAGGTGATGATTCTGGATTTTTACTGGGTTTTTTAATTCCGTGAACAGTGCTGAAAATTTGGTTTTGGCTCCAAAATTTCAGTTCTGGAAATTTTGGAGGGAAATCTTAAGGGCCAAACTCAGATTTTAATTTATGTTTACTGTTTGTCCTTTTATTGTAAAAGTTAGAAGACAAGTGGGCCTTTTACTGTTGCTTTACACTGTTACTAAGTTGGAACAAAAACCTCTCTCTGCAATATAAACTGGGACAGAGGGAGTACCAGCCACTACCAAACAGGTTATCTGAATTTGTAAATTGGGCCATCATCGCGCTTTGCGCGATCTAACATGCTAGTATATAAGAAGTGTTCCTTAATAAGAAAAGTGAGTTTAAAGAACACTATTATGGATGCTCTTAGAGCATCTCCAATGGTAAGCTATAGCTTGCCTTGCCACATCATTATCCAAGCCAATGATGTGGCAAGCTACACACTCCAACAATGGTGAGCTACATCCATAATTAATTTATAGGTCCCACATGTTTGTATTTTTGACCAATATTTTAATATAAATTATGATTATCTTTAATTTTAATAAAATTAAATTTGAAGTATATATATTTAATAAGTAAGATTTATCAAATAAATATCAAAATAATTTTCAATCTACGATAACAAAAAAATGGACAGTAAATATTATAAACTCAAGTTATATAATGATCAAATTTGAATAGAAGTATAATATTCTAATGAACATTATTTATTATTATTTTAAAAAATTATTTTATTATTTTATTATTTCATTTTATCTAATTTTATGTTATAATAATTATTATGTTCTTTTATATTATAAATATAAATAATTATACTATTCAAGTTAGGGAGTTATATGGGTCGAGTTCAAACAAAATAATAATTTTCAAAGAAATATATTTATTTCGTATTATACATAATAAATGTATTATTTTACTTTAAACTAAAATAAGTGTGCTATTATATATTATAAAAATATAAATGCACAAAATAATGGATGAATTGTTGGTTTGTAGCACAACCAAATTGAATTGTTGGTTTGTACATGTTTCTCTACTTACCATACATATATATTATGAGAATATACGTACAAATCGTAGCACAACCAAATTGGATGGTTGGCTTGTACATATTTTTCTACTTACCATACATATATATTATGAGAATATACGTGTAGCACAACCAAATTGGATTGTTTGTTTATATATATTTTTCTTCTTACCATACATATATACATATATATTATGAGAATATACGTACAAATCATAGCACAACCAAATTGGATTTTTGTTTGTACATGTTTTTCTACTTACCATACATATATATTATGAGAATATACGTCGTGTATTTTTTCCATTTTGTAAAAACAATGATTAAAATATTGTCATAAATCACTCGTAATTAATGCTGGCAGTACTGCTCTGTTCGGCCGTACTGCTTGGCCAGCTACATTACGTGGCATTAGAAACAATGGTTGAGCAGCTGCCGTAATCTTTCAAAATTTGCAAGCAACTCCCAAAATAACACCATTGGAGATGCTCTTAGGAATTAGCCAGAATCCTACGCCCGAATAATCTTCTTCCAGCTTCCCACGTCCGAATCCGGAACTAGCCAATCGGATTCTGGGTTTGAGATGGTATTCGGGTAGAGATCTTAAATCCATCCAATCGCATCCGCAGTTGTCATCCTCTAAGCTCAATTCACACCTTTTGGTATTCAGGTACCTGATTATATTAACAGGGTTTGGTTTTTACTATATACCTATATTGTCTTCTGCGAGGTCAAGCTTTAATTCATCCTGAAACTGAGAATTTTGTATATATCAAAGAGGCATAGTTTAATTTGTGTAGCGCTATACCTCTATTTGATTTGAAGATTGTGGGAGAGGTCCATTATTATGCCTCGTTATAAAGACGAGCCGATTGCGGTTCGGGTTTATACAGTTTGTGATGAATCCAAGTATCTGATGGTTAGGAATGTTCCTGCACTTGGTTGTGGTAATGAGTTGTTAACACTGTTTTCACAATATGGGGAGGTTGAAGAGTGTAAGCCTATGGATGATGAGGAATGCGAGCCTTTCACGGATGTTTACTGGATTAAGTATTGCAAGTTTGATAATGCTAGGTTTGCCAAGAGGAAATTGGATGAGTTTGTTTTTCTAGGCAATAGGTTGCAGGTTTCTTATGCCCCGCGTTTTGAGAGTTTATCCGACACACACGAGAAGTTGGAATGGAGAAGAAAGGAAGTACTAACAAGGTTGAATCCCACTACTAAGTTGTTAAAGCGCAGCTCTGCGGCCCTTAGTCCTGGACATATGGTTGATCGGCCATTGGAATTCAGAGAAGGGGTTAAAGATTCGGGTAATGCAGTCCATCGGCTGTCTGATATCAAAGAAGGAGGTAAAGCCTCGCCTAGTGTGGCAAAGAGTGGAGATTTGATATCCAAGCCATTTGTCTCGTCTGATGACTATTTTCCGTCGGAATCCATGAATCAAACAGTTAGGATGGTGAGGGAGAGGCTTGATAAGACGACGCAGCAGTCAAGTGGAAAATCTGAAGCTGAGCCGGCTAAGAAAGCACGTGTTGACAACAGGAGAAGAATCTAATCTTTGTGGTAAAATAAATTGGATATGTGGTTTATCTCTTCATCCTTCAAAGCTATCTTGATTCACTTGTTTAAGGGAGTCATGTCAGATCACGTAATGTATGGTTGTGACTTGTGAGGCATCAAATGAATTGTAAGTGATCAGGCTACAATTCTCATCTATAACCTGTGTCAAAACCTCTGTATGAAACTGATTGAAGTTAAATTTTCATGTCAATGCAGAAACAGAAAGGGAAGTGGCAGGCAACAAAGAAAGAAGAGCTATAGAGATATACTTGTTCTTCTCAAGCATATGGGTCAGACTATTTTCAAGAAGGTTCTTGTAGGTAAGGTTCTGTTGAGTAGCTCTCATCCTGGAAATTTTGTTTCTGCAACTTTACAGTTAAAGCTGGTGAATTTTCCCCTTTCTTGAATGCTATAAATCCTTTCTATAACTCTATTTCTGTGGTGAGAGTCATTTTGGTAGAGACAAAAGAATGATGAATCAAATCCCTTGTACTTAAAGACAGGCTTAATTTTATGTGGAATTAGAGATTATTTTCTTTCGGATCATATTCCACCTATTGGCTATTGTAGCATGAGCACATCAACATTTCATCTGTTGAGGCACTGAAAATATTGAGGTGGGATCAGTTGATGTTGTTTCTTCACAGAATTTTGGTGTGGCTGTGGGTGAAAGCCAGCTTGAAGATTTCTTTTGGCATATCGGTTTGAATGTGTACTTATGCATACTCGACCAACTTAGCTGTTAACTTTGCTTGGCAAATTGGAGTTAAGGAAAAAAAAATATCATTATCAGCTTCATTTGATACAGAAGAAAAATCTTCGTTCTTATTTTTGCTGTTCTTCTTACTGCACTTTTTATGTTGTTATACTACCTTTATTTTCTTTCTACTACCAGGAATGTTGATTTAAAAGCATAATATGAAATTCTTTGTTTCTTGTTTGTCAATATAAAACTACTTTGTTAAGGACATCGTTGTAGTATGGTTATTTTTCCAACTTTCAAAGTGGAAATTTTTTAACCGTATAACATGTGTGTTATGGCTCCAAATTACAATGCCCATCAATAATCTGGTAAACATGTAAGATAATATTTACTAATTACAAATTGACCATGTCAAAAATAATGTATGAATGACATTTTACCTAAGCATGATCATTCATACATTATTTTTGACCTTCTCAATTTTATGTCTTATCTTCCTACTTTCAAAATTCATCTGTTAGATATTGAGCATGATCATTCAGTAAGAGTAATTGAGGCAGACCTCAATTTAGAATTTGTTATTTGATGTCTAAAACAGTCATTTATATATTAGACCACTTTTATCTATAACTTTATCAAAAACCTAAAACCACTTTTACTAAGGATAAAATACTTTAAGTTAATTTACCAAACATAAGTGTTTTACTTTCAACAATTTCTTTGGTGGCCTTCAGTCTTCGGTCTAATTGCAATCGACATGCATGTGTAATAATAGGATGTTAATTTTCTCAACTTATATGAAATAATCTGAACTGATTAAATTGAATCTGAAATTAATGTATTGCAATATATGAATAAATTAGATAACCTGAACCTTAAAAAAAATAGGGATTAAAACATGGGTGAAATTTTCAAATTTTAGGGCTCAAGTTATACAGGAAATTAAGGAAGATTGAGCCAAAGCCTTTCGCTAAACACTAATATATATAAAATGAAATTGTACCCTATCCATGGGCGGATGTAATGGAATGGGAATGACGATCGCGATATGGCTAGTCTAGAGTGTAGATATAAGATGAAAAAATAAAATAAAAACAAG
The DNA here is from genome assembly GCA_963678965.1 of Cruciata laevipes. Taxonomy (NCBI): domain Eukaryota; kingdom Viridiplantae; phylum Streptophyta; class Magnoliopsida; order Gentianales; family Rubiaceae; genus Cruciata; species Cruciata laevipes. Next base: position 12,813,646 of record OY787632.1, on the reverse strand, counting down.
CCTTCTCCTAAACCCTCTCCCAAGAAAAAAAACCTTATATTCTTCAATCTTTTCCCCATCTTCCCATCAATTATTTTTCCGTTTATTGATTCTTTATTACATTGAATAAGTGTGATTCCTGCGATTTTCGAACTCACTGGAACGACCGCCACCGAAAATGGCGATCCGGCGTGATTGGCTTCGTCTTGGCGAACCCGGAACGCCGTTTCAACCGCTAGAAATTCACCTAAACTGAAGATAAGTTACAAGATAGGATGAATTGAAGCATTTGGATCGAAGCAGAAAGTTGCAGAAATTATGAGGTTACGAGTCACGAGGAAGACAACTCATCATTCTTATACTCCCTCTGTCTCACCTCAAGCTGCACAGTTGACTTTTCAGAGTCAAACTTATGAAACTTTGACTGTAATTATAGGTCAATATATAAATGATAAAACTATTATATGAGATATCAATAGATTCATTATAACATCTATTTTTCAAAAAGTAAATTTATATATATTGTTTCTATATGTACTTAAAGATATTAATGGTCAAACACGATCATTGAAGACCGTGAAAAGTCAACTGTGCAGCTTTGGGTGAGACGGAGGGAGTATTAATGTTTATTGTTTCCTTTTAAAACTCATTCGGATTAAATAGCATTATAGTGAAACAATCCACGTGATTTTAATTTCCATATGAAGGTAAACTTTCCGTTTTATGTTTATTATCTTGAGTTTTCAACTTATTTTGTTTTATAATTTTTCCAAATTCAGTGATTCAATTTCTCATTTTTTTTTGTAGTTAATTGATATGAAAAATGATATTTTTTGATAATTTAGAGTGAATAAAACGACTTTTAGAAAACTAAGAATTTATGATAATGCATATAATAGTATATTTTAATTTATTAGTAGTCTTTTTTTAAAATTTTAACTTTAACTTTTATTTTTGATAGTTTCATTACTTATTAGTAATTTTTCATTATTTTATGTAGTTCACCGTGTCGGGTGACTACCGTCCAGGCGAGCGACACTGGTACTATTCAGACTTCCCAAAATTTTAATGCTAGATCCGCCACTGACTGGGTGTTTACCCAGTACCATGAATAAATTTTTCAAAAAAAAAAAAAAGTGTAGATATAAGATGGAGAAATGGTAAAAAGTAAAAACCAAAAGTTAGTGCTAGTTCAACGTTAGTGTTTTATTGGAGCCAGGAAAAAAAAGACAGTGAGCTGATCTTGCGGCCGTACCAAAAATTGCGTGCCTGATTGTAAGAAAGACGCATGATATGTAATGCCAAACGTCTTATTTTGTCCTCATCCAACTGTCTCGCGATCGCACATGCATGCACCCCCAAAAACACACACAATCCAAAGATTGCAAAACGTAGCTGCAGAAAATTAAAGATTAGGGATCAGAAATATAGAGAGATCAAGAGAAAGGGTGGTTTTCTTGATTTTTATTTTGTCCTTTTCTTTTCATATGATTGATTTGATTGCGAAGAATACGAATCGGTCACCCTCTCTCCTCTGATCCTTTCTTGATCTTATGTGTTTGTTAATCTGATCATCATCAGCCATTTCAAAGATTTTCGATCTTGATTAATGGACAGTTTTAGGAAGGCCTATGGGGCGCTTAAGGACTCTACCAAAGTTGGCCTTGCTAAGGTCAATAGCGAATTCAAGGTACCCTCTTTTCATGCATGGTCAGAATGTGTGTTGCCTTGTTTTATTTACCAAGAGGGATTTGGGAAATGAATTTAGATTTATCTGATATGGGGTTTGAATTCTTGATTTGCATGCAAGGATTTGGATATTGCCATTGTCAAGGCCACAAATCATGTGGAATACCCTCCCAAAGAAAGGCATGTCAGAAGTAAGCTTCATTTCTTTCACTCTCAAATGATCAGCTGGATCTTTTCCTTGTTATGGAACTCATCAATGTGTATAATATGATGTGAAAACTTTGTTTTAGGAATATTTTGGGCAACCTCGGTTTCTCGACCCCGAGCAGATGTTGGATACTGCATTCATGCTCTCTCTAGGAGGTTGGCTAAAACGCGCAACTGGATCGTAAGATTATAATTCCTCATCAAAAATTTAGTTTGATCATATGTTGCTTTCTCCCACATTTGTCACATGTCACATCATCCTGAAAAAAATAAACCAATCCTGATAAGTTTTACAGGTTGCCATAAAGACACTGATAGTCATTCATAGAACACTAAGGGAGGGAGATCCTACATTTAGAGAGGAGTTGCTTAACTACTCACATAGAGGACAGATATTTCAGCTAGCAAACTTCAAGGATGACTCCAGCCCTCTTGGTAAATCTGTTGATGCCTCATTTTTCCTCTCTTTCATCTTCAAGAAATATGCATTTGGTTACATATCGACAGTTTTCGTGCAGCTTGGGATTGCTCGGCATGGGTACGCACATATGCACTCTTCCTAGAGGAGAGGCTTGAGTGCTTTAGGTCCATACAATTCGACATTGAGGCAGAGCGTCTGACCAAAACAACTGGTGCAACATCAAAAGTGCTCACCCTTGTAAGCTTCATGAAACCTTTAAGCTTTTTCGGCTCTGAGCTTTGATTGTGAGTTACTAACAGTTTATGACAACTGTTATTCAGGCTCCCAGTAGAACCCGAGTTCTGACCGGCCCTGAACTGCTTGACAACCTTCCTTCATTGCAAGTGCTCTTGTTCCGTCTAGTTTGCTGCCAGGTTATCTAACCGAGTGTTTCACCATCTAACCGACTAAATTTCTGTAGTCTTTCTGGTTTTCATTTACTAACAAGCTTCTGCATTTTGCAGCCAGAAGGGTCAGCTTGCCACAATTTTCTGATTCAGTATGCACTGGCTCTGGTATGCACACCATCAATTACTCTTTCATAATTTGTAGCACATCATTTTCTTACTCTTAAGTTTGTATCTTTTAGGTATTGAAGGAGAGTTTCAAAATATATTGTGCTATTAATGATGGAATCATCAATCTTGTGGACATGGTATGGAACCAGCTAGTCTTCAGTTTCTTTTTGGTTCAAACTCTAAACTCCATTTCTTGCAGTTTTTTGATATGCCAAGACATGATGCTGTCAAAGCTCTCAATATCTACAAAAAAGCCGGGAAACAGGTGTGCATATTTAGCTGTTTTATTACCTCTGCCTTTAAGCATGCTGGCTGATGTCCAACCGCTTTCTGTTGTTTTTGTAGGCTGAAGGTCTGGCTGATTTTTATGATTTCTGCAGAGGCTTGGATCTCGCTCGTACTTTTCAGTTTCCCATACTAAGACAGGTTTTTCATTAGTTATTACCTGAAATGCTAAACTAAGTCGCAGTTTACATTGAATGTTCACATTTTCTTACTGTACTTCCACAGCCACCTCCTTCGTTCCTCGCAACCATGGAAGAATACATAAAGGAGGCACCACAAGTTGGTTCTATGTCAACCAAGAGGCTGGTGAGACATTTTTCTTACATTTGATACCGTTAGTTAGGCTGCACAGCTATCTGAGATTTTTCTTGCTGCTACAAGGAATACAACGGGGATACAAATGAAGAACCTCAGAAAGAAGAAGAGCCTGTTTCTGAAGAAGCTGAATCCATGGCCGAGGTTCAAAATGAAGAGGAACAGGTTGATGATGCCCAAAAAAACGACGATAAGCCAGTGGTTGAAGAACCACCCATGATATCAACTGATGAACCTGCTGATTTGCTAGTAAGCTTTCATATTTCTTTATCCTGCTAATTTATGCTCCTTTATCATATTTCTGGAGAGCATCATCTAGTATTAATTTCCTTTATTTATGCAGGGTCTCAGCGAAATCAATCCACAAGCAGCAGCAATTGAAGAGAGCAATGCGCTGGCTCTTGCCATCATTCAGCCTGGTAATTATTCATTTTTGTTTTCTGGCAAAAACAAATCTGAACATAACTAAGATGACAAATTTAAACTTTTTCTGGACAGGTAATGAATATCCGTCGAATGATTTGTCCTTGGCTGACATAGGCAAGACTTCAGGTTGGGAACTTGCTTTGGTAACTACTCCAAGCAACCATACTAGTAAACCACAAGATAGAAAACTGGTGAGTTTGCTCATTTCCCTCAACCGAATGTCCATCATGCTTTATAACCTTTACGTTCTAGAGACAATCTACCCTAATAACCTTCAATTGACAGGACTCTGAAATTTCCACAAATAGACTGTACATAAATAGACTTCTTTTAACATAAGATATATTTACTAACATATGCATAATTAAACAGGCTGGAGGCTTTGACAAGTTCTTACTTGATAGCTTGTATGAAGATGATGCATCCAGGAGACAACTGCAGCTGCAGCATGCAGGTTACAACTCAGGGTACGGATATGAATCGGCAGCACCGAATCCATTCAACCAATATGATCCTTTTGCAATGTCCAGTGCCATTGCGCCACCAACCAACGTGCAGATGGCAATGATGTCCCAACAAGAGCAGATGCTTCACCAGCAGCAGCAGCAGCAGCAGCAGCAGCAGAATATGATGATGATGATGGCCCCACACCAACAGTATCAGAATCAGAATCAATACTCGCAGCAACACCAGATGCCGTCATACGGCACAAATTCTGCTGCGAATCCATTCGGGGATCCTTTCAGTTATCCACAAAGTGCAATGCCACCTCACGGAAACCATACACTGATCTAAACTGTCATAGGACTATAGGAGTATAGTTCCAATTTTCTTCTTGATTCTTTTGTGGTGGTAATTCTTATGTCCTCACAAGTGTTTTATAAACTACTTGATTTTGATTTTACCCTATCTCCTGATAGACCATTTCCCTGAGGACTACCTTGATTGTACCGAAATTGGTTGTTTCAGCAGTTCAGAGAACGACACATAAAAATTTCTTGGAGTGTAAACTAAAATAATGGTTACTATTTGAGTTATTTACTTACTTTATATCCTATGTTTAAAGTTATAAATTTACGAAATTATGAGTCCATAAGCAATGGATCGTTTCAATAAACACAAAATCCCTTGGACCAAATCCATCACTGATGGGAAGGAAAATCACCATTTAAAAATCGAGGTAGGTATCATATAAAGTCAAGAAAGGACAATATCCGACAGAATCAACATAAGGAATCTAAGAGTTATACATGACGCAAATAGTATTCTTGCATGGGTATGTTCAGACAATCTCGTCACAACAGTAGCATCATTGCTCTCTGAGTAGTCAAACCTGAGAGCATTTTTATGGACTTTAAGCACTCCAAACGAATTAGACAGCCTATATAGAGTTTTTTTCAAGACATGGTTCAGAAATTGAATCATACAGCTATCGTTTTATCAGTTCATTACCAATTTTGGAAAAGAAGATAGGAAATCCAAAGGAAGTTTGATTACCTAACCTAATATCACCCCAAATCTTTGTCAGGAAATAGATATAGAGGGTATGACATGCAGAGGGACATAACAGTTAACACAACTGACACATACATATCTACTAACCATTTCTGACCATCATTTGCAAACAACACACAGTGTGAGCTCAGCAGTACAAGTTTGCAGATGGTGCACATGCTTTTATAACCTCAAATGCACAAATTTGACAATGTTCTGAAAAGAAATCACTCGAATGCACAAAAGAAAGCTCTACCCAAAGAAACATGCTCAGAAATTAAGCAAAAAACAATCCAAAAGAATCCATTTATTCATTAGTAATCAAAACTCAAAGGACTTGCCATTAATCCGTTCAATTCATGTAAATATCATATGTTTGTCATCCTTTCATTAGGATTGTCAATTATAACTACATATACTTATAATTTGAAAATAATTCTAGATAACAAAACTTTCACCAATTAGGCTAACCCTTTGTGGTTTCATCAACCACTGCAGCTTTCTCTGCATCTTGCTTCTGCTGCTGCTGCTGCTCCTCCAAAACCTTCTTGTTCTTCTCGATAGCTGAAGCCACCTCGGGTGGCATATACTTCTCATCATGCTTAGCTAAAACCTCAGTAGCCTTGAAATAACACGTCAAGCTCTTAGCTTTGTTCGCAGCCGCAGACTGCTTCCCCTCAGAATTCTCCCCTTTCCCTTTAGCATCCTTGTCGATTTCTTGGTCATCCTCCTTGTTGTAAGGCCGGATGAATCCCTCCACCACCACAGAATGGCCCTCGCGGAACAAATCAGGCAGCGAGCCCTGGTACCTCACCAGCATATCCGTTATCAGGTCAGTGATCACGAACTCGATCTCGGACGAGGTGTCCGCCACACTGCCTTCCAGAACGAGACCGCCGAGCCGGAATTTCGTCTTAGATGGGTTCTCTGTATACTTGGCGAGGGCGTCGGTTGGAGTGACGTAGAAGACAAGCTGGTCCTGGAACTGATTGATGACGATGACGATGAAGCCAGCGATGCAGCTGAAGGTTAGGGCGTAGGTCCAGAGGCGGCGGTTCTGGAGTTGTCTGGCTCTGGCGCCGATGTCCGGGCGCGCCCCGCGGCCAGAGCGGGCAGACCGGGTTGAAAGGAAGCGAGGCTGCCATGGTGGGATTACGCGGTCAGATTTGGGAAACGTGGGGACGACGGTATTGTGGTGGATGCGGCGGAGGAAGATGGTGGTGGTGGTGGTGTTGGAGGGGAATATATGGTGGTGGTGGTGGTGGTGGTAGAGCTGCGTGGATAGGCGGCGGGCGAATCTGGAGTACATTGGAACTTGCCGGCGGTACGAGTAAAAACGTGGAGAGGAAAGAAAGGTTTAGGCCGCCGAAAATTCCTCCTATGACTTTGATCTGGAGACTGGGGCATATGACACAAACATTCACACTGGATCCATAATGACAATATACAATTGCTTTGGTGTTCAAAAGAAGAATTCTATTATCAAATATATATATATATATATTCTTTGTCAAGGGTTTTGGCTTTGAAAAAATGTTATTGTGGCCTCAACTATTATTGATTTTATAAATGATTATATTCTAGAAGGTATAATTGATGAAGTTTTTAAATTTTATTTTCAAGTCTTTATTAAGTAATCTAAAAATTAGAAATAAATAGTTGGTTGACCGTTCAGAGTTTTAATGTATGCGATTTATAAAGTCAATGCAGTATGAAGGTAGCAGAACATTTTTCGGAAATGTAGAGGTACATGATCAGTTGAGCACTTAACAATCATGGTTTGTAGATTGATGTTTTCATTTTCAAGATGAGATCTGAGTTCTTTTGATATTTATCTGTAAGTATTTTTCTGGTAAGTTGATGTTTAAATTCCTAATTTTGTTTGATGAGGTTTCTTATTTAGATTATGAGTTTTGTTTAACTTTGTTTGTTATTTAAATTCTAAGTTTTGTTTAACGTTTTGTTTAACTTTGATGTGGTTTATTGTTTAGATTTTGAAATCTGATTGATGAAGTTTGTAGTTTAGATTTTGAGTTTTTTTTATGGATTTTGGTGATTGATGAGGTTTGTCGTTTAGATTCCGAATTTTGTTTGATGACGGTTGTAATTTAGATTTTGAATTTTTGTTTAGATTTGATAAGTTTTTTTTAATTTAACTAGTAAAGTTCATCGATGATGATATGGTCATCGACAACTGACTTATATGAGATTGCAGTTGGTGTAATGAGTTTGCATCCAGCATCGATGATGTGGTGGTGAGGTGGCAGTGGAGTAATAGTGAGAAGTCATTTAATGTGATGGCGTGACAGATGATAGTGAGACTGTCATCGTTTGTGACGCGATGGCAATGAGGTTTAGCAACTAGATTTAAGTTACCGGCATTGAGGTTAGGATCGTCGATGTTGAGTTTTGGGTCATCGATGGTTGGATTTACCCACCAACCCCAACCATCGATGACCCAAAACTCAAAATCGACAATTCTAAAATCATATTATTTAAACTATTAGTAATTATTCATATTTAATTAATCATTAAATTTAGTAACATTCATAATATTTTGAGAAAAGTTACATTCATTATATTTACTTATTTAGTAATGTAATATTTTTTTATTTTTTTTTGAAAAATATTTAGTAATGTAATATAAATGAAAGAGATAAAGTGGGGTTTAGTTGGGTCATTGTTAAACCTTAAAAGGGAAGATATAGGTCCCGTTTGGTACTGGCTTATTAACCAGCTTTTTTACTGGCTTTTACCATTGGCTTTTTTATTTGGTCAAACCGCCAACAAACACGAAAAAAAAGCGTTTGGTTAGTGGCTTTTTACACGTAGCTTTCCGCCAAATCTTACACGCTACTCAACCCAGCGTTTTTAGTTAGCGTGTGGCTTTTTACCATTTTATTAACTTTTTTAACTTTTTATTTTTATTTATTTAAATACTCGAACTCTATTAACACTAATCAAATATCAAATTTATTTATCACCTTACCATTCCATACGTATATGTGCATATATGAATATCAATTGTATACCTATAATAAATCAATTCCAAACTGCATGTGACACCCAAAATAAATCAGGTATGTATGAATATTAACTATATACATCAATATTGTGCAAAGAATCAAATATATATATATATATATATATATATCAATCATTATTTTCAAAAAATAAATTCCAACCATATGTTAGATTTATACGTATTATATTTGTAATTTTGTTGTGATATCGAGACGAGTTATATTAACTATATTCACGTATTTTTAAATGATTAATATATTAAATTTCCACTTACAGTCGATTTCATTTGTGTTCCAAAACTTCTGGAAATGCTAGCTAGGTACGTTAATTAAACCTCAATTTTTCTTACTCGAATGTAATTTAATTATTTAAAATTACGTATAAAATTGATAATATAATATTAGTTATTGGAATTATGTAATTTATAAATTATATTTTGTAATACAATTATTTAATTATATATAAATGAATATTATGCTAAATATTTAAATCTAATATAAATTACATTCGAATAAGATTAATATTGAAAACTACCACATATCACTTACTTAATGCTTAAAGAGTTAATTGAATTTAACTTTATTCTTATATCTTTCATGGTATGATAGTTCTATTGGAAAATTGTATTGCTGAAAATGATTTTTTATTTTAAATAATTAATTGAACTTTATATAATTTATTACTTGGTGATTGAAAATAAATTATTTATAATAAATAATAATTACAATGCAACTTTTTAAAATTATTAGTAAATATTTTTATTTATGATTAGATAATTTAAATAATTGTATTAACTTTAATTCATAATAACAATAATGAAATATGCATTTAAAATTTAATCATGTCCTTATATGTCATTTTGCATAAAACAGCTAACAACTAACAGCCAACTTTACCAAACACTTTTGTAAACAGCTAGTGGTCAACCAGCTAGCATAAACAGCCAATCTAAACAGCTGGTCAAACCAGCTAATGAAAACAGCCAACAGCCAACAGCTACCAGCCACTACCAAACAGGGCCATATACTAGTTATATTGAAAATTGTGCACGTTGATGAAAAGATATACTACTTAATTGAATTTTTTTGTTGAGTTGGATAAGGGATAAAGATACTCTAATTGCACCCATCTTTGTACCTCACAAAATTGAATGAAATTTTAATTGAACAGTATTTACACCGTATTCTTTAGTCAAATGAAATGTAAATAACAACACACTTATGAGGTTTTGTATTACTATGTGCCTATCTCACGAAAGACATTCTCTACACGCTAGTTTAATACATAGATAAATGTATTGTAACACGTAAGATTAATAGCAATAAGTGATGCTACGTATTTTTGTGTTTTATCAAACTGATTGGAGATGCTCGAAGCTGAATCCACTAATTTGTCAAACAATTCTTAGAGCAAGTCCAACAGATTTGCTATAATAGAGATTTTGTCAATTTTTAGAGATTTTGTGTATTTTTCCACTCCAACAGATTTGCTATCCAATTTGCTATTATAGCAAAATTGATGAGAGAGAAGATTTACTTTGCTAAATATGCAGAATGACAAAAGAAAACTATTTTTGTTTTGAGGAACGGAATTCATGCGTATTGCAAAAGAAAAAAAAACTATTTTTGGCAAATTTCTTAATGCAAAAAAAGAAAAAAGGAAAAATTATTAATAAAATCTCTAAAGTAGAGATACTGTTGGATTTGAGTAAAAAATATTTGGAGAATATAGGATTTCCATCCTCTATTTTAAAAAAAACTTTTGGAGAATCTGTTGGACTTGCTCTTAGTCGACAACACTTGGCATCCACGTCGGAGATCCTCTAAACTGAACCCACTAATTTGTCACAACAATCCTTAATCAACTCGTCGACTTCTAATTTTGTTTGTCACAAGAATTCACGTCATCAATTTTTCCAACACCACAATTTGATGCTCATACTACTTTCATCATGACATAAAATGAAGCTCGCTAAAATGAAGATCCTTTCACTGATTTGTATGTGCAGCCTCATCTGTCGTTCATTTCTTCTCTATTTTCGTAAACCTAGTTATATCAGTCATCAAAGCAAATATAGGTACAACAATTAAAAGTTCAAACAATATCCGACATGCTCCCTGTATCTAATAATGGGACAACTTGGATCGCCAACCAAGTATGAAACAACGGGAAAAGGTGAAACAGATGGCACAGAGAATCTCCAAGAACAGTAAAAGTAAATAAATTTGATCAAACTGCTTATTAATGTTCATGCATGTTTATGAAGAGTTACACTTTTGTATTACATGGAAGAAATGGCAATAGAATGGAAAGGAACGAAAGATCAAATGAAACCTCAGCTCATGAGGCATCTATATTCATCTTCCACCTATATCGATTCTCTAACTTGCCATTCTTCAATAGACCTTATCTTCCTTGGGCTTATATACAATGAACAAAGCCTGCAAAACCCATCCAGTCATCAAAATAATTAATCCAGCACCAAAAAATAATTTTGAACTACATATTGTTACAGCAAGTAGACTTCTCTCAAAGAAAGTCTATGCATTTGTGTGAGCTACAAATGTGTGAAACCCATGTTGAACGATAAGAAGACCAGGTGAGAAAATTTTCTGAGAATAACACTTTCACAAACTAACCAGTACTGATCAATGACTGTCATAGCTTAATCTATATGTTTCAGCATAGCATCTTTAGAGTTTAGATTCAAAAATCAGTATTCAAATAATGCTGTTAAACTGGGTGTTAAATAAACTTTAGGAAACCACTGAGCTATTCATGTTCGACTCACCTGCAGCCAATTTGACCGCTGATGCCTGGTGTTTACCCTTCCTTATCCTCATCTTCTTCCAATGAATCACTTTTTGTACCATCCAAAATTTTCACTTCTACTTCCATATCACCCTCCATCACAGGAAATGATGGTGAAATGCCTGCAAGTCGGAATGCCTCATCAATTATATATTAAAAAGCAGACTTATTATTGGCTGACTAAAAAATTTGAAGGTAACACTATTTTAACATCCCAAAGAAAGATTGGAGTTGCCTCAGGACCAGTTTGTTTAAAGAGATGACAAATAGTCCTTGGAACAATTCCAATTCAGAGAGAAATAAAAAACATGGGCCAGTTTCAAGCAGATCTTGTCACCTTTTTTTCATGACCCAGGCATGATACCAGAACTTTTATCTTTTTCCCTTATCTTTTCTTTTGAGAAACACTAGCCATTGTAGCAACTTTGCAGTCTCAAGAAAAAACGAAAGAAACTTAAGAAGAAAATACAAACCCATACTTATTGGGCTTTTAGGCTTCCATCTCTCAATATTACTAATCGTCATCCTTTGGAGTTTGGAATTCTTTATTATGAGCAGAGAATCCTTCAGTAAGTCTATTTTACTCAGTCAGCAATTCATTATTTGTGTTGAGCTTTGTTTGTCTAGAAGAATGGGAAGCTTTTTGAATGAAGGTTTAACCATCAAAGAATTTGAATCAATACACAAAATCAATTAATACAGGAAAAAACTGACTGTGACTGGAGTGTGAGTTAAATCAGCTTGAACAAATTACTAGGAAGCCCTATATGTTGAAAATTGTCAGACTTCCTATATCAAAATTGGCAAGGGAGATGTACCTGAAGCTCTACAGACAGTTACAACTATTTCTATTATAGTTTTAGTGTGTGGAGCTGTAGAAGAAGAGGTTAAATCCCGATTTCCAATACCAAATCGATGACACAATTAAAACTTATGTAAGATGGATTTTTTACTCCAGGAGATGGATTTCTATGTATGGTATGATATACACTAAGCAAACCTCAGCAGAATCCTCATATAATTAAACATTATAACATAAACTTAATATACTCATACATCAGGAAGCATTAGCAACAGGGACTTCCCCAATCTGTAACTTAATGACATGTATAACACATGATGGTGAAAAGAAAATAAGAAAAATCTGAAATCCTCAGGTTCTTTACAATCCTCATGTTCTATTATACAACCAGATCGTAAGGTATATCAGTTTACAAAATAAACCGACGCAATGCTAGAGAAATAAAACCTGACAGGATTTATTGCAATGATCTCCAAAGCTATGAAATTTTATTAATCTATAGATAAGGATGGAGATTTGAAGGTGCCATAATGGCCAATGTTCTCTTCACTAAGAGGGGGCAAATCAGCAGGTTAAAAAAATCAAATCCGGATACAAGCATGTATTATATCGTAGTGTGATCAGCGACTCTTAAGATACACAATATTTAAATCAACAAGCAACTCATCAACCTATAAGAAGAATACCACATGACCAACTAAATTTATGGTGTCTGAATAGGATAATGGAAAAAAGATTCATTTTTTCATCAAAATTGACTTTAATTCTGCACTTCCCATCCCCTTCCAATTGAATGGCACTCGTATACAGATCAAAAACCAAGAGGGCTTGAAACTTAGAACAAAAGGGTAGTCCAAATGCTTTTATCTGATGACATAATTCATTGCTAGTTTGCACATTTCAAACCATAAAATACTATGTCTCCACATAAATATCACTCCCTAAAGAACTTTAAAAAACAGACCTTGCAGAATAAAGGAGCCAGCATTCTACACTACAATAAAGCCCCCAAACCACTCTTGAAGCCCCCTACAAAATTTATAAACCAGTTCATGCAAATTCAGACATTAACTGTACAAACAAGAAGTTAGGACAGAGAGTTAACCCACCTTTTCTTATGTAATCTATATATCCTCAGCTAAAATGAAAAATCATTAACCTTTATAATTTAAATCCAGCTTTCCAGACTTCCATCAATTCATAAATATAAACATATTCCGAAACCGGACTAAACCCAATAACCATCCTATCCCTTTACCTTCATTGAAATACGAGGGTGAAGGCCAAGCATGAGAGGGCGAAACGACCATCGCCTCATCCCGGGACAAGAGCTCAACCAGGCTCCTACTACTATGGATCTGGCCATCCATCCTCGAACCACCACCACTACCCTTGGACATCCGTCCGAGAACCTCGACAACTCCGACGTAGGGACTGTTGCGAATATTCTGGGACGGGGGCGGGACCCAGTAGGAAGAGCCGGGGCGGAAAGGGAGCCAATCGGGTGCAGCGCGGCGCACGATTATGTTCTGTATTACTTCCTCCAGCTTCCTGACGCTGCCGTTGATGTTCTTCTCGGAATCGTCCGATGATGATGATGCTCCGTCCAAATCGATTTCGAAGATTTGGCCCGCCTGAGCCTTGCCGGAGCGGTGGCGGTGGGTGAATAACATAGGAGAGAAAGGGAGTGGGGAGGATTTGGCTTGGTGTGGCAGGGTTTGGTAGAGGAGACGAGCCATGGCCATTTCGTGAGAGAATTCTGGAGGTGTTGAAAGAGATGATGGATTTGGAAGATAATTATGGATAGACCAGATTCTACTTTCGGTATTAGGAGCGGTTAAACAGTCAAATGGAATCTGGTTTTTTCTGAATGGGTAAATATAGAGAGTAATTGAATTCTATTGGGGAACTGGACATTCCACATTGAATTCTATTTTTACCATATAAAAAAACTACTTTTAGATTAAAAAAAAAACTACTTTTATCGTTTCGTTTTGGTTACTTTACTTTAAAATATAAGTATAATGGATCAATAGATTTCTATAATTACTCGGTTCACTGTATTTTCATAACTATTTTGGGGTCCGATTTGATTTGCTTAAATACAAGGTCGGTTTTATCCCTCATCACTGCATTGATATGCACATTAATTGTTGATTCTTTGGCGAGTAATTATGTCACTATCCTTTCCATGATTTCTCGTAACTAGAGCTAAACATATTACAAAGGTAGACAAAGTTGAATCGCAGTTTCCATTGAGATATCTTTATTTCCGGGTGGATCAACACTACCGCAAACACACCCCTTTTAAGGCGGGTATTTTGGCCTCTCGCGGCGGTTTTCAGGCGCCGTCATCGAGGGGCCGTAAATGCCTCGCCAAATTAAACCGCCGTGAATGAAGTTCATGTACATGAACTAGTAAAACATGCTCCAAAAATCTGGGTTTTCCGATTCCGATTCAATCGGAAAACCCATATCCACTTCCGGCGTGTTCATCGTGTTCTTAAATCTTCATCGCATTCTTCAATCTTCACCACCAATATTAATGCCACAAATCAAAACCCATTCAATCTCAAGAACAAATCAACTCATCAACGCAACAATTTCAAGAACAAATCAACATTCATTCATTAACTACACAATCTCAAGAACAAATCAACTCATCAACAAAACAATCTCAAGAACAAATCAACACCCATTCATCAACTACACAATCTCAAGAACAAATCAACACACATTCATCATCTACAAAAATTCCAAGAACAAATCAACACCAATCGAAAAAAACAAATGCAAATTAAAACTAAAATCAATAATAATTACCAAGAAATTCCAATCGGCCCGAGAGGAGATCGAACCCACGGTTGAGAGATATGGAGAATGTAATTCGTTGAAGATTTGGGTACAAAGATTTGAAATTTTGGTGGAGAGTAGAAGAAAGAGAGGTTTTAGATTGGGAGATGAGTGAAAATAAGGGAGATTGAGATTTTAGATTTCAAATCGTTGGAGATAAGGTTGGGGATAAGGTTGGGACACACAATTTTATATAGTTCCGGTATCAGAACTACTCTCGTCTCAGCCAAAACAATCTAGTTCGTTCGTCGGAACTCATTTTGAACATGTAATTTAATAAGTTCCATGTTCGGTCTATCGTTCAATGGCACTTACTCCTATCACGCATGATTTTCTTTTTTCTTAATTGAATTTTGTTTTCTTTTTAAATCAATTTCACATGTTCCGGTAACAGAACTGAGATCTCTTACAGCGGCTCCTCCGAAACCGTCGTAAATCAAACACAGTGAATTCAAAACCATCGTGGTAACCTTTTGAACCGCCGTAGTGATTAATATGAACCGCCGTGTAAAATTTTATACGAGTTCCAACGTCGAAACTCGATCAAGTTACGGCGGTTTCGCAATAACCACCGTAAATTGGCACCGTAAATGCCCTCTCATGCCGTAGTGCAAATTCAACGAGCACGAGGCACATCAATTAGGTGTGTTTATGGTAATCTAGGAGCATTCTTACTCATGTGGCATTTTGGATAGTCTTCACAAAAAGTGATCGGAGAGCAGAGTTGGTTTTGTTACAAATACTATTGAATATGCTTATGTAGGATTGGTTGGAATCAGAGATAGGATTTAAATTCTCCGATCAGGGGAGATTGGAGTTTGGGTCGAAAAAAAAGAAGAGAAACTTGCCCTAAAAAAGTGGGTCAAAATGTTGATTGTTAACCGGTTAATAGAGAATTTGACAAAGTCAATGTGCAATTCTGAAAGTCAAAATTAAAAGTTCTGCGCATTTTGACTTAATTTCTAACTTAACTAAGAGATTTTTTCAATTTTTCTAACTTAATTAAGAGTTTTTTCAATTTTTCTAATTTAATTAAGAGAATTTGTACTTATTTTCTAAAAAGAGTTGTACACTTTTTTTTAATTGGGTAATAAAATCTCACCCGCACATGATTCTGTGTCTGTTTTCATTAATTTTCATTATTCTGTGTGAATGTGCATAATAAAATAGTAGTATTCTTAAATGTGGGGAACTAAGGAGTATGATGTTTCTTCTTTCCTTGCTTCTTAGTTTGTCTAATATCAAGAGTAATAAGTAGCAAAAATCCGTGTAATAGCTAGATTAAACGTGTTACTTGTTTATTTCACCGGTAGGCGGTAGCTACTGTATAGTATTTAATCTTTATATACTAAAAATATTGATCCCACCGACGCAATAATTTGTTTTTTGTATTATTTCCTTTGTTGCTTGAATATGTTAATATTTCCCTTTCGTTTCGTTCACTCGCGCATCCATGCTTCAGATGATTTAGAAAGGAATGCATTATTATTTATTCCTATACCACCGTTGTCACAGTAGCCGCTGCTCCATTCTTCTCAATCCCCGGCATATCATCCGTAGCAATCTACCACCATCAAGCTATTCATATACAATATTGGTAGGACCTAGATGCTGAATCGTAGGATCGTAATCCTACCTCCTCTTTCGATCTAGGATCGAGGGTAGGATAAAAAATATGTCTTATGATCGATGGATTTAGGTAGGATCATGTATTATTATTATGTATTCCCTGTTTCACCTCAATTTGCTCCAGTTGACTTTTCAAAATCAAACTTAGAAAACGTTGACTATAACTATAGATTATTATCATATGAGTGCATATGAGTTTATGTGTATGGAACAGTCGCGATGTTTTTTTATTTTTATTTTTATTTAAAATTCCATATAAAATCAGTTATTTTAAGATAAATTAGTGAGTTTCACAAGAAAAATAATGTATTTTAAGCCCTCGTCTATGAAAATTAGATGGCCTTAAACAAGTTCTTGTTTATTTATTTTTCATCATATCGTCATCGACGTCATGGTCTTGTAATTTATTTTAGATAGAAAAAAAATTAAAATGTGAAAGGGTTATGATAACGTGGGCAAATCTCATTGGCTATAAGGGTCGCGGACACGTTAGCTTCGGCGCCACCATTCTCGAAGTGAAAAAAGAAAAGAAAAAGGGGGAGAATAGATAAACGATTACACAAAAGAACAGAGGAGAGATCCATGGCAGAAGAGCTTGAAACCCAGAAATCTATTGGTAATATGCAGCAAGACCCATCTCCTCCAACTTGTTCTTCTGATGAAGCAATCGAGAACCAATTACAGGTAGATTTCTCCAACTGGGTTAAATTGCAACTGCTCTTTTGTGTATTATATATTTGTGTCGTTCTTGATTTTTTACTGATGTTTGAAAATTGAAGTAAATGGATTTTACGGGTTGTAGGGGCTTTATTCGGGTTGAATTGTCATTGAATTCTATGTTCATTACTTGTTGATGTTACTTATATGATCGTGGTTTGCGTAGAAAAGAGAAGTAAATAGTGCTTGCAAATTTTATCGAGGAAATGGGCGATTTGTGGTTTATTAACTGGCATGAAAGTGTCAAGATCAGATTTACTGCTAACCCTACAAAATGGATCAGAGTTCTGTATTTTTTTTCTTGTGCAAATGCAGTAAATGTCTAGAAATAAACTCATTTTCTTTCCATCTCTACAATTAGTGGATACCTGAAGAAATGCACTTTTCAGAGATGATGAACACTTGCTTGCTTCTTTCTGTCATCATTTTGGATATTTTGGAAACGGAAGAAATCACTGAATAAAAGATGGAGAAAGATGATTACATTTTTGTTTTGGCAATATAACTAGAATCAATTGATCTTCTAAAATTGATTATAACTGTCATTGTGGAGTGCATCCTTTCTGATTCTTTCAGAATAGACTCAAGATTTATATTTTCTGGATTGTATCAAAGTTGAATGCTTTAGAATTACTCTTATATTATACAATTTCTGAAGGATGAACACCATTAAAGAAAAATTTGTTGTATGGCACCTTATAGGTGAAGTTACTTATACCAGCTTTGGTCTCTTATCTTCACCAAAGCACTGTTCTTCACCAGCTTTAGAATTACTCTTATATTATACAATATTTTTTTCGCACAATTCTTTTCCTAAAGTATTCTAACTTTTAACTAATATTTATTTGAAAAGTAAAAATATATTTACCAATGTTTTATAAAATTTATTTCTCAACTTGTTGCCAGATCATCACCATGTGAGCACTGAGTCAGCTGGCTCTGTGGTGTGACAGTTTTGTGACGACGTTGTGCACATATGCACACACACATATACATACTTTACAGTTATGAAAAGAAACCAACTGTAACAGTTTCCTCTCTGGGTCAAGAGCTTACTTTCTACACTTTGGAGTAATGATTTTCTTGTCACAGTGGGGAATACTGAATTTGAAAATTTCTTTTTAAGCTTTTTTTTTTGTTGGAGTCTGAAGCAACCTTCTCTGGAAGGGCTTTGTTAGTTTCCTAAAAAACTTGCAGAATTTTCTTGTCACAGTGGAGAATACTGAATTTGACATTTCTTTTGAAGCTATTAAATTTGTTTTGAGTCTGTGGAAGGGCTATGCTAGTCTAAGTAATAAATTTGCAGAAACTTTTATTCTTATGTGATGGCTGGTGTTAGACCTTGAGGTTCAGTTTCTTTGGGGTTAGGGGTCAATGTGAATGTTAAATTTAGAGCGTATTTGATATGTATGCACACATGCTAGTCTACCCATTGTGTGTTCTTACCTTTTTGTTGTTGTTGTTGTTGTGAGTTTCTATTTAGCTTACCCATCCATCTCAGAAGATTTTCAATGATGTTTCTTGAATGCAGCTTGCAATTTGCAAGTATCAATACTCAGTACCATTTTCTTAAACATTGCTTGCATCAGTTAGATGTGTCCTAAATTTGTTTTTGGTTTGTATCTTACAGGCACAGTCTTCACTGAATGAAGATTTTCAGAAACAACCTTTTATGTATCCTACATATTTTCCTGGCTTTCACCCTCTCCAACAGAACCATGAACAAGCAAATCATGGACGAGGGCTTTATGCTGTTCCAACGCATCCTCTGTTGGGGCCTACCGGTTTCCTGCCTAATACTTTAATACCTTTCCACTACAATATACCTTCGTAAGTGTTTGAACACTTCCTTTGTTGCTAATAATTTATCTGGTTCTGCTTATGTTGTATTGGCTGTTGAATCCCTCCCCTCATTGATCACCTATTTGTTGCTATTACAATGCATTGGCTACTTCTAATAGCTTACATGCTCTTCTCGTTCAATTTCTTGTTCCTTGATTGATATCTGAAGAATGAACTTCCATTCAACAACACCAGCTTCTTGAACAATATTAGTGGGACCTAATTCCTTCTTTTGGCAATCACATTAATATAAATGTGGGTATGACTTATCATTGTATTGTTGTCAATAAAGAGTTGAGGCTTAGATTCTTATAGGGAGTCTGACACCTACAACGCCAGCTATGGTAGGTGAAGGAGCCTTACCTTCTAAAACGTGGAATAAGCTAAATTTTTTTAATTACGTATAAGCCTGTCAATCTTGACGTATCAGTAATTGAGCAACTGCTCTAAGTAAACGTATCAGTTAGTGTATGGCCTAGTTCAGCTCGTTCTTAATCGTTTCTGAACGTGCTCTGATTTTTTTTTCCCCTTTGCTTACATTAAGCTGATTTGAGTTCCTGTTGGTTGATACTGTACAATGAACAGTGCCTCAAGTTCTTCAGAGACTGGAGCCGTAGGTCAGGAACATGGACAACAGCAGCAATCACTGCAGCAACAACCACAGCCACTACAGCCAGGGCAACTAAGACAAGTGAGGAGATTTCAAATTGCTTTCCAGCTTGACTTGTTACTTATTTTGAAGCTGGTGGCGGTTATCTTCTTGTTTAACCAAGATGGATCAAGACAGAGGCTCATTCTTCTTGTGTTTTTGTCTTCTCTAGTTTATCTGTAAGTGTTTCACCTCCACAGTGGGAAAAAAGCGTGCTCAGTACTTTCTTGTTTCCCTTCTTGATAAAATCAATATTCCGCTTTTGAGTCCAACTTTCTTCTGGTTGTTCCATGGTTTTGTTGTATCTGTTGAGAGTTCTGACTGTCTTCTACTGGCTGATCAGGTATCAAACTGGAGCTCTTGCACCTTTAGTTCGATGGCTTTCACAAGGGATGCAGCGGGCAGCTGCACCTCCTCGACCACCAAGGCCAGATGTCAGGGCTGACAATGCTCATGCTGTTGATAGGGCAGAAAATAATAATGTTGCTGCTGCAGGTACTCTCACAGCATTTTCTGTAAACCAAATGTGAAAACATTATTCGCTGTAATTTGGTATTCACTTAACAATGCTATATACTAGTGTTAATTGTTCTGCTAATGATGTGGGATGATATATATCATTAGGACACTTCCATGCACTTACACGTTTATGCTTTCCATTTCAGCCTATCTTCTTGCCTAGCAGTTTCTAATCACTACTAATGACCCACCTTCTTGCTTCCTCTTAACCCCAGTTAGTAAGAGTCACTTATAAAAATATTACTTGGAAACAACACATAAAATCATGTATACTATTCTTCTTGTTCAACTTATTTATGTTTTGAGTAATTCTATTTGACACATGCTCAACAGTTGTGACCATTTTTAACGGCCAATTGGTTGAAAAGGTTCTGTACAGCGAATATGTGATAGCCTTCTCAGTAACTCGCTTCCTGTCAGTTTTGTGGTAGTATACTCTTAAACGTTTTTGGAATTTTCAGCTACTCCATATCTAATACAAATAATTATTTTTAGTTCCTGGATCCGAAAATAACCTATTGTATCTTTGGCTCAATTGCACCTAATTTCACATCTCCGCTGCTTTGTTGACTAGAACATTCAACTTGAATGAATGTGAACTGATGAAAAGGAACATTGGATGGTCTAATTTGCAGATGGACAAGCTAGAGGTGTGAATGAGAATGAGAACGAGAACGAGCCTCTGATTGGTAATAGAGGAGTGGAGAACGAGCAAGGTGTAGAACCTGCTGTGGCAGAAGGCGGCAACCGGCTCTGGATAATAGTGAAGGAGATTCAAATGATCGTGTTTGGCTTCATAACATCACTTCTCCCGGGCTTTCACAACCTAGATTAAGCTGTACATTAACGCATCTATCTCTGGGAAGTGAAACTGATGTATGCCTTGTAGTTTATGTAGATTGCCTCTCTGGATTTATGAAATCGTACAAATACTTATATAGCTCTGTGAAGTCAACATGAAGTGGCATCTTACAAATGAAATGACATATACTAAGTTCTCTGTTCTTCCAGGATCTTAACTCGTATACAGGAGGATCAATCTTTTATAAATATTTAAATTCCAAAATTTTCTTTGGGGCTGGTCTAGTGTTTTCTGGATTTTTTTCTTACACTTAGCAAAAACGAAATCGTGAGCTTGAGGAAGTAGATAAATACTTCATAATATTTAAACTATGAACAAAAAACTAGATGAGGTGGATTTTCACTTCATTTTCATATTGCATAAATTAAAATTTTGGACATATGACGAGTCTCTTGTTCAGAACATGTATTGGTCACTCTGATGATGTCTTCTGCCCCTTAAAAACTAGATGAGGTGTTTCTATCTCTCTTTGTATTTCACTCTTTTGAAGAAAAGCTTGTAATACACATTATTTATTAGGGTATCATTTCGGTGGGTGTGAATCGTGTGATTTGGTATGGGTATCTCTTCTCTCTTCCTAACATAACACAGTGGAATCAGGAATGTGCTCAAGTACCACAACAGGAGGAATTGTGGATTAATGGGTAAATGATGAATGGAATTATATAAGGTTAAATTGTTTGCACATGAAGCATTTCTGCATTTGCAGGCAGCATGAACAAATTAATTTTGCAACAACTTCTGAAAACTTACTATTTAGGAAGATACAAGAGAAGAGCATATTAAATCTATCTACAATGTCCTTAACATATAGAGTGATTGAGGGAAACTGAAGTAGTACCATAAAGAACATGATTGTGGACTCAATTTGAAGACCTCAGTGATCTTCAGAAACACAATAAGCAAAGGTTTAAAAGCTGAAAGCTAGCCAGAGTTTCTGTTGCACAAAGAAGAAAAAAGAACACTTGTGAAGAGTGGGACAAGAATGAATCAATTTGCTGATTATATACCAAAAGAAGTGAATGTGTTAATCTTTACACCTAAAGATCGAAACTAGTTAAGATACTCTTTATGAATTCATTATACTGTAAACACTATCTAAGTGAGTGTCTTTTGGTGCCCTATCACATTCTAAAGGGAACTAAAAAATCCCTTATTAATATAATGTCATTCCTGGACATATACCAGCAAGCTACAGGACAGAAGATCAACTTCAGCAAGAGCTCCTACTTTGCTGGCCACAAGATGAGCTCTGTTAAGAAGAAGGAGATAGAAGAGATTACTGGCATGACACAAGGGATTCTTCCCTTTGAATATCTAGGGGTTAACATATTCAAAGGGAAGAAGAAGAATATCTATTTTCATGGAATAATAGATAAAATATCCCATAGGCTTGAAAACTGGAAGAACCAGTGGCTCTCTAATGGGGGGAAACTGGTCTTAATCAATCATGTCTTATCAGCCATACCTCAGCACATCTGGGCTGTGTATGCTCCAACAGCACACATCATTGAGGTAATAGAATCAATGTTCAGCAATTTCTTCTGGGGAAAGAAGGACACAGGTCAAAACAAAAAGCACTGGGCTTCATGGGAAAAGGTGACCAAACCAAAATATGCAAATGGACTGGGAGTGAGATCACTACAGTCCACAGTGGAAGCCTCTTCAATAAAAATATGGTGGAACCTCCAGCAAGGGAAGTCTCTTTGGGCAAAGTTCATGTGGTCTCTTCCAAACAACTCAAAATCTTCTGAGTCATGGAGCAGGTTCAGACTAGTCAACAACCATGCAACATCCAATTCACAAATTTCACTGGGAGATGGCTCATGTAGTTTCTGGGAAGCAAATTGGACAGGTGAGGAAGCACTGATTGATAAATGGCCAAATGCAATACCACCTATGCCTTTTTTGCAGGTTAAAGAGCTGGAAAATGAGAAGAATACACTGCTACCATTGCTCAGATCTCATCTGGAATCCCACATAATGCAAATAATTGAAAAGGGGCCTCAATTATGGGAGAACCAAAAGGATGCTATGATCTGGAAGCCTCAAATATCAGGTCAATTCAGCACAAAATCAGCTTTCAAATCATTGACACCAGATTTTACTCCACTCAGATGTCACTCCAAGCTTTGGAGCAACCAGGTTCCATCTAAAATTTCTATATTTGCATGGAAATTGCTTAATACTTGGCTTCCCTTTGCTAATGTTTTAAGAAAGAGTGGTTTTAACATAGTCTCTAAGTGTCCAGCATGCAATCATGTGGATAATATGTCACATTTTTTCAATTCATGCCCACTGGTTTTGAAGTTGTGGAATAGAATGCATGCTATCATAGGATTGCCCAGTCTCAAATTCATAACAATCTTTGATAGATTTGCATATTACTGGTCCTGTAAATCGAAATCATCTGTCACTCAGTCTCTTCTAGTTAACTTACCCATGATTATCTGCTGGGAAGTTTGGAAGAGCAGAAATAAGTTCCTATATGAAAATGAGCAGTTTCAGTATGAGGCTATATGGAAAAAGATTGCAAATCTTTCTTTCATGATCTACACTATTAAACCATTATGCATATCTCAAAACTCTGATAAGTGCTATATTACTCAAGGGATAATACCTTTTCTTCAGAAAAAAAGAACTAGAATCATCAGAGTCATTAAATGGAATCCTCCTGATAGAGGTTTTAAGGCAAATTGTGATGCTTCATTTAGTGATTCTGAAAAGGCTGGTTTGGGATGCATAGTTAGAGATCATACTGGAACTCTTATTTTAGGAATGCAGGATTATGATAACACTGCAACTTCACCTCTGCATGCAGAATTCCTTTCAATTTGTGCAGGCCTCCAATTATCACTCCAGAAAGGATTAAACCCATTGGTGATGGAGACTGACAGTTTGCAGCTCATTCAAATAATCAAAAAGGAACAACCTCCACCATGGCCCATCCGGAATCAAATGATGAACTTAATCAAAATCATGGAGGAAAAGAGGATCAAGATCACTCACGTTTACAGGGAGATCAATTTAGCAGCAGACTTCCTAGCTAAGAAAGGAAGGGAATCTAAACAGAAATTGGTATTCTCACAATCTGAAATCCCTCATGCTCTGAGAGGTATTCTGTTCACTGAGAAATCAATACCTCACTTTAGGAGGTTCAAAGCCTAGAATGCAACACTGGAGCATTCTTTTGTATAGGCAGTTTTTGGATCAGTTAAATGATAGCACTCTCCTCTCCTTCTAATTGATTTTGGAAAACCTGGCCAAAAGCACTTCACCATAGGGGTGTAGGACACCAAGGGAGTATGGTGATCCAGGGATGGTGAAGGTATTTTGGAAAGTTTTCTTATAATCAACTTCACGGATTGTAAGAGTGCTTCTACTTATTAGTCTAGTTGCAATAGTTTTTCACTAGATATATCTTTGGATTGTAATCACTCGGAACTGATGTTTTCGGTTTTATTAATGATGCTTGGGGAAGCAATAAACACCCCCCACTTTCAGTGGTTCTAATTAAAAAAAAAAAAAGGTGCCCTATCACGTCATCCCCAATCTTCACATCCGCAGTCTTGCCCTTATCGAGCCATGTTCCATTGCCTGCTGTGCGCGAAACCCTAGTGAAGATAAATTTCTCCCTAACTCTTTTGTCGGTATCGGAGACGATATGAAGCTCCACTATTTCATGGTCACCGGAGAAGAGCTTCCATGGTTCCTTCCCTGGGCCGTAGAGGTCGAGCTCCACCACGTTGGTCGACGGAGAGGCCGGAAGCCAGGCGCACGAGAATTCCGACTAGGCTCGAATCGCACACCTTCCACCGAATCCGACTCCTTGTGCGGCTCCATCCTAACCGTATTGATGACCCAGTCAGATGTTACCGTTATGCCAGTTGCCAATTTGCCTAGACACTGGATACTGGATAAAACCAGCTGTACATTTGCCTAGACACTGTATAGCCTGATAATGCCAGGTGTAAGCCAGGTTCAATAGTGGGGTTATACTATTAATGAAACTAGGCAAGGTATACTACACTTCGTGCAGCTCCGACCCGAGCTCCTGGTTTGTTTGTTCTCCGACGGAAACTTTTACCTTGTACGAGAAGGGCCAAATTATATAACTTAGCGTAAACAGTACTTGAAAAATGGATTAGAAATAAGAAGTATTAGTAAATAAACCTAAACAACAAATTAGAAAATGAGTGTTTAAACGAATGGTTTACATTCACATCATGAGTTCATGACTTCGGATGCAGAACCTCCAATACATTGTTGTAAGTTTTCATTGTATTCCTTCTCAATTTCCAATGCCTCTTTGCTGAAACATTCATTCACCTGGAGAAAATCAAAAGGCCATATTAGTCGGCTAATGCAAAATAATGAGAAGCAAGATGACAACGAAACATCCTGATCTTATTTAACTCTGTATAGAGTAATGTTCGACAAACCAATAGTCCGAAAACACAGAGAAATACAAAAGCAGAAAGTAGTCTCCAGCTACAATAACAGAGAAAACAAAGACTTACAGGTGTACATAAAATCGCCGAAGCTATCTTCTATGAAGCCTGCAAGTAGATGATCGATATATCAAATTTTGAACAAACACGACAGAATAGAAAAGTACAGGAAAACAATGGTTACAAGTTAACTGGCCTAAGCTAACAATATTACAATACTCTTCTCAACTCCCTTGTCATAGAAAAGAAATGACACTAAAAATTACACGATGAACTTAAGCCATGTAAGAACTGTTGTGATGACCAGCACTATGTTGCGTTGCAATATTTAGTACAATTATGGAAACAGAAAATTTAATGAAAAAGAAAGAAATAAACTTAATGCACTAATAAGTTTATAAAACGTAACCTCAAATATTTTATTGGCACGGATATTGCACAGAGCAAAGAGAGCAAAGAGTGTGCCAACTTGTAACCCTACAATGAAAAATAAACAAACAAACTACATCAATAAAAATGAAAAACTCACATATTTAATGGTTATTCTTTTAGGCTTTTAGCAGAACAATGTAACAGTTTAGAAATATCTTCCTGCATACCAAATCAAACGCAAATTATGATGCTAGTAAAGCAAACCGAAACACACAATATAGAACATAGAGTGTAGTGGAATAATACTCAATCGTGCATACGTCCCAAGAGCTTGGATGGTTCACCACGGCTATGTTCCTGTATGTAAGCCTGCATGCAGGCATAAATCACAATTTGCATAAGCATTATCTTGACACCAAAATCACAAAAGCCTGCATTGTCCTTCAATTTAAGGCCTGAAATGTTAAAAGAAAATTAAGTCTAAAAACTCCTAGAGTTCTGAACAAAAGCCATAAAGTCTTCAACTTTCTATGGCTTCACTACTTCAGCATCCAAGCATTTAAAAACATCAGATATTCAAGCATTACAGAATAGGTATGGCTTATATGAATCCTGTAATTTCTATCCAAACATACACAATACATATTTCTCTACTTTCTATCATGTGTGGTTTTTTTATAGGCTACAAGTCCTACATGGAAAAGGAGAGCATAGTTAAAGAAACAATAAACGCAGAAGCATGTACAACTCAAAAATCAAGTCTGCAGAGATCCCGTATGGAATAGCAACTAAGGATCAATTGTCAAACACTTTTATATTGTCAAATAGTTTTTAATTTCCTTCTGTCTTTCACTACACAACAACTTTGTGTGATTTAACCCTAGACCCCTGACACTAAATATAACATTACAGAAACTACATTGAATTTAATTTGGTTGAGACTCAAAAGTAGTGAGTGAGCATACCTCCGTGAAGCATAGCCGGGCAAAAGGATTCCCGGCTAAACCCGGGAATAAGCTCCGATGCTAAAGTCAGTGTCTTATGCATGGCCGTTCTTTGGCTTATTTCCGGCGCCGGTACCCTTGTCTGGAGAAGATCGATTTACATTCTCCTCTGCCTAGTGAGAGTGTAAAAAATCCCGGAAGTGATTTTTTCGCTGTGTATTGTGATTGGTTCAAAAGGGGTGTTTTGTTGCCGATTCCTCCGTGGATGATGGAGATTGCTAAGGGGTATAATATGGCTCTTGCTCAATTTCATCCCAAGAGCATAATGGTTATGATTGCTTTCCATGATGCTTGCTCCGCCCTTGATGTTCCTTTTATGTTCCAGTTGTTTCGATCCGTCTTCCGGCTGCAAAGTCTGCCTGGTGAAAGCGATCGATTTACTGTGTACAGTTATTTGAAAGAGCTGACGTTCGTAAAGTCGTATCCTGATAGTTTTGCTGGGTGGCGAAGGGAATATGTGTTCGTTCGACGAAGGGCTGGGGTGGATGACCCAATGCCTTGTTGGTCGACTTCCTTGTCGGTAGATCGGGCCGTCGATGTGAAGGATCGATTGACTCGTGATACTGTCCTATACCAACGGTTGCTTCAACATACTCATAAGCCTCGAGAAAAGCGAAGGAAAACTTTCTCGAAAGGTTCTATGAGATATGATTATATGGCTCGATGTTAATGCCTTTTCGTGATTTTCCGCCGGATTTCTTTCTGTTTTCGTTCGAGTGTGTGTAACTTTTCCTGAATTATTTTATATGTTTGCATTCAGGTATGGACATGACTGATATTCCAGTTGAGTTTCCACAGTTTGAAAAGAAGCTTATCCCTGAACAGGCAGATGTTCAGCCAGTCTCTCGAAAGGTCACGAGAAAATCTACTTCCTCTGTTCCTCGATCAGAGAAGGCGGGAAAAGGCTCCTCTCACACCCGTGAGCCTGGTTGTGACAAGAGTGGTTCTAAGCGCGATCTGCGTTCTGCTGACGGTCCTGATTCTCCTAAGAAGAAAAAGAGGGTTTCTTCAAGTGCTGTTGTGGCTGTGGCAGCCGAGTCGACCGCTGCCACTCTTGACCGTTATTCCGCTCCTGAGATGCTGAATGTGGTGAGTGATATTCCGTCCGACTCTCTTTTATCCTTCGGTTGTTCTTCTAAAGTCGATTTTAATTTTGTGTAGGTATCTGATCACCTTCGGTATGCCGCGGACTATATTAACACTCTGGGTACGACCGTTGCCACCCAAGAAGCTATGATTAAGCTGGAGGAGGAGAACGAGAGCTTGAAACGCCAGCTGGAAGCTTATATGGGTATGAGCAAGTTGGAGGAGGAAAACGCGAGCTTGAAGAGTCAACTTGAAGCTTGTATGGCTCGCGAACAGGCTCTGTCCGACGAGCTTTCTTTTCACAAGACGGAGGGTGCCTTGAATCCTTCGTATATGGGCGAATTTGTTGATGTGTTGTTCAGAACGAAGGGCTATGCTGATCATATCCGCGCTGGATATGCCTCCGTTAAGCAGGTGGGCATGTGCGAGTATATGAAGTACCTGAAGGATACCTTTCCTGATCCTGCGCTTCTTCAGTATCAAGACGATGTGGCCCTTAACGAACTGGTTTCTAAAGCCAAAGCTAGAGTTTCGACTGCGTTTGAGGAGAGCGTTCGTAAGGGTTGCCATTCTTTTCCCCTTATCGAACACTGTAAGCGCTTGGGTAAACCTTTGAGCTTGCCCGAACTGAGGAAATGTCCCGTCGATCAGCTTTTTAGTGATAAAGAAATTGCTACCATTGTCACTCCTCCGGTCCCTACCAGTGTTACTCCTTCTGCTAGTCCGGGTGCTTCTCTGAACGGCGGGGAATCTTTGGCAGATGACCGTGCTGACAATAGTGAGCTACAGGCGGAGGAACCAGAGGAAGAAACTCCTGATAGCAATGTTAGTTAGTCTTCCTGTGTATTTTGTCTCTATTATTATGAATGGACGAATTCAGCTTTTTGCATTTCGAAGTTTGTTTTTATTTTATATTTTATATTTCGTTATTCTATTCCCATTTTGTAGGATAAAATACTCCCTATAAGAAGGAACGACTGTGTTAAAGTCTGCCAGTTGAGGCGTAGTACTGATGCTATTGTACTTAGGGGATCAACTCCTATTGGTTTGCTTCAAAGTCGGTTGGAAAATGTGTTTTCCAAGATATCGGACTTAGGATGGCTTGAAAAGAACCGACGAATTGCACTTGATGTTTTAAACCGGGAAAAATTGATTAGTGCTCAGCAGCAGATTTCTGCCCTATCTGATACTGACGAAACTACCACCGACGAAGGCTGTTGTTCATCTCCTTCAGCCGATGATGAGGAGTTCGCGTACGAGGAAGAGGAAGTGTTCGAACTTCGTGATGAAATAGAAAAATGTCGTCGGGATTTTGGAGGTGTTTGTACCTATATGTCGAGTCTTAGACTTCCTGCCGGTCCATACCACTGGGTTATGAGGTTCGGTAAACAACTCGATCAGGTTCTTTCTCAATTTGGGCGTCGTGAAAATTACTGGACCGCTCTGTTGAAGCAGGTGGATGTGATGCGTCTTGGGTGGCACAAGATTTGTTCGCAGCAGAACGATATCATTTATCATAATCGTGTTCAAATTGGTACCCTTGTCACTCAAGGCCGAGAGTTTAAGCGTGCGTATCTTGACGAGAAGCGTCGGGCTGAAGAGCACATCAAAACCATCTCCAACCTGCGAGGAGTCGAACGCCACTTAAAGGAGAGAATTTCTAATCTCAACGGGTTCATAGGTGAGTTTCAAAAGAAGTACGACGAACAATGTTCGATAGCGGAAACTGTTGCTCGAAAGCACCGAGGAGCCTTGGAGCGATGTTCTCAATTGGAAGATACTTTGCGCAATTTACAGGCTCAGTGCGAAGGTTTGCGGGCTGGTTCGTCGAGTAGTGGGACTGCTGCACCTGTTCGCCATGAAGTTGTTTTGAAGGATGGTTCATATTTCCATCGTATCGAGGATAAAGCAGCCGAACATATCCTCGATATGGAGGATGACATGGCGGCTTTGAGGCGAGAGATACAGCAACTTAAGGCAAATGCTGAAGCTTACGAAAAGACTTGTGTTATTATGCGGCTCCTGCTTAATCAGTACGGGAATGGACCTATTGTCGATCTTCGAGACTATTACCAGCATCAGCTGGAGAACTTGTCGACTATTAGGTATACTCAAGAGCATCCTGCGGTGGTCTTTATGCGGAACGAGTTGGTTCGTCTTAATGATAATGATCCCGATCGTGCTCGCGCTCGTCGCCATCAGGAATTTACTCCTAGTCGGACCAGTCAACGTCGTGGGGCTCCCTCTCATAGCGCTCGTGGCGTCTCTAGGTGGCAATCCGCTGGCAGAGGTAGTTCTCGTTAAGTTTGTAAAATAAGAGTTTAGGTTTTAAGGTTTTTTAGTATTACTTGTACTGTGCTATACACTTTTTTTGGGCAACACAGTGTGTTGCAATTTGTTTTGTTACAAGCTCTGCTGACAAGTTTGTCATGACTTGGTTTTTCGCTCGATTTGTTTGAGTTTGATTTACAAGTCTCGCTGACATAATTGTCGTGACTTGGTTTATTTGCCTACTTATTCGCTTTATTCTTAGTGCAAGTCTAGCTGACAGTAGGTGTCGTGACCTGCTTTGCGTATGTAGGGCTTGAGTGTTACATGTTGCTTAGTAGCGTTCATCGTTGAAAGAGTTTTGTGCCGAAGAGTTGGCGTTTTTGTTTTTATATATCTACAAAAAAGCGAAAAATCGCTGAACAAATGCCGCCATTGATCATATCAAGGCTCCTGTACAAATGACTCTCATATTTCTAAGCGTAGTATTGCCTTAGGTTAGAAACATGCCAGGTGTTCGGTATAGTGGTCCCATCTAGTCGTTCCAGTTTGTATGAGTTGGACTGGCTTGCTTCAACGATTCTGTATGGTCCTTCCCACCTAGGAGTCAGTTTCCCTGTTTTTTCTGCCAAACTGGCTTCGTTCTTCCTTAGCACTAAGCTGTTCACCTTGAATCGCACTTCCCTTGCTCTCGTGTTGTAAGCCTTTGCCATTTGTTCCTTGTATTTCGCTTCACGGAGGTGTGCCTGTTCTCGTCGTTCTTCCAGAAGATCTAAGTTCCCCTGTTGCGGACAGAACTGTGAGTGAGCATGCTAACTTTGCTGAATCACTTATGCAAGCCTGATGAGAAGTAAAAGAGGGCAAAAATTAGGAGTCGAACTAAAGGCATATTAGCTTCGGAATCAAACCAAATATGTTGAATGCATAAACAAGAGCTTTTAAGTATTTCAAATTATATATAGTCACCTCAACAAACTCTGTAGCACATAAGGCAAGGATATAACCTTATCCAAGAACCTGTAACATTAGAAGATGTGTAACTAATTGTTCTGTGAAATTAACCAGAACAGTGGTGGCACTGCGGTGGCTTAAACAAGTTACAGTCTTCTGGTATCTTTACGTTAACATTACTAATTTTTATCGAAGTTGTTGAACAAAAGAATTTAGATTAAAAACATGAAAAAATCCGTACCTATTTCGATGTACAATGGGAGTAAGCATGTTGTTAAAGCTGGGTGAATCCTGTGAAT
This sequence comes from Cruciata laevipes, assembly GCA_963678965.1. NCBI lineage: Eukaryota > Viridiplantae > Streptophyta > Magnoliopsida > Gentianales > Rubiaceae > Cruciata > Cruciata laevipes. The sequence goes on along the minus strand of OY787632.1, from coordinate 12,782,134 downwards.
AACAAAAACTGAAAATATTTAAGAGGACTCCACTGCATCACTGCAAACAAAAGCTAAGCCAATGCCCCACTGCATCGGATCGGCTACATGGTAGCATATGAACTCTTGTAAAAGGCTTTGATCTGCCAACAACTCTTGTAGAAGACTAAGTCCATCAAAATGAAGTTTTTAAGCCAAGATAGCATAGAAGACATACAGAGTAGCACATGCATACACCAAATCCAGGGAAATACAGTAATACTATGGGTTTAACAACAGTTCGAATTCATAAAGGTAGGAGAAGTTAAATTATAACTTTGAAAAATCAGTGGTTACATTTGCAGAGTTCTTTTGGAGACATAAATATGTATTTTGTGAGATAAAAATACAGCATTGCATTAAATAAAATAAACAAATACGGGTAAATGGTTTTAGAATTACACAAACAAATAAAATATAGAATACGGGTGACTGAGGACTGTCGTTGGAAAAAGGAACAACATAAGTAAAACTAAAACCACACAAAAGAGGCAATATTTTCATAACATGGAGGTCACCTAGTAAGGACAAAATTGACCAAGACCAGAGACTTATTTTTAATCCTAACGCAAGCTTCATTTGACGTTTTTGCTCCCTGCAAAAAGTTGCAGCTTAATATGGAAAAAGAATTAGACATGAATGCATCAACCAAGAACAATAAACTTATCATTAAGCAAGTGTTAGTGTTTTTTATACTGATACACAAATCATACAGTTCCCAAAAATAGGAAATAAATGTAATGCTAAAAATCAAGTTTTTTTTTTTTTTTTTAAAAAGTGCTAAAAATCAAGTTGATGGAAAAGGAGACTACATAAGGTTTTTTATGCTGCTGCATTTAATTACATCTAATCTATATGTATATTAAGTGATCTAAAGTTTTTTAATTTATCTTTTTAGGAGGCAGAGAATAAAAGAGCAGAGAAAGTCTCTTCCAATAGCTGCAGTTACTATTATAGTTATGTTTTGGATGTTAGTGAAGACATGGTCAGCAACTGAGCACAAATGACTGATACTTACAAGAAACAAAATTTATGTTTGATGTAAGTCATGATTTTTAACATAAGTAGACAACTCAGAAGACTTTAATAACAAAACCAATAGTGAATATGCTAGCTATAAACAGTTGGAATGATACAGCTGAAAAATGAATACAATTTAGAACAGATCCAACATCGTCGACACATATGCAGCAGCTAATGAATCATAAAAGAGGCACAAAATCAGAAATCAACTGAAGTACCTCAGTTCCTTATAAATGGGTACAAAAATATCAGAAACAAGATTGAAATATCACTAAAATCCATATCCTAATTCTATCTCCTAAATAGTAAATACCAATCCTAAGCTATAAATAAAACATATTAAATGAAGAAGAAAGAAAGGCAAAACAGCAAATTTCTTTGAAAAGGATTTAGGTTACATGTGATTCGATTTAACCCAAGACAATGATTAAGGGAAATTTAATGAGGCATTTAATCGAACACCTAGATTGCACCAGCAAGAACACAAATATATATGTTTAGGAATTAAAACAACACCTAATGTAGGACTCACCAGATAGGCAATACAGTCAGAAACTGAAGCTGGAAAGTGGTACAGTGAAGAGGCTATGTGACGTGTTTCTTGAGAGTCTGGCGGCTTAACAAGGAGATAGGAAGGGCGGAGACTAAGCACGGGGATTAATCCGATGAAGCGAGAGGAGGAGGGCGTGCCTAGAGAGGGCACTCCAATTGCGGCGGATGGACAGATGTCAGTCAGCACGTTCATTGTGTGCGTCAGTGCGTAAAATTGTACTGCAGAAAAGGGGCTACCGTAGGTACCGGGTCACGAACCCTTGAATCCGCTTTTTATATAGTAATAGATTTCATTTTTTAACAACCATTACCATCAAAATCTAATTATGTAACTTTTAATTTTAAAATTTTAATTCTGGTAAAAAAATATAGGTTTATATAATGGAAATTAGTTGTTAGTTTTTGATTGAACATGAAAAATGATAAACTTACAAAAAAGTTTGTTACTTATTAATTGTTTATTCAGCTTGTTGGGCCATAACATTGGGCTGGATGGAGGCTGGATCCTAATCTCCTAGGATTGTTTTTGGACCGTAGGCTGAGTAGGCGGGGTGTCAGATTTGGTTTGGGAAAGTGGTTTTCTGTTTGGGAAAGGGGAGACAAGAACGTTTTCTTTCCCTATATTTCAAAATCTTCCATAAAATCTTCCCAGTTTGTTTCATCGGAGAAAACCAACTGCAAATCGATGGGTATATCATTCCAAGTCCACGAATCCGTCTCCGTTCCATAAGTACTCAGTGGCGACGACTAGGTTTTAGTGTTTTCCGGCGAAGACTTCAATCTCAGGTGCTTTCATTTTATATTCTGTCAATCACTTCGATTAAGGATTTGTATTCAGTCTCCTATTGTGAGTAACAACTGGGTCATTTCAGATTAGGTTAACTCAGCTGCGACGGCTTATATTTCAACGGAACCCGGGGCCGACTTCTATTTATCAGGTGGGTATCTTCAGTCTACTATTGTTAGTAACGGATTTAGGGTTTATATTTAATGGGTTTTGTTTGATTTGAATGTGGAATAAGTATTAGGGTTGAGGTTTATAGGGCCAGTATTTGAATCTGGATTAGGGGTTAGGGTTTGTAATTATTTGGTGGTTGTGGTTATATTTGAATCTGGATAAGGGTTAATTAGGGGTTAGGGTTTATAATTATTTGGTTGTATTGTTTCACAACTTTTCGCTCGATTTAATTCTTAAAATGAAAGTTGTTAGGAATGATGTGAGCTGGTGAGAGAGGTTGACCTTTGAGATAACTGCTTTGTCATGCCATAGGTTAGAATAACTGAAAGGTCAAAAGTCAGAACCAATTCCAAATACTAATTCCAGTTTAGATGACTTTGATTTAAAATGTTTAGGATTATCTTTCTGCCATCTTATTAAGAAGGTGCTCAGCGTAGGTAGATTACTTGTAAGAAATGTTAGGGTATCCATCAAGTATGTGTCATCTGTTTTGAATCCCTAAGTTTGAAATTTTTAAATGAAATCATCAGCTGCTGACTCGCAAATCTGCAGGAGTCAGATTAATTAGTATTTGAATTTGGATTTGGACCAGGAGACAATGTCTGGGAATATCGATGGTGCTGACGTGAATGTGAGTAATGTTGTTGAGGAGTGCATAGTGGCTGCAGGGAAGAATGTCATTGATTTGGATGAAGAGGTAACGGTTGGTGTGGAAGATTCAGGTAATGGAGTCATTGTTGCTGCAGGGAATGGAGTCATTGTTGCTGCAAGGAATGGAGTCATTGTTGCTGCAGGGAATAATGTCATTGTTGCTGCAGGGGATTGTGTGGACGGGGATGGAATGTGTGAAGTTGAAACTGAAATAGAAGATACAGACGATGAGAATGAGAAGAATGAGGAGAATGTGGAGGTTGCAGAGGTTGCTGATGGAATGAGTGAACCAGAATATACAGTTGAAGATGAGGACGAGGAAGATGAGGAGTGGTATGAGAACGAGGAGCAGGTTCCAGAAGTTGAACCTGTCACCCGAGGCGAGGAGGTAGAAACAGTAAATGGTGGTGAAGATCATACAGAAGAAATTGCGGCGCCTACTAAGGGCATGGAGTTCGAATCTGCCCTATCGTTTGTAACCCATATCCATCGATATGGGTTCGCTAATGGCTTCCAGGTCAGAATCAGGGACTCGTGCAAATCCAAGTCAGCAGCAGTTGATTTAGGAAAGAATGTCGGTTATGCGGCACGCGCCCGGGTTCATTGCCTTGCCAACGAGGAACATTACAGCAAGTACGTGAGACTCACCCTTGAATGTAGCAAAGCTAGAGTGAACCCGGTTACTAAAATTGGTAGACGCCGCAGCCACTCATGCAGGACACAGTGTATGTTCAGAGTGTATGCCACCAAGTCGGTGGTGGATGGTAATTGGAAGATTGGTAGATGTGTTGTGGAACACAATCACGATTTGTGTGTGTCTAATTCTAGGTTTCTGCCCAATTACCGTAAGATTTCCCCCAGGGATGCAAAGATAATACTGGAAAATGACGCAGCAGGGGTAAAGATTGGTAGTAACTATCAAGTGTTTGTGGTTAAGTATGGTGGCTGCGCTGGTGTGCCATTCACAGAACGAGACTTGAGGAACCTTCTAAGGGGAAACGGTAGGCGGCAAGTTGAAGGTGGTGACTTCAATGCTATGGAGAAGACTTCTGTGAAATGAAGCAGAAAAATCCTACTTTTTACTACGAGTATGACATTGATGAGAATGGAGTACTTAGAAATGTCTTCTGGGCCGATGGTAGAAGTAGAGCTGCAGCAAAAGAGTTTGGTGATACGGTGTCCTTTGACAGCACATACGTGACCAATAGGTATCGGATGCCCTTTTCACCGTTCATTTCAGTGAATCATCATGGGAATTCTTTACTTCTGGGATGTGCACTGATAACCATGGAGGATGCTAAAAGCTATGAATGGGTCTTTAAAGCTTGGCAACGTTGCATGGGAAGGGCACCAGTTGGCATTATAACTGATCAATGCAAAGCAATAGGTACGTTAAGCTGTATAATGTTCTGTACATGCTGAGAATAATGTGAATTGATTTTTAGTATGTTGAAAGTGTGGTGAAAGTGTACTGCATTGTGAGTATGTCGAAAGTGTGTTGTAAATGTACTGTATTATGGGCATGTTGTTTGTGTAGTGGATTTTGAAGTTAGTGAACTCCAGTTAGTTTTCGTGTCGTTAAATAAATGTTAACATAACATCGTTATAGTGTATGTCAGGAAATATTTCCCCACACTGAGTTGATGGTTTGAGAAACTCTTGAAATCTGATGAATCATAGTGATTTGTGGCTTATGAAATCTGAGTCAGTTGATTATGTGAATCATCCTGATTTTACTGGTTTTTTGTTTATAGTTATTATGTTCACTATAGGTTTTGATTGATTATTTGATGTGAAAATTGATGAGCAATATAACAATGTGAAAATATGTTAATGTATGTCAGCCAAGGCGGTTAGGACAGTGTTTCCTGATACAAAACACCGGTGGTGTATATGGAATATCAAGAGGAATCTGTGCAAGAACATGGGCAGTGCTAGCAACTGGGTGGAGATAAACTCAGAATTCCGTAAACTACTTAGCCATATGATGACGGTGTCGGAATTCGAGGATGGGTTGAAGGCCTGGGGTGAGAAGCACAAACTGGAATCAAAACTGTGGTTCAAGGATTTGTTAAAGGACAGAAAGAGGTGGGCTCCTGTGTACTTCAAGAACGATTTTTGGGCTGGCATGTCGAGCACCCAACGGAGTGAGGGTATGAATCACTTCTTCAAAGGGTATGTGACTCCGGACACTACACTGAAGGTGTTCCTTGATCAGTATGGTCTGGCTGTAGAGAAGAGAGCCAATGAGGAGAATAGACTGAAGTTCAGCAATGCTTATCGGACTTGGAGTACCACGATGAAGCACGGGTTTGAGGTCGTATTTCAAGAGCTTTTTACATCTTCTAAGTTCTTAGAGATCCAGGAGCAGATTGAAATGCTGAATTATGCGAATGGGACGATGATTTCTCGGAACGATGATGAGGTGAAGTATGAAGTTGTGATGAGCAAGATTTTTCATGGGGTGTCTAGAAGAAGGAAGTTTGTAGTCTGCCTTGACAAGGAAACAATGGATATGAGGTGCGAGTGTAAAAACCTTGAGTTCAGGGGTATACTCTGCAGCCACGCGATGAACGTAATGGTTTTAGAAGGCATCGATGTTGTTCCTGAGAAGTTCTTGTATTCAAGGTGGAGGAAGGATTTGCCCAGGGAGTATTTGAAGGAGAAGTTGCCATATAAAAATCTGAAAGGCAATGAAACAGAGGTAATGAAGAGGTATGCTCAGATGGCAGAGGCGTGCTCTAGGGTGTGTTTGTCAGCCATGCAGGAGGAGTTTGTGTTCAGGTTAGTGATGCGGGAGCTTGGTAAACTTAGCTTAGATGTTCAGTTCAAAACCACTTCAAGCACTATTGTTAGCTCAACTATGGGAGGAATTGGAAGGGTTTATGGCAGAAAGGGTAGAGATAAGGAACCCGAATCTGGGGATCCAAGAGAGGAAGATGAGACCGTACGCGTGAAAGATCCGCTGGATCGTCGAGGCAAGGGAAGAACTCCAACTAAGAGGAAAGGGGCGGATTTGGACAAGAAAATATCCGGGTCCCATAGGAAAGGTGCCAGTAAAAAGAAGCAGCGTGGAGATGCGCTAGTCGGAACACCCGAGGAAAGGATTGTCATGCCACAGGTATGTTCTGGAGATAAAGTTTGAATACATCATATGTGATATCGTCGTGTTCTTCATTGAACCATGAACTACGCTATATGTTTGTACCTCTTTGTTGTAGGTTTCTGGTGTGTTCGGCTATGATCCCCTCAGTGGTGTGCAGATGACGCAGCCTACCCCATTCTGGGTGCCACCGTTTCCATTTTCTGTGTCTGAGCCCAAGCCCCAGTAGCCAGCCTTCAACATCCTCTTAACGGAGCAAGGATGTGCGGCCAGGGGATGCCTTCCCAAGGATGACTCAGTGAGGTCGATTATTTCACATGTTTGCCTTATTTTTCCTGATTTGGTGCTTGTACATTGCAACATGAAACTTGGTACTAATTATTAAGTCGAGCCTGTGTATGCTCGCTCTGTGATTTTGTTGCCGACCGTGTTTTGGGCAATTAGATGTTTTTGTTGCATCTTTTGTTTCTGGCAAGCTGTAGTTTGTGTTGTTATTTGTGTTTTGGGGAGAATTGTTTTAAGTAATAAGTATTTTGTAATAATACTTGGTGTGTAAGGTAATAAGATGTTGCTACCGGATTCTAATGTCATTCTTATTTCTTAGCATCCTTGGATTCATCTACTTTTGTTTTTTGGTTTTTATAGGTGTTCTTGAACCAGTAGCACACAACTTTTAAGTAAATGATTTAGTAGACCCAAAAATACAAATACTTATAGTATAAACTGTAGATAAATCACGTCGTTAGTAGACACTGGACATATTTACTTTGGATTTTTACACAAATGCCCAAATAGTTACATTGGATTTTTCCATGTTATGGGGCACCCGAATCGGCATATGACATTGGCACACAGAATTCATATGAATAATGATACATACTAACCAAAACTCAAGCAAACATATCAGAATTTAGGTCAATAAGGACACAGATTCAAAAACCAAATTCAGGGTTCAATTTGAATATAACATGAGTTGTCAAGTGAACCATCTTCAAAACGAAAACTTATAAGCAAACCATCTTCAAAACAGTGAAGACTTATCCGCAAACCATCTTCAAAACAAAGAAAGCACTAATCCATAGAGACCTGAGTTTGTCAAGTGAACTTAGACATGTGTTGACGCAACTTAATTCTGTTCAAAGCCTCGCTGGCCTTACAAACATTGGAAACGTTGTAATTCACGCAGACGGCTTCGGTTTTGGATCTTACTTTATCATGCTCCTTGTTCACCAATGCAGCTAGTAGGTCAAGGCGTTTGTTAAGATCGCGGTATGCCCTGGAGACATCATCCTGTGAATATATTGAAACTATTACATTTAGCGAGGGCCGATGAACTAGTTCATTAACTATGATTTTGAAATTCAATCAAAGATTTCATACTCTTACCTTTCCGACCTTCAGGAAAAAATCTGCATCGTGTTGGGCATCCGCCTTCATACGTTTAACATAATCATCCACCCGTTGATACATCTCTGCTAGCGCTGATAATGACGGAAAATAAACGTAAATGTAAACTAGCAATAAGTTTTTGTTCCATCGTATTGATTTTGTTGTTGTCAACATGGGATTAAGCTATGTAATGAATGTAGAACCTGTTGGTAGTTCTGCTGCCGCTTCCTCAGCACTCTTCAGAAACCGCCGATGACTGGCTTCTAGTTCGTCTGCCACCGCTGTAGTCGCCATCATATGGAAATTGTAATTGTGAAATCGAAAGAGTAATATTTTTGGGCTACAGAGCTATGATAAATGAAAGCCGAATCTGTCAGATTGTTTTGGCCTGGGAAATTGGGATCATACTCGTGAAGAGGTCAAGATTTTTGGTCAATGAAGGCAACTACAGGTTATGCAACTCTAACATTATTACAATTGTACATTGAACATGAAATTCACAGGAAACTATCTCAATTGAAACAATTGGCCCTTTTTGAAGATGAGCCATTGATTGTTTAAATTCGAATTCATGTTGGACGCTAAATGGTTAGACACGAAGGGTTTAAGGAAGGGTTAAATTAAATCAGTTCAATTACATAAACTTACTATAGATAGAACTTCAACTTGAACAATTAGATCAATTATATGAAAGTAAATTTTATTCCGTTTTAGTACATGTATTGACCAGTTATGTGTCCTTAATAATAAAAAGTTTTATATCAACGGAGTTAGTATTCGATTGAACTAATAAATGATTAATCAAACATATACAAATTCTTCTATGCATCCAAATGATTAATTGAACTAAATTTAAACGAACTTGTTGTATAGTCCGAAACTATTGATAATGTTTATATATGAGGTAATAAATTTATTACCCTGGTTGAAATTATAATGATTTTATTCATATTGTAAATATGTAATGTAACAAATTTCATAATGTAATTAAAATGATTTGAAATAGTTTTCATTTGAGCTAAAGATAATTTGTTTTTATGATGATCCAAATTTTCTCCACTGTGCCTTTCTTTTGGCGCCCAACTTTTCACATTGGCGCCTAATCCATTCCTCCCGCCCCCCAAATTCCCGCCCAAACTTTGGTCAGTTTTCCCGCCCCCCAAATTCCATTCCTCCCGCCTAACAAGGACTTTTATTATAAATGTAGTAGTTGCCCACAGTTTCAGACAACTTATAATACACATGATGGCTCCCGTATCCGACCGGAAGCGTAAGTCGCCGGAATTAGGCAGTCCAGAGGTTGTTACAATTTCACCGACTTCCCTTCAGGCACTTTACGGTGAAATGGCGGGAGACTATCAAAGGCTGAAGAATGAGGTGCGAGAGCTTTTCAGGCGAATCATCGAAGCGGGTGAAGGGATGATGGTGAAACAGCAATTAGTGGCTGCACCTCCATTGTATAAGCTTCTTGAGTCATACGATGATCATGTTTTATATTCCAAGCTAGCACCCCCGAAAGTAATGAGCAGAAAGAGGCTGGTGATGGAGACACCTTCTCCAGTGAAACATTCTCAATCAGACTCAACCCCATCCCCTGTAACGAAATTTGAGTAGTTATTGTGCCATTTTGGGTTCCATTTTAGCTAACCTCATCAATAGTCTTGTGATGATTTGGTTAAGTCATGTAATCTGGAATTCAATCATGGAATAAATGGAGCAAATTCAGTCTTGTGATGATTTTGTACTACTGATTGATTTGAGTTAAGTGCAAAAGGAATCAAGTCAAAGTTTTTAAACTTATTTAGAACGAAAAATAAATTCATATAACTTTTGCTAAAGTTAGCCAAAATACATAGAACGTGATACAACGACGCATCATCACTTGATACAGGCAACATAGAACAGAACAAACAAAAGTTGTCCGAGCGAACATCCATGAGTTCCTCAAGGAACGCAAAAGGGGATGATCGCAACAAAATCAAGACGCGAACAACTAACGCCCTTCTAACTGTTATACCTAAGAGGAGGCTTTCTTAACAGAAAGCACTGGAGGTGGCGCAAGCATGTTGAGACGTTGTGGAGCCACATTCCAAGGAGATGCCGGGTAAGGCGGGGGTGGCTGAGGGTCCTCCTCGTCAACGAGAACGAAGCGACCACGGCGTGCAATGTCAGCTTGACCCTCCAGCATCATCAGATGATTAGCTCCGGCCTGGAAATCGACCTCGTCGTCAGAGACAACGATGACATCTGGCTCATCGTCGTCGGAAATGACGATCACGTCTGGGTTTCCTTTGATAACAGAAACTCGTGTCGCTGTCATTGGCTTGTTGCGGCTCTGTTTTGCCTTGCTCTTCTTGAAGGTCTTGGTAATCGGAGGAACGGCAAAGGTTCTGCGCGGGACAGATCTTCTACTCAAAGCAACGGTGGGACGGGAAGGAGTTTTGGTGTTTCTGATAGATTTGGTTGGGCTGTTTTTGGGAGATTTACGTGGGACAGTCTCCAAAGAGACAAGCTTGTGACAGTTTCTTGTGTGATACATTGTTGCGTTGAACTGGATGTAGTGAAAAAGATGTACTGGAAAAGGGTTGGGTGAGTATGATGACAGAAGAAATAAATTTATAGGCACACCATTAGGGCGCCAAAATCCAAGATACAAGAATAAAAATTGGAGCCACACAAAAATTAGGCAACTTCTATTTGCATGACCAAATATGGTCCTGGCAGTAGTAATTTGGTGCATTCAAATAGTAACCCTCAAAAATTATCCACCCAAGAATGTTTGATGAGTGTCGATATTTCACGCCATGTATTTTACTAAAACACGCCCTGTATTTAAACATTTATTTGATTATATTTTCAAATATTATGATGTTGAAAAATGAAGAAATGTATTTAGACCGTGTTTGTACAACATTCAAACTTACTGTATGATCACCTGTTAACTTGGATATAAATAATACATAATATTCATTATGTTATACTAAAATGGGAATAAAAATTAAATTTTTTAGATTTGAGCATCATTAAAATGAAGTATCACAATTATAAATTTTTGGCACGCATCGAGCATAATAAAAATGAAGTATCACAATTACATTCATTCTGAAATGAGCATGGATTTTTCACCATTTCATCTTCATTTGGTTAATTATGGACTAGATCTAGAATTCGAAGTAAAAAACACAAAAGTACAGAAGTTCATTTCTTTCGGCTGTATGTTTACTTGGGAGCTATGTGATACATTTCTAATCATACTGCAGTACAGTGTTAGCCCCCTTAAAAAGGTAGGGATAACATGGCACATTCAGGCACTTTTGTAGGCTCTCCTTGAGGACTGAAGCGGCAAAACATGATGTGACAGGCGCCGAAAATGTTGGGATACAGACCAAGTGGCCAGTGCGAAACCCCAAACTTACAAAATGAAAAAAGATTCCCTCAATTCCAAACTAGAATCAGATAGGAACCTAATTAATCCGTTTGAAACGAAACCAGTCCAGTCCAAATCGAGTTGGAGGTTAGATCGATTTCTCCCAAATCTAAATTTGCCTACATGATCGATACTTTAATTAAAATATTTATTGTTTTAATATATGTAATTATGTTTAATATTTGTTGAATTAAACTTTAATATTTAATTCGATTTAATTAATTTTATGTAAGTACTAAATTTAATATATGGAAACTCTGTAATATATGTTAGGCCTTAATTTACCTTAAAATGATATTAGGGTTTATGTACAAAAGCTTATCACTCCCCAAATTGGGTTTATTAAAAACAAAATTGTATAAAATAAACAACATAATAGTTCATATTGTTTGGTAAAAGGTTTTAAAGCCTAAACAACAAGTGTAGTGTCTAACCACCAATTAGTCTGTCACAAATTGCTTCACAGTTCTTATACTCCATAAGCATGTAGTGAAGTACGTTTCGTTATTAGTAACAGAGATGACACGATCAGAACTAAAACTAGTATGAGTCTATTAAACCAGTCTCACCATAGGTTCGATTAAAGTCAATAAGGATGTTGTTTAACTTAATATGTATGGGTTTAGTTTTTAAATCTGTTGCCTTTAGTGTTTAACCGGTTACTAGGTTAGACCTCACCGAGCGGGACACAGTTCTAATTCTCCATCACCATCCAATGAAGTACAATTAGCTAAAGCTCACGCTTATCCTCAGCCAGCACCAATACTAGTATGCAATTTACAATGATTCAAAGGATAATAGATCACTTATTGTGTGTGTTCAAACCCTAAACCCTTACATATAACCATCTGATTGGACCTCACAGATCGATACACAGTTCTAACTCTCCATCAACAAGTAATGAATTACAATTGAGAATACCTCACGATTCTCCTCAACCGGGACCAATACTAGTATGCAATTTACAAAGATTCAAAGGATAGTAGATAAGTATTTGCGTGGGTACAAACCCTAAACTTCAAACTTCAAACCCTAAACCCTTACATATAACCATCTCATTGGTAATATGTAATCGCTACACAGTTCTAATGTGATACACTAGCAACAAATGAATTACAATTGAGAATAGCTAACTCTTCACCTCAAGGAGCACCAATACTAGTATGCAATTTACAAAGATTCAAAGGATAATAGATAAGTAATTGCGTGGGTACAAACCATAAACTTCAAACTTCAAACCCTAAACCCTTACATATAACCATCTCATTGGTAATATGTAATCGCCACACATTTCTAATTCTCCATCAGCAACAAATGAATTACAATTGAGAATATCTCACGCTTCTCCTCAAGGAGCACCAATACTAGTATGCAATTTACAATGATTCAAAGGATAATAGATCCGTAATTAAGTGGGTACAAACCCTAAACCCTTACATATAACCATCTCATTGGATCTGTCATCTCATAGGATATATCGTCATTCAACTCCCTTTGTACTAATTATGTATCATCCATTGATGCTCAGTAATCCACGTTACACCACACGTTACATCCATTGTATCATCCATTTATTGCTACAAGAGTAAAATGTTTAGCTGCATATACCAACATGTTATGGGTTCTATGATCATTCAAGCCACCATTAATGAACGCTAATCATGCCATCTTATAGGATCTATCATCATTCAGGCCTATTTTCCTGTCCTTGTTGGAGGAGAAACTTGTTAAGTCGGTAAACTGAGTCTTATACTATGTAAAGTTCAAACTATAATCTATCTAAACACCCATCAAACAAATAAACAAGGCCAAATGGTTTGTGACCATGTGTTACGTCCAGATGTCTCGATTTAAATGAACATGTCTTATCGATCGTGTTGGTTTATAAATATATCAAACGATGAAATTATCCTGCATCGAAAAAATGTTACAATCGTGCTTTGGAATGTTAATTTTGTTATATTATTATATCATTATTTTAAGACATATTTGAAATGTTGTCATTTGTATTTAAATCAAAATTAATATTTGAACTTAGGAATGGAACTTGTTAAAATTTGTAATTTTTTTGTGAAATACTAGTGTGAAGTTCGTTTATCAGCCTCCTAACAAAATAGATGGAATGAAGGAATAATGGCTGCACCGCCTACACGTCCAAATCATTAGGGAACCAATCATTAGTAGTGCAACATGCATACTAAAGGACTGTCAGGTTGGCAGATTGCAACACCTGGATTAAAATTGCTGGACGTGGGGCCTTTGTTTGGAAGATAACTTTTGGACAACCAAGTTGCAATGGCGGAGAAGAAATGCTTGCAAATTCGTGTGCAAAAAGTCTTCTACCTAATGGCCAGAATGCTTGTAATAGGAATCGAACACGAACCTCCCAGCTGGATATTATGAGATTTACAGATTAACCACCATGCCAAGCTGCATATTTCGATGGAATTTTGTTAGAAATTTTTTTATATCAACAAGAAGAAATAATAAATAACAACTAATGTATTACATTCGAGGTCACAACAATTAATGAAACAACTCCCAATAAAGTATGAATTATAATACTGTGTGCATCAAAATTCCATATAAAATATAAATTAAAAATCTAAGTTGGTTTATACTGTAACATATCTATACATCTTGTTTAATACTAACCATGAATCATCCACACGAACACCATTACTGTTGACAATGGCTTACACTATTATAGATAATTGTTGAATATACATCGACACTTATTCAAGGCCACAATGCTTAAGATGGTAACAGGACACTAATTTCGTGGGTTCAAACCCAGAACCCATACATCTAATCCAAACCATGGGATCAATCATCACTCATCTAGCTTGGCACTAATCATGGCTCATGCTTAGGTGCTCAATTCACACGATTAATAGATATGGAACCCTGATTTACCGGATTATTGATAATTGTTGAATGTTCATCAGTTTTTATTAAATGACATAATGCGTTGGTTGATAATATCCCACTAATGTTTTGGAGTATCATCCATTGACGCTCAACCACGATTCAAACTCAATTGCTAATCAACCAAGAATGTGGTTATCTCTGAATCCGTTAATTTTGAAAGTTATGCTCCATGATCATCCGAGTTAATACCCTGTAGTGATGTTGCCTGTTTTCAATCATATTTTGGTTTATGATTAATATCGATAATGACTTTTGTTACTTACCGTTGATTTAGGGTGTAAACATTGAACCCTTCTCCCTCCGACTTTTGTGTGGGTTGCAACTAATCAAGCAATGCAATGTGTTTGAATCTATGATACACCAAAGTTTGTGTAATTATAAGCAAGTCTGAAACCCCAAACCCTATGGTCTATTTCGCTTCCCCTAATACACAATTTCTATTAGTTATGAATCAACTATTACCCACCTAGGTAAAATGGCGTATGGTCTATCAACTCTTTAGTGTAACTCTAAAGCCAAATGCTGTTTAGTGGAATTGGCCCTCAAGATATGAATGTAGGTGAAGTGTACTATTATGCAAAAATCATGCTTCTTAGGATATAATATAATATTCTCATTTCGTTTGACTATGTTATGTTCTAGATTTTCCGATCTTACAATTCTATTTGAATTAAAAATTATGAATTTGTATTAGTACTTAATTTCTGTAATATCACCATAATTACGTTTGTTACTTTCGACTTGTTTATCTCCAGTAACAAACGTTTTTGTAAGTTCAAAAATGAAGTTACAATTCTGAACTTTATTGCGAATTCGAAACTTTATTGTAAATTCGACTTGAATATTGGAGTATTTTTTTGTTAAACTTAAAAAACAACGTATGGGTCAGAAAAGCTGGTTAGATACAGTAAAATGAACCTGCACACGCAACAACAAAGCTTGTCCAGGAAGATTAAAGGCATTCATCTTTCTCGAGCCCAGAGCTCAAATTTTATTTTCCGGCAAAATCAAAAGCACCTCCCCTTTATGAAATTATTTCCAATATTCATCTCCCATAAAATTAAAATTTGGCAAATCTAGGGTTTCAATCCACCGCAGATATGAGGCCGACCCTGAATCGCGGTCTTGACTGCGACTTTTCCTCCCCGGAAGGCAGCATTAGCGATGATGAACTTCCCCTTGCCAGCATGGAAGTTGATCGTTCCGACATCAGCTGGCCTCCTGAACTCCTTCTTTCCGATGAAGAGCTACCAACGCGTTGCCTTCCAATTTATCCAGAGGCCCCGTCAAAACTGCGCAAAATCTCTGGTTTGTTCCTTTATCACTCTTGTTCTTTTAAGAATCAGTGAATTTAGATATAACATCTTTTTTCACATGAAATGCTTTAGAAACCAAGTAACATTTGTGTTATAATATCAATTCACCAACACTTTTAATTATGCTGGTTGAGGTAAATAATTATGGTTACATGTATAGATTTAGGCCTTAAAATTTTCGGTGCTGTTTCATGTTCAATTCATATTGTTTGCTTCTTTAGTTATCTTATCTACCTTGTATAGGTCATAAACTGATTTTAGGTATGTGTTTAGCTTTTAATATAGCTATATCCTTTAGGTTTAACACTGGTTAAAAAAAAGGCAACTTGGAAATATGATGTCTCCTACTCATACAGTTAGGTTCCCCATTTTTTGATGTCAGGTGAAACAACTAGCTGCAAGACAGAACCTGAGTTTGGCAGTAAAGACAAGGCTTCATATGGATGTAATACGTATGACCAAATAGATGACAGGGAGGATGTTGATATGCCTTTGAACATGGAGGCGGTGGTGCAGATGCGGATGAAAAGATTACAATATCTTCTGCAAAACTTAAACCCAGGTCAGAGGGCTGATGTAAAGACCATTGGTTTTGCAGGCTTATTTGAGATGTCTATCAGGGAGCTTCCAACCGATATGTTTGCATGGCTGATTGATGGGTTCAATCCAAGCACCAGACAGTTCTTTGTGAATGGAACCCCATCATTCGTGGTTGGGGGTAGGGATGTTGCTGGTATATTTAGGTTGAATAGCAGTGACAATTCGATTCAGGTGGTAGACGACGACCAAGATGTAGATGGGTTGTCACTGGTTGGGGAGTGGTCAGAAAAATATGCTATTGGTAGGAAGGGAAGAATCAAAATTACACAGCTTGATCGTGTAATAACTAAAATGGAGGGAGGGGGCCGAGATTTCAAGATGATGTTCGTTTTGATTGTATTGCATTACATGTTAACTCCAACTGCTACCGTTTATGCTAGGACTGGTTTACTAAAGTCCTTGATGAATGTTGACGGAATCAGATTTCTAAACTGGGGAGGTTTCATAATGGATCATCTGTGTGAGTGTATTCAAAGTTACAAGGACAATAGGAATAAGACAGGCTGTGAAGGATGCATTCTCGTACTCATGTTAACGTACTTTCATGAATGTCGATGGCAGAGTATTCCTAGTAGAATGGAGGTTCCACTAATAGGGTACTGGAACGGCGACAGAATTCGTAAGCGAATTAAGGAGGAGATTCTTGGGGGTGGATTTGGTAGAGGGAAGTATGACAACAGTTTCTGTTGGCCTATCTTGGAGACCACTGATCATTACCCGCCGGCACATGAGTCACCAATGTATGATAACATCCTCCATGATTCAGAGCTGGTAGAAACATTTCCACAGGTAAATTATTTTGTGAATATGACCTGCTGAACTACATTTTTATACTTTAATTGTAAAACATTTCAACTTGTTTTGTCCTTTAACCATGTAGGTCCAGGATCGTGATGTAGCTACATTAATCAGAGATCTTAACGCAGTCCTTTTTTCTCATGTCGATAGTAGCGCTCATCTGACAAATCGGCTGGGGTCACGAGGGTTGTCTCTTCAGAACATGAGCTCTGTATCCCCTGAAACCCTGCCAGCATGCTTGAAGGAGTTGGTGAACAACTTGGAAGTTATTTTTCAAGCCTGTGTTTCCTTTGAATGTGACTCTGGTAAGCCGGAAAACAGGAGCCTGGATGATTCCCTATCTGTTGAGCCTTGGGTACATTGGCCCTGCAATACTGGTAGGGTATACCTTAGCAAACTAGCTTCCACATATGGATCGGACGCGCACGATGTCCACCCTTTTGAGCTGGAAATTGTTGATTATTGCCTTGTTGTAGACACTTTCTCGAGTGGAAGGTACTGCTTTAATTTGCACATCATTAAATTTTTAAGTTATAAATTATAGTTGCTTAGTCTATTATTGGTTGATTCATACATGAAGAGTTAGGGATTTGTAATTGTGTGTTGGGGGACATTTATACTTAGCATTTTTATCATTCTGTATGCAAATTGTACATGTTAAAACAGATTTAGAGTTATCCCTTTATAATTTCGGATTTCATGGTAGCAACGACTTTAGCTTATCATGTTTTTGTCAGGGAACCTCTATTCCATGATCGTGGAGGTCAGTGGCTTCTTAGAAGGGATATACGTTCTTTGGATAGCACAGTTCCAGTGTCTCCATTTGTCATCACAGCGTGGGCACGAATTTTGAACCTCGAATGGGCAAATACTCTTGCTCCAAGGGTGTCCACCTCCCCGGTAACAGTCAACAAGGTATGATATACACTCCAGCTTATCGGGTTGTCTGTCTATCGCGTCTGACAAGTATATTAATGTGCTGGTTTTCAATATTCAATTTTCCCTCCCAGGCCGATGGTGTATGTGATGTGGGTAAGCTTAAGAACTGGTTTAAGGGATTTCAATCCCAGTTCATCACTGCCGAAATGGTAAAGTTTAGCTCCCACGTTTTGTTTTATTGTATTGGATGATATAAAGCTGGTTTCTAATGTGTCCTTATTGCTAGTTTGCCCTTTGTGTGACCTTGGATACTAGATAACGAGGGTCTTGTTTTACAAACTGCTAGTTTTAGACAATGTTGATTTGATCCGGTGAAGTGTTTTTTATGCACATTTGTACCTATCATTTATTCGCTTACTGAACCTTTTCCCATGATGTTGTAGTGTTTTGTTCCTATATACTACCAGTCACACTTTTACCTCTTGGTTATAAACTTTAAAACCAAGACGCTGCAAATTATTGACGATGGGGTGCATAAGGACCAGGATGAGTGGGACATGTCAGCTGTATTGGTGGTAATATAAAATAGCTCATATTATCACCTCCCTTATACACATCTAGATTGAATACTGTTAACTCTGCCGTCATATGTGATGCATATTATTTTTATCCCAGGAAAATTGTATATGTGATATGATGGGGAATATAGGCAACCACAGAGTTGAAAGTGTAAGCACAGTGGGATTGGAACGCATGATCCCTGAGTATGGCAGAAGGTATGAGTATGACTCCGGCTTGAATGTTATGGTGGCAATGGAGAAATTCACTGGAGGCCACGATTACACGTATGATGGTGGATTAATGATGGTAAGCATCATTGTTGATGTGTTTGATGTTTGAATCATTCTATTGTAGTTATCCATTTTCACTTATTAGATCCCTAAAATTTAACACAGCACAAGATAAGTTTGGGAAGGAGAGTTAGGTTTCTGTCAAAGATCATATTGAACACGCGGAACATTTACCGGGACGAGGTTCTTTCAAAGGTGCACCGCTTTATCCAGGAAAAGCTAAATCTGATAATAAAACCCCGGGTCGCCTCACACTGATAGTCTAACACATCTTCTTCACCTCCATGTACCTGCTACAATTCTGTCCAATTTCATTCCAAGTTATCAATGTTTGATATTTCTAGTATGCGAAATATACTTATTACACAGTGGTAACTACTTTTGTATTTTAACCGAATCCACATGTCGCCTCACTCTGTTAGTGTAACACATCTTCACCTCCACGAACAATATGCTACAATTATGTTGAACACCATTCCAAGTTAATGTTTGATTCTACTAGTATATGAACTCTACTTTTTACACAGGGGTAACTACTTTTGTATTTTAGACGGATCCACATCTTGTTGCCAAAAGTGAAATTAGATTTGAAGAATTAGATCACAAACTTATTAACATGCAACATGAACTGATTAACATGAACTGATTTCAATGCAACATAAACTGATTAACATGAAGATAAACCTAATCCAACATAGGCTCAATTTCATGGTCACAAGAACAGGCATTACATGCATAATAGGCATCATGATAATCCCACCCAACGTAAACTGATTAACTTGAACTGATTACAAACTGATTAAACTTATTAACATTCAACATAAACTGATTAACATGAACTGATTACAATGCAACATAAACTGATGAACATGAAGATAAGCCTAACGATATCGAAACCAAGCCAAAATAGGCTCAATTTCATGGTCACATGAACAGTCATTACATGCATAATAGCCGCCACCATAATCCCACCCAACGTATTTGGGTCTGTGGTGAATGGTGGAGCAAGGGGAACGATTCCAATCCTCACGATCTCTTCTCCATAGGCAACGAAGGAGGGCATACATACGCTCCCGACAATGCTCGATAATTTGTTTTCCATAACATGCTCTCTTCATGTCACTGAGAAGTTTGATCCCCATCTTCTTCGTATCATCGCCTTCCAAAATTAACACCACAGCCAAGACATAAGATGCAGCAGTATGACCTATTGTAGAAGCTTCTTCTAGGATTTGGAGTGCGCCCTTTGGATCGTTGTGATTAAAATAATCAAGTACGCCTTTGCGGAATAACGCCTCTGGATTCTTCAACCGGATGCATTTCTCAAGAAACTCAAAAACCTTTGTGTTGGGAGCCCACTGTAACGACGAAAATTGCTCCAGCGATATATGCTGCAAAATGCAATCATCCTCGGCGATGTCGAGGAATTTCTTGCAGCACATCTTTAGGTTGTAGAGGTCCGTATAGGAACAACTCCCAACCCGACGGAAAATCTCTACATCAAGTTCCCTGGGAAGAGATTCGAACGGTGGCTCCATTTCACCAAGATACAAGGTTTATCTAAGGTATGTTTATGATGACACAAATTGAGAGCAACTAGTCCACAAAGTGCGCTATATATGGACATAGCTTGGAGAGGAAAAAACTGGACGATCGCATCTTCTGACTTGTGAGTCGTGACAAATTCACTGGAACCTAGACACATAGAATGATGAGTCGCAATTATTCACAGCGTGGTCTTGATTACCGAAGTAATTATTAGCGTGCCCTTCAAAGCAGAAGTATTGTGTATACGTTAAGTTAAGCTAACATAACTCATTTTTCTCATAATTGTGAAATTATGTTTTTTAATATTTTAATATTCCATAGGTAATGAATAGTATTGTGATTGGAAAGTGATTAGTATATTTTAAACAATTAATAAAATTGACTATTGATTATGTAATATTTTCATTAATCAATTATCTGTGTTTGTGTCAAATTTGTAATGTTGATTATGACCCAACCTGATATAAAATGACCTAACAAAATATTATCCAATCTAATCTATAAAATTTTTATTTATAATATTGTATGAGTAATTATACAATTGCTGTTGAGGCGTAATTTGTATCCAAAAATTGCAAAACTGATACAAAATTATTATCAACAGTGCTTTAACAAGCTCGATAGTAAATCGAGTTCGTCGATCTGTTCAAAACTCAAATGAATAAAGATTGACCCAAAACATGTTGTTAAGTAAGATCTCGAACTTGATTACGAACTTATAATAATAACTCGAACTCAACTCGACTCGGATTGTTCAAAATACTATTGAAAACAACAGTACTTTATAATACAACTTTTGAAATTAGGGGAAAAAATTGCATTGCTAACACCAATATGACTTCTTCGTTTAATGGCATGTGAAAACACCTTCAAAACAAATTCATGATCAATTGAATTCAATTATACTATAATTAATATGTACGGATTTCTTAAATTTGTATTATTACTTGTGCCCATTTTATTTTTCATTAATTATCAAACAATATTACGAAATAGTGTCTACGAAAGATTGAGGCGAAAAGTCTGGTGTACAGTAATATTTACACTACAGTGCAACTTGTCAACTGTCACTGAAGATTAAACACGGTCAGCTTTATCGAGCCGTGCACATCTTACTGGTCATGTCTGAAAATTAAAAAGCATCCCCACTCTTTGTATTCCCACTTTTCTTTGTCGAACAATTTGAAAATTAATCAAATCTAGGGTTTCTAAAGTTTTGGCCGACCCTGAATCTTAGACTTGTAGGTGACACTTCCTCCTTGGAAGGCAGAATAATGAGTGGAGAAGAGTCCTCTGCGGACATGGAAGATGGTTTTCCCGACGTCCTGTGGCCGCCTGAACTCCTTTGTGGCGATGAAGGGGATTCAACCCTTCGCTTTCAAAGCTCCCCTGCCAGGTCTTCAAAACTCCGAGAAGCATCCGGTTCGTTCCTTTATATTCATCGCATATTTTCCCACATTACTTTCCCTTCAACAAAGCACACTGGCCCCCTTTATATGCACCTGTGAAACCCATTTTCCTGTCTTCGTATGTTGATAGGTTGCTTTTATGAACTAAATCCTAATTATACTATGATTAATGTCTTTATGGAAAGGGAATCAGCCTGCTGATTAACCTTACATATTTGTTTTGGTTGTTGTTAAAACTTATGATACAGTTACGATGCCAAATTCATGTTAATGTGATACAATTATTTGTTCAAATTATGAGTTTATTTTTATGTAATTGATAATGCTATTTTACCTGTGTTGTGTATTTGTAACTCTGAGTTAACTGGGCGGGATTGTTGCCCTCCAAACTGTGTGTATTTCTAGACATGGAAGTGTAGTATGTTTCATGTAGTACTGAGTATATTGTTGTCTCGTTATTATTGGTTACAGGATCAGCATCCATGTACCCAAGTAAGAGGGCGCAGAAGACACATGTAAGTTCAGTCAAGCCTTCTGTTGGATGTAGTCATAAACAGGTGACCACTGGGTTTAGGGTGGATTCAGATATGACCACAAACATGGAGGATGTGGTTCGAGTGCGAATGAAGCGGTTACACTTTTTTCTCCAAAATCTAACCAGGCAACAGAGGACAGATGTGAAGAGTATTGGATTCGATGGATTGTTGGAGATGTATATCAAAGATCTCCCGACTGATATGTTTGCCTGGCTCGTTGATGGATTTAATCCATTAACTCGACAATTCTTTGTGAATGGAACTCCATCATTCGTGGTTGGCAGCAGCGACGTGGCGAATACTTTTAACCTCAACCACGGAAATGGGGAAGATGGTGTTCAGGTGCTAGAAGACGATCAGGATGCTGATGTCTTGAGAGTGGTAGGTGAGTGGAAGGCAAAATATGACATTGGTAACTGGGGACCATTGCATGCTACAGAGCTTGGTGTCATTCTATGTAGACTGAAAAAAGGGGGCCCTGATTTCAAGATGATGTTTGTGTTGTTTGTATTGGAATGCATGCTCACTCCAACTGCTACAGCTATCGTCAGGACAGGGTTGATTAAGTCCTTGCTCAACCTGGATGGAATATGGCTTCTCAATTGGGGAGGCTTCATCATGGATCATCTGTGCGCGTGTTTCAAGAGGTACAAAGAGTCAGTAGTGGAAATGGGATGCGAAGGCTGCATACTCCTACTCATGATTACATATTTTCAAAAGTGTCGATGGGAAAGTATTCCCAATGGATGGAAAGTTCCACTGATAGCGCACTGGAAAGACTATAACATCCGTAAGCGAATTAAGGAGGAGATTCTTGGGGGCGGTTTCGGAAGAGGAAAGTATGACAACAGTTTCTGTTGGCCTGTGTTGGAGACCACTGATCATTACCCGTCACCGGACTCATCGGAGGATAATACCACGTTCGTGCTGGATGATAGGTTCCACGATGATTTGGAGCTGGCATTAGTATTTCCTGAGGTATAATGATGTTTTATTGTTGGCTGTTTAATTTTGTACTTATTCTTTATTGGCATACATTTATAATGTGCATTGATGTTCAAGCACCTGTAGGTACATGATCGGGCAGTGGCGACTTTAATCAGGGATCTTAGCGTAGTCCTTTTTGGACATGTCGACCGTAGCACTCATCTGTCAAAGCTGGTGGAGTCACCAGGTTTGTGTCTTCAACACATGAGCTCTGTATCCCCTGAAACCCTGCCAGCATGCTTGAAGGAGTTGATGAACAACTTGGAAATTGTTCGTAACACTCTTGTGCCCAGTGAAGGTGCCTCTTGTATGCCAGATATCACCACCCTAGATGACCGGTGCCTAGTCAGGGAAGGAAAGATGAGCAGCCTTGGGTGCATTGGCCGCCCAACACTGGTAGGGTTTATTTAAGCAAACTAGCTTCCACGTATGCCTCGGACCAGAACTTTGTTCAGCCTTTTCTGATTGAAATTGCGGATTATTGCCTCGTAGATGATACGGTGTGCAATGGAAGGTAACAACCCACTTTTAAGTACAAGTCTCTTAAAAATATGTTTTTTGGGGTGTCAATTTTTTTTCTTCGTTGGATATTATGCTGGGTTAACATGATTGCATATTAGTTTAAGGTAAAATTTTTTTGTTTGTAGCAAATTATGCAGTGATGGTTTTATGTCTACTTGCAATTGTTTAAAATTTGTAGAATACATTTTTCATTATGCATGACCTGTAGTAATTTGCTTACATGTTATTGAAGCAATATGAAAGTTTCGTTTAGTAATTTGATACTGTATTTTTAAGATGCATAAAGATAGTGCTGAGACTGAGTTTAGCTCACCCTATTGTTGGCAGTCAACCCCTTTTCCATGATGGTGGATGTGGCTGGCTTCTGAGAAGGGATTTGCGTTCTTTGGATGCTAATGTCCAAGTTTCACAACTTGTCATCACGGCGTGGGCACGTATAATGAACCATGCATGGGCCAAATGCGTTGCTCCTAAAGTTTCCACCTCCCTTGTGACCGTCAATAAGGTATTGGGCACTCCATATTATTTGACCAGGCAAACACAAAAGCCTTTTAATGACGTGGATTGTATCTCTGTACAGGCCAAAGTCGTATGCCGTGTGGATAAGCTGAAGGAGTGGTTAGATGGATCGTTATCCAAGTTCACGACAGCTGCAATGGTTTGTTTACTTTTTAGATTTTACTTATTTTCCATTGGATTCTTAAAATGCCATGCATGCTTCCTTTTGGTTGCTAAAAATGCCTCTCTTCTTCGATGTTGTAGTATTATGTCCCTATAAAGTATCGATCACACTATTACCTGTTGGTTATAAACTTCTTCACCAAGACTCTTCAAATAATTGACGATATATGGCATAAGGACGTCGAAGACTGGGACAGTGCAACTCTAGTGGTGGTAAGTCATAAATTTCAGTGTTCACTACTAATGTGTAACTGTGTACAACTTTATAATCTTGGTGCATTCATTTTTACGCACAGGCAAAATGTTTGTGTAATTTACTGGGAAATGGAGGCAGAGTTGAAACTGTAAGGCAGTTCAGCTTGGAACGCCTGATCCCTGAGTATGGCAGAAGGTATGAGTATGACTGCGGTCTCTCGGTTATGGTTGCAATGGAGAAATTCGATGGATCCAGCTGTTACATCTATGGAGGTGGACTGAATATGGTAAGCAATGTATAAATTTTTCCTGTTGGTGACTGATATTTTTGTAGTATATAAAAGGTATCAGTTTGAACCCAAATCCATACCGCAGGAACGAATCTGTTTGGAAAGGAGGATACAGTATTTGGCACGCATCGTCTTGAACAACAGGAACATTTACCGAGATGTGATCCTTTCAGAGGTGCACCGGTTCATCCAGGAAAAGGTAAATCTGCCTACACATCCCAAGGTTTCCGCGAAATGTGACTGAAAAACTTGTTGGCAAGCATGACGGATCTGTCACTCCTTTCAAACTGAAACAATTCTCACTGCATCTACTCATGTTCTGTGTGTACTTTATGTCTTTTGAGTGAAGTTAACATTCAGTATAAACTTAGTATGTATTTGGCCCAGCTGGGTTCTTTTGAAACGTATTTAACTTGTTCCTTAGATTTGAACTTTGCATTCCTTGTTGCAATAAATGTAATGAATATGAAGTAAAAAACCAGTAACTTAATTTTCCCTTAATAGTGTGGTAGTTTGATAATTTCACTTGCAATTTTGTTTGAAATTTAAGTTAACATATCTACAAACTCATATACAAATTACTGCATCTAGTAATTGAGCTGGTATAATCCACTTCCAACTTGGATTTTTTCATATTTTGTATAATTGTTTTGCAGTGAACATAAAATAGGGAGTAATTAGTTTGGCTTGTCGTGATTCATCTGATTGAATATATAGGGAATTCCAACATATATAGTTGGTGAGGTTTTACAAATTATTAGTTACAAATATAAGAATTCATCTGATGACCATAAAATAATCAAGGATTTGCCTAGTCCCAATTCATCTAATTACTCTAATTAAACTGATTGAATATATAGTTGGAATTAATTGTTAAAAAATTACAGTAATTCTTACAAATTTAAGACAAATTCATGATATTCAAAAAAAAAAGCAATTTAGAAACCCATAAAAAAAGAAAAATCACGCCCACAAAAACATTGAAACATCGCAGAGCTTCCTCTTCTCCCCCAACACATCTTCTTCTGCTCTGCTCAATATATACTGTTCCAAACCAAGGTTTTTTCCTTCTGGGATGGCGATAACCAGATCCAAGGTTCCACCTCCTAATCCCACCGAAGAGCCACAACCCAGTCCAACGGCGGCGGTTAAGTATCCGGCGAAATGTCGGGCCGAGAAACGGAGTAGTTGTTCCAAGGAGGCAAGCGATGATGAGGAAACACAATTTGAGGCCATTGATTTGAGCTCATCATCAGATTCCGACAGTCTTCAAGCCTTGCATGCACCAGGTTGCTGGGACAGTGACCCGGACGACAAGGATTACGTGCCGAAAGGAGATGAACCACCCGATGTAGACGAGGCTACTACCACCGATGAGGATACCCAGTCCGAGGACACTGAAGATGGATTGCAATATGATGACCAGGAGGTGCACCGCAAAGGTACCATGCACAGTTTCTCTGGCTTAATTTCATTGTTTGGATAATTGATCTGAAAATCTACAAAGTTTGTTCTGCCGTGCTCTTGGATGTTAAAAAAGTAAGTTAGGCCATAGAAGGGTTTAGGGTTTGGAACTGTAAGGAATTTGACCACAGATGTGTGATTTGTTGATTAGTTCACTTTTGATTGACAATATTCGTTATGATTTTTGTCACTTTATGTTAGAATGAATGTCGGTAACTCTTAGCTGTGTAAGTTCCATGTTACCCTTTTTTTGTAGGCTCCAAGTTACCCTAACCTTGACTTTGCTGTTCTCACTGGGAAACCCATATATGTGTGGCATAGTTAACATAGGCCTTCAGTATCATTGTGTTGCTACCTTAATATCACTGTATCATCGTCATGGGACTTGACATCTTTCAGTCATCATTAGTTGAACTTCACAAAAAAAAATTTTGGTTTTGCATTTTGGACAAGAGAAGGGATTCAGCTTTTCACTCATGTAAAATTTGTCGTGTTTTATGGTAAATGATGACCCTGCATCGAATGTGATGGGATTATTGCACATGACCATGGTTTTCTTCTTTTAATGGTAACTCTTAGTTTATTTACCTTTTAATCAGTTTTTGGGGGTTCAATAAAAACAAATTATTATTGTTCACTGGCCTGTTGTAGGAAAGAACAAGCGAAGTGCAGATGGCGGGTCGAAACAGTCAGAAGGTTCGGGTCGAAACAGTCAGAAGGGCCTCTGAAGAGAAAAAGAGGTTGTACAGATGACTCAGAAATCGTGTTGGTATCAGAAACTGAAGCTGGTCCGAGCCAGGTTGATGATAAGGGGAACATTGATGGAAATATTAAACTAGCATGCGTGTCTAGACCAACAGGACTTAGTCAGCTGAGAAGACGTCTCACCCGCCAACAGATGGCAGACATAAATGACATCGGGTTTGGTGGCCTCCTTTACTTGGATATCAATGAAGTACCAGGAGGTATGACCACATGGCTGATTGATACTTTTAATCCAAGCTCAAGGACATTTGACATAAATGGGGAGGCAAATTTTGCAATCACCTGGGCAGATGTCAGGGACATATTCATGCTTCCCCACAACCCACAATCACCTGTTGAAAAAGACTCCAAAACAGAGGGTGATCGCAGACTTATGGAGATTAGGCAGAGGTGGGCAATAGAGCACAACATTCCTTTATGTCCCAATTTCGAGTTTTCTATTCATCTGCTGGAGGAAGCAATGATGAACATAGAAGGCGGGGGACCTGATTTCAAGCAAGTGTTCGTCCTTTACGCTCTGTCATCTTTCCTCATCCCGGTTTCTAGACGACAAGTCGACTTCAGGGCTTTGAAGTCACTGGTGAATGTCAATTCCATCAAGAACTATGACTGGTGTGAGTTTGTATTGGAGAAGACATGCAGTGCGGTGGAGAGGTTCAGAATGGAATCCAAAGCAAAGGTAAAGCGTGTTTTCTCTGGAAACACGCTCCTGCTTATGATAGCTTACATGCAGAGGGTTAAGTGGCATGGTTTAAGCGCTCCAAGGTCTCGTCCCCTGTGTCAACTCTGGGACACTGAGGCACTGATGGAGCGTGTTAAGGCTGAGCTGAAAGCGGGGGGATTTGGGAGATGGCTATTTGACCTGGATTCATACCTAATAAGTAAGGAAGAGGAAGTTAAGAAAAAACCTGCATGGTTAATTCCAGGGCTAATGACTATTCCAATTCCGGCCACTTCATATTCTGATGCAAAGCTGCAAAGACTGCTACCCAATGTAAGTCCTTCTTGATACTCACACTACTACTTAGTCTATTTTTTAATCGATTATGTATTTATTTTTCAACCTTGACAGGTTTATCAAAGGGAAATTGCTTCGCTAGGCAGAGACTTGGAGATCATTCTTCAATCAGTAGCCAGTAGAATGGAGGCCATCCTGAACAAGGAGGACTACGATGATGGTATTGGGTACAATTACTACAACAAGGCCACACTACCATACCTCCACGAGCAGCTTGAAAGAGTAGCCAAGAACATGGAGAAGGCTGGCGACGAGCTACGAAAACAGATCCAAAATGATGCAGCTGCAAAAAAGAAGCAAAAGCAGGTTCCAGCTAAGAAAAGACAGGTGCCACCTAAGGATCATGCCAGAACAAAGAAAAGGCAGCCACTGAGGTACTTATAGATTTAATTTTCCTCACTTGTATATTTATTTTCCAGATTGACATGATGCTTAAATGCACACTTACTTGGGGTGTTTCATAATATAATGCAGGCCTCACCAACCTGATTTTGGAGTGAATCAAGAGGTACTTATTTAGTCGTACTTTACTGGATATGTGTTGACCATACAAATATGTATAATGTTAGTGTTTTAGGATATATCTTCTGACTAGTATGTATGTGACGTCGGTTAAAAATGTAGGTGGCCAGTGGGGTGGAAACTCATGGTGTTAGCGCTCCTGAAACTCTGGAACGTGTTGATAACATCGACTTACCTCCAAGCCATCAGCTGGTTCAGTCTCCAAGCCATATGATGGTGGGTGCTACTGCTGGTTATTTAATGTTTTTTTCTACTGTATTTTCATTTGCAAGTTAGTCGGGGATGAATGCTGTTGTGCTGATTTTGTAGGATAAAGTAGATGGTGGCAATAACAATGGTTTGATGGCTGGTACTGGGGCTGAGCCTCCATTTCAGGGTGTGATGAATGGTTTCGATCAAGATAAAGGTGAGCAGAATGGTGAGACTGTTGATATAACCGTGCATCTTGGTGAGGACAAGGGTATGGAGGAGGAAGTTAACCAGGCCGCTGATATGGAGGTGGAATATTATGGGCGGGAACAAAGTGTTGAGGCCAATGGTGTGCAGAAGATTACTGGTGCCAATGATATGCAAGTGCAAAATGGTACAGGTCGAATTGCTGAGCGCCAGGGTGAAGGTAATGGTTCGAAGGAGCACATTGACGGGTGCAATGGTATCAACCAGAAGGAAAGTGAGGAGCATGGTTTCGACCAAACGAACACTCAAGGCAATTCGATCGATCTGAAAATTACTGAGGTTAATGTCGTCGAGCAGGAGAATGTGGAGGTGAGTGGCAAAGGGCAGGAGAATGATGCGGTGAGTGATGTTAGGTAGCAGAATATTGCAATTAGTTCTCTGGAGCAGCAGGACACTAAGGTGACTGATGTCGGCCAAACTAATGGTCCAATGAATGATTTTGCTCAGCCTAATGTTGCAGCGACTTGTGGTGATAATAATGTACAGCTCAATGGTGTTGATAATAAATCAACATCTCAATCATGTTCGGCAGTCCACTCCATTGCAGAGGATGCATCATGGTCGAGTTTGCCAGTCAACAAAGACAAAGTGCTCTGCTCTAGCCTGGCTAGGAGTGTTTTTATAAATGGAACAATTTTGCCAGATTACGCACTAGAGATTGTTGACTTCTGCTTATCAGATAATGGCCCCCCGCTGTAAGCCACAACTATTCTAACTATTGCATTGTTTTACCCTTACTTGACTTTTTCCCAACTAATCATATTTCTATATATGATGCAACGGTTTTGCAACATTCAGTGACGGATATATTACCATGTCCAGGGGTGACTTTTCCCGATTTTCCCAGAACAAGCGACTGTCGAGCCAGATTATACAATGTTGGGCCAGGATTCTTAACTCCGGTTTGGAGCCTGATTGCAAGGAAGGTCGAGTATGCTTGGATATCATTCGTTCGGTAATTGCTTTTCACGGCCTTAATAATTTCAATGTTTATGTCGCTAAAGCTTGAACCGAAGCTTAACATTTTTTTCCTTTCACAGTCTCTAACAAAAAAAGCAAATGCTGCCTGTGAAACATGGGAAACCTGGTTGGCCCAATGCCCTAAAGATGTTAGATCTGCGGAAGAGGTAACTGATTTTTTCGCAGATTTGTAGTTTGCAAAACCGGTTCTATTGTTTAACTTGTGAATTGAAATGCATCCTGCAATTTTTTTTCCTTTTCCTAAAACATATTTTTTGTGTGAGCTTGAGTAGATTCTGAAGGGAGAGAGGTAACTGATTTTTTCGCCGACTAGTAGTTTACAAAACCGGTTCTCTTGTTTTACTTGTGAATTGAAATGCCTCCTTCATTTTGTTATTTTCCTTTTCCAAACACATATTTTTGGTGTGAGCTAGAGTAGATTCTGGAGGGAGAGAGGTAACTGATTTTTTCGCCGACTTGTAGTTTACAAAACCGGTTCTCTTGTTGTACTTGTGAATTGAAATGCCTCCTTCATTTTGTTATTTTCCTTTTCCAAACACATATTTTTGGTGTGAGCTAGAGTAGATTCTGGAGGGAGAGAGGTAACTGATTTTTTCGCCGACTTGTAGTTTACAAAACCGGTTCTTTTGTTGTACTTGTCTGGAGGGAGAGAACGTTTTTCTGAACTTGTAAACATTACATTTGAAATGTGGAATTCGGATTTCTTATCATAAGTTTTAAGACTCAATGTGATGATGTGATGACTTGTTGCTTGCATGCCCTGGCAGATTCTTGTCCCTATATCTGTGGAAAAACACTTTATCCTTGTGGCCTTCAATTTCAAACACCGTGAATGTCACTATCTCGACACCAGACAGCACAGCAAGCCTGAGAAGTGGGAGTCCATTGTGCGGTGTACTGTGAGTATTTCACGCCTTTTGTTGTTGTGTACTAGTCATGGTAGAAAGGAAGCTTTTTTCTTATAAAATGTTTTCATGCTGCAGCGAAAGTGCCTTGCACAGCTTCTTGTTAGGGTTGGCCATAAAGGTGCTGCGACCGTCGAGAACATGAGGTTAAAAACTATCGTAGCAAGAAGAGAACTTCACGATCACGACGCTGGCGTCCATGTGTTGAATCTGATGCAGAACTACTCGGGGAACGCAAGGGTGGATGAGCGTGCTACCAGTAGTAATGAGGTAAATTTCTGTGCAATATGTCGTGCCTTATTTTCTTCTACTTTATGTCAGTCTGGTAAACGCACGTGACATCTTTTAAAATGGCATACAGATTGATAATCTTCGAGCAACAATCTGCAGCAGCATTGTTCTGAGCAAAGTTAATCAACGGAAAATTGCAGTGTTTTCAAGCTTATCATCGTACATAACAACCAAGCTCAAGGGCAAATCTGCAGATTAAATTGGAACCAATGTAAGCCTGCCTATGTAGTATGTACTGGGTGTTTTGTAAACTCCTCTCCATGTTACTTTAAACTAGTTCGTTGTCAGGCTATCAGGCCATACGAATTTGAATTCTTCAATGACTGAATTGTTTTGTCACTCTAGTTTCAAACGTACTGGTGAATTTGTGCATGTTAATGTAATCAATCTGTTGTGCTTGGCAACTTGAACTGTAAGTCTTTTGAATTATCTCGTGGCAACGAATACAAATGCTTCATGTCTACACAAATTCTTCACGGTCGAAGTAGACCATTCTTCACTCTTCATTAAAATTACCAAAGCTCTCATTGACTTCAACCAGTTTAAAGCTACAATTTTAGACAATAAATACAGATCAAAGAATCCAAGCTGCCTAATTAGACAATCGAATTTATGCTCAGTCGGCTTCGATAAATGATATCATCCTTCAGGATTGAAACAATCATTCTTTCCTCTAAAACCTTATCCTCACACTAATCATTTGAAACAACCGGAAAGTTCAAATTCAAATCACCACAAACACCACTTTTATAATCTTCTCTTATTGCAATCTTTGTTCATCAGAATCATCCAAATGAACTACCTTCAAATCATCTATTTTGGATATCATACGATGAAACAATCTTCAAAACGCCTCTTCACACCATATAAGATCAACATAACATGATCTGGAACTTAATTGCCTTGTATCACTAAACCACCAATAAATGATGTTGGATCATTTACCCAGTATCTTCACTCAATATGATCAGAATAGAATCCTTACCACTTTGGAGACCCGCAGCCAGTCATAACTGGAATCCTCCGGCTATGTGATCAAACTGCTATTGCTCTGTGTTCATCTGATATACCCTATTTGTACTCTAGTTTTTAGTGCATTTTAGACTTGTTTTGAAGATAATTTTGTAACAAAGTATAGGATTTTAGAGTGAATTATATCATTGGTTCTTTATGTTTAGAACTTGTAAAATCCTATGTTTATGTGTATTTTGGGAGCTTGTTGATTGATAGTCTTGAAGACCTTCTATGATTATGTTATAGAGTTGATGATTTGATGCTTGGAACTTGAATAATTGGTCATAGAAGTGGCGAGAAGGCCACTTTACAAAAGGTGGTAGAAGCTGCCCAGAAAAGTGTCACTTGTGCCCAGAAAAGTGTCGCTTTTGTTTGAAGGAAGTGTCACTCCAGATGAAGAAAGTGTCACTGCTGCCCAGAAGTGTCACTAGCTGCCCAGAAGTGTCACTATGATGAACAGCGACCAAATAAAGCGTCGCTAAACTCTTGCCCACTTGCACTCTTGAGCTGAATTTTTGGGGCTATAAATACTCCATTTTTTCCCTCATTTTGGACGAGCTCTCCCAATCCAAATCCCTTTTTTCTCTAGTTTTTCATCCTTTCTTCAATCTTTCTTCCCTTTGATTTGTTGAACAAACATGTATTGATTAATATGATTGTATTAGCTTAGTTTCTTCCTTGGGAGCTATTGATGTAAACTTCTTTGCTTGAAATCTTCATTAACTTCATTATGCTTCTATTTTGGGTTAGATTATCATTTGAATTCTTGATGAACTTGAGTTCTTATGCATGAATATTGTTCAATCTTGCTATATTTGCCATGGGCTTTATGTTTTATATAAATTGCATGCCTCATAGTCACTAATTAGAGTAGATTAGTTCTTGGTGTTAAAGTAATATAGTTTTAGAGTAATTCTAGGTGATGCATTGTAATGTAGTGATCTCTAGTAGTTTAGTGACTATGGAAAGGGGTTGAGTGATGACAAACTCTCCCCTTGGTTATGTGATTGTAGTTGAGATATGCCATGATGAATATAAGTTGTTAGAATTGGAAATCTTATGAACTTGCATGATTAATCAATTGTGTGTTTAGGTAATGATCTAATGTTATCATCGATCCCCCTAATATGTGATTGTATATATCATAAAGTATGAATTGAGATTTGTATGTTATCATCATCTTAGTTCTTTATAGTCTTCAAATGTCTTGTCCAATGCTCACGTTAACGTCGAGTATGGATGAGTTTGTCGATTCTCCATTGTTAATTCCATTGTCGATGTATCTAGATGTTATCATCTAGGTGGATTGATAATGAGGGCTCTTGAGTGATGTGTTCATGCTCACTAGCCATTATCGAGAGAATATGATGTTTTCATCTACGACTTATGATCATAAATCCTATATATGAAGCGTTCACTCAATGATAATCGATAGTTGAAGTTGAAGTCAATTGCCTCCCAAGGCCTTGTATTTGCATTGTAGTGTAGTTCATCTTAGTTGCTTTCTTTCGTAGTGTAACAAAACCAACATCAAAACCCCCCCTTGTTTACCTTGCTTTCTATATAATATATATGTATGTGTTTATAATCTTTGCTAAAACACTAAACAAGACTCCTTCTCCTTGTGGTTCGATCCCTACTTCCCACTATCTACTCTATAGTAGTTAGAAGTCGTAGGTGAATATAAATGTGTTTTGATTGAGTGGGATTCCCATTTACGACGTGGGGAAATCGCTTGTCAAAAATGGCGCCGCTGCCGGGGAGAAGGCATTTCTTGTTTTGTGTTTTATCTTAGATTTTATAGTTTATCTCCTTTGTTTTCTTTCTTTTCTTTGAAAGTGTATTGCTCGAGTTCTTTGTGTAAACGGCACATTGTAGTGTGTATTGCCTTAGAATCCTTGCACTATAGTTTCAATCTTTTGTTTACTTTGTTTTCTTTGAAGTGTGTATTGCTTGGTTTCTTGGAATAAACGGCACATTGTAGTGTGTATTACCCTAGAACCCTTGCACTACCATTTCAAAAATTTTTTAGTTATGTTTAGTTTAAAAAGGAAAGATTTTCTTAAATTCCTCTCCTTTAACCATGAAAGGATGAGGAAGAATGCAACAAGCTCGTGTGATTCTTATCTTCCAAATGATTTTTCCGAGCCTTGTTATTTTGAGTCGAGAAGTGAGCACTATGAACTTGAAAGGCCCCTTGGTTCTTCATACCAAGGGTACTATGATGATGAGTGCTATGAGGAGGAGACACATATTGGTTTTCAAAGTCAAAATTATTTTAATCCATGTGATGATTCTTATAATCCACAATGGAGTGGTTATTCGAATTCGAATTATGGATATCAACCGGAAAACCAATATTTTGAGCAACAAAATCTACCCCCACATCCTTGTGAATTGCCTCAAGAACAAGATTCAATGACTTATGATGAAAATTTACGTTTAGAGAATCTTGAGAGGCAATTGAGCGAAATGTTGAATGTGGTGATGAGATTAGAAGCTCAATACTCCAAGGAAGTACCATCCGAAGTAGAACATAATCCTATTGCTATGGTGAGTGATATCACCACAATGCATGAGGAAGAGTTTGAAAGTGATGAAGAAATTTTTGTTGAACAATATGAAATAGAGAGAGATGTGAGTGTTATTGAACTTTTACCATCTCCATTGTCACCTTCATCTCCACCTATGCAACAAATTTCACCACTTCCGGAAGTTTTAGAGGAGAGTAGGAAGTCATATGACTCATTCATGCTTCCTACCATTCCCACTCCTTTAAAACCACCATCTTTTATCCCTCCTCCAACACCTTCTCTACTACCCTTCATTTTTCTTTCGAAAGTGAAGGATTTCAAGCTTTTGTTCTATGAATAACATTTGGGTCGTGTCGACGACGTTAAATAAATCGATTTTGATCGTTTTATTTTTTTACTTAGCTTTTATTGTGTTTATAAATTAAAAAAAAAAAAAGTAGTTTCTTTGTATTTTTCATTGTTTTAATTAGTAGATTACGTTTTCACTCTTGTTTTTGTTTCGTTTTAATTCTTGTTTTTCTTTGGTTGTGTTAAAAACAAAAAAAAAAAAAACAAAAAAAAAAAAAAAAAAAAAATTCGCGGCCCGCGAAAAATTGCCCATTTTCGGGCCAAAAATCGCTGCCACAAAATGACCCTTTTTCGCGGTCCGCGAATTAAACCCGCGGGCCGCGAATCGGGCTCGCGGGCCGCGTATCGGGCCTCGCGGCCCGCGAAAAAAAAAAAAAAAAAAAAAAAAAAACGAAAGTTTCTCTCAAACTTTCCCCCAAATCTGCAGCCCCCTCTCCCACCCTCTTCCCCCGCCCCATCCTCCACCCCGCCCCACCTCCACCCCGCCGCCCTCCTCACCCTTCTTCTTCCTCCACCCACCACCACCCTCACCACCCCGCCTGAATCTTCCCGCCCAGACCCGCCCCTTACCTCCCCTCCATCCCAAAACCCGCCCAAACCCCGCCCCACCCTCCCTCCACCACCAAATCCGCCGCCCCCTCCCTCCACCTCCACCCCGCCACCCCCTCCCTCCACCACCAAATGCGCCACCCCTTCCCTCCACCATCCTTATCCTTTTCACCATCTCAAATTTCAATTTCCTAAACGAACTTAAATATCCCCAAATCTCAAGAACCCTAATTTTTGGGAATTTTTGATTTGGTGATATTTTGGTTCAATTGATGATCTCCTCATGCTACATTGCTTCCAAAGGCTTCAATTGACGGTACCCTACTGAATTTGTTTGAAATTTTGGATGATTTAGGGCTTGCCGCCAATAGGTTTAATTGCATTTTGAAAGGCTTGCCGCCTTTAGTTGTATACTGAGCTTTTTGGTAGGGGCTTGCCGCCTTGTGTTTTGCGAAGTTATGATTTGTGATTGTTTTGTTGAGATTGCTTTGGTTGCATAGGTCGTAATTGTTGTGAGCATATATTTCTTGTAGTCTTACATCTTGTCGTGCTTAGCTCCATAGACTACATGAATGAATGCCAAGTTCTAGTGTGTGAGTCCTTCCCTTTCCTCATGATTTTAATAGTTTTGAACATTGAGGACAATGTTTGGCTTAAGTGTGGGGGAGAAGTTTAGGATTTTTGTTTTGCTTTTGTTTTGGTGTTGTAAATATGCACTTCTCTTGAAGAATTTATTAAGAAAAATGAGTGAAAAGCCCGGATAGGTCAAAACATTAAAAAGGCCTAGGTAAAAGTGAGAGGCTTGAAAAAAAGAAAAAAAAAAAAAAAAAAAAAAAGAGTGGCTAGATAAACTTCTAGGCAAAAGGAGAGTGTGTGGAAAGAAAGAGGGGCTAGGTAAAAACCTAGGCAAAAGGAGAGGAATTTTGTGATCTTTTGTTGGTTTTGTGTGCCAAAGAAATTGCTTTGATGAAACTTATATTTGGCACACTTTGTTTCTTGATGAAAATTTGTGTGGAAGTCTTAAATGTGCATTGGATAGATATTTAGAAGTATGAAACTTGGACTTGTATCGTTCTTTCTCGAGGACGAGAAAGGTTTAAGTGTGGGGGAGTTTGATATACCCTATTTGTACTCTAGTTTTTAGTGCATTTTAGACTTGTTTTGAAGATAATTTTGTAACAAAGTATAGGATTTTAGAGTGAATTATATCATTGGTTCTTTATGTTTAGAACTTGTAAAATCCTATGTTTATGTGTATTTTGGGAGCTTGTTGATTGATAGTCTTGAAGACCTTCTATGATTATGTTATAGAGTTGATGATTTGATGCTTGGAACTTGAATAATTGGTCATAGAAGTGGCGAGAAGGCCACTTTACAAAAGGTGGTAGAAGCTGCCCAGAAAAGTGTCACTTGTGCCCAGAAAAGTGTCGCTTTTGTTTGAAGGAAGTGTCACTCCAGATGAAGAAAGTGTCACTGCTGACCAGAAGTGTCACTAGCTGCCCAGAAGTGTCACTATGATGAACAGCGACCAAATAAAGCGTCGCTAAACTCTTGCCCACTTGCACTCTTGAGCTGAATTTTTGGGGCTATAAATACTCCATTTTTTCCCTCATTTTGGACGAGCTCTCCCAATCCAAATCCCTTTTTTCTCTAGTTTTTCATCCTTTCTTCAATCTTTCTTCCCTTTGATTTGTTGAACAAACATGTATTGATTAATATGATTGTATTAGCTTAGTTTCTTCCTTGGGAGCTATTGATGTAAACTTCTTTGCTTGAAATCTTCATTAACTTCATTATGCTTCTATTTTGGGTTAGATTATCATTTGAATTCTTGATGAACTTGAGTTCTTATGTATGAATGTTGTTCAATCTTGCTATATTTGCCATGGGCTTTATGTTTTATATAAATTGCATGCCTCATAGTCACTAATTAGAGTAGATTAGTTCTTGGTGTTAAAGTAATATAGTTTTAGAGTAATTCTAGGTGATGCATTGTAATGTAGTGATCTCTAGTAGTTTAGTGACTATGGAAAGGGGTTGAGTGATGACAAACTCTCCCCTTGGTTATGTGATTGTAGTTGAGATATGCCATGATGAATATAAGTTGTTAGAATTGGAAATCTTATGAACTTGCATGATTAATCAATTGTGTGTTTAGGTAATGATCTAATGTTATCATCGATCCCCCTAATATGTGATTGTATATATCATAAAGTATGAATTGAGATTTGTATGTTATCATCATCTTAGTTCTTTATAGTCTTCAAATGTCTTGTCCAATGCTCACGTTAACGTCGAGTATGGATGAGTTTGTCGATTCTCCATTGTTAATTCCATTGTCGATGTATCTAGATGTTATCATCTAGGTGGATTGATAATGAGGGCTCTTGAGTGATGTGTTCATGCTCACTAGCCATTATCGAGAGAATATGATGTTTTCATCTACGACTTATGATCATAAATCCTATATATGAAGCGTTCACTCAATGATAATCGATAGTTGAAGTTGAAGTCAATTGCCTCCCAAGGCCTTGTATTTGCATTGTAGTGTAGTTCATCTTAGTTGCTTTCTTTCGTAGTGTAACAAAACCAACATCAAAACCCCCCCTTGTTTACCTTGCTTTCTATATAATATATATGTATGTGTTTATAATCTTTGCTAAAACACTAAACAAGACTCCTTCTCCTTGTGGTTCGATCCCTACTTCCCACTATCTACTCTATAGTAGTTAGAAGTCTCTGTGTTCCTCCACCTCCAGCTCTGTGGTCTCTGTGTTCTTCCACCTCCAGCTCTGTGATCACCTCCAGCTCTGTGGTCTCTGTGTTCCTCCACCTCCAGCTCTGTGGTCTCTGTGTTCCTCCACCTCCAGCTCTGTGATCACCTCCAGCTCTGTGGTCTCTGTGTTCCTCCACCTCCAGCTCTGTGATCAAATTGCTATTTCTTAATCCCTGCTATTGCTCCGGCACCCAAACAGATTTGTTCGTCCTGTTCGTCTGATTTTGAATAACCCTAATAAAAATGATTGAACAATTTGTTCCTTGAATCAGCAATTCAAGTCTTGGGAAAACTTCTGAGTCAGATAGATTCGAAGAAAATCGAACCAATCATTCGAAGTGAGAATTTCTTCCTTCGCCGGATACCTAATTTGGAAATCAAACTGTCGGAGAAGACAAAATCCCGTACATTTGCTTTATGGTCCCCTATAGCACACTGTTTAACCCTTGCTGGGCTCTTAGACGCGGCCAAGGAAGTCACGGCGCCCTTTCACGGCGTGGCGCTCACCAAGTGCCATGACGACTAGTCGTTATGGCGTTTAATTTGGCGTTTTCATGGCGTTTTATGGCGATAAGGCAATCTAAAAAATATTTATTATTACATAACGATTATATAAATATTAAAAGTATTTAGGGTAATACAATATTTTATACAGAATAATTTACTATAATGATGACTTATATGTTCATTTGTTTACAATATAAAATAATTTATATTAAATTGCCTTACGTGTATTGAATGAAAAAAAAAAGAGTGGAATAAATGGAAAGTGAAATAAAAAGTGAAATATCGAATTTGAGAGAGAAAGGCGAAAGTGGTGTGGGAAAATAGGTGAAATGCTTTTGTTTGAATCCCACATTGATTTTTGTGGGACAAATATGGCAGTGAACATGCTTATAAATAGACTTCCTTGATTTGGGAGTAAAATATCAAAACACAAGCTCTTTAATTGAATTATATGGGCTTCAGTATTAAAAAAAAAATGATTTCCGCCGTATATTCACGGCGAGTGTCACGGCGGTAGTAAGAAATCCGCCAGGACGCCTTGTCGTTGATTAGTCGTCGCCGAATGGACGCCGTGACTTCCATGGACGCGGCCCAAATCTGGAGGCTGAAATAATACTAAAAAATTGAAAAGTAACAAACTTTTTTGTAAGTTTATCAGCTTCCGATTGAACATAGTCAAGTAAAATGTACTACTCTATCTATTCTTATTCCCAGGGGCGGAGCCACCGGTAGGCGTAGGGTGGCTCCAGCCTCCCCTAAAATCCCCGGCGAAGACCCAGGAACAGTGCCGACGGGAAGCTCCGCCTTATGCCGCCTTCTCCGGAAAAGTTCCGCCTTCTTCAGAAAAGGTGATGCGTTGGGATTTCCGGTCCTCTTCCGGACGTACGGGACGATGAACTTGTCGTAGAACGGGAGGGAGACGAGCATGGACAGGGTCCCGGCGTCGATATTCACTCCTAGGCGATGATTTGGCGACAAATAGCCCAAAATTTGAGAGAGTAATCTGAATTTTTGGAGGTTGGGAAGAGTATAGATCTCGCCGGCGGCTCTGTTGCAGAGAGAGAACAGGAAGACGAAGAAGGACCCTCTTTCCTTGTTTTGTATTTTAATTATTTCAATAATTTAATTAATACACGTCCTTCTTTAACCAAGCCATTCCTTTCCCAACTTAACTCATCCACTTGTTATCTAATTTAGTAAATTTAGCTCTACAAATCAATATAATCACCAACTATAAATTTAGTAATATTCTTAGTCATATAAATTTAGTATAATATTACTACTATAAATTTCCAAATATTCTTAGTCATATCTTTATGATGCTACCATATATAATTTAAAGATAATCATATCATAATGATGTTTTAAATTTCATCCATGAGTAACTAGACATTATTTATGGAGATGATTTAGTATATTGATGATTGAAATACTAGAATATTTATAATTATATCATTTTTATGAATACTTTTATATACTCATGGATATATTTATTATAAATTATATTATAGTAATGCTCGCCGTAATTCGCCGCGGCGAGCGTCGCGTTCGTCTTGGCGTCTTGGCGGTCCAAGAGCGCCGTGACAACCTTGGTCACCACCCATATCATCGCCATTTCGAGGATCAGCTTCGCCTCTTCCACTTGAGTCACCGTGCACGGCGGCCGGGACGAATCCTCCGGCCCCACCTCATTACTGCATTGTCCAAGAACCTGGGATCAAACAATATCACAAGAATGTAAAACATTAGTACCGTTAAAAAATGGGTTTGATGGATTTCTTTTTTGATCCTCAAGTGGTCACAAAATGCATTAAATTATGAGATCATGAAGCCTAGATTGAGTATTTAACCTGCTGCACACGGAATATACAGATTGAGTATTTCCGGCCTAGATTGAGTATTTAACCTGCTGCACACGAAGTATTTAACTTGCTGCACACGGGAAAAAAATTCTAC
Source organism: Cruciata laevipes (assembly GCA_963678965.1). NCBI lineage: Eukaryota > Viridiplantae > Streptophyta > Magnoliopsida > Gentianales > Rubiaceae > Cruciata > Cruciata laevipes. The sequence goes on along the minus strand of OY787632.1, from coordinate 12,741,384 downwards.
ACATACTATTCAGCCTCCCCAAAATCGCAGCGCTAGATCCGCCACTGCTTATTCCCTCTTTCCATGATAAGCTGCACAAGTTAATATTCATTTAGTCAAAATTGATTGTTTTCAACATATAAATACATAAGCTGAACGCTGGTGATAGTCTAGCATAAGGCCTCTGCAACAAAATTATTTCAGTTCAGCTCAGCTAGATATATTTAAATTTATTTAAGTTCAGTTAAATACAATTGAATTTATTTCAGTTCAGTTCAACAAGAAAATAAAATATATTTTTTAACTAAACTGGATTGAAAATTAATTTATTGAAAAAAGAATCAACATGTTTGAATTACCATGAATTTCATCGAATTATAATTTGATTGAACTGAACTTTTTTTTTAAGTACACTGACCTGAACTAATTTAAATTGAAATGAACTAAACTGATTTCCATAAAAGCTCAGGCAAACATGGCCTTATTTCTATATAATAAACCATTACTCCCTCCGTCCCGGACTAAACTGCACACTTTCCTTATTGGGCTGTCCCATCTTAAATTGCACAAGTTCTTTTCTTTCCATATTTGACCTATTTTATTACTGGAAATTACTGACATACCCTTTCAATTATGTTATATTTTCAGACCAGCCACCCACCTAACCTAGACTAATTTGCACCTAATCCACACACATTTACCTTACCCTCTCTCTCCTCTCTCCACCCTCTCTCCTCTCCACCCCATCTCCTCCCCTTTCTCTCACGCTTTTTCAGTATCTCTTATTTCCTCTCTGTATTTCTTCCTCCCCTTTCTCTCACACTTTTTCAGCATCCCTTATTTCCTTTCTCTGTATTTCTTCTATCATTTCCTCGCCCAACTCCAATCTTTCAATTCTTCTTCATCCATGTATCGATTTTAAGTGGGTTTTGTGTTTGGGTTTTCAATTTGAAAAACAAAAATCGATTTTGATCAGTTTGGTTTGAATCCCAATTTGGGATTTTTCGGATCATTGTAAATCTATTTCGAACTGTTTTCTTTGGTTTAAAAACGAGAGTTTCCTTAAGGTAATGCGATCTTGGGATCTCATCAATCTTCCCATGATTCTTTGTTCGATCTGTTTGGATTCAAATTTAATCCGGATTTTTTTCGATCTAATGGGTTTATTTGATCTTGGTTTTCAAACATTTTTAATTTTCGATCTTCCTCTGTAGAATTTTTTTGTCGACCTGGTTTTGTTGGGTCAATGAATTCTTCGAATGAATCTGGTGAGTTAATCAATTAGGCTCCAGGTATTCTTTTGGTATTCAGGTTGCTGGTTGTGTGTTGAATGAGAGTGGTGGTGGTTGATTGATGGGTGGTGATTTGCGTTGGATTAATGTTGAGATTAGTACTTATTGAGATTAGTACAGGAGAACACAAGTTGATAGACCCTAGATATACTCTTATTTTGTAGCATTTGAGAGCTGTTTTAGATAGTATTTTATATATTTATATTAGACTTTTAGACCGAATCATTCATAGTGGTTTGAAATTGAAGACGTGCATTTCGATCTTGAATTGCACTTGCGATGGATTTGAGTGATTTGAAGACCTTCTATGACCGTCCTGAAGGAATTAGATACATTGAAGAACCGGTCGTAGAAGTGGCGTGAAGGCACACTCTCGCGGGCCGCGAACCCTAGGTCGCGAACCGCGAGGGTGTGTGTTGCTGTTTTGAAGATGCCGAGTTTCGCGCGGTCCGCGAAACTCCGGTCGCGAGCCGCGAGGACCAGACGCGCGGTTCGCGAGACTCCGGTCGCGAGCCGCGAGAACCAGCACGAGGACCAGAGCGAAGCCCAGACGCGCGACCCGCGAAGACTCAGCCGCGAACCGCGAAGACCAGATGCGCGCGGGGCGCGATTTCTCGGTCGCGGACCGCCGAGACCACGGACGCGCGGGCCGCGAATCCTCGGCCGCGAGCCGCGAGAACCAGGCTCGCGGTCCGCGAAGGAAACCGCGCGGCCCGCGAAAAACCTCCTGCAACTTGGCTTTTGTTTGCTTTAATTTTAATTATTTTTGGACTATAAAAGAAAAACTTATCCTCATTGTTGGGGATCGAATTTTACAGAGCCTTAAGCTCTTTTCTTCATTTTTCTCTTTGGATTTTCACTTTGAATTCACCATGTATTATTGTATGGATTATGGTTATGATTATTTAGTTATGGTTGTAGGCTAAAACCCATCTTGGGTATGTGAGATTAAACCTCTTGTTATGGTTTGAGAACATGGTTTATGAAGCTTAGGAATGGTTGATTTGTCATTGAATGATCATAAATTATATGTGTATTTGATTGTTGAAATGGTTAGGAATGATTTCCTAACCATAGATATGTGTTGGATATGTGTTAGACATTGCCTTTCCATGGTTGAAATGCTATCATTTCTTCTATGTAAAAGTAGTGAATTAGGAATCAAATATATGTTGTTATCAATTGTATTTGTTCTTGAGATCATTCATTAGCATTATATTTATGTCAATTGTGTTATCACATTGCATGGGTAAGGTGGGAAAACATCTAATTTGAATTAGCATTGGTCAATTTATCTATTTGCTATCATATAGATAAGTTGCCAATAAGAGTTGTGAAAATGCTTTCATGATTCAAAACTAGAATAGAGATGGTTTCCCATTAAAAACAATCACCATTCTCAAAGTATCATAAGTAGGTTTGAGGAAAAATCCATAACAAGAAGATACAAATCTCATGTACCCAAGTCTCTTATTCTCATTAGTTAATCCTTTAGTTGAATCTTTAGATGCTAAACTAGTTGTAATTCTAAAGTTCTAGTAGTTTTACTTAGTAGTGTCTTAAACAAAACTCAACTCAAACCCCCCCCCCCTGTTTACATTGCTTTTATATATATGTATATGTATATATATCCTACAAGATATACATAAAAATAACCTTTTCCCTATGGAACGAACCTTACTTGCCATTGTACACTTAATAGTGTGTAAAGGTAGTAAGTGATCTAAAAAATGTATATTTGAAAGGTACGGCGACGACCTCCCAAATTTTGGCGCCGCTGCCGGGGAACTAGGCGTATTTTTATGTGTGTACTGTAGTTTTATTTCTAATCTATCTTTCTTTTGTAGATTCTATTTTGGTTTGGAACCCTATTGCTCTAGCTCTTGGTGCATGGTTCTTACACGATCCTCGAACCAAGACCCTTTGCAATACGATTCCGAGCTAGTAAGAAGTCTCCGCCAACTTAGGAAGCAAGTGCAAGAGTCACTAGCATCTAATCCTTTCTCCCTTGAAAGTGAATCACTACCTTTCAACATGGCGGACGATGAAGAGGATACCGGCCAAAACCACCCCCGAAACCAATTCTACAACCCTTTCCAAAACCCTAACACTTCTCCTACCAACATTTCTATGAGAGAGTACATGTCCCCTAACTATGAGCAACAACAATCAAGCATTGTTTACCCGAACTCTCAATATGAAATCAAGACGAGAGTGATAAATTTGCTTCCGACTTTCCATGGTAGAGAAGTGGATGATCCCAATGACTTCCTTGAGGCGTTTCACCGAGTTTGTAGTAGTTTGAAACCTTCCGAGATGAGTGTGGATGAGTTTAAGTTGAAAACCTTCAACTTCACCTTGAAGGACAAGGCCGCTAAATGGTTAAGCCGTTTACCTTCATCATCAATCACTACATGGCCACAATTGAAGAAAAAGTTCTTAGACAAGTACTTTCCTCCCTCTAAGTCCTCGGTCTTGATACAAGCCATTAGCAACATCACTCAAGACGATGATGAGACGTTGTATGAGTATTGGGAAAGATTCCAAACTCTCCTCTCAAGTTGCCCGTACCATAGCTTCACCGAACCTCAATTGGTGTGTTTCTATTACAATGGTTTGAATGATAGAGAAACCGAGTTGATAAATCGGTCTTGCTATGGCTCCATTTCTAAGCTTGGTTCTTCCGATGCCATGATGCTATTTGAGCAACTAGCCGAAGGATGCAAACCAAAGAGAGACCGGAGGCTACGAGTGGGTAACTCCGGTGGAAACAACGATGGTTCTCGCCAAGACATCAAGGAGCTTACGGCATTGATGAAAGGTTTCATGATGGGAAATAGCTCCGGAGGAAACCAACCAAGGCAACAAGTGATGACGTGTGGGATTTGTGCTTCGAACCATCTCACCGAATCTTGTCCTCAAGCAAACAAGGATTATAACGTAGAAGTCAATGCCATGGGGGTCTATGGAGGAAACCAAGGTTTTAGAGGCGATCAAGGAGGAAACCAAGGTTTTAGGGGCTACCAAGGAGGACGAGGCTACCAAAGTGGTAGGGGTGGTTTTCAAGGTGGACAAGGCCAAGGTGGTGATAGGGGTAATCAAAGGAAGTATGATCCTTTTGCTCAACACTACAACCCCGGAACTAGAGATCACCCCAACTTTCGGTGGAGAGATGAACCGACGGGACAACAAGGCCAACAAGATGGCTACCAAGGGGGTTACCAAGGTCAAAGTGGTCAATCTTTTGATAGGTCGAGGGGGCAAAATGACCAAGGCTACCAAGGTTACCAAAACCAAGGGTACCAAGATTTTGGCTATCAAGGGTACCAAGATCATCAAAACCCTCAATATCAACCTCAACCACAACAATACCCAAGAAACCAAGGTCAAGGCCGTTTCAATAACCGTGCCCCTCAAAATGCTCACCCGAGGTTGGAAGATAAATCTCATAACCAAGGTGAAAGCTCGGACCAATTCCCACAAGATGCTAGACTCAAAAGCATTGAGGTGCAAATGAGTCAAATGGCCACGGTTTTGGGAAAGTTGGAAGCACAAAACTCCGGGAAACTACCCGCGCAAACGGAGTTAAATCCAAGGCCTCATGCGAGTGCCATGACCTTGAGGAGTGGTAAACAAGCTCTTGAACCCAAAGTGGTTGTGAAAAAGGCACCCAAGAGAGGCCTTGTGAAGAAGAGTTTAGCCAATGACGAGGTTGAGGCGACCTTGGCCGACGAAGAAGTAATTCTTGAGGGGCTAGCCAAAGAAAAAGGTGATGCCGAGGTTGAGAAGGAGAAAGAACTTATTGATGAGGAACATGTAGACACAACTTCTCATGTTGAACCAATGTCACCTCCATTCTCACCTCTTCACAAGAAAACTAGGGTGGACACTACCTTTGATGTGGAAGCACCATTTCCCGAAGCTTTGAAGAATACTCGGAAAAAGGAGATGGACAAGGAAGCTTTCGAGGTCCTTCGACGGTGTGAGGTAAATATTCCTTTGCTCGATGCTATTGATCAAGTTCCTAGATATTCTAAGTTCTTGAAGGAATTATGTGTAAACCATCGTCAACAAAGGTCTAAGCATGTTAAAAATGAAAGAGTCAATGAACATGTGTCGGCTTTATTTCAAGATAAAATGCCTACTAAATGTGGTGATCCGGGCATGTTTACCATTCCTTGCATCTTAGGGAACACTTACTTTCCTAGAGCCATGCTAGATCTAGGTGCATCCATAAATGTCATTCCATATACATTGTATGAATCGTTGAATCTTGGCACTTTGCATAAAACCGGCGTGGTAATCCAACTTGCCGACCGCTCTAATGCATACCCTAAGGGTATTGTTGAAGATGTCTTGGTGAAAGTCGACAAGTTGGTGTTCCCGGCCGATTTTTACGTTCTTGACATGGAACATGATAAATTTGCTACCCCTGTCTTGTTAGGGCGTCCATTTTTGAAAACGTCAAGAACTATAATAGATGTGCATAGTGGTAGGCTTACCATGGAATTTGATGAGGATAAAATAGAGTTCAACATTTATGGTGCAATGAAATACGATGATGAGGAAACTTCTTGCAATGCTATTGATGTAATTGAATCTTTCGTGCAAAAAGTTTATGAAAATGATGGTGATGATCCCTTGTTAAATGCTTTAGCCAATAGTTTACACACAAGTAATGTTCATACATATGCTTTGAGTGCTAACTTGAAGGAAAGCATTTTTGAGCTAGATACTTTCGAGGAACTTTCTCTTGATGCACCACTTTTAGACCTTGAGGTATTGAAAGGCTCGGGCAACCGACCATCTCTCAATAAACCTCCGGTGGTGGAATTGAAACCACTACCCGAGAATCTAAAATATGCATTCCTTGGTGATGGTGAGAAATTACCGGTGATCATCTCCAACAAGCTCACCAAGGAACAAGAGGAAAGGTTGATGAAAGTGCTCCAAGATCATAAGGAAGCCATTGGATGGACTATTGCCGACATCAAAGGTATGAGTCCAAGTACTTGCATGCACCGTATTCTATTGGAGGATGATGCTAAACCCATCCGACAACCTCAAAGGCGATTGAACCCTCCCATGATGGAGGTAGTAAAAGCCGAGGTGCTTAAATTGTTGGATGCGGGAATGATCTATCCAATCTCCGATAGTAAATGGGTAAGCCCGACGCAAGTGGTACCAAAGAAAACCGGAGTGACCGTAGTGGAGAATAGCCATGGCGAGTTGATCCCCACTCGTATTCAAAATGGATGGCGTGTTTGCATTGATTACCGAAGGCTAAATGCGGTAACGAGGAAAGACCATTTCCCTTTGCCATTTATTGATCAAATGCTTAACCGGCTTGCAGGCCACTCTTTCTATTGTTTTCTTGATGGCTATTCAGGGTACTTTCAGGTTGCCATTGCACCAGAAGATCAAGAGAAGACAACCTTCACATGTCCCTTTGGCACCTTTGCATATCGACGCATGCCTTTTGGCCTTTGCAATGCACCGGCCACATTCCAGAGGTGTATGGTTAGCATATTTTCAGAATACCTTGAGAAGTTTGTAGAGGTTTTTATGGATGACTTTACTGTTCATGGAAACTCTTTTGACAATTGCTTAATCCATTTGTCATTAGTGATGCTACCAAAATCCGTCCGTCTCCCGGGGGTGGATGCTATCCGGGTCTCCTCCTAGATCAGCCTGCTTTAGTCCTGCAAAACAATCCCCGGGAGGTGTCCCGGGGAAGAAGCTCCGGTGTGATGATGAGATGGGGATAGCGGAGAAGGAAAACGTACGGAAGGTGCTCTCAATATAAAGTAGAGAGATATATGTCACATACCTTGTTTACTGTTTGAGACTAGTATTTATAGCCGAGCTCTACCTGCTTTGGGGATAAGGTGCAGGACCACTTCCTTTGTCATCATATGTCCTCTTCCTTATCCGGATGTACCTTCCAGCGGGAAAGATACTGCTTTGATAGTTATGGGCCGCGGACCTTCCTGGCCCAGCCGGATTCTGGGCCAGTATTATCACTAGCCCCCCAGACCAGTCATCCGGGTTTTCATGACGCGGGGAACTGGTCTTAAACGCTCCCTCTTTGGTTGCTGCTCTCCTGGTAGGACCCATCCGTGCTAAAATGGGTTTCTGACGACGCTTTCCTCTTCTGCATTGATCAGTATCTCGTTCATCGTGTCATTATTGCTTTTCCGCCTTTTGAGGTGGCGGTTTCTATTCCTCCGTCTATATAAGGGGCCTAACCTCCTTCTCACTAGTTTACTTTCTGCAAAATTTCTCCAGACGCTCTGCTCATTCGCTCCTTCGCCCTTTCAACCAAGTAAGCCCTATTTCCTTATTCTCTTCTTCTCTATGGGTTCCCCGCTTCACTCCAACTCCTCTCTAGATACCGAAGAGTTCCAGAGCCCGTACGAGATCCATTTTAGGACTGCCGATAGCCCTGCCTCCTCTCCGAATTCTTCCCTGGACGCTCGTTCCGAGGATTCCGATATTCCCCGGGAACGAGACGCCCCTGGCCCATTCGCCCTGGAAGAAATGAGTTTCCGCCAAAGTGGTTCTCCTGGTCATGCCCGGGAGGATTTGGGGGAGGAGGCTTTTGACGAAGGGCTCGGCGACGATGTTCCCCGGGGGCCTACTCACGGGGTGCGCCCATTAGGGCTTAAGTATTTCGGTGTTTCCGGGGACTCTCCTCCCGTAGATAGGGACGTCTTGGATCTAGCCAAGCGCTCCTTCATTCCTCTTCCCCTTAATGCCTCCTTATCCAAGCTTCCCCCGGGGGCCTCCGAGCGAGAGGCCGCGTGCATCCCGCGTATACACTTTCAATACGGGCTTAGCCTTCCCTTCCCTCCTCTCTTCCTCGAGATACTCACTTTCTATAAGATAGCCCCGGCCCAGATGCATCCTAACGGGGTGGCTCTGATCTTGGCTTTCCTTCTCAACTGCGCTAGATGCGCCATTTCTCCTACTCTTCTCCTCTTTCGCTCTTTTTACGCTCTACGGAAGGCGCACGCTTCTTTCCCGGGCGTCTTCTCCTTCAACATCCGTTCGGGGATAAAGGACTTCCTCCTGAGCAAACCCCGATCAGCCAAGGGGTATCTTTCCAAAGGCTTCTTCCTGTGCGACTCCCGGGCTTATCCCATGCCCGCCTGGAATGATTCCATTCTTCCAGAGGACAAGAAGCCTCTGTCCAACCTCCCTGCGGTCGTTGCTAGTGACCACAGCTTCCTCCGTCTTTCCCCCTTAGATATGGAAGTTTTTTACAAGAGTGGGAACGCGGGTTATTTCTGGCCTCGCGGGATTTACCCCAGCGACCTCTTCACGCTCCCGCGCATCTCTGCGGTGTGGCCGGACGGAGGTGCCCGTTAAGACTTTATTTCTTATCTTGTTTTTTACGAACTCTTTTTTTTTTTTTTTTACTTGCTAACTTCCTTGTTTTCTTTGTTCCAGTTCAACCTTCCTTGCACGCAGACGTCATGGCCTTTACTGGTAAGTCCTCCGAGGACAACGCTCGTGTCCGGGACACCCATCCGGATCCCCAGGCCCCTCCCCAACGAACGGCCTCCGGACTTCCTCCGTCCGAGAATCCTGACATTATTCCCCAGAAGCCCCGTGCGCCGCCGCGGCCTCGCCCACAGAGCTCCTCCGGGCCATCTTCTGAGGCCCGTACTACTTCCAGCTCGTCGCCTGCACCCGGGCGCCGGACCTTCATCCAGCATCCGGTCTACAGCGGCGGGGCAAGCTCACGTTTCAAACGGCCACCCCCCGGAGAGCTGTCCGGGTCGCCTCCTCCTCTTCGTCAAAGGACGCAAGTCTTTCCTCCTTCTCCTCCTCCTCCTGCTCACGATACTCCTCCGCGGGCTACTACTTCCGAGCCTATCCCGGAGGAGAAAGAAGAGGTAACTACTTCAGCCCCGCTCTTCTCCTTAACGATTGATTCAAATTTTCCTAAGTTTATGTTCTGTTTTGCAGAGTGTCGCCTTCGCCGACTCCCTCCTTTCAGATCCCCAGTTCACCGAGGCGCTTAACCGGGGCTACTCAAAATATAGCGCGGGGTTGTTCGCCACAATGGAGAAGAATCTTCGTGACACCCGGGAGAAGTTGGCCGGGCGGGATGATCTGGAGGCCCGGCTGGAGGCCTCTCAAAAGAAACTGGCTGACAGAGAGAGAAAATTGGCGGAGAAGGAGAAGAAGCTCGCCGAAGTGGAGAAGAAATACTCCTCCCTGAAGAAGGACAAAAAAGATGCCCAGCTCGAGGCTCTGGATGCTGTGACCCAGAAGGTCCTCCGCTCCATCAACTTTGACCAAAAGCTGGAGGGTATCGCAGCCGCGGCGAGCGCGGTTGCTTGCCATGAGATGTACCGCAGCCTGCGGGGTTGGCTTCCGGGGCCCGCTCGCCTCGAAGCCCAAGCTTCCTATTACCGCCCCAAGGCCAACGATTTGCTGAACCATCGTTGGAGATCCCTCCAGGAGGCGGATCTGAAAGGTCTGGTGCCCCAACTGTGGGAGTCTCTGAGGATGTCCTCCCGGGCTCCTTCCGCTTCGGACATTAAGAAGGCCAAGCTGCCTGCGATTGATGATGCCTCTTGCCCTGACCCCGGCTCAGAAAACTTCAACACCTATGGGGTAGTCCCGGAGACGCCTCATTGGTCGGGCGATTACTATGAGTACTGCGCCGTGCCTGACAATTTTGGGTATCGCGCAGTCCACGATCAAGAGGGCAACTGCCGGGTAGGCCTTGGCGCGGGCCAGGACGATCTGCTGTATCAGTCCCGAAAGGCCACGCGGAAGGTGGGATTTCCTGCGCGGGTCGCTGATGAACCGACGGTGGATGCTCCTGCCTATGCTGGCCCGGAATGGAGCACCGAGGACCTCGTAGAATTGGAGAGGCGGTACGAGAGGGCTCATACTGTTCCGGGGGAAGACAACTCTGCTGAAGACAATGTATAACTCTATTCTAGTTGTACATTATTTTTCCTTTTGTAATCCTTTTTATTTCATTTTGTAATCTTCCTCCCCCCGGGGAGCGTATGTAGAACTTTCGGCCTTAGTGCCAATTTTGATTAATGACAAAGTTCTACTTTTGACGAATTTACTATCTTTTGTAGTCTGAGCATTACTTAAAGGAAGCTCTCCCGCAAGAGCCCACCCCTTATATTTTCCCTCATCCGAACAGTTCCTCTGGTACCTACTTCTCTCTCCCCCGCGCTGGGTGTCTCCAATGCTCTTTTCTGCAAAGGAAATTAGCCCATTGGAGGTTTGGAGGCAACCAGGCTGACCGGGCATTGGCTGAGGCGGGATTAGATTGCTTTCTCCAGGAATTTGGGACAATCCGGGTACTGGTATCTTTCCTCAAGGCAGTTGAGGCCAAGTTCGGGTCGCTAAACCAGTGCTTCGATCTTGCCTCCGATCATATGCGGGAAGCTCTGAATTCTCATCGAACCATTGCCGAGTTGCAGGCCCTTCATGATGACTCTCAGAGTCGCACCACCAAGGAACTAGGTATGGTATGGGGCGAACTAGAGCGGGCGCAAGAAAAACTTAGAACCCTGGAGACCCGCTCCGCCCAGAACCGGCTTCTCTGTGACTTCGAGAAGGAGAACCGGTCCCTTACTCACAGGAATAGGGTCCTCCAGGATGCTCTACTAGTCACCCGGCTATCCTATCACCTGTTGGGTCTCAAGAATGGCCTAGTTGGGGTGTCTCCTCTCACCGACATTCCCGCCGGGGTTCGTAGGACAATGGAACGCATGGAGGCTAACCCGCAGAAGTTTGGCGAGGGAGCTCCTAATCATAAGGCCTATCTGGATGTCGTTGAATGGCATAATAAGATTGCCGCGGGAGAGGCTGAGCCCTATCCCTCTAGCCTTCGCCGAGTCCCTTCCCGGGTGGAGGTGGATGTGGCGTACGAAAGGTACGAGGACATGACCGTATCCATTGACCCGGACGAGGTGGCCCGTCGGATAAGACGCATCCGGGAGATTGCCGACTCTGGAGTCACCACAAAGGGGGTTAAAACCGCCGAGGGTACTCGTATTAGCCGGGAAGAGAAGGGTAAGAGCGCAGCAGTCATGTTTCCTAAGTACATGTTCGTCACCTCTGCCGGGGTGAGAAGAATGCGCCTGGCGGAGCCGCTTCCAGAGGGATCTGTGGTCGTGCCTATCCCCGAACTGAACGAAGAGGACGCTGCGCAACTGGAAGAGGAGCTTGCGTGGAATCAAGCCCCGGATGCCCGCTTTGCCGAAGATCTCCTGTCTTCTCAATTCTTCGGAGGAGGTTTCCGCCCGGGTAACCCTGAGGGTGCTTCCGGGTCGGGCCCTAAATGGGTTTAAGGACGCGTAGATAAGAAAACCTGTATATAAAATTCTATGTAATTGTTCCTTTGCAATTTGTCCGCATGTTCATGCGATGTATAAATTTCTTATGTAATTTAAAGATTGAATAAAATTGTTTTTCGAAAGAACCCTTCTCGTTAACTCTTCCTTACAACACTACATCTCTTGGTCCCCGGGCTTCGTTCGAGCTCCGGGTCCACTCTAGCGGGGCACCCAAATGGGAGCTACCCATGGGTCCCTTTTTACAAATCTTCTCTAAACCCGGAACGAGGCCAGACGTTGGGTTATCTCTCCGGGCATATTCATGCGTCCGGGAGGGGTATATTCATGCCTAGCATATTCATGCTTAGCGTATTCACGCTTCCCGGGGGGCATATCCATGCCTGGCATATTCATGCCTAGCATATCCATGCTTAGCGTATTCACGCTTTCCGGGGGGCATATCCATTCCTGGCATACTCATGCCTAGCATATTCATGCTTCAGTAGCTGTGGTACGATGCGGGGCGCTCTACTTCCCGTAAAACCTTCTCAGGTTAGCTACGTTCCACCTTCTGGGGATCTCCTTTCCCTGCTTGTCCTCCAGCACATAGCTCCCTCCCGGGTATGCTTCCTTGATCTTGTACGGCCCTTCCCAGTTGGGCGCAAGTTTGCCCTCCGGGGCTTGGCGGCTCTTATCGTTTCTCCTCATTACCCAGTCTCCTAGGATGAAAACTTCTTTCCGCACCCTTCTGTCATGATACCTCTTTACTCGCTCCTTCACCTTGGCTTCCTGAAGTGCCGCATTCTCTCGCTTCTCTTCCAGGAGATCCAAGTCAAGGCGTCGTCCATCGTTTTCTTCTTCCGGGCGCTGGTATTGAGTTCGAGGGCTTGGGATCCCAATCTCTGCGGGTATTACTGCCTCTGACCCGTACACCAAGCCATACGGGGATTCCCCGGTAGCCGAGCTTTCTGTAGTCCTATGGGCCCAAAGAACGCTGGGTAGCTCCCAGATCCAATTTCCCCGCGCGCCTTCCAAGCGGGTTTTTAGTCCCTTGATGATGGTGCGGTTGGTGACCTCTACTTGCCCGTTCGCCTGGGGGTGGTACACCGACGTCAACTTCTGCTCTATGCCATACTTGACACACCATGATTTGAAAGGATCGTTCTCGAACTGCGCCCCGTTATCTGTGACTATGACCTTCGGGATGCCGAATCGACAGATGATGTTCTTCCAGCAAAACTTGACGCAAGTTAGTCCCCGTATGTTGGTGAGCGGTTCTGCCTCCACCCATTTGCTGAAGTAGTCGATCGCCACAATCAAGTATTTGGCTCCTCCCGGGGCAGTCGGGAATGGTCCGACCAAGTCAATTCCCCATCTGCTGAACGGCCAAGCTCCTGTGACTCCTACTAATTCTTCCCGGGGAACGTGGATTAGCGGGGCAAATGCCTGGCATGCCAAGCACCTCTCTATATGTTCTTCCGCATCTTTGAACAACGTCGGCCAGTAATACCCCAGCCTTAGGATCTTTCTGGCCACGGTGCGAGCCCCTTGGTGGCTCCCATTAGATCCTTCGTGCACCTCCCGGATGAGGTGTTGGCCTTCCAACCTTTCTACACACTTTAGCAACGGCTGGAGATACCCTCTTTTGTACAGCTCCCCTTCCTGAATCACATACTTAGGCGCCTTCACTCTTAGCTTCCGAGCCTGAGCCTTATCCTCCGGGGTAGTTCCTTCTTCTAGGTACGCCCGCATGGGCGTGATCCAGGACTCTTCCTCATTCACCAGCATTACTTGATCGCTCTCCTGGTAGCTTCTTCTTCCCAGTACCTCCATGTACAGCTTTTGGTCGGGCTCAGGTTTTAATTCCGAAGAAGCTAACTTGCTTAAAACGTCTGCCTTACTGTTCTGCTCCCGGGGAACTTGAACCAAGTTGAAGGCTTTAAACCCGGCTATCAGGGGTTTTACCGTTTCCAAGTACCTTTGCAGGCTCCTTTCCCGGGCTTCATACTCTCCTTTTACTTGCTGCACCACAATCTGGGAATCACTGTGTGCCGTGAGGGTTTTGATTTCCATCTCCTTTGCCAACCTTAACCCTGCGATCAAGGCTTCGTACTCAGCTTCATTGTTGGTTGTTTTGAAAGTGAATTGGACTGCATAGGGATACTCCTTCCCTTCCGGGCTGACTAACAATACTCCCGCTCCACTGCCCCCGGAGTGCGCCGATCCATCCACATACAACTTCTAGGTCGGGTCTGTCTCGGCCTTCGTTGTATTCTCCGGAGATTCAGGCATCTCCTGTTCTTCACTGATCCTTGCTTCTGATTCCAACAAGAAGTCCGCTAGGGCCTGGCCCTTGATCGCCCTCCTTGGCTCATACCAGATTTCATATTCTCCCAGCTCTATGGCCCATTTCATCATTCTCCCTGATGCCTCCGGCTTGAACATAACCTGTCTTAGCGGGTAATTGGTAAGGACCACTATGGGGTGGCCCTGGAAGTAGGGTTTAAGCCTCCTTGAAGCATGCACCAGAGCCAGAACCAACTGCTCCAACTCGGTGTACCGGGTTTCTGCCCCCCGAAGTGCCCGGCTAACAAAATAGACTGGGTGCTGCCTTCCCTCCTCTTCTTTGATTAGCACGGCACTTACCGCCTCCCGGGACGCCGCTATGTACAGGAAAAGCTCCTCCCCCGGGAGTGGCTTCTTTAGAGTTGGCAACTGTTGAAGATGCTCTTTCAAACTTTGAAACGCCTTCTCACATTCCTCGGACCACTCAAACGCCTTGGCCCTCCTGAGTATGTTGAAGAAAGGCAACTGCCTATCTGCCCCCTTTGATAGGAATCGACTGAGAGCCGCGAGAGACCCTGTCAACCGCTGTACTTCTTTCACTGACCTGGGAGAGGTCATCTTGGCTATGGCCTCCACCTTCTCCGGGTTGACATCGATGCCCCGGCTTGACACCATGAACCCCAAGAACTTCCCCGCACCCACTCCAATGGTACTTTTGGAGGGGTTCAGTTTTAGATTGCTCCGCTCTAGCTTTTCGAACATCTCCTCCAGGTCATTCAAGAAAACCCCGTAAGCCTTGCTTTTGACCACCATGTCATCGACATACACCTCCATGTTTCTTCCCACTTGGTCCTTGAATAGTTTGTCCACCATTCTCTGATATGTGGCCCCCACGTTCTTCAGCCCGAAGGGCATTTTCTTGTAGCACAAGGTCCCGAAATCGGTGATAAACGAAGTCTTTGCCTTGTCCGCCTCGTCCATCTGCACCTGGTGATAGCCTTTATGTGCATCAAAGAAGGCCAGCACCGAATACCCCGCGATGGCCTCCGCCAGTCGATCCAAGTTCGGGAGAGGATAGCTGTCTTTGGGGCAACATTTATTCAGATCTGTAAAGTCGATACACATGCGCCAGTTTCCATCATGCTTCTTTACTAAGACTGGGTTAGCTATCCATTCCGGGTAAATAATTTCCTCGACCACCCCGACTCTCTCCAGCTTCTTAACTTCACTCTTTATAAATTCCGCTCTTTCCGGGGCTACAGGTCTTTTCTTCTGCCTAATTGGTTTAGTTGCCGGGCTTATGTTCAGCTTGTGTACCCCCAATTCTGGCAATACTCCTACCATATCCTCCGGGCTCCATGAGAACACTCCTTGGTACCTAGCCAAAAGTTCCTTTAGTGCGCCTTTTACTTCTTCCGGGAGATCCTTTCCCACCGTGACCGTCCCTTTGTCTGCCACCTGCATCTCCTCCAACTCTTGGCGGGGAGCTTCTCCGTGTACCGCCCCTACTGCTTTCTTTGCGTCCAAGACCGCCGTCATCATACAACTTCTTGCGACTGCTTGGCTACCCCGCACGACCGCCACACCTTGCGCAGTGGGGAACTTCATCGTCAGCAGATACGGACAACTCGCTGCCCGGGCTTGGGTTAGCCATGGTCTTCCTACGATTACGTTGTACGGTGAGGGTGCATCAATAACCGCAAAGTTGCATGTCACCGAAATCCTCTTGCTCCGGTCCTTCTCATCCACCATGCACACTGCGAGGGGAATAACACCTAGTGGAACTTTGGGTTTACCCGTGAACCCTGACAAGGGAGACGAGGGGGGTTTCAGGTTCTGTCTCCCAATTTCCAATCGATCCAAGCAAGAAGCGAACATGATCTCCACGCTGCTTCCATCATCCACAAACACCCTTTTGACCAAGAAGCCTTCGATCTCCGTCGTTACCACCATTGGGTCAGAATGGGGTATCTGTGGCGGGGCTGCATCCGCTTCAGAGAAGGTGAGAGCCTCATCGGGGCGAAACCTTTTCCCCTGAATCTCCCCCGGGGGAACATACCGGGTGCGGGCCCGGATAGCGGAAACTGACTGGCATGCTTCTCCAACTTCTCCACTGATCACGTTGATCATCCTGTTGGGTATTGGGGCCGGCTCCACTGCTTGGACCGGTGCAGCGGCTATGGCAGGCCTCCCTGGGGCCCTGTTGCCTTGGTTGCCTTGGTTCCTCCCGTTTCCTCTCCCCGGGTTAGGCCTCCACCTCCTGCGGGGCGGCTCCTGAGGTTGGTCCCGGGGATTCTCCTTTTTTGCCTCCGCTGCCATGCAATCTCTCAGCTGTCCCCGCTCTATCAGTTTTTCTATCTCGTTCCTCAGCATCCTACACCCCTCTGTCGCATGCCCGTAAGACTTGTGGTAGGCGCACCACTTGTCCGCGTTTTCCCTAGACGGGGTCCCATGGATAGGCAACGGATCCGGGAACAGATCCTTGTGAATAGCATGAATCTCCGTTCGGGATTTGCTGAGCGGGGTGAAACTGTCCGCCCTTGCCTGGTTTGCTGTTGCGGGAGCGGGGTCCCTCCTACTTGGGTCTGCCGCTCTCCTTCTTTCTATCTTGTCCGGGAGAAATCCCCCAGATTCTTCCTTTCTCTTTCGCGTGGCATCATTAACCACGCAGTATAGTTGCACCGCCATTTGCAAGTTGTGAAAGGTTTCCGGGATATTTTCCATCAACTTCTGGAACAACGCCATATCCCTCAAGCCGTTTATAAACCCGCTAATCACCGCCTTCTCCTGCTGCTGCCTGTCGACAACCTTCATGCTATCGTCCATGTACCTTCGATAGTACTCCATTGACCCTTCTGCGGCCTTCTGCCGGGTAGCCAAAAGCTCGGTCAACTGCTTCCCTTCCTTCTTTAATCCAGCGTATCTGAACAGCAAGGCCTTAGAGAAATCGTAGTAATCTCTGAGACTTTCTCGAGGCAAGGAATCGAACCATGAAAGACAGCTTCCTCTCAGGTAACAGCCCACCAACTTGCATCTTAATTCCTCCGGGAAGTCCCGTGATACCATCAGGTTCTGGTACGTCCTGACAAACTCTTCCGGGTCTGTCTCTCCATTGTATGTTGGGATTCCCTCCGGGGTCCGAAGGCCCGGCGGCCATGGGTACGCAAGCACTCGAGGTACCCAAGGGGAGGTAGGTTTAGCTCCGTTTCTTCCCACTAGTTTGTCTAGTCGAGCCTCCAAAGAGTTGGGGTCCTGCTGAGCCACCTGATAGCCCCGCATCCTATCGTCCTCCCGATAGTATTTCTCTTGGTAACCATAGTTCATCCCCATTGATCCGTGCATGGGCAAGGAATACTGGATCGGGTTCCCCTGGGTTCCAGGGGCCTGATAACCCAACGACTCCACCGGCATGGCTGGCAGGCCATACCCAATTTGTCCCGCCCCCCAGCTGGAACGCGGGTAATAGGGTGGAGCGTGTGGAACCAAATTCGATTGTTGTCCCGTAGCCATTCCCCCTCCGACCCCGAGACTTGGAGGGAATGAAGGTGGGACGGTGGAAGAGTTCACACGCCCCTGTATCCTTGGCGGCTGAACGACTCCGTCCAGGTCGATAACCTCTCTTTGGTACCCCCGCAGAGGTCCTGCCTGGTCTCCCCCAGGCTCCCTCCGCCTACGATTTTCCCGGGTAGAGAGTACCCACTGGCGGTACAACTCCTTGTTGGCTCTCATGAATTCCAACGCCGCCAATTCTTCCGCCTCGGCTAAGGATTGCCCCTCCTCCCGGGCTTCAGGTCCCTGGGTCCGGGGACTGCCTCCCCCGGCGGGCCTTGGTTCTTGCTCCTCCTAGTACTCTCTTTCCGAGTCAGCTTCGTCGGAGGCAGTTTCCACATGGCCATCCTGCGGTACCCCTAGCTCCCGCTGGTGTCTAGCCTCCTCCTGCAACTGCCTCAAGGTCACTTCATCCCCCGGGGGTGGAAGAGAACCACCCCCTGAGGGTGCCGCGTTCTTCTTCGGGCGCCCGCGCCCTCTCCTTGGCGACTCCATCATGCGAAGGTGGAAGGATCCCACTGGGCGTGCCAATTGATGCTACCAAAATCCGTCCGTCTCCCGGGGGTGGATGCTATCCGGGTCTCCTCCTAGATCAGCCTGCTTTAGTCCTGCAAAACAATCCCCGGGAGGTGTCCCGGGGAAGAAGCTCCGGTGTGATGATGAGATGGGGATAGCGGAGAAGGAAAACGTACGGAAGGTGCTCTCAATATAAAGTAGAGAGATATATGTCACATACCTTGTTTACTGTTTGAGACTAGTATTTATAGCCGAGCTCTACCTGCTTTGGGGATAAGGTGCAGGACCACTTCCTTTGTCATCATATGTCCTCTTCCTTATCCGGATGTACCTTCCAGCGGGAAAGATACTGCTTTGATAGTTATGGGCCGCGGACCTTCCTGGCCCAGCCGGATTCTGGGCCAGTATTATCAATTAGTCCTAAAAACTTGCATTGATAAGAACCTTGTGCTTAATTCTGAAAAATGTCATTTCATGGTTGAAAAGGGCATTGTGTTGGGACATGAAGTGTCATCTAAGGGTATTGAAGTAGACAAAGCAAAAATTGATACCATCCAATCTCTTCCTTACCCTACTTGTGTGCGTGATGTGAGATCCTTTCTAGGTCACGCGGGTTTCTACCGCCGTTTCATAAAAGATTTTTCGAAAATTTCTTCCCCTTTATGTAGATTGTTACAAAAAGATGTGGAATTTGTGGTAGATGAAGGTTGTAAGAGGGCATTTGATTGTTTGAAGTCTTTGTTAGTGTCGGCCCCTATCATACAACCTCCAAATTGGTCTCTTCCTTTTGAGATCATGTGTGATGCTAGTGACTATGCCGTTGGTGCGGTGTTAGGTCAAAGAGTGGGGAAAATTCCCCATGCCATCTATTATGCATCCATGACTCTCAATGATGCTCAAAGGAACTATACCACTACTGAAAAAGAATTGCTAGCGGTAGTCTTTTCCTTAGAAAAGTTTAGGCCATATTTGTTTGGTACAAAGATTATTGTTTTCACTGACCATGCAGCTCTTCGTTACTTGATGACGAAGAAAGAAGCAAAGCCTAGGTTACTCCGATGGATCTTACTCTTGAGCGAGTTCGACTTGGAGGTCAAGGACAAGAAAGGAGCTGAAAATCTAGTGGCCGACCATTTGAGCCGATTGGTGCCCAATGAGGAGTTTGGGACCAAAGCATTGAAGGAGCATCTTCACGAAGAGTTCCCCGACGAGCAATTGTTTGCTCTTGGTGTCTCTCTTCCATGGTATGCCAACATTGTGAATTTCCTTGTCACAAGTAAGTGCCCTTCTCACTTCACAAAAGCACAAAAGGATAAGCTAAAGCATGATGCTAGGTTTTATGTGTGGGATGATCCCTATGTATGGAAACATTGTGCCGACCAAGTGATTAGGAGATGCATTCCTAATAATGAAACAAATTCAATCCTTGCTTTTTGCCATTCATATGCATGTGGTGGTCATTTTGGTGCTAGGCGAACCGCTAGGAAAGTGCTAGATTGTGGTTTCTATTGGCCTAGCTTGAATAAAGATGCATACACATTTTGCAAGTCTTGTGATAAATGCCAAAGAGTAGGAAACATCTCTTCTAGGAATGAAATGCCCCAACATTGCCCTCTATATTGTGAACTTTTTGATGTTTGGGGAATTGATGTTATGGGACCTTTCCCTACTTCATTTGGTTTTAAATATATCTTGCTTGCGGTTGACTATCTTTCTAAGTGGGTTGAGGCAATCCCCACTCGTACTGATGATTCTAAAGTGGTTGCAGAGTTCATCAAATCTCACATTTTCTCTAGGTTCGGGGTACCCCGAGCTCTGATCAGTGATCGAGGCACTCACTTTTGCAATAGAACCATTGCCGCGTTGTTGAAGAAATATGGGGTAAATCACAAAACTTCTACCGCCTATCACCCACAAACAAATGGACAAGCCGAAGTTTCCAATAGGGAAATCAAGTCCATCCTTGAGAAAACGGTTAGGCCGACTCGCAAGGATTGGAGTACTCGGTTGGATGATGGATTGTGGGCATATAGGACGGCTTATAAGACTCCAATTGGTATGTCTCCATACCGATTAGTCTTTGGAAAGCCGTGTCATTTACCGGTGGAGTTAGCACACAAAGCCTATTGGGCAATCACAAGGTTCAACTTGAACTTGGACGAAGCCGGGAATGAAAGGAAGCTGCAACTGCAAGAGCTAGAGGAAATCCGGAATGAGTCCTATGAAAACGCTGCCATTTACAAGGAGAAGACGAAGGCATGGCATGACAAGATGATCATTAGGAAAACTTTTGAGGTAGGTCAAAAGGTTCTCCTATTTCAATCACGCCTTCGTTTGTTTCCAGGTAAACTACGTTCTCGGTGGACTGGACCATTTGTAGTTGTGAAGGTTTTCCCTCATGGAGCAGTGGAGATCCAAAGCGACAAGGATGCCAAGATCATCAAGGTCAACGGCCAAAGGTTGAAACCGTATTACGAGGGTTTCAAATCGGAGATCCTAGAGGACATGTCTCTAGGCAACCCGGCCTACGAGTGATCTTTACCATGGAGGTACATCGTGCCGACGATGTTAAATAAACGAGTTTTGAGTTTTTAAAAGAATTCGTCGAACAATTTCAACATTTGGAACATTACTTTCTTTATATTTATTTGCTATGTACATTTCATTAAGCTTGTAATTCAACCAATACGCTAGTTTTTATGTTGTTTTTGTAGAAATAGGTTTGAAGTGGTGCAAAAACAACAAATACCAAGGAACCATTCCTCGCGGTCCGCGAATTCATCGCGCGGACCGCGACCGAGGGTTTCGCGGACCGCGACCGCGATCTCGCTACCCGCGAGCAAAGATGGATTTCCTGGAAATCCCTGCCACAAAAACGTCGGTTTTCGCGGTCCGCGGCTTGATCGCGCGGACCGCGACACAATGCACGCGGATCGCGGGTTCATCGCGCGATCCGCGAAGTTTTGTCGAGCGCGGCACGCGATTTCGTCGCGTGCGCCGCAACGAGCTTCAGCTCGCGCGCGGTCCGCGACGCAGATCATGCGACCCGCGAAGGTTTGGCGCGCGGTCCGCGAAGGAGAGCGCGCGACCCGCGAGAAAACAGGGGATTTCTAAGAATCCCTGGAACAAAAATACACGTTTTCGCGGTCCGCGACTTGATCGCGCGGACCGCGGCACTGTGCTCGCGGTCCGCGGTTTCATCGCGCGGACCGCGACGATTTGTCGAGCGCGGCACGCGATTTTCATCGCGCGCGCCGCGACGGGCTTCAGCGCGCGCGGTCCGCGAATTTATCGCGCGGACCGCGAAGCTTTAACGCGCGAACCGCGAACAAGACCGCGCGACCTGCGACGGAGGCCAGGATTTCTCGGAAATCCCTGGAACAAAAATGCCACTTTTCGCGGCCCGCGGCTTAATCGCGCGGCCCGCGACACTGTGCTCGCGGACCGCGGTTTGATCGCGCGGCCCGCGAAGAAACCGCGCGCGCGGGGCGCGATTTCACCGAGCGCACCGCGACGGCCTTGAGCGCGCGGTCCACGATTTCAACGCGCGGACCGCGAAAGATCAGCGCGCGGCTCGCGAAGGAGGCCGCGCGACCCGCGAAGGAGGCCAGGATTTCTCGGAAATCCCTGGAACAAAACGGACCGTTTTCGCGGCCCGCGAAGATGGGGCGCGACCCGCGAAGGAGTTTCGCGGCCCGCCGAGTTGAGCTCGCGACCCGCGAGATTTCGGGCACTACTTTTTCCCCATTTTCTTCTATCTTTTTTCTCCTCCTTCTTTCCTATTCCTCCCGACCCATACACCATCTTTTCCGGCCACCAACTCAAATCCTTCATTCCGGCGGGTTTTAAACCAATCCCTTCCACCCAAATCAATCCCCAATTCATCCCCAACAAAACCCACCAAGAATCCAAATCAAAAACACCATCTTTTACCCACATTGCCCAAATTCAAATCGAAACATCTCCACTCCAATTCGCCGGACTCCGGCGACTTTTTTCCCAAACCAATTACACAAAAACCTTCCCTACACCACCCTTAACCTTTTCCTCATCTCAAATTCCAAATGCCAAAACGAACTTAAATATCCCCAAATCTCAAGAACCCTAATTTTTGGGCATTTTTGATTTGGTGATATTTTGGTTCAATTGATGATCTCCTCAAGCTACATTGGCTCCACAGTCTTCAATTGACGGTACCCTACTGAATTTATTCAATTTTTGGGTGATTTAGGGCTTGCCGCCAATAGGTTTCATTGAAATTTCAAAGGCTTTCCGCCTTTGGTTATATACTGAGCTTTTTGAGTAGGGACTTGCCGCCTTGTAGCTAGTTTAGCTGTGCTGGACTGTTGTTGAGTAGATTTTGATAATGGCACCGAGGAAAAGGTCTCGCCGAGGAGAAGCCTCTAGTTCACGTGAGCCCGTGATCCCCGAATCCCCCCTCGCCAACCTAGCCCTCCCCCTGCAGAAAACCTGCCTCCTATTGACCTTATGGGACTGCAAGGTTTGAATGAAGATGCCCAACAACGGTGGAGAAAGTTGATAGGGAATGGGAGGCGAACGATCATGGAGACGAAGTTCCTCTCCTCTGAGCTTCTTCAGGAGCTAGGTTTGCAGCAGCCTGTGCTATTTTTATTGGATCGCGTTGGCATGAGAGGATTCATTGATCGGTCGGCACCGACATACATCCGCTATACACTTGAGTTCCTATCCACTCTAGCCAAGCACTACGATGAGGACCATGACAGGCATTACATCACCTTCAGGTTGAATGATGTAGACCGCATGATGTCCTATGATGAAATCCAAGATGCTTTTGGATTCCAATATGTGGAGGGCTACAAGAATCCAAGAGAATATGCCCCACAAGGATTTGATCTAGCTTTCTTTTGGCATTGTTTGTCTGGATCTCCCAACATCACGGGCGCTACAAAGAACAACCACATCATACATCCAGCTGTTCGTATGGTGCACAAGCTCCTAGTGATGACGATCTTTTGCCAGGGGAAGTTGACACATATCAGCAGGGAACAAGTCCAATGCCTTTGGACTATGTTTTGGAGGATAGAGCACCCATGTTGGGTAGACCTCTTTGTGCAGAAATGTCTGGAGACCTCCCAGAAGAGCTCAGGGAAGATACCGCAGGGGGGTATGATTTCTCTTCTGGCAGCTTATTTGCGCATCCATCTACCTCCAGACATTCAGGCGATAGGCAAGACAGACGAGAGAGCTCACCAGTTACACTCCATTGCTTCTTTGGAGTCCACTAATGTCTTGCAAATGCACAAATTCCCTCCTCCTAGATTCATCTGGCCAGTAGCCAAGAATCAGCACATGTACCTGCCAAATCCGGAGGCTGTGCACCTGACTGAGCGCACCCGCATGGAGGAGCTCACCTTGCCCATCCAGATCACAGTCCCTGCACCTATCATCGCCCTTGCCAGGCTAGAGGCACCTCCGGAGCATGGAGATCAGTACGCTCCTCCACATCACGATCCTCAGTATGTCACTCAGCAGCAATTCCAGGAGTTCACGCAGAGGCATGACGCGTTTACTCAGAGGTATGAGGACGACATGGAGGTGATGTTCGCCATGATGGCATCCATGCACCTACATGGACCAGGGGCATTTGACTATGAGGGCCATCGCAGATCGCGAGCTCAGCGCCGTCGCGACGGTTCCGGCCCCTCGCAGTGAGTATATCCTACACTCTTTCTTACACTATGATTTTCATTGATATATTTAAACATTGAGGGCAATGTTTAGACTAAGTGTGGGGGAGAGGTGTAGGACTTTTGTTACTGCTTTTGTTGCTGCTTTTGTTGCTGTTTTTGCTGCTATTTTTAATACTGTAATTATAAAAAAATAAAAAAAATAAAAAAATAAACATTTCCTTCTCTCTTGTTTAAATATGTAAAGCTCTCAAATGTTATGTGCTTAATTATTCAGAGTAAGCATTTGGATCTTAATCGTTCTTTCTCGAGGACGAGAAAGGTTCAAGTGTGGGGGATTTTGATAGACCCTAGATATACTCTTATTTTGTAGCATTTGAGAGCTGTTTTAGATAGTATTTTATATATTTATATTAGACTTTTAGACCAAATCATTCATAGTGGTTTGAAATTGAAGACGTGCATTTCGATCTTGAATTGCACTTGCGATGGATTTGAGTGATTTGAAGACCTTCTATGACCGTCCTGAAGGAATTAGATACATTGAAGAACCGGTCGTAGAAGTGGCGTGAAGGCACACTCTCGCGGGCCGCGAACCCTAGGTCGCGAACCATAGGTCGCGAACCGCGAGGGTGTGTGTTGCTGTTTTGAAGATGCCGAGTTTTGCGCGGTCCGCGAAACTCCGGTCGCGAGCCGCGAGGACCAGACGCGCGGTTCGCGAGACTCCGGTCGCGAGCCGCGAGAACCAGCACGAGGACCAGAGCGAAGCCCAGACGCGCGAACCGCGAAGACCAGATGCGCGCGGGGCGCGATTTCTTGGTCGCGGACCGCCGAGACCACGGACGCGCGGGCCGCGAATCCTCGGCCGCGAGCCGCGAGAACCAGGCTCGCGGTCCGCGAAGGAAACCGCGCGGCCGACGAAAAACCTCCTGCAACTTGGCTTTTGTTTGCTTTAATTTTAATTATTTTTGGACTATAAAAGAAAAACTTATCCTCATTGTTGGGGATCGAATTTTACAGAGCCTTAAGCTCTTTTCTTCATTTTTCTCTTTGGATTTTCACTTTGAATTCACCATGTATTATTGTATGGATTATGGTTATGATTATTTAGTTATGGTTGTAGGCTAAAACCCATCTTGGGTATGTGAGATTAAACCTCTTGTTATGGTTTGAGAACATGGTTTATGAAGCTTAGGAATGGTTGATTTGTCATTGAATGATCATAAATTATATGTGTATTTGATTGTTGAAATGGTTAGGAATGATTTCCTAACCATAGATATGTGTTGGATATGTGTTAGACATTGCCTTTCCATGGTTGAAATGCTATCATTTCTTCTATGTAAAAGTAGTGAATTAGGAATCAAATATATGTTGTTATCAATTGTATTTGTTCTTGAGATCATTCATTAGCATTATATTTATGTCAATTGTGTTATCACATTGCATGGGTAAGGTGGGAAAACATCTAATTTGAATTAGCATTGGTCAATTTATCTATTTGCTATCATATAGATAAGTTGCCAATAAGAGTTGTGAAAATGCTTTCATGATTCACAACTAGAATAGAGATGGTTTCCCATTAAAAACAATCACCATTCTCAAAGTATCATAAGTAGGTTTGAGGAAAAATCCATAACAAGAAGATACAAATCTCGTGTACCCAAGTCTCTTATTCTCATTAGTTAATCCTTTAGTTGAATCTTTAGATGCTAAACTAGTTGTAATTCTAAAGTTCTAGTAGTTTTACTTAGTAGTGTCTTAAACAAAACTCAACTCAAACCCCCCCCCCTGTTTACATTGCTTTTATATATATGTATATGTATATATATCCTACAAGATATACATAAAAATAACCTTTTCCCTGTGGAACGAACCTTACTTGCCATTGTACACTTAATAGTGTGTAAAGGTAGTAAGTGATCTAAAAAATGTATATTTGAGAGGTACGGCGACGACCTCCCACAAGTGCTGCAAAAAGTCAAATCAAATGCTGCTTTTTACTGTTACTAAAACGAGAGAAATTTCTCTCTCTGATATAAACTGGGACAGAGGGAGTATCATAAGTACATTTATCATTTATCACCAGTACATTTAACACGGTCTCTAGAAACATTAGAGAATTAATCACCCTATAAAGTTTTGTTGTAAAAAAAAATAATAGTAGACTCTATCAGAAATAATATAATGTTTTAACTTAAACAATATACAATATACAGTATATAGTGTAGTTTATAACTTAAATTCTATAAGTATATAATTTTTACAATAAAATATATTTTGTTATTTATTTACATTAAAATGTTTAATGTTTAAATTGAAAAATTTATATTGATTCAAAAATATTCTTTTACCTTTAGGAAATATTAGATGAACTGCAAATGTAAAAGACAACATTGGGGGATTATCATAAAAATCATTAACCTAAAACACCATCTTACTAGAACTCTGTTTATAAAACAATGTCACTTCACTATCAAATGAGTACATATAGATAGATACATTGAGATAACAAGGCCAGAGACTACAGGGTTGAAGTAACAATTTCTAACTTACATGCCATTTGGCACCTTTCTCATCAAAAATACCAATATGGAGTAATTGATTCAACAGCACTACAGACCTATATTTACAAATTCGTCTCCCTAACACAGAACAAGGTAAGCTCAGTAATAAAATGTGGTACAAGAAGCCGATGAATGCTGCTCTTTATTTTGCCACTCAATTGTAGCAGTAACTAGATGGAGACAAGAAATATATGTACAACTCATACTTGCCCACCTCACATCTCAGACAGTAGATTGCTAATCTTTCGAAGCTCCTTTAAGGCTGCCATTGCTGTAACCTGTCCTTTACCGACCAAAACATTTTTAGACTGCCCTGCTTGGGCTCGATCTTGCTGGAAAACTGACTCTATCACCTGCGACACACAAGTCCAGTTAGAGCCATACAAGTTAGGGAACACAAACTAAGTAATTTTGGGTAGCATCTATTGTTTCATAATACATTTCTAAACAAAGAAATGGTATAATTAATAGAGTGTAACTAATGATCAGAGTGTTGGAGATAATATTACCTGGATATTTTCAAGCATGGATTGCCCAAGATTTCTTAAAGTGACCATCACCTGGTCTACACTCTCTCCTTTGCTTTGTTCAGCAGATGTTATGACACCTCCATTAACTGTAGATGTACTAGCAAGTCTAGGATTGATTTCTTGGACAGTCCCGCCACTGAGACCTTTATTTTCCTCAGTTGCTTGTCCTTTCTCAGACACTCCTTCACCACCACCTCTTGCAAATTTCCAGATCCACTGAAATTTGCTGGAGAGTGGTTTCCGCTCTTTCAAGTTCGCCAATGATTTCCCAGCAGAGTCATCATTCTGACTGGAAACTTCAGTGGCATTATTTTCATCAGGTGAATTAGAAACATCAGGAGTTGAGTCTTCAGGATCACTCCCACACACTTCTGCTGTACTCTGACCACTGTCGTTTGGCTCGTTTTCATCAATTGATGAGTTTGAGGCAACACTACTCCTCCCAGATTCATTTCCATGATTATTTACCCCACTGGCAGGGCTTGGTGGATCGGAGAAAATAGAAGAATTTTCTTCACTACCAGCATTATTCCCGTTCAAACAAATTGGGCCGGTTGAACAAGCACTATTTTCATTACTGAAGTCACAAAAATGTTCCACTTCAGGATCTTTTCCCTCAGCATGATCATTGGATAGCATCTCATCTGTATCTTCATCAACCCCAAGTTGGCGGGCCAAATCAGCCAACAAATTTCTCCTGACAGGGAGTTTAGGATCTTTCTTCCTGCTACCAACCTCGGATGAAGAAGGACCAGACTGCGTTCTAGACAAACGCATTTTCACTTTCTCTGACCAGCCCCTTTTTGTGGGAGTTTCTTTTCCTGAAGAATCTCTCTTACGTTCCTCTTCTTCATGCAAAACTCGCCACTTTTCTTCCCAGTAGCTGTCATGAACTAAATTTAGTGGTGTCCTTGGAGAAGTAGAATCTAATGACTGAGTATGACCCCTTATGACTGCTGACTTGCTTCGTTCAAACAACCCGGTATGAGCCAGCAATGGGGTTGAGCTATTTGCATGTGCTGCCAGACTCTGCAAGGATTTTGCTTTTCTTATCAATTTTACTAGTTGTACATCTTCTGGGAAATTCAGTAATCTCTGCAGGCACGATGTAGCATTTTCAGTTGCAAGCAAGGAAGATCTCAAATGAAGAATCATAGACACGGCAAAAGCTGAGATAAATGCTCCCCTGGTTGAATCAAGGACTCCAGAGCTAAAATCCAAATCACCAGTTGAGTTATTAAGCCTAGCATTCTCACATGCAAATATTTCATCCCATATTACCAGCAGATCTTCAAGAGCAAATTCACGCCCAAATAAGACCCGCAGCCATCGTAACGCAAAATACTGTGGTTCTACTCCAAGCTCAACGAGGTGACTGTGAAGAGATGAATCAACAAGGGAAAGCAGATGGTACAATGTAGCAGAAGCTTCAATTACAGGAGGTAACCCGCTGTGTGATTTGCTAAAAGGAGATGGAGAAAAAAACTCTGCCATGGCAACAACACCACCAGATCCACTCAGTAAAGCATCGAACATACAATATGCATCATGCTCCAGAAATTTCTCAGACAAAACAACCCCTAGTTCACCCTCTGCCCCATATGCATCACTAAGCAGAATGACATTCTGTATGTTAGGATCTAGCTCAGTATGATTTCCAGCACTTGCTATACCTTTTCCTGATCCACTACCATCATCCAAGGACTCTGGAAATTTCTTAAAATCAAATTTTAAATCATCTTCGTAAAATGAGAAGCCATCAAATTGGTCAGTGAAATGATCTTCATATGTTTTTCTGACTTCGGAAAGGCGTTCCACATCAACGTGAAGAACATATAAAAGTGGGGCTAAGAGCTCATGCATACCTGTAATGATAAATGGAAAAAGAATAAGAATCAAGCCCGAATGTAGCACAAAATTAGCCACAACTTAGTTTTGGACCCTAGGCCACCCAGCCTTACAAGTTACAACCGTTAAAACAGGTCAGTAGAATATAATGCATCAGTTTAGTATATTAAAATAAAAGGCATTGGAAACCCATTTGAACAATTAAACAAGTGGTTAGAAAAAGAGATTGTCAAAGTCCTCCTGCCCCGTTGGACTACCAGCCAAACGCATGAAAAACCTTAAATAACATCTAACTTCAACTCCAGTAAACCTTGATGCATGCTGAATAAAATACCAAACCAACTTGTTTCTATGTTCTTCATATCTCTAGTACTAAGTGTTAATTTCTGTTGCAGGCAAAATCTTTGGTGCCTTTGCAAATCAGTTATTTTTGAGGTTTACTTTTGCCAGAACGAACAAGGATGATTACAAATCTTTCATCAATAATGTGAAGTGTAAAATTACTTGTCCTTAACTATGACATGCCATATACATGCTCAGTACCTCAATGCATATATGAGTGAGCCTCAAAAAACTTGTCTAGCTAATAATGAAATGAAATGAAGTCTCAACATGTTGCTTACCTTGTCTGTAACCATATGCCGGATGTCGAAGGCACCAGAGCAATAAAATCCGTCGGAGCATATTTTGGCAGGCAGATGTCTGGAAATAGCTTCCGTGTTCAGGGTATAGACGTGTTAAATCCTGGTCCACCATTCTCTCCAATTCAGCATTCTTGAAAAATCGACCCCACATGCTATCTGAACAAGACCATACATACCACGAGTTATTAACCTAAAAGACATATGGAATATATCTCTACAACCTAACTAATCTTTTATCGATCATGTCAAACACTCAAGAAACCATGGCATCATTAAGGACCACCGTCAAGCTAAAAAATGGCAGATCATGACTAACATTCGCCATGGGACAAAGATTGACATTTACTACAAGACAGAGATGCTGATGCTTACCGGGGTTTTGCGATAATGGGTTATCTATTACAAGATCAGGAGACCTAGTTCCGTCTTTCAAAACGTGCGGATCAACCAGAAGTTGCCTCCTCATAGCAGCATACCTACATAAAACAAACTATTAAACAAGATCCAAATGCAAAGGAAACAACATAAAGACCATTGAACTACATCTGGTACCTGCGAAAATAACATCAAAATATGAGCATGAGAATAATTGCAAATTCACTTCACATTCCACTAAAACACCAAATTCCGAGCTTTGAAAGCACGATTAAGACATGGACCATATTTCAAAGAGAAAAGTCAGAGCACGCCAAACATTTCAACTGGACAAATTAAAGCACCTTCCGGAAAGCCTCAAAAAAAAGCAGCAAACAAAAACACAATAGCACCAAATTCAGAAGCTTCCCAATAGCAAAAATGCAAACCATTCAAAGAGGCAATATATACCTTCTCCGAGAATTGGCGGTGACACGGCGGAGATCGTCAATGGATGTGCCAGGAGAAGAGGGCAAAATCCCCAAATCGATGCGCCACTGGACGCCCCTGAGATCATCAAACCGTCGAGGCACCGACAACGCTTCAGTCAATGCGCCGCCTGTGGGCTCCACCCCCGCCGACGATGACGCCATCCTCCCAGCTGGAAAACCAAGAATTGTGCAAAACCCGGTCGATCAAAAGCTCTCCCTAGAAACCCATATGGCTGAAACTCAATAAAGGCGCGAGATTTACAGACAACAATAATCAGGGAGGAATTGGAGGCAAAATCAGATAGAGATAGAGAGAGAGAGAGTGGGTATTCTGATGAGCTGATAATATTAATTGTTCTTTCTTTTTGTATTTATTTTCCTTTTTGTGAAGTTGAGGCCTTGGTTTGGTGTTGTTGGGATAGAATCAAAATGTGGAATAAGAATTTTGTTTTTGTTGGAAAGAAAGAAAGAGAGAGATAGAAAGTGTTAAAGGTAAGGAAACAGAAGTTGGGGAGAAAGAATATGGAAGAGATGCAGGAAATTTAACAATTGTTTTTTGTTGAATGGTATAATAACAATTGGAGTGGGAATTGACTGCCTTCTTCTTTTTTTCTTTTCTTTTTTTAAAATAAAATTATTTGTATCAGGTTGTCATTTTCAGGCTGAGCTGGTCTTTCTTGTATAAATATTTCATTATGGAACTAAGAAAATAAAACTTCCAACTCATATTTAGTTTTAGGTTTTGTTTACAAGCAAGCTAGTATGCCCAACCAATGGTAAGGTCGTATGTGGATGATAAAAGAAAACCATTTTTATACCTACTATAATGTTTGAGAGTTGTCTCTCCATATTAATATAAATGTTTCTGTCTCATTTTATAATTTGTTTGATATTATTAATAATAATTTGGTCGAATCAAATAGCAAAAATATTTTCATTTATATAAAATATTTGATATTAAATTGTTAGATGTAATATAAATGTTGACTAAATTACTATCTAGTACATAACAAACTGCAGTAATCACATTTAGGAATTTCATTTTATACTATTACTTAAAAGGTTAGTAATTTTATAATTATTTTATAAATATTGACTACATTCATTTGATAATATTTCTTCAATGAAGCATTCCCCATCAATATCAAGCCACACCACTTCACAAAGTTTATTGAAAATTTTGACAATCTAAATTACACAAGCGGTATAATTTAGAATTTTGTAGATTCAAGGTAAATTTCGAGCAATTGAGGCCAAGCTAGGCTAATGAAGTTAGAAGACAACCGTATTCACCAAATTTGAGGCAAAGACTCATCATCATATCTTCATTCATCGTTGATAGAAGTCCAGTTTTGCAAAATCTTTACAAAATCCATTTTCAGTCAAAGATGTTAAATTTGACTAATTTTTTTGAATGCATAAATAAACAAAAAATATATCGTATCTAATATAATTAAATTTGTCATAACATGTAGTTTATTAACATCAATTTTTTACACATCATAATATGTGTAGTTAAATATAATAGCAGTCAAACACATATCTAGAAGATCGTGAAAAAGATTATGTGCAGATTGAGTTGGGACGGAGGTAGTAACATACTTCAATTATCCCGACCAAAACTGGAAAGTTGACTTTTCCAATCAAATTGAGCTGAGTTTGACCATTGATATCTCCATTTTAATATTTTAAATTTTTCTAGAAAAATGATAATTTTTTTAAAAAATATCAATTTTAAATATATATTATTAAAAATTAATGGTCAAATTCAGATCATTTTAACTTTGAAAAATCAACTAAACGGATTCTCCGTGAACTTGATTGGTGGGACTGTGGGAGCACCTACCGGTGGAGACCGGAAACAGAAGAAATCCAATTTGGCCTTTGGCCACTAATTAAGTTGTGGACTACTCCTAAGAATAGTGGGATAGCAATAATACGCAGTTCATCAACATCTCACGAACCTTTGCCCAACAAACATATTAATAGCATGTTTGGCATGCGCTTCAATGATATGTATGTGTCGATTATTTCGATTTTTCACTTTTTAGAAACTTTTATTGGCTATAAGAATCAAAGAAAACTAAATTGTTCTTTCCACTCCACCAGGTTTAAATGGCTCGGAAACGTCCATGTAATCAACCAATATGAGTTGGATGGAAAATCAACGTTAATTTGCTTGTAAAAGAAAGTTTCTTCGCCACTATATATAATAATATGCGTACATTTGCTTCTCACCTTCAGGACTGGAGTTTTACGTTGAATTGTATTGGTAAACACTCATGTGATGTCATCATGCATCCATCAAAAACATTTACTCCCTATTTGATTTAGGGGTTATTGATCAAATGACAGAGGTTGGAACATATTTTTTGTTTTCCATATACTAAATTTTAACGGAATATATGAAAGCATGGGTGAATATAAATATTTTCATATCCAATATTGTTAAATTCGTCATTTAATATATAATTTATAATATCAAATTTCTACGTGAAGTTAACATTATCAGTTAAATATGTATTTATAAACTAAAGAATATGTTTAGATATAGCTGATCCAGAACAATTTTCTGACAAGAAAAGATTTCACATGAGACCAGGCGCAATTGAGATTAGAGGTAAATTAATGTTGACTTTTTCATATTAAATATAATTATTAAGTGTATTATTGTCGAGGTTATCAATTTTATATATGATTTGCTCATGTCTTCTCAATTTGTAATTAAATTGAGATGTTGGCTCGTGATAAAACTCAGCCGTTCAAAGTGACATAGCAGATTATGTATAAACGTCTGAAATTAGGAGAAGGCCGGAAACCTAATCATTAATTAGTTAAACAATCCAACGCATGTTATAGCATCCGTCATCAGCCATTTACCAACTTTTGTCTGGATCAAAATTTGGGGTAACCTACTGTACATGTGAATAAGCATCTTGTCTGGATCAAAGTTTATTTGAACGTCGATAGATCGGATGAAAAAAAAAAACCTTATTTTCAGTGTGTTAAAATAACACAGAGTTTATGATTGTTTAGAGATAGAATACGGGGATCCTGTGTTTTCTTCACTGAAATTAATTAATGTGCAACTGTGTGTTTTATTAATATACTATATTGTTGTGACTGACGATCAAACACAATTCCAATAATTCTGAAAATTGGCAGCCGAGATAAGGATTGACAAATTCACCCGACCAACCTATATATTGTTGACCCGTCGGTGCCTCCATTTTTTGTTTGCTTCTCATCAATATTATTGCTATCAGAATTTTCATTCGTTGTACATTTCTTTTGGTCAATTATTGTTTTATAATAAAAATATTGAGTGATAATCTAACTGAACCTCAACAATTAATATTCTATCCTTGTTTTATTTCTGGTAAAAATTGAGTCTAAGAAAAAGGAGCCATGCAACTTTCAACTTTTGATCTTGATGTTGCACCCAACCCCTATGAGAGAGGTAGTTTCCTTTTACTGTAGTAGAGAGTTTTGGATGATACATGTCCTTGATCTCTAAGGGACAGAGGAATGATTATTTACTACTTTTGCTTGATTTTTTAGTCAGTTTGATTGATCTTACAGTTAATTCTTTTAAGCATTTATTTTTTACCTTGATCTTTCAGTTAATTCTTTTGAGCATTTCTTTTTTACCTTGATCTTTCAGTTAATTTGATCTTTCATTCATTTTGCTTGATCTTTCCGTCAATTTCCTTGATCATTCCTAATCTTTGGTACATTACTATTATTTTGTACAAATTTACACTGAACCTCAGTTTCGAGTCGGTTCATGTGAGACTGCTGAGCTCTGACGACACCAACAATTTAAAATCTAACAACAGCGACGGGGTTGAAACTCACCAACGACAACTTTAACCGATCTCTTATAGTACTTATTCTTTATAGAGACAGATTTCAAATGAAAATTTGTATGATGACAGAGAGTTAGCTTATAGCAATTGTGTCTTTCATTACCCGCAAAATCTAAGGTCCAAAATCATACGAGTTTTGTTGAAATAGTTTTTATATTTACTTAAATATATTATATTATATATGGTATGAGGTAATGTTGATGGACCAAAATGACATTGAATTATATATCTGCAAAATAATATATTTTGAAATATTTAAATATAAAAATCAGTTCATATATCTGCATTCCTACATCTTGATATATATTGTAAATTTATTCAAATATTTCCTATAAAATTTGCTTAAAACATAATTTTTATATTTTTCAAATATATTTACCCTATTTAAATTATTTAATATTTCATGTGTTCATTTCCTCAATTGTATTTTATATGGTGATATCATTTTGGGAAAATTGGGATTAAGTGAAGTGGAACATGATATATTGGAATGTGGGGTGTAAGATTCACATAATTTGTGAAAAGGGTAGTGAATAATTAACTTAATTTTAATATAAAGACTACCCCTATTTCTATTATTTTTATTTAGATCAGTTGTGCTTAGTTAAATTAAGTTTAGTTTCAATAAGTTCAATCCAATATCTAAATAAATGTATTATAATAAAATTAGTCCAATTTAGCCATATGTCATTTTATGTAATTTTGGTCCAGTTCAATTTAATTAGTTCACTTTAGTAGTATTCGATTCAGTTCATTTTCATTAAATTCTTTGAATTCACTCAAAATTGGTTGAATTCAAACCAATTCCTTTAGTTCAATTTAATCTAACTTTATTCAGATTATTCAAAATTGGACGAATTCAATTCTATTCAAGTTCACCTTCTTTAGTTTAATTTAGTCCCGCTTTATTAAAAGCAATCAAATTTTTTGTAAAAATTCAATACAGATCAATTCATATCCAACTAAGTAATTAGATTTACTTTTATATAATTCAATTCAACTTCGTTGACTAAGTTAATTTATATCTGCCTAAATTGAATTTAATTTAGCTCCATCATTTTACAGATTTTTATTTCCAATTTAGTTCACTTCCTTGGTATTTAATTCAATTAAATTTCATCAAGTTCATATGAATTTGACTGTTTTAAACTAAATTGAAATGATTTGATTAGAAATACATTTTATTTAAATTGGAGTAAAATAAATAACGCTAAACTGAATTTAATTAAATATAAGGAATTTAAACAAAAAAATAATAAAATTAAGGGTATTGTTGTTTTTGTACTAATAATTATATTAATTAAAAATAAGTTAATTATTCAATACCCTTTTCAGAAATTAGTTAAAATATACACCCTACTTACTAATTTTTAATGTTCCACTACCATTAATCTCAATTTTCCCTATCATTGAGAAAGTCTCATGTAAGACATCATTTGATGTTCATTGTGATTTTATATATGTTGATGTTCTTTAATAATCGCTTCATGTTGATTATGTACTACAGCACTAGTGATTATAAAAGTTTATTTGTGATGATATTTATTATTAATCAAATCAGCCATCAGTCTTCGGACACCTAGAATTTGTCTATAAATAAAGATGAACAAGAAGATAAACGACTAGTGATATAGAATGAAATTAATGGCGGCTTGCAGACGTCTTTCAAATTTATTTTTGT
This sequence comes from Cruciata laevipes, assembly GCA_963678965.1. Lineage (NCBI taxonomy): Eukaryota > Viridiplantae > Streptophyta > Magnoliopsida > Gentianales > Rubiaceae > Cruciata > Cruciata laevipes. Next base: position 12,705,790 of record OY787632.1, on the reverse strand, counting down.
AAGCAATAGAGTTAGATTTGATTAGGGACGGTGAGGCGGCAGCATAAATGGTTGCTGATTGGGCCACGCTTCAACACTTTTTTGAAGACTTGTTTTTCTGCTCTCTTTAACTTTAAAATAAAATTAAATTAAACCACATTGTAAATGGATGTACATTTTATTTGGCTTCCCTTATTTCCGGTTCTCTTCACGTTATTTAAACTTATCTGAACTCATCTGAAATTAAAAAATATTATCTGAACTAAAAAAAGTTTATTTGAACTTAAAAAACTTTATCTGAACTCATCTGAACTTGAAAAAGTTTATCTGAACTAAAAAAAGTTTATCTGAACTTAAAAAACTTTATCTGAACTAATCTGAACTTAAAAAAAATTATCTGAACTCATCTGAACTTAAACAACTTTATCTGTACTCATCTGAACTGAACTCATTTGTACTTAAAAAATATGGCTGAACTTATTTAAACTTAAAAACTGAGCTGAATTGAAATATATAGATAAATTGAATTGAACTAAATTGAAACTAACTAAAAAATATATGATCATTTCCAATATATTTGAAATTCATTAATCTAAATATAACATAATGCATTTAATATTTAATATTAAAATATACTGAACTGATATGCACTGATGTAGATAAATTGAACTGAATTGAATTAACAAATATGATCAATTTCAATATATTTGAAATTTATTAATCTTAATATGAAAATATGTAGAACAAAGTTGAACTGGAATATATAGATCAACTGAATTGAAATGAAATAAATATGACATTTTCAAAACATTTGAAATTTAATAATTTGAGTATAACTTAGAGTTTGATAGAGTTTATTTCTTGTTCAACTGAACTGAACTGGATTGAATTGAACTGAAGTGAAAATTAATGTACCCAAAAAAAGAATCAACATGACTAAATTAACCTAAATTTCAACAAATTACATTTCACTTCAATTTACTGAACTGAACTGAATTGAATTGAACTGAACTGATATATAAAAGTTCTGGCACACAGGACCTTAATGTTAAAAAATATGATCATTTTTGCTAGCTAAACATATTGATTTGAGTTGAGCTGAAACATATAGATAACTGAAAACTGAATTGAAAATTAATAAGTGTGATGAAAATAAACGGTATGAATAAATTAACCTTAATTAATTGCACCAAATTATATTGTTGTTGAGCTAAACTGAAGTGAAATTAATGTATTGAAAAAAAAAATCAGTATGACTAAATTAATCTAAATTTCATCAAACTGAATGGAATTGAACTGAACTGGTATGAACAATTAAGCTCAAAAGATTGAATTGATTTAAACTGAACTGAACTAAATACAAATAAGTTTACTGAACTTAAATTATCTGAAAACTAAAAAGGTTTACTGAACTTAACTCATCTGAACTGAAAAAAAGATTATCTGAACTCATCTGAACTGAAAAAAGATTATCTGAACTCATCTGAAGTGAAAAAAGATTAACTGAACTCATCTGAACTAAAAAACATTTATCTGAACTAAAAAAACTTTATCTAAACTCATCTGAACTAAAAACCGTTTATCTGAACTAAAAAAAATTTATCTGAACTAAAAAATATTCAAATAATCTCTAGAGAACAGGACCTTAGTCTAAAATATAAAATTAAAAATGAGGAATGGTAACCTTAAGAGCATAGTCTCAGATTGCTCAAATTAGAGCAAAACTATATTTGCTATCAAAAGAATGGATGAGGCCCGGAAAAGGCAAGAGCTAAAGTACCATAAGCAAATCCTTCAAACATGTTAGAGCAAGTCCAACAAATAATACATAATAATCTCTAAAATGTAGTATGAAATGCTAAAATCTCCAAATTATTTCAGGTCATCTCCAAGAGTTACTACATTTTGTAGTTTTTGCATTGATTATCATTAATATTAGCAACATTTTTAATTTTATTTTCTACCTTTTTTTGTTATAAACAATACATGGTTTTGTGACTTTTGATGTTTTGCATTGAACATGAGAGGAGAGAGTGGAATTTGAGTTTAAAAAAGGAAATAATGTCATGATGAGTGTGATTAGCATTAAATTTTCAATCCTCCAAATTTTGTTTCTCTCTCTACACATATAGGGACGAGTTTCTCTTACTACCTCAATTATACATTTTGTAATATCTCTTGGAGCTCAAAAATTGGATAAAATCTCCAATTTTCTCCAAAAATTACAAAATGTAGTATCTCTTGGACTTGTTCTTAGCCTTTGTCGTTTTCAGGCGACTCACAGGACTGTCAAATGAGAGAAGTTATGGCATCAAAAAATAGGTTTTATTATGAACTATTACATGCCAGAAATGACCATAGATTAAGTCAGTTAGATGTCATGTTCCATTGGCAGAATGAAGATCATGATAAATGGTGAAGATAGCCTATGTACTCAACATCAGTATAGAAAGATGGTCAACTCCTCATCAAGGATGAAGGATAAAGCACCAGGACCAGCGGTGTCCACAGAACCTACAAAAAATATACAAACATTCATCATTATCTATTCTTTTGAGATTCTAAGGCTTGGAGTGGACATTTAATTTGGTCCATTCTGATGCAACCTTGAACAGTAGAAGGTAGTAAACTAAAAGAAATATTTGAAATGTTTAAATTTTTAGATAGCTATCGAGAATCCTATTATGCATACCATCAGCCGGTTGGAATAATTTCTAATGCGCAATGATGGGATTTGTTTTTTTAAAATAAATATTTATTTCATTCTTGAATCACTGGAAATCGTCCAAGAGATGTAGATCATGGCTAAGAAGAGCCCCTCATGTGTTAACTAACAAGGTGCTCGACTTTGTGAGTAACGCTAGAGAATGAGATAAAAAGAATACTAAAGTGCAAGCTGACCGACATGGCCCATAAAAGTGATATCCTCTAACTTAGATGTGATCTTCTCCAATGACGTTGTCGCGACTTCCGGACAACTTTCCCTTACAATGAAGGACTTCCAAAAGGGTTCTTTATCATCTTCCTCCCATGACATGCCTCCGGGGACCCTCGGGCATCAGCTGCTTCCTCGACGAGATGAAGCTTCTCGTCGGTTATTAGTACCAAAATAAAATACTGGAATAATAAAAAAACAGTAAAACATAAAAAAAACATATGCACACAATAGTGCGTCTTTCCTAAACTGTCTGGAGATCTTTCCACTCAGCTTTAAGGCCATCCAGACAGTTCCAACTGGGACGACTCATGGATCTTGGTGGGATTGGGTCTCACCGCCTGTCTTCGCCTGAATTTCAGTGATCCCATCGACAGATTCGATGTCCCGCTGCTCCTTGGCTTCTTGTGCTCGAGTGGGGTCACCCATTTATCAGTGATATCCTCCAGGGTCAGCTTCCTTTTCGCCCCCACCAAGTGTTCCAAGATTGCAGTCACCGCCTTCCCACGACCTCTGCCCCTTCCACGGGTTCCACCACCTCGTGCCAGACTTCTGCGCTGCCAATGTTGCCGACGTTTCCCTGGATTTCCTCGGTGTGACCGCCACTCCGCGAGAGAAGATCTTTCCCGTGAGCATGGCACGACCATCTCTGGGATCGACGCCTGCCTGACGGTAACTGACTCCCTCTCGTGATATTGTGTTGTTGTGTGATGATTTCTTGATGTTGTCTTCTCCGATCGGTGAAGAAAACGGCCAAGATATGGTTTGCAGTGATGGTATTACTCTGTTCTCTTTAACAATGTTCTACTTCTCTTTTATGAATAATTTTCTAATATTGTCATAACTTTTTATTTTTAGTAAAAATATTTGCAGTATAAAATTTTATGTATCCAATTAGAAAATAAATGATAAAATTTTCTAGTTAAAACTAAACAATTACGGCAAAAGGAATAATTAAATTGCAAACATAACCTAAGAATATCTCCAACTATTTAATATAATATTTCAAAGATGTAAACTATTTTAGTTGTAACATGATTAATTTAGGGAGTTGCTCTATGCAGGTCAATTTTTCACTTGCAACTCCGTATTTTTACCTTAATACCCCTAATATTGTTAAGACAAAAAATGGTTTTGAAATCATAGGGTTCTATAGGGAGTATTATGGTAAAATGTGGACCTGCATAGAGAAATTTCTTTAATTTAATAAACTTTTTTTTGAACAGTAGTGAATTAAATATTAAATATGTGGAAATAATCCACAATTTACTAAGGTCCTGTTCTCTAGAGATTATTTGAATATTTTTTAGTTCAGATAAAGTTTTTTTAGTTCAGATAAATGTTTTTTAGTTCAAATGAGTTCAGATAAAAAAAAATTAGTTCAGATAAAATTTTTTTAGTTCAGATAAATATTTTTTAGTTCAGATTAGTTCAGATAAAAAAAATTCAGTTCAGATGAGTTCAGTTCAGTAAACCTTTTTAGTTTTCAAATAAGTTAAGTTCAGTAAACTTATTTGTAATGTAGTTCAGTTCAGTTTAAATCAGTTCAATCTTTTGAGCTTAATTGTTCATATCAGTTCAGTTCAATTCCATTCAGTTTAGTTCAGTTTCAATATGATTTGATGAAATTTAGATAAATTTAGTCATACCGATTTTTTTTTCAATACACTAATTTCACTTCAGTTCAGCTCAACAACAATATAATTTGGTGCAATTAATTAAGGTTAATTTATTCATACCGTTTATTTTCATCACACTTATTAATTTTAAATTCAGTTCAGTTCAGTTATCTATATGCTTCAGCTCAACTCAAATCAATATGTTTAGCTAGCAAACATGATCATATTTTTTAACATTAAGGCCCCGTGTGCCAGAACATTTATATATCAGTTCAATTCAATTCAGTTCAATTCAGTAAATTGAAGTGAAATGTAATTTGATGAAATTCAGGTTAATTCAGTCATGTTGATTCTTTTTTTTGGTACATTAATTTTTCACTTCAGTTCAATTCAATCCAGTTCAGTTCAGTTGGACAAGAAATAAACTCTATCAAACTCTAAGTTATACTCAAATTATTAAATTTCAAATGTTTTGAAAATGTCATATTTATTTCATTTCAGTTCAGTTGATCTATATATTCCAGTTCAACTTTGTTCTACATAAATTCATATTAAGATTAATAAATTTCAAATATATTGAAATTGATCATATTTGTTAATTCAATTCAGTTCAGTTTATCTACATCAGTGCAACTCAGTTCAGTATATTTTAATATTAAATGTATTATGTTATATTTAGATGAATGAATTTCAAATATATTGGAAATGATCATATATTTTTTAGTTAGTTTCAATTTAGTTCAATTCAATTTATCTATATATTTCAATTCAGCTCAGTTTTTAAGTTCATATAAGTTCAGCTAAATTTTTTAAGTACAAATGAGTTCAGTTCAGATGAGTTCAGATAAAGTTTTTTAAGTTCAGATAAAGTTTTTTAAGTTCAGATAAACTTTTTTTAGTTCAGATAAACTTTTTTAAGTTCAGATGAGTTCAAATAAAGTTTTTTAAGTTCAGATAAACTTTTTTTAGTTCAGATAAACTTTTTTAAGTTCAGATGAGTTCAAGTTTTTTAAGTTTAGATAAACTTTTTTTAGTTCAGATAAACTTTTTTAAGTTCAGATAAGTTCAAATACCGTGAAGAGAACAGAACTTAAGATAAGTTAGTCAAACAGTTTAATATATATACGAATGCACGATATTTTGCCAATATCCAGAATTCAAAGATAATTTGATATTTTCTTTGCTAAGAGTTTTGCTGAATAGATATTTTTGTTATTTTGATGATCTTGGATTAAAAGGAAGCTTATTTTCATAAGCCTTTTAGACTGATTAAAGATATCAAATAGATTTAAATTGTTGTATGAATTATTGTAAAATGATGATTTTAAATGTATGTCAACTAATGGTCTTCAGACATTATTGGGTCCTAAAGTTTGATCTCAAAGCTTATTTTCCAATACAAACATGTTTTTAAAAATTAAGTAAGTTAAAGGGGATCGGTTCAACCGGTCCGATTGGGGGTCTGGGTCAGACATAATTATTACATGTCGAATCTAAATTGAAGCTAAACTTCTGATTTGTTGGTTGAAATAGTCCATTGACTTCAGTTCTAGAGTTTACAAAGGTAGATGCTTGTAGAGTTTACAAGGGTAGGACTTACACTAAGCACTTTCATGTTTGAACCTGAATTTACAGGACATGCTTGTAGAGAATGTGAGCTTTCAGAAATGGAAGAGGAATAAGCCGCCTTGTCTAATTGAAGCTGGCGTTTTGGCTGAGTTTAAGAAGCTTGAAGATGTGGTTTTGATACAGTGATGTATTTTCCATAAAGGTTCGTAGATGGTACTCTTATACAGAAAATCCCTACGAGACTCTAACAGGGGCCACAAGGCTAGCTGATTAGAGATCGTCGAAACTAAACACAATTTAGTCAAAAGTAAAGCCGACAGTGAGATAGCAAGAGTGTAATTACATATATACAAAAATTATTCTAGCCCATGTAATGAGAGGCAATCAGAGAGCATCCTTGAGCAGGCAACAAAAATCAGTAACATCAGTATCAGTGAGCAATATCCATCAGGAAGCTTCCAGACTTGGGAGAAGCATATGATCATCAATGAGCTTCTTAATCTGCAATGTAGATTTCCATCAGTAGAATCCATTCATGAAGTTCTAATAGATGGTGTCCCCGTTTAATCCATTCATAAATGTTAACATTTTGAAAGTAATTTTGACAAATAATAAACATGTTATCACATAAATAAAGTGTTTTTATTAAAAAGTACGACTTGCAGAGTATGCTCTCGACTCTTGTAATACTTAGCATAATTACAGTTTCTTTTTAAACAACATCACCGTCTGATAAACGGTGGCTCCATCTATCTTTTCTGATCTTCTTCAAATAATCTATTCTGATTCCATCTTAATCTCAGCCCCATGTTGTCCGGAAAGCTCTACAGCCCGACGGCGGCAGCTACCATGCATGGAGCCCCGAGGAGTTGTCCGGCCAGTTTACCGACTTCTTCCTCAACGTACGGCTCCAACGGAATCTTCACCGGATTCCCCACCAAGTTCGTTGGAAACCTTGAGAAATCCGTCGTTGACATCGAAGACCCGTTTGAAGTTGTCGTAATCTGAAGGGTCGTAGGATACCACCGTTGAATCCGACGAGTATACTCAATCAATATTGTTCTTTGGTTACGTCGGAGTTCCGAGGTCATCTTGGACGTCGGCGATGATGACTCTGGTGTGTCGTGCATGCACCGATCGATGCTGCTGGCGCAGTGGCGCTGCCGGTGATTACCTTCTGTTCATGGCAACCATAGTTCTTAATTAATTTAATTTGTCTACGAAAATTGAGGTTTTGCCTTGGAAATTAGGTTAAGAAGGAAATGTTCATATTTTAAACCACTGCCAAGTAAATGAACGTTTGCTAATTTCATGCTCTTGGAGTGGAATTAGGAAATCATTTACTACTGGTGGGATATAAATTAGATAAATCAGGGAAAACCAAGTATTGTGCGACGCATGCATGTGTCTGAAACGAAAACCTGTTTTACATGAGAAAACCTTGAATCCATAATTGGAATCAAATACAATCTCAGATGGAATCAAAGATACAATCACTACTAGAAAATTTTGGAGTTGCACCAGTTATATTGCATCGGGAACATGTAAGTTAAATACCGGTGTAACATTTTATTGCAACGGTACTCACCTTAATCAAATACTAAATATCGTTGACGGGAAAACACATTTATAGCACCGGTTTAACTTTTTGGGCTGATGCAAAACAAAAAATTTAACTGAGGTTGCGTTGAAAAAGCTGACACGGCATGGTTGGAAAACTTGTATTGCACCGGTTAGAAGTCTACCTGGTGCAATATTCAAAATCGTTGAATTTTCCATACCAAAACAGCCGACGTGGAACCAATCATTTCTCACACCGGTATAATGGACATAATATTGAATTTTTCTCGCCCAAATATTCGACATGGACATGGAACCCACTTATACATTGCATCAGTGATTTTGGGTACCGGTGTAATGCAAATATTGACCAAATTCTGAAATTGACTTTGTGTGCGTGATCCGCAACGGCCTGGAAACATCGGGTAGCCAAAAGGTTATATAGCACCAGTTTGTTCAATATTTGCACCGGGGTTTTTCTCTTGCACCGGTATAGGGTTTTTCATGGTACAGTCAATTTATCGTGTTGTTTCGGGATTCCGACACGTGTTCATTTGGGATTCAAACATGTTGCCCCTGAAAAAAACTTACCTACGTAGATGTCTTCTATAACAGACACGTGTACTCGTTGCACCACTATTTTATATAACTGGTGCAATGCTAAATTTCTTCATTATTTGATTTTCTCTATGATTGATAATTGTTTTTGTGAAATTTTCAACATTTAGAATAATGTTATACACAATTGAACCAATATCTTCACATACGTTTTCATTCTCAATCATGATCCCTAACTAGTGCTACAGTACAAACTAACATATGGGACAAATATTTTAAGTGCATTAGTAATTTAGGACTAATACAATGTTTTGAGTGCACTAGATATTCATGAGTTCATGTTTATGAGCAATATAATGTTTTAGGTGCATTAATAATTCATGAATTCATGTTTTTATACATTTTTATTTAAGTTATTATTTTGAATAAATGATTAAGTTTTGTATATTTACTATAAAATAATGGTTTGAATAAATGGTTTTCTAAATTAAATTCACCACGACTATATTCATTCGTAGGTTTGTTGAATTTTCTTTAAATCAACACATAAAATTAATCTCTTTATCTTGAATTTTGGTTCTAGGGACTAAAGTGAACTATTTGAAAATGTTCTGGATGAATAACAAATTTTAAAATTCAAACTACTAATTTTACTGGGCCGTAGTGCAATTTTTCAAATATAAGGGGTTTTGTTTGATTTTATTTTATGAAAAAAGCCAAAAATTTGTGCGGGAGATACAAAATTTCATTTTGGTGCCCAAATTTTCAGGAATAGTCCAGAAATTTTGTTGTCCAAAATTAGTGACCATTGACGCTCAACAATAAAGACTTGTTTTTCATATATTACACCGGTTTTATAACCGGTGCTCCATACTTAGTATTTCAACATATTTATTTGTCGGGTCAAAGTAGCCCAATTTAGAGGCCCGCAATTTTATTAAATTGCCTTGAAAACCTAGTTTGCACCGGTTTGACGAATAAAACTGGTTCAATAGCTGGTTATTATATAAACCTTTTCCGCTTCCCTGGAGGTCTTATTTCTAGATTTTAATAAACTCTCTGCAACCTTATCACTCCTGATCTCTTTAAACAGTAAACAACCCGTCAATTTTCAGATCCTCAAATCTGCAGAACCTTGAAACTATGAAACCCGCGAAGCTTGTGCATAAAACCCCGTATAGAGCCTCTCCGGCTCAGGAATCGGAAGCTCCAATTACTGGGTCTTTGAACTGGAACTCCGCCGACGATGACGCTTCACAGGATCAGACAGGGTACGAGGGTAGTTTTTTCAGGTACATAATACCTTTCAGTAGGTTGTGCTTTTGATTTATCCCCCATTTTCAGAGCATATTGTATAACTTTGAAAAGTTTGATTTTTATATTGAAAAGTGCTGGATGAAGGTGTGTTTGCAGTGTTTTACCATCTTTTCGATCCACTGGAACTAAAACATTAGGCATGCAATAAACTATGATATGAGTGTTAGGATTTTAATCATAAGTTGGATTTTAGGATTCTACGTTTTGATTAGGCAATATTGTTCTGGTAAAATACATAGACATTAGTGTTGATTATCTTACTGATAATGATAAACAAATTTTATTTCATTTTATTGCATTGACTCCAATAAACAAATCATCCATCCAGTCTCGAGAAAGCATGAGTTTGATTAATTTGTTGATGAGGTAATTTTTTATCGATTACTTTGCAAAGTCTGAAGTACAACTGTTCTAGTAGTTTGACTTTAGTTTTATTGGTAACTGTAGTATGGTGCTCGATACGATGAAAACATACGAGGGAGGTTTGGGACATGGACTGTCAAGAATATTATCGTAAGTTTTATTCCTTAGAACATTTTGAGTGTAATTTTCTGATTTCAGTACAACTGAAAATCTTATTTTTAACCATTGTATTCCTTTCACAGCAAAAAAAAGCAAGTTGATTGTTGGGTGTGTGGGTATTTCTGCATGTTGTATATGGAGAAGATCGCTTTGTTGACCAAGCATGTTGATGTCATGAAGGTAAATTATTTCACCACATTCCATTTGAACCATAATGTCTTATTATAAATTCATCATTAATGTCATTTCAGGTTTTCCCCGAAGATTACGATCCTTACCCCGCCCCTATTAAAGAAGGTCTCATTGACACATATTGTCGCCATCTGAATGAGGTCCTAATCCCCCTGGCCACAGAAATACGTGACAAGCTAAAAAACAAAGGGAGATGGAAGAAAATGTCTCTATCTTCTTTGTAGTCTATATTGCTCATAATGTTTGTGTTTTGATGCTGGATTGCTACTAAGTAGAGTACTACTAAGTCTAGTGCTTTTGCTGCAACTTTTGTTAACAGATAAGTTATTTTGTCCCCGGGTTGTTCCCGGTTGGTAATTTGTACACCATTGCTATATTTTTTACTACATATGCTGGTTTGTTTTAATGAAAATGGAATTTCAAATTAGTTTCTGAATGTTGTAGTTTGCGTTGTAGCTGTTAAATTGATGTTGATTAGACATATCAGGGGTGGATTAGAAGCTGCATATTGCAGGGCAGGTTCTAATTCAGCCAAAATATTGACAATTTTCTGGGCAAATGTTGCACCGGTATATCTGGTGTAACAATAAGTAACAACGCAACACGCCTCCATTGCGATTATTAATAACAACGCTACATCAACATATTGCGTTCTACTTAAAATTGCAACAGGTATTCGTTGCGATCATAAATCAAAACATATTTCATCCAATCATTTAGCAATAGTTATAAGGACTTGCGTTACACATATGAACGCAACTAGACATAACAGTGATTTTCAATATCAACCGGTGCAACAACAATTTCGTGAATTAGAAAACAATTCATTTCTACAATAAAAATAGTTGTATCAGTTGAGGTAACCGGTACATGATGGTTGCATCAGTTGAGGTAACAGGTGCAACAATGGAATCCAACGTGGCTGCCAAGACTGGTCAAATGGCCCCTCGGAAATTAAAACCGGTGCAATCTTTCAGAACGTTGCACCTCCCCCTATCTGAACCGGTATTGAAAAAAATTAAAACCGGTGCAATGAGCTCTGAATACCGGTTCTAATGGGGGTAATTCTAGTAGTGAATACACACTTTTACTGCTGAAAACCCCAAATCAAAAGGTAAATCCAGTTCTATTTTGTATTAAAGTTTTCAACATCTTACTTATACCCAACACTAATTTTTATATTCATATCTTTCATATAGAATTGAAAGAGCCACGTTTTTATTTTAAGGATATAATTCAAAGCTAGCACTACATGGCATGTAAGACATGCAATAACGCCACTGGCGGAGCTTGGATAATCTGGGTGAAAATTTTGATTGAGGTATTTATAGGACGTAGGTTACCCCATATTATCGGCAGAGTTAATTTCATTCCTGTAATATTAGGGAATTGTCTGATTATGTACTGTTAATTAAAGTTTTTCCCTGAAATTAAAACGGACCAAAGCTAACAACGTGAAGTAGATTTCATTTAAGGTAAGGATTGTCTTGAGTTCAAATTCCTCATTTAAGTTTTTCAACTTCCTTCTGTTTCGCATTGTAATTTTCTGTTCGATACAAACATATTATTTTGGAGTTTTACCTTCTATCAAAGTTCACTTCATTTTTTATAAATTAATTGAACTAATTTATACATTTGAATTTTATTTTACTTATACTTTTCTTCTCTCTAAATAAATTATAACTTAATTTAACTTCTACAATAAAGTATACAATAATGCAAATTAAAATGAAATTTTCCAAAAGAGTTAAATTTTATTGCATAAATACCATCTATATATAAATTTTCTGCTAATTAAACATTCTTTTCAAAGATTTCACACTTGAAACTCGATAATAGCATACTTTTACTTATGTTCCAAGTACAATTATATAGTTTAATTAAACTGTAAAATTTATTTTTGGTTTACTTTTATAATAGAGGTTACCCTAAAGAAAATTTCATGGATTCGCCTCTGAATACCATTAGCTACAACTGCTCATAAGATGTATGAATATCAATGCAATTTGTTTGGACTAAAGCAAGCTTCAACGCCCAAGCTTCTACCGACCATAATCCAAAAACATGATTTAACATCCACGAATTTCACCAATATAATCGAAAGGGGGAGTCTCAAAATGAAACAACAAAACAAACATTGACGCATGAAACCTTGGGAGGAAAAGTCTTCACTTCTTCAAACTATTAGTCTTAGCGCTCTTCAGCACATGTTACTTCCTTTCCCTCGGAACCACTTTATAACTCTCTTGGCAGCAACAGATTTTCCATATTTGTTCTTCTCCAAGGATTTTATCACCAACTCCCTTGGCGTCGGGATTGCTTGGTCCAAGAAGGCATGAAAACTCATGACTAACTCACTTTGCCTTCAAGGATTCACCGATCAAGCACTTCCACATCCCATCAAGGGTGAGATACTCGAGTTCGCAAACCTTGCATTGGTTGAGATTCTTTTCCGGTAGATCCTTCTTCTTCATGGGCTTCACGATGGCACGTCGGTGTTTCTTGGAGTTACGCTTGGGAGGGAGGCACGCCATTTCTTCTTCTTGGAGCTCACTGAAATTGTACTATGTGTTTTTTGTTTGCCAAATAGTACTGACTGCAATGAAGATGGCGCTTTCAATAGATGTGATTGTTTCAATTACCCATACCATACTTATCCCTTTTTTCACGTATTGATTACATATTCTTTTGATTGTTGATTTTTCATCTTGTAGCTTCCAGTCTCTTGCAATTTGTTACTCATAGTTGTCATTAGTACCTGATTTAGCGCAACAGCGGGATTGCTTGATCGGCAGCGGCATGGTTCTTCTTCTCGTGATTTCTTCTCTTTAAATGCGTATTTTTTGGCACTTTGACTATCCACTTCAGTGAGCTTCATGTGAACTAGAATCTCAACAGCCCCTAATACTTATTCGTCTTTTGATTCGGAAACCGCCATAATTTTTTCTTTGTTCATTGGAAAGATACTTTAAAAATGGTTCGAATTTAAGAAAATATATGCAGGGAACGGCCAATCTGTTGGAGATGGAGAAGAAAGGTTACAATGAAATTGGAAACGCCATAGAAATATTGATGTTGGAAAAAATATTATTTGGAAATTCCATTTTTGAGGTCTATTACATATACTAAAAAGGAGTTCTACTAATATTCTAATTGTAATTTAGTCATATGTCTCAATTAACTCTATTACATTCCATATACGTTGATTTTTTTTTTAATGGAAACACATTTTCATTAATATACTCAAAAAAATAGAAAACTTACAACTCTTGGCCTTCACTCCCATCCTATTGTTCTTACTTTTCTTCCCGTTTTATACACTCTGTTTAGTCTACTCTATTTTCTTTGATAAGTACACTTCCTTTGTTTGAACCTTCCGTTGAAATATCATTCGGTTTCTCTCTAGCCATATCTGGTACATATAACTCACCAGCATCTCTAGTTTCTGCCTGTTGTTCCTGCCTCCCAAATGCCTCAAAAAATTTCTTGAAATCCCTCATGGTCTTGCATGGGTATGTCTCCACTAGTTTATGCACTTCTTTGACATACACACAGTTTATAAACAGATGGGTTATTGTTTCACCTCCCCTTCCACATAGAGCACATTCATTTTTCACATCAAGCTTAATCTCATTGGGTGAAGACGAAAGATGGTGGCGAGTCGATTCCTCAAAAGCATCCATAAAAAGAAACTATATTTGGGTATCAAAGCTGCATTCCAAATGCTTGTTGCCATCCCATCCTTTCTATCAACACCTTTCAAAAACATGTATGCTCATGAAAATCTGAACTTCCCTACACAATCACCTTACTTTATGTTTCATTTTCTCCTTCAATGCCGTGAGTTGTCTCTCCAATTCTAACTTTGTCACCAACTACTTGTCTCAGCCATATTGTAGTCTTCAAAACTCTCCCCTTTCAAGTAGTATGCATAGGGGTGCTTATCAAGCGAGTCGATCGCGAGCAGATACTTGCTCGACTCGACTCGTTAGTGATATTACTCGTGCTCGACTCGTTAATGTATAGTGTTGCTCGCGAGCTAATCGAGCTCGAATTCGTAGACCATTACTATCTTTTAGTTTTCTTTAATTTTATTGAAAATTAATAAAAAAATTACTAAAAAATATTTTTATATATAATACGTAAATTTTAATATAAGTAATTGATTTCTCTAAAATTATGTCAGTAAAATTATCTGTAACTAAATAAATTGCTAATAAATACGTATCTTTTACAATAAATATAGATAATTCAAATATAAGGTAGTAATGTAACAAAAAATTATGTATAGTTGACGAAAAATGTCGTATTTTTTAACATACATATATAATTAATAACTAAATACTAAATTAATAAAGTAAATAATTACAATATAAATTAAATTTAGAATATTAGTTATAATATTTAAATTTAAATAACAATACCTACATATCAAGTTTGCTCGCGAATTTTCGAATCGAGTGTCTTGCTCAAACTTGACTCATTAACTCTTCGAATCGAGCCAAATCGAGTCGAGTTTTGACCGACATTTGACCGAGGTCGAACACGAGTTGCTCACGATCGGCTCGACTCAATAAGCACCATAGTATGCCTAGACCCATTTGATCCACATCGCATTCTCTTTGGCACAAACATCCCAAATCAGACTACATAGAGCTGCCTCATTCCGAATTCCCGAATCCCTTACTCTTAATCACCAAATTCCCGAATCTTTTAATATATATATATATATATATATATATATTTAAAGTTGATATATTATGTATATTTTGGGATTCATCATATCATATATTTTCAAAATAAAAATTTTCATGAAAAATTTAAAATATAAAAATAAAATATTCATAGTCAAAGTCGACTCAGTTAGACTTTAAAAAGTCAACTAAGCAGTTTTGGTTGGAACATGGGAATATGGCCTAGTGACTAGAGGTTTAAGGAAGATTTAACTATTTTGGTTAAATATGGATATATAGTTGATTGGTCAATCAACTCTTTCATGTATTTGGTGAAAAGCTTTTTCTACATAGTTGTTTTAATGAAACCTCTTATTTCTAAAACGCTCGAAAGAGCAGCACTTGTAAAAAATAAACTAAAAGAATATTATAAAATATCTTTTTTATCTCTATTAGTCTATTACACATAAATTTCTTTTTATATTTTATCAACATCAAAACCCCTCACATACGTTACACTATTGTATGCGTACGAAAAAATATCCTTTGAACGTAAACTTATATATATATTCTTTTACATTTGGGTTGGATGCTTATATATTTGTTTATAATACTTTTTAATTTATATTTGAAGTGTAACATATATTGAAATTAGAATGGAACTTAACATATACCAATGTGAAAATTTCAAGTATTTTTAATATATAGATTAAATTTTAAATAAATATAGTATATTAACAATGAATAATATTTTAAACAACAAAAAAGTAGATAAACATATTAATAATAAAATGCTTCTCGATAGTTAAAAACAAGTAATTCACACTACGTTAAAAAAAACTAAAAATTAATTGTACTAATGTCTATTTGAATTATTAATGACTATCAGCTAAAAGCCTCAACGCAGCAACAACTATTTCTAGATTTTTACCCCTTTTTCATTCTCCCATTTTTACACTTGGTTTAAACTCCTTTCTCGACTAACTTGTGTCTCCTTGGATTCACTAATAAACTTGGTTTGTGAACTTTAATCAAATTACTGGAATTTGAATTTCTAGTTTTTGATTAGTCTTTAGTTTAATCAAAGTACTGGAATTTTGATTATCTTGCACCAGGGGATTCCACCTTTTTGAACTATGTATAAATATACTCTATATTTGTACGCTTTCTTTTGGATGAGGAATACTCCTACCACCACTCCTACCACCAATGGCGCTAAGAGCAAGGGTAATGGGGAAACCACTCCCTCACCACTTTCCTCAATTCTCTCAATTAAATTAATATATATCTCTCCTCCACATCATCAATAACCACTACTTACTCACCACTCCAAATTTTCTCCTACAATCATCCTCACCACTATCTCCACTATTCAATACTATTAGCACTATTCATTAGACCCTACTTAATTATACATTCATTACATTTTTTGATTGTGTTTAATTAGGTTCTAATATAAATGTAATTGATATATATTTCATTCAGTATATATTGTGAGATGTACATTCATTAAATTTAATATATGACACAAAATATTAGGAAATAAAATTATAATATATAGCCGTTGCTTGATCGAAATATAAAAACACTAATATTGGAAATAAAAAAAACATTACATCATAACACTTATAAAATTACAATATTGATCTAATCTGACCAATTCTTAAAAATCGAAAGCAAACATATTGATCTAATCTGACCAATTATTGAACATCAAAAGCAAACATATTGATCTAAGTCTGGTAAATTACTACCAACATAAAACAAATTGTAAAATATCTAAAACACAAAAAAAAAAAAAACAATCGTATGCAAAAAAAAAAAAAAAAACTCATGCATGTTTACAATATTGCAGTGGTCCCCACCTGCCTCCTTCTTTTGTGGTTTCTGTTTGGAGAAACCATCCCCCAATTTCTCCTTCCCCTAACCGCCCAAACACCACCTCCTCACCACCATTGTAGGCTTTTGGTGGTTTCCCCTCTACCAAGAAACCACCAAAACACTACCATTACCCTTGCTCTAAAGGAGGAGGAGTCTATCTTTCTCGGATTGGAAAGGTTCAAAACTAAAAGATGGTTTGATTAAAAAAAATGGTTTAAATTGATCACCGCCTTGCCTAACACGTCAATTTACTCAGGATCTTGTAGTAATTATTTTATTTTTATTTTAATTTCTATAGTGTGGCAATTAACGATTATATAAATAACTGTGTTCAGAATCTAATAGTTTTTTCCTTATTGAAAAGCTAATTAAAGTAGGTCAATCACGGAGGATGAAGAAGTCAACAAATTTAGAACGTACGCAAAAGGATTGAAAAAGTCAGGTTGACAGAGAGTTGAAAAGGAATTCATGTAAGCGTGTAAAAACTGGTTAATTAGTACTCATTCCCTTATAAATGTCCTATTGAAATAGTCGATTTTTTTACACAATATTTAACCATTAATAACTTATACTCCCTCCGTCCCAACCAAAACTTCTTAGTTGATTTTGGCTCGGATTTTAAGAAAAATACATTTTATATCTTATAAGTGAAGTTTTAAGGGGTATAAATGGAATATCACTTATTGTTATGGTTGTTTGTAAGATTTCATTAAGGGTATATTTGTCTTTTTGTAGTCATTTTTTTTGCCAAAAGAGGAAAGAATGAAAGTAAGAAGTTTTGGTTGGGACGGAGGGAGTAATATATAAATAATTTATTTTCAAATGAGATATCGTTAGAATTCTCGTATGATGTACTTTTTAAAAATCAAAATTATTTACTCTAATATTAAGTATAATGAATGGTCAAATATAGTGTGAAAAAAATTGACTATTTCAGTAGGACATTTATTTGGGGAAAGTATGTTCTTGTTGGACTCTTTAATGCCTAATCAGCTGTACCATATGATTTGTTTGTACTATACTGATTGCTGAATGGGTATACAAAGCTTACTCAATTATTTTATCATATATGTAATTTGTATTATTGTATTTGTATATTCATAATCATAATCTATCAATTATGGATGGGTGAGGCTGCGGGGTGCTTATTCAAATAATAGGGCTGAGATTAGTGACAATTTCACAACGAATCGATCCACAACGTACGTAACGTACTCCATCTTATTTGAATATTTCAACGCTATGTTTTTGTCTTGATTACTTTAAATTCTTCAATTTTTAAAAAAATAATAATAATTGTTTATCACCAATGGGTAAAATAATTGGTAAAATGCAACCATTTCCTGTACTTCATTGCAGTAAACAAAAAATATACTTATATATATTGGTAATGTATATGAAACCTAAAATTCTAATTCGTATATAAACAGTAAGGAAATGGAACTTTTCAATTATATTACTCCCACCTTCAAGGTTTCAACCAAACAATCTTTTAAAACTTACATGGCCTGAAAAAATTAATCTTTTTATGCAATCAATTTTTCAAGTTCAATTAAATGACAATTAGGTGCCCCAATTGGGTATAACTAAGTTAGTTGTATGTTTATATTATTAACAAATCTATTCTACTTTTTGTGGTTGAGTTTTTTTTTTTAATTTTAAGAAGAGGTCTAGTATGAATGTACAGTGACAGTTTAATTTGGTAGAAGTATTGTTTGATGTTTATATTGTGATTAAGATAATTAGCAATTGAAAGTGTAGGTTGGAACATTATTTTCTATAAATCAGATTTATGCAATCTTTTTATAATATATTTTTTGTCAACACAATATGCAAACCTAAGACCAATAATGTAAAGGTATACTCGATGTAAGCCAATTTAGTAACACTAATCTAATTGAAAATGTAAAACACACTAATTTAATTTAAAACAAAAAAAATAGTTAACTTTTCATAAATTGGCCAAAAGAAATGTGTGAATCTAAACAATTAGGTGAAAATAAAATTAAAAGGCACCTAACTAACCCCAATTGTCACGTTTTAGCCTTGTAGGTCAACCTCCAATATGCAAATGTGCAAGTAGATGAAACAAGTTGTATAAAACCATAAATGAGTTTGAAAGCAACTCCTATTTAAACCCCTCAAGACTTTGTGCACAAATGACCAATCCAATGCTAGTAGTTTGCACATGAAAACGAATATAACATTATTTTAACCACAAAAACTTTGTAATCCTCATCTTTATATAGACGTTTTCTCAGCCCAAAAGTTCATCGTCTGTCAAAAAAATTCCAAAAATGGGGTGCGGTTTTTCAAGAAGCTCTTCGAGAAAGTGCAGAAACAGAAACAATCTGGTACGAGTCGTGCATCTCAACGGCGAAGTTGAAGACTTCGATTACCCGGTTTCCGTGGAAGAACTCACCTTGAAGCTGCCTAAACATTTCGTTTGCACGCACTGCCAGCTTCTCTCGCCCTGCGCCAAGCCGCTCCCGGCGTCGGCGCGGCTCGAGCCAGGACGGGTGTATTTCCTGCTCCCGTTTTCCTTCTTTCAGTCAAACTTCTCCCCAAAAGACTTGATCGCCATAGCCAGGAAGCTCAATGCCTTTGCCAAGTCATCCAAACCCGCCGTCAGCTCACCGGCTTCGGATGCAAAGCCGAGCTCCAGCCCGAGCCGGAATCCGAATCCGAATCCGGCTTGCGGGTTGCAGATGAGGATGGAGAGGGAGGATGTGATGCAGAAATCGTGCCAGCTGCGTTCGTGGAAGCCGATTTTGTCTACCATCAGGGAAAGATCGTTTAACCGGAGAAGCGAATCGGAGCTGCAGATCGCAAGATGAAAGTGGACGGGACTGCTCTGTTTTGTTGTGCCTGGAGATTGAAGCATTTGTTTTGTTTTTTTGTGATATACGAGGTAGGAAATAGAGCTATAGTCAAGCTTTAGAAATACAAATCTACTTTAGATTCTATTTTTCCATCATGTGTCTCCATCCTTTTGCAGTCTTGTTTTCATAATCTGATCCTGTGCAAGAAGTCAAGAACCTTTTTCAGTGTAGGATCAGAAACTGGAGACTGGAATTTGTATCCTAGATTTTATGAAAGAAAATAAAATATTGGAAGTGAAGTTTTACTAGGGTGAAAATTGTCATATTTTAGTGTGACAGTTATGCTCATTCAGGTTGTAGAAGCGTAAAGTTGGAATCGAGATTCTATTCAGATTCATGAACCAGTTTGCCTTGTATATATGAAAATAGAAGACAGTTGGCAATCTACATATAGTCTACAGACACAAAATGCCATGGCAACTTACAAGAGAGGAGGAGGTCAACTCTTGCTATAAATGTACAAGTTTTGCCCACAACTAGGTATGCATTTGTATTATTCATTCAGGTACTATGATTGGTGCTTGTGAAACCATTCCCTGTTTTGGAAAGCACTCCCATCCACTTTCTTTGGTGTATGAAAGTGTGAAATGCTGAGGATCCCAATTTTCTCCCTTTGAGTTTCTTTCCTTCACTAGCTCTCTTTCCCTCACTTCCACTGCATTTTTGGCTTCCTTGGCTTTCTCCCAGCTCTTGTCCAGGATGGCTTGGCTCACATCACCCCACACAACTGCGGATTCGCTAGGCGAAATCTCCTGTCCAAAGAATGTTCGTTTCTATAAGCATGAAAATCATAGAGAAGGCGTGAAATCCGAGGCAAAATCATTTACCTGTTCATCCTTAACAATTGGAGTCTTGATTTCTGACAGGACTTCCTTTGCATCGTAAATGACCTTGGACTTTCCGCTGCCAGGGTCTGTGGCTGTAATCATTCTGCTTGTTCAAAAGTTTAATGGTCACAAATGTGGAAATATAGCTCATTTCTTCAAACATAAAGATAAAAGATGAGTGTAGAAATGGTGCAAAAGGTACCAAGAACATGGGAAATGCAAGAGTTTAGTACCTGTCCCAATGGCCATTGATTTCGAGTAATGTCCCTGATGGAGATGAAGTGAGGAAGATCTTTCCTTTGACAGCTCTATGATTTGCCTGACGGCGAAAGATGCCACTGCTCCTGTAAGTTAACTCTGCTGAGAGTCCAGTTTCTTGGCATGAAATAGTGACATTTCCCAACCAGTCTACACCAATCATTGGGAGGAACTTGATCACAAGCTTTGGGGAGTTCATTATGTAAGTTTCCTGCTTGTTCCGAAGCTTCAACTGCCTTTTCCCATGCACCTCAGTTTCTATGTAAGTACCTCAAGTTCATAATAGAAAGTGTTAATTTCAGATATTCAAAACGATAGTTTGCGTATCATTCGAATGTGACACCATACCATGAAATTTCGGGACTGGATGATGGCACCAAATCAACTCGATGTTATCTTTTTCATCAGTGGCATGAAGGGCAGTCACTGGTGGATGATGTGAAACCTACATAACACAGGATGGTCACATTAAACGAATGCGAGTCAAAACATTAAACACATCAAGTAAAGAGTAAAAGAAGAGAGAACCTGTTCTAGTAAAACATTCAAGCTGGCAGTTGAAACATGATGAGTTTCTCCGAGAATAGGATTGTATGGAGCCACTCCAAACATCAGCGGGCGCATGGTGGAAATGCTCCAAGCGACAACAGATACAAATCTCTCGAGTGGAGTTTCGCCATTGGCACACTTGCTCAGTAAATCGCCTCCGGTGCAGTACACTGATTCCCCATAGCATTGAAGCTGTGACTTGGGAAGGTTGAACATTGGAGGCAGCTGTTCATATCATGATATCATGTTCAAGGAACAAAAGAGGCCATCAGTTTCATTACCAGATTATTAAATGGACTTTTTACAACCATTAAATTGAAATAAAGCCATTATACATAGATTTAAAATTTTCTGTATCTGTTAAGAAATAACGTTAAGTTCATATAGCTGCAAGAAATGACTTTTCTATCAAAAATTTTGAAAAGGTTTGGCTATGGTAATTAATTATTTATTATGGTACTATCAAGCCACAGAACATCTCTCTTAGCTAAATATATATTAATAAATAACGTGTCAAATTGGTATAAAAATTTGAAAACGACTAAATCTGAGAGAAACTAATCCCATTTTGCGAAAGGAAGCACAATGTATTCAAAACCAATAATATAATCATCACCTTATTTCCTTTTCGTTTTGGGTGGCAAACTATCTATTAAAAAACTGATAACTATTTTGCTTTTTTTGAACGGGATTCGATCCAATCTACATGTACACACCGAAAAGTATAAAATAGAAAACTAGATATTTTTCTTTCTATGGGCAACAATAAGGGGGGCGATTCTTCTTCTACCAATAAATAGGCTGGAAATTCTTTGGATATTTGAAAATATATAAATTCCTAAAAATAGAGAATACTTCCCCTAAAATTAATTAGAATCTCCTCTAGAAATTTTTTTAAAAAAAAATCCTCTTTCAAATTATTTGAACACATATTTAACCAAAAATTATGCAATTGAAAATGGAATAGAACGGAAATAATTTGAAATAAGATTACGGAAATTCGTTTTTGGCATTTTATAAGAAGTGTTTGGTTATCATTTGAAAGCAAAAGTTTGAAGAAAACGTTTAAAGAAAGATCCGACTAGTGCGCACAAAAAACCCCCTTCTTTTCCTCAAACATGACTTCATCCAAACACAAATGAACCTTCGTTTTCTCCCCAACACCACATTCTATCATCTTCTGTGTTTCTTTTTCAAAAAAATTAAATCTTCTTCTTAGTTTCTTGACGGATAATCCAAGAAATCGACTTTTCTTCACTTCGCACGCAATTAAAGAAAAATGGTACTGTTTCATAGCTGAAAGCGATGGGATTTTTCCAGCGAATAATAAAATTGCGTAATGAGAATGACGAACCTGAAAGCGGGTGAGATCGGATCCAGTCCGGACGTTGTTGAGAAGGCTGAGAATCCGTTTCAGGAAATTCGGAGCTCCGTAATTCTTACCGCCGTCGCCTTCTCCGTCAATCGATAACGGCGCCGTTAGAACCGCCTTTCCCTTCATCTCTTCTCCCATTATTACCTTTTTGCCATGAATAATTTTCATGTTCATCAAAAAATAATAATAATAATAATGGTTCGATGGAACGGGGAGCAGAAACCAAGAATATGAAGCAGAGTCAAGTTCCTAATTAACTTTTATCCATACTTGGATCATGGAAATTCTATTTTATTATTAAACTTTAAAAGAAATTAAGCTTAAATATTATTATTAAATAAAAGTAATAAGGTGATAACTGTTTTCCCACCGCATAAGGTACATATTTGATGCATTCCTATATTACAAATGATAAGATTTTGATAATCTCGTAAAATATGAACAAAAAGAATTAATAAATAATAATGTTGACTCTAACAATGTTTTTATTCAAGTGAAGAAATCCAAGTGGAGGAGTAAAACATAAATGATCTCTTTAGGTAGCAAATAATTGAAATAATTAGGACGTGTTGTGGCGTGATTTGCTGTAATATGTACTACTCCTAACTAATTAACTTGGTGGTGCAGTATGGTTTTTGTTGTCTTTCCGTTAGACGAACATTATGTATGATTTGCAAAGGGGATTTGGTATTGTGGCACTTATTTGCACCTGCTTCACTAAACATGGGCCTGGCTGGTTGCTTTAAACGCTAAGAAATGGCCGAAAAGAACAAACCAAAAGACCTTAGATTTTCCAATCATGTAATAGTACCTTCTAATTTAATTTAAAGATGAGAAAGATCGGGACTAGTAACCATATAATTTTGGATTTGATACAAGGTACATTTCCTTAACAAAACTCAATCATATAGCCTAATTGTTTTTGAAAAAAAATGAGCGGCAAATTCAATACACTCTCATATGAGGCAATCTAAAAGAGTAAGAGCAAGTCCAACAGCTTTTCTAAATCTTTTTTCTAAAGTAGAGAAGAAAGGTAATATTTGCTATAAATTTTTCCTATCAATCCAACAGTTTTGCTATTTTATAGATTTCGGAGAGAAAATGGAATGTTGTTTCAAAAATTTACTAAAAATAGGAATTCTAATTCAATTCTCATATATTCCGTTCTCCAAATTTACTCTCTAATTTTGCATATATAGAGAATGGAATTTTCTCTCTCATCATTTTTTCTATAATAGAGATTGAGATAGCAAATCTGTTGGAGTCAAAAACTCAAAAAATGTTTAAAATCTCTATTATAGAGATTCTGTTGGACTTGCTCTAATATCATAAAAAACACAGTATTAAATTATAATATCATAAAAAATAACTTTTACACGAGGTCAACATGAACAAAGAGAATATCAATTAATAACCATTGAAAATAATATGGAGATGAACAAATAAATACACCACATCGACCACTTTCGGTACATAAACAACATCAACGGATTTTCAAATGAACATTAATATGAAATCACGTCAACATCCACTTCCTACAAAGAGACTTTCTCTATTTAGAATGGATAAAACATAGGGATCCTTTGTTGTTTATATATAGTAGAAGGTATGCATGGAAAAAGAAAGAAGCATGGTATCGGTATGGAATTGTATGGGCGGCACGCACAGTCTAGTGTCTATATATACATATGGCGCTGAGTTGTAAGCTTCACACACAGTGACACAGACTACATATTTATCACTTGTCGACGCCGTCGCCGTCCAACTTCAAAGTCGGGACCGGCGCTGCATCAACAATATACGTGTACCGTGTACTCAATTAGTTATTCAGTCAACAATGTCTGATTATTTTGTATGGATAGATTAAAGTTGGAAACAAATCAATTAGAACATCCACCACAAGTCTTCAGTTTTCTTTCAATTTTATTCCCAACAGAAACAATTGTATTCTTTTTTTTAATATTTTCTAAAGATGCATATACCACATAGTAGTTCATGTCATTTAACTAAAACGTACTACAATCAAAATTCAATTCTACCAAAAGTAGGGCTGAAAAGCCAACTAAAAAGCTATTAATTTGGTTGGTCTTACAACTATTCTACACAACTACTCGGTATAAATGATTAAAAAGGTAATTATATTTATACCCGTAGAAATATTTCTATTTGATTATTATTCGTACTCAAAAGTCAAAAGTCTTCCAAAAGAAAAAAAATCTTACTCAAAAAGTAGTCAGAATCTATTTTGTAACCATCCAATTTACTAGCCATTTCTCAATGGAAGGAACCAAGTTTCCGGCACAAAGAATAAAAAAAAGCTGGAGTATATTTTTGGCTTTCCAACAACAAGGTCTGCGATCGAGAACTCCTAGAAAAAGACGGTCAAGAAAGCGAAAAAACAATTCCCATTCTGCCTAGAACGAATCCTCATTTTCATTAAAATACACACAGCTAAAATCATACTCCACGCGACGGCGATGATCAAACGAGTCTTTAAAATAATCGTCCAGAAAATCATGTGAAACTCAAAATATGATTTGCTTCAAGAAACGTATTTGAAATCACAGACAAGAGAGACACATAGTTTGCTTAAAATCACAGCAAGAGAAGAGAAAACTATGGTGCTATATATATTTACTGTGTGAGGATCGATGCAGAGGAGAAGAAACACTGACCATAATAGGAAGACGCTGGCTTCCGATGCCGTCCATGGAGCCTTGACTCAAAACAGAGCAAATTGATAAGCTGTCGGCTTTGTTTTTGGTGTGTGTGTGTGTGTGTGTGCGCGCTTTCGAAGACTGGTTGGTTACTAAGTAAAGAAAGAAGGAAATGGGAAAAGGGCTTCAATTTGGCGCCTGTGGATGATTTTGCCGCCTTTAGTTTGCAGGATTATGTGCTAAAGTTGATTATCCTTTAGTTTATGGGGTGTACGCTTTGATCTGAGATTTAGGAGAAAAAAAAGGGGCTTTTTATGGAGTATCTCAAAAGTAGTGGTGATAACGAGTCGATCCGATCGCGATCATCACTATGTTCATGATCGACTCGTTTAAATTTTGAGGTGATCATTATCGATCGCGATCAAAATAATTCATGATCACGATCGGATCGTTTAAAAATTATAATGATCGCGATCAGATCACGATCGACTCGTTTAGATAATCGATCAAATGATCGATAACGATCGGATTGATCATGATCAGTTTAAGTTTTTTTTAAAAAAAGTCAAAAACTAACAAATTACTAGAAAATCATTCATTTAGATGTATATAATTATTTTATACTATACTTATCGATCAATTATCTTATCGATTAATATCGATCACCTTATCGATCTGTTCGCGATCATGATCGAGTTTTAATGTCTATGATCGTTGATCGTTTATTTATTAAATGTTGGAAAATGATTTATTTAAGGTAAATTGAAAATTACATCATGGTAACTTTTGGGGCCTATCATTCAGAGATGAATGAGATATAGAAAGTTTTGGTTAAAGAAATTTACCCAAAATAGGATTTCTATTGTTTATGAAGTTCATATATTGAACATTCTAGAAAAGCCCGGAATGTGTTTTAATTGAAGAATTACTTGGAGTACATTCTTTTGGTTTATGGAAATTACTTTGTGTTATTCCATAAAGATAAGACTTTCATTATTTGGGAAAGTTCTTATATTATAATTAAAACACATTTTACCTTATTTTGTGAGAGAATACATATGTGTATTGGATTGAGAATCTTTCTAGCTGAAAATTATGTTTCCTGATTCATAGAATTTAGTAGTATATATATAGAGCCATCAGTCAATAGAGAACACACTTTTTGAGAGAGTTGGTGTTTTCGTAGGTGATGAGTGAGTTGAGAGTCAAGTCATTGTGATTGAAGATCGGCTCTACGAAATCCAGGTAACTTTGTACGTTACCTTATGGTTTTATCCTAGGCAAATTCTCATTTGAGACCTGTCTCAAATGAGACCAAAGATTATATGAGACTACTATTGATTGAATTTGTCGTTGGTGAGCTTTAAACCCACCGATTTCCTTGATTGAATTTGTCGTTGGTGAAATTGACCAAGGAAATGATCAAGAAAATTGACCGAAAGATCAAGCAAATTGAACGAAAGATCAAATTAACTGAAAAATCAAGGCAAAACAAAAATACTCAAGGACATTGATTGAAAGATCAAACAATCTGACTAAAAGATCAAGTAGAAACAGTAAATGCTCATTCCCCTGCTCTTGGTCTCCACAAGGACAGGTCTCACCCAAGACTTTCTCTTTATCCTATGAGACTTTGTGGTCATTTGTTGGCCTCATAAGTTTCAAGGGCGGAGACTAGTTCGACTCCATAATGATCTATGCTTTTGTGTCTATGATATTTAATATGTTGTATGCATAATTATTTGTAACTCTTGGCATATTTTGCATGATTAATATAAATAATATAACTTGTATTTTATTATTCATGTGTTTTCTGCAATTTAAATTCTGTAATTTTATTTATTACAAATTACTATCAATATAGTTCCTACATTAAACGATCTTAAAATTTTGATCATGATCGGCTCATTTATTAAATGATCGATCTCGATCCGATCTTTAACCAATCCGATCTCGATCTTTTAAACGAACGCTCGTGATCGTGCTCACCCCTACTCAAAAGAAGAAGACGACAGGGGACCAAGGAAATAACGGTAATGTGTAGTATTAGTTTAGGCTCTCTTTGGTGCTTGTTTTTGGTCCTGTTTCTCATTCTATTATGGTCCTTAACAATAATTAAGCTAAAATTTTGAATATTATTTAAGATGGAAAAATATTATAAAAATATAAGCGTCATGTAATCTTGTTAATCTAGGTCAAGTATTTGTGTGGAAAAAAAAAATTAAATTTTGGGATTGTAATTTATTTTAAAATAATATACAAATAATTATATATAATTCTAGTAAGTATCATTTTGAGGTGCACATATATTTATTGTCCTACTATCATTTTGGAAATGTTATAGATGAACAATTCGATGGGTAACCTTAGTGGGAAGATAGCCTTGTCAGCCTTTGTCAACCAGTCGGGAACAAGGAAGAATTTGGAAACAAGTAGGTGTGAGTGTACGGATGAAAAAATTACTGTTTTGTGATGGAAAAAAAAATGGAAATTTATGGGGCGATTTTTTTTTGGCTTTCTAATTCTAGGGGTTTCGCATTTGGCAAATGCGAAATAGCTGATAGTTCGCATTTGCCAAATGCGAAGTAGCATTTTTTTTAAGCCAAAATTACACGTGGATATGGCCACGTGTACACGTAATTCGCATTTGGCAAATGCGAATTACGCCGAATATTACAAAAAAAAATAATTGTGAAAAATCAGATCCGTTTTTGGATCTGTTTCGCATTTGGAGCTCGGGCGATTTCCAGCGGCCGGCGAATTCCAGCTTCGGTGATTTACAGCGTGCGGCGACGGCGAGCGGCGTGCGGCGAGGGCCGTGCGGAGAGCGGCGTGCGGCGGACGGCGTTTCAGTGTACGGCGGGGTTTTTCATCGGCGGCGGGCGGCGTTTTTCCAGCGGGCAGCGGTGGTGGTGTTTTCCGGTAGCAGCAGCGGTGTGGTTTTCCTGACAGTAGCACCGGCGGCGATTTCCAGGTAGTCTTGATTTGTCCCTTTTGTCATTACAAATAAATGTAGTATACTTGAATGCAAATTAAATGTAGAATACTTGAATGCAAATTATCATAGTACAATGCAAATTATGCTTAGTTGTGTGTTAAAATGGTGCAAAGTTGAGCACTCTAGTATGTGTACATTTATTTCATTTACTTAAATGTGTTAATGATTTTTTGTTTTTAAAATGAAACATTTATTGAGATGTTACAAATATTTTTAAATAGGTGTCTGAGTGCCTATATTACCATGGTTAATCCTGGACCACTATCCACGGAAGTGTTATTCATGCATACCGAGCATCGTGCTAGGAAGGTATATGATGGCGTTCTTGATGAAACCCTCACAGTTAGGAGGTGTGACGGAGAGTTGTGGAGAATAGTTCATCGCTTGTCATCTGAGGTGTTACATTACATTAAGCTGGCTGGTTTTTATGCCGTGTTAGGGTCTGGTCATATTAAAGTTGATCACTCCCTTATCACAGCCCTTGTGGAGCGTTGGCGTCCAGAGACACATACATTTCACTTTCCTATTGGCGAGACTACTGTCACGATGCAAGATGTGGGAGTGCTTTGGGGTTTGCCTTTAGATGGTCTTCCTGTGACAGGTACAGACACTACACATACATTAGAGGAGTGGCAACTCATGATTCATGACTTTTTGGGGTTCACACCGCCGGAACAATCCATTCAAAAGGGTCGAATTCTGTTGTCTACTCTAGCTGCACATCTTCATACACCAGCTCCAGACACTTCACCAGTAACAAGTCAGCAACGAGCTAGGTGTTTTATTATGTTACTTCTTGGTGGTTTGTTGCTGTGTGATACCAGTGGTAGTGCTGTGCCACTGTTGTATCTGCCCATGTTGCTTGATTTTGATGCTATATCACAGTATAGTTGGGGCGGAGCTGTTCTTGCCCAACTATATAGAAATCTTTGTGATGGTGCTTTGTGCAAGAAAAAGGACATTGCCGGTGCTCAATTATTATCACAGGTATAATTTTAAATATTGTTTTTTATTTTAGATTTCATTACTACAATTTTATGTTACAAAACATTAATTTATTTTTGTGATTAGCTTTGGGCTTGGGAGAGAATCCCAACATTGTGTCCACGTGTTGAGAAGCCGGTTACAGTGTATGAGTATGAATACGGAGATAAGTGAGTCTTGTTTTTTTAATCATTTTTGATATTAATTCAATCTATGTGATATTGATTTCTTTTCTTATTCATAAAGGTGGAAAGGTCCTTTAGATTCATCCAAGACTTCAAGGTTCGTTTTTGCTGCGTATCGCGATCAATTGGGAAGCATGCAACATAATCAGGTCAACATTTTTTTATTTATATCTGTAATCTTTATATTTTGATTATATATTTTTTATTATCTATACTAAAGTTATGATTTTACGTGTTCAGTTTATATGGCAACCGTATACACAGGAAGTTTTGGATTCCATTCCTGATTACTGTTCAGCTGGTCGTGATATTTGGATGTCTGCAGTGTACCTCATTTGTTGGCATGTTGCTGAGCCACATTGCCCTGACCGTGTCCTCCGGAAATTCGGATTCCATCAACATATACCAGACAATAGACTACATTCACAGGCCGAGTTCAAGAACATCCATAGTCATACTCGTCGTGGCAAACCTAATACTAATTGGGAACATAGACTTCGTCTATATGTGACTACTTGGTCTGAGCGACGAGAGCACGTTGTACAAGGCAGTGAACCAGGTGATCTATCTGAATACATGGCTTGGTATATGCCAAGGACTGTGAGATATATAGAGAATCCTGCACGACTTCCTATACATTACGAAGGCTTTCAAGGAAGCACGAGCAGAGCTACTTTATTTGTAAGTACTTCATTTATCTTCATCTCATATTACTTATAAGGTTTTAATATTATTTCAACTACAAGCTTATTCACATTCCTTTTTTTTAGGAAGAAGGAGTGGCAAATATGCACCAAATGTCTCAGTCAGCCATACAACACCCTGGATGCTCTATGGATGAAGTCACTTTTGCACAGATGGATCGATATGCCGCACCTTTCTACACATATGCTCGGGATCCCATCGAGTTGCATCTTCCTCAGCAACACCAACAAGCTGATGCCCCCCCACCAGTTCATCATGTTCAGGTTGACATACAGCCCAGAGTTAGAGTACGACGCCAAGGTGGTAGACGCACTCGAGATCAGCTTATTCCACAATTCAGTAATGCAACTTCGAACCAAGGTGGTTCTTCACAGTCAGGTTCCTCACATCAGTCATTGGGATTTGCAGCATTCAGTAATTTGCAGCATCAGTCATTGGGATTCCACACTCCATTTGTTAGCCAGAGTCTTGCATCCTCTAGCATTCCACCGACTACTGCTTCTCCTATGTTTGGGCAGGGTGATCAGGCTGGCCGTCATATTGATTTTGACGAGGTTGACGATGAGGGTGATGAGGGTCACCATGATATGACTATCCCTACTGGCCCGGGTTCTTCTCGTCCTGTTTTACCTAGACGCACTAGACGTGTTAGGCGCCAGACTCAATGTAGGACTGGTCATCATCTTGGAGGATCTCATCATTAGGTCCTGTTTGATTGTATGATTGTATGATTCTATGAAAATACTTTTTATCAATTTCATTAATAAAAACTAAGACTAAAAGTACCATAAAATATCTTAATACAATAAAGTATCATAGTACAATAAAGTTTTGCTTCAAAGGAAAATGATAAAACAGCGCTATCGAAGATGTCCCGAATCTCATACCTCCAATGTTCGAATTACCAATGTCATCATCATTATCTGAATCTCCAGAATTACAATCTGAATCAGATGAATCGGGTTCAACCTCTTCAATCTCTTCATCAGAAGATGGTGGAGCAGATGAATCAGAAGTTTCTTCATCTACTTCACAATGGTAGTCGTCATCATCTTCATCCTCATCACCACCATTAGCTCCATCTTCATCGCCACCATCACCAGTGACCCTCACATCAAATTCATCACCCCCAAAATCATCATATGCATTTGATATTTGGGAGGCGTACAACTCTTCTTCAATTCTGGTGGATTGACTACACTGGCCATTTATCATAAAAGGGGTAGAAGGGGCATGATGCTGAGGGTAGGGATGATGTGGATAGTTCGATGAACTAGGGAGATTGGGAGGATGAAAGCCATTTAACAATGAAGTAAAGGAGTATTGGGTTTCATGTCTAGATAATGCCTTGGTCTCTATGAAAAGTTCAGCTACAAATAATGATAATTGGTCGACCACCTCAAAAAATGTCTCCACGGCAGTATCATTTTGTAGCTTCAGTGGAGAATACGTTTTGCTCGCCCCAACAATTTCAGGGTACCGGTAAAATACCGTAAGCTTGACCACATCCCTACGAAATTCGGTCTCAGCATAAATCAGGTCAACCAATTCGGAAAAGTTTAGCCTTCGACAAATTGTGGTTGAGTTCCTTGGAGTAGGTGGATCATAGCAGACACCAAGACCAGGGAAAAAAACAATTCGACCACCCCAGTAAAAATTGATCATCAACGGCCTCATACTAATTCTAAAAATCAAATACCACAGTATAAGCAAATTTATATTCACAACCAGAATCACTAATATTTATTCAAGTTTTAGAACTTTATTTACTACTATTTTCTACTCATTTGTATTCTTTCAGTAGCATATTAATAATACTAAGCTAACAAATGTATATAAAAAATCAAAAAAGTAAATTGCCAATTTAAGAAGTAACCTTTGAGTTTATAAGCTTCAAAACTTGCTAAGAAATCTGTCAGTGAGCTCCAAAATTCAGAATAGCACTCTACGAACTAAACCAATGGGGAGCAAAACCTACATAAACTTAGAATCATTAGAACCAAAATTTTAAAAAACTTCACCCATATTCTACTAATTCATACAATTATTTTAGGCATCAAACACAATTACTGAATTACCTTTGAAGAACCGCCGCTGCCATCCGCCGCCGCCGCTACCTGTCCGCCATTGCTTGTTGATTGTCCAAAAAAACCAAAACCGAGCCACCCAATAATCACCGAATCTTAAACCGATCAATATTATTTGATTTGGATTATATTTGGAACATTTGGGTTTTAATATGGATTGTAGATTTTGGGCGGAAAATCAAATCGGATTGTAGATCTGGTTTTTGATAAGTAGATTTTGCAAAAGCTTTGAAATTAGATCTGGTCTGTGAACCGGAAATTTTGGCCGTGCTTTATCTGGATTATATTTCGCATTTGTCAAATGCGAAACATACATAATTCGCATTTGACAAATGCGAAATATCCAATTTTTTTTTTATAAACAATCCACGTTCGCACAGAATTGAATTTTTTTTTTTTAAATGGACTGTTTCGCATTTGCCAAATGCGAAACATACATAATTCGCATTGCCAATGCGAATTATGTATGTTTCGCATTTGGCAAATGCGAAACACCTAGAACTAGAAACATCAAAATTTTCAACCTAGATTTTGAATGTGTTTTTATTTTAACCCCCTTTCGGGAAAGAGCTTGTGTACAGATAGTGTTTTTGTTTATGCACAAAAGGAAGAAACTAAAGCGGATTGCTATCTAGAGAACTTCGGTTCCCATTTCCATTTTTGGCACTTTCCACACAATGGGGAGTAAGTAAGTACTCAAACGGGACTACAATTAGTTCGGCTTTAGCTGGAGCTTCCGAGTCCCTTTTACATCAGTTCTTGAGGCCCCAAATGACTTTCAAGATAGTGGGGTGATTGGAATTGGGGGGTTTTGGGAAGGTTTACAAGGGGGTTGTGAGTGATGGCACCCAAGTAGCAGTCAAGAGGTAACCTTAGTGATAGTCGAATAATTTCCTAATTGTAAGATAATTGACATATGTTATTCAGTTGTAAGAGAATCTAATAAGTGCAGAATACTGAATATGTGAAACTGTTTGATAAACAAGGCCAGTCCAACCTTATATGAGCCACCGAGTGATAGAATATTTCAAACCCTTTTAAGTGTTATAATTATAGATTTAAAGCATGATTTTGAGTTTAAAAATGTTTTAAAGTATGATTAGAATACTCACAATTATATTTACAGAACGTGATTTAGAAAAATAATTGCACGCAAAATATACAAGTAATTTGAGGTTTATTTTATGGTTTACATTAAAGGATATTTCACATTGGCCTTTTTAGGAATTAAGGTAATCCATGTAATACCAATGCCTTTGTGGATTCGGGTGGCTGATAATATTCGTGTCTCAGAGATATAATCAATAGTAAAAAATTGAACTAAAGCAAACTGAAGTTAAAGTTAATGTTTTAAAAAGAATCAACATGACTACGTCACCTAGTTTTATTGAACTAAACCAAACTAAACTAAACTAAACTGATCAACATATAAGTTCAAGAGAACATGGTTCATTGATTAGAAATATGAATTTTTGTAAGAGGAAATATGGGTATAAATGGTTTTTATTAATAAATAAAGAGTTAAAAAATCATGATGAAATTATTCCAAATAAATATATAAATATTACCCCCTCTATATTTATTTACCTTTATTCGATGTGATGAAATTTTCAATTAGTATAGATATGGAATTAAAATACACATAGTGTTGTTGTTCAGGACAAAGACTCAAAGTTATGTTTTGGACACATAGTGTTGTTATTATTAGTCTGTGTAATTTAATTGTGCAGTCATTTCGCCAATATCCAATAGTTTTTTTTTGAAATAGCCTTTCTTATATTAATAATAATTAAAAGAGTGATTACATAGCGTACGATTCAAGCCAATGGCTAAATCGTGTTCAGTACTAACAACAGTTCTACTAACTTTATTGATATTGAAAAAGGAAAAAGAGCTCCTAAGGATTGCAATAATGCTATCCGTGATACTCTTGATTTCCCATGGCGCTGACTCCGGGTTGTTGAGTGCCACCACTAACTCCATTGAATCTGTAAGCATGAGTCCATTGAATCTGTACCTCTGATCTGATTATTTCCCCTGATGATGCTCCACCTTGCAGTTCCCAAGTTGCACCTCTTCTGGAAAGAACCATCCACTCTAACTAGGGTGATCTCATTTTCATATGATTGGCTGATGAAATGTTTGTTATCTTCAGAGAAAGATGGAATTTTAGTTTCTGTGTGCCTATGGTGCTGGTTCCAAACCTTTTCTTGTCTTTTGAACAACATGCATTTTGCTGTAGCAAGGTTTGCGTAGATCACTGGTTCCAAGAAAACACCTTCCATTGCTTTCTTATTTCTCTGCATCCATATCTCCCAGAGGGAGAAACAAAAGAGAGTTGAGTCCTCCTCTGAATACCCTGCTTCAATCCATTGAGTTAGCCAATTCCCAGTTTTTGTAGCCAGTTGTGTCATTTTCTGCCTCAGTGGAGAGTGTGACCAGAAGGAGGTGGTTTCTCTACAATACACAAACAGATGGGACTCATCTTCCTTAGTGACGCAGTCGGAAAAATTGATAAGATCCGCCAGCACGAATCTGAAGAGTAAGGAATTGCAAACGCTACTTCCTTGTCATGAGGGTCCAGAATCCACCGGGGATATTGGAATCCACCAAATAGAGAACGTAGTTCTTGAAATTGTTTATTGTCCGAAAGCTGTTAAATAATGAATACAAGGATCCTATAAATACTATTACAAAACCTTAAAGCAATCCTAAAATAAAACTAAACTAAAATGGAAAACAACAATACGAAATAGGAAAATATTAAAACATCTATTCTAAAATGGAACAGAAAACGTTTGACGATCCACTTCTGAAACGGAATTAGAAATCTCGTGTCATCACGGTAAACGTTGACGACCTTCATTTTCTTTTTCAATTTCATTCGTAAAGTCGTCCTACATCAGACTCCTCCACTTTAAAAGAACTCGTCCCGAGTTCTCTCCCTCCACCATCAAGATCTTTAGGAGTATCGATTCAGAACCTCTCCCTAAAAATCTTGAACCATTTGCACGGGGATGTCCTTTCCATCAGACAAGATACTTCCAACGCATAAGATATTTCTGTCCACGTACAAGGTTAGGTAGTACCTTAAGATTCGGAACACCCACACTTCTGACATATGAGTTCATCTCGGACTTCAGCTTCATATCCTCGTTTCCCTCCTTCTCCATTGAGTTAATCTCGGACTTCAGCTTCATATCCTCGTCTTCCTCCTTCTCCTCCACTTTAAAAATAACTCGCCCCGAGTTATTCCCGTCACCATCAACAGCTCTAGCATCCATTGCATGCTCGATCGATGTATAGGCAACTTGTAGTGCCGACTTAAACATCAAAACATTTTTCATCATCAAGCATATTAACATCAATCCTGCAATAATCTTCTTTGGACGTTCCCCATTAGATTGATTCAAGTTTACCCATTCTTCTTCGAAATAAATCTTCTTAACATTTTTCAATCCAACACTATATTCCTTTTGAAAAACATCCACAACATTGGATGTAATCATTGTTTCTTCATCCTTGTCCCTTAAAGGAACGATCTCTTCAATAGAGCCCTCTCCAATTTGAACTTCAATCTGAACATCTTCATATGTTTTATTCTCGTCCCTCAAAGGAACAATATCTTTTATGGAGTTTTCATGCACTTGAACTTGAAGTTTCACATCTTCATAATTTTCACCCAATGAGTTAACTTGTTCACGAGCACTCCAAAATACACGAGATTCCTCCACAAAGACTTCACAACTCGAGGCTCCAAGGTTCACATCTTCTACTCCATCAAGCATTCCATGAGAAATCTTTAAATTCATATTATCACAAGGAACATCACACAACTCTACCTCCAATGCTACATCCTCAGAGTTAGAATTATGATTGTATACATGAAAGATCTTTTCTTCTCTTGTTCCTTTTTCTTTAGCATCCTCAAGAGTAGTAGAAGCAATATTAACCTTCTCATTCTCAACACTGGCCATTGGATTTAAACAGTTGTCTTTAGAACCAACCTCATCGCGTTTATCTTCATTTTGAGTCATAAGATGAGAACTTGATTTCTTAATGCCCAAAGGATGCTCAAAGCTCAGACGATTAGCCATCGCAATCTTATGCGTACCCCATGTGAACAAAACTGCATCATCACGTGTCCTATGCCTAAGGTTATGGTCATACTGCCAAGTTTGACCAAGTAAAACATGACAAACATCCATATCAAGAACGTCACAGATCACATTCTCTTTATAGTGTTTTCCGATGGAAATAGACACACTGCATGTTGATGAAACTTTTATCAGATTGAACTTATTATCCAAACCTAGAGTGTAAGGTTTCTTGTGCAACACTGTGGGTAAGTTCAGATAATCTACCGCCTTTCGTGAGATGAAGTTTTCGAAGCAACCATTATCCACAATTAAATTGAAAACTTCCTTTTGGATTGTACAGAAGCTCCTGAAAAGATGCACATGGTTCACCTCTTCTCTAGATGATAATAAAATCTGCTGCAACTCAAAATCCATCATCTCGATTGATTGTTCTACATTAAAAACATTGTTAAGTCTCCTCCTTGATTCTTCATAAGCACTCAACTCCTTTCCATTGCCCGCTTTTATCTCGTCCCATGATGTTCTCCTGTTCGGTCGTTCCATATTATCAACTAATGTTGACATTGCACTAGTGTGCTTATTATAAACAACTGCCACGGGTAATGCGGAAAAAGCCGCAAAATCTGCCTTGGTTGTTGGTTGACCTTCCATCATGAATCACCGGTAGAGAACAGGAGAAAGCCTGCTCTGATATCAAATGACGCAGTCGGAAAAATTGATAAGATCCGCCAGCACGAATCTGAAGAGTAAGGAATTGCAAACGCTACTTCCTTGTCATGAGGGTCCGGAATCCACCGGGGATATTGGAATCCACCAAATAGAGAACGTAGTTCTTGAAATTGTTTATTGTCCGAAAGATGTTACATAATGAATACAAGGATCCTATAAATACTATTACAAAACCTTAAAGCAATCCTAAAATAAAACTAAACTAAAATGGAAAACAACAATACGAAATAGGAAAATATTAAAACATCTATTCTAAAATGGAACAGGAAACGTTTGACGATCCACTTCTGAAACGGAATTAGAAATCTCGTGTCATCACGGTAAACGTTGAAGACCTTCATTTTCTTTTTCAATTTCATTCGTAAAGTCGTCCTACATCACTTAGCCAGGCCACATCTAGAGCAGACAGCATCATCAGTCATCTTCCTTTTTTTCCTGTTGATCATTGTAGGCAAAGACCTGGATAGAATCCTCCAAAGTAGCATGTTGAGTTTGTATGGAACCTTAAAGTTCCAGATTTTGTTCCAGACCTTTTTCCTCCTATTAACACATCCAATTTCAAACATAGCAATGCTGTAGCCCTTTTTTAATGAGTACCTACCATCTCTGTTATGAATCCATAAAGGTGTCAGGAGTTTCAGGATCAGCACACACTTTAAAGGCTACAATATGAGGAATGATTTCCTTTAACAGTGGAACTCTCCAAGTGTCTTTTTCCTGGATCAGATGTTCAACTGTCAGGTCAGTGTTCTATGCAGTGACATTGTGAGGGTTAAGTGGATTGTTCACCGATGAGATCCACTGATCAGTAAGCCTCACAGACTTGCCATTGTTCGCCTTCTATGCTGTGTGTTCTGTAATTAGATCTTTGGCCCAAATTATGGATTTCCATCCCCAGGAGTCTCCAGGTTTTTGTGTAACATTCCTGAAGTTTGCATGCCTGAGGTATTTAGCTTTTAGAGCTTTTACCAGAAATGAGTCCATGTCCTTGAAGATATTCTCGGCATGCTTGGCTAGAAGAGCTTTGTTCATTCCTAATGTAGATCTAATTCCCAGCCCTCCTTCACTCTTCGACTGTGTGAGGTACTTCCATGATCTCCAGTGAGTAGTTTTCCTTTCCATTTCCCCTTTCTATATGAAGCATGCAGTCATTTTGTCTAATTTCTGAAAAATGCATTTGGGAATCTTGTAGATACTGAGGGGGTATATAGCAAGGCCACTCAATACATGTTTTTGCTAGGGTAACTCTTCTAGTAAAATTGAGTAATTTGGACTTCCATGATCCAAATTTTTCCTTGGCCCTCTTGATTAGGTTCTGATAGATTTCCTTTTTCCTCCATCTGGAAGTTTAGCTGAATGCCTAGATACTTCTCTCCCAATCCCTCATTGTAGATATTGAGGGTGTACTTCAAGTACTATTTCATCTCATCTGATGTGTTGGAGCTGAAAAGTACAGAGCATTTTTCAAAATTCAGTCTCTGTCCAGAGAATCTTGCATATAGGTCCAAGGTCTTGGCTAGTGTGTTCACTGTTTCATAAGAGATCTTTGTGAACAGAATGCAATCATCAGCATACATCAGATGGCTAATTCCAGGACCACCCTTTGATATTTGCACTCTAAGATGTCTGTCTTCAGACATTTTCTCCTCAATCTAGCCTGACATAAATTGTTGTACTAAGATAGTATGGAGATAGTGGGTAACCATGATACCTTTATTAGGTTGAAAGGAATTAGATACCTCTCCATTCAGTACTACTTGATATGAGACAGTTCTGACACACCACATTAAGAGATTGATCCATCTTTGAGGGAAACCAATTTCCCCTAAGGCCAGCTCTAGAAAATTCCAAGATACTCTATCATATGCTTTACTCAAATCAAGTTTTATAGCTGCCATACCTATATGTCCCTGTGTTCTGTGATTCAGGCAGTGAGTGACTTCAGTGATGTTTCTTCTGGGAACAAATCCATTTTAATTATCAGAAATGATATCATTCATTACTCTTTTCATTCTGTTTGACAGAACCTTTGCAATGATTTTGTACCTTACATTGTACAGTGCAATAGGCCTGAAATCAGAAGGGAGAATTGGATTTTTCTTTTTTGGGATCATAAGAGCAAGTCCAACAGCTTCTCTACAAGATTCTCCAAGATAGAGTACTACATCCTCATATTCCCTATCTTTTTTTGCTTCAACTCTAACAGCTTCCCTAGTATGGACATGCATTAAATTTCAGTATTTTATCTCTTTATTATTGTTTTTTCACCATTCAAGTATATTTTGGAATCTTAATATTTTAAATTACGCATGATAAAAAAATGTGAAAAATATGTATTATTAAAATATGCATTAAAACGAACATAACAAGATCTCACATGACAATATTCAAATTTTTATAAACATGTAAACATAGTCATGTATGATCTTGTTTTGTTCGTCAAAATATGAAATTTAATAATGTATATTTCTTATAATTCTTTATTATATACAATTAGAGATAATCACATTTGAAATATATGTATTTGAATTATAAAACTAATAAAGAGAGCTAAATGATCAACATAAATGCACTAAGCATTAAATTTTGATTCCCCACCCTTTTTTTTCTCTCTCTACAGATTTGGGGAAGCAACATGTAGATTTCTTCAAAATCCCCAAGTTGGGGAATGGGATAGGGAATCTGTTGGAGCTGAAAAATGGCTCATAAAATGGCTCATATTCCCTAAATTTATTGAAATCCCCCAATTTGGGGAAGCTGTTGGACTTGCTCTAACTAACTGAGTCTTATTCCAGGATGATGGAAGAGGGGCTCCATTAAGGAAAGATATCCAATAGTTATTCATTCATATACAATAGTCAAAAGATTGATTTCATTTTAAAAAAGAAAAAAAAAAAAGAGAGATTGATTTCGGTCATGGAAGCCATTCGCAGTCAAACAATTGCTGTGTTGTGTGGAATCTGGACTCCTCAACTGCTCCTCAACTTTCTTCCATTCTTCAACTGAGCTGATTCGTCCTCAACCTCAAGACTCGATCATGAAACTTTTCTTTGCCGCGGCTCTCCTTTCCATCTCCTCGCTCGTGGTATCGGCTTACGGCGATGCAAAGGTAACTATTATACTTTGAAACAAAGTTCAGAACTCTACTTCTTTCATATTGCTTCACTTTGTTTGTGCTTTCGTGAACTATTTCTCCAGATTAATGGTATAATAGTCATAAGTTGGCAGTGTTTAGTTTGTTCCTTGGAAAGCTGTTTGTAAATTCACGTACTAATACATTTATAAATTTTAAATGATTTTATTTGAAAGTCCTGTATACTTGATGCTACTAAGACAACCAAGTGAACCAAGTGCGTTGTATTCTCTATTAGCAGTTTCAACGAGCACTTTTAGTAAATCAACAACAATTTTCTTTTCCTGATGTGTGAATATCCATGTCTACTTGTCCGGACCAATGAGTTTTAGGTTGTGGGGGCCTCCTAGATGGAAGTTGATTAACCTCTTCCAGAATTTATATTCCTTAGTTTCCAGTTGGATATGTATGACGATGCAGATGATTACCAATTTGGGTTTATTTGCTAGGGTGAAAGTTTATATGGATGAGAAGGCAATTATAGTCAGTTTGTTTTTTTTTTCTTTTGGTCTTTACTGAAGGTTTGAGATTGCTAGCTTTGAGTTATGCTTCTTATAATAAGAACATTATATGGATGAGTTTAGTCCAATGTTCCTTTTAGTTATGGCGTTTATATATTCTCAGTATTGAAGGTGATTTAATGTTAAAGATTTTGAGACCTGTGTTTATTCTTAGTAAGAAAGCATGTTTTTTATCTGTGTTTAACCTCAACATTCTTCTTTTCAGTTTTGTGATGCTGGGACAGGTTTCAGTCCTTCTGGCTGTGGGTTTTCCTATTGGCCAACAAGGATTTTAATTAAGGGAGGGACTGTTGTAAATGCTCACCATCAGCAGGTTGCTGATGTCTATGTTGAAGATGGGCTAATTATTGATGTGAAACCTAATATCAAGGTATTGCATTGTTCAATTAAGCTCAAAGTTTTTACATTTTAAACATGGTTTGTACTTTAGCTTAATTATTTTCTAAGCAATGAAGCATGGTCTTGGTTTTATGTTCCCCTACGTTGTGAGAGAAGAAACATAGTTTTTATAGAAGAAATCTCATTGTAAATTCCTTCAGCAATTGTTGCTCATGCTTTCTTATCTCCAGTTATTTACTTTGCTTGCTCCAAAAGATAAATACTTTAGTAAAAATGTATCTCTTTATTTCAGAAACTTACTAGCATTTTCAAGAATATTCACTAAACTTTCTTCAGAAATCATTACTTCTGATATAGATGTGTCCTTCTGCACTTTATTTGATGTACTGCAGCATTGGGCTAGATTAGGAAATGATTCTCCTGATCAATTCAAGAACAATAACTAATGCTTTAACTCATTATCTTCGGGCAGCTATGGAAAATATTTTCCCATCATGCCCAGTTTAACACACATGTTGATACAGTATTATGTGAAATGCGTGTGCTGATAATATCGCTAACTGTGATAGGTTGACAGTGCAACTATGTTCAGTGCCATATTTGTGATGGTTCTTGCTTAGAATATTTTGACTCTTTCTAATTGTTTAAGCCACTTTAATATAATCTGGCTTAGGATCTTTAGAATTCTGTTACTCAATAAGAACTTGTTTTCCACTATGTACAGTCACTTCCATATTGCTTGATGGACACAGGAAAATTCTATAACTTCAAGAAGTCAATTTTGCTTTATATACAATGATAATAGACAAGAACTATTGCTCCGAAGGCTTGGGATTTAACCTCTACCAAATGCACCAAATAGCTGAATGTATTGATTCTCAGTTAGCAGTATTATGTATTCAAGCTGATTAAAGTATATATTTTCAAAATCTGCATATTAGAATCCAAAGTAAAGGTAATTATGAGCACATAAGTGGAGGAAAATAAGATCTGAACATGGTGTGTATAAATCAAATCTGTTTAATGAGATGAATTTGCTTTTACTTGCCTTATATTAATATTGCAGTTTAATATCCACGTGCAGCAGATGATTTTAGGAATGTATGTTATTAAATACTAAATAGTTTGATTCCTGACATTTGAGGAGTCAAATTTTCATTTCGAAGATCCGAGAGAGGTATTAGGATGGTGGGACATTTAAATTATACTTAATGTTGGGAATTTTCGGTTGTCTGTTAGAAAAATTACCGAGCAAGTAAAAATGAGGATGTATGTTTAGGATTTATTTTCTCAGAAGAGTCTTGAGGTGAAAGTATGTTTTACATATATTTTAAACAAACCATATCAAATTTGAAGATAATATTTATAGAAGAATATTATAGTACACGGTGGACAAACTAACTTAGTAAGAATGAGTAATATTAGAAAGAATTTTTTTTGTTGTTGTAGCCTCAAAGATGAGAAAGTAAAACACTTACATTCCAAATTATGTATGGATTGCTATCTAAACCATGATGATCCTATTTGCAGGTGTCTGATGACGTTACAGTAATTGATGCATCTGGAAAGTTTGTTATGCCTGGTAAATATTGTAGTAATTAAAAGCTCTTGCAAGTTTTACTTTGATATTCATATTGGCGTACTATAAGTTGTTTTGCATCAATCTTCAGATATCACTGATCTGTTCAGCTACGTGAATAACTTATGAATATAGATCAAATTAATGACTAAGGTGCATGGGTCTTGTCGGACTTGGGAATGGATCCAAGAGTCAGACCTTGCAAATTATATGAGTAAAAATCATTGAATATCTGAGAGAGAGAGAGAGAGAAAGAGATCTTTATTTATTGAATAGTAACAAATTCGGAATTTACAGTTAAAAATCAGAAAAGATTATCTGATAAACATACCATAGGATCATTCATCCATCATTGACAGCATACACTAAGCAGCTGTTTGAGCATTAAGCTGTCCTTTAATCTCTGGATCGTCTAGGAAGGAGAAATGATCAAACAACCTCATAATGTATGCCTAAAAAAAAATGATTTTTTCATGTAA
The DNA here is from genome assembly GCA_963678965.1 of Cruciata laevipes. NCBI lineage: Eukaryota > Viridiplantae > Streptophyta > Magnoliopsida > Gentianales > Rubiaceae > Cruciata > Cruciata laevipes. The sequence continues at coordinate 12,662,598 of OY787632.1, read as the reverse complement.
GATTAAATTGATAAACATGAAACTAGCTATAAATTTGAAATCTTGTTTTCTAACCATACTAGTAACTTGTGGACCTTTCTTTTAATTTTCTGATTTTTGAGATAGAATTCACAATTATTGTGCAGTTATGCCAAAATTTCAGTTCAAGCAGATGCAAGTATGTTTTTCGTGATGCAAGTTTCTCTAGTTCCTTTTGACAGCATTAAGAAGATGTTGGCTGTGACAGCAGGTTGAATGTCTAAAGCCTTTAAAGTTGAGGCTGAAGCGTCATCATCTGTCCACCAGCTTATCAGTTCCTCAAACATTCCCATCAATGGCATTAGTCTCCCTATAAAATCCCAGAGGCACCTCTTAAAATCATCCTGAATTTTTCTTCTTTTCCCACCCCCCCTATAAAATCCTGGTTTGGCTCAGGAGTGCCATTTCTAAGTACCAGTTTAACAAGTAAAAATGACGTTCACTATGTCCATTTGGGATAATTGTTGCTTTGATTTCAATACGGACAAGTTTTTGTTTTTATAGGTCAATTTGCCCAATTTATGTGCATGTCACTGGACATTAGTACAATAACTTGTGTAGATAAAGAAATGGCAACCTAGTGATACAATGAGATCGATGAAGATTGAGGTCCCATATGGGCCTCATGTAGGCTGCCTTACCTTGCAATACGTTTTACTGAAATAATGACCAGAGGAATTTCATTTAGTAGTTATACGATCATTGAGATTAATCAGGAGATGCACAACCAATTTATTTAATCACACATCTAATTGTTAAATTATATGTAGCTCATATACATGATTAGTTACAGGATTGAAATATTTAAGATTTTGAATCTGTAAATCAACTAGAATAGCTTTAATGTCTTAGAAATTGTTTCAACTCAACATTTTTGTTCTTTGTGTACATCACAGGAGGAATCGATCCTCACACTCATTTGGCAATGGAATTTATGGGTACTGAAACAATTGACGACTTCTTCAGTGGACAGGCAGCTGCACTATCCGGCGGAACGACAATGCACATTGACTTTGTGATTCCGGTGAATGGGAGCTTATCTCTAGGGTATGAAGCGTATGTGGAAAAATCAAAGATGTCTTGCATGGACTATGGGTTCCATATGGCTATAACCAAATGGGATGAAACTGTTGCTGGGGAAATGGACATTATGGTCAAGGAGAAAGGTTTGTGATTTTCTGAACGATAAGTGGAGTTTGGCAAATCATATGAAGTGTCTTTTTTACATTAATAAAGGTATTCCTAGCTACTTCAGTGACCTTTAAGCTATTTTTCCTGACTTTCAGGTATAAATTCCTTCAAATTCTTCCTAGCGTATAAGGGTTCTCTTATGATCAATGATGAGCTTCTACTGGAGGGGCTCAAAAAGTGCAAGTCTCTTGGTGCTCTTGCCATGGTTCATGCAGAAAATGGGGATGCTGTGTTTGAAGGCCAAAAAAGAATGATGGAACTTGGCATTACTGGTCCTGAGGGCCATGCGCTTTCAAGACCACCTGCGGTACTTTCTATGCATTTCTACCATCTCTAGTTTGGGATTTTTACTATTATTGCCCAATGTGTTTTTCGTAATCATCCTTTAATTTTGAAATGTCAAGAAATGTTGTGATTTTAACTCTGCTATTTCAATACTACAAGCCTCTTCATCACCAGAAATAGCAGGAAGAGTATTTCCAGCCAAGGATTAGGAAACATTGTTGAATCATTAATCTCTACTAGTTCTGGTTTTATTCTCTATTCAAGAGGCTATCACTGTCTCTGACACATAATTCCCTTTGAATATTCTCCTTTATATAGAATAAAGGTCTTATTCTCGTTTTATTCTCTTTTGAACTTATATATAGATGAAGACAAAATGAGTGAAACCTGGATATAATAAAGCTTTTGGCTGAAACATTGACTCAATAATTATATGATGTTTGTTTTCCAGATCAGGGTAGGAGTGTCTATAGCTTTTTTATAATGTTTTTAAGTACTCGTGGAACTTATTTAGCTTCTTCTACGTTTTCATGAAAGCTAAAACCTTAAAGTGGGCGAGGTTTTAATGAAAAAAAAAAAGAGTTATGGTCAAAACTGAGTGGAATGGCTGATTATAAATGTGTCTAATTTCCCCAAGAGCTCATTGCTTGCAGGCCATGCATTGACACATGGCTAATTTTTATGTTATTTTTTTATGGAGCACATGGCTGATTATACTGATTACACTTTTTTTTAATACATATTATCGGCATGTTCTTGATGATCCAGTCATTTTGTATTTAAACTGGCGCTGAAGATGATATGTTGAGCACATTCCATGGTGTATCAGCAATCTTCTCTAGTTTAGATCCCAATATGCTCAGTTTATAGTTGAGCGCTGAAACATGAAAGATCAATTTCCAATTTTAATCAAAGTGTAATGTTTAGTTTCAACTTCATTAGTCTGTAGAAATTATATATGTAATATTGGATGCATTGCTACACCATCTACATGCTTGATGGAATCAACTGGAAACATCTGATTTCTTTACTAGTTTTACACATTCTCCCAACAAATTATATAACTATTACCATTTATCAATAATTGTTTCTTAGTGTAATTTATAGACATCAAAATTTATCCTAGCTCTCTTTATGGATCCTGGTAGTTATAGACTTGTAGTATTAATATCTCAGTATTAGATCAGTCACTTGAGCATCTTATTTTGCATCGTGCCAATTCATACATATATGCTAAGCAGGCAATAAGAAGTGCCTTCAATGGAGGTTTATTCTCTTCTCGTTTACTTTCAAAACTGTTTGAGATTTAGGTGACTGTCATGTTCCACACAGTCTTTTGAATGGATATTTTTTTAAAGTGTTTTAACTTGGAAGCTCCTCATCTAGCTTGAAGGTGAGGCCGCGTCTCGGGCTATTCGGTTGGCTGGTTTTGTTAACACTCCTTTGTACGTAGTACATGTTATGAGTATTGATGCTATGGAAGAGGTTGCCAGAGCTCGAAAATCAGGTATTTGTCTACCTATCCTTAAACTTGTTTCTGTTAAGTTTGATGATATGGAAGAAACAGCAAGATATCGAAAATCAAGTGTTTGTCTACCCGTCCCTACTTGTTTCGGTTAAATTTGTTTGGTAAGCCGTTATTTTTCTAGTTTTACACATTAAGGTCCGTGGTACGCCTAGTGTTTCTGTTCTATTCCTATTCAGTGTAGTGAACTGCCTATCTGCCTTCCACAGGATAATGAAACTATCTTTAATTTCATATTGCAAAGAGCAAGACACGGCTGTATTGTGCAGATTTAGATATTTGACTTTATTGGCCAAATTTTTGTGCATATGATATCATGTAGTTTGGTGTACACCTTGTATGTGATCAGTGATTATATTGGTGAATCATACTAAACTGATTCTGTACACATAAATAAGGTCACGTGCAATGTTATAACTGTATGAGATTAATAGAATCACTTGCCAGTCAACCTTTGTCACAGAGCTTTTTATCCAATGCTCCCCTCATAATATTCTCTAAGATGTTATCTATTGGAAGTCTTAGATATACCTTTTGTAGGATTCAGACAGATGAGCTGAAAGCAAGACAACCAAAATATCAAATCAAGAGAGGGGCCCCTTCCATCTCCTACATCAAACCAGTTCTCATACCCTATAGAATTCAGACACATGGCCCTTTAAGGAAAGAGGATGTGTGCACAAAAGCCCAATGGGGTTCATCCTTTAACACAACGGTAATAGGAGCAGTACCACCAAGCTTATATGCAAGTCAACTAGTCTCTCCACTTTCATTGTGAATACACCTTTCTTCAGATATGAAAGTACATCTAAAAAACGTAGGCCAGAAATTAGTTCAGATTGTAAGCTCTTTAGTCATAAAATTGAACCAGAAGCTTGGAGGCTGCTGCAAGGATATAATAAGAATTTGACTTCATTAGCAGGGGATAGCAGTTTATGGCTCACTATCTTTTCCAATTTTGCTCTAACAGCTCCCCAGCTTACTTCTATTTTAAGGGGTAAATTTTCATTCCTTATGAAATTTACAGAAACTGTCTCCATGCACTAGAATGGAAGTGTTCCTTTTTTGCATTTTGAACATTTGAGCCACCGTAACTACATTTATAAGCTTCTGCTATTTAATGACAAAGTTTACTCAATCGCACTGTTTCGAATGGTAGTGTTTTATAATTTGTGGTAGAGTCAGAACTCAGAACTTGATCAGTTCCCACATGATCCTTTCACCAAAAACAAAAAAAGAAACATGATACTAGCACTTTGAGACAAAACATACTTACTTTTGTCTACAAAGACCTGATAGCAATGTTTCCTTTTCTAAGATTGTTATTAAGTGTGACTATGATTTTTTTTTTCCGTAAATTGTTTTTAATTGCTTCCAGTAATATCTAACAAATAATGCTTTCCTACTGGTAAGGCTTTTATAACATTGTAGCACTACCTCTATTGATTTCAGTTTTCTATTATATTCAGGTCAGCGAGTAGTTGGGGAACCAGTGGTATCAGGCCTAGTCCTTGATGATACGAGGCTATGGGATCCAGACTTCAATGTTGCGGCAAAGTAAGGACCTATAACTATATCCATATTTTATTTTATTTTAGATATCTGAACCAGGGCCTTTTAAAATTAGTTCTGCCATTTTCTCGAGAAATTTACACGTTCCTTGTGATGTTCAGGTATGTGATGAGTCCACCTATACGAGCACCAGGGCATGGAAAGGCTCTTCAGGCAGCCCTTTCAATGGGCACTCTACAGGTACGACGCTGCCTATCAGATTGCTACAGTTTATAAAGAATGATCCGCTTTCAGGGATATCAAGTCTGATAAGATATCTAGTAAGATATGCAGGGACAGAGATGGAATGAAACTCTAGTATGAAAATCCTAGCAGTACCTCGATGAACTTGTTATGATCACCGCCAGTGTACCTTCCGTGGCGGTAGAATAGTTGTTTCGATTTTTTTTCACATTTGTTAAATGTTGGCTTAGAGTGATGGCCAAATAGTTGTATGAACTTTTTGAGCGATTAATAGAAGAAATTTTACATCAAAAAAAAAAAGAAGATATTTTATAAACTATTACAATTTTAAAAGATGGTGGGCATGTTCTTTATCTAACCATTTTAGGATTTGAATTATTAATAAAATTTGTGTAGTGTATTCCTTGAAAGTTTAAATTTTCTGTTAGATATGCTGCAAGATTTCTTTGCAAGAGGATCAGTACTTTAGAGAAATATACAACTGATTGATGACAGATTAAAGAGACTAGAGGTTAACTTAAACATAGATTAGAAGATGATGCATTAAATGTGATTATATTTTCTGCTCAATAGCTTTTGGTCAAAGACCTTCAAAGGATAGTATTTACATAGATTTAGAAGGATGAAGGTTTGATTTATTCGTTGGGAAATGGCTTTTATGGGAAATATTTGTAAAGAGCATTTTTCAGTGATGAGATTTAACTTGAAATGTAGAATTTTCAATACATTGGTAAATTCTTAGAAGATGTAATTATCTGTACTTGCTACCATTTTGTCTGATAATGAGACTAGCTGGGAAGATGTCAGAGTTTTTTGCCTAAAAGCTTCTTAGGATGATTGTAGTTAGGCTGATTGTACTTATCATAAATAATATGTATCTGTAAAAATTGTTGTCATAAGATTGCTGGAATAGTGGTATTATCATAAGATTGCGAGAAAGTATACTGTACAATGAAATAAAGTCTTACTCCTTTGTTTTTATTCATGTACTGCAGTAGTAATTTTTTAATGTTTCACATTTTTTAGCTAGTGGGAACTGACCACTGCACCTTCAACTCAACTCAAAAAGCATTTGGAGTAGATGATTTTAGAAAAATACCAAATGGTGTCAATGGTAATTCTTTTACTTCACAACTTCACTTACAACCAAAATCATTGCCTGCTTCTTCATTTTTATTGTTTTTTATTCCCAATTTTTTCATGTAGGTATAGAAGAGAGAATGCATTTGATTTGGGATACAATGGTGGTAAGGTTCATGAGCTTTGTTGATCTTTTAAGTGTTGTGGAGATTGATATCTTAACAATTGAAAAAAAAAAACAAATAGGTTCTTGTTAATGTAGTTCCTTTTTAAAAGTAGATCTCCAATCATCACTTTTCAGGTGTCTGGAAAAATATCTATTAGTGACTATGTTCGAGTGACGAGCACTGAATGGTACATTTAGTTCACATTATTTCTTGTAAGAATGCTTGTGTTGCAATTTTCATTTCCTGATGTTTAAAATGTACTGTATATATGTTTCAGTGCTAGAATCTTCAATATTTATCCAAAGAAAGGGGCGATACTTCCTGGATCTGATGCAGATATAATTATTTTGAACCCCAATTCAAGCTTTGAGATAACTTCAAGGTCCCACCATTCAAGATCGGACACAAATGTCTATGAAGGACATATGGGAAAGGTATCGTTTTAGTTAATGCATAATTGAATTTTTTTGGTTAGTTCGTTGAATTATGGTATGCCTTGATGAATGAACATAATTTTATGTATTAGTTGAAGTGTGGGCGACTTATTGAAAAAAGACTTAAAATATGAGAATGCCTAGACAAACTTGTGGCATGCTAGGTAAATGCTGTGACATACTAGGTTAAACAGGATTGTAGTGCATACAATAAAAAAGAATTGTCCCAATAGAGAAACAATTAGAAGAGGACAGTGCCTAAACAAATAAACAGTGTACTCAGGATACCCTTAGGTGCCCCAGTGTGGTTTAGTTATGATTAAATGAACAACCGAGACAAGAGTAAGTTTACAGTTGCAGATATCCACTTTTGATAGGAGATTTTTTTTACTTTTTCCCTGCTTGATTCTTAATATATCATTAAAAGGCTATGCGTCATAGGGTACATGAAGATGCTTTAGTTATACTGCAAAATATTCTTGTCACAAGAATAAAGAATGGCAATCCGTTTTATCTGTTACTGCTGTTAGATTATTTTGTGAGGTTTTGTGCGTATTCTGACAATAGCAGAAACGGGAATTATTCAATTAACCTGTCTCCGTCTGTGATATCATTTTGGTCATTGTAGAAGTTACAGTGTGAAAGTTTTTGTTTCGATATTCTGCAGGGAAAAGTCGAGATAACAATTGCTGGAGGTAGGATTGTCTGGGAAAACAATGAACTTAAGGTTGAACGTGGTTCAGGAAAGTACATTGAGATGCCACCATTCAGCTACCTATTTGATGGGATCGAAAAGTCAGATGAAAGTTACATAGCATCTCTAAGGGCACCAGTGCAAAGGATTAAAGACAGTCCCCAGTAGGCCTTGCTGAACCAGATAATGCCCTTCACACTTCGGAATCCCATTTCATGAAAATGCATTGCGTAAATAGCCGAAAATAGAACCTGTGAGAAAGACATTGTGACAGATTATTGTAAAGTAAATAATGTGCCTTTCGTTCCGTTGATAAGTGATGCCAATAGTTATACTTGTATCTGGTAACACCCCTCATACTGAAGCATATAGAGTTGCAAAACAAAATTTGATTTAGTAGATGCAGTCGCCAATTTTTTTCGTTCGTCAACCCAACACAACTATAAGTATGCAGTGTGCACCAAGTGTACACCAACGTGCCTTCTCTTGAGAAAGCTACGTGGTCGGAGCTGATTATGTGAACAGATATTCTGTTTCTTATGTTTTTAATGAATATTGAATAAAAATTGCTTTTTTATATTACAATTACAAATTTGTTTAACACAGCCGTTGGAGACAATGAAAGAATAAAGATCATTTGTAATACTTTTCTTCATAAATCAAAACCACCGAAGTGAGGATATGTGGGCACCTCAAATCCCTTTTTCTTTTATATTTTGTAAACATCTCAAAGCCCTTGGTAAGCAAATGAATCTAAAATGCTGATTAGGTACAAGAGAAAAGATTTGGCTAAGCTTGAATGAGACTAAGGTCTAGTTTGGAGATCAGCTGTTAGCGGATTGTATCAAGGATTTTCCCTTTAGGTATGCTTCCTCTACGTCACTTCTCCGGTCACCTGCACAAGGTGGCAAGGGTTAGGCGGTGCGGTGTTATGCCGGTACCCGCTCCGACGCCCTAATTAGTACGGGACTGGTGCAGAGCTATTATGGTATTAACGTGATGAGGGCAGTGAACTTACCTTTTTTCTCCTGCTGTGTGAGGTTTATATACTCAATGGGTCTGGGGCCATCCTATTGATGTCGAGCCTGTGGCCACGGGCCTGAAGGGGCTGTTAGCGAGGTGGAGCGGGCTTGATCGTGAGGGATGATCGCTACAGGATAATCTCTGACATGTCCCCTGTCTAGGTTCGGGAAGTCAGAGACCGAGCATTTGACTAAGGCTGGGCAGTAGAACAGTCTGCCGCCCGCTCGCTTCCATCCCGTCTTTGACGCGTGTGCGTCTCCCCTACCAAGTGGGCAGTTAATTTCCGCGACTTCCGAGGCCATCACCTCGCCTTTATTATCCCACGGCCATAGGTTCCTCTTCCCCTCGTGCGTTAAATTACAAACATTCTAGGGGATTCTGCAATCGTTGTTCCCGCCCTTTCTGTGCTTTTACGCCGCGGGTCTTTTCAGGAGCCGCCTGAGATTTATTAATCAGGTAAATCTGCCAGCCTTCTCTCTTTTACCCGTCTTTCTTTACAGTCCGATGACGCAAATTCCTAACGAATCGTTATCCTGTGAATTGGGCGACCGCCAATTTTTGTATCTGAGGGCCGTGATATAGGAAGTGGGAGGATATAGCCCCGAGCAGATTGAGGGTTTGGTTGTGAGGCCTTCACCGGAGCAGACCGCTCTAGATGCACCGATAGGCATGACTGTCGTGTATGCCGAGCACATCTCTGATTGCGGGTTGCATTTCCCTCTAACCCCTTTCTTCCAAACCGTCATCCACTACTTCAGCCTCCAGTTCCTAGATCTGACCTCTAACGCCGTCCGAACTCTGATCGGGTTTGAGGTATTATGCTTTCTCCGGAAAGTGGCCCCCGAGCCTCATCTCCTCCTTTACTTTTACTACCCCTGCCGTGAGCCCCCGAGCTGGTACTTTCTGAAGCCCCGATCCGGGGGTTGCAAACCGGTGGCAGGGCTCCCAAGCTTTAAATCATGGAGGCGGGCATTCATTTATGTGGATAACACTGTCATTCAATGGGGCTTTCAAGATTTCGGCCAACGCGGAGGTTCTCGCCCTGGGCTTGAGAGATAGCAACTTCACGGACGTGGGTAAGGAGGCCATAACGAAGTGCACTGCCAAGCTGAAGAGGAAGAAACGGTTCGTCGAGCTCCGTGCCGAGGACATGCTGAGGGCTGCTGATATTCCATTTCTGCCAGCTAACTCTGATGGTATGTCTCCTGGGCATGCCGGTTCTGCTCCTTATCTTTTTTCATGTAGTTGATTTACTTTCCGCTTTCTAACCCTATCTGTCTTTCTCTTGTAGCCTAGAGTCTCCTGGACTTTTTCAATGACCTGAGGGACATTTCCCTTGTGCCGAAGCAGGAGCCCGGGGAAACAAGAATGATGGTGGAATCTGACGGGGATGTTGCGTCCCTGCGGATGAGGGTACGCACCAGGAGCCAGGTCCAGCGAGAAGGGTGGGCCCCGCAAACGGTTTGAGAGCTCGGTCCAGGAATTTGAGCGTCTCACCAAGCTACATAAGGCCAAGAGCTCCCGTTCCCGCGACACCGTTCAGGATACCCAGCCATCACCCGCTGTTCATGATGATCTGTTCTTCGGAGATAATGGTGGCTCGTTCCCTGGTCTCTCGGAGTACTTGGCTGCAACCTCTGTGCCCCTGGGTTTCCCTCATTCTCGGGCTGCGCTCCTGGAAAATATTCTTCCCTCTTCTCAGATGGAGGCATGAGGCCGCAGTTTGGTGGCAAACTTCGCCGGTTCAGCTTCTTTGGATGACCGCCAGGTCTTCACCGCCATGGAGGTAAACACTAATCTCATGCTTTTCTTGTCGCATGCAATTTTAGCCTGCTTCGCAGGGTCCTTAACCTGTTTCCGGATGTTAGGTCTTTGCACCACCCTGGCGGCTAGGTCTGAGATTTATAAATTGAAAACTTGCAATGCCCAGGCCGCGGGGGAGGTGGCCGCCAGGAAGAACGAGCTTGCCTAGGTTAAGGCTGCTCTTGCTGCGGTTTGAAATGAGATGGGTTCGAAGGACGAGAAACTAGTCCGGCTTTCCCAGGTGTCCATTGATTCTGCTAGGTTGGATCTCCTTGAGCTGGATGTGGGAAAACTGAGAGCCCAGGTTGTCGTCCTTGAGGAGGATCTCGCGAAGGAACGGGCCCTGGTTGCAGATAAGGTCTTGAAGGCTTCGGGAGGCTGATGTCAAGCTGGCTCATACGGATGCAGAGATGGAGGATCTTGACTCACAGCCTTGCTCATGTACACCGCCAAATTGCCACTAGTCGCGAGGCAGGGCTTCTGTTTGTGAAGACCATGAATGAGGAAATCAGGTTGCGGGTTCAGCCATGAATGAGAATGACCATGAACTCCGCGTGGCTCTGCATGGGCTATTTGAAGACTTCTCCAAGCATCCCTTTGACGGGTGTTTCAGTACCTTCCACCCGGGCATGAGCGCGCATGATGTTGAGGCTTGGGTCACTCCTCAGCTAGCTCCTGTTCCTAGCACCAGCCAGGCCACCAACCTGAATGCGGGGGGTCGAGATGGCCATGATAGCCGCTCCTGTACTTGAAACCATGTCGGTTCTCCTACCCAGCGCACCTTGTTTAGCGCTTTTTTGCATGCTCTTTCTAAACAATCTTTTCTGGCCTTGATAGCCTATATCTTTTGAATATTCCTTGGGCTCTTTGTCCTTGTTTTATCTATGCCCGCCTCTGTTGGCGTGACCTTTTGGATTTGATATTTTCTATATTTTTTATAACAATGTGGATGTATGCATGCCTCCCAGCCGGGATGCTCCATAGGGCCAACTCGTGCTGGAAGTCTAATTCTGAACTTCAACCTGTCTCGTTTAAACAGGTTGGTTTGCGCTCAATTGTGTCTTTTGGGAACATGACTGATCAGATCGTGTTTCTCTCCCCAGAAGGGGCAATTGATGAGATCGCCTTCATGCTGGAGATTAAGGCTGTGCATGAACCGGTCCGGACCGGAAAAATGGACCGGACCGGACCGGAAAAATGGACCGGACCGGACCGGAAAAATGGACCTGACCGGACCGGAATGAAGTGGACTGGAACCGGATATATAGGTTTCCGGTCCGGTCTTCGGTCCAACAATTTTCCATATTCCGGGTCCGGTCCGGTCCGGTCTAAAACCGGATCTTTTCCGGTCCGGACCGGATGGACCGGTTTACATATACTATATAATTAAAATTAATAATTATATGATAAATTTGGTAAGTATTATAATCTTAAATGAGAAATACTTATTTTAGTTAATATATTCATTGACTTTTGCATCTTGGTATCTTTTCTATTTTATGGAAACCTAACTTTTATTACTAATTAAGTAATTGAAGAGTATTATTATGTGCAAAGATTGATTTGATATATTAAGACTTAATCAAAGGCTTAATTTGAGTTACAAAACTTTAAGTCAAGATTTTATTTTCAAATTAGGCAGATTTAGAAGGTAAAAATTGAAAAAATTTCGTACCATATTTATTTAATGTTTTGATTGATCCGGTCCAACCGGTCCGGTCCGGTCCAAGACCAGAATTATTCCGGACCGGTCCCGGTCTAAACTATTGCCTAACCGGTCCGGTCTTCGGTCTAAGAATTTTGAGAATTCCGGTCCCGGTCCAAACCGGTTCCGGTCCAGTCCAGACCGGTTGCACAGCCCTACTGGAGATTACGTTTTTTAACGTGTTTGGTCCTTAGCCAATTCTTTTACCATCTTCGGGCAGGGGAGAGAACTGAATTTTCTCCTCATTGCCTCGCATTTTATCCAGTTTGAGCAAGGTAGGATGGGAATATCCCACTTTTTTGCCTCGTATTTTTATCTAGTTTGGTAAAAATTTGACCTTGTTAGTTATGGTAAATATTGACCAGCCTTCCAAAAGGTCCGAGCCCTCGGAGGCGTGTTCAATCACAACTGTATTAAAGATCTAAACACTTACTCAACACATAATTTAATACGCACAACTGGAATTAAATACGAGAACTTGCAAGTTAAACACAGGAAATTCAAACAAGATGGGGGCCACGGGGCGGCCATACCCTTATAGGGCCTAACATTAGTTAGAGCAATGTTTTATCAAAAGACTTGGCCTATTTACAATTCCCCGGGGCAATGAACCCACGACTGCATACAGCTCGTCAAAATATGAGTAGGGAGTACGTGTACCTTTCAACCGTAATATCTGCGCAGGTTGCAGATGTTCCATGTGCGGGGTATAGGTTCCCCGCTCAGGTGCTCCAGTCTGTAAGCACCACCTTTCAGTACCTCTTTGATCCTGTATGGGCCTTCCCAAGTGGTGTCCAACTTGCGTTGTCCTTTCACCCTACTGGCCTCATTTAGCCTCATGGCTAAGTCTCCCACCTTCATGTTCCGGATTCTAACTCGGGAATTGTACCTCTGCTCAAGGTAAGACTTGTAGGTGGCCTCCTTGAGCTGGACCTTTTCCCGGGCCATCTCCACCTCTTCCAGTTCAAGCAACCTGGATTCCTCTACTGTTATCCCGTCATCTCGCTGCATGACTCGGATGGACGGGATGGCCATCTCAGGGGGAATCATAGCTTCCAACCCGAAGCATATGCGATAAGGAGTTTCACCATTGGATTTGCGGGGCGTGGTCCTGTATGCCCACAAAACACTTGGCAACTCTTCAATCCAAAGTCCTTTGGCCGCTCCGAGACGCTTCTTCAAGCCATCCACTATGGTCCCGCTGGCCTTTTCGGTCTGACTGTTGGCCTGCAGGTGGGCGACCGATGTGAATCTCTGCTGGATCTTCGAGTTCTCACACCACATATTGAAGGGTTCGTTGGAGAACGGTTTCCCATTGTCACTGACTATCACTTGCGGGATGCCGAACCTGCATACTATGTTTCGCCAAGCGAAGTTGGTGATCTTTCTCCCTGTAATTGTGTTTAGGGCTGCAGTTTCGACCCACTTGGTAAAGTAATCAGTGGCAACAACTAGGTAACGCCTGCCCTTGACTGTCGTTGGGAGCAGGCCTACGATGTCAATGAACCATTTAGTGAACGGCCATAGTGAGGTGATTGCCACCATCGGCTGGGCCTGCATACGGTTGACCTTGGCATGTTCCTGGCACATGCGACATTTCAGTACCAAGGCCGTAGCATCTTCCAGCATCTTCGGCCAGTATTACCCTGACCGGACGGTCCTCAGGGTGTGGGTGCGGGTTCCTTGGTGACTACCGCAGCTCCCTGCATCCATCTCCCTCAGTAATAAGTCAGTTTGGGCTCCTCTTACACATTAGCCATGGTTCCACGAACCCCTTGCGATATAACACTCCATCCTTGATTGAATAAGAGAGATCCCTTCTTTCCAAGGCTGTGGCCTTCTTAGGGTCTGCTGGGAGGCGTCCCGTTGCTAAGTAACTCTGGACCGGTGCAAACCAGGTTGCCTGCCCTGTCTCAATGAAGCCCGTCATGTGTTCATCCGTGGACCTGTTCTGGAGGACTTCCACCTTTACTTTCTTGTTGAGGTGACCACTCGCGCAGGATGCCAGCTTGTTTAATGCATCTATCCCATTGTTTTCCGACCTAGGGACGCGGGTGATCTCGAATTCCTCGAAACTTGTCGCCAAGTATTTCACCTTGGCCAAATCTTCTGCATGGATGGCTCCTTGGTCGCGTATGATCCATTGACTTGGTTGGCTACCAGTGCCGAGTCTTCGTATGCATCTAACCGGGTTGCCCCAGCTTCCTAGCTATCTACATACCCGTGATGAGGGCCTCGTATTCCGCCTCATTGTTAGTGGTTGGGAAGCTAAAACGTAAGGCATATGTAGTCTCTGTCCCTTCAGGATTCATGACTAGTAGCCCTGCTCTCGCGCCCTCTACACCAGAGGACCCGTAAACGTGAAGCTGCCACCAGCCTGACCGGTCATCCGGTCGGGTTTTCTTCGGGGTCTGCTCCAACTTCGCTTCAGGGCCGAAAACCTTTGGCTTTTTCGGCATCTCTGCCAAAAAAATTTCCATTATCTGGCCCTTTATGGCCTTTCGTGGTTGGTATTCGATGGCATGTTCTCCCAATTCCACCGCCCATTTGGTCAATCTCCCCGACGCCTCTGGCCGGGACATGATCTGTTTCAATGACTCATTAGTCAGGACCACAACGAGGTGTGCTTGGAAATACTTGCGCAACCTTCTGCAAGCATTATTCAAGGCCAACGCTAGCTTCTCCTGGTCCGGGTACCTGAGTTTGGCACCCTGTAACGCCTTGCTGACATAATATACCGGCTTCTGTAGCTTACCCGCTTCCCGGACTAGGACGACACTCACTGCCTCCGCTCTGGCGGCCAGGTACATGTAGAAAGTCTCTCCCAAGACGGGAGATGACAGGACCGGTAACGTCACAATGTGCTGCTTTAGTTCAGTGAACGCGTCTTCCTTTGTGGGGTCCCAGGGCACGGTTCCGTCTTTCCCAACACTTAGTTTAAGTGTTTTTAGGAAAGACAAGGTTCTCTCAGTGGCCCGGGACAAGAAGCAGCTCATAGCGGCTATCTTCCCGTTGAGGCTCTGGATTTCCTTCACCGTGGTTGGGGTGAGCATGTCCACCACAGCTTGCACCTTCTCGGGGCTCACCCTGAGTCCGTCGTTGGAGACGACGTATCCTAGGAATTTTCCTGCGCCTACCCCGAATTGACATTTTTTCGGGTTGAGCTTCATGCTAGATCCTTCCAACCTGGAGAGGGTTTCATCAAGGTCTGATATTAGCCCCTCGAAAGTCGTGTTCTTTATCACCATGTCGTCAACGTAAATCTCAAAATTCCTTCCAACTTTGGTGATGGTCTCGCCAAACTCACGGAGCAGAGATCCATCTTCGAGAGGCTTGAGTTTCTCTCGGAGGAGAGCTGAGCGCACTTTCTCCTCATCTAAGGCCCGCTGACAGGCTTCTAGATCACAGAGCAGGTTATCAGATAATTCTTCCCACTTCTCAGTCAATAAGGACTGGAAGTCGAGAGAGTCGCTAAAACCCTTCACAAAAGCTTGGGCTTGCTGCATGAAGATAGGCACATCGATAAAAGAGAAAACATAGAGGAAAAGAAGAAAATAAAAGGTAAGGTATCAAGAGAGCTTACAGGGGAGAAGAGGGAGGAGACAGGGTGACTATCCACCGGGGTGGTCACATGAACGGGTCCCTCAGCTGTTGGGGCCACAATAGCCGGATTCTCAACTACAGGAGTAAAGCAGGAACCTGTATGAAGATGAGAGCATGTTGTATTTCAGGAGGAGAAGATTTGGATTCAGCTCGCTGGGCAATGCGGTAAAAGGGGTCATAGTCAAGAGCATTCAGATTAAAGACATCCCCCTTCGATGAGTTGGGCTTAAGAAACTAGGATTCCTCGGAGATTGAGGGTCCTCAGTTTGCACCGCAAGGTCCTCCAAGGGCGTCTCCTCAAGATTCTCAGCCTCGGATACCTTCCTGAGATGTTTCTTAACAGGGGTTCGGAACTCTTTGCAAGAGCTCTCTTGCTGGGAGATGCTTCAGATGCTTTCCCAAGAATTTTCCTTTTAGCATGGGGATCGGATCCCTTGTCAGGAGCTTTAGAACGGGCCTTTTTGGCAGCAGGAGAGGCAGGCCCTTCCCCCAGATTCTGGGCGGGGGTTTTCTTTGTCCGAAGATTGGGATCAGAGATTGCATCCGAGGTGGACTTGGAGGTTTCCGGCGAAGAGTCCCGGCCATCTCTGGAGCGGAATACAGGGCAGGATTATCAGGGAGATCACGAACCACTGCAACGACACAGAAGAAATGGCATCAGAATAAGTCAAAAGGAACGAGACAAAACGAGAAAGAGGGGAAAAACAAAATAAAGACAGGCATCCTAAGACAAAAGGTAAAGACCTGCATCAGGCCACTGGGCATAAAGACGACGGCAAGTAAAGGTAGCCGCATGATAGATCGAGCGAGACCAGTAGAAGTTGTCGTTTCCTTTCAACAAATATTGAAGGACATTTAAGGACTGGCTGGACATGGTCTTATAATCAGAAGCTACAGATAGAATGATAAGAGCTCATACGGCCTGAGCCACGATGTCGTCATTCCAATCGGGGGCATGGTATTTAACTTATTTAAAGGGGTAATGACCGACCTCCTTCCAGTTCTTGACACTGTCATTCTTACCAAGCACGATAGAGGGACCTCAGGAGGTAGAATGTAAAGATCCCTAGAGTTTTCGCATGAGAAGCACTAAGGCGATAAAAGGAACGAAACAAATCCAATGACTCGATAATGCCGAGTCTATGGCATAGAGTGGTGAATCCCATGACCACAGTCACTCCGTTAGGATGGAGTTGAGCAGGAGAAATATGAAAATGACCAAGTAATTCAGAGAAAAGAGGAGGGAACAGAAGAGATAAGCCAAAGTGTACATGGCTAGCAGGTAAGCACGAGGCACCGGATTGGACTTGGACAGTTTCCAAGAGCTCCAATTCAGCATCCTCGGGGATATGGACGAAGCTATTGTTACAGAGGTCAATGACGTCTTGGGTAACCCACTCAGGATGAGGATCGGAATCACAATGGATGAAAGATCGACGAGCCACTTTTCCCATCTGACGGCGGTTAGGGATTTCGAAGAGGAGGATTCAGAACCCGGATCGGGGATAGGAGGAGATACAGGGTTAGAGGCGTGGGCTTTCAGGCTATCCAGGTGCACCAGATCCAGAGGTTGGTCGGTGATATCCATGATAAAATAAGGCAAAGACGCGAATAAAAGATGAGCAGAGAAACTAGGAGCAGAGGCAACTCACCAGAGAGCGAGAGATAGGCGGAAGATAAAATTGAAGGGCGGCAAGAGAGGAGAAATAACGGAGCCAGGGGATCAAATTATAGAAGAGGAACGAGAGAATATTAAAAGACCACGCATCGGGGGCAGGAGTAATGATGGTACACGAGGAAAGAGGTAGAATTTGGGGAAAATAGAAGCGTGTAGCTGCCAAAAGCTCAAGGATAATAGCTTTTTACGGCCCAAGGACCCACATACTAGAATAGCAACAAGCGCGCGTGAAGTGGAGACGTCAGAAAGCAAGGGAAAAAGGCAAAAAAATAGAAGCCTCCAGCCTCGGAAGCCTAAAACCTTTGTCTTAGGGGGCTTGTGATAATACCGAAGATGACTGGCAAAGGTGACTTTCCTGGTAATTTCCGATACACGTGATGGACAGCTAAGAAAAAGGTTCGGCTGGTACAGTCACGTGACCAGGACCACAGCGAGGTACAAGAAGATGACATGTGATGAGAAGGCACAAGATAAGGTCCAAAGTGCCTATAAATAGAGGCCACAATCAGCAATTCCAGGTAAGTTCTCTAATTCTTGAATATAGTTTCTCTTCAATACATGAAATCTCATCATCACACCGGAGCTGCTACCCTCGGGTGGCTCCGGGGGCTTGTTTTGCAGGTTACGGGCGAATAGGTCCCAAGCAAGTCATATCTGAGGCCCAGGAGCTCGAATAGTCAATCACACTTAGCAAGCAGTCTTCATACTTCTCCAGCAATCTACATCACGAAGCCCTCAGATACATTAACTATCCGAGGCACACATTTACTAGTGCGGATTCGCCCCGCATCAAAAACATTCACACAATAGCTTAAAATGTTGTTTATAAAAGGTAGGTTTTTATGCTAAAACATATTGGTTTTATAGAATGACACACAAGCAAATAAAAGGTACATTGTTCATGTTAAAACATCCCTAAAATAGCTTGAAACACTGTTAATGCTTTTTATGCTAAAACATCCATATTTTATATAACAACGTACAAGAAATGAAAGGTACACTATTCATGTTAAAACATCAGCATTGTCTTCTGTCCTTCCGTCTCAAGGAGATTTTAAAATACCACAAAAGAAACACTTTTTGGAAGAATGAGTTTCACCCTAAGATGTTAAATAATAGTACAATTTGAACCATCCATCAGAAAACACATATCAAAATATGCTAAAACTAGCATTTATAAACCAATTTTTTTTTTTTTGGTAAATAAGATATTACAGGGGAGGGATTTGAACCCGCGACCTCAAGGTTATGAGCCTTGCGAGCTATCAAACTGCTCTACCCCACGTTAAAGGCAAAAAATAATAATTAATATGCAGCACCAACCTATTAGATTTGCACATAAAGTAGTAGTATTTAACGCCACACTAAAAATAGGTAGACTAGCTTTGCCATTGCTATATAAAAAATTAGATGTTTACTTGAGAGCAACCAAGTTTTACATAACAACAAAATAACTTGAGATATTATACAGCTCAACAACTAAAACCTAGGAAACTAGCTTTTTAATCGATTTTAAAAGGTGGGTTGTTTACCTAAAAACAACTAGGTTTTACAGAACAACATGCAAGAAAATAAAAGGTGCAATTTTAAGGTTAAAATATCCACAAAATAGCTTGAAATAATATATAGCTCTACCACACAGAAACTAAGAAAATTATTTTGATTAGGTTGTGTATCGATTAGGTTTTACAGAAAAACATACAAGCAAGTAAAAAGTGCACGGTTAAGGCTAAAACAATCACTAAATAGCTTTAAACATTATACAGCTCAACCTTAAAGAAACTATGACTCGGCTTTGCACTTAATTCTAA
The DNA here is from genome assembly GCA_963678965.1 of Cruciata laevipes. Lineage (NCBI taxonomy): Eukaryota > Viridiplantae > Streptophyta > Magnoliopsida > Gentianales > Rubiaceae > Cruciata > Cruciata laevipes. The sequence goes on along the minus strand of OY787632.1, from coordinate 12,643,826 downwards.
AAGGTATGCTTTTTATGTTAAAACATCCAGATTTTACAGAACAACATTCAAGTAAAATGTGCAACATGCCTACTTTAAACCTACATGTTTTATGTTAAAACAATCACGAGTTCCTAAAAAACATGGACATGAACAGAGAGGTAGCTATGAAAGTTTAAAACATCTAGATTTTAGTATGAAACATGTATGCTTCCCTCAAAAACATGAAAATAACATAAAGGTAGTAGCTAGAGTTTAAAACATATACAAATTAACTTGAAACAACGATAGTACTCTAAGAAACCAGCAGAAACTACAAAATACATGATTTGTACCTTCATCCGTTTTACAAACATGTTGTTCTTCAACATTCAAAAGCACCTGAACAGAAAATAGTGTCATGAAATCGTTAAACTTTTACACCTGAGCAGTATAAACAAAATCATTTACAAAATCAGATCGGACTGGAATTAACAATTAGAATGAAACCTACCCTAGTTTCAATCTCTGTATTCATTCCTATCTTCCTCCAAAATTTCTCAATACACTACAAATTCGAGCTATCTTCATGCCTAAAAATTAGAACGAAACCTACCGTCACTTGTCACGCTTCTGATCTCATCCGACTTCTTCTTGGAGCTCCGATCTGCCGACGAATTTTCCGGTGAAATCGAAGACGATCTGGATTTACTGCTGCAATCTCCACCTCGATCTCAATCTCCATCGCGATTCTCCATTAAATCAGATTGAAGGGAGTTTCAGGATATCTTCGTCGGCATTGATCTGGATGAGCAAGACGGAGCGATCAGATGCGAGGCCAGTAGAGTTAGTTAACGAAGATGTAGCAGGTTGCCGTCACCCGGCAATCACGATAGAAAATATTCGATCAATTTTGGAGTGGTGGCGGTCCGACGATCGTCCCCGGAATCGTCATCAACAAGCTCGAGCTCTAGGAGAGCCACTAGGAAGGTTTCAGAATTCAGAGCGATTGGTATCAGTTTCAGAATTGGGAATGCCATATATATGGCGCGTGTTAAACTTTCTAGGTTGGCATGCAGATAGGGTCAACCTGCGAGATTTGGCTCTCATTTTCTCTATTTGCAGTTCAGTCCCTAGTCACTATATAGTAACGGTTTTACCCTTGACTAACGTTTGACCACTGGTCAAGGAATTTCAACTTCCTAAACAAACTTTAATTTCTTATTAACATTTCTAATAAAATTAATGCTAGTTCATTTTTATACAAATCTAATACTCAAAATTATTTTGTAGTTCAATTATAATTAAATTAGTTCACTTCAGCTCTTTCTCACATTTCTCTAGTTTTAGTTCATTTTTATTAGTATCCCATTTATTTTATTTTCATTAAATTTTATTACAATAAATTCGTTTTGTTCTTTCTTATTTCAATTTAATTTATCTTTATTCGGATCATTAAAATCCCCCCTTCTCAACCCAGATCCATTAACCATCTTAGCTTGTTCGCCATTATCATCTCCATAGTGTGATCGATATTATTGTAGGCTCTAAAGGGTTGTTTGATTCACACCAGGGAATCGGAAAGGAATCAACAAAAAGAATGATAAATTTACGTAACGTAATCAAATTCCCTCTTTTCTTGTTTTGTTCAATTCAAAGGAATGAGTTACAATGATAGATGTGCTGTCAGTGTTGTCTGTGGTGGTAAGGAGTGTCGTAGGTTTGAGTCAGGGTAATGGTGGTCGATGCGGGGTGGAGTGGGTGTGGTGGTGGTACTGGGGCATATCAACACTTTCCAAGAGTTGAGAGCATATTAAGAGATATTTTTAGAGTGAATTGACGGGGTAAAGAAAGAGTTTAGGTTTCTTGCAACAATTCAGACAATTGCGGTGTTTATTTAGTGTTCTTTTTTATTAGTCAATATTGTGTAAAAGGCATAATATTTTGCGAATAACAAATGAAGAAGTTTACATAAGTTTATTGTTGAAATTACATCGGTCAAACTATCAAAGTTATAATTTTTCATTTGACTCCCCAACTATTTACCTATCCTTCTTTTTGCTCCATTAAAGGTTAACATCACACTTTTTCAAATTTCGGAGTTATATATACATACAACCAAGAACGGAGGGTTATATTCGCACTTTCTCAAAATAAAAGTATATTCTAGGAGACTTGTGATAAAAAAAGAAATAACAAAGTGTGGAATTGGAAATCGCCGGCTGTTGTTCCTTTGTCTTTGGACTCAAACGACACCATTCGGCCATATAACGTTCAACTCTTTGCTCCAAAAAATTCCACAACTGCAAAAAACACACACTACCCACATCCATCCAATCATCTCTCCTCGTCCCTACAATATACTCAAATCCACTCTCTCTTCGTCCCAATCAATACCCACAACTCGATAATTATATATAATAATTGCTATTTACTGCCGCTGCAATTTCCCTCGATTTGCCCTAGATCTCACTCTCCCGCCAAGAGATCTGTGTTCGATCAGGTAAGCCTTCGACCTTGTTTCTGGGAATTTGCGTGCCCTTTTGATTGGATTTGATTTCGAAATCATGCTTCACATTCTGGGATCACGGGGTTCGCGTTTTCTGAACGTGTGGGATTTCTTAGATTTGGTTCGCCATTCGTAAAGTTTGACTTTTCATCGACAGAAAAGTCTTCTCGGAATTGTGTTTAAATGGATTTGGGTGTTGGGTTGTTGGGGCAGCTTGGAAAAGTTTCTTCTTTCTCTGGTGGCTTAGTATTAATCAATGCACTACTTTTCTCTGCGGGATCGCTCTTAGCTTCTTCCTACTTTTCTCCCTCTATATTTATCCTAGTTGGTGAGCTTCTAGATTGTGTTGATTTGTTTTTTGACGCGGAGTAGTCGAAAGAGACTTCAAATCATAGGGTATTTACACCTTATCTTTGCATTTGGAGAACTAGTCTCGTTGGCCTAAGCTCATTTGTATATTAGACAAGTTTTTGAAAGAAGTTTGATTTACATGAGATCTGAGATTTGGTCTCACTTTCCTGCTTATGTGACCCTGGCTAATGTAGAATGCAGAGTAAATCAAGTAATTTATTGGCTTGGTAGTTTTTGATTTTTCTGTAGATTATCTATTGTACCGATTACAGGTTCCCGTGTTGGATATTTCCTGTCATTATCATTGCCATCTTTCTCAACTTGCGAAATCGATTTTGTCATTGTTCTCAATCCGTGGTAATTTTCTCTTGCCAGGTTCAGCCTCTTACTGAATCTCTTGTGGAAGGACCTGTTCTGTTGATAGGTTCGCTTTTCGGAGGCTACAATTGGGTGAATACAGTTGTGGAGGAAATATAGTAAAGAGAGACTTCTGATGCGTTGTACCTAAATGAAGTCATCTCAGGCGTGGCGTTTGGGCATGAAGGATATGCAGATATTGCCTGCGCCTCGCCAGCGCGCTCAGTTGAAGAAGCCAACATGGATTATAGTGTTGGTTTCCTTAGTGAGTATGTTCTTGATCTGCGCATACGTGTATCCACCTCAGAACTCTGCAGCATGCTATGTATTTTCATCCAATAGTTGCAAAGGAATTCCAAATTGGCTTCCACCTGTTCCTACTAGAGAGTTCACAGATCCAGAGATAGCTTCGCGTATTGTAATTAGAGATATTCTTAACACACCACTAATTGTAACAAGGACGCCTAAGATTGCATTCTTGTTTCTGACCCCTGGTGCGTTACCATTTGAGAAGCTTTGGGATAAATTTTTCCAGGTATATTTTCTCTATGCTGGTAAATTTGATTAATTTTTTCTTATTGAGTGGTTATATTTACATTATGAGATTTTTTAAATCCTCCTTATCATGATATTATCCCATGATGATTACTGGCTTCATTAAATAGAATGATTGATTTCATTTTCAGTTTGGACAATAAGATTGTTGTAAGGTTTTAGCTGACATCATACTGCTTGGGATCACTATGATAATTTAATCAAGTTTGTTTACTTAACTGAACAGGGCCATGAAGAAAAATTCTCTGTTTACGTTCATGCATCCAAGGATAGGCCTGTACATTTCAGTCGTTATTTCGTCCATCGAGAAATTCGAAGTGATAAAGTGAGTATCTCCATCCTCGAAGCTATTATTTTCCTTGCATTATAAACTATATTATCAGTATACGCATCTACAACAAAATCTGTAAGGACCAGAGGAGAGTAGAGATTTATGACCTTGCATTATAAGTACAAGAGGGTGCTTCTAAGGCTTGAACGTCTGACCTCCTCTGTTTGTTAAATTATCTATTTAAGCAATTGCATTGGAATACTTGGATTTGTAAAATGCGCTGCATCTCTTTTTATGAATGTGTTACAGGTATCTCTCTAGTTGTATCATGTGAAACTAATTTCATGTGGAGTACACATGAAAACCTTGACTGGATATTATGTTGAACAACCATAATAAGCTAATGTCATTTTGTACTCATGTCATTGCTGGAATTATTTCAGGTTGTTTGGGGAAAGATCTCAATGGTTGATGCAGAGAGACGTCTTTTAGCAAGTGCCCTTCAGGATCCTGACAACCACCATTTTGTACTACTCTCGGATAGGTGATCCATTGATAATATATCTTTAAAATTTTCTGCAACCAGCTATTTTTTTCTGTTGCTGATCTAGAATTATTCAATTTGCAGTTGTATACCACTGCGAGAGTTCAATTACGTATACAACTATCTGATGTATACTAATGTCAGCTTTGTGGACTGGTAAGTCTGAATTCCAGCAATGGTATACTGTTTCTCTTCAAATCAGTAGTGAAACTTGAACTTTTCTGAAAGTTTGGTTATTTTGTAACAAGTATGCAATTGTGCATCTTGGGTCATATAATGCTGAATTTATTTTAGTTTTAGTTTATATTTGATAAATCCTTTTTTATTTATATTTTTTTAGCTTTGAAGACCCTGGGCCACATGGAAGCGGTAGGTATTCTGAGCGTATGCTCCCAGAAGTGGAGAAAAAAGATTTCAGGAAGGGTGCACAGGTAAACATTTAAGGTGTTTATGATAATATTTCTGGTTTTTGAGACATGTCATGTCCTTGTGCCTGCCACTTGTGTGGTTGTCCATATTCACTTATTCAACACTGCATTTAACTTTACTGTATGCAGATTTGTGGAATAGCATATCTGCAAAAACTTCCATTTGATGATGTTGTTTGGACTTTTAGATAGGGGAAATTAATATTTGACATAAGAATTGTACTTGCTTGTAATAGTGTTTGTTTAGGTGTCTGAATTTCTATTTCATTTTTTTTTTTGCTGTAGGTGGTTTAATGATGTTTAGTGGATTAGTTTTTTTGATGTTATTATCATTATTTTTAATATTTTCTCATGTGAACATGTGCAGTGGTTCACTATGAAACGGCAACACGCTCTTATCATTATGGCTGATGGTCTCTACTATGGAAAGTTCCGGGACTACTGCAGGGTAATTTTGTGTACTTTTATTTATATTTGCACTAATCCCTCCCCCTAAGCTTCCACATGCATCATCTCTTACTTTATACATGTTTCGTAAGGTAAAACAATTTTAGTGTGACTGGCCATATATATTTTGTTGGTAATTTTTTATTATAGTTACATATATGTGTGACTCTGATTTTGGGTTTCCCAACTTGGTTTATTGTTTTGGTTTGGGCCATTTGAACTCTTGGAGATAGTGAAGGTGAAGGCGTCCTTTGTAGTCAATGAAGTTCTCTTGTACTGTCTTAGTGATTTGTTGTTTACTTTTATGTAGTAATAATTTTGGCTGCCGCACCTTAAGTCTGGATCATTGAAAATATTATTGAACTCTTTCTTGCCTGATTGTGCAGCCTGGCATGGATGGAAAGAATTGCTATTCGGATGAGCACTACCTTCCCACATTTTTCTATGTAGGTTATTTATTTTACATGATTAATCAGTGACGATGGATTTAATTTGGGGTTACTCCTAAAAAGAATATTAAATTATTTGCTTCATCTTTTCTTAGATGCTTGATCCAACTGGAATTGCTAATTGGTCTGTGACAAATGTTGACTGGTCTGAGGGAAAGTGGCATCCAAAATCTTACCGGGCTCAGGACATTACGCGTGATCTTATGAAGAATATTACGGTATGGGCCTCAGCTAACATGTTTTGGTGTTTGTCTATGTTCATCTTTTCTTTTCTAGTAGAGTGCCTGGATTTTGATGGAAACAGCATGTCTTAAAGAAAGATAAGATAAACTTAAATAATAACTTGGATACCCTGTGCGGGGCTCATTTGTATGCATGAAGCCTCTCTTTTCACTTGGTGATTTGACAAATAATTCTTGTCATTCTGCAGTCCATTTCAGAGAGTGTGCATGTTACAAGTGATGAAAAGGTATGTAGTTTTAGGTCAACCTGTTGTTTTGTTCGATGCTGCCTGGCTTCTCATTGTCCTGACAAATACTTATTACTTTTTCAGAAGGAAGTTCAGATTAGACCTTGCTTGTGGAATGGGAATGAAAGGCCCTGTTACTTGTTTGCAAGGAAATTTTTACCAGAAGCTCTAGATAACTTGCTGTATCTCTTTCCAAATTATACATCAACAATTTGAGAGGGTTGAGACCACAATTTTATTCTTTGGTTGATTGGACAGTTGCAGTCGCCCCCCCTTTGCCTTTATCCTGTGGCGTTCAGTGTTGTAAAGTGCCTCTTGTTATAGAAAGGATCGTATGCTCGTCAACTTGACTTCTTTTCTCACAAGCAAGAGCAACTGTCCCCAGCAGTAGAGAGTAACTCCCCCCATCAATGATCAGAAGGTATTATACAACTGCTGGTGTTGCATTCTTGGGGATAGAAATGTTTTCCCTTTTTCCTTGGTCAATTTTGAGCTCATCGATGTCAAATAGTAGCGTTGAACAAATTTTGGGGGACATAATGCAATTCCTGTATCTTAGCTTTTGTAGAAGTAGCAAATGTGAAGTTGCAGTTATTCTTGTAGGATTAACATTTTGATATTTTGTTTCTGTTTACTTTTTGTCCCCCAGCTCATATTCCAATATAGTTTTCAGAATTTAGGAATGTGGTATTACAAACACTTACTAAGCTGTAAGAAGAACAATTCAAAGTGCCACTTTCTTCTATAGTTTCACATTCTGCTTTTAGAGCAAACTCATTCGTAAATGTTTACAATTCCCTTCCTTCTGATACCTTCTTTAAGTTTGTTTCATAAATCAATTTCTCAACCCGTTTGTTAAAAAAAAATTCTCATTCTGGAATAGCATTCCTCAAGTTTTTTATGACTTAGAAGAAAAATGTTTTGTTCATTAATATATTAATCATGTATTTAAAGCCATGATAAGGTGGCATATAATTAAAGTATACATTACCTCAACATAGAAATCATAGGGGACTCTACTTTCAGGGTCTTCAAGTTGAACTTTCTACATTTTTTGTACTGAACTAGTCTTATGAGACCAGAGACCGAGAAGACTTAATATGGTGGGTGACTCAAAAGTCTTTTCCTATAGGTAAGTTTCGCGGCGTCGACTTCAGCTGCTGTAATAAAAAACATATGAAAACACAAAGGAGAAGATCCCATCCCGTAGCTGAGTAAAGATGAGTGTTTATACTGCAATATTTGTAGGCTTGGTATTATCACTATCAGAAAGATCCAGTAGATATAATATGTCTCAAATCCCTGATAGATCCTTTCGGTAGCTTGATGACACGGGATCCATCTGCAGATTCAATGGGATCGAGTGCTGGCAACCGGAAGAGAATAAGGTGTTGAAATGGGACTCATAGGTCATTTTCCAGCTGGCCTAAGAAACTGCACCAGTTTAGTTGGCTTGGACTTGCCCTACAATCATCTCTCAGGAACCATCCCTTCTGATGATATCTATCTCTCTCTACCTTATATTGCTATTCTTGACCTTTCAAACAATCAATTCTCAGGCGCAATCCCAGCTTCCATGGCCAAATGCATGTTTTTAAACGCCCTTTTGCTCAATTCCAATGGCCGATTCCAAAGAATATTAGTTAATTGCTTTCTCGCTTAAAAATGATAACATGCTATCAGGGCCAGTGCCATCCTGATAACTCCCAACATCTATGTCTAATTATGATGCTTAATTTGAATGACAGACAGCGGAAATGGAAAAGTATATTTCCTTTTGCAGATCTGGACGCAATTTTAGCGAAGAAAACACAGCTGGAATTGGAACAATCCAAAATGGATGGAATCACAGCAGCAGGAGAGCCACATTGCTTCCGAGACCTCAACTTTAGGCAGATTCAGGCACCATAGACTGGTGCCTCTATTAGGATTCTGCCTCGAGAAAAATGACATATGACAAACGGAAATCTGCATGATTGGCTGCACCTGAGAAAAGGAGAGGGAGAAATCATGAGATCCTGGCAGTGGCCATTCAGGTTTAAGATTGCAGCAGAGGGATGACCATGGCTGCATCACACCTGCAGTATAAGTGTGATTCACAAGTGCATCATGCAACATCATCAAGTGCTGGGACCTGGGAGGGCTGAAGGTTACAAGAAAGATGTTTACCTGTTCGGAGTTGTGCTTCTTCAGCTTATAACAAGGAAGAACCCTGAGCAATTGGCCTGCTCCATTAGAAATCTTAGTCCTGATTATCTTTCACTTGCAATCGACAATAGCTCAAGTGTATACGGCATTAATTGACTGAAAATACTGAATGTATAATGGAATTTGTGTAATGAACAGAATAGAACATCTAATCTGGCTGGTGCCACCAAACCAACTGTAGTGTGGAATAAAATTATTCACTCTAAATTTGCCAAGGTCCTTGATAGATGAGACAAATGAACCAAATTAATGTGTGTGAGGACTTCATTCAACCATTCAAACGATATTTTACTATGCTGCAAATGCAAACTATGACCTGTTGCCAGTTTTCGGCGTTTTCTGTGGGTTATGGCGTCACATTCTATTTAATGTCACAAAATTCACTCTAATATACTGGATGTCCAGTTGTTTAACCTTTTTTTTTTTAATGAAATCACCACTATGGTGATAGGGTATTTTATTTGTCACCCCAAGACTAATGTACCCGTAAGAGGGATACCAAATGGAAGCCATAGCTCAGTTTGTTACACGATAATGAGTTGCACGGGCTAACTCAAAGCAAGAATGCTTCCAAAAAATATTAAGTTTTAAGGCCTACATACTAATGACTAATGAATTGAGCAAAATAAAGGATTGATGAAGATCCAAAAAGAGAAGCATCTCAACAACGCCCAGATTAGCGAATCGTCACGACGAGACTCAAGTTTGTGCCGAGTTGGTGCTAGTCTAGTGGAGTGATCATTTACTGAAGTTGATGTCAGGAGAATGTCCGAACAACATAAGAGCTTACATTGCTTTGAATCCTGAGTGTTGGGAGTTGTAAAGTGTCACCCATGAGAGCCTTCCTCACAGATCTTGGCAATGGATCCTGCTGCAATAATGTGTGAGGAATTTTTGCAACTTCATGCGCTGATGTGTTCTGCTCTCTGAAAATGTGACGAAAAATGTTTGGAAGGCCTGGTATAAGGTTGTGAATCTGCCAAAGATCCCTCTTCATCCTCCATGGTGGTGAAAGCTGGTGATTGATCATTTTGACAACCTGCATTGAATCAGATTCTACTATAAGTGGAAATGCATGGTTTTCAACACACCAAGTTAGTCCAATAAGGCAAGCATGGAGTTCTACAATCAATGGATCATCAACTACTGTGAGCACTGAAGAACCAAGTTGTATAACATGCCCTTTATTGTCCCTAATGATGAAGCCAGTTGTAGCATAATTTAAAGGGACAAACTGCATCTGTGTTTAGCTTGTACCCTGTGTCAGGATCATCTATTTATTGTTCTAATTTTGGGAGACCTCCTGATCGGAAATAATCCTTTAGCAGCTATGAATTCACAATCAGTCTTAACACAATCTGGGGGTGGATGGTAAAGATGGAGGATATAAAAAAGTGGAGCTGTTTTTTCATGCCAAAAATTGAGGGTTGGACACCTTCAAAAATAAATTTGTTCCTAGCTACCCATAAGATCCAAACAATTAAATATGGCATAATATGGAACATATTGTTTTTTGTTTTGAAAAATATTGACATGGACCAACACCAGGAGATAGCCTCAAAGAGATGTGAGAATGTAACAAATGAAATTTCTAATATCTCAAACATTTCATTCAATAGAAAGCAGTGATTAAGAGAGTATTCGTTATCACAGAAATGGCACTTAGACACAATGTGAATACCCATTGTTTTCAAAATTTCATCTGTGGGGATAAAATTATTGATGAGTTTCCATAACAGCACTGAGATTTTAGGAGGGGCAGTGAATTCCAAAAGGAATAGCAGTTATTCTTAGTCCTAGCCATTGACATGTAAGCAGAAGATACAGAGAACTTACCTAAAGCAACTGGAGTCCAAATAGGCTTATCTTTCCTGTCAAAGAGTGTTAGATGTTTATGTAAATTTAAAACAACCTAGGAAGATAGACCATAAGATAGTTGTGGGAGTGATGTCAATTTTCCTTGTTGAAACTGTTCAATGGTAAGGGTTAGGTGAGGAATGTTGTCCTCATTATGCCATAGATCAGATAGAAATCTCAACCCTGACCAATTAGAGTTCCAGAAATTTGAATGACCATTACCCACCATGAGTCTAGTGTGAGTAGCCACTGGGGTGATGTCTTTAACTCTCTTCCATGGGTCAGAAGTTCTATGAGAGTTGGGAAGTGACCAAACTAACCTAGACCAAAGAGTTTCTCCTTGCTAAATTTTCCAATATAGTTTTATGGAGAAACTCTCAAGGGTAGTATAGAAACATCTAAAACCCAAACCATTCTGAGTGGTTGGATAGCATAGTTCTGACCATGTTTTCCAATGCCTCTTGGGTGTATTTTGTACATTCAAACCCCATAGAAAGTTTGAACAGAGTGTATCCATAAGTTCAATAGAATGTTTTGTAGGGACCATCACACACCAAATATGCTGAGGAATAGAAGCAAGCACATGCTTAATGAGAATGATCCTGCCAGCCATATTTAACCATTTATTGTTCCACTTAACCATTTATTGTCCAGTTGTTTGACTTTGACTCTGTTTGCAAGAGTCAATTTCTTGCTGTACTGAACTGAACTGGACTGAACTGAACTGAAGTGAAAATTGATGTATTGAAAAATGGAATCAGCATGACTGAATTAAGTTGAATTTCATCAAATCGCATTTTCACTGAACTGAACTGAAGTGAAAATTGATGTATTGAAAAATGGAATCAGTATGACTGAATTAACTTGAATTTCATCAAATTGCATTTTCACTGAACTGAACTGAACTGATCTACTGAAAAGCTCTGGAAAAAAGGACATATAGATCTAATTAATCAACACTAGCCGTCTTTATCAATACACTCTTTGTCTCAACCAAAACTGCTTAGTTGACTTTTCAAAGTCAAACTCATTTGAGTTTGACCATGAATATCTTCATTTTTATGTTTTAATTTTTTAAAAAGATGATAATTTGAAAATATATGATATAATGGATCTAAACATAAGTATGGCCTTGTTTACCAGAGCTTATCTGTAGATTAGTTCAGTTCAGTTCAATTCAGTTCAGTTCAGTTCAGTTCAGTGAAAATGTAATTGATGAAATTCAGGTTAATTCAGTTATGCTGATTCCATTTTTCAATACATCATTTTTACTTTAGTTCAGTTCAATTCAGTTCAGTTCAGTTCAGTTCAGTTCAGTTCAGTTCAGTTCAGCTCAGTTCAATTCAGTTCAGTTCAGTACATGGTGGAAATAAGCTCTAGCAAACAGGGCCTATATACTATATCAATCCTATATACATATTAATAGAAATTAATGGTCAAAGTCTGCTCCAGTTTGACTTTGAAAAGTCAACGAAATAGTTTTAGCTGGGACAGAGGGAGTACTTCCTAAGAGTAAGGCCCTGTTTGCTAGAACTTATTTCTTACCGCACTGCACTGAACCGAACGGAACTGAATTGAACTGAAGTGAAAATTAATGTATTGAAAAATGGAATCAGCATGACTGAATTAACCTGAATTTCATCAAATTACATTTTCACTGAACTAAATTGAATTGAACTGTACAGATCTTCAGATAATCTCTGGCAAACAGGGCCTAAGTCAAACAAGTTCACTAAAATATCCTTCTCCTTGTGTCCCGACATTTTCAGCAATCTAACTATTTATTTAGTCACCTTTGCTTATCTTTGATATTCAGATTGAATTGATAAACAAAGTTTGAATATTATCATATGTGATCTTACTAAATTCGTAATATCACGTATTTTCAATATATTCAATATTTTTAACTTGTATTTGCACGTCTTTAAAGTTATTAATGATAAAATATTTTTTTATTCAACTATCAAAAGTTAAAATGTACAAATACAACTAGAACGGATATAGTACAAGATAGAGAATGAAAACTAATGCTGCTTTGAATATTTTCTTACACCAACTACAAGTCTACAACCGCTTTCCTATGTTGGTGATTGGAAAGTTAATGCTGCTTTGAATATTAGCATTTCATCTTCAAATGTTTTTTGATTTGCTCTTTTTTTCCACCATTCAAGATGATATCAGAGTTTTATAAATTTCGATTACTATTTATCACAGTTTCAAATCCCGCCACTATAATTTCAATATAACAAATGACGTCACTATACTTCTGAAAACGTTCCAAACAGCATCACCTGTGTCAATCTATTTTGCTAAGGAAAACATCGCCATTTCATGTAAGGAGTTTCTTCAATTTGGAATCCTAATAAATTCCATTGACCTTGTTAAAAAATTGAGTAAGATATTACTCAATTCTATGGCTATTGGGTCAATCAATTCTGATCTTACGATAAGAAAAATTGTATTTCTTTAATTATTCCATTTTCCATTTTAATTCCACATAATTTTCCTGTTTTTACATTCTCAATCAATTTCTCAACCTGTTTGTTAAAAAAAAAAAATTCTCATTCCAGAATTAGCATTCCTCAAGCTTTTTATGACTTCGAAGAAAAATGTTTTATTCATTAATATATTAATAAATAATGTATTTAAAACCATGAAAAGTTGGCATATAATGAAAGTGTACATTAGTACATTAGTATAACGAATCTAAGAGCATCCACAATCCCCACATAAACTTTTGTTGCCTACGAAAATAATTCTGGACTTTGTGGATATCCATTGAAGGCTTGCAAGCGACATTCTGATCATAAGCAAATTTCAACTGCATCAACAAATTCATAAGATTAATATAGGAAATTAATGTGCCTACATCCAACTCCATATATGTAACTAGCAGCCCCGACCTGAGGGCTTATTTGACAATCTCAAAGTAAAAAATTAGTGCAAAGTGGAAGTTAAAGATAGATGAACTCCAGTCAACAACTACTTTATTATACGCAACAAATTTTGTTCAGTCAATGGTAAAAAACACCAAAAACTAAGGATTCAAATTGTGCACAGCTTGAGGAGCCCTAGACTGAGAGCCTTTCTCAGTCTCGGTACATTTTGGGTAAATTAAGTAAAAGCCTGAATTCAGTATTTTTCTTCTTGGAGATCAATCTCACAATTTTGTGAGATACGATCTAGGTTCCGAAACAGATCCAAAGTAGTCTGTCTCCATTCAGCAGTCTTCATCTTTGAATGACCTAAACGCATCCTCTCAAGCACTGCTCCGTGTTGCAAGAAATATTGAACTATCTCTGTGTGACTGCCTACCTCATCCTCATCTCCAATGTCATCATCATCCATATCATCTTCATACCATTTATAGGATGTGATTCTGATTTCTTTAAGACTGTGCAACAAACATTGTGGCACATCTTCTGGGGGCAAATAATCTTCATATTTAAAGAACTGCATTAAAGAAGACAAGTGTTTTCATGGGTCAGCACCAAATCTTGAGAAAAGCTTACTAGTTCATCAATCACTATTTTTGCAGTTACTTAAAGGAACACGGAAAAACAAATAAATCATCATCAGTTCATAAATTTCATTTCCTAAAGAGAAGGAATCCTACAATCCCTAATTATAGCTCCCAAATTCAATTGACAAATACAAAACTGAGATGAAAAATTAAGATTAAGGCAAACTGTCATTTGGTGTTTTTATTATCATATATACAGCCAGAAGATTCCATCATCAACATACGGAAGTTATTAGAATCAACCATAACCTAAGCACAGAATTGTATAGCAAGCAGAAGCCCACTACAAATTTATTCCAGCATCAACATGCGGAAGTTATTGCATACCAATATAAAATCAAGAACTTCCAGGTTTGGTGCTTGGTGGAGCATAATCCATACTGATTGATGTGTAGTTTGCAACAATTTTAAATGAGCCAAATGGAGAAATCGAGGAAAAGACACATCAACGCCAATGGGATCCTAACGAAAAGCAATAAGATAAATCAGGAAATTGATACTGCATCTGCTGGAAACAAATCAATTCTCTCAAATTAAAATACCCGTGGGTCGTAGTCTGGGGTGTGGTCTGAGAACCGGAGCGTTTTGACATTGTTGATCTGGCTTAAAAATTTAATGTATGATTCACCTGGATTGAACTGATATATCTCTGCATACACCAGTGAATCACACTTGCTAAAATTAACTTCCATATAGCTATCCGTTTCAACTGTAAACTGAAAATGCTCAAGATGTTGAGTATCAATATCAACCCTCTCCGTGATGCTCGCGTCATAGTTGATTACAAGCTTTTTCAGGGTAGCCAGAGATATAGTGAGGATCCTTTCACCATAAGTAATAACTTCCTTCCCATCTTCTTTGCTCGATTCAACATAAATGAAATAGGCACAGTTCAAGCAGAACTCTTCAAGCCGAGGAAAGCCAGCATCAGTAAACATGAAATGGCCAGATTCATCAACTGCGTGTAACTTTTCAAGGTGGAGGGTCTTAAGGCTCGGATAGCAAATGAAATCTGGAATCTTGAGCACAAATGCACTTCCTTTTATACTTAGGGTCACCAAAGTTTCTGATCGGAAAAACTCCTTCGGTGGATATAGAAGCTTAGAAGGGCGACCCTTGAAACCTTCACTTTCAAGCTCAAGAACTTTGACACGGCGTAAGATTAGGGTAGTAAGCCACAAATAGAACACTGAATCTTCAGGAAAGAAAGTGGTATTGAGTCTGAATTCATCAACAGGAAGTTCTACGGATGACATAATCCACCTATTGATAAAGAGAAGCATTTCCTGATTCACATCAGTGTCCCTAACTTCAATAGGATTCTCCCTACCAATGGCAATCAATTTTGGAACACGGAGAAAAAGATGTCTCCACCTCTTTGATAGAAGGGATGTTCTGGCAGCATCTTTTGAGGGTAATAACGAGAGAATGTGGCAGAGTATGTGATCTGGAACTTGTCTGAGTGGGTCTTCAGCACCTATACCACGTTTTGGATAGGAACTCATATCTCTTTCAAAGAGGAGACCTGAATTTGTTAACAAGACCTTAATCAATTAAGATGAACAATTCTTGAATCCAGAATCCAAAATTATAAAACTGAAATCAGTAAAGAGGAAAAGAATCCAATAGATTACACCTACTGCAGAAATCAATCGTGCCCCCATTTCTCCCTTCGAATACCCCCAAAACCAGACCTAGGATAATCATTTTTTCAATCCGTGCCCTAGTTACTCATATAATCGAAATCGCAACATCGTAATCTCTCAAATGAATAAATCGAAACGATAAGACTTGGTAACTTACAAGCATCAAATCTTGAAGGGGTGCGCCGTACTGACAAAGAGCTTCCCGCCGCACTGCAACAATTTCCAACTTTTTGGTCCTTCGCAGTGTAATTTTGGGATTACAAATGTTGTCAAATAGTGTACGGTTTCTTTGGTTTGACAATATTTATTTATTTGACAATATTTATTTATTTAACAATATTTAAAAAATAGGGAAAATCCCATATATGATGTCATAAAAAGTTAAATTCTCGAGGTAACTTTTAATATTTCTTTTAAGGGCGAGATTATATTCATGATTTATTTATTTAATAAAGAGAGAGTTCTGATTGAAACATGTCCTTCGGGAGACCAGAGCCAAGAGAATAAGCATTTACTGTTTTTAGTTAGTTTGATTGATCTTTCAGCTAGTTCCATTTGAGCATTCCTTTTTTACCTTGATCTTTTAGTTAATTTCATTTTTCATTCATTTTGCTTGATCTTTCAGTCAATTTCCTTGATTATTCATAATTCTTGGTACATTACTGTTATTTCGTACAAATTCACACCGAAACTCAGTCTCGAGTCGGTCCATGTGAGACGGCCGAGCTCTGGCGACACCAGCAATCTAAAATCTAACAACAGCGTTGGTTGAAGCTCACCAACGATAACTTCAACCGATAACGGTCCCTTATAATACTTGGTCTCTGTAGAGACAGATCTCAAATGAGAATTTGTATTTTATAAATGTTAGATTATTACTTTAACCTTTAATTGTTATTTCTACCATTACTTAGTATTTTAGTTCTATAATTTTAAATTCTATAACTTCATTTCATCAAGGTCATTTTAGTTGAACTAAACTAAACTAAATTTAGCTAAACTAAAACGAATTGAGCAGGCTAGAAAGAAGTGTAATGAATAATAATTATAGTTCATGAATTTCAGTGTGAACGAGTCAATTTGTGAATAGATTGATTAGAATTGAGCTAACTAAACTGAACTGAACATAATTATAAAATGGCGTAGAAAATGTAGTTTAAGTAAATTAACAAAAAAAATATATTGACTCAAATTTGGATGAAATGAATTGAATTAAACTAAAATAAATTTTAGGTTAAAATAATGCTTACAAAGTCTTGGGTGAGACCGTCCTACCATAATAGTTAATGTGTTTATTAGATTTGTTTGTGTGTTTCACAGTTTTGTTTGAAGAATTGATGATGAAAGAATAAAGATTAGGATTGGATTTGTCAGAAATAAGATGATTTATTCTATTTTTAAAAATGATGATATGGGGTGCCCCTAAATTGACACGATTTTTCTCTCTCTATCTGTCCTTACTCGTTTGTATATTATATTTGTACACACCAAGCCTTGACAAACTTGGTCCTAATGACCATTATCACATGAAAAGTACACGTTATGAACATATAATTGTCAATTAGGAAAAGTACACGTTAGTAACATTCCGGTATGTTAAAGAGATTGGTAAGCTGTGTAGGGATTACTTATGGGATAGGACAGATGGGGCAAAGTTGGTCCCAGTCTCATGGGAAACATTGTGTATATCTAAAGATGAGGGATGGAGGGGAGTGAGAGATCCCTCGCTTTGGAATCGGGCAGCCTTGTGTACTTTACTCTGGGATATTACCTTGAAAAAGGATGTGCTTTGGATTAAGTGGTTACAGGAACATTACTTGAAGAGGAAGAGTTTTGAGGACTACAGGCCTAACCTGGAGAATTCTAGCATGACGAGATACTGGAAAACTTTAGTACAGCTGAGGATGGAAATGGGAACAAGATTGAGGGGATGTGTGGATCAGAAGGGGAAGTTCTGCACAAGAAGAGCCTATGATGTGCTGAAAGGAGTGGTGCAGAAAGATACATAGGCTAGGTATGTCTGGAGTGCTAAACTATTGCCTAAGCATAGCTTCTTCCTTTGGATGTTGCTTAGAGGAAGACTCTCTACAGTAACCAGACTTCGATCAATTGACATGTTGAGAGGATTACCTAACAGCTGCAAAATGTGTAAGGAGAATTGCCAGGAAATAGTCCAACATCTGTTTGTGACATGCTCATTTGCAAGAGAGCTGCTACATTCACTACATTTGCACTTGGGAAGCAATTTTAGGTCCTGTAAGAGGCTTCAGAGACAGGCTGGAAACAGGAAAAATAAGAGGAATTTCTCCATCTTGGTGAGCTACTTCTACCAGATTTGGATGGAGAGGAACGGGAGAGTCTTTCAACAAAGGGAAAAACCAGTAGAAGCAGTGCACATGCAAGTTGAGAGAGTGTGTTATTACGGCTTTAGCAGCTTAATGGCAACCCTTAATTAGTTCAGAGGATTTTGTTTCATTGAATCTGTGAGGTTAGAGTCAAACTAGCCCCTTGGGTCTTTAGATTCAATTTTAATTGAGAATGTAATAGAGCCGGGAGTGAGGGCTAAAACTTGTAAGTTACGTTGTTTGGAATGAAATGAAAAACACTTTCCATCAAAAAAAAACATTCCGGTATGTAACTTCAGGTACGTGTACGTTAACAGTGAGAAAAATGAAGCACATTGACAGAAATGTAATGCTTTAAATTTGGTAGGAATTAAAATGTTGCAGAATAAACATGTACTATGGAAACGTACAATCACATAAGTATATCTATCTATATATATGAAGACAAGTTTTTTTAACAAAACACACTTCTTCTCTTGACATGTGGCATGACACATAATATGCCACCTCAATTACACCTCATCATTTATCGATCACACCCCTTTAATTCATAAACTTATTATTTATGCAAAGGTTCCTTTCATTTTCCTAAACTACTCACCTCTTTAATTTCATATTCATTATTCCGTTCCTTGCTTCAATGTCATTAATCTTCCATTCATTCTTCTTTTTCTTTAATTTTCTTAATTATTTCATAAACTTAATTTTTCTTTGCGTGACCTTTCAATTTCTAAATCAGAAGCATCTTCTCCTCTTCCTCTTCTTCTTCTTTAATAAATTCATTGATTTCATTTAGTTTTCAATTGATTACATTTATCCCTTTTCATTTACTTATAAAATTAATTCTATCAACAACTCTTCATCTACATGTATTGTTTTCTATACAAAATGACATTTTATGTTCTTTTGATGACACATTTTATAATGTTCTATCAACTGATTATCGATCGGAATTTCTCGGACGAGATCGACAAGTTGATTGAATGAGTCGGAATCACTATTATAACAAAATATGAATGGGTCAACAATACTCCATTCTCCAACCTTCACATTGGTGACTGATACAGGAACCCCGAGAAGCACACTTTTACTCTCTCTCCGACTCAGGAACCACGACTCTTTCTATGAAGCCAATGTTTTTATTTTAAATTTTTTATATTTAGAAAAAAATATGTTGAATTTATTTTGCAACTTGTTACTGAATGCGATGAACTTTTTTGTTTTGATTTTTATAGGGCCACAACCCCATTAGTACCACTCGGATATGGAAGTGAGATATCAGAGCAGAGAACCTCATGAAATGAAGATAATAGGTAACTTTTCTTGATTTTCGTTCAACTATTACATTTTTTATCTTTGGGCAAGATGCAGAGAACCTCATCAAATTCACCACTGCACAACTAAAAGAAGCTGGAGATGATGTATGTGAATACGCAAAAGCATCAAACCGTTGTTACATTTATCATTTACGTGCCTTAAATCTTACGAAACACTCTCATTTTGTAGGATACTGTCCTGACTGAGAAAATCAAAGAACCTCTTGAGCTTCGTCCTATTGTTTGCTTTCTCGGACAATATGAAAGTACCTACCAGGGCACCTATAGCATTGATAAAATGGACGACCAAACCTAAGTTCCAAAAAAAAAAAAAAACTAAAAATGCATGTAGATGCAAGGATTGATGACAATGTTTTTTAACAAAACTACCTTATTCTCTTGACATGTCTCAGCCACATAATCTGACAACTCACATCCACCTCATCATCTAGCCCATCCCATGATTCACCTGTCTTAATTTTCTACTATAATTATTTATTTCAGATTTCTAATCTCACGCAACTCTTTCTCTTCCTCTACCTAATTAAATTTTCCTCAATTTAATCCCATATATTACTCTTCTTCTTCTCCAATGGAGTTTCTTTCATTCAATGCATTTAATTTTCTGATCAAGTTTTGTACTATTGAGATTCTTTCCGAACCTCTTCAACTCCTCAGCAGTTTTAGATTTAATTCCCTCTATATTTCAAACCACCAATCGTCCATTGTTTCTTCTTCTTCTTTAATTTCCTTTACATCCATCAGTTTCAAATTTAATCCCCTCTTAATTTCACCTCCATTTAATCCATCGTTTATTCTTCTTCTTCAATCTCCCTAAAAGCCTATAAATTAGGCTTAAAGCTACTCAATTTCCATCTAAAAGAATTATGGCGGTGGCGGAGTGGATGCGTTTAGCCTCGACGTCTTTACAAATCACGAGTTCGGTGATCTCGCAAGGCGATTTGGTGGCGGATATTGGTGTACATTTAACGGCGCAGCTTGATTGTAGTTGTATTTCCATGTAAACCAGGCTCATGATTGTATACAAAATTGATCTCTTTATAGTTGTATTTTATACAGTTAGTTTTTCCGGTTTAGTTTGCAAAATATAGTCTTATAACTATTCAGTTTATTCAGTTCCATCGAGTTTCACTTCAATTTACTTAAGTTCAGTTTAGCAAAAATTGAATTTATATAGTAGAACAGTGCTTTAGTGACATCATTGACTGTGAATGCATTTTTGCTCACCGTGTTATGTGTTATGCATATGATAAAACTAAAGTAATCAGCGTGACTGAATTCATCTAAATTTAATTAAATTATATTTTAATTAAAGTGAATTGAACTTAGTTGAACATAAATAATCCACCTATAAGGTTGAAAGAACAGGGCCTTATATCTATCTTAAAAAATAAAATAAAAGATGCTTAAATATACTTATCCACATAAGAAAACAAGACCACCTAATAACGTCTAAAGAGTTTTTAGTTTTTATACAATTTATCTTCCATCCCGTTAACTCTCCATCAAATTCTTTTCTGCGATTTCAAACTAATTTTAGAAAATATTAGAAATATTGTATAACCATAATTACACTAACAATAATTTGACCGCTATGGCCTTCTTCATATTAATTACTTCAATTTAAATAATATGAATAAATGAATTGTGAAACTCCAAAATAATTCTTGCATTGATATAATTTACTCAACATAGTACTATACATTTACAATTTATAGTTTACGCAATAAGATATTAAATAAACAATTGCTACAACATCAAATATAAGAATATTATATACAATTTTTTCATATTTAGTGCATGATTACAGAAACAAATAGAAGAGTTACAAAAAATGATCATAACACTTTTTCAAATTATTTTTTTGTTTAAAATTCGTATGCGAATTATATTCTTTTTAAAATAAGTCTATTATTATTTTATCGAAACTATTATACATTTTACATTTTAAACTGTAATTTGGCCATAATAATACATGTAAAATTTAAAAACTAACAATTGGGCAAGGTTCGCACCCAATTGTAAGTTTACAATTGGGTGATATACAAGAAAATTGTAAGTTTACATCATTAAAAGGTGAAATTTCTCAAACCAGAAAGCATTCAAAATTATCTTATGGTGGTGTACTAATTAAGAAAGCAGACTCGTTCTCAATAACGTCATCAGTAGCATTGGAGAGATGGACATCTAAAATAGCAAAAACATTAACTTCTCAAACATAAATCAGCTTAAGCCTTGTACTCCAAAACATTCTCCGAAAGCTTGACTTACTAAGAGATGTAAATTGGCTGAAATTAAAGCTTATATAAGAGACCATGGAGATACTGACCTTTCATCAAGGTTGATAAGGTTTCTCATCACTTGACTTGCAACAGGCAACAACACTGACTTAGTCCAATATTAAGTCACATTTCGTGCTAAAAACACCACTGCAGTCAGTACCGGGATGCCGAATTTCACTTAAAACACTACTACAGTCTCGATAAGTCTTAGTTAACTAGCATCACGGTTATATCATATCCTCTGTTATAGCTGGAAACTAAGGTTCTTCTCATAAAAGGCAAGTCGAAAGTCTGAATGAAAATATATATAAATTTATATATATGAGGCTTGATTTGTATATTTATTAATGAATGATAACTCAATTATTTATGATGCATAATTTTGATGACAGAAAGCGGAAATGGAAAAGTGTATTTCCAGGATTCTTTTTGCAGATCTGGATGAAGCAATTGGCGACAATCCAAAATGGAAGGCCTCTTGCTGGAATCACAGCAGCAGGAGAGCCACATTGCTTCCGAGACTTCAACTTTAGGAAGATTCAGGCATCATATTAGGATTTTGCCTCGAGAAACTGGCCATGTGATGACAGGAATCACCATATTATGGAAGTATATATTTTAACTCACGGAACTTCCTCAGTACACCTTCCAATTTTCTTATCGGAATAAATAGCCCGCATAAACAGTCTGATTCTCTATTACTTGATAGACCAAATCAACATAGCCTTCTAGCAAAATCAGCTAAACTTTCTCTGTTGTTTTCAGTTGCAAGTTCAGGTTGATGCTGACCCTGAAAAAAGAGCCACTTCAACTGATTTACAATTGACCAATTATCATTTCTACTGTGAAATGGTTGTTAATGCCATGTATGATCTGTTTAAAGGTTTAAAAATCAAATTTTGGTAAGTCGGCAAGTGGTTTCACATCAAAATTTCAAAAAAAGTACGAGCTGCTTGTTACAAATCAACTACCACATCAGAATAATTCTTCTTGCATAGTTACCTAATATCCCAAATAATTCACAACCACCATATATCATGTTGTACAACTTCATATACAGCTTCTTGTCTGATGGAAATCCTCTTTCAACCATTTCTATAATTACTTCAACTGCCATCCCAGAGCCCATGGATTATGCATTCATAACATTTGTCGGTAGGTTCTGATGTTCTTTGAAAGTCATTGAAGATCTTGAGTGCTTCATCAAACCTTCCTGCTTTACAGAAACCATAAATCATGGTGCTATAAGTAACGTAAGTAAAGGTAAAAGTAACTAAATTTGATCTCAGCATCTTGCTCAAACACCCAACTCTGCCTTCTCTAGTCTCTACATTTCCCTCCTTGGAGACCCCATCTATAAGAACAGTATAAGCAATGGTATCCATTACTAAGTTCCTATCAATCATTTCTCTGTATTTTTGGAATGTTTGCTCAATCATTCCATCTCTAAAGTATCCACAAATCCAACCGGTACAACATCAATTAACAATCCATCTTTATTCATTCTGGACACCAAGTCAGAAACCTCCTCTATCCTACCAAGCATAACATAAGCCATTCACAAGAGCAGTATAAGTAACAGAATTAGCCTTCAACACACCGGTATTTACAGCCGAAACTTTATGGCAGATCAATCATAAGCCATCATCAGATTATACCAACAAAAGCATCTGCCATAATAATTCATCATAACTTTATAACCCTTCACTAGCAGCAACACGAGCAGTGTAAAATCCTCCTAAGGGTGAAACTGAAATCATCAGAAAATGCAAAATTTGCATGGCAAAATAATAAATCCATGAAACCAAAAAGCTGTGCATCCATAAATAGACATGGTTTCCACAATCCCTATCAATGTAAAACAAGAAAAAAATCACAGATTAGCATGTAGCTCAACATATATATGTAATTTGCATCATTTGCATACAAAAACGAACAAGAAAGACAAGGGGTTCAGAGAATGTATCTTTTCTTTGTATAAAATGATTGGTTACAAGCTATAACCTACGAATCTATACATACCTAGCAAGCTATCAAAATCAATAGCCTGACTTACAAATTCTCCCAGGCACAGGGAACATTCCTAAATTTGTAGTGGCAAATTGTACACAACTAAAACGTAAGAGTCTGGTCTAAGAAACTAAACATATCTAGTTGAGGATCCAAAACCAGCTCCTCATAGTCACACTGGTCGCCAACAGAAGAAGAAGAAGAAGAAGAAGAAGAAGAAGAAGCAGCAGCAGAAGGGAGGCCGTCCGAATAGAAATTGACAAACTCGTTTACGAAATCTTCCAAACATAAATCATCGGCACTAACCCTTTTGCTGTGTTGCCTGGATTGTTTCTTGAACTTACTGCTTCTGTGCTCTCTCTTTTTGCGCTTGTTGGGAACATCTACAATCATCGGCGACTGAGACAACAAGTTCAATCCCATCATCTTCTTCTTCAACAAATGAATAATGGATTTTTGATCAGCAGCGGGATCGGGATTCTCCAACTTCATCACCATCTTCTTCCTTTGAATTTTTGAAAACTAAAAACAATAGAAGGAGGGAGAGGGGGGGAGAGAGACTGAAGGAGATTAGGAGAGTGTCGAGTTCGACTGAAAAAGAAAGTGGGGGCTTGTGAAAATGATGAGGCGGCGGTGATGTATTTATAAGCGTCAAGAAGGGAAATTGGGAAAATTAGGGCAAACCATATTTACGTATATGCCCCTAGTGTTTCCGGATGCGATTAGTGTCTAGTGCATTTTAATAAGGTTAAAAATGGTCTCTTTATCTTGAAAGACCGAGTCCTGTCCAAATCAAAGTAAATCCAGTTGGCTAACAGAATCCCGTGTTACACGGTTTGGACACCTCATAAACTGTAGTTACCGTTGTAAATATGTATTTTAAAATAATATGAAAGCTGCATTCTCATTTTTTAAAAATTTAAAATATCACAACTTTCTTTTAAGTTTGTGTATTTTTATGTTTGTGTAAACCGAAATTTAATTTATGTGATTTTAGTAATTTACTTTTCTCATCGCCTCCATATCTCATTTCCGTAAAATGCATAGTAACATATAAATTGTATTTTAAATATCCTCATAGTTTAACTTTCTTACATATTTTGAAAAAAGTCGTACTTTTTTAAAAATTAAATACTTCCTGTTTAAATTTAAGTTGTATGTTTTTTCTGTTTTTTAAAACTTTTACATCAAACATGTTTATCCGATGTGGTCATTGAATACGAAGTGGTCATTGAATCTTGCTGGAGTCATGTTGGAGCAAGGTAGGAAATATTTCATGGAGACTGATTTGGCAAAGTCAGAGTTTTTTATTTGGAAAGGGATTCCTTGAAGACTTCTAATTCTTTATGGAAAAGGAGATCTCTTATTATTTTATTCTTATCTTTTTAAGACATGGCAAAAACTATGTATTCTCTGTTTGTTGTAAAATTAGAATACGCATACACACATATTTTTACTTTCAGAAATTTAGACTGATTTCAGGGTTTGGGCGCAGACATTATCTCTTATTATTTTATTCTTGTCTTTTTAAAACATGGGAAAAACTATGTATGCATATTTTTACTTTCCGAAATTTAGACTGATTTCAGAAATTTAGACTGATTTCAGGGTTTGGGCGCAGACATTATCTCTTATTATTTTATTCTTGTCTTTTTAAAACATGGGAAAAACTATGTATGCATATTTTTACTTTCCGAAATTTAGACTGATTTCAGAAATTTAGACTGATTTCAGGGTTTGGGCGCAGACATTATCTCTTATTATTTTATTCTTATCTTTTTAAGACATGAGAAAAACTATATATTCCCTGTTTGTTGTAAAATTAGAATACGCATACACGAATATTTTTACTTTCAGAAATTTAGACTGATTTCAGGGTTTGGGCGCAGACATTATTGGCCACCAGTTTTTACCCTTCATTCAATAAAAATCACCTTTTTCCAATGCTTGTTAATATGATTTCGATCATGTTTTCTAGTTAAACCCCTTTATTCCGGTGAAGATCAGGGAAGTGCTGGCTTTGATTCTTGTGAGATCTAATTTGTTTTAATACTTTGAATTGCATGCTTATATCTGTTTATCTTGTTCTTAATCTATGATTACTTGCATGTTTTTAAGTAGTGTACAGTACTTGTTTGCATGCTTGTTAATTGAATGCCAATTAAACCGATCATCCGTAATTGTGATCCAAGTTTAATTAGGGGATCATGTGTTTAAAGTTATGTTTGTATCGAGGATCAAGAACGTCATGCCAGCACTGAACTGATTGGAACCGGAATTCTCTCTCCATTGTCTAAACCTTAGAGGATCATTCTCTGTTTTGTTCTTGTTTAATTTTCGTTAAATCACCTTTTAAATCTCAAAACTCTCTTTTTGCTGACTGTTTCGCAGGTCAAGGTTAAGAAAGAAAACTCGCCAGTCCCTTGGGATTCAATCCTGCTCGTTACTGTACTGGTCGGTATGCCCATACCGACTACTAGATCCTGAACGTGGGAGCTTGTATATTTTTGGTGTAAAACGACGCACCAAATACTAGAGTACATTTAACACTCCAATTTAATAAAAAACCACCATTTATTCAGTTATTGCCTTTTTATTTTTGTCCTCCTAAAGTTTTATTATAGTATTTCAAGGCTTCAAGTAAGCCGGAAGACTAGTAATCAGGGGCGGAGCTAGATGGTAACCTGGGGTAACTTATCCCAGGTTACCCCTCTGTAAAAAACAATTACCAACATATATTAATAAATAGGTTACATTCAGTAAATTTAAATTTTACTTTTACTAAATATAAAAGGAGCTTATTTATGTTTCAGCTAGTTCGAAAACGGTGGTAAATAAAATATGACCGGTATATATATTAATAAATAGGTTACCCCAATAAATTTAAATAGGTTACCACAGTTATTAAATTTTTACTTTTACTTAAAAGTATAAAAAAAATCTCGTTATCCTTTCCTAATCTTCTATCACAGCTAACAACGTTAAGTACTAGATTTCAGGTAAGGTAAGGATGGTTTCATTAACTTTTACGTGTGAATTTTGTTTTAATTATTTTCTTATTTGAAAAAACTATAACTTAATTTAACTTATACAATAAAATACACAATAATACAAATTTAAATGAAATGTACAATAATACTTTAACTTCTACAATAAAATATCCTATTATTCATCATAGTTTTGTTGCATGTTTGAGTCAGTTTGACCATAAATTTGAAGTAATATAATATAAATGTGTGATATAGTTTTGTATTCTATTTGACATGTATTTTGTAAATATCAAAATTTAAAATTAGTTAATATATTTAACTAAAGCTATCAATTGTCAAAATTGCCGTTAAATATTATTTGGCCAAACAATGCCAATTTATACAAAAGTACACACTTGAAACTTGATAATTGCATATTTACTCATGTTCGAAGTCCGAAATATGTTTATTTTATATTATAAAATTTATTTTTAGTTTACCCTTATATTAGAGGTTAACCGAAGGAAAAATTTCTTGATTCGCCCTACTAGTAATAATATTTCAAGACTCTGGACTTGGGTCTCATTCTCTCTTAATCACAACAAAGTATTGAGGGGCTAATTATGATACTTCTGATGATGTTGAAGTACCCTTGAATTCACATGTGCTTTTCATCTTTGTTTTTTGTGATACCACATCCGCTGAGTTTAGATTTCCTACATTTTGGTTAACTGCATCTTTTGTTTCGGATTTCTATACCAATGCAAAAGATATTGCACCAATCTAAATATTACAATCTATCTAAATACTACAGCGTTATTAGATAGATGCATGCATATGTATGTATACTATATATTTTGTACACCATACGTTTTCCAGCCAGCCTATGTTTGCTTAACACTTCATACACATATTGTTTTTAATGTCTTCAATCTAATCGAATTAATCCAATGTGTCTTTTACATTAATTGTGTGACAATTTTAGGGATTTGATAATATTCATTAATTTAAATAGTGGTGATAATATTCATTAATTATTATCCGCAAGAGAATAATTTACGATAATAAATCATGATTTACGGATAATAATTTAGGTTTGGTCATCACTTGACTGCAGTGTAACTAGTCTCTATGCAAATAGAATTCCCCTAATAAATAACGGTCATTTCCTCGTGGGTCCCACCCATACTCAAGATCATTTATCCGAATCCTAAGCATTTTAGGATTTGTCGAAGATTTACCAAACAAATAAAAACAGGTAGGCCTACAGCTTTCTCATCACAAAAACAACTCAAACCTAATATTCCCTCAATTTCTTCAACAACTTTCTCCACAATGGCTTCACAGTGTCCAAAAGGTTTGAATCTTCAACTGATTTTCAATTCCGGGACTGTTGTGAATTCATCAGCAGTCAAAGATCAGAGCTCTCAAATTCCGAGCTGCGAGAAAAAGATGACGGAAACAAACGAGAAGAAGAGAAAAAACTTTAATGAAGAAAACGATGGTGTGTTTGTGTCCAAGAAAGCTCGAATGAGGGCGATTGTGCCTCACATCATCTTCCGCTTTGCAATGCCGGAATTTTTTGATGATGTTGAGTTAAACGAGTTAGACGATGCAGATTCCGATTGGGATGAGCTTGATGACCTTGAACTCCACGAACATGACGAGTTCAAGGATCGGTATGAAGACGACGTTGAACTCGAAGAGCTCAGTGATGAGGATGTGGATGAGGATGGTATCTAGATAGGAATTTTCACTGTAACTGCCCTAGATTTCTGTTCAGTTCATGACTATACTTATGTGATGTTCAACAATATTGTGCTATTTTTATTTTCAGTACGTATATATTGTGCTATTTATATTTTGAGATCAACTGTTTTCATATATATCCAACACGACAAATGAACATGTCGATACCATTGCCCCAATCCTTCGGCTGAAAGAATGATAGTCGTAACCTCTCCGTAGGTTTCTTGGCATCTATTTTTTCCTCAGAAGATGAGTGATCTTCATGCCAACTGGAAAAATGCAACTTTAACCAAGGTCGACGATAAAAAATAGAATTCACTTTTTTTTTTTCATTTAACAAAATTCTCTTAAATGTATCAGGAATTTGTCATCTCCATGCTCATTTTTATGTATATAGAGATAAAATTATTTTTAAAATGAAAATAAAGACTAAATAATTAATAAGTTTCATATGTTTTAAGGTAACCATGCTTGATTTGTTCATACATAAATTAAAATAGATGCATTTATAAACCACTTAGACTAGTTCAGTGATTAGGGCACTAGGCCTTAGCAAAGGTCCTAAAGGAGCATATTTCTCAAAGTATTTTCTCTGTGCCCTTAATTCTGTTGAGGATCCACCTACTAGATTAGGTCATTGTAGTGGATATATAAAAAAATAAAAATAAAAAATTTTCTAGGCACAAACATAGTCAAGCCAAATATCTACCTACCTATTCAACTAATCTATCTACCTATTATTAGTAAACCCTCCGCCTCTGTAAATCCCAAAAAAAAAAAAACCTCTAAAATGCAATACTGCAACATACCATGTTTTTCCTCCATAAACCAGAATAACTCAAATCCATTTGAAAAAGTCTGTTATGAGTAGCAGGTGTTTGAAAAAATGCTTCTTAGAACCGCTTTTGTCCATTTTCGAATAAATATCGCCATTCGTTTAAGTGCTCTTGGCTACATGAATATTGTCCTTTTGCCATTTATTTATTTCGTTTGGTTGCTCTCTAAAAGTTACCATTTTGTTTCTCAAACATTTGCCTACATCCATGCCACAATTCTGCAGCTGGGAGGGCAAGGCCATGGTGATGGTGATGATGCTGATGTGTCTAGACTAATGGAAGCTGCTATGCAAAAAGCCGGCTTAAAAAGTAGTTTTGGGAAGAAAGCTTTTTCAAATTCACAAGGTTTGCAGGTAATTTAAACGTTTCCTTGTGGGTCTATTCATTGTCTGTCTCTAAGAGTTTTGAAATGATTGATGTATATTTTCTTGGATGTTAAGTTTACAATCAGTCTTATAGTGGATACTATGAGTTGCTCATGATATTAGGTGTTCAAAATTTTGATATTGCTCTGGTGAATTTAAAACTGCTTTATAGTGCAGGCTGTTTGTATCCATGTCAAGCCAGAAATTCTGCAAGCAACAAATAACTTCTGGGTTTGAGCAGTCATCTGAAGGCAAGTTTCCTCAAATATTGTTTTTAGGTACCGTAAAATGTTATTCTCCTATAACATCACATTCAAGTATATAACAAAAAAAACCGTGCATATAAAATCCTAAGATAATTAACCAAAGACACAGAGGGGTAATGTATCATCATTCTCAATTTATAACTCTCATAAAACTAAACGAAAAGGATACATATTCTGAATGCAAAGTGTAGTTAATTAACTGGAAAGATTAAGGAGTTGAGTATCATCGTTTGATTATTCAATGAAGTACTCACATACATTGATTTGGTTCATTTGTCTCATTACATAAATCAAAATGAAGCAAGTATTATCATTTGAAATGGTGAATCAAGTATTCACACACTTTAATATAAATTAGTCAAATTAAGGAATTCATTACTGCAGCAAACTAGTAGTATTTGTAGGACTTTGGCTTTTAGATCCAAGAAGGGAACTGTAGGGCAGTGGAATATGGATGAGCTGTCAATTAGTTCCGAGGCGTATCCGGAACTCCGCGGATTGGACTGTGATGAATATTGTATTTCTGTTGACCACACCACTGCTGATGTTACCGATGAAGTTACATCCAAGAGAGTAAAACTTGCAACGGATCCCGTGGAGCTGCAAGACTGTAATATCAGCAAAGTATATGTTGATACGGGACAAGTGGATCATCGTGTGAAACAGAATCAGAAAAATGTAGAGGACTGGAAACATTTCGCAGAAAACCTCTCATTGGATGATGTTCCAGAAAGTTTTGACCCATTTCATGATGAGGAGGATGAGGAGAATACATTGGAGCAATTCAGTAAATGTACCAATAATGCCAAGGACTGGGAGTACATGATAGGAACTGATATGGAAGCCTTTTTTCAGGACCACACTTCAGTTGCAAATGATAAAAAAGACCACCTTATTGCTGATTCTGGTGTACTTGGTGTTTCTAACTATCTGGACATGCCAGATACTCTCAGTTTCGATTTTACTGTGCCTGCAACTGAATTCGTAAATCAGGCTATTAATTTTGATCACTTAGAGTGACAACCCCTTACACTTGTTAGTTATGTATAGATTGGTAGGTTGTAGCTTGTAACTAATGACACATTCATTTTATTCAAAGAAAGATACTGGAATTCATTCTCTTAACCCCTTGTCCTTCTTGTGCGTTTTTGTATGCAAATGATGCAAATAACATTTGTATGTTGAGTTACATGCTAATCTGTGAAAGATGGGTTGATTTAGTTTCTGTGAAAGATCAAGTCATGTCTCTTTAGTACCATCAGTTCATACAATGAGTTAGGTTATTTTACTCTGATGTCTTTTTTCAGTTGTATGAGTTCTCAGTTGGTTAACCTTATATCCAACTCAACTGTTTGTGACTTCTTTCCCAACCCTTATCTTTTTCACTTAATTATCCAAAATGAGGTGATAAATTTGATACTCCTTGATACTTGTGTCAGTATACTCAGATTTCTCAACATTGATGAACCTTGAATGTGTTGGGAAAACAAAAAGGAAAATCTGTTTGTTGATTCCCTAGAACAGGGTGATGAATTTGTGTTTTGGCACATTTTCTTGATCTTTTATCTGTACCCACTACCCAGGTTTTCTTGATTTTTATTCTTTACAGGGAAAGTTTCTGAAATGTTGTAAAATATGCCTATCGGTATGTGATATCTCGACATGTTTGGTGGTTAGTTGTTGTGGAAGACAAAAGGAACGATTGAAGTTTGTCTTTTGAGATGGTAAGCTTCGTGCTGGTTCACTTAAAGAATTAGCTATTCAGTGTGTCATAGATTAGACATACTTCTGGTCATATTCTTATCAATTGCTTTCGTGTGTCCTCACAGGCTGTTGAATATGAGCTCGAGGGCACACAAACACCTATTTTACTTATTTTGTGTCTTGTGTGTGTGTTCAGTTATGCTTGTGGTTATTTTGCTGTTCAAACTTCTGTAGTTTTCGATGACTATAGCTTTGTTGTGAGGAAGTGGAACGCTGGACTTGCAAAAGAAGGCAACGAATCCGAATTAGCCAAAGATTTATGATTTCAGGTACGTAGCAGTTTCACCTGGGATATTTCCTGTTATGCATTGAATATGGAAATTTCTTTCGTTTCTCATCCGCTACAGGTTTCCAATCATGCACTGTCTTAGTAAATTTCAGCTTTTTTCTTTTCTTTCATCAGGTTCACCTTGGTTGACTCCATTGGTAACTACATATCCTTATTTGATTGTTTTCATATTGATCTTGGTTCAGCAGGCTCTTGAATTTGATGTACTAATTCTGTTTCATACAAATGTACATATTGCTAGTGTTTTAGTTTTCGTGCGTTTTCATGTTGGGATGATTATGATGAAATTTCCCCCCTTTTTATAGAGAAATTGAAGTGAAAGGATTTCTTAACCAAGTGGCGAAGATAGTGGAGGTTGAATGAGCTCTACATGTTGATGTAGATTATCAACACTTTCTCATGTGCTCTTAGTTGCATCAGGATTCTTTAGTTCCATAGTTTCTATCCATGTTCTATATATAAGATGGGTTATCGATGACTGTTTGAGTTTAACTTTTCTTCTGCAGGTATACATTCTCGATTCAAGCAAGAGAGCTTTTTATTGATGTGCCAACTCCAAGAGACTAATACTGGAACATGAAACTGGTGAGTACTGAGACTAAATACCAGAACATCATTTCTTTCCCAGTGGTTTTCTTGTCCATTTCCATCCATGGATATCCCTTCTGCCTTCTGATCACGAGGTCCCTTTCAAGTGGACGCATTCTCTCTGACAAGATTACAAGAGCCGTCACATCTCCAGATAACCTGGCCGATTTCCCAGCGTATTTCCCTCCGATTTTCAGTTTCAGCAGGCTTCTATATATAAGATTTTATTCTTCCTCTTCTCTATTCCAAGCCGTGTTTCGTTTTGTATTTTCTGTTTCCAGGCCTCATAAAATGTTCATGCTTGCTGAGTATTGAGGTTCATTTGAATAAATACTTCTTGGTAATTCTATAGTTCAGGCCTTCTTTGAAATTGAAAGACATGAAATTGAAAAAATCTGTTATGAGTAGCAGGTGTTTGAAAAAATGCCTCTAAGAATCGCTTTTGTCCATTTTCGGATAAATATCGCCATTTGTTTGAGTGCTCTTGGCTACATGAATATTGTCCTTTTACCATTTATTTATTTCGTTTGGTTGCTCTCTAAATGTTACCATTTTGTTTCTCAAACATTTGCCAACAATTCTGCCGCTGGGAGGACAAGGCCATGGTGATGGTGATGATGATGATGTATCTAGGCTAATGGAAGCTGCTATGAGAAAGCCTGGTTTAAAAGCAGTTTTGGGAAGAAAGCTTTTTCAAATTCACAAGGTTTGCAGGTAATTTAAACGTGTCCTCGTGGGTCTATTCATTGTCTGTCTCTAAGAGTTTTGAAATGATTGATGTATATTTTCTTATGCAGTTGGAAATAGTATTAGTAATTATTTTTTCTGGGATATTAAGTGTACAATCAGTCTTATAGTGGATACTATGAGTTGCTCATGTTATTAGGTGTTCAAAATTTTGATATTGTGCTGGTGAGTTTAAAACTGCTGTATAGTGCAGGCTATTTGTATCTATGTCAAGCGAGAAATTCTACAAGCAACAAATAATTTCTGGGTTTGAGCAGTTATCTGAAGGCAAGTTTCCTCAAATATTGTTTTTCTTTGTATCTTTGGTACCAAACTGTTATCTCCTATTACAGCACATTCAAATATATAAAATAAAAAATGCATATGAAATCCTAAGATAATTAACCAAAGACAAAGAGGGGTAATGTATCATCATTCTCAATTTATAACTCTCATAAAACTAAAAGAAAAGGATACATATTCTGAATGCAAAGTGTAGTTAATATATTCAGTATATATAAACAAGTGATGTACAGAAAATCCAAAATTTCTTGGATTGTATGAAAGCTACAATGATCTACACATTTCAGACTGAAACTTCTATTTATACTAAACAAATGCGTGTTTTGGGAGTGATCTCAGAAATAAGCTTGGAGTGGATGCAATTTTTCCCCAAGTTGATGGTGCCTTGAACTCCGCTGGTGATATCGGGATTAACATTATGGTCATCATGGAGGAATGGATGTTGGCACAGAGAGCTAGCAGTTGCCCTGTTCTTCACCATTCTTCTAAGACACATGTTGAGAAAGCTCTTGGCCTCTGGAGATAAATGCTTTGGAATTTTGGGTGAGGTCCCCTTTTCAAGCTTCCGGAGGACCTGTTCAGTCTCAGACCCCGATCCTTCTTCCAAATCCCAGGCAGGACGTCCAGTGAGCATCTCGAGTACAATGATTCCGAGGGACCATATGTCACAGGGAGGTTCTTGCAGGCCTTGCTTGACAGCTTCAGGTGATACAAACTGAACTGTTCCATTCCACTTCCTGTCAAACTTCCTCTTGCGGCGATCTTCTTTGGCCCCTTTAGCCAGTCCAAAATCACATATTTTAGCCTTGAATTGATGACCTTTGAGGATTGTGGGGACTAGGAGAATGTTCTCTGGCTTCATATCACAATGTACATATCCAGCTCGATGAATCCTGTAGAGCCCTCTCACAAGGGATTTTGCATACCCCCTGGCTTCGAACTCTGGCAGCCCCTTCCCTT
The DNA here is from genome assembly GCA_963678965.1 of Cruciata laevipes. Classification (NCBI taxonomy): domain Eukaryota; kingdom Viridiplantae; phylum Streptophyta; class Magnoliopsida; order Gentianales; family Rubiaceae; genus Cruciata; species Cruciata laevipes. The sequence continues at coordinate 12,609,465 of OY787632.1, read as the reverse complement.
TTGAAATCTGAATCCTGTCATGTAGTGTTCCACCCGAGGCGAATTCCAAGAGCAAGTTATATACGCGGGTGCCATCAGTCTTGCGGGTGATTTCAGATCCAAAGCACTGGATCACATGTGGACAGCCAGCCAAGGAACTCAGAACAGTCCTCTCGTGTTTGAGGGAATAAGAACGAGACATTTCTGCAGATTTCACAGCAAGTACATCTGGCAAGGGGAATCTTGGAAAAAACCCTTTGGAGGTGGCTTGAAAAACAGCCCCATAGCCTCCTTCTCCGAGCAGTTGGCCTCTAGTCCATGTCCCGCCATTGCCGTAGTTTTCAATCTCTGCTTCTTCGGAAATATCAGAACTGGTCGGAATGATTACTTCCTTAGTTTCCGCTTTGTTGCTTTCGCTCAACATCTCGGAATCTTGAAGAATTATAGAAACTAGGATTCAAGATGGAAGGGGTAGAATTAAGGAAATTTGAAGAAGAAGAGGAAAGAATAAATGAGCAGAAGAAAGAAATGAGGATTTAAGGAATTTTGGAATGCGGCGGCTGGGCTAACTAGTAAGATTGGAAAGGAGGAGGATAACAGCTGGGTTTTTAGGTTTCCGTAACGGCTACATTTTTTACGCGGTTTAATCTCGAAATCATATGCGGGTCGGGACCGGGTTAGGAGTCGTCCCGGGTCGGATTATTATTAAACAATGTTAAATCCAACAGCTGTAAAAAAATCCCCTTGAGCCGATTTGATCTGGTCCGTCCCTTCGATACTCGGGTCGGGTCGGCCGATTTCCTTTTTAATTGCCCTATATATACCTCCGGGCAGACACTGAGCTCCGGTAATTATCAAGAGAACCATTCTCCATACTTGGAAAACTCCTCTCTTGATTAAATCCCCTTTCTTCTCAATTTCAAAAACCCCTTTCTTCTCAGTCTCAATAACCCCTTTGTTGAAATCGCAATGATGAACAAGAAACGGAAGATGATGCTGATGAGCATGACCGATGAAGAAATATGGCTTTCCCAATTTAGCGAAAGGGATTTCGAAGCCTCTGATATTCTTCTCGACTTGCAGAGACCCTGTTTGAAAATAAGGGTTTTCCCTGTTTGGGGTCGGAAGAAACTCCGGAGCTCAATTAGGGTTTCCGGCATAATTTCGGCAACAACCGGTTCGGATTCCGGCCATAAACATCATTCCAAGAGGAGACTAGGTGAATTTTCCCAAAAGCCCAATCCTGAGATGAAAAACTCCGGCCTAAAATTTGTCATCAAACTCCGGCCAAAGTTTGAGATCATCAACTCACCTGTGAATAGCTCGGAATCTGACCGACCCATGAAGAAAAGGAAATTAGCAGAGCAAAACAGCAATCCATGGCTGATGCCACCGCCAAACCTTGCTCATAGAATCAACAAACAGGGCACCATGCTATTGGTGGCAGCTTATTAACACAAAAAGCAGCCATCTTTTTTAACTGTAGTTCGTGAATTTTTTCTAACTTTTGATTGCTCTCTGTTTTCTATCTGATCAGGTGTTCCTTTGAACCATTCGGACTTGTATGTTTATTTGTTATACCATAAACTTGATGCAAGTATGTGTCTTGGGTCATACTTTTACTTGTTATGAAGCTACTTCCGATATGAATTGATGTTGGCTTGAAATAAGATATAGTTTAACAGTTTTTTTGATGTTATTTGTGGTTATATTTGTGGAGGTTAAGTTCATACTTTTTTTCAGGTTTTGCCTGCTTTTGCTTGTGCTATCAATGTGCAGTTACATATAGTTTTTTTAGTGTGTTTTGTCTCTGTTGTGTTTGTTCGAGTTAGAATTTGTCTGCAACATTTAGGTGTAGTTTGTGTTGGTTTTGTGTACTAATTACTTTGCAGGTAGTGTGTTACAAGAAGCTGTCTGATGATGCCAACATTCTCATTAAGAAAAATCCGGAGGAATACACGAGTATGCAGTTGAGGTTGCTTACTGAATCCCATGCAGTTGAGGTCTGTGATGCACGAGTATTCAGTGTGTTTTGTCTCTGTTGTGTTTGTTCGAGCTAGAATTTGTCTGTGATGCACATAAGTTTGCCGTTGAAAGTTTGGTTGTGAAGATCTTTCCAGTGAATTTCATGGAATAATACAGTGGATTCCAGGCCTTAGGATGTTGAAGTGATTCAGAGGGTTCCAGAGTCTAGGTGTTTCGCATATATGAAATGTCAAACAACTTCCGATTTTATGAAGCCTATTGATGGTGAAATGACTCCAATGTTTCCAATGGCTGCTAAGGCTCTAGCATTGAAGGTTGCTCCATTGGGTTGATTGGGCTGAAGAAGGTGGCATGGGGAACTCCCAACAACATCACTCCAGGACTATTTCATATGATCATTACACTTAATGGTCCTTCTAAATATCAAAATGTTGGAAGCATATTGAGTTTGGATATGTTTCCAGTAATCTAATTTTGAGGTCAGCATGGTGAGTTCTCCATGGGGTGACTGATTTGGAGGGCAAACCTGTGCTTCTGTGTTCTTGCAATGATAAAATAGTTTGAGCTTATGATTTACCATCCTTTGCCAAGAGAGGAAAGATTTACTCAAAACAAGGAGTTCAGTCCATTAGCGGGGACTTGCCAGAATGTTTTTCACCGGAGATGGAGCTGGGAAAGGTGAAGTATGGAAATGGTCAGCCTCTGAGGCAACCAGCTGAAGTAATAGTAGATGTAATGAAATACTATAGAGTAGTTGGTGTAAAGATCAAAATTTTGACACAGTCCATACATGTAATATGCACAGCTTATGAAGCTCAATTTACATCATCTGAATGAATATATGTTTACTTGATCAAAATGAGTTGGGTTTGGCCTATTCTGTCTTGCTTTCCAGTTTTTAGTCATGATATACATTATATTCCAATCCTTATATATGATGAAATGTTTATTCTGTCTTGCACATAAGTTTGCCGTTGAAAGTTTGGTTGTGAAGATCTTTTCAGTGAATTTCATGGAATAATACAGTGGATTCCAGGCCTCTGTGGATGATGAAGTGGTTCAGAGGGTTCCAGATTCTAGGTGTTTCGCATATATGAAATGTCAAACAACATCCGATTTTATGAAGCCTATTGATGGTTAGATGACTTCCAATTACAGGCCTACTGATTCAAAAGACTCCAGGGTTCCATTCCACCCGGCCTAAGGATGGATAATGAAGTGATATAGGACTATTGACGGTGAGATGATACAAGTTCTGGTGGAACGACTCAGAGAACTTCAAATTCCATCATGGATAATGATTCTAGTTTTTATTTCTTGTAATACATTCTAATATTATGAGTAGGTGGAGTATAGAATAATAAGTAATGAATAACTAGTTTTATGAATCTTTTAATATATTCATCATGATGAAATTCGTGAGTTCTTGATGATGATTTTTTTTTTCATAATTATTCTCATTTTATTTATTTGAGCCATACTATAATTATTCTCATTTTGTGCACCCAACTCCAGCCAAACATAGGCATACAAAACTCGTTAATTCCAACACAAAGTTACTAAATTCGCTAGTGATATGTATGATCATGAGATCATCAACACAAGATGAATTAAAGTCAAGTGGCGTAAACCGCATTCGGCAATAAATTGAGCGAAGTCGGGAACATAGACCGATTTTGTGTTTCCAGCGGGGAATACAAGCAACTCCTTCTCTTTACGCAATAATCCCTACGTCCTTCCTTCTCTTATCATAAACGGAAACTGTGTTTTACCGCGCAATTTGTTCTCAGTGTCACCATTCTGAAAGTGCTAAAAGCCCTACCATAAAAGTACTTTCAGATTCAACACAAAGTTACTAAAGTAAAGATGATTCTAGAACAAATAAAGAAAAAAAAAATTAAAAAAAGACGATAAAAGAAGTCGGAAAAAAGTCAATACATGTGAGATTGTACTACCATAAATTTCTGGTAAGACGAGTGATTTTTTTTTTTTTGAAAACTGGTAAGACGAATGATAGTTCTTAAAAACATGCAAACAAATCTACTAATTAAACACATGAATTATAATTCCCAAGACATTCTCGTCATTCGTTAATACAAAGGCGGTTACATTTTAAATAACATTATCTTTAGTAGATAAATAACATTATCTGACTATCTCTTGTAGATAAATAACATTATCTGAGATGTCTCTTCCTTTCATGAAAGCTATTTGATGTGGTGAGATGAGTTTATGCATAAGAGGTTTAAGTCTCTCCATAAGTATTTTAGAAAAAAAATTATTTACAACATCAGAGAGACTTATTGGTCTATAGTCAGCAGATGAGGATTATGACTTAAAACATGGGGAATTAAAACCATAATCTTAGCCGATATTTATTATCTAATAAACTAAATTTGTAACTCAGAAGATGGTCAGTATAACATAAAACATGGTGGATTAAAACCAAAACATGTCAAACATATGCTATTTCAAAAACTGAACTTGTAACTCAGAAGAGAGGATTATAACTTAAAACATGAGGAATTTAAACCAAAACCTTGGCCGGTTTATATTATGAGAAAGTCTTGGGTGAGACCTGTCCTTGTGGAGACCAAGAGCAGGGGAATGAGCATTTATTGTTTCTGCTTGATCTTTTAGTCAGTTTGTTTGATCTTTCAATCAATGTGCTTGAGTATTTTTGTTTTGCCTTGATTTTTCAGTTATTTTGATCTTTCGTTCAATTTGCTTGATCTTTCGGTCAAATTTCCTTGATCATTTCCTTGGTCAATTTCACCAACGACAAATTCAATCAAGGAAATCGGCGGGTGGGCTTAATTCAATCAATAGCAGTCTCATATAATCTTTGGTCTCAATGGAGACAGGTCTCAATTGAGAATTAGTATTATATTATCTAATAATTTGAAGTTGTAACTCAAAAGGTGATCATTATAATATAAAACATGGGAAATTTAAATCAAAATGTGTAACTCAAACCATGGATATTATAACTTAAAACATGAGAATTTTAAAACAAAACTTGAAACATATTTAATCATATAAATATTGGGTGAATATTAATCATTTAAAAACCGAAAGATGAAATTAAAAGATGGATTTTATAACTTAAAAGATGAGAATTTTAAGACAAAACCTGAAATTTGTAAAAAAATTAAAATTAAAATTTGTAGTAGTTCTATAGCGGTACTGTTAACGCGGTACTGTTCACGTGACACTGTTCACGCGCGCAATTATTGTAGCGCGTGAATTTCTAAATATTATGAGATTGCAAATTGGTCCTTCCTCGTTTTTACATATAACACTATTTGCTATTTAACCCGGGTACGTATGTAGACGATCACTTCCAAAATTTTCCCCAATTTCAATCACGGAATAATGAACTTTTCCCATTAAACCGAGTGTAACTTTTCCCTAGAATTTTTCTATTTAGTTTCAAAATATTTAAATATGAATTAAAACTTATCAAAATCATTAAATTTAAGAATAATAATATCCAGGGACAAGTTGTAATGAAAACCGTGAAAAATCAATTGTGCAGATTTGAGTGAGATAGGGGATATTAGTACTTATTCACGTCATCCCAGTTGACTTTTAACTACATACAAAAAAAATAGTGTAATTTACTTTTTGAAAAATAGATGTTATAATGAATGTAATGATATCTCATATAATAGTTTTATCATTTATATTCATTAACCTATAATTTCAGTCAAAATTTTCAAAGTTTAACTCTTTAAAGTCAATTGTGCAGTTTGAGGTAAGACATATCACATATGGAGTAATAGATTTTCCTTACTTGTAACTTTTTATTTACTATGTGAACACTAAAAAGATGGAAACTTATAATGGTGGAAACTTTTTATTGTTTTTAGAAAAAATATAATGGTGGAAACCTATTAGACTTTTTTTGAAAAATTCATTCATGGTACTGGAAAAACGCCTAGTAACGATTACAAGTGGAATCAACATCTAATCAACTAGTTTATTACAAGGCTAACTAAATCATATGTTAACCATACTCATACCGTCTGTACTATTACAAATTGAGTGATCCAATAAAAAAAACTATAATACCGGTCTCGGGGATATTATCTTGCAAACTCGAACACCACTACCGCTTGGTGAGAGGAGCGTCTCCCACATCAATCACTGCGCCAATTGGAGATCTGCTACAACCGCAACACCACTAGATCCAAACCACGATCTATGTTCTTCAAACTGTAAACACCTTGAAAATTATAGATAACGAACAAGAACACGATCCACGATTTGTCCAACCAAATCAAAAACTATAAAATTAAACATAAACCACGACCTGTCCAACTAGATCGGGAACAAAAATATCGACGGTTAGGATTTTGGGATTTATATTTAGATCGGGTAATGTTTTGGGACTGAACTTAACTGCATGGATCTGACTGAGCTAAATTAAATTTAACCGAATGAATTTGAATATCAATGAAACTTTTTATCAAGGTAAATAATTAGTTTGATTTGCCTGAATAAGTTTGATTTGAAAACTAAAATCTATCAAGACAATATTATTAAATTCTATAAATGTATAGGGTAAAGAAAATGGAAAGTAATAATGAGTATTTATTGGAGTGACATGGATTTGCCAACTAAGGAGCCACGTCATTCCCTAAGTAATTTTTCTAAGAATTTTCCCTCTCTATGGCCTTGTTTACTAGAGCTTATTTCTTGATGTACTGAACTGAACTGAACTGAACTGAATTGAATTGAACTGAACTGAACTGAACTGAACTGAACTGAACTGAAGTAAAAATGATGTATTGAAAAATGGAATCACCTTGACTGAATTAACCTGAATTTCATCAAATTACATTTTCACTGAACTGAACTGAACTGAACTGAACTGAATTGAACTGAATTGAACTGAACTGATCTACACATAAGCTCTGGTAAACAGGGCCTATATCATTACTCTATTATAATATACTCCCTCCGTCCCGACCAAAGCGTCTTACTTTCCATTTTGGTCCGTCCCAACCAAAATGTCTTATTTCTTTTCTTACCTCTTTTGGCAAAAAATACACACCTAAAATGTCACATTTACCCTTAATTATATTTTAGAATTACAACTTATACCATTATATTTACAATCCTAATAATTTAGTTTGGGCCTTAAACAAGCAATTAGATTTAGTTTTAATCCAAACCTCAAGTATAATCCTACCGAAACTTCATTAATCTAGCAATTCCCATTTTGCTCTGTCTCAACCTCCGCTCTCGGCCTATGAACTCCATCACTTCCGCTTTATCTCTTTCTCCATTTCCAACCTTCATACTCCAACATCATCATCTTTCTAACATCTACATCAACGACGATTCACCGCGGCTTCGGTGAAGATTACAGATCCAATCGTTTGTAACAGATCCAATCGTTTGAATTATTATTAGTTTCAATTGAATTTCTTAGTTTCTGGAGATTGGGATTTTTGGTTTTACAAAGATGATGGCGGTGAAGATGATGTTGGTATTTTGTTGGGTGGGGTGGTGTTCTTGCAAAAGAGATGGCATCTGGCCGTAGTGGTGGTGGCGGTGCGGCGTTTGGGGAGGTGGATCTGTTGGAGACGGCGGAAATAGATTAAGGTTCAGAGGAGTTTAGTTGACTTCCGTCCTTCCAATCCTACCCTTCTAGATCTTGAATTTTCAGCCACAGGATCAGCCACGTTTGTTTTTTCTTAAAATTTGAGCCCTTTCTGTCCCAGACCCTTTGGCTGGGACGGAGGGAGTACAATATTGAACAGAACAGAACTGAATTGACATGAAAAAATATAAAAATGTTGAACTGATTTAAACTGAAATGAACTAAAATACAAATAAGTTTACTGAACTTAACTTATTTGAAAACTAAATAAGTTTACTGAACTTAACTCATCTGAACTTAAAAAACTTTATCTGAACTCATCTGAACTTCAAAAACTTTATCTGAACTAATCTGAACTTAAAAAAGTTTATCTGAACTCATCTAAACTTAAAAAAGTTTATCTGAACTAAAAAAATTTTATCTGAACTAAAAAAAGTTTATCTGAACTCATCTGAACTAAAAAATATTCAAATAATCTCTAGAGTAAAGTCATGTTCTCTAGAGATTATTTGAATATTTTTTAGTTCAGATAAACTTTTTTTAGTTCAGATAAACTTTTTTTAGTTCAGATGAGTTCAGATAAAATTTTTTTAGTTCAGATAAATGTTTTTTAGTTCAGATGAGTTCAGATAATCTTTTTTTATTTCAGATGGGTTCAAATAATCTTTTTTCAGTTCAGATGAATTCAGTTCAGTAAACCTTTTTAGTCTTCAGATAAGTTAAGTTCAGTAAACTTATTTGTAATTTAGTTCAGTTCAGTTTAAATCAGTTCAATCTTTTGAGGTTAATTGTTCATATCAGTTCAGTTCAATTCCATTCAGTTTAGTTCAGTTTCAATATGATTTGATGAAATTTAGATTAATTTAGTCATACCGGTTTTTTTTTCAATACATTAATTTCACTTCACTTCAGTTTAGTTTAGCTCAACAACAATATAATTTGGTGCAATTAATTAAGGTTAATTTATTCATACCGTTTATTTTCATCACACTTATTAATTTTCAATTCAGTTCAGTTCAGTTCAATTATCTATATGCTTCAGCTCAACTCAAATCAATATGTTTAGCTAGCAAACATGATCATATTTTTTAACATTAAGACCCTGTGTGCCAGAACTTTTATAAATCAGTTCAGTTCAGTAAATTGAAGTGAAATGTAATTTGATGAAATTCAGGTTAATTCAGTCATTTTGATTCTTTTTTTTCGGTACATTAATTTTCACTTCACTTCAGTTCAATTCAATCCAGTTCAGTTCAGTTGAACAAGAAATAAACTCTATCAAACTCTAAGTTATACTCAAATTATTAAATTTCAAATGTTTTGAAAATGTCATATTTATTTCATTTCAGTTCACTTGATATATATATTCCAGTTCAACTTTGTTCTACATATTTTCATATTAAGATTAATAAATTTCAAATATATTGAAATTGATCATATTTGTTAATTCAATTCAGTTCAGTTTATCTATATCAGTGCAACTCAGTTCAGTATATTTTAATATTAAATGTATTATGTTAATTTTTAGATTAATGAATTTCAAATATATTGGAAATGATCATATATTTTTTTAGTTAGTTTCAATTTAGTTCAATTCAATTTATTTATATATTTCAATTCAGCTCAGTTTTTAGATTCAAATAAGGTCCTGTTCTCTAGAGATTATTTGAATATTTTTTAGTTCAGATAAAGTTTTTTTAGTTCAGATAAACTTTTTTTAGTTCAGATAAATGTTTTTTAGTTCAGATGAGTTCAGATAAAGTTTTTTTAGTTCAGATAAACTTTTTTTAGTTCAGATAAATGTTTTTTAGTTCAGATAATCTTTTTTCAGTTCAGATGAGTTCAGTTCAGTAAACTTTTTCAGTTTTCAGATAAGTTAAGTTCAGTACACTTATTTGTAATTTAGTTCATTTCAATTTAAATCATTTTAATCTTTTGAGCTTAATTGCTCATATCAGTTCAGTTCAACTTAATCCAGTTTAGTTCAGTTTCAATATGATTTGATGAAATTTAGATTAATTTAGTCATACCGATTCTTTTTTTTCAATACATTAATTTCACTTCAGTTCAGTTCAGTTTAGCTCAACAACAATATAATTTGGTGCAATTAATTAAGGTTAATTTATTCATACCATTTATTTTCATCACACTTATTAATTTTCAATTCAGTTCAGTTCAGTTATCTATATGCTTCAGCTCAACTCAAATCAATATGTTTAGCTAGCAAACATGATCATATTTTTTAACATTAAGGCCCTGTGTGCCAGAACTTTTATATATCAGTTCAATTCAATTCAATTCAGTTCCGTTCAGTAAATTGAAGTGAAATGTAATTTGATGTAATTCAGGTTAATTCAGTCATGTTGATTCTTTTTTTCGGTACATTAATTTTCACTTCAGTTCAATTCAATCAAGTTCAGTTCAGTTGAACAAGAAATAAACTCTATCAAACTCTAAGTTATACTCAAATTATTAAATTTCAAATGTTTGCTTGAAATGATTCAGTTCAGTTTATCTACGTCAGTGCAATTCAGTTCAGTATCTTTTAATATTAAATGTATTATGTTATATTTAGATTAATGAATTTCAAATATATTGGAAATGATCATATATGTTTTAGTTAGTTTCAATTTAGTTCAATTCAATTTATCTATATATTTCAATTCAGCTCAGTTTTTAAGTTCAAATAAGTTCAGCTAATTTTTGTAAGTACAAATGAGTTCAGTTCAGATGAGTTCAGATAAAGTTTTTTAAGTTCAGATGAGTTCAGATAAAGTTTTTTAAGTTCAGATTAGTTCAGATAAAGTTTTTTAGTTCAGATAAAGTTTTTTAAGTTCAGATGAGTTCAGATAAAGTTTTTTAAGTTCAGATAAACTTTTTTTAGTTCAGATAAACTTTTTTAAGTTCAGATGAGTTCAGATAAGTTCAAATACCGTGAAGAGAACAGGACCTAAGTTCAGCTAAAATTTTTAATTACAAATGAGTTCAGTTCATGTGAGTTCAGATAAAGTTTTTTAAGTTCAGATTAGTTCAGATAAAGTTTTTTAAGTTCAGATAAAGTTTTTTTAGTTCAGATAAAGTTTTTTAAGTTCAGATGAGTTCAGATAAGTTCAAATACCGTGAAGAGAACAGGACCTTAGAGCATCTCCAATGCTACCCTCAATGTAAAAAAATTCAATTGCCATGTAAGATTGATGGTGAAAAAATGTAAAATTAATCTCCAATGCAAGCATGAATGTGAGGGTCAATCTTATGTGGAATATGAGGTGGATTGAAAGCCTCAATTAGAGCATCTCCAATGGTGAGAGGGTCATGAGTAAAAATAGGTTCCAATTGTCAAAATTGTATTGGGCGTCAATGTGATGTAAGATTGAAAACTTTTATTTTGAAGTTTGGTTCTCCTATGCAACCATCAATTGTCACAACAATATTATTGAATTAAATACTGCATTTATTTTTCAAATTCAAATATGGAATGATTAAATGATTTAATTAGTAAAAAAGTCTAAATATGTAAGTTGGCAAAGTGATGCCTTCAAATTGAGCATCAATATATAGACCCCTTAATTGATGTCTTCAATCCATGTCATGACACATAATATTGACCCCTTAATTGATACTTGGATTGAAGAAGATTTTTTGAATTTTAAAGTATCAATCTTACGTGGCCATCAATATTTTTGATTGAGAGTCTTGCATTGGAGATGCTCTTAGACCCTCTATATATTGATGGTCACATTGAATCCTTCAATTTGATTACTTTGCATATTTAGAACTATTTTCCTTTTTTCTCCAATTCCTAGTTGAATTTAAAACACTAATTTTGGTAGGAAAAAATTTACATGATAATTGACACACTTGCATTGGAGCACACAATTTTAAATTGGACATCAACCAAAATTTCAATATCTATGTCATATTGATGCCTAATTAAAACTTGACATATGTATTCTATTTTTGCTCTTGACACCCATAGCATTGGAGATGCTCTTAGTTTAACTGTAGTCGTACCATGTGTTGGCGTGCGGTTGTGACAAAATATTAACCCAAGAGACCACGTCAGCAAAGAGTATTCCACGTGTCATAAGAAGAGCGCAAAAGCTTACGCAAATCTTTGCTCCAAGCGCTGCAAACACAAGCGCTGCAAACACGCCAGAGCGGGAGTCGGGGTATAAAACCCCAAACCCTTCAACTTATTCCATCACAAATTATCCGGCGGCCGGCGGCGCAGGTCAAAGTCCTATTACAATGGCTGCTGGCGGCGCTGAAATCAGTGAAGATGTCGAGAATCAGAACCACCTTGACAGTGACAAGGTATATATCAGAATCCTGGAATCCATTATTCTCATCATTTCAAGTTCTTTACTGTTCTGATTTTGAGTCGTCTTATTTTTACCTTGGTAGAAATCTGGATGGAAGGAGTTCTTGAGCTTTATTGGACCAGGTTTTCTCGTTTCACTAGCTTATCTCGACCCTGGAAATTGTAAGTAATTTACATGCAATCAAATTAACAGTCAAATAGATTATAGCCTAATGGTACAACTGTATGTTATATGCTGCAGTGCAAACCGATCTCCAAGCAGGAGCAAGCTACGGATACGAGGTATGGTCTTATTTTTACTCATATACTACAAGATTGTTACTCATTTACTTTACAAGATTTTGAGGAAATTAAGATTTTATTCTTATTGTGAGATTAATGGTGACACTATTGTTCCGGCGCACAGCTCCTCTGGGTGATACTTATTGGCCTAATCTTTGCTCTCATAATACAATCATTGGCAGCAAATCTTGGTGTCTGCACAGGTAATTAGTTAAGGGAGTCATAATGTGGTTGGGATTCTAGGGATATATATTGATTCAGTAATTTGTTTGTAGGGAGGCATTTATCAGAAGTGTGCAGAACAGAATATCCCAAGTATGTCAACTATCCGCTGTGGATTTTAGCAGAAATTGCTGTTATAGCAGCAGATATCCCTGAAGGTAAAACTTTGATTGTCTTTTATTTCCAAATTAAGAGCTCAACTCGTGACTGTTGTTTTTGACCATCATAATATGTAAATGTGAATGCAGTGGTTGGGACAGCTTTTGCTCTTCATCTACTGTGTCACATTCCAATTTGGGTTGGAGTTTTGTGCACAGGAGTTTCCACTCTTCTACTTATTGGCCTCCAGAGATTTGGGGTGAGTAGCCATTTCTACAGAATTAACATAGTTACTCTTTTTTTGTTTCCTTTCCAATTTAGATCATTGATATGTATACATTGAAATTTTTGGATAATTCTACATTTCTTTATTTTTGTACTTTTATTTTAATTGGTATTTGCTGATAATACATAATTCTTTAATTATAGGTGAGGAAACTTGAATTCTTCATAACATTTCTAGTGTTTGTGATGGCTGCGTGTTTCTTCGGAGAACTGCATTATGTGAAGCCCCCAGCAAAAGGTGTATTTGAAGGGATGTTCATCCCCAAGCTTTCTGGGAATGGTGCCACTGGTGATGCCATTGCTCTATTGGGTGCACTGATAATGCCGTAAGTACAGAATCAGCCTCAGCTTATGCTTTTCATCTGTTATCTCTAGCTTGTTATTTACTAACCCTCTTTTTTATGTTCCGTTAAATACACAGGCATAATCTCTTCCTTCATTCTGCTCTCGTGCTCTCACGGAAAGTTCCAAATTCAAAACGAAGCGTTAATGTGAGAAAATCTCGTAGTACTACTCTACTTTGCTTTTCTATTTTTTAAAAAGATTCGTAGTATGATAAGATTTTACCACTACTTTATACAAGAAGCAAGATATGGTTTTTTGTTGAATATATGATGAAATCAAATTATATTTTTTCTTTCAATTTATAGCACTATATTATATCTAAAAGAACCACTATTTCTGGTTCGTCCATTTTATCTTTGCAGGATGCTTGTCGCTACTTCTTAATAGAGAGTGGATTTGCACTATTTGTAGCATTTTTGATCAACGTAGCAATAATTTCGGTATCTGGAACTGTTTGCTTAAGGAAGGACCTATCACCTGATGCCATTCAAAAGTGTAGTGATCTCACTCTTGATTCCTCCTCCTTTCTCCTCCAGGTTAGAACCCTTTCCTAAATTCATTTAGGAAATATGCATATCACAATGACAATTTTTTTGAAGCACATATGACAATGACATTAAGAAAAGAATACGTGCTCTTTTGGTTTACAGAATGTGCTAGGTAAAACAAGCTCTACATTATATGGAATAGCGTTATTAGCATCTGGCCAGAGCTCATCAATTACTGGCACGTATGCTGGCCAATACATTATGCAGGTAACCTATTCTATGTATAATAATGATGCGCACATCATGTTGTTTTTGTGTGAATATCTCTATCTGAATTACACTTTCTGTCCCATATCATCATATATTAGGGCTTCTTGAATCTGAAAATCAAGATATGGTTGAGAAATGTGATAACCAGGTGCATTGCTATAGTCCCAAGTCTTATAGTATCAATTATTGCTGGACCTTCTGGAGCTGGCCAACTCATTTCCATTGCTTCAGTTAGTTCTCTTACCGTTACACATCTGTTTGATTATATGCATCTGTATGTTATATGTTCATAGATTCTCAATATAATATATTTTTTGATGCAGATGATACTTTCATTTGAGATACCTTTTGCTGTAATTCCCCTCCTAAAATTTAGTGGTAGCTCGACCAAATTGGGGCCGCACAAGAATTCAAAATATGTGAGAATATTACATCTATAAGTACTTGATTATTTCTTTATTTAACCAAGAAAATTCCTATTCTTTTATGCATGTACTGGTAATTACCATATTCTGTCTTTAATAACTTAAATCTCATCAATACAGGTCATCATCATCTCTTGGATACTAGGTCTTGGCATTATGGGGATCAATGTTTATTATTTGATCTCAAGTTTTGTTGATTGGCTCACTCATGATCATCACTTGGCAAAGGTCGGAAAGGTTTTAACCGGGATTGCAGTATTTCCACTTATGGCAGCCTATGTAGTTGCTATAATTTACTTGATTTTTCGTAAGGATAATGTTGTCATATCTCAAAGTGAAGAGGCTGTAGATCAACATTGAGTATTTTTCTCTAATAAATATTTGTTCTATTGTGTTGGGACGTCGAATGAATAAGAAATCATTTGGAAATTCTTACTTCTTTTTTGTGATTTCATCTATTTCACTCCAAAGATTGACCAAAATTGCTTTGTTCTTTATACTATCAGTTATAGAGTAAAGTACATGTTATTGTTTCACATAGTTTCTGCCTAGTTTTATCAATGTACCGCATAAAAGTAGCATTTACAATGTTAAACAAAGTTTTGTCTAGTTAGTTACAAATCTTAACCTACACAGCTTTTCTCAAATATATATATTGGGGGCAGTGTTGAATATTTCTTATATTTAATGCACATGGAGTCATATTTTGACCGTAATCACTGAGTGGATGCTTTTAGCTTCAATAATATTGTAACATTGCCAAATTTAGCTACATTATAATGGGGGCATTGTTTACTCCTTGTTGTTATTATCCTCTGATTTAGGTATTCGAATGTCTCTGTTTTTGCTAGTTTATTTGTTTTTCATTTGGTTTGATGATCTAACGACCTCATTAATGCTCATACTGTTTAGTATCTAAGATGATATAGTTAGAATGTTGCGTGGAGTTTATTTATAAGTAGGGTGAGGAGATAAAAAACCTTTTGCATTGCTGATGTTTTTCAATTGTGTTGTGTTGTGTAACATATTTGCTGGTGTCTGGCGATTGTTATAGCACCCCTTGATTACCTAAATAAGGCTAAGCCTTGTGTGTTTGAGGTCATCAGTTCTGCTCAGAAAGATACATTACAAGCTTGGCTATATTCCATCTACTGAGTCTTATTTGTGTATAGGGAGGATGGAAATAGTTTATGTTGAGACTTGAGACTTGAGAGGTAGCTTAAGAAAATATTATGATTGTTGGGTTCATCCGATTTTTATGCTGTCAGTTCCAGTGCCTCTGTGCTCATCAGGTAGCTTACGAAATCCGATGACCAAAAGGTATACTAGTTGAGTGCTCTATATTAGAGGGTAATACTAGGATATTGGATACAACCAATGTCAAAAGGTATAGTTGAATGCTCATCGGCTTCGTGGATATGGCTCTTTGTGTGTTTTAAGGAATTGGCAAAGAGTTGTCCACCACTGTAAATGTATGTTCCATTTATATATTCAGAATTACAAAGACACCTTTCTCTTGTCCTCTTCTTGTTTTCTGGTTTGTTGCATTTGTCCATTACAGTTATAATACTCATTGGAAAACATAACAGAATGCTACACAGATATTACTCCACATTTATTCAAATTTTATTAACTGAGCTTCAAAACCTGCATTCCATTACATATATGTCAACAAATGAAAAACTACTAACTATTTCCTTACATAAAACTTTCTTCTTCAACTGCTAGCAGGATGCGGTGTTGACCATTTTCATACTTTGGCTTGGCCGGCTGTGTCTCCAGTAAAAGACATTCCGGCAGGTCCCAATTGAATGGTTTGAATCTCTGTTTCTGAGCAGTTCTTTCTTCTCTCGGCAATGATGGGGGATATCGTAAGCTCGAACTGTGTTGTTGTTGAAATATCAAGGTTTTTTTTCCTCAGTTGAGGTTATAGATTAGGAAGTTCTGACTGTGGGCTTTCGGGTCAATTAGCCCAAGTCAACAGAGTTTAAAGGCAGTCAACATTACCGTTGAACTAGCCGTTTGTACTCTGAGCTTCTTCCTCCTTCTTCCTTCTTTCTTCTGCTTCTTTTCACAGCTTTATTCACTTAGCCTACAAGTTAGTTGCAACTGCTAGTTAGTTGAGGCAGTTAGAGTCAAAGAAGTTAGTTGACTGATGTATCTTAGCTGCTAAGATTTGTAGGTTATAAGTAGGAAATTGTAATCAGTTACAAATCAAGACTTGAAGGTTATAAAGCTGTGAAAATAAAACTGTTTTCTTCCTCCGCCTTGTTCATGGCGTTTTGTCGTTTCTGGTTCATTTTAATTTCGTGATATGGTATCATAGCAACGTTGTGGCAGTCTTTGTTTTGTGTAGCCTCGATCTTGACGATCTGTGATTTTTTGTCTCGATAATCTTGGTATTTTTCTGTTCGAAATGGTGAATTCAGGTGGAGGCCAGGGATCTGGCAGTTCCAGTGGAAATAACAACACTGGAGGTGGTAGTGGAGTCGTGGAAGCGGCTCACCCTGGAACGCCGGAGGAGCAAACGGAGGTGCCAGAGGTGGTACTGGAAACGGAGGCGGCACCATGGGAAATGGAGGTGTTCGTGGTGGCATTGGCAATTTGGAGCTACACCACTCCGAGTTTCCTGGTGTTGTCCTGGTTACGAAGCTGTTGAATGAACGCAATTATGCGCAGTGGAGCAATGCAATGAGAATTGCTCTCGGATCAAAGGAAAAGCTGGAATTCATTGAAGGAAAGATTCCTAAACCTGCAGAAAGAGATGAACTGTATGATAAATGGAGAAGAGTGGATTTCATGGTCACTTCGTGGCTGTTGAATTCAATTTCACCCGAGATTGCTGAAGGTTTCATGTACGCTTCTGGAAGAGCGATTGCCATATGGAAGGAACTTGAAGAGCGTTTTGGCATACCTAATGGAACACAGATTTATCAATTGCAGAGAGAAATCTGTTCACTGAAGCAAGGTAACAGTTGCCTTGCTATTTTCTTTGGCAAAATGAAGAGTTATTGGGATAAGCTAATTTCTGTTGATGCTGTTCCATTTTGTGGCTGTGTTGTTTGCACTTGTGGTGCTGCTAAGAAAATAGCTGAAAGAGAGAATAGAGCTAGATTTATACAATTTTTGATGGGGTTAAATGAAGAGTATGATAGTATGAGAGATTCTGTGCTAGTTATGGAACCTTTGCCACTGGTTACCAAAGTACTTAACATGATGATACAGATAGAAAATAAGAGAAGTGTTCAAACTGTGTTTGCTGACAGTGTTGATGTGAATCAAACTGCTTTCTTTGTTAATTCTGGCACTGGGGATAAAACTGGCTATAGAAAGAGAGAGTTTGAGGCTGGTAGAAGGTCTCTGAAGTGTGATTATTGTCAGAAGGATGGACATACAAAAGTGTACTGTTATAAGATAATTGGATATCCTGAGAAGTGGAAAGGGTCCAGGGATTCTAGAGTGAGGTCTTCTGGAAGAAATTATGCAAACAATGTTGAAACTGGTGATGAAGATAATGTTTCTTTGAATCAGTATGGTGGAAATGCTGTAGTTCAGTATGGAGGAGCTAGTCAACAATATGGTGGGACTGCTCAACCATCTACTTCTCAGAATCAGTCACAGGCTGATGGAGGCAGTCTGAGGACTCTAATTCAGCAGGAGTTGAGACAAATGTTTAAGGGGAAAGCTAAGATGGAAGATGACCAAGTGATGGTCAATTTTGCTCACTTTGAAGACTTTGCAGGTATGAGCACTTTCTATGCACTGAGTCTACTAGATTCAGGTTTTCATGATTGGATTCTGGATTCTGGAGCTTCTATGCATATGTGTTCAAATGTTTATTTTCTTGATTCTTTTGAAAAGCAACATGATTATGTTCATGTGTTTTTGCCTGATGGTACTGTAAAGTCTGTTGAGCACATTGGAAGAGCTGTTTTGGATCAGAGTTTACATCTTGCTGAGTGCTTGCATATTCCTGGTTTCAAGTATAATCTGTTGTCCATAAATAAGTTAGCTGTTGACAAAAAGTTGGTTTGTTTGTTCTATCCAACAATGTGCTGTATTCAGGACCTCTTGACTAAGAAGGTGATAGCAGTTGGAAGAGTGGAGAAGAAGTTGTACATACTCATCAAGGAGTCTTTTGATAAAGTGTACATACAAGGCAGGATTTTGGATTTGATAAACAGTCTTTGTGATTTGAGAAAGTTTTCCTTGAATAAGCATCAGTGTAATGCAGTAGTCAGTGTTTCTAATGATGTATTGTGGCATCAGAGGATGGGACATCCATCTCTGATTACTCTTAGAAAACTACCTGTAGACAAAGCCAGTACCTTTGGAGATTGTGTTTGTGATGTATTCCATTTGGCAAAACAAATAAGATTATCTTTTAATGAAAGAGATCATTGTGAAGAAAAGTGTTTTGATCTAGTTCATATGGACATCTGGGGTCCTTTTAGACAAAATTCAGTGTGTGGTGCTTCATATTTTTTAACCATTGTGGATGATCATTCCAGGTGTACCTGGGTGTTTTTGATGGCTACCAAGTCCCAAGCTAATGAGATTTTTCAGGCTTTTGTAAAAATGATACATACTCAATTCTCAATTCCCATCAAGGCTGTAAGAAGTGATAATGGGACTGAGTTTTTGAGTGGGAATTTCCAACAGTTTTTGGTTCAGAATGAGATTGTTCATCAAAGGAGCTGTGTTTATACTCCTCAAAAAAATGGAGTGGTTGAAAGGAAGCAGCAGCACTTACTGCAGTTGGCCAGAGCCTTGATATTTCAATCTTCTTTGCCTCTAAGATTCTGGGTAGATGCAGTTCTGACTGCAACTTATTTGGTTAACAGATTGCCTACTCATGTTCTTAAGTGGAAAACACCTTATGAGGTGTTGAATAGAAAGGTTCCAGATCTTCAACACATCAGAGTTTTTGGTTGTATATGCTATGCAACAAATACTGATCCTCTTAAACATAAATTTGATCCCAGGGCTAGAAAAGCCATTTTCATTGGCTATTCTCCAAATCAGAAGGCTTTTAAGCTTTTTGATGTTTCTGAGCAGAAGGTGTTTCATTCCAGGGATGTTACTTTTCTGGAGTCTAATTTTTACTATGCTCCTGGCTCACATTCCTCACCTTCTTGTCTTCCTATTTCTGCTACTGAAAAGGAACAGGTTGCAGTGACTTTTCCATCTTCTTTTCCTGTTCCTCAGCCATTAAATGAGCTCTCATCTCTACTCATCCTATTGGGCCCTCTGATGATGAAGATACTAGCCATGAGGAAGACAATGACAATGAGGAAGACATTTTTCAGATTTCACCAGACCCATTACCTCCAAGAAACAGGAAAAGGCCACTTTGGATGAAGGATTATGTTGTTAACAGCACTACCCTTGATTCATCTATGATAGTGGAGCCTGAATCCTATCATCAAGCCTGTGCTCAGAATGAATGGATTGTTGCTATGCAGAAGGAACTTACTGCTTTGGAGCAAAATCAAACATGGGAAGTTGTTCCCCTTCCACTGGGCAAAAAGGCTATGGGATGTAGATGGGTTTACAAGGTAAAGAAGAATCCTGATGGCAGTGTTGAGAGGTGTAAGGCTAGATTGGTTGCCAAGGGTTACACTCAAAAACTTGGGGAGGATTACAATGAAGTTTTTTCTCCTGTGGCAAAGGTAGTTACTGTCAGAGTTATTTTTGCTATGGCTGCATCCAAGGGATGGCAAATACATCAGTTGGATGTGAACAATGCTTTTCTACATGGAAGCTTGGATGAAGAAGTTTATATGCAGCCACCTCCTGGATATACAGTTCCATCTTCTAATCATAAGTGTCTTCTCAAAAAGTCATTGTATGGTTTAAAACAAGCCAGTAGACAGTGGAATCAAGCTTTCTCTTCTGCATTATGTGAGTATGGTTTTACTCAATCTTGTCATGATCCATGCTTATTCATTTACCAACTGGAAGGAAAATTTATGGCTCTGTTAGTATATGTTGATGATGTTCTTGTTACTGGGAGTTCAGAGCAAGATATTGCAGCTGTAAAATCCTTCCTTGATGAAAAGTTTTCAATTAAAAATCTTGGTGCTGCTCATTTTTTCCTTGGAATTGAGGTATTCAGAGATAGCACTGGCATTTATCTTCATCAGCATAAATATATCATGGACCTGCTGGATCAAGCTGGGCTAACAGGTACAAAATCTTTAGCTACTCCTCTTCCTCCTGGAACACAGCTATCAGAGGATAAGACTCCACTTCTTGCTGATCCAAGTCAGTACAGAAGATTGATTGGAAAGCTACTGTACCTAAATTTTACCAGGCCTGACATTAGCCATGCAGTTCAGCATCTAAGTCAGTTTGTGTAGCAGTCTCCTACAACTGCACAGTTCAAGGCTGCAATCCATATTTTGAAGTATCTTTCTGGATGTTCAACTCTTGGTCTATTCTACTCAGCTACCTCATCTTTCTCTGTCAGAGGTTTTGCAGAAGCAGGATACTCAAGTGCTTCTTTGGCTTCTTTGCAAGGGTTTACAGATGCTGACTGTGCTGCTTGTAAAACCACCAGAAGATCTTTAACTGGTTATTGCATTTTCCTTGGAGATTCTCTTGTCTCTTGGAAGACTAAGAAGCAGACTACTGTCTCTTGCAGTTCTGCTGAAGCTGAATATAGGGGTATGGCAGCAATCACAAGGGAACTTCAGTGGTTGGATTTTCTGCTCTCTGATCTGTCCTTCAAAGTTCCAAAGCCAATTCCTCTCATGTGTGACAATCAAAAAGCATTACATATAACCTCAAATCCATTATTTCATGAAAGGACCAAGCATATTGAAATAGATTGCCACATTGTGAGAAACCAGTTCTTAAAAGGTTTCCTTGATCCTCAGTTCTTGTCAACCAAGTGTCAGCTAGCAGACTTCTTTACCAAGGCTCTAGCTGCTACACAATTCCATGGATTTTTGGGCAAGTTGGGATTGGCATTCTGCCCCTCTCCAACTTGAGGAGGGGGTGTTAAAATACCAAGGTTTTGGACTGATGTTTAGCACTAGAAGGCTGAGACCGAGAGGTTTATTCTTCCTCAGTTGAGGTTATAGATTAGGAAGGTCTGACTGTGGGCTTTCGGGTCAATTAGCCCAAGTCAACAGAGTTGAGAGGCAGTCAACATTACGTAGAGATTATTGCATTCCGGCTTGCCGAGCACCGGCTGCCACGGCAGTTCATCTCCAAACACATCCCACGGGACAATATATGGGGAATTCAGCAATCCCAAAAACCTCTTCTTCAAATAACATTCAATCAGAGTTGAATTGCAGGATGAAACACGTGCTGCTTCAACGTCAGGATTCATGACCACGAATCAATCTTCGCACCCAATTATTTGGATGAGAGCGGATGCCGGTTTCTTGATTTGGATGAGAACAGAACAAGAAGAAGGGAACACGAATGCGGTTTCTTAATTTGGATGAGAACATAATAAGGAGAAAAGAACGGGAATGCGGGTCTCTTGATTTGGATGAGTACGTACAGAAATGCGGTCGCTTGATTTGGATGAGAATCAAATCAGCAAGAAAGAAGAATAAAGACTGAAGTGAAACGGGAAAGTTTTGCGTCGATTTGTGAAAATATATATTTCATCATAAAATTAAATATTATATAAAAAATAAAAATGCAACCATTACTTATTAATACTAATATATTTTAAAATTATTATGCCTAGTATTATAAAATTCAATATAACATTATAAAAACTAAAATTAAATTTCAAACATTAAAAATATAAAATAAATTTTAATATATCAATCCCAAAGCTTATCCTATTCGAATAGTTTTCGTAAATAAAGTTTTAAAAAAAAATATCATATCAAAATATAAAATTTAAATTCAATTCCATCCATTATACATAATTAATATAATATTCCCACGATTTTCATTTCTATTTCCATATTCACCTATCATATAATTAGATTAAATGTATTTAATAATTAGGTGTAGACGTGTATCTTGTTTTTAGTACATTGTAATGCCAGAAATAAAGAGGATCCAGGAATCAAATACCAGGCTAAATGCAAGACCAAGGCTACATGTACCTATATATGGTAGAAAGTTATCAGACTAGATATATATGTTTTTAGACTATGTAGCTTGTAAATTTCATCACATATTACTTGTTGGCTGCAGTAATGATGAATTCCTTAATTTGACTCACATATTAAAGTGTGTGAATACTTGATTCACCATTTCAAATGATAATACTTACTTAATTTTGATTTATGTAATGAGACTAGAGCTGTCAATTCAGACCCGAACACGAAAAACCCGACCCGACTGACCCGACACGAATGACCTTTTAACCCGATTAAAACCCGAGAATATTAGGTCAAATTCGACCCGACACGAACCCGAATAAATTTTAACCCGACACGAACCCGACCCGAACCCGAGAATGACCCGAACCCGAAAGTGACCCGAACCCGATTTGACACAAACCCGAAAATGACCCGAACTCTAAAATTAAGTTAATGAACTAGCAGTAGTAATAGAATTGGTGTAAAAATGTTTATGATCACTGCAATTTGCTTTCCATAAAAATGTTTATAAATATATTTATGATGACTGGAATTTGTTGAATGAATTATAAGAATAATTTGGTGGATTACAGCAATTGTTCAGTAAAAAATAATATATTTATTTACAAGAGCATATTTTCTCTAGTAGAGTTGATATATATATATAAGTATAAAAATATCAATTCAGTATATTGTGTATATTAATATTTATTTCAATTCATTTTTGTTTTATGAAGATCATGTCGTCATAATGCCTTGAGCTAAATTGAATAATCTCTGGCGACGATACAATTTTTAACTCATCAAGTATAAAATTGGATTGAACTATAAGGGAATGTAGTGAAACTCAATTTAGTTCTAGTGTTTATAGAAACTCAATTAAGATTTGATATTTTATTATTTAATTTTAATTTACTTGTTAGTGTTTTTAGAAAATCAAGTCAGTTTGATCTAACACTAGTTAAACTCAATTTATCCAGTATTTATAGATAATCAAGGAATATTTGATCTTTCACTACTTAAATACAATATACTAGTTACATTCGTTTATAAAAGTCAAGTAATATTTGACCTTTAATTATTTCTATTCGACTCATAGTAAACAAAGTCAGTTAATGAAGTTCATTAATTGTCAAAAGTAACAAATTAAACATTAATCCTAATTTATAGAGCATCCATATTTTTGAATAAATATAAGTTACTTGATTATTATAAATTGAGTGATGGTTAACAGTTGTATAGTTAAATTGAACTTAATTAATTTTTGAATAAAGTCGAGTAATAGTTGACATTTGGTTAGTTAAATACAATTAAGTTAGTGTGTTAGCACTAAAACTCAGTTACGTATGGAAAGTCAAGTAAGGTTTGCCATTTGATTAGTAAAATTCAATATAAATTATTTCATAGTATTTATAAAAAAAATCTAAATTAAATGTAATATTTAGAAGTAACTAAATTTATTTTTAAGTGTTTATTGAAACTAAATTAAGGATTAATTTTTGGTAAATTTATTTCAATTTAGTTATCGTTGTTAGTTAAGCATATTTCCAATTCGATTAATTACATCAATTTAGTGGGTTTAGGGTTTAGTGGGTGGGTTTAGGGTTTAGTGGGTTTTGAGTTTTGGGGTTTGGGGCTATAAGACAAAAGTAAGCCCATCAAATATGCCCAATTCTAATATCAAAATCAACCCAATAATTATTTCATTTCATGTTATTTTGGTGTTAATATAAAATAGAGTACTTGTTGATATCGTATTTTTTGTTAATTTAATTTATTACTGACATCGTGATTATTGACATTTTAATATTCATATTTAAAACTAGAGTTTCTTTCTAACCGAAGTGTTAATACAAGTTAGAATAATTGTTAAATTTAATATAATTATGAGTATTTGTCAAAATATAATATTTTGACCCGAACCCGACACGAAAATAAAACTGATCCGATACCAACCCGACCCTATAAAACCCTACCCGAACCCAACCCGACCCGATGAATAGTCCCAACCCGACATCAACCCGACCCGACCCGACCCGACAAGACCCGAAAAGATATTTTAGACCCGTTTGACCCGAACCTTTTTAGACCCGAACCCGAGGTCGACCTTTAGACCCGAATCGACAGCTCTAAATGAGACAAATGAACCAAATTAATGGACTTTATTCAACCATTCAAACGATGATACTCACCTTGTCATGCTTAGGTCCGATTGTGAATTCGTGGCAGTGGTTGTAGGTAATGCACCAATGTGTTTCTTGAGCAACGACACGTTGGAACACGATCGAGATGAATCTTAGCATGTTCAGGTGACAACCTGATACTAATTCTTCCACCATTCTGCAGTGCTGATCTAAGTCTTCCACAGAAACAACACAAATAGGTTTCTATGACTTGGTCAGCCCGTTCGGACTATCTGTCTCAGGTTGATAAGTTGAGCTGTATTTCAGAGTCACTCACAACTTGGAGAAAAGCTCTTTCCAGAAGAAACTCAAGAAAATTCTGTCCCAATCACTTATGATAGTCTCTGGCATTACAAGAGGGCTGAAATCCTTTGTTTCATTCCGCTTCAATTCTCTTTATAAGTATAACTATATTACCTTCCATCTTACTCCTGGCACTACAAGAAACCATCAAAAGCATGAACTTGTACTATTGTCATAAAATACAAGAATGAAGTTTTAGTTTGACTCAAGCTGGTCAAAGAGTACAATAGCATTACATAGCCAAAGAGTACTTTAAAAACAGATGGAGTTAGGTCACAGCCTTCCTGGCCATAAATGATTTCTGGTAAAGAGTTATTGAAGTTTGTAATATAAGCCCTAATAAACTAGGCCTGAACCATTTAAATCTCCAAAAAAATGCATGGTAACACCAACCTAAAGCATCTGCAAGGTAACCAGTAAAGATTAACCAACTGACCGGATCACAAATTTAAATGAATGTAACAAGATAGTTGTGAAATACTACAAGACAAAAGGATCGTCATAAATTGAATTCTTTACATAATACACAAAAACATACACGACACATTTAAATGAAATATGCAAACTAAAGCAATGTTAAAGCTATAACAAATACCAAAATCAAGCTAACTGAACAGGTTGACAACAGAATAGTATTTCTACCATTTACAGCAGCCGATTCAAGAAAACCTTGGACCTTTAAAAGTCTTCAGTCGAGGAACATCTAGCACGAGAAATTATTCCAAGCCAGTGGTTTTTCAAAGCATCTCTATAAAGTTATTATGATTCACTATAAGCTAACAACCAAAAAGATATATCAACAAAATCTTGTTCTTATTCATTTATACTTTTATCACAGGCTCCACTAATATATCTTCTTTCCTTATCAGAACAACTTGTCTGTGCTTCCGGCTCATAGATTTGCACATCACGCCACTATAATTTCTGCTAACTTAAGCTGAAGCAGCTGCAGCTTTTCATGACAATTCTGTTGGAATAGTGTCCTTCGATCAATGTGCATTGTCCTAAATAGCTGGAGGATTAATTACGGAGATAATTAATTCAGTTATTTAAGTGATCGAAATGTTTAGCTGGAAACCGCTTTCGATCTGCTAGCGTCAATGATATTGAGCTTGCAACATATTATAACTGAACCTATAGAGTCACACACAAAGTATGAAATTGGACAAAAGATAATTATCTATTAGTCTGGGAGTCTAATAGTAATTACATGAGAAAAGAGTCTTATTGGGCTAGGCCCATATTGATTAAGACTAGGGTTTAAGGGATTCTGTTTATTATGTATAAATAGACTTTTACAGTAATAAATAGAATCAGTCTTCTCTCTATGCGTTCATGTGCTGAACAACCAGAAACAAATAAACCCTAGGTTTCTCATAGTTTCATCGTCAAAGTCCGGAGTAGGAGGCGGAGCTCGTCGACTTGCTTGCGGGATCTGTCCTAAGCTGACAGCGGTGGAGGCGATCCAATCGTGCTGTGTGGATACTTGTAGAGGGATCCTCGTCTCCGTGGCAGACAGAATCTACCGGGTAATCACGCTCCAAAAGGTAATCTAAACCCTTATGTAGATTCGTATTAATAACATGCATGCGATCTTGTTATATGGATTTGACATTCCGCTAAATTAGATTTAGTCAAACCCCTTCAGTGGTATCAGGAGCCTCTTGCATGTATTAATATGATCTAGGATTTATGTAGATGGATATTACATAAATTGAAAATTTAGATTTATGTTCATATGATCGAATAAATTATTGGATAATTTAATTTGATTTAATCCTACTTATAATTATAAATTTTTTATTTTATTTTACTGTTCATCGCGGTGGTACTGTTCATCGAGGAACTGTTCATCACGGTACTGTTCATCGCGGCAGTACTGTTCATCTAGTACTGTTCATCTTGGAACTGTAGAGGCGGCGGAACTGTAGCGGCGGTGGAACTGTAGCGGCGGTGGAACTGTAGCAGCAGGTTTAAGAAACCTAGGGTTTCTTATTAAGCCCAGTGCTGGGCACTTGGGCTAGTGAGTGCATTTCGGCCCATTAATGCTGCTGGGCTTGGTCTGACCATTGGAATATTCTGGTTGGACCGGAATATGGTTAGACCGGGTTCTTGGTTCGGTTCTGGTCATGGTTGACCGGTTCGGTCCAGAAAATTTAAATAAAATAAAATTAATTTAAATTTAATTGGACTGGGCTCATGTATGGACTAGGTCCAAATTTTATTTATTTTAATTCTGGATTTTAGTGGGAGTAATTTTGACTTTGGAAGTGCAAAATTAAATATGAGCATATAAATTAATTAAGGTTAATAATTTTAGAAATTAGTTGACTTAATTAATAAAATGATTATTTGCGTGAAATTGTAGACCATTCACTTTAGAAGTGAATGGATAGAATGTATGAATTGGATTCATTGCAGGGATACAAGTGACTAGTATGGCCCATATAGTGGTTTTTGCGGTCTGCGTACCGTTATCATTGGATGTAATTTTGCGGTCTGTGTGCCGTTTATTGTATTTTATATTTAATTTTAGCTTCTTGTATTAAGTTGAAATAAATTGTAAGATCGATGAGAAGACCGGAGGATGGGATCCAGGAGACAAGACGGAGATTTTGTCAAGACTAGAGGGCCATACTAGGATCACTTTATCTGTCTTTTATTCATTATGCATTTATTTATTGCTTTATGTTATAAATGCGAATGAATGGTCTATGTGTGTGGGATGATTATAGATTTGTTCACTAATAATCAGACCATCATAATGAACCTATGTCCCAAATTAATAATGAGTATTTGTCTTTCCAAACATGACACCCATTTAACCCTTGATCACTGATGATGGATTTCGCCAAAGCGATAGCGTCATTTCTAATCTTGGGAGGATAATGCGGGTAGACCTAGTGAAAGGGGTTTACATGTCAGTTGTGGTTTACTCATCAATATCAGTGAGGGGTCCTCAGATGTTGAGACAAAACGAGATGGGTAATACATTAGATGTATCCCATCAACCAAGAGTAGTATTGGATACTATTAGCAATGGGATTGCTTACCTAAAATCAAAGGATTTGAGACAAGCCAAAGCATGCTTAATTCCTTGTGATTTTGAGGGTCTTGGAATCATTTTATTCATGGGACAATTTGATTGAATAGAATGTGTAGATAACTTGTTTGATTCCATGTACTTTTCTTGCTTGTTATTTACTTAATTTAAATGGTTTTTTATTGCATTTTATTTATATTGTAATAATCGTGTATGACAACAAACAACAACTCTTCTTATCTGTGTTCAAACTTTTGGAAGGTTGAATTGAACGGCAGTTTCTTGGGAAATGAACTTCGGGATAGTTCTATTACAAGAAAAGAAAAGAAGTATTTTGTTAATATTCAAATCATTGATGTCAAATGTCTTGTGTTGTATAGTATGTGTCCAAAATTGCTAGGCAAATTTTGAACATAGATACTTACAACATCAACATGGAGCTCTGAAATGGGATTCCGGAGCAGTCCATGGTTGAAAGGTTTGAGACCTTAAGATTATTCTTAATTGTAAAGTTAAGAAAGGAAAACAAGTCTCATGTTTTGAAAAATGATTGGATTATTTGATAACATGGAGATACTAGGTTTACCTATGGCTGATAGTTAGCTAGTGACATCATTCATTTCATTGATGGTTTAGAACCATTTTAGTTGAAATGAGAAGACTTTGACTAAGTTGCATGGGATGCTTAAAACGCTAAGTCAAGTGTCTAAATTGAGACCAAGAACGAGGTTCTATTGGTACAATAAGGGTAATGGTTTGAATATAACATGGAAGATGAAGAAGTGGGATAAGGATAAGGGCAAGAATGTGCCTGAGTTCCAAACACTTCTATTGCAATTGAAAAATATACTACCTTTAGTCCTTAGAGGAAAAAGAGATTGGTGAGTAATTTACAATTGCATTTATTTACGTTATAGACAATCTCTACGATCACTCTACTAATTGGTATTAGATACCATATGGTTCTCACAATTTTAAAAATGTGGAGGGGCCAAAATAGGAGTTTAGTTAATGGGATGTCAACCTACTCAAAGGTAATGAAGCAAGGGTTGCTGCATTGACCATGAGAGTTTATGGTTTATCTATACCTTTGGGGCTTTCACTGGATCATATAAAGGTTATTTGGATCCAAGTGTTACAACAACACAATCATTTTCTACGCTTTCTATGTTGGACATGGAAATGTATTATCATAAAAGGGGCAATGGTCGTTCCATTTTGTGTAATTGTGTTGTAGTTTTGCAAAATTAGACACTAGTCTTTATTTGCTATATATAGATAAACAAGTTCGCAACGTAAATATCAAAAGGACTAATAACGAATGATTCGAATTCGACCTCATAAATTGTCGATTATGCCACTAATATTGAGCACTCATAGTAACTCGAGTGGGAGGGTTATGTGAAATCGTTTGACTTGGAGTCATTTGATATGTGTATATATTGTGATGGTAAAATAACCAAATTACCCTTCATGGTGATGGGTGATGGAATATGAAATCTATTGGGTCTTATTAACAAAGTGTTATGCAGATCAATGAGTTAAATTCCATGAGGTGAATCACTTCACTAACTTGGTCGGTGACTTGAGTAGATATGGTTGTCTACTCGTGAAAGACAAGTTTGAATCCTTTAAGAAATTTAAGGAGTTCAAAAATGAAGCTTAGAATCAACTTGGCAAGATAACTGAAACTCTTCGATTGGATTGAGGCGTTGGATATTTGAGTCAGGAATTTGTTGACCATCTGGCAAAAAAAAAAGAAATAATCATGTTGGATATGATTGTTCAAGATGGGTCAAGTCAATCTTCCAGGAAAATACTTCTATAAGGTAGTGTTCACACTGAACAAGGCATTGTCTAAAGCAGAAGGAAATACATCATATGAGATATGAGTAGGAATGGTTCCTTAAATGTCTTTTCTCATTAGATTTGGGGTTGCGAAGTACATGTGAAACGTTGTTTGCATTAAACTTGCACCAAGTCTAATAATTGTCTCTTTATGGAAATGAGACAATGGGGGTACTTCTACAAACATTTTGAGAACCATGAGATGTTGCTCAAGAATGTGTCCTTTTGGAGAAGTATCATCTTTCCAAAATGACAAGTGGGAGAAATTTAGACCTCGATAGCATTCGAGGTGAGCAACAATCAGAACCGAAAACATCGATCCCTTCTTTAGACGTGGTGAAGATGAATACGGTAAAGTCTTAGAGACTACTGAAGTTACTCATATACCCCATGTAAGTCAATGAGATGTAGTGTTCAGACAAAAGGTACATTTATGTCCTTACAATTGAAACTATGAAATCACATTTTAGAAATGGTGAACCTATGTGACTTAAAGTAAAGCTTTGACAAGCCCTAACTCCATAAAGTGGTTAAAGACCATGAAATTTGGAATAGATATTTTGTATTAAATCAAGTTTGAAATTTGATTGAAAGGTTATAAACAAGTCTACAGTGTAGATTGTGATGAGACCTTTCTCCATTTGGAATACTTAAGTCTATCCGGATATCCTAGAAAACTTAGCTCAGTGCGATTTTGAGTTCTACCAGGTAGAGATCAAAATTAGCTTCCTTGATTGGATTTTGGAAGCAGATGTGTATTTTATACAGTCTTGGAGCTTTTGCAACGCTAGGAAAATATGTGAGTTTCAGATGTCCATTTACGGATTGAAGCGAGTATTATGGAGTTGGAAAATACATTTTGATGAAGCAATTTAGAGATTGGCGTTCAAAGAAATGTTATGGAATCTTGTGTATACAAGAAGGTCAGTGGGAGCAAGATTGAATTCCTAGTCTTTTATGTCTATGGCATTTATTGAAAATGACAATCCAAAACTGTAGTCTATGAAGATTTAGTTTGGAAAGTATTTTGCAATAAAGGACTTTGGAAATGTAGAGTGCAACTTGGGCATCAATTTCTACAAGGTAGATCAAAGATGATAATTGATATGTCAAAACACTTACTAGGTAAGGTGTTAGACATGTTCAATTTGAAAGATCGTAAAAGATTTTCTACCCAAGATTCATGGCATAACTCTTAGCAAGACTCAGTGTCTATTGAGACATGATGAGCAAAAGAGAAATAATATGACCTCTAAATGCATGGAGCTGTAGGGTCTATTATGTTTCCTATGACATCTCATATGCTAAGAGCACAACGATTTAATATCAAATAGATTGAGGTGAGGCACAATGGTTTGTGGCCAAGAAAAGTTCATAGTGTCTGAAATGGACTATGGATTCCTTGATCTATGGTGAAAATGAGTTGGTTGTTAAATAGGCTAAGTGAAGCTATGTTGTTGATTTTACAATAAACTGAGTAAATTGCTGCTTTGGAAGTTGCAAAGGGAATGTTATTGAAATTGGATATTCATCACTCGGCTTGGTAGCGTCCCGTCTTAGTTAACTCAATGACTCTCTATTGAGATAATCGTAGAGTCATTGTTTAAGCAAATTAAGGCAATGGAGCACCATTAGTCGAAATTCATACTCAGGATATTTCATATTCTATGAGAGAATGGTGAAGTTATCATATGCAAGGGAAATAATGGGTTGATCCATAATCTAAACCTCTTCCACAAATGTTGCATGTTGCCTAGGGCTCATACATTCGTGATAGGAATCAAGCACTTTGGATAGTGGCTGTGATTTCTATAATGTTCTAGATCACAGTTTGGTGATTTTAGTCATTGAAGATTGAACCGTTTATAATATTATGAAATTATTATTTCATATTCATTTAACTTGGTTTAGTGTTAAATGAAAGTGCAAAATCAATTTACATCTCCAAATAGGTTATCAAGAATATGTCTTGGATAATGAAACCCTATTTAGTGAACTGGAGTGTACGATTGATTATGTCCCTAGTCCAGGTCATTGAGAATGGACACTAATGACTGAAGAAGACTAGATTGCAAGTTGATTCACAGCGCTGTTTCATGGGCTGAAGGACATGGGATGTCATGAATCGATTGCATGGATGCAAGTTGGGAACTTGTATTGGACTGACCCATCATGAGAATACTTTAAGATATTTAGAATGTTATAAGTATATCTCATTGACTATTGGAACGTATTCCTCATACCTGAGTAATTCAGTGTTTGCTTACTTGTGGATTGATTGCTTTGAGGGTTGTCAAACGTCGTGCCGTGAAAGGAGGCTATAAAGACAGCTCTTGGGTGACATGAATCGAGTAGAGAAAACATGGATGTACAAGAGTGGAATTGTCCTCTCATTTACATGAGATTGTTGTCTTATGGGCCTCTTGGAGAGTGGGATCAACGGCGGGCGGTGCAGTGTCTCAGTTTAAAGGCAATTGTGAGTTAACGGTGCATCAGATTGTTTTAATTTTAGGATTGACAAACTGCTTTTTTTTTAAAAAAAATTAAAGCCATAGGGCAGGAGGCTTATTTATGGGATCCCAAACCCGGTAGTAACAATTACAAAAGAGCAAAAATATGGTTCATAGAGTATTTTCAGGCTAAGCTAGCATAGAGTTTACACAAAAGGAGAGGAATGACCTCATGAAACATTTAGCTTCCAAAAGAGTGAGGAATGAATCCCAAATTAGTCTTAAAAATAGAGGAGACCTCAATGTACAAAACCACAACTTGGCATGCGCTCAACTTCCAGACTTATCTGTGAATCAATCAAGATCGAGATCCAAGGCAGCCGAAAAACGAGTGCAGGCCAAGTAAAAGGTGGATTTGTTCTGTGGATAGCATCTTCTGGATGAAGCTTTGTGTTGCTGCTCAGCAGGGACTGTTGGTTGTTGAGTTGCCTCATTGTGTTGCTTAGGATTGACAAACTGCTTATTTGAGCTTTTGTAACTGTTTTTCATATTGGTTAAGTCATATATTTATCGAGTTCCTCATGGTTTCCTATTTCTAGAAATTTTACCAAAGCATTTGAGTTCAAAACTGGATACTTATTGCAATCTCTGCCGTATCCAACTCTCCACTCAAAACCTGTGATGGTAGTATGATCCCGATCGTGTTTTTCGATCAGCCTGTGTGTGAGTTTAGACTTACGATACATACAAGTGATCCATAGACGGTAAGATGGTGATGATTTGTTTACCTTATCTTGTAGTATTTTTATTTTTGTACTTATTTATTGTGTGATTCAGTGTTGTTGTCCCTTTCTTATGGCTACTTTATTAATTTAGTTGATTTGAAATCAAGAGTTATTGAGTTGATCAAGTTGGACATGATGTTGGAGGCAGTCTTGCTAAGGGTGGCCATGTATTTTCATAGGACTTTAAGATAGTATATGTATGAAGATGTTTACTTTAGAGAAATTTTTCCAATTTGAATGAGTATAAAATATTATATTTAATTTAGGTAACTCCTTTCTTTACTAACACAAATAAAGTGACAATTAGAATTTGTTCTTTATTAAATTATAAATTAAATATATTCTTACCTTTAATCCTATGTATATATTACAAGATTTAGAATATTTTGGTTTTTAATCAAGATTCAAAATATTTTGACATATATACTTTCAAATTCATTATTTTTATTTTTATTCTTATATATGACATTTTGTTACCGTTTATATTATATTATATTATATTATATTATATATATATATATTCGAGTAATGATATTCCAGAGTACAAATCCAAATATATAATGTAACATTTGTAGACAATATTTTATTATTGCTAGCTAAAATTTATTTTTAAAAATTAAGTCAAATGCAATGATTAAGGCCCTGTTTACCAGAGCTTATCTGTAGATCAGTTCAGTTCAGTTCAGTTCAGTTCAATTCAGTTCAGTTCAGTTCAGTGAAAATGTAATTTGATGAAATTCAGGTTAATTCAGTCATGCTGATTCCATTTTTTAATACATCAATTTTCACTTCAGTTCAGTTCAGTTCAATTCAGTTCAGTTCAGTTCAATTCAATTCAGTTCAGTTCAGTTCAGTTCAGTACATCAAGAAATAAGCTCTAGTAAACAGGGCCTAAATTTACATCTTAAAATATATTTTTATGATCAATTAAAAAAAATTTAAGTTGTATTTTATTTATTCTACTTTGTTCATCACTGTAGTTCCCCTTGCTTCATTTAAAAAAAATTTAAATTTGATCAATTTGCGTTTCAAATTAAATTTTAATTCAAACATTATATAGTAAGGGAGCGTCTCCTGTAAGGTTCTCTTACAATAAGTGTAGACCAAAATTAGACTACATTCTATAACATTGGGGGTTGCTATACAATTATTTTAATTGTTTAGGCATATGTCATAAAAGATCAAGAAAATAAGGTGAAAATATATATCGCCCAAAATCTATAAGATCAAATAAAAAAACACATGAGGTTCAAAATCTAAAAAATCAAAACAAATAAAATATCAAACTCAAGTATAAAACATCGGGTTCAAATAATTAAAATTATTGGATAGTAATCCCCAATCTAGAAAATAGTCTCCTTTTGACCCGCTATTACTGTAATGTCTCTTATTTGTGAAGGACTCATTTAGTAAGAAATATAAAATCAAATAATAAGTGATCAAGTGGTAGAGCCCAACTAGTTATAATATATTTTATATATAATATACGTACATGTATATATATGGGCTTTTCTAACGATGGGCACTTGTTAACAATTTAAGATTTCATGAAATTGTGCGTAAAAGTGCGACCACGTAGTTAATCTAACGGAATTGCTACGTGCAGGACCTAATTGCTCTTGCAGGACCAACTTTGACTTGAACTGACTGAAATACCCTCTTTAGTTTTTCAGAAATGTTATGAGTCCAACTTGCATGTTTGCCACTGGTTTTGTTGAAATTTGAAGGGTACCCCCGAATTCATTCAAATTAAAAGATAAGGAAAACGAGAGTTTCTGGATCTGAACTAGCAAACTAGCTGTCGAAATTTGATTTTATCCCCGCCCATAATTCGGAGTTTAGATTCCGGTGAGGCCGTGATAGGTTGGTGAGAATTAAGGTTGTAAAAGTTCGTTTGTTGATGCGTATCCAACCATTAAAAGTGAAACTTGAAGGTTGTATTTTCCGGTAACCGTCTAAATATAAGGCCGGCAGCTAGATGGGAGTTTAGATTAAGGGGAGAGAATGGGTAGAATAAAAGTGATTTGGTTTTTCGTACGTTTTCCCTGTATTCCCTGTATTCGTGGTTGTGGGGATCGCGGTGAAATTTACGGGAGGTGTGTGTCAGGATCTTGGCAAATGGTTAAGGGCATTCAGGTAATTTCGGTTTATGGTCAACTTGACCATTGAATGGTGGTTCTTATCACTTTACCAAATCAGATGGTGGAAGAGGTGCCTATGGCGTGGTGGCAGCAGCTGGGCAAAACTACCATTTTCTCTATAGGTAGTATAAGTAGATTACTTAGCTTATGGGTGAAATCATCGATTTAGTGAATTGATCACAAATGTTCAGTTTTACAATTTCTTCTTCTTTCCTGTAATTTCCCATTTTCACCATTAATACAAGTGAGCTCTTGACAGTTGGTATCAGAGCAGGCGATTGCTCGGAAATCAATGGCACAGACTCGACAGAGCAAGCAAAGCGATAAGGAGCTCGCGCAACAATGGAGCGATGTTCGCACGGAGATGAACGATCTGCGGACTGAGTTCTATGCTCACCTGGACTTGAAGCTGACAGGCGTGGATTCAAAGCTGCTCGAGATGCGCTCGGAGTCGATGAGGACCGCCGATTCACTGCGCGACGCGATCCGCGATTCAATTCATGAATCTCAGGAGGTGTTGCTACAGCGCATGATGCAGCAAATGACTTCTGAGCTGTCAAAAATCAAGGTGGCGACTCCGTCGGATGCTGAGAGCAAAACCACGGCTCAGATGGAGAAGTTTGTAGCCGGAGGGGAGCGGTTGCCACCGGGGTTCCAGCGCGAGCTAGGAGAGAGCTCAAAGGGCTGCTCGAATGCGGTTATTCATGGAATGGAGACTCCTGCAGGTGAGCGCGGAAAATTTCTGGCAACATATCCGGCTCAACCGCCGGAGCACAGTTCAGTTCAGATCCTCGGTCAGAGAGCTGCGGAGGTACCTACTAAGCCTAATAACTTTGATATTAGGAATTTATCACAGTTTGAGGGTAGATCAATTCATGCTGGTTATAAGTATCCCAGAGTAATTATGCATGAGAATGATGACATTCCTAAGGTTGTGATGCCTGATCTTAGTGAGTATAATGCTATGGTAAATGGTCGTGACAAGGCTAATAACATGGATAAAACACAGTGGAGAAATGTTAGGAATGATCAGGGTAACAGTGTTTATCCTAAAGTGGAGTTATCAAATTTTAATGGAGCTAATCCAAGGGACTGGTTGCACAAGTGTGAGACATTTTTTTACTTTTATCAACTTCCTGATGTGGAGAGATTAGGAGTTATTGAGCTGGTATTGGAAGGGAAGGCTAGGATTTGGTATAATTCTGTTAAATCCAATTCACCATTCCACAACTGGAATGAATTTTCAGTGGCTGTTTTGAAAAGATTTTCTAAGTCAGGGCTGAAGGATTTGTTTGCTGAGTTCAACAAACTGTATCAAAAGGGGTCTGTGAGGGAGTATGAGGAGAGGTTTGAAGATCTTAAAGCTTTGCTGGTTTGCAGTTATCCTTATTTACCTGAGCAGTATTTTATTTCCAACTTCATTAGTGGATTGAAGGATGAGTTGCAGGTCTTAGTGAATCCCAGCAAACCTTCCACTCTTCATGCTGCTGTGGAATCAGCCTTATTCCAAGAGCAAGTTTGTGAGATGCTGAATAGGAAGGCTAGAAATGGTGGTCAACAAGGACATGGCAACACCACTGGGTTTCAGAAACCTGTTCTTCAGAGACCAAACCCATGGAAACCACCACAGGTTAAGCCTATAGGAGAGAAGAGGAATGCTGGGGAGGGAGTTCAGAGAGTCAGTGCTCAAGACATACAGTACAGAAGGGACAACAAGTTATGCTATAAGTGTGGTGATAAGTTTCATCCAGGCCATGTCTGCAAACTGAAGCAGATCCATTACATTTCAGCAGATGAGGATAACAAAGAGGTTGTTGGGGATATTTGGGTGGCTGAGTGGAACTAGGATGAGCTGGATCAGACTGAGGGGGAGGAGCCTGAAGAAATAATCCTCAAATCCCTTGGTACTGAGGGCACAGAGGGAATTGTAGCTAACACCATCAGGTTGATTGGTTATTTGGAGGGTTTAAAGGTTCAAATGCTGTTGGATACTGGCAGCACTTACACTTTTATCCATCCTTGGGTTGTGGAAAAGATGAAGTTGCAGAGAAAAGCTACAAAACCTTTCAGAGTGACAATTGCTGATGGAAGTAAGCTGGGAGGGGCTACTATGGTCCCTGATGTGGTTTGGAAGATTCAGGATCATGAATTTAACTTCAGCATGAGAATATTGGATTTAGGAGAACTGGATATGATCATTGGGGTTGATTGGATGAAAGTGTTTAGTCCTGTAGCTTTTGATTTCAGAAGTGAAGATGTGTTCATCAGCTATGAAGGGAACCAGTATCTCCTGCGTGGTAACAGTGA
Source organism: Cruciata laevipes (assembly GCA_963678965.1). Classification (NCBI taxonomy): domain Eukaryota; kingdom Viridiplantae; phylum Streptophyta; class Magnoliopsida; order Gentianales; family Rubiaceae; genus Cruciata; species Cruciata laevipes. The sequence continues at coordinate 12,572,032 of OY787632.1, read as the reverse complement.
CCATACCAAGTTCCATTTGATGAGAGATCAAGAAGCTAAGGAGCTTTCTGAACTAAGGAAGAGAAAGGCAACTCATACTCAGCTGCATTATGACTACTCAGAAGGATGGTGTAACAGGAGGGATTACAAGCAAGGAAGGTTCTCTGATGGCACCAGTTATGCATTAGAGGAGGAAGGGGAATCAGTGGGCAGCAGTTATGCAGTGGAGAAGGAGGAAGACCAAGAGGACAAGAAGGATCCTATCCCTGGCCTTAAGTTACAGCAACTATCCCCAGGTTTGCAACAAGTCCTACTAGACTTTCATGATATATTTCAAATTCCTAAAACCTTGCCTCCTGTTAGAGAAATAGATCATCAAATCCCACTTAAACCTGGTTCTGAACCCTTTAAGCTCAAACCTTACAGGTATCCCCATGCTCACAAGGAAGAAATAGAGCTTCAGGTTCAGGAGATGATGAAAAATAAGGTGATCCAGGATAGTGTAAGCCCTTTTTCTTCTCCTGTTTTATTAGTTAAAAAGAAAGATGGAACTTGGAGAATGTGTGTGGATTATAGAAAATTGAATGAATTGACTGTTAAGGACAAGTTTCCTATTCCTGTTATTGATGAACTACTTGATGAATTGCAAGGTGCTGTAGTGTTCAGTAAACTTGACCTTAGAGCTGGTTACCACCAAATTAGGGTGTGTAAGTCAGATATCCCTAAAACTGCATTTCAAACACATCATGGTCATTTTGAGTTTCTTGTTATGCCTTTCGGCCTTACTAATGCACCTGCTACTTTCCAAGCTTTGATGAATAAAGTTTTTCAGCCATACCTGAGAAAGTTTGTACTAGTTTTCTTTGATGATATCCTGGTCTATAGCAAGACCATGGATGAGCATATTGCTCATGTCCAGGAAGTGTTGGAGGTGATGAGGACGAACCAGCTTTTTGCAAAAGGATCTAAATGTGTATTTGCTCAGGAGAAGGTAGAATATTTAGGTCATATTATCTCTCATCAAGGAGTAGAAATGGACAGTCAGAAGGTGCAAGGTATATTAGACTGGCCTCAGCCAAGAAATATCAAAGAACTTAGAGGGTTCTTGGGACTGGCAGGATACTACAGGAGATTCATATCTGGCTTTGGTATTATATGTAGACCACTGCATGATTTATTAAAGAAGGACTCATTTTCCTGGGGAGAAGCAGCTACAGTGGCATTTGAGAAGTTGAAGAGAGTGATCACATCAGCTCCCATTCTGAAAATGCCTGACTTCCAGAAGCCATTTGTGATTGAAACTGATGCTTGTGACAGTGGCATGGGTGCTGTATTATTACAGGATGGAAGGCCAATTGCATTTTTGAGTAAGACTTTTTGCCAAAGGAATAAAGGACTGTCAACATATGAGAAAGAGTTACTTGCATTGGTTATGGCAGTGGATAAGTGGAGGCACTACTTGGTGGGAAACACATTTATCATTAAGACTGATCATCAAAGTCTTAAATATTTGTTGGAGCAAAAGTTGCACAGTGCCATCCAACATAAGTGGATGACAAAGCTTCTGGGGTTATCTTTTGAGATACAGTATAGGACTGGAAAAACCAACACAGTAGCTGATGCACTTTCCAGGAGGCCTCAGTTAGAAGAGGGGGGAAAAAACAAGGAAGGGGAAAATATGAATACTGAGAACAGCTTGGAGTCTCTGCCTATATGGGATGATGATGGATTGTCTGATGATGAGGATAGACTAGAATCAATTACTTGCCACAAGAAGGAATTTTCCACCACTGCTATGGTTCCTACTTGGTTGGAGCAATTGGAGTCTAGCTATATTGGGGATCCTGATGCTCAAGCTCTCATTTCCAATGCTGTTTTGTCACCTTCATCAGGCAGTATTAGTTTCTGCAATGGGATTTTGAAGCAGGACCAGAAGATATATGTTGGATGTGCTAATGAAGCTAGGAAAGATATCATCACAGCTCTTCATTATTCTGCTCTTGGGGGACACTCAGGACAAAATGCTACAATCAGAAGGACTTTGTCATTGTTTACTTGGCCTGGAATCAAGAAGGATATTATTGCATTTATTCAGTCTTGTGAAGTTTGCCAGAAGAACAAGGTGGAGCACTGCCCTGCTCCAGGACTGTTACAACCAATTCCTATCCCTTCTAAACCATGGAGTCAAATTTCCATGGATTTTGTTGAAAAACTCCCTTTGTCACAGGGATTTGATACAGTACTTGTGGTGGTGGATAGGCTCACTAAGTATGCTCATTTTATCCCTCTGGCTCATCCTTTCACTGCCAAACAAGTGGCTCAGCTATTTCTGGATGAAGTTTTTAGGCTGCATGGGGCACCAGACTCTATCATCAGTGACAGAGATAAAGTTTTTACTAGCAATTTTTGGAAGAAATTGTTTGAAAAAATGGGAGTTCAACTGAAATTCAGCACTGCTTACCATCCCCAGACAGATGGTCAGACTGAGAGAGTCAACCAAGTCTTAGAAAACTATCTAAGATGTTTCTGTGGTGAGCATCCTAGTAGCTGGAAATCTTGGATGAGAGGTGGTATACCACCTGCCATCATGTTAGCATTGGCATGTCTCCACATGAAGCTTTGTATGGAGTAAAACCACTTCATCTACCCCTGGGATTACAGGTTGATTCTTTTGTACCAGCAGCTGCTGATATGATAAAGGAGAGGGGTAACATTCAGCAGAAGTTGCAGCACCACTTGAAAAAGGCTCAGGAGAGAATGAAGTTCTATGCTGATCAGAAAAGAGTGGAAAGAAGTTTCTCAGTGGGAGATTGGGTCTTGCTGAGGGTCAATAGACATAAGCAGCATTCTTTGCACAACACTGCTCAGGATAAGCTTTTCCCTAAGTATTGTGGTCCCTTTGAGATACTGAAACAAGTTGGGGCAGTGGCTTACAAACTCAAGCTTCCTACCAGTAGCAATGTACACCCCGTGTTTCATGTTTCTCTTCTTAAAAAGTTTGTGGGAACCCATCCTAGCATGTCATCTCCACCTCCTGACCTTATGGATGATGAGGTGGTACCCCTGGAACCTTTTAAAATTCTGCAAAGAAGATTGATTATGAGGGATAATGTGCAAGTGGTCCAGTGGTTGGTGCTATGGAAACAAATGGCAGTGGATGATGCCTCCTGGGAGGATGCTGATGTCATTCAACAACTTTTTCCTACTGCTAAATTCTGAATGTTTGGAACTGTTAAGAAGTGATTAGTTTGTCAGCTAGTGGAACTTGAGGACAAGTCCATTTTTAGAGGAGGGGATTGTCAGGATCTTGGCAAATGGTTAAGGGCATTCAGGTAATTTCGGTTTATGGTCAACTTGACCATTGAATGGTGGTTCTTATCACTTTACCAAATCAGATGGTGGAAGAGGTGCCTATGGCGTGGTGGCAGCAGCTGGGCAAAACTACCATTTTCTCTATAGGTAGTATAAGTAGATTACTTAGCTTATGGGTGAAATCATCGATTTAGTGAATTGATCACAAATGTTCAGTTTTACAATTTCTTCTTCTTTCCTGTAATTTCCCATTTTCACCATTAATACAAGTGAGCTCTTGACAGTGTGTGAGACTCGAAGTTTCTGAACTTTACGAGAGGTGTGTGATCGGAGTAATGTGTCTGAACTTTCTGGATTGGGCCAATTATAATGGGCTGAGTAGAATTAGTTTGTTCTGGAACGGCTTGGATTAAAAGAGGATAGTATGAAGCTAATTTGGTAAGTGGGTCTGCAATAGTGGGCACAAGATGTAGCATGAAAAATTGGGTTGTCATGATTATTAATTATTTATAAAGGAAATAAAATGATTTGTTGAGCATCTTTGAATGGCTTTTTTTGTGCTTACAAAATATTGAAATTGTATTGTGATAGTCTGTATAAAAATATGTAGGGCAATTGTTGAGATGTTTATTTATATAGTAGTTAATTGTTTGTACAAATATAATTTGTTGTTGTGGTGAAATTAATCTCCGTTATTCTTAAAAAAAATAAAAAAATCTCCGTTATTCTAAGAAGATATGGAGAAAGAGAGATGAAAATAAACTTTGGAAATAAAAATTAAAAAAGAAGTAATGATAAAATTACTTAAATATGAGATAGACATACTTTAACTTTCGTTTGTGAAGTAAACAAATATTAAAATTAATTTGACATTAATAATAATGGGAACCAAAAATTAAAAAACACATGCATTGTCTAGATAGGCAAACCAAAAGCAAGATAAGTAAGACCCAAGAGGCTAAGACAAAGCAGATGTCTAGATAAACACAAATTCCATTACAACGAAATTGAACATGACTAAAACATCCCAAATTAAAGATAAAAGGAGAGGAACAAACAAAAGTGGCTATTTTCCCAAAAGTAGTCCTCATCCTAATACATAATAAGAACACAAGAAACACGGCTTTCTTCTAGGCATCACTTCCCACGTCAAAGCCATCTTCATCGGTTGAGTCATCCAAAACAATAATATCATCATCGGTCGAGTCATCCAGAATAATAAGAGGAACTGGATCAAGGATAATGCACGGGTTCTCGGGTGCCACCCCCCCAACGAGCAGGAACTTGTTCTTTTTTCCCGCAACAAGCTTCCTAACCGGCATAAGTAAAGGGAGAGCTGGTTTGTCGATGAATTCCTCGTCCGAAGATTCATCAACCAGGAAAAGAGGTCTTTTGTTCGATGACTGTGGAAAATCATCTACAACGAAGGTGACAGATGTTTTAGTAGCAGGAAGTTTCTTAGTGACCTTGAAGGACTTTGGAATTTTGGCAACTGATATTTTTGAGGCAGAGTTTGAAACAGGCTTGGGGGCTGCAGGTTTCTTAGAGGAGGAGGCAAATGATTGCTTTAGTTTAGCAACATCGCTTGTTCTGATGGGAGTGGGAGCCATGAAGGACTTTGGGATTTTGGCAACTATTATTTTCGAGGAAGAGTTTGAAACAGGCTTGGCCTTAGGCTTGGAGGCTGCAGGTATCTTAGAGGAAGAAGCAAGTGAAGCACTTAGTTTTGCAACATCGTTTCTTCGGATGGGAGTGGGAGCCATGATTTTGTTATGAAGATTGGAAGTTGCAGGATGAAGTGCTTTGGACTTTGGAGGGAAGGCTGGTTTTATATGCAAAGATGTACCCGCCAGAGGGAAAATAAAACAATATAGCTAATGCAATATATTTAAAAAATCAAATTGAAACTCAGGAAAAAGAGTGGTGAAGTCGGTATTCTGTAAAAGTAAACATTTTTGTACCTGAATTTAACCGACAAACAGACACGTAATGCATATGAATAATAAAAAAAAATTGCAGTATAGAAGTTTAACATTGATACTAAGCATATTGAAGCTGATTTCTGGGGTGTTTGGTAGCCGAAAAAACCGATTAAAGCTGAGGCAAAAGATTGAATTTTGATTGACTAGGCAAGTGGGTTTTACAGCTTTTCGGTTAGAGTTCTGGTGATTAGGATGCTAATTTCTGCGTATTGAGCTTCTTCGTTTGTTGAACGATACTCAAAAATGTATTCGTGTTGTGTTTTGATAATTTCTTCACTTTGAGCTTTTCCTACTGCATCTTGAGCTTATTCCACTTCACCCTGAGCTTATTTTACTGCATCTTGAGCTTCTTCTACTGCACAAGTTTGTTGGATGGATTTGTTTGTTTTCATGGTCTGCACAAGTTACTCATAATCAGTTTGTCATAATCAGTTTATTGATTTGGTTTCTTCACTTTCATGTTGCTTGCTGGTGTAATTTTCCCGCCGGTTGAGTTTACTGTTTTTGCACAAATCATCAAGTAAACATGAAGAGATGATCAATATAATTCATAAAAGGCTCAAGTCATAAAGGAAAAAAAATCAAAGAAAAGATTAAAAAATCAAACAGAAAAAGATCAAGTAATAAACATATAGATGATCTATTATTACTACAAAAGATGTGAAAACTGAAAAAGCTCAAGGTATAACTGAAAAGGATCAAAGAAAAAATCAAATCGATCAAAGAAAAAATATCAAAGAAAAATCAGAAAGATCAAACAGAAAAAAATCAAAGAAAAAATGAAAAAGATCAAATTGAAAAAGATCAAAGAAAAAATCAAAACAATCAGACTGAAAAAGATCAAAGAAAAATAAAAAAGATCAGACTGTTTTGTTTTGATCTCTTACTCAATTTACTTGAGAATTCATAACTCATTGAGCTTGAACTTTTAGTGTGATATTTTGATCTTTTACTAAATGTGCTTGAACTTTTAGTGTGATATCTTGATCATTTAGTTAATGTGCTTGAGTTTTTAGTGTGATGTCTTGATATTTTAGTTAATGTGCTTGACCTTTTAGTACGAAGTTTTGATTTTTTAATGAAATATGATGCAGACCTTCTCAGCATCCTTGACGCTCCCACATTCAATGTATACTTTCAGAGGGCAATTTTGCAGCTCGATTGCAGGTTCATCCTCATAAATAAAGGTGAAAACAAGTCCCATGTGAGCCTTAGAATCCGAACTTGAAGCACCAAACCAGACGCAAAATGGTGGATTAATGGAGGAAATGAAGAAGGAAGCGTTATTGTTTGACGTATTGCCCCAAAGAAACTCTGCTCATCGTCCGGTGGGAGGTAGTACAAGATCGACAGGTTTCTGAAGATTAAAGACGCCGCAATTCGCCGGAGTTTCATATGGTTTCATATGGAAAATGCAGACAAAGGCAGGGAAAAGAAGATGAGGAAGAAACAAACCTTTTTGCAAATAAGTCCCTCAATTTAAGCGTGTTTTTCAGTAAAGTTTTTAATATCTGAAAATATTCTATAGTCCCTGGTCTCTGTAGAGACAAGTCTCAAATGAGAATTTGCCAAATTATATATATTGTATAATAATATATCCCTATTTAGAATTATATGGATATTGTTGTAAAAATGAATATAAATATAATTTTTTTTGGATCAAATACGTATATACCTTTTTTTGTTTTTTGACAGTCCCGGGTTGCGCTTCCGGCCAAATATGCTTATCAACGATGGTAAAAAAAAAAAAAAGAAAAAAAACCAGGAGAATATGACGAGGGCTTTGGTAGTTCATTTCCTCCATTTTAGTGCGCACCTCGACTAAATCGCATGTTTACTGTGCGTGAGGACGTTTCGAGGGCAATTGCATTTCAATCTCATGGTGTTCTCCAAACTCTCAATTCCATGGCGCACAAATAATTTTATGGTTCCATCCCTCCTTTCTCTACTCAAGACTGGTGTTCCTCCCACAGTCCAAGACTTCAACAAATTCCTTGCCTATCTATCCCAAACCCAAAGATTTCAATGCGTTATCCACTTGTTCTCCCAAATGAACTCAAACCACATCAAGGTGGACCGCCAAACGCTCACAATCCTCACAAGAGCCTTGCTCCAGGAACACAAGTACAAGGATGCTTTGCATTTCCTGAGAACTCACATGGGCAAAACGAAGATTCTTGATCAAAATGGGATCTTTGATGCTTTAATCCAAGGGTACTGCCGGTGCGAGAATGATCCTGAAAAGGGTCTGATGTTGCTGCGAGATATGTTGGATATGGATGGTTTGGTGCCCTTTCCCTCTTCTTTTACATTTTGTTCATTGATTTATGGTTTTAGCTCTCGTGGGGAGATGAACAAAGTCGTTCAAGTGCTGGAATTGATGACTAGTGAGAAATTTAACTATCCTTTTGATAATTTTGTGTGTAGCTCTGTAATTAGTGGATTCTTGAGGATTGGAAAGCCCGAACTTGCACTTCTATTCTATGAGAATGCTGTAAATACCGGTGTGTTGAAGGCTAATTCTGTTACTTATACTGCTCTTGTGAATGCTTATGTTATGCTTGGTAGGATAGAGGAGGTTTCTGACTTGGTGACCAGAATGAATAAAGATGGATTGTTAATTGATGTTGTATTTTATACCAGTTGGATTTGTGGATACTTTAGGGATGGAATGATTGAGCAAGCATTCCGAAAATACAGAGAAATGATTGATAGGAACTTAGAAATGGATACCGTTGCTTATACTGTTCTTATAGATGGGGTCTCAAAGGAGGGAAATGTAGAGAAGGCAGTTGGGTTTTTGAGCAAGATGTTAAAGAATGGGCTGAGACCAAATTTATTTACTTTTACTGCATTGATGTTGGGGTTTAGCAAGAAAAGGAAAATGCAGGAAGCTCTTGCTTTGTTCAAGATGTTTGAAGATTTTGGCATTCAGGCTGATGAATTCTCCTATGCGGTATTGCTTGATGGATTTTGCAGGAGGCTTGAGCTTGACATTGTTTTTCAGCTGCTTGATGAAATGGAGACTAAGGGACTCAAGCCTAGTGTGATAACATACAATATAGTCATTAACGGGTTGTGCATAGCTGGGAGGACCTCTGATGCTGATGAATTTTCAAAGAGCATAGCTGGAGATGTTTTCACATATAGTACATTGCTACATGGCTATATTAAGGAAGGCAACACCATAGGAATGCTGGAGACGAAAACAAGATTCGAAGCAGCTGGAGTTTGTATGGATATTGTTATGTGCAACGTGCTTATAAAAGCACTGTTAATGATGGGTATGTTTGAGGATGCTCTATCAGTTTATAAGGGATTGCCTGAAATGGATTTGATTGCAACTTCTGTTACTTATAGCACCATGATTTATGGTTTCTGTAAAGCAGGAAGGTTTGATGAAGCACTCGAGATCTTCAATGACTTTCGAAGAACATCAGAACCTACCGACAAATGTTATGAGTGCATAATCCATGGGCTCTGCCAAAAGGGTATGGTGGAGATGGCAGTTGAAGTAATTCTAGAAATGGTTGAAAGAGGATTTCCATTAGACAAGAAGCTGTATATGAGGTTGTACAACATGATATATGATGTTGAAGGTGCAGAAGGAATTCACTTTCTGATCCACAGAATGAAAGATGGTGGTTGTGAATTATTTGGGATATTAGGTAATTATGCAATCAGATTCTTATGCAAGAAGAATTATTCTGATGTGGTAGTTGATTTGCTACTGGTGATGATAAGGAAGGGGTCCTTTGTAACGAGCAACTCATACTACTTAATCTTGAAAAATCTCTTAAGTGGCAAAAGCTGCTTCACTCGGATAATCTTTGCTATGTTTCTTAAGCAATTTGGCTTGGCCGAACCTAGAGTGAATAGGACTTTGGTAAGTTACATGTGCATGAACAAAGTGATGAATGCTCGGCAGTTTGTCAAAAACTTGAATGACAACTCGTGTGATATCAATTCTACTGTTTACGCTCTTCGGACACTTTTGAAATATGGTAGAGCACTTGATGCTTATGAGGTGCTTGTCGAGGCAAAACATAAGCTGCCTGATGTGGATTCACATACATTCTCAAGCATAATTAATGGCCTTTGCAGGGAAGGATATCTTCACAAGGCTTTGGAACTCTGTGATTTTGTAAGGGAAAACTGCAAGTTTTCTAGTATTGCTGCATACAATGTGATTATCAATGAGCTGCTTCATCAAGGCTGTCTTATAGAAGCTCTGAGGTTATTTGATTCGTTGGTAAAAGTTAATATGTTTCCTTCTGAAATTACGTATGCTATAATTATTGATTCTCTATCCAGAGAGGGCCTTCTGGTTGATGCTAGAAGAATGTTTGATGATATGTCTCAGAAGAACGTGAAGCCCAATATCCGTGCTTACAACTCCATGATTAATGGATATTGTAAGTTGGGCCAAGTAGGAGAAGCTTTGGAACTGTATCTTGATCTGGAAATGGTAAACCTCAAGCCGGATGAATTCACAGTGAGTGCTTTACTTTTTGGATATTGCCAGATAGGGGACACTGAAAAGGCTCTGGAATTTTTTTCTGATTCCAAGTCAAAGGGTATATCTCCTGATTTTCTAGGCTTTATGTATTTGATAAGAGGCCTAATTGCAAAAGGAAGGATGGAAGAATCTCAAAGCATTCTAAGGGAGATGCTTCAAAGCCAGTCTGTAGTTAATATTTTGAGTACAATTGACCTTGGGAATGAGACGGAGTCCGTGCATGGTCTCCTTGTTATTCTGTGTGAGAGGGGGAATATACAGGAGGCAGTTTCTATCCTCGATGAAGTAGGATCAATGTCCTTCCCTCTTACAAGGAGACCCAGTGGTACTGACTCATTTGCAGTGAATGAGGTTACTGATGAGGGTTCTAAACCTCCAGTGTGGAACAACGATAAACTTGATAGTATATATAAGGATGATGAAATATCTAAATTCCTAAGGGTTGATTCTTCATATGCATACATTGCATCACTTTGCTCAAAAGGATGTATCAGTGTTGCCAATAAAATGGTGCAAAGGATATCTGATTTGTTATAGATGTTTTTTGCAACTTTGGTGGCAAGGACTAAAGCTGCCACGAGGATATTATGAAGGGCTAAAGAGATGCCGCAAGAAGACGAAGGTTTGTCTTCTATTTCCTCCCGTATTTCGTAGATTTTCTGTGAAACTTCATAATACCCTGCCTTACTTGTATTCCGCTCTGCATACACTGGGAAAATTAACAAGGCTTAGTTTGTTGTAGCATCTGATCGTACTGCCATCTTTTAGTCAATCCCTTATGTTCTCCACTCAGGTTATAGTGTATTCAGCTATTAAGCTTATACAGTTGATTAGTTAGGCTCTGTATGTAAACTGTGAGTGATAATTTGCTACTAATGTTTTACCAATATATGGTGGATGGCATATTCTTGTAGAGCATGTCCCCAAAATGGATGATCGTCAAGATGTTTTGGGTTTCTGTTAGCTTTTATGCCCCTTATTGAAAACAAGTTTTCACTAGCTTTGTGGATCCTAATACGTAGCTCATGTGGTTGGTGTTCCATGCAGCACGAGGAATCAGACAGCTTCAGCCTTTGGTAAAGCTGGCAAACCTTCATATCATACATGGGAGTTTCTCATGTCATATAACTTCAGGTAAAGGCATGGTCATATGCTCTGTGATCTTGTAGCCTGCTGACTGCTGAGGTACTAGAATTGGTAGGAACTCCACCAACATCACAGTAGAGCCAAAAACGTATCTTATAATTTCTCCCCTCTTTCTATGGGCATTATTGCACACAATAGAAGAACTATACAATGAGCCCTACATGTTTATTAAAAAAAAGTTACTTGCGGTGGGAAATCACTCTTCTGGGCTTCTAAGTTTAAAAGGCGTATTTACATCAGCTTCCATAAATTTCTTATTTTCTTGGAAAAATACTTTAATTTCTGTTTCTGCTTCAGTCCTTGATTACATTACAAAATATTTAATTTGATATAAGCATGCTGACGTAGTTGTTGTACTGGTGTTTTTTCAGTTCAACTACATCTACAGAACTACAACTGTCTGCTGTGATGTATTTCTCTTGCAGAGCCGTGGCCGGACTTCGTACTGTCTTCCCAAACCAGGATCTAAATTTGATTTTGTTTGAAAAAGATTCGAATTACAAACTTCGACAAAAACATCAAGAACCACAATTTTATGTATTGCAGAAATTTGAGTGGGCAAAAACTGGAATCTGATTTTTTTCTCATTTAAATCTACCGGATTTAACAAAAGCATGGTGCCATGTACTGTCAAAGGTGAATTACTAATAGAATCAGCTGGAATAGTTCTATTTTGATGCATAGCAGTAATCCAAACTTTGTTTTGTTAGCCGCTTGAATCAAATTCAAAGTGTTTTTGTTTGGTCAATGTATGTAAAAAGAATTGCAGTTGATCTTTATCCTCTTCGGTCGCATCGGGCTAATATTCATTCCGGCCGCATTAGATCGCGGCAGCACCATCAGCCGCCACCGAGAATTTTCAGTAAAGTGTTGTAGGTTTACCGTGAAAGCGAGAAGACATGGCAAAGATGAACAAAAGGAAAACCAAAGGCTTAAGAAAAAAGAAACGGAGAAACTAAACTGCGTTAGCGTTAGTTTTGGAAGGTGACTTGTGGAATTTCGATTAGCCATCCAACATACTAAATCCCCCATGTACAAAATTTTCTGGGTGCAGAGCGTTTCATTCTTGAGCCCTCAAGAAAACTACAATGCGGCCCCTCAGGCTGGCAGAGGCAGCGATCCCATCCAGCTCATCTCAAATGTCCGGGACCGAAGCAGGAATGCTAGATAGAGGACACCTCCAACCTCTCCAATGCACCCTCAGTCTTCACCCTTTGCTTCGAGGGAGATATGCTCGGAGGAGCTGGAGTAAGGGGCCTCTTATTAAAGTTAGGCGTTGAGATGAACTTTTTTTGAACCCCAAACTAAGGGCAGGCTGCAAACTCTGCTGGGTTTGGGGCCTTCCCGGGGCCTTGTGGATTGTAAAAGGAACTGCCTGGCTTTGGATGATCGGGGCTTGTCGGTGCCCAATACCCATCATTTCCAAGAGAAAAGGGGGTTGGACTTTGGAAATAATATAAAAATTCAACAAAAAAGAAAAGTAGAATAAAAGACAAATAAGATGATTAAGCGCACAGAGGTAAAAGCAGACACCTTCATCGAGCCATACGGCAGAAACCCGTAGGAGGGAAAAAAGCTTAGTAGGATAAAGTACTCGGGGCCAGAAGTACCCGACATTCCTGGTCATATAATAATCGTTTACGTTAAGCGGACTAGAGCTTAAAGTGTTATGGTCCTCCATAACACTCGAGTTCCCGAGTGGTTTCTTGACATCGGATACGAACTTCCGATTCCAGGCCAGGATGAGGTAGGTCCCCGAGTCCAAGGAAAAGAAGCCCCGAGAGACCCACCCCTTAGAGGACTTGTGCTTCCCGATGATAAAGTCACGAATCCGGACCCGAGGGAAATATTGAAAACCCCCTCTACAGAAGGATGGGAAAGCTGGACGGAGTAAAGGCAAACTAGGGTCTATACTGCACCTAGCGCAATTTAAAAGGAAGGCCATAACTACTACTATGGCATTAGGGTGAAACTGGGCAGAGCAAACTGGTAGAAATCGAGAAGTTCCACAAAGAGCGGGGGAAAGGGAGGGTTCATGCCATGCTGAAAATGCATCTTCGGGATGCAAGCCACCTGCTTCTCAGAGGTGCCCGGCGAGAGCTTATCAGAGCCCGATTCCAGCTCCTTCCCCTCGACGGTCTCCTCCTCGGAGGGCTCTTAACGAACAGGGTCATAGGGTCTCATAGTTCGAGTCTTTGAGGACGGACTCCGGCTAGGGGTTTTGGGAATCCGACGCCCTAGGACTAAAAGAGGAAAGGGTCAAGGATATCCTCGAATTAACTCTCGAACCGGTGTTTAACCTCTTTTGTGTTGCCAGAATATGAGGAAGTCATAGTACAGAGGAGGAAATCAAGACTCATTCAACTCAGTTAAACGCTCGAGCACTTTCTCTCTCTAAAATTCTAGAGAGAAGCTTTCTCACTTTTCCAGTCGAAGACTGTTGATTTCTAGGGTTCTACCTCCCCATCCGGGGGCTAGAAATCTCAATTAATCTTTGGGTTTTTGTGTATTTCATTAAGTCAAAGTTGATTCTAGCAAAATGAAAGCAGTTTGAGGAGTATTTGAGTGAGTATTGGATTCGACAATTATTCTGGGTTTGCGTCAAAAGGGTCTTGGGCGTGCTCTGAAGATCTGGTCGGAGTTGGAAAGGTTTTCATAGCACGGCTGGGCAGGTGAATAGGCTTTTTTAGGTCGGCATTTGGGGGCTAAGGGTTTGAGTCTAAGGTTCATCAGAATGTGCACAGTGGAGCTGAATCTGACGGCGTTCTGATGGGTGCTCAAGTGCTCTCTTAGTATCTGAATGTATTTTTTATCTTCCGAAGCATATTAATGGAGGTTCCAAGAAGCATTTCTGGGTAACACAAAAAGGAACTTTTACTTTTCTGATTTTTTCATTTCGAGGAGGCCAAAGGCGGCTCCATTTTGGGAATACTCCATTTTGGGGGTGTTTCAAGGCGACAAAAGGTACCTTTCCTTTCTTTACTCATTTTTCCAGAAAGTTTATTGTCTTTAGAGGAGTATCTAGGCTTCATATAGATCGTTGGAATCTTGAGTTTCAAAAAACCATCATGGAAATCAATTCTCGAGGGTAAGGAAGAGGGAACGCTTGGAAATAGTGGAGGGAAAGCAAAGAACGAAATACCTTCCTCCCCTATAAATAGGCGCTCCATTCCTGAGCTTTCTTATAGAAAAGTTAGAAACAATTCTAAGTACAAATACAGTTTTCAACACCTCTGGTTAATCAAAGCCAAGATGTCTTTTGGCTCTACTGATCCATCGTCGGAGTTTAATCTGCACCAATATGCTGGAAATTATGATGAGGAGCTTAGAGATGGAGTTGATCCGGAGACTGATCTAGGAGCCATTATTCGTCCAACCTGAAGAAGAGGAGTGTTGGAGTTCAACCAAGCTGATATAAAAGATGCAGTAAGCATGGAACAAAACTGTCTGCTTGGTTTCTAGGCAGACAACAGAGACTTTGACATTGAGAGGATGAGAACTTATGTTCATCAATTATGGCATCTCAATGTTCAAGTTCAACACAGATGTGAGAACTTCTTTGTTTTTAAGTTTAACACAAGAGAAGAGGCTCTGGCGGTTCTTCACAGAAGTCCTTATGCAGTGGATGAAGGCCTGCTAGCTCTAAGAAGATATGGAGCTGGAATCTCTTTAAAGAATGTTAAAGTGGAGAAGATAAAGATTGATGTGCAACTTCATGGCTTCCCAGCAGAATATTTCTGCCCGAGGGCTGCCATCAAAGCAGCTAATCACGCTGGTGAAGTTATTGATGTGGATGTGGATGGTAGGCCTGCCGAAGATATTAAGTACCAGAGAGCTACTATCTGGGTGAAACCAGATGATCCTTTGGTTTTTGGATACTATGCCAAGCTTGTTTCGGGTGACACTGTCTGGATTGGAATGAAATATGAGCGCATGCACCGTTTCTGCAGAAGGTGTGGAGTTATCGGCCATCTCATTCATCAGTGCCCCATTATATGTGATAACGAGCTGGATCATTTTATAGAAAGCAAGTTCCTGCATCATAATGCAGAAAGAAGGACTGATGTCCTCTATGATCCAAAGAGGGTATTATTTCCGGCGTCCATGAACACTCATAGGAACTGGCCGGATAGAAGGAACACGAACATTCCGGCAAACTATATAGCCACTAGGTGGCAGAGATATAGGGAGTTGGCTAATTAGGATGTTCAGGAAGGTTTCCTCTTTTCCATGGCAACAGAAGGAGAGCTGCACAGGGCCGGTTATGTGGGACGTCAAGGTGGATATGCTGCTCCACAACATTTCAATCAAAGATACTTTGATCCCTACTTTTGTGCTGGCTTTCCTGTACAACCTATGGAGGAGGGCGGAGAAGAGCCTGTTCAGAATGAGACCCATTCGGAGCAAGAATCAAATGAAGATTTCAATCAAATGGAAGCAGCAATTCAGAATGATATTGGTGATGATCAGATACTAATAGTGGAACCGCTGGCAGTTGCAAGAGAGCCAACGGAGCAAGAATTACAAAACATGCTGGTGGAAGTACCTGAGAACCAGATGAACTTGGGAGAATTTTTTCTACAGCATGAGCAAGAGATGAATGCAAATGCTCTCAATCTAATGGCAGGAGCGAGGGTTAATGAAGGAATGGTGGAAATTGATGAGCAATTCTAGGCCCCTCTTCCTATTGAGGAAGCCTTAGAAGTTGAAGAAAGAGCTGAAGAGGATGTTGAAGGATCATTTCCAGCGGCGAACATTCCCATTGTTTCAATCTCCTCGGATGAGAGCTCAAAATCGGTGTGGGATAGCATTGCTAGGCCAGCTTCTGATCCATTTTCAAATTTTTTACTGCCACTTAATGGATATGATTTATCGGAGGAGAAGAGCTCTGAGGGAGAGTTGTCCGAGAATTTGGTGGGGGTCTGTGGTTCTGCCAAGGAGAGCCTGAGATCAGGATCGGAAATGAGCCTGAGCCCTAAAAACATCTCCCGGAAGAGCACTTTTGAAATTGAAGAATCTAGTAGGCGTGGTCCTCCTCGTCAGAGATCCGCCTCTTCTGTTGGAAGCTCGATGGGAAGTACTGGTTTATATAAGAGCCTCAGTGGTCAGAAGCGAAAAAGAAACAGAAGGTAACCGGTGAATAAAGTGTAGCCCCCACAGGTTAGGGTTAAGAAGACTTTGAAGAAAAGAGTCCCAATCTTTCGATTTAAGGAATTTTTCAGATCTTTGAGCTGGATGAACTTAGAAGCAGAACATGGAAGAAAAAGAACAAAGAAGACTGCTCCTCAGAGCCCGACCAGCGAAGGAGGATCCCCTCAACAAGCACCAGGAGAAAGAAGGGTTCCTGTTGCTTGGAGAGGTCTTCTCTCCAGCCCTGCTGTCTCTGAGCCATCCAGGAATGCACAAGGGTAGCAAGAGTCAAAAGAGCCAGGTCCTGTGAGTTCTTGGATGATCATGTGATTGGTGACTCTGGAGCATCACTGAGGAAGAGAGCAAATGTTTTCCTGGTACAGGAAGGCTGGAGATCGCTAGCAGATGAAAGAAGAGTTAACAGAGAGACTTTGATCAATGATGAAGATGAGGTCAATAGTGTGATCAAAGAAGTCATTAGTACCTCCCCCAGAGTGGAAATTGACACCTCTCCTATGGTCTTCTCAGAGAATAGAGCAGCTCAAAATGTTAATTCGATGGCTCAGACTGAGGCTGCTCAGAACGAAGCCGCTCAAGATGAAGTTGTAGCTGAAGAGAATGATGTTGAGCTGGGAGATGGAGCCGGAATGGTTGAAGAAGAGATTGAGGATCCCAGTGGCACTGATCGTAGTGCACAGAGGCGGAGATTGAAATTCTGCTTCTTTTTTAATTTGAGGTCGCAGGGGGCTGAACCACATCAGGCCCCAGGCGGGCCATGAGTCTCATAGTGTGGAACTGTAGAGGTCTGAATAAGGCCTCTACAAAGAATATGGTCTCCATACTGGTGAAGCAGCATAAGCCAAACATTCTTTGTCTGATTGAAACCAAAATCTGCAGAGACAAAATGGAAGCTTGGGTGGACAACTCAGGTTTTTCACATTTGGCAGCTGTAGACCCAATAGGGAGATCAGAGGGTTTAGCTATTGTATGAAATAATAATATGGCTTTAGATGTAGTTCAAGCCAGTAGAAACTTTTTTTTTCTTTTGTAAGAAGTGCTGATCAACACAGATAGTGTTTAGGGCTGATCTATGGAGCTCCAGAGCAGGAACTCAGACCTGAAGTGTGGAATGAAATTAGATCTTTTCAGTATTTTGCAAGCATGCCAGTTTCCTTGGTTGGAGACTTCAACCAAGTCCTTGGCCAACAAGATAAAAAGGAGGTAATCCTGTACCATTTCCTCTCTCCACTGAGCTTCATGATCTTATTGCTGAACAGGAACTATCTGAAATTGGAAGCAAAGGATTGTGGTACACTTAGACAAATAAGAGGGAACCTCCAGATATCATCATAGAAAGGTTAGACAGAGCATTCTGTAATGACTCCTGGAAAAATCTATTTCCTAATGCCAGAATAAACAACCTTCCTATTGTCAGTTCTGACCACAGTCCAATAGTTCTGGAACTGAAACTAGTTGACAGAAGAAGAGATAGAAAACTAAGGTTTGAAAGCTTTTGGTCTAAACATGAACAAGCAGATATGATTATTGAAAGAGTATGGAATTTTCAGAAGATAAAGTATGGAGGACACCTGCATACTGAAACCTTGGATGAAAGCTTGTGTATCTCTTTAAAGCACCTGTCTAACTGGCACTGGAACACATTTGGAAGCTTAGAGAAGAAAATCAAGGAGTCCCTAAAGGAAGTGGAAGATTTACAGGGAAAAGCTGGGAATCCACTATTTCAGGAAAGATTGAAACAAGCAGAGCTAAAGCTAGAGGAACTACTCCAGATAGAGTCAGACTACTGCAGCAGAGAACCAAACTCAATTGGATGATCAAAGGTGAAAGGAACACAGCCTTTTACCACAAATGGGCGACAAGGAGACAGAATAACAATTTGGTCCAAGGAGTTTATGATAGCAATGGAACCTGGATATCTGAAGAAAGAGAAATAGTAGAAGTTATCTCTAACCATGTCAAATCTACCTTCATTTTTCCTGAATGGTATCCTCCTGGAGTAGAGGGTGACATAGGCATCTCAACCTTTACGAACTGCAATCAGAATGTCCTTTCAGATCTCCAGCGTTCCAAGCTTAACAGGAGCTTCACAGTAGCAGAAATTTGGCAAGCCATTAAAGAGATTAAACCCTGGGCTGCTCCAGGAGAAGATGGTCTTCCTGCTGGCTTTTATAAGAGATACTGGAAAATTATTGGTGAAGATCTCTCAGTAACCTTACTAAGAATTTTGAATGGTGAACCTTTCCCTCAAGAATGGAACAAGACTCAGCTGATTATGATCCCCAAAAAGAAAACTTCATCCAATGCAGCTGATTTTAGGCCCATTGCTTTATGCAATGTTAAATACAAGATTATAGTCAAGGTACTACCTAAAAGACTGAAAAAATGCATTGGAAGCCTCATCTCTGAGAGCCAGAATGGATTTGTGCTTGGTAGGAATATTACTGAAACTGTTCTACTGGCTCATGAGGTAGTGCATGCTCTTAATCACAGAACTCAAGGAAAAGTGGGTATGGCTGCCATTAAGCTAGACATGAGTAAATCTTATGATATAATCTCTTGGAATTTCATGGAACTGGCATTAGGGGCTATGGGTTTCCCTGCAAGTTGGATAAACTTGATAATGTGGTGCATAAGATCAGTATCCTACCAGGTCATTGTCAATGGGAAATCATCTACTACTTTCCACCCAAATAAAGGAATTAGACAGGGCTGTCCTTTATCTCCATACCTCTTCATCATAGCTCAACAGTTTATGTCCTCTTGGCTGGAACACAAACTGACAGAGAACATACATCTGGGTGTTCAACTGTCTAGAGGAGGTCCCAGAATTAGCCACCTTATGTATGCAGATGACTGCATCATGTTTACTATGATCACTTATGAAAGTGTGATCCAACTTGCAAAGACCCTGGACTTATATGCAAGGTTCTCAGGTCAAAGGCTAAATGTGGAAAAATGCTCAGTACAGTTTAGCCCAAACACCTCTGAGGAAATGAAAAAATACCTGATGTATTCCTTGAACATCCATAACCTTGGTCTTGGAGATAAATACTTGGGTATACAAATCAACTTTCAGGAGCAGAAGAAGGAAATCTTCCAAAATTTGATCAAGAAAGCTAAGGAAAAGTTTGGATCCTGGAAAACAAAGCTGCTGAACTTCACAGGAAGAGTTACTCTGGCAAAGCATGTTCTTAGTGCCCTCTTTATATATCCTCTGAGTATCTTTAAAATTCCCAAGTGTATCCTTTAGAAATTGGACAAGATGACAGCCTGTTTCATTTGGAAAGGAGACTTAGAGGGAAGAACCATACACTGGAGGTCATGGAAAACCATATCCAAGTCCAAAAGTGAAGGAGGATTAGGAATCAGATCAGCAGTGGGAAAGAATAAGGCCCTCCTTGCTAAACATGCTTGGAATGTCCTGAAAAATAAGGACTCACTTCTAGTGAAGGTATATAAAGCTAAATACCTCAGAAACAGTGACATGAGAGAAGTCAGAAAGAAATCAGGGGATTCTTGGGGCTGGAAATCCATTCTCTGGGCAAGGGACCTGATTACAGATAATCTAGCTAGGAAAATCAACAATGGAAGGAAGGTTAGAGTGAATGATCAATGAATCCCAACTGTCAATAATCCTCTCAGGGACATGAATGCGGTATCACAACATACTGATTTAAAAGTTGAGCACCTTATTCAGGGGCCTAACTCTTGGAGAGAGCCCCTATTAAGAGTCATCTTTCCCAGAACAGTCATCCCACATATCCTAGCAATGAAAATGAGTGCTGATCCATCAGTTGAGGATGATCCACTATGGATTCACAACAAGAATGGAAACTACTCTGCCAAGAAAGGATACCACATCTTTATGACTGAAATTGGATGTGTTGATTTAAGGAGGAAGAAGCTGTGGGACAAGGTATGGAACTTAAAAGTCCTCTACAAGCTGAACATGTTCCTATGGAAAATGCTCTCAAAGGTTCTGCCAACACTGATAAACAGAAGGAAAAGAAAAATATCAGACCAGGTAATCTGCCCTAGATGCTCATCACATGAAGAAGATGAACTTCACCTCTTTGTAAACTGCAGGGAGAGTAGAAGATTTTGGGAGAATTCCCCTCTGGGTCATAAAGTTCTTAGCCACAGTCAATTACATTCCAGATCTTGGTTGCACCAATGGTTGCTAACAGATAATTTGGAAGATGACACAGGGCTTCTGATTTTTTCCCTTTGGGAGATATGGATCCAAAGGAACAAGAAGGCCATGGACAATTTAGACCTGGTCTCAAGAGCTTGTGCAGACACAGCCACTCCAAAATTCTTGCTATTCAAAAAACAGGAAGTGGTTCAGCAGTCTTGCTCTTCTCTGACATATCCAGAAGGACAATCCTTCTCTGAAAACACATCACAGGCTCACTCTCAAAGCCAAGAGGAACAGATGGTTCTCGTTAAAGTGGATGGCTCATTTTAGAGAAGATGTAACCTTGGAACTGCAGGCTGGACTATTTCATCGGCTGAAGAAAGAACAAGAAGAACTGATTTCTTTGTCTCAACCTCTCCACTACAAGCTGAAGCGGAAGCTTGTTGGAGGGCAATCAAAGCAGCATCCAGGGATCACCCAAGAGAGATTTGCTTGCTTACAGACTCATCGGAATTAGTGGCGGCACTCAATGATTTAGAGTCAGCGCCATGGGAGATAAAGGGCATCACAGAAAGCATCATCGATCTTCTGAGGAACTCTTTCTCCTTTTTTAATGTTAATAAAGTTTGTAGAAACGTACTAAGTACTGAACATAATATGGCCATTATCTTAGGCGGAGTAATTTGTAATCACTCATTATTTTAATATTAATTAAAGTTTGAGTTCAAAAAAAAATAGTACGGAGGAAAACTAATAAAGAATAGTACACAGGGTCTCAAATAAAATACACAACAAGAAGGACCGGCCCTGGGGGCTGTGCGACCGGTGCCGTCGCACGGGGCCTCAAAATATTTTCTTTACCACATATACGTTTTCGCCTTTCCGGTAAATTAAATCAGTGAAAGATGTTGAGTAGATTTGCAAAACTCAGAAAAATCTTTTAAACCGAATCGACGTCAAACCGAAATCCAGTATTAGTGTTGGACTGTGATCTATATTAATGGTTAGACCCACCATGTAAGAATAGGCTATAGCCCAAACCAAAATTTTGATTTCGGTTTGACGTCATTTCGATATAGGTATGGTTAATTATGATTATGTTGAACTCAATATAACTAATTAGTGACTAAATTGAAAATAATTTTATGTAGTTTAATTATGAAAATATTGAGGACATTATACCACTACAAGAAAATAAGATTTGAATTATGATAATTTATACAATAATATTAATTTGCTCTTTAACTTGTATAAATCAATATATCGAACTTAATAGAGATCAAGGTTTGAGGTTTAACTAGTTTACTTCATCTACCTAGTATAAGGTTCAAAATCTACATAGAAATCAATGTAAGGTGCCTTTCGTCTAGTTAACTCAAGTAATATTTGACTTTCACAATATTTGTACTTAATTTATTTAATATTTTTATATTTGCAAGTTAAAAATTAGTTAGCTAGATAATTATTACTTATTAGTACATTATTTATTAGGGAAGGGATCATGTTAGTAATTAAGAATTTTCTAATTTGATTCATTAATTTTTATTCTTTCTTTCCTTTATTTCAACTCTTTCCTTAACCTTCTCTTAATTTTCATTGCTCTTTTTCTTCTTCGTCTCTTCTCCTACCCTTTTATTCAACCTGCAACTTCTTTCTGTACCTCTCTTTCTTTCTACTTCTTCTCACCCATGATAGCAAATTCTATACTAGACTGCCGTAAAAAATCGAATATATATTGATCAATATTAATATTACTGTTTTAAACTATGTTGGCATGGATAATTTATGGCCGGGGTGGCCGGATTCGTGATGTGGCGCTGGAAATTTGAAGAAGGTTTGAGGAGGGAAAAAAGGGTTAAGTATCTAGGAGATGGGTTTTGGGGATGGAGAATAATCACGAATGGATTTTTGAATAATTTGAAGATTAAATAGGATCGAATTTTTTCTTTTGAAATCAATATGATCGGTTTTAAATCAAATGTTCGGACTGGAGTCTTGAGGTGAAATCTTGAATTCATGAATCAAAAAACGTGAGAAGCAGAGAAGATGAAGAAGAAAGGAGAATAAAAGGAAAGAGAATTAAATAACATTTAGGAAGGAATAATGAAAAAGGAAAGAACGAATAAAATTTTATTAAGTAAAATAGAAATTTTTTAATTACTCTTAACCATTGGATTTGATAGAAGTGAATGGTCATGATCATGTGTTAAAAGATGTGTAAAAATAAACATGTTTAATGATCCCTTCCCTATTTATTATATATGATTATGTTATGTCAAGTTTTTCTTCTTCCATTTTAGAAGTGACGTTTTATTTTTTCCTATTTTGTTACTTATATTTTCCATTTTGGTTTGGAATTTCCTTAATGTTTTTTCATAGTATTTATATAAATGTTTGTTATTCATTAATTTTCATATTTTGATAATCAAGAATTATTCCAAGTTGTGGGCCTGATCATTATTTCAATCCAACTCAAGCCAACTCATAAACCCAACAACCAAACATCCGTCGTTTAACTAAGACAATGTTCGGTAAGTTGAAAGGTAGGACAACAATTTCAAATCGATGTTGGTTTGATATATATTTGCCTTCGGGTGTTCCATTCCTTAATTGACATCGCAATGATATCGGCTTTCATCGTTCTTTACCGATATCGGTATGACTACGTCACTGACTTCGGTAAATTTTAACTATAGCAACGTCAAACGTAACGACATCAGTATGTTATCCAGTAGATTTCGATAAGTTGAAAAGTAGGACAAACGTAATAGTAGGACAACTTAATCGACATCGGTATGCTTTAACTAAAACAACGTCAAACGTTACGACATCGGTATGTTCTCCATTTGGTTTCGGTAAGTTGAAAAGTAGGACAACATTCTCAGATCGATGTTGGTTTGATATATGTTTGCATTCGGGTGTTCCACTCCTTAATCAACTTCGCAATGATATCAGATTTCATCATTCTTTAACCGATATCGGTATGACTACGTCATTGACTTCGGTAAGCTTTAACTAAAACAACGTCAAACGTAACGACATTGGTACGTTATCCATTTGTTTCGGTAAGTTGAAAAGTAGGACAACATTTTCAAATCGATGTTGGTTTGATATATGTTTGTCTTCGGGTGTTCCACTCCTTAATCGACCTCGCAATGATATCGGCTTGCATCATTCTTTAACCGATATCGGTATGCCTACGTCACTGACTTTGGTATATTTTAACTAAAACAACGGCAAACGTTACGAATCAGTATGTTATCCATTTGATTTCGGTAAGTTGAAAAGTAGGACAACATTTTCAGATCGATGTTGGTTTGTTATATGTTTGCCTTCGGGTGTTCCACTCCTTAATCGACCTCGCAACCTCGCAATGATATCAGCTTTCATCATTTTTTTAACCGATATCGGTATGACTACGTCATTGACTTCGGTAAGTTTTAACTAAAACAATGTCAAACGTAATGACATCGGTACGTTATCCATTTGGTTTCGGTAAGTTGAAAAGTATGACAACATTTTTAAATCGATGTTGGTTTGATATATGTTTGCCTTCGGGTGTTCCATTTCCTAATCGATATCGCAATATATCGGCTTTCATAATTCTTTAGTTTCGTTTCTTTGTACCCGAAGTAAATACTCTATTTATTTACTCTGGTTTCAAATAAACCGTAGTAAATTCTCTACTTTTTACTCCGATTTCAAATAAACCGTAGTAAAACGTGGTTTTTACTTCGGTTATTCAAAAAAATGTAGTAAAAATACTATTTACTTGGGTTATTTTCCAATAATTGAAAATCGAAGTAAAAGGGGCGAAGTCAAAAGCCTGTTTTGTAGTAGTGATGCTAGCATGTCTGGTGAAGTAACGTCAACAGGGAAGGGAAAGCGAACGAGGCTCTCTAAGGAGCAAGTTGGGGCTCTACAAAAGCATTTCAATGAGTTTGTAGGCAGGCTTTGAAATTCTATCTACGTAACTCCAAACAATTGCTATTTAACTAGTTCTGCCTATCATGATGTTCCAACATGAAATAAAGTAAAGTGCAGAAAGTAAATGACACAGGCAATTGTTTACGCAGTTCGATGCATCGCATCTACGTCTGCGGGGCCAAGCCCAGTAATGTAATCATCCACTAGTATGTCAATGATACAGTTTATACAATAACTTATCTTTACTACTCTATATGTGGATTTGCAAATCCCTTGCTGCCAATCCGCCTTAACCGATTCCCACCGGTCTCAACTCCCGTTGACGCTGGATCACCCCCTCCCGGAGCTTTATGGCGTGTGATTACAGTACTAAACTTCCATGTCCCAGAGTAGGTATCATGAAGTTCTAATGGACCTTGCTGCCTATCGCCGCTATGGACAATTCTGGATGCAGAATTGTAGTTCTGTAAAATCGGTAGCTTTGGCGTTGCAGCTGCTGTCCCATTTATAGATCAGTGCCGTGTCCTCCAACAGTTTCCACGGCTGAGGAATTCTTCTTCCACGATGACTCTTATTCAGTTCGTTAACAGCTTGGAAGAAGACTCCTGGATATCTCAAACTCCTTGAATCACGCAAAGCATACTTATCCGATCACAGTTCAAATCCTTTGCGATATCTATCCGAAATCCTGAGCTGAGAATATTCCATCGGACTGTATTCATGCAACAAATACGACGCGCAGTAATATTCCATAACAGGAAGTTACCATAAATGAACCTTGCGCATTCCGCATTCTAAACCCTGCTGGTATCTGTCAGCTTGATGTTGGAACATCGACTTCCACAAATTAGCCAATCAAAAGCGCGACCTTTCAATCTCCCCCTTTGGCAATTTGTGGACCCAATAAGTATTGGATGGCAAACTTGAACTGATATAAACCTCAGGCACGAAGATAGATTCTCATAAGAACTCCCCCTGAATATCAGACTCAATCTACAGAACTGGTTGTTCCGATGTTCCAACATGGAAAACCTCACCTCTAAACATTCAAACCAGAACCAACTCCCCCATGGTCAACGCCTTTTGAGTTCTTAATATCATTCATAACCAAAAATTTGCTCAGTTCAAACTATCAATACAAGAGCAAAGCAGGCCAACATCACCAGGATGAACTAGAACTCGTTCTCAAATGTGAAGCTCTACTTAAGGCAGTTTCAATCCTTCACAGTTTTCACCAATAAACCAACTGCACCAAAGTACTCATGCATATACAATCCATAAAATCAACAAAATACCTGGATGAATGCAGATTAGGATATTCTTAGAGACCTCGTTGTAGATCTTGTTTCACGAATTTCAGTTGTGCTTGTGATCTATGACCAGAGTATCCGATACGAGAGGACTATGAGTAGTAGCTACGGATGTTTCAACACGATGCAGTGCATGGCCACCAACCAATCATTAAGATGTTCTAACGTTGGAACATGACCAACTTCAGCGTTAACCTCAAAAAGTAACATCTTCTTTGAAACATCAAAACCATCGAACGAATTAGCTCTGGTTCATGTATAACATATCTGTAACGCCTTTCTCTGCCTAAGCACCATCTTCTCAAAAACAATATATTCCATTACTTCATTACTACCAAATAACACAGTAACTGTCGGGGGCAAACTTCTGAGTTACTTGCTAATCACACACATGTTAGAGACCAGATTCCTCAACCTTCTATAAGCTATCACATCGCTCCACAATTATGTTCCTTTAGAAATCCTCAGTGTAGAACTTAAAACTTGAATATGCAATTCACCTCTCAGTTTGGCCTTAAATCCTTGATCTGATCTTCTTCCTCATCCTCTGTTGTCTAGAAGTGCTTTGTGCATATATAAGTATAAAAATTCCTCATCAATACTCCTTTTCAGCACCTCCAGGTTGTTATGATGTTGCAACATCAACATCCACACTCAAGTCAATACCAACTCCTTGTTACTTCAACAACTCAGAGTTCTTACCATTATCATCACTCAAATACACTCTGAACAGAACATAGAGGGCCGATGCATTGGGATTTGAACAGTGAATCCAAAGAAAATAATATCCATGCTCATGCACAACCCGCAACAATTAAATCAAACCCTCATAAGACAAAGCTGGGCATTTAAGATATTGAAATCCTTGCAATCCTCTTACCTCGGACTCAAACATCTTCACAAAACACAATACAATTGAGCCCTTGCATCTCCAGTACTCACTCATGTTGCAACATCAGTAAAACCATATATCCAGAACTCAAGCATGTTGCACCATCGAGGACCAATACTACTATTTTTGTGTTTTTATTTTTATGAGAAATAAATAACAACTATACAGAATATAAGGATGTATACCTCAAGTACGAGCACCGACAAAAGCGCAGTCTACTCCCCCTCGACGATAGCCCTGTTTGACAAGAGAGTGCCTGAGTCGCATAGTCCAAGCTTTCGGTGATTCTTTCGGACTACGTAGATCCTTATACCCCTTAGGTTGTTCGACATACACCTCCTCGTTTACCACGCCATTCAGAAATGCGCTTTTGACAACCATTTGATGCAAGGTGAAGTGTAGTACGCAGGACATAGCTAACAAAATACGAACTGATTCCAACCGAGTAGCATGAGCGAAGGTCTCATCAAAGTCAATCCCTTCTACCTGAGTTAGCCTTGAGCAACCAGTCTGGCTTTATTCCGTGTGACATTGCCTTCAGCATCCGATTTATTCTTGAAAATCCACTTAGTCCCGATTACATTTATGCCTGGGGGTCGAGGAACAAGAGTCCATACATCATTTCGTCCAAACTGTGCCAATTCTTCCTGCATAGCCGCAATCCAATACTCATCCAGAACTGTTTCCTTGTGATTCTTTGGTTCTACCAGTGAGATAAAACATTGAGCCATATGTGAGCGAGTAACATGTATTCCTTTGTTCAGCTGAGCATAGTCCAACTGAGCTTGATTCCTGGTATTGTGAATCTTTCCAACCGGGGTAGAAGGAGTGGATGATGTTGGAACATCAGAAGCCGGATTAGAAACTGTATCTTGAGGTTGAGGTTGAGGCTGAGCAGATGATACGTTAGTGTCTGAAACAGTGCTATCACTTACCGGTGAGATTCCAGAAGGAGAGGTTCCAGAGGGAGTCTGAACTCGAGGTGCAATAAATCTGTGACATAAATCAGACTGATCAGTCTTGGACATAAGACACGTGATATCTTGATCAAGAACATAGCAGTTATCTAATGATCTTCCTCCAGTAAACACTTCTTCAGATCCATTTCGAACAGTACACTTCGTATCATCAAAATGCACAGTCAACTTGCTATCACACAAATGACTGATGCTGATCAGATTTGCAGTCAAGTCCTCCACAAGTAGGACATTGTGAAAAGTGGGTAGATCCTTGATCTGCAGTTCACCTTTGCCAATCACTTTACTGACTTTCCCATCACCGAACTTCACCATCCCATGAAATGGACTCACGTTTGACAGAAACTTGCGAGACCCAGTCATGTGTCTTGAACATCCAGAATCAAAATACCAAGTATCTCTGGAGTATGCACTAAGACAGGTATGAACAACAAAGCAGTTAATTGGAGATTTCGGAACCCATACCTTTTTAGTCAGCTTGGTTCGCATGGTTGGTTCCATGTTGGGACATGACGAGAACTGCTTACCAAACATAATATCACGAAGTAGTCTTCTGCATTGGTAATCGCAATGACCCTGCATCATACAATACTCACAGCACTTTGGAGGGGCTTTTCTGGTTTCCTTCCATCCTTCAGGTTGATCAGGTACATGTTTCTGGACAACTGTTCCTTTAGGTACAAATGAGATTCTCATATCATTTCTCAGGGCTAGTGGATCCTTAGTGATCACTGGTTGCTTAAGTTTAGCCTTTTGGTCATAGCCTAGGCCAAATCTGTTTCCAGCATTCTTCCCCATACCAAGCAGGTCATCCAACTGTGCAGTCCCTTTGTTTAGTTTCTGGATAGTAGATTCAGATGACTCAGCTTTCTTGGTCATAATTTCCAGCTTTCTGCTAGTGACCTCAAGGGAGATTTCTGCATTTTTCACTCTTGTTGACATTTCTGACCACTTCTGCTTCAGTGTCTTATTCATAGTTTCAGCATCTGCAGCTTTCTTGGTCATGGCTTTCAACTGCAAGTCCAGATCCTCAATAGTTTCCTCATCTATAATGGCACCACGGATTAAGTCCTCAACCTTGTTCCTGATAGTCCTCACATCAGATGGAACCGAACTATTGACTGTCACATCTTCACTCATATCCTCCATAACTATGATGTCGGAACATGAAACAGAATTTTCTTCCAGCACAGGTGTTTCCTCAATCTCCTCAATTCTAACACCAAATGAAACAAACTGATTCTCACTTTTCTGGGCTTCTTCTTCTTCTTCATCACTCCATGTAGCATTGTAAGCTTTTGCCACAGTAGAATTAAGATTTGCACAATTAGCCCTTATGTTCCCGTATCCATCACATTCCTTGCATTGCAATTTTCCAGCATGTTTTGATCCTTCAGGTGCTCGAGTGGACTCCTCCCTCGCTTTTGCTTGGTAGGGTTTGTTGTAGAAGCCTCTCTTCTCATTACTTCGTTTCAGAAGTTTTTCAAAATTCCTTGACATCAGCGCCACATGCTGTTGATCCATTCCCTCTAATTCCAGATCCTCATTCTCACTGAATTTCTCAACCGATGTTCCGACATGATTAGATTTCTGAGCATGCATAACTGAACTTGTAAAAGCCAAGTTTTTTCTGGGAAGCTCGACTCCATCGTTTAAGTGCATTTCAGCAGCTCTAAGCTCTCCCACAATCTCGTCAAAGGTGACCGTAGCCCAGTTAATATTCGGATGCATGGCAAAAATCTTGATGTCGAACTTGTGAGAAAGTGACCTCAGCATTTTATCGACAAGCTTCTTATCACTGAATTTTTTTCCAAACTGAAAAGCCTTGTGCGTAAGCTCTCTTATCCGTACACTGAAGTCATTTACCGATTCATCTTCTCCCATCTTCAGATTTTCGAATTCAGTTCTGATCATGCCTAACCTTCTCATACGGATTGGATTGTTCCCTTCATGGTGTGCTTCCAAAGCATCCCAAGCAGCCTTAGCTGTAGTGCAGCCATGAATGATCCTAAACTGCTTGTCATCCACCCCAGTAAACAAGGCGTTTAGTACTCGGTTATTCAATTTCTTAGAGAGTTTCTCTGTATTAGTCCAGGGCTGAGGTTTTGGGACAGTTTCTCCATTAACTACTGCAGTGGGGGCTGACCAGGCTGTCTCAATGGAGCTCCAAGCTTCATCATCCAGCTGAGAAATGAAGATCATCATCTTGGTCTTCCATAGGTTGTAGTTGTCAGCATGTAGCATGGGAGGCCTCGTCACAGATCCGCCTTCACTTCCTGACATCGTAGATAGATTTGATCTCACCAACCTCGCAAGAGGATAAACAAAAGGTGACTTAGCTCGGATACCAATTGAAATTCTATCTACGTAACTCCAAACAATTGCTATTTAACTAGTTCTGCCTATCATGATGTTCCAACATGAAATAAAGTAAAGTGCAGAAAGTAAATGACACAAGCAATTGTTTACGCAGTTCGATGCATCGCATCTACGTCTGCGGGGCCAAGCCCAGTAATGTAATCATCCACTAGTATGTCAATGATACAGTTTATACAATAACTTATCTTTACTACTCTATATGTGGATTTGCAAATCCCTTGCTGCCAATCCGCCTTAACCGATTCCCACCGGTCTCAACTCCCGTTGACGCTGGATCACCCCCTCCTGGAGCTTTATGGCGTGTGATTACAGTACTAAACTTCCATGTCCCAGAGTAGGTATCATGAAGTTCTAATGGACCTTGCTGCCTATCGCCGCTATGGACAATTCTGGATGCAGAATTGTAGTTCTGTAAAATCGGTAGCTTTGGCGTTGCAGCTGCTGTCCCATTTATAGATCAGTGCCGTGTCCTCCAACAGTTTCCACGGCTGAGGAATTCTTCTTCCACGATGACTCTTATTCAGTTCGTTAACAGCTTGGAAGAAGACTCCTGGATATCTCAAACTCCTTGAATCACGCAAAGCATACTTATCCGATCACAGTTCAAATCCTTTGCGATATCTATCCGAAATCCTGAGCTGAGAATATTCCATCGGACTGTATTCATGCAACAAATACGACGCGCAGTAATATTCCATAACAGGAAGTTACCATAAATGAACCTTGCGCATTCCGCATTCTAAACCTTGCTGGTATCTGTCAGCTTGATGTTGGAACATCGACTTCTACAAATTAGCCAATCAAAAGCGCGACCTTTCAGGCTTGATGCAAAAAAGAGGGTCAAACTTGCAGAAACATTTAAGTTAACCGAAAAGCAGGTTAGCATTTGGTTCCAAAATAGAAGAGCAAGAGGAAAGTTTAAACAAATGAAAAAAAAATCTGAAGAATTAAAGAAGGAAATTCTAAATTACAAAGGAAACACAGAGGTTCTCAAAATTCAATGTGGACAACCTTCTTCCCAGGTTTACATTTATTGATTACTATTTTATTTTTAAAACTATATATTCAAATAAGCAATTGAATTGCAATTTGGATTTCAGGATCCCCAACCAGTAGTGGTCAAATTAGCGCATTCCCCAACTGAAGACATCCGTATCAATGACTCCACCAATGTTTTTCCAGAAGATGTTTGGGAATGGTCAGACCTTTATCAAATGTATCCTTAGATGTATTTTGAGAGGCATCAAACATTATAAAGATGTAAGAAAAACGTGTTTTAGAAAGGTTCTTATTTTAGAAATAGCTACTTTGAGCACCATATAGGTAGCACGTGCGATTTAGCATGGTTTGCTTCTGAATTGTTTCCTTGAAAGTCCTTATGTCCTAATTAATTAAATTTCATTTTTGTCAATTGTTTTTTTCATTTGTTGAAAAATAATAATTACTTTCATTCAGTCCTGGAAATCGTCCAGAAACGAATGACAAGAAATTTGGGGGTGTGACCCAAGAATCGTACAACAGGGGGCTCGACTTTGCATAGTTAGCTAGAGAGTGCGCTATGAAGTTCTCACTACGAGGAACCCAGAAGGGGCCTAGATAGTTGCTATTCTCTAACAAACTTCGAAGTCTCTGAATCGTCTCCATGCAGTGCACTGAACAGTCTGTCTCCTGGTGAATCATCTGCACTACGTGGAGGGAATCCCTCACCAGCTTCATCTCCGGCTGGTCTATCTCTGCGGCCAGGATGAGGGCTTCCTCTAGAGCAAGGCTTTCTGCAAGGGACGGATCACTGACATTCGGGATTCTCCGTGCAACACCCCGAATAAAGCTTCCATCTGGCGTCCCCATTCAGGATACCAACATCGAAGTTGATATAGATCCCTGGGTCTGGCGGTCTCAGCAATGTCCTCGGCAACAATGAATCCGACGTCTCCTCCCTCTATTGCTGGGCTTCCCTGTAACTCTTCAGATTTGCCACTACCCCAGCGGCCATAACAGCTAACGCCGTGTGGGACTGCTCGAAAATCTGCTTATTCCGCTGGAAACAGATACCGTCGCAGACCATGATCGCCAGTGAACAGAATTCATCATCTTCATCTTTTAGCACCTTCCGAAACCAGGCATCTCCTCTGGGTTGTTCCGCCGTCGAAACCTTTCCAAGTAACCCCCACCGTGCTCCATGCAGACTTGGCATAGCCACACGAGAAAAATAGATAACCTTTCGTATCCGCGTCCTCCTCTGAGCAAAGTGGACATGTAGAAGAAACCTCTACTCCCCTCCTCCTGAGGTTCACCACCGTTGACAGGGAATCCTTACACTACCTCCAAGCAAAGTGAAGTGTGGTGCCATATCCACTTGTCCGACGAGTTCAAGTTCCGCAATGGTATCTCCAGAATTTTCACCACCACCTCCGGAGTGAAAAGCTGGTTCAACAAGTGCGTCTTCTACCATCTTGTATCCCTATCGATTAGATCAGCCACCCTCTGCAAGTTTCCTGGAATAGCCTGCGGATGCTGTCAATTGTCTTTTCATAATGGTTCCATGTGGCCCAATTAATTTTGTCAAAATCGGTAAGGAGCGTTAATCATCTGCAATGGAAACATACAACATATGAGTCATCTCAATTAAAGTTTATGAAACCCCAAAAAACAGAGTGAACTTTATTGAGACCATAAATCATCAGTTCGACCCCCTAACGAAAGTAAGTGTCAAACCTAGCCTTCATTTTTTGTTCCAAATCAGCCACTGGACGTCAAGTCTCTGTTAATACAAGATTCTGTCACATTTTTAGGGTACAATTATCCGTTTAAAAAATAAATTAAACCACCTATGCAAGGTGGAGGAAATTTTATAGGGCCTCCCAAGCCACTAAATACATAATGAAAATACAAATACTCCACAAGTGGAGGCGATTTGTGAGATTACAGATAGATTTCTAAAAAACCTTCTCCATATCCCAAGCCAGTAACATCTTAACTAGATTAAGGCCCTGTTTACTAAAACTTATTTTTTGCTGAACTGAACTGAACTGGACTGAATTTAAATAATTTTAAATTTACTGAATTGAAATGAAATAATTTTAAATATATGTCACTGAACCGAACTGAATTGAAATAAGTATAAAGACATTTTTCTATAATTTAAACATAAAAACACGTTGAGGTGATATAATATGAACTGAATTGAGTTAAATATCATTAAATTATAGTGCAGATGATATGAACTTATCTAAACTGAACTGAATTGTTCTGAATTGAATTGAACTAATTTGAAATGAACTAAAATAAACTAATCATATAATGAAGACATATTATATTTGGTTGAGTCGATTAAAATGAATCACGATTCAAATAATTATATTTGAGTATAAAATGTAAAGGTTATGGTATATTAAAGAAATGTATTGGGTTGAATATCATAGCCATGTATTTTTCAGGGGATATGTGTCATAGAACTGTATATCATAATACTATATTAAAGAGGATATGAGTCATTGAGTTGTATATCATAAAATTATATTTCAGAGGATATGAACTGATCTGAAATAAATTTATCTGAAATAAATTTATCTGAACTGAAACAAACTGAACTGAAATAATTAAAAATCTCATTAAAAATAGTCATATAATGAAGCATATTATATTTGTTTGAGTCGATCATATTGGAGTTTATAAAGTAAGGTTATTGTATATTAAAGAAATATATTGAGTTGAATATCATAGTTATTTATTTTTTAGAGGATATGAGTCATTGAGTTGTATATCATTATATTATATTAAAGAGGATATGAGTCATTGAGTTGTATCTCATAAAATTATATTTCAGAGAATATGAACTTATTTGAACTGAATTTATCTGAACTGAACTAATTAAAAATAGTCATATAATGAAGCATATTATATTTGGTTAAGTCGATTTAAATGAATCATGATTCAAATAATTATATTGGAGTATATAAAGTAAAGGTTATGTTATATTAAAGAAATATATTGAGTTGAATATCATAGCCATGTATTTTTCAGGGGATATGAGTCATTGAGTTGTATATCATAAATTTATATTTCAGGGGATATGAACTGATCTGAACTGAATTTATCTGAACTGAAACCAACTGAACTGAACTAATTAGAACTTGTTGCTTGAACTCCTGTGTATGTAATAATAAATAATCCTTTCATTGGATTTTGGTATATTTCATTATTTTCTCAGCGTTGAATAAATAATTATTCTATTAATAAATTATATTGTAATTATTGGAACTGAACTAAACTAAACTTTTTTTCCCTGAACTGAACTAATTTTAACTAAAGTAAAGAAAATGTACAAGGAAATAAACAAATAATAAACAAGCCGAATTTAATGAAGTTATATTTCATTCGAACTGAACTGAACCAAACTGAACTATTTTAATTTGAACTGAAGCAAAAATTATGTATTGCGAAATAAAAATTGAGTCGAATAATATAAACTTTTAGAGACATATTATTTGCACTAAACTGAATTGAACTAAACTAAACTAAACATTGGAAATCAAAAGAAAATTAAGTAAAAAAAATGTTTACAACAATTTATAAAAAATAAATATTTAGGAATACACTGAACTGAAATAAATTTAAATTT
Organism: Cruciata laevipes; assembly: GCA_963678965.1. Lineage (NCBI taxonomy): Eukaryota > Viridiplantae > Streptophyta > Magnoliopsida > Gentianales > Rubiaceae > Cruciata > Cruciata laevipes. The sequence continues at coordinate 12,537,699 of OY787632.1, read as the reverse complement.
ATTTGACTGAACAGAACTAAACTGAAATAATTTTAAATATATTGAACTGAACTGAACTGAAAAAAATTTAAATTTACTGAACTGATCTACAAATAAACTCTGGTAAATAGGGCCTAAAACTAACTAAAATAGAGCAAATGGGTAAAAAAGATAGTGGTCTCAAAACAACAGTACTTCCAACAAATCCGGGTCGAACTTGCTGACTGCAAGGTGCTTGCAATGTTGGATTAACACCTCGAACATGGGATTCCTCCCCATTCGGTCTCATGTAAGTCTCATTAAAGAAGTTATTCGATCACCTTTTGGAGCCAGTAAGAGACCGATAAGAGACTTTATAGTTTAGTTTCACGGGCGCAAGGCATCAGCAGGACTGCCCAACCGCATCAGACCTGGACGCTACCACAGATCAGTACGACCTACAACTCTAAACATAGGGGAGTCGCCGAAGGAAAGTACTATGATGTAAACCTCGACTCGGATTTCTCCTGTCCCCTAATCATTATCAGAGCAGAAGTCAAAAAAGTTTTAACCAAGAATCGACCCGTCGGAAAAACCTTATTGACAGACAGTCCAACTTAACAAACATTTGAACAAAAGTAACCAATTGAAGAACATATCCAGTTACACCTATTTTCTAAAAAATATAATGAAACCTAAAAAAATAAAGTAAAATAAAAGCTAGCTAGAAAGCATAAAACAAAGAAAAGGCAAAAAGAAGTGAAACCCCCTTAATCGGCGGACGGCGGAAGGTAGCAGAGAACTCCGGCACGTACGTCGGCGCGTGAAACCGGCGCACATGAGAACGGGTCAGGCGAGCCGCACGTTGTCAATGCGCGGACTCAAGCATAAGGCATGTGGGTGGAGAGGTGGCGCGTGACAGGCGGCTTACACCCCTCTCTCGTCTCTTCCCTGTTCAACGTCGGCCTCTCCCCAATATTTTCGGTGAAAGAATCCTTGCGGCGAGGGCGAGCTGTCGGAAATAGGCGTTGATATCGAGGATCGGTGACGGGGCAGCTGCAGGCGTCAGATCCGATTGACCGACAACGTGGATGGCTCGTGACAGCGATCTGTTAGGCCGGTGAGTGGAGATCGGGCCCGATCTGACTCTCCGGCGACTTCTGGTGGCGGATCTTTTCGTCGTAGTTGGTCGGGAGCATTGGGAATTTCCGGTGAGACGTAGGAGAAGGGGCGGTGGGATTAACTATGGTGGAGGGGTTGCGGGGGTGGCCAACACAGCGGAGTTCACCGACGACCACCCCACCGGAGCCGATCTGGAAGAAGGGGAAAAGAGGTCAAGGAGAGAGAAATGAGCGTTTGGGAGCGTTTGGGCTTTTTTGCGAGTCAACTGGATATTCTGATTATGGGGTAAAGTTGTCATTTTTCATTTATTTTTCATGCATTTTGATATACGATAATATTTAAAATTATTTATCAATTCAATTTGAAAATAAAAATTAAGTAAGTTTGACTAAATGAAGAGTAAAATTGCAGAAACAGTTAGGGCTGATTGTCAAAATAAGTGTCAAAACATTATCAAAAAGAAGTAGAATAGCCGAAGAAATATACTTGGTCACCAAGGACATTTTCGATTTTTACTGCACTTTTGCCCTGAAACGACGTCGTCTGTCAGTGTGCATCTCCACCGATTTATTTCCTTCTTCCTTGCCCGTGCCCCTGCCCTGAATTGCCCAAATTTACAAGTCGCGAGAAACTCCAACTTCGTCGTCTTTGTCGGTTCTGTCATTGCTTGGATGCCGTTCTTTTATTCTGGTCTATTGCGTGGGGTCGTCGATTACTGGTCTAGCTTGGACGCCGTTAGATTTGTGCGCTTGCTTGGACACCGTCGATGCTTGGTCTGATCTGGATGCCGTCGAATCATAGGTCGGTGGGGGTGGGCAGATTTCATCCGTTGGATTTCAGGGAAAATTTCTATATATACTTCATCCTGAAATCAACTCAACTCCGAAGGTATGATTTTTGTACTTAGATGCTCTCTTAGAAGTCTGTATTTTTTTTGTTGGAATGGTGATTACCTTATGGAATTCATGGGTTACTAATTTTCATGTGGTTTCAACGGGTCAAAATCTTGATTTACTGTATGATTCTATAAATGGAATGTTTAATCACATTCACCATATTTGTAAATTTGATGAAGTACATATGTTATCTGGCTAGATTTCAATCATGTTAAAAAAATATTTAATCGACCAAGACTAATTTTTGTGATCAATGATTCTTGTGAAGGACATGTGTACTACTGTAATCTGGAAATAGGAGGATCCGTTGAGGGAACAGATGAACGAGCTTGGGTTAATTTATCCCAGTTTCTGCATTTCCATTTTAAATGAAATTAGATTTTAAGAATACAGAATGTTGCTGGGTGATACAGAATTGTCATTCAATTACACCTGGAGATGAAATAAGATGTGCTAATATGACTACTGCTGTCCTATATTGTTGTCTATATTATGTAAAAAAAAGTCATTTACCCTTTTCGAGTTATCAATCATGCACCCTTAACCTTAGGTTCTTTTGTTTGTTTGTTTTGGTTCAACTAGCAAGAAGAGAACATTATGAATATGTGAACATTTATGGAAAATTTCTGCACAAACAAACTGGATCTTTGTTATAAGCACCACTAAGAGACTCTATGCTGGAGTGGTGAGATTTTCAGCAATTACTTTCCAGAAGGGTATTCATTTATTAATGTCTAACTAAACCTTTGTTGCTGATCGCTAACTTGTTGAAGTCCTACTCTTTAATGCCTTCAGCAGAAGAAAGGAGTTTTCCATTATTCCAGTTTCCTTGCCGGTGAGGCTACTTTAGCTGCTGGAAGGCTGGTAGTAGTTGATGGAACTCTTAAGGTACTGAGATTTTAATCTAGCAATTCCAACTGGTACCTTGAATCTGGTAGTTACAGTATTTTATATATTGAAGCTGAGATAATTGAATATATGATCATGTTATAAATCTTTCTTCGGAGTATACAAAACAGCTGTATCGATTCTGAATTTTGTTCACTACTAAATCTGTTCTGAGGGGTTAAAAACAAGCCTAGCGTTTCACAGTTTAAGACTTGAGTTTTCCTTTCTGTTGAAATTTTATGGTCAGCTGAGTAACTTCTTGATGATTGCTTTTAAGGAATTTCTATCATTTGGGGACCTTGGCGGTGAGAAGAAGCCAGTCCAGAGGCTTGACCAAATATATTCTTATTCTGATATTCCTGAACCGTTGATCTCAACAAACAATTATTGTCTCACTCTATTTCCAAGCCAATTTTTGAAAGACAATGGAGTCAATCTGGATACTGTTGAGGTATGCCAAAGTCTATTACTACTGCTTAATGCATTATTTAAAATTGTCATCAATAATTCAGAATGGATGCGAAACAGCTATTATTCTCCTTCCTGGTTCCAGGCTCAAGCGGACGTAGTTAATCTCATCTGCGGCGCTAAAACCCAGCACCCAGGTACTTTATTGGGTGTAAATATGAAAATCTGATTTTTCTGGATTGGATGAAATTAGGGCTTTTGGAAATTGAATAATGTTTTGGGGGTTTTGTGAAGTCCAATCCCGAGAGCACGGTGGGTGTGCATGCATGCACGATTAGCTTCTGATCTTCATATGTCTCTTGTTCAATTAGGCATAGTATATGCTATGTGAAGCTTAGATATTTTTAAAGCATATTGCTTATAGCAGAGTAGTTGTTTCGTGACTGATCAGGTCATTGATTCGTGTAGGTTCTGCTCACTTAGCTTCGCATAGTATATGCTATTATGAGATTTTCATTGGTTTTGGTCATTGGTTTTGAAGCAGAGCCGGGTCTAGAATCTGTGTGTGTTTTTTTATTTATTTGGTGACTCAGGTCATTGTTTATATTCCTTAGTGTAACATATGTATTCAGCTCTACATTCACTTGCTGACTTAGCTCGGTATAGTATATGCTATGAGAAATTCATTTTTTTTAAACGTGACAGCCATAAATTTCTTCTTATCTGGTGACTGGTGTGTTGTTTCTATTCAGGTTTAGAAGTGGGTGGTGAGATGAACTTGGCCACTAGAATTCAAGTGGCACAGATGGCTCTGAAGCATCGCCAAAACAAGAAGCAGCACCAGAGGATAATTGTATTCACTAGGAGGTGGGCATTTATGTCATTTAGAATAACGGGTAATTAGTGTTAGTATTGATCTCCTAGATTACCACCTAACATAACATTTCAAAAATAAGTTATACGTTTAAATAGTGTACATTTTGATTTAGCTACTAATATTTTATCTTAAAAGTATGCATTTTTATATAATTTGTTTTTGCATTTTTCACATTTGAGCTTGAATTATAGTGATAGTTCCATAAACTTCAAGAAGGTTAATTTTTCAGATGATAGTCATGATGAATATTTTAATGTGATATATTTATATGTAAAAGAAATACAAGTCAAATTATTAAATATATTAAACATATTTGCAAATATATAAATTTAAAGTTAATAAATCTAAATTAAAAATAAAAGAGAACGTCTCATGTAAGGTCCCCTTACGGTAAGGGCAGACCACATTTTACAAGATTGGGGTTTACTATGTATAATTATTTTAATTATTTGGCCCATAAAACATAAAAGATCAAGGAATAAAGTTAAAATATATTGCCCAAAATCTAAAAGATCAAATCAAATCAAAACAAAACATCAGGCTAAAACATAAAAGATCAAACTAAATAAAAAATCAAACCAAAAAAAGATCAAACTCAAGTATAAAAATATCAGGCTCAAACAAAAATAACTCAAATAATTAAAATAATTATTTAGTAACTCCAATCTTATAGACGATATCTACTTTTTGGAATGCGCTTACCGTAAGATACCTTTATTTGAAACTTTGTCAAAAAGACTACATAAAAATTTTGCGTGGTGTGTATCACCCTAGTAGAGTGAACATATGACTGTTTTAGGTTTCTGTTACGGTTACATTTGGTCACAAGATATGCACGTGCTGGACTAAATAGTCATTTTCTCCATTTAATTTTTTGAAATTTACATTATTTGAAATAGGAAAAGACACACTGTAAAATAATGTATATTTTTATAAGACAAATTCTTGGGTGAGGCTGCCTCACCCAAGAGGCAGCACCAAATAAACACTCTTTTTGGTGAGATTTGATGAACTGACACAAAGGTTTTGATGAGGTGACATGTTTGATGAACTGACACTGATGTTTGATGAGGTGACGTCGAGATTTGATGAGGTAGTAGTGGGTTATGATGAGGTGGCAGCAATGAAATTTTTCTTATTTGGCCTTGCCTCATGGGTGAGGCTGCCTCACAGGAGAATTACTCTTTTTATAATATAAAACGACCAAAATAAGTATTTGGCACGTGTGAAGTCCATAACCAAATTTAAGGAGAATGGGGAACTCACTTCCTCACCACTCTCCCCAATTCTCCCAATTAAATTAATTTATCTCTCTCCTCCACATCATCAATAACCACTACTCACTCACCACTCCAATTTTTCTCCTACAATCATCCTCACCACTATCTTCACTATTCAATACTATTCAGCACTATTCATTAGACCCTACTTAATTATACACTCAATATATTTTTTGATTGTGTTTAATTAGGTTCTAATATAAATGTAATTGATATATATTTCATTCACTGATATATTGTGAGACGTACATTCATTAAATTTAATATATGACACAAAATATTAGGAAATAAAATTATAATATATAGCCGTTGCTTGATCGAAATATAAAAACACTAATATTGAAAATTAAAAAAATATTACATTATAACACTTATAAAATTACAATATTGATCTAGTCTGACCAATTCTTAAAAATCGAAAGCAAACATATTGATCTAGTCTGACCAATTATTGAACATCAAAAGCAAACATATTGATCTTAGTCTGATCAATTACTACAAACATAAAACAAATTGAAAAACAACACACTGGGATGCTCGGCTTATCGGCCAACCCTACCCCCAAAATGATTGTAAACATGTTCTGTTAGGTCGTTCTTCAACTTGTCATGTAACTCTCTATTGCGGACTTCATTCCAATTGGCTTTGTAACCAGCCAAATCAATATGATGATGAACGTCAGAATGCGAGTTACCATCATCAATTTGCTCGTAATCACCAGGTTGAACATGTAGGCCATACGTATCTCGTTCATCCTCAACTATCATATTGTGTAATATGATACAAGCCTTCATGATATTACCCACAGTTTGAAAGCTCCAATATAGAGCTGGGTTGCGAATGACGGAGAATCGAGCTTGCAAAATGCCGAAAGCACGTTCGACGTCTTTCCGATAACTCTCTTGTTTAAGAGTGAAAAATTTCAACTTTTCTTCATTCGGTGTCGTATATGCAGGCATAAAAGCAGCCCACTTAGGATAGATACCATCGGTAAGATAATACCCCAGCTCGTATGGGGTTCCATTCACAACATAATTGACCGACGGCGCCTTTCCTTCACATACATCGTCAAACAAATGCGACTTGTCAAGGACGTTGAGGTCGTTGTTTGAACCCGCCATACCAAAAAATGCATGCCAAATATGTGTATCAAAAGAGGCTACAGCTTCCAGAATAATTGAGGCATGTCCACTTCTACCTTGAAATTGGCCCTTCCAACCAATGGGACAATTTTTCCATTGCCAGTGCATACAATCAATACTCCCAAGCATCCCTGGGAATCCGCGTATCTCAGCTACATGCTTTAAACGTTGAATGTCAGCTGGACTTGGTTTCCTCAAGTATTCCTTCTCATAAACAGCAATAACTGCTTTTGCAAAATGTTCCACCGTCTGCTTGACCGTTGATTTTCCCATTTGGAGGGATTCATCAAGTTGATCATATGCAGCTCCATACGCCAGGTGACGCATTGCCACCGTGCACTTGTGAAGTCCCGTAAAGCCCTTCCTCCCACATGCATCACCCCGTTGTTGAAAATATGGATCATAGTTGGTGACATTATCCACGATGCGCTGGAATAGATGTCGATGCATACGGAACCGAGTGCGAAATTGTTGGTCGTCATACATTCTTTCTGGTGGTGGAAGAAAGTATTGTTTTTGGATAGTATTCTGGGCAGCTTCACGATCTCTGTTAACATACCTTCTTTTTTTCTTTTTGATGATGGTATCAGTTTGAGCACTATCTCCCTGAATGGCCGAGTACCATTGGCTAGCCATTTCTGGCAAATTTGAGACGAAGTTAATCATCTCTGGAGAAGTTTCTGGCAATGGTAAGAATCCAATATCAGGAAAGTTTTCTTGGTTTGATGATTCTTCATCATAATGATCATCATTGTTGTTTGAGAAATTGGAAGAAGAAGACATTGTGTTGCTCAAGAGTAAATGGATGGATGTGGTTGAAGTGAAGGTAAATGAATGTCATATTTATAAGGACCCCGTTGTTAGTTCAAAACATTGTAAAGTTGAAAACAATCAACTTGATGAGAATTGATGTTTCATTGCCATCCACTTGTAAAGAATCTAGCCACTTGTAATAGATGTTTCATTGATATGACTAGTCTATGACAACGATAATATTATTGTGGGCTTGAATAATTGATGAATTGAATACAGTCAACTTGAACTGATTTGAAGTTTCAATGACAGCTCCATTACTGGTTTCTGCAAGAATCTGTGCAGATTTAAATCATGCCACTTGTAAAAGATGATGACTAGTCTATGACAATGCTATTATGAATGTCGGTATGAATAATGGCTGAGTTGAATACAAACCACTTGAAGAGTTGATGAGTTGAATACAGTCCACTAGAAGAGAATTGAAGTTTCAATTACAACAGATTTGAATTTAGGCCACTTCTAAAAGATAACTCATTTCATAAAAACAAATTCTAAGGAAACATGAATTACATATTGATCTAGTCCGATATGAATATGGTCTAGTATGACCAATTATTACAAACAAAGGGAAATGCTCAAGAGTAAATGATGCCCTTAATTTTTTCCATTAGCTCTTGTTCCGCCGGTGTTAACTCTGCCTTGTCCATCAATTGATTGAGAGTGCGCTGGTGACAAAACATTTGATTTTCCTTCGCCTGTGCTAGTTCACGCTTAGACTGTGCAATGAGGAATTTCCTTTGTTTCGCCTGGTCCTTCATTTTTCCCTTGTAGATTTCATGTTGTTTCTCATTGTACTCCATCAAATTCCTTTCTCTATCTGCCGTTCTTTCCGCCGCCTTGGTAGCCCCTTCAAAATATGATTTAAACTCCATAATTTTTGATCCAGCTTCCGACCCTTCATCTTCTGACTTTCCCTTTCCTTTGCCCTTTCCACTAGCCTTGCATTTAGCGGCTTTAACGCCCATTGGTCTCGCTGGATATTGGGGTGTACCACCGTCATCTTCGGTGTTTTTTTCCGAATCACTTCCACCGCCGGTTGTTTTGTCAACATACTGTGATATGAATTTCATGTTGCCCCTACACACCTCAAAGCAATGAAGAAATTTGAATGGCTTTTTAATGTCATTCAAGTAGAAATCCAAGGCTGTTTTTACTACGTCAATTGGACCAGATCCACTACCGCGTGCGTCTTTGATGGCTACGGCTCTGCGGTAACACCCCACATACTTCGAGACAGCCCATGATAGTTTTTGCCAACGTGACTTGCATGAACCTCGAGTTCTTGTGGTGCAACCATGTTTATACACATTCACCTGATTCGTAATTTTCTGCCAAAACACACCGGAATTTTGACTTGTACCTCTTTTACAATCGGTGGAGATGTTGAACCAAGCGCCACATAGAACCCCATCATCCTCGTCACTCCATTTCTCCGTAGGCTTCTTCTTCTTCTTTATTTCTATAATCTCCGGCATATCCTCCACCGGCTGACTACGTCCACGATCAATATTTCCTACATGTCAAATTATTAAAATTTTGTCAAATACGTAATCAACAAATACATTATGTACATACTAGATTAACATTACAATATTTAAAATTACTCGATAACTTTAAACTAGATATAGACTATTTTGATGCGTGAACTCTGTTAATATATTCATGTAAATATAACTAATTGTACATAGTAATAATTCGACATCTTGAATAGGCATACAAATCATAAAGTTACGTACTCAATCGTACATCTACCATATCTAAAACACATAAACTATACGTATTTATAATTATTAAATAAAGGCTACAATTCATATAATATTTGAAGTTATTAAATATTTAATATATTCAAACTTATTACTAGCAACAATGTTTTGAATAATCATACAAATCAAAAATTTTAATTGGGCGACCAATTGCAATAATAATTATAATAAAAAGTATCGATTTTTTTTATAAACCTGACTTACCGTGTGGAGAATGATCGAGTTGTATAATCGGCGATCCACGAACTCCTTGTTGAGAAAATCCTTCCATTCCGTTGGAAAACCCACTATCTTGGTGATTATAGGTTTCGTTCCATGTTTGGAATTCGTAATCCATGTTTGAATCCATTGGGTTGGGCATTTGGTTGGGCATTTGGAGAGGGGGACTTCGGTATTGCGTTGGGTGAGGATTATATCTCGGGTATACCATATCGGGTGAATAATTTGGGTGTTGAATTTGGGAAGAAAAGTTTGAATGTGGTGCACGGGAAGGAGTAGATCTCGAGTGATCATTTAGTTGGTTGGGGTCATTTATTTGGAAATTAGCATTGAAATTGGAAGAATGTTGAGAAAAATCCAAATTTCGTACTAAACGATGCGTACTAGGGTTATATGATAAATTTTCCGAATTGGAAGAGTTCGGAACTACCACATTTTTCCCTTTCCAAATTCTATTTGGATCCATTACAATTTTTGGAAGAGAAAATAATTGTAGAGAATGAATGGGAAGAAGTTGTAGAAGTGTGAGATTATGGTAGATAATGAGCTCTATATATAGGAAAAAAATAGTTGTGAATTTGAAGAAAAAAAAATGAAATTTTGGACATAATTTCGAAAAGAGCCGTTCTGCATTTTTGAAAAAACATCCGTTGGGCCACGTGGCGCGCTCAGAGGCCGCCACGTGTCCAATAATTATCAAACCAAAAATCTGCCCGTTTAGATTTCCAGGCCAAAACAAAAACAAAAAAAAAAAAAAAAAAAAAACAGCATGTTACGGGTGGGGCCATCTGCCATGAATAGCGCAGTGGACCCCACCTGACCCCTACTTTTGTGGTTTCTCCTTGGAGAAACCAAGCACCCGTTTCTCCCTCTCCCTCCCACTTTTATTCCTCCTAAACACCACCATTGTAGGCTTTGGTGGTTTCCCCTCCACCAAGAAACCACCAAAACACTACCACTACCCTTGCTCTAAGGGCATTTTTTTTTGTTAGATCCCAAAATTAATTTTTCAAGATATATTAGGGTACTAAAAGGTTTTTCCTCTAATGAATATTTATGCATGGAGAAAAGTGTACATGTACCATGAATTCTCTAAAAAGTGCTTATATATTTTTGAGTTTTTTTAAAAAAAAATTTACATTATTTGAAATAAAAGGTGGGAGATTATAGTTCCTGAGAGCTGATTGTAGGAAATGTCCAGGCCAGTTAAACTGGTGCAGTTTCTTAGGCCAGCTGGAAAATAACCTATGAGTCTCATTTTGCTCAGCCTTATGTGTTGGGAATTGATTAAGTCTAACTTAACGAAACATCAATTATCCAACATCGGATCTCATGCATGTACATAGTATGAATCTAGAGTAGGGTTTAGGCTTATCTCTTGAAGCGTGTTTTACCATCGGATATAGTCAGATGATCCAATCAACTACGGAGACGTGAATCCCAAGCGTGATCCCTCTATACGTATCCACACACCACGATCAGACCGCTTCACCGTTGTTAGCTTAGAACGTCGATCAGCAACCAAAGACCTAGTTTTTGTTCTTCTCTTGACGATGAGGTTTGTATGAGAAAGGTAGGTTTATTTGTTCTGAGGCGCTCAACACATGAGCTATGCGTGTGATTGTCTGTTGTGTGTCTCTCTGTTTATTCATGTAAAAGTCTATTTATACAGAATAAACAGAATTCTCAATTCCTCATAAACCTAATCCAAGTCTTAATCAATGTGGTCCTAGCCCAATAAGACTTAGTTCTCATATAATTACTTTAGAATAAAAGTACTTTAGAATGATTATATGTTTATATGATTTTTCTTGTTTTATTTTATTTTCGTGTAAGATTATGTTCATATTTCGGGCACATTAATCTTTGATTAAATTGTGTGATGAAAACAATTATTATAATAGGTTGTCCATATTTACCTAAATACAAAAATTTTAAAAATAAATCTAAAGCAAGTAGTAGAAAATAGATTAAGTAGTAATAGACAATTCCTATTCTATGTAAAAATTTTAATCATCCAAACACAAGAATTGAAATTACAATTCAATTATTAAGCAATTCTTTTAATTATCCAAACACTAGAATTCACTATGAATTGTAACACCAATTCTTCTTGAAACCCCATGCGATGCTAAAACCGCTCTCTCTAGAATTTTCGCTCTGACTTCTCTCTAGAAGTTCACTATTCCCTTTCCGTCTATTTTCCTCTTTCAATAATATTATATCTACTATTACCCACCAATAACGTCTTTGTAATGTTAATAAAATGGTTACCCACATGGCGGAGCCGCCGCTCCCCCAAGGCAAACCAGTCGTCGAGAAATCCTTTCTCCGGGTGCTCAGTACAAAATACCCACCACTCTACTCCACCCTTTCCAATACACCAGATCTTCATCCTATTACAGAGTATAAGGGAAAGATTGCGTACATCTTGCCACCGGAAGAGGGAGCAGTTCTAGCCTCATATTACCACAATGCTTTGGTCGGAAAATTCAATCGGGGCAAACCATCAATGAAGTTTCTCACTGGGTCATTCAAATCCATCGGCTTTACGGGCAGATACCAACTTGGTTCACTCGATTTCAGACATGTGCTCATTCGTTTTCAGGAAAAAGATGACTACCAGCGTTGCTGGATGAAAGGGCAGTGGAGTTTCGGAAACGCAGTTATGAAAGTACAAAGATGGTCATTGGATTTCTCACCGGAACAGGAGTCTTCAATCATCCCTGCATGGGTTACCATTCACAAACTTCATGTACTTTTCTACAATGTTTCTGCAATTGCTGGTATAAGTACTCAAATTGGAAAATTCCTGAAAATGGATGCTGCCACTATGGCCCTTACTAGACCATCTGCAATTAAAGTGTGCATTGAAATAGACCTGCTAGCTGATTTGCCTTCTACCATAGTTGCTGGAGTTGGATCCAAAATAGCTGAATATGATATTGAATATGAAGATCTCCCTCAATACTGCAAACACTGCAAAATAGTGGGTCATTCTGATAGTGAATGTGGTATCTTTTATCCTGAGCTCAAAAGGCCTAAGTTGATTGTGAAGACTACCACTCCAAATGTTATCCAGAAAGAAAAAAACACTGATGAAGTTAAGCAGGGTGATAAAGTTAAGCATGGTGATGCTGGCTGCTCTGGTCTATCTATCCAGGAAAAAATGAATATTCCTCAAGTTCTTAATTCTCATAAAGGCCCTCAGAAAGGAAAGTTCAAAAGACACAAGGCCATCAGATTTGCTCAAAGACTGATGATGAAGTATATCCCAAAGACCAAGGTGACTTCCACAGCTGTTGATACCCCGGAAATCTCTACTGAAGCTACATCCCAACATCTGATCTCCAACCCAGCTGCCAACTCTCTGGAACTCTCCCCTGAAGCTCCAGTCCAAGTGCTCACCCACAAGCCATCTACTCCACTTATTATCTCCCCTGATGCTCAAACTTCGTTAAGAAAACAGGGAAAAAAACAAAAAGCCAAAACCACCATTACCCATTCATAGTCCCCAATACTGCTCTCCAGTGTAGCAAATTATGCAAATGTTGTCTCCCTAAAGACAGTAGCATCAAATGGAGATGAAACACCAACTCACACTCAATGCCTCTCAAAATTTTGGAAAAGGATGACATCTCAGTCCAAGGTATATACAATAATAAAGCTTTTTTACCTTTTATGTCTAACAAGGCTGCCTTCCACTCTCAGGAAAAGTACAGGAATAAGTTTCAACCCCTTCAGAATCTACCACAGTCAATGAATGATATAATTGAAGGGCTCACCCTCTCACCTGGAGAATCCTCAACTGCACCTGGAAAAGATACTATGGAGTCTGATCAACCAGAGGACACAGAGGTAAGCACAGCCAAGGTATTAACCCCCACCATACAAAAAAGAACTAAAAAGAAATCTAGAAAAAATGCTTACACTGCTGAACTGCATAAAGTAGCATATTTTCTTTAGATCATCTACAAAATGCTCCAACAGTAGTCATTTATGATCAATACAACATTAAAAATAAAAGTGTTTGTGTGGAACATTAGAGGTATGGAAACATCAATGATTAGACTAAATAGACTGCTCATCACTCATAATCCTGTTTTATTGTGCATCATAGAACCCCTACACCTTGCCAATGAATGTGCATCATATATGCAATGCCTTCATTTTGATAATAATATGCACTCTACAACTGGCCAGATATGGCTTTTTTTGGAAAAATTGCATCTTTTTGTCACTCATTGATGATCATAAATAGTTTTTAGCAGTTAAAATCCACAGCCATACTCTAAAAACTCCAATGGAAGGAGTTTTTATATATGGCCTAAGATAAGAACTGGTAGAAAAGATATGTGGAAGGATCTGATGGCCCCAGGCTTAGTTAATGCTTTTTATGCTGGTGATTTCAATGCATATGAATCCATTTCTGAGTATAAAGGTCCAGGTCAACCTAAACTAGGAACCATAAATGATTTCAATGCTTTTATCCAATCTATGGTCCTGGAGGAAATTCGCATTGTGGGTAATCTTTTTACATGGACCAATGCTAGAATACATCCCACTATAGAGAGGTTAGATAGAGGTCTTGCCTCTTCTGTGTGGAACTCCAATTTCCCTACATCCTCTATCTTAGTGTTAAACAAAGAAATATCTGATCATTACCCTTTACTCCTTACTATAGGCAGTAAAATCCCCACCACACCTAGATCCTTTAGATTTTTAAACACCTGGTTTAAAAGACCTGAATTTTTAGAAGTGATAAAAGAAAACTGGCACCCTCTAATCTATGAGCAAGGTATGCTTGGTTTCTTCCTGAAACTAAATAGACTCAAAAAATTCCTGAAATATTGGAATAGAGAAGTATTTGGAAACATTAGTAATAATGTTTACAAAGCAGAGGATATTTTGAGACTTCAAGAAATCAGCTATATATGACCTTAATCAGAATGATTCTGAGTTAGCCAAACTAAAAGAGGCTAAGGACATTTTAAGTAGAGCACTAGCTGAGGAAAATCACTTCTGGAAACAAAAGGCAAAGATTAAATGGCTAAAAGAGAGGGATGAAAATACTGCGTATTTTCAAAAATCTGTCAAGGAGAGAAAAAGCAGACTTAGCATTACAAAAATCCAAAACTCCAATGGAGTTTGGATTGATGATAATGCTGAAATAGAACAAGAAGCCATCTCTTTTCATAACAACCTGCTTACTGCTAAAACTCAAACATCATCACCCCTTTTTCTCTCTCATTTTCTGAGTAAAATCCCAAATCTGATCTCATCAGAAGAAAATGCTCTCTTGATTAGGCATGTTTCTTTAGAAGAACTAAAAACAGTGGTTTTTAGTCTCAACAAATCAAGTACACCTGGTCCAGATGGATATACAGCCCAATTTTACATTAAAGCTTGGGATACCATTAGTGGGGATCTTCTGAGTGCAGCAAATGATTTTCTGAATAATCCCACCATCCCTCAAGGAATTTCCAGCACATGGATAACCATCTTACCGAAGAAAGATGTCCATATATCTTTCAATGACTACAGACCCATTAGCCTCTCAATTGTCTCCAATAAGATTTTCTCTAAAATCTTAATGGAGAGATTGAAACCTCTCATGCCAAAGTTAATTTCTCATCATCAATCTGCTTTTTTAGCTAATGAAGACATTTCTGATAATGTTCTCTACTTGAAAGAAATGATGAGGTTTATTAACAATAAGAGCAGAGGCACAAATTGTATTCTTAAGCTTGATCTACAAAAAGCTTTTGACAGAGTAAGCTGGGAATTTCTTAGTGCAGTTCTTTATAAATTTGGATTTAATGGTGTTTTTGTTCATGCTGTTTTGAAGAATTTGTCTCAGGCTGCTTTCTCGGTCCTCATAAATGGCAAACCAGTGGGTTATTTCAAGGCCTCAAGAGGAATCAAACAGGGAGACCCCTTATCCCCTTTTATATTTAACCTTTTCCCTGAAGCATTTACTAGATCACTAGCTTATGTATATGAGATTGGTAAAATAGATTATTTCAAAATTCCTGTCAATTCAATACCCATCTCCCATCTCTCCTATGCAGATGATACCATCATATTTCTAAATGCTAACAAAGACAACCTAACTATTTTGAAAGCTTTTCTAGTTGTTTTTGAAGAAACATCAGGACAAAAGATAAATATTCAAAAAAGTGAAGTTTTCTATAGTAGGCATGCATCTGTACACTCAACCAACCTGATTAAATCAATTTAGGCATGCAAATAGGATCATATCCATTTAGATACCTTGGTTGTCCCATCTTCTCTGGTAAAATGCTAAAGGCACATTCCAACCTGTGCTAGAAATTATCAACACCAGATTAAATAGTTGGAAAAACAAATGGATATTTGCTGGGGGGAAATTGACACTCATCAAATCATGCATTTATTACACCCCACAACATATATGGGCTGTCTTTGATCCCCCTAAACTGATTATAAAATCCCTGGAAAAAACTGTCTCTACTTTTTTCTGGGGAAAAATTGATCAAAAAGATAAGAAAAAGTGGAGGAAATGGAGAGACTTGTGCTACCCTATCTCTGAAAATGGTTTAGGTTTAAGGTCCATCTCCACCATAGTAAAAAATTTCTCAGTAAAACTATGGTGGTAATACCAACTGGCACAAGCTCCATGGACACATTTCCTGGCCTCTCTTCCTTTCTCTTTAAAACCTCCCAAACATGGAAAAGGATTTGTAAAGTTGATACTTTTGCAAGCTCTCATATCAGAGTACTCATAGGAAAAGGAACTTGTGATTTCTGTAACACTACCTGGTCAGGAAAATCTCCTATCTATTTTTTTCTTTTTAAGTTAAACCACCGTAAGTGGAGGGATATTTATTAGGTTCCCTAAACCTGAGTAACTGATCTCCTCAAAGGGAGGCAATTTGAAAGATTACAGTACACATATTGTATCTAGAGCGCTGATACACGCTATACCTACTACTAAAAAGTGCGATAGAGTACATCTTAAAATTCTAAAGTCTAATGATCTAGAGAATAAAAAACCATCTAGCAGGTAAAGCACTGATAACTTGTACTGGCTAGAATAAACTAGACAGCCAAGTCTACTAGTCTAGCTCACTTCACAGAATCGCCAGAAGTAAATTGTGTCAACTACTCTGACTAGGATTTCTCCTGTACTGTTACTAGGAAAGAGACTAGAAGCCGAGGGGATTTTCCACAGCCCAGCTAATCCAGTTACAAGGAAAACAACAACTAGGCAAAGGATACTCGATAAACTAGTCTAGATAGCTTCACAAAAAGACTCAATCAAAAACTACTTCATCTGACAGAAATAAATAAAAGAAACAGAACCAAATTCTCACGACAGGAGAATAGTCCGGCGGCTGCGTGACGGCGGCTTCACTGCGGCGCGTGGCAGTCACGCGCTAGCCACTGAGCGCGTTGACCGTTTGTGTGATGCGTATATCGCTGGCGAGACGGCAGGTGTTGATACGCCAGCTTGTTCGCACCACTAGCGGTGCGTGGTAGCGGGTGCTGCTACTTCTACAGGAAGTTTCCGGGCAGATCCGACTCCCAATCCGGTCGAGATCCCCTAACTTTTCCGGCTAAAAAGTTCCCTCTTCGGCGCGTGTTGGAGTGAAACAAATGTGGCTCCGGATCCACTCTTTCCGGTTCGGCGGCGACTGTCGATTGACTGTCTTTCCACCACCGACGACTGCTCCGTCTGATTCTCCGGTCGATTCACATCGGCGAAGTACAGCTACATGTGCGTCGATTCCGGCAATTTGGCCGTTGCTTGGCTGGGAAAAAAGAAAAGGTTCAGGTAAGGAGGGATGGGATGGGGTGGCTGGGAGCATAATTAAAAGGAGGAGAGGGTGGAAGGGGTGACCGGACGACAAGGGGCGCCGATCTCCGGCCACCCCTCCGATCTGGGGAAACTGAGATCTGTTCTTGGTTTTAGTGCCCGAGAGAGAAAAATGAGGGGTCGACGACGTACAGTTGGCCTATTTGTTTAGTTTCCTTTAGCTGAGGAAAATCTCCTATCATTGTCAGTGATGGGTCTACAAGGTCAATGATAGGAATTTCCTATCATTGACCTTGTAGACCCATCACTGACAAACATTCCAGCATCATGCACAGTAGCTGACTTCATTCTTAATAAGGACATCTATTTGCCATCTATTTCTCCTTTTTCTAAATACTGATCTAAGATCAGTTTTGCAAGAAACCAAATTGTTTCCCCATATGGATGATAGAATCATCTGGATGCCAGAGCTCAAAGGTGACTTTTCTTTCAAGTCAGCCTATCAGGAACTCAGACCAAAGAGAGCAATAATTCCATCTTTGTTAAAAATCTAGTCAGTTCGATCTCCAAAAAAAATCTCAATTTTTATGTGGAGGCTTTTTAATACCATGTTGCCATTTGATGATATACTTACCTGGTCTGGTTTTTTTCTACCATCTAAATGCCCCTTCTGTGACAACAGAGACAGTACAGAGCATTTTTTCAATAGTTGTACAATTGCCACCTAGGTCTGGAATGTCATTCATGTGTTTCTTTGTATAGGGAACCCAGTTTTCCCTTCCTTTTGGTCCAGACTTGCATCTTATTGGTCTTTCCATGGTCTCACTACACTTCACACTCAGCTAGTAAATCTAGTTCCATCATTTGTTTACTGGTCTTTATGGAAAGCAAGAAACAAAAAACTCTTTGATGAAATTGTCCCATCACCTCAACAAATTATAAAAGAAGTCAGAGAAATGATTTTCAACTCATATGTTGTTAAACCTTTCTACCTGACTAAAGCCCATGACATAGACATTGCTAGCTCGGGAGTATTACCAAATTGGTTAAAACCTCCCAAGCCAAACATAGTCAAACTTAAATGGGTTTAACCTTTAACCTGTGTCAAATTGAATGTTGATGCTGCTTGGGATCCATCTACAAACACAACAGGCATTGGAATGGTCTTTAGGAATACTAGTGGAAGTTTCCATCCTGCTAGAGTTTTCTCTATCACTGCACACTCTCCACTAGAAGCAGAACTTCTAGCCATTAAACTTGGTTTGCATGTTGCCCATTCCATTAATTTGTTTACTTTTTGGTTGGAGTCAGACTGCCTAAATGCAGTCCACATGATTAATGATCCATCCAAATCTCACTGGAAGGTTTATCACCTTGTGCACCACATACACTGTTGTCTTTCGCCTGCTATTCTTATTCATGCTTTTAGACAATGTAACACTATTGCTGACATTCTGGCAAAACATGCACTCAAAGAGCATCTAAACTGTGAAATGAACTTGTGTGACATGCCTATAACAGCAAGGGGAGCTCTTGTTTTAGATAAACAAGAACTCCCAATTTTGAGATTTCGAAACAGTTACTGCTGATTCCTTTGTTTTCTTTACAGGTACTTTTTCAAGACGCTTTATCCTCTTCGCAGATCTCACTGCACTAAGATGATAAAGGATCCAATCTCAACAAAGGTTTTCTATCTCGCCTCGCCAAAGGACAAGATTTCTGAGCTGAACCCAACTGCCTCAACAACTCTCTCAAGGATTGTTATACCTCTGGTGCTTCACCTCTTTTTTTGCTGGAAATTAATATGGGAATGTTTTCAACCATAGGCTAACTAGAGATTTTGTGTTTACTCATGAAATCTCTGACAAGCAAGTGGTCAGAAACTTCCTCATCAATTAATTTCCATACCCCTCTTTTTACTTTCTGAATTTCAGAATGAGTAGCCAAGTTTACTCCTATTCTTTTTGAAGGCATCCTCTTGTGCCTTGTGTAGTGTATAACTACACCATAGATATCCTAGCTTTAGGTTTCTATGTTTATTTCAGCTGCACTGAGCTTTAGGCCTTACATGTTGGCAGCTTTTGTAAAAAAAAATCTTTTGTCATTTAAAAGGCAAGGGGAAGCCAATATACATGTCCCCACCAACGGTGGTTATCTTCAAAAAAAAAAAAAAAAACACCAATTCTTAATTTCAATTCTATTGAATTTGAATACCAATGCAAATGCCAATTCTAGCAACCAAGTACACCCTAAGATTCCAAGTCTAATTAGATAATTACTTTGTCCAATTTCATGCTTAGTGTGTGACCCTATAGGTTCAGTTATAATAAGCTGCGAACTCAATAGCATTGATGCTAGCCGATCGAAAACGGTTTCCAGCTAAACATTCCGATCACTTAAATAACTGAATTAATTATCTCCGTAATTAATCCTCCAACTATTTAGGACAATATATATTGATCAAAGTTCCAACATTATGTTCAACACCTTATTCTCTTCCGGGTGCCAACACTCGATCCCAGTGAACCTGCAGATGGATCCCGTATCATCATGCTACCGAAAGGATCTTGCTGATAATGACAATGACAAGCCTACAAATGTTGCTATACTCATCTTTTTTCCCTGAAATGTGGGATGGAGATTTCTTTTATAGTGCTGCTGAGGATATGTCATTACTTAGACGCAGTTTGCATTTCTTTTTTTAGACTGTGTCGCAACAACTTACCAGTAAAAGACAGCATTGCATTGCATTAGGTCACGTTTTGAATAGTTACTTGTTGCAGCAAATGTAGAATTTTCACTTGAAAACCTTAATTATAATTCCTGAAGACCGTGGGTATTCTCATTACTCGAGTCTCCTAATGATCAGGTTTAATATAAATATAAAAGTTTGCTGAGTTATGACTTATGAGTGCAAACTATACATTTTGAAGATGCTTTACTGTTGGGTATGTTAATCATGTTGGACATATTTCATGGGAAGTGATTAAGTTCGTTGACCTCTTAGTTTTCAGAAAGATTGAATCCAACCCAATATTTTCTGTCAATTATTATAAACATTTCATCATATATAAGGATTGGAATATAATGTATATCATGACTAAAAACTGGAAAGCAAGACAGAATAGGCCAAACCCAACTCATTTTGATCAAGTAAACATATATTCATTCAGATGATGTAAATTGAGCTTCATAAGCTGTGCATATTACATGTATGGACTGTGTCAAAATTTTGATCTTTACACCAACTACTCTATAGTATTTCATTACATCTACTATTACTTCAGCTGGTTGCCTCAGAGGCTGACCATTTCCATACTTTACCTTTCCCAGCTCCATCTCCGGTGAAAAACATTCTGGCAAGTCCCCGCTAATGGACTGAACTCCTTGTTTTGAGTAAATCTTTCCTCTCTTGGCAAAGGATGGTAAATCATTGACAAGCGATTTCCCCACGTCGTAAATGGGAATCCCACTCAATCAAAACACATTTATATTTCACCTACGACTTCTAACTACTATAGAGTAGATAGTGGGAAGTAGGGATCGAACCACAAGGAGAAGGAGTTTGTTTAGTGTTTTAGCGAAGATTATAAACATATACTTATATATTATATAGAAAGCAAGGTAAACAAGGGGGGGTTTTGAAGTTGGTTTTGTAGGAAACACTACGATGCAAAGCAAATGAAAATCTAAATTATCATGCAATTATCTAAGTAAGATTAACTATCTAAAATGCAAGTCTTGGGTGCATGTGATTTCGACTTTCTACCATGGGTTCTTCCTCAAACTATGACGTGTTGCTTTGAGAAGGATGATCGTTTATCATAAGAAACTACCTCTAATCGTAGAGACATATTTCTCAATCTCACTATTATAGTTATGGATGACGAAAACATCACCACAACTCTCATCCACAAATGACCTAAATGATAGCATTTAGACCAATTTGTTTATGGCATTACCAATTAGAGACTCAATAAACACTACCCATGGTATTCGATAGCGAATTTAACATGGATATAACACTAGTGAATGGATTCAAGAGCAAACACAAATGATAGCATAATGTAATTAACTCATAAATCTACTACTCAACAATAGAGGAAATGTTAGCATTCCAACCATGTTTCTAGTAAGATTCAACACATTTCTATAACTAGGAAATCGTTCCTAACCATATCATGCATCAATACACACAAATACAACACAATCATTCACTTGCAAATCAAACATTCATAAGCTACACAAACAAGTTCTCAACCCATAATAGAAGTTTAATCACATGCCCCCAAGATGGGTTTTTAGCCTACAACAATAATTCTACTTAATACAAACATGTTCATCAAATCAAAATGGAAGAAAATGGAAGAAGAGGAAGAAAAACTATGAAAAATCTAATTTGGATTGGGGGAAGCTCGTCTCCAAGATAAGGGATAAGAGGGGTATTTATAGCCCTTCAAAATATGCTTCTTTGGGCTTCATTCAGCCAGAAATCCGCCCATTTTCGCGGCCCGCGAGGCCCATTTCGCGGCCCGCGAGATGCCTGTGGCAGATTGACAACAATCTTCTTTTCTTCGCCACGGATGAACCGTTGATCCGTTTTTGACGTTCTAGTAGTCCATTTTGTAGTACTCGAGAAGACGAAGCCAATGGTACCACTTATGCACTCCAATTCCTCTTGTAACATTTCCAAATTTCAGCTTCAAAACGTTAGTGCACAAGTCTTTCTTCAAAATGCAAGGTAAGAGAAATTTAGCCTTAATTCTTAACCCTTTGCACTAAATGCTACCCCAAATGAACTCTAAAATGTGCTAAAAGTAGAGCATATATTGGCTACATCAAATACCCCCACACTTAAACCTTTCTCGTCCTCGAGAAAGAACGATTAAAGTTTAAGATTATACTCAATTTTTTTTTTAATTCACATTTGAACTCCTCCAAAACTATGACACTAAACAAGAACTTCCAACAAGTAAAAAGCACAATCACAATAAAGATCATATCAAATTTCTATGCTTCAACTTGATGACAAGTTCTACCCAAAAATCCCAACAAAATCAAAACATATACCACATGTAGAACACCCCCACACTTAAACCTTTCTCGTCCTCGAGAAAGAACGATTCAAGGCCAAGATGACAATTTCACAACAATCAAACATATGGCATACTCAAAAAAAACATTGCAAAGTAGAATATCCCAAAGTGTACTACTTTGCTCCCACTATATGAAACATCCTAACAAAGTCAAATGATGCAAAACTACCCTACTCTCCATTAATCACCGCATCCTTATGACTTCAACCATCGGAAAATGAGGATAAAATGAGATTTCTCTCCTTTTGCCTAGGTATTTATACCTAGCCACTCTTCTTTTTTTCTCTCACTCTCCTTTTGCCTAGGATGTACCTAGCCACTTTTTTTTTTTTTTCACACAAAGCCTCTCAATTTTGCATAAGTCTCTATTTCTTTTGGACTTATCCGGGCTTCAGCCTCTCATTTTTGCCTAAGTCTCTATTTCTTTTGGACTTATCCGGGCTTTCATTTTTTTATTTTTTATTTTAAAACAAATTCTTCAAAGAAGTACATATTTACACCAAAAACAAATATCTTAAACCTCTCCCTCACACTTAAACCAAACATTGTCCTCAATATTCAAGAAGAACTATCAAAATTGTGAGGAAAGGGAAGGACTCACACACTAAATGTTGGCTAAAAAAAAAAAAAAAAATTGGTTTTTTTTTTTTCTTCGCGGGCCGCAAGGCCCGATTCGCGGCCCACGAGGCCGATCTCGCGGACCGCGGGCTTAATTCGCGGGCCGCGAAAAACAGCCAATTTGTGGCAGCGGGCTGCTTCAAAATCCACTATTTTCGCGGGCCGCGAGGCCCAATTCGCGGCCCGAGAGCCCAAAATTTTTTAATTTTTTTTTTTAAATTCAAATAGAATAACAAAAGAAAAACAAGAATAAAAGCGAAAAAAAAAACAAGAATAAAAACGTAATCTACTAATTAAAACAATGAAAGACACAAAGAAATTTTTTATTTTATTTTTATAAACACAATAAAAGTTAAATAACAATAAAACAATCAAAATCGATTTATTTAACGTCGTCGACACGACCCAAATGTTATTCATAGAACAAAAGTCTGAAATCCTTCACCTTTGAGAGAAAAGTGAAGGGGGTTGAGAAATTATAGGTAGATGAGTGTAAGGTGAGGTTCTTAAAGGAGTATGGATGGTTGGAAGCATGAATGAGTAAGTTGGCTTCCTACTTGGCTCCTCTAAGATTTCCGAAATTGGTGATTTTGGTTGAATAGGTGGAGGTAGGGGTGGCAATGGTGATGGTTAGTTCTCAAGTTCATTCACCTCCCTCTCTTCTTCTTTTTGTTCAACAACCAACTCCTCATCCCTTTCAAATTCTTCTTCGTGCAAAGCACTCGGAATAGGTTCTACTTGGGATGGTTCTCCTTCGGAATATTGAGCTTCTAATCTCCTCACCGCTTCCCACATTAAATTCAATTGCCTCTCAAGATTTTCTAAGCGTAAATTCTCTTCATAATTCATCGCATCTTGTTCTTGAGGCAATTCAAAAGGTGGGTGAGGTAGATTTTGTTGCTCATAGGGTTGGTTTTCCGGTGGGTATCCAAACCTCGAATTCGAATGACCACTCCATTGCGGCTCATAAGAATCGTAGTAAGGATCATAAACTTGTTGATATTGGAATCCAACTCCCTCCTCATTATAGCACTCATCATGGTACCCTTGGTATGAGGAACCAACGGGCATTTCATGTTGAAAGTGCTCATTTCTCAAATCAAAATTGCAAGACTCGGAAAAATTAGTAAAATTGTATGCATCACGCGAGTTTGCAAAATTATCATCATCCCTTGAATAGTTATAAGGGAGGTTATCCATATGTAAATTAAGGCTTTTACTATATGCAGTCCGACTTTACTTTTTGCAGTCCGTATTTGTACATGAACTGTCTTAAATACCCTTAATTAGTTACACAAGTTTAATTTACCATTTCAATCCCACTCTCTTCATTGTATTTTCAATCAATTCCACAAAGTTTTTCTGCAATTTTAGAATTTCCATTCCAACCTCTTTTCGATCGATCAAACATTGTTCTTCCTTCCATCACTCTTTTTTCCATCTTTTCGATCAAACATTATTCTTCAATATTTAGATAAATTCGATTCATCAAACATTGTTCTTCCTTCCATCACACTTTTTTCCATCTTACCGATCAAACATTGTTCTTCAAGATTTAGGTAAATTCAATTCATCAAACCATTGTTCTTCCTTCCATCACTCTTTTTTCCATCCTTTCGATCAAACATTGTTCTTCAAGATTTAGGTATATTCGATTCACCGGATCATACAACAATGACAAGATCATTACTCATTCGATCATTATACGTCTCATCCATATCGCCCATAATCCATATCTTTCTATTACCTTTTTTCTTTAAAATTTAAACATGCCCGGATGATGGGTGAATTTAAGAATATCTTGTATTTTTTTGCGTGTTCTTTAGCAACCGGGTACACCAACCGTGTTCTTCAGTATGGATGTCTGGTGTTCTTTAGCATGAATGTCTGGATTTTGAATGTTCGATGGCCTTGTCGATGAACACGCGGTCAATGCGTATTTAGATGGTAAATTGAGATAATTTAGATGGTAAAATTTCAATGAGAAAGTAAAGAAATATTTGAAATAGTATCTATTATGGAAACTAATTAATAAAAATTATCTCGGGTTTTTTAAAAATATTTGGAAAACTTGAATTTTTATGGTTGTTGTTAAATAAGAGTATAAAACGCGAATGTCCAGGTTCATGGTTAGGAGTGTATTAAATATGACTGAAGTTAATCTTGGAAAATGATAGATATAATTTTGGAAATAGAAGTGGAGTTTAAGATGATTTAATGTAGTTCATGAAAATACGAATGGGCAAATGTTAAAAATATTTTTTTAAAAAAGCTATTGAAGTTTAAATTTAAATAATGATGATGAGTATTATCCTTTCCATATTTATTGTTACGTACTTCTACGCAAACAAATTTATGATATACAAGTTAAAAATCCACAAATATGGTTATTTTTGGAAGAAAATGTGATATATATATATATATATATATATATATATATATGTGAATAAAATGACCACGGATTTGAATACTCACCCTTGCCTAAACCCGGAATTTTATGAAATTCAGGTTAATTCAGTCATGCTGATTCTATTTTTCAATACATTAATTTCTAGTTCAATTCAGTTCAGTTCAGTTCAGTAAGGCAAGAAATAAGCCTATCAAAATGGGTCTTATTCTCTTATTGGTAGTATTATTCTCTTATTTCATTCTGAACTAAACTGAAACTATTAAGTTATTTCATGCTGAACTGAAACTATTATGTATATTATTTCATACTGAACTAAACTGAAACAAATTTAAATGAACTGGTATTCCATAATTTATGAAAAGATGTAATATACATTGACTATTTTATATATATATATATATATATATATATATATATATATATATATATACATAATTTAGGGTATTTTTTGTGTAAATGTATTTCCTTCTTCATATATTATGTGTTTATATTATTATTTTTCCATTTTTATCTAATTAATCAAGGAATGAGACGCGAAGAACCGATGAAATGAATAACTAATCCTTAGTGACACGTGTAGTTTATGGGTGTTTAGGGTTTAGCATTCAGAATTGTCGTTGATCGATGTGGTTTAGAGTTTAGGGTTAGGGTTAAGGTTAATGTTGATCGGTGTGGTTTAGGGTTTAGGGTTACGGTTGCTATTCGTAACCCGATATTTTGCTCTTGTAACCCAAAATACCGGAGGAAAAGACATGAATATTTTTTGTTTTTTTTAGTTTATTGAAAAACTAGCATACTCAGATTTTCAATGACTAATTTCAGGGTTTAGGGTTTAGAGGTTGTCGTTAATCGTATTTTATGTGTTAATATTATTATTTTTCCATAGATTAAACTTTTGTGTATATTCATTTACTTGATTAATTGGTGAGCCTTAGGGTTTAGGGTTAAGTTTGATTAGGGTTTAGAGTATAGGGTTACGGTTGATCGGTGAGGTTTAGGGTTTAGGGTGAAGTATGTATTTTCAATGAATAGTTGATTTTGGGAATAATGTGATCACTGACACTGACATGAAAGATCTTATCTGAACTGAACTGAACTGAAATAAGTTTAAATATATATATCTGAACTGAAACGATAGTTATTTCTTGCTGAACTGAACTGAACTAAAAGAAGTTTAAGTATATATCTGAACTGGAATGACAATTATTTCTTGTTGAGCTGAACTGAAATAAGTTTATATATATATATATATATATCTGAACTGAAATAAATTTAAATGTACTGAACTGAAATGAAATAATTTTAAATATATATTTAACTGAACTGAAATAAATTTAACTGATTTGAACTGAACTGAAATATTTTAAAATTTTATCATATATAATTTAAATATTCATTATTTAAATTTGAAATTAGTGATAAGATATATCCGTTCTTGATATCATAGGTTTTGGACTAAATTATTAGTGATAAAAAGATTTGACCGATTTTTATGGGTTTGATGTTTTTCTCGAATGTATGATAGGATTAATTTGAGGTATCAAAAGTTTTGACGGAATTAATTTCGGGCTTAGGCAAGGCCGCAAGGGTGAGTATTCAAATTCAATTTCGAATTTTGCAAGGGTGAGTATTCAAATCGGCTCCGGATCCTCTATACCACAATTGTATACCATCTTCTACACCACCAATCATATAATGCCACTTGTATAAATTAACTTAACTCCTAACTTCACTCTAACCCGTCACACTAACTCTAATCAACTATGATTAATTATTACACTTCAAAAAAAAACCATAATTAATTATTCTCTGATTAAATTAAAATATTTTCTTTCTTTAAACTTTTCAAATTTCTAAATCTAATTTACCATTCCCTTTTACCAACATTTAATTCTCTCGTCGTAATCTTCCTCCCTGCAAAATCCTAAGTTGCCGGCAGAAAAAAAAAACTACTGAAGGGTTTACCCTATTTAATAATACAAAAATACTAAGATACATCTCCTAAATCTACTAAATCAAGCATGAATAGTTCAACAAGGTCCATGCCTATGCCCGTTTCTCGAATTCCGTTTGATTTAGCTTCTGGAGATGAGTTATCTGGAGATGAGTTTGGTAAAAAGGAATGGTAAAATTTGATTTTAGGAATTTGAAAAGTTTAAAGAAAGAAAATATTTTACCTTAATCAGAGAATAATTATTCATAGTTGATTAGAGTTAGTGTAATGGGTTAGAGTGAAGTTAGGAGTTAAGTTAGTTTATACAAGTGGCATCATATGATTGGTGGTATAGAAGATGGTATACAATTGTGGTATAGAGGATCCGGAGCCATTCAAATCCGTGGTCATTTTATTCACATATATATATATATATCACATTTTTTTCCAAAAATAACCATTTAATTTGTGGCATTTAGAAGTACATAACCATAAATATGGAAAGGATAATACTCATCATCATTATTTAAATTTAAAATTTAATAGCTTTTAAAAAAAATCTTTTTAGCATTTTCTCTTTCGTATTTTCATGGACTACATTAAATCATCTTAAACTCCACTTCTATTTCCAAAATTATATCTATCATTTTCCAAAATTAACTTCAATCATCTTTAATACACTCCTAATCATGAACTTGATCATTCGCGTTTTAACCAAAGCCATAAAAATTCAAGTTTTCTAAATTTTAAACAAAAACCCGAGATAATTTTTATTAGTTAGTTTCCATAAAAGATACTATTTAAAATAATTCTTTTACTTTCTCATTGAAATTTTACCATCTAAATTATCTTAATTTACCATCTAAATACGCATTGACCGCGTGTTCATCGGCGATGGCCATCGAACATTCAAAATCCAGACATTCATGCTAAAGAACACCAAACATCCATGCTGAAGAACACGGTTGGTGTACCCGTTTGCTAAAGAACACGCCGAAAAATACAAGATATTCTTAAATCCACCTTTCATCTAGGCATGTATAAATTTTGAAGAAAAGAGGTAATAGAAATATATGGATTATGGGCGATATGGATGTGATGTATAATGCCGAATGAGTAATGATATTGTCATTGTTGTATGATCCGGTGAATCGAATTTACCTAAATCTTGAAGAACAATGTTTGATCGAAAAGATGGAAAAAGGAGTGATTGAAGGAAGAACAATTAATGTTTGATGAATCGAATTTACCTAAATCTTGAAGAACAATGTTTGATCGAAAAGATGAAAAAAAGAGTGATGGAAGGAAGAACAATGTTTGATCGATCGAAAAGAGGTTGGAATGACAATTCTGAAATTGCAGAAGAACTTCGTGGATCTGATTGAAAATACAATGAAGAGAGTGGGATTAAATGGTAAATTAAACTTGTGTAACAAATTAAGGGTATTATAGACAATTTATGTACAAATACGGACTACAAAAAGTAAAGTTGGACTGCATATAGTAAAGGCCTAAATTAAAATTAAAACTACAAACAAAGATATTGAAATTGTAGTGCAAGGGTTCTAGGGTAATACACACTACAAGGTGTCATTTACTCCAAGAAACCAAGCAATACACACTTCAAAGAAAACAAAGTAAAGAAAGTATTGAAATTATAGTGCAAGGATTCTTAGGCAATACACACTACAAGGTGTCGTTTACGCAAAGAACTCGAGCAATACACTTTCAAAGAAAAGAAAGAAAACAAAAGAGGTAAACAATAAAATCTAAGATAAAACACAAAACAAGAAATGCCTTCTCCCCGGCAGCGGCACCATTTTTGACAAGCGATTTCCCCACGTCGTAAATGGGAATCCCACTCAATCAAAACACATTTATATTTCACCTACGACTTCTAACTACTATAGAGTAGATAGTGGGAAGTAGGGATCGAACCACAAGGAGAAGGAGTTTGTTTAGTGTTTTAGCGAAGATTATAAACATATACTTATATATTATATAGAAAGCAAGGTAAACAAGGGGGGGTTTTGAAGTTGGTTTTGTAGGAAACACTACGATGCAAAGCAAATGAAAATCTAAATTATCATGCAATTATCTAAGTAAAGATTAACTATCTAAAATGCAAGTCTTGGGTGCATGTGATTTCGACTTTCTACCATGGGTTCTTCCTCAAACTATGACGTGTTGCTTTGAGAAGGATGATCGTTTATCATAAGAAACTACCTCTAATCGTAGAGACATATTTCTCAATCTCACTATTATAGTTATGGATGACGAAAACATCACCACAACTCTCATCCACAAATGACCTAAATGATAGCATTTAGACCAATTTGTTGATGGCATTACCAATTAGAGACTCAATAAACACTACCCATGATATTCGATAGCGAATTTAACATGGATATAACACTAGTGAATGGATTCAAGAGCAAACACAAATGATAGCATAATGTAATTAACTCATAAATCTACTACTCAACAATAGAGGAAATGTTAGCATTCCAACCATGTTTCTAGTAAGATTCAACACATTTCTATAACTAGGAAATCGTTCCTAACCATATCATGCATCAATACACACAAATACAACACAATCATTCACTTGCAAATCAAACATTCATAAGCTACACAAACAAGTTCTCAACCCATAATAGAAGTTTAATCACATGCCCCCAAGATGGGTTTTTAGCCTACAACAATAATTCTACTTAATACAAACATGTTCATCAAATCAAAATGGAAGAAAATGGAAGAAGAGGAAGAAAAACTATGAAAAATCTAATTTGGATTGGGGGAAGCTCGTCTCCAAGATAAGGGATAAGAGGGGTATTTATAGCCCTTCAAAATATGCTTCTTTGGGCTTCATTCAGCCAGAAATCCGCCCATTTTCGCGGCCCTCGAGGCCCATTTCGCGGCCCGCGAGATGCCTGTGGCAGATTGACAACAATCTTCTTTTCTTCGCCACGGATGAACCGTTGATCCGTTTTTGACGTTCTAGTAGTCCATTTTGTAGTACTCGAGAAGACGAAGCCAATGGTACCACTTATGCACTCCAATTCCTCTTGTAACATTTCCAAATTTCAGCTTCAAAACGTTAGTGCACAAGTCTTTCTTCAAAATGCAAGGTAAGAGAAATTTAGCCTTAATTCTTAACCCTTTGCACTAAATGCTACCCCAAATGAACTCTAAAATGTGCTAAAAGTAGAGTATATATTGGCTACATCAATCATAAGCTCAAACTATTTTATCATTGCAAGAACACAGAAGCACAGGTTTGCCCTCCAAATCAGTCACCCCATGGAGAACTCACCATGCTGACCTCAAAATTAGATTACTGGAAACATATCTAAACTCAATATGCTTCCAACATTTTGATACTTAGAAGGACCATTAAGTGTAATGATCATATGAAATAGTCCTGGAGTGATGTTGTTGGGAGTTCCCCATGCCAAGCTTCAACCTTCTTCAGCCCAATCAACCCAATGGAGCAACCTTCAATGCTAGAGCCTTAGCAGCCATTGGAACCATTGGAGTCATTTCACCATCAATAGGCTTCATAAAATCGGAAGTTGTTTGACATTTCATATATGCGAAACACCTAGACTCTGGAACCCTCTGAATCACTTCAACATCCTAAGGCCTGGAATCCACTGTATTATTCCATGAAATTCACTGGAAAGATCTTCACAACCAAACTTTCAACGGCAAACTTATGTGCATCACAGACAAATTCTAGCTCGAACAAACACAACAGAGACAAAACACACTGAATACTCGTGCATCACAGACCTCAACTGCATGGGATTCAGTAAGCAACCTCAACTGCATACTCGTGTATTCCTCCGGATTTTTCTTAATGAGAATGTTGGCATCATCAGACAGCTTCTTGTAACACACTACCTGCAAAGTAATTAGTACACAAAACCAACACAAACTACACCTAAATGTTGCAGACAAATTCTAACTCGAACAAACACAACAGAGACAAAACACACTAAAAAAACTATATGTAACTGCACATTGATAGCACAAGCAAAAGCAGGCAAAACCTGAAAAAAAGTATGAACTTAACCTCCACAAATATAACCACAAATAACATCAAAAAAACTGTTAAACTATATCTTATTTCAAGCCAACATCAATTCATATCGGAAGTAGCTTCATAACAAGTAAAAGTATGACCCAAGACACATACTTGCATCAAGTTTATGGTATAACAAATAAACATACAAGTCCGAATAGTTCAAAGGAACACCTGATCAGATAGAAAACAGAGAGCAATCAAAAGTTAGAAAAAATTCACGAACTATAGTTAAAAAAGATGGCTGCTTTTTGTGTTAATAAGCTGCCACCAATAGCATGGTGCCCTGTTTGTTGATTCTATGAGCAAGGTTTGGCGGTGGCATCAGCCATGGATTGCTGTTTTGCTCTGCTAATTTCCTTTTCTTCATGGGTCGGTCAGATTCCGAGCTATTCACAGGTGAGTTGATGATCTCAAACTTTGGCCGGAGTTTGATGACAAATTTTAGGCCGGAGTTTTTCATCTCAGGATTGGGCTTTTGGGAAAATTCACCTAGTCTCCTCTTGGAATGATGTTTATGGCCGGAATCCGAACCGGTTGTTGCCGAAATTATGCCGGAAACCCTAATTGAGCTCCGGAGTTTCTTCCGACCCCAAACAGGGAAAACCCTTATTTTCAAACAGGGTCTCTGCAAGTCGAGAAGAATATCAGAGGCTTCGAAATCCCTTTCGCTAAATTGGGAAAGCCATATTTCTTCATCGGTCATGCTCATCAGCATCATCTTCCGTTTCTTGTTCATCATTGCGATTTCAACAAAGGGGTTATTGAGACTGAGAAGAAAGGGGTTTTTGAAATTGAGAAGAAAGGGGATTTAATCAAGAGAGGAGTTTTCCAAGTATGGAGAATGGTTCTCTTGATAATTACCGGAGCTCAGTGTCTGCCCGGAGGTATATATAGGGCAATTAAAAAGGAAATCGGCCGACCCGACCCGAGTATCGAAGGGACGGACCAGATCAAATCGGCTCAAGGGGATTTTTTTACAGCTGTTGGATTTAACATTGTTTAATAATAATCCGACCCGGGACGACTCCTAACCCGGTCCCGACCCGCATATGATTTCGAGATTAAACCGCGTAAAAAATGTAGCCGTTACGGAAACCTAAAAACCCAGCTGTTATCCTCCTCCTTTCCAATCTTACTAGTTAGCCCAGCCGCCGCATTCCAAAATTCCTTAAATCCTCATTTCTTTCTTCTGCTCATTTATTCTTTCCTCTTCTTCTTCAAATTTCCTTAATTCTACCCCTTCCATCTTGAATCCTAGTTTCTATAATTCTTCAAGATTCCGAGATGTTGAGCGAAAGCAACAAAGCGGAAACTAAGGAAGTAATCATTCCGACCAGTTCTGATATTTCCGAAGAAGCAGAGATTGAAAACTACGGCAATGGCGGGACATGGACTAGAGGCCAACTGCTCGGAGAAGGAGGCTATGGGGCTGTTTTTCAAGCCACCTCCAAAGGGTTTTTTCCAAGATTCCCCTTGCCAGATGTACTTGCTGTGAAATCTGCAGAAATGTCTCGTTCTTATTCCCTCAAACACGAGAGGACTGTTCTGAGTTCCTTGGCTGGCTGTCCACATGTGATCCAGTGCTTTGGATCTGAAATCACCCGCAAGACTGATGGCACCCGCGTATATAACTTGCTCTTGGAATTCGCCTCGGGTGGAACACTACATGACAGGATTCAGATTTCAAAAGGGAAGGGGCTGCCAGAGTTCGAAGCCAGGGGGTATGCAAAATCCCTTGTGAGAGGGCTCTACAGGATTCATCGAGCTGGATATGTACATTGTGATATGAAGCCAGAGAACATTCTCCTAGTCCCCACAATCCTCAAAGGTCATCAATTCAAGGCTAAAATATGTGATTTTGGACTGGCTAAAGGGGCCAAAGAAGATCGCCGCAAGAGGAAGTTTGACAGGAAGTGGAATGGAACAGTTCAGTTTGTATCACCTGAAGCTGTCAAGCAAGGCCTGCAAGAACCTCCCTATGACATATGGTCCCTCGGAATCATTGTACTCGAGATGCTCACTGGACGTCCTGCCTGGGATTTGGAAGAAGGATCGGGGTCTGAGACTGAACAGGTCCTCCGGAAGCTTGAAAAGGGGACCTCACCCAAAATTCCAAAGCATTTATCTCCAGAGGCCAAGAGCTTTCTCAACATGTGTCTTAGAAGAATGGTGAAGAACAGGGCAACTGCTAGCTCTCTGTGCCAACATCCATTCCTCCATGATGACCATAATGTTAATCCCGATATCACCAGCGGAGTTCAAGGCACCATCAACTTGGGGAAAAATTGCATCCACTCCAAGCTTATTTCTGAGATCACTCCCAAAACACGCATTTGTTTAGTATAAATAGAAGTTTCAGTCTGAAATGTGTAGATCATTGTAGCTTTCATACAATCCAAGAAATTTTGGATTTTCTGTACATCACTTGTTTATATATACTGAATATATTAACTACACTTTGCATTCAGAATATGTATCCTTTTCTTTTAGTTTTATGAGAGTTATAAATTGAGAATGATGATACATTACCCCTCTTTGTCTTTGGTTAATTATCTTAGGATTTCATATGCATTTTTTATTTTATATATTTGAATGTGCTGTAATAGGAGATAACAGTTTGGTACCAAAGATACAAAGAAAAACAATATTTGAGGAAACTTGCCTTCAGATAACTGCTCAAACCCAGAAATTATTTGTTGCTTGTAGAATTTCTCGCTTGACATAGATACAAATAGCCTGCACTATACAGCAGTTTTAAACTCACCAGCACAATATCAAAATTTTGAACACCTAATAACATGAGCAACTCATAGTATCCACTATAAGACTGATTGTACACTTAATATCCCAGAAAAAATAATTACTAATACTATTTCCAACTGCATAAGAAAATATACATCAATCAT
The DNA here is from genome assembly GCA_963678965.1 of Cruciata laevipes. Classification (NCBI taxonomy): domain Eukaryota; kingdom Viridiplantae; phylum Streptophyta; class Magnoliopsida; order Gentianales; family Rubiaceae; genus Cruciata; species Cruciata laevipes. Next base: position 12,503,479 of record OY787632.1, on the reverse strand, counting down.
TTCAAAACTCTTAGAGACAGACAATGAATAGACCCACGAGGACACGTTTAAATTACCTGCAAACCTTGTGAATTTGAAAAAGCTTTCTTCCCAAAACTGCTTTTAAACCAGGCTTTCTCATAGCAGCTTCCATTAGCCTAGATACATCATCATCATCACCATCACCATGGCCTTGTCCTCCCAGCGGCAGAATTGTTGGCAAATGTTTGAGAAACAAAATGGTAACATTTAGAGAGCAACCAAACGAAATAAATAAATGGTAAAAGGACAATATTCATGTAGCCAAGAGCACTCAAACAAATGGCGATATTTATCCGAAAATGGACAAAAGCGATTCTTAGAGGCATTTTTTCAAACACCTGCTACTCATAACAGATTTTTTCAATTTCATGTCTTTCAATTTCAAAGAAGGCCTGAACTATAGAATTACCAAGAAGTATTTATTCAAATGAACCTCAATACTCAGCAAGCATGAACATTTTATGAGGCCTGGAAACAGAAAATACAAAACGAAACACGGCTTGGAATAGAGAAGAGGAAGAATAAAATCTTATATATAGAAGCCTGCTGAAACTGAAAATCGGAGGGAAATACGCTGGGAAATCGGCCAGGTTATCTGGAGATGTGACGGCTCTTGTAATCTTGTCAGAGAGAATGCGTCCACTTGAAAGGGACCTCGTGATCAGAAGGCAGAAGGGATATCCATGGATGGAAATGGACAAGAAAACCACTGGGAAAGAAATGATGTTCTGGTATTTAGTCTCAGTACTCACCAGTTTCATGTTCCAGTATTAGTCTCTTGGAGTTGGCACATCAATAAAAAGCTCTCTTGCTTGAATCGAGAATGTATACCTGCAGAAGAAAAGTTAAACTCAAACAGTCATCGATAACCCATCTTATATATAGAACATGGATAGAAACTATGGAACTAAAGAATCCTGATGCAACTAAGAGCACATGAGAAAGTGTTGATAATCTACATCAACATGTAGAGCTCATTCAACCTCCACTATCTTCGCCACTTGGTTAAGAAATCCTTTCACTTCAATTTCTCTATAAAAAGGGGGGAAATTTCATCATAATCATCCCAACATGAAAACGCACGAAAACTAAAACACTAGCAATATGTACATTTGTATGAAACAGAATTAGTACATCAAATTCAAGAGCCTGCTGAACCAAGATCAATATGAAAACAATCAAATAAGGATATGTAGTTACCAATGGAGTCAACCAAGGTGAACCTGATGAAAGAAAAGAAAAAAGCTGAAATTTACTAAGACAGTGCATGATTGGAAACCTGTAGCGGATGAGAAACGAAAGAAATTTCCATATTCAATGCATAACAGGAAATATCCCAGGTGAAACTGCTACGTACCTGAAATCATAAATCTTTGGCTAATTCGGATTCGTTGCCTTCTTTTGCAAGTCCAGCGTTCCACTTCCTCACAACAAAGCTATAGTCATCGAAAACTACAGAAGTTTGAACAGCAAAATAACCACAAGCATAACTGAACACACACACAAGACACAAAATAAGTAAAATAGGTGTTTGTGTGCCCTCGAGCTCATATTCAACAGCCTGTGAGGACACACGAAAGCAATTGATAAGAATATGACCAGAAGTATGTCTAATCTATGACACACTGAATAGCTAATTCTTTAAGTGAACCAGCACGAAGCTTACCATCTCAAAAGACAAACTTCAATCGTTCCTTTTGTCTTCCACAACAACTAACCACCAAACATGTCGAGATATCACATACCGATAGGCATATTTTACAACATTTCAGAAACTTTCCCTGTAAAGAATAAAAATCAAGAAAACCTGGGTAGTGGGTACAGATAAAAGATCAAGAAAATGTGCCAAAACACAAATTCATCACCCTGTTCTAGGGAATCAACAAACAGATTTTCCTTTTTGTTTTCCCAACACATTCAAGGTTCATCAATGTTGAGAAATCTGAGTATACTGACACAAGTATCAAGGAGTATCAAATTTATCACCTCATTTTGGATAATTAAGTGAAAAAGATAAGGGTTGGGAAAGAAGTCACAAACAGTTGAGTTGGATATAAGGTTAACCAACTGAGAACTCATACAACTGAAAAAAGACATCAGAGTAAAATAACCTAACTCATTGTATGAACTGATGGTACTAAAGAGACATGACTTGATCTTTCACAGAAACTAAATCAACCCATCTTTCACAGATTAGCATGTAACTCAACATACAAATGTTATTTGCATCATTTGCATACAAAAACGCACAAGAAGGACAAGGGGTTAAGAGAATGAATTCCAGTATCTTTCTTTGAATAAAATGAATGTGTCATTAGTTACAAGCTACAACCTACCAATCTATACATAACTAACAAGTGTAAGGGGTTGTCACTCTAAGTGATCAAAATTAATAGCCTGATTTACGAATTCAGTTGCAGGCACAGTAAAATCGAAACTGAGAGTATCTGGCATGTCCAGATAGTTAGAAACACCAAGTACACCAGAATCAGCAATAAGGTGGTCTTTTTTATCATTTGCAACTGAAGTGTGGTCCTGAAAAAAGGCTTCCATATCAGTTCCTATCATGTACTCCCAGTCCTTGGCATTATTGGTACATTTACTGAATTGCTCCAATGTATTCTCCTCATCCTCCTCATCATGAAATGGGTCAAAACTTTCTGGAACATCATCCAATGAGAGGTTTTCTGCGAAATGTTTCCAGTCCTCTACATTTTTCTGATTCTGTTTCACACGATGATCCACTTGTCCCGTATCAACATATACTTTGCTGATATTACAGTCTTGCAGCTCCACGGGATCCGTTGCAAGTTTTACTCTCTTGGATGTAACTTCATCGGTAACATCAGCAGTGGTGTGGTCAACAGAAATACAATATTCATCACAGTCCAATCCGCGGAGTTCCGGATACGCCTCGGAACTAATTGACAGCTCATCCATATTCCACTGCCCTACAGTTCCCTTCTTGGATCTAAAAGCCAAAGTCCTACAAATACTACTAGTTTGCTGCAGTAATGAATTCCTTAATTTGACTAATTTATATTAAAGTGTGTGAATACTTGATTCACCATTTCAAATGATAATACTTGCTTCATTTTGATTTATGTAATGAGACAAATGAACCAAATCAATGTATGTGAGTACTTCATTGAATAATCAAACGATGATACTCAACTCCTTAATCTTTCCAGTTAATTAACTACACTTTGCATTCAGAATATGTATCTTTTTCGTTTAGTTTTATGAGAGTTATAAATTGAGAATGATGATACATTTTATATGCACGGTTTTTTTTTTTGTTATATACTTGAATGTGATGTTATAGGAGAATAACATTTTACGGTACCTAAAAACAATATTTGAGGGAACTTGCCTTCAGATGACTGCTCAAACCCAGAAGTTATTTGTTGCTTGCAGAATTTCTGGCTTGACATAGATACAAACAGCCTGCACTATACAGCAGTTTTAAATTCACCAGCACAATATCAAAATTTTGAACACCTAATATCATGAGCAACTCATAGTATCCACTATAAGACTGATTGTAAACTTAATATCCAAGAAAAAATAAATACTAATACTCAACTGCATAAGAAAATATACATCAATCATTTCAAAACTCTTAGAGACAGACAATGAATAGACCCACAAGGAAACGTTTAAATTACCTGCAAACCTTGTGAATTTGAAAAAGCTTTCTTCCCAAAACTACTTTTTAAGCCGGCTTTTTGCATAGCAGCTTCCATTAGTCTAGACACATCAGCATCATCACCATCACCATGGCCTTGCCCTCCCAGCTGCAGAATTGTGGCATGGATGTAGGCAAATGTTTGAGAAACAAAATGGTAACTTTTAGAGAGCAACCAAACGAAATAAATAAATGGCAAAAGGACAATATTCATGTAGCCAAGAGCACTTAAACGAATGGCGATATTTATTCGAAAATGGACAAAAGCGGTTCTAAGAAGCATTTTTTCAAACACCTGCTACTCATAACAGACTTTTTCAAATGGATTTGAGTTATTCTGGTTTATGGAGGAAAAACATGGTATGTTGCAGTATTGCATTTTAGAGGTTTTTTTTTTTTTGGGATTTACAGAGGCGGAGGGTTTACTAATAATAGGTAGATAGATTAGTTGAATAGGTAGGTAGATATTTGGCTTGACTATGTTTGTGCCTAGAAAATTTTTTATTTTTATTTTTTTATATATCCACTACAATGACCTAATCTAGTAGGTGGATCCTCAACAGAATTAAGGGCACAGAGAAAATACTTTGAGAAATATGCTCCTTTAGGACCTTTGCTAAGGCCTAGTGCCCTAATCACTGAACTAGTCTAAGTGGTTTATAAATGCATCTATTTTAATTTATGTATGAACAAATCAAGCATGGTTACCTTAAAACATATGAAACTTATTAATCATTTAGTCTTTATTTTCATTTTAAAAATAATTTTATCTCTATATACATAAAAATGAGCATGGAGATGACAAATTCCTGATACATTTAAGAGAATTTTGTTAAATGAAAAAAAAAAAAGTGAATTCTATTTTTTATCGTCGACCTTGGTTAAAGTTGCATTTTTCCAGTTGGCATGAAGATCACTCATCTTCTGAGGAAAAAATAGATGCCAAGAAACCTACGGAGAGGTTACGACTATCATTCTTTCAGCCGAAGGATTGGGGCAATGGTATCGACATGTTCATTTGTCGTGTTGGATATATATGAAAACAGTTGATCTCAAAATATAAATAGCACAATATATACGTACTGAAAATAAAAATAGCACAATATTGTTGAACATCACATAAGTATAGTCATGAACTGAACAGAAATCTAGGGCAGTTACAGTGAAAATTCCTATCTAGATACCATCCTCATCCACATCCTCATCACTGAGCTCTTCGAGTTCAACGTCGTCTTCATACCGATCCTTGAACTCGTCATGTTCGTGGAGTTCAAGGTCATCAAGCTCATCCCAATCGGAATCTGCATCGTCTAACTCGTTTAACTCAACATCATCAAAAAATTCCGGCATTGCAAAGCGGAAGATGATGTGAGGCACAATCGCCCTCATTCGAGCTTTCTTGGACACAAACACACCATCGTTTTCTTCATTAAAGTTTTTTCTCTTCTTCTCGTTTGTTTCCGTCATCTTTTTCTCGCAGCTCGGAATTTGAGAGCTCTGATCTTTGACTGCTGATGAATTCACAACAGTCCCGGAATTGAAAATCAGTTGAAGATTCAAACCTTTTGGACACTGTGAAGCCATTGTGGAGAAAGTTGTTGAAGAAATTGAGGGAATATTAGGTTTGAGTTGTTTTTGTGATGAGAAAGCTGCATGCCTACCTCTTTTTATTTGTTTGGTAAACCTTCGACAAATCCTAAAATGCTTAGGATTCGGATAAGTTGAGACATGTGTGGGACCCACGAGGAAATGGCCGTTAGTTCTTAAAGAAATATTTAGAAACAGATTTTGTTTGTTCTGCGACCCTTCCTCTTCTATTATGTACTCGGAAAATAATGCATTCCAATGTGCAACCGGACCATTTCGGAATCCTCAGAAGATAAATACAAGAAAATATCATGAGAACTCTCTATGGCATTCATTACCAAGCCTGCTTATCAAATTCTTCATATAAACTCTTTGCTTCATTTTTACGGACAAAACCTTCTGCATAACCACTTGGTCTTCTGTATATGCACCAAATGAGAGAAAGCAAGTGTTTGTAACTGTGCACTTCTTCCGGGTATAACTCTCTACAGTAACTCAAAACTTTTTACAAATTTTTAAACAAACCCTACAAATACATATTCTACAGTCAAACAAAGAAGAGAGACATCATTATTATGATAAGCTACATTATTTGAAGAGGCATTTGGACTATGACTATCTCTGTGTTTATGAAGGGCTAGGCAAGTTCCCTGTGCTCTTCACCATCATATCGACTTGCTCTGTAATTCAATCCTGCAGTCGTTGATTCCCAGGTGAGCATTTGTAGAGGCATTTGACCGTTTTGCATATCACTGATCAGCATTGCTTTGTTGTTATCTTTGGTGCAAACACACCCCTGCATTCACAAGCCAATGAATCAAGCGAAAACTATATCATTCCCTCATGATGTTGAATGTCAAAAAAACAATATTTGATTAATATATACCACCATACAAGTTTTCTGTTGTCAGCATAAGACACTGTCAAACCTCATCGCATAACCACATAACATAACTTGTCAATATTTAACCAACAGATTCAATCCCTTACCTTGATTTATTATAGTTTAGTATTAAGGGAATAGTGGAATTAAGGGATAGGTATGTTCTATACCTGGATGCCAGATGGCTGGCATTGCAATCCTTTCTTCAGCCAGTGTTATCCTATGACGGGCAAAACAGGACTGAAAGGCTCTTTCTAGCAAATGAAGTATCCTCATGTCTGGACCAATGTGACGAGATTACCCTCCTTTTCATACTCCTGGCAGATGTCACACCCTTTCTCTCGAGCATCAGTAACTAGCCCTTGGATCAAATCACTAAGGAATCAGAAACAACCGTCACAGCTCCCAGGAGGTCCCGCTTTCAATTTAATCACCTTTGCCTTCACCTTTTGCAACAAGATCATCAGTAACAGAATCTAACAACAGGACAACCATGTTAGCGGGGTGCACCTTGGCCACTGTCAAATGTTTTAAAAAAATCAATGTTACATAAAATTTAACAACTGACTTGCTATAAGCTGTCTTTATTTTACAAACTGAATGATGATCACAAGAGAGAATGTGATTTATAAAGGCATATCAATAATCTATCTATTCAAACCAAATGAAAGAAAAATCAAATATATTTCAAATCAGCTACACAATAGTTTCAGCAGCACATCAGTTCAGGTTAATCAGCATCCAAAACAATCAAAGCTGAAAGCTATCAATATTTGTATTAACTCCATCAGTGAAGATCGAAGACTGATTAATCTAAAAAAAGATAACTTTATCACAAACAACTTCTCTTTTCATTTTTTTTAAATCCTGGGGTTGCTAAGATAAGCTCAGATTTCATCAAATTAGGCAAAAGGAAAGAGAACCCGCCATGGCTGCAAACTCCTGGTTGCAAATGTGATTGATACGGGTCAACCCACTTTGCCATCCGGGTTTGCCCCGCCAAGATACGGGTCTGCTTAACCAGACGCCCCCATCAAAACCCAAGAATCCTAATCTGCATCATCACAGATTCACAGCTTATCGAGCTTGCGGTGATTATCGAGCTTAAGATCGAGTATATAATCTATTCGAAAAGGATGAGTAAATTCAGAAAGGTCGATAGTGATTAGTGATTGTCCTGATTCATGAAGGATTATCCTGATTCATGAAGGATTGTCCTGATTCATGAAGGATTGTCAAATTATTTTTGGGGGAGAAATCTTCGGCTGATAAGAGACAACAACCCTTTGAAAACTCCTCTCTCTACAGCCTCGTCGGGTCTTGGGTTGATGGTTGTGAGGTTTTGAGAGAAAATAGCCCCCCTTAAATAGATATAGTAGTGTTGTTTTTACGGTCCAGTATCTTCGAGAACTTCAGCTACACATTCCTTTTGGAAACAATCAAATTAGAAGTCTGACATATTGCATCTACAACATTAACATATAAAGAGCATTTCAAATTTGGTATAAATTTGCAGAAGTTTCCAGATCATTTCAAATGTGCAGCTTGCAAGTAGGTGTGTAACTCTACCAATATATTTGAAGTTTCATGCGTATGCACTTCAGTGTATCTAAAATATATTTTTCATGTGTATGCACTTCAATGTATCTTGCCTACATTAGAATGAAAGGAAAAACTCTCGATAGGAATTGCCATTGAAACGGAACTGGACAAGCATGATAAAAATAGGCATGAAAAGTTAGAAATCAAACCCGCAACAAAGAAACACAAACTGCAATTTTTCCAGAACAAAGGTCTAAAAAAATATTCACTCCTGCTTATTCGGTCAAAATGGTGCCAAATTATGAATGCAAGAAACTTATCGTGGAGAAATGATGAATACAAAACTTTCACAGAAGGAAAATGCAACAAAAAAAAAAGAGTGAGCATAGAGCTGCCAGCAGATGGCTTTACAATGCAGTAACTGAGAATGTACCTTACATATATAGAGCAAAAGCTGATTTTATGTTCACCAGGTGGAATGCACATGAACCATCAAAGCTGAATTTCCCATGTCCTTCTGATCTTTTACAACACTAACCAGGCAATCTGAACTGTTTATGACCTCCATCATTTAAGAGTCGGAATATTCTGTAAGCACTGATCAGTAATCTCTTCCAACTGACAGCACCTTTTGAAAGCTAACTTCTCCAAATTGGTATCTGAAGCTGTCCATTTGGCAAGGTCCAACGCATAGACGACTTGCCACGTGCCCCCAATGAAAGATTCCTCATGTAACTTGAGTACCTCTCAAACTCAGCTTTAACTCAGCAATAAAGACAGTGATTCTAGATAGCTCAGAAATGAGAAGTCTAAACCATGCTATAATTTACAGGATCATTCTTATATAGCTTGCACTCTATTTGATAAATGATGAGAAACATAATCAATTCCTTTTCCTTGGTGTCCCAATAACATAGAAGAGACACAGTCTTGAGCTTCTCAGATTCACAGCAGGCAATTAAATGCCAGGATTTTGGTCACTACAAGTTGAGTACAGATGTCTCAGTGTAAGCAGATACCAGGTTACCCAGCAAGCGAGGAACTCCTATTCTAGGGTTGAAAAATGAGAGCCTCCAAATTATAAATGTCTCCTATCGACGGTCTCTATCTGACAATACGATGTACCAATTCTCTACTTCCTCCTCAAGAGATTTGATATCAACTAGAAATAATGTACCCCATTCATCGATTCCATTTAGACATGTATCCCCACCGGATTCTTCGACCTATTCCAAGATTTTTTCAACAACACCTTCAAGTCTTAACAAAAGAGATCACAGACTTGTGTCCTTATTATCATCATTGCTCAACTTCTTTAAACAAAGTACAAAGGTTTTGAGAATCCTTAGTTTCTGCATCACGAATCCAATCAAATCACTCAATTCAAATGCCTCATAATACCCATCAAAGTCACATTCATCCATAAGTAAAACCATATCATCCCAACAACACTCCATAAGAAATAAAGTATGATTGATGGAACAAACAATGGAGGAGGTCGTCTTAGGCAACGGGAGACTGGTGGACAAACCAAAAGCAAGGAATCTGAAACAAAAACAAAATTAAGAACCATGTTAGTCGAATCAAAAGATGCATACACAAATATGGGTGGAAATGGTTCACGACAATGTATAGTTCCAAAGCTGATCAAAAATAGAGAATTGGATTCTGCATCAAGCTTAATATGGTAAAAATGTGTGAATAAAACATATCAATAGCATGAAAGCATGGTATTGCACTGTAAACTGCAGTAATTTAATTAGCCCAACAAAACAGGAATAATGTCAACCTCATATAACGAGTTATATGACTTCTGCATTTAGCTAGAAATAGATATTACTTAAATTATTGACCTTTTTCACTCTAAACTTAAACTTCTCCTTCCTTTTCATAGTACGCTGATGGCAAAGGTTTCTTTAAGGGAAATCAAAATCTAAAAGTATCCATATGTGTTTACTAACTCCAATAGATTCTCTATTGTCTCTATATTGCATAACCTGATAATCATAACACTAATGATTACTTTTAGAAGTTGAATTGGAAAATGAATTTTAATCACTCCAAAATATATGTATAGAAATTCAAACTAATGGCTAGTTTTTTAAAGCAATAATTTTAATATGATATGCTAAAAGTTCTCTCAAGAATCTCTCAGGATAAATACAAGGAACCACACGTCACTCATCCAAAATCCCTATTTTTTTAAGATTAGGGTGGAGAATCTTTTGGACCCAAAATACAGGCTTGAAATCCAAATCCCTGGTAACATTATAAATTTATAATCCCTGTCAACAATTATAACATTATAGCAGGGGAAATATATCATACCACTGTAGGATTTGGCAACTCAAGAGCAATTGATCAGATTCCTTTACTGATATTAAAAGACCTAAAAGAGAGGGAAATTTTAAATAAACACACACGCTTAAACACAAACTTACACAAAAGAAAGCTTCATGCAATAACAGATAAAGATCACGAGAATATCAATGGAAGAATACAGTAACTCAGCACCTGAAGCAGAAGTATGAACAAATGATTGTCTTAGACAGACTGTACTGAGGTAAAAATAGAGTGAATGTACGGGGGGATAAAGTCATGGAATAAAGCAAGTGATAAAAAAGTGTTTTTTTTTTCTATAATAAGAACTAAATTATGAGACCTTTAACCAAAATAAAAGGTAGGAATAAATTATGTAACAATTAGGGATGTACAAATGAAGAACCCGCCCTTGGGTGAGGCAATGTCTATGAATTCGGGGTGGGGAGGAGCAGGCGGGGCTGGTTGACCTGACTGACCATTACACTCGCCCTACAAATAAACAGAAGTCAATCCCAACACATATAGGCACAAGAACAAGAAATGCCATCACTTCCAGTTGGCTTTTGATGTCCCCAAATCAAATCCTTCCTTAGACACAACTGTCAAGAAAATAAAGTAGTGGTGTGCAAATTAAATAGCTTATAGTCAAAACTGTCATACTCTAAAGAAAACATGGTAATCCAATCAAGAAAGCCAAAAACATGCTTTTAGCCAGTCATTCTTCCTCCCAAATAATTTGATTAGTTATACAATTTTATTAACGTAGTTTAGTTCTGAACACAAAGTTCAGTATAATGTCATGGTTAACTTAAAACGCAACCATTACCAGAGTTGTTTGCAACCAAAAAATCTTAGTTCATAGGGACGAACATAAGGAACTCAATGTATAACACTCAATGTAACTTTACTTGAGAAAATAGTTCGAATCAATTAATAAATGAACCTAAGGAATAAAATGTAACACCCTTGCAGCTATTAACATCTATACATAAAGTGTCACAATCTGTGCTATTCGTACACAACACTCAAGCTGATTCTAAATTATTTTATAAAACAGGACAGCTTAACAACAAAAATCTATTGATCCCCACCAACACCTTACAGATTGACAAAAATGTCACAGGATAAGACAATGCTTTAACAAGAATATTGTGTGAAAGTAAACCGAATAATTAGCACAAGAGAGATTTTGATTTATGAAAAAAGGCAAAACAATAATCTACTTATTCAACCAAACTGAAAGAAAAATCAATCCAGCTTCAAATTATTTTACCTCTGGTAAAACTAAACAGTGCTGATCAATTATAGGATATCAGTTACACAATAGTTAGATCTCCATCCAATAATAATCAAAGCTGAAAACTATCTACATATCAATCCACCGGTTAATCTAACAAAGATGAAAACCTCTCTTTTTCATTTTTTTAAATCCTGGGGTTGCTAACTGCTAAGATAAGCTCAGATTTCATCAAATTAGGCAAAAGGAAAGAGAACCCGCCATGGCTGCAAAATCCTGGTTGCAAATGTGATTGATACGGGTCAATCAACTTGCCATCCGGGTTTGCCCCGCCAAGATACGGGTCTGCTTAACCAGACGCCCCCATCAAAACCCAAGAACCGTAATCTGCATCATCACAGCTTATCGAGTTTGCGGTGGTTTTACTGTGTACAAACTATTATCAAACAATGTATGTTCAGCTTCTTCAGTACTATCAAGGGTTGTTGAAATTTATTTTTTTTGGAAGTGAAATCACGGGCTGATGCAGAGAAGGGCAACAACCCTTTGAAAACTCCCCTTCTCTGCAGCCTCCTTCGGTGTTCTTGAGTTTTGATGGATTCAAGATTTTGGAACAATGTGTTGCAGATAGAGCTGTCAATTCAGACCCGAACACGAAAAACTCGACCCGACTGACCCGACACGAATGACCTTTTAACCCGATTAAAACTCGAGAATATTAGGTCAAATTCGACCCGACACGAACCCGACACGAACCCGACACGAACCCGACACGAACCCGACCCGAACCCGAGAATGACCCGAACCCGAAAGTGACCCGAACCCGATTTGACACAAACCCGAAAATGACCCGAACTCTAAAATTAAGTTAATGAACTAGCAGTAGTAATAGAATTGGTGTAAAAATGTTTATGATCACTGCAATTTGCTTTCCATAAAAATGTTTATAAATATATTTATGATCACTGCAATTTGTTGAATGAATTATAGAAATAATTTGGTGGATTATAGCAATTGTTCAGTAAAAAATAATATATTTATTACAAGAGCATATTTTCTCTAGTAGAGTTGATAATATTTATTTCAATTCATTTTTGTTTTATGAAGATCATGTCGTCATAATGCCTTGAGCTAAATTGAATAATCTCTGGCGACGATACAATTTTTAACTCATCAAGTATAAAATTGGATTGAACTATAAGGGAATGTAGTGAAACTCAATTTAGTTCCAGTGTTTATAGAAACTCAATTAAGATTTGATATTTTATTATTTAATTTTAATTTACTTGTTAGTTTTTTTAGAAAATCAAGTCAGTTTGATCTAACACTAGTTAAACTCAATTTATCCAGTATTTATAGATAATCAAGGAATATTTGATCTTTCTACTTAAATACAATATACTAGTTACATTCGTTTATAAAAGTCAAGTAATATCTGGCCTTTAATTATTTCTATTCAACTCATAGTAAACAAAGTCAGTTAATGAAGTTCATTAATTGTCGAAAGTAACAAATTAAACATTAATCACTAATTTATAGAGAATCCCTATTTTTGAATAAATATAAGTTACTTGATTATTATAAATTGAGTGATGGTTAACAGTTGTATAGTTAAATTGAACTTAATTAATTTTTGAATAAAGTCGAGTAATAGTTGACATTTGGTTAGTTAAATACAATTAAGTTAGTGTGTTAGCACTAAAACTCAGTTACGTATGGAAAGTCAAGTAAGGTTTGCCATTTGATTAGTAAAATTCAATATAAATTATTTCATAGTATTTATAAAAAAATCTAAATTAAATGTAATATTTAGAAGTAACTAAATTTATTTTTAAGTGTTTATTGAAACTAAATTAAGGATTAATTTTTGGTAAATTTATTTCAATTTAGTTATCGTTGTTAGTTAAGCAGGTTTCCAATTCGATTAATTACATCAATTTAGTGGGTTTAGGGTTTAGTGGGTGGGTTTAGGGTTTAGTGGGTTTTGAGTTTTGGGGTTTGGGGCTTTAAGACAAAAGTAAGCCCATCAAATATGCCCAATTCTAATATCAAAATCAACCCAATAATTATTTCATTTCATGTTATTTTGGTGTTAATATAAAATAGAGTACTTGTTGATATCGTATTTTTTGTTAATTTAATTTATTACTGACATCGTGATTATTGACATTTTAATATTCATATTTAAAACTAGAGTTTCTTTCTAACCGAAGTGTTAATACAAGTTAGAATAATTGTTAAATTTAATATAATTATGAGTATTTGTCAAAATATAATATTTTGACCCGAACCCGACACGAAAATAAAACTGACCCGATATCAACCCGACCATATAAAACCCGACCCGAACCCAACCCGACCCGATGAATAGTCCCAACCTGACATCAACCCGACACGAACCCGACCCGACCCGACCCGACAAGACCCGAAAAGATATTTGAGACCCGTTTGAACCCGACCCGTTTGACCCGAACCTTTTTAGACCCGAACCCGAGGTCGACCTTTAGACCCGAATCGACAGCTCTAGTTGCTGAGAATGGATAAGTGTGAATTGTTTGACGGCATGCTGAGTGTGAATGGTATCGTACGTGGAATTAGTAATGTATAATTTCTGATTCGTAATGAAAAAAAAAACACCAATTTGTCATCCTTGAAAGTATTAACAAAATATAGTATGAACTGATGACAATCCAATCCACCCATGACCAAAACTAAATTAGTAAATAATTATCCGTAAATCATGATTTAAGAATTAAGATTGTTGCTGGCACAAGATGAAAATACAATGCACTTTATATGCAAGTGACATCTCCGTTTTTATTCTTTTAACCAAAATGTAGGAAATCTGAACTCAGCAGATTGGTATTCTGCAAGTGCAACTGTAAATTGGTTTCACAAACAAAAAACAAAGATGAAATGAGATTCGGTAAATTCAAGAGTACTTCAGCATCATCAGAATTCAGAAGTAGCATTAGCCACTCAATACTTTGTTGTAATTTTTTATTATTTTTTGAATTTCAGGCTTCTGGAAAACGTCCAGAAACGAATGACAAGAATCTAGGTAAAGCATCCCAAGTGTTTACTAACAAGGGGCTCGACTTCGCGAAATTTGCTAGAGTATGGACAACGAAATTACAATCTCTTGGGACCCAAAAGGGACCCTCCAATTGATTCCGATCTAGCGTAAATAAAATTCGATCAAGAACCGACTCACGAATGACTGAGCAAGCCACTTCGTGTCGAACCATCTGCACCACCTGAAGAGCATCCCCGATAATGCAGAGATGCGGCTGGTTAATAGATTCTGGCTAAAAACATAGCTTATTCTAGTGCCAATATTTCAGCTAGTACAGGGTCCTGGACATGTGGAAATCTCCTGGTCGCCGCAAGAAGGAAAACACCCCCAGATCAAAAGTCACCGCGCCAGTAACCGCTGAGCCTCTATCGATTCAAGCATCAAAGTCAATTCTAGTCCTATCTCTTGGCGGCCGTAGTAATGACCCAGGCAAGAGGGACTCTAGACATCAGCCACCCACCTACGGGCCTCCAAGAATCTCCTCCGACTAGACAAAGCAGAAGCCACCATGATATCCGAACAGAGATGGGTTTGTTCAAACACATGGCGGTTCTGCTGGAACCAAATCCCATCACACACTGTAATGATCAGCTCACAGAAAGCATTATCCCTCTCCCGTAACAACTTTCGAAACCAAAAATCTCCCCTAGACTGCCCAATGGCCAACACCTCATCCAAAACTCCAGCTGCAGTCCAGGCTGCCCTCACATAAGCACAATCAACATAGAGATGCTTTGTTATGGTACCCTCATTCGAACAAAGTGCACACAACGGGGATACCTCAATAGTTCTCCTTCTGAATTCTCAACTGTGGCTAAGGAGTCCGAACATAGCCGTCATGCAAAATGTAGTGCACGTTTCGGGACACGCAACCTCCAGACAAAACTTCTTACTCTCCCCATATCTAAGAGCATTAAGATGGTGATGTGAAGAGGAAGCTGGGTTCTCAATCGCCACATGATAAGCCGAGCGAACCGTGAACACCCCAGACTATGTATGATGCCAAATCCATCTGTCAGCACGCCCAGGTTCTGTAGCGGGATACTCTTAATCACCTCAACATCAGCATGGTCAAAAGATGCCTCCGACACGGCACAATTCCACCATCCAGTATCCACGTCTATAAGGTCCGAGACCCTTGTTATATCACTAGGAACATTCTCCAGGTTCCAAATACGGAACTCCCCGTCTCTCGGCAACCATGGATCATGGCATACACTCGTCGTTCTACCACCGCCAATGGACTTCCTTCGACCCAAATGAATCAACTTGATAGGTCCTAGATATACTCTTATTTTGTAGCATTTGAGAGCTGTTTTAGATAGTATTTTGTATATTTATATTAGACTTTTGGACCGAATCATTCATAGTGGTTTGAAATTGAAGACGTGCATTTCAATCTTGAATTGCACTTGCGATGGACTTGAGTGATTTGAAGACCTTCTATGATCGTCCTGACCGCGATTGATACATTGAAAAACCGGTCGTAGAAGTGGCGTGACGGCACACTCTCGCGGACCGCGAACCCTAGGTCGCGAACCGCGAGGGTGTGTGTTGCTGTTTTGAAGATGCCGAGTTTCGCGAGCCGCGAGGACCAGACGCGAACCGCGAGAGCCAGACGCGCGCGGGGCGCGAGACTCCGGTCGCGAACCGCGCGAACCAGCACGAGGACCGCCGAGGCACAGACGCGCGGGGCGCGAACCTTCGGCCGCGACTCGCGAGGACCAGACGTGCGCGAGGCGCGAACCTTCGGCCGCGACTCGCGAGGACCATGCCGAGACACGGGCGCGCGCGGGCGCGAGACACGGGCGCGAGACACGGGCGCGAGACACGGGCGCGCGCACCATGCCGAGACCGAGACAAGGGCGCGCGGGGCGCGAATCCTCGGCCGCGAGCCGCGAGAATCAGGCTCGCGGTCCGCGAGGGATTTCGCGCGACCCGCGAAGGCCCTGCAAGTGGCATTTTGTTTTGAGTTATTTTTGTTATTTTTGGAAGTATAAAAGGAACTTATCCTCAATGTTTAGAGATCGTTTTTACAGAGCTCCCTCATATCCAAACCCCAATTTCTTCATCTTTTCTTCCATTTCTTCCATTGTTCTTCCCTTTGATTCTATGTTTATGTAATGATGTATTAGGATGATTGTATTAGCTTAGTTTCTTCCTTGGGAGCTATTGATGTAAACTTCTTTGCTTGAAATCTTCATTAACTTCATTATGCTTCTATTTTGGGTTAGATTATCATTTGAATTCTTGATGAACTTGAGTTCTTATGCATGAATGTTGTTCAATCTTGCTATATTTGCCATGGGCTTTATGTTTTATATAAATTGCATGCCTCATAGTCACTAATTAGAGTAGATTAGTTCTTGGTGTCAAAGTAATATAGTTTTAGAGTAATTCTAGGTGATGCATTGTAATGTAGTGATCTCTAGTAGTTTAGTGACTATGGAAAGGGGTTGAGTGATGACAAACTCTCCCCTTGGTTATGTGATTGTAGTTGAGATATGCCATGATGAATATAAGTTGTTAGAATTGGAAATCTTATGAACTTGCATGATTAATCAATTGTGTGTTTAGGTAATGATCTAATGTTATCATCGATCCCCCTAATATGTGATTGTATATATCATAAAGTATGAATTGAGATTTGTATGTTATCATCATCTTAGTTCTTTATAGTCTTCAAATGTCTTGTCCAATGCTCACGTTAATGTCGAGTATGGATGAGTTTGTCGATTCTCCATTGTTAATTCCATTGTCGATGTATCTAGATGTTTTCATCTACGACTTATGATCATAAATCCTATATATGAAGCGTTCACTCAATGATAATCGATAGTTGAAGTTGAAGTCAATTGCCTCCCAAGGCCTTGTATTTGCATTGTAGTGTAGTTCATCTTAGTTGCTTTCTTTCGTAGTGTAACAAAACCAACATCAAAACCCCCCCTTGTTTACCTTGCTTTCTATATAATATATATGTATGTGTTTATAATCTTTGCTAAAACACTAAACAAGACTCCTTCTCCTTGTGGTTCGATCCCTACTTCCCACTATCTACTCTATAGTAGTTAGAAGTCGTAGGTGAATATAAATGTGTTTTGATTGAGTGGGATTCCCATTTACGACGTGGGGAAATCGCTTGTCAAAAATGGCGCCGCTGCCGGGGAGAAGGCATTTCTTGTTTTGTGTTTTATCTTAGATTTTATTGTTTACCTCCTTTGTTTTCTTTCTTTTCTTTGAAAGTGTATTGCTCGAGTTCTTTGCGTAAACGACACCTTGTAGTGTGTATTGCCTTAGAATCCTTGCACTATAATTTCAATCCTTTCTTTACTTTGTTTTCTTTGAAGTGTGTATTGCTTGGTTTCTTGGAGTAAACGACACCTTGTAGTGTGTATTACCCTAGAACCCTTGCACTACAATTTCAATATCTTTGTTTGTAGTTTTAATTTTAATTTACATATGGATAACCTCCCTTATAACTATTCAAGGGATGATGATAATTTTGCAAACTCGCGTGATGCATACAATTTTACTAATTTTTCCGAGTCTTGCAATTTTGATTTGAGAAATGAGCACTTTCAACATGAAATGCCCGTTGGTTCCTCATACCAAGGGTACCATGATGAGTGCTATAATGAGGAGGGAGTTGGATTCCAATATCAACAAGTTTATGATCCTTACTACGATTCTTATGAGCCGCAATGGAGTGGTCATTCGAATTCGAGGTTTGGATACCCACCGGAAAACCAACCCTATGAGCAACAAAATCTACCTCACCCACCTTTTGAATTGCCTCAAGAACAAGATGCGATGAATTATGAAGATAATTTACGCTTAGAAAATCTTGAGAGGCAATTGAATTTAATGTGGGAAGCGGTGAGGAGATTAGAAGCTCAATATTCCGAAGGAGAACCATCCCAAGTAGAACCTATTCCGAGTGCTTTGCACGAAGAAGAATTTGAAAGGGATGAGGAGTTGGTTGTTGAACAAAAAGAAGAAGAGAGGGAGGTGATCGAACTTGAGAACTTACCATCACCATTGCCACCCCTACCTCCACCTATTCAACCAAAATCACCAACTTCGGAAATCTTAGAGGAGCCAAGTAGGAAGCCAACTTACTCATTCATGCTTCCAACCATCCATACTCCTTTAAGAACCTCACCTTACACTCCTCTACCTATGCTTTCTCAACCTCCCTTCACTTTTTTCTTAAAGGTGAAGGATTTCAAGCTTTTGTTCTATGAATAACATTTGGGTCGTGTCGACGACGTTAAATAAATCGATTTTGATCATTTTATTTTTACTTAGCTTTCATTGTGTTTATAGATATAAAAAAAAAAATATATATATATATATATATATATATAGTTTCTTTGTATATTTCATTGTTTTAATTAGTAGATTGCTGTTTTTGTAGAATAAGGTGTGCAATGGAGCAAAAACGGAAAAGCTGAAGAAGCCATTCCTCGCGGTCCGCGAATTGATCGCGCGGACCGCGACCGAAGATTTTCGCGAGCCGCGAAAGGAAGCTCGCAAACCGCGAGGGGGGCCGGGATTTCTCGAAAATCCCTGGAACGAAAACGTCGATTTTCGCGGTCCGCGGCTTGGTCGCGCGGACCGCGACACTGTGCTCGCGGACCGCGGTTTCATCGCGCGGTCCGCGAAGGTTTGTCGAGCGCGGCACGCGATTTCATCGCGCGCGCCGCGACGAGCTTCAGCGCGCGCGGTCCGCGATTTCATCACGCGGACCCGCGAAGGAACCGCGCGCGGCCCGCGACGAAGGCCGCGCGACCCGCGAAGAGGACCGAAATTTCTCGGAAATCCCTGGAAGGATTTGGCGCATTTTCGCGGCCCGCGCCGGAGCCTCGCGACCCGCGAAGAAGGCCCGCGACCCGCGACTGGGGCTCGCGATCCGCGACACCCTATTTCTTCCCAAATCCTTCTATCTTTTTTCTCTTCCTTCTTCCATATTCCCTCAAGCTCCCAAAGGCTTCAATTGACGGTACCCTACTCAATTTGTTCAAACTTTTTGGGTGTTTTAGGGCTTGCCGCCAATAGATTTAAGTACATTTTGAAGGGCTTGCCGCCTTATAGCTACTTTAGTTGAGCTGGACGGTTATTGTATAGATTAAGCTAATATAGCTACACCTTTTCTTACACTATGATTTTCATTGATATATTTAAACATTGAGGGCAATGTTTAGACTAAGTGTGGGGGAGAGGTGTAGGACTTTTGTTGCTGATTTTGTTGCTGCTTTTGTTGCTAGTTTTAATACTGTATAGTAAAAAAAAAAAAAAAAAAAAAAAAAAAAAAAAAAAAAAGAGCCCGGATGGTCCCAAAAATACTAGAGGATCAGGTAAAAATGAGAGGCATGCCCGGATGGTTCCAAAAATACTAGAGAATCAGGCAAAAATGAGAGGCAAAAAAAAAAAAAAAAAAAAAAAAAAAAACATTTTCTTTTCTCTTGTTTAGATATGTAAAGCTCTCAAATGTTTGTGCTTATTTATTCAGAGTATACACTTGGATCTTGATCGTTCTTTCTCGAGGACGAGAAAGGTTCAAGTGTGGGGGATTTTGATAGGTCCTAGATATACTCTTATTTTGTAGCATTTGAGAGCTGTTTTAGATAGTATTTTGTATATTTATATTAGACTTTTGGACCGAATCATTCATAGTGGTTTGAAATTGAAGAAGTGCATTTCAATCTTGAATTGCACTTGCGATGGACTTGAGTGATTTGAAGACCTTCTATGACCGTCCTGACCGCGATTGATACATTGAAAAACCGGTCGTAGAAGTGGCGTGACGGCACACTCTCGCGGACCGCGAACCCTAGGTCGCGAACCGCGAGGGTGTGTGTTGCTGTTTTGAAGATGCCGAGTTTCGCGAGCCGCGAGGACCAGACGCGAACCGCGAGAGCCAGACGCGCGCGGGGCGCGAGACTCCGGTCGCGAACCGCGCGAACCAGCACGAGGACCGCCGAGGCACAGACGCGCGGGGCGCGAACCTTCGGCCGCGACTCGCGAGGACCAGACGTGCGCGAGGCGCGAACCTTCGGCCGCGACTCGCGAGGACCATGCCGAGACACGGGCGCGCGCGGGCGCGAGACACGGGCGCGAGACACGGGCGCGAGACACGGGCGCGCGCACCATGCCGAGACCGAGACAAGGGCGCGCGGGGCGCGAATCCTCGGCCGCGAGCCGCGAGAATCAGGCTCGCGGTCCGCGAGGGATTTCGCGCGACCCGCGAAGGCCCTGCAAGTGGCATTTTGTTTTGAGTTATTTTTGTTATTTTTGGAAGTATAAAAGGAACTTATCCTCAATGTTTAGAGATCGTTTTTACAGAGCTCCCTCATATCCAAACCCCAATTTCTTCATCTTTTCTTCCATTTCTTCCATTGTTCTTCCCTTTGATTCTATGTTTATGTAATGATGTATTAGGATGATTGTATTAGCTTAGTTTCTTCCTTGGGAGCTATTGATGTAAACTTCTTTGCTTGAAATCTTCATTAACTTCATTATGCTTCTATTTTGGGTTAGATTATCATTTGAATTCTTGATGAACTTGAGTTCTTATGCATGAATGTTGTTCAATCTTGCTATATTTGCCATGGGCTTTATGTTTTATATAAATTGCATGCCTCATAGTCACTAATTAGAGTAGATTAGTTCTTGGTGTTAAAGTAATATAGTTTTAGAGTAATTCTAGGTGATGCATTGTAATGTAGTGATCTCTAGTAGTTTAGTGACTATGGAAAGGGGTTGAGTGATGACAAACTCTCCCCTTGGTTATGTGATTGTAGTTGAGATATGCCATGATGAATATAAGTTGTTAGAATTGGAAATCTTATGAACTTGCATGATTAATCAATTGTGTGTTTAGGTAATGATCTAATGTTATCATCGATCCCCCTAATATGTGATTGTATATATCATAAAGTATGAATTGAGATTTGTATGTTATCATCATCTTAGTTCTTTATAGTCTTCAAATGTCTTGTCCAATGCTCACGTTAATGTCGAGTATGGATGAGTTTGTCGATTCTCCATTGTTAATTCCATTGTCGATGTATCTAGATGTTATCATCTAGGTGGATTGATAATGAGGGCTCTTGAGTGATGTGTTCATGCTCACTAGCCATTATCGAGAGAATATGATGTTTTCATCTACGACTTATGATCATAAATCCTATATATGAAGCGTTCACTCAATGATAATCGATAGTTGAAGTTGAAGTCAATTGCCTCCCAAGGCCTTGTATTTGCATTGTAGTGTAGTTCATCTTAGTTGCTTTCTTTCGTAGTGTAACAAAACCAACATCAAAACCCCCCCTTGTTTACCTTGCTTTCTATATAATATATATGTATGTGTTTATAATCTTTGCTAAAACACTAAACAAGACTCCTTCTCCTTGTGGTTCGATCCCTACTTCCCACTATCTACTCTATAGTAGTTAGAAGTCGTAGGTGAATATAAATGTGTTTTGATTGAGTGGAATTCCCATTTACGACGTGGGGAAATCGCGATGCATTGTAATGCATTGTAATCGCACCATGCCGAGACCGAGACAAGGGCGCGCGGGGCGCGAATCCTCGGCCGCGAGCCGCGAGAATCAGGCTCGCGGTCCGCGAGGGATTTCGCGCGACCCGCGAAGGCCCTGCAAGTGGCATTTTGTTTTGAGTTATTTTTGTTATTTTTGGAAGTATAAAAGGAACTTATCCTCAATGTTTAGAGATCGTTTTTACAGAGTTCCCTCATATCCAAACCCCAATTTCTTCATCTTTTCTTCCATTTCTTCCATTGTTCTTCCCTTTGATTCTATGTTTATGTAATGATGTATTAGGATGATTGTATTAGCTTAGTTTCTTCCTTGGGAGCTATTGATGTAAACTTCTTTGCTTGAAATCTTCATTAACTTCATTATGCTTCTATTTTGGGTTAGATTATCATTTGAATTCTTGATGAACTTGAGTTCTTATGCATGAATGTTGTTCAATCTTGCTATATTTGCCATGGGCTTTATGTTTTATATAAATTGCATGCCTCATAGTCACTAATTAGAGTAGATTAGTTCTTGGTGTTAAAGTAATATAGTTTTAGAGTAATTCTAGGTGATGCATTGTAATGTAGTGATCTCTAGTAGTTTAGTGACTATGGAAAGGGGTTGAGTGATGACAAACTCTCCCCTTGGTTATGTGATTGTAGTTGAGATATGCCATGATGAATATAAGTTGTTAGAATTGGAAATCTTATGAACTTGCATGATTAATCAATTGTGTGTTTAGGTAATGATCTAATGTTATCATCGATCCCCCTAATATGTGATTGTATATATCATAAAGTATGAATTGAGATTTGTATGTTATCATCATCTTAGTTCTTTATAGTCTTCAAATGTCTTGTCCAATGCTCACGTTAATGTCGAGTATGGATGAGTTTGTCGATTCTCCATTGTTAATTCCATTGTCGATGTATCTAGATGTTATCACAACTCTAGAGCTCCATGAATGCTACGCCAACTCCAAGAAGGCCTGGCTCCAAGAGAAGACGCCAACAGATCACCATCCTCGTAGTATTTCGCCTTCAGCACACGAGCCAGCAAGGAATGAGGCTGAGTGAGTAGCCTTCAAGCCTGCTTTCCAAGTAGAGCTGTGTTAAAAGCTCTTAGATCCCGAAATCCGAGCCCTCCCTTATCCTTCGATCGAGACATCTTCTCCCATGCCACCCAATGGATCTTTCTTCCATCCACTTTCCCATTCCACCAGAAGTTGCTAAGTAGGCTGTGAATCTCGTCCACTGTGGAGTCTGGGATCCTGAAACAACTCATAGTATAGCTCGGGATTGTCTGGAGGACCGACTTTATCAGAATCTCCTTGCCAGCCTTCGAGCTCTGCTCTTCTGGCGGATTCTATCCTTCAGATACTGAAACACCTCTCTCTTCTTCCTCCCAATAGTAGAAGGTAGACCTAGATATTTCCCATGTAAGTCTACATGTGGAATACTCAAGACATTACAGATATCTGTTCGTACCGCGACATCCGTATTCGGGTTGAACAAGATTCCAGATTTGTAATTAAGAGAAAGAACCAAGTCCAGAGTCTTGAAATATTATTACTACTAGATTACGTTTTCCGGCTTAGGCAGGTTTGGTAGAATTTATCAGTAGATCAATTTCATTCAGTTCAGTTTAGTGCAGTAAGAAATAAGTTCTAACAAACACGACCTTAGAGGACGAAAATAAAAAGGAAATAATTGAATAATGGTGGTTTTGTTATTTGTATATATATACCTCTCTAATATTTTGCAATTAAATGAAAAGGTCTTGATTTAAACTTTCGTAAAACAGTACTTTTTATATCACTCTATGAATACTCGTTATTTTCATATAAAATAATAAAAGTACGTACTTCTGAATTTTCTAGTGCGTGAAGGAAATTTTAGTCAATTGTACGAATAAACTTGAATGAGCATGATACTCATTTTTAGATGAGAAGATGCTTATTGCTATGTATTGAATCTCTAATTCTTAAAAAATAATTAATGAGTTCAGTACAAAGAGGATGAAAGTTGAACTTGCAATATTAAATTAAATATATACCAACCAAAAATATAGTATTTTTAAAATTTTCATTTTAGCTCTAAAAAAATGCATGAATCAACTATCATAAATATTTAAAACTGGTCAATTAAGTAT
This sequence comes from Cruciata laevipes, assembly GCA_963678965.1. Classification (NCBI taxonomy): domain Eukaryota; kingdom Viridiplantae; phylum Streptophyta; class Magnoliopsida; order Gentianales; family Rubiaceae; genus Cruciata; species Cruciata laevipes. The sequence continues at coordinate 12,479,428 of OY787632.1, read as the reverse complement.
TCTAAATCTAATAAAAACATAGAATATATAAAATTAAATATTGTTTGTTAGAATAATTAGATGGAATCTTGTTTTTTTTTAACGCTAAAATCATCATAGATAGGAGGATTATTCATTGCTCCTCAACCGAAATAAAAACAGAACATAGTACACATAAGACCAAATAAGGGCCCTAGTGGCTACAAGTTGCCCGAAGGTTGTTCTCCACAAGTGGATGCAATTTGGTAGATAATTGGAAATTTTCTGAAACGTAAAGCAAATCTAATCTTCCTTGTATCTAAAGGAAATTTTGATGTAAGCCTTCGAGCACCACCTTGCTTCCAGGCGAAAGGTTAGGAAATAGCATTCGGGCGACATCTATCTTCGGGCACCACTTTGCTTCCGGGCGAAAGTCTAGGAAATAGTTTTCAGACCACACCACAGATGGAATCTTGTAAAAGTTTAATTTTCCAAAAGATTACAAATTACCACTTTGTATTTTGAGCTAAATGTTGTACATTTTTAATTTGAATATTGTACAGATAAACATGTTGGAATATAAAAGTTTATAAAAACTGTAAAAAGTGTTTTTTTTACTGTGAAAAAATATACAACTTAAATTTAAAAATGAAATATTTAAATTTGAAAAAGTACAACTTTTTTCAAAAGATGTAAGAAAGTTAAACTATGAGGAGATTTAAAATACAATTTATATGTTACTATGAATTTTATGGAAATGAGATAGGGAGGCGATGAGAAAAGTAAATTACTATATTCACATAAATTTCAGTTTATACAAAGATAAAAATAAACAAATTTAAAAGATGATGTGCAGTGTGAACATCAAGCTGCAAACTCTTGGAAATGTACTCTGTGTGGTTAGTTTGTTTTAATATAATTTGCAGGTTCTTTCAAAAAAAAAAAAATTAAAAGAGGCCGTGATATAGGTATTTGATAAGACCATCCTACCATAAGTTTATGCTATGACAAATGATAGTTGATGTGTTTAATAGATGTGTTAGTTCATTTATACGTGAACATAGATAATAACAAATAAAACCATGAAACACACGAACAAATCTATCAAACACATGAACCTAGCTGATAGCAAACAAATTTATAAAACACATGAACTATCATTCGTCCTACTATAAGCTTATGGTAGGTCACCCAAAACTTTGTATTTTAAATTTCTCAAAGATGAGTAGGCATATTTCATTTTACTGTATTTTAAAATTCAAATTTTAAACGGTAACTACAGTAAATGAGGTTTCCAAACTAGGGTTGAACAAAACTAACCGGATAACCGAAACCGACCGGAACCGTACCGATTTTAAGGTTAACCAACCGTAGGGTTAGGTTAAGGTTATCACTTTTTAACTAACCGGTCATTCGGATAAGGTTAAGGTTTTCAATATTCAACACGAATAGTTAACCGACTAACCGAGGATTATTTTGCAATTATTTATTTATATTATTATTATTATTAACCCTATATAAATAGCACCGAACCCTTACCAAAATTTAACCCTCCCACATTTCACTCTAGGTAGCTAGCTTTTGTATTCCTCTTGCCAAATATGTATATATAGCTAATTTTTGTATTCCTCTTGCCTCTTGGCATATATATATACATATATATAGCTTTTCTAGTATGCTAAACTGTGTCTCAAAATATTTTATAATTAATGAATTATCAAAATTATTGGATAACCGAATTTCTAATTAACCGAGACAAAGGTTATCTGATTTTATTTGTCAATTTTAAAGGTTAACCGAACCGTTGAATAGTTGAGCGGTTAGTATATATTCTAGAAACGGGAAGGTTAACTGTACCGTGATCAGCCCTAATTAGGCAACTGGATTTCCATTTACCTTATTAAAATGCACTGAACACTAAATTGTATCTAAAAACATTAGGGCATATACGTAAATGTGGTTTACCCTAATTTCCCCAATTTCCCTTCTTGTCGCTTATAAATACATACAGCCGCCTCATCATTTTTAGAAGCCCCACTTTCACTTTCATCGAACTCGAACACTCTCACTCTCACTCTCCCTCTCCCTCTCCCTCTCCCTCTCCCTCGTTCTATTGTTTTTAGTCTTCAAAAATTTATGTGGAACCATGTCTATTTATGAAGTTGCAATCTTAAACTTGAATGACCTAAATACATTATATTCCTATGGAATAAAACAAATATTTTATATAAATTTTTTTATTAATTAATTAAGTATTAAAGAAATGATGAATGATAAGTATTAGAAATTTTTGAAAATGGGAGTAACTAGTCATTCGGACCGGGTCAACCAATCAATTAACTAAGAGCATCTCCAATGGTAAGCTATAGCTTGCCTTGCCACATCACTATCCAACCCAATGATGTGGCAAGCTACACACTCCAACAATGGTGAGCTACATCCATAATTAATTCATAGGTCCCACGTGTTTGTATTTTTGACCAATATTTTAATATAAATTATGATTATCTTTAATTTTAATAAAATTAAATTTGAAGTATATATATTTAATAACTAAGATTTATCAAATAAATATCAAAATAATTTTCAATCTACGATAACAAAAAAGTGGACAGTAAATATTATAAACTCAAGTTATATAATGATCAAATTTGAATAGAAGTGTAATATTCTAATGAACATTATTTATTATTATTTTAAAAAATTATTTTATTATTTCATTTTATCTAATTTTATGTTATAATAATTATTATGTTCTTTTATATTATAAATATAAATAATTATACTCTTCAAGTTAGGGAGTTATATGGGTCGAGTTCAAACAAAATAATAATTTTCAAGGAAATATATTTATTTCGTATTATACATAATAAATGTATTATTTTACTTTAAACTAAAATAAGTGTGCTATTATATATTATAAAAACATAAATGCACAAAATAATGGATGGATGTAATACAAGGAAATGTTTCTAATTTACTATATATACAAATTGTAGCACAACCAAATTGAATTGTTGGTTTGTACATGTTTCTCTACTTACCATACATATATATTATGAGAATATACGTACAAATCGTAGCACAACCAAACCAAATTGGATGATTGGTTTATATATATTTTTCTACTTACCATACATATATATTATATATTATGAGAATATACGTGTAGCACAACTGGATTGTTGGTTTGTACATATTTTTCTACTTACCATACATATATACATATATATTATGAGAATATACGTACAAATCGTAGCACAACCAAATTGGATTTTTGGTTTGTACATGTTTTTCTACTTACCATACATATATATTATGAGAATATACGTCGTGTATTTTTTCCATTCTGTAAAAACAATGATTAAAATATTGCCATAAATCACTCGTAATTAATGCTGGCAGTACTGCTCTGTCGGCAGTACTGCTTGGCCAGCTACCTTACGTGGCATTAGAAACAATGGTTGAGCAGCTGCCGTAATCTTTCAAAATTTGCAAGCAACTCCCAAAATAACACCATTGGAGATGCTCTAACTGATTTCCGGATTTTCCGGTAACGGACATATTTGGAAGGGACGCGGCGGGTCGGGTCGGGTCGGTGGGAAAGCCCTATATTGAGCTGTCTATAAATGTAGACATTGAGCCGATAATTTTCTTTACCATTTCATTCAGTCTCCTCATCTCCTTCAGTCGAACTCGAACACTCTTCTAATCTCCTTCAGCCTTTCTCTCCCTCTCCCTCTCCCTCCTTCTATTGTTTTTAGTCTTCAAAAAATCAAAGGAAGAAGATGGTGATGAAGTTGGAGAATCCCGATCTCGCTGCTGATAAAAAATCCATGATTCATTTGTTGAAGAAGATGATGGGATTGAACTTGTTGTCTCAGTCGCCGATGATCGTAGATGTTCCCAACAAGCGCAAAAAGAGAGAGCAAAGAAACAAGAAGTTCAAGAAACAATCCAGGCAACACAGCAAAAGGGTTAGTGCCGATGATTTATGTTTGGAAGATTTCGTAAACGAGTTTGTCAATTTCTATTCGGACGGCCTCCCTTCTGCTGCTGCTTCTGTTGGCGGCCAGTGTGACTATGAGGAGCTGGTTTTGGATCATCAACTAGATATGTTTAGTTTCTTAGACCAGACTCTTATGTTTTAGTTGTGTACAATTTGCTACTACAAATTTAGGGATGTTCCCTGTGCCTGCTACTGAATTTGTAAGTCAGGCTATTAATTTTGATAGCTTGTTAGGTATGTATAGATTCATAGGTTATAGCTTGTAACCAATGACACATTCATTTTATACAAAGAAAAGATACATTCTCTGAACCCCTTGTCCTTCTTGTTCGTTTTTGTATGCAAATGATGCAAATTACATATATATATATATATATATATATATATATATATATATATATATATCTAATCTGTGAAAGATAGATGGGGTGATTTAGTTTCTGTGAAAGATCAATTCATGTCCCTTTAGTATCATCAGTTCATGTCTTTAGTGAAACTGAGTTAGATTATTTTACTCTGATGTCTTTTTTCAGTTGTTTGACCTTATATCCAATTCAACTGTTTGTGACTTCTTTTCTAACCCTTATTTAGTTGTTTTTTTTCACTTAACTATCCAAAATAAGGTGATAAATTTGATAATCCTTGCTACTTGTGTGATAGTACACCCAATTTCTCAACATTTATGAACCCTAGATGTGTTGGGAAAACAAAAGGAAAAATCTATTTGTTTTTTCCTAGAACAGGGTGATGAATTTGTTTTTTGGCATATTTTCTTGATCTTTTACATGTACCAGGTTTTCTGATTTTTATTCTTTATATGGAAAGTTTGTGAAATGTTGTGAAATATGTCTTTCGGTTTGTGTTATCTCGACATATTGCATTGTTTGGTGGTTAGTTGTGGTGGAAGCCAAAATGAACGATTAAGACGGTAAGCTTCATGCTGGTTCACTTAAAGAAGTAGCTATTCAGTGTCGTAGATTAGACATAGTTCTGGTCATATTCTTATCAATTGCTTTTGTGTGTCTTTACAGGCTGTTGAATATGAACTCGATGGCACACAAACACCTAAATTACCTATTTTACCTATCTTGTATCTTGTGTGTGTGTTCAGTTATGCTAGTTCTGATTTTGTTGTTCAAACTTCTGTAGTTTTACTATAACCTTGTTGTGAGGAAGAGGAACGCTGGAGTTGGAAAAGAAGGCAACGAATATGATATGATTTCAGGTACATAGCAGTTGCACCCGGGATATTTCCTATTATGCATTGACTATGGAAATTTCTTTCGCTTCTCCTCCGCTACAGATTTCCAAATCACGCATTGTCTTAGTAAATTTTGGTTTTTTTCTTTTCTTTCATCGGGTTCACCTTGGTTGACTCCATTGGTAACTACATATCCTTATTTGATTGTTTTCATATGGATCTTGGTTCAGCAGGCTCTTGAATTTGATGACCAAAGGTAAGTTTTTTGGCATTTTATGGAATGTGCCATGTATTTTGGCCTTGCAACATGTGTACTTTTTTGCTGTACTTTTTCCTATGACTTGGTATGGTTGACTACAGTTAGGTATTGATAACCTAGCTATGCATGTTGCCAGATTTAGAATTTGTTTGTGTGAAAGAAAAGTGGGATTCTTGGTTGGGGTTGTGGTGCATATATGCTGACCAGTTACCTGTCATAGGTAGGTGAAAGAAAACCATTAATAGTTACTAGATGCACAAATAATCCCTGTGATTTGGATGAGCGACAACATCAACTCCACATCACATTTTGTTGGTCAGAAACTTAGAACTGGCTTGATTGGTATATTGCACTTAAATAATTGAAATGTTTAAGGTCAGGTGTCACTTTCAGTGCAGGTCAATGCAAAAGCACAACAAAAATTAACGAACATTTACCCGGTCATTTGAAGCCATGTTCTCTCATTTGGTGTGTTCCTGAAGATTATGAGGCTTCTACATAGATGTTGATTTGGTTGTGGATTGCAGAAGGCTTTTACCAAAATGTAGGTCAAAGAGCTAGGAAGAAGTTGCAGCTGATTATCTGAAGGATTTGATCAGCAGAATCTTAATTATGAAGGCCAAAGAAAGTGCAAGTCTTCTCGGAGGTGAGACTTGGAGAGGATTAATAAAATCTGCATTGAGGCAAATTTATTGTGATTCGATTATTAAACGGATTATAACTGATTTAGGTTGGGTGTTGAAGAAAGTAATCCTACTGTCTTTCCTTGAGAATTTTGCCTTGTAGTGAACTTAATGAACACGTGCAGAATTATCCTATGAAGTATTAGGAGGCCATACATTTAAACAGTGCTACCATCAAGTTCATACACCAGTTAACTTGTGTAGTAGTTAATTAAAGAATGATTGGAGGTCCTGGCTTCTTTCTAGAACATTATGATCTAGAATAGGATACTTTAGGTGGCGGAAATCAGAGAAGCAGCTTGAGTTTGTATGGATATTAACATATTGTAATGTGCAACGTGCTTATAAATGCATTGTTAATGAAGGGTATGTTTATAGATGCTCTATCAGTTTATAAGGGATTGCCTGAAATGGATTTGATTGCAACTTCTGTTACTTATAGCACCATGATTTATGGTTTCTGTAAAGCATGAGGGTTTGATGAAACACTCGAGATCTTCAATGACTTTCGAAGAACATCAGAACTACCGACAAATGTTATGAATGCATAATACATGGGCTCTGCCAGAAGGGTATGGTGGAGATGTTGGCAGTGCTTGGCTGAACATAGAGTAAATAGGACATTGGTAAGCTACATGTGCATGAACAAAGTGATGAATGCTCAGCAGTTTGTCAAAAACTTGAATGACCACTCGTGTGATATCAATTCTATTGTATAAGCTTTTCGGGCACTTTTGAAATATGGTAGAGCACTTGATGCTTATGAGATGCTTGTCGAGGCAAAACATAAGCTGCCTGATATGGATTCACATACATTCTCAGGCATAATTAATGGTCTTTACAGGGAAGGACATCTTCACAAGGCTTTGGAGCTCTGCGGTTTTGTAAGGGAAAACTGCAAGTTTTCTAGTATTGCTGCATCCAATGTGATTATCAATGAGCTGCTTCATCAAGGCTGTCTTATAGAAACTCTGAGGTTATTTGATTCGTTGGTAAAAGTTAATGTTTCCTTCTGAAATTATGTATGCTATAATTATTGATTCTCTATCCAGAGAGGGTCTTCTGGTTCATGCTATAAAAATGTTTATTGAACGTGAAGCCCAATTGATAACACGAAATACGTCATCGTCCAAGCGGAGCACGATGACTCAGCTATTTAAGGAAATTACCAGGAAAATACATAGAGCACGTGAGAAGATCTTAGCAAGATACATGAGGTACAGTGTCACGTGATACAGACGTTAGGAGGAGGAAAGAAATGATGAGTCAGCAGAGGGAAAAGGGGTTGAACCAGACGCTCTAGGACGCCTATAAAAGGAGGCCGCAATCAGCCATTTCAGGTAAGTTCTCTAACTTTTGAATACAGAGTTTTGTCTTTCCTTTCAATACACGAATCATCACACCGGAGCTGCTACCCTCGGGTGGCTCCGGGGGCTTGTTTTACAGGCTTCGGACGAATAGGTCCCAAGCAAGTCTCATCTGAGGCCCAGGAGCTCGGATAGTCAGGCATCCTTAGCGAGTAGTCTGCATACTTCACCAACAATCAACACTGCGAAGCCCTCGGATACATCAACTATCGAGGCACCAAGTTACTGGGGCGGATTTCCCCGCATCACCAATATTCGTGCTTACAACTCCATGATTAATGGCTATTGTAAGTTGGGCCAAGTAGGAGAAGCTTTGGAACTGTATCTTGATCTGGAAATGGTAAACCTCTAGCCGGATGAATTCACAGTGAGTGTTTTCCTTTTTGGATATTGCCAGATAGGGGACACTGAAAAGGCTCTGGAATTGTTTTCTGATTCCAAGTCAAAGGGTATATCTCCTGATTTTCTAGGCTTTATGTATTTGATAAGAGGCCTAATTGCAAAATGAAGGATGGAAGAATCTCAAAGCATTCTAAGGGAGATGCTCCAAAGCCAGTCTGTAGTTAATATTTTGAGTACAATTGACCATGGAAATGAGACGGAGTCCGTGCATGGTCTTCTTGTTATTCTGTGTGAGAGGGGAAATATACAGGAGGCGGTTTCTATCCTCGATGAAGTAGGATCAATGTCCTTCCCTCTTGCAAGGAGACCCAGTGATACTGACACATTTGCAGTGAATGAGGTTACTGGTGAGGTTTCTAAACCTCGTGTGCGGAACAGTGATAAACTTGAAACTATATATAAGGATGATGAAATATCTAAATTCCCAAGGGTTGATTCTTCATATGCATGCATTGCATCACTTTACTCAAAATGATATATCACTGATGCCAATAAAAATGGTGCAAGGGATATCTGATTTGTTATAGATGTTTTTTGTAACTTTGGTGGCAAGGACTAAAGCTTCCACGAGGATATTATGAAGGGCTAAAGAGATGTCGCAAGAAGAAGAAGGGTTCGTCTCCTACTTCCTCCCGTATTCTATAGATTTTCTGTGAAACTTCCTAATAACCTGCCTTACTTGTATTCTTCACACTAGGAAAATTTACAAGGCTTTAGTTTGTTGTAGCATCTGATCGTACTGCCATCTTTTAGCCAATCCCTTATGTTCTCCACTCAGGTTATAGTGTATTCAGCTATTAAGCTTATAGAGTTGATTAGTTAGGCTCTGTATGTAAACTGTGAGTGATAATATGCTACTAATGTTTTACCAATATGTGGTGAATGGAAATAATTGATCTAATCGATCAAATCGAAGAATAAATCTAATGCGCGGTTAAATCCACACTTATTCAATGACATAAAATGATGCTGTTTCAGGATTGATATGGAAAAGAGAACAGAATAAGCATTCTGCTGGTAATACAGAAGGATGGGTAAGTTTGAGAGATTCGGGATGGTCTATTCCGATCAGAAGAAAAGGAGCTTCGATTAAAAATGGATGTTTTAAGGTTAATAGACGGCTGGCGAGATTTGTAAATAGGTGCTCCTCGCTGTCTTTATCACCAAGCACTCTAAATGGTCTATTAGCAGAGGTTATTCATGCTGACTTTGCAGAGGATTCATGCAAGAACACTAGAGTTACTCTCCCTGTGTCTAGATGCAAACTGACAGAGGAGAAGAAGTTGAAGGATTTTGTAAGCAAATTCAGAGACAAGGTTAATCACTAAGCATAAGAATAGAAAGGAGGATATGAAAGGGTATTCAAAGCCAAATACTGATCATGCTGGAGCTGAAGAGGAAACAAGAGCATATAAACCTGGGATATCTGTACAGGGAACAAAGCGTAAATTTTCCGTGCTGGAATTAGTAGAGGATGTGCTGCTAATGGAAAAAAAACAAAGAATTTCTCCCCTGCAGGAATTTGAAGAAGAATTAGCAGATATGGAGGTATAAGGCAGAGAACCAAGGAAAAATTGGAATGATAGGGTGTTCTTTTGGAAGAGGGTGTTCTTTTGGAAGAGGGTGAAAAAGAAAAGGAAAAGGAAGAGCTATGATGGAATGGAGGACACATTGATAACCCAAGTCAAGAAGATGAGATACATGGAAAGTACTGAATTGAGAATGAAATGTTGTATGATTCCAGGTAATCATCAGACGGTTCGAGGAGAGGTTCAAGAGAATATATTTCTACCTGCAAGTACCTTTGAGGTTGAGCTTGGAAAACAACAAAAACAGGACAATTCCAAGCATGATTGCTGTCATGATAACATTGCCAGGAAGGAATAAAGTGGAAATGGTAGAGGAAGTAGGATACACTTCTCCAGCTTGGGGAAAGCTAACTTTCAACAGGTTTTCCATAGAAACAAACAACAAAGGGAAAGTTGGGTTGAACTGAATGATAAAAAAGGGTTCCTAAGTGAAAGTGTTGTGAACAGGTATGAGTGCCAGGAATCTGAGCTGCATAGACAAGCTGATACACAGAAAGAGGATTGGGGAAGAATGCATAAGTATGTTAAGGTGTTTTCATTGTCAGCCCCGTCCATGGAGGAAACAAGTAGATCGCAGGAATCCACTTTCAGAAAGGATGTTCCAGGTTGTTCGGGGGACATAAATCTGAGCAGAACCCGATTGACTGATAGCCAAGATAATGTGGTTATAATATTTTAGTATATGCATTTTCTTCTAAAGAAAGTGTTCTTAGGATTTAGCTTGGCCAGTGAGGAAATTTGTCAGTCTCACAGCTCTGGTAACAAGGAACTATGGAAAAAAACATGGAGCATTATGATCCCACATCAAGGATCACACAAAAATGCAACATGGGAGCTAGTTATCTGGAAGGAAAACTGGAAAAAGAAAGAGGTGGTTCATGGCAGAGGAGGGAATGCAGCACAGAATAAAGAGCCTCGGATATACATTCTCATTTTGCTAACATTTTGTTCATGCATTCTGCTGCAAAGGATTGCTGATAGGAAATTTGAAAGTATGTTGAGACAAACTGATGCAATAGGAGCAGGAAAGGAAGAAAACTGAGGGCCCCGAACAGAAGGCTATCAAAGACATATAGATCAGAGAAGGAGGAAAGTGTGGAGCAAAATTTGGAATTTTAAAGTTCCATATAAGTTGTTGCACCAGGTCAAGAGGTTGAAGCATGTTAAGAGGTTGGATGGCCATTGTAATTGGATTCATTTTGCTCTGGTATGGGCAAATGATAAGAGAAGAAACCTCTGGAGCAAGATTTGGAACTTCAAAGTGCCGTATATGATAAGCACACCAGATGATATTGAGGATCCCATAGGCTTTAACCTGAATCAAGTTGTGATGCAAACTAATTCAGGGCTCACCTTATGCATCTCTCACTCACAAGCAAACATGTTAGCTTGTTGGGGAACTCTCAAAGCAACAACAAAGGTCTTGTCCCAAGTAGTTGACTTGCTTACGGTTTTATCCGTTAAACGGCCCGTACTCTACCACCATGAGTCAGTGCCACGGGATGATTGGTCTATTGAGGGGAATAACTTCTCGTCAAATCCGTTCTCCCAGTCCCAAGTAGTTATATTTATTATACTTGTATTATGCTTTGTATGCTTTTTTATCGTTATGCTGGTTTGCTTGGCCATAGGCGTAGGGGATGTAACATTACTCTTTAATTAATATATATTAGTGTTATTTAAAAAAAATAAAAAAATCCACCAACTTCCAATTAGGGATGGCAATGGATTTCCGATCCCGTCCAAATCCATGGATTTAAATCCATTTTTGACGGATATGGAAGTTAAAAAATGAAATCCAACGGATATGGATCGGATACGGATTTATAGCTTACGGAGCGGATTTGGATATGGATTTTGTCGTAAATATCCATATCCAGTCCATATCCAATCCATGGATCCATTTAATATATAAATAAATAATATATATATATTTATTAATACATTTAATAATACATATATTTAATAATATATTAAATAATTAAAATTAAATTAAAAATATGTAAAGCAACCTATGGTTAGATACTGACATATATTCTAACCCTATCAATTCCCTCGTTTGGAAGAATGGATCAAGGGAAAAAGAAAGGGACTTATACTTTAAACTGAGTTATGTATTTTTGGAGAATTTGAACTAGTTTTTCCACGTATTCGTTTTTAGCACATTGTGTGCTTTGAATTAGGGGTGAACATGAACCGGGTCAACCCGGAAAAATGGCCCGGATCGACCCGGAATAAGTGACCCGGACCCGGATAATTATAATTCCGGACCGGGTCCCGGGTCATGGGTCATGTTTTTCTAGATTTCGGGTCCGGGTCGAACCGGGTCAAACCCGGATTATTCCGGGCCAACCCGAATGACCCGGTATTTATTACATATATTAATTATTTATATATGGTAATTATAATTATATTAATTGTGATTGTAATTTCATTAATTATATTAATTATGATAGTAATTATATTAGTTGTCATTGTAATTATATTAATTGAGATGGTCTATTTTTACTAAGTTAATATCTTCTAAATTATATAACATATATTTTCCTTTTTGAATGTTTATTGAGTTTGGTTTCTTAATTTTATTGAATGGTATTGATTTTTATTTTCAATTGAAACAAATTCTTAGTAATTGAATGTTTGAGAGTTTATTTTTCATGATTTAATATTTTAAAATTTATTGTTTTTCGTTGATGGTAAATGTAAGGTTTATTAAAAATTTAATTTTTTTTAATGAAAAATATCAATACAAAGAGAATGTTAATTCCGGGTCGGACCGGGTCAAACCCGGAATAATTCCGGGCCGAACCCGGATACCAATTTAACTAACCGGGTCGGGTCCCGGGTTATGATATTTTGACATTCCGGGTCCGGGTCAAACCAGGTCCGGGCCGGGTCGGGCCGGGTCGACCCGGTTGAACAGCCCTACTTTGAATCACTTGATTGCAATTTTAATTTCATGAATTTTTATCGAACTTATTTTGAAATTTATCATCATTGTATAAATTGTAATTCATATGTGGATATGGATATCCATGGATTTAGTGGATATGGATATCCACGGATATCCATGGATTTAGCGGATATGGATTCGGATGTTAATATGTCACAACCAGCTATAGGCTTCGGGGTATTTTAGTCTGGATGTTCCTGAGCAGCAGACATATGGAAACTTATGCGCTGATTTTCCAAATTTTGGATATTTTGTTCAACTGAAGTTTGGAAAGTACTGTAATCACAGAGCTTGGGAAACTTGCTTTGGTATTTGAAGGAGCTCAAGTGGAAGAAGCAACGCAAGGAGTCATTTTCCACAAACTGGCAACGATTTCTGCAGTTTTCTTCTGAAGTTTCTGAGCTTGGGGAGGGCTGTTACAACCTGTACAATGGTACTTGGAAAAAGGAAGAAAAGCAACTCGAAAATCCCTCAAATTGCATCACCTCTTTGGCCTTGCTCTTACTGGTTAGCACACCAGTTCCTATTGATGCAGTTGGTAGTGAAGCCCCACTCGAGCCATGCCACATTTTACACCCCACTGAAGATGCATGTTGGGAGAATTCTGACTCATTTTCAGCTCAATTTTCATCTTTTCGTATTCAGATGAGGAACAAAGATCAAGGCTGGAGCCTCATCTGGAAAATCTACAGCCTTTGGAATTTCCATGCTATATCAAACAATGGTAGTGGCTAGTGGAATGAGTTTTTGTGCAATCTGGAAAACGCTAGCTAGCTTCATTCTAGCTCAGTTCCAGTTATTCATTGTTTGAGGACAAGCAATATTTTAGCAGAGGGGTTTGTCACAACCAGCTTTAAGCCTCGGGGTATTTTAGTCTTTTCATCAGAAGGGATCCCCTTCTTAAGCTAGCTCAGTCAATCAGTCAACGGGACAGTTCCGAAAACCGTTGCGGTAACAGAACAACATTTTGGCCGTTGGAGAAAGGGGATAAAGTCACGCAAATCAGAAGGGAAAGGGATGGAATTTGTGAATTGAAATCAGTAGCCTAGTTTCAGTAGCTTAGCTCTCTCTCTCTCTCTCTCCTCTAGATTTCTTCTGTTCTTTCTCTTCTCAATCTGTAAATCTCAGCTTCCATGCTGCAAATTACTGTTCTCTTTTATGGATTTAAGTGGATTGTTACAAGTGGTATCAGAGCGCAGTCGCTCCTCGGAAACAATGGCGGAGTCTCTGCAACAGCGGCGATTGGAGTCAGCGAGGCTGCAGGTGGTTACGTTGAGGCTGCAAGTGGAGAATAGCCGCATGATCCAGCAGTTAATCGAGTTCACAAAATCCCCAGGCTCCACCAGAGAGGAGGTTACTCATACAAGAGAATTAGAGCGGAGATTTTGGCAAGCAAAATATGAATTGCAGCAACTTGAATTAATCAAGCGGCGAGAAGAAATGGAAGCAGGTGATTCACGTGCTAGTGAATCGATACAGGAGGAATCCGTCGAATATTCGTCGGTGACAATTACTAGTGAAGAACGGACTTGATTCCATCCGGAGAAAGACGAAGCTTCGATTGCCCTAGGGGATTTTCCGGCGGCGGTTTTGGGTGACGATTCACAAGCAACTATTCTCGCGGAACAATCTCAGGCGAGATGCGATTTTTGGCCAGCAATGAACTATCCTCTATTACCAGACTACGAGTTCGTTGAGGTTTGGACTGCGCCAGAGCTTGAGGGATCCGGTGAAATTGAAGTTGAAATCCGGGAGGACGCCAAGGAAATCGATGAGCTACGGATGACGTTCCATGAGGAAATGCTAAATACGGGGTCGTTGACTTCTTCTACGGGTAATATCCATCAATCTTTTGAGTGTTCTGAAGATGTTATAAATATTGAAGATGATTCACTATTTGTGTGAGATGTTAATGATGATATAAGCGGTGTAGTTATTGATTCGGTTGCTATAATTTTTGGTGACAATTTGAAGGAATTAAGTGAGGTTGCATCTGTTGGAAAGTATGTTAGAATTGTTGAATTGGAAATCAAGAATTGTATTGGCAGGAGACTAGTCTGTTTAGGTGGATTTTGTGATAGTATTGAACTTGCTGAAGTTGTTATGTGCTATGACCCTGGTATTCATAAAGTGTGTCCTACTTTTGATGTTTTTGTGATGAGTCAATACCTTGAGAATGTTATTGAGTTCATGGACAGAGATGGTGAAAATAGAGCTAGGAATGAATTTGATGAATCTCTTGAATGTTCAGAAAAGAATTGTGAATTCTTGAATGGCAACTATATCAAAAGGTTGGGAAATTGTAGGAAATTCTTAACTGCTAAAGATTATTCTTGGAAGTTTAGAAGCCATTGGGTGGTTTTGGGGGATGAGAAGCTGGTACATAGTTTGGAAGAAGATGCTTTAAAAATGGATGCCAGTAGTCTTGTAGCTGTTAACTGCGAGCCTAGTGTTAATGCTTTGGAGCTTATTAATATGAAATGGAAAGCAGTTCCTGATGATTATTTGGGAAAGAATGATAGAGTTTTAAAATTGAGGACTGTTACATACACAGTTGGGATAGACAAGGGAAAACTGTGTGAGTTTGGATGGTCTTGGATCAGGGATAGTGAAATGATGTTTGACAATAAGGTGTTGGTTGAACATTTAATGTGTTTTGATCCGGGTATAATTGTAAATATTCTTGGGTATTCTGGAGGTCTTGAGTTGATGGAATCCCGAGAGTTCGGCTTAGTTCTAGAATTTCTAGGCCTTGTCTTTCTTCGTTTCATTTCGAGGGCAGAATATTTGTGGTGCGTTTTTTCCAGTTCTCATTTGGAGCATGTGGGTTACAGTGACGCTAGACATTTGGGACCAAAACGAGTTCTCCGAGTGTATGTCATCAGCTGTAGTACGAAGATGACACCTTACCAACCAGGCTATAAAAATAGCAGTGCCAACTTAGAGCTGCTGAAGACCTTGGTTTTGCTATAACAAATCATCAATCTGAACTGGAGTTTCACCCTAAAGCAACACCAAGCTCGACTTTGATTCAGAGGGATTTCATATTGCCTACGGTATATTTTAACAGCAAATGCCATACAACAATTCTGAGTTCTTTAACTCATGTTCATGGACTCTTTAATGAGCTCGAGGTCAAGTTCCATTCAAGAGAGAGGGAATTATCAAATGAATTCATGACAACATTCTTTTCTGTCGGAGGGCTAGATTTAAGCCACTGCAGCTTCATTACATGGCATCACTCTCAAGCTGCTGCAATTTCAGTCTGCAAATATGCATGCCAACTTTCCACTTCACATTTTCTAGTTGCCGGACCTGCTTCAATTCATACTCTACCAGGTTTGGAAAAAGAGAGACCTAAAGTCTGCAAATTCTCCTTTTCTTTCGAGATTTTGATGGTTTTGAATTCTAGAAATAGTCTGATGGTTTTGATTTTAAGCATCTTGAGTACTTATCTGCTACAAGCTGAGCCAAGCCAAAAGGATTGGCTAGGATTTGAGTATTCTGAAAATGATTCTGGACACTTAGGATTTGAGGTAACAAGGAAGGCAATAATTTTTGTGCTATTACAATCTTTGTTGAAGCAAAATGGGACTATGGCTTGGATGATAGCTTGGAAATGCATAAAAATTGTAAAGGTTCCAGAGAGCTTGTTTCTGGGAAATGAGCAACAACTATATGAATGCAACAAAGTGCTTTTATGGTTGATTTCAGAGATAGTGTGTAAGCTGCTTGCTCATCAACTGAAAGAAATTTATCTTGGCTTAAATTTTCGGAATGAAGATTCGAGGTGTTTAGAGATGATGTTTTGGAAGCTGCAGTTTTCCTCACTGGAAATCAATGAGGATAAAGTAGCAGATACATGCCATTCTATTCCTCACGAGATCATGATTTTTAAAACACTTCTTGTAGCCATTTATATAAATGGGGAAACGCAAAGGAAGATTGATGTGACTTGGGAATTAATGTGTGGAAATTGTCATATTGCAGACAAGAAACACGTTGACTTTGTGATGTTGAGCAATATAAGCATGGTTTGGTTGATAGCATGGACTAAAGTTACCTGTGGGGCCGAGTCTTATGCTACAATGCTGCATTTTTCACTGGAGCTATTTCCATGGAACACCCTTTTCCAGGTTCCTCTTACCAACCAATATCTGCATCAAACTTGTTTATCATGCCCTGTTCACATCCAGATTTGTAGTTTGCAGAGCACTAGGCCGAATCACTTTAATCTCGGTCAAAAACATGAAAATGTGAATTCCTCGAGATTGAAAAATACTTGAAGGGTGCTGATTTTCTTTCCTACAAGGTAAGAACCAGGCATAGCTGGAATTGGGGAGTATTAGTGAAGATTAAAGACATGGTGCTCCCGTTTTTGCACCAGTGCGTAGACAATCAAATGAAGCTCAGCACCAAGAAGGTTTATGCCCAGTTGAAGGGAGCTACACAGAGGGATAGAAGAGCAATATTGTGCTGGAAAATGGGGTTACAACCAAAACAAGGATTCTTTCTGTGGATGTTGTTTAAAGGCAGGTTATCTACTATTTCCAGGCTACACAGTCTTGGGATTCAAAAACATCTACAAGACAAATGTATATTGTGTGGAAACATGGGAGAAACACCACAACATCTTTTGTTAAAATGTGACTATTCCTTAGAGTTGCAGGTTCTGCTAAGGATTAGATTGGGCGGCTGTTTCAGGGGGCTATTGAGACGCATGTACTTGATGTCCAAAAGGAAAATGAAAAAGGAGTTTCACTTGGTTGTCAGCCTGTTCTACCACATCTGGCAGGAGCGCAATAGAAGGATTTTTCAGCTGAAAAAATTGACCCCGGAGAGTTTAGTACCGAGAATTTTAGCAGGATATGATTAGAGTGCATTTCTATTCTTGGTAGCATGCATTTCTAGTCTGTTATTTCCTTATATGAGGTACAATAGGTGTATGTATGGCTGGGAGTGAAGGCCAAATATTGTAAAGAAACTTTTTGTTGGTTATTAATATAAACATGCTTCCATCAAAAAAAAATGCTGATTCAGTTCTGGATGTTCCTGAGCAGCAGACATATGGAAACTTATGCGCTGATTTTCCAAATTTTGGATATTTTGTTCAACTGAAGTTTGGAAAGTACTGTAATCACAGAGCTTGGGAAACTTGCTTTGGTATTTGAAGGAGCTCAAGTGGAAGAAGCAACGCAAGGAGTCATTTTCCACAAACTGGCAACGATTTCTGCAGTTTTCTTCTGAAGTTTCTGAGCTTGGGGAGGGCTGTTACAACCTGTACAATGGTACTTGGAAAAAGGAAGAAAAGCAACTCGAAAATCCCTCAAATTGCATCACCTCTTTGGCCTTGCTCTTACTGGTTAGCACACCAGTTCCTATTGATGCAGTTGGTAGTGAAGCCCCACTCGAGCCATGCCACATTTTACACCCCACTGAAGATGCATGTTGGGAGAATTCTGACTCATTTTCAGCTCAATTTTCATCTTTTCGTATTCAGATGAGGAACAAAGATCAAGGCTGGAGCCTCATCTGGAAAATCTACAGCCTTTGGAATTTCCATGCTATATCAAACAATGGTAGTGGCTAGTGGAATGAGTTTTTGTGCAATCTGGAAAACGCTAGCTAGCTTCATTCTAGCTCAGTTCCAGTTATTCATTGTTTGAGGACAAGCAATATTTTAGCAGAGGGGTTTGTCACAACCAGCTTTAAGCCTCGGGGTATTTTAGTCTTTTCATCAGAAGGGATCCCCTTCTTAAGCTAGCTCAGTCAATCAGTCAACGGGACAGTTCCGAAAACCGTTGCGGTAACAGAACAACATTTTGGCCGTTGGAGAAAGGGGATAAAGTCACGCAAATCAGAAGGGAAAGGGATGGAATTTGTGAATTGAAATCAGTAGCCTAGTTTCAGTAGCTTAGCTCTCTCTCTCTCTCTCCTCTAGATTTCTTCTGTTCTTCCTCTTCTCAATCTGTAAATCTCAGCTTCCATGCTGCAAATTATTGTTCTCTTTTATGGATTTAAGTGGATTGTTACATAATATTTTAGATCCAACGGATTTGGATCGGATACGGATTTAGACATCAAAAAGTGGATATGGATATGGATATTGTCAAATCCAATCCATATCCAATCCATTGCCATCCCTACTTCCAATTCAGGTATTTTTTCATTTCTTAAAAACAATTAGGAATATCATTACAATAAATTTCTGTTTATAAGTACTGTTTATATACGAATGATCAAGAATTCGTGCCATCTCTCTAATATTGCCATATCTAACTTTTTGGTTGGATTCCAGATTTCATCATCTTCTCAAATTGCTTGGACCTGAGCAGAATGACCATTTTAGCATCTCCAAAGCTGTTCTTCTCAACAAATCCCACGATTTGCCTTCCTCTCTGCAAGCAGGCATGGGTTGTGGAAACAAATCCAACCTCTGCTTTAGCCTTCTTCCTAATTTTTTAAAAAATTGAAATATAACTGAATTGGATGTGGATGGTTTTGATCGGAACGAAGACGAGAAAATATTCCAAGGTGATAGCCCGTGATGTGTTGTATTCGTGGTGGTAAAGAAGGCGGTAAAGAGAAGGTAAATAATGTCAAAAGAAAAGATAATTAGTTAATTAGTGTTTATCCGTATACTGCAGAAATCAGAATACACGGTACAAAATGCAAAATTATAGACAGAGAAAGAAACCGGGTCGACGGATAGTTGGGTCGGGGCACTTCCAACGTCCCCATTTGGCCAATTTCGGCAGAACCCTAGGATTTGGGCTGTGGTATTTCCAAGGTTCCTACTTTACATGTCCGGATGTAATTCATCATGCGTAATGAACTAAGGATAGCTCCCTGTTGTGTCTGAGAATCTTAGGAGTTGTGGATTTCTTACCTTGACCTTAAAAAGGTAATTCTGCCTTGTTATGTTCTCTTGAAGACATGGGATTGGATAGGTAGATTCTTCTGCCGCATTTTCATATTTTCCTTGTGTTTGAATGGTTTCTGTAAAATTTGTCCTTGGAATTCACATTTGTCCCCGCGCTCAGTAACTGACTTGCATAACCTCTCAGTGCAATGTGTTCTCCACTGGTCTATGGTTCTCAGCTGCATATCTTGAGTTCCATTTCGTGAAAATTAATTCGTTTATTTCACTTTACTGTCTTGTTATAGCATACGAGTCCAGTTGTTTACAGATATGCTAATGTGATGTCCCACCCAGCTACTGATTTAGAAATTGTAGTTTGTGGAAGTGTTACCCCGACTGCTGATTGAGTTATGAGTTTGAATTCAATACCTCCATTGCCTAGGAGTACCGATTTGTTCATGATGGTTTGGTAGTGTATGAGGTGATTTAGTTTCTGTGAATCAATTTATGTCTTTAGCACGAAGATGGTCACATTTGCACATTTGAAAGATTTTAATCAAAACATAAAACTGGAAAATCATTTCAGCTACTTGAATTACCTCTCTCTCCCCTTAACACATATATGGAATATAATTTTTAACAAGATTTAGATATGGTCTGGAGTATTCTGGTTAGAAATTAGAAGGTTATGTAAAGTTCATAATGTTCTATCAAGCCCCATAAAATAAGTGGACCATGCTTTTTGATGTGTTTCTTTGCCTGAGAAATTTCTTATACCAGGGATTTTGTTGTCAGAGCTTATGATTGATCTGCCATAAAGTTTAGGGGTGTGGATATTCATTTCACATCCTCTGACTTCAAGGATGAAATGAAGGCTGTAGGTTTTGATGTTGTAACAGTTGATGATGGATGATGCAGATGAAGGATTTGAGTCACGGAGAATTTGTTCACATTCTAATTACGTTGCACAAGTGAAGCAGATGGGAGGCTTGTGGACCTTTACTGTCATACATAGTATTTGCAGGGACACACTCTTACGGAATCAGTAGTGTACTTTTAGCTAAGCTACTACTGTCAGACGTTCAATTATCACAGTTTTGATTGTGTCAGGGACTGTGGAAAGGAGAGTATGAGTACTTGTGGAGATCAATGCATTCGTTTGTGAGCAAAGATTTTGTCATCGAATCTATACTCTCTTCTTCTTTGGTCTTATAGATTTTGTCATAGATGTGTTTACAGATAATATGTTTAGTGGGGAAATATAGCTGATTGTTTTACCACCACCAAAGCAGGAGTATCATCTATCAAGGACCATGGCAAATTTAAAGTGAATATTTTTTATTCCAGTATTGAAGAACACGGTTTAATGGCACCATGCCAGATTATATTTTCTATTCTGTTCATTACACAAATTCATAATACATTTGCAAAACTATTCTTAAGTATACAATTTCACTACATTCAGTATTTTCAGCCAATTCATGTCAGTATACACTTGAGCCATTGTCGGCCTTTGGCTTGGATTAGGCTGCATGCACGTGTTCGCTATCTCAAGGCATTGGAGAATTTGATCATCGAATCCTTGGCCCCTCAAAATTTCATCCACCTCGACCTCGATTGCAGGTGAAAGATAATCAGGACTAAGATTTCTAATGGAGCAGGCCAAAAATGTAATTTTACAATAAGATTATTATATACACGTATGTGCACTCGTGCTTCAAACATTTGGTAAAAAGTAAATCAATGAAATATTACAAAATATCTTTTTTATCTTTATCCCTCACAAATTTCTTTTTCTTAATTAATCGATTTCTTTACAACTAATAGTTTTTACGTTCACAATTCAACATTAAATTTGTATACGAATAAATCAAACGTACAGAATATATTTCAACCTTAAATTTATTTACGTGCATATTTTTGATATGTACCCAAATATGTACGGTTTAAATATGTACCAAAATAAAAAATTCAAGTATTTTGATTCTAAAAATAAATTTTTTAAAAAAATAAATGTAAATAATCTAATAATGAATAATAATTCAAATAATAAATATCATAACAATAAATAAAAGTGATAATAATTTTTGATAAACAAGTAACGAGTTGGTCTCTTGGGTGACGGTCACTATATAGTGACCAGGTTAAATTGCAAATAGGATATAAGTTAAAAAAACACGGAGGGACCAATTTTTAATTTCAGAAATTTTAAAAAATCATGCGCTACAGTGTCAAGCCACGCGCTACAGTACCAAGCCACGCGCTACAGTACCGAGTCGCTACAATACCGATTTGCTACAGTGTCGAGTTGCTACAGTACAACATAAAACATGAACACTTTAACTTAAAACATGAACATTTTAACTTGAAACATAAAACATGAACATTTTAACGTGAAACATGAACATTTCTTGAAACATAAAACATGGACAGTTTAACTTAAAACATGAATATTTTTGAAACATGAACATTTTGACTTAAAACATGAACATAGACGTTTTAACGTGAAACATGAACACTTTAACTTAAAACATGAACATTTTAACTTGAAACATAAAACATGAACATTTTAACGTGAAACATGAACATTTCTTGAAACATAAAACATGGACAGTTTAACTTAAAACATGAATATTTTTGAAACATGAACATTTTGACTTAAAACATGAACATAGACGTTTTAACGTGAAACATGAACACTTTAACTTGAAACATGAACATGAACATTTTAACTGGAAACATAAAACATAAATATTTTAACTTAAAACATAAAACATTGACGTTTTAACGTGAAATATGAACACTTTAAATTGAAACATAAACATTTTAACTTGAAACATAAAATATGAACATTTCTTGAAACATAAAACATGAACAATTTAACTTAAAACATGAATATTTTTTGAAACATGAACATTTTGACTTAAAACATGAACATGAACATTTTAACTTGAAACATGAACATTTTAACTTGAAACATAAAACATGGACGTTTTAACGTGAAAGATGAACATTTTAACTTGAAACATAAAACATGAACATTTTAACTTGAAACATTGAAGTACACTGTAGCAAACACTGTGCACGCGCGGAAACACTGTAGCGCGTGATTTTTTTAATTTTTAAAAATTGCAAATTGGTCCCTCCTTGATTTTCTTTATTGCACTATTTATAATTTACTTCTATATTTGCAGTAAAGACCCTGGTCACTATATAGTGACGGTCACTCCCAAGACTTTTCCACAAGTAACACACTGCAAATAATAATTAATAATAAATTATACTAATGTCTATTTCAGTCATTTAACGTAATGAAACAACTATCAGCTAATTGTTATTTGGCAAACACTCATATACAAAACGCTAATTAAACCGCTAGTCAAAACATCTAATAGAATCTGTTAACAACTAACAACTAATAAAATTCGCTAACAGCTACCAGCTAAACGCTGATAGCCAAACGAGGCTAAGTTTATTTCTAAAAAAACAATAATAGCGGTTTAAACTCAGCTAATTTTTAGTTCATTTCAATAAGAAATATACTCTATATTTTATTAAGAAAGTCATTTATACTCCTCTTCTCAAATTTGGATTGACTGAATTTAATTGAACTCAACTTAATTGAACTAAATAAAAAAAATATTTAGCGAAATATAGTTTAAGTAATTAAATGTCATTGACTCAAATTTGTTCAAGTGAACTTAATGACACTTAGCTATTATTGTTTTTTTAATTTAGAATAGAGTTGAACTGAATTTTTTAAACTGAACTGAATTTATTTTCCATATCCATTTTAGCTACAAAATAAATAAAAATTATTCAGTTATTATAATGTAGTTTTTTTTATTATATATATATTTTTTTGGGAATTGATAATAGTTCAAGTGGTAAAACACTTTTTGAATTACTCAGAGGAGGTTTTAGTTAGAGTTACTTAGAGCAAGTCCAACAGGTTCTCAAAGTTGGGGAATTTCAATAAATTTAGGGAATTTGGGCTTATTTTCAACTCCAACAGCTTCCCTATATGCATCCCTAAGTTGGGGATTTTGAGGAGAGAGAAGATTTGCTTCCCCAAATCTGTAGAGAGAAAACAAAACTTGGGGAAGCAAAATTTAATGCTTTCCCATTTACTCTTCACTATTCTTTCTTAAATATTTGTCTTTATTGTTTTTAAAATTTCAAACAAATATTTCAATTGTAAATATCTATAATAATATAAAATAAAAAATTACAAAAATTATATATTTTAAACATGCAAATTATAACGAACGTAACAAGATCTTACATGACTATATTCACATGCATATAAAATTTTGAATATTATCATATGAGATATTGTTATATTCGTTGTAATGTGTATGTTAATAATTTATAACTTTGACAATTTTTTATCGTGCATAATTTAAGATATTGAAATTCCAAAATCATCTTTAAATAGTAAAAAGGAAATAAATCAAATATCAAGTAATAAAAACTAAGATTTAATGTGTATGCATTAAATTTCAATTCCCAAGTTAGGGAAGCTGTTGGAGTTGATAGAAAA
Organism: Cruciata laevipes; assembly: GCA_963678965.1. NCBI lineage: Eukaryota > Viridiplantae > Streptophyta > Magnoliopsida > Gentianales > Rubiaceae > Cruciata > Cruciata laevipes. The sequence continues at coordinate 12,455,602 of OY787632.1, read as the reverse complement.
AAAGATAGAGAATATAAGGATGTAGTACTCTGGCCTTGTTTACCAGAGCTTATCCGTAGATCAGTTCAGTTCAGATCAGTTCAATTCAGTTCAGTTCAGTTCAGTGAAAATGCAATTTGATGAAATTCAGGTTAATTCAGTCATGTTGATTCCATTTTTCAATACATCAATTTTCACTTCAGTTCAGTTCAATTCAGTCCAGTTCAGTTCAGTTCAGTTCAGTTCAATTCAATTCAGTTCAGTTCAGTTCAGTTCAGTTCAGTACATCAAGAAATAAGTTCTAGTAAACAGGGCCTCTATCTTGTAGTAAATGGTGGGGAAGTTGTTGGACTTGCTCTTACACATTATGTTGTCTCTTAGATGATTTGGATTCTCTTGATACTTTGATACTCTGAATTGAGCTCCTTAGCTCTGAATGTATTTAATTTATTTTTATGTAGGGTTGGGGAAGCCAAATTGAATTCCCTCCATCAAATGATGGTTTAACACTTGAATAAAAAAAATGTTGAGTCACCTAGAGCTCCTGAGTTCGATTCTCTTTGGGAAAAAGGAGGTGGAATTTTATTGGGGGTCCATTTGGATTATTACCTAATATTTTTAAAAAATAATAAAAAAATAATGTGATTTTCTATTAAAGGTGGAGTAGTCACTTAAACATTATTTTAACCATAAAAATTATTTCACGCACTTAGTAGTAATATTGAAAGTTTTATGCACTAAAATTTAGTTGAGTTTAATTATTTTCATTTCATCCAAATTTGCGTCAATATTTTTTAAATTTACTTAAACTATATTTTCTACTTCATTTTATAATTATATTTAGTTCAGTTTAGTTAGCTCAATTCAAAATATTTCTAATCAATTAGTCACAAATTGACTCGTTCAGACTGAAATTAATAAACTATAGTTATTATTCATTACACTTCTATCTAGCCAGCCCAGTTCATTTTATTTTAGCTAAATTTAGTTTAGTTTAGTTCAACTAAAATGACCTTGATGAAATGAAGTTATTGAATTTAAAATTATAGAGCTAAAATACTAAATAATGGTAGAAAGCAGTTAAAGGTTAAAGTAGTAATTTAAATTTTATTAAATCATGAATATAAGCCCTTAAAAGAAACATTAAAAGTTTATATATGGGAATTTAACTTTTTATTACACCATATATGGGAATTTTCCCTAATTTATTAATATTTTTAAAGAACTAAATATTGTCAAACCAAAGATACCGCAAACTATTTGACAACAATTGTAATCCCGAAATTACACAAACGGGTGAAACGACGTCTGCGAAGGACCAAACCTACCGGAGTTGGAAATGGTTGCAGTGCGGCGGGAAGCTCTTAGTTAGTACAGCGCATCCCTTCTTGATTTGATGCTTGTAAGTTACCAAGTCTTATCATTTCGATCTATTCTTTTTTAGAGATTACGCTGTTGCGATTTCGATTATATGAGTAACTAGGGCACGGATTGAAAAAATGATTATCCTAGGTCTATATGGTTTTGGGGGTATTCGAAGGGGGAAATGGGGGCACGATTGATTTCTGCAGTAGGTGTAATCTATTGGATTCTTTTCCTCTTTACTGATTTCAATTTTATACTTTTGGATTCGGGATTCAAGAAGTGTTCATCTTAATTGATTAAGGTCTTGTTAACAAAATCAGGTCTCCTCTTTCAAAGAGATATGAGTTCCTATCAAAAACGTGGTATAAGTGCTGAAGACCCACTCAGACAAGTTCCAGATCACATACTCTGCCACATTCTCTCGTTGTTACCCTCAAAAGATGCTGCCAGAACATCCCTTCTATCAAAGAGGTGGAGACATCTTTTTCTCCGTGTTCCAAAATTGATTGCCATGGGTAGGGAGAATCCTATTGGAGTTCGGGACACTGATGTGAATCAGGAAATGCTTCTCTTTATCAATAGGTGGATTATGTCATCCGTAGAACTTCCTGTTGATGAATTCAGACTCAATACCACTTTCTTTCCTGAAGATTCAGTGTTCTATTTGTGGCTTACTACCCTAATCTTACGGCGCGTCAAAGTTCTTGAGCTTCAAAGTGACGGTTTCCTGGGTCGCCCTTCTAAGCTTCTATATCCACCTGAGGAGTTTTTCCGATCAGAAACTTTGGTGACCCTAAGTATAAATGGAAGTGCGTTTGTGCTCAAGATTCCAGATTCCATTTGCTATCCGAGCCTTAAGACCCTCCACCTTGAAGAGGTACACGCAGTACATGGATCTGGCCATTTCATGTTTACTGATGCTCGCTTTCCTCGGCTTGAAGAGTTCTGCTTGAACTGTGTCTCTTTCATTTTGTCATCAGAAGTTATTACTTATGCTGAAATCCTCACTATATCTCTGGCTACTCTGAAAAAGCTTGTAATCAACTATGACTCGAGCACGGGCATCACGGGTAGGGTTGATATTGATACTCAACATCTTGAGCATTTTCAGTTTACTGTTGAAACAGATAGCGATATGGAAGTAAATATTAGCAAGTGTGAATCACTGGTGTATGCAGAGATATGTCAGTTCAATCCAGGTGAATCATACATTAAATTTTTAAGCCAGATCAACAATGTCAAAACGCTCCGGTTCTCAGACCACAACCCAGACTACGACCTAGACCCACGGGTATTTTAATTTGAGAGAATTGATTTGTTTCCAGCAGATGCAGCTGCAATTTACTGATTTATCTGATTGCTTTTCCTTAGGATCCCATTGGCGTTGATGTGTCTTTTCCTCGATTTCTCCATTTGGCTCATTTAAAATTGTGGTACACTACACATCAATCAGTATGGATTATGCTCCACCAAGCACCAAACCTGGAAGTTCTTGATTTTACATTGGTATGCAATAACTTCTGTATGTTGATGATGGAATAAATTTGTTGTGGGTTTCTGCTTGCTATGCAATTCTGTGTGCTTAGGTCATGGTTGATTCTAATAACTTCCGTATGTTGATGATGGAATCTTCTGGCAGTATGTATGTAATATGATAATAAAAACACCAAATGACAGTTTGCCTTGATCTTAGTTTTTCATCTCAGTTTTGTATTTGTCAATTGAATTTGGGAGCTATAATTAGGGATTGTAGGATTCCTTCTCTTTTAGGAAGTGGAATTTATGAACTGATGATGATTTATTTGTTTTTCCGTGTTCCTTAAATTAACTGCAAAAATAGTGATTGATGAACTAGTAAACTTTTCTCAAGATTTGGTGCTGACCCATGAAAACACTTGCCTTCTTTAATGCAGTCCATTAAATATGAAGATTATTTTCCCCCAGAAGATGTGCCACAATGTTTGTTGCACAGTCTTAAAGAAATCAGAATCACATCCTATAAATGGTATGAAGATGATATGGAGGACGATGACATTGGAGATGAGGATGAGGTAGGCAGTCACGCAGAGATAGTTCAATATTTCTTGCAACACGGAGCAGTGCTTGAGAGGATGAGTTTAGGGCATTCAAAGATGAAGACTGCTGAATGGAGACAGACTACTTTGGATCTGTTTCGGAACCTAGATCGTATCTCACAAAATTGTGAGATTGATCTCCAAGAAAAAAAATACTGAATTCAGGCTTTTACTTATTTTACCCAAAATGCACCGAGACTGAGAGCATGCAATTGGTGAACAGACATCTTCTTTATTCCAGAAAGGCTCTCAGTCTAGGGCTCCTCAAGCTGTGCACAATTTGAATCCTTAGTTTTTGGTGTTTTTTACCTTTGACTGAACAAAATTTGTTAGCGTATAATAAAGTAGTTGTTGACTGGAGTTCATCTATCTTTAACTTCTACTTTGCACTATTTTTTTTACTTTGATATTGTCAAGTAAGCTCTCTCAGGTCGGGGCTGCTAGTTACATATGTGGGAGTTGGATGTAGGCACATTATTATCCGATTAATCTCATGAATTTGCTTATGCAGTTGAAATTGTAATTGCTGTTTCGGTAATTTGGTCAGAATAAAAGTTGTTTATTGTCTCACAGCAGAAAAATGAAGATAAGCTAAGTTGATCTTTTCTGTAACAGAAAAATGCTAGACAAAATGAATCAAAAATGGGTGATGATCAGAAAAATGTGGAACCCTGAGCCACCCCTTGTGATATTCATGAAACCAGAAATAGAGCATTCATCAATTGCAGCAGAAGTTATTATCAGAAACATGTAACAAAGGGTTTTTGAAATACAAAGAAGACGATTACACAGGCACCATATATATAGTCAGATCAGGTTTACAGACTCCATGCACCTACAAGTATGATATTTACAAAACCAGAAGTTCGTCTAGACAATGCTGTTTATCAACAAGAAGCTGTTGATTTGAGTTCCTGATCAGCCTACAAAAGCCTACAATTGGGAAGAATTAAGATTCAAATTCATGGCTGTCATTGTGTTATTGCGGACGTCTTTGGGTTTATTAATGGAGGCTAGTAGTTGTTCAAAAAACAAATATAGTTAGTTCCGTTAATGTATCCCAGCCATTAATAGATAAGGCACAAAGAGTTCCAGAATATCAATGACAATACCTTAGAGTAAACATAATTCACCGTAACTTGAATCTTGAATCGCAAACACCAAACTTTACTTTCTTCCAAAACCCTACTATATCTGCTGTAGTCGTACTTTTCAAGATTACCGCTGCTTTACATCTCTGCCTACGTTTACAGCAAACAGACTATCTCAAACTAAAACTATAATACTGAGTAACATTTACTTAATCTTTTTCTTTTGTTTTTAAGCATGGAACACCATCCTGACCACGGGCTTCTCAATCTGTGGGTGTAGTGGAAAAGAAGTTTAACACCAAGTGGGCCATCATCTACACCAACGGGAAAGATTCATGGAAGATGCATTCTTCAAGTAGTCCTAAAGTAATCTGTTCGATCTGCAATAGATGACAAAATGTATTGAGGCACAGCAGGAAAGACTGCATAGTCATCAAGGCTGGAAACGCAATGATAAAATGATCTGGAAACTAAACTATACGTACAGAAAACTCGGATCAGTTTGGTTCATCTTTTAGGATGTGTGTGTCTGGTTTTTTGAAGAGTGTGGCTTGAGTGGTCTTTCGGGATGTATGCGTTTGTTCTTGCGACGAGTGTGGCTTGAGTGAGAGCTACGAGCACGTCTCTGTGGTTTCTTACTGAAAAGTCAAAACAAGTCAAGCCACAACAGCCCTAATTTGGAGTAGGTTTAATACAGTAAAACATAGACGAGTAGAGAATCTTTGCAGATAGGTTCACCCTCCACGTGCACAACCTTCCGTGGCAAGTAATTAGAATCACATAATGAGAGGGCTAACCTGAAGAGTGAAGAAATCACGCTGAGCACAAAAATGAGAGGTGTAACCATCAAGGCAGATGCCTGCAAAAATAAACATAAAATGGTATAGGTATTGTCAAGAAAAGTATGTAGAAACAATAATCTCAATCTCAAGAAACAGGCAAGCAACGTACCATATAGGAAGTGATCTCCTTGGTTGCAAAAGGCTTTGTGAGCTCATGACCTTTTAGCAAGTCAAGCAAGGTTGTTTGAACCTTCATCAATCCAAAGGTCAAAATAACAAATCAATAATCCTTCGAATGATTAGAGTACAGGCTTAAGGTTGACAGGAAAAAATAAATTGTTCATCAAGTACAGCCCCATATGACCCCACCCAACTTTGCTAGGAAAACAATTAGAAGCAAATATAGTCATGATAGAATTGAAATTCCAAACCCTATTCCTAGGAATAGCAAAGTAAGAACTAAGCTGGCCCAACAGATTTTTTCAGCCATTTAACTATGTGGACCAAAGTTTGCCTACGCTAAGGGAGTTTGTTGCTCTCTCGTATTTTCATGTTCTAGGACAATACAACATCAGCCCGGGATAGATTTACTTCTAGGTAAAACTTAGAGAACTCAAAAAATCTCACATTAAGCCCCTCCTAACTCTGAATGAATTATATTGTGCAGATACTGAAACGCCTCAGCATTTTTCCCTCACTTTCCATTACTCGTATACATTATGCTTTCGATTAAAATGCCACAATCTATGACATGTTTTAAGCAGTTCCTGCTTCATCTTTCACTCAGAAGGAGGAAAGGAACTTGCTGTAAGCCTGTAACTATCAATTCTGCTGTATTGTCTTAGGACGGGAATAAATTAAATATTTTGTAAGTGGCAACAGCAGGAAGAACTATTTGTGACCATCAAGAACAGTTGTGCATATATAGGGGCATATAGGCAGATATTTCTGTTTTAAGTTAAGTGCAATGTCTAGTCAGAGTGCCTAATCACATGATATGGCTTGAAAATTGTACTTCTCTAAATGCTAATATACTATCAATATAAAAGCCTGCACGTTTTTTGAGAAAGAATATTTAGCTGTGCAATTGTTTGGAATTAAAGATAAACATGTTTGTCTAGTTAACTTTTAAAATAAATGAAGGGTAAAAGGAAGGCTGGATTAACCAATGAGTGATGTGACCGCTGACCAGTGAGCAATGACACTGTTAGTATCACAAACCAAAATTTGATCACACGTCATTAATATGATAGCTGGAAATAGGTAGTCCATATTAACCATGCGTCTTGCTTAAAATAACTAGGCATTTTAATGAACATGCAGATGAAACTCGTCATTTTAATGTTTGATAAAATAAAATTAATTTAACCTGTAATTCAAATAAAGTTATTACACTTCATTGAAACAAAATGGATAAGTCATAAGTTGTTTGAAAGATCATTCAACATTTCACAGAAATTGGTTTATAAGATCATTATACAAAAAGAATAACTTTTAGCGCAAAAATATTTGCTTCAATAGAATTTATACAATGCCTAGGGCTGAGTTATCTTCATCAAACTGTCTAATATATACTCAACAAGTTCAACCACTTATGGTGTTATTTAACAGGCTAGAGTTGATATTAGTAGTAGCATGGGAAAACGAGTTGAGAGCTTCAATCATGCAAACACCCCTCAGACATCAGGAGGAAGGGACAAGAAATGAAAGAGAGGGCAAAAACGGAAAGATAGAAGATACCTGTTGACGATATACAGCCACGCGTTTCATGAATCTTCGGTAACTGCGAATCACTTTCTTGGTATAAGGCTTCAGGAAAAGACGAGTTTTCTCAACATGAGGTTTCATCCCAGATAAAACTTGATTGACATATGGCTTCGTAAACTTCTTAGCTTCCTGAACATCAAAGGCAGTCATTATCTCACCAAAAAATGCATAAAACTGTTTCTTAGGATTGAGAAAATGAACATGATTGAAGAAAAACCTGATAGTGTGGATCCAAAGTCTCTTGTAATCTTAAAGCATGAGGTGCAACAGCCACTTTTGCAGCATGACATATGTCAATGGCCTTAGCAGTAAGGGATTTCAAATGCTGACTAAGATCACTGGCAAATACCAAGTAGTGTTCTTTCATGATTGGGATCCATTCCTACAGGTAACCAACAAAATATTAGATGACTTTGACAAAGATATCCACCACTAGTTACAAGCAAACACATCAACCATTTACAATGTGGTCAAGTGCATACACAACTTTTACAGGTTTAAGAAACAATCTGTGTACTCTTTAGTAAAAAGCATAATCCTCAAAAATATAAGAAACATTAAAGTAAACTCAGTGAAGCTTAAATTTGATGTGGAAGCATGATTTCAAAAACATACATGCAAAAGTAGCCATGGTGTTTAACATAGGTTAATGCAATAATTTAGATCAGAGAAGGTTCTGCAAACCCATTAATGATTTACTGGTAAAACAAGCACAAGCAATAAACCTGTGAGCATGCATTTATGAAGTTCACTTTGTTGTTCAATAATAATCACTGCTCAATATTGCAGGATCAGGAGCATAGGGTAAGCGTTGAGAGCTTAACGGAATGTAACTGACTCCAGTGTCAGAATGTAAACTCATTACTGTTTCTAGGCCTTGTTTTTCCTCCCTCAAATTTATACTCCTTTGTAACAATTTGTTTAATCATACTTGAGTGAAATTGGTTAACATCCATGAGCAACAAGTTACCACACAAAAACCATATAACAAAATGACAACTTAACAGGAAGCAGGAGCTTTGATAGTTTCGTGTACAAGAAATGTGGATAACATACAGTTTTCAGTGTATCAATATGAGGCTCTGACCACTTTGAAAGCTCAGCTTTTCTTTCCAGGGCCTAAAAATCACAATCATAAAACCAATTCAGGAGAAGTCTATTGAAACCCTTGCCATAATTTGGTCAGAGCTTGACAACAATAAGCACAAAATGTGCAAATCACACCTTTTTGACAGCCAACTCTAAGCAAGGCCTTCCATGCTTATCCCAATGGGTCACAACATATGCCTGCATGTCCAAAGCAACAGATAAAAATAAAAATCCAAACATGCCTTCTTGGGCTTATAGATAAAACTTCACTAACCTTGCAGTAAGCATAATGAACCAGGGACCAAGAGGGAAGCCATGCATCTTTAACCTACACAGTATTGACTCAGTGAGCATTGTGCTAGAAAATTGCTATGTAACTGATTTTGGATATGGGGACTAAGTATTTGATACAACCATTGAAAGAAATAAAAACAATGAGAAGCACAGTGAATATCAGTGATAATATAGATCTTATACCAGCTATCCCTACTGTTATATTTGAGAAAGAAAAGCTTATGAATATAAAGGCTTGTGCCCCACAATAAATTTAAAGGATTGTTCCGCAATAAACTTTTAACAGTTAACTGCCAGATTCATAATTCATTCAGTTTCAAGGTATAGCAGAATGGCACATTTCAGAAAGCCCAAAAGAATGCATAGTGATTTTAAGACAACATCTTTCAAATCATATAGAACAAGCCAGCACCAGCACTACCAGGATAAAGCAAGATTTCCTGTGATACTTCGACACAGAAGCTCTATCTCAACATTGATAGCAGACTTACATAGTCTTGTCAGTGTTATTATCTCCATCTGTAATAATCTATTTTTCAATAATATACATATTATTTGAGAGTATGTATGTACATGTACAAAGGTTTTCTCTTGTCAATTTAACTGAACAATCTTTCTCTAGACCAAAAGTTACTAGCAATGATAGCATCATTGGCACAACCAAGGAGCATGAAACAATATTTCAACTTCTTAAATTCCAGAACGAAGTTTGATTTGCATGTATTCTATGTGCCTTCTTAAAGACTAAGAATCCACAAAAGGTACTACTGCCAAAAAGAAAATATTTGAAGGAATATAATTACCTTGGTCAGCTGTTTAGATACATAAGCAGCCTCCCTTTTAGCTTTCATCAATTCTTCCTATACATAACATGAAACAAAAATTACCATCCCGACTAACCTAAAGCCATATTAAACATCACTTCAGCATAAAAATCCAAAGCAAACCTCAGCCACTTCAAGAGCCCTTTGAGTCTTGCGAATCCGAGACTTCTGCTCATCATTTGTCTGATGAAGCTGATTAATCAAAATTAAATCATCAGCTAAGAAATCTTCCGTAAAAAATGTGAGTACCAAAAAGATATCCACACACACACACCCCCAACAAAAAATACAAATATTAATATACATTTTCAAGTTTTAGGTTCAAATCTTGAATCCTCTGCTCGGCTTTGCTTGCCCTGACTTCAAGAGCTTCTTTTTTCTCATTCTGAGCTTCTACCTCTTTCTTTAGACTGTTAATCTGCCACAAAATGAACATTAAAGAAATAATTGAACAATAATTATATTTAGAGTGATATCAACTAGAAGATACAAACCTGTTCTTGAATATCTATAGCACGTCCATGTGCCTCACCCTCTTGCTTCATAACATCTGAAGATACTTTTTCCTGTAAAAGAAAAAACTTAATCATGGCAATGAAGACAAAACTGAAAGAAGAACTTCAATAACACAAGAATTAAAACTGCTTACCCTAAGTGATAAGACTTCACTTTGAAGTGAGGCTAAGGATTTTGAAGTCTCCTCAATTGTCTTGTTTAGTTCTTCTACATACCTCTCCTTGCTCTTAAGTTCTTGAACTCTCTCATCCAAACTTGATTCTATATCCATCAAATTAAATTCTCAGACAACTGATATTTTAAGAGAAAGGGGATTGTCTAACAGAAAAAAAAGAACCCTCTAGTTACAAAAATATCTGCCAATAAACCATTCCAACACAAAGAATCCTATGGGAAGGAAAAGCTAAGTCAGTGTGTAATAATCTTCATACAACGCGTCATACTCAAAACTAGAGAAGCCAGATCAGTCTTTGTTAAAAATACAAGTTCTCAGCCCATAAGATGGCAAATATCAGTAATTAGGAGAAATTGAAATTTGCATGCTTCAAAACCTAATAGTACACCAACTATGCAAATTGAGAGGGACGAAAGGATACCAGTAAGGGAAATCTTGGACTTGAGGAGGTCGAGTTCATGCCTAAGAGCAGCATCCGGAACCGAAACTACATCGGAAGCCTCGCCTTCGGAATCTGAAGCCTTAGTTTGTATGAGTATGAGGGACAAGAACATGAAGAAAACTATAAATTTCGCCATTGCCATGAGCGGAGACAGCAGACGGAGTTGAGTTGGTTTTGATGTTGTTGAATGTTGACGAAGGTACTAGGATTTCTATTTCTATATGTTGGCGGACTTCGGAGGACAGATGGACGACGGTGAAGCAAATTTCACATATACCCCTCATGTTTTACTTATGTATCAATCAGGACTACAACTTTCTTTCAATGCACCGAGCTCATAAAAACTAAAAAGAGGTCTAAATATTTTGTTTGAGGACCCCCAAATTATATAAAGGTTAATTTTGGAGCCTAACAAATAAAACGTCTAAAACAGTGTCCTAACTTATTCAAAATTATATTTTTAAGCCCCAAAATTTTTTGTAAAAGAATAACTTTGTAAGTTCAAAAAAAAAAAATTTCACTTTTTTTTTCTCTCACGTTTTTCGTTATTTTTCATAGTTTTATTTTCTACGCCACCACCATCACCGACATTATCCGCTGTTTGTTTAGTAGCACCAACCAAAATCCACCACCGATGCTAATTTTATCTCCACCAACTACACCGCTACTAATATATAATAATTACCTTTATTAATCACACCCAAATTTCAACAAGGATAAGGAGATGGTGGGGAAAAAATAGAAGGAATTTAAAATTACAAAAAATACCTCAAAAAAGGAATATTGCTACAAGTCATATTCCTTATGTTTCACTCTTTATGGCACCGTGAACAGTGTGATAAAAAAGTGAAAAAAACAAAAGAAAAACATGATTTGACTACATTCAGATGGGTCCATGCGCTTTGGTCAAGTTAATTAAACATTGGACATTCATTTTGTAGATCAGATGTTATTCTGATATTATTTTAGCAAATTCGGCTCAACCTTGAGGACAAAAGAGGCAAACTTTCATGACTTATTTGTCAAACAATATTTTGAATGTGCTAGGCCACTAATTTAAATATTTTATTTGTTAGGGTCCAAAAATAACTTTCCGACTTTGTTAACTGTTACACTGGTTGATTTTAAGAAAGGGCAGAATGGGCATTATGCACGTGGATCTAAGTTGGGTCAATATGACCGTTGTGCGGAGGAGCCACCAACCTTTACCATTCTGTTGGTGGCGTTGCAGTTAGCATAACAAAATTAGTTAGAGAAGTAGCTGAGGGACTATAAGTAGAAAAGTCACGCACAATGCATGACATCGATTATGTGGTATTTGTTCATGTGTTTGTATTTTACCTTTTTGTTAATTTCTATGTAATGCAATGTCCCCATTTTCCCCTATGAATTCAAGCTTGTTCTTGTCATTAGGGCACTTATTCAGACGTTTTATTTGTTAGTACCCAAAATTAACTTTTTTGAATATGTTAGGGCATTGATTCAAATTTTTTTTTTGGTCAAAATTAACTTTTCATGATATGTTGGGCTCAAAAAATGATTTAGCTTAAAGAGAGTGCATGGATTCCAGATTCGCTAAATCAAGTTTTTCTCTAGTTTCAATGCCGCACTCTTTAAAGTTTAAACCAAGACTCGTCAATTTACAAATAGAATCTAACTTTTTTAAAAAAATCATTCATAATGTTGGGAAAAGCTCAACCGTGATTATAATAATATAAATCAAACATCTAGTATATAACGATAATCAAACTAAAAATTTATCAGATTAATTGTCCTATTATAAATATGAATTCCAAAAAGAGAGTAATCTAGTTTACTAGTTAATGGTTGGAGTTATGATTGTTTACTCTTTTTTACCTAAAAATAACTTTAAAAATTCAGCTAACCCATTGGAAGTTCGCCTTTTCCAATACCCCACTTCACCTATCATCGGTTTCATGGCTACAAGCACCTCCATCTTCACAATACCCTCTACTTCTTAATCACCGCCATCTCCACCTTTATAATCATAACTGCAAATTCAAAATTGAGAAACTTTTTTTTAATCATTGTGATTGCCAAACTCCAATAAATGGATCAACAATAACATGATGTTGATCTCAAAATCGTTATAGTGGACTCCATCGGTGGTTGAGAGATGTTGCAAACTCCAATAAATGGATCGACTATAACGATTTTGGTGGTTGAGAGATGTTGGTCGAGAAACTAAGGTGTTTGTGATATATTAAGCCTAAAATATGATGTTGTTGAGCGTTTATGTACACGGTTGAGCATCTCTATGTACTAAATTGTACACGGTTGAGCGTTTATGTCTTTGTAGTAAATTCACCATATTTTTAATGATGGTTGAACGTTTATGTCTTTGCAGTAAATTCACCATATTTTAAATGATGTCTTTGTAGTAAATTGTTACCAATAACGATTACATAAATGATGTCGATTTAACTTTGCAGAAAATTGTTACCAATCTAATTTATTTATCCTTTTAATTACTCTAAGTTGACCCTTTTCCTCCCACGACGTTTGGATTTCTTGTCTCCTTATTCAATCTTTATCTTCCATTCTTAATCATCGCACACAACTTTCTTTTCTCAGAATCATCCCATTTCAAATTTGCGGGGTTCTACATCTAACTTATAGGGATTTATAAGTACCTTATGAGTAACTCAACTCTACTTAGATAATTCAACCAGGAACCTGCCTATCAATTGATTCAAAATGGTATTCATAACCACTCGTAAATATGATAGTTAACTTGTAGTAGTGAATCTATGGGCCACATGCCCATAGATGAGATTCATGAGGTGCGGATGAAATTCAAAAAAAATTGAACATGATTCTAGTGAGACACAAATGAGATATGGGGACTTGCAAATGGTACAATGCTTTCATCTTCGCTATCGGTAAATCGTTAATACATTTTAGATATTATAGTAATCGACTTAATATTACATGAGAATAGGAATCAAACTATATCATCTTGCGCTCCAGACTCCAGGTCTTCTTGAAACATGTGGATGAAACCATATTCTTTATTCAAAACTTTCAAAATAAATATCTTTATTTAATAAATATAGTAACTCATCTATCCAATTTTGAATGGTGAAAATTTTAATAATAGATGAAAATTCACCTCTCAAGCAATAATGCCTCTATTTCATAGTAAATCATCATCATTTATTTCTACATTCATACAAACTAATTAAATTAATTTGATACGTAAAACTATTAATTCACGAAAAAAGTATTGTTAGTCAATATTTTAAAATATTTTTACACATTATTTATTTAATTTCCTTCTTTTTTAAAAAAAAATTCTTACACTTGATAAAATTGACGAGCATATGGCCGGATATTATTTAGATTAGAGCTAGAAAAAGAAACAAAAATTGTGTGATCGTTATTATAATTTTATTTTTGTTTTTTGTAAACATTATATTTTTTGTTAATGGGAAAGTAAAATAAGACGTGAGCACAAAATTGTTAATGAAATAATTAAATTACAGGTAATGTGTGACGACCATTCCTAGTTGTCTCTCTCATTTCTCTCTCTCCTCTTGCTATATGTTTCTCCCCCTCCTCCCCACTTTCTTCGCTCTGTAAGTAAAACCCTAATCAATAAAATCGTCTCAACTTTTTTTTGAATCGATCCGCACAATTCTTCTGCTCCATCGCCGCCTTGAACATCATCGGCGATTTTTTTGTCTCTGAATCCCTTTTCGCAACTGTAGCCTTTTCGGTTTTGAAATAAAAGACGGATTTTTTAGGGTTTTTGGCGGCATTTGAAATTAGCGCAAGGCTGGCGAATCTTGCCGCGAGTAGCTGATGGCGGATCGGCAATTTATGGTTTCAAGAGAGTGTAATAATCATACATATTGCTATTGCGAAGAATGGTGAGTGTGCTGAGAGTGCACCTTCCGTCCGATATTCCTATCGTGGGCTGCGAGCTCACTCCTTATGTTCTCCTCAAGCGTCCCGACAAGTCCGTTTTCACCGATGATGTCCCCGAGTCCGCCCCGCTTGATGGCCACTTCCTAAGATATAAATGGTCCGTTTTCCTTACTCTCTTTGCGTTGATTTTTCTAAGCATCTGAGATTGATTATCTAATTGCGAAACCAGTGTTGAAGTTGCTTGTATAGGGGTTTCTATAGATGTGTTTCGGAAATGTTCGAATGATTTCTTTACCTTCTTTCATGTTATTTACTACCTGTTTGCAGTTTTCTTATGCGTTGAGTATACTAGAACTTTGGATTCAAACGTATTACTTATGCGGTTGTATATGCTTTTTGCGCCTCAAAAAATATGCCTGGAAATCTTCTTTAAGGATTGCTGTGGACTTTCTCTTTGGATTAGCAGATTTATTTGTGTGTTACTGGTAGACCTTGTGTAGAGAAGTATCCATGATAAACTGTTGAATTTTGCTCATCTTGTTAAACAAATTATACAGCTTGTACCAAAAGTATTCTTCAACGGAAAACTTGACGTGTTAATATACTGGAAATGTAAATGTACAAGGAGAAGTCTTGGAATCGTTAAGATGAAAGTAAAGTTATGTTAGGCCTCAATGTGTGCTACCTAGAGCATGTCTGCTGGGTGTATCACTGGTAGTTTTATTATCTTCTTCTTCAATGTCATATTATAATTTTGACTGTGGGAAACTTTTGCTCTGGGGATTGTGATATATGATGAAACAGGAATTATCCTCAGTTATCTAATAAGTCATATTCACAATATCTATTTGAAATTAATACCAGATTGTGGCTAATCCACTCCAGCCACTGATGGTTTTTGTTTTGTTTACAGGTATCGTATACAAAGTGACAAGAAGGTTGCAATCTGTAGTGTTCATCCATCTGAACAAGCTACCTTGCAGTGCCTTGGATGCGTCAAAACAAAGATACCCGTCGCAAAGAGTTATCACTGTTCGCCTAAATGTTTTTCAGATGCCTGGCAACATCACCGTGTTTTGCACGAGCGTGCAGCTAGTGCTCTTAATGAAAATGGAAACGAGGAAGAAGAAATTTTTGGACGCTACAATAGCACAGGTGGTATCACCAACTTGGCTGGTGCACAGGCTAATGGCGCTGCTGCCCTGTATCCTGCCGCAATAACTCAAAGGGGTGGTGAGACATGGTTTGAAGTTGGACGGAATAAAACTTACACACCATCAGCTGATGATATTGGACATGTTCTCAAGTTTGAATGTGTAGTACTTGACGCAGAGTCAAAACAAGCTGTGGGGCATTCTAGTACATTGAATACTTCACGTGTGATTCCAGCCCCTTCTCCCACTCCACGTCGATTGCTTCCAGTCAGTGGAGTTGATATCTCAGGGCATATGGACCTGGATGGCCGTCTCTCTTCAGTGGGGACTTTTACTGTGCTATCATACAATATTCTATCAGACTCCTATGCATTGAATGATTTGTACAATTACTGTCCCTCTTGGGCTCTCTCTTGGACTTACCGCCGGCAGAATCTACTGCGTGAGATTGTTGGTTATCGGGCTGATATTGTGTGTCTTCAAGAGGTACATAAATAAATATGCACAGTATTTGTATTTTCATGACTGCTTGGAAAGGAAATCTTAAATTATTTTATGCTTTTGGTCCTGTTAATTTCCAATCACAGCTGATCGCTGTTATCCTTAGATAAGGTATTGAGGAAACCTTAAATGTTCAAATGTATTTTCTGAAAATGATGGTTGAGTGTAGCTCTATAGTAAAGTAAAAATTGATTTTTAGTTTTTATCTCTGACACTCATTTAGCTGCCTGAAGTCTGTTACTTGTATTAACTGCTTTCAAGTGATGCATCTTGTTACAGATATTTTAAGTTTTATGATGTCATTCTCTGCTCAGGTTCAAAGTGACCATTTTGAGGAATATTTTGCTCCGGAGTTGGACAAACATGGTTATCAAGCTCTGTACAAAAGGAAAACAGCTGAGGTTAGTCAGGCTTTGATATTTTAATGTTTGAAAGCAATTTTGATCCCTGTATGATTAACCCTTGCGTTCTCAGGTCTTTAATGGTAATATTAATGCTGTTGATGGTTGTGCTACCTTTTTCCGCCGAGACAGATTTTCTCATGTCAAAAAATATGAGGTGTGAGGATATGCTCTCTCTCTCTCTCTCTCTCTCTCTCTCTCTCCCCCCCAAATGCATAAATTAATCATGTGTTTGATCAGGTCGAATTTAATAAAGCTGCACAATCGCTGACTGATGCTTTAGTTCCAAGTGCTCAGAAAAAGACAGCTTTGGGTCGACTAATTAAGGTGTCATATTTCTCTGTTTGCAGATACATTATTATTTTCCTATTCGTTGTTTGACACCATCATGTCCGCCTTTTGCAGAGATCTCTTACATAATGAAAATGTTGTTCAGTAGATAAGCTACTTAAATTCTCTCACTTTCTTAAGGGCTTAAGCCAGTTATGTAAAATATTGAACATTCTGTTCTAGCCTTGGGCTTTGCTACAAAAACTTTATCCTACTCTCTGCCTGCGTTTTTTAGTTTGCTTACGTCTTAGATCTAGTACATTACTCTTTATTATTAATCATACAATATGTGTATTGTGTATGCTGTGATAGTCTGATATCTCACTTTCTCACTAGAAGCTATGTCTATGCAGGATAACATTGCACTCATAGTGGTTCTGGAAGCAAAATTTAATAACCAGGGTGTTGATAATGTAGGAAAGCGACAGCTTGTTTGTGTGGTAAGTATTTGAGTAAATGCCTTCCTCTTTTTAGTTCTGCTCTCTTTGTGGATCTTGAATTGAAGTGCCTATATTCTCTCTAATGTGATTGCAACTACAAGTCTACAACAGCTCCAAATCATTTTATCCTCATTTCATCTTCTGTCTAGTACCATAATTTTATGCTGAACATTTGCTGTAGGGGCTCTGCTGTTTTAGTTTTATGTCCTTCTGTAACGTATGAAAGTGGGGGTAAACAGAAGTTAGAGTTTGTATGATCTAATGGATAATTACCTCATGTACTAGAAACAGCATAACGTTACAGCAGAAATGTAATAATAATAAACCAAATTATATTGGTTTCGAGAAGACATGAAAATTATACTGATGCCAAAGTGCTTTATTTAAGTAGGCCCGCATAGTGGATACAGGCTAAGTTGGCTGCAGCAATATTATTTTAATCAGCAATAGTTTTACAAGCTTTAAACTCATTTGATCCTCAATATCCTAGAGTTCTGCATTGCACATAATAGTGTGGGTTTGTGTTGTTTATAGAACTTAGTGGTAGTGGGGTTCAGGTAGTCATTTGTGGGCCTAAAAGCATGTTTAAAATCTATACAATTATACATAAAACATCCTTGCTGCTAATTTTTTTTTTATGTGATGAGGGCTTTTGGAGGGACGAAATTTTGTAACTAAGCCACAAAAGTAGGGAGTTGAGTGATTATTCCCCATTCCTTCAAAGTTTCAAAACATAAAGATAATCAGTACTACTACCATTGGAATGTACTTGCACAATCAGTAATAAATATTTAAATTAGTGCAAATGACCTTTTCAAAATAGTCCCTGTGAGTTTCAGTTGGTAATGATTGTCGTTTTGGGCAAGTTGCATATTGGCACCAATGCCCATGATAGCAGTTGATTTTTTCCACACGGACTTTTTCAAAATAGTCCTTGCTCTCAAGAAGCAAAGGGTAGCAGTGTATGCCCATAATAGCAATTGGCGCTTATGCCCATGATAGCAGTTGATAGCAGAGGACTTTTTCAAAATAGTCCCTGTTCTTAGGACACACTGGTAGTGGTTGTCGTTTATGACAAGTTGCATATCGGTGCTTATGCCTGTGATTGCATTTGATTTTTTTTCCCATGCGGTCTTTAACACATTGTGATTTGTCATTCTGTGGATTATTCAGTGACCCCGTAACTCTCATGATACAGGCTAATACGCATGTCAACGTTCAGCAAGATTTGAAGGATGTCAAACTTTGGCAGGTCTGTGCTATGCTCTTGCTTTATTTTGTCCAGTTCTATTGCTGAAAGCTCTAAATTATACTTCTGCATTGTGTTCTTATTTCAGGTCCACACACTATTAAAAGGATTAGAAAAAATTGCTGCAAGTGCTGATATTCCGATGCTTGTATGTGGAGATTTTAATTCTACTCCCGGAAGGTTGGGTCTTGAATTCGTTATTTAATATTAGTGTTTTGAGTGTTGTATACTAGCCCGAGTTTAATATGTGGATGTATTTGTGACGTTTTGGGATCTGGATGTAGTGCCCCTCATGCTCTTCTTGCCATGGGAAAAGTTGATCCAATGCATCAAGATTTAGTCATTGATCCTCTGGGAATTCTTCGCCCTGCCTCTAAACTTACACATCAATTGCCACTGGTATGTGTGCTGTCCTTTCTTTGTTTAAATTTGATAGCAATGTACTACTGGTTTTTGATCAACACACATTTATTGTACTATAAATATAGGTCAGTGCATACTCATCATTTGTAAGGGGGGCTGGTCCGGGCCTAGAACTGCAAAGGAGGAAAATGGATCCAAGCACAAACGAGCCTTTATTTACAAACTGCACTAGGGATTTTATCGGGACAAATGATTACATATTTTACTCAGGTATGCACTAAATGGACCATTTCATTATTTTGGTACTGAGATATTAAACATTGTAACTCTATTTTTTATTTATTCAGCCTATATGAAATCTAGTACAAACTAACTTGTTGTAGAAGATGTTATTCATTTGGGTTATTAAAATGCATTTTCTTTATGGTTTCAGCGGACTCCTTAACAGTGGAATCTCTATTGGAACTATTGGATGAGGATAGTTTGAGAAAGGACACAGCACTTCCTTCGCCAGAGTGGTCCTCTGATCATATAGCACTTTTAGCTGAATTTCGCTGCAAGCCTAGAACTAGGCGTTAACACTTGGTAGGGCCCTTTCACTTGTTTTCTCTTATCTGCTCTTAGCAAATTTTGTTTGATTTGTGATAGATTATCACGGAAAGGTGTTTTAGCTGAGTACGTTCTGATGGTGGTTAGAATGGATTAATAACCCAGATGACTAATCTTCAGAATTCAGTTTTAGTAAAGAAAGAATCTTTTATGAAAATTTTCTGTCGTATTGATTCCCTTTAGAGTTTTGACATTTACCGGCTGTATGTTTCTGGTTGTTCAGTTGGAAGTTTAGGAATAACCGTGTAATGTGCTCCATAATTAATCATTAATGTGCTCCTGAATTTATTGGCTGCAGGTGATCATTGCAGAAGAAAATATCAGAAATAGAATCAAAGACAGTCATTTGTAAGAATAGTAGATGGTGTTCCCTGTTGTTCCCCTTAGGTGTCAACCACAGCAGATCCTTTAGTTGTGATCTTTGTATCATGGAACCTATTGTCCTTATAGAAGAAAACAATGCTCCTGTTGAACTAGATAAGTTATTTTTTTCTAAATAGAAATATAATTTCGAATACCCATAGTGCAGCATCGCCAGCCTTCTTCAATGTGTTTTAACTCAGTTTTCTGTCTCTTTGAGGCTTCAACATTGTGCATATGATTTGGTGTAGCTTTTTGGCTGGGCTTGAGATACCATATAAAGGTGCTAAAATCTCTTTTCTTACACATGTATATACTCTTGACTATCTTTTAATGTTAATGTTTAGTTATAAATGGCATTGATAAGCTGCAACTTCTGCTACTATGGGTAACTCTGGTGTAGTTCCGTCGACAGAGACTTGCCCTTCTGTGCACTATATCTGAAGAACCAATCCGTTCTTGTTTGCTAGATTTAACCAAGTCAGATTAAAGACGATTTAAAAAAATTCCACATGGTTTGTCTTTAACTTGCATATGATCCTAATTAATACTCTTCTTATCCTACATAATCTGTACTTTAGTCCCATAATCTTATTTTTGATCTCGAAATTGAATCAATAAGCACCCAAGTTAGAAAACAATTTTGACTTGTTCAAAACCTACCTACACAAGTCACTATTATTAGTTTGACTACTTCAGAAACATCCACACACGACAAAGACCGTTGGGTTAAAAGAAAATTTTAGAGATAAAGGATTCAAAGGATTAAAGATAAATTATGGTGCTTGTGACCCACCATTGATTTTAGAACATAAATAGAATAATTAAAATTAACAAAATCATTGCTTATTTATTTGTACCATTGATATTTAGTTTCACATATTTCTTGAGATTAAAAACCTGAACTACTATACCACGCCCTGTATTTTACTTAAATATGCCCTAAAATAGTGCAAATACAAATACCATATATACTTTTGTTTTATTTTTACGAACAAATTAAAATACATATCACTCGCTATCCAGACTCACTTCTTTTTCGGTTTCGGCGATCGTACGGGTGAGAATTCACCGAAATTTTTTTCCTCTGAACAGTAAGCAATCAACATTTAATTTTGTGTTCATAGCTTCGTGTGAAATAGGTATATCTATATATTGGGTGGGTTTGAATTCCGTATCCTAGTTCTGCTTCATCTCCGGCGTTGCGTATGGTTGTTAGGTGGATGGGGATAGGGATGGTAACGGTAGTAATTGGGCGGATGGGCCATGGTTTAGAAGGCTAGGGACGGCGGTGATTTCGGGCAGCGGTAATTGGATTGGGGTGACTGCGCGGCGGTGACTGAGTCGGGGACGACGGGGCTGAAACGCTTGTATGTCGGGTTTTCCATTTTAATTCAATGTTTATATTTATATTCAATAAAATGGATATACCTGAACAAATATGCGATCTGGAGTAGCGGGTTTTGTGAACATCAATGTACAAATCACCAGGGTTCGAGTCCTAATGCAGCACTTTTTTTACATAGTCAACTTTTAATTTTATTTAAAAAACAAAAACAAATATTCAATGTACAAATCACCAAGTCCTAATGCAGCACTTTTTTTACATAGTCAACTTTTAATTTTATTTAAAAAACAAAAAGAAACATTCACCAGGATCGAACTCGTAAACACGGTTGATTTGTTCTACACCACCTACTAGTAAACACGGTTGATTTGTTCTACACCACCTACTAGTAAAAACTGCTGATTTTTTCTACACCACCTATTTCGGCACCTCGGAAAAATTCCAAAATTTGCACAAGCACTATTTATACTATATTAGGAAATAATATTTAGTTAAAATTTAACGAATATCATTAATACCTTGAAATTTATTTTAAATACAAGTCCGACCCTTAAAAATTAAACGTAACGGGTGATTTACGCTTAGTTTGAAGTAGGTATTTGTCAAATAAGCGATGTAATATTTCCTAAAGAATGTGCTTGTACTAAATCAAGTGTGGTTTGGTTAAATTTGAGTGGAAAATCTTGGAAAAACATATTTTAGTGGCCACAACAACATTTTTGGAACTTTCGGGCAACATATGTAAATATTTTTTCTACCACCCACGTTGACCCAAAAAACCTTAAAATGGTAATTTCACATTTCGTTAGCCTTCAATTAGGTTTCGAACTACTAAATTTTGAAATTCAACGCTTCCAACATTCTTGGAGGGACGTAGGTGAATAAAGTAAAAAGTTTTTATAAATGCCGAAATTGAAATCCGCTTGAAGGAATTTCTAACAGAAATCCTAAAAACTAATATTGTACTTTAACACCATCAAATTTTATTTCGAATTACAACACTAAAGAGTCAATGTATTAATCTCTTGAACCTTTGTATCGTAACTTGTAAACACTACTAGTAAACATTGCTGATTTGTTCTACACCATCTATTTCTGCACCTCATAAAAATTTAAAAATTTGCACGAGCACTATTTATACTATATTAGGGAATAATATTGAGTTAAAATTTCACGAATGTTCTTAATACGTTGAAATGTATTTTAAATACAAGTCCGGCCCTTAAAAATTCAAGGTAACGGGTAATATACGCTCAGTTTGAAGTGTGTATTTGTCATATAAGCGATGTAATATTTCCTAACGAATGTGCTTGTACTAAATCAGGTATGGTTTGGTTAAATTTGAGTGGAAAATATTGGAAAAACATATTTTAGTGGCCACAACAACATTTTTGGAACTTTCGGGCAACATATGTAAATATTTTTTCTACCACCCACGTTGACCCAAAAAACCTTAAAATGGCAATTTCACATTTCGTTAGCCATCAATTAGGTTTCGAACTACTAAATTTTGAAATTCGACGCTTCCAACATTCTTGGAGGGACGTAGGTGAATAAAGTAAAAAGTTTGTATAAATGCCGAAATTGAAATCCGTTTGAAGGAATTTCTAATAAAAATCCTAAATATTAATATTGTACTTTAACACCATTAAATTTTCTTTCGAATTACAACACTGAAGAGTTAATGTGTTAATCTCTTGAACCTTTGTATCGTAACTTGTAAACACTACTAGTAAACACTGCTGGTTTGTTCTACACCACCTATTTTTGCACCTCAGAAAAATTCAAAAATTTGCACGAGCACTATTTATACAATATTATGAAATAATATTGAGTTAAAATTTCACGAATGTCCTTAATACGTTGAAATTTATTTTAAATACAAGTCCAGCCCTTAAAAATTCAAGGTAACGGGTGATTTACGCTTAGTTTGAGGTGTGTATTTGTCAAATAAGCGATGTAATATTTCCTAAAACATGTATATGAGTGTATATGAGTGTTTGACAAATAACAATTAGCTGATAACTGTTTCATTACATTAAATAATTGAAATAAACATTAGTATAATTTATTATTAATTACCTTTTGTGGTTGTGTTACTTGTTTATCGAAAATTATTATCACTGATCTGTTTATTATTTTTATGATGTTTATTAATTATTTGAATTATTATTCTTTATTATAATATCTACATTTATTTAAAATTAAAATACTTGAAAATTTTATTTTGGTATATTTAACTGTATCATTTTAATTTTAATATTATTAATACTTCAAAAATAAAGTTAAAATACTATTAGAAAATCTTAAATGTATGTACGCAAATATGCGTATTTTTTCTTCTTCTTTAAAACTGCGTACCTAATATTAATGTACGTATATAAATAATTAAGAAAAGGAAATTTGGGAAGGATAAGGATAAAAAAGTTATTTTGTAATATTCCTTTGATTAAATTTTTACAAATGCTGTTCTAGCGTTTCAGAAATCAGAGGTTTCACCAAAAAAACTACTGTAATTAGAAAACTCTCCTCACCAAACACTAGTTGATTGAACAGTCAACTATCCATATTTAACCAAAAAAATCTAAACGCCTTTTAAAACTCTTGTCACCAAACGAGACCTAAATACCTTAGATGAACATAATATTGCAAAAAATCAAGGATAGAAATAAATACCAAATGAAATATAAGATAAAAGATATATTCCAGCCAAAATAGATGGTTCTATCCCCGAAATATACATCATATTATATTTATTGCCATTAATAAATACCATAAATATAATTGGCTCAGCATTATCAAAATATTGCTACAAAGAGCTAGTTTTAACTTTTAACCGCTTGTAACTCGTGAGTGTACAGTAACCGATCGCGAACATCGAATCGCTAGCGGTCCATTTACTTTCCGGCCGCTAGCGATCTGAAAATAGGGCGTACTAGCGGTCCGCAATTTTCCCAATCGCTGGCGGTCCGTGGCTCTGTGCGGAACAAGTGCGTTCAGTCCATTGTCTCCGATCTATAGGTCTTTGATTTGGTCTTTCGCCGGTCCTTTTTCAGGTTAAGTTGCAGGGCTTATTATTTTTCAGGCGGGATTCAAATTGTTATTGGTAATCTTCCAAGTTGCAGGGTCTTACCGCAAAGGGCCTTGTATTCTAAGTTTCAGGCGGGATTCAAAGTCCATTTGGGTTTTCTTGCGGAACCCGCGACGGTGGAATCAAGTGCTGGAATTAAGTCCTGGCGGGGATTTACCCATATTTTAATAATGCCCAAGAAGGAAAAGGCAAATTACCTCGATAAGAAAATGTGTGAAGATTATTAGGATCAGCGATGTGGTTTCATATGTTAAAATGGGTGATTCTGAAAAGGGATTTGTTTCATATGTTATAATTTTCAGAGATGTTCTTCCTCACTGGTTTGGGGGCAAAATGATTTTGCCGGGTCGGTGTAACTCAGTGAGTCAAGTTTCACGATGGTGGTGGGGATGATGGATTTTTATTTTGAATTTCTTTTAAAAGGGTAACAGTAGTATACGTATTTTACACTATGTTAGGGCATATTTTAGTAAAATACAGGGCGTGGTATAACAACACCCTTAAAAACTCCCAATTAATTTATATTATTATTAATATAACTTATGAGTTGATTTTAAATTTATTAGGGGATAGATATTTCCCAAACAAAGTATATTATATAACCTTTATTTGTTAGGTTAAAATGTTTGAATCGATTGTTAATTATATGAATATTCTTGGAGAAAATAACAGAAATGGAGGTTTGGTGCCCACTTTTATAAAATGTTCCCAAAATATTCTTAACTTTTGATGGAATGTATCCATTAGCTCCTTTAGAAAAATTTAAGGTGATAGTATTATGCATTTTGGCCCTGTTTGCTAGAGCTTATTTCCACCATGTACTGAACTGAATTGAACTGAACTGAACTGAATTGAACTGAATTAAAAATGATGTATTGAAAAATGGAATCAGCATAACTGAATTAACCTGAATTTCATCAATTACATTTTCACTTCACTTCACTGAACTGAACTGAATTGAACTGAACTGAACTGAATTGATATACAGATAAGCTCTGGTAAACAAGGCCTTTGAGGTGATAGTATAAAATTAAAATGCTAATTTGATAGTATTATGCATTTTGCCTTGCTCGGCTATTGGCAATTTAAGGTCATGTTTACTAGAGCTTATTTCTTGATGTACTAAACTGAAATGAAATTTGATGTATTGAAAAATGGAATCAGCATGACTAAATTAACCTGTATTTTATCAAATTACATTTTTAGTGAACTGAACTGATATACAAATAAGCTCTGTCAAACGGGGTCTCATTCTTGCACGAATCTAACTAAGCAAAATTTATTTGGAGTGTGGAAATGCACTTCGAGAACTACTAGCTAATGGCAAATTGAGTGTTTGGCTGAACCTGGCATATTCAACTGGCAACATCACAAAATAAGTACTTGATAAGTTTCTTCAAATAGCGATACCTCAACTCTTCCCATTAAATCAAAGGGAAGGTACACACCTCCTCCTCCGTCCCAGTTTAAATTCATTTATCGAAATTTATTTAATCATTAGTATAAACAGTTGCACAAGTTAGGATAAAGCAGTGGCCGAACCAGAAAAAATTATTGATGGGGCTAATTTGTGATATATTTTTCCCGATAAAGGCTGAAGCACACACTAGCCCCCACTTGCATCCGCCATTAAGATATAGTATAATATTACGAAAAAAATTGTATCTAAACTTAAAATAATCTGAATAATATATTAATACAATTTATTGATCAAGCTAATTTTGCAATTTGAAGTGAGTCAGAGGTAGTACTATATATGCATGGGTTAAGTAGCAAGAGCCAAGAAGCATTTAGATAGGTTAAGTTAGGATGGCAAAGATGAACAGGTTTAGGGCATTGTTGGTAGTGATGCTGGCGGTATCATTGGTGAGAGTAAACAGTGATCTAGCAGAGGACCAGAAGGAATGCCAAGAACAGCTACTAGGTTTATCATCTTGTGTTCCTTTCATAAGTGAGCAAGATAAGTCTCCATCTCCAGTTTGCTGCATTCATCTGGCCAACAAATACGACGACAAGCGCAAGTGCCTGTGCATGATGGTTAGAGACAGAGATGACAAAGGCTTTGGCTTCAAACCGAATGCCACACTTGCATTAGCCCTTCCCTTCATCTGCCACATCAAGGCTAATGTCACCGAATGCATCGGTTGTTGTTGCTACAAACTGCTTAACCTTGTTTTTCTTCAACTTTGCAGTTTTCATCTCCTGACTGTGTTCATCTGCAGATTTCCTCGGTATGGACCCCGGATCACCAGATGCTCAGATTTTTAAGAAACCGTATGATAACATCTTTGGAAACAGCAGCACCAAATCGTCCTCTGCTGGTAAGATCCTACACGAAAATCTCCGGTTTTGGTCAGCTTTTAGGGATTCATATTCTAATGTTATGTATTCATTGCTACAGGTTATTCTGCAAGTACCAGAGCAAGTTCAAGTTCGAAAGATGGTGGAAAGAGATGGCTCTACATGGCGCTCATACTTCTACTTCTCATATTTGTTATGTAGAGGCTTATATGCATCTTTGCTTGTCATCTATGTACTTGAATAGTAACAAGAAATAACAACTGGATCTCAATATTGCATATTTCTCAGTTTGAAATCTACAAAGTGCAGAGATTAACCGTTAATTGAAACTTGATAACCTCGCCTCCATACATGTCAAAATCTCACCACCGTGATTACCTTATCTTGGGAGTCTTGGTAGCAGTCATTGGTATGTTCAGCTTTCTGGTTTACCAATTCATGTCATTACATAGTGTTATTATTTTAAAGTCTAAGAGCTCACTTAATTTTAGGTAAATTATGCTCTGGCTCATCGCCATAACAAATAGGTGCTGAAATCCCTTGAATTTCTAAGATCATAACTTGTGGTTTGAAGTTTAAAATCCCTAAGAATTGTTGAATCTGAACATTTTGGTTTATAATTTTTTTTGAAAAAAACTGTAATGATATCAAAGAGATAAGGGGTTAGTAGATTCCCTATAATACATCTTGTACTCTTTGAAAAGACTCTTACACATCACATAATATACCAATCACTGGAGATGTTTACAATTGAGTTTAACAAACACCATGATACTTGGTTAAATGCTTTTTTAGGTTTCTGCCACTGAAACTAGTATAATAGTAAGGCATTTGAAATAAAACGATCCACAAAAAGTATAATCTAAATCAAATGTAAAGTCGTTCACAATGACGGATCTTGGAGTTGGTCACAGACCACACCTGTTGGCAAGATACTGTTGCTCCACAACTCGCAAGGAAGTTCAGAGTTTAGCTATGTACTTTAAAACATTCAAGCTTTGGGAACATTTGCAGCAGTTCCACGCGCGATCGTCTCTGCACCAGAGATTGTGCAAATATATTAGCACATTTATGTGTGTACAATTGGACATGGTGCTTGCCAATTGGGTAGCATACAATGTTAACCCGAGGGTGAAGGGACAGCAAGGATGACTATATCAAATGCAGCAAAGATTTTAGCACATTTAGTGTAGTCAATACTATCTCCGAGCAGAAGTACAAAGCTAGTACAATTATTCACCTACCAGAACAGATTCAGAGCATATACATGACTTCAGAATCTTCAGTTTTTTATTCGACAATATAATCATATGGATTACTAATAAGTAACCAGAGATTCACTCAGCCGCCAATAGGAGTAATATGCAGGATACATTCTATATTACATTTCAGATGGTACTTATTTTCATACAAGTCCAACTGTATTCATACCTTGTCATCTGCCTACATATTGTGTGCTCATGACTAGTTAAAGGTTCCAAATCCCACAAATATCCACAACTTGTCATAATTCATAAGTAAAACCAAAACAAAGATGCTGAACACAATATGTCAAGAAACACATGCTATAAATGGTACTATAATGGTAAATTTGAACTCACCTTTATGCCAACACAGCCATTCACATCTAGGGTTGTGAGTGAATTTGAGCAGGATTTTGAAAGAGACTCCAGGCTTTTATCAGACACCCCAACTATCCCAAACAAACTGTAAGTGACAACGAATCATAATAGTTATATAACTTCTATACATGCCTCAAGCCAACATATCAAAGACACAAAGGGCAATGCAAGGGACACTAATAATGTAATGATCTCATTTACTTGCAATTCAGAGTAAATGTAGAGAGCCAATAAGAATCATAAATTAGATGTAAATCTAATTGTGCTCTAGCTCCAGTTGTGAACTTAGGATAGGGATGAGTACTGGAAAGTGAAAATAGTGTTGGTGTAGATACTATCACTGATGTGTAATACAAAAGGTGAAGAGACAGCTTTCACTGAATGTCATAAAATTTTACAATTTTAGTAACTTAAAACTTTACCTTAGGAGTTCGAGAGAAGAACAGCTCTCAGCAATAGCCATCACCCCTATATCTGTAACAAGTACACACCTAAACAGGAAACAATTAGCCAGGACTAGTCTGTTGCAACCTGAAATTTGATATGTAGTTTCATTTACCATGTCAAGTTCAGAGAAACTAGTCTTTTGCAGTTGGCTACACAACAGAGTCCATCATCTGATAGATTCTAACATAAAAACTGCAGTCAAAATCTATACCTAAATTTTTTAAAACCAAGACATAAAATCAGTCACCTCACTGATCACTCTATTGAGTACATTACAAATTTTAAATCATGGGTATTATACCTGAGCTCCACAAAGGTCTAAGAATCTAAGATGGGCCAAATGAGACATATTTTTGTAAGCTTTATCTGTAAGGCTGCAAGGGAAGAAAAAGTAAAATTTAACTGAATATGCAATTCAATTGCTGAAAAGGAAACCCCTTCAGATTTAATGTAATTTATGAGTACCTTGAAAGGGCATATAGATTCAAACTCTGTAGAGAACAACAGTTGAGTAATATATGTTGTAAACCCCCATCTGTTAGCTTGATACACCTAGTGAAATCCAAAAGATATGGATCACTTCAATCAACTTATTGACTACAAAAAAGTTAAGTGAATACTGATGATCTAATAAGGCAGAGCTACTACAAACTGGAATCCTTACCTTGTAAGATTTAATGATTCCAGGCCACGATAATTACTCGCAATTATGGAGAGACTTTCATCTGTGATATGCTGTAGTTATCATGATAAAGCAGGATATATCAGAGAGTTTGGCACAAGGAAAACAATGCTCAAGAGAATTACATATCTGCTTATTCCTATACATCCATCAACCATGGCTACAAATTTGGGCTGTATGCCCTGCCCAATATAAAATTGGGGGAGCTTCTGATTGTTATATTTTAGTCCTTTAATTGAGACTGAGATCTGATCCCATTCAAATCAAAGATAATACTTACACAAAAACAATTTGAGGTGAGTATAATCAACCAACAGACACAAATGCTCATATATAGAGATGATCCGGGAATCTAGTTCACATACCGTGCAGCCACTCAAGTTCAAATCTGTTATAAGTCGGCAATTCTTCACCAAACTCTTTATCCCAGTATCTGTAACCCTGAGATAAGTGATATATGGCAAGTTAATGACAAGATTTAGCCAAAACTTGAACTGAAAGACAGTTTCAGTAAGAAAAGAGACCAAAAGAGAAATAAAAGAGTACCTGACATTCCAATAAATGGAGAAAGACCTAAGTTGTGGACAGAGGCTTGTTATTAAGTCAATTCCATTATCAGAGATTTTCTGACAGCTGTTTAAGTTCAAAGACTCAAGATATTTGAGGGAATCTGCACACTGCAAAGATTACACATTTTTACCATCAGAACATCACTATTTCATTACACAAGCATTGACAACTATAGCTTCTTTCTAGGATTATAACCGAATCAAGATACTTTCAGAAGCATAGATAAGTTCAGAGTACACTAGAGTAGAGACGTGTTGATAAGCAAAGCAATGCAAAAACCTATGCTTGTTTTTTCTTTTGTGAATCACTTTGCCAGCTACAACTTCCAGAAGACAAGACAAAGGCATACATATGTATACAAGTAATCAAGCAAAGCTAAAAAATTTAGGAAGGAAATAACAAATGTATCACATTTTCCACATAAACAGAAGATTAGACTCTACATAACAAGGCAACAGAAGAAGGAGCGACCTTGGTCCTTAGAACTTGAAAATGCTTGTCCTCAAGATTTTGCGCAAACTCGAGGTTGATGCTCTTCACATTGTGATATCTCTCCTGCAGAAAGAAGAAGCATGGTTATCCAAGTTAATGAATTTGTCCAAAACACACTTGAACAAGCAAGTAAAACAGGCAAACTGACCAGTGAGAGGGCAGCAACAAGACGATCCCCAGCCCGATTAGTTTCGCGCAAGTCAAGAGCCTAAGATCAGAAGAAAGAATCAACTGCGGAACCATTTTCGTCACTGCAGATAGAAATTGAAAAACAAGAGGAGAATAGAAAACCAACCATCCGCAGGTAGGGGTGAGAGATGAGATTGCGGTAAATGGAAGGGGAGACTAAGAGTAGAGTGACGAGCTGCCTCTGGGAGAAGTTAGTGTAAGTGCACACTATATTCATCACCTTTGCAACCTTTTCTGAATCCATTTCAATTTCAATTTCCAGTTCCAGTTCTTCTTCTTCTCCCATCTCTATCACAATCTCCGCCCAGCCAATTTCCCCCTTGCTCTAAAGGGCACTCTATGTATGCCAATTTCAATTGTGCCCCAAATATAAATATATTCATTAACTTAAGATTGACACGTGCTTGGCATGCAAGAGGTAAAATAAAATAAGATTACACGTATTTCACAATCTCCAAAATAATAAATTATTTGAGAATAAAATGTTTAACTATCTAATTTTTTTGAAAAAAAAAGTAATGCTTTCATAAAATTTTAAGGTTGTGGAAATCGTCTAGAAACGAATGATAAGAAATTTGCATATTGCGAGACCCAAGAGTCATAGAAGAGCGGGTTCGACTTAGCATATTGCTAGAGAATGTGATATAAAGTTCTAACCCAGAATGGTCACAAATCCCAACCACGAGCTATTCTCAAGTAAACTTCGAATACTCTGAACCGTTTCCATGCAATTAACCGAGCATTCCACTGATTGAATGTTTAACTATCTCATAACAACGATTAAAAAAATTGATTTTTAAAGCTATATGATTTTTAATAAATTGAACAATATCAAAATTGGACTGATAAGTGTACTAACGTGGTTTATTCACATCTGTTACATACGGAAAGAACTTGTAATCGTATTGTACTAGTTTGAACTTGCAAACAGTGGCAGATTAACTAGTATATATATATATATATATATATATATATATATATATATATATATATATATATATATAGGAACCCCAGTAAATACTTTTGTGTAGTACTAGCATAGTACTAGCACGCCCTCTTCGCGAACGCGCGAAGTACTTAATAAATATTTAGTTTAATATTAGTGTTATATTTTTTAATTTAATAATATTTGTGTGATTAAAATAAAACAGTTGAATATGCAAAGACTTTAATTTTTGTATTGATTGTTACTTTTTTTTATTATGGATAAAATAAAATAGGATAAATTGCAAAATTATTTCAGTTTAAATTTAGTTCTAATATGCACTTATTTACCAAAGTTATTAAGGCCCTGTTTACATTAGCTAATGTCTTATTGAACTGAACTGAATTGAACCGCATTGAACTGAGCTGAACTAAAGTGTAAATTATTGTATTGAAAAAAACAGTATGGTCGAATTAACCTGAATTTCACAAAATTATATTTTCACATCTAAATCAATTATCCCCAGTATAAGTTTTCGTGTAGCATAAATAATTTCACAAAAAAAAAACAATAAACCAATCCTAAGCATTCTTAAACCAATCATAAGCATTCTGGACGTTACAAAGGCTCTTGTTAGGAGTTTTGTAACTCAATTTCTAGATGTTCTTAGCATAAACAGAATTATCTGGCAACCAGATAAGAGTATTCGTGCATAACAAAATCTGAAAATCACATCCAGAAACCTTATAAAGAAAGAGCGGAAATATCAATCGAATCCCAATTAATCCAGCATAAGCCCTAGCATTGGGAAGGTGCCATAAACTGGAGTCCTCTGCATGAATTCATCTCCACTGATGTTAGCATACAATAATGACAATGACCAGTTATAGAGAATTGATGTAAATAAATACGAGATTTGTCCTGAGTGACACCAAAAGAACAAAGTTCAAGCTTAAAAGTCTTTAGCCTTTCGGTTAGAACCAGCCTCTGAATAGTTTTTTTAGTGGCTCCTTGCTTCCTGACCAAGATTTCATTCTTTGTTGTTGCTACAATTGACCTTGTGGGAGCTGTTCTGATTTTTGCAGATTGAGCATTAGCTGGATCAGACTCTACATCAACTATTCAAAGTAAGTCATCCAAATCAAGATCAGGCTCTTCCTTTGCCGAAACCATTACATGCTGTTTAAGTCAACCGCGAGTCACAAAAAATAGTTCAACAACGAACTATCCAATATTAACAAGTTTAATCTTCAAAATACAAAGCCTTAAACTCTTCTTTAGCTCACAGAAATCATGAAAACTGAAAAGAACAGCCATAAAAACAGAATTCAAACAGAACTTTTGAAGATACTGATGCAATATAAAACTGAGCACAAGGCTGCTCTTGAAGGAATTCAAGCATATCTGCATAAACTAAAAGCAGAATTTAAGAAGATAAAAAATTACAAACCTGGAATTCAAAACAAAGAATGTATAAAAAAATAGATTCCTTGAAAGAACTATATGATATCAAGCAAGCATTGAGTTTTTCCCCGATGTAGAGGAAAAGGTACTTGCTCAATAAACGATTACTCGTGCTGATTATTCAATGAAAATTACTTCACAACAACCATTTTTTCTCAATCCATGTTATATGAATTCCAAAAGTCAAAGAAGAATCAAGAGACCAGGCTACTAAGTAATCACAAAGAAAGTCAATTATGTATAGAAATAGGTGGATGTGGTATAACTAATGAAGAGGTCTCAATTATTTCTCATCCAACTCATTTCCTCAATTCATTGAGTATTGATTGTAAGTGTGATTTACTACCTTGAAGTTGTAGCCATCTGATTAATTGTCAGGGTAGAAAGAGTAGGCATCTGCTTGATAGCTTTGACTGAAGATAGTTGCTTTTCATCTCGAGCACTGTTTTTCCTGTTCTGATTAGCTTCCACATTCATGGCCTGACTGGCTGACTTTGCAATATCCTTTGAGCTCGACTTGATTACGAGCACACCGAGATTCGAAGTGCTAGGATGGGAGCTGCAGGTAATATATCTTGTGAAACTGGCATAAAATTTAAGTCGAGCTTTGCAAATATCTTTTTTTTTTTTTTAGGCAAACCATCAAATGATGGGGGGAATTCAATTAGGCCTCCCCAAGCCAACAAACATAAATTAAAGAGATTACGGTAGCAAGTGATAGATTACAGAGAAGTGTCTAACATTAGATTCCTGACTTCTCTGCATCTCAAGCCAGCATAGCCTATCAAGTGTTGCCCGAAGGCTTACATCAAAAAGGGGATAGATCTTATAAATCTACTGTCTGAAGCTACCTGACAAACGTAGTACCTTAACTCGCATTCTAAACTATCTAATCAAAGTCTACTAGTCTAGGCACAAGCTACCTAGTCTAGAATACCATGGGGTTTATCCTCTCGCCAATTAAGGGTTAAGAGAGATAAACAAACAAATGGGCAAGGATACTCCCCAAGTTTGTCAGGACAATTCCGCAAAAAAAGACCGGTTCCAAATCATATCCCCTACTATAAGGTCAATACTATGTGCAGATTCCAACCAATGCGGGTCTAACTAGCTAGCAAATAACACACAGTATAGAAATTTGAAACAGGGTATTATCTAACACGAGAAAAGCTGCAAAAGCTAGCCCCCACGGTCTACAAATCTAGTTTATATTTGAGGATATATGCCAGAAGTATGTATAATTACTACTCTGACTCGGATTTCTCCTTACCCACAATATAAACAAGAGTTGAAGTCAGCTAAAGTTTTTCCGAAACAGAAACGTACGCGTCCGATAAACTAAAATTGACAAATAATACCCAAATCAAATATTCCCGACCTTCTTCATAAAATATACTACAATAAAAGAAAGAAACCACCTCACCCTCTAGTTGGACCAGAACCAGGAGCCAAAATCGGACCGGCCCAGTTGAGGCGACCCGACCCGTTTGACCGAGTCCTGTCCGACCCGACCCGGTTCGGTTGAAACCGAGTCCCGCCCGACCCGACCCGGGGTCTTGGCCGCCGTCTGGAGATCCGCCGTCTGCAGTCGCCTGGACCTCAAGAGATCCGCCGGGGCGACTGGATCCGCCGGAGATCTGCTGCGCTGCGATGGATCTGGAGAACCGCCGGGTTCCTCCGCTGGAGATCCGCCGCTGGACCTGAAAGCTGCCCCATGAGATCCGTCGGAGTCGAGCGGTCGACTGGACGGGAGATCTGCAGGTTTCCTCCACTCGCGTGCTCCGATTGGCTCCGATGATTCGTCGGACCGAGCTTTTCAGCGTGGAGCTTCAGATCTGAGTGAAGCAGAATCCGGACTCCCTGTTCGGCGATGATCAGTGCCTGGATCTGTAAAAAGACGAAGGTAGAAGGTGGCCCAGACAACTAAAAAACTACACTAAAAACGCAGCTAGGAAAAAATTGGAGGAGGTGACCGGCGCGGCAAGAAGCGCCGGCGGTCACCTCCCCTGGGCTGGTTCTGGTTTTGGGGAGGAAAAGATTTACTGTAGACGGGAGCGAAGTGAGAGGATGAAATGAATCGATTGCAAATATCTAGAAATGGCATGAACACGAATGATGAAATGCATATATGCTATACATTAATACATTACATCAAACCTTTAATTTAGCAGCTGAACACTACCAATTCAAGGATAGATTACTAATTATAACCAAGGGATATGAAACATGAACATATAGCCATGCATCTAATGAACACCAAAGAGACATTGTATCCAAAAATACTCCAGGAAATAATTTTATTTTAAAAGGACAATAAAATTTCCACGGGTAGAAGCTTAGAACTTAACAAGCTTACAAATACTGATAGTCCAATTGATAAACTAATATGGTACGTGAAACAGTGAAAGTCTCCAGAAGAATCCTCACCGAAAAGAAAACCTTCTGTGGATGCCTTTAATATCATCAAAACATCAAAAAAATAAGACAAATTAATGGCCTCTCCTTCATGACTGAACTGAATTAAACTGATCAATTGACTATATAGTAATATAGAAAACTTCAATTATATTTCAAAAATACTCAGATTAAGATTTTTTTAAAAAATACTGCACGGATCAATTCTGAAAAGATTTTTTTTAATTTTTTCAGTGTGATGACACAATTGAAAACTATGCAACGTAATCTCTGAAAAATATTAAACTAACATAAAGAACATTAACAAGAAAGCAAACAAAGGAAATCACAATTCCAGCAAAATTATCCATATCTCATAGATCTCTCTCTGAAGCAGTGCAGGTTTCTCCGGAGCACATCAATCGATGCTCTTGCTTCCATTAAATATAAAAAATCGGAAATCAAACAATAATTATCATTTAACAACAGTAAGAGGAGCTAAAATTAGAGACGATCAGACGAATCATACTCACCTATGAGCTGAAAACCGGAGAAAGGAACGACGAGCAGGGACGGCTTAAGGATGAGCCAAACAAGAGAGACCAGACGCGATTTGATAAGCATCGGCGTGGGTAATGTCAATAGGGTCGCTTCTCCTTTCGGAGGATCTTCCGCACGCTGAACACCAGAATCAGCTTCTCCTTTCGCATGCTCCTTCCCAGCTGAAGCCGCCTCTGTTAATATTCTTTCCGGCCGGGCCCACCAGTCGTTGCAGCCTCTCTTCCGAGCCCTCGTAGATATCTACGCAGACACCTAGGGCAAGTTCTGGGCTGACGCTGGCAGGCTGGCTGATGATCTTCAACGTCCTTCTTCTGTGCCCTGGCCCAATCCACGGCGTCAGAAATCCCCGTTAGGGCTGCCTGGATTTCGTCCGGGTCTTGGGATTTGGCATTATTGAAGATGATAAAGGCAAAAACAATTAAAACAAGGAATTGGAGTTCAATTGAAAAACAAAAATGATTTCAGAAGAGGAGAAGGATTGTAATTCGAATGAGAGAGGAAGAAGGGAATGACGTCGTTTTTTACTTTGTGGGGTAAAAAAAAAAAAAGGAAAATCTGAGAGGGGAGAAACCAAGAAACAACCCAACAACTATTATATGTTACTCTAGGATTATTATTAATAGTCAATTAATGATGTATTAGAGGTTCCCATGGATTTATTTTATGTATTCGCCTCTGCTTGCAAATATCATTATTGTAGAACACGTCATGGGAATTTTTGTTCCTAATTACACTTCATGAATCGAATGATCTTTAAATTACTTTGGAGAATACGCATGTAAGATAATTGGTGAAGGTTCGTAAGATAATGTCACGATATTTTAAAGATTTCCAGCAATATTTTGTGAGCAAATTTGGGAAGATGCAAAAGTGAATATTCTCTAACTGCTAAAGAATAGAGTTAATATTTTATCTAAGCAATACAGTAGATTTCTATTTCAAAAATATACAGTAGATTCGAAATTGGCAAAGAAGAAAGGTACAAGTTTTTATGAGTGCAATATAATGTAGAGAATTTATATAATATGTAGTGAAACTGTGCAAGATAGTCTACGAGAGATTATTAGTTGTTAGAGGAAATAGAAGTAATCTTCTCTAGTTCCTGGAGGACTGGTTAAGAGATTATATAACTTTAGAGAGACATGTAATTAGTTTAGATAATATCTAGAGAGGACGCTCTTTGGTGTCTCTAGAGTGGGGTGCGCGTGCTTCAAGCGATGTTAGCTCCTCAAAGATCTAGAGTACTATTGTTTCAGTATCAATAAAAACCATGAAAATGATTTACTACCCACTAGGAAAATTGATTAAACCGTTCTCTATGGCGGAAAGAACAACACGTTGTTTATTTGAACTATAGTGACCTGGATTACACTTCTTTCCTTGTTAGAAGATGAGAAAATTTTCTCTAAAACTTAGAGCAATTTGGTTTTGAAGAGCAATCAATGAGATGCAATTTTTGTCATTATCATATATATTGTATGCACAAGCAATGCGTTCAAAAATAAGGTGGAGGGAGTTGCTAGAATTGAGATTAGGGGTCGGCAAAGATGAGGCTAGGGTTGTCGATGACATCCTGGTAATAAGGTGCAATAAGGTAGTGGACGATGATTGGTGATGTAACGAAAATATAGAAGAAGATATGAGAAGAATTGAGGGAAGGGCAAGAAAAATCAATTATTTACATTTTTCACCCCAAATTTTATAGATATGTGTTTTATGTTATATAAAATTACTTTTTGTTATTGAGCTTATGGGAGTAATGAGACCCTGCCTTACTATGTGCCTCTAGATATTTTAATTATGTTCTAAAATTAGGTTGTTATTTTGTTATTACAGCTTTATGTTTTCATTAATTAGGCAACATGATAAAAATTAATTTAATATTATATTTTTATCTAACATCATTTTATTGGTGGAATTTTAAATTTTAAATAAATTTATTTGTTTTAAAAATTCTATATTAAAAACTACTTATTTGGTGGAATTATTTTAATTTACTAATATATATTTACGTGGTTGGTAATGAATAGTAGTAATACTTGTTTGGCCGAAAAAAATGAAATTAAAAGTGTGATATTAAAAAATATGATGGAAATTTGTTTGAAATTTTCTGATAGTTTGATAGCGGATAAAAGGTATATGAATAGATGCTCCAAATTGAGTTTTAGCCTAGTACATGCCCATTGCTCCACTAGTGCAGAAACCATGTTTTTACGGCGGTTCCATCGTACCAACGAAGGCACCTGGAAACCGCCGTTACTGGCTGTGCCGTAAATGGCGCAACCCGTTACGGCGGTTCCCAGAACCGCCGTGTTATTTACAGACCCTTCGATATCGTAAGTCAAATTCGGCACAAGGTCTTACGATATCGCAGGTGTGCATTCCATACGATGTTTCTCCATTTCTGTACGAAATCGAAGGTAGATCTTAAGTAGTTTAATGGTGTTACGATATCGTAATCAAATCGAAGCGAAAGTTGAATCGAAATCGTAACTATGTATTTATATATGGCATTCCCGGTACTCATATTGACGAGTTCGTATGCAATTCCGGTGGACTCGATAATGTTAGGCTTTCGATATCGTATAGATGTAATATACGATCCGATATCGAATGATATAACCATATTAGAGAAGTCACATCGGGTGTTGGTAGTGACTCGAAATCGAACTTGCTTAAGAAACTCCGGGATTCCATCTATACGGACACGAGTTCGACAGTATACTGAACACAGATACAAACTCGGATACGACATTGTCGACTTTAACTAAACACGATATCGTAGAGAGTGGTCAAATCCTAATAATGAAACGAAATCGATCTAAGAGGTTCTTATCTTGCGATTTCGTAGGTGGTTTAGGAAAATATTAATTCCAAATCCAATGTTACGAAATCGATTCGTTGTAAATATATTTTGCGAGCTCGTGTCCAGTTTGTGATCTTTGTGACCTGTGCGATATCGGTTGTTTTGAAAAGTTAGTTACGAGTTCGATACATTCATTCAGGCTATACGAACTCTTTATATTTATGAATGACACTATTCAGTAGGCGCTCTCGCAAGATCATTCCGCTGTCATCCCTGTCCCAAGACCGATAAATGGTACGATATCGACACTGGAAACAGAAAATGCACGAACTCGAAAACAATTTCTGCTAAATTCAGGGTGAGAAATGATTCGATATCGAATGTATATACGACATTGACACGAGTTCGAATGCATTATCGTACTGAACCGAATGCTGGACACGAGTTCGAAAGAAAATTCATTCCAGTAACCATATTCCAAAAATCTCTACTGAAATCTACAATTTTAACAGCACCACAAGCAACCTTCCTTCTAACAGTACACAAATCTATACTACATTTTTCTTATGTAAGAGCGGTGTGGATATGACTTTACTACGAGCCAAAACAAGGTAGCGAGCTAACTTATCTCTTGCATCATTTAAGTCGGCGATGGTGTAGGGGGTTTGGTCATCTTCAAAAACCTGATTTGGATTAAGGTAGTTTCCAAGTCAAGTTAGATTTCATAGTCATCATGAAATGAAAAATATGGTGATGAATACATTGAACTTACTTGACGAAGATCAAGTTTGTCCAACGTTAGATTTTCAACACACTTGTTGGCAAATACGAAGGTATAGTAGCCGGACTCCCAATTACGTCTTTGCCTCTTGTACTTTGTTGTGGGCAAAAATCAAGAATGCTAGTTATGCAACGAAAGCTTAACAAAATATAATAATTGGTGATAAAATGATGTGATTGTTTACCGTTATTTGTATGAGCTCAAAAGAACGAAGAGTGTTTTGATTAACATCATGCATAGCCACCTCAAGAAGATCGGCGAAAGGTTTGGGTGGAGGATTATTTAGAGAATCAATCCAATACACTCTCTTTTGCCCCGGTACCATAGCAACAAAACTCCAATGACCCCTATCGAAAAATTGGAAACATAATATTATGTCAAGACGAAAATTTTAGTTTTAATATCAAGTATAGAGGAAGATGAGTACCCTCCGTTGTAGGGCCCTATGAATATTTTCTTGTTTTCCAATTGAAGTGTGGCGGTTAGATAACTAAGTTGAGCAGTAGGGGCACAACCTTCAACCATGCGCATGCTTTCGGGACATAGATAACCAATCCAATCTTTTCCATTTTTACAAGACTTGGAATACATGCTCCTTGTAGAGTAA
Source organism: Cruciata laevipes (assembly GCA_963678965.1). NCBI lineage: Eukaryota > Viridiplantae > Streptophyta > Magnoliopsida > Gentianales > Rubiaceae > Cruciata > Cruciata laevipes. The sequence continues at coordinate 12,415,625 of OY787632.1, read as the reverse complement.
ATGTAAACAATTAGGATTAAATAAGAACCCGCGATATTTAATGAAAAGGTAAAAATAAGGAAACTTACAATTGATGGAGTGTTAGGATATTTGAGTCTAAATCCCCCATATTCCAAATGTCTTTGAAATGACCCAAAGGAATAATCAAATCCGCTCGAAATCCAAACACACTCTCATTACCGGAGAACCTATAGAACGATTTGATGTTTTGGTGATCTAAGAATTCGTGTAACTTCCTTACCCAATAAGGTAGTTCGTTCAAAAATTTTAACAATTCCTTGGGATCAAAAGTGGTGGGGTATTTATTGGCAATTATTTGTTTCTTCACCTCGTCTACCTTTTTCCTCATGGGTATGTCATTAGAACCTCCATCAACTATCAACCATCGTGGCCAAATAACATACCCTCCAACCATATCCCCAACCCTAGTTTTTTCCCCTTCGGGCATTGGCAAAAGGGCCGTTGGCTCTATTGCCCTACCTATGGCAACTCTACCAAATCCTATGAGAATAGCTTGGAGATGGTGTGTGCGCATCTTTTCCTCAAAGGTTCCATTTGCCACATGTTTAGGGGTCTCGTTGAGACCACAATCAATGAAAAGCTTATACGTCAAAATCTAATAACAATATAATGGCAAAGTTAATAATAACACAAAATAAATATTTATTTAGAATATTAACATAGTAGGTGAAAAATTACCTTTATTGTGGAAGGTTTGGATGTAATATCTATGGGTTGATGTTGCAATGGTCGAATTGGCTCTTGTTCAAGATGTCCAATGTTTACCTCCACAATAGGGTCTTCATTGACCGGAATATGATACGATCCTCTAGACGAGGGATGACGCTCACCAACTACAATATTCTCCTCGGGTGGATGTACGTACCCCATTTGTTGGGCCATGGCATCAACTTGCTTCCTTAATGAAGCATACTCCAAATTTTGGGAAAGTATTGTTTCTTTTTGCCTTTCTATCGTCCACTTAGCCACGTATAGTTCCGAAGACTTCTCTTTTCCGTTACTTCGCGTTATCCCAAAAGCCTCTCGTTGAGTCAAATAACGACCAACCCCCCTTGCCCTCCCGGGATGATTCTTCCCAACCGCTTTAGCCAATACATCCATCTTCCCCACGGGTGTAAAAAGGCCTTCCTTCTCTTGAACGAGTATCTCATCCTATATAAAATTTTCAAAATAGATTTATAACACTTGTTTCGATTATTATCTATTCGTAACTGGGAAAATGTTGCCTTACCACTTTCTTTGCGACTTCTTGAACTTCGGTAGTTGTGTATGTTTTATCGCTCTTCATTCTACCTCTAACAAACATATCATGCCGGGGAATGTCATCAACCTTCAACGGTACAACCTTCTCCCGTGCCTCTTCTGTGGTCATCCCATCCTCAAGGTTCTTGGTATATTGCTTCTCTTGGCTCTCACCATCAAGCTTGTCTCCAAGACCCAAGTATCCCCCCTACTCATTGTGTGATAGAGTTTATTTGCTTTGGCACATTTTATCTTCATTTCTCGGGTTCCCTTCCATAAAGATTATGTCATTAATAATATTAAAAGCAATACATTGATTGAATGACAATGAAAACAAATAAATTATGTCTTACATCGGCTTCATGATCGAGAGACCTTTGCTTGAATGTTTCCCAACTCGATAGGAGGATATAATTGTGTTTTACTAGAGGATGTTGACCAACTCTTTTCCCTCCCTCGTATATATAGTCTTTCGCCAATCTAAACTTGAATTCACGACTAGCTTTGGAGACAATGTTCAAAGCCTTCTTCTTCACGGCTTCTTCATCCATTGCATCAATTTCAAAGGGTGCCTATTGTATATGAAAATATGAGAAAAACTACAATACAAATTCATACTTTAAATAATGAACTCAATGGAATGGAGACGATGTACCTTACAATCGTTGAAAAAATCCGTTCTTTGTGCTGGATTAATCTCCTTCCAAGTCTTTGTTGCAATGTCGACTCTTGTTTTCCCGACTTTTCCACACCAACTCGACCACAATGGTCACTCCTTAGAAATAGCAATGCCTTTCGCATCAAATTTCATTGGTGTCTTTACCTCGTTATTCCACCGCCTTTGTACAATGCGACAATACTCCTTAGCTTTTTGTTTTGCCGAAACCTTTTTTTGTGAACTCTTGTCTCCACCATTTGCTATCTTCTTTGTTTTCTTAGGCCTCTTGTCCCCACTAGCATCACTTTGGCGTTTTTTGCTACCCATGACAAAGTCCTACTAACACAAGAGCATAAATAAGTACCTAAGTTAGGGCAATTCACAAAAGCATGAAAAATGAGAATGAAACAAAGTTAATAGAAACTCATTAATGCTATATGGATATGAATAAAGTATAAACATGCACAATACAATCACTAAATAGCACAACATATCAATAAATGCATAAACATATTGACAAAAGATGGAAACCCTAGGTGAAAAATGCAACAAATTTATAAATAATCCATTTCAATAAAAGAGTGTTTGTAGTGTTCCAAACATAACTATTAATCAAATCCCATACACTTTAACAAACCCTTGAGGTCCTAACAATGCATATATGTTGATGGATGTGTAGAAATAGATGAGAATATGGGTCTTTATATAGTTGAACAATAAATCTATAAGATATGCTAAGGATGAACACAAACTTGTTGGTTTGATTGAAATGAATGGATTAGAGAAAGAAATTGGTGGGAAAAACCAAAAGAGGAGGGAGATTTTGGTGTTTGGAGAGTAATAAATGCGAAAAAGAATGAGAGTTTTTGGTTTTTGTGGTGTTTTTTGGGGTTTTGACCCGCACTATCGCCGGTTGACTTGCATTAAATGCGGTTGTCGAAATACCTTGCGAAATCATAACTAACTTTCGTTTGGAATTTTCATATTGCGAGTTCGTATGACCCATTATAAGGGTTTAGGGTTTAATCTCCAGTCCGGGTTGCCGTGGGTATCCATCGGGTATTACACTGTTTAGGGTTTTAAGTATAACGCGTTGACTACAGGATACGATTTCGTAAGCCTTATATTGCATGTTGTCGATATCGAGACGTGGTTATGATGATATACACGATATCGTAACTATTATAAGAACTACATACGATATCGAAAGTAGTATAATTTGTAAGTATACATTTATGATATGTATGACTAATGATTGAGGTTTTGTGTACTTTTTAACAAGTCCAAAGTTAATCTTTTTTGCGTTGATCCTTGATTTATATTATATAATTGTAGTATTTGTTAGATTAGTAATTAATTAGGTCAGAAATGTGTTCACCATTAATGTGTATAATTATGAGTAATTGGCTAATCGTCCCCAATTTGTTTCCAATCAATTGGGGTTATACTTTGTTTATTAATAATTGTAATTTAATTAGTCAAATTTGTTCTTTTGGACTGGAAGTTAGAAATACATGGATGAGTATTAATGTTTTGTGTTGTCTGTTCATGTATATATGTACATGCTATGGAGTAAATGACTATATTGAATTGCAAATAACTAATGCTTGTAAGTAAACCATGATCCAATTAGTCAAGTAATATGGCATATATATTGTTCACAATGTTTTTTGTAATTACAATGCGTTAGTATCAAAGTACTATATTGTCTATTCATATGTATACATATATATATATATATATATATATATATATATATAATATTGTCAAGCCATATATAGGTTGTATTAAACACATGTAATTTTATGACTTTAGGTATTCAAAATTAAAATCTTTTGTACTATTGTATACCATTCTATAGTTCCATACATATATATAGATTATTTTTTAGACAAATAACTTTGTACTAATTTATATTAGTTTTAATAAATAATTCAATTACTCATGTTTATTAACTTTATATGTTTATTCAACTATATAAAGTTCATATATAATCCGTTAATTAATTTATAATAATGTTATATTTATTTTACTCGCAAGATAAATATGAAAGAACATACTAATGTATCAAAATATATAGGCTTACGAGTTCGAAAGGACACTTTCAAGGTTTCGATATCGACAGTGTTAAAGTTTAGGTTTATATATCGTGGCTGTAATCGAAACTGACCGTGAAAGCCAGGCGAAATTGGACTCGACTTCGAAAGACATCACTATATTTAAAAAAAAAGACGGGTATTAGGAATATAAAAATTTTCCACCAAATTTTTTCAAATCCCTAATTTTAAAAAACCCCCAAAATCCCTAAATCATCTAACAAGCTGGCGGACATGGTTCGATCAAGAGGAGGAAGTGAAAGGCCTGCAACTCGAAAGCAAGGGCGTGGTGGTCGGACTGAGTCCGCCGCCAATGAGGCGGAGAGCAGCCGCGGTGGTGGCCGTGCAAGAGCTCCCCGCTCTGGATTAATTAATGAGGCTGCACATGCGGTTGAGAGCCATGGTACTCGGCGTGGTAGAGGCCGGGGTCATGGAGAAAATGTTGGTGGTAGAGAGACATCGGTGAACCCTCCACAGCCACAACCGGAAACTGAAAACTCAAGCTCGGAAGAGGATGTAGATCTTGAGTTGAAGCCCACATTCATCGATGACGATGCTGCCCTTCGCTACCAAGAATGGGCTGATAGGAAAACCCTCTCCACCAAGGTATTCAAAAAATCTCAACTAGAAGATGAGGTTAAATTTGATTATGTGTTGAATTGGTTTAAGCCCCATTACTTAGATGGTTTATTGACTTTAGAGGAGGATGTTTATCATGAAGAAGTTCTCCAATTTTATGCAAACTGGAGAAAGGATGGTAATAGCTATTTAACCAGGGTTAGAGGTAAGAACATATTGGTTGATCAATTTACTATCAATGCTGCTATAGGATGTCCTTATATTGATTCTAGTTTTCTGAGAGGAACTGATCCGAATGGTCCCTATGACATGTTCATCCAACAAAGCTTTAAAAGAAATATTGACATTAAGCTACCTTTTGATCTTCGGAAACTGGCAAAGAAGTATTTCCGAGTAACAGCCCCTGATTTAGGAAAACCTAAGACCGACTACTCCATTCTTGAACTCAGTCTAGAGCAGAGACTTGTTTACGAGTTCATAGCTCTGAATGTTTTCCCATCCGGTGGTCATGCTTGTGAAGCCACGGTTCATAACATCATGCTCTTCTACTTCATCATGGAGGGGCATAAGATAAACCCTGGTTATGCCATCCTCCACTACATGGTAAAGGCTGCAAACTCAACGGGGAAGTCATACCCATATGGTCGTTTGATCACTGCATTGATCCGCAAGGAAGGGGTTGTACCTCAAGGTCTTCCAGAGGTGTCCGAGTACTACGACAATGCATGGTTGATCAAGAAAGGGCTGGTCATCCAAGAAGATGGTAAATATGGACATAAGGACCCAAAGAAGCGGCGGTTGACTCCCAGTAAGTAATGCATATTTCATGGTCTTTGAATTTCTGTTATTTATTTTCATAAACTGTACTTTATTTTGTTTATAATATATGTGTAGGGCAAATTCAGAAGTGGCATTCACACTTGGACGATACTCTAGTTAAAATAGAGGAGGAGGTTGAGTTGTACAATAATGAATTGAAGTATCACCGTGAAGACTTCACCAAGCTGGCCGATATGCTTGGTTTGCCCCTTAAGGAGACCGACGAAGAAGCAGCTACTTATAACATTGATGAGGATTTTGATATTGATGCTTGTACGGATGACTCCGACTCAAGCGAGTATGATGAGGAAGAGACTTCAGAAGGTAACAACTTTGAGGGCGAGGGTGACGAAGATGATCAGCCTGAGGAAGTCGTTGAGGAAGAAGACTCAGATAGTGAGCTTGTAAAGAATAAGCGCCCACGGGTAGAAGATGATTCTTCTGAAACCTCTGAATTCGGCAGCAGCTCTGACGATGATGATGGACAAAGTCAAGCTCCTTCAAATCCACCAATCAATCTGGAGGAAATCAATGAAAATTTGGATGAGAGTGTCCTCCTCGAGATTGGAGACCTAGACCCAAAATGAAGCTGTGCAACCTTTCATTTGTGTTATTTATGCATCATGGATAATGTTAGTCTATTGTGTTTTTGTAATAGTTTGAAACTATGCTTTTAGTTTTTGGAAATGGATCCAAGTTTATTGTCATTTAATATCATTTCTACTTCTTCAAACCATGCTTTTAGTTACATTTTGCTCTTCTACTTCTTGATAAATTCTAGAACATGATTTGTAAGTTGAAAAAGTTTTGTATAATGGTAAAAACTAGCAAATAAAAAACTGTCACCGATCTTCTTGTCGACTTCGTAACATGGATCCCAAAACCTTACGATATCGAAACGAGCTAAGCGAATGACAGGACGACATCGTAGCGGTTAAGTTTGTTGTACACGATATCGAATCATTAATCGTCTTAATAGCAGAAATAAAGACGATCCAAGACACGACTTCGTATGGATGTAAATTTCAAATTAAAAACTTTGATCGATTTTGTCTTCGAACTCGTAACAGTGTATTTTACATATTACGATATCGATACGACGTATGTCTGTTGCACACGATATCGCAGGCGTAATCGTCTTGGGAACAGAGAAAAAGACGATCTTAGACACGAAGTCGTATGAGTGTAGGAAACTCCCTACGATATCGTAACGTAAGTCGGGACGTCACCAGGGAAAACCTTGTTTAAATTCACTAAGTACCTTCTCGAGTTCGAAACTGTAGTTCGTTTATCAAAACGACAGCGTCTTAATTTGTCAGCCACTTGATTTTATCGAGATATGATACGATATCGCAACCATGGTTTGTAGTCCTAACGAGTTCGAGAAACGATTCACAAATTGTATGTATTTCGATAAAAGTGGGGACACGTCACTTTATTTGAATTTTCATATGAAATACTCCAAGTACAAGTTCGAACTCGAGAACTTACTTCGTCTTCTTAAACGGCAGCGTTTTCGGCATAGGGTTTCCCGATACGATATCGCAACCTATGTATTGATTGGATACGAGTTCGAAAGAAGTCTGCATATAAATAAAAAAAAATGGGGGGAAGAACTAAAACCCCCAAATCGCGAAGAACTTTAAACTTCCGCTCAAATTCTCCCCCAAATTTTCTTCCACGAACTTCATATATTTTCAAGTATGGCCGGTGGGGGTACGAAAAGGAAGTGGGCAGCAAGGAGGGTACCCTATCAAAGGTTTGAGAAGAAGAAATTTGTAAGTCAAGCAGCCTTTGTAAAGTATAGGAGTTTGATTAAGGGTTCTAATTTGATGACATGCTATGTTCTTGATTTCAATAAGATGCAACATTTAGGATTGACTGAGATCATGAAACTATTTAATGACCAGCAACTAACTGAGTTGTTTACTTTGAATGAAGATTCTTATTTTGATGAAACTTGTCAATTTTACGCTAATTGGACTGACCATGAGGATAGTGGGTTTACAACAAAGGTTAATGGGATTGATTATCACGTAACCCCATCTTTGTTCCATAAGCTTCTTGAAGTTCGGTATAAAGGTGAAATACCAGCTAGGGTTTATGCTAGTGGTAGATGGCCGACGAACGGAGGACCCAATAGGCTGAACCATAGGGAAATGGCTCATAAGTATTTTGGTATGCCTCTAAACGATGCCAAAAAAGCTAGCGATTATAAGATAGCTGACCTACCCCCGTTTGAGCGAATAGTTTTTGATATGGTCTCTAGGCATGTGGTACCAAAGGGAGGTAAGGAAACGGAGGCCACTTATAGTAGCTTGTTGACGTATTTTTACATTATGGAGAAGAAACCATTTAATGTCGGCCATACCATCATGAGTCACATGGATATCGTGGCTAGGAAAGGAAAGCTAGTTACATGCTTGCCTTATGGTAATCTCATCGCCCGCCTTTTGAAAACGGATGAAAATTTCCAATTTTCTTCCGCCTCTGCTCCAAAACCTTGTAAATTCTATGAGGAGAGATATTTTACAAAGAAGAATTGGAGTCTTGTTGAAGGGACTTGGGTTAAAAATGCACCCCCAAATAACGAACAACGGGAAGAAGGTAATTTAAACGCTTTGTACTAATTATACTCATTCTTATGTTATTGGTATGATATTTAACTAAGCTAATGATTTTGTTGCAGAGGGTGGCGATGCATTTTTCAAGAGGGTCCAAGGCAAAATGTTAAGGGTCAGAAAAGCTATAATGAAGGGGCGATAGCAGATATGGTATGACAGGAAAAGAATGAGAATGCTAATGAGTGTCCTACAAGATCATCCTTCGCCCTCTCACGGACAACAAGCCAATGCCGAGCCCCGATCTTCCAATAACCTCGTTGAGCCACAGCAGGAGATGGCTGATGTTAATGCTCAAACCAATCAAGGAAGAGAAGCTGTCAATGCCGATCTTGAGCTTGAGACAGAACCTATAACTGCTGAGGCCGAGCTGGATAAGGAAAATGTCAATGATGAGCATGAAGTTCAGATTGATGTCCCTGCTGAGCATGAGGTTGAGGCAAACCATGAGGTTGAGCAAAATGTCCCCACAGAACAGAAGCTTGAGACAGAGAAAGAATCTGACAATGTGGAGCCCTTACCTTCAGATGCCATTGTCGTTAACGAGGCCGGGAACCAAGATGATCAGTTAGGCCATGACACAAATCAGGGCATTGATGATGATGATGAAGATGTGATGAAAAACATTATAATTTAATTTCCTGAATTTTACATAGTTTGAGTCCCACTGAATTTTATATGTAATATTAGGATTTGAAATTGAATGATTTTATGAATTATTGTTTCAAGTTATCAATTCATATTTGATTTCCCTTTATTCCCAGCACAAATTATGAGTCATGATTTAAATGACTTGGTCAATTCCACGGAATGGTGTTGTTTTAATGTTGTGTTGTGTTCTGTAACAGTCGACTATACCTTCGAAGTCGTAAGAGATAAACATCGCTATACGATATCGCTTGAGTAACCTCATTCGATATCGTAGGAATATATTATACCCCTACGATATCGAATATTGAATCGCTAGGAAGAGCAGTGCTTTAGCAGATTTACCTTTCGAATTCGTTACAATGGAAAATGGTCCTAAGCATTCGCAACGTAATTCGCAAACTAAGCCTGTGCTTTAGTGAATTTTGGTGTCGATATCGAAACCATTTAAATTGGTCATACGATATCGCAACGTAATTCGCCAACTAAGCATGTGCTTTAGTAGATTTTGGTTTCGATATCGAAACCATTTAAATTGGTCATACGATATCGCAAGAGTAATCTGAGTATAGGCTGACTATGATTTCTTAGATTTTTGTTTCGACTAAGCCTGTGATTAAGTGAATTTACGTTTCGATATCGCATACGATTTAAAACTGGCTTCGATATCAAATGGATTGGTAGAACATAGTACAATAACCTTTTATCTGTTTAAAATGACATCTAATATAAATAAAATAAATTCAATGAATAGTAATCAACATGAAATTGTATTTTATTAAATATAAAAGGAGATATTACTCCAATTACAAATTAACATAAAATAAATTAGTTCAATGTTGAAACTAATTTTTTAATTGTTTGATGGTTCGGCTTCTTCATCCGAAATGTCCACCATCACCATGTATCCAGTGTTATGCCTTCTTGGATGCTCAACCAATAAACCGGCATGGACAGCGTCCTCTCCAAACTCTAGAACACGTTCTTCAAACCTACGATGATCTTCTCGTAGCTCCCTCTCCGCCCTGTTCATGCCACGTTCTAGAGCACGGCGCATTTTTAAGATCCTTCACTGCAAATTTGAAATTGATTAAGTACTTGTATAAAATTATTAGTATACATATTAATTTTTAAACTACAAAATATAGAACTTACTTGGCCTTGAGCAAAATGTTTTTCAAACAATGTCCTAGTCAAAATGACGACTGGACGGACACCATCTAGGGCATAAAATGTTGCCCAACCGAACAATTGAAATTGCCTCTCGAAGTCATCTCTCTTGTACTCCCATTGGCGACGCATTCTCGCCTCCACGTGAGTCCATTCTACAAAAACAGTGAAGAAATATGTGTCAAACGTGTGGAAAAAATAACAAATTAGGAAGCGATATTTATTAACTACAAATTGTACCTGTCATCTTCTCTCTCCGCATCCTTGCAACATCTTCTTCCAATTTCACCATCCTTTGTGCAGCTGGAGTAAGATCACCATTGGCAGCCATTTGAAATTCTGGGAAGGAAGAAGTGGGTATGAGAGTGGTTTGATAGAGTTCAACATTTGCAAAGTATATATAGAGCTTATAGGAGGATAGCGGACCCCTAGTATTTAAGGGACTAGTAAATGAAATCTTAATTACAATGTTGAACATAGGGACAACTCTGCAAGGTTCAATGTGTTGGTCTGTTAGACTTCACATTGAACCTTTCCAAATTCAATGCACCAATAGCAGAATTCAAGGCGTCACGACTACGGATTCGATATCGTAACGTTGGGATGTTACCTATTCGAACTCGTATGTATGACTTAGTATAACACGAGTTCGAAGGATTTATCGACATGTTTGGCAGGGACTAAGTAGAATCAACAAACGAATTCGAATATGTCTGACATACAGTTTTCGATATCTATAATACTATCGTGGTATTTTGTTATTTGTGTCGAAATTAGATTCGAATTCGCACATGGGTTTATCAATGCATACGAGTTCGTCACAGTATGTAGAAATATATAATCGATATCGAAAGCTTCCATAATGAACCAAGCGAGTTCGAAAATGTCTTTCGTCCACATAGCTATTACATGATCAAATGTGATGAAAAGATAAATGTGACATCTACTTCTTCTTGGTGGCCTTCTTTCTCTTCCTCTTAGATACCTTTCCGGTGCTAGTTACCCACAAGCCTTCGTCATGATCAACCCGAGCCATATAACGCTTCAAACTAGCTTCATCTTCTAAAAGGTTCTCTTCATTCACTAGGTATTCCGAAGGAGTATTTTCCTCAACTAAAACATCACCTTCTGTAAAGGCATCGTCAACAAAAGTTTTCTTCCCGTTCACCACTACATCCCAATGAGGATCAACGGGATCTTTAACATAAAACACTTGGTCGGCTTGGACGGCCAAAATGAAAGGATCATTTTGAGAACCTTGGCGAGCACGATCAACAAGAGTCATTCCTCCAACCTCTCGCCTAATACCCCGCTTTTCATCGACCCAATTGCATTTAAAAATTGCAATTCTCAACTTTACGTAATCAAGTTCCCAAATATCGGTTATAGTTCCGAAGAACAAAGTTTTCTTCAAGCCGTCACCATCCAACGTCTCCGAAATATTTGAGACTCCACTATTTTGTGAAGCTCCATTGTCATCCATCTCTTTTGTTCCAAATGTATATCCATTAATATCATATCCACCAAATGATTGGACCGTACCGAGAGGTCACCGAGATAGCCATTTGACAGTTTCCGAATGCTCTCCACTTTGAACATGTGTTTGAAGCCAACTTGCAAATGTTCGATTGTGTTCCTCAAGCACAACCTCATCGGTTAAACTACCATTGTCCTCCACTATTTCCTTCATGTGTTGTTCAACGTAGGGGGCAATTTCTTTATGATTCCGAAGAACATAAATATGAGCTTTAACAAGATCATCAGCTGATGGACTAAACAAGAACCTGTGCCTCAAACCGTGACCTTCCAACCGACTTTCATGCCTAGAACTTGGAACCCCAATTGTATCAACATCTTTTAAGTAGTTGTTACAAAACTCAATTACCTCTTCGGCCACATAGCGTTGCACTATACTTGCGTCTGGGCGATAACGGTTTTTCACAAATAACTTGAAGATCTTCATATACCGTTCAAATGGATACATCCAACGTAGAAACACAGGGCCACAAATTTTGATCTCACGCACTAAATGGACAATCAAGTGAACCATTATATCGAAAAAAGATGGAGGAAAGTACATCTCCAAGCGACACAATACTTCGATCACCAATCTTTGCAACTTGTCTAACCTCCGATGACTGAGACTTTTTCGACAAATAGCCTTAAAAAAATAGCAAAGCTTGGTTATTGCGGACCTCACATGCGTCGGGAGACAACCTCTAATGGCTATGACATTCAACTCTTGCATCAAATTGTGGCAATCATGTGACTTCATACCGGCTAGCTTAAGTTCCTTCATTTGGACACAAGACCTTATATTGGAAGAATACCCCGTAGGAACTTTGACCGACTTTAACGTCCTACAAAAACTCTCCTTCTCTTTTGTCGACATTGTATAACACGCCGGTGGTAAGTAAGTTTTGTCCCCTTCCTCCACGGGTGCTAGTGAGGGTCTTATACCTAAACTCACCAAATCTTGTCGTGACTTCAACCCATCTTTTGTTTTCCCCTCGGTGTTCAAAAGTGTTTCTACCAACGCGTCACATACATTCTTTTCAATGTGCATGACATCTAGACAATGTGTTACTTCCAAATACTTCCAATATGGCAAGTTGAAAAAAATTGACCTCTTTTTCCAATTACCACTATTTTTGGCTACCTTCTCCTTTTTCCCGTACACATGTCTCAATGTCTCCATATTTGCAAGTATTTCAATGCCGGTCGGTGGGATAGGTTCTGGATCGGTCTCAACTTTGTCATTGAACCATTTCTTCGCAAACCTCCATGGATGATTTACAGGTAGGAATCGTCGATGACCTAGATAAACTGTTTTCCCACCATTTTTCAATTGAGTATGGCTTGTATTTTTCTCACAAACAGGACATGCAAGATGACCTTTCACAGAATAACCCTTTAAATTGCCCAAAGCCGGAAAATCATTAATGGTCCACATCAACATCGCTTTTAATTGAAATTTCTCATCCCCGTGACTCCCGTCGGCTATCCACACTCCCGGGTTGAACAAAGACTTCAAATCTTCAATAAGTGGCTCCAAGTATACATCAATGTCATTACCGGGTTGTTTAGGCCCTGAAATCAACATAGATAACAACACATATTTTCTTTTCATCATCAACCAAGATGGTAGATTATAAATCACCAACATCACAGGCCATGAACTGTGTGTGCTAGACAAATTCCCAGAAGGATTCATACCATCTGTTGATAACCCTAAGCGGAGGTTTCTGTCTTCGGTTCCAAATTCAGGATACAATTCATCCATTTTTTTCCATTGTTCTCCATCGGATGCATGACTAATAATGGCATTCCCCACTCGCTCCCTTTCTGCATGCCACGTAAACAATTTAGCATCATCGGGGTTTGCAAACAACCTTTTTAGTCTGGGCACAATTGGGAGATACCACATAACTTTTGCGGGTGTTTTCTTATCGCTAAATGTACTGTCTTCATCCCCAACATTAATTGATTCTTTCTCCTTGGCTTTGTATCGAGACTCCCCACAAACTAGACAACTGTTCAATTTTTTTTCCTCCATCGACCTAAACAACATACAATCATTAGGGCATGCATGTATCTTCTCCAATTCCATCCCCATTGGACACAATATTTTTTTCGCGTCATATACTCTATTGGGCAACAAATTACCTACGGGTAGCAATTCTTTCACAACCTCGAACAACTCACTCATCCCTTTATCGGTAATCCCATGTCTTGCCTTCAAATTCATCATCAACAATGTTGCAGCCATAATACAATGCCTAGACCCCTTGTATAATGGTGTCTCTTTATCATTCAACATTGCCGCTAAAACGCTAGGCTTTCCCACAAATTCCCTAGCAACATCGTACACCAATTCTCCTAGATCATCATCATATTCCATATTTTGACTACCAATTTCGATATCGGGCATATCCATGTCAACTTCAACTTCACCATGCCATATCCAATGCGTATAGTTTGGGTCAAAACCACGACAAATCAAATGTTCACGTATAACCATTCCGTCATCAAAATAAGCATTGTTTTTGCAATCTTTGCATGGACATCTAACAGCCTCAACCCCGTTGCTATTTGCATCCTCAAAAGCCACATTAATAAATTCTTCAATCAACTCACTATACTCGACGGACAATCTATTATTTTGCCTTATAACTTCAACTCGATCCATATCAACAACGTCCCACAATGTCTAACCCAAACGGAATTTCTACAACAAACTCCTATATAATCATAAAGCAATATTAATAAATCGTATGAATTAATAAATGAACAAAGTCATATAGAAGCCGTAAATTCAAACCTTCGTGTAACTCGTAAGTGGGAGCAAATCACAAACAAATGCCTTGAATGCCTTGGAATGACCTTCAAAATGAGAATGATTGGTTTTAAGAAACAGCCCACAAGCTCAAATAGCTAAACTTCTAACTTTTTGAGAAAAAATGTGGTTTTTAAGGAAGATCTCGTAGGTCATACGAACTCGTAGGGAACTTAATATACCTATTCGATTTCGAATTCAAATTCGTATATATTTTAAAGAACTAGCGATGAACGATTCGAACTCGAATATATGTAAAATGTTTCATGCGATATCATATCGCATATCGCCTACAATCCCTGTATTTTGGCCGAATTCCGTTACGATATCGAAAGACAAAAATCTATATATAGAAACATAACGGCCCAAATATAAAATCATCCAGCCACCGAATCTCATAAACCCTAAAGCGGAAATAACAAGAAAATCTCTGGTAATCTACAAGAACATCATCAATTCGACCATGGATAGTAATCATGCTGACATTGTCCCTATCACTGCCAACGAAGAGGTTGTTGTTACCCCCAAGTTCAACGAGCCGGATGAAGATTCAATATCGAAAGAGGTAAACTTTTGATTAGAGCTTATGGAGTCAATATTTGATTAGATCTTTTGTAACCCTTGGCTTATGGAATCCATATTGATGTTATGAGATTGATAGTTGATGAGGAAACTTACAATATTTTTTGGGCTTGAATATTACTTTCAAATCTTGTAAATTCAACTTATAAGCACATTCATGGTTTTTGATTTGTTATGATATAAATTATGAATCTCCTTGTTATTGCTCATATGTGAATGTGTTTTGACAGAGTGTTGAGCCGATGCAACCAATCACAGATGGAGACGATATTGGTGAAACCTCTTCTACCTTGCTATCACTATCTGTAACAGAAGATGATGCAGACAACAGTGATGAGGATGATGGTGAGGATGATGGTGTTCTTGTACAACCACAACCATCACTACCGATTAAGAAGATACGAAAACCTTGCTATGGTTGGATTAGAGATGGCGACACCATTGATGATGAAGAAAACTTTGTTTATCTTGAACCGGCAAATGAGGATGATTTTTTCCCCAAACCTTAGATGTTCATTGTCTTAGTTGACATTGTCCCGCCTCTAGGCTATTTCTACACTTCTACTCTTGTTTTCTTTATCTTACGAGATTGTCACTACTCTTGTTTTATTCTATGTATTGACACTGTCCTTGTTCTTTTCACTTTTCATGAATTATCAATGTATGCAATTGTTATTCATGTTTATGAATTCAAATATGTTTTCTGGAAGATTTTCATGCAAAACATTACGATATTTATCTATCCAGCATGCAGTAACTTAAAAAACTATCCATCAAACAAATGAACTACGTATAGGGTATGCTTGTTGATTCAAGACCACGCACTCTTTCGAGTTCGACAACATTGACGGGTAGTCTTTCGATCTCGTAAGGTTAGTCTTGTATGACCAAATGAGCAGTAAAATTTCGTTTCATGAAACTTTATTAAAAACCAACTCGTTACGATATCGCAACCATCACGAGTAATAAGTGCGATATCGAAGGCCTACTTTATAAACGAAGCGAAGTCGAAACATTCTTTCGTGCACATAACTATTACATGATCAAATGTGATGAATAGATAAAGCATTCAAATTCAATCTTCTTCAGCTTCTGAAGACCATCCTTCACCTGTTGAACTTGAACAGGATTCTGCAGAAATGTCCCAGTACAAAAAACTTTCCATAGTGTACTCTGGTTCTGATGGATCCACAGTAACTCCAATGAAATGTTGTCTGCCTAGTCTGATAATTTCTTCCTTAGCTTCATGTGTCTCCCTAATTTCTTTCTCCGCCCTAATCAGCCCTTTCTCAACCGCACGGCGCATCAACTCAATTTTTTTCTAATATCATAAATTATATCAATAAGTAAAACAACATCCCCATAATTTGATCTTTACAACTGTATATATGATTAATATTGAAGACAATTTCATAAAAGAATAATTGAGGGAATAACTTACTACACCACGAGTGTATTCTTTGTCAAACTCCTTTTGAGATTCTAAGATTATGTACGAATCATCCCACGGAATTCGTGCTGCCCCAATCCGAGGAAAAAGGTATTGAAATTGATTCTTCAAGAAGTCCAGTTTGCGGCGTTGCTCAGGTTCAACAACGTCTTCCCACTCTATATATTGCATACAAGATTCAAATTAGTAATAATGAAGTGTGTAACCAAAAAATGTAAAATCATTGAAGATCCAGCACAATGTTGAGTATTAATTAATACCTCTCATCCTATCAGTCCTCAACTTTGCAATCCTTGCTTCCATTGAGATCCTTCTTTGTTCAGCAGGGGATAAATTGCTACTGCCTGCCATAATATGAAAAAAAAACCAACGAGAGGAGGAAGAAGGAAGAAAACAAAAGGTTTAACTGAAAAAGATGGTTGTGATCACATATGTGTTTAATTGGACGGAGAAAACAACAAGTTGTGGTCCCCATGTCATTAGTTGGACGGAGAAAACAACAAGTTAGACATGAGATATTTTTAGTCCGTTCGTCTACTGACACATGACTTTCGATGTCGAAAGATTATAGTACATACGATACGATGTGAAGACCCGTGTGTCTGGATGGACACAATGAAGTCAGTTGCACAGGATTTAAAATTAAAATAAAATAATTGAGATGGAGATCATAAATTAGAGTTAACACAAATGGAAAGACAATCATACAATAGATAAAATATAATTTAGAAATCAGTTACAATATAATTTATACTTTAATGCATTAACTGGACTAGAGATTAGAGTAGTGAGAATGTTTTGACTAGACTTACTTATATTTTAAATGAACTGGTAAGAGTAAGCCAAGTTTACATATATTTTAATAATAAGAAAAAATAGAGTATAATAATCATGAGATTAGATGAAATGAAATGGAAAATATTGAAGTAAGATATAGTACAAATATCATTTACTAAATACTATAAAATATTAAAGAAAGTCAAGTAAATGGAAATAAATAAATATGATAAATAGAATAGATAAGGGGTTGAGATGAAAAATCATAAAAACATGTTAGTAGAACAAAATAATAATAATAATAATAATAATAATAATAATAATAATGATGTAAAAATAAAGATAAAAAATAAATCAAACGAAATGAAACAAACAAAATGAAAACAAATCTGAAAATGAAATTAAAATAAACACACGTGTCACTTGGTCAGCATCCCAAACTAATGACTAATGCTTTAGTCATGATTAATCAAACTTGAAAAGCTGCAAAATCTCCTTCGTTTCCTTTTCTTAACTTCCCGAAAACCCCAAAAAAACTTCTGATGAAAACTCTTGCTCCACCCTTCTTTCCTTATGTTGTTGCCGGGAAGGAGGTTCGATCCTCTCCGTTTCTATTA
The DNA here is from genome assembly GCA_963678965.1 of Cruciata laevipes. Classification (NCBI taxonomy): domain Eukaryota; kingdom Viridiplantae; phylum Streptophyta; class Magnoliopsida; order Gentianales; family Rubiaceae; genus Cruciata; species Cruciata laevipes. The sequence continues at coordinate 12,398,009 of OY787632.1, read as the reverse complement.
TCACCTCCCGGCCGAGACCTCCACACCACCACCTCCTCTTCCGTCGCGGTCTGTATCATCCGCTCGGTTTCCGTCGCTTCTCGGTTTCGTCGGCGCAGACGGTTCAGGCAGCGAGCAAACTGAGGCGGTAATCGAGACGATGACTGACCAAAATCGTACTTACAAGTGGAGGTTGCTGTCTTCGGCCGGACCGAATCATACCTCACAGGTGGAGGTCACCGTCACCGTGGTCGGGACCAGACGGTGTACGCCATGGTCGAGTACTTCAACGGCGGAGCTGACGGTAACTATTGACGTATTCCATGCGAACAAGATTTGGACTATTATCACCCAACTGTTTCTTGAATTCTTTGACTCAAAGACATGTGAGTGTTCTCACTTTTCAAAAACTATATATAGTTTTAAGCTGTCATGCCTATGTGTAATATGTGTACTATCTATATTTGCAAAAATGTACATAACGTACTACAGTCTGATTATTTAGGATGGTTTTAAAATATACATGGCGAATACTGTTATTATTAAGATATATGCTATATGAGAATGTACTGCTAGCTGCTATCTGTAAATGAGGTGTATTTACTTGGTTTGACATGTAAGAGGGGAGATGTTCATACTCGTTGGAAATCTGGATAGTTACTTGATACTTCTATAGCAGTGTGTTCTGCCTATACACTGATTTGTTGTGATTTAGTTAGTGGACAGTGGTTGTACTACTGTGTGTTTACATCATGGATTATTCTGAGCTGATAAAGGACTCGATGTGTTTATTATGTATCTGGTTATATGATATTATGCTATATATATTTTTTTATTATTAGCTGAGAGATGATGTGTTATTGTGTGTAAAATAGATTGTAAATTCTATAATTGACTATCTGGTTGCATGTGTCCTCTGTTAAGAGGATACTTGTACACTTGGAATAGGTGCTAGCTGGAATGGTGCTGCCATTTTAAGCGTACTATTTGAATGATGCATGCCTCTACTTGTAATTTGAATGATATAGTGTATAAGCGAGTTTATGCATTGCTGTTGCGCTACAGTTGTCTCTAGATTGCTATCTGATATTCTGAGCATTATCGATCATATGCATGTACCTGGAACTTTTAGTTGCCATGAGTAAAATGTGTCGTTGTCGTCATAGCTGGACTGTTAATTGATGCCTTACTTTGAGGTTGCTTGCTAGTTTGAGATATGTAATTAGAGTCATTTACCTTGCACAATGTGTTTGATATTTGTATCGGCCAATATTATTATTATTATTATTATTATTGGTCCTGGTCAACTAAGTGCTACAAATGGGAGCCACCTCTAGAGTCTATATGAAGCTAAGTGCTACACTTGGGAGCCACCTCTAGAGTCCGTATGGAGCTAAGTGCTACGAGTGGGAGCCACCTCTAGAGTTCATATAGAACTAAGTGCTACATTTGGGAGTCATCTCTAGCCAATCATTACTTGACAACATGATATTGCGACTGTGTTCTATAACATGCTTTAGTGAAAATCTTCATATTACTTGAGGTGTCTATTTAACATGTTAAAAAGTTATATGCATGTATCTTATACTTGCGGGTAAATATATTGTGTATTTGATACTTCCGTAGACATGTAGACATTAAATGATATCATATTATGTATCTTTAGAAGCTGATAGTTGACATCCTTTTGTTGTGCAATGTGTTGTATTGATTGTAAAATCTCTAAATGATTATGTGTTGTCTTGATTGTAAAATCCATAAGTGATTACTATAGTTTTGTTCTTGAGATATGTTTTACATGAGACTGTGCCACTAACTGTAACTTGAACTATATCTTCTCTACTTGATTGGCATAATTGGTGGTGTGGATTGTATTTATTGTAACTTGCAACCTAATTACTCCAATTCAACTATATCTTCTCTATGTGCTACGACATATTTACACCATGAATTGTTATGGCCTAATAAGTGATAAGTGAGTTTAATGTGGGCGTGATAATACACTATATACGCTTAAGTGCTAATGGAGGACTTATTTATTTAAGTGCAAAACTACCTTGATCGTGTACTTGTTCGATATAAGTCTTATAGCTCACTCAGTATTGCTAGTCTTAAATGAACAACAAGAATATGATACTTTACTATTAACTTATCTTTTGATCTCATTGGTTGGTATTTTCTAAAATTATTAGTGACTTGCTTTTCTTTTACAAACTGGGTTACATGTAAGAATACTATTTCTTTTGCCTAGCTGTTTTGCATGCTATATGTATATATTGTGGCTATGTGATAAGCTGGAGTAATACTAATTGTATGAACCTGCTCAACTTGGTATATTGTTGCAGTTATAGGATTTTGATTGAACTATTCAACGGAGTAAAGTGGGAATTGATTCTTACACATTCTTTAAATATTTCATAAACATGTGCAAGACTATTTCGTAGTCCTTTTCATATAACGATTTATATGTTATGAATCAAATGATTAATTTCTACTTAAATGTACTGATGTGTATTGCATGAAAGTTATGATGCCATTTAACGTGTTTTGCATGAGGGCATCTTTGATGATATTATGTGTATTGGTTTGTATTCTGATGCCATGAGCAGCATACCACTTGCTTGCAACCGGTCGCTATCGAGACGTGTATGCATGTGAGAGTATGTTGTGACCAGGACTTGCATGTTAGGTCCAGTTTGCGGCCAATAACATGTGAGACGAAGCAGTATACTACTTTCTTGCACAGCCCTTTATCGATAGGAAGGGTGTTTGTGCTTGTAGAGTATATTGTGCCCAGGACTTGCACGTTAGGTCCTGTTTGCGGCTAATAACGTGCAAGACGGTCTAAAATGTTGAAATGGCCCTGAGGGCGGATTGTGGGTGTGATACCTCGATTTATTGTTGAGTGGGTGGTGATACCCCGATTGATTGTTGAGTGGGTGGTGATACCTGATTGATTGTTGTGTGGGTGGTGATACCCTGATTATTGTTGTGTGGGTGGTAGTACCCCAATTATTTATGTGTGGATGGTGACACCCCGATTTGTTGGCGTGTTTATGAATTAATTATTATATTTGATGATAATCTTAATATCCCGATTTTGATTAAATTATGAGGTGATGTTAATGACATGGTAGGTGGATTTAAAATCCCGCAGTTATATGTTTTCAGTGATATACGCTTAATGTTGTGTTTATGAATCTGTCATATTTGGTGAAGATCTGGATATATTGTTACTCGTGTGATAATGTGTGTGGATGTATTCATGTGCTTTATTGAGATTCATGTTGATTTGTTTATGATCTATCGAATTTGGTGATATATTGGTATGTTTAGGCAACTCTATAATCTTGAGTATTATAATTTCTGTAATTGGATTGAGGTGTACCATATTTGACTGTGTTCTTGATATGTTGATATGGTTACTTTGAACGTGTTAATCTTGTGTGTTTGATTTCATAATATGCTTCCGAGATATCCTATTTAATTAAGGATTGTGCTACTTTAGTATGTCTTGAGTTTTCTTTGACTTTGGTGATTATATCTTGCCATATTCTTTTAAACCTTTTATTTAAATTAGATTGGATATGTTAAAGTAATAATAGTATTTAAAAGTCTAGAAACCTGTTGTGGTATTTATGTGATTAAACCTTATTATATTTTACGAGAGACATCACTGGGCGAAAGCTCACTCTATGTGTTTTATGTGTGGCATGACAGTTCTAGGCGGATTTAAGGGTACTTTGGAATCGGTTGTTCCAATCTAATGTGTCAATTGGGTGGAGCCATGATAATTATAGGTTGGGTTGAGATATATTTATTGAACGATTTTAATTTTATCTGAAATTCTAAATATGTAATAATAGTATAATAGTTATGCTTTTGTTACTGACTCTGTATTTAATATTGAGTCCTGGTGTGAACCAGGCAGACGTCCAATTAAACTTACCGTATTAGATAGGTAATTTAATTGGGGCGTTACAGAGTGGTATCAGAGCATTAAGATCTAGGACTACCATATTACAAATTAGAACTTAGAAACCCGTTTAATATTTATAGTCGGTTTAGTCGAAAAATAAAATAAAATAATTAAAGTCTAAATCAATCAACTAGTTATACCACATAAATTTATAATGAGGGTGGAAAACCTGATATATCATCTCTTTGGTCTTATCAATTCTAGACTTATAAGGAATATCAAGTAATCAAGTGAATTTCGGGACGAAATTCTTTAAAGGTGGGGCGATTGTGAAGACCCGTGTGTCTGGATGGACACAATGAAGTCAGTTGCACAGGATTTAAAATTAAAATAAAATAATTGAGATGGAGATCATAAATTAGAGTTAACACAAATGGAAAGACAATCATACAATAGATAAAATATAATTTAGAAATCAGTTACAATATAATTTATACTTTAATGCATTAACTGGACTAGAGATTAGAGTAGTGAGAATGTTTTGACTAGACTTACTTATATTTTAAATGAACTGGTAAGAGTAAGCCAAGTTTACATATATTTTAATAATAAGAAAAAATAGAGTATAATAATCATGAGATTAGATGAAATGAAATGGAAAATATTGAAGTAAGATATAGTACAAATATCATTTACTAAATACTATAAAATATTAAAGAAAGTCAAGTAAATGGAAATAAATAAATATGATAAATAGAATAGATAAGGGGTTGAGATGAAAAATCATAAAAACATGTTAGTAGAACAAAATAATAATAATAATAATAATAATAATGATGTAAAAATAAAGATAAAAAATAAATCAAACGAAATGAAACAAACAAAATGAAAACAAATCTGAAAATGAAATTAAAATAAACACACGTGTCACTTGGTCAGCATCCCAAACTAATGACTAATGCTTTAGTCATGATTAATCAAACTTGAAAAGCTGCAAAATCTCCTTCGTTTCCTTTTCTTAACTTCCCGAAAACCCCAAAAAAACTTCTGATGAAAACTCTTGCTCCACCCTTCTTTCCTTATGTTGTTGCCGGGAAGGAGGTTCGATCCTCTCCGTTTCTATTATCACCTCCCGGCCGAGACCTCCACACCACCACCTCCTCTTCCGTCGCGGTCTGTATCATCCGCTCGGTTTCCGTCGCTTCTCGGTTTCGTCGGCGCAGACGGTTCAGGCAGCGAGCAAACTGAGGCGGTAATCGAGACGATGACTGACCAAAATCGTACTTACAAGTGGAGGTTGCTGTCTTCGGCCGGACCGAATCATACCTCACAGGTGGAGGTCACCGTCACCGTGGTCGGGACCAGACGGTGTACGCCATGGTCGAGTACTTCAACGGCGGAGCTGACGGTAACTATTGACGTATTCCATGCGAACAAGATTTGGACTATTATCACCCAACTGTTTCTTGAATTCTTTGACTCAAAGACATGTGAGTGTTCTCACTTTTCAAAAACTATATATAGTTTTAAGCTGTCATGCCTATGTGTAATATGTGTACTATCTATATTTGCAAAAATGTACATAACGTACTACAGTCTGATTATTTAGGATGGTTTTAAAATATACATGGCGAATACTGTTATTATTAAGATATATGCTATATGAGAATGTACTGCTAGCTGCTATCTGTAAATGAGGTGTATTTACTTGGTTTGACATGTAAGAGGGGAGATGTTCATACTCGTTGGAAATCTGGATAGTTACTTGATACTTCTATAGCAGTGTGTTCTGCCTATACACTGATTTGTTGTGATTTAGTTAGTGGACAGTGGTTGTACTACTGTGTGTTTACATCATGGATTATTCTGAGCTGATAAAGGACTCGATGTGTTTATTATGTATCTGGTTATATGATATTATGCTATATATATATTTTTTTATTATTAGCTGAGAGATGATGTGTTATTGTGTGTAAAATAGATTGTAAATTCTATAATTGACTATCTGGTTGCATGTGTCCTCTGTTAAGAGGATACTTGTACACTTGGAATAGGTGCTAGCTGGAATGGTGCTGCCATTTTAAGCGTACTATTTGAATGATGCATGCCTCTACTTGTAATTTGAATGATATAGTGTATAAGCGAGTTTATGCATTGCTGTTGCGCTACAGTTGTCTCTAGATTGCTATCTGATATTCTGAGCATTATCGATCATATGCATGTACCTGGAACTTTTAGTTGCCATGAGTAAAATGTGTCGTTGTCGTCATAGCTGGACTGTTAATTGATGCCTTACTTTGAGGTTGCTTGCTAGTTTGAGATATGTAATTAGAGTCATTTACCTTGCACAATGTGTTTGATATTTGTATCGGCCAATATTATTATTATTATTATTATTATTGGTCCTGGTCAACTAAGTGCTACAAATGGGAGCCACCTCTAGAGTCTATATGAAGCTAAGTGCTACACTTGGGAGCCACCTCTAGAGTCCGTATGGAGCTAAGTGCTACGAGTGGGAGCCACCTCTAGAGTTCATATAGAACTAAGTGCTACATTTGGGAGTCATCTCTAGCCAATCATTACTTGACAACATGATATTGCGACTGTGTTCTATAACATGCTTTAGTGAAAATCTTCATATTACTTGAGGTGTCTATTTAACATGTTAAAAAGTTATATGCATGTATCTTATACTTGCGGGTAAATATATTGTGTATTTGATACTTCCGTAGACATGTAGACATTAAATGATATCATATTATGTATCTTTAGAAGCTGATAGTTGACATCCTTTTGTTGTGCAATGTGTTGTATTGATTGTAAAATCTCTAAATGATTATGTGTTGTCTTGATTGTAAAATCCATAAGTGATTACTATAGTTTTGTTCTTGAGATATGTTTTACATGAGACTGTGCCACTAACTGTAACTTGAACTATATCTTCTCTACTTGATTGGCATAATTGGTGGTGTGGATTGTATTTATTGTAACTTGCAACCTAATTACTCCAATTCAACTATATCTTCTCTATGTGCTACGACATATTTACACCATGAATTGTTATGGCCTAATAAGTGATAAGTGAGTTTAATGTGGGCGTGATAATACACTATATACGCTTAAGTGCTAATGGAGGACTTATTTATTTAAGTGCAAAACTACCTTGATCGTGTACTTGTTCGATATAAGTCTTATAGCTCACTCAGTATTGCTAGTCTTAAATGAACAACAAGAATATGATACTTTACTATTAACTTATCTTTTGATCTCATTGGTTGGTATTTTCTAAAATTATTAGTGACTTGCTTTTCTTTTACAAACTGGGTTACATGTAAGAATACTATTTCTTTTGCCTAGCTGTTTTGCATGCTATATGTATATATTGTGGCTATGTGATAAGCTGGAGTAATACTAATTGTATGAACCTGCTCAACTTGGTATATTGTTGCAGTTATAGGATTTTGATTGAACTATTCAACGGAGTAAAGTGGGAATTGATTCTTACACATTCTTTAAATATTTCATAAACATGTGCAAGACTATTTCGTAGTCCTTTTCATATAACGATTTATATGTTATGAATCAAATGATTAATTTCTACTTAAATGTACTGATGTGTATTGCATGAAAGTTATGATGCCATTTAACGTGTTTTGCATGAGGGCATCTTTGATGATATTATGTGTATTGGTTTGTATTCTGATGCCATGAGCAGCATACCACTTGCTTGCAACCGGTCGCTATCGAGACGTGTATGCATGTGAGAGTATGTTGTGACCAGGACTTGCATGTTAGGTCCAGTTTGCGGCCAATAACATGTGAGACGAAGCAGTATACTACTTTCTTGCACAGCCCTTTATCGATAGGAAGGGTGTTTGTGCTTGTAGAGTATATTGTGCCCAGGACTTGCACGTTAGGTCCTGTTTGCGGCTAATAACGTGCAAGACGGTCTAAAATGTTGAAACGGCCCTGAGGGCGGATTGTGGGTGTGATACCTCGATTTATTGTTGAGTGGGTGGTGATACCCCGATTGATTGTTGAGTGGGTGGTGATACCTGATTGATTGTTGTGTGGGTGGTGATACCCTGATTATTGTTGTGTGGGTGGTAGTACCCCAATTATTTATGTGTGGATGGTGACACCCCGATTTGTTGGCGTGTTTATGAATTAATTATTATATTTGATGATAATCTTAATATCCCGATTTTGATTAAATTATGAGGTGATGTTAATGACATGGTAGGTGGATTTAAAATCCCGCAGTTATATGTTTTCAGTGATATACGCTTAATGTTGTGTTTATGAATCTGTCATATTTGGTGAAGATCTGGATATATTGTTACTCGTGTGATAATGTGTGTGGATGTATTCATGTGCTTTATTGAGATTCATGTTGATTTGTTTATGATCTATCGAATTTGGTGATATATTGGTATGTTTAGGCAACTCTATAATCTTGAGTATTATAATTTCTGTAATTGGATTGAGGTGTACCATATTTGACTGTGTTCTTGATATGTTGATATGGTTACTTTGAACGTGTTAATCTTGTGTGTTTGATTTCATAATATGCTTCCGAGATATCCTATTTAATTAAGGATTGTGCTACTTTAGTATGTCTTGAGTTTTCTTTGACTTTGGTGATTATATCTTGCCATATTCTTTTAAACCTTTTATTTAAATTAGATTGGATATGTTAAAGTAATAATAGTATTTAAAAGTCTAGAAACCTGTTGTGGTATTTATGTGATTAAACCTTATTATATTTTACGAGAGACATCACTGGGCGAAAGCTCACTCTATGTGTTTTATGTGTGGCATGACAGTTCTAGGCGGATTTAAGGGTACTTTGGAATCGGTTGTTCCAGTCTAATGTGTCAATTGGGTGGAGCCATGATAATTATAGGTTGGGTTGAGATATATTTATTGAACGATTTTAATTTTATCTGAAATTCTAAATATGTAATAATAGTATAATAGTTATGCTTTTGTTACTGACTCTGTATTTAATATTGAGTCCTGGTGTGAACCAGGCAGACGTCCAATTAAACTTACCGTATTAGATAGGTAATTTAATTGGGGCGTTACAGAGTGGTATCAGAGCATTAAGATCTAGGACTACCATATTACAAATTAGAACTTAGAAACCCGTTTAATATTTATAGTCGGTTTAGTCGAAAAATAAAATAAAATAATTAAAGTCTAAATCAATCAACTAGTTATACCACATAAATTTATAATGAGGGTGGAAAACCTGATATATCATCTCTTTGGTCTTATCAATTCTAGACTTATAAGGAATATCAAGTAATCAAGTGAATTTCGGGACGAAATTCTTTAAAGGTGGGGCGATTGTGAAGACCCGTGTGTCTGGATGGACACAATGAAGTCAGTTGCACAGGATTTAAAATTAAAATAAAATAATTGAGATGGAGATCATAAATTAGAGTTAACACAAATGGAAAGACAATCATACAATAGATAAAATATAATTTAGAAATCAGTTACAATATAATTTATACTTTAATGCATTAACTGGACTAGAGATTAGAGTAGTGAGAATGTTTTGACTAGACTTACTTATATTTTAAATGAACTGGTAAGAGTAAGCCAAGTTTACATATATTTTAATAATAAGAAAAAATAGAGTATAATAATCATGAGATTAGATGAAATGAAATGGAAAATATTGAAGTAAGATATAGTACAAATATCATTTACTAAATACTATAAAATATTAAAGAAAGTCAAGTAAATGGAAATAAATAAATATGATAAATAGAATAGATAAGGGGTTGAGATGAAAAATCATAAAAACATGTTAGTAGAACAAAATAATAATAATAATAATAATAATAATGATGTAAAAATAAAGATAAAAAATAAATCAAACGAAATGAAACAAACAAAATGAAAACAAATCTGAAAATGAAATTAAAATAAACACACGTGTCACTTGGTCAGCATCCCAAACTAATGACTAATGCTTTAGTCATGATTAATCAAACTTGAAAAGCTGCAAAATCTCCTTCGTTTCCTTTTCTTAACTTCCCGAAAACCCCAAAAAAACTTCTGATGAAAACTCTTGCTCCACCCTTCTTTCCTTATGTTGTTGCCGGGAAGGAGGTTCGATCCTCTCCGTTTCTATTATCACCTCCCGGCCGAGACCTCCACACCACCACCTCCTCTTCCGTCGCGGTCTGTATCATCCGCTCGGTTTCCGTCGCTTCTCGGTTTCGTCGGCGCAGACGGTTCAGGCAGCGAGCAAACTGAGGCGGTAATCGAGACGATGACTGACCAAAATCGTACTTACAAGTGGAGGTTGCTGTCTTCGGCCGGACCGAATCATACCTCACAGGTGGAGGTCACCGTCACCGTGGTCGGGACCAGACGGTGTACGCCATGGTCGAGTACTTCAACGGCGGAGCTGACGGTAACTATTGACGTATTCCATGCGAACAAGATTTGGACTATTATCACCCAACTGTTTCTTGAATTCTTTGACTCAAAGACATGTGAGTGTTCTCACTTTTCAAAAACTATATATAGTTTTAAGCTGTCATGCCTATGTGTAATATGTGTACTATCTATATTTGCAAAAATGTACATAACGTACTACAGTCTGATTATTTAGGATGGTTTTAAAATATACATGGCGAATACTGTTATTATTAAGATATATGCTATATGAGAATGTACTGCTAGCTGCTATCTGTAAATGAGGTGTATTTACTTGGTTTGACATGTAAGAGGGGAGATGTTCATACTCGTTGGAAATCTGGATAGTTACTTGATACTTCTATAGCAGTGTGTTCTGCCTATACACTGATTTGTTGTGATTTAGTTAGTGGACAGTGGTTGTACTACTGTGTGTTTACATCATGGATTATTCTGAGCTGATAAAGGACTCGATGTGTTTATTATGTATCTGGTTATATGATATTATGCTATATATATATTTTTTTATTATTAGCTGAGAGATGATGTGTTATTGTGTGTAAAATAGATTGTAAATTCTATAATTGACTATCTGGTTGCATGTGTCCTCTGTTAAGAGGATACTTGTACACTTGGAATAGGTGCTAGCTGGAATGGTGCTGCCATTTTAAGCGTACTATTTGAATGATGCATGCCTCTACTTGTAATTTGAATGATATAGTGTATAAGCGAGTTTATGCATTGCTGTTGCGCTACAGTTGTCTCTAGATTGCTATCTGATATTCTGAGCATTATCGATCATATGCATGTACCTGGAACTTTTAGTTGCCATGAGTAAAATGTGTCGTTGTCGTCATAGCTGGACTGTTAATTGATGCCTTACTTTGAGGTTGCTTGCTAGTTTGAGATATGTAATTAGAGTCATTTACCTTGCACAATGTGTTTGATATTTGTATCGGCCAATATTATTATTATTATTATTATTATTGGTCCTGGTCAACTAAGTGCTACAAATGGGAGCCACCTCTAGAGTCTATATGAAGCTAAGTGCTACACTTGGGAGCCACCTCTAGAGTCCGTATGGAGCTAAGTGCTACGAGTGGGAGCCACCTCTAGAGTTCATATAGAACTAAGTGCTACATTTGGGAGTCATCTCTAGCCAATCATTACTTGACAACATGATATTGCGACTGTGTTCTATAACATGCTTTAGTGAAAATCTTCATATTACTTGAGGTGTCTATTTAACATGTTAAAAAGTTATATGCATGTATCTTATACTTGCGGGTAAATATATTGTGTATTTGATACTTCCGTAGACATGTAGACATTAAATGATATCATATTATGTATCTTTAGAAGCTGATAGTTGACATCCTTTTGTTGTGCAATGTGTTGTATTGATTGTAAAATCTCTAAATGATTATGTGTTGTCTTGATTGTAAAATCCATAAGTGATTACTATAGTTTTGTTCTTGAGATATGTTTTACATGAGACTGTGCCACTAACTGTAACTTGAACTATATCTTCTCTACTTGATTGGCATAATTGGTGGTGTGGATTGTATTTATTGTAACTTGCAACCTAATTACTCCAATTCAACTATATCTTCTCTATGTGCTACGACATATTTACACCATGAATTGTTATGGCCTAATAAGTGATAAGTGAGTTTAATGTGGGCGTGATAATACACTATATACGCTTAAGTGCTAATGGAGGACTTATTTATTTAAGTGCAAAACTACCTTGATCGTGTACTTGTTCGATATAAGTCTTATAGCTCACTCAGTATTGCTAGTCTTAAATGAACAACAAGAATATGATACTTTACTATTAACTTATCTTTTGATCTCATTGGTTGGTATTTTCTAAAATTATTAGTGACTTGCTTTTCTTTTACAAACTGGGTTACATGTAAGAATACTATTTCTTTTGCCTAGCTGTTTTGCATGCTATATGTATATATTGTGGCTATGTGATAAGCTGGAGTAATACTAATTGTATGAACCTGCTCAACTTGGTATATTGTTGCAGTTATAGGATTTTGATTGAACTATTCAACGGAGTAAAGTGGGAATTGATTCTTACACATTCTTTAAATATTTCATAAACATGTGCAAGACTATTTCGTAGTCCTTTTCATATAACGATTTATATGTTATGAATCAAATGATTAATTTCTACTTAAATGTACTGATGTGTATTGCATGAAAGTTATGATGCCATTTAACGTGTTTTGCATGAGGGCATCTTTGATGATATTATGTGTATTGGTTTGTATTCTGATGCCATGAGCAGCATACCACTTGCTTGCAACCGGTCGCTATCGAGACGTGTATGCATGTGAGAGTATGTTGTGACCAGGACTTGCATGTTAGGTCCAGTTTGCGGCCAATAACATGTGAGACGAAGCAGTATACTACTTTCTTGCACAGCCCTTTATCGATAGGAAGGGTGTTTGTGCTTGTAGAGTATATTGTGCCCAGGACTTGCACGTTAGGTCCTGTTTGCGGCTAATAACGTGCAAGACGGTCTAAAATGTTGAAACGGCCCTGAGGGCGGATTGTGGGTGTGATACCTCGATTTATTGTTGAGTGGGTGGTGATACCCCGATTGATTGTTGAGTGGGTGGTGATACCTGATTGATTGTTGTGTGGGTGGTGATACCCTGATTATTGTTGTGTGGGTGGTAGTACCCCAATTATTTATGTGTGGATGGTGACACCCCGATTTGTTGGCGTGTTTATGAATTAATTATTATATTTGATGATAATCTTAATATCCCGATTTTGATTAAATTATGAGGTGATGTTAATGACATGGTAGGTGGATTTAAAATCTCGCAGTTATATGTTTTCAGTGATATACGCTTAATGTTGTGTTTATGAATCTGTCATATTTGGTGAAGATCTGGATATATTGTTACTCGTGTGATAATGTGTGTGGATGTATTCATGTGCTTTATTGAGATTCATGTTGATTTGTTTATGATCTATCGAATTTGGTGATATATTGGTATGTTTAGGCAACTCTATAATCTTGAGTATTATAATTTCTGTAATTGGATTGAGGTGTACCATATTTGACTGTGTTCTTGATATGTTGATATGGTTACTTTGAACGTGTTAATCTTGTGTGTTTGATTTCATAATATGCTTCCGAGATATCCTATTTAATTAAGGATTGTGCTACTTTAGTATGTCTTGAGTTTTCTTTGACTTTGGTGATTATATCTTGCCATATTCTTTTAAACCTTTTATTTAAATTAGATTGGATATGTTAAAGTAATAATAGTATTTAAAAGTCTAGAAACCTGTTGTGGTATTTATGTGATTAAACCTTATTATATTTTACGAGAGACATCACTGGGCGAAAGCTCACTCTATGTGTTTTATGTGTGGCATGACAGTTCTAGGCGGATTTAAGGGTACTTTGGAATCGGTTGTTCCAGTCTAATGTGTCAATTGGGTGGAGCCATGATAATTATAGGTTGGGTTGAGATATATTTATTGAACGATTTTAATTTTATCTGAAATTCTAAATATGTAATAATAGTATAATAGTTATGCTTTTGTTACTGACTCTGTATTTAATATTGAGTCCTGGTGTGAACCAGGCAGACGTCCAATTAAACTTACCGTATTAGATAGGTAATTTAATTGGGGCGTTACATACGATATCGTATGTCCGTTCGTCTATTGACACAGGGTTCTGGGCGAGTACATTTTCGATATCAACACATAATGTTTGTGTTAAGATATCGTAGCTGTTATATTAGTATACAATTTGGACAGGTCAATGTTGTTCGAACTCGACTCAAGATTCGTTTCATCCAACTTTAGTAAAAACAAACTAGTTACGAAATCGTAAGAATCAACATATTTGTTTGCGATATCGTAGATACATATTAACAAACCTACGATATCGTATGTAGTTTCAGAGTACGGCGGTTATTACCGAACGCCGTGAAATATGTAAGGAACCGCCGTTAATTAGTACCCAGAAAACTAGGGCAATAAAAACGACCGAATTTGACTTTCGAACTCGAAAGATGTACACAGTTACGGCGGTTCCTGGGTGTTTTGCGGAACCGCCGTAATTACCTGCCGTAAATCACATGATTTGCACTAGTGCTCTCTATCAATCCTTGCTGCTCCTAGAACTACCATATCTAGGTTAATGTTTTCAGGGAACTAAATGAAGGATATTTTGAAGTATTAACAGAAAGTGAACCTAGATGAATGAATATGCACATCAAATTTTCAAACACAGATAAATTAGCATTATTAGTGAAGTAGAGAAAATGATGGCAACTACTCAGTTGTATTGTCAAAAGTTTGTGTTTGCTTCAGGAAACAATAGAAAGGGTTCATCTTCAACAAAATCTAGCAACATGTTTCAAATTTACTGGATATGGATCAGGCAAGGTTACATTAGTATATATGATGCTTAATTTACTGAGATTCAAGCTGAGCTGCAGGTTTTGAGTTGAGAAGCGGCTGCAACGCCTTGACAACAATGGTCATATTCGGCCTAAAGTCAGCCTCGTACTGAACACAAAGAGCTGCAACGGCCGCCATCTACAAAATTGAACTGAGGATTAAATTTCCACACTAAAAACGAAAAGATGGCGAAAACAAGATGCAGTGATTGACCTTAGCAATTGCCTTTGGTGGGAAGTCGTTGTTTAGCTTCGGATCAACGCATTGTTTCACCTTATCTTCACTCAATCTTGGAGTTGCCTGCAACAAGTGTGTGTCAGAGTGTGTGTGTGTGTAAGTTAGGTGCATGTGTCGAAAAGAAAACATACCCAGGTGACCAAACTCTGCTGTCCCTTGGGCATCGTGTGGTCTACCGGTTTCCTCCCGGTTAAAAGCTCCAAAAGAACAACTCCAAAACTGTAAACATCACTCTTTTGAGTGATTTGTCCTGTCATTGCATATCTGCGCAGGCAGGCATTAAAACAAGTTGGTCAAACTAGATCATCATCCTTGGCAGAAACAATGTGGTGGCCTTACTCTGGAGCATGATAGCCGAATGTACCCAAGACTCTGGTGGAATGAAGGCGGGCAGCAGTGTCAGAAGACTGGTTTCCCAAGTTGAAATCAGCAATTTTAGACACGAAATCATCAAACAGAAGGACGTTGCTGGATCTGACGTCCCGATGAACAATAGGTGGCTGCACTTTCTCGTGTAGAAACTCCAGCCCTTTGGCAGCACCAAATGCAATCTTAACTCGCTGCCCCCAGCTGAGAACCGGACCAGGTTCCGCTCCCTGCACGCCTTTCCGGCCTAAAATGGAACACCTAAAATTACTGAGGGCGTTCCAGAATTATCAAGGAAACACAGTAGGATTACTTACCATGTAATACATCGTGCAAGGAACCCAATGTTGCATACTCATATGCCAATATTCGATTGTTTCCTTCGAGGCAGTATCCCAGCAATCCAACAAAGTGGTCGTGCTTGAGCCGCGAAACTGTGGACAGCTGCATTAAATTAAAAAAACAAGAAGAAGGAATGAGAAATATTCATTAGTTTTTGGCTTGAGGGGGAAATGCAATCAAGAAAACCTGAGCTGCGAAATCGGAATCTGGCTCTGGTGAAGCACTGGTGTCTAACTTTTTTATGGCTGCTGTTCGGCCGGTGCTCAATGTAGCCATAAAAACTCGGCCATAAGAACCCTCTCCTACCAATGCTTTTTGTCCAAAATTGTCAGTCAGCCTATTCAGCTCGTCCAAAGGTAAAGCTGGTGTCTCGATAGGTAAAACTTTCTGAGGAGCTCCACCCTTTGTTGCCCCGCCTCTCGGGTCTCCCGATCTTTCACTGCCTGAATCACATTTCCACAATCCATCAATCAATCACAAACAAACAAACAATAAATAAACCCTTGATGCATGATTCAAAATCTAGAGAATGCAATGTTGTATAAGAAGCAAATTCATGAAAAATCAAAGGACCACCTCCACCTCCGCCGCCACCATATGGATTGCCGGATCTAGGAGGGGCAGTGTAATGGCTTGCCGGGGGACCAGCGACATTTTCCTCCTCTGCACCCCCACAGCACAACATTGTTTTACTCAGTTTTCAGATCTATGCAACTTCACCACCCTGCATCAATTTTCCAAACCCAAAAAAAAAAAATCTACAAATGTTGTCCAAAATTCAAATCTAAAAACAAGATCATAACATATAAAATTCCATTTTACCTTACAAATCAATAGTCCCAATGAAGAGAAAGCGGTACAGGGAAAAATGGAGGGTGAAGGGGGGAGAGGAGGAAGAAAACTGAGATATTGTTGATGTTGTCTTTTGATTTCCCTGTTTCTTTCCCGTCTCTCATTTCATGATCTGGGAATGACTAAGACCAAAACAACCCAAAAAAAGTGCTCAAATCTCATTTCTTACACATGTATACTCTTTACTATCTTTAGATGTTGGTTGTTTGATTATGAATGGTATTGATAAATTGTAGCTAATATGATATTTAAATTTAATCTCGAAACTGAATCTTAATCCAGCACCAAAAATATGCATTAATGCTGAAAAACATTATAACAAAGGAGTTAAGCGAGCTTGATCAAATAATGTGGACATTCAAAATTTCTATTAATCTTTGATTCTCTGATTTCTGCCACCTAAAGTATCCTATTACAGAATCTAATGTTCTAGAAAGAAGCCAGGAACTCCAATCACCCTTTAACTGCTACAAAAGTTAAATGGTGTATGAACTTGATGGTAGCACTGTTTAAATGTCTGGCCTCCTAATACAAGTCTCACCTCCAAGAAGACTTGCACTTTCTTTGGCCTTCATAATTAAGATTCTGTTGATAATCAGCTGCAACTTCTTCCAAGCTCTTTAACCTACTTTTTGGTCAAAACCATCTGCAATCCACAACCAAATCAACATCTATGTAGAAACCTCATAATCTTCAGGAACACACCAAATGAGAGAACATGGCTTCAACTGACCGGGTAAACATTCGTTAATGTTTGTAACTGAGCGCTATTGTGCTCTTGCATTGACCTGTACTGAAAGTGACACCTGACCTTAAACTTTTCAATTATTTAAGTGCAATATACCAATCAAGCCCGTTCTAAGTTTCCGACCCAATAAAATGTGATGTGGAGTTGAACTTGACGTTCATCCAAATCACAGGGTGCATCTAGCAGCTATTAATGGTTTTCTTTCACCTACCTATGACAGGTAATTGGTCAGCATATTAGCACCACAACCCCAGCCAACAATCATTATTGTCCACGGTCTGGCTTTGTTAAGATATTGTATAGCTGTGGATATATCATCGTCGCCAGCAGCTGTAAATAACCTACATGATTAAAATAATTGAGGTGCCCTATAATCAGCTCAACATGCATGAGCTTTCTAATGGAGCGAGGGAAAAGGAAGCAATCTTCCATTAGAGCCTAAGTAAGAAAACAAAGCAATTTGATATGATGACAGGTACAGAGTTAGAAACTCCACTTCCACAACAACAGGAAATCACTTAGGCAAAGAATGAACAGAAAACCATACTTAACTAAAGAAACAGCAAAAATAAAAGAATTGAAACCAGATTTCTTAAGCATTTAAGCCTGGGCTTATTTTCATAAAAATAGTCATCTAATAAGATAACGAGTACCTAAAAAGGGATATAGAAACAAAGGATCCCACTTTTCCTTCACAGAAACAAATTCTAAATCTGGCAACATGTATAGCTAGGTTATCAATGCCTAACTATAGTCAACCATACCACAGTCATAGGAAGAAGTACAGCAAAAAAGTACACATGCTGCAAGGCCCAAATCAATGGCACGTTCCATAAAGTGCCAAAGAACTCACCTTTGGTCATCAAATTCAAGAGCCTGCTGAACCAAGATCCACATGAAAGCAATCAAATAAGGATGCGTAGCTAACCTATGGTGGTCAACCAAGGTGAACCTGATGAAAGAAAAGAAAAAAACCAAAATGTACTAAGAATCTGTAGTGAAGGAGAAGCAAAAGAAATTTCCATAGTCAATGCATAATAGGAATATCCAGGGTGAAACTGCTATGTACCTGAAATCATATCAGATTTGTTGCCTTCTTTTCCAACTCCAGTGTTCCTCTTCCTCACAACAAGGTTAAGTCATCAAAAACTACAGTAAGTTTGAACAACAAAATCACCACTAGCATAACTGAACAAACACACAAGACACAAAATAGGTAGAATAGGTAATTTTGGTGTTTGTGTGCCATCGAGTTCATATTCAACAGCCTGTAAGGACACACAGAAGCAATTGATAAGACAAACTATGATAAGAATATGACCAGAACTATGTCTAATCTATGACACACTGAATAGCTAATTCTTTAAGTGAACCAGCACGAAGCTTAACGTCTCAAAAGACAAACTTCGTTTGGCTTCCACAACAACTAACCACCAAACAATGCAACATGTCGAGATATCACAAACATATAGGCATATTTCACAACATTTCAGAAACTCTCTGTAAAGAATAAAAATCAAGAAAACCTGGTACAGATAAAAGATCAAGAAAATATGCCAAAAAACAGATTCATTACCCTGTCCCTGTTCTAGGAAAAATCAAATATATTTTCCTTTTTGTTTTCCCAACACATCCAGGGTTCATCAATGTTGAGAAATTGGGTGTACTGTCACACAGTATCAAGGATTATCAAATATATCACCTTATTTTGGATAGGTAAGTGAAAAAAATAAATAAGTGAAAAAATATATCACCATATATATGTAATTTGCATCACACGCATACAAAAACGAACAAGAAGGACAAGGAGCTAAGAGAATGAATTCTAGTAGCTTTTGTATAAAATGAATGTCATTGGTTACAAGCTATAACCTACGAATCTATACATACCTAACAAGCTATCAAAATTAATAGCCTGACTTACAAACTCAGTAGCAGGCACAGGGAACATTCCTAAATTTGTAGTAGCAAATTGTACACAACTAAAACATAAGAGTCTGGTCTAAGAAACTAAACATATCTAGTTGAGGATCCAAAACCAGCTCCTCACAGTCACATTGGCTGCCAACAGAAGAAGAAGCAGAAGGGAGGCCGTCCGAATAGAAATTGACAAACTCCTTTACGAAATCTTCCAAACATAAATCATCGGCACTAACCCTTTTGCTGCGTTGCCTGGATTGTTTCTTGAACTTACTGCTTCTGTGCTCTCTCTTTTTGCGCTTGTTGGGAACATCTACAATCATCGGCGACTGAGACGACAAGTTCAATCCCATCATCTTCTTCTTCAACTGAATCATGGATTTTTTATCAGCAGCGAGATCGGGATTCTCCAACTTCATCACCATCTTCTTCCTTTGATTTTTTGAAGACTAAAAACAATAGAAGGAGGGAGAGGGAGAGGGAGAGGGAGACTGAAGGAGATTAGAAGAGTGTTCGAGTGAGACTGAAGGAGATGAGGAGACTGAATGAAATGGGAAAGTAAATTATCGGCTCAATGTCTATATATTTATAGACAATCTCAATTTAGGGCTTTCCCACCCCGACCCGACCCGCCGCGTCCCTTCCAAATATGACCGTTACCGGAAAATCCGGAAATCAGTTAGTTAATTGATTGGATGACCCGGTCCGATTGACTAGTTCATACTTGCCATTTTCAAAATTTTCTAATACTTATTATTCATTATTTCTTTTGGGTTGCTCCATACAGCTACGTTTTTTTTATGCAGATCCGAATTTTTACAAAATTTTCCTTAATATCACTTAGGCTAAAAATGCTAGCCAAACTGCAAGGGGACATTTGAGGGTATTTTGGTAAAAATGTGGATCTGCGTGAGAAAAACGTACTTGCATGGAGAAATCCGGTATCTTTAATACTTAATTAATTAATAATTATTTTTTAATTAGATTTTTGTTTTATTCCATAGGAATATAATGTATTTAGGTCATTCAAGTTTAAGATTGCAACTTCAATATAAGTGTGATAGTTTGCTTTAACTCCAAATGCATCATCTTGCTTGATACAAAATTTGATCCCAAGATTTCAAACTTTTGGGATGCAAAGTCTGATCATTCAATTCAACATCAAGTGTTGGGAGGGCTGATTTTCACAAGTCAGCAAAAAGATGTTTACCAGTAGGAAGTTCTACTTTTTGTTTTTGAGCTTATAACGAGGAAGAACTCTGAACATTTTTGGATCGTTTTATAAGAAATCTTAGTCCTTATTATATTTCACCAACAATCCAGGTGTATAGATGATGAGATTCTCCAATGCCTTGAGATAGCGCACAGGTGTGTGTGGCCATATCCAAGCCAAAGGTCGACAATGGCTCAAGTGTATATTGCGTTAATTGGCTGAACACTGAATGTAGCAAAATGGTATACTTAAGGAGAGTTTTTCAAATGTATTATTAATGTGTGGAATAAATAGAAAGGAATCAGGAATGATCCCATTAAACAAATTGAAAAGAATTGTAGTGTTCTTCGGGCCCCAAGACTGAAATGTGTTGCACATTGATGGGGTTCTTATTGTAGTAATCAAATAATAGTTCAGATAAATACTTCTATTATTTTTCAGAAATGTTCATCTTTAATTTTTTTATTAAATATTACATTTCTATTATAGATTACAGTGATATATAATAAAATTCGAAATTATTTCTATTCAGTTTAGTTATATTTAAATCTATTTCAGTTCAGCGAGAAATAAAGTCTAGCAAATTATTTTAAAATAATAATAATAATAATAATAATAATAATAAAGTCTAGCTAGTAGCCATATCCCTTTCACCTTCCCTAAAATTGTCTAACACTCACATTGGCGTCTTTGTTTTGGACAAAATTAGCGCATTTATTTCTCGCTCAAAAATCTTCGATTATGCGCATATGAGAGGCAAGAGAAGAACATCGCAGAAATATATAAATATATTCTAGTTAATCAATAGGGTTGCATCTCTTCCCACCAGAAATTGAGTTCCTAATGAACTTGAAAGAAACATATTCCAACATCATCTTACGGTGATCTCCACTCGAAGATTAAACAACACAAAAAGGGCGATTGAGTAAAAGGGATGATTGATATCCGAGTGTTGGTCCTGTTTCTTTGGTTCTTCCCCTTTTAAACTCCTTGCAAACACATGCATCCTTGGGAATCTGTACAAACAGATCAATCTACAGCTACAGCAGGCTCATAATTCCTTCCAAATTCGACCTGTGACTCTCAGCTTGAGCTCCTGCCCGTCCCCTCCTGAAAAGAAGAGTGCTAGACCTCTCGGAATCACTAGACCATCTTGGCTGTCACGCACTTTTTTATGACCATCGCGAATGCTCCTGGGAACACCTTGCCAAGTTAGCTTGCGGCCATAACCGCCAACTTCTAGAGTGTAGCTGTACTTTCTGGCCTCACTGTCTTCACCCATGAACCTTAAGAAGGCCATGTAAACTGGTGCTGTGGCAATCTGGAATGCCTCAAAGTGCAAGCAGAACTGTCTCCCGTAACAGTTGAAGACCTAAGTGGATCAGTAAACATTTAGAAAAGTTCTCCATTTCGAAACATGAGATATAATGTGAAGAGCAACATAGTTGAGCACAGAAAGCAACGTTACTTCATTCATTTGATGCTACCTTAATAGGTAGGAAAAGTAGTTTCATTTTCCATGTAAGATTCATTTTTACCTCAATGTCAGACCGTCAGTGTATTGCAAAAACAAGAGACTAGAGTAGACAGTTGACACAGCTTTGTAATCTCTTATCACAGTTAATTTCTCAAGCTGTTTCTGTCTCCAAAGAAACTTGCAGACATCATTAAACTTTTCTTCATTTTCTTACACAATCGAAACTAACTTTTATTCAAGAACAACAGACTTGAGAATGATGAGAATGACATATAAAGAAACAAACCAGCTACAACTTTTTGGTAGGTCTTTGCTTCAGAAAGACTAATTTTCCCATTCCATCAACGATATTACAGTTAAACCCATATCAATATATTCAGAATTCAGTGTAATACATCATACGCTTTTTGCTTACAGGAATTTAAATTTCACTATTCAGTTATTGACTGTACATAATAGTGCCTTTATTTCAGTCTCCATATATTAATTGAGCACACTCATATAAAATACAGAAACTACTTCCTATCTTTTCTAACAGCTATATCCAAGTTTGTATGTATCATGCATCATGGTTGTACTTATTGTACCAAAGCAAAATGAAAGTGGGTGTTCTTGAATATTTAAACTAAATGATAATTGATGAAGATTTTAACAAGTCAAGCTCATTTGGGCCATGTTTCATCCAAACACTGTATCACTGAATTCTTTGGTTGAAACTAAAAGATTACTTGTCACATATGAATGATTTTACAAACCAAAATCATGAGTAGCATTCCTCGCAATAGAAGATATTGATTTGCATAAAAACATTGTATGCTAATTAGCTTAGGTCTAATGAGTGGTAACTGTAACTTTTAAAGTTGACTAACAATTGACTTTAGTTGACTAACCATAGGAGATTCAATATTTGAAAGGAGAACTAATGATGTGCTAAACTACATGTATAAATTAAAAAACGAGTTGTTAACAATAATACACTTACTGTTAACATCCATGTCGCATTCTCAACTTCATGGGGATTAGATTTGACATATCGATGGTTGAAAGTACATCCGTCATGCATGTCAACCTTGTGGTCATCCTTCAGATGTGCTGCCAATGTTGCGATATCACCCGTGAGGGAACACTCAGAACCAGCATAAGGGCAATCGTATGGCCTGAACCGGCAACATTGTTCATGTTTTAGCTTGCTATAGTATGGAAATATATCATGACAGCCAAGATTCTGAAATTTGCAGGGAAGCTCCAAGGTTTCCGCAACTTTTTCTAATGCCAAGCATCTTATATCCCCCAGATCAAAGTGGCAAGTTGGGCATGAGTTACGCGCTCTGATTTTGCAGTTGGCACACAGCGTATGGCCATTTGGGCACTACATTGAATAAAGATAAGGGGGCAAATAATTAATATGAACCTTGTAGGTGTACATAAAATAAGAAGACAGCAGAGATTTCAGCAACTGCCAACGAGATAAAACATAACACAATAAGGAACTTCAATATACTGTAGTGAACCAGTGTCTTTTCACAATTCTACTAAAAGCATGCATAGGATCATCAGAAACTAAACAGTATGACCCTTTGCAAAAAAGAATTGTTTTTAACTGCACAAATGAAGTTCAGAAGCAAATGAAAAGTCAATGCTTCAAAAGCTTGCCAAAACATGGTGCAATACTCAAATCATACAGTCTCAAGTCCTTGTATGCATCCATGTGTTCCAGACTAAATATGGGAGTTATGCCATATTCAATTTTATCAGTATTAGTTGAAAGAAAATTTCATTGTCAGTTATTAGGAGACTATCAGTAAAGACCACACCTGATGAATCGGAGGGTACATTAAAATTTTGCAACCAGGACACTGAAGAAGTTCGTGCACACCATTCAAAGAAGATGTTCCATGCTTCTCACTCAAAGCACTCTTAGATTTCATCAGAGTGCTAGTTTTCTCTGTCTTGATAATTGATAATTCAAAGTTTGAATCAGCTTCTTTATCAAACACACCACCTCCTGGGGCCATTATATAATATAGAATCCCCAAAGCTGATGCTACCACAGAAAAGCTGCTGATCTTCAAGTATTGCACTTATCAGAAGCCTGTTGTCTGCAGCAGAACAGTTTGAAAACCGTTACAAATAAAACTAGTAGAAAGGGTACAAATTCTAGATGGTCAATTTTGACTTAAGAATCAGCAGAGAGAGCAGGCAACAACCAAAGAGAGAAATTAAGATATCAAATATTTAAAGGGGTCCCTCGGATGTATCGGTAGAGCTGTAATCACCTTGATTATCCCCTATACATATTTCATCACTCTTATTAGAGCTACCATGTATCTAAATAGATTCTCCTTACCAACCTCTCACGTATATAACAACTAATGATGAACTTCTTAGCTGTTAGTAAATAATACATCTACGAAGCAAGACAAGAATCATACTATCAATTTCAGAACACATCCGCTCAAAACTGAAATGAAAGATAATACTATCAATTCGGTCTGCAAATCGCAACAAAGGACATGAACAGCTAAGCAGTTTCCACATAAGTAAACAATCTTCAACTGATGTGGTCCTTCCCATAGAAAGATATAGCTAAGCTGGTACAGTGATAGAGTATCAATATCTTCACCTAATCTTTAATTCATGTCCAACCTCCCAAGATCCTAAAACCTAACAGTACACCTACAGCTCTGTCTAGTATCCACCAAATCGGGCAAATTGCAAAGCAGATAACTTCGGCAGTGTGCCTATATTATTGAAGCCTACACCAAATATGATTACTTTGTCCAAAATTGCAGTAAGAGACAAACCCAATTTAAAAGGCATGTGCATTGAATCAACCTAAACCCTCCAAAAAGCTTCCAAATAAGAAAATTCTCAAGACATCATCTACATAGACCAATAAAGTATGAGCAATGGCAACCGAGTACCAAACAAAAACCCACTCATTCATATGAAACACCAAAAGCTTCAAAAAAATAAAATAAAAAGGAGCTCCCAAATGGAAGTTTGTTCGCAGTACATTCCCTTCTCAGAAAAGCTCCATTATTCAAAAACCCGTAAATAAACCAAAAAATGAAAGATTATCATAGTACCCAACCAGATGATTCATAGAGACATACCAGTCGAGATTTGAAAGCGATTATCGATTTCAAACTAAAGAATTGATGATGTTAAATGCTCAAATAAGCTTTGTAAATCCATAAAATCTAACCTGGGCTGGGTTATGATATTGTATTGTATTCAAAAAAGCTCCAAAGTCGATTGTCTCTATTTGTGGGGATGACCGTGCATAACTTTTGTCTCCTTCCTCATCCAAGTTTGAAACCCAACTCTGCAAACAAAACAAATAGAAATAATTGAAACAATATATTTATTTATTTTATACAAATTTATATATCTCCGTATGAAAATAATGATGTAATAAGATGCGTTAATGCAGTTTACTTAATCACATTTGCTTAATTTATTTATAAGAGTATTAATCATTGAAATATGGATTAACCAATGAATCACCAGTGAAAGTTTTTTTTTTTTTTTTTTATGCCCGAAGGCGAATCTTGAGAATTATTGACGGCTTCTCAACCCAAGCAACATAAAATAAAATACAAAGGTGGCCCAAAGGCGATCTGCCCGAAGGCTAATTCCTAGGCTATCGCTTGGAAGTAAGGTGTTGCCCTAATGCAGGTAATTCCTAGGTTTTCGCCCGGAAGCAGGGTGTTGCCCGGAGGCAATGGTGCCCGAAGGCTTACATCAAAAAGGAGTTACATCTTACAAATCTGCTGTCTGAAACTACCTGACAAGTGTAGCACCTTAACTTTGCATTCTAAACTATCTAATCAAAATCTACTAGTCTAGGCACAAATGTTACCTAGTCCAGAAGCCCATGGGGTTTTCTCTCTCGCCAATTAAGGGTTAAGAGAGATATAACAAACAAATGGGCAAGGCTACTCACCAAGTCTGTCAGGACAATTCCGCAAAAAAGACCGGTTCCAAATCATATCCCCTACTATAAGGTCAAGACTATGTGCAGATTCCAACCAATTCGGGTCTAACTAGCCAGCAAAGAACACACAGTATAGAAATTTGAAACAAGGTATTATTTAACACGAGAAAAGCTGCACTAGCTCCCACGGTCTACAAATCTAGTTCATATTTGAGGATATCGCCAGAAGTATATATAATTACTACTCTGACTCGGATTTCTCCTTACCCACAATATAAACAAGAGTTGAAGTCAGCTAAAGTTTATCCGAAACAGAAACGTACCCGTCCGGTAAACTAAAATTGACAAATAATACCCAGATCAAATATTCCCGACCTTATTCATAAAATCTACTACAATAATAGAAAGGAAAAAACCACCTCACCCTCTAATTGGACCAGAACCAGGTGACCAAGTCGGACCGACCCGGTTGAACCACGGGCCCGACCCGAGCTGGCCGAGCCGGGAGACAACCCAGCTGGGTGAGCCGCCGCTAGGCGCTGCTAAACCTGGACTCAGACCGGACTTCCTCGACTGGATGGGATCTCGTCGGATCCGTCCAGGAGCGGCCCGGGCCAGCCCGCCTATCCGTGACCCCGCCGTGATCCTCGACACCGAGTGGAGCCGCCGGTGACGGAAGCCGTAAACCGTAAAGATTTTATATTTAAATTGTGAGTTGAACTTAAAATCAATTAATTGCTGTTTTAAAGTACAATTTTTTTATTGGAAAAACACATGTATGATGCCCAAATTCATAATTGATTGTCTTAAATTAAGATATAAATTGCTATTATATACAAATATATGTGTGGAGATCGGAGATAACTTTTTTTTATGTGTTAAACACCTAAAATATGAAAGAAATTATATCTGGTTTCCCAAAGCTTCATTAAGGAAACATAACAAAATGAAATGACATGAAGCCAAGGCTTAGTTTAAAGTACAAATCATCTAAAGATGAGAGCCTAAAGCTTCTTCTAAAGATTCTGAAACAAATATAGTTGCTTCCAAAAGAATATAAAACTAACATATGTAATAGTTGATTCAAAACAACTTGTGTATGATGGCAAGAACTTCATAACTATTCACGTATACAATCTAACAATGGTCATAAAACCTTCAAAATTTAGCACATTGTTAGACAAAACACAAATTTATCCAAATGTTTCGTAAGATGGTAAAAAATGGGTAATGAGCAAAGCACTAATATATCGTTTCAACTACTTCCAACTTAAAGAACTTCCCTTGAACTGTATTATTTCCTTCAAAGAAGTTGAGGAAATCTTTCAATAGGTGATGAGTTTTACTTTTATGATAAGGCTTGACGATCCATTTATAAGGTTGAGATCTATATGAACATTGAGGACCTTGCAATAAAATGAGTTAGTACCATCTATTTTTTGGAAATTATGAGAGAAAAAGTATATATATATTTGATCAAGCCTTATAAATCCTTGTAAAATATTGAATTTTGAGAAATTCTCTTGTGAGGCAGCCTCACCTATGAGGCAGGGCCCAATAAGGCCCATATTATAAGTAAATATAAAAGAACACTAATTATTAAAAAATTCAGGGGTTAATTTGTAAATATCACTAATTTTTCATTCTTTCTTCACCACCTCATCATACCTCAACGCCAACTAATCATAGCTCGATGCCACCCTATCACACCTCGATGTCATGTTATCATACCTCGATGTCATGTCATCATACATCGATGTCACCTCATGAAACTTCGTCGTCACCTCATCATACCTCAACGCCACTTCATGAAACTTCGACGCCACCTCATCATACCTCAACGCCACATCATCATACCTCAACGCCACCTCATCACACCTCGATGTCATGTTATCATACCTCGATGTCATGTCATCATACATCGATGCCACCTCATGAAACTTTGTCGCCACCTCATCATACCTCAACGCCACCTCATGAAACCTCGTCGCCACCTCATCATACCTCAACGCCACCTCATCCTACCTCGATGACAGTTCATAAACCTCTACGCTACCGCATCATACCTCGATGCCACCTCATCAAACATTGATATCGACTTATCAAACCTCGCCGAAAACTCATTAGACCTCAACATCGCCGACAAATACCTCAACATCGCCGACAAATACCTCAACATCGACGATAAATACCTCAACCTCAAAGACACAAACCTCATTTTGACTACATAAACCTCATTTTCGATGATATAAACCTCATTTTTTACGGTATAAACCTCAATGTCGACGACAAATACCTCAACCTCAATGACACAAACCTCATGTAGACGACATAAACTTCTATTTAGCTAATGGATTGCGATTTCGAAAAATACCGACTCAAGTTTTGGCGCGCAGCCGACCATTAACTCTCAATAGAACCAGCTGACAGTCCTCCTAATCCTTTTCCCGCCTCTCGACAGAACTCTGCACTCGGCCTCATCATCCTACCAATATCACCATTCAAAACAATGAACAAAATCAAAACATGATCCTGAATCATGACAATCATATGAACACTAGAAATTAAAAGTCGGTTACCTCAGGATCCATTCTGCGTGCAGATTCAGCCAAGAATGGAGTTGACATTTGGGGAAGAAGGGAAAAATTGCAAAGTTTGTAGATTGGTCCCTTAATTTTGAAAATTCTTTTAAAAAAGGCCCCGTAAACAGTGCTTAAGTATTTTTAGGTCCTGCCTCTTGGGTGAGGCTGCCTCACCCAAGAATTTGTCATTTTAACCCCAAATTTTATCACTTTTTAAAATTAAAAATGTAAACTTTTATAGTAATGGGTTCATTCAACTTTTCTCCAACATTTTAAATGAAAAATCAAACTTTTTAAATTAAAATTTTAAACTCCAAACTAATCACCTTTTAAATATTGGATTAATTATCAATATTGTTAACATATAATACTCTATTTTACTGTGTGCAGTCTATTAGTTTTGAATTTTGATACTACGTTATTATATTTCTTCAGTAAATGTACAATTGTCACAACTTTATGGATGAAATTCACCTTTGGGGGCGATGGTTTCCGCGCCCATATTAAATCAAAAATCAAAATTCCCCCAAAACCCTCACCCACTCAAACTCACGCTGTTGCCCTTCCTCCGTCCGCCGGCGCCATGGAAGACGACGACCAGAAAATGTTGGATCTCGTCAAAGAGCTAGTCCACCGCCTACTTTCAGTCCCATCATCATCTTCTTCTTCTTCAAACCCTAGCTACTCTGCCGGAGAGTTCCAGCAGTCCCTCCGGTACGCCCTCCGCATCCTATCCAGCCGCATGAATCCGTCCATTTCCCCCGACGATGGCGCCATGGTCGAGTCCATTAAGCGCCACCTCGCCACCCAAGGTAAGTCCTCCGAAGCCCTCACCTTTGCGGATCTTTACTCCAAGTTTTCGCTCAAATCAGGCCCCGGGAGTGTGAAGAATAAGTGGGCCGTGCTTTACTTGCTTAAAACTCTGTCCGAAGATCAGAGAGGTAGAAAAGGAAACGCCATTTCTAGGGTTTCTAATGGGTTGGTGGACCCCGCATCGTCAGGCGGTTTGCCTGCCCTGTTTGATAGTGAATCCAGTGGTAGGTTTACTGTGTCTAATGATTCAAATGCTTGGGGTGATAATTCGAGGAAATTGCGGGGTTTGCATGAAGGTATTGAGAAGTTGAGGGTTTCAGGGGACAGTTCGAGGGTTGTGAGGGGAGGGGTGCTGGTGGTATCCAAGGACCCTGAGAACATTCGAGAAATGGCGTATAGGGAGTTTTCTGTTTTGTTGAAGGAAGAGAATGATGTTTCTGAAGAGGTTTTGGTGAGGGATGTGCTGTATGCGTGCCAAGGGATCGATGGGAAGTATGTGAAGTTTGATGACAAGGCTGATGGATATGTATTACCCGAGTTGATTAAGGTGTCGAGAATGACGCGGATTATGGTTCAGAAGCTTTGTGAATTGGGCTGGTTGTTTAGGAAGGTTAAAGGGTACATAGCCGAGAGTATGGACAGGTTTCCAGCTGAGGATGTGGGGACGGTTGGACAAGCATTTTGTGCTGCTTTGCAAGATGAGCTGACAGCATACTACAAGTTGCTTGCTGTGCTTGAAGCTCAAGCAATGAATCCTATTCCACTGGTTTCTGAGAATGCTAGTTCGGGGAATTATCTTTCATTAAGGAGATTGTCTGTTTGGTTTGCGGAGCCAATGGTGAAGATGAGGTTGATGGCTGTTTTGGTTGATAGTTGTAAGGCTTTGAAGGGTGGAGCCATGGCAGGGGCAATTCACATGCATGCCCTGCACGGTGATCCACTTGTGAGTGATTTCATGAATAGATTACTTCGAAGGGTATGTTCCCCTCTCTTTGAAATGGTCAGGAGTTGGGTTCTTGAAGGAGAGCTTGAAGATATATATTCTGAATTTTTTGTTTTAAGTCAGCCTGTTAAAGCAGAATCTCTGTGGATGGAAGGTTACAGGCTGCATCCGGCTATGCTTCCTTCTTTCATTTCCGCCTCTCTCGCTCAAAGAATTTTAAGGACTGGGAAGTCAATTAATTTCCTTAGGGTTTGTTGTGAAGACCGTGTTTGGGCTGATGCTGCAGTAGAAGCGGCAGCAGCAGCTGGGACAACTACTAGGCGAGGCAATCTTGGTTATGGGGAAACTGATGCACTTGAGTCTCTTGTCTCAGAAGCTGCAAAGAGGATCGATAAGCATTTACTGGATGTTATATACATGCAGTACAAGTTCAAAGAACACTGTCTTGCAATCAAGCGCTATTTGCTACTTGGACAGGGTGATTTTGTTCAATACCTCATGGATAATGTGGGTATGGAGTTGTCTGAGCCTGCAAATTCTATTAGCTCTTTCAAACTTGCTGGACTATTAGAAAGTGCCGTCAGGTCATCTAATGCACAGTATGATGATCCTGATATACTTGACAGGTTGAGGGTAAAGATGTTGCCACACAACACGGGAGATAGAGGATGGGATGTTTTTTCATTGGAATATGATGCCAGAGTTCCACTAAATACAGTCTTCACTGAGTCTGTGATGTCTAGGTATTTGAAAATCTTTAACTTTTTGTGGAAGCTTAGGCGGGTAGAACACGCTCTTATTGGTGCTTGGAAGACTATGAAGCCTAACTGCGTTACCTCACGATTCTATGCTAAGCTGCCGCATATAGTTAAGTCACAGTTGGTTCTGACATCAAGAAGATGCCAGGTTCTTTGGGATGAAATGAATCATTTTGTTACGAACCTGCAATACTACATCATGTTTGAAGTCTTGGAGATTTCTTGGTCCAATTTTTTGAAAGAGATGGAAATAGCCAAAGATTTTGACGATCTAGTCTTAGCTCATGAGAAGTATCTACATTCAATCGTGGAAAAGTCACTTTTGGGAGAGAGATCTCAAAGTCTTAATAAAACTCTCTTCCTTTTGTTTGACCTCATATTGCGGTTTCGTAGTCATGCAGACCGATTATATGAAGGCATTTATGAGTTGCAGTCAAGGTATCAACCTTACTTTTGCATCTTTGGTACTTTTCTTTATTGTTCAATGTGAAGGTTCTTCTTTCTTCTTGCTCAACTGGTTTGTGTCAATTTACAGAAATGCAGATGCTTCCATGTCTACACGCGATAAGGCGAACAGCCGGGCTAAGTCAAACAATAAGTTTTCTGAACCTGGGTCTTGGCTTGGTGAAGGCAGGAAGGCTCTAACTCTAAAAGCAGGGGAACTTCTTCGGAATATAGGACAAGATATTGATGGAATTGCAGATGAATACTCCTCTGTGTTTGATGGATTCATTTCTCAGTTGCCTCTGCAGCAACACATCGATTTGAAGTTCCTCACTTTCCGACTAGATTTCACTGAATTTTATAGTCATTGGCGTCACACTGCTGGAGAAAAGCTATAGCCTTAACATCTGGGCTGATTAGAATTGCATTCTCTATTTCATCTGGCTTGTTTGTACAGAATTATGCATTTTTAGGTAAACCTGATGCTTTGATCTATTTTCTTTGGATCCTCATTATATGTATCGGAATATCTAACTATAATTGATATGTCTTTGCAGGCCCTGGTCTTTTTTCTTTCCAGAACGTTCTTGTTCTTGATTGGGAGTCCTCTGGCTGTTGGGTTTTCTCTGCTGTCACTACACCACTAGATGACAGTATTCTTCATTGTGTGTTTTACTGGCTTGGGATGTGTTCTCTTTTGGTTTGGATTTTCTTCACACTGACCTTTTCTGAAGCTGTCTATCACTAGCTTGTAGGTCTTTGTAGCATAGCTCCTGTTTATATGATGATGAGTAAAGACCATTGTCGGATTCATTGCTCTTTTGTATGGTTGAATGACAGTAAAAGATGAAATTAAATTATGCCTTTGAGTATTTCTCAATCAGCTTTATGATTCAGCCTGTCTACTGCCTCTTCATCTTATTCGGTCCTCAAACTAACTGCTATGTGTTAAGGAGCATAAAGAAACGCTTGTGTCTTCAGACAAATGAGAGTTTCAAAATCTTCTCTTTTGTAGATAGAATGCTTTATTAGTTACAACCTAAAACAATGAATCTGTACCTAACAAACAACAACAAGGCGTCATTAAACAAAACATATAAACTGCTCTTTGAATTCACTGTCAGGCACACTGGGATCTACAAAATCATAACTGATATCCGAAATCTATGAATTCATTATCAGGCACACTGGGGTCTACAAAATCAAAACTGATATCCAGCATGTCGAGATAATCCGAAACATCAAGACCCCCTGAATCATCCACACACCCATCACCAACCGAAATTCACATCACTGCCAATTTTGGAGACATGAACACACAGAAGGTGCTTGCAGGCCTCTTACACCCTGTTCGGAGCCTTTGTCTTGTTCTCCTTCTGCTTCCTTTACCAAGCAACACCTATCTGCCTAAATGACCTTGATTACACCATTCGAATATGGTTTCATTCAACCTCCACTATCTTCGCCATTTGGTTAAGAAATCCTTTCACTTACTTCAATTTCTCTATAAGAAGTGGAAAAAAATGTCATCATAACCATACCAACATAAAAATGCAGTAAAACAACACTACCAATATGTACATTTGTATGAAACAGAATTAGTAGAGCCTGCTGAACCAAGATCCATATGAAAACAATCAAATAAGGATATGTAGTTACCAATGGAGTCAACCAAGGTGAACCTGATGAAAGAAAAAGAAAAAAAGCCAAAATGTACCATGACAATGCGTGATTTGGAAATTTGTAGCGGAGGAGAAGCGAAAGAAATTTCCATAGTCAATGCCCAACCGGAAATATCCCGGGTGAAACTGCTAGTACCTGGAAATCATAAATCTTTGGCTACTTCAGATTCGTTGCCTTCTTTTCCAACTCCAGCGTTCCTCTTCCTCACAGGAAGGTTGTAGTCATCGAAAACTACAGAAGTTAGAACAACAAAATTACCACTGGCATAACTGAACACACACACACACAAGATTCTTTAAGTGAACCAGCACGAAGCTTACCGTCTCAAAAGACAAACTTCGTTTGGCTTCCACAACAACTAACCACCAAACAATGCAACATGTTGAGATATCACAAACCGATAGGCATATTTCACAACATTTCAGAAACTTTCCCTGTAAAGAATAAGAATCAAGAACCTGGGTACAGATAAAAGGTCAAGAAAATATGCCAAAATACAGATTCATCACCCTCTTCTAGGGAATTAACAAACAGTTATCAACGTTGAGTGTACTTCACACAAGTATCAGTATCATTTATCACCTCATTTTGGATAGTTAAGTGCAAAAAATAAGGGTTAGGAAAGAAGTCACAAACCATTGAATTGGATATATGGTCAAACAACTGAAAAAAGACATCAGAGCCTAAAGAAGTCACTAAAGATATAAAGGATCCAATGGGAGCAAGAATTTCCAAGAACATTTGGAACATTTCGTTTCTGAGCAGAAGAGCCATTTTCAAGTAATGTTTGATCGATTACGTATTAATCAATATTTGATTGATTGGTCTGAGGTTATCGACAAAAAAGATTTGTCTAAGCCACTTCGTTTCTTTTTGTCCAAGTCACTTCTTTTTTTGTCCAAGTTGCTTTTCTTTTTGTCTAACTCACTTTCTTTTTTCTATGAGAGTTTCGGGAATATCCCCATTCATAGGTCCGAGATCTACATCTATGAATTGAAAGGTCCGAATGATCAACTCTGCAATGAGTTGTTAGAATCAATAGGTCTTCAAATTGTTCATTTGAAAAAATGGAAACCCTTTCTTATTGGATGGTCATGATACTTCCCAAAAATCAAAATTTTTGATCAATGGAGGAACAATATCACCATTTTGATTCAATAAGATACCAAAGTGGCTGAGTAGGGATGAGCATGGATCTAGGACCCGACCCAGACCCGGCGGGTTTAGACCCATCGGGTCGGGTACGGATCCAATTTTTTAAGACCCGACGGGTTTGGGTCGGGTATGGATCCAAGATTAAATGAACGGGTCGGGTCCGGATCTTAATACTAAGACCCAGACCCAACCCAGACCCGACCCATAAACCCATCAAACTATATATTGTAAATAAATAATTAATAAAGTTATTCTATATTTATATTAAATAAACAGCATGTTGAATGGACTAAATAAGGTATGATGATTAATTTTTACTCTTCATACGTGTAACTAACAAGATAAGGCTAGAAAAAGTTAATTCCATATTTCCATTCATTCAGTAAAAATGAGTGCATTTTTCATTGTTATTGCATGTGCAGACCCCTAATATTGTAAGGCTGGAAAAAGTTAATCCCATATTTTCATTCATTCAGTAAAAACGAGAGCATTTTTCCCATATTTCATAACAATGAGTGCATTTTTCATTGTTATGAAAATGTTTTATTGCATGTGCGGCGCCTTAGTGTTATGTAGTTCAAGTGCTTTTACATTCTAGTTTTTATAACAAAACATTATTTCTTCTTTAGTTGGATCACAGTCACAAACTAGAACACTTCAACACTGGCATTGGTACTTGGCAGCAAATTCTCGACTTCTTTAACAATATAAGATATCATTTTGGCTACCAATGATGTTTTTATTGTATATTGTTGATTGAAATTTAACAACGTCATATAGTAGACCATCTAAAAGCGTCGAATTTGTATTAACATTTTAGATTCTAATGTGTATTATGGATATTTTTGTTATTATTTAACAATTTCTAATACCAAAGTTTAATTTTTTATAAAATAATTTAGGGACCCGTTTAAGACCCTTGGACCCTAGACCCAACGGGTTTGGGTCCGGATCTTACTTTTTAAAACCCAGCGGATATGGGTCGGGTCTGGATCTTACTATTTTTCAACGGGTCGGGTCCGGATATCACTGGACCGACCCAGACCCTACCCATGATCATCCCTATGGCTGAGTGACTCATTCCATACTAGAAATAATCGCAGGAAATCCTTTGATAACACGGATTCCTATTTTTCAATGATATTTCACGATCAAGACAATTGGCTGAATCCCGTGAAACCATTTCATAGAAGTTCATTGATATCTTCGTTTTATAAAGCAAATCGACTTCGATTCTTGAATAATCCACATCACTTTTGCTTCTATTGTAAGACAAGATTCCCCTTTTCCCCCTTTCTTTGGAAAAGGCTCGGATCAACAATTCTGATTTTACGTATGGACAATCCCTCAACATCTTGTTTATTCGCAACAAAAAAATTTCTTTGGCGTCGGTAAAAAAAAACATGCTTTTTGGGGGAGAGATACTATTTCACCAATCGAGTCACATGTATCTAACATATTCATACCTAATGATTTTCCACAAAGTGGTGACGAAACGTAATAACTTGTACAAACCTTTCCGTTTTATAAGCCGATCCATTCGTTCGTAGAGCTATTTACTTGATCGCAGACATTTCTGGAACACCTCTAACAGAGGCACAAATAGTAAATTTGGAAAGAACTTATTGTCAACCTCTGTCAGATATGAATCTATGTGATTCAAAAGGTAATAACTTGCATCAGTATCGCAATTTCAATTCAAACATGGGTTTGATTCACACTCCATGTTCTGATAAATATTTACCATCCGAAAAAGGAAAAAACGGAGTCTTTGTCTAAAGAAATGCTTCGAGAAAGGGCAGTTGTATAGAACTTTTCAACGAGATAGTGTTTTTTCAATTCTCTCAAAATGGAATCTATTCCAAACATATCTGCCATGGTTCCTTACTTCGACAGGGTACAAATACACGGCAGTTCATCTCCAAACACATCCCACGGGTTCCTACCCTTCCCGTAGATCTCAGCCTCGACAATATATGGGGAATTCAGCAATCCCAAAAACCTCTTCTTCAGATAACATTCAATCAGAGTTGAATTGCAGGGATGAAACACGTGCTGCTTCAATGTCAGGGATTCATGAGATGAGATCGTCTGCTCTAACCAAAAATCCATCTTCGCACCCAGTTTCTTGATTTGATAGCTAACAAAACAATGCGGGATGAGAGCGAATGCGGTTTCTTGAACAGAAATGCGGGTCGGCAAGAAAGAAGAGCGAAGAAGAAGAAAGAGAGTGGGAGAGAGACTGAACTGAAATGGGACAATAAAATGGGAAAGTGCGTCGATTTGTTATAATTTATAGATTAGGGTTTTACCCACCCGACCCGCCGTGTGCCGGCCGCGTCCCTAATAAGACCGTTACGGATAATCCGGGATATGACCGTTGACCCAATCCATCGGACTTACCCTTTTAAAAATTTCTACAAATATGGGTCATTTATCATTTCTTATTTTCTTTTATGCTTAATTCATTAATTAATAATTAAATTCTTTTTATAAAATGTATTTGTTTTATTCCATGAGAGTATAATAGATTTAGGTCATGTTCTTTTGACATTATTTTTTACTTAATTAAATTGAATTTAATTAGAGTATGTATTCAAAGAAAAAAAATCGGCATATCTTAAATAACCTGAATTTTATCAAATTATAATTTCAATAAATTGAACTAAACTAAACAGATACATTAGATTTTTCCATTTTATTTGAATCATTTATTTATTAATTAGCTAAACTGTTATTTTTCATTTATTTTTTCATTAGATTTCATCACATATTACCAGTTTGCTGCATTAATGAATTCCTTAACTAGAGTCACATATATTAAAGTGTGTGAATACTTGATTCACCATTTCAAATGATAATACTTACTTCATTTTGATTTATGTAATGAGACAAATGAACCAAATTAATGTATGTGAGTACTTCATTCAACAAGTCAAACGATGATACTCACCTTGTCATGCTTCTGAGACGATGATACTCACCACAGTTACGTGTGTTGTGTTAATATTTCTCGATTCCAAAACTTTGAAAGAAGCACAAAATAACATAAGATATTGCAATCTCTTTCACACAAAAAAAATACTCATCAGGTCGCCTTGTAACATTACAGAAAGGCAAATTTTGGATATAGAGTAATAAATCACCTGATTCAAAAGTCTGATAGCTTGTTTTGTTCTCTGAAAGAAGCACAAAACTCATCAGAATACTGTGAAAGAAGCACAAAACTCATCAGAATACTGTGAAAGAAGCACAATTGAAGGGTTACTTCTCCATCAGGAAGCTGTGCTCTCTAAACGAATCCCTCTCCAATGTTTCAATGCTTATTGAGACGTTGAATGCTTTTGCTCAAACTGGTGGTAAGGCAAGGGTCTAATTCCTGGAAGGGATCTAACCAGAGATAGGTGTAGAAGACCATCCTGCACAAAGAACATACACCTGTAAGACAATAGAATTTCTGAAACCATTACAGTGCTCGACCACCATCAGTCAACATTATACCGTGGAAATCTTTACAAGAAAATATAAACCGCACAACATAATTAATTAAAGAATGGATCCGAACAACATGCTAAAAGCGCAAATCTCCCCAGGCTTATGTTTAGTAGCAGCAAGAGCTGCAAACTCAGCTAAAAGTGCCAAAAATCTACAGTCGTAAAAAGAATTTGAACAAAGCAACTAAAAAAAAAAAGAGCCAATTCTGTTGGTAGTTTTGGAAAAGAAAAGAGTCAAATCGTTCATATGTTCTTATCGGATATCACCATTGGAAGCTCAATTCTGCACTACAGCAATAACAGGAATTATACAGCTAGGGTAATTGTAACACGCAGCATTCACACCATATATAAACAATTACTAAATTCCAAGGACAGATTTGACAGGTATCATTCAAACACAAGGGAAATGATGAAAATGCTGCAGTAAAGAAGATAACAAGGCAGAATATTTACATTTTTACGGTCAAGATAAAGAATCCACAACTCCTAAACAGATTCCCAGACACTTCATGGAACCATCCTCAATTCATTATACGCTATCAATCACATCCAGACATGCAAAGTTTGAACCTTGGATATGAGAAAAAAACTGATTAGCGTGTGAAAATTGTCGGGATTATCAACTCCAGATGGTGAAGACTGAAGAGTAGAAGTGTGAGACTTGGTTGAGAGGCTACCTTTGCGCTACAAATGACTGTGAGCTCTTTAGATTTTTGTTTCCAGAAGATGGGACATCTAAAGCGCCGTCCAACCTTATGGATGAAATGTTTCTCTCGTTGTACTCAACTGGAACTAATGTCTAGAGTTTTGCCCCTACAAAACAAAAATAGTAGCCAAATATCAAGAGAAGCCCCTTGACATTGAAAATTTAGCATTCTTGTCTTGATGGTTCACTCACTTGTTGACAAGATTAAGTGGCAGATATTCCGGACCAGATCCTAGTGCAACTTGTACTGTAATATGTATATTCTGCCAAAGCAAGCTCAGTTAGTTTGAGATACATAATAGCGTTCAGGAATACGCCTAAACTATACAATATTATTCAGAAAACAATACTTGCATGCTCATCTTCCAGCCACAGATTGTTGCCAAAAAGAGTTTATTAAAGAGAAGAATAATAGCCATATACAATATTATTCTGAAAACAATACTTGCATGCTCATTAGTATGTACCACAATTCAGACAATGCCAGTTCAATTCCACCCATCCCATAATCCAAATTTATAGGAAATAGACTGTATCAGGAATGTAAGATAACTTACTTCTCCATCAGGAAATTGTGCTCTCTATCTAAACGGATCCCTCTAAGGAAGCTATCCTGCTGAAGCTATTTGTGGATCTGCGATGCTTATTGAAGCTTTGAATGCTCAAATTGGTGGTAAAGGCCAGGATCTAATTCCTGGAGGGGATCTAACAAAAGATAGGTGTAGAAGAGCATCCTGCACAAAGTGGCAAGGACGTAAACATAGAAACATAGATTAGGCTCTTGATTCAGATTAAACTAAACATGTTTTAAAAGCGCATTTTCGCTACGCATGAGTGTCAACATACCATGATTGTGAGCTCGAGCAGCCTCGTCCATTACTTCGTACCAATATGGCACATCCGGAGCATTGTCCTACCTTATGGATGAATTGTAGATCTCGTCGAACTCAACTGGAGCTAATGCAATGAGTTTCTCCCCTATAAAACAAAATAGTAGCCAAACATCAAGAGAAAGGCTATATACACTATATTGTGCTCTATGCCATTTCAACCATTGACTTCCAAATGAATATATTAATCCAACCCAATAAAGAACCCAATAACTCTTCGGCTAAGGTGTCAGATCATGGGAAACTTATATTGCTTGAATCCAAATTATAATTGCACCTCAAAATTATCAAGCAACTGAGCATATACTGTGAGGCTATTTACATGGATTTCTACAGTTTCAAGTCTTCAAGAACTGGAGTATTAAACAAGATTAGTTGACTAGAAGCAGTATTGTCCACAACATATAACAGAACCGACACCGAGTCAGAGTAAAGCAAACAATGAGGAGTGAGGGCAACAGAGCAACAAGTAACTCATAGCTTAGTGTAAATAATTTTTTGTCCAATAGAATGCTAGAAGTGGGGGATTTAGTAGTACTTAATCGACAGCTTCTTCCTAAACTACTGTACAGTTTGAATGACTTCGTTTCTTTCTAAACTACTGTACAGTTTGAATGACTTCGTTTCTTTCTAAACCTATTCATCCCCACAGAATGACAATTTTGAAGTACTCTATGCCATATTACATAACCATATAATTATATAAACACCCTGCAGATGAAAATTACGACTGGGCAGATCTGATAGTGCCAAGGTGAAACAGAAAACGATTGACAGTCCCAATGAAAAATATCAACAAATTTCTAACTCAAAACACAGTATTCTCATTAACTCTAAACCCATAACTGAAAATTTTACAAACCCTAATAAATTAACAGGAAGAACGTGTGACAGGAAGTTTACCTAAACTGGTTAGTTCGCAGATGAATATGCTTGGAAAATTACTTTGTAATCTCACCCAATCTTCAGACACGGAGCTCTTTTTCGTCGGAGATGTAAAGTGCGCCATTTCCCCACCATTTTTCAAAAGCTCGATCCCTTTTTCGGTTTCTTTTTTTTTAATCCGTATATCTGTCGCATAGTCCATATTATTATTTGACTTTTATTTTTATTTTATAACTTTCATTCAAAATATTTCTGAAATTTTAAAGGAAAAGTCTTGGGAGTTACCGTCACTATATAGTGACCGGACTAAATTATAAATAGTGCAATAAAGAAAATCAAGGAGGGACCGATTTGTAATTTTTAAAAATTTTAAAAAAATCACGCGCTACAGTGTTTCCGCGCGTGTACAGTGTTTTTCTACATTGCGCTACAGTGTTTGCTACCGTATACTTCAATGTTT
The DNA here is from genome assembly GCA_963678965.1 of Cruciata laevipes. Classification (NCBI taxonomy): domain Eukaryota; kingdom Viridiplantae; phylum Streptophyta; class Magnoliopsida; order Gentianales; family Rubiaceae; genus Cruciata; species Cruciata laevipes. The sequence continues at coordinate 12,357,316 of OY787632.1, read as the reverse complement.
CAAGTTAAAATGTCCATGTTTTATGTTTCAAGTTAAAGTATTCATGTTTCACGTTAAAACGTCCATGTTTCACGTTAAAACGTCCATGTTTTATGTTTTAAATTTAAATATTTATGTTTTATATTTCAAGTTAAAATGTTCATGTTTGACGTTATAGTGTTCATGTTTCACGTTAAAACGTCCATGTTTTATGTTTTAAGTAAAAATATTTATGTTTTATGTTTCAAGTTAAAATGTTCATGTTTTATGTTTCAAATTAAAGTGTTCATGTTTCACGTTAAAACGTCCATGTTTTATGTTTTAAATTAAAATGTTTATGTTTTATGTTTCAAGTTAAAATGTTCATGTTTTATGTTTCAAGTTAAAGTGTCCATGTTTTATATTTTAAGTTAAAATATTTATGTTTTATGTTTCAATTTAAAGTGTTCATGTTTCACTTTAAAACGTCCATGTTTGATGTTTTAAATTAAAATATTTGTGTTTTATGTTTCAAGTTAAAGTGTTCATGTTTCACGTTAAACGTGCATGTTTTATGTTTTAAGTTAAAATATTTATGTTTTATGTTTCAAGTTAAAATGTTCATGTACATGTTTTAAGTCAAAATGTTCATGTTTTAAGTTAAACTTTTTATGTTTTATGTTTTATTGTAGCAACTCGACACTGTAGCAAATCGGTACTGTAGCGGCTCGGCACTGTAGCGCGTGGCTTGACACTGTAGCGCATGATTTTTAAATATTTCTGAAATTGCAAATTGGTCCCTCCGTATTTTTTAAACTTATATCCTATTTGCAATTTAATCTGGTCACTATATAGTGACGGTCACCCAAGAGACCAACTCAATTTTAAATCTCTATTCAAATTCAAAATGCTGAATAAAAAAATTTACAAATAAAATTTTAACATTTTATAACTATTTCTTTAAAATAATATTTATTATAAAATACATTCAATATGTCCCTATTTGATTTTTTCAATACAATATTTTTGAATATGATGGCACAAAAATTCTAAAATATTTCTGAAATTTTAAATATATATAATGTTGTACAACCTCATATACAGCTTCTTGTCTGATGGAAGGCCTCTTTCAACCATTTTTATAATTACTTCAACCACTGGCAGAGCCGGTTAGTAACTTGGGTTACCCGGAGTAAAACAAAAATGGCGGGTATATATATACATATATAAATAAATAGGTTACCTCAATTATTAAATTTTTACTTTTACTTAAAAGTATAAAAAGAATCTTGTTATCATATTCTAATCTTCTCTCACCGTCGTTGTCGTAGACTTCAGGTAAGGTAATGATTGTTTAACTAATTAACTTTTACGTGTGAATTTTGTTTAATGATTTTCTTATTCGAAAAAACTATAACTTAATTTAACTTCTACAATAAAATACACAATGATACAAATTTAAATGAAATGTACAATAATACTTTAACTTCAACAATAAAATACCATATTATTCATCATAAATTTTGAAATAATATAATAGTTTTGTATTCTATTTGATATGTGTTTTGTAAATATCAAAATTTTAAATTAGTTAAATTTAACTAAAGTTATCAATTGTCAAAAGTTGCCGTTAAAAAATATTTTGGTCAAAAAATGCCAATTTCTACCTATTAAAAATTTTCTACAAAAGTATACACTTGAAACTTGATAATTACATATTTACTCATGCTGGAAGTCTGAAATACATTTATTTTATATTAAAAAATTTATTTTTAGTTTACCCTTATATTGAGAATTTTGGGGGCGACTTCAACGGCCATCTCCACCATTTCTATACTGACGTTTATAATGACAGGGTGCAAACTAAACAATTGTTCTCAAGCATCAACTTTTTTTTCAAACATTTTATACAATATTTAATTGTACAGGTTATAAGTATTTATTAATATTTCTTCAAACAACTTATTGATATTCCTTCAAATCACTATGTTACCGTCCAGTCCACAAGTAAGGTCCTATTCTCTAGAGATTATTTGAATATTTTTTAGTTCAAACGAATTCAGATAAATTTTTTTTAGTTCATATAAATTTTTTTAAGTTCAGATAAAGTTATCTAAGTTCACATGAGTTCAGATAAAGTTTTTTAAATTCACATGAGTTTAGTTCAGTAAACTTATTTAGTTTTCAGATTAGTTAAGTTTAGTAAACTTATTTGTATTTTAGTTCAGTTTAGTTTAAATCAGTTAAATATTTTTATACTTTTTCATGTCAATTTAGTTCAGTTCAGTTCAATATTGTATATTATAATAATTTAAATAATGCTAAAAATATTTTGTTATTTTACTATCATGTGGTCGTAGACCCTCTTCTTTTGAGCTTAATTGTTCGTATTAGTTCAGTTCAATTCTATTCAGTTTAGTTCAGTTTCAATATGATTTGATGAAATTTAGATTAATTTAGTCATACCGATTCTTTCTTTTTTTCAATACATTAATTTCACTTCACTTCACTTCAGTTTAGCTCAACAACAACGTAATTTGATGCAATGAATTAAGGTTAATTTATTCATACAAAAAATTTTCAACAATAATTTTTACTTCAATTCAGTTCAATTTAGTTCAGTTGAGTTTAGTTCTGTAAAATATTATTTGAGGAAATTAAGGTTAATTTAGTTATACCAATTATTTTTTCAACACATTAATTTTTACTTCGATTCAGTTCAATTCAGTTCAGTTTAGTTCTTAAAATATAGGAAATTAGGTTAATTTAGTCATACCAAATATTTTTTTTAACACATTAATTTACACTCTAGTTCAGTTTAATTCAGTTCAATTCATCATAAAATAAACTCAGTCATAATGCATCATTCTAATAAATTTCAAATATATTGGAAATGATAATATATATTTTAGCTAGTTTCAATTTAGTTCAGTTCAATTTATCTAAATATTTCAATTCAGCTCAGTTATTAAGTTGAAAAGAGTTCAGCTAAATTTTTTAAGTACAAATGAGTTCAGATAAATTTTTTAAGTTCAAATAAACTTTTTTTAGTTCAGAAACTTTTTAAGTTCAAATGAGTTCAAATTGGTTCAAATATCACGAAGAGAACATGACCTAAGTGTCACCGTCCAACTTAAAACCTGGCCTAGACAACCATACTCCACATCACAAATGGTTCTTGCAATGGATACTTAGAAAAACAACGAAAATCTCCGGGATCACCACTGAATTTCAAATGTTCAGAATATACCGTATGCTTAATACGGAAGGTGTTGCTATTTGCACCACCCTATAATGGGATTGAGGTGCAAATAACATTGGAACAATAAAAAGGTGGTAATATTGGTGGGCCTATGAGGTGGTGTAAATAGAATAGTAAGGTTATTTACACCCACCTAAAGTCAAGTCTTATTTTTTTAAATACTTTTTAGTATGTATGAAATTTCAGTATATTGATCACATGTGTAGTTGCATAAATTTTGCTAAATTTATAAAGTAATACACGGAAATATAACTATAACATAATACTACAAATAAATTTTAATATTAAATGCACATTTATATAAATTTTATTACAATTTAATTTTTTAAATGGATAAATTATATGTTACCAACTAATATAATATAGAGTACATTTTAATTCATGTAAATATTTTTTAAAAAAAATTAGAGATGCTCACGTAATTGTCAGACTACCTTCAATATAAAATAGCTAAAAACGGTAGTGATAGGCCAAAGTATGATACTATAAGATTTGATGGGTCGATCATTATTAATTAACTTAACCATTGCATCGTTAAAATTTTTGAAATATCAAAATTATCATGCTTTTAGATTTATTTTTATGCTAATCGGTAATTTAAATCCAATGTAACTATTTATAAATTATTTAATAAATTTTATCATTATTTTAAATACTATTAAAATAATATATACCTAAATCAAAATATTAATAACGAAAAAAAGTGAACATTATAAAGTAATTTTAAACATTCTATTATAGATAATAGTATAATTTTAAACATTCTATTATAGATAATAGTATTTGACTATGATTAGAGTATTAGAGCATCTCCAATGGTTGAAGAAACGGAGCTGCTTGCAATATTTGATAAATTTCAGCAGTGTAGCTTACCATTGTTTCACTCCACGTAGACACTGCTACACGAGCAGTACTGCCGCACAGAGCAGTACTGCCATCATCCATATTTGATGTGTCCTTGGTTAGAAATGCGAAATCATTTTGACGAATTTCCTCTTTCTTCCGTAGAAGAGCATCCTCACAAAGACCAAGTTTTTTCTAATAATTTGCAATATATTGGTAGTGTAAATGTTTTTATTATAATTATTTATTTTTATTTGTAATTTGTAAATCACTTTATAATTTAACATAATTATTTTTTAGTTGTTATAAAAATTATTTATTTATTTTTAAATCAATAGTATTTGCATTTAGATAAATAAATAAATTATTTTTAATGATAGTAAAAGTTCTTAGTAAAAATATTTAAAAAAATACGTGGGCCCTTTATAGCTATAAGCATAGTAGCTCACCATTGTGTAGCTATGTAGCTTGCCACATCAATTGCTTGAATAGTGACATGGCAAGTTAAGCATTAGCTTACCATTGAAGATGCTCTTAAAAGAAGGTAGTTTATCTAGATCACATCACCTTAAGCTGGCCCACCTATTTATAGGTGGTGCAAATAGCAAATAGGGTGGTGTATATAGAATCACCCAATACGGAAATGGAAAGAGTTGAGGTCATGATCGACCTCCCTATGCCACTTGTCACTGCCTACCGCCACACCCATAATATTTATCACCACCTCCATCAAGATCACTCATCACCATGATGCATACCATTCTCTAAAAATCCTATGCCACCATCTATGCATATCATCCGCCTTAGTCACTAAAACTCACTGAAACCCACAAAAATTTAGAGCCAGCAAAGCTAACAATCACGTAAATATAAGGAAATCGAGAGTGGAGATTCATATAGGTGTAAGAGTTTATAAACTATTCATATCATCCACCATAGTCACTGGAACTTGCAAAAATTTAGAGCCAGCAAAGCTAATAAACATATAAATAGAAGGTGATCGAGAGTGGAGACTCATGTAGGTGTAAGAGTTTATAAATTTTGAATGTCACCCCACACTAGATACCCAGTGTTCTACAAAGATCAATATATGGTACCCTCAATTGTAAATTTGTCATCCAGTCCTTACAGCTAAAAAAGGGCTTCATTACTATTGTATTATACACTCAAGCTAATGTGTTTATCTCGCCAATAAGATTGACAGGTCTTCCATCGAACATTGATGAAAGTGTAGATTCACAAAGTCTCTTTAACTCCCGGGTCTTTCCTACAGCTACTTCCTGCATTAGGAGGAGCGAATAGATACAATCAATCAGAACCTCGAACCTAAACCAAGTCGAATAGCACCCATACAGAAATACTTGGAGTGGAAAGCCTATAAGGGCGTGAACAAAGTAGTCGAAATTGAAACAGTAAATCTAGTCATAACATTAGATCAAAACAAGTTGCTAACTATACTGAAACATAATTTCTAATGGAGTACACGCATTTCTAGGTCATCCTATGCCAGGCATCTAAAGATATACATGTCTAAACTATCAATTGCATGCCAATCTCATATTTCTCAAGGCTACCAGCACTTCCTTTCCAAAACATTCACAGCTATTCAAAAGGACACTAATGGAGTACATAAAATTTAGACATATGGGATAAGTTCTGAAGTCAATATAGAGCAATTATTAATATTAAATAATTGATTATAGTTGAGAAACCCCAGCATGATAGACTTATTTCTCCAGACAAAATATCAGTTTCTCTTTTTTAACTGTTGTAATTTGGTAATTTCGTGCTTAAGGACAAAGTAATTGCAACGTGGTCAGCAATTCACCCCAAAAGTAAAACAAAACACTATGAGAGCCAAACAAACTAGTCAACTGCAGAAAAGGTTACTCACTTGTTTTGGCCATGATGAAGATAATGCATTTTGGAGTTCCATACGTCTAATAGCCAAGTCCTTTAATCCTTCTTTTAGCTTGATCTCATGGTGCTTCTTTTCTTCCAAAGTATTTACAAGTCTATCCAAAAATCTGAGATTGAACAAATTCACGTAAACAAAAAATTTAAGGTGCACTCGACAAAAAGTTTTTCACAACTAAAACATACAGATAATAGGAATACTGAATATCAGCACTATCAGCAGCCGGCAATAAATGGGGCATGGAACCATAATTATTGAAGCATTACCTTTTGGAATTGAGAATCATGATAAGGTCCCTCGTTTTCCTATTTGTCAGCAATGAAATAGCCAAGGAAATATCAGAAAGCATCTCCTGGATCGAGCCTGAAGAATACTGCTGCAGGATAAATGGGGCTACTGCCTGGACTTGGTGTTGCAATGACAAAGTATCTTCATTTGTCAACTCAGCCACACGCTGGTTAAGAAATGCTTTTATCTGGTGGAACAATATAACCATTAAGAAATAAAAATCCAACACCTCAAATAGATCAATTGGGCACATATGACAAGAGTTTTAATGGACTCTATGGAGTAATACTCACCTCAAATAGATCATCAAGAATCTTATTCCGATACTCAGTCTCCAAAAGGGGACTTCTCTCTTTGTTACTGTCCTGCACTTCAAATGCAGTGCCTGGTAAACCTGATTGAGCTTGAACATGAGAGCCATCAAAGCTAGCTTCCTCAACTACAATAGTATCAGGAGTCTCAACGCTTACATCCCAACAGATTCCCTGTGTAGTGACCTCTGCAGCTGAAAACTCCACTTCAACTGAGGGCTGATGAGAATCTAAATCTTCAATGTCTCCTGGCAAATCACTAGCATTGACAATTTCATAGGGACCAAGTCCATTTCCATTTTCATCTGTTTCTTCTACGGTACCGATATCCCAGTCAATCTGGGAACTGTCCAAGGTAATATCCCAATCAATGTTATCAGATGAAAATTCTGATTCTCCGAGTATTTGGCTTGATTCCTTCTGGAATGGTTCATTTGTAACAGAATCGAAATGTTCAGTGTAAATGGTCATTGTCAGAGAAGGAGGCTTTTCCCGAACTTCCCTTAAATTAGCCAATGTAGTCCCAGCAGTTGTCTGCAATTACAATGAAAATTTACAATAAGCTGACCATGCAATGATCAAACAGTGGCACCAAAATCATAATCGCTGTACTTCCATGGGAAAATTAGTAATCAATATTCAGTATGATGAGAAAGTGTTAAAATTAGAAATAGGGCATGATAATAGGAATGGAAAAGAAATAGGGCTCTTCCTGTATATCAAATCAACAACATATACAAAAATATCATATACATATATTTAAATATCTCTAACTTACATTTGGTTCAGTATGAGCATCCTTTACAAAGACAGAATAAAGCTCAGCAGCTAATGAGACAGAATCACCACTCAAGACCTCTAGTACATTTTTGAAGGTAACTGGCAGTGAACTTTTTGCAGTTTCTATTAGCTCTGACCTGACATTGATTCCCTGATGAACACAGGAACATCCCATTATACGCTGCTTTTAAACAGAAAAAACAACAGTTGGTAATATATGTCAAGCATGACTTAAACACTAACCTGCAATCCCAGATCTTGACAAGCTTCAGCATATTTAGCAGCAGAAAGAGTGGCATTTCTTTTTATATCAATCTCTTTTCGCTCGAGTTCACTCAGCTGCTGCTGGATCTTCTGAATATGTTTCTTCTGGTAGGGGCTAGATTTGAATTTAGAGGATCATTAAGAAAGAAAAATCATATAACTAAATTAAATTGTGTCGCTGCATATTTTGATAATTTAACCCACTAATCTTACATTTCATAACTAACATTTTGCACCATTAGCTGAGCAGCCTCTCCCAGGAATATGAAATCCTTCTCAAAAGCATGCACAATAGCCTCCCATGCACCCTGTCCAAATTCAACATATCTCAATAACCAAACCTCTCAGTACCACAGACATGGGCCACAGTATTGCAGGCACTATACACACACAATGAGACAAACACATGCAGAACTTAAAAAAGTGATGAAGATGATGTATCTGCGGATCTTACAGCAGCACCTGAAAGCCGTCCAAATATATTACGGCTTTCTGGGGATGTCTTGAGGAGAATTTCATATATTTTTTTCGCTTCTACATACCCAATCCCTGAAATGTAAATGTAAATGTAAATCATCAGTCATCACACTAAGAGTACATCCAGAAAACCTGAATAAGAATAATATAGCAACAATACCATCATAACTAAAGAAATCAGAATTTAACGAGCTCAGTTCAGTTATAACCACAAAGTAAAATTCAACCTTCTACCAACAACAACACCTCAAAACTGCTCTCTGCTGTATGTTCCCCACATTACAGCACGGGTAATTTAATCACTCATGAATAATAACAACAACAAATAACACAGGGCATGTGAGGTTAAACTAACGAACCGCACGAAGAAAGTACAAAGCAACGAAGTGTGGGTCATACCACTCCTCTCCCTTAACACAATGGAATTTTTCACAAAGCTAAAACATTGACGTGAACAGAAATTTCCTGAACTAGATATAAGTGCTTGTGTTGAATTGCAGAGAAGTGGAAATAAAAAGGTACCTTCGGGGTCTAGGGTTTGGAAGTAAGGATCGATGTCTTTGGGAAGTGATGCAAACTCCGTTGAAATCTTAGCTCTCACAGCTGCCAACCCCTTCCGCCAGTCCCCCGCTATTCTCTTCCGATCCACCAGCCATTCTAAATCCATAAACAAACTCCAAATAACAACTGCCTGCTAGTATGTATCTAAAAAAGAAGAACATTTCAGTGAAAAATATACCTCCCAGGCGAGCAAATGCGATATCAATCGGTAGCTTACGGATGTCTTCCTGATTCTGCATTTCTGTTCAGGATTGAATTCAAACTATTGGATGATGAATTTGATCTTGAGTTTTCTTTTCTCCAGGATACATTGATCAACATTTACAGTTTTAAACCCCGTCTGCTAACCTGCGCCATGAAAGATACGCTGGGCGGACGGCCCAGTAAAATAAGTTGGGCTTTTAGTCTTTGCCTTGATCCGAGATGGCAAGCATAGGGATTTATTTGATAATGTTGAGATTTATTTGATGGAGAAAGTTTCGTCGTACCATAAATTTATGATGAGATGAAAGATAAATCATGTATTTGTTAGGTTTGAGATTTAATAGTTAATTTGGGTTATGGCTATAGCTATTATAGCTTATTATAGAAACATTCACATATCAAGCCTTAGTCTTTATTTCTTTCTTTTTTTAGAAGTCAAAGGTTTTTTTGTGAAAATATTGGATTAAAATATAAAAATCATATTCTCAATGATATTATGACAGATTCTAAAACTATGAGAACTTTTATGAAAATGTCCTAATAGAAAATTGTGTAACAATCAATTCCGGTTGTTGGTCTCGATTAGAAAATTTTGTCGTGTAACAATCACTTCTCCGTCACTACAATTGTTGGTTCGTTGTGTGCCGGTATCCTAAATAGAGCCCACTAAATTATTTTAATGAATGATAAAAAAGTTATAATCATGGTAATACCATTGTTTTCCTGAGTTCCTGCCTAATAATAAATTTTATTATTATAAATTACAATGATATATGATAAATGTCAAAATTATTTGAGTTTAGAGCATATATAACTTAGGTAAATCAGTTTTCTTTAAGATTAATTCTCCTATGAGGCAGGCTCACGAGACAAGACCAAATAAGGAAAATTTTCATGCTACCATCCCATCATAACTCATTACAACATCATCAAACATCGACGACACCTCATCAAACATCGACGACACCTCATCAAACCTCGATGTCAGTTCATCAAACATGTCACCTCATCAAAACTTCGATGTCACTTTACCAAATCTCACCAAAAGTAGAGGTTACTTGGTCCTGCCTCTTGTGTGAGGCTGTCTCACCCAAAAATTGGTTTTTTTTAAAATTAGTTAAAAGGCCAATGCTTGTAAACTGTGATTGAAAGGAGCCCAAAAATACGAATGGGTCTGATGGAAGCACGACAGGCCCGCAAGGGAGCCCAAAAATAAGCGGATACATCATTCCTCATTTCTCTCTCATCAGACTACCAGCTCAGGTCTCCCACTGTCGATATAGCGAAGAACAAGATCACTGCAAGTTCTGGTTATTCTACCCCACTCTTTCTCTGGATTTATTAATGTTTATTTTTCTTAGCGAGCTCTTCTCAAATGGTACAATTTTTGTATGTTTTTCTTGGGGATTTCAAATGAACCAGATGTTGTTGAACATGGAATTGTCTAGGGTTTTAAGATGTTGGAATCATTTCTATACTTTAACCCTTTTTCAGATTGGGCATTTAATATTGTGAAGTTTTTCTTTCTATGATCTTTGCTGAAAAGGTTAAATTTTGGGATTTTATTTGATTGTTTTTCCAGAGCTTAATTCTTCATTTCCTATTGATTGGCTGGGTTTGGGAGTTTAAGGCTGTACAACCTTTGTCGAGTTCTCTCCTTGAGATGTTTGTATGGGCCCTGGAAATGATTTTGAATATTGGGTTTGGGTGATGTTCTATTTAGGAAGAGACTGCCAACGAATTCATTTACTTTGATAATACCATTCTCTGTAGTGCATCACTTCTCTATTTGTGTTTTGATGTGAAATGTGCTGTGAATTTGCTAGTTCAATGTGTTCTTATCTCATATGGGTATCATTCTTTTATTACAGTCCTTCGAAACAAGTTTCAATCTTGATCATTTTGCTGAAATAACAGTACTATCATATCTTGTTGGCCAGCTCAAAAGCATAAGTGGTTCCACATAAAACTGATACAAAGTTAACTTTTTTAAAAGGATAGTTTCACGTTACATGTTATTTTGCGCCTAGGAGTGGTAATACCTGCTAAATTAGCTTATGTTACATCAAGGTTTTCCAGCCAGTTAGGACAAAGTTATGGATCCCGCAGAGCTAAGATATGTGGAAGATAGAGATACTCCAATCATGAAAACCCTCAAGGGTGCAACTTCCGGTCTTGTTGCTGGGACTATATGGGGAACTATTCGTGCTACTTGGCAAGATGTACCTCGTGTTGAGAGAAATGTTGCACTTCCTGGTCTGATAAGAACTTTGAAGATGATGGGAAATCACGGATTGAACTTTGCTGCCATCAGTGGAGTGTTCATTGGCGTCGAGCAGCTAGCGCAGCATTATAGAGGAAAAAGAGATTTTGTCAATTCAGCGATTGGTGGGTTTGCAGCTGGTGCTACTGTGATTGGTTATAGAGGTAATTAATTTTCACCTTTAAAGAGTCTGTTTTCACAAAATCGTATGCCATGTTGAGTAAGCTTAATGACTTTATAGTCTGTTTCTGCTAGTCATCTGTTTTTTGAAAATGATATTATTGAAGTAGTGTAGTATTAAAGTACAGGCAACATGATCTGTGTTGAAAAGGCGGTTATGTACTTATGTTTATGACAGACTACAATACAGTTGTTACTGACTCAAGATAGAGGCCATAATAATGAACAATCTATGCTTGAGTAATCACAATCTATGCATTATGTGACTGAGGGCATAATAATGCACAGAAATTGAGTGAGTAATCATCATACTAGAATAGTAATGTAAGCTTCATTAAGAACCACCCTAAGGCATAGGCCATCCTCTCAATGACCACAGTCAACCGAGGGAGAATAGTGCAATATAAACACTTAGATGTCATTTTCTTGGGTAATCACAATCATAAAGCATGATTGTGATTGAGCAAGAATAATCACAATCTATGCTTTATGTAAGTAGGGTCTGACTATCTAATTTCAAGAATCTCAAGTCCTCCTCAGCTATAACAACCGCGTGGTTAGTCTCGGTCTTCTAGCAAAAAGTCAGAATGACATACATAAAATTGGTCCCTAGTTTTGTTTCATCTGGGTACTTGAGCTGTTACTACATGGGAAGTAGCTTATCCTGACTTGGGGCCTCAAAAAAAGTAGTGATATCGAAAATTGGGGATTGCCCAATTTCACATACATATATGTAAATGATTGGTATGTAGCTAGAATCCAAATCATACTTGCATTTTTTGTTTAATCTGTTTACTTAATCTCTACAGGGAAAAGCATCCCAACGGCTTTATCTGCAGGAGCTGCCATTGCATTCACTGCTGCTGTAATTGACATTGGAGGTCAAACCACCAGAATCGACAATGGCAAGGAGTACTATCCCTACACAACCAAGAAGAGGGCTAGTGCTACCGCTGAATGACCGCATCCTAGGTGTATGTGTCATAAGTGGGGATGATTGAACTCTTTCTTTCAACTTGCTGCCTTTTCTTGGTCGTACAAGAGATGTTTCGTACTCCAAAAACTGTATTTTTGTCAAAATGTCTTCTTTTCCTTGTGTTTTATTGCCTTGGGAAGTTTCAATAAAGATTTGGGGTCATCTTACTCTATTTGTTTGTGACAAATTTGTATGTTGGTTGGAAATCACACCTTACAAGAATTAAGGAATCACTGTCTGTAGAATTCTTGTTCAGTTTATGTAGAGATCAGATCCAGCGATATTTATCGCTACAAGCTTACTTCAATTCCATATTTTGCTGCATTTGCACTCGTTTCTGAGTTTTTTCCTTTGATAGTACTACTGTGTAAGGTTAACAACTACTAGTATAGATTTCTACTGGTAAAATTCATTTCAACTCCACTCTATCCATTTGGAGGTGGATTTCTGTATCCACCTCGAAATCTGGCAATTTAAAGTTTAAAATTAATATATTTTCTGTAAAAGAAATCATAATCATAAATTTGAAAACACTAATCTCACACAAAATACAAGTACAAGATTTACGTACTACTCCACCAACATGTGTCACTGTTGGGTTTGTTACATACTGGTAGGATTTAATTTCCAAAGTTAAGCCTGGACCAAAGTCAGCAGTAAACCATTGATGAACAAAATTGAGATATCCAATCCAGTTGTTCATAATTTGTCCACGTGGCGGGCACCCATTCATCCTGGTGAATTTCTGGGTCCTCAGTGGCCAAGAAAGTAGAATCCCGCACTTGCAGCAGCAGTACCGGTTTCTGGAGCTCAACACTTGCAGCAGCAACCTCTCCTCAATGGCAGTGCCACTTTCTTTTCGTAGGTAAATCCCCTCTGTAGTACGTATACTTCTTGAGGTTTGATTCTTGTTATCAATCTTTGCTGTTTGTACTTTGCAAGAATGATGCATTTAATCTGAATATATAGATTGTCAGTGTGAGATTTGGCCCTCTTCCTGTTTTTTATCTCCACCGAAATCATTGCAGAAGATTTTTACATGTTTTTTGTTTTATGGATTGAAAGTATTTAGTGATAAGGATAAAGTAGTGTGAAGATGGAAGATGAAACTTGATCATACAAATTAGAGTCAGAATTTGGAATGTTGTTAATTTCAGCAATATAGCCTCGTCGTTGCTGCTAGTCCGGATTCCTCGACAAACAGTAGCAACACGTCTTAGCACGAGCTCGCTAGCAGTTAGAGCTGAACTGAGTTTCGTGGAGGCTGATGAAGCGAAAAAACTTGTGGCCACTGAAGGGTATGCCATTCTAGATGTGAGGGACAAGACTCAGTACAAAAGAGCGCATATAAAAGACTGCCATCACGTTCCTTTGTTCATTGAAAATGAAGACAATGACTTAGGTATAATGAAGACAGTGAATTCATGGATTTCTTGTTAAGGTTTTCTAATTGATGAAGTTGATACTGTTATCTGTTTTTTTTCTCAGGGACGATAGTATTAAGGGCTGTACATAACAATTTTTCCGGTCTATTCTTTGGAATACCATTTACCAAGCCAAACTCAGAGTTTGTGCAATCTGTCAAGGAAAAGCTCTCACCGGAGAGCAAGATCTTGCTGGTGTGTCAGGGAGGGCTGAGGTATTATTACTCTTTTTAGCCAAATTCAGTTAATAAGACCACCAATTCTTCATAATCAGGAAAAGTGTTGTGCAGCTAAATATAAACTTGAACGGAAAACGAGATCATGGAAATGAGAATGTTGAATTGGATTTCTGAATATACTATCGGAATAGATAGATTGCATGATGAAACTGTTAAAAGCAAAGCAAGGCAGTTCAATCGATGAATCAATTTCAGAGTTTGTCAAGGTTAACACAATTTTAAGATAAGAAGTTTCTATTTATGTGATGTATTACTATTATTATTCGAAGGTCTGCTGGAGCTGCTGACAAATTAGAGGCAGCCGGGTACCAAAACTTAGCCTGCATAACGGCTGGGCTCCAATCTGTGAAACCAGGTAATGCTGGATCTCAGCCCTCACTGCTCTGCTCTAATGTTGGAAAGATAGTGATGCGAACACATCTATGCAGGAACGTTTGATTCGGTAGGTTCTTCTGAGCTGCAAGATGCTGGCAAGGCCGGCTTGGTTACTGTTCAAGGAAAGATCTCGGCTGTTCTTGGAGCTGTACTCATCAGTAAGTTTCTTTACCAATATCATTGCTGCTGGAAATGCTTTGTACTGAAAGATGCTTGAAATGAACAAAAAATGCAGGTGCCTATCTTTTCATTACTTTCTTCCCTGACCAAGCAGAGAAGATCTTTGATTTGTTTCCTTCCAGCTAGTAACTTCTCTCTCATTCATTTTCACAACCGCAAGGGGGTCCCGAGCTCTAGATGAGTACACCTTCATTTATGTAAAGCTTAGTTAATTTGTTTAGTTTTGCAGAATCATGGGAATCATTCTTACTAAAGTTGAATAGTTTTGCAGAATCATTAAATTTCAACAATTTCTTGCCCGTTTGCGGTTTGTTTTTTATTTCTCATGCAGAGGGTATCAAGCTGCATGTTTTTGGGAGGTTCCCTAACATGAACACTTCTTTTGGGACCTTTGATCATTTGCATCTGGATTTGAAATACAAGCTAAATCATCCATGTTAAGATTTCATCAAGTAAATAGTTTGCACTTTATTCCTTTCATCACATCAACACATAAAGAAATAGACTAGCTAGGAAACAAGAGTTACAAAACAATTGACATTCATAAATAGAATTGCAAGTTAGACAAGCATCTTGTAACTATGGTCTACACAGTAAGCAAAACAAAAAACAGTCAGATCTCGGCTGTGAGTTAACAGCTTAAAATTCCAATATTTCTTTCACCACCTCCAGCACAGACAATAGAGGACTAGAAAGCTTTAGGAAATAGGAAAGTACGATCTAACACTTTTCTTCATATTTTCCGTCATGATTTCTCAATTGTCAATCACCTTGTAAGCAATAAAGTTGACGGATATTTCCTGAAGCTGTCATAAGAATAAAAGCAAGAGCGGATGGTCAGCTTCACTACCTAATACATTTTTTGTAGAAACAATTACAGCAATAAAAAATTATCCATGTCAATTTGCTAAAGCAAAGTAGTAGATGGTTTCTCATCAGAAGAGTTATCATCTACTGTAAACTATGACGTCACACAAAATGTAGAAGGAAGACTATTTCCATTCAATCACTTATAATGCAAGTGATATAACATACCGTGGGTGTGGAAAAGCCACTCCAAAATAAAGAATAACTTCATACTAAAGAAAAGCCTCTAATGTCAGGGCTAGAGACCTGTAAGGACTTCTAGTTGAGTATTGCTCTTAAATATGTGAGAATAGAATGCTTATTGGGGGCTGGCATACTCTAAACTTCCAATTGTGTTTAAAGAAATAAATTGAACAAAGTCAGAAGTCCAGAATGGTGGTTGTGCTTTACATAATTTTATGGCTACAGCATTGACAATATAAGCAAAACTCTGAAAGAAAAAAAAAAGATGGAGCACCAGGGGGCAGAAATTGTACCATATAGCCAATCCTTGAAGCATGCATGAATTGCAGTTGATAATTCCCGCTTTCGACTCTCTTCAAGTTGAGTCTCTTTCAGAAGTTGCTTAACTTCTCCCAGATTTTTGCTCTGTACAGTAACAGAATTTCATCAAAGAAACACTAGTTTTAAGATCAGCATGCAAAAAACAACTAGCCAACTTGCTGATTAGTTTGAAAACATTTCATAAATTAATATCCTGGATTTCACACATACGTTTCGCTGCTGAGATGCCATGTAAGCATCTGGTAAAGGGAATGGATTGTCTTTTGTAGACGCAGCTTCTTCATCTCCAAACCAATTGGGAATCTAATCAGAGTGAAAAAACATCTTTTAAGAAATATGTTTGGAGAAAAACTGCACAAGTAAAATACATTGAAGTTGTATCAGGCAGAACGGAAAGACAAACCAGAAAATTAGTGAACTGATCTGGGTCCAAACGTACAGCTGACTCTGCTTGGACTTCTGAGACCCCTGCTGGATGAGATATTGAATCATGTGGATCAACCACACCAAGTGGCAGTGGCTCATCCCATCTATTGATGGTTGGCACAACACCAACTTGATTCATATGCTCCTCTAGTTTGGAATAATATGTATTGTATGGAGCAACCTATTAAAGAAAGAGATCCTATTATTAATAATCCATAATAAAGAAGTTCAGATTAAATCCATCATTGACACCAAGAATTGTGGAACTTGAAGTTCAAGAATGCAACTGCCATTAGTCAACAATGAAATCTTTAAGCATCTACCAACACACAACATTCATCCAAAATATCTCGAATAAGTAATAAACATTTACTATTTGAATCAGCACAAATTAGAATTGGCTTAAGCACTCATTTTAAGACTCTCTTGCTTGTACATGAAACAGATATAGAGATTAACAGGACTGAAAGAGAACGTTTCAGTTGTTCCTGTGAAAGCTGATCTTCCAAATCACCAAGATGAATCACATTTGCTTTTCTAGGATGATGAAGAAAACCAAAAAAGGGATGAATACACTAAAAAACAAGGACTGACTACAGCAAAAAATAAAATAAAAAATAGGTCCCATATATGCACAAACAAATAGAGAAACTTCTAGCAAACAAGATTCTTGCCGGGGACAAGACTCTTGAAAAAGATTATCAAGATTCATGAAGTCTACAACTGACGTGGGAAAGAAGACCACTCTTTCAACAAGGAACCAACTCAAACTTGAAAACAGGCTTCATTAAGATGAGACATTATTCAACATCTGTATCCCTCAGGTAATGGTAAAGAACACTTTGTTTAGCTAAACACAAATTATTATCATCAGAAAATAGAGCTTTTAGTTAATTGTGTGTGGCAAATACCAAAGTCCAGAAGCATGCATAATTTCAGGAGAAGGAGACGGCTTTTGTAGCATGAAGTGAAAAAAATCACAAAAAAAAATTTCACTGAACCTTGGAATTATCAGATAAGGAAGCTCATCAGGGTATAGATAAAAAAGATATTGTAACTATGCTAGCTTGGTTACATGGCCAAAATCAGCAAGCCACGGGGGTTATTGATCAAAGATGATCAAAGAGAGATCAAAGTGGAAAGATCACAATCACATAAACATAAACTGGAGTATAAATTATCAGACATGCATTGAAGGCAGCATAATGGAGACAGCTAAGTAAAGGCACAAATAGATGTTAAACTATGCTAGCTTGGCAGCAGGCCCAATACTCCCTTTTTCAGATGTATCTATCATAACTCAAAAGATCTTTCAGTCAAAAGAAAAGTTTGATCCTAGTAAATTGTAGTTCATAATAGTGCGAACGCAGAAAAGCCGGCTGAAACTGCTTTCAACAAAGAGTTTTACAATGCTGGAAAATTTACTTCTTCCACTGGTTGGTTAAAGGGGCTACAAATAACAGTCATGGCTAGGAGTGCAATTCTGCAAGTGTTTTCAGTGAAATCTGAAGATCACTTAGAAAGGAAAAAAAGATCAAGAAATTACATACCTGTAACTTATGGTTATCACCAACAATAAGGGGTTGTTGGTTGACTCCCAAGAAGAACACGCATTCACGGCAATTGGCAATACAGATACGCTTTGATGCAGCAATTACATGGACACGTTCACAGTGTTCAACTCTAAGTGCCTGAAAGAGTACATTACATAACCAGAGTTAAGTGTTTGACTAATAGGCATCCACTATGTCAGAAAAACAGATATATTATGATCTGTTAAACTGTAGGCTCAATAGTCCCTCTCCCTTTCAAACAGATAACGTTATTTCAATTGGAACATCTTAAGAGCATCCACAATGGTATTAAGGTTAAGGAGCACTCCTTAAGTGCCACATCATTATTTTTGATAAAAACTAAATAAGAAGCAACATCAACAATGATAAGAATTTTAAGGAGTACTTCTTATTTGAATTTGGTCATTTCCTAATAAGGAGTGCTCCTTATTAAGAAAAGTGCATCTAAGGAGCACCATTGTGGATGCTCTAAGTCACCATTTCCTGATATCAAGCAACTACCTAAACTGCGACCTGTCTAGAAATCACATGTACAAAACAATACTATGGTCTCCTTTAATTCAGTACAAGTACCTTGCCAACTGCTCCCAGAACAATAGTCGCATCAGAGCATCCATACACAGTTGCATACTTCAAAGGCGCAAAAAGGTATATTACTGATTCATGGCAATTTATTACCTGGAAAAACAAAAGAAAAATTTAGGAAGCAGAAAAGTGTATCCCAGCATTATGTGAATAAGAGGTCATATAAAATGCACACAGCAAAAACAAAAAGAAATATCACAAGTTTCAGGGGGGCAAGTATTATTGCTAAACATGGTCAAGAAACTGAGAATTATTAAAAAAAAATCAAATTCTTAGACTTTATTTCATTTAGATAAAGGAACCAACAGAAATATAAATGGCTTGAATAACACGAACCACCAGCCCTTTCCATGAAAACACAATTATTTCAGTTTCTAACTTGATAAGCCAGCTGCTACAGCTATGTAATATTGTTTTAAGTTTTAACTAATCAGTTGGCAGATTTAAAAAGTAGCAAAGAACAATAGTAAAAATTCTGACTATTTCTCTTTTTAGATATTTTTTATACCTCCTAACATCTTTCTTTTCTCCTAAAAAGAAAGACAGTGCACACCCAAACCTTTGCTATGTCCTAATCCTAATCACAAATTACTAAGTACGGGGACAGCTTATCAAAAAAAAAAAAAAAAAAATTTACCACACAAATAATTAGGATAAGTGAATCCAAATTTAAGAAATCTGTACAAAAGACTTGCAGGTAAAATTTCTGAATATGGAAAATATTGGATATTTCATAAACACAACTTGCCTTAACAGAAGTTCCTTTAAGATCAGATGCATGCTTTATATAGGCTGATTTTGAAACGCCCTCAATAAAACTCGGTCCTCTAGCACTGGTTGAGATCTTAGCAGAGCCAGTGCAAACATCAGTCATTGGAACATCCTGATCAGAACTCGCAGGTGGTCCATTCTCTTTCACAGTAACTCTCTCAGATATATGTTCCAACGTGGAGGCAATATTGTGGAGGAGCCAGTCAAGAACTTGTGCTACAGAAACAGGAACCGCCGGCATGTCAGGATCTGAATTCGCAAAGAATGGAGCATTCTGGCTAAAGGGGGTTTTCTCTGTTCCCTTGTCACCAAAGTACACCAGGAAACCTAGATGTTCAAGCTTCTCCATTGACAAAACCTGGTAAAACGAGTAGGTAAAAATTCCTTCAGCAAATAACATCATTGAAAAGTTTAAGAAAGCATTGCCATAGGTACAGTAAGTATCTATATACCGCTATCACACAAACTGAGGCTCCATCATTCAAAACATCTTGTACTTTTGACTCTAATCACTCTAGCTTTATTAGTAGTCCCGTAAAAAACTATAGCAACACCATATCAAAGGCTAAAATTTCACCTTATCAAGACAAGGACAAGGATCAAAAATGAGATTCTCTTCTACAGACATGTATAAAGTTTTTAAATTGTAGTGACTCTGATTACAATATACTTACAGTGATAATAGATGACTTGCGGATTTGGATGGGTGTAGCAATTAAGAACTGAAGATAACTTTGGTACTCCATAGTATAATTACTGTAATATACGTCCCTGAACTTAATTATTTATCTTATGGAATAGATCAGTATTTCATTAACAGACACATGTGTTCAACGTGTATTATACAAGCTCTACTTATAATCAACTAGCCATGAAAACCAATACCATAATACTGTAATTAACTCTAAATCAGAAACATTTAAAGATGACAAACAGGTTCAATTCATTCTTATGGACAAATTTATAATTCAATCCTGCTATTTTTCCTCCCTCACAAGTAACAAAACCTTTTCCTATAATCAAAATCATGAAGAAGCAAATAAACGAACCATAGATTCTTCCTCTTCAACTGATTCAGCCAAAAGGGAGAGAATGTTGCCCAAGTGCTTCTGCAAATAGGAGAGCTGATGTGCCTCCTCATCAGCTTGTGATGGCATAAAACGTCTACTGTTACTTCTCACCAGCTGCAACAAAGTGGATTATATATCTTAATAAGTACCTATATGCAAAAGCCATCATCCTCTAAAAAGCTCATTACCAATAACAAACTGTCTGAAATCAGATTCATATTCCAAGTGAGCGGCAATATTAGAATTTAAATAACATTATTGGTTCTAATTAACTATTTGTTCACCTGTAACGGCGAAAGGGCAGACAAGAAACCGTCAAACGCAGAGGTGGAGGGCCAGACATCTGCGACTGCGGCAGAATCCTTATGCCCTTTGGGGACCAATCTCTTGTAGCTCTGTACGTACAAGAAGACCACCAAATCAAAGACATTGACGCCAACGTCATCAATCTCAGAGGGCGGGGCATTGACGATGGGGTCGGCATCGTTGTGTAGCACAGAGGCGATGGTCTCGAGGACAAGCCGCGCGTGCTCCGGCGAGATCTGCAAGGTTTCCGCAACCGCGGCGGAGTTGAGGCGGTTCGCCGACGTCGCGGAGAGAGACAGCAGCTTGTCCTTGATCGGACCTAATGATTGGACACCATCGGAGAAAATGAGCTTGGGGACTGGGAGGAGGCCGTGCTCGAAGGGCTCCCGGCGGGGGTGTATGTAGACCGGAGGGGGGCTCGGCGGGGTCGTTGCGGCGGTGGGAGAGGAAGTGGCGGCGGGCGGCGAGGACGCTTCAGCAGCGGTGGGAGAATCTGTCATGGCTCATCAATAATGTTGGATGTGGAAATGGAGGAATGGATCGTGTTGATGGGAGTGGAAAGATGAGCGCACATGAATTCACTCAAGTGCCTTATTATTTGCATAACTTCCCTTTATTTACACATAACTTTATGGTATACTTAGGGTAATTATGATAAGTTAATCTAATAACATCATTCAAATGGGTAAGAGTTTGCTAATCTAATATGAAATTTACAAGCGGTTGGTAATGATTCCATCTCTTTTTTTTTTGTGTTTTTTATAGCTTCAATCATTATGATAATATAAGGAGTCGTTTGGTATAACTTCAATCATTATGCTACCAAGCTAGTATATGCTTTGAAACAAACCAAATGAAGGAATTGAAGAACAACAAGCATACTATCATAGTCCAGCTCGTGGAATAACGTTATTCTTCCACTACTACAGAGGGGGTCACTCGCGGCGCAAATTAACGGCGGTTTTCTCTGAACCGCCGTGATTTGATGTAGTTCCTGTAAAGGAACTATTTTTGGCGCCGTGAAATGGTTATTTTCGGCGGTCTTTTGTTAACCTCCGTAAATTTGCAACGAATTAACGGCGGTTCTTTATTCACGGCGCTATATTCACGGCGGTGGTTGAAAAAACCACCGTGAATTTGTCCCGCTCCTTCAAAGGAACGTTGAAAAATTGAACTAAAAATTAATCGAAATTGAATTCCTGTAAAGGAACTATTTTTGGCGCCGTGAAATGGCCATTTTCGGCGGTCTTTTGTTAACCGCCGTAAATTTAAAACGGATTAACGGGGTTTTTTATTTACGGCGCTATATTCACGGCGGTGGTTGAAAAACCACTGTGAATTTGTCCCGCTCCTTCAAAGGAACGTTGAAAAATTGAACTAAAAAGTAATCGAAAGTGAGTTTGGATAATATAATTTTGAAAAAAACAAATAATTGTGTTTAGAAAGATTTCTGATATCGGAACTGTAAGGCAATGTTTAAATACAATAGTTCCGATGTAGGAACTGGAAAAAAAAAGTATGAAATCGAATAGTTCCGAACTCGTAACTTAATAAGCAGTTTTGTAAAATTAGTCAACCCAAAACCAAAGTTGTAAGTAACCTAACTAATTAATCAAATATTCTCACATTTTACTAATCAAATGCTCACATTTTACTTAACTTTATGACAACGGTAACTAAATTGAGTTTAATTTACCAATCTTAAACCTTAAACGAGTGTAACTAATGAAAAGTTATTTCTTATTTAATTTTCTATAAACACTACTTAAATTTAACTAGTATAATACTTCACTTGATTTTCTACATACACTAACTAAAATAAGTTTACTAAATTGAAAGTCAGTTCAACAAGAAATAATCTCTAACAAACAGGGCCTAAGTCATCAAAAGTTAAGGCTTACTCGAATTTCTTTAGTCACTAACTAAATTTATTTGAGCTATTGTCTAATCAAACTTTAGTTAACTAATTCGAGTTGAACTAATAATTTGACTAACTTTATTTGACATAGAAAACACGAATATCTAAATCAACTTACAAACACTTACTCATACGTACCTTATGACTTCTTGAAAACACTACTAAGACCCTGTTTACCAGAGCTTATCTGTAGATCAGTTCAGTTCAGTTCAGTAAATTTAAATTTTTTTCAGTTCAGTTCAGTAAATTTAAATTTATTTCAGTTCAGTTCAGTTCAGTAAATTTAAATTTATTTTAGTTCAATTCAGTTCAGTTCAGTATATTTAAAATTATTTCAGTTCAGTTCAGTTAAATAAATTTAAATTCAATTCAGTTCAGTTCAGTTCAGTTCATCAAATTTCCTTTTATATGATGATGAGCATTCATTAATAACAAATGAAAATATATTATTTTTATTTTAGTTCAATTCATATCCGTTCAGTGCAATTTAGTTCAGATCCCCTGAAAAATACATGGCTATGATATTCAACTCAATATATTTCTGTAATATATCATAGCCTTTACTTTTTATACATCCAATGTAATTATTTGAATCGTGATTCATTTAAATCGACTCAACCAAATATAATATGTTTTCATTATATGACAATTTGGAATTAGTTCAGTTCAGTACATTTCAGTTCAGTTCATATCCTCTTAAATATACTTTTATGATATACAAGCCAATGACTCATATCCTCTTTAATATAATATGTCTTCATTATATGACAATTTGGAATTAGTTCAGTTCAGTACATTTCAGTTCCGTTCAGTTCAGTTTAGTTTAGTTCAGTTCAGTTCAGTTCATATCCTCTTAAATATACTTTTATGATATGCAACTCAATGACTCATATCCTGTCTTCATTATATGACAATTTGGAATTAGTTCAGATCAGTACGTTTCAGTTCAGTTCAGTTCATATCCTCTTAAATATAATTTTATGATATATAACTCAATGACTCATATCATCTTTAATATAATAATATTATGATATACAACTCAATGACTCATGTCCCCTGAAAAAATACGTGGCTATGATATTCTACTCAATATATTTCTTTAATATACCGTAACCTTTACTTTTTATACATCCAATATAATTATTTGAATCGTGATTCATTTAAATCGACTCAACCAAATATAATATGTCTTCATTATATGACAATTTGGAATTAGTTCAGCTCAGTTCAGTTCATATGCTCTTAAATATAATTTTATGATATACAACTCAATGACTCATATCCTCTTTAATATAATAATATTATGATATACAACTCAATGACTCATATCCCCTGAAAAATACATGGCTATGATATTCAACTCAATATATTTCTTTAATCTACCATAACCTTTACTTTTTATACATCCAATATAATTATTTGAATCGTGATTCGTTTAAATCGATTCAACCAAATGTAATATGTCTTCATTACATGACAATTTGGAATTAGTTCAGTTTAATTTAGTTCAGAACAATTCAGTTCAGTTTAGATAAGTTCATATCATCTGCACTATAATTTGATGATATTTAACTCAATTCAGTTCAGATTATATCACCTCAACGTGTTTTTATATTTAAATAATATAAAAATGTATTTATATTTATTTCAGTTCAGTTCAATATATTTAAAATTATTTCAATTCAGTTCAGTAAATTTAAAATTATTTCAATTCAGTTCAGTTCTGTAAATTTAAAATTATTTCAATTCAGTTCAGTTCAGTTCAATAAATTTAAATTTATTTCATTGCAGTTCAGTTCAGTTCAGTACAGTAAAAAATAAATTCTAGTAAACAGGGCCTAACTAAATAGAGGTAAACTAATAAACACTAGCTAAACTAAGTTATCCTAAGTGAGGTCAACAATTGTTTGACTTTCTTAAACACGGATAACTCATATTTGTACTCAAATTTAATTATGTTACTTAACTTGACTTCTTAGACACACTGACTAAATTAATTTTAACTAGTTAAACGCCAGAAAATCAATTCAGCTAAGTTCAATAAAAATATATTAGATGAAATTTAGTTTAATACACTCATGTTGATTTTCTTTTTCAATAAATTAATTTTTACTTTAATTCAACAAAAAATAATTTCATAAAAGCTAACCGATTTCAGAACTGTGGTGCATTGCATAAAATGATTAGTTCTAATATCGGGACTGTGGTGTATTTGTATGAAAGGACTAGTTCCGATATCGTAACCGTGGTGTATTTATATGACATGATTAGTTCCGGTGTCGGGACATTCCTTAATATATAAATAGAAAACGGGTTTGCAATTAGGAAAGATCCAAAAATTGCAAACTTTGTGGGCTGCCTACAGAATTTTTGCATCTATTACCCATCTTCTTCCCCTATTGATCGATTTGGTTCTTGCCCCAATCGACGTCCCTGTACTGCCGAGAGATGCAATCGGAGACCCAATCGAAACTCGCCCCCTTATTTGCATCTCTCTTATATTCGCTCCCTTATTGAAGCTCGCCCCAATCGTCGACCCTTATCGCTGAATCGCAATCGGAGGCACAATCGCACCGCACCATCCTCTCCGACTCGCCAAATAGCCTCTTCGGAAATTCAATTGAATTCTGGTAAGGATTTGCTTCTTCGCTTAAGATTCAGAAATAACCTTCTTCTCAATGAATATCATTTGAATTTGTTTCTTTATTTTTCCTTAGTGTGTTGTGTGCATGTAAGGTGTTTGTGAAAAGTCCCCTGTGAAAAATGAGGGTTCTTGTTATTTTTTCCTCAAAGTTTAGGACTGGATTCTGGTCTTATTGATTCAAGCGAATATAAGAGAGATACAAATAAATGTCTGCATATATGTTAGCTGAACATTTTTTAGAAGAAAATACTGAGAATGTTGTTGATTTAGGAGTTCGCTAGTTTTTTAGTGGTAATGAGAATTTGCTTATATTTCTGGGTTTGTTAAAGGAGCTAGTTAGGGAGTGGTAATGAGAAGGAAGGACCTCTTTTTGACATACAACAAATTATTTGCTTCGAGCTTTTATCTTCATGTTTCTTTTTTGTTCAATGCACAGGGTCTTGGAAACAAATTCTTATCACATATTCGTGAAGTTGATTCAATACTCCAAGTTTGTATTTTCCTGGATTCAATTGCACGTGTCTTCAGTAGTTATTGGGTAATATTTGTACCTAAGGGTTTCTATTGTCATGCTTCATTGTCTTGATTAACTTTAGATTTAAGGTGTCAATTGTTACATTCATTCTCCGGTATTGATGAAGTATTTGTTTCTTTCAGGCACGCCTGTTACCTGATTCGTTCCTTAACGAGCTAACAAACATGTTTGAGCAACCAAGAAGGGTTTTTTTTGGGTCACTCTGAAACACTGTAAGATTTTGTGTCTCCTTACTTTATCTGACTTATTGCAGACTTGCCTATTTTTAAAAATCTTAAATCACGATCCTTTGTTTGTATTACTGCATCTGACAAATCTAAATCACAGAGGAACAAAATAAAGACAACTATTGAGTTTAAGTGTCTGATTAGAGCAACTGATGGGAAAAGGAATAACTCTACTCTTGTAAGAATTCATACATGCTGTTATTCTCAAATTTGATTGGGTAAAAAATTTTAATACAATTACTTGAATTTGTGCATGTTGCTTGATTGTTGAAGATTTCATGGATTGTGTTACACTTTCGTGGGTACAACTATTGCCAAAGAACATCACTCCCTACACTTTGATGGAGATGAATGTTACCCAGAATAACTAAGCTCATTATTTTGTCTCGGCCCATTCGCAAAGCCTTGGATTACAACATGGAGCACTTTTCATCCACCAATGAACGTTAGTGAGCATCTTTGTATCATTTGGATTAGAGTTATAAGGTTCTTAGGTATATGATTATGTGTATGCTGCTTTGCATACCATTATATGAATGTTGCTTGTGTTGACTCATATGAAGGCATAGTTGTGCCTGGAAAGTAATGAAAATAAACTTTTACCATATCTTCCTGATCAAGTTCCTATATCGAAACTCAATTTTATGCAATTTCTATTATTTTTGCACTCATTCAGACAACGAGACTGACCCGATCCCCGACATCGGAACTAGATCAAAGCGTCTAAAGCCCGCTAACCAGAACGACATCATTTAAAACCAACTTCCAACGTCGGAAGTCAAACGTTAAACTCAATATTCCAACAACGGAACTATAAAAACTGAATCCATAATATTTTATTTTTATTAATATTTAATTCAATGAATTATAATTTCGACGTCAGATATTTCATAACAAATTTGTAAATATGTGAGATTTGGTGTGAGTAGTTATGGTAAAATAGTAAATAGTCATAGGGCGGAAAAAAATCGAGCAAACAACAACGAGTGTACAAAATGGGAAACACTGCATCATGCTAGATTCAAGGTTTCGTAACAAAATTTTAAATACACGAGATTCGAGATTTGTAGTTAGTATTCGGCACATTCGTTTTGGTAAGAAAATCTGCGTCAGTTGAAAATATATTTAATTTGTAAATGATAAAAATAGTAAATAAGCAAAGGGCGGGAGTAGTGGGTTTGTCTGCCAATTCTTTGCTTTTCTGATGGGAAATTTTGCTTGGTTAAGCTCTGTTGGCTTTCGATCTGTCTTACATCGTAGAAAGGAGAAATCCAAGTCACCTTCCGACGCCTCTTTGAGATTCAGATTTGTAGACCGTTTGGGTTGGGAATCTTTTGATTCATCAGCTTAGTTCGTGTTAGGCAGCCTACTGATGTCCTGTCTTTGTACAAACAACCTCTGAAATCTCTTACATTAGTTGGGGATCATAATCACTCTCAATTAAACTAATTAGGAAGTGAGTGGAGTTTCAGGTCACAATCCGATACTTTAGCCAAATGGTAGCCAACTAGTTAGTCTCAGATTAGCTGGAAGTACCATTGGTTATGGCCACTATCTTTTAACACCTTTTCCATTTTTTCTTAGCTTTGTTATGATATTTTTAGTTCTTTAGATAGGCTTTGCTGGCCTTAGATATAGAGAAGATTGTTTAGAAACTTCTTGAAGATTGTTAGAAACTTCTCTGTAATCTACCAAATTGCCTCCACTTGTGGAGTACAGCCTTCGGCAACTTGTAGCCACTAAGGCCCTTTGGGTCTTAAGTGTATTATGTTCTGTTTCTATTTTGGTTGAGGAGCCATGAATAATCCTCCCATATACGATGATTAGCCCAAAAAAGGGCAGGAATTAGTTTATAAATGGTAAAAATAGTAAATAAGCAGAAGGCGGGAAAAGAATGGAGGAAACAGCAACGCGTGTACTATATATTAAATTAGTAATAGATAGAGAAATATTTCTTCTCAACTCAAATTTCTATAATGGAGAAATATTTCTTCTCAACTCAAATTTCTATAATAGAGATTAAAATAGAGAATCTGTTGGATTTAAAAAGGGTCTAAAATCTCTAAAATTAGTAAAAATCTCTATTATAAGTTGTTGGACTTGCGCTTACTTACTTTCAATCATATGTGTCACATTTTTTACTAACACTCTCAGTTAGACCTTCTCAGAGCATCTTCAATGCAACGATCTCAATCAAAAAAATATTGATGGTCACGTAAGATTGATATTCTAAAAATCTAAAAATCCTCTCCAATCCAAGCATCATTTAAGAGGTCAATATTATGTGTCACATCACATGACATGGATTGAAGGCATCAAATAGGTCTTCTATATATTGATGCTCAATTTGAATGCTTCACTTTGTCAGCTTAACATGTTTAGAGTTTTTATACTAATTAAATCATTTAATCATTCCATAATTGAATTTGAAAAATAAATGCAATATTTAATTCAATGATAATTTTTTGACAATTGATGGTTGCATTGGAGAACCAAAGTTCAAAATGAAAGTTATCAATCTTACATCACATTGACGCTCAATACAATCTTGACAATTGAAACCTATTTTTAATCATAAGTCTCTCACCATTGGAGATGCTCTCAACTATAAATCTCATATTGAGAACTTCAATATAAAAATTACCATACATAAAGTATTACAGCATTAATATCAATTTGTTTTATTCAAAACTTAAATAATTTTAATACATTAGGTTAATATTAAAATAAATTAAAATAATATTAAAATGAATTCAAGTTTTTATAAATATTTTTACTTGATTTGATTTATTTATTATATTGAACTGAATTAATATTATAAAAATGATGGATTCATGTTTGTTTGTAACAATCTAAATTTAGTATATTAACATGATCATTTTCAAGATTAATATAAGTTACTAAAATAAAACATTGATGTATGGTTAATTTTAGCTAATACTTTATATTATTCTAATGTTAATGTTTATTAAAATAATAAATAAATAAATGGTTGGTATGTTCAAGAGAACAATTGAGAAGTTTTGCATTTGAGACATAAAAAATAAAATAAAAACCAAAGTTGCAAACCTTCAATTTTGTTTGCTTACATTATGGCCATGTTTACCAGAGTTTATCTGTAGATCAGTTCAGTTCAGTTTAGTGAAAATGTAATTGATGAAATTCAGGTTAATTAAGTTATGTTGATTCCATTTTTCAATACATCATTTTTACTTCAGTTCAGTTGAGTTCAATTCAATTCAGTTCAATTCGGTTTAGTTCAGTTCAGTCCAGTTCAGTTCAGTTCAGTCCAGTTCAGTTCAGTTCAATTCAGTTCAGTACATGGTGAAAATACAATTCCTATACTATACACTGGGGTACATAGTGCATCGTACCCCCAGGCCCTAATAGTTAATTATATTAATTACCTTTTATGTATAAAGTAAATTATTTTTACACGTTTAACTATTTTTAACCATCGATAAGAAAAACTGCAAGTCTGCAACTATTACTCCCAAAACCGTCACCAAAATTTTAAATTTTAAATTTCAAATTATATATTTATTTCTGACATATTACACATATACCTATGCCAAATAGATTGTACATTTATATATGTCAAATTACACATTTTAATATGTCAAATTGCACAATACATTTCAATCTATACTAAATGCACCAAAATTTACTTATAACAAACTGCACATTTAGTTATGTCAAATTGCACAATACATTTCAACAAAATCTGTACTAAATGCACCAAATTCACTTATACCAAATTGCACATATAGTTATACCAAGTTGAACATTTAACTACTCCCTCCGTCCCCCTATGTTGTATCCAATTCGTTTTGGCACGGTTTTTAATAAATCTGATGTGGCGCTGATGTGGGTGGTAGGGTTGGTGAAGTATGTGAGAGAAGGTTGATAGTTTATATTATAATTTTTTGCTAAAATATGAAATGGGTAAATCTCTTTGGGACGGACCAAAAGGGAAATTGGATAAATTTCTTTGGGACGGAGGGAGTATACCAAATTGCACATTTACATGTCAAATTGCACAATTTTACTATACGAAATGTACATTATGGTCATCCAAATTACACATATATCTATATCAAATTGCACAATACATGTCAACCGGGAAACTAACCAATACCAAATTGCACATCAATACCAAAGTGTGCATTTACATAGGTAAACTGCACATTTGACTATGTCAAATTGCACCATACATTTTAACCAGTAAATTAACGTACATCAAAGTGTACATTTACATAGGTAAAACTGCACATCTAACCATTCCAACTTGCACATTAATTTTACATAAGTTTGTACTAAATGAACTAAATTTCACATTAATTTTCAAATTGAACCGAATTGCACAACTAAATTACTGTAAAAGACTTCCATCACATCACTAATATACATACCTTCTTCATCCACATCACGACTGTCAAAAGGGAAGGTTTCACACTGATAATTAATTTATAATAGCGTTATAATTTTGTAAAATTGAAATTATGTAGAGAAGATAAATGATGAAATAAGAAAAGTCTCAATCTAGGAGGTTTTAAACGTGCGTAACTAATTCTGCTTTACAATTTTTAAAATTAGGTTAAAAATATTTAATTTATTTACTTAAAAGGGGTCTGAGGGTACGGTGCTCTACGTACCCCGGTGTACAGAATAAATTGCCGTGGAAATAAACTCTAGCAAACAGAGACTATGGCCCTGTTTACCAGAGCTTATCTGTAGATCAGTTCAGTTCAGTTCAGTTCAATTCAGTTCAGTTCAGTTCAATTCAGTTCAGTTCAGTGAAAATGTAATTTGGTGAAATTCAGGTTAATTCACTCATGCTGATTCCATTTTTCAATACATCAATTTTCACTTCAGTTCAGTTCAGTTCAGTTCAGTTCAGTTCAGTTCAGTTCAGTTCAGTTCAGTTCAATTCAGTTCAGTTCAGTTCAGTTCAGTACATCAAGAAATAAGGTCTAGTAAACAGGGCCTATATCTAAACCCAATAAAAATTAGAAATTTCTCCCCTAAATTCAAGGAAGGGGCTCCTAACATTGGAAAGATGCTTTTAAAGACGTAGAGGTCGTTTGGTTCATTTGGGAATTAAATTCCTCCAGATTTGGTAATTACTCGGAAATAAATTCCTCCATCAAAATACTCAGAATTTGAAAAAACTGTTTGGTTGCATCTTCGTATTTTATAATTCCTAGGATTTTAGTTACTGCATGTTGTTTGGTTGACTTACGTATTTCTTTCAAATCTAACAATTTTGCAACTATATATCCAAAAACATTCAAATGAACTCAGTCGAATCTAACAATTTTGCAACTATATATCCCAAAAACATTCAAATGAACTCAATCGAATAAAATATTCAACATATTGTAATTTTCCAAATAATCCAAAAAACTTACTTGAATCTATAAAAAACAATTTATTGTTCTCTAAAAAAATCAAAAAATAATTATACTTCAAAAAAACAATCACAAAATAAGAAAATTTGATAACAATAAAATATTTCATTCAAATCTCATTTAATAATATGTATACGTACAGTTAAATAAACAAATAAAACGTTATAAAAAATTTTAAAACATAAATTACCGCCAAATAAAACTGGAGGAAATAAAAAAAATGCATGATCGTAGAAAAATTACGTAATGGTTGGGTGAAAATGGTAATTTTGTATAAAAATTACGCGTATTTCATTTCGACCTAGGTAGTACTCGGTAAGAAATTTCCCACGAGGGAAATTGAATTTCCGCGGAATCGTCATTTCCAGCGTTTTAACCATTATACGTTAACCAAACAACAATCCAATATCTTAAATACGCAGATTTTATATTTACTGCGTTTAGTACGCGAACCAAATCACCCGTAAGCTTTCAAAATTTATTTTAAAGGCGTAAAATTAGTTTAATAACAAGAGAAATAGTATATTACAATTTTATCTCTTAGCACTCATTCTTTTGATATGATATTGTTATATACAATTAGTATATAATACATTGGGGTACACAGTACATCGTACCCCAGACCCTATTTTGTAAATAAAAATAGTGAAACCTGCACATAATTCATTACAAATATGCACATTCTCACACTCACACTCACACGAATTTCTCCTCTAAATTCGGGTTAAAACATGTTTTTCTCCAAATCTTTAAATACCCCATTTTAACCTAATTATTCACCTCTTTATTTTACTTTTTTTTCCGTCATGAATCACGATAAAAAACGCAGCAGATTATTTCATATGGTACTCGATCGAATCAATCGCCGTGGGTGGTAATTCATTTATTTTCCATTAATTTTGTTCCTTATCAATTTTTAATTTATGGTTTCATTGTTATATGCAGGTGAATTAGATGGGTTAGAGCAAGTCCAACAGGTTTTCTAAATCTTTTTTCTAAAGTAGAGAAAAAAAGGTGATATTTGCTATAAATATTTCCTTCCAATACAACAGTTTTGCTATTTTAGAGATTTTAGAGAGAAAATGGAATGTTTTTTCAAAAATTTACTAAAAATAGGAATTCTAATTCAATTCCCATAAATTTCGTTCTCCAAATTTACTCTCTCATTATGCATATATAGAGAATGAAATCTTCTCTCTCATCATTTTTTAATAATAGAGATTGAGATAGCAAATCTGTTGGAGACAAACAACTCAAAAAATATAAAAAATCTCTATTATAGAGATCCTGTTGGACTTGCTCTTAATCCATGGAATTATTGACGATTCATGTACACCACTACTGCATTAAATTCAAATTCATAATGCACATTCTTAAATAGTAAAATGCACTTGCAGTGTAGTGTGATTGCACTTTTTGTTTGGTAAAATGCACTTTGCAGTGTAGTGTTATTGCACTTTTTTATAGCTATTGGGAAATTCATAAGACAAATTAAACACAGTTTTTGGTGAGATTTGATGAATGGACACAAAGGTTTTGATGAGGTGACATGTTTGGTGAACGGGCACCGATGTTTGATGAGGTGGCGTCGAGATTTGATGAGGTGGTAGTGAGTTATGATGAGGTGGCAGCAATGAAAATTTTCCTTATTTGGCCTTGCCTCATGGGTAATGCTGACTCACAGGAGAATTACTGATAGGTCCTAGATATACTCTTATTTTGTAGCATTTGAGAGCTGTTTTAGATAGTATTTTGTACTTTTATATTAGACTTTTAGACAGAATCATTCATAATGGTTTGAAATTGAAGACGTGCATTTCGACCTTGAATTGCACTTGCGATGGATTTGGATGATTTGAAGACCTTCTATGACCGTCCTGAAGGAATTAGATACATTGAAAAACCTGTCGTAGAAGTGGCGTGAAGGCACACTCTCACGGGTCGCAAAACCTCGGTCGCGAGCCGCGAGGTTGTGTGCTGCTGTTTTGAAGATGCCAAGTTTCGCGCGGTCCGCGAAACTTCGGTGGCGAACCGCGGGCACCAGAGACGCGCGGTCCGCGAAACTTCGGTCGCGAACCGCGGGAGCCAGAGACGCGCGGTCCGCGAAACTTCGGTCGTGTGCCGCGGGAGCCCGAAACGCGCGGACCGCGAATCCTCGGTCGCGAGCCGCGAAGGATTTCTCGCGGTCCGCGAAAATGCCCTGCAACTTGCATTTTGTTTTGCTTTAATTTTATTTGTTTTGGACTATAAAAAGGACTTATCCTCAATTGTTAGAGGATCATTTTTTAGACAGAGAATTCCATTTTCCTTCACTTTTCTCTCCATTTTGATCTTTGAATTCATCATGGTTTGTTGTATTAATTATGGTTGTGATTATCTAATTATGGTTGTAGGCTAAAACCCACCTTGGGTATATGTGATTGGACTTCTTGTTATGGATTGAGAACATGATTTATGAAGCTTAGAAATGGTGATTTGCTATTGAATGATCATAATTTATATGTGTATTTGATGCTTGAAATGATTAGGAATGATTTCCTAGCGATAGATATGTGTTGGATATGTGTTAGATATTGCTTTTCCATGGTTAGAATGTTATCATTCTTTCTATGTAAGAGTAGTAAATTAGGAATCAAATGCATCTTGTTATCAATTGTATTTGTTCTTAAGATCATTCATTAGCATTGTACCTATGTCAAGTTTGTTATCAAATTGCATGGGTAAGTTTGAGAAACATCTAATTTGAAATGATATTGATTAATTGAACTAGTTGTTATCATCTAGTAAAGTTGTCAATTGAAGTTGTGAAGATGTTTTCATCTTTCATAGCTATGGTTAAAGATAGTTTCTCACTACAAACAATCACCATTCTCAAAGCAACATGATAAAGTTTGAGGAAAATCTCATAATAAGAAGTCACCAATCTCATATATCCAAGTCTAGTATTCTCATTAGTTAATCCTTTAGTTAAAACCTTAAATGCTAAACTAGTTGTAATCCTAGAATTCTAGTTGCTTTACTTAGTAGTGTTTCTTACAAAAAACTCAACTCAAACCCCCCTTTGTTTACATTGCTTTTATATATGTATATATATATACATGCTACAAGATATACATAGAAATAACATTTTCCCTGTGGAATGAACCTTACTTGCCACTATATGCTTAGTTGTGTGTAGAGGTAGTGAGTGAACATAAATTGTATATTTGAGAGGTACGGCGACGACCTCCCAGGAAACCTAGCATGTATTCAAGACTAACTAATTCAAGAGTAGTCCTGAGGACAAGTTGACAAGTTTATTTTCAAGTCAACCTACAAAACTAACGAATTCAAGATCCAACTCTGTAGCTCTTGGAAAAATATGGAATAATAGGACTCCAGAAAAGGTATTCGTATTCGCATGGAAATTAATTAATGCATATTTACCTTTTGATGATGTCCTGAGATTCATGGGATTTAAGATTACCTCCAAGTGTGTTTTCTGTGATAATTCTGAGACTCTGGAGCATGTCTTTAATGAATGTGTCTTTGCTAGGGCCATTTGGCTATCGGTACATTAGCTATTAGGATTAACAGTAGCAAATTTTCCATCACTTTGGGATAGATTATCCTATTACCTATATTTCTCTGGTCTCACTAAATTGCATACTCTTCTATAGGTCAAAATTGTCCTTTTTGCATGCATGTTGGGAGATTTGGAAAGTTCCATAATAAGAAATCACCAATCTCATATATCCAAGTTTAGTATTCTCATTAGTTAATCCTTTAGTTGAATTCTTAAATGCTAAACTAGTTGTAATTCTTGAACTCTAGTTACTTTACATAGTAGTGTTTCTTACACAAACTCAACTCAACCCCCCCTGTTTACATTGCTTTTATATATGTATATGTATATGTATATGTATATGTATATGTATATGTATGATACAATATATACGTGGAACTACCCTTTTCTCTGTGGAACGAACCTTACTTGCCACTATATGCTTAGTTGTGTGTAGAGGTAGTGAGTGAATATAAATTGTATATTTGAGAGGTACGGCGACGACCTCCCAATTACTCAAATAGTAAAAATCAATTGCAGCGTAGTGTTATTGCACTTTTTGTTTTGTATAGCTATTGGGAAAATTCTATATAATTAATTTCATTTTAGTTTTTACTGCGTTGAAATGTTTTTGGACAAAATTTGAACTATTAATTTATTCATAAACTTTAAATCTATACAATTATATAAATTTGAAAAATGTTTTTTTAATTAAAAATAAATGTGCATTTCAAAGGTGATGATTGTGCATTCTACTAATGATATATGTGCATTTTCAACATTACCATTTTATCTACTATTAAAGTTTATGTATGATGTGCAATTTAACACGTAAAATTGTTTAGAAATGAAATGCACAATTTACAAAATTAATATGCACATTACATACAAGAATAATCATAAACTAAGAAATGAAAAACTATTCGTTTTCAAAATGCACTTATAGCATCGACAAAATGCATATTTTGTAGATTTCAAACGCACATTACAGAAAATTAAAACTAGAGGGATTATAAGCTATCATTATATTAATTTACAAAAATTTAAAGCAATTATACCTTACATATTACACAAAATGTGATTGATGATGATAAATAGTGTTTAAAAATTAAAAGGATATGATTGGATAAAGATTTGATAAGTATGATAATTAAAATTTGAAGAGATTCAGGAGTTGGGCGTGTGCAATTGGAAGTTACAAATTTACGTACGTGAAACCAATTTTACAATTTAACTTTAAATATAGTAAATTATATATAATTAATTTATTTAGATGGTCTAGGGTGCGATGCTCTACTTACCCCGGGTGTATGTAATAAATTGCATGTTATATATACATGCCTTTTGCAGTAGTTATACTTTGTTTCTATAATAGATGTTTTATCGTGCACTGCTATCTAAACTGAACCAAACTTAATTGATCTGAACTGATTTAAAATGAAGTAAACATAATGTATTGGAAAACAAATACATGAAAAAATTGAGCCAAATATCCTGTTATATATCATCTTATCTGAAATGAATCGAACCAAACTGAACTATTTTGATTTGTACAAAATTAATTTGAATTGACGTAAAAATAATGTATCGCGAAATAATATAAACTTATAGAGATATATGATTTGAACTGAACTGAACATACCCTACTAAAATATAATGAATCAAAAAAATGTATACAAAATTTTTCAAAATAATAAATATTTAGAAATATGCTGAACTGGACTGAAATGAAACAAATTTAAATATATTTAACTAAAGTCGACTGAACTGAAAAAAATAATTAATCGTATTTAAATGAAATAAACTAATCTACAGAAAATCCCTAGTAAATATGGCGCCAGTGTGGCTTCTAAGAGCAAGTCCAACACCTACTCCAAAATTATCTCTAAAATTGAGATCTAAATTTCAAAATGGATATAATATTTTTAGTGATCCACAACCACAATGGTAGGACATTAAGTAGCACTTTTTATGTGCCATATTTTAATTTTAAGAAAATCATGGGTGAGACCTGTCCTTGTGGAGACCATGGGCCAAGAGAATGACTACAATAGTAGCAACAATAAAACGGGGGTCAAACTGTGATTACTATAAACTTGGCGCCGTTTCATTATTATGATAAACTTGGCACCGTTTCATAATTATGATAAACTTGGTGCCGTTTCATAATTATGATAAACTTGGGACCTTATCTGCAAAATAGGAATCCATGAAACAAAATCACGGAAAGTAACCGAAACTCGCCCAAAATTTAACAGAAATTCCTCCGCTCACAAAAACCGATCGCGTCGATTGCTCTAGCGATGTTTCCTCCACCACCGAACGCAAATCTCCGGCCTCAATCACATTACCGCCACCGGAGCTCGGAATTGAATCATCATCTACCGATCAAATCATTGCCGCGAAGGGTTTACCCGATCAAATCATCGACGCGGAAGATAAAATCATCATTGCAGAAGGTTAGATTCCGTTTATGCTTAATCTACACTGAATACATCTTGATTTATACAAATTTGTATTGTTGAATGCTTAAAATCAAGTTTCCTCGGTCCGGATAGGTTTTGAACTTTTCAGTTGGAGTTTTGGTGATTAGGATGTTAGTTTATGCATTTTGATCTTCTTAGTTTCATTAATGATGACTCACAATCGTATATGTACTCGGTTTTTGTTGCTAATATTGTGTTTTGATTTTGGCTTGATCATTGTGCAAAAAATGTTGATCCTCTCACTTTCCTGCTTGATCTTTCAAATGCTTAAGATGAGTTTAGTGTAGATATGCATAATTGTTGAATTCCAATTTCTAGTATTTTGTTTTGATGCTATTAAGTTCAGGCTTGATCATAAAGCAAATATTGTTGATCCTCTCACTTGACTTCTTGATATTTCAAATGGGTAAGATGAGTTCAATGTAGATATGCATAATTGTTGAATTACAGTAGCTAGTATTGTGGTTTGGTGTTGTTAAGTTCAAGCCTGATCATTGAGCAAAAACTGTTGATGCTCTCACTTTACTGCTTGATCTTTTAAATGCTTATGATGAGTTCGGTGTAAAAAATGCACAATTGTAGAATTACAGTAGCTAGTATTGTGTTTTGAGCAAATTAATCAAATGGCTGATGATTGAATGATAAATGTTGAACTTCGTACTCAATTTGCTTTCATGTCTAATAATCATTACATGTTTTTTTGCTTTTTAGGCACCGATGAATCACAAGACTTTCCTGATCTCTATGACATGGATGTCCCTAAATGTCTAAAAGAAGCACATGCATATAATCTGAGAATCGATGAGCAGCTTGAGCTTATACTCCTACATCCTGAGCTTCTACTCCTACATCTTGAGCTTCTTCTCCTACAACATGATCTTTAAAATTATTTCAACCTTTTTTTAGGGGGCTGATTCATACACATTAATATGGGTATGTGGATATTTACACGTTGCGGTGTGCTTGTG
This sequence comes from Cruciata laevipes, assembly GCA_963678965.1. Classification (NCBI taxonomy): domain Eukaryota; kingdom Viridiplantae; phylum Streptophyta; class Magnoliopsida; order Gentianales; family Rubiaceae; genus Cruciata; species Cruciata laevipes. The sequence goes on along the minus strand of OY787632.1, from coordinate 12,318,977 downwards.
TGCCACTTTTTTATATTTTGTATAAATACATTCAAGTAACTAAGTATAAATCTCTTGATGATCATGATTAATTGTTTGATCTTCACATTTGTATGCTTAAGCCGAGCCCTTAGGGCATAGAAAACTTGAATATTATGTATTTTCATAATTCTTTTTCATTTCAATGCCTAATCATTTACATTTCAGGTGGTTGTTACCTACTCAATTTGATGATTTCATTTAAATGTTTGAGCATTTACATTTTCATGCTGATTGGTGATGATAACTGAAAAGTCATCAAGTGTTAACTGAAAAACATCAAAGAAATGAGCAAAACGATCAAGCAGTATTAAAAGTCATCAAAGTGATAACTGATAAAAAGCTCAAGCAATAACTCAAATAGATCACTAAATAAATAAAAAAACATCAGAGAGAATAACAACTAGTAAATGTTTGACATTTACATTTTAAAACGATCAAGCTTTTTTCTATTGGTCTGCTGATGCGGGGTAAATCCGCACTAGTAATGTATTCCTCAGATATAGGTAATGTCCGAGGGCTTTGGGATATGGATTGCTGATAAAGTATACAGACTGCTCGCTAACAACTCCTGACTATCCGAGCTCCTGGGCCTCAGATAAGACCTGATTGGGACCTGTTCGTCCTAAGCCTGCAAAACAAGCCCCCAGAGCCACCCGAGGGTAGCAGCTCCGGTGTGATGATGAGATTTATTGTATTGAAGAGAAACTGTATTTAAGAGTTCGAGAACTTACCTGGAATGATTGATTGTGGCCTCTATTTATAGGTGTTTTGGACCTCCTCTCTCTGCCTCATCATCAATGTGCGTCACCTCCCCGTACAAGCGGTGCATCCTATCCACGTGAGCGTACGGGCCGATCCTTATCTCTTCCACGTGACTCGGAAGTTTCCTAGAAGGTCACCTAGATCCGAATCTTTAGTATCATAACCTCCTACCCACGAATGATCATGCTTCATTCTACACCGCAGCTGCAACCTGCATATCAAGTTCATATGTATTTTGTAGCTCCTTGATTCCCAAGTCGAACTTGGGAGAAGGGCCCATCCTAGGATTAAGATGGGAATGTAGCATCCATATACCAGGATGCGTGCAAACGTGATAGATCCTCTTCTGACTGGTTCGAAGCAACGTGTTGGTGCAAACGGGCGTGATGTGCCCTTGTCATCACATCTATGTTCCTCCTGAACATGGCTTCCAAATGCTACAAGAACACAAAAAATCACAAGCCAGAAACTGTTTAAAAGGACAAGCTAGAAGGTATAAGATCAGACAAATAGTTAAAAGCATCCAGACACAAGGATAAAATATCAGGCACAATGTGAAAAAGCTCAAGGCAAAAGGGTAAAAGATCAGACAAACTCAAAAGATCAACTATACATGCAATAGCTAAAATTTAAAAATCTGTATGAATTACTAAAGTAAAAAGTCCTCTAATCCCCTTTCTGGGCGAAAATAGAAGAAAAAAAAAGCCGTAGCTTTTCCCTTTTCTTTAAGGGTTGAATTCTTCAATTCTTCCGAAATTTCACCGATCAAATATGGCGATTTGCGTTCTCCTCTAAATTGCGCTTCCAACCATGTGAAAATCATGGCATTTCGTTGGTGTTTTTCGTGAGATCGGAATTTGGGGTTTTGGAGGAAAAATAATATTCCCCGATTTAATTTCTTGGCCATGAAATTGAATTGGTGCAGCAAGGTGAGTAATTCATTGCGTAGTCAGATCATCAAACGACAGTGAACTCAGGCAAGGAAGAGCACAACAATTTTTGGATTAAACCTAAGGCTGCCCACTTTAGGGTTTTGATCAAAAAAGCAAACTCACATTTTTTAGAGAATTAATCATATTCTCTACAGCAACGTGAGCAGAGAATTCATCATATTATTGAGACGCAGCGGCGGTGTGGCGATCCCATTCCGGCGAGAGTTTCTTTGATTTTCTTTCATGGCACGCGGCACCGGAAAAGCTTGAGGGTGATCCCCCACTAGACTGGAGTTCGGAGACAACCTAAAGGGGTGGATACAGGTATAGCCAAAGAAGCCGATAGAGGTATAGCCAGAGGAGCCGGTAGAGGTATAGCTAGAGGAGCCGACAGAGGGAATATAGGAGGTAGAGGTTTTGACGGTAGAGGCAGAGACAGAGGGACTGATTCAGGTACTGCCGGGCTAAGTAGAGGGAAGGACATAGATACTTCTATAGCAAAGGGGAAAGGAGGAGGAAGGGACATGATGATCGACAATGCTAAGCGCGATGGCTCTTGGCGTGAACGAGCCTCAGTTTCCCAATGAATACAGCATGCATGAATTTCATGGGATTAAACTCCCGTGACAGGCAGAGATGGGTGAAGAACATCATCTCTGGGAATGACGTTGGGTTGTGTGGAATGGTGGAAACGAGGCTAGTGGAAGAGAAATTCAAAATGTTCATGAGAAAATTTAAGGGTTGGTTGAAGGTCCACAACTTTGACCTTGCCCCAAACTCTAGAATACTGGTCATTTGGAACCCGAGAAAGTACAAGATTGATGTCATCGGGCGCATGACGCATTGCATTCACCCGAAGGCTTGCAATTTTTCTACTGGAGTAAAGTTCAGATGTACCATTATCTACGGAAGTAGTGTGAGCAAGGTCGTCAGGTGACTACTGTGGGCAGAGTTGGTAGCATATGGATAGAACTTGATGGAGCCGTGGATGGTCTTGGGTGACTTTAATGTCATGCTTGGCCTTGAGGACTACATTGGAAGCTCTACACCAAGCCCTTATCCTATGAGGGGATTTAAGGATGCATGTAACAGTTGCGGGTTGACGGATGCTCATTTCATAGGTGACCAGATGACTTGGCATAGAGGAGACCGTAAGACACATGAGAAGTTAGATAACGTATTACTAAACCAGTGGTGGGACGCTGACGCCTGTCGCACCACATTTTTACCAATCATATCTCAATCAGATCATGCGCCGTTTGTTGTTTCGATGGTACATGAGATTGATGACAGGAAGAGGCCTTTCAGATTTCAGAATATGTGGTTATTGCACCCAAACTGCAAGCAGACTGTTGAGGACTACTGGGCCCAACTAGTGGATGGGTTCAAACAGTATTCGGTGTGCTGGAAATTGTCCCGGCTCAAGATACCACTAAAGGAGTTGGGAAAGCGAGATTTCAACCACATCTCTGAGAAGGCAAAAGGGAAGATAAGGAGTACGGTGATGCGGTTCGGGCCTTTGATGTGGCGACAGCTACAGATCATGAGGTAGAAGAACTGAAAAGGCTGAAGAAATAGGCTATCTTGTTGTTCTCAGCCGTGACTTCTTTTCTATCCCAGAAAGGCAGGATTAACCATATCACTTAGTCTGATATGGGTACCAAATATTTTCATCAGATGGTTTCCACTAGGAAAGGGGGTGGTATCCCAGCAATTCTGGATAGTGAGGACCACATTATCACATCCAATGCAAGAAAGGGTGAGCTTTTTGCGAACTTCTACAAGGGACTTTTCGGTACGGCTAGAGAAAGAGTCCCTATCTCGGAGGAAGTCATCCAAGCAGGGCCCGTCCTAGATGACATGGACCGAGCAACACTTGGTCAGGATATATCACGGAACGAGGTGAGAACAGCACTGTTCTCCATGGCCGATGACAAGGCCCCGGGACCGGATGGTTACTCTGCTGCTTTCTTCAAGAAGCAGTGGAATGTGGTTGGATCAGAAGTGACAGATGTTGTAATGGAATTCTTCGCCTCATGGAGTTTATTGAAGTAGTTGAACCATACATCGGTTGCCCTTATTCCGAAGAAAGAGGAGAACTTGAAAGTTTCAGACTTCAAGCCCATAGCATGCTGCAATGTGATGTATAAAATCATCACCAAGATCTTGGCAAACCGAGTTGAGCCCTACCTGCCGAGGCTTATTGACCCTTGCCAGGGTGCTTTTGTGAAGGGTAGAAATTTGACCGACAAAGTCTTGCTGGCATAGGAATTTGTCAAAGGATATGGGATAGCACAAAATTCGCTGAGGTGCATGATTATGGTGGACCTCCAGAAAGCATTCGACACTGTCTCTTGGGTAGGGGTGTAAATGAACTAAACTGTTCGTGAACAACTCGCGAACAACTCGGTCAAAGTTCGTTTTCGAACTCGGTTTGACCAATTCGAACTCGAGCTCGAGCTCGTTCGTTTATAAATGAACTCGAACTCGAGCTTATAAGAGCCAGCTCGATAGGCTCGTCGAGCAACTCGAGTATAATTTTTATGTAGAATTTTTATATAAATAAATTAAATTTTATTCATTAATGCTTCAATAAGCTCGAACTCGATTTTTTATCGAGCTCACGAGTCGATCTTGAACTTTCTTAAAGTCAAACGAATCGAGCTTGAGCTAAAATATCTCAACTCGTACGAGCTCGAACTCGATCACGAACATGCAATACGAAATCGAACACAGGTCTGTTCGAGCTCGACTCGACTCGTTTACACCCCTACTCTTGGGAGTTTCTAAGGGAAGTTTCTCCATAGCCGTCAATGGAAAGTTGTGCGATTACTTTCAGGGGAAACGTGGTATAAGATAGGGTGATCCGTTGTCTCCCCTTCTGTTTGTGATATGCATTGAGTACTTCTCACGCCTTCTGAAGTTAAGGGCACAATCCCAGTACTTTACCTATCATTCGCGGTGTGACGTTCTGAAGATCACCAATCTGGCTTTTGCGGACGGCTTGATGTTGTTTTCTAAGCCAGACATACACTTTGTTCATATCCTTATAACGGCTTTGAATGACTTCCATAACACCTCAGGGCTGAAAATAAATGCAGCAAAGTCCAAATTCTTCGGGGTAGGAATCAAGGAAGATCTGAGCTTTACAGGAATTCCATAGGCCACCTTCCCGGTTAGATATCTGGGGATACCACTTGACAGCAAGACGTTGCAGGTTTCCCAGTACAATGTTTTGCTTGACAAGGTAGACACAGAAATAACGAAGTGGAAAGGAAACACATTGGCATATGCAGGAAAGTAGGAGTTTATCAAATCTATCGTCCAGGGTATTGCTGGTTTCTGGCTACAACACTTGAGCATACCATCTACAGTCCTAGAAGCTCTAGAACAGAAATGCATGCATTTTCTTTGGGGAGGCAAACACAAGAGCAAGGTATCATGGGAAAGGTTTTGCTCTCCGAAACTAAATGGAGGCTTGGGAATAAAGGACTTCAAGACATGGAATAAGGCAGCTATGATCCAGAAGATTTGGGATATTCAAACTAAGAAGGATAATCTATAGGTGCGATGAGTTCATGCCTTTTATTTGAAGACAGAGGGCTTCTGGTGGATTGGAACGAGGATAAGCAATGGAAGGTTGGGAGAACGCTATTCGCCTTACTTTGGGGATCTCTGCACCTTAAGGGATGAGCTCAAAGATATGTTTCAGGGAGACATTAATGAGGTGAAGGATACACTAGGAATTTGGGAAGGCACTGGAAAGTTCACAACATCGGGTTATGTGTTCTTGCACCGGCTTATGTGTGCTGACAAACATCCAGAGGTATACCATCATCAAGGTCGGCCAAGAGAGAGGTTCTACAAGAATCTATGGAAGGGTTTTATCCCACCCAAATTCTCATTCATTACCTGGCTTGCATCTCTTGGCCGACTGTACACCAAAGACAAATGGGGAGAGAACATTTCTGGACAACCAACCGATAGGGTCTGCTCACTTTGTCATCTAGAGGATGAAACAAATAACCACTTGTTCTTTAGGTGTGCCTTCACACAGGTTATCTGGGATCGTGTGAGAAATTGGATTCGTTTGAGGAGTCGAACTTTGTCCATTCAGAGCACTGGGAAATGGATTAGCAGACATATCAGGGGATCGAAACTCCAGAAGTATATGGAACAGCTGGCTTGGATTACCTCGTTCTATCGCATATGGACTGAGAGGAACAAAGTTGTAATGGAAGGACAACAGCCAAGTGTGGACCGCGTTTACAAATTCATAGAACGGGATTGTCATATGGTCTTGAACATTTAGTTCCCAGATACTAGCTTTTACTGAGCAAGGAGGTCAATCAACCATGACCCCAAAGAGGTTTTTCACAGAATTTTTCATAGGCCCTAGATCGGGACTAGGGGTGATTCCTGAACCCATCTATGGCCTAGACACGACACATACTATAGACTGCTAAATTTGGCTTAAGGGTGATTCCTGAACCTTTTTTTCTATGCAGCACCACCGATATTCTGCATGTAGAGCACCTCATATGCTAAATGGCATGAAGCTGCTCATTTGCTTAAAGTGTAGACCTGGGAGGTGAATAGGTTTTCCTTTTACTTCAGGTAAACTTAAGCAATTTCTCCATACACGTCCATTTTTCTCTTGCAGGTCCGTATTTTTACCATAATGCCTCCTGATGGAATCCTATGATTTCAAGCCCATTTTTTGCCTTAACAATATTAGGGGTATTATGGTAAAAATACGGAACCGCAAGAGAAAAATGGACCTGCATGGAGCAACCCTCTAAACTTATCCTACATGGTCGAGAGGGAGGGTTGTGGTTCGACAGAATCACGCGACCATGGTACGCGTTCGCAAGGGCGTTTTAGTTTTTAATGAACACGCCTCCAAGAGAATTTGGGTTGTTCTTCCTTTACTTTGGAATTGCATCACATCATGTCCGTGAGGTCCGACAACTTCGGGATTAATTCAAATAATCCCCTATTCTATGTCATCTGTTCGGAATCACTCCTCTTTACAGGGAAAAGTGATCATGTACTCAACATGTAGTTTCTCTTCACATGGAAATAGTGAACGCACTATATCTGGCTTCAGATTTGGACTAGGACTACCCCCTAAGCCAAATGCTGGCCTAGTATGTAACTTATGCATGGGTTGAGCGCTTCTCGCCATCTTGCGATTTGCCTACAATACATGTAAATGTTACTTGGCATTCTGCTGCCCACTTGCTTAAAGTAGAAACATGGCTCTTAGAGTCGCCATGCGAGAAGAGCGCTATATCTCACCACCGCTCCTTTGCTTGCGGTACATCTCCAGATGTAATGGTAATAGGTTGTCCACTTGCTTAAAGTGAAAAACGGCTCTTAAAGTCGCCATGCGAGGGGAGCGTGATAAGCGTTTTCCCCACGTCGTAAATGAGAATCACACTCAATCAAAACACATTTATATTCACCTACAACTTCTAACTACTATAGAGTAGATAGTGGGAAGTAGGGATCGAACCACAAGGAGAAGGAGTTACTTTAGTGTTTTAGCGAAGATTATAAACACACTTATATATTATATAGAAAGCAAGGTAAACAAGGGGGTTTTGAGTTTGGTTTATTACACTACGAAAGAAAGTAACTAAGATAAACTACACTACAATGCAAATACTACAAATACAAGGCCTTAGGGGGCAATTGACTTCAACTTCCAACTATCGATTAATTATTGAGTGAACGCTTCATATCTAGGGTTTATGATCATAAGTCGTAGATGAAAACATCATATTCTCTCAATAATAACTAGTGAGCATGAACGCATCACTCAAGAGCCATCATTATCAATTCACCTAGATGATATCATCTAGATACATCGACAATGGAATTAAAAACGGAGAATCGACAAACTCACTCATACTCGCCGATAACGTGAGCATTGGACAAGACATTTGAAAACTATAAAGAACTAAAACGATGATAACATACAAATCTCAATTCATATATGCTATTTTATGATATTGGGGTAAACGATCACGTTCTACCCACGACTCTAGCTATTTATTGCTAACAATCATACGTCAAAAAAAAAAGAATCTTCAACTCAAGTATACAATCACATATTAGGGGACCATTGATAACATTAGATCCTTACCTAAACACATAATTGATTAATCATGCAAGTTCATAAGATTTTCAATTCTAACAACTCATATTCATTATGACATTTCTCAACTACAATCACATAACCAAGGGGAGAGTTTGTCATCACTCAACCCCTTTCCATAGTTACTAAACTAACTACTAGAGATTACACTACACTACAATCCATCACCTAGAATTACTCTAAAACTATATTACTTTAACATTACTAACTAATCTACTCTAATTAGGGACTATGAGGCATGCAATTGATATAAAATATAAAGCCCATAACAAATTGATCAACATTCATGCATAAGAATTCAAGTTTATCAAATGATAATCAGCCCATAAATAGAAGCATATGAAAGTTCATGAAAATCTCAAGAATAGAAGTTAATCAATTGCTCCCAAGGAAGAAACTAAGTTAATACAATCATACTAATTAATACATGTTTGTTTATCAAATCAAAGGGAAGAAAAATGGAAGAAAGGGGAAAAAAGATGAGAAAATAGGAAAATGAGTGTTTTGGATTGTGGGAACTCTGCCAAAATGAGAGGATAAGGGAGGCCTCAAAATTCAGCTCAAGTGGGCAAGTGGGCCGCAACTTTAGCGGCGCTTTCTTTGGTCGCTGTTCTTCAGAGCGACACTTCTTCTGGGCAGCTGGTAACACTTCTGGGCAGCAGCGACACTTCTTCCGGGCAGCTGATGACGCTTCTGGGAAGCAGCGACACTTTTCTGGGCAGCTTCTCCCACCTTCAACAAGGTGGCCTTCTCGCCACTTCTATGACCAATTCCTCAAGTTCCGAGCATCAAATCATCAATTCTACAACATAGTTCACATCAACAAGCTCCAAAATACACACATAAACATAGGATTTACAAGTTCTAAACATAAAGCTCTAATGATACAATTCACTTTAAACTCCTATACTTTGTTGCAAAATGGTCTTCAAAACAAGTCTCAAATACACTAAAAACTAGAGTATAAATAGGATACATCAGAGTGCTATATCTCACCACCGCTCATTTTCCTGCGGTTCATCTCCGGATGTTAATGGTAATAGGTTATCCGCTTGCTTAAAGTGGAAAAACGGCTCTTAGAGTCACCATACGAGGGGAGCGCTATATCTCCCCACCGCTCCTTTGCCTGCGGTTCATCTCTGAATGTTAATGGTAATAGGTTGTCCACTTGCTTAAAGTGGAAAACGGCTATTAGAGTCGCCATGCGAATGTGAGCGCTATATCTCACCCACCGCTCATTTTGCCTGCGGGAAATCCTCAGATATTAAATGGTAAAAATGTTGTCCACTTGCTCAAAGTGGAAAGACGCTGGATAGCTGCCACGCATGGCGAGCGCGCTATAGATTCGCCCGGTCTCACACATCATCAGGAGGTTCACCATTTGGGATTCAGCAAGAGCATCGACACTGTCACTTTTCTGCTCTTGCCCCTCTACATCAACCTCGGCGCCAACAGAGACTGTACTTGGAGGCCAACATCATCCCTTTTTCATCATCTTAAGGGTGCACAACTGCACATGGCAGGAGTTGCCCACATGTTCCCACATCAGCTCCAACACGATAGCACTAGGGACCATCTAAATCTCTAGATCAGAACATCATGGACTTACTTCACCGATTCATCTCATCTTTTGCAGCCCGCACGATTCATCGAAGGGCCAGAATACCTGGTTAAGTTCGTACTACCGCATGAAGATCTGTTACTACCTGAAGATCCAAGGTCAACCTTGGTTGATAATTGGAGAGACAGTTCGACAGCTTGCATTATCCGTCCCTGCACCATTATCTAGGGACTAGAATGAGAAGACTTGTTCTGTATAAGTTGCTACTGTATTTGGGTTGAGTAGTGATTCATCACTCGAGCCCATAGTTATAGTATCATCTATTTGTATTTTCATAGGCCGCTCTCATAGGGGCCCAGTATCTCCACAACACTATGTTGATAGATCTTAGTATGTATGGGGTCCGCAAGGCTCCCTGGATCTAAATCTCATTTTTTATTTACCATTTTACCATTATAAAAATCTGTATGAATTACAAAGGTCAAGTAATGATTAAAGAAGATCAAGGAAGCAGGCAAACTGATCAAATGAAAATTAACAACAATTATTAAAAAACAATAAGGACAATAACTAACATATGCTCTGGACATGTGGATGATTTTTACCTGCTATCTTTGAGATTTTTTATGAGGCACACAATCATCAAAATTTACAAAATCTGAAGTAGGATCTGAAATATCCAATCAAAACAATGAACAATCAAAACACAAATCAACAGTTCATAATGCACAAGATAACAAGTCACAAAGCAGTTTAACATCAAAAGCATTACACTACAAACCATAGCAGCTTAAAAATCAAGCCGTTACTTTACAAAAAGATCAAGTAGCAAACATAAATGATCAAGCAATTACTATAAAACATCAAGCAACAAAAAAGTTCACAAAGACATAAAACAAGGCAAACACAGATCAATTTGGAAACATCAAAGATCATGCAAACAACATAAATGATCAAGACGTATCCATAGAGCATCAAAAGCATTCAACAACCACAAGATCATCAAGTAACATACAAAGAATATTAACGTAATTCGTAAAAAACTCCAAACATACATTTGAAAAAAAGGGCAGAATTTGACATGTACATTCTGTCGTACGTAGAACTGACCCAAGCATCTCCGGCTCTCAGACTTTTGCCACGGCGGAGATGTTGTGCATTTTTAACTTACAAATTTTCGGAAACTACAAGAGAGGCAGAGAAACAAATCAATTTTATGAGAATAAATTTAGGATATATAAAAAAGAGAAAAGATCATGCAGGATATATATAAGGCCAGTCATGCAACATAAAAGGTCAAGCAAATAACATAAAACTTAAAAAGATCAGGCAAAACAAATAGAAGATCATGTAGAAAATAAAAAAGATCAGCATTCTGGAAACACAAAAAAATCAAGCAGGCAGGAAGCACAAAATATCAGGCTAAACACAGAGAAGATCAAGTAGCATACAAATAAGATCAACGTAATACCTGGTGGCTGTTGGCTCTTCGCATTGATAGACTTCCCTCCATGATTCTTTGGATCATAAGTCTTACTGATCTCGAGACACTGGATCAGACATTCTACAACACAAGGACAAAAATCAAAATCATAGCGATGAACAACACAATCAAAATCCGAGGCCTATGATGAACCAAAACCGAGGCAAAATCATATGAGAAACCCTAACGTAACAAAAACCGACCAAAACGCACCTGATTCGGAGATGAGAACAACAACAAATCACCGTGCGAAAACCTATAGCAAACGCGAAGAAAAAATGCGAGAAAAAACAGAAAAATGACGCCGGGAAATACCCAATTTTTGCAGAAACTCGCCTGGAATGGCCGCCGGAAATCGAACCGCACGGAGAGGGTTCGCGAAAACCTTCGGAAACCTGTCGCGATCCAGAATGGGAATGGATAAGGGAATAGAAAATAATAATTGCAATTGGGTCCCAAATAATTTGGTTAATACTAGCGAAAACACCCTATAAAATAAATAGTTTCTCTAGTCCCTGGTCTCAGTGGAGACATGTTTCAAATTAGAATTAGTAATTAAGTTTTGATAAATATAAGGTAAAACCAAACAATTAACAATGGTAGTATACAGTATATGTTAAGAAGCATTTCTTACGATTAAGATATAAATTATTTAAATAATAAATATGAAAAGAAATTCTCCTATTTAGTTGCTCAAACACAAGAAAAGAGGCAACCACTCTTTAAGTGGTGTTAAGAACCACCATCGTGGATGCTCTTAGGCCATGTTTGCCATAACTTATCTGTAAATCATTTCAGTTCAGTTCAATTCAGTTCATCGAAAATGCAATTTGATTTCAGGTTAATTTAGTCGTGCTGATTATTTTTTCAATACATTAATTTTACTTAAGTTTAATTTAGTTTAGTTCAACAAAAAATAAGTTCAAGCAAACATGGCCTTACTCTATCTTGCATATCTTGCATTTATTATCACTATTATTAACAATATTTTTTATTTTATATTCTATATGTTTTTGTTTCTTTTGATTTTCTTGCATTGAAAATGAGAGGAGAAAGAGGGCACTTTGAGTTCAAAACAAGAAATAATGTTATAATGAATGCGATTAGTATTAAATATTCAATCCTCCAAAAAAATTCTTTATCTATCTACCCATATGGAAGATGAAATTCCCACACTACCCAAATCTCTATTTTGGAGTAGCTCTTGGAGCTAAAAAAGAGAGTAAAATCTCTATATTTCTCTCGAAATTCTACAATGTGGAGTAGGCGAGTAGCTGTTCAAGTCCAACAAATGCTCAAAAATGTTAAATTTGACTGTCTCCATAATATTTTTTTTGGTTACTCTATTTTGCATATCCTGCATTTATTGTCACCAATATAAACAATATTTTAATTTTTTTTTTCTACTTTTGTTTTTGTCTCAAACACTACAATTTTTTTTTTTACTTTTGACTTTCTAGAATTGAATATGAGAGAAGAGTTTGAGTAAAAAAAAGAAAATAATGTCATAAAGATATACAAAATCATTTTATGAAATAACCATTATTTATTTTAAAAAAAGGTAAAAAACAAATCTGATGGATTACATATATCTCCAGCAACAACACTAAGATCCAGTGTGGTTCGCATGGTTTTGAGTTTTGGATTTTGAGCAAAACTTGATTTTAGAATTACTTGCGCTCAAAATCAGTTTTGGGTAAAATTTTGTGTGGTTGGAGGTTTTGGGTTTTGGGTTTTGAATTAAATATTATTTTTATGCATTTTTATTATTTTTATAATACTAGTTTTTGATTGAAAATCTGGCATGACCTTTAATTTTACTTAGTCATTTATAATCCTAGAACACTATATAATAAGAATTCTTTTGATTTCAACCAATTTTGGTATCCATCACAGGAGTATTTTTGTAATTTAAACCCCCAAAGACAAAACGACGTCGTTTTACTATGTTTTTTCTCTCAACTTATCTTTCTCCTTCTGTTTATGATCTCTCCTTCTGGGTTTCTAATTTGATTTGAATGCGTAATCAACCTTATCCTTCTAGGTTTCTATTCCTAGAACACTATATAATAAGAATTCGTTTGATCCATGGTCAACCAATTTTGGTATCCTGCACATGGGTATTTTTGTAATTTAAACCCCCAAAGGAAAAACGACGTCGTTTTACTATGTTTTTCCCTCAACTTATCCTTCTCCTTCCGGGTTTATGATCTTTCCTTCCGGGTTTATGATCTCTCCTTCTGGGTTTCTAATTTGATTTGAATGCGTAATCGAACTTATCCTTCTTGGTTTCTAATTTTATTTGAATGCAAAATCGACCTTCTCCTTCCGAGTTTCTGATCTCTCCTTCTGTGTTTATTAAATATTAATATCAACGAAATACCACAAGTTTAAGATGATGATCAAAATATTATCCCTTTCATTAAACACAAAATCAAAAGCATAAATTCAAGATATATATTCATTTGGATTAACACAAGTAAATAATAAAGGACCGCCAATTCTGAATATGCACATATACAAAGCGCATGGAACTTTAAATTAAATATTAGTATCAACGAAATACCTCAAGATTAAGATGATGATTCCAATTCTGAGTCAAAAGATTATCCCTTTTACTAAACACAATATCAAAACTATAAATTCAAGACATATATTCATTTAGATTAATACAAGTCAATATCAAAGACCAACTATTCTGAATATGCACAAATCCAACGGGCATGGAATACTTAGGTAACTGAATATGCATAATCGACCTTCTCCTTCCGGGTTTCTGATCTCTCCTTCTGGGTTTCTTAAATATTAATATCAACAAAATACCACAAGTTTAAGATGATGATCAAAAGATTATCCCTTTTACTAAACACAATATCATATTTTAGTATCATTTTCATTCAATTCATGACACTTTACACTTTTGATGTTTATATATATTCACTAATTAGAATCTTAAAAATATAATAGGAGTGGTAGTGCAACATCTACAATGACCAAGATCAACATAGTTTATATTACATATTTAAGTTATTTTTACCACCCAAATACACCGTGCACCGCGCGGTGTCACCTTGCTAGTATATTATTAATAACAATTTGATATATTGGATTAGGTTGGATAATATTTTGTATAGTCATTTTATATTAGGTTGGGTCATAAATCATAATTAATATAAAAATTTTGGATAGAAACTTTGACCCAACCAATTCAAATACTAGTATATAGTTTTAAATTTAATATAAATATTAAAATAATAAATGATTATTTTTAGTTATAAAATATTTAATTTTACGGGACTTGTAATATTCATAATATTTTAAAATAAATTAATAAAATTTCAATCACACTTCTATTTATTACCTATGTAAGAAAATAATTTATAAAAAACTTATTTTAATTCATAAATAATTTATCTTATTTTATAAAATCTATGTAGTTTATTATATATTTTTCCTAATTTTGTACTACAAAAAATGAAATAAAATTATTTAAAATGGAAATTCAAAATCTTGTACCAAAACCAAAACTAGATAACCACATAGGCCTAAAATTCTCACAGTATATACAAAAAGCATTATTTGAAATCCTTGTATATTTCTCGAATAAAATCCATAGGATTCCACCCCCCACCATACACACAGTCGCACACTCTCGCTTTCTCTTTTCTCCCTTAAAGAAAAAGAAAATGGAGAGGCGAGAAAAATCGGTGGCAACATTCAAGGCTCCTCCAACCCTTTAATTTCTCTCTCCAACCCCAAACACAGACACAGACACAGACACAGCGAAAAAAAAAAGAAAAAAAAAAAGTGACAGTATACGTACAGAAAGACACCACCTCACTCTCTCGTACCCTCTGCTTGTTTGTTTGCTTGTGTGCCTTTTCCTCGTGTCTAGACCTACTGTAGTTCTCCATTTCTGATTCAACTTGGAAAAAGCAAGGAAACCCACTAACTGTTTCTCAATCTTTCTTCTTGTGACCTTATCAACAAATCCCTGTTCTTTCTGGTCTCTTCTCTCTGCTTCCAGCAGCCCAAGGTATTTTCTTTTTCTCTCTGTGTGTGGATAGATGCATTTTATCTGTGTAGTTTACCATGAAATGGTCTAGATTGAGGGCTCATTCGCATTTTAAGGATTATCAATTATTTGGGTATTTTCTTAAACTGAGAAATGTGCTTCTTTTTTATTTAGGGGATTTTTAAAAAGCCCTTTGAAGCTCCCTCTGTTAACATTAGGCATTTGATTAAATGTGTTTGCTTTGAATCTGAACAGGTTTTTATTGTTTTTTTCGAAATTTTTGTTAGTAGAAACCCTTCCTGCTTCCCTGAGGGAAGGTTCCTTTTGTTGTTGTTTTGTTTAATCTGTTTTGTTTTGTAATGCAGGTTTGAAGCTTTCAGATCTGAGGCATTCAATGTGGTTCCTCTCTCTTATCCTGTACCCTGTTGCAGAGATCTATTGATAAGATAAGCAAGTTGAGTTTGGCTTTCTGTATCCCTGGACCTGGAGATATCTGGTTAGTTTAAAGGTCCTTCTTTTAATTTGATAGCAATGCCTAATGAATGCTGGGGTGATCTAAAGGGGTGTCTGTATCTTGGTTTATTTATTGAACTGTAGGAAATAAAACGGAGTAGGTAGAAATGCAGAGGCCTCCACAGGATGATTTCCAGCTTAAGGAGACAAAACCCCATCTCGGAGGGGGGAAAATCAGTGGGGATAAGCTCACCAGCACTTATGACTTGGTTGAGCAGATGCAGTACCTTTATGTTAGGGTTGTAAAGGCGAAAGATTTACCTGGTAAGGATGTTACGGGTAGTTGTGACCCTTATGTTGAGGTTAGGCTTGGAAACTACAAGGGCACTACTCGCCACTTCGAGAAGAAGTCTAATCCTGAATGGAGTCAGGTGTTTGCCTTTTCCAAGGATAGGCTCCAAGCTTCTGTTCTCGAGGTGACTGTGAAAGATAAGGATTTTGTGAAGGATGATTATATTGGTCGGGTT
Source organism: Cruciata laevipes (assembly GCA_963678965.1). Lineage (NCBI taxonomy): Eukaryota > Viridiplantae > Streptophyta > Magnoliopsida > Gentianales > Rubiaceae > Cruciata > Cruciata laevipes. The sequence goes on along the minus strand of OY787632.1, from coordinate 12,303,060 downwards.
ATGTTTGATTTGAATGAGGTGCCTAAAAGGGTCCCTCCTGACAGTCCCTTGGCACCACAGTGGTATAGATTGGAAGACCGGAAGGGTGACAAGGTGAAAGGGGAGCTTATGCTGGCAGTATGGATGGGTACTCAGGCGGATGAAGCATTTCCTGAGGCATGGCATTCAGATGCTGCAGCTGTTAGTGGTGCTGATGGTCTAGCAAACATCAGGTCTAAAGTGTATCTGTCTCCCAAGCTTTGGTACCTCAGGGTTAATGTGATTGAAGCTCAGGATTTGATACCTAATGACAGGACTCGGTTCCCTGAAGTTTTTGTGAGAGCCATTCTTGGTAATCAGGCTTTAAGAACTAGAGTTTCGATGAATAAGACAATCAATCCAATGTGGAATGAGGATCTCATGTTTGTAGCTGCAGAGCCCTTTGAGGAGCCATTGATTTTGAGTGTGGAAGATAGGGTGGCCCCTAACAAGGATGAAGCTCTTTGTAGGTGTGCTATTCCTCTGCAGTATGTTGACAGGAGGCTGGACCACAAGCCTATAAACTCCAGGTGGTATAATCTTGAGAAGCATGTAACTGTTGTTGAGGGGGAAAAGAAGAAAGATGTCAAGTTTGCTAGTCGTATTCACATGAGAATCTGTTTGGAAGGTGGGTATCATGTGCTTGATGAATCAACACATTACAGCAGTGATCTCAGACCAACTGCTAAACAGTTGTGGAAGTCAAGCATTGGGGTTCTTGAATTGGGTATCTTGAATGCTCATGGACTATCACCAATGAAGTCCAAAGATGGAAGGGCAACAACTGATGCTTATTGTGTTGCAAAGTATGGGCAGAAGTGGGTGAGGACCAGAACAATTATAGACAGCTTTGCTCCCAAGTGGAATGAACAGTATACTTGGGAAGTCTCCGACCCTTGCACTGTCATTACCATTGGGGTGTTTGATAACTGTCATCTTCAAGGAAATGGTGATAAGGCTGGAGGGGCTAGAGACTCAAGGATTGGAAAGGTCAGAATCCGGCTCTCTACTCTAGAAACAGATCGCGTTTATACGCATTCTTATCCTCTGTTGGTATTGCATCCTTCGGGGGTTAAGAAGATGGGTGAAATTCACTTGGCAGTAAGATTTACTTGCTCATCATTGTTGAACATGATGCATTTGTACTCCCAACCTCTGCTGCCCAAGATGCACTATATTTATCCATTAACTGTCAGTCAGCTCGACAGCTTGAGGCACCAGGCTACTCAAATTGTCTCAATGAGGCTGAGTCGTGCTGAGCCACCACTAAGAAAAGAGATTGTGGAGTATATGCTGGATGTCGGTTCTCACATGTGGAGTATGAGGAGAAGCAAGGCAAACTTTTTCAGAATCATGGGAGTATTAGGTGGGCTGATTGCTGTTGGGAAGTGGTTTGACCAGATATGCAACTGGAAGAACCCGATTACAACTGTTCTAATTCACATCCTGTTCTTGATACTAGTTCTCTACCCAGAGCTCATTCTGCCTACAATCTTCCTGTACCTTTTCTTGATTGGAGTCTGGTACTACAGATGGAGGCCGAGGAATCCTCCTCACATGGATACCCGCCTCTCTTGTGCTGATGCTGCTCATCCTGATGAACTGGACGAGGAGTTTGACACATTTCCTACTTCACGCCCTGCTGATATCGTGAGGATGAGATATGACAGGCTGAGAAGTATTGCAGGGAGGATTCAGACTGTTGTGGGTGACTTGGCAACTCAAGGAGAGAGGCTCCAGTCATTGCTGAGCTGGAGAGACCCGAGGGCAACTGCCTTGTTTGTGATATTTTGTCTGATTGCTGCAATTGTGCTCTATGTTACACCTTTTCAAGTTGTGGCTCTTCTTGCTGGATTTTATGTGTTGAGGCATCCAAGATTCCGCCACAAACTTCCTTCTGTTCCCCTCAACTTCTTCAGGCGGTTACCTGCAAGGACAGACTGCATGCTGTGAGTTCTGTGGCTATCTCTTATGCATCATCTTTTTATTCTGTCTCTATGGTTGATGAAGATGACGTGCAAGATCTCTATGATGTACCAGATTTTGTGTACTTGATGTTTGAGTTATGTTTGTAGGATCTTTTTGATCTTTTGGTACTTTTTCGTAGTCCTGGAAGATGTGATTTATTATTTAGTAACCGCTGCCGAACATTTCTATGTTGTATCCAATTGTCTGACTGTCTTTTTGTATGGATTTATTTTTTTCTTTTCATGCTGGCGTTCTCGTTTTTACGCAGGTGTTTTAATATATGTATTCTTAGACTGTGGCCTGAATCTGCGTATTTATACTCAAATGTTGTGGATGTCGATTTGATTGCGTGGGATAATTCTTTAGATAAAGGTTGCTCTGTTTGGAATTTTGGATTGAGTCATTGATTTATTCTAAACCTAATGTGTGTTCAAAAGATGAACCTTAAATCTGGGGCTTTCTGCAAGAATCTGGTCGCATAGCTCACTTCCATATTACTCTAAACATATGCATTTTCCATCTGAATCCGTACCTAAGAACTCATGCCGGCACCAGATTGTATAAGGGATGGGATTTCACAGTTGCACTAAGATACTTTGTGCTATGGATCCTCTGTTAGTCCGTTTTCGTTTCGGATTCAGGTCTCCCAACTTCTCATGTTAAAGCGAAATGCTCTTGCATTGTCCCAAGATGTGCTACATTCTTATTTCGGTGGCAATAAATCTAAAGAACGGTCATTTGATTTCTGTTCGGCTTCTTGTCGGAAACCTGAAAATGTCAAGCAAGCCAATGCTTTGAAAAAGTCTCATACTCCCTCCTCCTATGATCTGGCCCAAACCAGCCCGGCCACCGCCATTGAGTAGAATTTTTAAAATAATTAATTTTTCGTAAATACTCAATAAATATATGTAATTTTATTTTATTCAAAAATAAAACATAATATTTTCTGTCCCATAAATAACTTCATATTTATTGGCATATCTATGAAAATAAGTTGTTTTTAAGGATGAGTTCAGAAAATTGACAAAAAAAAAAGTTATTTAATTTTTGGGACAAAAAATAATAGTATGAAAATGTTTCCATTCTATTATTTTAAAGGATGAGTTCAGTAAAAAAAAAAAAAAAAACCATAATCTCTCCTATTTTAACAAAGTTACTAGATTATAAGGAAATCAATCCACAGTTTGCTTAACGTACACAACCACTCCTCTTCCAAAAAAAGAGAAAAGGGGCATGTATCCAACATACACATCTTAGGTATTTGTTTAATCCATATACTACTAAAAATAGTATGGCGTTGGGGGTTGTGGAGTCTGGATATTCGGAAGAAGATATGAACAGCATTTGTACACAATTTTAGGGATAATATACTATTTATAGAAAACAAAATTTCATGGCAATTATAAATTATGTGATATAAGAGAAGACTTCTATTATGTCGTTTAGGGTTTAATTAGGTGTAAACAAATTTGAATTTGAATTACTCAAAAGAAGAAGAGTAAAAAAATATTGTGGTATTTTTAGTTGATTGTTATATATATACTTTTTAAAAATATAAAATTGGGATTATTATACAATTATTTTTAACCATTTGAGCTATTTTATTTAAACCTGATGTTTTATACTTGAGTTTGATGTTTTATCTGGTTTGATCTTTATTTGGTTTGATCTCTTAGGTTTTTGGTCTAACATTTTTATTTGTTTTGATCTTTTAGGTTTTGGCATATCTTTTCACTTTATTTCCTTGATTTTTTTAGGGGTTGCTCCATGCAGGTCCATTTTTCTCTTGCAGGTCCGTATTTTTACCATAATATCCCTAATATTGTTAAGGCAAAAATTGGGCTTGAAATCATTAGGTTCCATGAGGGGCATTATGGTAAAAATACGGACATGCAAGCGAAAAATGGACCTGCATGGAGAAATTGTTTTTTTTATGACCCAAATAATTAATAAAATTGGTGGTCTCCTTTTGGTCTGGCCTTACCGTAAGAGGACCATACAGGACACGTTCTCTTTGTTGATTCTCCAATTGACTAAGCTTAATTATTTATATTGTAAAGTATAACTAAGATTAAAGAGTGCAGTATTAAATACGATCATTAATTATTTTAATTAAATAAGAACTACAAGGTAAGTTGAAATAAATTGGTAAAACATCATGCATAACAAAGAAGTGCATATTTGAAATAAAATGTAAACTAAATATTTTTAAGAAGATAATAAAACCTTTCAAATATTTAGGGGTTGTTCCATGCAGGTACGTTTTTCTTATGGAGATCCAAATTTTTACAAGAATGCCCTTAACATTCCTAAGGCTGGAAAAGCTAACAAAAATGCAAAGGTGCAATTGAGGATATTTTGGTAAAAATATGAACCTGCTTGAGAAAAAACGTAACTCCATGGAGAAATCCAGTATATTTATTACCATGCTTTGTTTTTGAAAGTGTTGCTCATTTCAAATCATTGGAAATCTTTTAAGTATCGTGTGATATATAGAAAAAGCAGGTAAACAGAAAACAATCAACAATACTTATTTATTAAATCTTACATAAAATATGGATTGTTAAGATAATTGGGAAAATTCTCAGTATAGGTGTAATAAGAAGTCAAATTCTTATTTAGGGCGTAAAATATTCAATGTTTCATTATGTTTGTATAATAACCAAAAATGTTAAATTGCAGGGGTATAATAGTAATTCCAAATTCAATTTAGTGAAAAAAGAAGTGCATTACTTGGATTTGAACTTGGATCTCCAAAATAACAAACCCCTTACCACTGTACCACAAGAGCTTCATGTTTCATTTCCTAATCAAATTTATTTAAACTCCAAGTCAACTACAATCAAATATAATAAAATTCTTGAGCAAAATTAGAAAAAAAACGTGATACCTTTATGACCTACAAGTATGGTAGCTTACTAGCTTATCATTGTAGTAACAAATAATTTATCATGTTATTAGGTTGAAAAATGATAAGTTAAAACAACCTACCTACACAGTTAGGTAGGTTGCCAATGGTTTAATTAGCACCTATATATGAAATTTTGTATAAATTTAACTCCTACTTTTTTTATTTTATTTATATAAGATAATACCACTATTGGTGGGAGAATTATGTTAGCTTCCTCATACCGTAAATAACAAAAAAGAACAATACAAAACCGTTGCCAGCTACCAACCCTAAAGTAAGGGAAAATAGGGGTGGGATCACCACCCAAGGCAAGGAACAGTTGCCCGAATGCTGTGTGCCCGAAGGCATATTCCTAAACTTTCACCTGGAAACAAGGAGTCTTCCGAAGGTTGTGGTGACCGTAGGCTGTGATGCCCGAAGGCTTACATCAAAAAGGGAATACATTGTAAAATCTATGGTTGAAACTACCAAACAAGCGTAGCACCTTAAATCGCATTCTAAACTATATAATCGAAATCTACCAGTCTAACAAGACCAGAAGCCCATGGGGTTTACCCTCTCGCCAATTAAGGGTTAAGAATGACGTAACAAACAAATGGGCAAGGATACTCCCCAAGTTTGTCAGGATAGTTCCACAAAAAGACCAGTTCCAAATCATATTCCCTACACTAATATACTCCTACGTTTAACTCCTACGTTAAGTGAGTTCAGAGTTTTAGGTTTTGGGTTTCAGGTCAATCCCAAACACATACAGTAAAAGATTTTATTATTGCAAATTAACATCTTTAAACAATAACAAGACTTTGGACTTGTTTGCTAGAGCTGATTTTTTGCTGAACTAAACTGAAAATTGATGTATTGAAAAAATAGAGCAACAATTACTAAATTAACCTAAATTTCATCAAATTACGTTTTTACTGAACTAAATTGAACTGAATTGAACTGAACTGATCTACATAAAAGCTATGGCAAATAGGGCCTTTGTGATGCGAAGTATTTAATTATTTTTTGTGAAATGGAAGTAATTAGTTATTATTAATGATTAAAGCATGAAAAAACTGGTTCAATTAAATATAGTAAGTAAACCCTTGTTGACTGCAACGCTTCCCTACGTAGATCGCAAAAAACAGGAGGTCAAAATGAAAGTAAATCCAAAACGAGAGAAAATGTGATGATCAGCAATACATAACCTGACATATGATCGATAAACGTACTCCGACATTCCGTTCCAAAACGTCGTGAGAATTCTGACGATGCTAATTGTTACGTTGAATTGAAACAAGCAATTCTGAGCATTATTTTGATTTTTCTGACCTCACATAATATGAGTAGATCCAAAAAACAGCGACTTACATATGTATATATCGTGACATTTTTTTTAGTGTGTGTGTATGAATGAATGATGAATCTATGATTGGGAAATTGGTGAGTCACCAAATAAATATGATGATGGTCAGTTAAGTTGGTAAAGTGGAAGCCATAATTAATAAATAACTACGTCACTAATAATCCATTTCCAGTTTACGACATTCGCTGAATTCATGTTTTAATCATGAAATTAACGTATGAATTCTTGCATGCATCAGTGAAGACTGAGTACATATTATTATATTGACGATTCTCAGATCTATTTGATTTCTAAATAAAGTCGAATACAGTTGCTTGTATATGATTTGTCCTCTTCTTACTCATCAATATTGAAACTAGCTATTTTTATGACCATCCGTTTAATTTAGTTTTGTTTAATTTTATTATATTTTAATTTGATTCTATAAATTTAATTTGTATTTATTTAATGTTATCATTATTCAGTTTTCAGTTTATTTATATAAAATAAAAGGAACGTACCTTAACTAAACATTTTTTTTTAAAAAATTATAGATTTCATGATTCTATTCTAAAACCAATTAATAATAGGAGGATATAGGCCCTGTTCAATAGAGTTTATTTCTTGCTGAACTGAACTTAACTGAATTGAATAAAACTGAAATAAATTTAAATATATTGCACTGAAAGGAATATGCGCGCTTGTAACCATTGGATCCAAAGTATGTTTTCTCCACTATAAACCCTAGCCTTTGTTCCATGTAGTTGAATCCCCGAGACCCCATCCCCTTGAGCTCTTTGAGATACATATTGAAGACCATCCCGCTGATGTGAACCCTAGCCTTTATCACCTTTTTCCCTATCCCAAATGTAATTCCAGCATATTTCCACAATAACTGAATGCACCCCTCCGGGATTTGGAACACACTGGCCTAGTAGCTAGGGCTGATCACGGTACGGTTAACTTTCCCGTTTCTAGAAAATCTATTAACCGCTCAACTATTCAACGGTTCGGTTAACCTTTAAAATTGACAAATAAAATCAGATAACATTTGTCTCGGTTAATTAGAAATTCGGTTAGGTTAACCAATAATTTTGATAATTCATTAATTATAAAATATTGTGAGACACAGTTTAGCATACTACAAAAGCTAGCTATATATATATTTCCTCACATGTCAAGAATTATACAAAACCTAACTCCAAGAGGAATACAAAAACTAGCTATATATACATATTTCCTCATACACCAAGAGGCAAGAGGAATACAAAAACTAGCTACCTAGAGTGAAATGTGGGAAGGTTAAGTTTTGGTAAGGGTTCAGTGCTATTTATATATGGTTAATAATAATAATAATGATAATAATATAAATAAATAATTGCAAAATAATCCCCGGTTAGTCGGTTAACTATTCGTGTTGAATATTGAAAACCTTAACCTTAACCGAAATACTGGTTAGTCAAAAAGTAATAACCTTAACCTAACCCTACGGTTCGGTTAACCTTAAAATCGGTACGGTTCCGGTCGGTAACCAGTCGGTTTCGGTTATCCGGTTAAGTAGTTTTGCTCAGCCCTACCAGTAACTCCCTTTATACTCAACATGATTCTATTCACAACTTGCACTCTACCAATGTAGCTTCGATGCCTAGAATCCCAAGTCTTGAGTCTAGTGTCAACCTCTCCAGCAGCTTTTCATAGTCAAGCTGGTCCATTTCTTAGCGAAAATGGGAAGTCCAAGATATTGCACTAGGAATGTACCTAGTGACATCTTTAGGAACTCTGCTAGCATGTTTTTGTCTGTTTCAGTCATCCTTGAAAAGTAAACTGAGGATTTCAGTTCATTAATGATAATACCGAAGGTGACTGGAAAAGGTGTCTTTTATAGCAATTTCCGATGCACATGACAAACAGATAATAAGAAGGTTCGGCTGGTACAGTCATGTGGCTAGGTCATAGCGAGGTACAAAAGGTGACGTGTGATGAGAAGGCACAGGATAAGGCCCAAGGCGCCTATAAATAGAGGCCACAATCAGCCATTCCAGGTAAGATCTCTAACTCTTGAATACAGAGTTTTATCTTTTCTTTCGCACAAGAGCTGCTACCTTTGGGTGACTCCGGGAGCTTGTTTTGCAGGCTTCGAGCGAACATGTCCCAAGCAAGTCCTGTTCGAGGCCCAGGAGCTCGAAAAACAAGCATTCTTGGCGAGCAGTCTGCATACTTCACTAACAATCCACATCCCAAAGCCCTCAGATATATCAACTATCCGAGGCACCATTTACTGGAGCGGATTTTCCCGTCATCAATTAATGACTAAACATGCAACATCCTGAAAATCGGCCAAAACTTGCTTAACACCTTCGATGGATTTTTTTTGAAGCTCCATAGAAGATCAACAAGTCATCTGCAAATAACAAACTATGAACCCCACACTTCCCCACATTTTCAGTGGTCTTCTGATTGTAATAGTGCTGCAACATTCTGTTTAAATACTCCATACTAATAACAAAAAGCAAAGGGGATGGATAACCCTCTTGCTTCACCCCTCATTTTCCTAAAAACCTTTAGTATAATTGTCGTTGATTGATAAACAGAAAGAAGAGTTTGTGACACACATCCTTATCCAATTGATCAGCAGTCCTGGAAACTTGATTTTTTCCAACCACTGAAACAAGAATGTCCAGCTAATACTGTCGAAAGCTTTAGAGATATCTACCTTAATCAGGCAATTGTCCCTCATAGTACTTGTATTGTACTTCTGAAGTAGTTCCTGTGTTAGTAGAATATTATGAGCAATACTCCTTCCCCTAACAAAAGCTCATTGGTTTGCATTATCACATGTGGCAGCACCTTAACAATTGTTCATAGAATTTTAGTGACTATTTTGTACAACACAAAACAGCAAGCGATGGCCCTGTAATCATTAGCAGCTTGAGTATTCAAGATTTTTGGGATTAAAGTATCAACAACTCTACTAAAATATTGTGGTATTTCTTCTTCTCTAAAGAACCCTTTCCCTGGTGTAATGACATCTCCACCAATAACTCCCCACACGTGTTTGAAAAATGGCTTGTAAATCCATCATGCCTAGGGCTCTTGCTTGATTTGATACTCTTAATAGCAATATACACTTCAGCATCTGTGATTGGTTGTATAAGTTGTGCTTGATCTTTCAGTCACAATAGTGGTCCCTCATCAATGATTGCTTAGCTTAATGGCAGTGGTTCCACCTCATTTCCCTGTATAGCCTTAAAAAAATCAACTAGATACACCTCTTTTTCCTCTCTCTCTTGAATCATATTCCCCACATTGTTTTAAAAAAACTATATGGTTTGAATATTGCCTTGTTTTCAAAGCTGTATAGAATATCTTTGTTGGCCTATCCCCTTCCTTTAGCCACTTCACCTAGGCCTTTTGTTTCAACAAAGTATATTCAGCCTCCATAACCCAACTTTCCTCCTTTCGTCATTCTCATGTTTTTGGCAGTTTTGATCCCGTTTGTTTGCGCGTTAGATTCAACATGGCTTGATCCTACTCTTTTTTTGTCAATAGAGCTTGAGACCCTATATCTTTAAACTCTATCATGTTTAATTGTGACAAGGCTCAACATATCCAACAAATTCTCCAAGAAAACTCATGTAAAAGGTCTCAGAAATGATTCGGGGCTGCGATTCTTGGGAAAACGTCTCTTGAGGATCTTGTAGTCAGATATGAAGGCCCCATTTCTCCGAAGGAACCTGCCTTCTTAAGTCCGACTCGTCGGGAGGTGCAGTCTTTAATCTGAAGTCTTTTGACTACAACCCCACTCTCCGTTTTATCCGGCAAGATTAATCTGGATCTTCTCCACCTAAAGTGCAACTTAATCCCGTCCAATTTCAGGCCCCTGTTCAGCCTAAGATTGTTGTTCCTGTGGCCGAGAATCCCACTATCGTGGTTCCAGCAGCCGAGGAGTCTATTCACGTGACCCCTTCGGCGGATAACCGCACCGCCCTGTTTTCTCCCTCTTTACCCCTGTAAGTGCTCTGACTACCTTTCCTTTTCCTTTTCCCCTTTCCATTCTATCTTCTTCTTTTCTTACTAGTGCACATATTTTTATGCAGTAAGCCCAGGCCTTTGTGAAGGGTTTCAGCGGCTCTCCCAGCTTCCAGTCCTTGCTAGCAATGAAGTGGGAGGAATTCTCTGGTAACCTACTCCGCGACCTTCAGCCAGAGAATGAAGCTCGGGAAGCGGGCCTTGGACGAGGAGAAGGCACGCTTGGCTCTCTTGCGAGAAAAACTCAAGCCCCTTGAGGATGCGTCTCTTCTTCGTGAATTTGGCAAGACCACCACCGAGGAAATGGTCAGTTCCGAGGCTTGTGACCAGATCTTGACCGAGCTTCTGAAGGAGTCAAATGACTACCAAACCACCGTCTTCTATGTAGGCGTACGAGGTTGGCTTCCTGGGGACCTTCGCCTGGTTGTGCAGAAAGATTACTATCATCCTGGAGCTTTGGCCCGTTATGAGCAACGTTCTAGAGCCTTTCACCGGGGCACTTCTATGGCCCCAAGATATGGGTTGCTTTGCATTCCTCTTCTCCGCCCACTTCTGCAGCCGACCTTTTGAAGATCGGAGAGAACAAGTCTGAGATTCCTATTGAGAAGGTCGTGCAAGAGGTAGACTTTCGCAATCGCCATGGGGTCTGTCCTGAGCCCCCTTCTCATCACTTCTCCGTTAGCGAAAAAGAGTATGTGGAGTGGTGTGCCAAGCCTGAAACTTTAAGCTTTAGGGCCGCTTTGTCCAACGACACTCCTTTCATCGAGTTCTCAGCCAAGTCGGGTCCTGTTCAACTGTCCCAAGCTACTGAGGCTTACCAGTCTCCTGAAGAAACATCCAGTTCTCACGTATAAACTTTCGTTCCCGGCTTTAGCAATCTCTTTAGTTTATTTCTTTTTGTTGCAAATTTCCCCACCTGTTGGGGTAACTTAAAATCGTACATTTGCACCTTTGTACTACTACAATATATTTTCAATGCAATTTTTCGACTTTCCTTTTCTCCTATGCTGGCTTTTATTAATATTTCCTATCCTTAATAAGTTCATATGACTTTCCCCCGCAGGGTTCCCTTCTCCTCGCCTCGGATAAGAATTCTCTCTCTTCATGCTCCCAATGCCGAGCACTAAAAATGCAAGTTGCCGAGCAGCAAATAAGAGCAAGTCAGAGGGATAAGGCGTTGTCTGAATGCGGGTTTGGTTTCCTTCTTGAGGAGTTTCCTACTATTAATGTTGCATCTGACTTTCTCAAATTTATGAGGGCTCGGTTCGGGTCTATTAAACAATTCCATAAGATTATCTCTTCTTATGTTGAGGAAACCTCAAATATGATAGAGCTTATGAACCAATTGCATAGCTCGTGCAAAGATCTAGAACTTCGTGCTAGCGAAGAGCTCGGTGTTGTATGGGGTGAGTATTCTAGGGCTATCGACAAGCTCCGAGGTCTAGAAAGTGAGAATGATGAGAGACAAAATATTTCCAGACTAGAAACTGAAAATAAACAGCTTACCTCCCGCAACCACAAACTTCAGAACTATACCTCATTTGTCTGAGGCTCTCGTTTCATCTGGCCTCCCTTGTTCGCGGAAAAACTCATGATGTTCCCTTCCACGATATTACTTCCTCTGTCTGAAACGCCATTTCTACTATGGAGAAGATCAGCAAATTCCAAGCTGGTGGTTCGCCTTATCCTGCTTACACCGAGGCTGTTCAATGGTACCGCCGCCTGTCCTCCGGGATGCCTAATCCGTTTCCTCCTTCTATCTAGGAGATTCCTCCTTCGCCTCATGTTGACAATACCTTCCACCGATACCTCAATCCCCGGCTTTCCACAAAATATAAGGATTGCCAAAAAAGAATTCGAGAAGTTATTCTTGTTCAGCAGTTGGACTTTCCTTCTTCTGACCAGGTCACTAAACCTGGCCCTCCTGAAAATGCATCTCATGGAAGTGTTCGGCCTTTCTTCCGACCTCTGACCATTCGCTCCTTGCCTTCTTAAGGAGACGAAATAATTAATGTATCTGATAGTTAGGGATTTCTTAGGTTTCTTTTGTTGCACTGTGTGTTTTCTTATTATTATGTAAGACGCGTAAGCGCCGAGATGACGTCTCCCCTCGGACACTTAACTGTCATTTGACTTTTTGATACTGCAATATTTTCCAGTTCGTCTACTATCTTTATCTTTCTTTTCTTTATGCTCGGGTTACCCTTGCCAAGACTTATCTTTTGCGGGGCACCAATCATGGGAGCGACCCAGAGGTCCCGACTTTCTCTTTCTTTACATTGAGCTATCCAGCACATATGCAAATTTTAGCGTATTCACGCTTTCCTAACGCATTATCCAGTACGCATATTGTTCTGAGCGTATCTACGCATCCAAACTTCGATGTATCCATGCCGAGCCTGTTCACTGCAATGTACCTCCTATCGCACATGAAATTATCTTGCGTATCCACGCATCCGAGCTATGACGTATACACGCCGAGCCTGTTTGTTTCTTTACATAGTTCTTATTTTCTTTTCAACTTTTTTCCGATCTCCCTCTCTCTTATTCTTCAGGCTTTCTTATATTCTAAGTGAGATTTTTCTAAGCCAATCCCTTAATTGCCTCCCTTTCTTTTTTGTTTTCCCTATCTATTTTCCTCAGTCCTCGCCTACCTCCTTTTCTGCTACCCTTCTTCCTTCAATCTCTCCCTTTCTTTCTCCTTATCCGAGGATGACTATTTCATAATCAGTTCTCCATAGTGTTCCCCCCCTTTTTCTATATTTTCTCTCCCCTGAATGTCCTTCCCCCTTTTCTTTGTTCAAGAATTTTACACGCCTTTAATTTTTCTGTACCTTGAGTTTGTCCGAGCCCCCAGCTTTATAGTCATCGCCGACCTCTCCTTACTTCTTTGCCTGCCCTATCCACACCTCGGTACCCTTTCTCGAATCCCTTTTCTTATTTTTCCCTCTTTTCTTTCTCTCTTTATTTCTTCTTCCTCTATCCGAAGATACCTTTTACTGTCCTTTGTCCTCTCATGCCCTTGATTTTTCTTCCTGTTAAAGTTATAATTGGGATTTCTCTGTATATGTTCCTGCTGCTCAGACCTGTAAACCTGCACAGACAGAACGGAGGTCAGACAGGCCGGCTTAAACCTGCGCCTGCTCCGACGATCAAATTAGAGAGGAAACTCCAAGATCTGATCGTGATAATTGGTAGGGATCCGCAGAGAACTTAACTTTTCTCATTGGGGATAAGCTTCCATTTATAGTCCTCTGAGCTGCCGACATCGAACTGTAGAGGTTGCTACAGTGCTTGGACCTGTCCGTGGGTTGGTGTCTGGTATAGTCCAGCTTGGGCTTTTTGCGTGGGCCTTTGACATTTATTTGAGTATTCGAGATTTTCGGGATTAAGTATCAACAACTCTACTAAAATATTGTGGTATTTCTTCTTCTCTAAAGAACCCTTTCCCTGGTGTAATGACATCTCCACCAATAACTCCCCACACGTGTTTGAAAAATGGCTTGTAAATCCATCATGCCTAGGGCTCTTGCTTGATTTGATACTCTTAATAGCAATATACACTTCAGCATCTGTGATTGGTTGTATAAGTTGTGCTTGATCTTTCAGTCACAATGGCAGTGGTTCCACCTCATTTCCCTGTATAGCCTTAAAAAAATCAACTAGATACACCTTTTTTCCTCTCTCCCTTGAATCATATTCCCCACATTGTTTTAAAAAAACTATATGGTTGGAATATTGCCTTGTTTTCAAAGCTGTATAGAATATCTTTGTTGGCCTATCCCCTTCCTTTAGCCACTTCACCTAGGCCTTTTGTTTCAACAAAGTATATTCAGCCTCCATAACCCAACTTTCCTCCTTTCGTCATTCTCATGTTTTTGGCAGTTTTGATCCCGTTTGTTTGCGCGTTAGATTCAACATGGCTTGATCCTACTCTTTTTTTTGTCAATAGAGCTTGAGACCCTATATCTTTAAACTCTATCATTTTTAATTGTGACAAGGCTCAACATATCCAACAAATTCTCCAAAGCAAAGACATTCTGTGTTGTCCATACAACTTTAATTGTTCCAATAAATTGCTCTGACATAGTCTACAAATTGTAAAATCTAAAAGGGGTTGTGGGTTTATATAATTGCATGTTCTTATTTGTGGTTGATGCACTGGTGAGCGTTTTACTTGTTTTGAAATGTAATGGTGATGTGTGATGCCGATTAGGGGATGTTGATCAAACTCTATAAACATGTTAACTAGATAAATAACTATATGGTATCTAACAGTACAGAATCATCATTTATGCATAAAAAAATATAGCAACTAACCCATGTGGATTTTGGCAAATCAATAAAATCAAACCCAGTAAGATGCTGAAAGAATGTCTTCTATGGACTTTTCAACCCATATCCAAAATATGTCTTTTTAGAACTTAAACATTAGAGTGGCTTAGTTTTAGTTAGCTTACTTCAGATAAAAGTTAACCCTTTCATATCGATGGTAAGTTTTGCTTTGAAAGAGCAAAATAAATATATGAAATTAAATAGGAATGATCACTTATTTAGGGAAAATAAGCATAGCCCGGTTATCTCATATAGGGGGTGCCGATTGGGGTGATACTGATTAAGCACACTTTACATATTACCAGATAAACAACTATATTATACCTAAAAGTACAAGCAATCATTTATACATATATAGCAACTAATCCATCAAGAAGTTGAAACCCATCCGAAACTGAAAGACAAACAACCTTCTTTGGACTATTCAACCCATATTCAAACTATCTAATCCCTTTTAAGGACTTCAACATCAATGTGACATGATATTGGTTATTTTACTTTAGATGAAAACATGTCTAAATTAGTGTTTATGCCATTAAGTTTTGAACTGTAAAAGGGGATCAATGCGTGGATATACGGGGCCGGGGAATATACAGAATCGAAAGAAACAATGGTTGATTTAGGAAATATAAACCTAACACGAATATTTCTTGTAGTTATAACCTATATTGGACTCATCAACTATCCAGATGTTTCTAATTTTTTTTCTTTCTTTTTGAAAAGTGATATGTTTTGGCACTAATCTACACTCTGCTCAGACAAAAAGACTATCACACTTAGATCAACAATGTTGAAGGAAACTAACATTTTGGGCATCGACCAGACTCAATTTGACCATGTTCAACCGGAATTTTCTATCAACTTGGATACAGGTGGTCCGATAATTCCATCCAGTGAGGTCCAATTAAAGTAGTATTAACGAGATGTGATAAATGATAGGAGAGGATTTTCTCGGAGACCATTTTAATGGTTAAAGTTGATTGAATTTAGACTTGTTTTTTCTTGGGTGGATTAGGAGAAAATATTATTTAAAGTCGCTTTATAATGGAATTTCTGCCATTTCTGTCACCAAATCAGATTTGTAGTTTCTTGCTCGCTTGAACGTTTTAAGTATTTAACCGATATATCGATTTTACTAGATTTTAGACCATTTTTTTGGTATCTTTCAGGTAGAGTTAAGGATAATCTTACACTTGGAAATCACTTCGATAATAGTAAGTTTTACTTCGATAATATGAAAATATGAAAATCCCCCTCAAACTTAATATGTATAAGGACACATAATTCACATATATATATATATATATTGCCAATGATAGTACAAAGAATACATCGCCACTAAACAGCCGATATGACTCAGCTGCATGAGGTAATTTTCGGGAATGTGTTCAAGGAACGTGAGAAAATCTAAGAAAAGATATGAAATGTACCGAGCCACTTGAGGGGCGTACCGGAGGAAGAAAATGGATGATGACTCAGCAGGAAAGGGGGGCTGAACCAGGAGGATCAGATCGCCTATAAAAGGGAGGAGAAGTCAGCCATCAAAGGTAAGTTCTCTAACTCTAACTCTAGCTTTCAAAGTTTTCTCTTTCCTTTCAATATACAAAATCTCATCATCTCACCGGAGCTGCTACCCTCGGGTGGCTCCAGGGTCTTGTTTTGCAGGCTCGGACGAATAAGTCCAGCTTTCCGAAGCCTTGGAGCTCGGCCAGCTTGAAGGCCTCGGTGACTAGTAAACAAGCAGATTCCACAAGCACAGATCCTCGGATACACCAACTATCCGAGGCATCATTTACAGGAGTGGATCGCCCCGTATAAGTTGGCACGCCCAGTGGGACCCGACCAAAGGAGTTCTCACTCTCGATGGTGGATACTGTCAAACGCCGACCAGAACGACCTCAGAAATCCATCACCACCCCAACTTTGACGGTCGCCAACACAGCCGAGCCATTGCCGGTTGTTGAAGAGGATACGACACTGACTCAACTACAGGCCGGGGGTTACGACAGAGAGACCGGCTCGAAAGAACACCTGAGGGCGTCGCAATGACTGATACAGATGGAGAAGATAAAGAAGATAAAAAAGAAAATTCACATGAGGTGCAGGGACCAGAAACACGGTGAGAAGAAAGGAAGGAGAGAGTGACTAGAAATGACCCGATAGTGAAATAACATAAATAATTATAATATACAATATTGAATAAAACAGAACCGAATCGACATGAAAAATATAAGAATATTGAACTAATCTGAACCTAAATGAACTGAAAAACAATTAAGTTTACTGAACTGATCTCATCTGAAAAATAAATAAGTGCATTGAAGTGAACTCATCTGAATTGAAATAATATTAACTGAATTTATCTGAACTGAAAAATGTTCTTGTACTTGTACATCGTTATTGTGTTCATCAATTGATTTAGGTGATTACTTTTTGCTATTGAAAACGATGATGAGCACACTTAATTAACATCTCAAAAAAGACTAAAGGATGAAAAGGTATATAAAGAAGGACTTTAATCAAATAGTGCAAGAGACTGAGACATGACCAGTCTTGGCATAAAGCTAGGCATGCATGCTGAGTGCCCTACGCGATTGCAGAAATTACTTTCACTCATGAGGACCAGATCATTTGGATGCCTTCAAGAAATGGTGCTTTCAACATAAAATCAGCTTACCAATCCTTCAGGCCTAGAGCTGATACAGTTGATCTTCTAAAACAGGTATGGTGCAAACCTATTCCTCCCAAAGTATCTGTACTCATTTGGAGAATCAGAAATAAAATTTTACCTTTTGATGATGTGCTTGAAAGATTCGGCTTTCACTTACCATCAAAATGCCTTTTCTGTGCGAATTCTGATTCTATAAATCACTATTTCAATGAGTGCCCTGCTAATGCTGATATTTGGTCTTACTTTAATAACATTCTTGTGATTCAGCCACCTATTTTTATAAATGTGCAGCAGAGATTAAGATTCTATTTATCTTTTAAAGGTTTCTCAAAAATCCATGGTAAAGTAATAAGAGTAACCATGTTGATGGTATTCTGGGCTTTGTGGATTAAAAGAAACAAAAATTTATTTGATAATGTTAATCTTAACTCCACTTTTGTGTGTAAGGAGGTTTTGAGGCTAGTCAATAATGTTTTTAATGCATCCCCCTAACTTGGAAAAGAATCTATTTCTTATTCAAACTGGTCTGATTTCTTTTATAAAGAGAAAAAGACCAAATACTGTTAAAGTTGTTAAATGGCACCCACTTGATCAGGGATTTAAATTAAATGTTGATGCCTCTTACATAAGTTCAGGTGCCTCAGGGCTAGGTGTAATTGTTAGAGACCAATTTGGTAAGGCTATTAAAATGTTAATGAAGCACCTCACTGCCTGCTCACCTTTGCATGCTGAACTGTTAGCCATTCAATATGGTTTCCAGGTTGCACGAGAGATGTGTCTTTCCCATTATACCATAGAATCTGATTGCATAGTTGCAGTTAAAGGGATATTAGATCCCTCATCCATTGATTGGCAATTTTTCTCTATGTGTACTGCTTTATGTCATTTAAACTCTAACAGTATAATTATGCACATTCCTAGAGAATCAAACTGTGTAGCAGATTTCTTAGCAAAACGAAGCTCTGATTTATCGCTTACTGGCTCTCTTTCCTTTAGGGAAGCTCCTAGAGAGCTGAGAGGATTGATTTTCTTAGATTTGCATGGCATCCCTAATTTGAGAGTGTTTTAAAATCAAAGACAAGGTACTACTGTTTTTTTTTTTACTTCATTTTGCAGGTTAGGATCCAACCCCATGGCAGAATTCACAAGAGAACATAGAGCCATTTCTCACTCAAACTACAGGATCTTCCTCTCCAGAAATACATTTACATGGACAACTGCATTATCATCCACAAGAAGAACAAAGAATCTGCTGTTTCATGAGCACATCTCCTTTTTGACAGAATTTTATGGCAATTTTTTGAACTTTGAACTATTGCCTAACTAGTATGTTTTGAGGACATGGAATATTTGATCATCCAACCCCTCGGGTGGCGGAGTTGTGTTTCAAATTTTGATCATTAAGTTGTTCCCCGAGCTTGCATTGGATGATTGAGTACCCTTAACACCATGCCTCAACCTATGTATATGATTAGGAAACTCTCAGGCCTATTCATCCTTTATTTTGGAAGTCATTTTGGCTTCTTGAGCTTTTATGGCTTATTTGTAACAACTTTTTGAAACCGTTCATCAATTGATCTAGGTGCTTACTTTCTGCCATGGAAAACGACGATGAGCACACTTAATTGACGTCTCAAAAAAAAACTATAGACTAAAAAGGTATATACAGAATGACTATAATTAATCAAAGAGTGTAAGAGACTGAGACATGACCAGTCTTGGCATGAAGCACTAACTTGGAAATTGGGATGAAACTAGGCGCACATGCCAAGTACCCAACACGATAGGAGAATCATCTAAGTCCTGTTTGGATCTCCTTCATCATTGTCGTCTCAAAACTCATCACTAGGGATCCAAACCTCACTGTTGGCAGTCGCAATCCTGCCTCGTTGCCAGGCCATATCGGTCAAAATTACACCATATCATACTAGATTAGTTGCGAATATGATATGAAAAATAACAGTCGATATGAAAATTTACTGCTTTAAATTGACGTTTAGTTCAGATCAACGACGTTTGGTTATTATTAAAATCACCAACATCACACACTAAAATCACCGTTGAAGCAGATTGCCATTCGCACGTCAAAATCACCGTCATCGTCAGCCATTCTTCGTCGTGCCATCGCATCTCCAACACACTTGCACAAATATGCATCCGACACCACCGACACAACCTCGCCCTACCATACAAACATATCAGATGTCGAGCGTCGTAACTAGATCGAATCAATGGGCGCACCACCTTCGAGAAAACTTGATCACTTTCCAAAAAGTGTATGATATGGTCGATTGAGATGATGGCAAACCTCAATGTCGCCGCTGTTGTAGATGATTTCATGCGACGAGAAATGGAGGATTTATGAATTGGGAAAAACTAGGTGAGATATTTCTCATTTTAAAGTATATTATAGTATTTTGAGCTAAGGGTTATGTTGAGTTGTTTTATTTGTTTATTTTTTGTTTTGAAGCATATCATTCAAAATGTAGGGAAATTACAATAAATTGAATAAAAATAATATGTAGTTGAGGCAACTTATGAATGCTACTCAAGCCAAACGCTCACCAATGAAAAAAAGTTGCATCTCCATGCACCTAACTGTAATCACAAGAAGAAAATCAAATGTCACTGAGTTTGAATCCCACCGAGAAAATCCCAATAACACACATGCAAGGTCATAAGCCTATACAACCAACAAATAAAATACAATGAACCAAAGGCCAATCGAAGTTAAAGAGAGATTCATGTACATAAATTTCCTAAAGAAAACCATCTCGAAAATCATTCAACATACAAAATCATTATACTGAAATTATAAAAGGTGCATAGTGTCCTACTTCATGGAAAATGTGATGAACAATCACAAGCAAGAAAAGAGACAAAAGTACCAATCTGCAAGCTATAGGATGACGAACGTTTAATGCTATATCAGTTCTATCACATCCACAATGATTCAAAAACTTGAGCTTCCTGCAAAACCTAGCCTTTGGGGTAGCCACGAGCCAAAGTATAGAGAGAGTTATCAATAAGCTTGAAACTCTTGATGAGGTCCAGGTCCGGAAGGTCATGGCAAATAGTTAGATACCATCTCCACCTTAGCATATTGAAGCTGAGGCGTATTTTGTCGCATATTCAAAACTTGCAACTTTGTGAGCTTGGGGGCTAGTGATAGAACCAGGTTGTTCAAAGCAAAACGATACCAGTTAAGGGTATGCATATATGTCCCTAGCCACCACAATAAAGAAGAATAACAACATGATGGTAAAAGACAGGGATTTTAGAGGCTCAGTCAACTCTAAAGAACACAACCAAGATTTCTTGCAAAGTCTTCTCTTGACAAAACCATAATCTTACTAATCCAAGAATTGACATAACCATAAAGATGGGAAGAAAAATAAAAGAGGTAACCAAACTTTGCAAAACAACCATGCCCCTACCTATTACATTAATTAATATCCCTCCAATTTCCAAATAGTACTGGTATATACTGAGCCTTAGGGCCCAACCAGCCCAAGAAGCCCGGTCAAATAATGGACACAGACAAATATAAAGTGGCCCAACAACGGACACAGTCAAAGACATGGCAGAATGGGGAAACCACGATCTAGAACAACCGCCCGAAATAAAGGGGATCGTGGCCTCGACCATGGCTAGATAAATAGCACAGAGGATAAGAGAAAGAGGGAAGCATTAAACAAGAGGAGAATAGATTATCTGAAAGATTGAGGACTGACTTAAGCATCGGAGATTCTTCCCCGGATTCATTCCGGGAACTTTCAGGTGATCTTCGGCTATTAGACGGGAGTCATCAGTGGATTCAGAAGAACCCTGCAACATCATTGGCGCCGTCTGTGGGGACTTTCTTTTGTAATTCTAATGGTGACCACTAGAAGAGGCCGACACGAGGATCCTCAAGACAGCAATTCCACTTCTAGAACTATAAGCAATAGAAGAGGGGATGAGCAAGAAGAAGAATATCAAGAGGAAGATGAGCACCGATCACAGGAGGATCAGCATCGCAATGAACGCGAAGAATCCTTAGATCATTCCCGAAGAGGGGAGAAAGAAGCGTTCGAAGCCTTTTTGGAAACCCAGAAAGAAGCTCTGTTTACCCAATTCAAACGAGCCAGAAAGACTCCAGAAGAAAACAAGGCCAACACGGAGCAGAGAAGTGAAAGGTCAATACCAGCTGACCGCCCAGAATTCCACCAAGGGAGCCGCAGAACAAACTTAGAGAGAAAAGAAGAATGCTCCATCTTAATAGGCCCAAGGGAAAGGAGGGAAGAGAGATCCGTTCGTATAGAACATAGAGACACTTTGGTTTATGGAAAAGAGCTAAAATCAATCATCGCCGAAGACGAAAGTGACTATTCAAAGAAATACAGGATTACCCGATGATTGACTCTTTCAAGCTCCCTCTCCACGTCAAGATATATGATGGAACATCAGATCCAAAGGACTTCCTACACTCCTATCGTAATAGCATGAGATTCAGGAACGCCCCATTACCAGTAGTATGTAAAGCATTCCCAATATTCTTAACCGGACCGGCGATCACATGGTATGAAAACCTTCCTCGCCAGAGTATTAGATCATGGGCTCAGCTATCGGATACGTTCCTAGGAAGATTCTACAGGAACCAGAAATTTGAACGCACAATCGCTGACTTAGTGAACATAAAGCAGAACAGCGACGTATTGGTGAATACCACTCTAAAATGGTCATGGAAAGTTTACAGGTAAAAGACCTTTCCTACCAAATGTTCCTGGGGGCGTTCATGAGTGGGCTTAAATCAGGAGATTTCTATAAGAAATTGCGGGAAGAAATGCCCAGTAATGAACGTGATTTACAAAAGTTGGTAGAAAGATATGTTCGCACAGAGGAGGCGAATGAAAGAAAAATAGAAAATGAGAGAGGGGGGAAAAACCCTTGGAAGGAGAAGCAAAGCAACAAGGCAGAAAGGACAGGCCAGCGCAGGTACAAAAAGGGAAAGATAGCTTCAGCCAAAAAACGTTTGAGGAGACTCCTCTAACAAAATCTAGGAAAGAAGTTTGGCAAAATAATAAGGCGCTCTTTCGAGAACCTAGGCCAATGTTAGCCCCACCAGAGAAACGTCCAAAAGAACTCTATTGTTCGTTTCACCGCGATCATGGGCACGACACTGAAGACTGCACGTCGCTCAAACGACAGATTGAGGATAACATACGACAAGGGAACCTTCTCCAATATAAGAAGGATGCATCAAATGGAAATAGGATGAACACAAAGGAAATGGTAAAAACCCCTGGAACAATGGCGGCGGCGGTCATTCAGACAGAGCCTACTTACCAAACATCTGACAAGATCATACTATCCATACACGGGACAACAGGGTACGTCTCAAATAATGCATGGAAAAATAGGGCACGGTATGTACCACCTCAAGAGCCATTGGATAAATAATTCAAAGTCAGCGAAGTAATTACATTTGATGAGAATGACACAGTACCAAACGCCTCCCCCCATAATGACCCACTAGTCATAGTGGCAAAAATTGGAAACTCTACGGTCCATAGAGTTTTTGTAGACGACGGGAGCGAGGTGGATATCCTTTTCGCCGACTGTTTTGATAAACTCGGCCTTAAAAGGGAGGATCTCAAGAAACCCACTTCTGCGTTAGTGGGATTCACGGGAAGATCAGAAATGCCCCTAGGACAAATCCAATTACCAGTGACAGTAGGCGAAGACGATAAGTGCTGCACCATCCTATGTGACTTTGTGGTAATGGATGCACACAGCCCTTTCAACTCAATTATAGGACGACCATGGATGAACGCGGCGAAAGCAATTTGGTCACCATACCACCTAGTAATGAAGTTCCCAACACCAAATGGAATAGCCATCATCAGGGGAAGTCAATAAGCAGCCAGGCAATGCATGGCAATCGCCATGAAAGCAGTAAAGCTAACGGAAGAAAAACTCCTCCTAATGGTAAATTCCATAAACGCCGATCTAACATCGTTGTCTGCACCAAATACTCATTTGGGAAGTGAAACCGAGGATTTCCAGATGGTAGAAAATGATCCATTGTCCATCATCAAGATAGGACGAAACCTACCGGACAACGTCAAGATGGACATCAAGCTTATCCTACTAAAATATGGAAATGTGTTCGCCTGGTCCCCCAATAACATGGGAGGCGTTAATCCTGGCATCGCAACACACGAACTCCACGTTGATACGAAGGTCAGACCTATTAAACAGAAACAAAGAAACTTCGCCTCTGATAGACAACAAGCAATTGAAAGCGAGGTCCAAGCCTTAACGGAAGCAGGAATCCTGAAAGAGGTGAAGTACCCATCTTGGTTGGCTAACCCGGTGATGGTTAAAAAGCCAGATGGAGGATGGCGAATGTGCGTGGACTACTCAACTCTAAATAAATATTGTCCAAAGGACTGTTACCCGCTTCCAAAAATCGACAAGTTAGTAGAATCTATTTCGGGCCATGACGCGCTGGCATTTCTGGACGCTTACAAAGGGTATCACCAGATTCTAATGGACCCAGCGGATGCGGAAAAAACAGCCTTCATCACATCGCTCGGATCCTTCTGCTATGTCAGAATGCCGTTCGGGTTAAAAAACGCCGGAGCAACATACCAACGTACTGTTGATAAAGCATTCGCCCACCAAATAGGCCGAAACCTAGAAGTTTACGTGGATGACATGGTGGTAAAAAGCAAGCGGATAGAAACCTTCCCAAGGAATCTAGAAGAGACCTTCAAAACTCTCCAAACCATAGGCGTGAAACTAAATCCAAAAAAGTGCACCATTGGTGTAGGAGAAGGGCGCTTCCTGGGATTTCAGGTTTCATCCAAAGGACTTGCCCCGAACCCAAAAAAAGTCGAAAATATCTTAAACTTACCTACTCCGAAATCAATCAGAGATATCCAAATCTTGACAGGGTCGCTCGCTGCCCTAAATAGATTCGTGGCAAAAGCAGCAGACAAACACATGCCTTTCTTTGACATACTAAAGAAGTCTAGGAAATTCCAATGGGACGAGCATTGCGACAAGGCATACGCCCAGCTTAAATCAGAAATAGCATCGCTGCCAGAACTATCTATACCAATACAAGGCGAACCATTATTCGTATACTTGGCGGCTTCACAGAAGGCGATCAGCTCGGTCCTCATTAGAAATGATGGTGCGGTGCAAAAACCAGTATATTATGCTAGCAGATGTTTACAACCGGCCGAAGAAAATTATACGCCGCTCAAAAAACTGATACTAGCATTAGTTCATGCTGCAAGACGTCTACGGACCTACTTTCAGAGCCACCACATAACCATCATTACCGATCAGCCGATCAAGCAAATCTTATCAAGGCTGGACTCATCGGGACGAATGACAAAATGGGCAATTGAACTAAGTGAACACGATATCACTTTCAGCCCAAGAAAGGCGATTAAAGGACAGGTGGTAGCTGACTTTTTAGCAGAAATATCCTCCATTGAGCACAAAGACACATCCACACCCACACGTCTGGCGAACAATACCTGCCAGGATAAAGGAAAATCCAAACTAATGGAAGTCGCATGGCACCTATACGTCGATGGATCGTCAAATAAAGATGGATGCGGAGCTGGACTATTACTCATTAGCCCAGAAGGATACGAATACAAACACGCAATCAGATTCGATTTTCACCTATCCAACAATGAGGCAGAGTATGAAGCCCTGACGGGTGGACTTGAAGTGGCAGCTCGCATGAAAGTAAAAAGCATTAAGGTGTTCAGTGACTCACAGGTCGTAGTGGGACAAGTCCTGGGTGACTTTGAGGTTAGAGAACCACATTTAGTCAATTACTTGGTCAAGGTCAAGAACCTGATGACCAAGTTTGAATACATTCACATTCAGAAGATACCAAGGAACCTCAATCAAAGGGCAGACGCACTAAGCAGACTAGCGAATGCTGACTTCTCTACATTGAGCAAGCACAAAGATGTTGAGATAGAAGTAGTGTCTTCCAAACATCCGCCGACGGAGGTAGTGTCAACTATACTAGATGAACCAACAACATGGATGTCACCAATTGTTGATTTTTTTAAGAAATGGAACACTACCGGAGGATACAAAAGTGGCGAAAGCCATCGAAAGAAAATCCTACTCCTACACCATGGTGGATGACGTTCTGTACAAAAAAGGTTACTTAACCCCCTGGTTAAGATGCATCGGTCCAAATCAAGCAAAGGCGATCATAACAGAGGTCCACGAGGGAGAGTGTGGCTCCCACCAAGGTGCACGAACGATCACAAAGAAAATAGTTCGCGCTGGATATTATTGGCCAACAATGTTCGATGACACCAACAGTTACATACAAAAATGTAGATCATGCCAAATTAACTCCAACTCAACGAATCTACCGAAGTCTCCACTAATGGGAGTACAGGGTGCATGGCCGTTCGAAAAATGGGGGATAGATTTTGTAGGACCATTTCCAAAAGGCACAGGAAATGCCAAGTTCCTCATTGTCATGATTGACTATTTTACAAAGTGGATTGAGGCTAAAGCTATTCCCAAAGTAACAGCCGAAGCAACAGTGGCGTTTGTTTGGCAGAACGTAGTCTGCCGTTTCGGGATACCAAATACAATAGTCTCAGATAATGGAACTCAGTTCACAAGTGCAATTTTCTCAGAATGGTGCAACAAGTACAAAATCGCTCAGAAATTTACCTCTGTTTCACATCCACAAGCAAACGGACAGGTAGAAGTCACCAACCGCACAATCCTACAAGGCATACAGAAGCGCCTTGAAGGTAAACGCACAGGATGGGTGGAACAGCTACCAGAAGTCCTCTGGGCTTATCGCACAACACCCAGAACCCCAACGGGCGAAACCCCATACAACCTAACTTATGGTCACGAGGCAATGATCCCTGTAGAACTCTTGACACCATCACCGAGAGTCACTTCTTTTGACACATCTCAAAATGAAGAAACCATGAGGCTTGACCTGGACCTACTAGAGGAGCAGCGCGATAGGGCGAACGTCAGAAACGCCAGCTACAAGGAAAAAGTGGCTAAATCATACAATCGCCACTGCAGAGAGGTTAGATTCAAAGTAGGGGACTTGGTTCTCCGGAAGAATGAAGCCAGTCTAGCAGAAAAGTCAGGAAAGCTTTGCCCTAAATGGGAAGGACCATACAAGGTGATAGAAGCCAGGCAATCAAACTCCTACAAATTAGCCAGATTGGATAACACAATAGTGCCCAACTCATGGCACGCCGCAAATCTCAGGAGATACTACGTCTAAGGTGCTCTAGAGCAAACCTGTGTATAGAAACCATGATATTATCATTGGTCTATGTTTTTCCCTTCAAAAATGTACATACAAATTCTCGATGAGATAATCATCATTTGTATATATATAAACAAAAATGCCTACCTTTCGGCACCATATCTTTTGTATAAAAGCACCTAAAGGTCGCACATACAAGAAACCCAAAGAAATCATTGAAATAATGACATCACATGCAGTATTCGCCTTACAATTGGCAATACGACACAAAAATCGCAAAGGCAATCGCCAGCGTATACACGCCTGACTTATAAAAAGAGAGACTTCATCTCTAAACAAAAAGTTACCAAAAAAAAAAAAAAAAACGCCTATAACAGTTGTAAATCGACTGGCGAAAAGTATGTATACCTACATATAGGTAATACAATTCATGAGAAGAAAATTACAATAACGGCAAGCGCCAGTAATAAACTTTATTCTGAATGATAATAAAAACGCTGATCAACTGAAGTGCATGATCATGAACTCCCTCTTCCACGCCCCGAACGCCCGCGTATGCTACCTCCTCGCGAAGAAACTCCACGAGATGATTCGCCGCGGGAGGATTCGCCACGTGACAAACGACCACGCGATGATTCACCATGATAAGTACCACCACGGGAGGATGCCCCACGAGAGGATTCGCCACGAGAGGATTCACCACGGGTGGATTCGCCTCTATCAGAAACTCCACGGGGTGATTCACTCTGTAAACGCCTCTGGATATCATCAATTGGTAATCCAGCATCTCGGCGACGTCGCAGGCGAGATATCTCTGGGTCTTCAGCCTCCCTTTGAATAATATCGTTCAACTGAGCACGCATGTAACAACATGCAGATCCTCTCCTGTCCTCATTATTGGCATCCATCTTGGCGAGCTCTTGCTGATAATAAGCCCGGAAATCACGTATAGGCCCATAATCATCCCGACCTAGCTGCAGACTCATCACATAACATGAATCATGATAACGGGAAACCTCTAACTCCTGTTTCCTAATAGTATGCTGCAGCTTCTCAATATACTCATTCATAACAGAATCAGCACTCCAGGTTGAATCACCATTAGTAAATATATGCTGGATTCGCCGGGTTTTGACTTCATCACGAGAACACATCTCCCCTTTCAAGTCAGTGTTCTCCTGTTCCACCACATGCAAATGTGATTCCATTTCTTTCAGCAACCCGACCGCCTCATTATACTTGGCCTCTAAATCGCCATATTTGGCAGTTAAATCAATATTCACAGCATACTGCTCATCGTACTTAGTTCGCCACCTTTCGCCCTCAAGACGAAAATACTCACATTGTTGATTACGAGTCAAGATTGTATTCTTCAAAACCTTTTCGTTATGAGCGGCCTGAAGAAGACCATCTTTTTGGATCTGACACTCAACGAGTTTACGTTCACAGCGGACACGCAATTCCCTACTCTGTTGAACAACTGTCTTCATCTGGGTCCGATGAGTATGTATCAACTCATTATGATGAGAACATAACTCATACCATTCGCCCTTCAGAGTTTCGATCTCTTTGTTAACATTTACCCACGAATCTTCACACTCACGACAAGTGAGAAGGACGGCACGAAGTCTACGCCCCATGTCAAGTATCCAATTATACGGCCCAGGAGGTAAACATAAAGTGGATAAATGAAGAGCAACCGAATCCACATCCAGCAAGCATTGAGAAATGATATCATGGAACTCATAGCGACCTCCTTGCCGAGAGTATCTGTCAAAGGGATATTCCGTCTGAGCAGCAGAGTCGTCCTGGGATCCACCTTCCATAGGCGCCTTCATTTTTTCAGAAGGAGGAACAACAGTTGAGGGACCACCAATTATGGAAGGGGTGGATATACCAAACTCGCGAAATATTGTCCCAATACGATGTTGTAACACTTCGATAGGGGAAGTTTGTATCAGCGCCCGGGGATCTAGACTTCGAGTAATCATTTGCAAGTCAACAGAACGAGAAGCTAGAGCTTTGATAAAATTCGCCTACAAGATAAATATTTACGAATGGATTAAAATAATTCTTACAAAATCAAATTAAATATCCCAAATACAACAAAAGACAAAAATAAATTAGCAACCCTACTAATTTATCTTAAAGATAACTAACATCGTGATTGGCGGCATTCTCCGCACCAGCGAGATCAGCAGATGCACCTTGGGCCTCTTGAGCATTCCCAGCCGAGACATCAGCCAGAGGATCACCTGCCTCCGCAGCACTAGCAGCATTTGCACCTGTAGAGGTAGGACTAACCGTAGGAGGATCCGCCATAGAAGGGGCCACTGTAGGTATGATCGCCTCTTGACTCCGTACAACATCTTGAAGAGGTGGCGTACTATCAGGCTCAAACGCATCTTGAACAGCAGGAGGCTGTTCTTCATAAGCCCGCAACTCCTCAATGGTCATAGGACTGGTACGATTCTTACAATGTTCAATGAGACTGTAAGTATGACCGCCATCCTCGATCTTGGAGCTGAACAGATCATTAGCCCGACTGGTCGCCGCAGCCAAGTTCAGCTCAATTTGTTCATCACTATCCCACACAAGACTAGAGGGATCTGGATGCTCCTCCTTCATCTGCTGATAATACTCCATCGCCCCAATCTCTTTCCCAGCAGCAAGAATAGCAGAAAATAAGTCAAAAAATGACTTGGTCTTAGCCAAAGCGTCCACATAAATCTGCTGGTAATGGGGATGAAGAGGACCGTTGGCCTTTAGACCATCGACGAACTTCATCATATCATCCCGGCGAGAGTTGGCATCAGCAACAAGTTTGTCCTTTTGGGCGATCTCACCCTTCAGAGACGCAACAACCTTTTTGTGCTCGACACTCAATGATGAATAAGCATCAGCAAAGGCATCCACCCTACTGCTGGTTGACTTCAGAGCATTCACCACCTAAGAAGAGGAAACATATAGGAAACATCATATAACATACAAAGTATTGAAATATAAACCATTAAATAATATATATATATATATATATATATTAGGCTATAACAAAACATACCACTTGCAAAGCTTCATTGAAGGAGAGCTTGTTGATATACTCGGCGAAAGGGTCAGGAGAAGAAACACTGGCAAGCTTGGACCTCTTCGCCTGCTGAGTTAGAACATCTTGAGCCTCCTTGCGTTTCTCACGATCTTGGCGCTTGTCCTCCACTCGGCGAATGGGCGAAGAAGTGTTTGAACCATCATTCGTCGGCTTATCAGTAACAGCAGGGGTCGGCGTTTGCTTCCCCGAATTTCCCACAGAGGAACTTCCAGATCCAAACTTGTAAGTAGATCGAGCACTGGCTATGTTCCGAGCATTCTTCATGTCTAAAAAAAGACACGAGTGTATTAGTAAAAAAAAAAAAAAAAAAAAAAAAGAACACACACACACTCAGAGAAGTATGAAAGAAAAATAGGTAGATGAGTAAAATTCCTATGCTACAATATCACATAGTACTAAACCACCTTTGCCAGATGGAAGAACTCGCGCCTTACGAGCTAGCTTCTTTTTAGCACAATACGGTGTTTTCTCCTTAGGAAGGGGCGACGCCCCAGAACCACCTTTAATGGCGAACTTCAGTAACTTGACGCAACAAACGTCACTTAAGCTTATACGACCAGAAGGAGAAACATAACTCCCAATCCCCAACCTCCTATTCCAGACGGGAATCTCCTTATCACTACCATCTACATGCTTGACATAATAAAAACCTTCCCAATATGTCTTAAAATTATTGGGATACTCGGAGACAAAGGCCATCTCTGAAAAATAGGCGATCAGGGTATATCGCCCCTTTCCAAACCTAGTGGCCTTCAAATAGTAAAGGGAGTTGACTAGTTTGAAGTCGAACACCACCTGCGCCTGCTCACAAGCAGAGTGGAGGGAATTTAATATCATCACACTCTTGGGAGCCATCTGACAAAGGGCAATGTTATAACCCTGAAGAATCCCTATTAGCCAATCCGGAAGTGGAAGATTAATACCACACTTAAAATACTCCCTATAAACGGAGAAGTAACCGGTTGGAGGTTCATCGACTGTCTCCCCAGTCCGAGGCAGCACAATCTCACGACCAACAAGGCAAGGAAACCTACCCCTATCATATTGTAACATCCGTTCAGTCACCTTACTGAAAACGGGGACCATGGGTGCCACGGAATCATTTTCCCCTACCTCTGTTTCCCCCAAATCAATCTCCGATGATCCCGCCGGAGCAATATCAGATACCTCATCGGCATCAACCGGAACCCCAGGAGACGCTTCCTCAGCAGGGGAGAGATTATCAGGAAACATAAAATCCTCTGTATTAAAGGATATATTGTTGACATCAATAAAATCACTTCCAGATCTCATTTTCAATATTTATGATCTACCCAATCAATCAAACATGCAAGATGGAGAACAGGAGATAAGGAAAACCGAAGATTAAAACAATGCAGAGAAGACAAA
Organism: Cruciata laevipes; assembly: GCA_963678965.1. Lineage (NCBI taxonomy): Eukaryota > Viridiplantae > Streptophyta > Magnoliopsida > Gentianales > Rubiaceae > Cruciata > Cruciata laevipes. The sequence continues at coordinate 12,272,029 of OY787632.1, read as the reverse complement.
GTGGGAAAAGTTGCAGAGAAGGAGAAACTGAGATTACCTAATTAGGGCAGAAAGCAGCTTTATGTGAGCTTCGAGAGGAAGTCGAAAAATCTGAGAGAGAGAGAAGAAAATTAAAAGCTGCCTTAGCTATAAAGAGGTTCCACTGAATATTTAATTACCAAAAGACGCCCAAGCCGTCAAATTGATACCAAAAAGCAAAAAGCCATAATTAGCACGGATACCGATCCAGTACTTATAGTAAGTACACTAACAAACTAGAGTAAACAGAGGAAGCGATAGCGGAACGGCACTTTGGTAATGCGTGGAGATAGCTGGGAAGTTGAAAAGAATTCAAAATTCGAATCTCAAAAAAAAAAAAAAAAAAAAAGAAGTTCTCTCAAGTCAACATAGGCGAACAAACAAAGAGAACTAGCTGATCTCATTCGGCCAACTGACATTCTCCATAAACAGTTCGCCCATACTGACTGGGGGGGCTTATGGTATATACTGAGCCTTAGGGCCCAACCGCCCAAGAAGCCCGGTCAAATAATGGACACAGACAAATATAAAGTGGCCCAACAACGGACACAGTCAAAGACATGACAGAATGGGGAAACCACGATCTAGAACAACCGCCCGAAATAAAGGGGATCGTGGCCTCGACCATGGCTAGATAAATAGCACAGAGGATAAGAGAAAGAGGGAAGCATTAAACAAGAGGAGAATAGATTATCTGAAAGATTGAGGACTGACTTAAGCATCGGAGATTCTTCCCCGGATTCATTCCGGGAACTTTCAGGTGATCTTCGGCTATTAGACGGGAGTCATCAGTGGATTCAGAAGAACCCTGCAACATCAAGTACCCTAGTAGCACCGGAATTTAACAGGCCAAACTTTGCAAAACAACATCAAGACTTCAAGAATAAATGAAAGATCAATCAAATTATACAAATATTTCCCTAACACAAAAAGAATCTAAAACTATACATCTCGTACCAACTTCATGAAACAAAACAAGAAATAAACAATTTTAAAATATTCATATTCATTCTTTATTCCGAGTCCCAATATATTGAAAGATGGTATATAAGTAAAAGCATACCAAGAGAGATTAAGATGGATGATCCCCCAGGAAATAGCATCTCTAAAAGCAGTGCAGAACTCAGAAGCCATACTAATCCGATCGTCATAACTAAGAGAGACAATTTTTAAAAGCAATCTTCCACTTCCAGCTCCATTAGCTTGTCAATCGAGGAGTTCAAACTCTCATTACCAATCATCTTTCCACACAAAGTTGCAACCTTTTTCAACACAAACAAAGCCAACAAACAGCCATCAAAAACACAAAAAAGACCAAGAAATTCAACAAGTAAAGCTCAATCAGAGTATATCAAAATGAACACGTGAACTGAGATCAGAGGGTACTCAATCCTTCAAAGTGTTTATTAGGTTTCCGTTCACAGTGAAAATCATAACTCATCAGATCAATTGTTTTTCAGATTCATTAAAAAAATGATTCCAATAGACCTCTGAGTCTACGGAAAGGAAGCATCAAAGACATTAATCAAGGCATACCTTCGGATGAAATGGCAAATATTTCCCACATAGGACTTAAATTGGTGCCTACGAATGTCCTGGATGAAATTGGAAGAATGAGGCGCATTCAGACAAACAAAAGCATAACCTGTAATCTGTCAAACCTAAGTGAAGTCTAACATGTTATTCTTCATCTGAACCATCCTCACTTTGAAAATGTGTCCTTAATACTGAAATAAATCATTTTTGCAGGATCTTTAAGTGATTTGAAAAAAATAAATACAATAAATTGCAGAACAACTACTATCATCACAATACTAATTCTTGTTCTATCAGGACAAGCAAATTATAAAGAACTTACAAGATAGGACGTCTATTCATAGTTGAGTATCAGCATGATTAAAGAAATTGCTTCATCCCAGATTGTCATATATTAATAAAATTTAAATTACCTTCAATATTGTTACTTCCTGATCGTGAAGTATTAGAATGTTGCTTCATCGGCTTCAGTGACCAAGCTTTTTGAGAGTATTTTTTTCTCTGTTTCCTTAGTAGTGCTTCCTTCTTCTCAAGTGGCATAGCCGCATATATTCGGCGCTTCTCCTTGTTTCGGTCCATCTCATGTGAAAAACCTTCCCTTAACTGATCATAAAAATTATTCTTGGTTGATTATATAATTTTAACATGATTGAAATCTAGCCAGATAACATATATACTTCATCAAATTTACAAACATGGTGAATGTGATTAAACAATCCATGAAATCAATATGCATCCTAGAATAAACTCAAGGCATATATAATAAAATCAATGAAAATGATAGTAGTTGGTCAGATAAGGATACCAAAAAACACAATCTTATGAAGAGCAAGAATTCTGCAATGAATGGCATAATCAAATCCCTTGGTTCCAGAAAAACAAAACAACCAGGTGTATTTTTCAAGAATATAGACTGGCTCTTCATTCATGAATCTACATAGCATAATTCAAACATGCATTTAACTAATGTAAATCTTACAGTTGAAAACAAATCTGCCTTTAAAGCCTCAGATTGTAGTACTTTTCATAGTTTTTAGTTTTACAACACAAAGTACATGTATACACCAAAAACAAACAAACAAACAAAAAATACTAATTCTCAATTGAGACCTGTCTCCATTGAGACCAAAGATTATATGAGACTGCTATTGATTGAATTAAGCTCACCCGCCGATTTCCTTGATTGAATTTGTCGTTGGTGAAATTGACCAAGGAAATGATCAAGGAAATTTGACCGAAAGATCAAGCAAATTGAACGAAAGATCAAATTAACTGAAAAATCAAGGCAAAGCAAAAATACTCAAGCACATTGATTGAAAGATCAAACTGACTAAAATATCAAGCAAAAACAGTAAATGCTCATTCCCCTGCTCTTGGTCTCCACAAGGACAGGTCTCACCCAAGACTTTCTCAACAAAAAATGCATCGGAGGTACATCACCAACAAAGGCTCCACTGCATATAAAAAAGGATATATTTTGTATCTATCTACCTATTAGCATCAATTAAAAAGATAAATCAACCATGCAAAAGCTAATCACACCAGTACATCACCATAACCTTTGACAGCAAAATAATAGAACTCGGTGAAAGAAATTCAGTGAGACCAGTTCAAATATTTACGTGATTATGGAGTTAAACATTATTCAGGCAACAATATTTCAGACTACATCTTTTTAGTGCCTCACTACCAAAATTGAGAGAAAAGGATCAAGATTCCACAACCTTAGTTTATATAAGTCTACTATAATCAAAACAGTTTACTAAAGATCAAAAAGAGAAGCATAGGAATTTCAGCAGTAGACGAGAATGTTAGTTCTCGTACCTCATAATCTTCACCACGTATTAAAATTCCGGTTTAACCGGTCCGGTCCGGTCTTCGATCCAAGAATTATGGACATTCCGGTCCCGGTCCAAACCGGTTCTGGTCCGATCCGGTCCGGGTCGGACCGGTTGCACAGCCCTAATTGCGGCCTCCTTTAATAGGCGTTCTAGAACGTCTGGTTCAGTCCCTTTTCCGTGACACTGTACTTTCTGTATCTTTTTAAGATCTCCTCACGTGCTCTATGTATTTTTCTGGTAATTTCCTTAAAAAGGTGAGTCATTGTGCTCCTCTTGGATGATGACGTATATCATAGCTCACTACATATTATGATTTCTTATTGTTTTAGGTCAGTTTACTTATTTTTTGAAAGATAAATAATGTACATCAATATTATATCTATAGAATTTTTCGTAGAATTTTTCGTTGTCTCAAATTATATCTATATGATTCTTAATATATAGTCTCAAATTAGATTTCGTCTGATATAATTTTATCTATTACGATATAATATGTTAATTTTTCAGTTGAGTTGAGTCATTAATAATTATGTCTTTTGATCTATAAAATAAAAAATTCTTAATCTAATACATACAATATTAAATAAAAAATAAAGAGGATGACATTCAATGTTAAAATTAAAACAATATTAATGTAATATTTTTAGGGGTTGCTCCATGCATGTCCATTTTTCTCTTGTATGTCCGTATTTTTACCATAATACCCCTAATATTGTTAAGGCAAAAAATGTGCTTGAAATCATAGGGTTCCATCAGGGGGCATTATGGTAAAAATACGAACATGCAAGAGAAAAATGGACATGCATGGCGACATTGCTTATTTTTTTATCACTAAAGATCATCTGTACCGATCATTTTTTGAGCTTACCTAAATGTTATGCAGATGATGTTTTTCAATAATCAGTTGATATGTTTTAATAATTTGTTGATCTTGATTTGATAGTGTAATTGATGTTATGCATTTATTTATTATAGTTCGTCTTATTTTTCACATTATTTTTAATCATTATTGATTGATGTTGCATGTCTTTGTTTAATCTAACCATATGTAAAAGTATATTGGTTTTTCTAACGTGGGCACTTTAACGTGAGTTAGATTTCATCGGTAAGTGTATTTTACTCTTGTTAATTGTGTTGATGGTAATTACACCACCCAATTGTATGGTTGTCTGTGCTAATGTCAATAAATTGTATTTTACTTGTAAATGTATGTCGTGTCATAATTACACGCTTCATATGCTTTTCTATTGGATTATTTAAACAACATATATTATTTCATGTGGCTTATTTTATTCTTTAAAATTTACTTATAAAATTTTTATTCAACTTCAAAACCAAGCATACTCAAATTTAGATAACTAAACTTTTCAGTGTATTTAAACAATAATTTTTTTATAAAATATTCTGATTGAATAAATTTTTTTTTCTGTTGTAATATATCAATGATCCAATAATATTCCGCATGACATTTATTTTATCTTCACTATTTCATAAAATTAAATATTATTTAATGTATATCCATGTAAAAAACTATTTCTAGAATTTTCTAATATTCAAATCTATAAAATATTATTGACTTCATAACAATTAGAATATTATACCAATTATATAAAAAAATTACATTCCAATTTTGAGTGGTTAAATTAAATTTTTGATTTAGGTACATTAGCTATTTTTATTTTCAATAAATAATCATCCATCGCGTGACCAAAAGAAAATATAATTTATCATAAGTAACGCAGACAACAACGTACTTAAATAATTCAATTAAGGTTACCATACTTAACCGGAGTAAACATAGACAACGAAGCATTTCTATGAAATTATTATTATCAACACATTAACTCGGGTAAAATTACACTTATCGATGGAATCTGAATTACGAGTGCCCTAGGGCACTCGTTAGAAAAACCGAAAATATATTTTTGATGATGTTTGTAGTTCGATAAGTGAGTTTGTATTTTTTAGTTTGTTGTAAAGTGAAAATTAAAGGAAAGAAAATACACCGTATCTTAGTATTTTTAATTCACAAGTATCCCGTGAACAACACATCTAAAATGTTGTCAAATAAACGTACTGAGATCTCGAAAACTAAAATAAAATATAGAAAAGAGTTAATTTATAACGTAAAATTAGAATTTAAAACATTCATTCAAGGATCTTCCATGCTTCTTATCTTTCTCTTTTTTTTGGCTCTTTCACCTTTTTTTTTTGGTTGATGCTTGCTTGAAAGTTAGAATTTTTACTAAATAAAACTCGCAGAACCTAGCAAAATACATATCACAAAGATTAGATGCAAAAATATATACTCCATCTGGACTAGCTAGATATGCACTCTTTAAAGTCAACTTTGTCGGAACATGTTTGACCGTTAATAACTTTATTTTCATGTATTAATCTGGTCTAAAATTTTTATAGTTTAGAAATAGAGCGCATTATGAATCTAACAATATCTCGCGTGATACTATTATAATACATATACCAATTGAAATTTACGTCAAATATGATCCGATAAAATTGACCAGAGTACAGATCTAACTGGTCTAGGAGAGTATATAAAAAGAAATAGGGGAAAGGTGGGAGCTGGTACGAGGCTGGTCCCACAATTTGATTTGGACAACAAGTTCAAACCGTTAGATCTTACATTTACTCCAGCAGTGGGACCGGTTCTTCTGACCAACGTGGCAATCGACCGGACACGTGGCCGGGTGGTCAACAGTTTGATTAAAGTGAGTCAGTACTCACCGCACCGAGGGAATCCGGACGAAAGTGCCCCTGAAAATTTGGTAACGGCAGCCAGAGTCGGACAATTAAAGCATTCTTGGCTGCATGCAAAATTTTATGAGACGAAGAAAATTCCAATTCTCTATCTTTCAATTCTCAACAGCTTTTGTTTGAACTTTGAAACTTTATCCTCCTTCTCTTTGACGGGTTTCTGGATAGAATTGATCAGCTCATATTTTATTCATTACATTTTGGTACTGATTTCCTATTTTTTGAGCATGGTAAATGGTAATTAATTAAACACAATCTTGATCAAAAAATACCAGTATATATAGTTGTATAATCATGAAAAGTTAGACCATATTCTCTTTAGTTTATTTGAACATAATTGAACTAATTTAAAATTAAATAAAACTGAATCGAACAGTACAATTGGAATAATTCAAATTGTGATTTGTCAAAGATGAATACAAAAAAAATTTATAAAATAAATTGGAAAGAACGTGATCTTTCTTAGTGGTAAAAAATATCAATCGGATAATGTACTTATTAAGAAGTTAATTAGTTAGGCCATGTTTGCCAGATCTTATTTGTAGATCAGTTCAGTTCAATGAAAATGAAATTTGATGAAATTTAGGTTAAATTATTCATGCTGATTCCATTTTTCAATACATTAATTTTCAAATGATTTTTAATCAAATGAGCGCAAATTAAACTTTGCAATGTATTGTAATTTAGTGTCAAAAGTGAGAACTAAATTTGTGGTGAAAATCAGTTCTAAAATTTCCTTTTGTTAAAAATATAGGTCAAAATTACGAGAATATGACGTCTACATGATGTACCTTTTCTTTTCTTTTCTTTCAAATCCAGTGGAAGTGGTACTAAATTTCATAGATATGCATGTAATTAAAGAGAGGTTCTCACTAATTCACGTAATATATATTCTTGTAATCCAAAATTAAATTTGTCACCGTCCATTATGTACATATTTTATATTATTCGGTGAAATCTCATCAAATTTTCGGTCAAAAATCTGTTGGCAAGTATTAACACATTCATTAATTCAATGAGAAAACAATGGACTATCTAATATATTAAGAAAACAAAACATGCAAGGACAAGATTTAACAGCTCAACTTTCAAAGTTGAACGGATAATTAATTAGAATACAAAGACAATGACTTCATTTTCTAATAAGTTTCTTTGTTATTTGTTTAATTTAAAATGTCATTAAAATAATCCTCACAAAACTTTTAGTCAAACAAATTATTTAATGAGACTTACAATATATGCATAAACTCAATTTAATCATCTTTACAATTAATTTTGGTCACAATTTTCTGTCTAATTTTAACATCATAAATCATAGAAGGAATTAAATAAGTTAACATTTATTAAATTAAAGATAAGTTGAAAAAGTAACCTAAAAGTCACACTTTCCACACTATCTCTAAAGAATTTTAAGATGGTTGAAGTAATTTTTACTACATGTACTTAATTGAAAATTTAGTACCTAATGTCCATCTAATACATTACTTATTCATAATTAAAAGTGTATTTCTAAAATTTCTGATGACTCATGAGTGTAAAATTTGCTACATATACAGTATGAACTTATTTTAGTATAATCAAGGTGTTGAAGGTGATTATTTAACTTCAAATGATGGTTTTATGGTCAACTAATATGTCTCTCTAGTTTGACAATGCTAGAAGAGTAGACACTTAGCCTTTTCTTAATCCCTCACTATATAATACAAATTTACTATAGACTTATGGATATAATTAAATAAATAAAAATTCACCCCTCCTTGTTTAGTTGGTTAGTTGAAAATTAGCATTTGACACTAATTAATCCCCAACTGTGGATTAAGGTAATACTTAAGGACACATCTTGAACAAGTAAAGCTAATTTTTATAATACACATATATATTTAGCAATAAATTTTATATTTGGTGTTTATTTTTCCTCCATTGATGGTTATAAAACTCAATGATCTCCCACTTAACAAAAGATATTGTGAAATGGAAATAAAATTAGATTATAAAAATATTGACAAAATAAGGTGCAAGTGAAATCCAACACTCAACTACTATACTATAGAATTTTAAATAGTACTACACAAGATATTAGAAAGTAGGTTGAGAGGAATCTATAATAAATTAAGTCAATATCGCATTCAGTGTTTATTCTTCAAAGTCATTTTTAATATCCACCATTTTTAATATAATAAATAAATTAATGGGAAAATGGAAGAAATGGTAAAATGGAGTGAGGAGAAAGGGCATTTAGGCCAATTTGGTGGAGATAGAGAGGAGAGAAGACCTTAAAGCTGTATTGATCCTGGTTTTATTTGGACACACTATTTATTACAATCCTCTCTCTCCCAAGTCCCACCCAAGTGTGTTTTTTATCTAGGTATTAGGGCAGCTTCTGTTCAACATCTGGCTTTCATGCCAGTTTTTCTGTTCCGTTTTTCACTTGTTTTTATCTTCTCATTACAGCTTTTTCCAACCTTTTTTTTTTATCTGCAATAAATACAGCTCCACCTCTTTTTTGGCTTTCTTTCCCAAAGGGAATTGAGTGGGGAATTTATTGGAGTTTGTTTCTGTAATCTGAAAACAAGATTACAAACCAGAAAGTCTTTTTTCTTGGAATCCCATGGTCTAGCTAGGCCTATAAATATCGTGTCCTATATATTTTTCATTTGGAAACCCACTCAAGTACAGTAAACCTCTTCACCACCGCCCATATAGTTTTCCGGCCAATCCAAATGGCGTCGAGCTCGTCAACGTCGATGAAGAGCACCACTAATGTGGTACAAAGTTATTTTGACTTTCAATTCTCCAGTCAATCCGCCGAGCCGAAGCCGGTTCACCACCAGTCCCACCACCAGCAGCCGCCGGCGATCCCGTACGGGATGGTGCACAACGGCGGTCCCTCGGTGGCTATCCCCCCTGGCGGCTTTTTGTACGTCTTCTTTTAATTATCTCATATTTGTTTTTCTTCATTTTTTCCCGTTTTGGTATTTTACCATTTCTTGATATTTTTTTAATCTCTTTTTCCGGCGGTGTTTGTTTTGCAGGGGCAAGGAGGCGGCCTATAACTTCAATGATCTGGACCAGGCCCTGATGCTGTATACCATGGGCGACGGGTCCGGCACCGACATCCCCTCTGGCACAGTTCTGAGTGAGCAGATTATGAAAGGTAAATTTGTTTGCTTAATTTTCTGGATTGGTTTAGAAAAAAAATTAAAGTGGTTTTTGAAAAAAAAAATAAAAAAATTTGTGTTTCTCCAAAAAATTATGATCTTTCCAAAATAACAATTTTAATGGGTGTGTGCCGAAAATTGGATGTGTGGGTTGATTTACTATTTTTTTTTCTCCAAAATTGGATGCGTGTGGGCGTTTTTACATTGTGTGGGTATGTGTGTTTTTACACAATTAAAGTGTGTGTGTTTGAGTTGTGAGCGGTGCTTTGCTGCGTGTGATTTGGACGCCGTCGGTGATGTGTGTTTTTGCGGTGATGTGTGTACTGTGTGTTTGTGTGTGTGTTCTAGACACAGTTTTTTGTTGTGCGGTGGGTTAATCTGGACACTGTGTGTTTGTGTGTGTTTAATCTTATTTTTTATTCATGAATGTTGTTCTTGAAACTGAAGAGCATATGATCATCTGGGTATCGATCTGACACACAGTACCGTACTATATTTGACCAGATCTTCTCTGTGATCCAGTATTGTTTTCACATCCCAAAAAAATGTAAACCTTTAGTTTTAAAAACGATTCTCTTTACAGCAGTTTCTCGGGATCAGTATATTTTCTTGGCCCACTGTACATTTTTGGTTGCCTGCAAAAACAGCAGATTCTACCAGATTTGTATTCCTTCTCAAAATGGATAGCAATTGAGCATCTTTTTTTAACCCTTCTGGAAAATTGTTTCAAACTCCCTTTTTATCTTTTCAATGTCTCTCTGATCTTACCCCTTTCCCGGGTCCTTACAATTATTAACCCCGCCTGCCCATACCACAAAATCATGGCGGTTGTACGATATATATACGCATATAATATATATATATATATATATATAATTGTTGAATATATATGTATAATTATATATATATATCTACGCGTGCTGCAGAGAGCTCTGGGATGAGGCCTCCAACGCTCAACATCTTCCCCTCGCAGCCCATGCATGTAGCCCCATCGACCTCGTCAGCCAAGGTACGATTCTTTACTTTTTCATACACTTTTCGTCATCTGCAATTATGGAATTTTGATACATAAAATATCACTTTCCGAATTACATATATTATAGAGTAGTTTAATTAATGGGGTGGTTAATCTGCGCTTGTTTGATTAATCTGTTTGTTTGCGTGTTTGTTTTGGTTTTGGTAATAACAGGCGAGTGCTGGAATGCTGTCGAGCTCTCCTTCGAGCAGCGGCTCCAAACGATCGTCGGAGCCGTCCATGGAGCTAGCCAACCCGGCGAGCCGGCTTGTTGAAGTTGGACAGCCGTCTAAGATTGTCAAGGTAACCATGGATTATTAGATTTAGTTGAATCTGCAGAATGGATTATTACATTGTGTTGAATTTCCGGCATTACTTGTGAGCAGGTTGAGGGAAACGGCCGGCGAGTGGCGTCGAGCTCCGGCATCACTTCTGAGCAGGAAGGGCCTAAGACTCCCGATCCTAAGGTACGTACGCGCGTAACTGTGGCATATGTTTACGTGCGTACGTACGTTTTCTTTTCCAGTCAAATCTTGTGTTTCAAGCCATAATGCGTTTTAAATGTTGATTGCAGACTCTGAGGCGCCTTGCGCAGAACCGGGAGGCTGCCCGGAAGAGCCGTCTGAGGAAGAAGGTGGACTTCATTTCATCCAATATCATTGACTTTTTGTATAAGTATAATACATTAACTTGGTGTTTGACTCATGACTGCAGGCTTATGTCCAGCAGCTGGAGAACAGCAGGATCAGGCTCACTCAGCTGGAGCAGGAGCTCCAGAGAGCCAGAGCTCAAGTAATTAATTAACAACTCATCAATGGAAATATATACACAGTTTTCATGCTAAGACATATATTATATAATAATATTAAATTTGTGTGTTTTGTCTGGTCTTGTCCATGTTTTGCAGGGCCTTTTTGTTGGTGGACCTGCCATGCTTGGAGGAGATCAGAACGTCCCAGCTCATGGCAACATGAACCCAGGTTCATGATCTTACGTTGTTATATATATATATATATATATATATATATATATATATATATATATATATATATATATATATATATATATATGGTCCCATTATGATTCGTGTTTGTTTTTAAGTGCTTAATTAATATATTTGGTGGTGTACGTGTGTGGATTTCAGCTGTTGCGGTGTTTGATGTGGATTACGCTCGGTGGCTGGAGGAGCACACTCACATGATGATGAACATGCGCAATGCGCTGAACAGCCATGTCCCGGAGTCGGATCTGCGAGCTATGGTGCAGAACTGCCTGCACCACATTGACATGCTCATCGTGCTCAAGAACGACGTCATCAGAAACGATGTCTTTCACATCCTCTCCGGCAACTGGAAGACCCCCGCCGAGCGATGCTTCCTCTGGATGGGCGGTTTCAGGCCATCGCAGGTCATCAAGGTGTGTAACGTGTCCCACACGCTTTGTATTAATACTCGCCTAACCAGCCCTAATTAAACAGTAACATTATTTGCGATAAAAATGGCTACTAATAGCGAAAACCCAGGGGTTTAAAAAAGGCACCAACATTTTGGTTTTTTTGTCCTGAATACTATTATTATGCATGCTTATTTTTCCAATTTCGTGATCTCCAAAAAATGCTTAAAACACAGGATGACGAAAACAGAATGTGCATAATTGTGTGTGTGTTATGGTTAGGTATACATATACACTACGTTGAATTACGTGTGTGTCTCCTTTTTGTAACTTGCAAGATGATGACGCGCACTCCTGTTGTGTTCTGTTCTGCTTACTTGAATTAACATAACTAACAACGTTTTTTATCTGTTTCTGTTGATGATGATGATGATGATTGGCGGATGAATAGATAATCATGAGCCAGATCGAGCCGCTGACTGAGCAGCAGCTGATGGCGATATGCAGCCTGCAGCAGCAGACCCAGGATGCTGAGGAGGGGCTGAGCCAGGGGCTGGAGGCACTCAACCATTCCCTCTCCGACATCATCACCTCGGAGGTGCTCGGCTTCTCGGAGAACATGGGAGGCGGCTTTATGAACCACATGGCTCTCGCCATGAACAGGCTCGCCAGCATCGAGGGATTTGTGCGACAGGTACGCATGCAATTAAAAGAGTCGTGTGTTTATAATACTGTTTATAGCAGCTATATAAATGATTCGTGTACTACTTAAATTCAAAAAGGGTCTTAATCGGGGAGAGGGACAAGAATCTGCTGATGTGTTGAGTTGGGAGACCTACTCCAACAGATTACCTGCTCTATCTCTCTCCTTTTCCATGGTTTTAATTAATTAAAATGCAGTAGTAATTAAAAAGTGTTAATTACCACACTTTTTTTATATGTGATACTTTTATTTTTCACTTTTTTACTGGTCTATGAATGATGCTCTAGCCAAATTTAATTAATTAGCAGCCTTTTTTTTAATGTGGTCCCAAGAGTGTGAGTCACATCTGACACTGGCTGTTGAGATGTTGAGTTTTTTCTGATTCAAGGGGGTCCAGTATCTCCCTAGCTAGTACAGTTAATCATGCTGCTGCTAAATTAAATATCAAAATCATGCATACTCCATATATGAGGTTAATTAAGCCATAATTAATGTGTTCGAAATCATTTGATGGTTAATCTGAACCTGTTTGTGAGTGATAAGTACTTAATGAGTTTTTAAATCCTAGTCAAAAGAAAACAGGGGCCATATGTCCTTTTCTTGGTACAGTAAACCAGAGTTGATTGCTTACATTTTCAAGTAACTAAGCGTTGAACAATGACTCTATAAATGTGTGAAATCATTTTTTTTTCCCTGCTGAAAAGGTAAGAAAATGATTAATAATTTCCTAGAAGAAGAAGAGGAAGGTTGTTTTCGTACGGATCATTTTCAACTGCTGCCCCTAAAATCCAATTGGACAAATTAGCAGAAAATCATATTCATGTAAGGATTAATCAAAGCTATTATATCTGGTGCAGTAGCAGTCACAAGGATTATGTGAGATTTTCTATACTCATGTCAAACCTTAAGACTTCCACCTAGCTATAGCTACCAACCTATCCTGCCAAGAACTTCCCCATCAATTACTCTAATTTCCCTTAATTAATTATGAACATAGTTGTTGTTACATATTATCAACTACTATTTTATTCTGCAGAAAGTCAACATTCATGCATGAATTAGTTGAATAATTTTAACACTATTATTGTGTGCTTGTCAATCTGTTGATTTTTGTTACTTGTTACAGCACTAAAAATGTGATATATATACTGGGATTGATTTTCAGGCTGATATTCTGAGGCAGCAGATGCTGGACAGGCTGCAGCATGTCCTCACCGTGCGCCAGGCTGCGAGGTGCCTTCTGGCGATTGCCGAGTATTTCCACCGCCTCCGCTCTCTCAGCTCCCTCTGGATGTCTCGCCCCAGGGAGTGATTGCTGATCGGTTTTTCATCGGAGAGGAATGGGAAATAACTTCTCTTTTTTTTTTTGGTTTTAAACTCTATGGTTTTTGATCATCAACAGACGTCTCATGCATGTAATTAAGATAGATAAGGAGGTGGTGACGATCGTAACTAGTCTTTAATTACCTAGTTTTTTTTCTTTTTTTAACTTTAACTTAATTGGCAAACTTAATTATATATATGTAGAAGTATAAATTATCATAACCGTCTTTTTCTTTTTGCTTTTCCATCCTTTTATTATGTTTGAATAGGCCTTATATGCTACAGTAGTATATACTATACTTAATTTGTCTGTTTATAATGGTGTAGAAATTAGTCAATTTTATAATGCTTTGTCATGTAGTAAGGGTATAGTAAGTGTTTTATGTCATATATTATGACTTAGTGAAGAATATGAGTGTTATTGCATGGAGTTAATTTGGTTAGTTGCTCGATTTTATATAATAGGATGTGGTTGTTGCTCGTAGTTTGACGGATGAAATATATAAGTGATAAAATGGACTTGGTGTAGAAATTGAGATTTGATAGATTAATGGCTTTGGTTGCATATGAATTTGATGATTAGTTCAACGGGAACTTAAATTTGTCATAGGATTAGTTCAAATGTATGATTAAAAAAAATATATATATAGAGCCTAGGAAAATATATAGAACAAAATAAAAGATATATAGTAGAGGAAGGAAAGGGTATGGAGACAATAGGGAACCTTACAATTTAGTTGGTGGCTAGTTGGTGTATGCTATTTATATTCTCAAGGCGTCCGTCCCTCCCCTCATCTGCCAAAGACCCATCTTTTCTATTTTCGTAGTTCTTCCAAAATCAGTTTTTTTTATTACATTAATTAAAAAACTAAATTGTACTACTCATGATTTGGCGTGGATTTTGCCTGGTATAAATACCGAATTAAGATGCAAAATTTGATTTATAGTTTCGTGAAAAAGGAAGCATGGTGATCACATATAGAGACAAAGAAATAGGCATGGCAAAAGAACAAGTACCAGAAAATGATATATATATAGTGTTTTGCAGGGTTTGGAGAGTTTTTAATGGGACCGTCCTATATATATAGTTAGTACGTACTTGAGGGTGAAATCAGTCCACAAAGATGCATAGAAATAGTGGAGTTGTAAGTTTTTTAGGTCATTTTATAATTAATTTGCATCTAGAGCCACAATATAAGAAGCACCAAATTTCAGAGGCTCAATAGCAAATAGTTGATCATGACGACACAAAAACTTTACGGCTACAATGGTTATAAACTTCAACTATGACTTGGAATCGATTAGATTCGCTGCCCATAAAAAATCATTTACCCATTAACTATCGTCGATCATGTTTTGAGTTCATATGATTAAGGTCTCGCCGTACTTAAGTCTGAGTTTCTCGGCCGTTGTGAATCAACGCCAATCTCATGTCTAGGTGGGTCTAGCCACGAGTCAAAATTAGGGGTTGCATGATGGATTGCTCATCTACATTATATTTATAAAATCAATCTTATCCTCAAAGTATCATATTGATATATTTAAAATTGAATATAAATTAATTAAAGAGTAAAGACCATCGTAGAAGTTTAAATTATCAAAAAAATCAAAATACCATTGTAACTTCTGAAACAGTAATTTTTTTAAATAAAATTATCAACTCATTGTAAACCAGAGTTTATACAAAATCAAATTATATTCACAATGTTTTTGTGGATATCACTTCATATTTATAACCCCGACATTCTGTTGTCAGGAAAATGACGATCACTCAAGGTTATAACTCCAGATCATGACTAGATTTTTAGAAACTAAAATGGAGAAGGATTGCTTAAACCATGCATTTTATAATCAAAGTTTATTCAATATTCATGTATATATCTCTTACTAAGTTTTGGAGTTATCATTAAAGAGAAAGTCTTGGTGAGACATGTCGTTGTGGAGACCAAGAGTCAGAGGAATCCGTATATATAGAGTTTTAAAGTTTTGGAGTCATTTTGTAATAACTTTATTTTTGGGGCCATAGTCATATTTGGTTCAATTACGTACATGGACAATTTTGAAATTATGCACACAGTTCATCCTATTTCCCCCAAATCTGCAGATGCCATCCTATTGCGCCCCAATCTACAAACTAACGATGAGTCGACGACCATCCCATGCCACTGACGATCTGCAATTTCTCGAGCTTGGGCTACCTCATCTCCATTGCGTTGAAAGACTGAGATTTTGCAGAATTATTTTGAAGCATAAGCCAATGGCTTTGACGGGGAAACAAGTGATCGAATTGGAATTATGATGTGGGTGTTGGAATGTTGGTGTGCTCACTTCATCATATTGCATTTAGATTATAACCCGGATGGTGTGATGTTCCCGCAGGATTCTGGAATCTGCATCCTCGCTGGTAACGGTGTTAAGATATCCCACATCGGTAGCGTACAAGCCTAATAACTAATATATAAAGGTTGAAGGTGACACCACATATTACCAATTGGTTTTAGGATGGAAGCCTGAGATCCATATAATTTAATATGGTATCAGAGCGGGTTCAATTTGGACCTGGGTCCTAATGGGTTAACTGGGCCGATGTGTGGATCCCCTTTGGGCCGGTGGTATCTCCCTTAATTTAACCGGTGGAGTATTCTCTCCCTTAAAAACCAGTGGAGTACCCCTTTACTTTGGCCTTAATATGACCCGATATGGGTTGTGGACTAATTCCACGTTTGCACGTGAGGGGGCGTGTTAAGATATCCCACATCGGTAGCGTACAAGCCTAATAACTAATATATAAAGGTCGAAGGTGACACCACCTATTGCCAATTGGTTTTAGGATGAAAGACTGAGATCCATATAATTTAATAAACGGCAAGCAGATTTTGATCTTTTAATCACTGTGTTTGAGTATTTATTGTTTTGTCTTGAACTTTTAATCTATTTGTTCGAGCAACATTTTTTGTTAAAAACACAAATGCAAAAAAAATTAATCAAAGAAAAAATTAAGAAGACCAAGTGATAATTGTAAAAATATCAAAGAAAAGATTAAAAAGATCAAGTAAAAACATAGAAGATAGAAGAAGAATCATAAAACAATCAAGTATAAATATAGAAGATCAAACCATTACTTCAAAAGATCAAACTAAAGTGATAACTGAAAAGATCAAAGAATAAATAAACAATAAGAAAAAATTAAGTAAAAAACATAGAAAATCAAGTCATTACTTCAAAAAGATCAAACTCGAGTGATAACTAAAAAAACATCAAAGAAAAGATAAAAACGATCAAGTAGAAAAAGATCAAGTAAAATACATGGAAGATCATTAGACACCATGATAAGAGGTAGAGGCCGAAAAAAATCAAGCAAAAAACATATAAGATTAGACGTAGGAGAGAAGGTAGAGGTGGTACATTATTTATATTCTAGTCCCTAATCTTTTAGGTATTATTAGTAAAAACCCCTTACACCCTAAACTGAGCATATAATCCTTAGTCTATGTAGAGACATGTCTAAATGAGAATTTGTATAAGTAAAACTATAGTCTTAGCGGTTGATTATTCACATATATTAATTTCTAATAATTTAAAGTAATTATTATTACTTTTATACAATAATTAATTAATTAACAAATATATATTTTAACTCTTAAACGTTATTTTACCATATTTTAAATAAAATTATATAACAAACTAGATAATGCAATATGTTAGTCAAATCATCTCATGCAATCCATTAACAGCTATCAACAAATCATGCACCAAATACCCACTGGTTAACAACTGACTAAATTGTAATTAGACTAAAACCATAGGGCATTGGACAGCAATAGTTAGAGGTTGTGGACCAAAATGGTAAATTTAGTTCCATATCGAAAGAGGAAATTGAAATTTGGAGAGAGGCAAAATGGGGCAACAAATCCCGCTCAACATCGGCGTAGTGAAAATATTTGGTGGCCTTCCAATTTCCCTCTTCTTTTTTTTGGGTTCCCTCTATCTAGGGTTTAAATTAATCACAGTAACTTCGTCCTTTCCATATTCCCAAGATCCTTTATTTTTCGAATAACCCAATTGGGAATCACTGTTGTTCATTTCGAGGGGTTTTCTTGAATTAAGACCTTGTCCAGAAGCAATTGGCAATGGTTAAGCGGGAACCGGCTTCAACTCGCGCTGCGCGGACTCGGAAAGCGGCGACTGAGGAGAATCACGACCCGGGAGAATCTGGAGAGCCCAGTAACGATAGTAATGATGGAAGAAAGGGTGTTCTGGATAGAAGGGTTCTTCGCTCTCGTTATCTCAATGTCAAGAGCCGCATTTCTGGTACTTTTTATGATTCTAATTCATGTTTTTATTTGCAGATGTTTTATTATTAATGCTGTGTTGGGTTGGTATGGTTAGGTTTTTTGCTTGTTTTGTTTATACAGCCAGAAATTTGAAATGTATTGATTTTGTCAAAAATTGTGTATGTTTCAATTTGTCTAACTTTATAGTATGAATTGTTTTTACTGAGGATTTGAAAGATTGCTTGAGATTTTTTAAGTCATGGACATATAATGTGACCCAAACTTGGCCTTTTTTGGAAGGTCTGGTGGGTTTGATGCTGACTGTATTTTCACACTTTTCATGCTGTTTGCAGATGAGAGGGATGACTTGTTCAAGGTTGATTCCAATGCCTTGGAATCCATGATTCAATTGGTTGATGATTTGCACAATCAAGGTAAGCTTGGAGCTTTTTACTGTATAATTTATCTTGCTTTCAGTTAGGTTGGGTTGGTTGCATATGCTTGTTTAATGTAGCAGTCAAAGCTGCACTTTAGTGAAGGGATTTTCATTTTAACCTTAGAAATATGAAGATTCAGTGATTGTTCACAGACCCTACCATTATGGGATAAAGTCTTTGAAGCATCTAATTTTGGAAAACATCATACATTAAGTTCATATTTATATTATTTTTTGAAACGTTGGAATATATGGTGAGGTATGTTTTGGTTGTGTTGGCAGTGGAGAAGCCTAGGGAGCAGGTAGCAGATGCAGAGGCTCTATTGGACATCACAAACACCTTGGCTACCTCTGCCCAGGCACATAGCAGTGACGGGCTGACTCCTGCAGATTTTGTCGGTTCTCTGCTCAGGAATTTTGCTCTGCCAGGTGGTCGAAGTTCTACTGCAGATGCTTCTAGTAACGCCATTGGTTGGAAGGACATCGGTCTTGAAGTTTCTCATCTATTCAGATGTGCTCCTGGATGCTTCACCATGTAAATAACACCAGCTTCCCTCTATGTTTTCCCTTTCTGAAACTCTGAGTTGGTTCTCAATTGATACTTATGCTAGTGTCTATCTTAACTTCTCTTATTTTGCCACAGGCTTGGGCCAATGGATACCGAAATCAAGCAACGCAAGGTTGCTGTTCGCAGGAAGCGTGCAAGGCCGACAGAAAGTTCTCGTCCTGAAGATGTATGAATTCTGAACTTAATCTCTGGTCAAAAAGTTGCTCCTCAGGCTGTTGATAGACTGGCTTGAAGTTGATTACCCATAAAAAAATCTTTGGTTGGGAGCTTGTCATGCCATTTTCAACTAGGAATACTTTTGACTTGCTTGTGCTAATGAATAGTCTGCAATATTTGCATGTTCTTTTTCTCATTTCCTTTATCTTCAATCTAATTTCTAGATCCATCGGATCATGGCTGGGAGATACAGGTCTTAAACATTTAGATTAATTGTCATTTTGTTCTACGTACAGCTTGATAAGGCTGGAACAGAAGAGAAAACAGACACTGATAAGAACATGGCAACAATGTTTGCCATTTTGATTATGAAAAGAAGGATCAGGCTTGAGAACTTGATATTAAATAGGAAGTCCTTTGCACAAACGGTTGAGAATTTGTTTGCTTTGTCGTTTCTTGTTAGAGATGGACGAGTTGAGATCTCAGTGGATGATAAAGGAACTCATGTAGTTTGTAAGACCTTTCAATCAATTTCTAGTGTTTTATACTTGTTTCCTTAATTGTCCCTTATAAGTTTTTGATGTGATTCCTTTCAGCACCTAAGAATGCTCCTGCAGCATCAGATATTCACTCTGGGGATGTTTCTTATAGACACTTTGTCTTCAGATTTGATTTTAGTGATTGGAAGGTATGGGAAGATATAAATTACATTTCAAATGATTGGTTACAAGTTATTCAGCCAATTTGGGTTTAACTTACCTCTGCATGTTTCTGTTTATTCTAGCTATCCTCAGTAGGAAGATGACTGTTCCTTTTATTCAAAAATTTAACTCGGTATTTGTGTATTACTGCAATTCATGTTTTCATCATAATTCGTACCTGTGGTCTAAATCGCAGCTAATGATGACTTGTGTTGAGGATGGTGATGAGTTCATGCCTCATAGAGAGACAGGGGACATAGATAGCAATCCACAGCCAAATCCAGCTCGTGAAGAGGCTGAGGATACGGTACAGACAACACCGATAAGGAAACTTTCCAGAAATAGAGGCCGGGTTCTGCAAGAGCAGACTGTTGTTGAAGACTCTCCTGAAAGTGACGATTTAGCAGCTGCAAGAGCCACCGCAATCCGTAAAGGAAAGCGGAAGCTGGTTTAAGTAGAGCTGAGGTTGGGGCACAATGTACAGTTAGTCTTTTGCAGATTTCAGAAGAGTGGTTTCGGGGTTCCATTTGTGCTCGTCTCTTTATCTGCTTTCTTGTGTGTGCTCGTGTATTGATTGAGAGGTTACTTAGGTTAACCTGCAATAACATTATTTCCTTGGTTGTGTTGTGTTGTGTTGTGTATAGACCATAAAGTAGTAGTGTTTCTGTTTGACCTTGTGCTGCTGCACTTTTTGGTCAGTGAACCTGAAAACTGCCTTTGTTTTCATGATTTGGTGATCTTTCTGTAATGTGTTGACTGAAGATCCCTTTGATCTCTTTAAAAAAGAGGTTACATATTTACTTGTCCTTTCATCGGTACGTACAACTTTGTAAATTTTATTTGAAGGTTGCTCTGTTGGTGTTAACCCTCAATTCTCATTTTGCACGTGCATTATTTTGTTATGTTTAGCATTTGGTAATCAGGCCTTGGGAGGTCGTCGCCGTACCTCTCAAATATACAATTTATGTTCACTTACTACCTCTACACACAATTAAGCATATAGTGGCAAGTAAGGTTCGTTCCACAGGGAAAAGGTTATTTCTATGTATATCTTGTAGTATGTATATATATATATATGTATATATATATATACATGTTTATAAGCAATGTAAACAAGGGGGGGTTTTGAATTGAGTTTTTGTAAGAAACACTACTAAGTAAAGCAACTAGAATTCTAGGATTACAACTAGTTTAGCATTTAAGGTTTTAACTAAGGATTAACTAATGAGAATACTAGACTCGGACATATGAGATTGGTGACTTCTTATTATGAGATTTTCCTCAAACTTTATCATGATGCCTTGAGAATGGTGAACGTTAGTGAGAAACTATCTTTAACCATAGTTATGAAAAATGAAAGCATCTTCACAACTTCAATTGACAACTTTACTAGATGATAACAACTAGTTCAATTGAATCAATATTACTTCAAATTAGATGTTCCTCAACCCTACCCATGCAATTTGATAACAAACTTGACATAGGTACAATGCTAATGAATGATCTTAAGAACAAATACAATTGATAACAACATGCATTCGATTCCTAATTTACTACTCCTACATAGAAATAATGATAACATTCTAACCATGGAAAAGCAATATCTAACACATATCCAACACATATCTATCACTAGGAAATCATTCCTAGTCATTTCAAGCATTAAATACACATATAAACTATGATCATTCAATAGCAAATCACCATTCCTAAGCTTCATGAATCATGTTCTCAATCCATAACAAGAAGTCCAATCACATATATCCAAGAAGGGTTTTAGCCTACAACCATAATTGCATAATCACAAAGATAATCCATACAAGAAATCATGGTGAATTCAAAGATCAAATTGAAGAGAAAATGAAGAAAAGAGTCTCAAGCTCTGTAAAAATGATCCTCTAACAATTTAGGATAAGTCCTATTTATATCCCAAAATAAATAAAATTAAAACAAAACAACATGCAAGTTGCAGGAAAATTTCGCGGGTCGCGCGAAATCCTTCGCGGACCGCGAGCCTGGTTCTCGCGGCTCGCGGCCGAGGATTCGCGGCCCGTGCGCCTTCGGTTTCCGCGGTCCGCGACCGAGGTTTCGCGGACCGCGCGTCTGGTCCTCGCGAACCGCGGCCGACGTTTCGCGCGTCTTGGCTTCGCTCTGGTCCTCGTGCTGGTCCTCGCGGTTCGCGACCGGAGTTTCGCGGACCGCGCGTCTGGTCCTCGCGAACCGCGGCCGATGTTTCGCGGATCGCGCGTCTTCGGCTTCCGCGGTCCTCGTGCTGGTCCTCGCGGCTCGCGACCGGAGTTTCGCGGACCGCGCGAAACTCGACATCTTCAAAACAGCAACACACACCCTCGCGGTTCGTGAGGGTGTGCCTTCACGCCACTTCTACGACCGGTTCTTCAATGTATCTGCTTCCTTCAGGACGGTCATAGAAGGTCTTCAAATCATCCAAATCCATCGCAAGTGCAATTCAAGGTCGAAATGCACATCTTCAATTTCAAACCATCATGAATGATTCGGTCCAAAAGTCTAATATGAAGTACAAAATACTATCTAAAACAGCTCTCAAATGCTACAAAATAAGAGTATATCTAGGACCTATCAGGCCTTAATACAAAATGTTTAGTAATGACTAATGAGAGAATTCAAAGGTAAGGTTGTGGTGGTGAATAAATTGAATTACAATAAAAGCGAATTTGTTTTTCCACGAATGGTGGGTTTATAGTCATTCTCAAAAGTAGGCAATGAGTTAAATCTCTTGAAACAAACGCAGTGTTTATGTTTTATAAAAGAGAAAATCTTGGGTGGGACCTGTCCTTGTGGAGACCAAGGTCCAAGGCAGGAGTTTCTAAATATTTTGGGTCATTGTGTAATAATTACATATTCGGCACCAAAGTATAAGGCATCCAAATTTCAGGGATCATAATGAAAATATGAAAACATCAAAATAGAAACTGTTGCCTTCTTCTTCCCCGGCAACATCTGAGATTCCGGCGCGGTCTCCAACCTTTCCCAGGGCAATATCCAGGGTTTGTTTACGTATCTATTGATTGGGATCGACTGGGTTCTTCATTGCGCCGAAAACCGAGTAGAAATTAGCGTCGATCGAGATTCAAATCGCCGGAGATCTCCAAATTGCAATGAAGTTTCGTTGCTGGTGAAATCGACAACCTCGCCGCAAAGATCAAGCTTGTTGTATTTACTGGTCCAACCAACCTGTATGTCTTGAGCGCAACTTTCTTCATGAGATTTCAACCACAAAAACTCTCCAGTTTTGATGCCTAGCTATGCAGAGACGACGCCCATCTGAATCTGGTTACATACATACTTTGAAAAACTTCCTCAAAAACTCAATAAGTTTCCCGATTTCAAACTTTCATATTAGGGGGATGTCAACTCAAGTGAAAACGAAAAAAGATCAAAGAAAATATCAAAATGATCAAACAGAAAAAAAACAAGTACTAAACATATATGTGACAGAACTCATTTTGTCATTCATGTGTCGTTCAATTTAATTTGATGTGCATAGTTTCATGATTTGGCGCGGTTCAATTTTGTTTAGTTTAATGATCGATAAAAAGTTAGATAAATTTCTAACATTGTTGATTTTTTCACTTTAATGCTTGATCTTTCACATGCTTAACATGAGTTCAGTGTATTTATGCCTAATTGTTGAATTCTAGTACCTAGTACTGTATTTTGAGCATGTTAATCAAATGTCTGATGTTTCAAATGTCTTGATCTTTCAGTCAAATTTCTTTGAACATCTCTGTTTTGCTTTGATATTACAATCAATTTCCTTGAGCGTTCCTTGTTATGTCTTGATCTTTTACTCAATGTGCTTGAACATTTATTGTGTTGTCTTGATCTTTTACTCATTGTGTTTGAGCATTTTACTGTGTTGTCTTGATCTTTTAGTTAATTTGCTTGATTTTACAGTTAATTAACTTAATTCACTTGAGTATTCTTATTTTGTCTTGATCTGTTAGTTGTTGTGGTTGAGCATTTAATAATTTGTCTTGATCTTTTTCAGATGTAATCACATAGCATTGCTCAACCAAGCGGTCATCACCGGATAACCTGCATCAACATGACACCACTAGGTGGAGTCACCTGCACGTTCCCAATAGGAAGCTACCACATCAGCAACGTGACATCTGGTTCGTCATCTGAGAAATTCATTGGATCAGAGACATATGTCATGCACAAAAAAGATCAAGTGAAACACAAACATGATCAAGTAAAAATCACGAATGCTCAAGCCAAAACCAAAGAGTATTAAAAGCATTTTATAATCATATAACTTCAAGTAATATACAAAGAAGATTACTATAATTCATAAAAAACTCAGAAGATACATTTAATTTGTAAAAAATCTGCCTCACATACACCATCCAACTCCACTTCATCCAGCATCGTCAAGCTTATCAAGCACGGCACACCAATCCATAGCCCCATTCTCATCTATATTTTCCAAACACTTGACTAGTGTGAAATCAACGCAACTGCGGCAGGTTGGACTCAAAAAGGTGCAAACCACCAACATCACAAAGAACTTTTTAAAATCAGCACATGCACCCTCCATGTTCTCAAGGTGCTCCCCCAGAACAGTAGTGGATATTTCGTTACTCTCATTCACCCCAAAAAGCGTCATCCATTCCTCACGCACAGATGAATCATCTAAACCTTCTTCTACCTTCTTCTCTGGATTCTTCTCAGATTTCCTCCCCGTGTGGCTAATTTGAATCACTGGTTTTCCACCTATAGGAAGGCCCAGGATATCAAATACATCGTCTTTTGAGATGAGATACCTGTCAGACACATAAAGATCATGCAAAAACATAAAAAGATCAGGCAACAGAAGAGATCATGCAAAAAGAACATAAAAATTCAGGCAAAACACACTTTAAAAAATCAGGCAACAAAAAAAATCACACAAAGAACATAAAAACTCAGGTAAAACACATAAAAAAATCAGGCAACATAACAGATCAAGCAGCATAAAAACATAAATAAAAAATCAGGCAATAAAATAAATAAATCAGGCAACAGAACAGATCATGCAAAGAATATAAAAACTCAGGCAAAACATATGAAAAGGATTCAGGAAATATAAAAATCATTCCAAGAACATAAAAACTCAGGCAACATAAAACATCATGCAAAAACATAAAAAGATCATTAAACAGAAGAGATCGTGCAAAGAACATAAAAACTCAGGAACAACACTTAAAAATCAGGTAACATAAATGATCATGCAAAGAACATAAAATTTCAGCCAAAACAGACAAAAAAATCAGGCAACATAGCAGATCATGCAAAGAACATATACACTCAGGCAAAACACATATAAAAATCAAGTAGCATAAAAGTTCATACAAGAATGTAAAAACTCAGGCAAAACACATGAAAAAATCAGGCAATATAAAAAATCATTCAAAGAACATAAAAACTCAGGCAAAAACATAAAAAATATCATTAAACAGAAGAGATCATGCAAAGAACATAAAAACTCAGGAACAACACTTAAATAATCAGGTAACATAAAAACTCAGGAACAAACACGAAACGCACAAATCGACCGAAACATACCTGATTACTGGAGATCCGCCGCCGATCGTCGCCGAAAACTGATTAAAACTCACCGGATTCCGAGACGAAAACCTACAGCAAACACGTATAACAGCGCGAGAAAAAACCTCAATCAAAACTCTACAAAATCACTGAAGGCTAACAAAATCGATCGCAAACAACGATAATCGAACCTGAATTCAAAAGCCAAAATCTCAACAATATATCGCCGACGAAACCCTAGGTCGGACATGGAGAACGATCAAAGAAAACGATTAAAAATCAAAATAAAACGAAGAAGAGATGAAGAATACTGACGCGAGCCCGAAAATGATAGATATCGTCGGAGGAAATCCGTATCGAAGCTCTGGAAGACGATGAACACGATGCAGTTCTGATTTGGGAAAGTGGCGAATGAAGAAATTGCCGTTTCACTCTTGTTTGTAACGCCTGATTATACAAATTTAGAATTTAGTCCCTAAACTTTTGGCTAAAACTGGTAAAAACCCCTTCCACTTTAAACTGGGGCTAAAGTCCTTGGTCTCAATGGAGACAGGTCTCAATTGAGAATTAGTATTTATAAACTCATATATAAATCACATCATGTCCCACTTAGCAGTTAGTTAAATTTAGAAGTGAGAACGAATGGGTGATGGGTGATGGGTGATGGGAGACATTGATCCATCTTTTTTTTCTTTTGTTTTTTGTTTTGGTTGTTCGTTTGTTTGAAGAACACATTAATCCATCTTTAACGTCACATTAGTGAATTATAGAGCACTTTTTATGTGTCATATTTTGAATTTGATATAAATTAGGTAAAAATCAACTACCAACAATCAATAAAATTTTAAGGAGTACTTTTTATAATTAATATGTGATTTTTTTCTAAAATATAAAATTATAAATATCAAGTGGAACTCATCTATTGGTTGGTTAAACACAATATGCCAAAAGAAGTGGTATCAATGGTGTTCCCTTGTTGGTAAACTAGGGTAGGAATTCATCGGCACAATTAGTGGAGAAGGATCACAATTTGGAAATTAAGCATTTGCTAAAATCAGGTGTACTGGCGTAGCAGTTTGGTGTTTTAGCTTTTATCAAGGCATAGTAGTAGAAGATGACAACTACAAGATTTCCAATGCCTTGACAGCAGGGGAGGTAGAGCTATAGGCATTAAACAAGCGCTTCCACATATTTCGATTTCAGTTCAAAAGTGTGACTGATGCGGGGAAATCCGCTCCAGTAAATTGGTTCCTCGGATAGTTGAGGTATCCGATGGATTCGGGTTGTAGATAGGTGGTGAAGTATGTAAACTACTTGCCGAGAATGCCTATTTGTCCGATGACCTGGGCCTCAGAAGAGACTTGCCAAGGACGTGTTCGTCCGAATCCTGCAAAACAAGCCCCCAGAGCCACCCGAGGGTAGCAGCTCCGGTGTGATGATGAGATTTCGTGTATTGAAAGGAAAGATAAAACTATGTATTCAAGAGTTAGAGAACTTACCTGGAATGGCTGATTGTGGCCTCTAGCGCCTTGAGCCTTATCCTGTACCTTCTCATCACATGTCATCCTTTGTACCTCGCTGTGGTCCTGGTCACGTGACTGTACCAACCGAACCTTCTTCTTAACTGTCCATCACGTGCATCGGAAATTGTCTGGAAGGATACCTTTGCCAGTCACCTTCGGTATTATCACAAGCCCCCCAAGACAGAGGCTTTAGGTTTCCGAGGCAGGGAGCTTCTGTCTTATCATCTCTTTTCCTTGTTTTCCAATGCTTTTATTCCACGCACGCTTGTCGCCAATCTAGTAGGTGGGTCCCTTGGCCATAAAGAGCTATTATCCTCGAGTTTTCGGAGGCTACACGCATCTCTTTTCCCCAAATCCTTCCTCTTTCCTTGTGTATCATCATTAATCCTGCCCCCAATGCGCTGTCTCTTAATATTCCCTTCTATCTCTTCTATAAATAGATCCCTCTTGCTTTATTATTTCTCTTCTCTTGCTGCACTTCAATTCATCTTTCCGCCCATCTCTCGCTTCCTGGTGAGTTGCCTCTGCCTCTGGTTTCTCTGCTCGTCTTTTTTCCGCCCATCACTCTTTCTGCCTTATTTTCAATATAGATTCCACCGATCTACCCCTGAGTCCGGCGCACGCTGATAGCTTGAAGGCTCAGGCCTCTAACCCTGTATCCTCTTCTGTTCCCGATCAGGGTTCTGAATCCTCCTATACATAGTCATTGACTGCTACAAAAGGGAAAAACGGTCTCGTCGATCCTTTCTCCGGGTACCTCGGATCCCTCATATTAGTTTCTATTGTGATTCCAAGCCTTATCCCGAGTGGCTTACCGAGGATATCATCAACCTTAGCTACAATAGCTTTGTCCACATTCCCTTGGATGCGGAATTGGAGCTCTTACTTGTCCAGGTCCATTCTGGTGTCTCATGCCTACCTGCTCGCCATATTCACTTTGGCTTATCTCTTCCTTTCCCTCCTCTCTTTGCTGACTTGCTCGACCACTTTCGCATGTCTCCTGCTCAGCTCCATCCTAATGGAGTGACTGTGGTTTTTGGACTTATCACCCTATGTCATAGACACGACATTGTTGAATCCTTGGATCTGTTTCGCTCCTTCTTTCGCCTTGGCACCTCTCATGCGAAAACTCTTGGGATCTTTACTTTCTACCCTCGGGGTCCCTTGACCGTGCTGGGAAAGAATGATAGTGCTAAAAATTGGAAGGAGGCCAGTCATTACTCCTTTAACCAGGTTAATTACCATGCCCCTGATTGGAATGACAATATCGAGACTGAGGCCGCTGGGACCCTTGTCCTCCCATCTGTAGCTTCTGACTATAAAGCTTTATCCCGCCAAACTTTAAATGTCCTCCAATATTGGCTCAAAGGACATGGCAGCTTATATTGGCCTCGTTCGATCTATCCTGAGGTTACCTTTACTTGTCCTCGGCTTTATGCCAGTGGCTTTCTGAAGGTCCTACCTTCCTTCTTAGGCTATCTGTCTTTACTTAGCTGTCTTCTTTTATATATCCTATTCTTTCTCCTCATTTTGCTAATGTTGATTCCCTTATCTCATTGCAGTGGTTCGCGATCTTCCTGATAATCCTTCTCTCTACTCTTCTCCTGAGATGGCTGGGACTCTTCGCAAGAAAACCTCCAGGCCCATATCGGATACGATTTCTAATTCCCAGTCCTCTGTTAAAAATTTGGATGAAGGTCCTACCTCGCCTGCTGCTAAGAAGGTCTGACCTGAGGCTCCTGGAAGGGGATCCGAGCCCTCTTCTACCAAGAAAACTTATGTAAAAGGTCTCAGAAAACGTCTCTTGAGGATCTTGTAGTCAGATCCGAAGGCCCCATTTCTCCGAAGGAACCTGCATTCTTAAGTCCGACTCGTCGGGAGGTGCGGTCTTTAATCTGAAGTCTTTTGACTACAACCCCGTTCTCCGTTTTATCCAGCAAGCTTAATCTGGATCTTCTCCACCTAAAGTGCAACTTATCCCGTCCACGTTCAGTCCCCTGTTCAGCCTAAGATTGTTGTTCCTGTGGCCGAGAATCCCACTATCGTGGTTCCAGTAGCCGATGAGTCTATTCACGTGACCCCTTCGGCGGATAACCGCACCGCCCTGTTTTCTCCCTCTTTACTCATGTAAGTGCTCTGACTACCCTGCCTTTTCCTTTTCCCCTTTCCATTCTCTCTTTTTCTTTTCTTACTAGTGCACACGTTTTTATGCAGCAAGCCCAGACCTTTGTGAAGGGTTTCAGCGGCTCTCCCAGCTTCCAGTCCTTGCTAGCTGAGAAGTGGGAGAAATTCTCTGGTAACCTACTCCGCGACCTTCAGCGGGAGAATGAAGCTCGGGAAGCGGGCCTTGGACGAGGAGAAGGCACGCTTGGCTCTCTTGCGAGAAAAACTCAAGCCCCTTGAGGATGAGTCTCTTCTTTGTGAATTTGGCAAGACCATCACCGAGGAAATGGTCAGTTCCGAGGCCTGTGACCAGATCTTGACCGAGCTTCTGAAGGAGTCAAATGACTACCAAATCACCGCCTTCTATGAAGGCGTACGAGGTTGGCTTCCTGGGGACCTTCGCCTGGTTGTGCAGAAAGATTGCTATCATCCTGGAGCCTTGGCCCGTTATGAGCAACGTTCTAGAGCCTTTCACCGGGGTACTTCTATGGCCCCCCAAGATATGGGCTGCTTTGCATTCCTCTTCTCCGCCCACTTCTGCAGCCGACCTTTTGAAGATCGGAGAGAACAAGTCTGAGATTCCTGTTGAGAATGTCGTGCAAGAGGTAGACTTCTGCAATCGTCATGGGGTCTGTCCTGAGCCCTCTTCTCATCACTTCTCCGTTAGCGAAAAAGGGTATGTGGAGTGGTGTGCCAAGCCTGAAACTTTAAGCTTTAGGGCCGCTTTGTGCAATGACACTCCTTTCATCGAGTTCTCAGCCAAGTCGGGTCCTGTTCAACTGTCCTAAGCTACTGAGGGTTACCAGTCTCCTGAAGAGGCATCCAGTTCTCACGTATAAACTTCCATTCCCGGCTTTAGCAATCTCCTTAGTTTATTTCTTTTTGTTGCAAATTTCCCCACCTGTCGGGGTAACTTAAAATCGTACCTTTGCACCTTTGCACTACTACAATATATTTTCAATGCAATTTTTCGACTTTCCTTTTCTCCTATGCATCGCTTTTATTAATAATTCCTATCCTTAATAAGTTCATATGGCTTTCCCCCGCAGGGTTCCCTTCCCCCCGCCTCAGATAAGAATTCTCTCTCTTCAATCTCCCAATGCCGAGCACTAAAACTGCAAGTTGCCGAGCAGCAAATAAGAGCAAGTCAAAGGGATAAGGCGTTGTCTGAATGAATGTTTGGTTTCCTTCTTGAGGAGTTTCCTACTATTAATGTTGCATCTGGCTTTCTCAAATTTATGAGGGCTCGGTTCGGGTCTATTAAACAATTCCATAAGATTATCTCTTCTTATGTTGAGGAAACCTCAAATATGATAGAGCTTATGAACCAATTGCATAGCTCGTACAAAGAGCTAGAACTTCGTGCTAGCGAAGAGCTCGGTGTTGTATGGGGTGAGTATTCTAGGGCTATTGACAAGCTCCGAGGTCTAGAAAGCGAGAGTGATGAGAGACAAAATATTTCCAGGCTAGAAACTGAAAATAAACAGCTTACCTCCCGCAACCACAAACTTCAGAATTATACCTCATTTGTCTGAGGCTCTCGTTTCATCTGGCCTCCCTTGTTCGAGGAAAAACTCATGATGTTCCCTTCCACGATATTACTTCCTCTGTCTGAAACGCCATTTCTACTATGGAGAAAATCAGCAAATTCCAAGCTGGTGGTTCGGCTTATCCTGCTTACACCGAGGCCGTTGAATGGTACCGCCGCCTGTGCTCCGGGTTGCCTAATCCGTTTCCTCCTTCTATCTGGGAGATTCCTCCTTCGCCTCATGTTGACAATACCTTCCACCGATACCCCGGCTTTCCACAAAATATATGGATTGCCAAAAAAGAATTCGAGAAGTTATTCTTGTTCAGCAGTTGGACTTTCCTTCTTCTGACCAGGTCATTAAACCTGGCCCTCCTGAAAACGCATCTCATGGAAGTGTTCGGCCCTTCTTCCAACCTCTGACCACTCGCTCCTTGCTTTCTCAATGAGACGAAATAATTAATGTATCTGATAGTTAGGGATTTCTTAGGTTTCTTTTGTTGCACTGTGTGTTTTATTATTATTATGTAAGACGCGTAAGCGCCGAGAGGACGTCTCCCCTCGGACACTTAACAGTCATCTGACTTTTTGATACTGCAATATTTTCCAGTTCGTCTACTATCTTTATCTTTATCTTTATCTTTATCTTTATCTTTATCTTTATCTTTATGCTCGGGTTACCCTTGCCCATGCTTATCTTTTGCGGGGCACCAATCATGGGAGTGACCCAGAGATCCCGAATTTCCCTTTCTTTACATTGAGCTATCCAGCACATATGTAAATTTTAGCGTATCCACGCTTTCCTAACGCATTATCCAGTACGCATATTGTTCTGAGCGTATCTACGCATCCAAGCTTCGACGTATCCACGCCGAGCCTGATCACCGCAATGTACCTCCTATCGCACATGAAATTATCTTGCGTATCCACGCATCCGAGCTATGACGTATACACGCCGAGCCTGTTTGTTTCTTTACATAGTTCTTATTTTCTTTCAACCTTTTTCCGATCTCCCTCTCTCTTATCCTTCAGGCTTTCTTATATTCTAAGTGAGCTTTTTCTAAGCCAATTCCTTAATTGCCTCCCTTTCCTTTTGTTTTCCCTATCTATTTTCCTCAGTCCTCGCCTACCCCCTTTTCTGCTACCCTTCTTCCTTCAATCTCTCCCTTTCTTTCTCCTTATCCGAGGATGACTATTTCATAATCAGTTCTCCATAGTGTTCCTCCCCTTTTTCTATATTTTCTCTCCCCTGAATGTCCTTCCCCCTTTTCTTTGTTCAAAAATTTTACACGCCTTTAATTTTTCTGTACCTTGAGTTTGTCCGAGCCCCCCAGCTTTATAGTCATCGCCGACCTCTCCTTACTTCTTTGCCTGCCCTATCCACACCTCGGTACCCTTTCTCGAATCCCTTTTCTTATTTTCCTATTTTTCCCCCTTTTCTTTCTCTCTTTATTTCTTCTTCCTCTATCCGAAGATACCTTTTACTGTCCTTTGTCCTCTCCTACCCTTGCTTTTTCTTCCTCGGATATCCCCCTAAATCCGAATCTATTCCTCTCTTGCCTCATTTTTTTTCTCTCTCTCTCCCATTCTTTTTCTTTTTCTTTTCTCTCTCTCATTTCTCCTTCTTTTTTCTTCTTAGAACCCTATCCAAAACTCTACTCTTACCTTCTATTGATCATCTCCTTTCGATCCCTCAAATGTCTTTATTCTTTCAATCGCCTATCGCCTATACTCTCTCCATTTCAATCCTAATTTGTTTGCTCGATCACCGTTCGTTCTTTGAATGTCTCCTCCTCGCGACTTATCAGATGTCGTGGCCTATCCGATGTAATCTTCAGGCTTCTGTTTTCCCTATGCTCCATTCCTGGTGTTGCCGATCCGATGTGCAACACGTCAGATTCCTTTCGAGGGTGTCTTGCTTTGCTCGCAATTGCTCTCTAGCCGTTCCCTCTTCACGCTCTTGCCTTTCGAAGCCCTTTGCTTTCCCTCCGTTTTGTTTCTTCCTTCCTTGCCCTAGTATGTGACCTACAAAGGAAATTCTTACTGAATCAGTGTTAGTTATGATGTATCTTTTGCACTATTTTTCTTTCCGGCTCTCTGTTTATTCAACTGATACCCATTTACCTTATGTGGAAATGTCCTTCTAATGTTTCTGACATTCCCTTTTCTACCATCCGACCCTCTGCCGTAATCCTCCTTACCTGCCTGTTATTCCGACCCTGAACCACTAATCTTACTATTTTTCCTACTTATATTCCCTATTGGCCCTTTCCTGTGCGATAATTATCCCTTCGAAAGGATCTAAAGCCCTGGCTTCCCCAAATCCAACCCATGCTTATGAGCTGACTCTGTCTAGTTTCCTACACATTTCTTTCCCCTTATACTTGCCTCTACCTTTTCTACCCCTTTGCCTATTTACGCTGTGGATCTTAGCTAAGAACAATCATCAATATTTTTGCAAGAAACTTTTATCTACTCAAATAATGCTTAATATATCGTTAGTTACCTATGTACCTCAACCTTCAAGCCTCCACGCTCCTTGGTGAGCTGCGGCTTTGACTGTCTCTCTGATGTGTTGCAACAACTAGATTCTCTTCCAAGTGATCTTGCCTCGGCTAGGCGCACCTCCGCCGAGGTTGTACTTACTTTCCGAGCAATCCCTTCGGATGCTAAGCCGTGTTCGTTGCTTTGCGTCAAGGGTGAGATTCTCTGATGTCGGGTCCCACTGGGCGTGCCAACTGATGCGGAGAAATCTGCTCCAGTAAATTGGTGCCTCAGATAGTTGAGGTATCCGAGGGCTTCGCGTTGTAGATAGTTGGTGAAGTATGTAAACTGCTTGCCGAGAATGCATATCTGTCTGATGACCTGGGCCTCAGAAGAGACTTGTCAATGACCTGTTCGTCTCAAGCCTGCAAACAAGCCCCCGGAGCCACCCGAGGGTAGCAACTCTGGTGTGATGATGAGATTTCGTGTATTGAAAGGAAAGATAAAATTCTGTATTCAAGAGTTAGAGAACTTACACGGAATGGCTGATTGTGGCTTCTACTTATTGGCGCCTTGAGCCTTATCCTGTGCTTTCTCATCACATGTCATCCTTTGTACCTCGCAGTGGTCCTGGTCACGTGACTGTACCAACTGAACCTTCTTCTTAATTGTCCAACACGTGCATCGAAAATTACCTGGAAGATACCTTTGCCAGTCACCTTCGGTATTATCAGTGACAGTTTGGACACAAGCCCATTCAGATATCGTGGACAGACTACTATCGGATAAACAATGTCCCAATATGAGATTGCTTCCATTAATGAGTGAAATTCTTACAATTTGTTTCCATATTTTTTCTTTTCAATCAATACTAAATTTTAACCTTGTTTCAGTTTATAAATTTTTACATTGTTAACGTTGTTTTAGTTTACATGTTATAATATTCTTTTTCCCTAACTAATACATTTTTTTAGTTCCGCCACTGCTTGACCAATTCTATAATATATTCTTTGTCTTGAATAATAAAGTTCATATATTCACAAAAACAAAGAGACCCTAGAGAATATTAAAAATTAAGGTCCCAAAAGATTTGAGGGACCCCTAAAATACAAGTATCACCTTATTGCAAACAAAATAATTTTGGGTGAGGACTCTAATTCTACAGTGACTTTCCCCTTAATAGTATCATAATAAACACCATCATCTATTTATATATCTTTTCTGTAAATTTATTATAGATAGAATTGAACGCAACAATAGAGAGTTTTTCTGTGCCACCATATTCAAAAATATTATATTGAAAAAATCAAATAGGGACATATCGAATGTATTTTATAATAAATATTATTTTAAACAAATAATTATAAAATGTGAAATTTTTATTTGCAAAAAATTTATTCAGCATTTAGAATTTGAATAGAGATTTAAAATTTCAGAAGTTTTTTGAATAAAAGTCTAATAATAATATGTTCTATGCGGCAGATATACGGTTCAAAATAAAAAAATCCGAAAAAGGGACTGAGCTTTTGAAAAATGGTAGGGAAATGGCGCACTTTACATCCCCGACGAAAAAGAGCCCCGTGTCTGAAGATTGGGTGAAATGACAAAGTGATTATCCAAGCATATTCATCTGCGAACTAATCAGTTTAGGTAAGCGTTCTTCTTGTTAATTTATTAGGGTTTGTAAAATTTTCAGTTATGGGTTTAGAGCTAATGAGAATACTGTGTTTTGAGTTAGAAATTTGTTGATTTTTTCATTGGGTTTGTCAATCGTTTGCTGTTTCACCTTGCCACTATCACATCTGCCCAGTCGTTATTTTCATATGGTTATATGGCATAGAGTACTTCAAAATTTGCAGGGTGTTTATATGGCATAGAGTGCTTCAAAATTTTGCCCTTGTTATTCATTCTGT
Organism: Cruciata laevipes; assembly: GCA_963678965.1. Lineage (NCBI taxonomy): Eukaryota > Viridiplantae > Streptophyta > Magnoliopsida > Gentianales > Rubiaceae > Cruciata > Cruciata laevipes. The sequence goes on along the minus strand of OY787632.1, from coordinate 12,236,951 downwards.
GGGGATGGTTAGGTTTAGAAAGAAACGAAGTCATTCAAACTCTACAGCAGTTTAGGAAGAAGATGTCGATTAAGTCCTACTAAATCGCCCACTTCTAGCATTCTATTGGACAAAATTTATTACATTAAACTATGGGTTACCTGTTGCTCTGTTGCCCTCACTCCTCATTGTTTGTTTGAATCTGACTCGGTGTCGGTTCTGTGATATGTTTGTGTCATTTAAAATCGTGGAATATTTCAAGTTGTGGACAATACTGCTTCTAGTCAACTAATCTTGTTTAATACTCCAGTTCTTGAAGACTTGAAACTGTAGAAATGCATGTAAATAGCCTCACAGTATATGCTCAGTTGCTTGATAATTTGGATGCAATTATAATTTGGATTCAAACAATTTAAAGCTCCCATGATCTGACACCTTAGCCGAAGAGTTATTGGATTAATATATTCATATGGAAGTCAATGGTTGAAATGGCATAGAACACAATATACTGTGTAGTCTTTTTCTTGTGGCGGTGAATATCCACAAGAACAAATTTTAGTGCTGCTTTCATGTGTGTATTAGGAAGCCTTGAGAAGAGGATTATCACATGGTATTGTGTGGGGGATTCATGAGGCATTGTGTCTCACAAATTAGGATTTATGTCTCAAAGTATCACCTCTGCTTACATCCAGTATTTAATCATGTAAAGAAAATTTGACAACCCCAAAGCTTATAAATAGTTTATATACTTGGAACTTGGAAGTAGTGTTTTCAGAATAATATTGTATAGTTTAGGCATATTTGAATGCTTGTATGTGTGTCAAATTAACGGAGCTTGCTTGGCAAATTGTGTTAAATACAGTGCAAGTTGCACTAGGATCTGATCTGGAATAGCTTCCACATAATCTCATCCACAAATAAGTGGACCATCATGACAAGGACGCTACATTTTCAATCTCAAGGGGCAACTCTTAATATTTGGCTACTATATTGTTTTATAGGGGAGAAAATCATTGCATTAGCTCCAGTTGAGTACGACGAGAGCTATACTTCATCCATAAGGTAGGACAATGCTCCGGATGTGCCATATAGGTACGAAGTAATGGGCGAGGCTGCTCGAGCTCACAATCATGGTATGTTGACAATCATGCGTAGCAAAAATGCACTTCTTTGGGCTTTTGAAACATGTTTAGTTCAAACTGAATCAAGAACCTAATCTATGTTTCTATGTTTACGCCCTTGCCACTTTGTGCAGGATGCTCTTCTACGCCTATCTTTGGTTAGACCCCCCCTCCAGGAATTAGACCCTGGCCTTCACCACCAATTTGAGCATTCAAAGCTTCAATAAGCATTGCAGAGCCACAAATAGCTTCAGCAGGATAACTTCCTTAGAGGGATCCGTTTAGATAGAGAGCACAATTTCCCGATGGAGAAGTAAGTAGTCTTACATTCCAGATACAGTCTATATCCTATAAATATGGATTATAAGATGGGTGGAATTGAACTGGCATTGTCTGAATTGTGGTACATCCTAATGAGCATGCAAGTATTGTTTTCAGAATATTGTATATGGCTATTATTCTTCTCTGTAATAAACTCTTTTGGCAACAATCTGGGGAGTATTGTTTTCAGAATAATATTGTATAGTTTAGGCGTATTCCTGAACGCTATTATGTATCTCAAACTAACTGAGCTTGCTTGGCAGAATGTGTGTATTACAGTACAAGTCATTTAAAGAGCTCACAGTCATTTGTAGCGCAAAGGTAGCCTCTCAACCAAGTCTCACACTTCTACTCTTCACCATCTGGAGTTGATAATCCCGACAATTTTCACATGCGAATCAGTTTTTTTCTCATATCCAAGGTTCAAACTTTACATGTCTGGATGTGATTGATAGTGTATAATTTTGTAAATCAGGCCATTAATTTTGATCACTTAGAGTGACAACCCCTTACACTTGTTAGTTATGTATAGATTGGGTAGGTTGTAGCTTGTAACTAATGACACATTCATTTTATTCAAAGAGAGATACTGGATGTGATTGATAGTGCGTTTTTGTATGCAAATGATGCAAATAACATTTGTATGTTGAGTTACATGCTAATCTGTGAAAGATGGAACTGACCATCAATTCATGTCTGTTTAGTACCATCAATTCATCTCTCTTTTAGTACCATCAGTCCGAGTCATCAATTCATGTCTCTTCAGTACCATCAGTTCATGGCTCTTCAGTACCATTAGTTCGTGTCTTTAGTGACTTCTTTAGGCTCTGATGTCTTTTTTCAGCTGTATGAGTTTTCAGTTGTTTGACCATATATCCAATTCAATGGTTTGTGACTTCTTTCCTAACCCTTATTTTTTGCACTTAACTATCCAAAATGAGGTGATAAATGATACTTGTATGAAGAACACTCAACGTTGATAAACCCTGCCTGTGTTTGGGGGGGGGGGGGGGGGGGGGGGGTGGTGGTGGTAATCTGATGAATCTGTACCCAGGTTCTTGATTCTTATTCTTTACCGGGAAAGTTTCTGAAATGTTGTCAAATATGCCTATCGGTTTGTGAATATCTCAACATGTTGCATTGTTTGGTGGTTAGTTGTTGTGGAAGCCAAACGAAGTTTGTCTTTTGAGACGGTAAGCTTCGTGCTGGTTCACTTAAAGAATTAGCTATTCAGTGTGTCATAGATTAGACATAGTTCTGGTCATATTCTTATCAATTGCTCTGTGTGTCCTTACAGGCTGTTGAATATGAACTCGATGGCACACAAACACCTATTTTACCTATTTTGTGTCTTGTGTGTGTGTTCAGTTATGCTTGTGGTTATTTTGTTGTTCAAACTTCTGTAGTTTTGATGAATACAACCTTGCTGTGAGGAAGAGGAGCGCTGGAGCTGGAAAAGAAGGCAACGGATCTGAATTAGCCAAAGATTTATGATTTCAGGTACATAGCAGTTTCACCCGGGATATTTCCTGTTATGCATTGACTATGGAAATTTCTTTCATTTCTCCTCCGCTACAGGTTTCCAAATCACGCACTGTCTTAGTACATTTTAGTTTCTTTTCTTTTCTTTCATCAGGTTCACCTTGGTTGACTCCATTGGTAACTACATATCCATATTTGATTGTTTTCATATGGATCTTGGTTCAGCAGGCTATTGAATTTGATGTACTAATTCTGTTTCATACAAATGTACACATTGCTAGTGTTTTAGTTTTCCTGCATTTTCATGCTGGGATGGTTATGATGACACTTCCCCCCCTTTTATAGAGAAATTGAAGTAAGTGAAAGGATTTCTTAACCAAGTGGCGAAGATAGTGGAGGTTGAATGAGCTCTGCATGTTGATGTAGATTATCAACACTTTCTCTGTGTCAAGAGCTCTGCATGTGGATGTAGATTATCAACACTTTCTCGTGTGCTTAGTTGCATCAGGTCTCTTTAGTTCCATAGTTTCTGTCAATGTTCTATATTTAAGATGGGTTATCGATGACTGTTTGAGTTTAACTTTACTTCTGCAGGTATACATCCTCGATGCGAGTCAGAGAGCTTTTTATTGATGTGCCAACTCCAAGAGACTAATACTGGAACATGAAACTGGTGATGCATTTGATACTTCAAAGTTGGTTAATCTGGATTTGCCAGAGAGGTAACTTTAGTGGTGCTGTTGAAACCTTAAGGTAATTCTTTTACTAATGGTCCTGACTTTTCTGGCCTTGGTTACATCAAAGAAGAAGACAACCAAGGCATTTGAACTAATCATTTCTTGCATTTTGCTGCGATGGTAGCTTCATATAGGTTTATTAGCTCATCTGTTATTTCTAATATATTTCATCCATCGCATAAGCATCTTTCTGTTGATGTTGCCACATCCTAATCAGTGTAGTGATTTCTTTCTGTTATAAACCAGTTTAACATAGTAGGAAAGTTGCAACTTCTGTCTACAGGTGTCTCTTTAATCAGGCCCCTGTATTAGATTGCAAGTTATACATTTAGAAGCACGCGTGTGTTTATATCCCGAGAAAAGGTTAACTATCTACTTTGAATATCTACTGTTCTGTGACAATTAATAAATATCTTCGCTCCAAGTATGAATGTTCTCCTCTTTGTACATTTCTGTAATGCATTGTGTGGCACTTCATGTCTCTTTTATGTATCTCACTTTCCATTGTGGCCAATGAGCTAGATTATATAGTAATATATGTTCATAATTATGGCCAGTTACAAGGGGTCTTGGATTTTTGCAATGTAAACTGTTCATACTCAGCCCAGATGTTTATAGTCAACAGGGTTTTTTTATTTTTTCAATTTCTGATTTGTCACCTCATAATTGTCATGAATATTAGCTTTCTGCTTCAGTGGTAATCTATGAGCTGACAATCGAACTCTTAATGGCTTCATGAGTTTATCAGTTATCATCTGAGTGTTACTCTGTTTGTGCCTGAGGCAACATTCAAACCTGAAGTCTAGGATTCATATTTAGTAAAACCGGAGATCAATCCTCTCCAATGGCCTAAGTGCATATTTTCATAGTGCCCTTCCTCAATGAACCCTATAAACCAACGACTGAATTGGGGACTTCCCAGCCCTCCTCACTCTCTATATATCCATTCAGCACACTAAGAAGATGATGAGGTATGAAATTCCTGAACTCGACGTGCGAAATAGTGTAAAAGAAAATGCATAGTAAACGAATTATTAGCCCACTATCAGCCCAGAACAGAGAGTTGAATGTCTTAAAAACGAATTAAATGAGAATTATAAAGTATGATTGTTGGTTCATAAACGAATTATTTATATATGTGTTTATGGTCATTAAACAAATAAATTAATAAACTTTCAATGAGTATATCACCTCTTAATTTTATATAAAAAAAACTCATTTAAATATTTGCGTAAAATATATATCTAATTAAATAACATAACGTGTATAACTAATTATATACTAAAAATTAAAAACAATAGTATACAACTAGAATTAATTATAACATATTAATTATATGGTTAATAATCAAATTAAAAAATAAATAAAAAAAATAAATAATTAAAATGACCAAACGTACATGAGGAATAATAATTAAACGTGTACAGGAGGATTAATATTTCCAAATTAAAAGTGTCTGAGGATTAATATTTACGCATCTTCACGTTCATGAGGAAAACTGTGCACGTTTGTCTTTGAATAATAAATCGCAGAATTGGAAAATCAAAGAGAGTGAAAAAGATAAAAGTGTAAGTTTGCAAGGTACAAACAGCTAATTGAAAACGCTTCTTTTTTGAGCGTTTTGAAAATTAGCTTTTTGGGCCCAAACTGCTAATCCAAACAGCTCTTCACCGAACACTTTTATTAGCCTTTTGGACCAACAGCTAATTGAGCTCAAACAGCTAATTTTGCCTCAAAAAGTTCTTCACCAAACACCCTCATTATCTTAGTTCGGTTCAATTCGATTAAATAGATTTATATTTTCTTTCAGTTCTATATGTTCAAAAAAAATCCATTTCAGTTAGATATTTAAATTTACTTTAGTTCAATTCGGTTCAACATATAATAAGCCTAGAGAAACAAGGCCTTAATCAAGAGAATTATTTCCTGGGGTTGATAATTATATATAGCAAAAACTTGAACCCAAAATTTATTTTTCAAACTTTAAGGGATTCCTATGAAATAATAAATGTTGATTGAACCCAAAATTTAATGAGGGTTGATTTAGTAAATTTAGCTGTAAATGGGATGTGTACTTAGCATATTGGAATGTATTAGAATTTGTGTAAAATAAAATTGTAATTTAATAATAATATCCCCATTTTGAATGTCATCTTTCTCCAAGCGTTTAATTGTAGTCCTACCATACTCGGATCTTGGGTTTCAGATATACTACCACCGAAACGCCGTTGGTTTCACCGGAAAAAAATCCTGGTCTAATTTCGGCCACAAAAAACAAATCGGTGGCTTTTCTGGCCACAGGACTACGACCGGATACTACTTTGATGCTTTCAGAATATGAATTGATGATTTCAAAGATGATGTTTTATCGATATGACTTGATGTTTTAAATAGGACGTGATGATTTCAAAGTTGATGTTATCAATATGACTTGATCTTTTTAAAATCGGACTTGATGATTTTTAAAGTTGATACTTTATCAATATGACTTGACGTTGATAACTCATAAAATGACATAACGATAATGACTTGATGATTTTAAAATATCACTTGATGATATGACTTTATGATTCCAAAGTATAACTTGATCAAAGATGAAAACCTATAATAGACACTTTCATATCCTCTATGTGAAGATAGATTCCTGCTGGGGCAAGGGGAAAGTGAGATTTTATTGGGGGTCCATTTGGATTATTACCCAATTTTTTTTTAAAAAAAAAACTATGATATACACAAAAAATAATAATAATAAACCGAGAACGTCAGAGGCTCAAACAATCAGATTTGCGGATTTGTAAGTTTTTATATTGAGATTATTGCTTATTTGCACAAAAATTCCCCTGATTTTTAAGATCTTTTATTAAATCATATTTTAATTAAAAAAAAATTTACGCCCGTGCTTATGATAAGGGGACCTTATATGAGACTTTGTGAAAATTTATAGATTCATAAAATATAGAATATTGCAACTAAATTTTTATAAATATATTTATCACAGTATGACACTATAAATTTTAAATGTGTGTATAATCAATAATCATCATTGCTAATATGACCAGTTAAAAAGAGACATAGCAGTAAGCAGTTAGCACACAATATGATTGAATGTGTAATAGAAAGTTTAACTTCGGTTAGAGTTCTGGGCATCACTGTTTACAAAGGCAACATGTTACTTATATGAACATTCTTTTCCTTCACTCTTATGAGTGTGATTGCTGTGTGAATAGTGGAGGATTATGCATTTGAACTTGGATCTCAATTCTCAGGTGAAGGAGTTCACTCACATAGTATGCTTCCAAACTATTAATCCATGACAAGTTATAATTTATGGATTTGAAAAAAAAGAAGTTATAATTTGTGATACAACATACAAATTCCCAAGCTAAACCTGTTTTCTGATAAAAAAGCAAGTGCACTATCCTCACATCAAAATGAAAAGCCCCCACTAGATTTGTTCCCGAATTCTGGCCAACTACCACTCAGACTTTATTATCAGTTCGACCACAACCTATCAACCAACCAGAAATCTAGTTTTTGTTGTCTCGAGGGATGTCAAGATCACGGAAGACTGGACTATCAACGCCTACTCCCATCGCATTCAGCCCGTTGTCAACATACACAACTGCTCCAGTGATAGCTGAGGCCAAGGGTGATGCTAGGAAGGCAGCAGCATTGCCAACCTCATCTGTTTCACACATTTTCACGTCTCAGTAGGTAGAAACAAAGAAGCCAGATTAGTAAGAGAGAATGAAGAATTACCAGCAGATAGTTCCTTTTGCAAGGGTGCGTTTTCGATGGAATAATCAATCATCATATCAATGAACCCAATGGCTTTAGCTGCACGACTTCTCAATGGACCTGCAATTTATTCAGTGTTGTAAGCAATTCATTGAACAAAAAGGATTACACCATTTGACCATTTCTTTTACAACATGGAGGAAAATATTGAGTGAGCTAAAGAAAAACAGAAAAGCATTACAATTAAAGATCTTAGATTGTGCCTTCACGTCCTTCTAATTTAAATTTTCAATTAATCGATAGTTTACCTGCAGATATTGTGTTCACTCTGATTTTGTGTTTTCTCCCAGCTTCGAAAGCAAGCACCTAAATGAATACTTAGTTATCAGTAGCCATATAAAAACAAACAACACAATTCTTGAGCACTGAAAACAACAGAAAGCTCACTTTAGTGTCACTCTCTAAAGCAGCCTTTGCGGAACTCATTCCTCCTCCGTATCTGAAAGATTAGGATAAGTTAGTATAGTGGTGACTGGTGAGTGATACAGATACTGGATACACCTAGGTTAAAAGAAGGAAGGTATACCCTGGTATAACACTTTCAGAAGCAATGTATGTTAGAGAGACTGTTGAACCACCTGCAATTCAAAAATCAGACTATTTTGAGTAAAATATCCCCATGATGTTGAAGCACGTTACAGGTGACCATTAGGAACTTTAAATTAACAGAAATTCACTAAAACGAGGAGTAAAAGAAAAGAACCTGGATTCATTATGGGAACAAAGTGCTTCAGCAAAGATATAAAAGAATAGCTTGAAGCTGAGACGGCTGCAAGATAACCATATCTTGATGTCTCCAGAAGAGGCTTCACGACCTGCGATTTGAGTTTAGAAGTCAAAAATCTTTCAATTTTTACAGCACCAAATGTAAGAATAAAAGGCAGTAGATAGAATATTACCTCTGGACCATTGGCAAGTGAATGAACCAGAATGTCTATTGTTCCAAAGTCTTCTTTCACTGACTCAGCCACTTCCTAAATACAGACATTGCTGGCTTCAGCTTGCAGCTCATATTGACAGGTTGTAAAATACATGATTTAAATTATAACACTCAATTGAATTGTGCATCCAGTTAAACAAATCTCATCATTCTTTGCAAGAAAATAGACGTTTGAACAGACTCTGCAAACTCACCTTTACTTCAGAAACTACGCATCAAGGGATTACACATTCCATTTTTTAAGCTTTTTGCAACAGAAATATTAGAATTCGCCTCAACAATGCAAGGATTTCAGTCTTTGTGGTTGCTAATTACAATTTTACATCCACTCACAGGGGAACACAATAGTTATATATCAAATGGTGCTTTTAAAGTCTTCAACCAGCTGACATTGGTGCTTTTAACAGTTCTATTTTGATGCCATAAAGTGACCACTTCCATAGGCTGACTTGTGTTTCGTAGCCTTTCACAGATAAGCAAGTGGAATATGTCCTTTAGGCCCTATAGTTCCCAACCTTTTGTATAGAATGAGTTATATTCTTTATAGATGGGAACATCCTATTTAGTTCTATTCTTTTGGAGGCAAATATTTTGCCTCGGTTAGTACCTGGTACTACCCAGTTCAACTCCCTATTTTTAGGGTAGTGTTGATTGTAACCGCTAAGTTTTAAGTAGAAACATCTTAGTAGCGGTTATTAATAATTTTATTTTAGTTTTTCAAGGCAAAGGGAAACCAATATAATCCCTCCCCAATGGTGGTTCATCTTTACAAAAAATATACAAAGGGCTCCAAGACCAAGACTAGGAAGCCTGTCTTCAACAGTCTTGAGAGGTAAGAATCTATCCAGTGATAAATTTTCTAAGAATAAATCTATGAGCAATACTACTCTATCCCAATTAAGACATCTCATTCGTAAATATTATAGTTCAACAAATGGGAACCTGGTAATGGGCTGGAGGGAGAAGACACTATATCACACGAGAGAATATAAACTAGATTTGAGATTATCAATCACCTTGACAGTCCACTTTGAAGAACCTGCATAGCGTTTGTTTGCCTTAATCTGCATCAACCAATAAAAACAATTTTTAGCCAGCATATTAATTTACATTTTCTTTTGGTGCTTATATACTTCTATCAGAAGGCATGAGCTTACGTCTTCTGGGACATCCTCAGGACTATCAAAAACTGCATCTAATGGATACACTTTTGTAATTTCCATCAGAGAACCATCTGGCAGTCTGCAAAAAGAAATAACTGTGAAAATTATGCTGAAATGGAAAAGCTCAAGGTATATATTAACAAGTGAGTAATTGCTTACACGCGAGATTCATCAAATTTACCCCTACGCAAACTGGTCTCAAAAATGTTTAGGGCCTGGAAAAGCAAGAAAATGTACAGAACATAAAAAACTTAGACAAGTTATTTACAAACCAGGAATTCAGAAATTGTACATACCGGAACCCAAGTACCAACTAGGATTTCGGCACCAGCAGCTGCAAGGGACTTTGCTATTGCCCATCCATATCCATTATCATCAGCAATGCCAGCTATGAAAGCTCTCTTCCCTGCAGGTAACAGTGACTATGGTAAGCTCATCCATATTTCAAAATAGTTTTTACCCTACGATGGGCTCAGGGCCAAAACAGGTTCCACAAAAGGAAAGGAATACATATTAATTCTTGCACTGCTATCCATAATGATCCGAGATTATCTTATTGGTACTAATGACTTTTTTTTTTTGCTCCTACGTAAAAAAAACAAGTAATGTGGCCTACTCCAAAACAATATCACGTTAAATAAAATAGAATGTTCTGAAATATATTGACTATCGATTATTTTCTGCTATAAGACACAGATTCATCATATGGTTGTTCTATCAGAAAAGATAACTTTGCATACAAACACAAGCAAATTTAAATCACTATATGAAGCCATCTTTGATAACCAGAAGTTGAAAATAACACTGCAAACAAGTAAACGCCAACCTCTTAAGTCAATTGGTAATCCCGGTAGGGGTTCCTTGTCACTCTGTGCAGACATTGCTTTGGTCAAAGTCCTCTGATATTTCACAGAGACAGAGTTGTCATTCTTCTGGCAGAAGGACCTCACTGATGAGATGTGAGATGAGCTTTTCAGCCCCATCCAAGACTCGACTTTAGTTTCGCAACCGAAACTAGCAACACTCGGTTTGATGGTCTTATGAGAGGCAGAAATGCAGGGCTTAGTGACAGCAATTTGTGCCGCTGAAGTAGCAGATAGAGCCATCTCCCTTAATTTGATATACAGGAAACAAGAATCTGCAAAGAGTAACATAAAAAATCTGAAATTGATACAATCTGGGATCCTAGAAAACAAACAAAATTGGCACAGAAGTGGGCATGCCACTATAGATTTATCAGATCAACAAACAAAAAAGATCTCAGCTTTAACCAGTAAAACAACCATAATCAAAAGAACCCTTATGATAGAAAACGCAAAAACAAGTCATTTACATAACAATGGATCAGCATTACAAACAATGTAGCAGAAAAGAGAGCTCACCGAGAGGCGATTAAACCGAAGGAGCAGAAGCAGGGATGGTCAAAAACAAGGGAATGTGAAGTGGGGTTCGAGGCGCCTATATATAGGTGGGATTTGCTAGACTAGAGCTTTCGATGAAATCTATGTTGAGGGGTTTGGAAAGGGGTTGGTTTAACCGTTGTAGGGGGACGCGAGCTAATTTAGCTTTGGTTGTGCCGCTGCCGCAAATGAAGACTGAAACTGCTTGTTGCAATGACCATTTTGTCCTCATCTCCATAATCAGATTTCCTGGTGGACCATTCTTCTTTTTTTCCTTTTAGCAAATGAAAAAAAAAACAGTTGAGAAATTAAAACATTCTTTTCCACTTTTTGAAAATGTTCTCAAAACGATCCTCACTTTTGATAATACTAGTATCTCCTACGCGGGTGCTATACCGTGTTTGTGTAAGGCCGGGACTTATATATCAGCATCCGAATTTAGAGCTATAATGAAACGCATATAATGTAAGTGGTAATAGCCTAAGAATTCCTTTAATAAGAGATTTCTTCCAGTACAGATATTACAGAAAACTGTAATAAAATGAAACTGGACCTCGTATCTCACAAGTCAACCATGTTTCACATGAAAATTTATGTACAAACGATACAGATGTATAGATTTATAGTTCAGGACTAATCACAAGCCTTATTGAACTACTGATGATGAACCTCACAAGTCAAAACCATACTTCACGCTTGTTCTTTGTCTTCTCTTCTCCATGATCTGTTCTTTCCTTTTAAGTTGGCTACATTATTATTTCCGATGCCAGATTGACGGGCCGCCCTATATGTATTCAGATTGATATCAGTTGGTCACATACTCCTAAGTTCAACTTCATCTCTGCAAAAATAAATTATAATTTTTTATTACAACAATATCTTCTCACAAATTGATCAATTCCAAAGAGTTTTTGACATTACTGATCAGATTCTCGTAAACCATAAAGCTTTGATTACAGCCCTCAACACACTAAAGAGTATGAATTCAGTTAAATCAACAAAAATAAAAGCATTATAAACAGAGGTGACAACCCCATAAAATGGAAAATAAAATGGCAATATCAGGTATATTTTATACAAAACTATTTAAACTTGTTTATTACCACTTCCTATATATTACCATAGAAGAAAAATGTTGTAAGTACCACTAAACCAACGTTACTAACTCATTTGATTATTTAAGAATTTAAGCTAAAAAGAGAAGCACAAAAGGTTACCTTGCTTAAATGAGAATAATGCTTTGCTTAAATATTTGTGAACGCTGTGAAATGATTTCATCAACACAACATGCATTACTCCCCACCTGCTCCATTACCAACCTGTCACATATCCCACAGTAGCTTCCATCCTATGTCAAGCAAAAATATAGCCAAAATATTTTACAAGCATTATAATATAACATATACTGCAGGTATCTGATGGCCAAAATATGGAGTTCAACACAGAAAACAGAAGGTGCAGTAGTATCAAACATCAAACAATTCCAGTCCAGTTAGACACAACCAGTAAACCTTACCTATCGGCCGAAGAAAACCAGAAATGAACTGTATCTCTCGCATTTTCAATTTATTTCACGTTGGAAACTAACAACAATGAAGACTGAAATAAACTCAATTAGCTCAGTTTTCATGGCCTTACTGCCGTGCATAAAAAGGTACATAATGAAAGCCACATAAAACAAGAAGGGTTGACAAAAGGAGAGGAATTCGGAATAAGAAACCTGTAAAAAGAAATCACTTACCATCGGTGTTCGTAGGGATACTCTCTCTAAGTGCATCAATAAAAGTGAAACAAAAAAAATAAAAAATGTCCACCCATCAAACAAGTGAAACCGAATTCAGATTGTACTATAAAAGTCCCATTCATAAAATATGCAAGTAAACCATCATGCTCCCCACTCCAGCAACACAAAAGTTTGTCTTCGCTACATGCTCTGTAGAAATTCTCGGTGGAGAAATCATAAACCTATAAACCAGAGAATAAGAAAGTGTAAGTAAAATATATGAAGGAAGCTATCCAATTGCCAAGAAAATAAGCAGGCGTCATCATGAATCTGTTGGCGGCGGCAACATTAGAATCAGCTAATTTGAGAGGCCAATTGTATTGAGGTAATTCCAACACTCCAGAAACTCCAACATGTTGCCATTAGACCTGCATAAAAAAAAGTAAAACAAAGCCTATTACTGGTCAGCAAAAAATAGACTAACCCCTGAAACCCCTAGTATGAAACAGACGAAATCAAATCGAAACAAAGCAGAAAGAAAAAGGAGAACTTGCTCCGAATCCTCCATGGAATCATTGTAACTGTGCAAAAGGAGAACTTGGTTTCTTCCACCTGTGTAACTGTGCATAGTATCCATCTCCTGGTATCTGGTCCTTCTTCAATTGTTGCCTTGTCCAATAACCTGAAATTTTAAGTGTCAAATTATGAAGAGTTACACAAAATTATAAGCTATATTTTTTTCTCAATATTTATATAACCTGTTTTACATAGAAGACAACCAGTTTCAGGTGAATGGTAAAGTGATAAATGCAACTTATTTTAAAAGCAGACGACATTTCTAGGGGAAAACAGAAGGCTACTTTTCCTCGGCTCTCAAGATACTTCTGCTTTGCTTACAAGCACAGTTCTAGCAAGTACATCCAAAGATTCATGTTTCTAATACTCTCTCCATTTCTATAAAGATTCATGTTTCTAATACTCTCTCCATTTCTATAACGATTCATGTCACCATAACTAAAATATGCATAAAAATAGGACTCAAAATGTGTAAACTGGGGAGATAAAGTAGTGTATAGCACATTATGCAGTAAGATAAATGAAGAGAAGAGTTAAAGTGAAAGTGCCATACCAGAGTCCAGGGGTATGAGGCAATGCTTGAGCATGTTGTATCCATACAGTTCTGAATCATTGGGAAGTGTTTTGAAGATTTTAAAAGTAGCTGCAAAGATGACTTTGAAAACATTAGTCACTAGATTTCCATTTGATCTATCCTCCTCTTCCTTACAACCGTAAAACCCACTCAAAAATGCCAGTGTAGCCACCAAAGCACAAATTGCTGGGATATGAATCCGTAGAGAACGGGGCTTGATGTAGGGAAGAACAAAAATTGCAATAACTTGGAAGACTCAGCATTGCTTCCACCAGTGGGTCGAACAGAGCGGCGGAGGTATTTTCGCGATGGGGGCATCAGCACCGCACATCATTAAGCGAACTTTCTAAGCAACGACAACGAACATTTTAGGGTTCACGCATTGGTCGCTGATGTAATTTAGGCCCATGGATCAATAAGTGAATATGAAAAGGTTCAAGGGAAAAAACCCTGATTTCATCGGTGATAATGATCAGAAGAGTCGGAGAATGGAGAAAACAGTAGTGGGACGCGTGGAGAGCAGAGAATGTAGATGGCACATGAAGAAGACGCGTGGCTTAAGAAATTAATAAATTATAACGCGGAAGTTTACTGTAGAAAAGGACGACGAAGAGCACTTTCATTTTGGCATTGTCTCTTTTAAGGTTAGTAGATAGATGTTCAGAATTGTTATTTTGCCTAAATTAGCTCACCTCTTAATCAATGATCTAGCAATGGTAGCATTATATTAGCAAGCTAACAAAACTGAAATTAGAAATGACAAAAGAAATTGCGCGAGCATGATAGACTTGTGGTGATCAAAACACGATTAAAAAGGTTGTCAAATGGAATGGTGATTGAATGAGATTTTTTTAAAATTTGAAGAACTTAGAAGTTGTTTAAAATAATATATTTCTCAACCATGATAATTTTTTAGAGCAATGTTGTACATCCGTTTAGGGGAAAATTGAGAACATTTTGTAATAAGTTTGGAATAATTTGGGAACATTTTTCAAAAAGTTGGGAACTAAACCATATATTGGTAGCTAAACTGTCATTTTCTCTGGCAAAATCTTGATGTACCCCTAATTTCTTGAGTACTTACTCCGTCCCACCAAAATTTGTTGGGTTTATGTTAGAGTATTACTTAATCTTAAAATGCTATCAAAGCAACATGGAACCCGTTTAGTGATTAGAGTTTTGAAAAGCGTTTAGTTTTTTCGGTTAAATATAAATAGTTGACTTGTCAATCAGCTCTAATTCATTTTTTGAGCCTCATCATTCGCCAAAAAAGTAACTTTCTTTAGTCCCAAACATTCAAACCATTTTAATTTCTTCTCTAACTTTCTAAAAACATTCTTTTTAGGCCATAACATTTACAAAACATTTTTTCTGGCATTCCGTTAAGTTTGACCATTAAAAGCGAGTTGACTTCCGTTAATCTTACTATTTTAGGAGTATTTTGATCATTTTACGTTTTACAATTTTCCTTTTATTCACATGATTTTCATCACTTCCTTCATCATGTATTCTCATCTGCATTGACATCACTCCACGTCAAGTCCTAGATATTTTGGTCATTTCACATCATTACAAAAGATCTATTTTTTATGTTTCATTTTATTTTATTTTATTTTATTTTAAACATGACACTTGCTCCTTCGTGTTTACTCCTACGATCAGAACCAAAACATTTCAGACAAGTCCACCAGCAAAGATATTTTGGTCAATTTAAATTATTAAAAAGTCTAATTCTAATTTTTATCTGTGTTTCATGTTTATTTTATATATGCTAATTTTGGTCATTTTAATATGATCTTCTTCATATTCCTCATACATTTCTACTCTTCCGAACAAGTTTAACAATGTGAAATGACCAAAATATTCATAAAATAATATGATTAACCTAAGTCAGCTCACTTTTAACGGTCAAACTTAATGGATGCTAAAAAAACGGTTTGTAAATGTTAGGGACTAAAAACAATATTTTTAAAATGATATGAATGTTGAGCCTAAAATTTTGGCGAATGTTAGGGCTCAAAAAATTAATTTAGTTCTTTTTATTCCTATTTGTTTGATGAAAACTCTAATTTTCGAAATGTTGGAAAGAACAACAAATATTATTTTTATCCATATTTCTCACAAGTTCCTTTTTTAAAAATCAAATTCATATTGTTTGTATATGTACGGAGTATTTTTCCTCATATCCTAAATTATTTCAATTTGGATGCTTATATATTCGTTTATAATATTTAAATTTATATTTGAAGTGTTACACATATTAAAATTAAAATGATCCAAGCTAAAAATGTACTGATTTGAAAATTTTAATATGTGTAAAAATTCAAATATAAATGTAGGTTTATTAATAATGAGTGATATTTCAAATAACATAAAAAATAGATAAACACATTAGTAATAAAAGTATGAGAAAACTATTCATCCGGTGTCACCTGATTTTGGAGATATTCTGATAACCAATCATAAACTGCCACATAGGATAATACAACATACAATTACTATAATTGTTTCTCATGAATGGTAATTATGGTAATTACAATCATAAATAAAATTAGAGTGATATAACATTTAATTAGATTGCATGATAATTATAGTAAATTCACATGTTGTATGACCTTAGAGCAAGTCCAACGGCTTTGGTATAATAGAGATTTTATTCAAATTTGGAGATTTTGACAAATTCTTCACTCCAACAGAATCTCTCTACGATTCCCTATAATAGAAAAATGAAGAGAGAAGAAAAAAATCTCTATATATGCAGATTGTAAACACACAATTTGCCAAAAATAGGACTCGTCAAATTCTCCTACACACAATTTGCCAAAAATAGGAGATCAATTAAAAAAATAAATATAGAGATTCTGTTGGAGTGTCTATTTTAGAAAAATTTATAGCAAAACTATTGGACTTGCCCTTAGGTGTCAGCTTGTGAGTGGTCATCCGGATATCTCTAAAATCAGGTGGCACCAGATGAATAATTTTCTCAAAAGTATTTTTCGGTATTTTTTTTTTTTTAAGTATTTTTCGGTATTTCAAACAAGTAATGCACACTACATAAAAATAACTAATCATAAATTATACCAATGCCTATTTAAGATATTTAACATAATGTTTTTTTAAAATTAAAACCCACCAATGGTGGAGGAGAATTTATTTGGCACCCCAAACCAATAAAGAGGCCTTAGTTATTTGCCCAAGATTCAAAGTTTGTACAATAGCCTTAGTTATTTGCCCAAGATTCAAAGTTTGTACAATAGCCTAGTAAAATGTACATTTTTTTTCTCAAATTTCTCAAACATGTTGTCTGCCAATCTAGTGCTTAGGTGTTACATGAAAAAATGGTGAAAGAGATAGGTAGTATAATCAAAAGACTAGCTAGAAACCATAAACTAAGAAGAAATTTAAAGGTAAACATGTGCCGATTTTCATACAATCACTTGCGATAAAAGTAGCATACAATCAATTGCAACAAAAGTTTCAGATTAACAAGTTTGTCCAAAAAAAGAAAAAAAAAGGAAAAAAAATAAATGTCTTGGATCAAAACACATAAACTACTTGAGATAGATAACACCCGTCCTAGATCTTCAAATATTGCCACCAAACAGCAATTCACTTCATAGTCCAAACCCAGCAAATCCCTCATGCACGAATCTAATCAAGCTCTCCTCGCTCTCTTGCTATCTCCCGAAGAGTCACTCTCTTCATCAGGAGGAGGTGGAGATGGAAGTGGAGACATATCTGTAGTGGTAGGGATAGGTCTATCGGTAGGGATATGTGTAGTACTGGTGGTAAGAGGAGGGGTAACATCGGTAGCAAGAGGGGTAGCACCCACGGTGGTGGTGGTAGCACTGGTGGGATTCCCGGCCTTTTCCTCATCATCCTCATCCCTAGGGTATAACTTACCATTGCCCCTACCCCTACCCCTTCCCCTCCCTCTTGCTCCTGTTGTTTGAGTAACTTTAGGGACTCTAGGAACTTTAGGAGCTTTAGGATTTTTGCCCCTACCCCCATCTCTTCTACCCACAGCACTGGTAGGATCCACATCATCCTTCTTGGGAGCTGCATGATCTTCCACCCGATCTTTCTTCTTGGGAGCTTTACGAGGTCTGCCTCTTTTACCTTTGGAAACATAAGGTATTTTGTCAGCTTTGGGTTCAGAAGAGTCAACAACAGGTGGATCAGCTTTAGGAGGATCAGATTTGGGGGGATCAGATTTGGGGGCAGGGGGTGTTGATGGGTGTGGTGATGGTGTTGGCGTCTGAGCCCCGTAAAAAACCCTTTTGTTCCTCACGTCTTCCATCTGCCAAATAACCTTATCATGAATGTTCATAAGACCACCACTCACTTCTTCATACATCTCATTGAGGCAAAAAAAGTCACTATCCATGTCTTCTTTTTTCCTTTCTTTCAGCCACTCATTCTCCTCGAGTTTGAATTATAATGATGATTTAGTTAGAAAGATCTCTTCCACCAGTTTTGCATCCCTGCCCCTCGAGGAGTCAAGTTCTCAGTATAATCTAATAGTTACATCTAAAGATACATCTAATAGTTTTTGGCAGCTAATTAAAGATATAAATTATAATGTTTTTATCAGTCAATATCAATTAAAGAACAATTTAGATAATTGACATGTCGAAACTCAATTTAGTCCCTGAAGGATACTCACTAGAAAACAGGTCAGTGAAGAGACGCATCAAAACACAAGTTTGCTTTTCGGGAATAACTGACGACATTGAGTATATATTTGCGACTGCTGCTGGAATTTGTATTGGCTTATGTTGAACTTCATTTGAAGTTTTGCACCATCTTTTGGTTCCTTTATCATCAGTTGATGTCCTTCTTCTTAAATCTTCTACAAATGACCTTGTAGCCTTCCTCCTAGCAAACAAAGAAGTAATATAGTGAAATGTTGGGAGATTCAATTTGATGACAAAATAACAAAAATGAATTGAGTACACCTATTTTTCATGCTCCGTATTGCTATGATATCATTATGTCCTCAATCAATTGATAGTCAACAAACTTCATCTCACTCTAAGGTATGGAAATTCCATACTGTCAAGAGTGACAAGTCCTCTGATATTTGCAGGCAATATGGATTGATCAAATACGTGATTAGCTTTGTTAGCAATTGCTAACCTTGCCAATGATGAACCATAAAGGTGGCTTCCCGAAAGATATGGTCAAAACTCGGTTCAATTTCTTGTTGCAGTTCCCATATGTTCCTCAATAGGGAACCAATTTCCAGGGGATTTTGAACTCTCTTCTAATCATCTTAAGAAAGATGAGAGAGTCTATTTCAACATGCATAATATTGATACCCAAAAAGTAAGCAGAATGAAGTCCTATGCTTAGAGCCTTTGCCTTTGCTTCAATGTTATCTGCTCTATGGAGAAAGATTGATTTAGCAAGTAAAACTCTCCCATCCCCGTTTCTAACAACAACACATGCTCATGCAAAATTTGATCTTTCTATAGAGGAACCATCAGTGTTCAATTTATATGGAGCAACATGAAGTTTCTTTTTTTTACTGGAATTGATAATATTATGTATAAGACCAATAACTTTCTTTTTCCTTGAGTTTCTATTGTGTAGCTTATTATCATATCAATAAGAGTTTCTAGAGCACCGGATAACCCAATTAACCAAACACGACAACATTCTAATCACATTTTTCAATAATCCAGGTTTTAGTTCAATGTTCCATAGGTGGAAGCTTCCACAAAGTGTCAAAAATTTCAAGTTTTAAACCAAATGAAACATGCAAATCATTCCAGAGAGTATTTATCATGGACAGTTGAAAATAATGTGGTGAAGTTCCTCAGAGTAAGCCTTACAAAAACAACATATTGATGGTAAGTATAACTTTTGTTCTTGCAACATTTTTACATAATGGAACCAGTCTATTCATAAGCCTCTAGTTTAATACAGATATGAGTGAATTTTAAAGAGACCCATCAACCTTTTCGAAACTGTCGAGTTAACCCCTATCAAATTTTAATGTCAAAAATCCCTTAACCTTTAATTTTTTTGCTTCATTTGGACCCATATGGCTAACTGGGCCGTTAACTCATTAAAAACCGTTAAATTTTGAGGGTATAATAATAATTTCATGTTCAATTTAATGGGAAAAAAGTGCAGCAACTTGGTTTGACAAGACCCCTACCACTATACCTAAAATTATAGACAAGACACCTACCACCATACCACAAAGACTTCATATTATATATCCTAATCAAATCAAATTTATTTAAACACCACCACGGATCCTCCGACCAAATGCTCTCAATCACCGAATACTCGTGTGACAATAGAGAATTTGGATGATGATTAAAATTGTCCTTTTATGTAAATTGCACATATGTGTCTAGGGTTTTCTTATTTAGCTATAGGGTCTTCCTTGTAATATAAATAGCTATGTAAATCCTAATAGAAATCAGTTTGGTAAATTCTATTTACATGGTATCAGTCGCCCATGGTTTCTAAAACCTCTTCTTCCTGTTTCTGTCTTGAACGCCGCCTCCATTCTCCCCCAAAATTTCATCAATTTTTTTTTCCTGATCCACCATGGCCGATGATAGGAATTCTGACAGGCTTTCGTTCAACACGATGATCCACCTCCTCAACACCAAGCTTGATGCTACGACATATTTGCAGTGGAAGCAACAGGTTCAATACGTGTTTCGACCTCAAGGTTTGTTTGGCCATCTAGATGGCTCTACTCCATGCCCCGCCGTCCCGGTGATGCCGACGGTGGCTTCCTCCTCCTCCCCGCCGCCGGATATTGCTGCCACCCAGAAGGCTCAAGAAGCTTATGATGCCGCTAAGGTTGCTTATGATCAATGGGTGCTTGAAGATCAACGTTTGTGTAGCGTTCTTTACGCTTCTCTCTCTCCCGATGCCAAGAATGAAGTTTTCCAATGCAACACTGCGAAGGACATGTGGGATGCTTTTGCCACTGCTTATCAACACGGCACTGCAATCGCTGCGTTCACTCTTCGTCAACAGGCTGCCCTTGTTCGCAAAACTGGTACTGTTCATGATCTTCATCTATCTTTAATGAAAATCATTGATCAATTGTCTGCTATGGGTGAACCTGCTACAAATCGTGAGAAGTTATTGTGGTTTCTTACTGCTTTGGGTTTTGATTTTAAAGATTTTAGTGCTCCTATTTCTGCCCGTAATCCCCTTCCTGCATATGTTAATGTTGTTGATGAGGCAAAGGGTTATGAGACCCTTTTAGTGAATTTGGAGAAAACAAAGATTTCTGTTGGGCCAGCCCAAGTTAATACCGGCCCAGTTGTCTTCATGGCCTCTGAACAAGCAATGGACCAGGCGGCCCAATTGAACCACGCGGGCCAGTAGACCCAGCAAGTGGGCGCGTGGCCCCACGCGCCTGGAGAGGAAGCCGCGCGTGGCAGCGGCGCGTGGCGCACACGCGCGGCCGTTTCGGCGGCCGGCGGGGTGGCCGTGGTTCCTGGCGGTCTTCTGGGCGTGGTGGTTGGTCCAGATCCTCCACCAATGCTTCTCAGATCCATTGCTACAATTGTGAAGGCTTCGGGCATGTTTCCAGTCAATGTCCCTCATCCAATTTGCGTCCTATAACTCCGGCTGTCCAGCCCTATGCTCCTCAACAGTATTCAGCCCCTGTTCATCATCAGTACCCAATTCAGGCACATATGGCTCAGCAGTTTCAGTCGTATGCTCATCCGATGATCCAAGCTCCTCCAGTTCAGCGGGCTCCACTTGCACCTCAGTATTCGCCATCTGCTCCACCATATTTGACCTATCCTACTCAGCAATTTCAGCTACCTGCTTCTCCGGCTCCATCCTTTGTTTCCTCAGACTGGTATGTGGATTCAGGCGCTACTAATCACATGAGCTCTACTGCCTCGAACATGTCAAGTGTCGCTCCTTATACTGGTAACACTCTTGTTTCTGTTGGTAATGGTGTTTCACTTTCTATAGCTGCTGTTGGTGATGCTCGAATTAGTCCTACTTTACATTTATCTGACGTGTTGCATGTGCCTGATATTACTAAGAATCTGTTATCGATCAGCAAACTTACTCGGGATCTCTGTGCTATTATTTCCTTTGATGATCGATCTTTTGTCATTGAGCACAAGGTCACCAAGGCAGTTCTGGGGCGGGGACACAGTGAGGATGGACTTTATGTGCTGGATCGTGGTGAAGCAGCCCTTATTTCTTTTGTTAGTCAGAATAATAATAGAGCATCTTTTGAGACTTGGCATGCTCGTTTGGGACATGTGTCCACTAGTGTTGTTTCTTTGTTGAACAAGAATGGTTTTTTATCTCTTACTTCTGTGCTTCCTAAACCCGGGGTTTGTGAGTCCTGTGCTATGGCAAAGGGACATAAGTTATCTTTTATTGAGAACTCTAAACGTGCGAATCATGTTCTTCAGTTAATTCACTGTGATTTATGGGGGCCTTCTCCGGTTTTATCTGGGAATGGATTTGCTTACTATGCTGTATTTGTTGATGATTACTCGCGATTTACCTGGTTTTATCCTCTTCGTCGAAAATCCGATTTTGTTGAGGTCTATTTTCAGTTTGAGGCGCTAGTTGAGAATCAGTTTTCTTCTCGTATCAAAGTTTTTCAAAGCGATGGTGGCACTGAAGTCATTAATAATAGACTGCAGTCTCACTTTGGTACTCGGGGTATTCATCACCAGGTGTCTTGTCCCTATACCCCAGAACAAAATGGCAGAGCTGAACGAAAACATCGGCACATCATGGAAATGGGGCTATCCATGCTGCTTCATTCTCAAATGCCACTTTCACACTGGGATGATGCTTTTGGAGCTGCGGTCTTTACCATTAACCGTCTTCCAACTCCGATTCTCAATAACACATCTCCTTTTGAAGTGCTCTTTGGCCGGCCTCCAGAGTACTCCAATCTTCACTCTTTTGGATGCAGAGTTTTTCCCTATGTCCGACCCACTGCGGCTCACAAACTCGCTCCTCGCAGTATTCCATGTGTCTTTATTGGATACAGTGCTCACTATAAGGGATTTAAGTGCTTGGACACAGCTTCTGGACGCATCTATATGTCTCGCCATGCTCGATTTGACGAATCCCATTTTCCATTCTCCACTACGTCGTCGGAGGCCTCCTTTACTTCTCTAGATGTTTCCTCATTTTTGGACCCCTCTGATCCAGAATTGACACCCCTTGACAGTGAGCTTACTCCAGCATTGCCGCATTCCGCGTGCTCATTATGCCCTGAGTCTTCCTCTTCATCTGCAACAACTACTCCTGAGGTCCTTTCAGATGATGGTATGACTGCCACTCCACCTAGATCGCCTACATCTCTGAGCTCTTCACCTGGGTCTTCTGTTGGCACACCTGCTTCTTCCGATTACAGTCCTGCTTCTGCATCAGATATTTCCTCTGGAAATGCTTCTCCGACTCCTCCTGTGCCTCGTGCTCATCCGATGACCACTCGCCATCAGGATGGGACGCGTGTTGCTCGTGATCTTGTTCAGAGAGAGCCTCGCACGTATCGAGCTGCGGTCAAGGATTCCAGATGGGTTTCTGCCATGGACGAAGAAATGGCTGCTCTTCGCCATCAACAGACTTGGGATCTGGTGCCTTGTCCTCCGAATGTCAACGTTGTTGGTTCTAAATGGGTCTATCGGCTAAAATATCGACAGGATGGTTCTATCGATCGTTTTAAGGCTCGCCTGGTGGCACAGGGTTACTCTCAGATTCCGGGGTTTGATTTTGATCACACTTTTAGCCCTGTGATCAAGGCTAGCACTGTTCGCACTGTTCTTGCCATAGCCACTATGAGGAAGTGGCCATTACATCAGTTGGATGTCAAGAATGCCTTTCTTAATGGTGTTCTTGATACTCCCGTGTTCATGGCTCAGCCAGCTGGATACCAGGATCCTGCATATCCTCAGTATGTCTGTCATTTGCGGAAGGCTATCTACGGGCTCAAGCAGGCGCCTAGAGCATGGTTTGACCGGTTCAGTGCTTTTGTTCGGCAGTTGGGGTTTATTGGCAGTCTGTCGGATCCATCGTTGTTTGTCTTCTCTCGTGGCTCCATTGTTCTCTACCTTCTTGTTTATGTTGACGATATCATCCTCACCGGAAATAATGGTGTTGCTATTCAACAGTTCATTGCACGTGCTGATCGCGAATTTTCGGTTAAGGATCTTGGTTCTCTTAGCTACTTTCTTGGTTTGGAGGTTACCCCTACTGCCACTGGACTGTTTTTGGGCCAAGCCAAGTATGCCAGAGACATTCTTCAGCGGGCTGGAATGTTGGATGCTTCTCCAGTCTCTACACCTTTTTTGCCCTTATAACAGCTCCATAGTAGTACAAGTGGGCCGTTTCACAATCCTAAATTGTACCGTTCGTTAGTTGGGGCCCTCCAGTACCTTACTATCACTCGACCAGATTTGGCCTTTGCTGTTAATTCAGTGAGTCAGTTTCTTCAGGATCCACGCGACGATCATTTCTCTGCTGTTACTAGGATTCTTCGGTACGTCCGTGGTACTCAGCATTGTGGTTTGACCTTTGTTGCTGGTGGTGTTTCGGAGGTTCTTACTTATTCCGATGCTGACTGGGCACGATGCTTGGAGACGCGTCGGTCCACTTATGGCTATGCGGTTTTTCTTGGTGGAAATTTGGTTTCGTGGAGTGCGAAGAAACAGCCTACAGTTTCTCGCTCGAGCTCGGAATCGGAGTACCGGGCTCTTGCTAACACTGCTTCGGAAGTTGTTTGGTTGGTGCATCTTCTTCGTGATCTTCAGTTTCCGCTGCAGGGTTCGCCTTTGCTACTGTGTGACAATAATAGTGCTATCTTTCTTGCTGAGAATCTTGTCGCCCATAAGCGGGCTAAGCATATTGACATTGATTACCATTTTGTGCGAGAGCTAGTGGCTGTTGGTAAACTTCGTGTTGGTCATGTCTCCACTTCTTTACAGGTTGCAGACATTTTCACCAAAGGACTGAATCGAGCTTTGTTTGACTTCTTTCGATCCAAGCTTTGCATCTCGGTCAACCCGACGCTTCGCTTGAGGGAGGGTGTGACAATAGAGGATTTGGATGATGATTAAAATTGTCCTTTTATGTAAATTGCACATATGTGTCTAGGGTTTTGTTATTTAGCTATAGGGTCTTCCTTGTAATATAAATAGCTATGTAAATCCTAATAGAAATCAGTTTGGCAAATTCTATTTACAACTCGGCCGGGTAGAATCTAATTATGTGCAATGTTAGTGTTAGATGTCCCTGATTGCATTTGTGTTTGTTTTTGTATCCATACTTTATGTCTCTATTGAACTAGTAAATTTAGGGGGTTGCTCCATGCTGGTCCATTTTTCTCTTGCAGATCCGTATTTTTACCATAACCCTTAATATTGTTAAGGCAAAAAATGGGCTTGAAATCATAGGGTTCCATCAAGGAGCATTACGGTAAAATGTGGACCTGCAAGAGAAAAATGGATCTGCATAAAGAAATTCCTTAAATTTACTTTGTCGGCTCGGTTAACAGAGGAATGCCCTAGTGATCTATCATGTTTTGTTCCATTTGTATATTACCATTTCCGGTCTATTGCCTTTCATAATTTGTGGAGTGATTTTTATTTGGAATCATTATACTTTTAATCATTTCGAGTCTGCCTCACTTATCTTTAATAATTTTATTTGAAGTCACTAAACTAATAAAAACATATTAATCCTCATCACTTTGTTAAAGTCACCGTTAATCATCAAACGGTATGGTGTTTTTTTGATGGCATTGCAGGTATTTCCTATTAATGACCTAATTAATTCCCAACGTTTCCTTCTTCTCCAATTTCGTTTCTGCATATTTGTTTTTTAAGAATATCGTTTCCCACATTTTTTTTAATTTTAATGAGGAATAACGTATTGTAGTTTAGCACAAATTCAATGAGGAATAATATATTTAAAAATAAAATAAAAGTAGTACGACTAAATTAATTTTAATTTTATAAAACTATTTTTTTGCTGAACTGAATAGATATGTTGATAAGTTGAAGAAAACGTAACCTGAACGAGGCTTGTATGCTAGACCTTTTTTTTTGCTGAACTAAACTGGATTGAACTGAACTTGAGTGAAAATAATGTAATTTGATGAAATTCAGATTAATTCAGTCATCAATACATTATTTTCACTTCAGTTCAGCAAAAAAAATAAGCTCTAACAAACAGAGTCTTCGTCCAGGTTACGATCTTCAACTTATCAACATATCAATTTGGCAAATTCTCATTTGAGACTTGTCTCAAATGAGACCAAAGATTATATGAGACTGCTATTGATTGAATTTGTCGTTGGTGAGCTTTAAACCCGCCGATTTCCTTGATTGAATTTGTCGTTGGTGAAATTGACCAAGAAAATGATCAAGAAAATTGACCGAAAGATCAAGCAAATTGAACGAAAGATTAAATTAACTGAAAAATCAGGGCAAAACAAAAATACTCAAGGGCATTGATTGAAACATCAAACAAACTGATTAAAAGATCAAGCAGAAATAGTAAATGTTCATTCCCCTGCTCTTGGTCTCCACAAGAACAGGTCTCACCCAAGATTTTCTCTATCAATTTAGTTCAGTAAAAAAAATATTTTTATAAAATTGAAATTAATTTAATGGTACTGTTTTTATATTATTTTTTAATATATTATTGACGCAGTGGAATATCGTGAGATTCGCCAGCACGAATCTGTAAGAAACAATCAAGGATTCGCTAGCACGAATCCAAGGGTTAGGGTCGGAAATCCATCTGAAATCTGGAATCCACCAGGAAGAAGAGAAAAGTCTCTGAAAATATAATAATAGATTGAATTCTTTCGTGGCTACTACAAGATGAGTATAAATAATACTCTTAAACCCTATGCTAAATATAAACTTATTCTAAAATAGAAAATAAATAATAAAAATATTAAAACGGCAGTTTAAGGCTCTAAACGAGCTCAAATAGCCTAACCAGCATAGTGCTCACTACATAGTAGTGAGTTATGTTTATTGACTCGTTTTCCTTTCCGAAAAGATATAATATGATACCATTCATACATTGATATCTGAATCTGCCCCGACGACAGATTTTCCTCAATTCTCAGGCAAAATCTCCCTACATCAGTCTTCTTCACTTCAAAAAGAACTCGCCCCGAGTTCTCCCCTCCACCATCAAGAGCTTCAACCTCCATAGCAAACTCTGTTGATGTCAAGGCAACATAAAGAACCATCTTCCAATTCCAACTCAACATTAATGACTCGTCTATGAACACCAATTCCGGAAAAACAAATGCTGGAATTGTCTCAAAAAATTCAGCCATATTGATAAATTCTTCAACAAGACGAGGCTTCTCTTCAAACTTAGCAAAACCACCTTCAACATGAAATTCTTCTCCTTCACTAGGCTTGATCTTTACATCTTCATCCTCACTCACAGGAACAACTTCAATAGCACATTCAAAGATTGAAACTTGAATATTCAAATCTTCGTACCTATCACCCAAAGAATTGATGTCTTCAAAGGTCCTCTCATTGATTTGAGGTTCCCCCACAAAGCCTTCAAAACCTTGGACTCCAAGTTTCTCATCCTCAACTCCATTGTCATGTCCAACAAGAAAACCTTCAGATTCTTCACAAATAACTTTAGACAAAAATGGTTGAACAAAATTCATGTCTCCATAAGAAGCCTCGAAACCCTCGTTGTCACAAGGAACATCGAATAAATCTCCGTCCATGGCGGTGACAACTTCAGATTTATAATCATGATGATCAACTTGAAGGATATCTTTTTCATGACTAGAAACGACGAGCTCATCCTTCGACGAAGTAGTGGTGCTAAGGTTTGCAATTAATCCCTTCCAATTATCATCATCACGTGATTTGATCTCTTTGTCTCTTTCAAGCTTCTTTCTCCTACGAAGAATCTTCTCATAATCTTTAGGTAGAAATTGATCTCTCATGTATCGCTTCATCTTCCTCCATGTCTTGATTGATGACGCGTTCTCTCTATGCCTCTGGACAATCAACCTATCCCACCACCTAGATGCGGTACTTTGTAAATTTTTTGCTACCTTCTTTGCTTGTTTATCTTCAGAAATATAATTCATACTAAAGAACCTGTCAACTTCGATCTCCCAATCCATAAACTATTCCACTCCTCCATAGAACAAGGGAATATCATTAATCACACCAGAAAACAAATTGACATGTTGATTACCATGGTTTGATCCAATGCCTTCACTCTCTGTCATTTCATCGAACACCTTCTTGCCCCAAGAAGTTTTCCTGCCCGATCGATTGTCGCTGCTCCGATTATCCATCCGCGATGACAACGATTCTATCTGACTCCCCAAAGCGGCAATCGATGCGATAACCACATCCAAATCGGCCCTGGTGATAGTTTGATCTCCCATCGTGGATCAATCGAAAAAAGACAGGAAAAAGCCTGCTCTTGATACCAATTGACGCAGTGGAATATCGTGAGATTCGTGCTGGCGAATCCAAGAAACAATCAAGGATTCGCCAGCACGAATCCAAGGGTTAGGGTCGGAAATCCATCCGAAATCTGGAATCCACCAGGAAGAAGAGAAAAGTCTCTGAAAATATAATAATTGATTGAATTCTTTCGTGGCTGCTACAAGATGAGTATAAATAATACTCTTAAACCCTATGCTAAATATAAACTTATTCTAAAATAGAAAATAAATAATAAAAATATTAAAACGCCAGTTTAAGGCTCTAAACGAGCTCAAATAGCCTAACCAGTTTATTGAGCTCAAATCATATGTTTATTGACTCGTTTAAACGAGCTCAAATCATATGTTTATTGACTCGTTTTCCTTTCCGAAAGGATATAATATGATACCATTCATACGTTGATATCTGAATCTGCCCCGAAACTTCCCAGTCTGTCCGACGACAGATTTTCCTCAATTCTCAGGCAAAATCTCCCTACATCAATTATTTATCATTGATTTTGTGCTAAACTACAATACGTTATTCCTCATTAAATAAAAAAAAATGCGGAAGCGATATTCTTCAAAAACAAATATGCAGAAACGAAATTGGAGAAGAAGGAAACGTTGGGAGAATAATTGGACATCAGATAACTAATTATTTGGCAAACTAATTAGGCCATAAATAGAAAATACCTGCAATGCCATCGAAAACCGCAAAACGTTGATGAATAACGGCAACTTTAACAAAGTGATGAGGATAAATATGTTTTTATTTGTTTAGTGACCTCAAATAAAATTATTAAAGATAAGTGACCTAGAATTAAAATAATTAAAAGTATAGTGATTTCAAATAAAAATAGAAATCACTCTAATTTCTTGTTAAGATCCGGCAAGCCGGAACCGCCCAAAACTGTAAAACTGTAAAGAAAAAGGAAAAGTACACAATCGATTTGATCAGCAAACTATCTGATAACTAACAAATGGATGAGTTCCCTCTATTTATATGCTTCCCCTAACAGAAATGCAACCAAATTTGATCTAACTAACTGGTGGCGCTCCTTAGCTCCTCAACCATCCACAGCAGATAAGACCGAGCATTGACCATACATAAAATTACCCAAATGCCCCTGGACCAATAGCTGGATCATGACAATCCCCTTCCCTAAAAACTGACTTGTCCTCAAGTCAGAAACAACAGACAACAGACAAACAACAACATCACACTTTAAAGTGGAACAGTTGTATAGAATGACTTCAGCAATATTTAAACCCCACTTCAAAACTAGGCTCTTTGTGCATTTTCTGCATTTATGCCGTGTGTGAGGACTTGAGCAGTAGCCAAAATAATCCAAAATTGAGTTGAAGAAAAAAGTGAAATTCAGCTCCACCCCAAAGATGGTTAGCTTCCATGGCCGGGTTCCTTGGCTGTGTACTGGAGCTTCAATAGTCAACTGCATCAGTAGGTAGTGTAGCAGTAGGAGCAGAGCCAAGGTGATGCAGACTGAGGTATTTTGAGTTGCTTCATCTTCTGCTCCCCAAGTTATCAGCCAAACAAAATGTTGAATTTTTCCCACAAATTCCTCAAAACCAAGAGACGGGACCAAACTGGACATTAATTTGGCACCAAATGGACATATATATTGCATGTTGAATTCAAAGCCATCCCCTCGTGATGATAACAGTGGCTGAAATGGAGCCATGCAATGATATAATTTCAGCCACAATTGTTGAAAGTCAAATGCACTTAGGACCAACACAATTGATGCTTCCACCACCAATGCAGCTTGAAAAGAAGAAAAATCACTTGTATTTTCTGTCTCCAGAATGTCTTCAAGCAACAATATACCGTTTGATGAACGAGACATCATCCAAGTCGTTGAAATGTCGCAGACATCCTTGTCCAACAGATCACCAAATTTACCTTTTTCAAAATCTTGTACACATGACGGAATTTTCCTGATCTTGTCAACCTGTTTCCTGAGCCAACCAGTCAACCACTTAAGTTCATCCATGGAATCTCTTGTGATATATTCCACAGTGCCTTTTATTGTGTATTCCCTTCTCCTACAGAACCAGCTTGTCCTCAAGCTGGAAATTGCAGAGAATGCAAAGATATTCAGGGTACACCAGCTACATCGGACCTGAAACCATTCCCCGTATCCTGTTTGCACTTGTTTGCTTGTGGTCTGTATTTCTCGAAATGTCCCTCCTACATTTCCATCCACCAAAATGAGTAGCGAAGCTGCAGAATGATCATTGAAACCAGCAGTTATGAAGCAACTATCCCGCAGCGCACAACAATCATCATCTTCTAGCCATGGAATTAATACTGCAGCTGCATTAAAAAAATCTCCAAAAATCTGTGAAAAGAGATTGATTATCCGTCTATCTTCATTCTCTCTTTCATTCCTCTTAACATCGAGCTTTAAAACAATGAAAGGATTAATATTGATCATCTCGGAGAAGGAGAATGCAGCAGTAACCAACATAATACCTCCAGGATCAAATATCATTAGATAAACTTCAGGCTTCTCCATAAAACTAAGCTTAGCCTCAATATACTCAAACTTTAGAGCTCCATTATCCTTTAACACATTTCCACATCTCTGAACATGACAACGAATGTTACAATACAAACTTGTAATCAAGTCACCTTTAGCAGCTATAACATCATGACCATCCTCAAGATAAGGACTAGAAAAGATGCATTCCTCCACCCAAATGTAACAGACAAAACTAAGGCTTCGAAATTCCAGATTTGAGCTGAACTTTCCAACACCACTCTCACTGAAGCTTAACATTTTAACACTTCCAGATGGTCCATAAAAATTTACAAAAATACCGGGATCAAAACACATTAAAGGTTCAACCAAAACCTTATTGTCAAGGGTAATTTCCCTATCCTTAATCCAGAACCAACCAAGCTCCTTACTGGTTACAGAACCTCTATTAAACTTCACAGGCTCATGAAATCTTATAGAGACACAAAATTCTAACACCCTCTGTGTGTGCCATACTAGACTTAATCCCTTAAATTTTCCAGTATCAGATTTCAAGTAACCATCAATAATTTTTATAGAAAGAACACAAATCCACCTCTCTTTATCCAAACCATTACCGAGATAAGAATGTTCATCAGACTTCATAGTAAGGTCAAAACACACATTATCACCATTAATACTATGAGGTCCATCCAGTTTAATCATCATTCTATCCTCAAAACATTCCTCCAAGAGTTCAACAAAATTTTCACCACTCTCATCTTTCATGAAAGCATAAACTGAATCATAAACTGGCAGTTGCAATCGAATATCCTTCACAGGTAACACGTCAACAATACCAGGATCATAACAAGTTATATGAACATCTTCTTTCTCCAATTCAACATGCACATCAATTTTATCAAAGTCTACTGGGACATGAATTCCTTCTATCGTGCATGAACTTTTACCACTCATGAAAACATAATTATCGTCTCCAGAAACTAAGACATCAAGATTTTCACTTCTAGAACTCACAAAATCCTTATCAGGTTTAACATATTCCGGAATCTTGGGAGTATTAAAGATATTACCCGAGAAATAAGTCGGTGAATCGGTTTCTGACATCTCATCACGTTCCTCTCCATTCTTCATCACTGAGCGATCCCCACCTTGACTTGTGGGCTTATCACACCCAGCCTCCGGCGACTGCATAATCTTCGCCATTGAAGCTTGATACTCCTGCATCATCTTCGCCACTGAAGCTTGATACTCCTGCATCAAAGCTTGAATAACCTGCACCGAAGCTAGAACTGAAGCATCCGTCACAACGCCGCAGGGTGAGTTCTCCGT
This sequence comes from Cruciata laevipes, assembly GCA_963678965.1. Lineage (NCBI taxonomy): Eukaryota > Viridiplantae > Streptophyta > Magnoliopsida > Gentianales > Rubiaceae > Cruciata > Cruciata laevipes. Next base: position 12,204,840 of record OY787632.1, on the reverse strand, counting down.
CACACAGCGCGAAACATCCGGAAACTGTGAGGTTTGCATCGCGATGCGAGGATCCTCCTGAAATCGTTGTTGCTGAACCTCCTGAAATCGTTGATGCTGAACCTCCTGAAATCGTTGATGCTGAACTTCAATCGAAGCCCCACGGTTCATCGGTTTCTGAAAATCCGATTGACTTGAACTTCCCCGGTAATAACTCCCCACTGGAATTCCTCGGAAATGATTCCCCGCCAGACTTCCTCCGTAATAGTTCCTCGCCGGAGTTCCTTGATAAAACGCCGATGTAGGAAATGCGTAGCTCGGTCCGTTCGAATTCCAATTTGTGCCCTTCGATTCAACATGTGAATCGTACTCAGAAAAATCCTCTGATTGATCTTCGTAGCCACACCACTGCTCCTCTGTCGGCTCTCGCCAATATGGAGTTGACGGAAAATCCCCAAGCTCGTAGTGCTCGTACTCGCAATTCTCTTCCGACGCAGCAACCGGAGCCGGAAAATCCCCAAACGCGTAGGGCTCGTAATCATAATTCGAATTCCCAAACTGGTGGTGCTCGTAATTGCAGTCCGCGTAGAACTCACAACCACCGTAATCGTACTCGCCGTAATCGTAATCGCCGTCCTCCGCCATGGATGCCGAGGAACGCCGTGCTCTGATACCACTTGTTAAGATCCGGCAAGCCGGAACCGCCCAAAACTATAAAACTGTAAAGAAAAAGGAAAAGTACACAATCAATTTGATCAGCAAACTATCTGATAACTAACAAATGGATGAGTTCCCTCTATTTATATGCTTCCCCTAACAGAAATGCAACCAAATTTGATCTAACTAACTGGTGGCGCTCCTTAGACCATCCACAGCAGATAAGACCGAGCATTGACCATACAGAAAATTACCCAAATGCCCCTGGACCAATAGCTGGATCATGACAAATTTGTGCGTAATGAAATATACAATTAGGCCCGGCTCAAATCCAACCCGAATCAGCCCACCTCACCCCAGGGAAAAGTAAAGCCCACAAGATTCTAGAATTTTCCTTTGAATTTTCAACCCCAAAATAGAATAGGAAAGATCAAGCAAAGGAATACTATTATACTCCATAATCCATATGAATATAAAAAGGAAAGGGAAAAATCGTCTCCCATCTCACTCCCCCAGTCCCATTCTTTTTCTTCTAACCGCTCAAATCAACCCCTTCCTTCAACAATTATAAAGGGCTTTGCCAAAACCCCGAAGCCGTCGCTGTTAGGGTTTAGCAATTCGCCATTTTTTCCGGTAGAGCATAATTTATAGCTTTCGTATTCCCCGGAGATTTACCTTTTTCCAGCCTTTTTCCAGCTGATACGCTTAATCCTCGATCTGGGAATTCATGGACACCCGCAAGAGGAACAGAACCGACATCAACTTCAATGCCAATGGAGGCTTCAAGAAGTCCAAGTCAGGTATGATTCTATAATTTTTACTCTATTTTGTTATGTACTAGTTTTAATTGGGTCTTCTGTGAATTAAGATTCATGCTATAATAAATAACAAAAGTCTAGTCCAAAGTATATCTTTGAACAATTAATCCATGGAAAAAGAACCATATATGCTCTGTTTTTGTTATTTAGTTGAATTTTGCAAGATTTGGTTTTTATGTTGGTAACTGTTCGGTGTCCTATGTTAGTATGACATCAAGTTTAATAAAAGTTGAAAGTACTAACTGGGAAAAAGTAATTAATTTTTGTAACAGAAATGGATCCGATATCAACTGGTATAGGAAGCAAATCCAAGGCTTGCACGAAGTTTTTCAGGTTCAAATCTTTACTTACCTAATAAATACTTCAACTTTTAATTTAATTGTCAACATCTCTATGTTAAATAATCGTTCTCAAGATGGTGGTTTTGCAAGTGTTTACAATTATTAATCTTTTGGAAATTTCATGTGGCTATTACCAAAATGTGTATGAACAACCAGGTGATAAAACTGCTTGTGTAATATCAAAGGCCTGATAAACCTTAAGAATGGTGATAAAAGAGTGTTCTTTCTTGAATGACTAAGTACTAATTATCTCTTACATACAAAATATGCCCTTCAATTTGGTTGATTTAATCATGATAGTTCCCCTTTGACTACTACAAAGGTGTATCATGATTGTAACTGATTTATATTGAAAAATCATGAAGTGTTGAGATGTTGTGGTTAGATTCTCTACTGAAACTTGTCTCTCTGGTGGGTATCATGATTGTAACTGATCTATATTGAAAAGCAGGAAGTGTTGAGATGTTGTGGACTATATGTTGTGGTTAGACTCTACTGAAACTTGTATCTCCAGTGGGTAGTCTTGAGTGTTTTCATGGTGCATTCACTAGATCACCTAATGTAATAGCATTGATGACTTGGTACTATGTGATATATGATCAATAAGTTGGTATATATGTTTTTAGTTATTTGTTATAGTTTGGTTAGTTCCGTAAGCTTATTGCTTGAATCACCAGATTATTCATTATTACATTAGTATTACTGTATTACATTTCCCCATGATATGGAATTCTGTGTCTTCTTGGGTGTGCTGGAGCTGGATATAGATAGGTCCAATTAGAAATTAGATCTAGTGTCATCTTCTTCTTTCTGTAAAATGCTTATTGAAGTACTACTGTGTGATTTTAAATAAATTAAAAGTGCATACTCACCCTCTAGTCGGGTAAATTCTCAAGCAAAGAAATCTTAGTTGTGTGTTAATTTTGATGTGGAATTATGTCTAGCTTCTTGTCAAGTTTTGAAGACTAAAACTGCATTCACCTTATACGAATTCTTAAATCATTTTTTATGTGCAGTGTTGCTGGCTGTCCATTTGGTGAGAGCTGCCACTTCCTTCACTATGTTCCCGGTGGCTATAATGCCGTGGCGCAAATGATGAATCTACCTCCAATTCCTAATCAGTCTGGTCCCAGAAATGTCATAGCTCCACCTCCCCATCAAAATGGCTCTCCAGCAGCAGCAAAAACTAAGCTTTGCAACAAGTATAACACTGCTGAAGGATGCAAATTCGGTGACAAGTGCCATTTTGCTCATGGTGAGTTAGAGCTTGGCAAGGCTATTGCCCCCTCACCCCCTCACCCCATGGGCGGTCGTTTTGGTGGCAGAATGGAGCCACCAGCTTTATCAGGACCTGTTTCTAGTTTTGGCGCCTCAGCCACTGCCAAAATCAGTGTAAACGCTTCATTGGCCGGAGCCATCATAGGGAAGAGTGGGGTGAACTCGAAGCAGATTTGCAGGCAAACAGGTGTTAAGCTGTCTATTCGGGACCATGAGAGTGATGCGAATCTGAGGAACATTGAGTTGGAGGGCACATTTGATCAAATCCAGGGGGCAAGTAACATGGTACAAGATCTTATTGCAAACCTTGGATCAATTGGAGTAGTGGGTGGTTTGGGAAGGGGAGCTGGACCAGGTGGTGCTCCAGCGCCCCAAGCCAACAACTTTAAGACGAAGCTTTGTGAAAATTTTGCCAAAGGCTCCTGCACCTTTGGGGATCGCTGCCATTTTGCTCACGGGGCAGCTGAGTTGCGCAAATCTGGGGTGTGAATCGAGTTGCTGCTTCTCTAGTGATTTTATTCCCTAACCATGTATCAGGATGTAGGGATATATACTGTATCATTCTGACCAATTATTTTGCAGTATGTTCACTTCATTTGATATTAGTATGGGGTACCTCTTTAAGCATTGTTTAGAATTTCCTTTTTCAGTAGTCATTCATTAGGATTCTTTTCAATATGTTCTCCTAATTTATTGCAGGACATACTTGTTTGTCGTTTCATTTTGTAGTAGTTTAAACAACTGTAAACTGTTATTTCCATTTTAATTCCAGACATGTTCTTCAATAATAATTAGTTCAGCTATTTAGTTCTTTATTACAAGAAACTATGATATACATCGTTCATGCACATTTTAATTATTCGGTCTTGTACTGAACACTGAGAATTTTGTTTTACAGAGAATTGTTGTCAATAACGCAATTCCCCAATTTCATACTCAGAGTACCAACCAAAATAGATTAGTTGATTTTATAAAAAAGTCAAAGAGTCGACTTTGACCATGAAAATCTTAATTTCCATGTTTTAATTATTATTTTTTAAGAAAAATGATCATTTTAAAATATATGATATAATGAATCTAAATATATATACCAACCATATCATCTTCAAAAAAAATATATATATACGAAATTAATAGTCAAAGTCAGCTCAGTTTGACTTTGCAAAGTCAACTAAACAATTTTGGTAGGGATTAAATATAATATTAATAGAAATTAATGGTCAAAGTCAGCTCAGTTTGACTTTTCAAAGTCAACTAAACAGTTTTGGTAGGGATTGATTAAATATAATATTAATATAAATGAATGGTCAAAGTCATCTCAGTTTGATTGTGTAAAGTCAACTAAGCAGTTTGGTATGAATTAGTAATTGCTAAAAGGTGGATTAATTCTGTTTTAAAAAATGAAAATAGTCCAAAAAAATCACATACTTGATACTAGTAGTACTCAACAAAAGATTGTATTTCTTTATCATGCCACTTTGAATAGATAATAACGAATTATTCCATTATGTTTGATCTTGTTAGTATACTAGTTCAGTTTCGTTTATTTAGTTTATCAACATTAAAATTTATAATCACTATTTTGTATTATTAAATTCGTTATTGTAAAAAAGATCATATTTTAGTTTGGACATATGCCATTTATATCTCAAAGAGCATCCGTGTAAAAGATACTACAAGTTCCATTTGTGTGATCACGTACTTCCTCTTTTTTGTGCACAGTTTGCAATGCTTTATCAGCGGTTTCAGAAGCAGTAATCAGAAGGCGTGTTTATCTAACAGCAAAACCGTACCCAGTAAAATCACGCCTTCAACTTTAGTATTAAGAAGGCGTGAGGCTCTGTCCCAACATATCATCAGCTAACTCTCCCAATTGGTAGGCTCTCTTCCGCTGCTAAGTGCTAAAAATCCATATACAGCTAACTCAGTCACAAACGCGCCTACTCTTCACGCCGTACCACACGCGCCTCCTCTCCCGATGGCTTCCTGCGCTTCAATTCGGAGCATTCCGGCTTCATTTCTTCCTGTAAATGGTTCCAAACCGGCATGCCAATTTGGAATGAAGCTGAAATTTGCAAAAAAGAGCTCCTTCACGTTTACTTGCAAAGCCGCGGTTGAGCAGACCGGCGTTCAAGGAGCAACGGCTGCCTATGCTAAGGAAATGGAAAGGCTTTCTGCTAAAGAATCCCTGCTTCTTGCCGTGAGTTCTCATCATCTCCTTCTTTTAATTCAATTCTATTTGTCTAACAGTGTTGATTCTGGGAATTTGCCATTTGATTGCAGTGGTTTTGCCTATGATGGCATTAGTATTTATTTACCAATAACCACTCCGATACGTGTAATTGTATCTTGATTTTGGTGCTTTTCAGTTCAAGGATGCAGGAAATTTCGAGGCACTTGTCAGAGGCAAAACCACAGAAGTTCAGCGCATTGATGTGAATGAGAGGATAGTTGGTCTTGAAAGACTCAATCCAACTCCTCGACCTACAACGTAAGGTGTCGAGTCTTAAGACTGCTCAGCTAGTTTTGATTCATCAATTTGATGCATTGATAACATTTCTGGCTTATCAGGTCCCCATTTCTCGAAGGTCGGTGGGATTTTAATTGGATAGGAGATGGAAGCCCTGAGATGTTCATTGCGAAGTTAATATTTGAGTATGTTGGCTATAAAGATTTAACTTGCTAATCACTGCTAAGTTAACTTACTGTTATAAAGACTCTGTTGTTGCTGTCATTTCTTTCAAAAGATTAACTCTAAGCTCTTGTCATTTTGTGTCTGATGATTATTCTCCTGCTTTACATGCTTGAATATATTTTTTTATTCTTTTTGGTGATTGTAGTGTTGTTAGGAGCAATGTTAAAAATATCATTTGAAAAGTTCTGCTGGTTCCTTATATATGCAACCCCCTCCGCTACTTAAAAAAGAGATATTTTGGAATGTAATTGGGTGTTAGTCATGCAAGTATGAGCAGATGTCTGGCTAACTAAACTGGTTTGCAAGCTCTTATGTGTGTCATTTCTAAAATATGTTACATCTGGATACCGTCATCCACTTATAGGTTTGTTCATAGGGCGTTTCTAATGGAACTGATGATGAAGTATTGTTAATCATAATGATAAGTTATTTGAAGTTGTAAAATGTAGTAGAAGCTAACAACATGTATTTTGCAGGAGATTTCCTACTACATTAGCTAATTTAACGAAACTTGATTTGCTGGTGAAGGATGGATATGCAACTATCACTTCAAGTTTGAAGTTTGTGAATTCGGTAATTATTCTCTATTTTGATTGCAGGAATCGTACTTTGTGGAGAGATTCGGAAGTGAGAAACTTATTCTGAGTGTACTGCATGCATTTGAAATTTGCTTTTTTGCTCTCAGAACATGAATTCTGAAGCCATGACCAAAAAAATGGACGTGTTGATTTGTTCTTGAATGAGTTGCACCCTCTTTACAAGTTAACAAACAATCCTTTTGAGGTCTATACTGCATCATAACTTTCTAAACGGGATTTTCTTGATAGTTTGTTTCACTGAGGCAAATAAACTTTTGCATGTTGCCATGTCACAAGGATTAACTAAATTATTTGTTTGAGCTTTTTAACTACTTGGATAGAGGTACTTAGAGACCTGATCTTTTACTGGGTTCTTCTTTCGATAACTAAGTAAACAAACCTATTAGATAATTTATTTGTATTGATTGGGGATTGTTTGTAGTATTTTCTCAGATAATGTATCTGTAGATTGATGGAGTGATTGTTGTGAAATACAGATAGAAAGCAAATTCATTATTTCTACTCGGTTATCGGTTGAGGGGCCACTTAGGATGAAAGAAGAATATGTTGAAGGGATACTTGAATCTCCAAAGATTGATGAAGAAGCCATACCCGAACAGCTTAAAGGTCTCTTAGGCCAAGCCGCAAGCACAGTACAGCAGCTTCCTGCCCCCATTAGAGATGCTGCAACAACTGGATTGAGAGTCCCACTTGGTGAGGTTTTATGGAATTCTTCTTCCAACATGTACTTAATCATATATTGGATATTTGTTCTGGATAGATTTTGCTTCTATTTTAACTGTCTTCTGAGAGAAATGTGGTACATCCCTTCTATGTTTGTGGTGTTAATGATTTTATCAGTACTCACTATGAATGACTAGTTCAAAGGCAAACAAAGAAAAAAAAACCTCTTAAGTCCCTACAAATGGAGGAGGCATCAATAACAGGAAAAATGTTATATATTTTCATGCAGTTAAAATGTGGCTTCCGTATTCCTTCCTGTTTTCTTGGAGGTTTTAATTTGAATTTATTTCTATTTATGGCAGGTGGGAACATCCAAAGGATGTTTCTGATATCATATCTTGATGACGAAATCCTGGTTAGTCAATATCTCTAATGTTATCTTCTGTTTTTAAGTTTGAAACTTACTTCAATGACCAGAGTTAACATCTTATTTTGAAGGGCCCATAGCTGATTTGCCCTTAAACTCGAACCTTTAGTTTATCAGTTAGCTGCACATTTTAGTTCTGTTTGTTGTAAAATGTTTCTTTCTACGTGTCCGCGAAAAGATTATAGCAAAAGTTGGCTCCAACAGTATGAATATAGTAGTATCATTATTGTAGTGGCTTACCTAAGGTCTCAGGCTCCTCAACTACGTTACATAAAATTCAGAAAAGCAGTATATTGAGTCAAAGAAACTGCAACTTTAATATTCCTTACACCTGTTATTATTACTCTGTCATCTCAGTTATAGCATTATAAATTTTCTGCGGGTCTTAATTCAGATAATAAGAGATACCAATGGCGTCCCAGAGGTCCTTACTAGACTGGATCAAGCCCCATCTACCATGGAAGATGCAATAACAGAGTACGACAGTTGACAGGCTCGCAGCTGGATTGAAGACTCGATTAGGTATGTGCATCAGTATATAGTGAAGTGCTGTCCATAAGGTGGGCAAACGGCAGAGGATGACTGTAAAAGGCGGCAACAGGTTAAAAGGATTGTTACAACTCTGCATTTTCATGATCTGAATGGCCTGAAATGGTTCTTTGATAGAACCAGTAATATATAATGTAGGGCAAAAAAAATGGAACTCAAAGGGTATGCATATATACAAGGCAAAAGTTAAACTCAATCCCTTTGTGTGTGTTTATTTTCCACCCAAGTTCTACTGCAGCAGAAAAGAGCACACAAAAACTTGATTTTACATCTAGAGTACATGGTTTAAGCACTCTTGCAGCTACTGCCGGTTTGTTCCTCATCGAATTTGATGATCTCCCGTCGTAATCGTTATAATATCTAGATTAAGTGGAATCAAAATGTAGACCAAACTTAAGAAAATTAGCTTATTTTCACACAAAATAAAACTTTAAAAAGGTCAAATTTGTATCCACTTTTCAAAATTGCACCATATAAATATTCAGCTTTTTATTAATGTTCCAAAGTGAAACCCAGTTAAAAAAAAGTTGTTAGATCAATTCTTATAATATTAAGAGAAAAGTATAAACATTCATTAGAGTAAAAACGAAGTACCCTAATATATCTTGAAAAATTAATTATGGGACCTAATAAAAAAACTTACCCTTATATTTTGTGATTTTTTTTTCAGCACTATGTTTGTCGCGTTAGCTATCCCATTACATTTGGTTATGGACTCCACACGTGCCAAATACTTATTTTGGTCATTTTATATTATAAACAATATAAATTATTTTATCGTGTATCTTCTCCTACTCCAAATAATATATATTTCAAAAATAAGTAAATGGAGAAAATGACTAAAATGCCCTTGAAGGACAATTTAGTTCAGCACGTGCAGATCTCGTGACCAAATGTAACGGAAACCTAAAACAATCATATGTAGGTCCTAAATGAATTGTTTAGGAAATATTATGATAAACATGAACATTTTTTTTTTGTTAGGTTCCGAAATCATTTTTGAAGAATATATTATGGCACTAAAAATGAATTTAGTCTATTAATTTTTAGTCCCTCATTTTTAGTCATTTTCTCTGCCCCAACTTTTTATGCAATTTTTACTCTTCATTCAGTCAAACTTACTTAATTCCAGAGTAATCTAAAAATCCCCGCCTAGGCCCGATTAATCCCTGTCTAGGCGATAGGCGGCAGCTCAACGCCCCAATTACACCCTAGGAGCTAGTACTAGGAGTTTTTGGTTCAAGTGTCCGCCTAGAACCGTCCAAACCCGTCTAAATCCACCTTAAACCGCCTAAATCCGCCTAGACCCAATCAAACTAACCTGACCTAGTGTCATCTAGACTACCTAAACCTGCCTTAATTTTTGCTATTTTTTTCAAATATTTTATTTTTGACCTCTTACATAAAAAAATAAGAATGCAAACTTTATTTCTAGACTCAAACATACTATTTTGCTGGTCAAGCATATTGTTTTGTGCTGTTTAATGTAGGGCTGACAAAATATACCGAAATACCGTACCAACCAAAATACCAACCAATACCATACCAAAAATACCGTACCAATTATATACCGACTTTAGTGGTATGGTATTGGTATTGAATTTTCAATACCATGGTATTACCGTACCATACCGAAATAATAATATAAATTAAAACATAAATAATATTGACAAAAGTTAAATTTTGTTGCCTTAAATATTTTTCAAGCGAGTGTTTTTTTTGTTTTTTTTATTTTTTTGACAATGCTTATGATATTTTTGTACAAATTTAACTTGTAAACGTCTTTTACCTCACAACACTTTGTCATTATCGCGGTAAAAATAGATGGGATCTTAAAAATAGATGCACGTATTTTACCATTTCATTGTCTAGGCTCCAAGTTATTTCCATTTCACTTTTGTTTTTTATGTTAAACTCTTAAGATTAAATTTAATTTTCGAATAATTCCATAAATTTCTTGATGTAATATCATGAGTAAGAAAATTAGTAGTTATTTTGAACATGTCACATTGATTAAAATTTAACTCATTTATTATTTTTAGACGTATTTCATATTTTACATGTATTTCTATTTTATTTTTCAAATCATTTTTTTGGTACAATTACGGTATATACCGAATACCAACCGAACTTTTTGGTTGGTATTGGTATTTAAAATACGTGTACCGAAATACTTGGTATGGTACATGGTATTGAGAAAAAAAACATGGTATTGTACAGACTCCACCCCTAGTTTAATGTACTATTCTTACGTATATGTAGCATATTTTATTTATTTCCTATATATATATATATATATATTATTTTATTGTTTTTATGTATAAAAATAAGTGAATAGTACAAATCCGCCTAGACCGATTAATCCCCGATTAATCACCTAGGGGCTAGGCCCCAGCAATCCGCCCGACTAGCACCTAGCGATATTTAGAACATTGCTTAATTTCGACTTTAAAATTGAATTGATGAATAACTATAAATATTATCGTATATCAAAATGAAAAAGAAATGGAAAAAGACAACTTTACCCTAAAAAATGTGACAAAATCTTGAATTAACGGAGACTTGACGTCCAGTGGCTGATTTGGAACAAAAAAATTGAAGGTTAGAGAGTTATTTTGACGTTTATATTCGTTAGGGGGTTCAACTGGTGGTTCTGAAATGTTGGTGCTCTTTAAAATTCACTCTATAATGTTTGTTGAAGATTTCGTTAAACTTTAATGGAAATGATTCTTATGTTGTATCTTTCCATTGTAGATGATCAACGCTCTTTACAAATTTTGACAAAATTAATTGGGCCATATGGAACCGTTATGAAAGACAATTGACAAAAATAAAATTTAATTAATTAGGACATAAGGACTTTCAAGGAAATATTTCTGAAGCAAACCATGCTAAATCGCACGTGCTACCTATATGGTGATCAAACCTCAAAGTAGCATTTTCTAAAATAAGATTTTCGTCCATCTTTGTAATGCCTCTGCATCTAGGGAAACATTTGATAAAAGTCCGTCCATTCCCAAACATCTTCTGGAAAAACATCGATGTAGTCATTGATACGGATGTCTTCAGTTGGGGTATGCGCTAATTTGACAACTCCTGGATGGGGATCCTGAAATCCAAATAGTAGTAGTTGCACTTCAATTGCTTATTTCGATATATATATATATATATATATATATATATATATATATATATATATATATATTTTTTTTTTTTATTTTTTTTTAATAAAATACTAATTAATAAATATAAACCTGGGAAGAAGGCTGTCCACATTGAATTTTGAGAACCTCCGTGTCTGCTTTGTACTTTAGAATTTCTCTCTTTAATTCTTCAGATTTTGTTTTCATTTTCTTAAACTTTCCTCTTGCTCTTCTATTTTGAAACCATATGTTAACCTGTTTTTCGGTTAAATTAAAAGTTTCTGCAAGTTTGACCCTCTTTTTTGCATCAAGCCTGCCTTCAAACTCATTGAAATGCTTTTCTAGAGCCCCAACTTGCTCCTTAGAGAGCCTCGTTCTCTTTTCCTTCCCCTCCCCCGTTGCCGTTACTTCACCAGACATGCTAGCATCCATATAAGCACAAATATACAAAGCCTGCAACATCATTATACCATTGAAGAAAGAGATAATTATAAGTGAAAGATGAACTAAAACAACTAATGTATCTATAGAGCTTCATATGCTAACCTTGTCTTTATTTTAGAACCTGAATCAGATACCGTGTAGGCGTGATGTATCAATACAAAGCTACACTATATATAGGCAAATTTGACGTTAATATTTCCACCTACTTTCTATAATAGGCCGTATGTATCAAATTAGAATATTTTGACGATCGTATTTTCTTTTGGATTTTCATCTCAATAAAGAAATCGATTTAAAAAGATTGACCTTTTCATATGGCAATTTTGACTTAATTAGCGTTGAAATTACTTTTGCGTAAGTAATCAGATCTTAAAATATATACACGGTGTATACGTAACCCATATACGTGATGATATGGGTTTAAGGCCCACAGCCCGAGACCTGACCCGGATCGTCTTGTCAGAGATAACGAAACTTCAAAGGAATATTCGTGTTTGGTATGTTGTTAATGGCACGTGCTAGCGCGCCCATTTAAGGAGCAAGGAAGTACAATTCGCATTACCTTGGTCCCCAAACGTACAAGTTGGTGACTCACCACCCAGTGGTCCATGGCTAAACCACTTATATAAATATCTATTTCAAAAAGTGGCTAAGGTATGTGAAATTTATATCTCGAATTTTTAGTTGAGAGCTCACGATTACCTTTTGTAGCCCTCATTTCATCATCACGCCAGAGTAGTTACCCTCGACGAGTTCAGGAGGCCAGATCAGTTTGGGACCCGACCCTCCGAAATCCTGAAGCAAGTGAGCAACATCAATTTGGCATGCTCGGTGGGACCGTCAGTTTCTAATTTTCAAATCGTGGGATTGAGACTATAAAGAAGCGACACAGAATACCTTGGAAGGTTGTTACTCCTTTGGGAAGAGCTTACGCCACACCCCCGATCTCGACCCTTCACCAACTACAATATGACGGGGCTCGTAGAAGAGGTCGGGAAGAAGTTGAGCATAATGGCTTAGTTGAATCCGCTTCCGAAGAAGTGGAACTGGACGAGGAAGAACCAAAGGTACATGAAGAGCTTGCAGGATCGGAGGTCCAGTACCAAGTGGACAGAGCACGCAGGAGTATAGAAAAATAAAAATTACCGTTAATAATTATATCTCTGTAAACACGCAGCAGAACAAATATCAATATATAAATCTTTAGTTGTATTGGAGGCAATTACAAACCCGACGTCTTAAACCGACTCGTCATCAACGGGGCAAGCCACAACCCGGCTTTCAGTCTTCAAAGAGACTTTCGACCCCAAACCAGACCTAAATGTCTGTATCGTAATCTCTTTCAATCTTAGCTTAATCTTCTTGTTGGAATGCCTCAATTACAATCAATGCTCAATGCGTCTTTATATAGACTACATAAACTCCTAAACCATTCATTAAACTGTAATTCTATCAACTTCTTAATACTTAAAGGAAATATATAAAGCAGGATCCAAAATCCTATTTAAGTTTGGTTTAATTACCAACATAGGCTCCCTTAAACCAAACTTGATCAAAGCAGTCCAGCACCATCACGAGCTTCAACCACCATTGCAAACTCCGTAGTTGTATCAGCATCATGTATCTCCAGCACGGACTTCTCAAACCATTGAACTATGAATGCATCCATCATAACCATTCCTATGAACTTCAAAGCTTCAAAAACTTTCTCTGAATTGTTCTCAAAGAAATCCTTTATCTTTACCCACTCTTCTTTGAGAAAGAGTTTCTTCACAACCGTTCTAACTTCAACTTCATCTCCGAAATTCACTTTTGAATTCTTTCTTTCCTTTTCCATGTCTTTAAACTTCTTCTCATTACCTTCATCCTTATCCCTCAGAGGAACAATTTCTTTCATGACCTCATCGCTAACTACAACATCGTCCTTATCTCTCAAAGGAACAATTTCTTTCACAACCTCATCTTCAACAGCGTCCTTATCTCTCAAAAGAACAATTTCATCTTTCATGTCATCACTAATTCAACTTGTTCCTTGTCTCTCAATGAAACATAATTTTCTTCCTCCAGAGAGATTAAATCCTTAATCAAACTCTCAAGTTCCAGTATCACTTGTTCATCCCTATCTTTCTTGTGAGATTCATATTCTTCAACAAGGAAAAATTCATCCAACTTTTCTTCATCATCAATTCCAGCTTCCTGTGATTTCTCCCTCACACCAACAATCACATGTATCTTTTCCAAGATATCAAAATCTACTATCACCTCATCATTACCTTCTCCCTTTTCCGGTTCAGATTCTTCAAACCTAAAAATTTCATCTTTCTTCTCTTCCACATGATCAATCACAGTTTCTTGTTCCAAAATCTCATCATTTTCAGTCTTGGCATCTTTCACATTTTCCTCCTTTGCAGCTTCCTCATTTGGAGTTTCTTATTTATTTTCCACACATTTTACTTTTTCCACAATTTCTTCATTTGTGACTTTTTCTTCAGTTTCAGGAGACATCTCTTCTTCGAAATGCTGACTCCCCATACAAGGATAGCTTGGATGCTTATCAAGAAACTTCAATGCCGGTTCTTGACAACACAAACAACCATATAAATCTTCCAACTTCATTGTTTCAAGATTTCTTGTCCCAATTGCCATCGTTACAAGATCATCAAACTTCCGAGGTAACGAAACAAGCACTCTTTCCAGAAACATCTTCTCTTTGGGATAATATCTGTTAGATATCATCTCAGACTTGACCACTGCAATTCTTTCGATAAAATCATGCACTGATTCATGTGTCCTCATCTCACACATCTTCAATTCTCTCTCTAGACCCAAAACCTTTATTTGTTTTTCCTCCGAAGGACCATACATTGCATCCAAATTACTCCATGCTTGTCTAGAACTTTTAACATGGTTAAGATGCGTATGAACAATTGACTCTTCTATAGTATAATGAATCTGTGATAAAGCCAAACGATCACCACTAACCTCTTCACTATCTGCATCATCTGCCAATTCCTTTTCAACATATTTATCCAATTGAAACGCTCCAAGAGCACTCCACATACAAAATTTCCAAATCTCGTAATTCTCTCTCCCAGCCAATTTTCGAATGGCACCAAACCAAAACTCCACATCCTTGATATCCATTGATTAACACAACAATTTTTTTAAAAAACCGCCGTGTGAAATTTCTCCACCGGCCACCACGTGTACAAACAGCTCGTTCGCACCGTCTTCAAATCTCAGATCTTACTTCTTTGATTTCTCGGACTCTTCTCTTCCGGCTCCTCAAACTCAGATATTCCCGGAGCTTTTCTCAGGCTCTTCAGACACCTGAACCTTTTCATAGGTTCTTGTCTCGGACCTTTTAACAGGCTCTGATACCACTTGTAGAAATATAAAAATTACCGTGAATAATTATATCCCTGTAAACACGCAGCGAAACAAATATCAATATATAAATCAAAATCCTATTTAACTTTGGTTTAATTACCAACATGGAGCATTGCAAGAAGGTACGTGCCTTGTCCCGTGAACACCCTCTGGTCCGGACCGGAGGAGCTTGGAGTGCTGAATTTCATGAAGGCACATAAAGACGTGTATCATTAATGGCCGGTGAAGCAGAGAAAGGCCGCAATCTTGTGTTTACCTGAGGTGACCATGGCCAGACCGTCAAGGATGACTCAAGTTAGAGAAGTGATCATTGTGGAAAATAGTATATGGGCCATAGGATTGGGACCTTACACTGCCCCATATAACCCCATCTCTACATGGGGATTGGGGTTATCTGGTCCGGTTTCCTACATTGCTCAATACTATTTTCCTGGGAACGGGATGCCTGGGTTGCAGACCTTAGGAAAATTTGGAAGTCAGCCTACCCACCGGAGGGGAGGGGGGTTTACGAAGTCCGGTGAACAGGAGCGATCGCATGCCTAGGTTTTTGTCAAATTTACACTAACATTCATAGGCAACCCGATGATAGAATGTGGGTCCTGTACGCAAACTTTTCTGCAAAATACGCCAAATCATAATGTAGTTTTAGGCCATTTTTAGAGTTAAATGATTTATGCATTAATTTTACTTTTCCGATTTAAATATTTTACCTCAAAAAGTTAAATCACTAACGGCTTCATGTACCCACTATGGACCGGCTGTTTTTTCATATTTCCGGTTGGGCTAATACATACATAAATTAAATTAAAATATATTCTTCATATTTTTGTAAATAGATAAATTATACATTAATTTAAACTAATTGGATTTTGGTGTATATCAGGCCCAGATAAAGACTGATAGATCCATAACAAGACTAACCCAATCCCTGGCAGAATTGGCTGGACGCTGAACCACAAGCACAACCCACAGACGCTTAACACAATGCATGACATGATTACAACCCATTATTGCTAAATGTAAACAACGAACACGGATAGTGGGCACGAAGCAGTATTTGGCCGAGAATAGAAGACTAGACCCTCTGGTAGGTGTATCAGGGGAATGTCTACAATCATGAGAACCTCTCATCAACTTCAAGGATTAAAGGGAATTACTCTTACTTTCCCAGCTTTCCAAATTTTTACATCTTTACTGTACTATTGCAACTATTGTAGCTCTTATTTTGGAAAGGTTTGAGGAGACTGATATAGGCCCTGTTTACCAGAGCTTATCTGTAGATCAGTTCAGTTCAGTTCAGTTCAGTTCAGTGAAAATGTAATTGATGAAATTCAGGTTAATTCAGTTATGCTGATTCCATTTTTCAATACATCATTTTTACTTCAGTTCAGTTCAGTTCAGTTCAGTTCAATTCAGTTCAGTCCAGTTCAGTTCAATTCAGTTCAGTTCAATTCAGTTCAGTTCAATACATGGTGGAAATAAGCTCTAGCAAACAGGGCCATATTCCTCCCACCATTGGTGGTTTAAATTTTTTTAAAAAAGACTAGACCCTCTGAGCGGAGGTAAGTTTTGAATACTAGAAAAGTTAGCCGCAACAGATTTCAATTATTTTATTAATAAGGTAATACAGACATCTATATGACTATATAGATGTTTTAAATGATAAATATTTTTTCTCATGTAAAGTTTCGATAAAAACGAATAATATATAACGAAAAAAACATTATGGTATAAATTCTAGATTTGCAAAACATTATTATAAAATTGGTAACCATCTATATAGATCTCAAACTCTATCCCTATATTTTGGATGAAAGAATTTATGGTTTCTATCATTCTCGACTTGTGGTTTATTAAGATAAATTCTTTAGATGAGTATATTTAGCTGCATGATCTTAATGATCAAGTGCCGATGTAACTAAGATATTAACTCGTTCCAATAATGTAAATTGTAAATGGGGGACCAGCAGATGCATCAATCCTATACTTTATTGACTCTATCCAACTCTCAATATGTCACCCAAAGATTCATCCAATCACTTTCCCAACAGACGAATTTCTTAGCCTGCAGACAAATCATTTCTTTCCCTATATATACACACATTTCCTTGCTGTATTCATTTCATTACCGCGTTCGTATCTCAAAAACCCTCAGAATCAGAGGTCGCAGTAATGGAGGATTCGTTGGAGAAGCAGCTGCAAAACTGCACTTTTCCCTCAACGGCTCTGGGAATGCAGAAGAGCTCGCAGATGATCGCCAAAGTGAAGCCCAAGATTCGCATCATCCACATCTTCGCCCCGGAGATCATCAAGACGGACGTCGCGAACTTCCGGGAACTGGTGCAGAGGCTCACCGGGAAGCCTACTGATGAAATGCCCAGGAGAGCGAGTTCAGGGGCCAAGAAGAGGTCGAGAAATGCTAGCAACGTTCCTGCTGCCACCAAACATGATGATCACCGGAACTCGTCGTCGGCGTTCGACGCTGCCCCGAGCAATTTGACGATGATTCAGAGGCAGCCATTGGTGGACCTCAAGGGGGAGGATCAGGAGATATGGAGGAATGCAGATTCCGGCGGGGGTTTCCTGGGGGGTTTTACAGAGCTGGGGGGCTTTATGGAGCAGCTTAATCATCATCAAATTCAAGACTTTCCTAATTTGGATCAAGCTGCTCATCATCATCATCTTCATATGGATGCATTTGGCCAGTCCCTGCAGCTTGCTTAATCTTAATCACTAGCTAATTAACTTTAGACCCCTCATCTGTTCTATTTATTGACTTGATTAAGAACAACTCATGTTGTTTTAATCCTTCATTTGTTTTCTTGTATTAAGGTTAATGAAATGATGCTTTTTAGTCCAAACATTTGCATTTCTTTCATTCTTCTTCTACTGAATTCTGATGATGATGAAACTTGATCGCCAGGACGCCAGCTGGAAACTGATTGTTTAGTAATATTTAGAGGAAATGCTCCATTTGGCAATTTTTCCAGAATTTGAATGATTGTTAATTTCAATTGAGATTCTCTAATTCTTGTCTTTCATGCAATTAAAAATAGAATTAAAACTTTGTCTTTCCTGTTTAGGAAATTCTGTCAAGCTTATTTTATTGGCCTCAATGTGTTGCATCCCTGCTAGAGACACACAGGCTATTTAGTGATCTCCTGTTCGATGTCCCCTTGTTGCCCACCACGCAGATTACAGTTCGGCACGCAAGTTAAACATGTTTAATTATATTTTAATTTTTTGCATTTCCTTTATTACTATTTTGAAAGTTTAGCCAGCAGATTTAAATTATCAAATGATTGGTTTTCTGTTTCAGGTAGTTTCTGTTAATCATAATCGTAATCATAGTAATGCTGTTGATTACTTATAAATGTGGCGTTAACAACACCAACCTAAACCCAGATTGATCATTTAAAACTTGTTTAGTAAAGTGTAGAACACACTATGATCATCTGGTTGACAATTATAAGATGAATGGCTACCATGATTATTGTTATTTTGATACAACTAGCAAAATTATTGGATTGCAACATCTAGGCACAACTTGATCAAATGGAATGCGAATATTTCACAAAATTCTCTAGTTGGTGTTTGCTTTCTCTACAACTACAAGCTATTAGTTTAAATATTGACCGGCCGGCTCTTTACTTGTTTATTTCAGTCCTCATTATTTTATAATGCAATTTGCAATTCCATTTCTGAGGTGGTGGAGTACACATATTTAAATAGAATAAAATATTAGTGCCTACGTTTTTTCCCATTAATTAAGAAAAATTTCATTAAAATTATTCAAACATGTTTACAAAAGAGTTAGTCCATCACTCTCACCCAACTTCTAAAATCTCTTCCTAGATGATTTTTCAAAATTGAGAAAGGCAAAGACTATGCTCACTCTTGGATCATATTAATGATCAAAATCTGCTCAATTTGATTTTGAAAAGTTAGCTAAACAGTTATGATTGACAGGGCCGGCCCCTAGGGTATGCAACCGATGCAGTCGCACAGGGCCCCCAAATTTCCCAGGCCCCCAAAACATACAGAGTTACCGCGGTTAATACGTATGGAGACATTTTCCAAATTCTCATGACCGGCTCTGATGATTGAGATGGATGGAGTATGTTGTATTCCTTCAATCTGAATTTGTATTTGAAACGGAAAGAACAATCTGGATTATCACTCCATCAACATGATAAGCTGATCTCTACTTCTGCCATGAATGTAGTTAAATTGGTGAAATACAATTAATTAATTAATTAATTATTATTATTTTTTTTATTTTTTTTTGTGATTTCTGCTTTATATTTCTATTGATCTGATAGTTTTTTTCCTCTTTCAATACAAACACAAAAATCTGTTGTAGAACTAGTAAAAACCAGATAAACGAGAGAAATTATTTCTTCTTTGCACTCAAGTGGGATGAATGAACCAGATTTGTTTGCGTACTTCGCAACAACTCCATCGCACGTGTATAAGCCTCGTGGGAGGATATCCGAACCGTTGGATCCGCACGAGCTCATGTCAGAGCTGCGTGCGCATCACAACTCTTACCAAATTCTTTCTTTCTGTTTTTACTTTTTACCAGCCCATGACAACATCCACTGAAACCACTCTATGCTCGTGCGCCGGTCCTCACCACCACACACGTGCGGCAGATTTAAATCTGAAGATAAACCACAGTACTTAAAAAAATGAAGTAATTGCAGTAAAGATAGTAGTACAGTACTTATTGTAAGAACAATTCATAAAATCAATCTTACAAATGCAGAAATCTTTCATTTTAAGACAATTTTCATCATAAAACAAAAAGTATTTCCAATCTACTATTTAAATAAAGTCTAGCTTTGTTTGTACGAGTTTCTAAATTTCATTTACCGTCACTATTATTTTTTATTTTTTAGTTAGAAACCACCAAAAAGTGGAGGTTTTTTTTTAAAGCTTCCCCAAGCTTTTAAATATTAAAGCAAGCATGAGATCCAAAAGTGAACAGATCAAATCCTCTACGCAAATATTCTTTGCAAACTTTACGCCAAAACGACGTGGTTGATGTCTGTGCCTGTGTTCGAGTTAAATGTTTACCATAAGTTTTGTTTTTTTTTATATTAGGCGAGTTAAATATTTCGGACATTTACCATCAGTATTGTTTTGGTTGTTTATATTATCCGAGTTAGTTTATTAAAATAATAATAATATCATTAACGTTTAATTAATTTTTTATATAATAATAAAAAAATTTATTAAATATTGAATAATATATTAAACTCATATTTATATATTTAAATTAACGTGTGAGTTCGTACGTCATTCATAATTTTATAAATAAATATGTTTAAAATGCTATATAATAATCAATTAAAGAGAATTTCTCAAATAAAAGCACCTTTGACCTTACGGTAAGGGAACCCAAAAGTACACCATTTTTTACAGGATTAGAGTTATTAAACAATTATTTTAATTATTTGACTTATTTTTGTTTGAGCCTGATGTTTTTATACTTGAGCTTGATTTTTTTTTTGATTTTTTTTATTTAGTTT
Organism: Cruciata laevipes; assembly: GCA_963678965.1. NCBI lineage: Eukaryota > Viridiplantae > Streptophyta > Magnoliopsida > Gentianales > Rubiaceae > Cruciata > Cruciata laevipes. The sequence goes on along the minus strand of OY787632.1, from coordinate 12,184,323 downwards.
GATCTTTTATGTTTTAGGCCTGATGTTTTTATTTCTTTGATTTTTGATTTTGGGCAATATATTTTCACTTTATTCCGTGATCTTTTATGTTTTATGACCCAAATAATTAAATTAATTGTGTATAATAAATCTCAATCTTGTAGAATGTGGTTTGCCCTTATCGACCTTACAAGAGACCTAATTCTCTTAAAGAGAATTGTATTTCAATAAATTTATTTATATTTTAATCAAATAATTGAGAATGACAATTAATTAATCGATTATTTGTTTGAAATGATAAACACTTCCCCAATATAAAAAATTTGTATAAAATACACAACTTTTGTTTTAACCATAATATAAAACATGTGAACTTTCATCTGCATAATAACATATAGCGTTGTCTTGTTTCCTTCCTTCCAATCCTAATATCAAAACTATCGATTTTAATAAAATTTATAATTATCCAAAAATAATTCGTAAATGAGATACTTTTAATAATAGTGGAATGGTTAAATATGTGCAAAAACCGTAAGGATAAATGTTAAAGAAAGAGAAATAATTAAACATAATCGTGGAATTGTTGGATATGTTAAAAACGTAAGGATAAAGATTAAAGAAAGCGAGAAGTAATTAAAACATCGGGAAAGAAGGAAGGTAGGATAAATTAGATTGATATTTACTGTAGAAAAAACAGTCAATTTGGCGTAAAATTGGCGTGGAATCTGTTGCGTAGAGGATCTCGAGCGAAAAGTGAATGACTACAGAAAAATTAGGACACTATTAAATCTACCCCGGGGGCGGCGAACCCCCCAACCCACCCCACGTGGCCTTTGCTCTCCCATCTGATCTCTCAAGGACGTGGGACCCATTTTCAATAATTATTCATTTTTTAAAATTAAAGCAAACATGGATTTTAAAATTTTAAAAAAAGTAGGGTACTAACTAATACTAATACAAAAATGAAATTTAATAGTATTATAAATCTGAAATAAATGAAATAGATACATTATAAATCTATACTAGTATTTAATAGCTATTAGTGGTTAAGATATAAAGGTCGAAGGAAAGTAACGTGTTAATTCTATACTACACCACCTATTTAAGCATTTCGGAAAAATTCAAAAATTTGCACGAGCACTATTTATACTATATTAGAAAATAATATTGAGTTAAAATTTCACGAATGTCTTAATACGTTGAATTTTATTTTAAATACAAGTCCGACCCTTAAAAATTCAAGGTAACGGGTGATTTACACTCAATTTGAAGTGTGTGTTTGTCAAATAAGTGATGTAATATTTCCTGAAGCATGTGCTTGTAATAAATCAGGTATGATTTGGTTAAATTTGAGTGAAAAATCTTTTTTTAAAAAATTTAATGGCCACAACAACATTTTTTGAACTTTCAGGCAACTTATGTAAATATTTTTTCTACCACCCACGTTGACCCAAAAACCCTTAAAATGGTAATTTCACATTTCGCGAGCCTTCAATTAGGTTTCGAACTACTAAATTTTGAAATTCGACGTTTCCAACATTCTTGGAGGGACGTAGGTGAATAAAGTTAAAAGTTTGTATAAATGCCGAAATTGAAATCCACTTGAAGGAATTTCTAACAAAAATTCTAACTAATATTGTACTTTAACACCATCAAATTTTCATTCGAATTACAACACTAAAGAGTCAATGTGTTAATCTCTTGGACCTTTTTGTATCGTAACTTGTAAACACTAGTAGTAAACACTACTGATTTGTTCTACACCACATATTTCCGCACCTCAGAAAAATTCAAAAATTTGCACGAGCACTATTTATATTATATTAGGAAATAATATTGAGTTAAAATTTCACGAATGTCCTTAATAGGCTGAAAATTAATTTAAATACAAGTCCGACCCTTAAAAATTCTAGGTAACAGGTGATTTACGCTCAGTTTGAAGTGTTTATTTGTCAAATAAGCGATGTAATATTTCCTGAAGCATGTCCTTATACTAAATCAGGTATGGTTTGGTTAAATTTGAGTGGAAAATATTGGAAAAAAAATTAATGGCCATAACAACATTTTTGGAACTTTCGGACAACATATGTAAATATTTTTTCTACCACCCACGTTGACCCAAAAACCCTTAAAATGGTAATTTCACATTTCACGAGCCTTCAATTAGGTTTCAAACTACTAAATTTTGAAATTTGACGTTTCCAACATTCTTGGAGGGACGTAGGTGAATAAAGTTAAAAGTTTGTATAAATGCCGAAATTGAAATCCACTTGAAGGAATTTCTAACAAAAATTCTAACTAATATTGTACTTTAACACCATCAAATTTTCATTCGAATTACAACACTAAAGAGTCAATGTGTTAATCTCTTGAACCTTTTTGTATCGTAACTTGTAAACACTAGTAGTAAACACTACTGATTTGTTCTACACCACATATTTTTGCACCTCAGAAAAATTCAAAAATTTGCACGAGCACTATTTATACTATATTAGGAAATAATATTGAGTCAAAATTTCACGAATGTTCTTAATACGTTGAAATTAATTTAAATACAAGTCCGACCTTTAAAAATTCAAGGTAACGGGTGATTTACGCTCAGTTTGAATTGTGTATTTGTCAAATAAGCGATGTAATATTTCCTGAAACATGTGCTTGTACTAAATCATGTATGGTTTGGTTAAATTTGAGTGGAAAATCTTCAAAAAAAATAATTTAATGGCCACAACAACATTTTTGAAACTTTCGGGCAACATATGTAAATATTTTTTCTACAACCCACGTTTACCCAAAAAACCTTAAAATGGTAATTTCACATTTCTTGAGCTTTCAATTAGGTTTCGGACTACTAAATTTTGAAATTCAACGTTTCCAACATTCTTGGAGGGACGTAGGTGAATAAAGTAAAAAGTTTGTACAAATGCCGAAATTGAAATCCGCTTGAATGAATTTCTAACAAAAATCCTAACAACTAATATTGTACTTGAACACCATCAAATTTTCATTTGTACAACACTAAAGAGTCAATGTGTTAATCTCTTGAAACTTTGTATCGTTACTTGTAAACACTACTAGTAAACACCACTAATTTGTTCTACACCACCTATTTCTGCACCTCCGAAAAATTCAGAAATTTGCACGAGCACTATTTATACTATATTAGGAAATAATATTGAGTTAATTTGCACGAGCACCTAATTGAAGGCTCATGAAATGTGAAATTTCCATTTTAAAGTTTTTTGGGTCAACGTGGGTGGCAGAAAAAATATTTACATATGTTGCCTGAAAGTTCCAAAAATGTTGTTGTGGCCATTAAAATTTTAACTTAATTAAAAGAAAAACCTCATTGTTCAGCGAAAACACACTAAGACCCTGTTTCATAGGGCTTATTAGTTCAATTCAGTCCAGTACATTTCAGTCCAGTTCAGTTCAATTCAATGCAATTTATTGAAATTCAGGTTATTTCAGTCATGCTGATTATTTTTTCAGTACATTAATTTTTCACTTCAGTTCAGTTCAGCAAAAATTAAACTTTACCAAATAGCTAAACATGGGTTAAATTAAGTTTAACTATTTAAAAGACAAATCTTTCTTCATTATCAATACTCACAAACAAAATTGAGTTTAATTACATAATAGTTAATCCTTAATTGAATTTCTATAAAATTTAACATCTAACTTGAAAGAGCACACAAAAAAAAAGCAAAAGAAAAAAAAAAGAAAAAAAGATGAATGTGGGCTTGACACGTGGGGGTGGCAGCCCCCCGGGGAGAAATATAATTCTCCGAAAAATTATGTTTCCAAAGCTAATAATAGGTGTGCATGATCCAAAAGTGACGCCAAGCTATCTTTGATCCGTAAAAGGGAAAGGTTTGAAGCCAGAATGAACCAAGGCTTGAAAACTTTGAAATGAAATTCACTGAATACTGAAGCTTGGCAATCCATTTGTGATGTATTCCATTCCTTGTAGTCCGGTTTTGTCCTTGGCAATGACTGCTAACTGATGAGCGACTTGGTTTTGCTCTCTGAACGAACACAAACGTTCATGAACAAGATTGGTATCGGATCAGTTAAATATCGAATCTTACAAAAATAATTTAGACTCGATTAATAAACTGTTAAGTGTGTATTGTCATAGTTTTATATTTGATCTTATCAAATCTTCAATCAGTGATATAGTTAATGTATATAGAGTAGTTATATAGAGTAGTTTTATTCAATCCATCCAATTAGCGATATAGTTGCTGTATATAGATTATTCATGTACTCTTTTTAAACCGTGATAACAGTGAATACAATCAACATTTTCCCCCTTTTAACATGGTATCAGCTTAATATCGATCCTCTTTTAATTTCAGATTAGCTAGAATTTGGTCGATCTTATTTTTCTCAATCAAAATCATCTTTGTTTAACGGCGGCCGCCGCCGAACTCACTACATAATTCCCTCCGTATCATATTCCCACTTTACCAAATAATTCCCCATTGTCACATATTATTCCATGGCTTCTGGAAACAACACAAATGCACTTATTTTGGCTTATTCTTATTCACAGACGGCCAATTTCCACTTTCCTAACCTGTCTATTAAATTGGACAGAAACAATTTCTCTCTGGCCATCCACAATCACGTCGGCTCTTGAACCTTATGGCTTAGCAGATTTCTCTGCCTCCACCACGCCGCCGCCCACAGTCACCATAGCTGTCGTCCCGTCAACCAACCCAAATGATTCTTCCACTGGTACAGCTGCACGTGTGGAGCCAAATCCTGCCTGGGCTGCATGGATAAAACGTGACAGGCTTGTACTCCTTTGGATTCGTTCCACGTTGTCAGCACCCCTCCTCGGTCTCGTCGCTAGAGCCACCACCACGGCTGAGGCATGGGGATTCTTGGCAGAACTTTTTTTGCCCACATGGATGCCCGCCAAATGGACCTCCGTACGCAATGCAGACTCTTTAAAGAGGTTCGTTTTCTGTCATGGATTATTTTGAACGAAAGAGGCAGATTGTTGACTCCCTTTCAGATTGCATGATTATTATCCCGGATTTTGAATTTGTGGGTTATCTTATCCATGGGCTGGGGAATCAATTTGGCTCCCTTCGATCGGCGCTTTCGATTCGCACCGAACGTGTCACTTCCGACGAGTTGTTGGGGTTTCTACTCCAGGAAAAAGCTCTCCAGGAGGAGGAGCTCGTCACTTTGCCATCACCATCGATCGACGCTGCCTTCCGGTCGGCCAGTCAACGCCAGTCAATGCTGGTCAACGGCCACCATGTCAGATTTGCGACAGAACCGGTCACGATGTAAAGAACTGTTTTGGCCGCTTTGATCTGAACAAGTTCCCTGCAACGAACCCTCAAGCAATTGCTCGTTTCAAATGTCTTAGTGGAAGTAAATCAACTTTCACGGTCTCGGCTGCCAGTCCTTTTGATCTTGCTGATCCTTGGTACATCGACTCCGGCGCAAGTCATCATGCAACTGCAGACTTGGGCAACCTAACCATTCAGAATCAGTACAATGGTAATGATGGCATCACCGTCGCTGACGGTACTTCCCTTCCTATTACTCATTATGGCAATTATGTTCTTTCTGCTTCGCATGCTGTTAAACCCCTTAAACTTAATGATGTCTTGTGTATTCCTAAAATTACTAAATCCTTACTTATTATTTCAAACTTAACTCGTGACAATCATGTTTTTGTTGAACTACACTCAGACCATTGCCTTGTTAAGACCTTGCAGGGGCAAATCATCCTAAAGGAAATCGTTGAAAATGACCTTTATTGCTTCCCATCGCCCCCTCGTTTGTCGCAGCCTTCTCATCCCACAGCCTTCCTTGCAGAGCGTACTTCTCTTCGGTGTTGGCATCATCGATTGGCGCATCCCAACGAGACTGTTCTTCGTCGCTTAGTCTCTAGCTTTAATCTTTCAGTTTCTTGTAATAACCTAGACTCGGTTTATGGCTCTTGTCCACTTGGTAAGAGTCATCGTTTACCTCTGTCTAGTCGTGATACTGTTTCTTTGAAACCTTTTGATTTAATTCGTTGTGATGTTTGGGGACCATCATCTGAGTTATCCATCTCTGGTTGTCGCTACTATGTCAGTTATATTGATGACTGCACCAAATTTACTTGGCTATACTTCCTATCCAACAAATCTTAAGTTTATTCCACTATTGAGCTTTTTCTAAAAATGGTCAAAACCTAATTTTCCACTCATGTCAAAGCCTTCCAATCTGACTGAGGAGGTGAATATCGCAATGTCTCTACACTCCTCACTTCTCATGGAATTCACCGTCAGCTTTCCTGTCCATATACCCTTGAGCAAAATGGGTCTGCTGAGCGCCGCAATCGCACTATTGTAAAGAAAGGCCTTTCACTCCTTGCCCATTCTCGCCTTCCTATCAAATTCTGGGAATAAGCTTTCCACACAGCCACATATCTCATCAACCGTACAATCACCCCAACTTTATCTCATAAATCCCCATATCAATGCCTCTATGACAAAATCCCTAACTGCAGTCTTCTTCGCTCTTTTGGCTTCCTCTGTTATCCCTTCTTTCGCCCATACACTGCCAAAAAACTTGAGTATCGTTCCCTCCCTTGCATCTTCATTAGCTACAACTCTAAACACAAAGGCTACTTATGTCTCCATATTCCTACATCTCGTACATACATCTCTACACACGTTGTCTTTGACGAATTTAGTTTTCCTTACCCAGATATGCCACCCCACCTCCCCCTTCCACTTGTATTATTCCTATTCCCACAGACTATGATATCTCTCTAGACACCTCTCATACTCCCCCCACTTCTCCATCACCTGAACCTCCTTCTCTCACTCCACCATCTCCTGCCTCGTACTCTGACCCGCCTTCCTCAAATTCCTCACCTATCTCGACCCCTCCATCACCTGACTCGGGGTCCAGTTCAGCGATATCTTCCACACCCTCACCGTCCTCAGATATATCTCCATACCCTAATGCTCTACCTGGTACCGTCCAGCTGACCAGTCTACTCATACTATGACCACTCATTCCACCACTAACTCTCTCAAAACAAAGGGTCATCTTTCCACCAAATATCCTCTTCCCAATGCTCTCACTGCATCTCTTGAACCAAAGCTTTTCCATCAAGCCTCTAAAGATCCCAATTGACAGCATACGATGCAAACTGAATATGATACTTTAATGACTAATTGAACTTGGGACTTAGTTCCTCGTCCAGTAACAGCTAATGTTGTTGGTTGAAAGTGGTTTTACAGGATCAAGAGGAAATTTGAAGGGTCCATTGAGTGCTACAAAGCGCGCCTTGTCGCGAAAGGTTTTCATCAGGAGGCAGGTGTGGACTACCTTGACACTTTCAGCCCAGTGGTCAAGCCTACTACCATTCGCCTGGTCCTTAGTTTGGCGGTCTCTGCCGGTTGGCCTCTTTGCCAGGTGGATGTCAACAATGCCTTCCTTTGTGGTGGCCTCTCTGAGACAGTGTTTATGGATCAGCCGCAGGGTTTTGTTTCTTCAGACAAACTATCTCATGTGTGTCGACTTCGAAAGGCTCTTTACGGATTGAAACAGGCTTCTCAGGCTTGGTTTCAAAAGCTGACTACTTCTCTTGTTCAACTCGGTTTCCATGCTTGTGTATCTGATCCCTCCTTGTTTGTCAAGACTTCTGGGTCTCATGTTGTGTATGTTCTGGTTTATGTTGATTACCTTGTGATCACGGGTTCTCATGCCGAGTTCATTGATGAGTTTGTTCGCCTCCTTCACCGTGACTTTGCCCTTAAGGATCTTGGACCACTTCACTACTTCTTGGGCATTGAGATCTCTCGTGAGGGCTCTTCTCTTCAGCTTTCTCAACAGAAGTTCATTTGCGAGCGGAGTGACATGTCTGGTGCTCGACATTAAATGAACAATCAACATTTTCCCTCATCAATTCTCTTTGTTTATCAACATAAACGAACAATAAATGAACATATTGGTGAACAATTTAACCTTCTTGATTCCTTATCACTATAAATATACCCCAACTGATCCAGTGGTAAGTGATTGAACCACCAGTTTTTATTTTAACATGGTTCTAAGGTAGCTTCCATTCCATTATATTATGGTTTGCCTAGTCCTAAAACTTGTAGAAACTGGATGCTACAGTACTGACCAGGAAGTAATCTCCTTTGGTTGCATGAATCTTATTTGGAATATCAAGATTCTAGTAATAATGGAATGTCTCATAAAGCCATGAATGTGACATTACCTATATCAAACCATTGATTCATATACGTATATAACGATAACACCACAAGATAAACTTTGCCACAATCCTTCTTACAAAATGGTCATATACTGGTTAAATGTTTCTCTACATATTATTGTTAGTACTTTATAATTTACGCCATTGATAAAACAAAATAAGATGTGAACCAAAAGGAAGTGAAACATATTGAACCAAAATAAGATGTTGTGATAATTTGGGGGGAGAACTCATACTGAACCAAAAGGAAGTGAAACACCCCTTCATAAACGCTCATATATTTTTTTTTTATATAAATCAAGCCAAGAACACTATTATTTGGTTTGGATGTCTTAGGTTTAACAGCAATGCAATCAGTTTTATTTTCCATTGGTTCAATCCACCATTATTAGCAACAGCAAATTAGGATGAAAAGTAGCAGTTTTACAAACATCAAGTTCAGCAGCACAAAGGAAACTGAAGGACAATACAAAAACTACACCAAGGAAAACAACAGATTTCTCCACGACAGCATCTTGCTGAATTCTAAAGCTTGTTGTTGTACCAATACACACCTTTCTTCTGGCTACCTTCCTCTACCTCCGACTCAACATAGATGCACTCCTTTGCCTCCCTCCACATTGCCTTAAAAACCGGTGTCCCATCAAACTGGTAATACTCCCCGAGGATGGGTTTGATTGCCTTGGTAGCCTCCATAGCATGATAGTGAGGCATGGTCGAAAACAAATGGTGAGCAACATGAGTATCTGTGATGTTATGGAATACTTTGTTAAGTATGCCATAGTCCCTGTCTACCGTAGCCAGAGCACCCCTCAACCAATCCCATTCTGAGGAATCATAATGAGGCAGGGAAGGGTGAGTGTGCTGCAAGTAAGTAATCAAGACCAGAAATCCATTCACAACAAGCAGTGGACCACCGTAGACACAGAGAACCCAAGCAAGCCCTTTCGCAGCAACCAGACGGTACAGCACTGCAGAGGTGGCGAGCACGCCAGCATCAGAAATGGCAATCTGGAGTCGTTCACGGTCATTGTAGATAGGTGCATTGGGGTTAAAGTGGCAAGCAAACCGATCATAAGGTCTACCCGATAAGTTGAACATGAGGTACAAGGGCCAGCCAAGGGTAAGCTGGACAACTAGAGTGAAAACCCTGCCTGGAGGATTGTTAAGCAGCTTGGCAGTCCCTCTTAGCTCAGACTTGACTTTGGGCACAAACACCTCATCACGCTCAAGAGAACCTGTGTTGGAATGGTGGCGGCGGTGGCTGTACTTCCAAGAGAAATACGGGACAAGGAGAGCCGAGTGAAGGACAAGGCCGACAGTGTCATCAAGCCATTGGTAGTCACTGAAGGCATGATGGCCACACTCATGGGCAACAACCCAAACACCAGTCATCACACAGCCTTGGCACATCCAGTAAAGTGGCCAGGCGATGTAGGAGAGGGAATGAGGGAGTTGGGGAATGCAGGTGGTGGCTACATAGTAGAAGATAGAGGCGATAATGAGATCATACACCACGTAGGAGAAAGATCGAAGAACAGAGCGCTTGAAACAATGGGGTGGAATGGCTTTCTTGAGGTCTCCAACTGAGAACGGGGGCTTGGAGTGAGGAACCCTTTTGAGGACCTCAGAATTTGCCTTCTTCCCCTCGGTGGGAACATTCATTCTCCCTCCAGCACCCATTTTTGTTCTGATTTTTCTGCACATTAAATCAGCCAAATAAATAATGCTATTCAGCTCAATGCATCTTCATGGTTAAATACATCATAGAGCAAAAATAGATGAGATGTAGTACTATGGTATTAGGGATGTACAGAAGCCAAATACGTAAACAAACATATACGCTGTAAGGACGGGAGGAAAAGATGGATCTCTTGACACAAGAAATGAATGTAATAATAATGAATGATTACGTATTAACTAACAGATCCAACACTATAAAACATTTTTAGAACTTGGGTCTCTACATAAAACCAATAATACAGCAACTAACACTGGAAACAATAAATTATAAGGACATATGATGTCAACCTAACAAAATTTACAACATTTAACCACTTAGAAAAACCAAGGAATGCTAATTCTACATTTAAAAAATAAAAGTAATGCTAATTCGGGTTTTATTCTTCTTCATTCTACAAGTTCAAACTAACTTCATTTTTTGTCTTCTTCCTTAACTTGGATAAGTAGCCCAATATTCATTCTACATTTAGCTAAATTAATTCCATTTACGCTTCACTTAAGTAAGAAGTTTCGGTAGGCATATAGTCTTACAAGGCAATATGAAAAGCCTCACCTCCTAACAATGACAAAACAAGAAGATTTCAGAAAGTGATCTTCTTTCATAAAAGCCAAACCCGTGCCTCACAAGTTGTTTGCTTAGTCATTGGATTAGGAATTTAATTTATGATACAGGAATTTCACAAGCTGTTCCTGCATCAAAAGTCCAGGTTTCTCAATTGTTATTTATTCTCTAAAAATAAAATATCGATTCCAGTTAAATTTTCAATCTTCCTTAACTATATGAATACCCCATAAAACTAACAAGGGAAAAAAACAAATTTTATTTTAGACTGTTATCATCTTTGATACGTTTTATGTACTTGGAGAGTTAATTCTTTTTTTTTTAAAAAAATAGAATTGTACCAAACAAGGAAAGAGCATATCCTGTGCAGGTTGCAGGCCACCACTTAAACTCTTGTAAAGGAAACGAACCAAATTGGACAAGAGCCCAGCTAGGCCAAATTATTTAGGTACTTAAATCAAACACATCAAATTAAGCACAATTACAATAACTAATAAAAATCAATTGAGGACAACAATAGGGGTGGCTGCATGAGACTTCTATATTCCAAAGGGCCAAAGTGGAAGAGACAAATAGTCAAGAATATAACATTTAATTAAATAATGGCCACTTGACCAAATTGAAGGATTCAAATTTCAAAGCTTAGGATAAATAAATTGAACCATCCAAAATCCACTTGATGATCACGATCACTAACAACTGGTTAGGCTGCCATGCCTAATTCCCATTCAATCATGTTTTAAAACAGTTTAAAAATTTCTCAACTAAAATATTCAATAACTTAAAAGCTATTTAGTAAAAAATAAAAGACAAGATTAAAACTTTACCACAAAGAGTACAAACAACATGTGAACCAAAAACTAACAAGATGAACCAAAAACAAACAAAAACATGATGTTTCATAACCAGAATTAAATATGAATACTTGATTTGATGAGTCACGTTAGTGGGCAAGTGCTGAAAAAGTTAATAAACATGTAACCAACCTGGCCCACAGGCCACAGCCCATGTACAATGGCCCTAAATTGCCCTCTAATTAATTTTAATGACTCAAAATATCTTTGTATTATTGTAATATACATTAATTAATGCACTAATTAAGGCACATATCTCGAGGGTCAGATTTGGTTGGTGCCAATGCCTATGAATCTCATGGAGCACGTTGAAACCGACGTGCGCAAATCTGAATCAAAGACTAAAGGAATCATCTAAAAAAAGGCAAAACTAATGGTATTTGACCTTTATAAAACCTTTTTTGTTTTTTTAAATGGAAAAATAAAAGGATCAAAATTTACAGGTAAAAAAGATCTTGCACATTTATGGTATTCACCTTTTCTCTCTCACATAGATGATACAGGCTACCAGAATCAGAGGGCATCAATAAAAATGTGTAAAGCGTGATGGATTCAACATCAAGCTAATCCAATGGAACTAAAGAAAAAACTCCTGAATCAATGCTTCATTTTTCCAGGAGAAAACAAAAAACCATATGTTGCAGTTCTTCATTATTAAGAAAATCGAAAACTAATGGTAAATGTAAATTTTAGAGGATCCTGGGATCAAACACAAGCAACGACAATCCAACATTCATAGATCTCTACATAAATCGATGAACAGACGACACATTTGAACCAGCAAACACACGAATCAGAAAACAGAAAGAGAGATGATTGGATTAAGAAAAAAGGGAAATGCATCATGGTTTTTTTTGGTACCTGAAGAAGATTGAGGAGGCGCTCTATCTCCTCTCTCTCTCTCCTCGAATATTTTTGGGGAGCCTCTGTTTCTCTCTCTGCCTCTGAATGTGAGCCGGCCTTTTCGGTGGAGGCTATAATCTTCGGGTTTTAAAGTTTTATATCTCCCTCCCACTAGTGCCTTCTGCGAACCTCATTTAGTCCTGGTGGGGGCCCAGGTCCAGCCTGGCCCACTTGCGCCTGCCTATGTATTGTTGTTGGACCAAAATACAGCATGAGTATATGCTCCCTCGACCTCTTCAAAGTTTTTATTCTCATCTTTTCTTGTAGAATTCTTAACTTTGAATTGGAATAATTCAACTTATAATTTCAAAGGGCTATTATTTTTCTCCCATTTTTGCGTTAAGCTGTGTTTGACGGAACTGTACTTATAATAAAAATTATGTTAAATAAATTATTTTAAAAATTGATACGATGACAAAAAAAAGAGAAAATCTCAAATAAAGCACCTTACGGTAAGGACATGCTAAAATGAGACTATATTCTACAATATTGGGGGTTACCATACAATTATTTTAATTATTTGAGTTATTTTTGTTTGTGCCTAGTGTTTTTATACTTGAATTTGATCTTTTATTTGGTTTGATTTATTTTATTTGATCTTTTAAATTTTGTGCCTGATGTTTTTATTTGGTGTGATCTTTTACATTTTTGGCAATATATTTTCAATTATTTCCTTGATTTTTATGTTTTACGACTCAAATAATTAAAATAATTGTATATTAACCCTCAATCTTGACCTGCCCTTATCGTGGTATGAACCGAGAAAGGGGGATAATGCCAGACTCTCTATAAATAGCGAGAAGAAAAAAGGTACGCACTTTTAAGATTGGATTATTATATCTCGTTATCAAGAAACTGACTTTAGCATCGGAGAGTCTTCCCGGAATCTATTCCGGGATCTTGCAGGTAACGTCCGGCGAACTGACGGAGGTCATCAGTGGGCTTGTGGGTGATCAAATCACATCATTGGCGCCGTCTGTGGGGATCACCCTTTATAATCCCTATGGTGAACACTAGAAGAAACCGGAGAGAAACTCCTCAAAGCAGTAATTCCGCTTCTAGAACGATAACTGACAGAAGAGGAAACGAGCAAGAGGAAGAGGAGCAATACGAGGAAGCGGCATATCAATCGCAAGAAGATGAACATCTAGAGGATAACGCAGAATCCTCGGACAATGCCCATCTAAGGGAAAAAGAAGCATTTGAAGCATTCCTATAGGCGTAGAAGGAAACCACGTTCGTCCAGTTCAAGAGGGCCAGAAGATTTGAAGATGACTCCAGGGCCAACACTGATCATAGGGGCGAGAGGTCGATCCCAATTGATCGCCCTAGAAACTTCCAAGGAAGTCGCAGGGTAAATGTGGAAAGGAGAGAGGAACGCTCTGTCTTAATCGGACATGGAGAAAGAAAAGAAGAAAGATCTATCCTAATTGGGCATAGGGACCAAAATATGGGCGGGGTGGTTGACCCACATATCACTACACATGAGTTACATGTAGACCCAGGAGTTAAACCAATCAAGCAAAAACATACAGCGAAACTTCGCTTCTGATAGACAATAAGCTATAGAGGACGAAGTGCAAGCCCTAGTAGGAGCCGACACTTTAAAAGAGGTAAAATATCCAACCTGGCTAGCCAACCCGGTAATGGTAAAAAAGGCGAATGGTGGATGGCGAATGTGTGTCGACTATTCGACCCTTAACAAGTATTGTCTGAAGGATTGTTACCCATTGCCAAAAATTGATAAATTGGTGGAATCGATCTCGGGCCATGAAGCTTTAGCATTCTTAGATGCTTACAAAGGATACCACCAGATTTTGATGGACGCAAAAGATGCAGAAAAAAAAGCTTTCATCACAACGATGGGATCATTCTGCTACATCAGAATGCCATTCGGCCTGAAAAATGCTGGAGCAACATATCAGAGCACTGTGAATAAGGCATTCGCCCACCAAATCGGGCGAAACCTGGAGGCATACGTAGATGACATAGCGGTCAAGAGCGAATGCGTAGAGCTTTTGACAAATGCCCTAGAGGAGACTTTTAAAACTCTTCAGAATTTAGGTATGGAGTTAAACCCAAAAAAGTGCACCATCGGGGTGGGAGAGGGGCGATTTCTAGGATATCAGGTCTCATCCAAAGGACTTGGCCCAAATCCAGAGAAAGTGGAAAATATCATGAAATTGCCTACGCCTAAATCCATAAAAGACATACAAGTCTTAACAGGATCGCTCGCCGCTCTCAACAGATTCATGGCGAAAGCTGCAGACAAGCACATGCCTTTCTTTGATATCCTCAAGAAATCTAAGAAATTCAAATGGGATGAACACTGTGAGGCCGCATACATACAACTCAAGTCTGAAATCGCATCTTTACCATCATTATCAATACCAATAAAGGGCGAACCACTATTTGTGTATCTTGCAACCTCAAATAAGGTGGTTAGCTTGGTACTTATAAGAATGGACAATGCGATACAAAAACTCGTATACCACGCCAGTAGGAGCTTACAACCGGCGGAAGAAAACTATCCGCTGCTCGAAAAACTCATATTGGCGTTAGTACGTGCAACCAGGCGTCTGAGAACTTATTTATACAGTCATCATGTCACAGTATTCACTGATCAACCAATTAAACAAATCCTTATGAGACCAGACTTATCAGGGAGAATGACCAAGTGGGCGATTGAACTAAGTGAGCATGACATCACTTTTAGCCCAAGAAAGGCGATCAAAGGACAAGTACTGGCAAATTTCCTAGCGGAAATGTCATCGATAGACTGTAACAACGATCCCTCACTGGGACCCTTAAGTCTGGTAAATAAACCGGATAAAGGAAAATCTAAGTTAGAAGACATCGCATGTCACTTATACGTGGATGGATCATCAAATAAAAACGGTTGTGGTGCGGGACTATTACTCATCAGCCCAGAAGGATACGAACACAAGCACGCCATAAGATTCGATTTTCACCTATCGAATAATGAGGCAGAATATGAGGCGCTAGTGGGCGGACTCGAGGCAGCCAATAGAATGAAAATAAGAAGCATAAAAGTGTTCAATGATTCACAAATTGTGGTGGGACAAGTACTGGGCGACTTCGAGGTTCGAGAGGCACACTTAGCTAAATATCTCATTAAAGTTAAAAACCTCTTGACCAAATTCGAGTATATACACGTTGAGAAAATACCAAGGAGCCTCAACCAGCGGGCAGATGCACTAAGTAGACTGGCGAATGCAAGCTACTCGGAGTTAAGCAATCATAGGGATGTTACAATTGAGGTAGTATCCTCGAAGAACCGAACAGTGGAGTTTGTTTCCTCCATTCTAAATGAGCCAAGCTCATGGATGACACCCATTGTTAAGTATCTACGTCACCAAAAGCTACTAGAGGATGCAAAGATGGCGAAAGCCATTGAACGTAAATGTTATTCCTTCATACTAGAGTGCGACATCCTATACAAAAAGGGATACCTCATGCCTTGGCTAAGATGCATAGGACCACAACAAGCTAAAGCAATCGTGGCTGAAATTCACGAAGGAGATTGCGGTTCTCACCAGGGTGCACGAACACTCGCCAAAAAAATATTACGAGCTGGGATATGTTCGATGATACATGCAGTTTTTGACATGGGTATATGTATCATCGAACATGGTTGGCCAATATCCGTCACCAAGAGTAATTTCCTTTCAGGAAATCCAGAACGACGAAACAATGAGACTCGACTTAGATTTATTGGAGGAGCAGCGTGAAAAAACGAACATAAAAAATGCGAGCTACAAAGAAAGAATCGTTAAAGCATACAACCTCCGCAGTCGGGAAGTGAGATTCAAAGTAGGCGACTTGGTACTTCGCAAAAATGAGGCTAGCTTGGTGGAGAAGACATGAAAGCTTTGCCCCAAATGGGAAGGACCCTACAAGGTGATCGAAGCCAGACAGTCTAAATCCTATAAGTTAGCTAGACTTGACGGTAGCGTAATACCTAATTCTTGGCACGCTATGAACCTTAGAAGATACTACGCCTGAAGTTAAGGGTAAGATATAAAAAACACATGTATAGGAACCATGATATAATCATTGGTGGCTATTTTGAACTTTTGTATTGTTTTAAAGATGATATTATCATCATTTGTATATATATAAATACAAAACGCCATTATAACCAAAGGTACAACAACACTCATATTATGTATGACCATAATGACATCCCTGAGACAACAGTCATTAGGGACGACAAGCCACTCCAAGTGGAAGAAAAAGGCTAAACGCCACAACATGTCGGAAAAGGCTAAATGCCACCAGCGGCGACATGTCAAAAAGGCTAAACGCCAAAATTACAAACCCAACAACAAAGATTATACATCTATAGTCATTAAACGCCTATTAAAGTCAATAACGACTGGCAATTAATAAGACCCAGCTTGAGGGAACCATAATTGGTGATGACAAAGAGTTAAAGCGGTGATGCCATAATTACAAACCAGATACGGCGAATGTTCTACTAGCTGATATAAAAAAATCCCTTAAAGGATTATTACAAGACAATACAGACAAAAGTTAAAAGTTTATTCGAAGTAAATACTTAAAGAAATTACAGTCTTATTCCACACGGAGCATTATTACAAATATATATATATATATATATATATATATATACATATCTTTCAGATTCAAATTACACAACACAAAATAATAAAAAGCTATTAGACGAATTATGGCAAAAGAGAAGTAACTATTAAGAGGAACCTCTAACCCTCCCAGATCTACCGCGATTGGACCTTCCGCGAGAAGTGCTACCACGGGAGGATTCGCTCCTAAAAAACCCCTACGAAGCGAATCATTCCGAGAACACCTCTGAGATTCGCTCGGATATGGAAATCCAGCATCCCGACGACGCAGCAATCGAGCTATCTCTGGGTCCTCAGCTTCTCTGATCATGATATCATTCAGCTGAGTGCACATATAAGAGTAGGTGGGCCCTCCCCTATCCTCATTGTTGGCATCCATCTTTGCCAACTCCTCTTCATAATAAGCTCTGGAATTACGAATAGGACCATACGCGTCCCGACCCAGTTGCAAGCCCATCACATAACATGTGTCATGATACCTTGAAATCTCCAGCGCTTGTTTGTTAATAGTCGCTTGCAACTTCTCAACATACTCATTCATGACATCATCTGCAGACCAAGATGAATTACCATTGGTGAATATATGTTCTACTCGCCTAATTCTACCATTATCTTCTGAATACAACTCACCTTTTAAATCGGTGTTCTCTAGATTGACAACGTTAAGTTGAGATTCAACAGCTTGAAGTTGGGATTGCATCTCTTTCAGCAGTTCCACAACTTCATTATATTTAGCTTCCTGGTCATTATACCTCGCGGACAAGTCAACATTAACGGCATGAGCATGTTTTCCTAAAGAAATTGACACTCTTTACGCTTATGTTCATAATGAGCCTTAAGCTCTCTGGTTCGGTAAACAAAGGTTTAAATGTGATCCCGATGGTTATCAATAAGAGCGTTGTGCTGATTACACAAGTCATACCATTCGCCCCTTAAGACCTCAATCTCCTTGGTTACATTATCCCAGAATTCTTCTCGCTCCCGACAAGCCAATAGAACGGCCCGAAGCCTACGTCCCGTATCTGTTATCCACTGAAGAGGCCCGGGTGGGAGACATAATGTCGATACATGAAAGGCAACCGAGTCCACATCTAACAAACACTTAGATATAACATCGTGGAACCCATACTCAGCTTCATTCTCATCCCGACTAAAATATGGCACTTCAGTAAATGAAGATGTGGTGCTGTGAGAAGATCCTCCCAATGGCGTTTTCATTTTTTACCAGAGAGGGAGATTTGGAGGCTTTAGCCAATACGGAGTGGGTGAAATTGTCGACCTCATGAAACATAGTCTCGATTGGATTTTGCATAATCCCAATATGAGAAGTCTGAATTAAGGCGTGTGGATCCAGACTTCGAGTAATCATTTTTAGATCAACAGAACGGGACGCTAAATCCTTAACAAATTTCGCCTACAAAAGTAAATTAGAAAGCAAAATTAATACCCAAATTCTTACATAATAAGGATTATAAAATTCAAAAAAAAATACTAATATTTTGGGGCGCATCAACATCGAATTTAAACTACTTAGAAGAAGTACTAACATCATGAGCGGCGATAGCCTCTTCAACTGTTGGACCAGTAACCTGAGCCTCTGAAGATGGCGTCAACGACACCCCGGTCACATTCACATGTTGGGTGTTCGTCCCTTCAGCAGTCACCGGGGTTGCATTCGCCCCTTCAGCAATCAATGGGGTTGCATTCGCCGCAGCAGGGATGACACCTTGAGCATTCGCCCCAACTTCGCCAGGCTCCACTTCACGAACCTCTTCAAAGATCCTTTGAGAGACAACAAGTTCTTGAAGGTTCCCTCCAACAGAGACATCGCCCATAGAGGAATCGACCAAGTTATCTCCCACTGGAGTAACTTCCTATTCGGTATAGGCGATCAATTCCTTCATAGTCATAGGCTGATCACGGTTCTTCATACGCTCTATCAAACCATAAGTATGCCCCCTCATCTTGAGTTTTGGCGTCAAACAGAACGTTGGCCCTAACCCTCGCAACATCCACATCCCGCTGAATTCGCTCATCAATTAGCCACTCATTCGAAGAAGGATCAAGATGTTTCCCTTTCAAGTTTTGATAGTATTCGATAGCACATATATCCTTCCCAGCAGGCAAGGATATCAGCGAACAAGTCAAAGAATGACTAGGTCTTAACAAGCTTATCCATAAAAACTTGCTGCGAGTTCAGAGGACCATCAGCCTTAAGCTTATCCAAATACTTCCGTAGCATATCCCTACGAGCATTCACCTCTGAAATCAGCTTGTCCTTTTTCTTAAGCTCCGTATCGAGAGAGTTAATCCTCTCATCATACTTCACCTCTGAAGTGGTATCACTAGTGCAGAAACCATGTTTTTACGGCGGTTCCATCGTACCAACGAAGGCACCTGGGAACCGCCGTTACTGGCTGTGCCGTAAATGGCGCAACCCGTTACGGCGGTTCTGGCCGCCGTGTTATTTACAGACCCTTCGATATCGTAAGTCAAATTCGGCACAAGGTCTTACGATATCGCAGGTGTGCATTCCATACGATGTTTCTCCATTTCTGTACGAAATCGAAGGTAGATCTTAAGTAGTTTAATGGTGTTACGATATCGTAATCAAGTCGAAGCGAAAGTTGAATCGAAATCGTAACTATGTATTTATATATGGCATTCCCGGTACTCATATTGACGAGTTCGTATGCAATTCCGGTGGACTCGATAATGTTAGGCTTTCGATATCGTATAGATGTAATATACGATCCGATATCGAATGATATAACCATATTAGAGAAGTCGCATCGGGTGTTGGTAGTGACTCGAAATCGAACTTGCTTAAGAAACTCCGGGATTCCATCTATACGGACACGAGTTCGACAGTATACTGAACACAGATACGAACTCGGATACGACATTGTCGACTTTAACTAAACACGATATCGTAGAGAGTGGTCAAATCCTAATAATGAAACGAAATTGATTTAAGAGGTTCTTATCTTGCGATTTCGTAGGTGGTTTAGGAAAATATTAATTCCAAATCCAATGTTACGAAATCGATTCGTTGTAAATATATTTTGCGAGCTCGTGTCCAGTTTGTGATCTTTGTGACCTGTGCGATGTCGGTTGTTTTGAAAAGTTAGTTACGAGTTCGATACATTCATTCAGGCTATACGAACTCTTTATATTTATGAATGACACTATTCAGTAGGCGCTCTCGCAAGATCATTCCGCTGTCATCCCTGTCCCAAGACCGATAAATGGTACGATATCGACACTGGAAACAGGAAATGCACGAACTCGAAAACAATTTCTGCTAAATTCAGGGTGAGAAATGATTCGATATCGAATGTATATACGACATTGACACGAGTTCGAATGCATTATCGTACTGAACCGAATGCTGGACACGAGTTCGAAAGAAAATTCTTTCCAGTAACCATATTCCAAAAATCTCTACTGAAATCTACAATTTTAACAGCACCACAAGCAACCTTCCTTCTAACAGTACACAAATCTATACTACATTTTTCTTATGTAAGAGCGGTGTGGATATGACTTTACTACGAGCCAAAACAAGGTAGCGAGCTAACTTATCTCTTGCATCATTTAAGTCGGCGATGGTGTAGGGAGTTTGATCATCTTCAAAAACCTGATTTGGAATAAGGTAGTTTCCAAGTCAAGTTAGATTTCATAGTCATCATGAAATGAAAAATATGGTGATGAATACATTGAACTTACTTGACGAAGATCAAGTTTGTCATCATTTAGATTTTCAACACACTTGTTGGCAAATACGAAGGTATAGTAGCCGAACTCCCAATTACGTCTTTGCCTCTTGTACTTTGTTGTGGGCAAAAATCAAGAATGCTAGTTATGCAACGAAAGCTTAACAAAATATAATAATTGGTGATAAAATGATGTGATTGTTTACCGTTATTTGTATGAGCTCAAAAGAACGAAGAGTGTTTTGATTAACATCATGCATAGCCACCTCAAGAAGATCGGCGAAAGGTTTGGGTGGAGGATTATTTAGAGAATCAATCCAATACACTCTCTTTTGCCCCGGTACCATAGCAACAAAACTCCAATGACCCCTATCGAAAAATTGGAAACATAATATTATGTCAAGACGAAAATTTTAGTTTTAATATCAAGTATAGAGGAAGATGAGTACCCTCCGTTGTAGGGCCCTATGAATATTTTCTTGTTTTCCAATTGAAGTGTGGCGGTTAGATAACTAAGTTGAGCAGTAGGGGCACAACCTTCAACCATGCGCATGCTTTCGGGACATAGATAACCAATCCAATCTTTTCCATTTTTACAAGACTTGGAATACATGCTCCTTGTAGAGTAAATGTAAACAATTAGGATTAAATAAGAACCTGCGATATTTAATGAAAAGGTAAAAATAAGGAAACTTACAATTGATGGAGTGTTAGGATATTTGAGTCTAAATCCCCCATATTCCAAATGTCTTTGAAATGACCCAAAGGAATAATCAAATCCGCTCGAAATCCAAACACACTCTCATTACCGGAGAACCTATAGAACGATTTGATGTTTTGGTGATCTAAGAATTCGTGTAACTTCCTTACCCAATAAGGTAGTTCGTTCAAAAATTTTAACAATTCCTTGGGATCAAAAGTGGTGGGGTATTTATTGGCAATTATTTGTTTCTTCACCTCGTCTACCTTTTTCCTCATGGGTATGTCATTAGAACCTCCATCAACTATCAACCATCGTGGCCAAATAACATACCCTCCAACCATATCCCCAACCCTAGTTTTTTCCCCTTCGGGCATTAGCAAAAGGGCCGTTGGCTCTATTGCCCTACCTATGGCAACTCTACCAAATCCTATGGGAATAGCTTGGAGATGGTGTGTGCGCATCTTTTCCTCAAAGGTTCCATTTGCCACATGTTTAGGGGTCTCGTTGAGACCACAATCAATAAAAAGCTTATACGTCAAAATCTAATAACAATATAATGGCAAAGTTAATAATAACACAAAATAAATATTTATTTAGAATATTAACATAGTAGGTGAAAAATTACCTTTATTGTGGAAGGTTTGGATGTAATATCTATGGGTTGATGTTGCAATGGTCGAATTGGCTCTTGTTCAAGATGTCCAATGTTTACCTCCACAATAGGCTCTTCATTGACCGGAATATGATGCGATCCTCTAGACGAGGGATGACGCTCACCAACTATAATATTCTCCTCGGGTGGATGTACGTACCCCATTTGTTGGGCCATGGCATCAACTTGCTTCCTTAATGAAGCATACTCCAAATTTTGGGAAAGTATTGTTTCTTTTTGCCTTTCTATCGTCCACTTAGCCACGTATAGTTCCGAAGGCTTCTCTTTTCCGTTACTTCGCGTTATCCCAAAAGCCTCTCGTTGAGTCAAATAACGACCAACCCCCCTTGCCCTCCCGGGATGATCCTTCCCAACCGCTTTAGCCAATACATCCATCTTCCCCACGGGTGTAAAAAGGCCTTCCTTCTCTTGAACGAGTATCTCATCCTATATAAAATTTTCAAAATAGATTTATAACACTTGTTTCGATTATTATCAATATTGTAATTGGGAAAATGTTGCCTTACCACTTTCTTTGCGACTTCTTGAACTTCGGTAGTTGTGTATGTTTTATCGCTCTTCATTCTACCTCTAACAAACATATCATGCCGGGGAATGTCATCAATCTTCAACGGTACAACCTTCTCCCGTGCCTCTTCTGTGGTCATCCCATCCTCGAGATTCTTGGTATATTGCTTCTCTTGGCTCTCACCATCAAGCTTGTCTCCAAGACCCAAGTATCCCGCCCTACTCATTGTGTGATAGAGTTTATTTGCTTTGGCACATTTTATCTTCATTTCTCGGGTTCCCTTCCATAAAGATTATGTCATTAATAATATTAAAAGCAATACATTGATTGAATGACAATGAAAACAAATAAATTATGTCTTACATCGGCTTCATGATCGAGAGATCTTTGCTTGAATGTTTCCCAACTCGATAGGAGGATATAATTGTGTTTTACTAGAGGATGTTGACCAACTCTTTTCCCTCCCTCGTATATATAGTCTTTCGCCAATCTAAACTTGAATTCACGACTAGCTTTGGAGACAATGTTCAAAGCCTTCTTCACGGCTTCTTCATCCATTGCATCAATTTCAAAGGGTGCCTATTGCATATGAAAATATGAGAAAAACTACAATACAAATTCATACTTTAAATAATGAACTCAATGTAATGGAGACGATGTACCTTACAATCGTTGAAAAAATCCGTTCTTTGTGTTGGATTAATCTCCTTCCAAGTCTTTGTTGCAATGTCGACTCTTGTTCTCCCGACTTTTCCACACCAACTCGACCACAATGGTCGCTCCTTAGAAATAGCAATGCCTTTCACATCAAATTTCATTGGTGTCTTTACCTCGTTATCCCAACGCCTTTGTACAATGTGACAATACTCCTTAGCTTTTTGTTTTGCCGAAACCTTTTTTTGTGAACTCTTGTCTCCACCATTTGCTATCTTCTTTGTTTTCTTAGGCCTCTTGTCCCCACTAGCATCACTTTGGCGTTTTTTGCTACCTATGACAAAGTCCTACTAACACAAGAGCATAAATAAGTACCTAAGTTAGAGCAATTCACAAAAGCATGAAAAATGAGAATGAAACAAAGTTAATAGAAACTCATTAATGCTATATGGATATGAATAAAGTATAAACATGCACAATACAATCACTAAATAGCACAACATATCAATAAATGCATAAACATATTGACAAAAGATGGAAACCTTAGGTGAAAAATGCAACAAATTTATAAATAACCCATTTCAATAAAAGAGTGTTTGTAGTGTTCCAAACATAACTATTAATCAAAGCCCATACACTTAAACAAACCCTTGAGGTCCTAACAATGCATATATGTTGATGGATGTGTAGAAATAGATGAGAATATGGGTCTTTATATAGTTGAACAATAAATCTATAAGATATGCTAAGGATGAACACAAACTTGTTGGTTTGATTGAAATGAATGGATTAGAGAAAGAAATTGGTGGGAAAAACCAAAAGAGGAGGGAGATTTTGGTGTTTGGAGAGTAATAAATGCGAAAAAGAATGAGAGTTTTTGGTTTTTGTGGTGTTTTTTGGGGTTTTGACCCGCACTATCGCCGGTTGACTTGCATTAAATGCGGTTGTCGAAATACCTTGCGAACTCGTAACTAACTTTCGTTTGGAATTTCCATATTGCGAGTTCGTATGACCAATTATAAGGGTTTAGGGTTAAATCTCCAGTCCGGGTTGCCGTGGGTATCCATCGGGTATTACACTGTTTAGGGTTTTAAGTATAACGCGTTGACTACAAGATACGATTTCGTAAGCCTTATATTGCATGTTGTCGATATCGAGACGTGGTTATGATGATATACACGATATCGTAACTATTATAAGAACTACATACGATATCGAAAGTAGTATAATTTGTAAGTATACATTTATGATATGTATGACTAATGATTGAGGTTTTGTGTATTTTTTAACAAGTCCAAAGTTAATCTTTTTTTGCGTTGATCCTTGATTTATATTATATAATTGTAGTATTTGTTAGATTAGTAATTAATTAGGTCAGAAATGTGTTCACCATTAATGTGTATAATTATGAGTAATTGGCTAATCGTCCCCAATTTGTTTCCAATCAATTGGGGTTATACTTTGTTTATTAATAATTGTAATTTAATTAGTCAAATTTGTTCTTTTGGACTGGAAGTTAGAAATACATGGATGAGTATTAATGTTTTGTGTTGTCTGTTCATGTATATATGTACATGCTATGGAGTAAATGACTATATTGAATTGCAAATAACTAATGCTTGTAAGTAAACCATGATCCAATTAGTCAAGTAATATGGCATATATATTGTTCACAATGTTTTTTGTAATTACAATGCGTTAGTATCAAAGTACTATATTGTCTATTCATATGTATACATATATATATATATATATATATAATATTGTCAAGCCATATATAGGTTGTATTAAACACATGTAATTTTATGACTTTAGGTATTCAAAATTAAAATCTTTTGTACTATTGTATACCATTCTATAGTTCCATACATATATATAGATTATTTTTTAGACAAATAACTTTGTACTAATTTATATTAGTTTTAATAAATAATTCAATTACTCATGTTTATTAACTTTATATGTTTATTCAACTATATAAAGTTCATATATAATCCGTTAATTAATTTATAATAATGTTATATTTATTTTACTCGCATGATAAATATGAAAGAACATACTAATGTATCAAAATATATAGGTTTACGAGTTCGAAAGGACACTTTCAAGGTTTCGATATCGACAGTGTTAAAGTTTAGGTTTATATATCGTGGCTGTAATCGAAACTGACCGTGAAAGCCAGGCGAAATTGGACTCGACTTCGAAAGACATCACTATATTTTTTAAAAAAAGACGGGTATTAGGAATATAAAAATTTTCCCCCAAATTTCTTCAAATCCCTAATTTTAAAAAACCCCCAAAATCCCTAAATCATCTAACAAGCTGGCGGACATGGTTCGATCAAGAGGAGGAAGTGAAAGGCCTGCAACTCGAAAGCAAGGGCGTGGTGGTCGGACTGAGTCCGCCGCCAATGAGGCGGAGAGCAGCCGCGGTGGTGGCCGTGCAAGAGCTCCCCGCTCTGGATTAATTAATGAGGCTGCACATGCGGTTGAGAGCCATGGTACTCGGCGTGGTAGAGGCCGGGGTCATGGAGAAAATGTTGGTGGTAGAGAGACACCGGTGAACCCTCCACAGCCACAACCGGAAACTGAAAACTCAAGCT
Organism: Cruciata laevipes; assembly: GCA_963678965.1. Classification (NCBI taxonomy): domain Eukaryota; kingdom Viridiplantae; phylum Streptophyta; class Magnoliopsida; order Gentianales; family Rubiaceae; genus Cruciata; species Cruciata laevipes. The sequence goes on along the minus strand of OY787632.1, from coordinate 12,158,553 downwards.
CGGAAGAGGATGTAGATCTTGAGTTGAAGCCCACATTCATCGATGACGATGCTGCCCTTCGCTATCAAGAATGGGCTGATAGGAAAACCCTCTCCACCAAGGTATTCAAAAAATCTCAACTAGAAGATGAGGTTAAATTTGATTATGTGTTAAATTGGTTTAAGCCCCATTACTTAGATGGTTTATTGACTTTAGAGGAGGATGTTTATCATGAAGAAGTTCTCCAATTTTATGCAAACTGGAGAAAGGATGGTAATAGCTATTTAACTAGGGTTAGAGGTAAGGACATATTGGTTGATCAATTTACTATCAATGCTGCTATAGGATGTCCTTATATTGATTCTAGTTTTCTGAGAGGAACTGATCCGAATGGTCCCTATGACATGTTCATCCAACAAAGCTTTAAAAGAAATATTGACATTAAGCTACCTTTTGATCTTCGGAAACTGGCAAAGAAGTATTTCCGAGTAACAGCCCCTGATTTAGGAAAACCTAAGACCGACTACTCCATTCTTGAACTCAGTCTAGAGCAGAGACTTGTTTACGAGTTCATAGCTCTGAATGTTTTCCCATCCGGTGGTCATGCTTGTGAAGCCACGGTTCATAACATCATGCTCTTCTACTTCATCATGGAGGGGCATAAGATAAACCCTGGTTATGCCATCCTCCACTACATGGTAAAGGCTGCAAACTCAACGGGGAAGTCATACCCATATGGTCGTTTGATCACTGCATTGATCCGCAAGGAAGGGGTTGTACCTCAAGGTCGTCCAGAGGTGTCCGAGTACTACGACAATGCATGGTTGATCAAGAAAGGGCTAGTCATCCAAGAAGATGGTAAATATGGACATAAGGACCCAAAGAAGCGGCGGTTGACTCCCAGTAAGTAATGCATATTTCATGGTCTTTGAATTTCTGTTATTTATTTTCATAAACTGTACTTTATTTTGTTTATAATATATGTGTAGGGCAAATTCAGAAGTGGCATTCACACTTGGACGATACTCTAGTTAAAATAGAGGAGGAGGTTGAGTTGTACAATAATGAATTGAAGTATCACCGTGAAGACTTCACCAAGCTGGCCGATATGCTTGGTTTGCCCCTTAAGGAGACCGACGAAGAAGCAGCTACTTATAACATTGATGAGGATTTTGATATTGATGCTTGTACGGATGACTCCGACTCAAGCGAGTATGATGAGGAAGAGACTTCAGAAGGTAACAACTTTGAGGGCGAGGGTGACGAAGATGATCAGCCTGAGGAAGTCGTTGAGGAAGAAGACTCAGATGGTGAGCTTGTAAAGAATAAGCGCCCACGGGTAGAAGATGATTCTTCTGAAACCTCTGAATTCGGCAGCAGCTCTGACGATGATGATGGACAAAGTCAAGCTCCTTCAAATCCACCAATCAATCCGGAGGAAATCAATGAAAATTTGGATGAGAGTGTCCTCCTCGAGATTGGAGACCTAGACCCAAAATGAAGCTGTGTAACCTTTCATTTGTGTTATTTATGCATCATGGATAATGTTAGTCTATTGTGTTTTTGTAATAGTTTGAAACTATGCTTTTAGTTTTTGGAAATGGATCCAAGTTTATTGTCATTTAATATCATTTCTACTTCTTCAAACCATGCTTTTAGTTACATTTTGCTCTTCTACTTCTTGATAAATTCTAGAACATGATTTGTAAGTTGAAAAAGTTTTGTATAATGGTAAAAACTAGCAAATAAAAAACGGTCACCGATCTTCTTGTCGACTTCGTAACATGGATCCCAAAACCTTACGATATCGAAACGAGCTAAGCGAATGACAGGACGACATCGTAGCGGTTAAGTTTGTTGTACACGATATCGAAGCATTAATCGTCTTAATAGCAGAAATAAAGACGATCCAAGACACGACTTCGTATGGATGTAAATTTCAAATTAAAAACTTTGATCGATTTTGTCTTCGAACTCGTAACAGTGTATTTTACATATTACGATATCGATACGACGTATGTCTGTTGTACACGATATCGCAGGCGTAATTGTCTTGGGAACAGAGATAAAGACGATCTTAGACACGAAGTCGTATGAGTGCAGGAAACTCCCTACGATATCGTAACGTAAGTCGGGACGTCACCAGGGAAAACCTTGTTTAAATTCACTAAGTACCTTCTCGAGTTCGAAACTGTAGTTCGTTTATCAAAACGACAGCGTCTTAATTTGTCAGCCACTTGATTTTATCGAGATACGATACGATATCGCAACCATGGTTTGTAGTCCTAACGAGTTCGAGAAACGATTCACAAATTGTATGTATTTCGATAAAAGTGGGGACACGTCACTTTATTTGAATTTTCATATGAAATACTCCAAGTACAAGTTCGAACTCGAGAACTTACTTCGTCTTCTTAAACGGCAGCGTTTTCGGCATAGGGTTTCCCGATACGATATCGCAACCTATGTATTGATTGGATACGAGTTCGAAAGAAGTCTGCATATAAATAAAAAAAAACGGGGGGAAGAACTAAAACCCCCAAATCGCGAAGAACTTTAAACTTCCGCTCAAATTCTCCCCCAAATTTTCTTCCACGAACTTCATATATTTTCAAGTATGGCCGGTGGGGGTACGAAAAGGAAGTGGGCAGCAAGGAGGGCACCCTATCAAAGGTTTGAGAAGAAGAAATTTGTAAGTCAAGCAGCCTTTGTAAAGTATAGGAGTTTGATTAAGGGTTCTAATTTGATGACATGCTATGTTCTTGATTTCAATAAGATGCAACATTTAGGATTGACTGAGATCATGAAACTATTTAATGACCAACAACTAACTGAGTTGTTTACTTTGAATGAAGATTCTTATTTTGATGAAACTTGTCAATTTTACGCTAATTGGACTGACCATGAGGATAGTGGGTTTACAACAAAGGTTAATGGGATTGATTATCACGTAACCCCATCTTTGTTCCATAAGCTTCTTGAAGTTCGGTATAAAGGTGAAATACCAGCTAGGGTTTATGCTAGTGGTAGATGGCCGACGAACGGAGGACCCAATAGGCTGAACCATAGGGAAATGGCTCATAAGTATTTTGGTATGCCTCTAAACGATGCCAAAAAAGCTAGCGATTATAAGATAGCTGACCTACCCCCGTTTGAGCGAATAGTTTTTGATATGGTCTCTAGGCATGTGGTACCAAAGGGAGGTAAGGAAACGGAGGCCACTTATAGTAGCTTGTTGACGTATTTTTACATTATGGAGAAGAAACCATTTAATGTTGGCCATACCATCATGAGTCACATGGATATCGTGGCTAGGAAAGGAAAGCTAGTTACATGCTTGCCTTATGGTAATCTCATCGCCCGCCTTTTGAAAACGGATGAAAATTTCCAATTTTCTTCCGCCTCTGCTCCAAAACCTTGTAAATTCTATGAGGAGAGATATTTTACAAAGAAGAATTGGAGTCTTGTTGAAGGGACTTGGGTTAAAAATGCACCCCCAAATAACGAACAGCGGGAAGAAGGTAATTTAAACGCTTTGTACTAATTATACTCATTCTTATGTTATTGGTATGATATTTAACTGAGCTAATGATTTTGTTGCAGAGGGTGGCGATGCATTTTTCAAAAGGGTCCAAGGCAAAATGTTAAGGGTCAGAAAAGCTATAATGAAGGGGCGACAGCAGATATGGTATGACAGGAAAAGAATGAGAATGCTAATGAGTGTCCTACAAGATCATCCTTCGCCCTCTCACGGACAACAAGCCAATGCCGAGCCCCGGTCTTCCAATGACCTCGTTGAGCCACAGCAGGAGATAGCTGATGTTAATGCTCAAACCAATCAAGGAAGAGAAGCTGTCAATGCCGATCTTGAGCTTGAGACAGAACCTATAACTGCTGAGGCCGAGCTGGATAAGGAAAATGTCAATGATGAGCATGAAGTTCAGATTGATGTCCCTGCTGAGCATGAGGTTGAGGCAAACCATGAGGTTGAGCAAAATGTCCCCACAGAACAGAAGCTTGAGACAGAGAAAGAATCTGACAATGTGGAGCCCTTACCTTCAGATGCCATTGTCGTTAACGAGGCCGGGAACCAAGATGATCAGTTAGGCCATGACACAAATCAGGGCGTTGATGATGATGATGAAGATGTGATGAAAAACATTATAATTTAATTTCCTGAATTTTACATAGTTTGAGTCCCACTGAATTTTATATGTAATATTAGGATTTGAAATTGAATGATTTTATGAATTATTGTTTCAAGTTATCAATTCATATTTGATTTCCCTTTATTCCCAGCACAAATTATGAGTCATGATTTAAATGACTTGGTCAATTCCACGGAATGGTGTTGTTTTAATGTTGTGTTCTGCAACAGTCGACTATACCTTCGAAGTCGTAAGAGATAAACATCGCTATACGATATCGCTTGAGTAACCTCATTCGATATCGTAGGAATATATTATACCCCTACGACATCGAATATTGAATCGCTAGGAAGAGCAGTGCTTTAGCAGATTTACCTTTCGAATTCGTTACAATGGAAAATGGTCCTAAGCATTCGCAACGTAATTCGCAAACTAAGCCTGTGCTTTAGTGGATTTTGGTGTCGATATCGAAACCATTTAAATTGGTCATACAATATCGCAACGTAATTCGCCAACTAAGCCTGTGCTTTAGTAGATTTTGGTTTCGATATCGAAACCATTTAAATTGGTCATACGATATCGCAAGAGTAATCTGAGTATAGGCTGACTATGACTTCTTAGATTTTTGTTTCGACTAAGCCTGTGATTAAGTGAATTTACGTTTCGATATCGCATACGATTTAAAACTGGCTTCGATATCAAATGGATTGGTAGAACATAGTACAATAACCTTTTATCTGTTTAAAATGACATCTAATATAAATAAAATAAATTCAATGAATAGTAATCAACATGAAATTGTATTTTATTAAATATAAAAGGAGATATTACTCCAATTACAAATTAACATAAAATAAATTAGTACAATGTTGAAACTAATTTTTTAATTGTTTGATGGTTCGGCTTCTTCATCCGAAATGTCCACCATCACCATGTATCCAGTGTTATGCCTTCTTGGATGCTCAACCAATAAACCGGCATGGACAGCGTCCTCTCCAAACTCTAGAACACGTTCTTCAAACCTACGATGATCTTCTCGTAGCTCCCTCTCCGCCCTGTTCATGCCACGTTCTAGAGCACGGCGCATTTTTAAGATCCTTCGCTGCAAATTTGAAATTGATTAAGTACTTGTACAAAATTATTAGTATACATATTAATTTTTAAACTACAAAATATAGAACTTACTTGGCCTTGAGCAAAATGTTTTTCAAACAATGTCCTAGTCAAAATGACGACTGGACGGACACCATCTAGGGCATAAAATGTTGCCCAACCGAACAATTGAAATTGCCTCTCGAAGTCATCTCTCTTGTACTCCCATTGGCGACGCATTCTCGCCTCCACGTGAGTCCATTCTACAAAAACAGTGAAGAAATATGTGTCAAACGTGTGGAAAAAATAACAAATTAGGAAGCGATATTTATTAACTACAAATTGTACCTGTCAACTTCTCTCTCCGCATCCTTGCAACATCTTCTTCCAATTTCACCATCCTTTGTGCAGCTGGAGTAAGATCACCATTGGCAGCCATTTGAAATTCTGGGAAGGAAGAAGTGGGTATGAGAGTGGTTTGATAGAGTTCAACATTTGCAAAGTATATATAGAGCTTATAGGAGGATAGCGGACCCCTTGTATTTAAGGGACTAGTAAATGAAATCTTAATTACAATGTTGAACATAGGGACAACTCTGCAAGGTTCAATGTGTTGGTCTGTTAGACTTCACATTGAACCTTTCCAAATTCAATGCACCAATAGCAGAATTCAAGGCGTCACGACTACGGATTCGATATCGTAACGTTGGGATGTTACCTATTCGAACTCGTATGTATGACTTAGTATAACACGAGTTCGAAGGATTTATCGACATGTTTGGCAGGGACTAAGTATAATCAACAAACGAATTCGAATATGTCTGACATACAGTTTTCGATATCTATAATACTATCGTGGTATTTTGTTATTTGTGTCGAAATTAGATTCGAATTCGCACATGGGTTTATCAATGCATACGAGTTCGTCACAGTATGTAGAAATATATAATCGATATCGAAAGCTTCCATAATAAACCAAGCGAGTTCGAAAATGTCTTTCGTCCACATAGCTATTACATGATCAAATGTGATGAAAAGATAAATGTGACATCTACTTCTTCTTGGTGGCCTTCTTTCTCTTCCTCTTAGATACCTTTCCGGTGCTAGTTACCCACAAGCCTTCGTCATGATCAACCCGAGCCATATAACGCTTCAAACTAGCTTCATCTTCTAAAAGGTTCTCTTCATCCACTAGGTATTCCGAAGGAGTATTTTCCTCAACTAAAACATCACCTTCTGTAAAGGCATCGTCAACAAAAGTTTTCTTCCCGTTCACCACTACATCCCAACGAGGATCAACGGGATCTTTAACATAAAACACTTGGTCGGCTTGGACGGCCAAAATGAAAGGATCATTTTGAGAACCTTGGCGAGCACGATCAACAAGAGTCATTCCTCCAACCTCTCGCCTAATACCCCGCTTTTCATCGACCCAATTGCATTTAAAAATTGCAATTCTCAACTTTACGTAATCAAGTTCCCAAATATCGGTTATAGTTCCGAAGAACAAAGTTTTCTTCAAGCCGTCACCATCCAACGTCTCCGAAATATTTGAGACTCCACTATTTTGTGAAGCTCCATTGTCATCCATCTCTTTTGTTTCAAATGTATATCCATTAATATCATATCCACCAAATGATTGGACCGTACCGAGAGGTCGCCGAGATAGCCATTTGACAGTTTCCGAATGCTCTCCAGTTTGAACATGTGTTTGAAGCCAACTTGCAAATGTTCGATTGTGTTCCTCAAGCACAACCTCATCGGTTAAACTACCATTGTCCTCCACTATTTCCTTCATGTGTTGTTCAACGTAGGGGGCAATTTCTTTATGATTCCGAAGAACATAAATATGAGCTTTAACAAGATCATCAGCTGATGGACTAAACAAGAACCTGTGCCTCAAACCGTGACCTTCCAACCGACTTTCATGCCTAGAACTTGGAACCCCAATTGTATCAACATCTTTTAAGTAGTTGTTACAAAACTCAATTACCTCTTCGGCCACATAGCGTTGCACTATACTTGCGTCTGGGCGATAACGGTTTTTCACAAATAACTTGAAGATCTTCATATACCGTTCAAATGGATACATCCAACGTAGAAACACAGGGCCACAAATTTTGATCTCACGCACTAAATGGACAATCAAGTGAACCATTATATCGAAAAAAGATGGAGGAAAGTACATCTCCAAGCGACACAATACTTCGATCACCAATCTTTGCAACTTGTCTAACCTCCGATGACTGAGACTTTTTCGACAAATAGCCTTAAAAAAATAGCAAAGTTTGGTTATTGCGGACCTCACATGCGTCGGGAGACAACCTCTAATGGCTATGACATTCAACTCTTGCATCAAATTGTGGCAATCATGTGACTTCATACCGGCTAGCTTAAGTTCCTTCATTTGGACACAAGACCTTATATTGGAAGAATACCCCGTAGGAACTTTGACCGACTTTAACGTCCTACAAAAACTCTCCTTCTCTTTTGTCGACATTGTATAACACGCCGGTGGTAAGTAAGTTTTGTCCCCTTCCTCCACGGGTGCAAGTGAGGGTCTTATACCTAAACTCACCAAATCTTGTCGTGACTTCAACCCATCTTTTGTTTTCCCCTCGGTGTTCAAAAGTGTTCCTACCAACGCGTCACATACATTCTTTTCAATGTGCATGACATCTAGACAATGTGTTACTTCCAAATACTTCCAATATGGCAAGTTGAAAACAATTGACCTCTTTTTCCAATTACCACTATTTTTGGCTACCTTCTCCTTTTTCCCGTACACATGTCTCAATGTCTCCACATTTGCAAGTATTTCAATGCCGGTCGGTGGGATAGGTTCTGGATCGGTCTCAACTTTGCCATTGAACCATTTCTTCGCAAACCTCCATGGATGATTTACAGGTAGGAATCGTCGATGACCTAGATAAACTGTTTTCCCAGCATTTTTCAATTGAGTATGGCTTGTATTTTTCTCACAAACAGGACATGCAAGATGACCTTTCACAGAATAACCCTTTAAATTGCCCAAAGCCGGAAAATCATTAATGGTCCACATCAACATCGCTTTTAATTGAAATTTCTCATCCCCGCGACTCCCGTCGGCTATCCACACTCCCGGGTTGAACAAAGACTTCAAATCTTCAATAAGTGGCTCCAAGTATACATCAATGTCATTACCGGGTTGTTTAGGCCCTGAAATCAACATAGATAACAACACATATTTTCTTTTCATCATCAACCAAGATGGTAGATTATAAATCACCAACATCACAGGCCATGAACTGTGTGTGCTAGACAAATTCCCAAAAGGATTCATACCATCTGTTGATAACCCTAAGCGGAGGTTTCTGTCTTCGGTTCCAAATTCAGGATACAATTCATCCATTTTTTTCCATTGTTCTCCATCGGATGCATGACTAATAATGTCATCCCCCACTCGCTCCCTTTCTGCATGCCACGTAAACAATTTAGCATCATCGGGGTTTGCAAACAACCTTTTTAGTCTGGGCACAATTGGGAGATACCACATAACTTTTGCGGGTGTTTTCTTATCGCTAAATGTACTGTATTCATCCCCAACATTAATTGATTCTTTCTCCTTGGCTTTGTATCGAGACTCCCCACAAACTAGACAACTGTTCAATTTTTTTTCCTCCATCGACCTAAACAACATACAATCATTAGGGCATACATGTATCTTCTCCAATTCCATCCCCATTGGACACAATATTTTTTCGCGTCATATACTCTATTGGGCAACAAATTACCTACGGGTAGCAATTCTTTCACAACCTCGAACAACTCACTCATCCCTTTATCGGTAATCCCATGTCTTGCCTTCAAATTCATCATCAACAATGTTGCAGCCATAATACAATGCCTAGACCCCTTGTATAATGGTGTCTCTTTATCATTCAACATTGCCGCTAAAACGCTAGGCTTTCCCACAAATTCCCTAGCAACATCGTACACCAATTCTCCTAGATCATCATCATATTCCATATTTTGACTACCAATTTCGATATCGGGCATATCCATGTCAACTTCAACTTCACCATGCCATATCCAATGCGTATAGTTTGGGTCAAAACCACGACAAATCAAATGTTCACGTATAACCATTCCGTCATCAAAATAAGCATTGTTTTTGCAATCTTTGCATGGACATCTAACAGCCTCAACCCCGTTGCTATTTGCATCCTCAAAAGCCACATTAATAAATTCTTCAATCAACTCACTATACTCGACGGACAATCTATTATTTTGCCTTATAACTTCAACTCGATCCATATCAACAACGTCCCACAATGTCTAACCCAAACGGAATTTCTACAACAAACTCCTATATAATCATAAAGCAATATTAATAAATCGTATGAATTAATAAATGAACAAAGTCATATAGAAGCCGTAAATTCAAACCTTCGTGTAACTCGTAAGTGGGAGCAAATCACAAACAAATGCCTTGAATGCCTTGGAATGACCTTCAAAATGAGAATGATTGGTTTTAAGAAACAGCCCACAAGCTCAAATAGCTAAACTTCTAACTTTTTGAGAAAAAATGTGGTTTTTAAGGAAGATCCCGTAGGTCATACGAACTCGTAGGGAACTTAATATACCTATTCGATTTCGAATTCAAATTCGTATATATTTTAAAGAACTAGCGATGAACGATTCGAACTCGAATATATGTAAAATGTTTCCTGCGATATCGTATCGCATATCGCCTACAATCCCTGTATTTTGGCCGAATTCCGTTACGATATCGAAAGACAAAAATCTATATATAGAAACATAACGGCCCAAATAGAAAATCATCCAGCCACCGAATCTCATAAACCCTAAAGCGGAAATAACAAGAAAATCTCTGGTAATCTACAAGAACATCATCAATTCGACCATGGATAGTAATCATGCTGACATTTTCCCTATCACTGCCAACGAAGAGGTTGTTGTTACCCCCAAGTTCAACGAGCCGGATGAAGATTCAATATCGAAAGAGGTAAACTTTTGATTAGAGCTTATGGAGTCAATATTTGATTAGATCTTTTGTAACCCTTGGCTTATGGAATCCATATTGATGTTATGAGATTGATAGTTGATGAGGAAACTTACAATATTTTTTGGGCTTGAATATTACTTTCAAATCTTGTAAATTCAACTTATAAGCACATTCATGGTTTTTGATTTGTTATGATATAAATTATGAATCTCCTTGTTATTGCTCATATGTGAATGTGTTTTGACAGAGTGTTGAGCCGATGCAACCAATCACAGATGGAGACGATATTGGTGAAACCTCTTCTACCTTGCTATCACTATCTGTAACAGAAGATGATGCAGACAACAGTGATGAGGATGATGGTGAGGATGATGGTGTTCTTGTACAACCACAACCATCACTACCGATTAAGAAGATACGAAAACCTTGCTATGGTTGGATTAGAGATGGCGACACCATTGATGATGAAGAAAACTTTGTTTATCTTGAACCGGCAAATGAGGATGATTTTTTCCCCAAACCTTAGATGTTCATTGTCTTAGTTGACATTGTCCCGCCTCTAGGCTATTTCTACACTTCTACTCTTGTTTTCTTTATCTTACGAGATTGTCACTACTCTTGTTTTATTCTATGTATTGACACTGTCCTTGTTCTTTTCACTTTTCATGAATTATCAATGTATGCAATTGTTATTCATGTTTGTGAATTCAAATATGTTTTCTGGAAGATTTTCATGCAAAACATTACGATATTTATCTATCCAACATGCAGTAACTTAAAAAACTATCCATCAAACAAATGAACTACGTATAGGGTATGCTTGCTGATTCAAGACCACACACTCTTTCGAGTTCGACAACATTGACGGGTAGTCTTTCGATCTCGTAAGGTTAGTCTTGTATGAACAAATGAACAGTAAAATTTCGTTTCATGAAACTTTATTAAAAACCAACTCGTTACGATATCGCAACCATCACGAGTAATAAGTGCGATATCGAAGGCCTACTTTATAAACGAAGCGAAGTCGAAACATTCTTTCGTGCACATAACTATTACATGATCAAATGTGATGAATAGATAAAGCATTCAAATTCAATCTTCTTCAGCTTCTGAAGACCATCCTTCACCTGTTGAACTTGAACAGGATTCTGCAGAAATGTCCCAGTACAAAAAACTTTCCATAGTGTACTCTGGTTCTGATGGATCCACAGTAACTCCAATGAAATGTTGTCTGCCTAGTCTGATAATTTCTTCCTTAGCTTCATGTGTCTCCCTAATTTCTTTCTCCGCCCTAATCAGCCCTTTCTCAACCGCACGGCGCATCAACTCAATTTTTTTCTAATATCATAAATTATATCAATAAGTAAAACAACATCCCCATAATTTGATCTTTACAACTGTATATATGATTAATATTGAAGTCAATTTCATAAAAGAATAATTGAGGGAATAACTTACTACACCACGAGTGTATTCTTTGTCAAACTCCTTTTGAGATTCTAAGATTATGTACGAATCATCCCACGGAATTCGTGCTGCCCCAATCCGAGGAAAAAGGTATTGAAATTGATTCTTCAAGAAGTCCAGTTTGCGGCGTTGCTCAGGTTCAACAACGTCTTCCCACTCTATATATTGCATACAAGATTCAAATTAGTAATAATGAAGTGTGTAACCAAAAAATGTAAAATCATTGAAGATCCAGCACAATGTTGAGTATTAATTAATACCTCTCATCCTATCAGTCCTCAACTTTGCAATCCTTGCTTCCATTGAGATCCTTCTTTGTTCAGCAGGGGATAAATTGCTACTGCCCGCCATAATATGAAAAAAAAACCAACGAGAGGAGGAAGAAGGAAGAAAACAAAAGGTTTAACTGAAAAAGATGGTTGTGATCACATATGTGTTTAATTGGACGGAGAAAACAACAAGTTGTGGTCCCCATGTCATTAGTTGGACGGAGAAAACAACAAGTTAGACATGAGATATTTTTAGACCGTTCGTCTACTGACACAGGACTTTCGATATCGAAAGATTATAGTACATACGATACGATATCGTATGTCTGTTCGTCTATTGACACAGGGTTCTGGGCGAGTACATTTTCGATATCAACACATAATGTTTGTGTTAAGATATTGTAGCTGTTATATTAGTATACAATTTGGACAGGTCAATGTTGTTCGAACTCGACTCAAGATTCGTTTCATCCAACTTTAGTAAAAACAAACTAGTTACGAAATCGTAAGAATCAACATATTTGTTTGCGATATCGTAGATACATATTAACAAACCTACGATATCGTATGTAGTTTCAGAGTACGGCGGTTATTACCGAACGCCGTGAAATATGTAAGGAACCGCCGTTAATTAGTACCCAGAAAACTAGGGCAATAAAAACGACCGAATTTGACTTTCGAACTCGAAAGATGTACACAGTTACGGCGGTTCCTGGGTGTTTTTCGGAACCGCCGTAATTACCTGCCGTAAATCACATGATTTGCACTAGTGTATATGAGCTAGCCAGACAGACAGCCTTGTCATTCAAAACGTTAAAAGCATCTTCCACCAATTATACATTATGGTTATATATCTAATAAATATACATAATACAAACAAAACATAACTATAGAAAAACACTACCTTCTGCATCGCTTCTTTAAGAGGTAATTTCTTCAGAAAAGCGGCAGATGACCCCTCTTGAACGTAATCGACAAGAGAAATTCCAGACGAAGGGATTTTCTCCTTCTTGGGTTGCTTAACAAGGGTATCGCTTATCACGCTCTTGATGCTTAGAAGGAGATATCGATGGAGCTAACACCCCAGATGCACCAGACTTGATAGGTGTAGGTGGTTTGGAATCGCCCCCAGAAGATGACTCTAACCCAAACTTGTAGGTCGTAGACCTAGCATTCGCAAGATTCCTCATACCTATCACACACAAAAAACAACAATTTAATCAATATAGCTACTAAAGTACTATTCCACAATTAAAAAAACATTTATATAATAATCATTGTGATACTAATCCAAGATGACAAGCAGATAACAAATCATGTAATCAAACAACTTTTACGAGAATAACCTTTCGCCTTAGTGGCGACTCTCTTTTTAGTATGATAAGGATCTTTTGCCTTTTCGACCGGAGGATCTTCCTAGTTAGTTTCGACAGCAAAATCAATCAATTTTGTATACACCTCCTTAAATAAATCCGGCTTGCAGAAGCCTTATAACCCCAATCTCCAACCGCCCTATTCCAAGATGATATCTCTGATTCACCACTCTTGTACTTAATAAAGTAAAACCTAGCTTGCCAAGTTTTGAAGTTGTTGGGAAATTCTTTGACAAACGCCAACTTAGGATAATACGCAATAAAGGTATACCTCTGTTGACCAACCCTAATTACCTTCAGATAATACAAGGTTTTTACAAGTTCAAAACCAAAACTAACCCCAGCTTGTTCACAGACAGAATGGAGAGCATATAAAATCATCACACTCTTCGGGGCCAACTGAACTAAAGCTATGTCGTATTCCTTGAGAATATCTATCAACCAAGCAGGGAATGAGGGAAATATGTCATACTTAAAACATTCCCTATACATAGAAAAATACCCAGCAGGAGGCCTATCCACAGTTTCGTCTGGCAGAGGAATCAAGAGTTCTCGATTTTCTAAACCGGGACCTTACCTATATCTATTTTATGCATATGCTCTGTTACAACGCTTTTAATATGAACCAAAGAATCCTCATCACCATCCTCATCATTTTCTCCGATACCCATATCCGAGGAACCCACCTGAATACTACTTTCCCCTTCTTCCTCAACACCACTAGATGGTTCTATAGGAGGGGATCTATCATCGAGCCCGTCAAAATAAATCATGTCAATAGAAGGATCAGTGACATCGTTAAAACCCTTGATGAAATCCATCTGAAACCCTCAAAAACCCAAAAACAACAACGACAAACAATCTATGCAGGCAAAGAATAATAGGCCAAGGAAAACCTACGAACATGCGATAAATAAACATAGACAATAAGATCAGAGCTTTATTTGGATTTGATAAGTCCCAGAGGTTTATCAGATGGATTTTTCGCAAAGGAAGACAAAGTGAATTGAAATAAACGAAAGTGAAAGTGAAAGTGAAATAAGATTGAATTTACCTTTAATTTTGGAGGTTATATTCAATGATGCGATGGGAAAACCAAAACCAGCCGTCAGTATTAATATAAAGGCCAAAAATACAATGATGAGCGAGAATACCTATGCCACCTTTATAGGGAATGCAATAACTAATCAATGATATAAAAGGGGAAAGAAACCCAGAACAATACTACTTTAACCCGAGAAAATAGTCCGGATAGTTTCTCGAAATACACAGATCTTGAATTTCAAAATTTCAAATTACATACACTTTAGTCATTATGCCAGAATGCTATGACTAACTGATTCCCCTAATAGAGTTCGCCTATAAACACCAAACGCCCTATAAATAACAGATGATCAATCATGATCTCGAAAAAATTGCCCAGTTAGACATCGCACACCAGCCATAACGACTGGGGGCTTATGGTATATGCTGGACTAAACCAGCCATTAGGAAAACACTGATCCATAAAGCCCAGAGGCCTTGGCCCAAGAACGGAAATAGAATCTGTTTAGTCAAACACACGACCCCGGTTAGAAGGGAAGAAATAAGCCATGATCACATGACAGTGGTATGAACCGAGAAAGGGGGATAATGCCAGACTCTCTATAAATAGCGAGAAGGGAGAAGAAGAAAGGTACGCACTTTTAAGATTTGATTATTATATCTCGTTATCAAGAAACTGACTTTAGCATGAGAGAGTCTTTTCGGAATCTATTCCGGGATCTTGCAGGTAACGTCCGGCGAACTGACGGGGGTCATCAGTGGGCTCGTGGGTGATCAAATCACATCAATTAACATTTAGTTTTGAAATTACATTCTGCCTAATAATTCTGGCACGTCTGTCCAAGGAATGAGGTTGTACTCTCACATTCACCCTCAAATAGTATGAGGTAAAGACAAAACTAACTAGTGGTCCATGCCTTAACCTCTCGATTAAGTAATGACTAAATATATGCTCCAAACAGTGATCCAAGTATGCGACTTTTATCTCTCTAATCTCAATTAAGAGCTCTTTATGTATGTTACTTCTGTGGTCCTCATTTCACCATCACGCGGAGCAGTTACCCTCGGTCTGTCTTATAGGAGAATCAAGTGGCTCGACCAAACTGAGGCCCGTGGCTCGACCAAACTGAGGGCCGACCCTCCTAAAGACCCGCATCAAGTGAGCAGCATTATTTGATCGGGATTTAATGGTGTCCCAATCTAAAGTTGACATGAATTTAGACATGTTGGCTGTGGCCGTCAGAATCCAGCTAGAGCTGCGAGGTAGCAGCTCGAGCTCCGGTGTGAGGATGAGATAATTAAGTGTATATGAACTGTACGGAATTACGGATGAGATAAAACTAGCTTGCAAATCTGTACTCCGGCGATCACGGAGGCGCTAAGAACAAATCTGGTTTGAAGGAGTCTCCCGTGTTGGGACTAATTAATCCCAGCATACGTCACATACATTTCCAAGGAAATCGACCTTGAATCGGTGGTGACTAATTTCGATCAGGAAGAAATGAAGAGGCTCATAAGTCATAACCGACCATCTACTTTATCAACAGAAATTTATTGGGGGAAAACAAAAGGAAAAACGTTACATTGATCGGAAGCAAACAGAAAAACATACAAACATGATCACAAGTCACAACTTAAACCAGCGTCTCAATATTCATAAAAACTGAACAGAGAGAACACTGATTTCATTATTCAACAAATGAAAAAAACCAAACTAAGCTCACAGCTCCATTTAAGTGTAGTTGCTGCCGGTGTCGAAGCCTCCGGCGGGGGTATGTCCGACACGAGTGTTGTGTGCCGCGCTGGGCCTAGTAGTCCCGGTGGCGGTTCCAATCGGGTGGGTCCCCACTGTGCCTTCCACAATATTTCCGGCAGGCTGGCCGGTTCCGTGGCCGGGAAGCGCCGACATCTGGTGGACTCCGGCGGTATGTCCCGGAACGCCAGTGGTTGAATAGGTGTATCCCTCTTCGGCAGCTTTGTTGACCTGCTTAGCCGCAGAGTTATGCTCACGCGCCTCCTGCTTGTTCCACTCGGCTTGGTTGATCTTCTCATTTTTTCTCTCAGTCGCCATAGCTTTTTCCGTCGGGTGATTTGCCGTCACCCTCTCCACCTGCCGGAATCAAGGTTAAATCAAATCAAACGGTAAACACAAATCGTGGCACAAAGAGATTTACCTTCTCTTGGACGGTGGCCTTGGTTTTGTCCATACCGGATTTCGCCGAGGCGGCGACGTTGGCTGCTTTCTCCTTCATGGATTGCATTGTTACTCCTGAAATTAGATATAACTTGGTCTTGTAATTTGTTTTTCTTTTGAACTGAATGGAATGGATTGTTCTGATTCTGGTAAAGGGTAAAGATTATATAGATTCTGGGAGGGTATGATACGTGTCAGCTAGGGACAGGAGCAGCTCGTATTTTTTGCATGCAGAGTGACACGTACCCATTCCTAGGCCTGAATCACCGTGACGCGTGGCGAACTTGAGGATTGCATGGGAATTCGGGTCAAGATGATAACGTTGGATAATCTCTTAGCACCGTCTTTCCACAACCACAAACTCTCTCAATTTTAAAATCAAGTTAATAATTACCAAAACTTTGTGTTGTGTATAGCTAAAATTATTCATTTTTTCCCCTGAAGGTAGATAAATTATTCTTTAATCAAATCACTTAAACAATTGCGGACTAGATGTTTCATCAATAACTTAAACTAGTTTTAATGCCCGCCGTCATTTTCTTATTTTACCGTCTTTTAACTTTATTTTAAAAAAACTCGAAAGTCATCATTTTAAGTATGAAATTTATAATATTCAATTTAAAATAGAACTATCATAGTTTAATATTTGCATAGAATTAGCTCTAATATATTACAATCTAGTGCATCCATGTTTATTAGTTTAAAAGAAACAGGAGGCAGTTTCTTGTTTGAGCATACATGGAACCCATCAGTTTATATCTTGATTTTTTTATGTCCATTTGCAAGGTTTTTGTGTGCATGTGAGTTTGAAGTTTCCCATTGCATTATGGACCTATGTACAGTCAATAAGAAAAACACCGCAAAGGAGTTATACGTCTGACATAGGGTAGAATTACAGGACACCTAAGTAGCTGGTAAAAAATACTTAAAAATGTGCTGATCTTTCCATGAAAAACTGCAGTTTCAGCTAGCTAGGTTATATCAGACTTGAAGTTGAGAATAACATCACAACATACACTCTGGCAACTCTTCAGCCTTGTTTCCCTGCACCATATTCATATATGTTAGCATATTAACTTAAAAATATGTTTGAAGAGTGATTTTGAAATTGTCACCTGTACTGTTTTACCAAAATCAATGACACGGTTCTTCAGTCTGTCATGAAATGGTTCAAAACCTTTCCTAGCAATATAGATAAATCTGTGTATGTCCAAGTCAATCTCCAAGTAGTTTTCTCCCTGCAAGAATTCAGACCATATATAAATTCAGTGTTATTTTTGTTTGTATAGCACAATGAGAATTCAAACTAAAGTAATAACCTCAGTTGATCAACCAAGAACATGATATTGCAATTTTAAAGGAAATGTGCAAGACATTGTAAACAACACAGAAACCTCCATGTATATTCAAGCATCGACAAACATATACTATATAACTTTCTATGGCCAAATATTTTGAGCAAAAGAGAAAAGATATTACAGAGGTCTTATCAGAAGTAAATGACTATAGACTCAAAATTATATTTAAAAATTACAAAAAATTAATCTAACTTTTAATAGAAGAATACAAATGAGAGATTAATGTTCCAAAAGAAAGAAAAAAACTTATCCACGAACCATCTTTAATTGACAGTGAAACGTTGAAGAAAACATGAAAAATTTCAAAATCCAGCAGTAGCCTTAGAAAACTTTCTGAATATGAATCGTGATGGCAGTCTTGGTCTCTATTCCATGGTTAGTGCGCCTTAACACCAAAAACAAACTCCACCATTTCATCTCCTTTATATCACTGTTGCAGTTCAAATCAGTTCCACCTTCTCATCATCGAACTTCACAGAAAATTCTCTACCTACAAAAAAGAAGTTAAAAACAGAAATTAATTAGTAACTCTCTAATTAAGCTGCATTCTGAGATGAAAACAAAAACAACTAAAAAAAATAAAAGACCACATACAATACCAAAACAACAGAAATTTAAAGAATATACATCCAAAAAAATTGGGTCTAATCAATACAATTCCATAACAACAACTCTTTCATAAGTCTGTACTTGTAATACCACAATCTAACTAAATCCCTCATGCGGCAAAATGAAAGTGAATCCTTAGTGTGATACCCTTAAACAATAGACATGCTCTAATATGAAAACTAAACCAAATCACAAACAAAAGGTAGTTCAAAAACCATAGACTAAATTAAATGCACCGTGGCCCTGGCTCACTAAATTCACTTTTAAAAAACACACAAAAATTGTACTTGCAGAATAATTCACGGTTTCATCAATAACTTAAACAATTCACGGTGCCAATGCAGGGCGGTTCTGCATCAATCTTTTTGAGAACTGCGTTGTGTTGCAAGGTCAAACTTGGAAATTTATTAAGGCTCCTATGGAGGTTTCAAATTTTGAAGTGATTTTAGAAAAGTCTAATGTATAGTGGTTTTGCGAATATTTTTGAGAGCTGTCGTGCATGAAAAAGTTCCGAACTCAAAAGTGATTTAGGGAGATTACGAACTCGAAAATTGTTAAAAGGTAAGTCCTGAGATCTGTTTATATCTTATTCATTAATCCATATCATCTAAGTCATTCATCACTTCTCCTTCCGTTCCTCTTCAAAAAAAATGAAGCCTTCAAATTGAAACACTTACATGGCTAAATCGCAACATCAACCTCGCTTGATCGAGGTTGCTGCCACCATATCCATATGGATCAAGGGTTCATCAAATGCGTCAGCAATGAAGAATTTCGACTCTGAGTAACCCAATTTCAGGCGAGTTATAAAAGTTGATGTTAATAATTGTATTCGATTATATATTTGATTGGAATTGAAAAATAGTTTGATGTTCATGGTTATACACTTGAATGGATTTATTTAATTTTGGAGATTAATGAGAATTGATGTTGATGAATGGAGATGATGAATAAAGTTTTTGGGACTCAATTCGTCGGCCATATTTGGTTAACAGTGTTTTACAGGTCCCTATATTGGTTCCAAAAACCTTACACACGGTTGAAGACGGCACCGTTAAACCACCAAAATTTTGAAAGGCTTAGTCTCTTCTATTGTCAATTGTTATTTCTAGAATTACTAGTTACATCCTTGCTATAGCATAACTAGACTCCAGCCTTATACCTCAATTCACTCACTTTTTATCAATTACACAATGTTTCATTTTTTCACGAAATGTACATTTGTTTTTTCTCTTATTCTCTCTTAGTCTTCATGGTAAAGCCAAATTCCAACCCTAAACTTCCATTCTCATAAGACCAAGCGCTTAGCAAGTCAATCTTAGTAACAAATTCATCTTCCCAATCTGATAATACACTTTCCTTCATTCTTAAACCAAAAATTGATTGATACAACGGGTTTCCTGGTTGACTTCACTAGGCCTAATCGACAGCTCAACAGTTTGAACCCCAATAAGCCGGACAATTTGCACATGGACTGACCAACAACCAGGGGCGGATGTACGTTGTAACCTGGGGTGCACGTGTACCCAGGAATTTTGTTTTTTTGTTTTTTAATTTTTTTACAGTCAAAATAATAAATTAAGAAATTGGTGCACCCTTGATTAATTTGCAACCCCTTTTCGTTAATTATTTTTCAGTGGCCTAATTTTGTAAGCCTTTATAATTGTTTGCCGGCCAACTTTCCAAACTAATTTTAATTCCACTTGCCAAAGTTTCGCAAATCTAAATTGATTACAAAGTCAGCTTCCTCACTCCACTCCTCGTTAAATTAAATATCAAATGCAAAATGAATATGTGAATTTGAAATATAATATCTCACACCAGTTCTTAATATAAAATCAATTGGTTGTTAGGATGGAAGTTTAACTCAAATTGATGGTTTTATATAGAGGTAAATATTATATTGTATGTGCTAAAATGTGTTAAATTTTGTCTAAACATTTGATTTTTGAGTTGCTAAAAATTATGATCATTTGTTGAAAATTATTAGAAGATTTTGAAATGCTTGCAAATTAATTTAATTACCATGGTTGTTGAAGTGAATTGTCTTTTAATTGATTATTTGATATTATGATGACAAAGTTTCTTAATTTTGGTGGTTAAAATGTAGTCTAAAATTATGTAGATATTGTGTCAAAGTATCAATTTTGGTATAAGTTTGGACTAAATTTCTGCAATTTTTGGTTGGAATGTTTTGATCAATCATGCCCTAACAATGTTGTAATTTTGATATTTTACTATTCCATGATGAAGAGAATGTAAAATTAGGTACATTATATGTCTCTTTTTCTTTTCTTTTTTTGAAAAAAGGTACATTATATGTCTTTAGATGTTACTCTTAATGCGATTGTAAGTTGGTTTAAAAAACGTACTATCGATGAGTAAATTTTTAGTATTTTAAAATATGTTGATAAAAAAATTGTGTTGCATACATTAAAAAAAATTGTGTTGCATACATTAAAAAAAATTGTGCACCCCATTCAATATACTCCCATCAAAATACTTGGATATCTCCGGCTATATAATGAGACCATATCCGATTGGTAGAAAGGTACAATCACATACACAACGTATACACTTATACATTTATATTCTCAAACCATTTTAACTTAAGCATTAGAGTGCTAACAAGAAACGCCTCACCCATCATTTTAGATTTGCTGGCGACGTCAAGAGGTGAGCAAGAGGAACCCATTGACCTTCGATCTGTTGTATCAAGGTTACAACATTGCTATCTTAGAAAGCATGGCTTGAAGCTCATCTAGAGTGGACACTAGTCAGTGACTGGAGGCCCTGAGATTAGGAGGTATTCTGCAAAACAAACTGGAGGAAATGAGATAGTATAAGAAAATTTGGCCAAAGGCCATGTTATGTAGCCAAAGTATCCCTTCCAACTCAGGCAAAAATCCAAGAAAGCTGACATGAAGATGAATCCACTTCTGCAGTCCCCAAGCTACTCATATGAACCTCAGTAATCTGCATAAACATAATAAACAAACTGAGTAGCATCCATTCAAGAGGATATTCTAAGAGAGTGTGGTGTATCAGAAGAGTCCAGTATCATTAGACCCTTGATTTCAGCAGGCATGTCATTAATATGAATAGGACCATTTAAATGCTCTACATATGCATTCCTAGCTAGCGCATCTGTGTCTAAGTATATGACATATAGACACCAGCCACTGCATTTTTACAATCAGACTCTATGATGCAATTTTCATCATGAATTAATTTAAGACCCTCTTTAATTGCAAGAGCTTCTGCATGCAGTGAAGAGTAAGCAGCTAAAGAGTAACATCTAGCATAAGTATTTGCCCTTATTATCCCTGAGCACAATACCAATTCCTGCCGTTTTTGTGCTCTCATTCCAAGAGGCCTCAACATTCATTTTATACCTTAAAACTTAAGCACTTGAATCTTTGGTCTATGAGACCTTGACCAGTTAGGTAAAAACTAAATGTTGCAAAATCAAAATCACTAGAGCGAGTGATGTAAAATGGCTTAGCACTGAATGAGAAGAAAACTGAGTCCTTAAGTGCTTTTAAAACTGATGGAACATGTGGAGCTACATTTTCATATAAATTTTGGTTCCTAGCCTTCCAAATCTCCCAACATGCATGGAAAAAGGACAATTTTGACTTATAGAAGAGTATGCAATTTAGTGAGACCAGAGAAATATAGGTAATAGGATAATCTATCCCAAAGTGATGGAAAATTTTCTACTGTTAATCCTAATAGCTAATGTACCGATAGCCAAATGGCCCTAGCAAAGACACATTCATTAAAGACATGCTCCAGAGTCTCAGAATTATCACAGAAAACACACTTGGAGGTAATCTTAAATCCCATGAATCTCAGGACATCATCAAAAGGTAAATATGCATTAATTAATTTCCATGCGAATACGAATACCTTTTCTGGAGTCCTATTATTCCATATTTTTCCAAGAGCTACAGAGTTGGATCTTGAATTCGTTAGTTTTGTAGGTTGACTTGAAAATAAACTTGTCAACTTGTCCTCAGGACTACTCTTGAATTAGTTAGTCTTGAATACATGCTAGGTTTCCTGGCAGGTCGTCGCCGTATCTCTCAATTATACAATTTATGTTCACTCACTACCTCTACACACAAATAAGCATATAGTGGCAAGTAAGGTTCGTTCCACAGGGAAAAAGTTATTTCTATGTATATCTTGTAGCATGTATATATATATACATATATAAAAGCAATGTAAACAGGGGGGGGGGGGTTTGAGTTGAGTTTTTTGTAAGAAACACTACTAAGTAAAGCAACTAGAATTCTAGGATTACAACTAGTTTAGCATTTAAGGTTTTAACTAAAGGATTAACTAATGAGAATACTAGACTTGGATATATGAGATTGGTGACTTCTTATTATGAGATTTTCCTCAAACTTTATCATGTTGCTTTGAGAATGATGATTGTTTGTAGTGAGAAACTATCTTTAACCATAGCTATGAAAGATGAAAGCATCTTCACAACTTCAATTGACAACTTTACTAGATGATAACAACTAGTTCAATTGATCAATATCATTTCAAATTAGATGTTTCTCAAACTTACCCGTGCAATTTGATAACAAACTTGACATAGATACAAGGCTAATGAATGATCTTAAGAACAAATACAATTGATAACAAGATGCATTCGATTCCTAATTTACTACTCTTACATAGAAAGAATGATAACATTCTAACCATGGAAAAGCAATATCTAACACATATCCAACACATATCTATCACTAGGAAATCATTCCTAATCATTTCAAGCATCAAATACACATATAAATTATGATCATTCAATAGCAAATCACCATTCCTAAACTTCATAAATCGTGTTCTCAATCCATAACAAGAAGTCCAATCACATATACCCAAGGTGGGTTTTAGCCTACAACCATAATTAGATAATCACAACCATAATTAATACAACAAACCATGATGAATTCAAAGATCAAAATGGAAGGAAAAGTGAAGGAAAATGGAATTCTCTGTCTAAAAACCGATCCTCTAACAATTGAGGATAAGTTTCTTTTATAGTCAAAAAATAATTAAAATTAAAGGAAACAAAATGCAAGTTGCAGAGGATTTTCGCGGGTCGCGAGAAATCCTTCGCGGACCGCGAGCCTGGTTCTCGCGGCTCGCGGCCGAGGATTCGCGGCCCGCACGTCTTCGGTTTCCGCGGTCCGCGACCGAGGTTTCGCGGACCGCGCGTCTGGTCCTCGCGAGCCGCGGCCGACGTTTCGCGGATCGCACGTCTTCAGCTTCCGCGGTCCGCGCGTCTGGTCCTCGCAAAACAGCAACACACACCCTCGCGGCTCGCGACCGAGGTTTCGCGGCCCGCAAGAGTGTGCCTTCACGCCACTTCTACGACCGGTTCTTTAATGTATCTGACTTCTTCAGGACGGTCATAGAAGGTCTTCAAATCATCCAAATCCATCGCAAGTGCAATTCAAGGTCGAAATGCACGTCTTCAATTTCAAACCATTATGAATGATTTGATCTAAAAGTCTAATATAAAAGTACAAAATACTATCTAAAACAGCTCTGAAATGCTACAAAATAAGAGTATATCTAGGACCTATCATTTCCATATCAACTTGTCCTCATGATTTTGGTATATCACTGAGCCCTGTCAAATACATTGCAAGTCAATAGATAGCAGGGGATATATAATCGGAGAGAAATCATTTCTATTACGAATAAATTCAGCAACTGTGCATTCAGTGGCACACTAGTAAGTTGAGCATTATATCAATTAGGGGACCATTATCCTAGTTTCGGTCGTATGCTCAAGAACTCCCCAGTTTGATGCATGACAATTGCTCGCGATGCATGACAATTGCTCCCCAGTTTGATGCATGACAATTGCTCGCGACACGTATCAAATGAAAATATTAGAGTAAGTTTCCGTTGATAAGATCGAAAGCTTTCGATACTTGAGCCTTTTGAAAAAGAGTAAGCCAAGAAAAAGTTTAAGTCAAGAGTTGAGTTGCAGTGAAAATGCAGAAAGCCAAGGAAACCGCTTCCGACATGGCTGCATCAGCCATGGCCGGCATGGAGAAAGCCAGAGCCACCGCTGAAGGAAAGGTTAGGTGACCAAAACTAATTCATTTTCAGAACTCTGTCATGATGCTTTATATGTTTGTTTTTGAAGACTGAGAAGTGGACCACGGGCGATCCGATGAGGAAGGAGATGGCGGAGGAGAAGAAAGATGAGAGGATCCAGGAGGCGGAGCGTGAGAAACAGGGCGTTTATCTTCAGAACGTCGCCGCCAGGAGGACTCAGCAAGGCGGCGGTCAGGAATATGGCCAGGCGATTCGGGTGCGGTGTATGACGATGATATCAATAGGCCAGCAAGAGGTGCCCGCGGTGCCGGAACTAGGGGTTACGGAACCGGTGGACCGTGAGATGTGATGCGCTAGCTCCAAGTGTGTTTTATTTTCACTAGATTGTTATGGTGTACTGTATCCATGTATATACAAATAAATGTGTATCAAAGGAATAAACTGTTTGTTGTTTGATCTCATAAATTGTTCTTGGTAAATGAATGGATGTTGCAATTTACAAAAACTACTATTATTGGCCAAAATAGCTCACATCAGTTTCTTTTTCTTCTCTCTTGTTTTTGGCCAAAAAGATCATGTCCAACTCTTTTTTCTTAGCCAGTTCAACCGAAGCAAGCTAGAACAACTGGTTACCAAAGACTCCATTTTGTGAAGCTCTCAGATGTACTAACTATGAAACATATTTTTCAGCTAAACATCAGAGGCCACTGATTTATCAACATGAGCTAAAATCTCTGTACAACAACAGTAATTGCTTTTACAGCACTTCCCCTATCTATGCAGATTGACGAACATTGTTTGCATCACTCAGGAGGCCATATGGTGTTCGAGGGTGTAAGCATTAATCTCAGAAGGACTAGTGCCAGGCCTGCAAAACAAACCACCAGAGCAGAGCAATGTTACAAAATAGGACGGTGGTGACCAGAATCAATCTCATTCAGACTTTAGCCAGACTCCAGCTTCTCGAGCTTCAACAATATCATATGATGATGCATGGGGTGTAATAAAAGAGAATATGCACATACCATTTCTGGATAATGCCGTAATGAGACTTGATCTTTCCAGCTTTTCGGTCTTCAATGTACTGCAATACACAGAAAAAATGAGAAACAAGGCCACATATAAGTTAAGGAAGCAATTGTATATTAAAACTATATTTTAGCAGATCATACCAGTTTCAAGGTAACTAACATGGACGAGAATGACAATGAATCAAAAGGAATGTCATCAAGTCCAAATAGCCTGCATTCTGATGACTCATCACCAGGTGAAAACTCCAGTTTTTTAAATTTGGCCAAGAAGATGATGTAAGTCTGGTACATTAATAAGGAATATTTAGCACATATTCAGTCAGTATGCAAGTATCTCACAGATTGAACAGAAGGAGAATTCCTTACTTGGCCAATGAGAGGAATATCCAAATGTGCAAAGGGTGACAAAATTTCTACATCTGCATTTGCCTCTTCCCAAGTTTCTCTAATAGCTCCTTCAGCTGCAGACTCCCCAATCTCCATGTATCCAGCTGGAAGAGTCCTATGTGAATAGCAACACAAGAATTTCTCAATCGCTATTGTAAAATAATAATAATAATAATAATAATAATAATAAAATCATTGATGACTAACCTATATAAGCAAAAAGTTCTCGAGCTAATCAATTTATGCTACTAACATAATATACTGTATTAATGAAAACCTCCATGAAATTAAACTGCATACCAAAGGCCAAATGATGGATGGATCTTTCGCCTACATAGCAGTATCTTATCTTCGTGCTCAATCAAACAACCAACGACCTATTGTTGAAAGTTGAAGAAAGTAATTAGTTATATGACCAAAAATCTTCGCAGTAATGTAAAATTCTTGCTTTTTGACACCGGAATGTTGAAGCCAAAGCTTCAAGACTAAGAAACAGCCACTTTCAAATTATGTAATGCTAAATGTTGTAGTGGCTAATCATTTGCGAACATAAGCATTATACATGCTTCACAAAAACCTCTATATTCTGAATCTAGCTCCCAGCCGTATAATATTTTTACCTAGAGCAGAACTGCCTTTCCTTCTGACCAAAGGAGGAAGTTACATCCATTGGAATAACTCTTAAAACTCGATTGGTTAAAATTTACATGAGAATAAATTACACTACAGAGAAGATGAGGAACAAGAGAATATATTCCAGTAAGGGGATTCACACAACTAATTAGACATGCAAAAACCAGTAATAGCATGGTATCATTTGGAAAACAACCGAATAACACCATGGTAAACCTCAGACCATAAAACAAGCTTGTTTCATTTATAGGCCAGAACAAAGGGTATGGTTGCTATCACTTAATGGACTAACTGCTTTCATGTTGAAGGTCGGAATAAAGGCTGCAGTTCCTAGTGCTACTTATCAGAATCACCACTGCAACTTTATTTTGCTTGTGATCAGATGGACAGTTTGCAAAAGGCTTAGTGATCGGAAATTCAACTGAAGTCCCCAATGTCAGTACAAGGTATTACCATTTTAGGATTCTCATATGCAATCTTTCCACAGGTCGTGCAAATAGCCCTTGGTTTCTCCTCCCCATCAGGCACCTCGTACTTTGTTACGCCACCACAGGATTGACAGAAATTGATTTTACGAGAAACGCCCTGCAGATTACAACACATTTGTAAGATGCAAGCCAATCACTTGTAATGGAGCTACAAAGCACAAGTATCAATCATATAGTTTACGAAAGACAAATCAATTAAGCAAAGTCCTTATGAAGTAGAAAATGAAATAAACAAAAAGGTCAACAGTATCAAATGATTACATCTCCAAAACAAAGACAAGGAACACATAAATTTGGGATGGCGGGTTGTAATCAATCGAATCATTACCATTATACATTACAAAGTAAACCAAGATACACCCAATTATCACAATGTACGTCAATGATCATCCAAGAACACAATATATACATTAAGAAATTCAAAATTGAAAAATAGTAAAGCGGTTGAAAATGAGACTCACAGCTGCAGCTGAGTGAATGGCTACAGAGTTCGACTGAGCACGCGTGCCAGACATCCTGGAAACGAAAGAATGGCCCCGGCGATTATGAACAAGAAATGGGTAAGATTTTGTAGCGGAGGAAACTGAGGCGGTGGACTTTCTCGAGACGAAAGAGAGGTTTCTTCTTCTGCAAACACAACAATGATTATGGGGTGCTGCTAATTTCTGGGATAAGGAAACGAACCCAGAAGATGAAGATGACCCAAGAATCTGTATAGCCTTGAGCATTGTTTGGATGGTGGTTGATATGTTACAACTGGAATCGAAATGATTGAAAATTGGGAAGAACGACCAAAACTATTCAAGCAATTTAAAATCAAGAATTTTGGAAAGAATGACCGAGAGAAATAAAATTGGGCTGGTTGGGCTGGTCATAACCCTTTTGTAATCTTCCCATTTAAAAAATAACTAGTATTTTATGTGGAAGGCAAGGCAATGTTTTCTGTTGATACGTATGTTTTAAAGAAAGATTTAAAAAGTATAAATGTGTAATATTAAAGAACGGGACAAAATTCTCATTATATCGCGAAATTGAGCAATGCAAGACAATACAAAACAATATATAGTCTATTTATGAACTGTACAACCCGGGGCTTCTTCTACATTTTTATCTCCAATGACTGAGCAATGGGGCTCAATGAAAACAAGCTAACTTTCCTCTACTCGGGTTAACTATCCTCCATTCTCCAAATTTTGCCAAGCATCTTGAATTGCATGCTACATACCTCAGTGCGTTCAATGCGTTGTGCAGTCTCTGCAAACATTGGGATGTTTTCTGATGAATATTAACCAAAAATACTACACTTTTTTTTTAAGTACCAAATATACTATATAAATATCCTTAGGAGGGAAAATATCATTACCAGGGGAAATTTTAAAAATAGAAAGCCCCAACCAAGAATGGTCTACTGTGGAAAAAAAAGAAAATGAGAAAATAATGAAGGTCCGGCAATTACTATAAGAGAAATGTTATACGGTAACAAACCAGTAATCGAGGGTCAAGTTTCAGATGTCCAAGCATTTGTCTCCCAGAGATAAAATGTTCCATCAAAATCTGCAACAAAGTAGTAATCTCCAAAAGGCGACCATTTAACCATTGATATTCCCCCTAAACCACATTAATAACATTCTAACATAAACCTTATATCTGATGCAGACAGAATATGCATTGCTTCTATAACTTACAGAATTAAAGCAGGTAAAAAAATTCTCACCATCTAACACACTATTAAAAGGGAAAAAAAGACACAAAATTCTGGTTTCTGTGCAACGTAAAGGCTAAAGCTTAGGAAATTCTGGTTTCTTCAAGCTTTACCTAACTATAGCTACTTTATGAGAATGAGAAAATGAAAAGGCCAGGCAAGATAATGTGGATTAAACCTACAATCATAGGATCAGAAGAAAAAGCACCGCGCCATCATCTTTTAAGAAAAATAACACCACCAGCTGTAAAATTGGTAACTACATTAAAACAATTGTGTGTTTTGCAGAAAATACTACGAAAGATTATTAAGCAAATTACTGTTCTGCAACTACTGTAAATGGAAACACCGAGAAGAATCAACTTATAAGGATGCAAACTTTACTAGATGAGAATGTTTTAAATTAAATATCTTATATTACTAAAAGTCATGCATGAAAAGGTTGTTAACATTCATTACAAGAATAAATAAACAGTGGATACTACATTCATACAATATCAGATACAAACTTCAGTTGTAAAATGACCTAATCAAATTTTAATGGGATCAAATGCTTATCATATTACTGCAAACTTAACCCATGGTTTCATTATTTCCCAGTAGCATCTGCCATCAACAGCTCCTGATATCATTACCACCCACAATGAAGGAAAATATGTAATATGCTTTGTTTGCATGCATGTTAATGTCTAAATCCCTAAAAGTTGAGAAATCAAATTTGTCCAAAGGGCAAAGGGCTACCAGCCCTATAGCTTGAAATTAAACAAATTATATTATAAATTGAAGAGATATACTCCATTGAACTAACACTGCTCAAATGCACTCGTACACATACAATCTGTCAAAAAATTGGCATTTTAATAGAATTTGCCAAAAATAAGTCTGTCACAAAGATGACTACAGAATCAGATGGTGAACAAGGAACAATTCTTCTTCTCTTTATACCATATGCACAATTACAAAGTAGGAGACGTGGGAGCTCAAAATGAAAAGTGTTCAAATCAAGTAAAAATGACTATGTTTAGTAGAATGAACCTGTTACATAAGACTTGCATAAACTTGCAAGGATGACTCAGAAGTTGCTGGTTGTTGAAAATAGCAAAAGAATTCCGTGCGTTAATGTTGACACACTGCAAATCACCATCAAATTTATAACTTGAAAACATGCTTTTTCATTTCAGTTTACAAGCTATTTTCTCAAACCAGCCATATTTTAAACAACTGCATTACGCATCTAGTCTTTAAGGGGGAAAAAAAGCATTATGCATCTAAACACCAACTGCAGCCAAGAAAATATGGTACTATCAAGATTTCAGCCTCCGTATTTTTTAAGGAGGAAAGACATAAAATATTCATGCATGAAAGACACTTACTTGCATGCCACAGAAAGTGTTCTCCCCACATTAAGCTGCAAATCAACATCCTTTTGTAATTCATTCAGTAGAACATAAGGATTCTTACAATCTAGTCATGTCATAAAGACCGAACCAATGATGAGGGAAAGGTATCAAAATTATTCGAAAGACATATTTAGGCCCTTAAATATAGTAGTGACAGGTGGGATCGAGAGACCTACAGTAAAATTTCTCATCTGAATCTTCATAGGCCCTGTTTACCAGAGCTTATCTGTATATCAGTTCAGTTCAGTTCAGTTCAATTCAGTTCAGTTCAGTTCAGTTCAATTCAGTTCAGTTCAGTTCAGTTCAGTGAAAATGTAATTTGATGAAATTCAGGTTAATTCAGTCATGCTGATTCCATTTTTCAATACATCAATTTTCACTTCAGTTCAGTTCAGTTCAATTCAGTTCAGTTCAGTTCAGTACATCAAGAAATAAGCTCTAGTAAACAGGGCCATAATCCCGAATAGTGACCTTATATGTCCCGGAAACAAAAGCTAGAACGTCTTCATGCTGGTGCCAACTTAGGACAAAGAAGTCTACATCTTGCAACAATTTTACCTGATTGTTCAACGCAATTTCACGCAAAGCATATGAATATCACGCAAAGTATATCTCTAGATGCTTTCGCGCCAGTTTTTGCCTCTTCGGGAATGTGTTGCCCGTTGAAGGGAAGCAGATCAAGACTGGTTTGTGATGATCCAGGCACTATGTAAGCAGTCACTGGCACACCAATGCCATCATCAGATTGAGAATTCAATGCTCGAGCATTGCGAGCACGATATTTCTGTAACAGGAAACATAAAAATCATTGTGGATCATCAACAACAACCCAGCCTAGAGACTTTGTTTTCTTATACGGTGAATTTAATTTGTCATATATTATTGTTCTTAGAAAGGGAAAGTATATACAAACCTCAAGATGCTTGTGCATGTAAATTCATCAGGTCAAGTATCTTCTCCGGAGTGGATTATGCATATATAGAATCAAATCATGATCACCATATACAATAATTCAGTTAATCTTTTGATCATTCAGAGAGATATATAAATTAAAGAGATCGAATAAGATCAAACCATCAATTCCAAGCTGATTGACAGCTGACACAAATTTCTGACCACTTGAGAACCCCTAAGGAGTTATTACACTACAGGGTGATAACATATGCTAAGAAGTACAGCTGACTTACATGAGGAGCTGGTTGAAGAAAGGGCGAGAGAGAGAACCAGTCGGTCTGCAAAGCAAGGGATAAAAAAGTCTCTAGGCTTTTGACCCACACCGCCCCAGTGTCGGTCCGCAAACCGTTTTGACTTGTGTTGATGGTTGAGAATCCTACTGAACAGGACTGAAAATGGTTATCAACCATCAACACAAGTCAATAAACAATAAGCATATACACTATTATAAAGCGGGATCCTCGATGAGAAATATCAGAAAAACCTATTTTCGAACTCTGTATGAAAAACCAAAGATGCAAGATTGCAAAAATATAAGAAATCACAAATTAAAAGAGAAGGGGATTTGAATTGGAACTCTGTATGGAAAACCTGAAAAGCGAAAACAATAGCCTATAGGTGGTAATTACCACCGGAAAAAAAGGTTGTAGACGGAACATTGAAGGGGAGAGTCTTGAGTGTTCACGAGGGACAAGTGGAGGTACTTTGGCATGCAGAAGTGGAGAAGCGGACGCGTGGTATGGGATCGAATAAAATATTGATTGGTACTGTAGAAACGAACGACGAAAAAACACTGTTCATTTGGACATTCTCGCTTTTAAGTTTAGTAGATAGATATTTGTAATCAGCCTACTAATCAAATAATAATACATTATTATTTATCTTACATTAATCATAACTTATTGATTTTCCAAATAAGTATCTAGCAACTGTTGATCTTTCCACTTACGTATTGATTTCAAATACTAAATTTATAGATCTAGAATCTGTAATGTAGTAAAGGTTAACTTTATCTAACAACTGTTTTTCATTGGTAACATTACACTATTTGCTTGTAAATATGAAGAAATTTAGAGCATCCACAATGGTGTTGTGCACTTTTCTTAATAAGGAACACTCCTTATTTTGAAATGATCTATGTGGAGTTTTAAGTATCACTCCTTAATAAGGACTTGCTCCTTAATTAAGGAGTGATTACCTCTTTACTTGTGTTAGTCTAACCAATAAAGATATGCCACCTATTATTTATTATTTCCTAAATTTTAATAAAATATTAATGTTAATTATTTAACACTTGTAGGAGTGTTCTTATTTCTTCATCCATTGTTGAGCATGACTTCTTATATAGATTTTTTAAATTTTTTGATGTGGCACTTAAGAGCTATCCAACAGCTTTTCTAAAAAAAATTCTAAAGTAGAGATAAAAATGTAACATTTGCTATAAAAATTTCCTTCCAATCCAACAGTTTTTCTATTTTAGAGATTTTGGAGAGAAATGAAAGGTTGTTTAATTTTTATACTAAAAATAGAAATTCTAATTCAAATCTCATTAATTTTGTTCTTCAAATTTACTCTTCCTTTTGCATATATAGAGAATGAAACTTTCTCTCTCATCATTTTTCTATAATAGAGATTGTGATAGCAAATCTGTTGGAGACAAAAAAACTCTAAAAATATAGAAAATCTCTATTATAGAGATCATGTTAGACTTGTTCGAATAAATAGTGTTCAAGTCTTCTACCATTGTGGATGCTCT
The DNA here is from genome assembly GCA_963678965.1 of Cruciata laevipes. Taxonomy (NCBI): domain Eukaryota; kingdom Viridiplantae; phylum Streptophyta; class Magnoliopsida; order Gentianales; family Rubiaceae; genus Cruciata; species Cruciata laevipes. The sequence goes on along the minus strand of OY787632.1, from coordinate 12,125,574 downwards.
TACATGTTCCTATATTTATAGTGTAAATTATTGTGTGATTTCAACGTGATTGTGTGCTCGCTCCTCAACGTCATACGCAATTTATATATTTATATGTTATATACATATATATACTTTTCATTTCCTACACTTCTCCCAACCATCACCGTCTTCTTACCACCCTACAAACTGATAATACCGGCCCAACGGGGCTTTGGGCCAAGAAAGGGGCCCATGGCCCGGGATCAAGAAAGCAGTGCCTTTCCCGGGAAAGGCACGTCCGGACAAGAAGAACGACAGATGGAGACAAGGAGAAGTGGTCCTGAACCTTATCCAAAGTAGGCAACCTAAACTATAAATAATAGTCTCAAACAGTGAACAAGGGATGTGACTTATATCTCTCTAATTTATATTGAGAGCACCTTCCGTACGTTTTCCTTCTCCACTATCCCCATCTCATCATCACGCCGGAGCTTCTTCCCCGGGACGCCTCCCGGGGATTGTTTTGCAGGATTGTAGCGGGCTGATCAAGGAGAAGACCCGGATAGCGTCCACCCCTGGGAGACGGACGGATTTTGGTAGCATCAATTGGCACGCCCGGTGGGACCCGGAGATGCCAGGCATGGATATGCCCCGCCCGGAAGCATGAATATGCCCGGAGAAATAACCCGACGTTTGGCCTCGTTCCGGGTTTAGAAAGGAAGATTTGTAAAAAGGGACCCATGGGTAGCTCCCATTTGGGTGCCCCACTAGAGTGGACCCGGAGCTTGGATAAAGCCCGGGGGTCAAAGAATGTAAAGGTTACAGGGAAGAGTTAATGAAAAGGGTCATGGATATGCCATGCATGGATGGGCACAACTGCGCGGCGGCGTCTTCTTCGTTCAATTCGGGGATGGGCACAACTACGGATCCCTCTGGAAGAGGCTCTGCCAGGCGCATTCTTCTCACCCCGGCAGAAGTAACAAACCTGTATTTAGGAAACATGACTGCGGCACTTTTACCCTTCTCTTCCCGGCTAATACGAGTACCCTCGGCGGTCTTAACCCCCTTCGTGGTGACCCCAGAGTCGGCAATCTCTCGGATGCGTCTTATCCGGCGTGCCACCTCTTCCGGGTCAATGGATACAGTCATGTCCTCGTACCTTTCGTATGCCACATCCACCTCCACCCGGGCAGGAACTCGACGAAGGCTCGAGGGGTAGGGCTCAGCATCTCCCGCGGCTATTTTATTATGCCACTCCATGACGTCCAGATAGGCCTTATGACTGGGAGCTCCCTCACCAAACCTCTTCGGGTTAGCCTGCATACGTTCAATCGTTCTGCGAACCCCGGCTGGAATATCAGTAAGAGGAGACACCACAACTAAGCCATTCTTGAGACCCAAAAGGTGATAGGATAGCCGGGTAACCAGCAATGCATCTTGGAGTACCTTATTCCTATGAGTGAGGGACCGATTCTCCTTCTCAAAGTCGCAGAGAAGCCTGTTCTGAGCGGAGCGGGTCTCCAATGTCCTAAGTTTCTCCTGCGCCCGCTCTAGTTCACCCCACACCATGCCTAGCTCTTTGGTAGTGCGATGCTGGGAGTCATCGTGAAGGGCCTGTAACTCAGCGATGGTCTGGTGGGAGTTCAGGGCTTCCCGCATATGGTCGGACGCAAGGTCAAAGCACTGGTTCAATGATCCAAATTTGGTCTCAACCGCCTTCAGAAACGACACCAACACCCGGATTGACCCGAACTCCTGAAGGAAGCAATCCAATCCCGCCTCAGCTAATGCCCGGTTGGCCTGGTTGCCTCCAAACCTCCAATGCGCTAGCTTCCTTTGAAGAAAGGAACATTGGAGGCACCCAACGCGGGGGAGAGAGAGATAGGTGCCGGACGAATGGTTGGGGTGAGGAAAAACATAGGGCATGGGCCCGTGTGGGAGAATCTCCTCCAGAGGGCGCTCAGACTACAAAAGATAGTAACTCCATTAAGAAGTAGAAGCTTATATTAAATCAAAATGGGCGCTAAGGCCAAGTTCTACATAAGCCTCCCGGGGAGGTGAGTTACAAAATACATAAAAAGAAAAAAAAAAGAGATTACAAGGAAAAGGGTAAGACTAGAGTCTAGGGTTATACATGGTCTTCAGCGGAGCCATTTCCCTCTGGAGTAGCATGAGCTCTTTCAAATCTCCTCTCCAGCTCCACGAGATCCTCAGTAGTCCACTCCGGGCCAGCATAAGCGGGGGCATCCACTGTGGGCTCATCGGCAGATCGCCCGGGAAACCCTACCCTCCGCGTAGCCTTCCTGGACTGATACAACAGGTCGTCTTGACCCTCACCTAGACCTACCCGGCAGTTACCCTCCTGGTCATGGACCGCGTGGTACCCAAAATTATCAGGCACCGCGCAGTAGTCATAGTGATTCTCCGCCCAGTGGGGCGTTTCCGGGACTATCCCATAGGCGTTGAAATCTTCCGGGCCGGGGTCAGGGAAGGAGGCCTCGCCAATTTCAGGAAGCTTCACCTTCTTGATTTCGGAAGCATAAGGAACCCGGGAGGACATCTCCAGTGACTGCCACAGCTGAGGGACCAGACTCTTCAGATCCGACTCTTGGAGGGATCTCCAGCGATGATTTAGCTCGGCAGCCGCCTTAGGCCGGTAGTAAGACGCTTGGGCGTCAAGACGGGCGGGTCCTGGAAGCCAACCCCGCAGGCTGCGGTACATCTCGTGACAGGCTTCGGCGCTCGCGGCAGCGGCAATCCCCTCCAGTCTCTGATCAAATTCCACTGAGCGGAGTAGCTTTTGGGTCACAGCATCGAAGGCTTCGAGCTGGGAGCTTTTCTTCTCCTTCTTCAAAGAGGAGTACTTCTTTTCCACTTCGCTCAGTTTCTTCTCCTTGTCAGCCAGCTTCTTCTCTTTATCGGCCAACTTCTTCTTGGCCTCCTCCAGCTGGGCCGCAAGATCACCTTGCCCGGCTAACTTCTCCTTGGTTTCCCGAAACTCTTTCTCCAGCTTGACAAAGAGCCCCGCGCTATATTTGGAGTAACTACGATTCAGCGCCTCGGCAAACTGAGAGTCAGCCAGGAGGGAATCAGCGAAGGCGACGCTCTGCAAAACAAGGGATTAGACATTAAGGAAACCCGGGAAATCAGATAACCTAGGGGAAAGATAAGGCCCCAGGCAAAAATATATATGTAGTTACCTCTCATTTCTCCTTAAGGATGGCCCCTGAAGTAGCAGCCTGCGGAGGAGTTCGAGCAGGAGGAGGGGAACGAGGAGCATCACCCGTTCTTTGCCGGGAGAATGAGGGAGACCCGGGTAGAGCGGTGGCAGAGGGACGCTTAAACCTGGAACTGGCCCCGCCGCTGAAAGTAGGATGGGTAACAAAAGATCGCCGCCCGGAAGAGGGTGACGATCCAGGGGTGGGGGTAGTAACCACAGGAGGGTTATGCTGACGAGGCCGCGGGGGCGCCCGGGCCTTTTGAGGAATAGGGGCAGGATTCTCAGAAGAATCTGGCCCGGATTGAGGAGCCACCTGTCGTGTAGACGAGGCTGGCTGGTCATTCCCCCCGGAAGGTTTGTCCATAAACGTCATTGCGTCCGCGTATAAGGAGGGTTGAACTGAAATCAAGAAAACAGAACCGTTAGAACAAAAAAATAATAATATAATAATAATAATAATACAAATAAAGCCTCAATAACCCGGGCACCTCCATCTGGCCACACCGCAGAGATGCGCGGGAGCGTGAAGAGGTCGCTGGGATAGATCCCGCGAGGCCAGAAATAACCCGCATTCCCATTCTTATAGAAGGCGTCCATATCTAAGGGAGAGAGGCGGAGGAGGTTGTAGTCGCTGGCAATGATGGCCGGGAGATCAGAGAGAGGTTTATTATCTTCGGGAACCAGAGAGTTGTTCCAGGCGGGCATAGGGTACACCCGGGAATCACACTGGAAGAAGCCTTTTGAAGGATATCCTTTGGCGGATTTAGGTTTAGAAAGGATGAAATCCTTTAGGCCGGTACGAATGGTAAAAGAAAAGATGCCCGGGAAGGACGCGTGTGCCTTCCGCAGGGCGTAGAAGGAGCGGAAGAGTAGGAGAGAAGCGGGAATGGCGCACCTGGCGCAGTTAAGTAAGAAGGCTAGGATGAGGACCACCCCATTGGGGTGTAGCTGGGCCGGGGCTATGTTATAGAATTGAAGAATTTCAAGGAAAAGAGGGGGGAAGGGCAGGCTAAGCCCATATTGAAAATGGATTCGGGGGATGCAAGCAACTTCTCGCTCGGACGCTCCCGGGGGAAGCTTGGAAAGAGAGGCATTCAAAGGGAAGGGAATAAAAGAACGCTTGGCTAGATCTAAAACGTCCTTATCTAAAGAAGGAAAATCCCCGGGGACCTCGAAAAATTTGAGGCCTAACGGACGCGCTCCATGAGTAGGCCCCCGGGGAAGGTCGTCACCAACTCCCTCATCAAGTAACTCTTCATCCTGGTTTCCTCGGGATTGGCTAGGGTGCTCAGCCGGGTGCAAGCCCGCCCCATTCAAGGTCGACGCACCCGGGATATTCGGCTCCCGGGGCGTGCTGAAAGCCTCGGAAGGAGAACCCGGAGAGGAAGTAGGAGATGAAGCCAGGTTATCAGCGGCCCTAAACTGGACCTCAAACTGATCTTGAATCTCCTCGGTGCCCAAGGAAGACGTGGAAAGAGAAGGGGAACCCATGAAGAAAGAAGTGAAGTAGAGGGAGTTAGAGCTTACTTGGTTGAAAAAGAAACGAAGGAGCAGGAAAGCAGAGCGTCTGGAGAAAATTTGAAGAAAGTAAACTTATGAGAAAGGGGGTTAGGTCCCTTATATAGGCGAGTGAATAGGAATCGTCACCTCAAAGCAAGCCTCGATAAGAGAAGGGTGATAACAAGCCTCGGCTAAGGTCGTTTCAAGTCTCAATCAACCCAGAACTCATCTACACCAGCAACTCAGCCACCTCAGATCGCATTCCATCCGAGGTTCACGGTTATTGTTCGGATCAGACCGCATCAAGACCACAACCACTACCCTCAAGTCTCCTTATATTAGTAACCCAACTCTCAACTAATTCCTCTAAAAAACCTCTCAACTAAAAAAAAGAAAAAAAAAAGATCATGTAGTTTGACACCTAGGTGGTCATCCTTTTTGTATTGCATTTACTTCGTGATCCAAAAAGGAAAGGGCAAGTGTCACCGCACTGTTTTCAATGGAAAAATTCATCAATGTAATCAACTGTTTTACATTCCTAACTTGGATGAAACCATTAGACCTTGACAAGTGAGGATAATATGCCTCTACTATTAAATATATATATATATATATAGTAATTCAAACATGTTTTGTACAGGGTTGGTAAAGTTATTTTGGTTTTTCTGGGCACTCGTTAACGTTAGATAGATTTCATCGATAAGTGTAATTTTACTTTTGTTAATTGTGTTGATAATAATTAACGAAGTTATTTACACAAGTGTACATTTCATCTACTCTTACTATTGATCAAGTAACTAATGCATTCATTGATTTAGAGTGATAAAAGTAACTAATGCATTGGGTTAGAGGGACGATAATTGTGTAAAGGCACGACTAATCAAAAGTAACTAATTCTTCTAAAGTAGATAGAATATTTATTATTTTATATGGAAAAAGGATAAGAACAAAACTAATTAAAAATAAAGATTTTATATGTAGATACTAGAAGAAAGAAAAGTAAAAGGGAAAAAAAAAGTTTAATTAATGATAGTATTTGCATTGAGAAGTGGAAGGACACTAAAATTGAGTTTTATTAATTAATTAATACTTTTATTTATATATAAAAAAAATGTGGAAATTGTGGTAATGTCATGAAGCCAAAACGGGCCTAATCAAATTTTTTTTTTTTTGAAGAAATACATTATATTTACAATCCTAATCGATTACAACAACATAGACTAGGATCTCATCTATTACAACAACATAGACCAATGTCTCTCACATGCAACTTCGAACATGAGACCTCTCCTAGCCAAGGCACATCCTTTGGCCAACTGCGCTAGAGCGGTTGGTTGCCCAATTAATTAGTATATAGTAGATAGATGTAACTAATTATTGAGTGATGATAGAACACGCGCGAGTTCATCTTACTTTTTCAATTTTCACTTGAAAAAAATCTTACGTCTTCCATATAAAGCACCACTTAATTAATTTATTACCTCCTCTCTAACTTTCCCACCCAATTCCACGCGCCCCCCTTTTACAGTAAAAAGTCGCTGAACACGGCTAATTACTGACAAAACATGAGTTCCCGCAAACGGTTCTTTCAGAGCTTTTCTGCTTTGGTCATGGCGGAGCCACCGCCCAAACCACCGCAATCACCACCCCAACAACCGCAAACCCCATATCTGTCTGCTTTCCAACAATGTTCTCCACCTCTTTATGCCACACTGCCAAATACCCCGTTGGTTAAACCGATTACCCATTTCAAAGGAAAGCTAGCGTGCCTCTACTCACCGGAGGATGTCAAACTGCTATCAATGCATTACCATAACGCCATTATTGGGAAGTTTGAGAAAGGTTGACCCTCAATGGAAAGGCTCGAAGCGGTGATGAAAACGATAGGTTTCACCAGAAAATATCATATTGCGGCTCTCGATCACCACCACATCCTTCTTTGTTTCTAGTTGAAAGAGGATTTCCAACACTGCTAGATGAAAGCTCCATGGAATATCCATGGTTTCCCAATGAGAGTGCTTAGGTGAACGCCATATTTCTTCCCAAAACGGGAATCATCTATTGTCCTAGTGTGGATCACCCTGCGATTCATCCATGTGTTCTACTACAATATAGCTACTATTCAACATGTCGGCAACACAGTCAGAACCTTCATTGAGATGGATGCAGCCACACAAGCTCTCTTGAGACCATCTGCAATGAAATTGTGTGTGGAGGTAGACTTTCAATCCTTTTTACCCTCTTCTATTTAGCTTGGAGACATCATCCAGAATGATGAATTTGATATAGAATTTGATAAACATATTCTTTTGTTTATGGAAGGATTAGGACATAGATTCTCTACATCAGGTGGCAGAGTTGTGTTTCGCTTGCGATCACTAAATTTCTCCCTGATCCTGGGGAATTTATGTCTCTTTTTTGATAAATCCTTGTCAATCATCTAGGCTTTAGTCTAGTTCATTCTTTTAGAGGCATGATAGCTTTTGTGATGTGTAAAAAACTTGTAACAAACTCTTTGCCATTATTGGCATATTTGAAGGTTTGAGAAGCCTAATAAACACCCCCACCTAATGGTGGTTAAATTTTTTTTTTTAAAGATATAAAATATGAGGATTTGCCATCTTACTGCACTCACTGTAAAGACTAGGTCATTCTAATAAAAAATGTATGATTCTTTATCCAAGGAATGGAGACCTTGTCACTGAGCATGTTATTACTAAACAGATGGATAGTGAGAACTTTGCACCCCCAGAAAGTAGCAAATTATGCACCACGGAAAGTAGCTAACCATGTACCATTGAAGCAGACTGTTCAGAAAACAGCAAACCATGTGCCCTTGAAGTCTCCGCAAAAATCCAATGATCATCACCAGTACAAAAACCATCTCATGCCAAGAAAAATCAACAAACTTGGCAAAAACCCCTTAACAATGTCCCATCCTCCAAGCCAGTTTCCTCACAAAAAAAAAATCTTCCCAACTCACCATCACTTCCTTTTCCCAGAAGGGTAATTCTACTACATATCCATCTCTCTGTAAGCTAGCTTTCAACTCTAATGCAACTCCAAACCATCCTCAACAGGCCAACAATATTAATACTAGTGATGGTAAAAGATTTGTTGTTCCATCTCACTCTCATCCTCCCAGTCCACCCATAGCTCACAATTCACTCAACCTACTATGGATAAGCTCTATGTTAGCTCCAATGATTTGCACAAGGCCATCTCTTCCCAATCCTCACGGGAGTTCATCACTCCAAAGAAAAATCTGCTCATGCTCATGATGATAGTGTGCTTGAAACATGTAACGATTTTCACTCCCAAATTGCAAACAATTACTACTAATAATTTTTTGTTTCTCCCCAGGAAATAAATAGAAACAAGTTCTCTGCTCTTAGCAAGGTCAATCCTGATGATGACACAGTGGATACTAAACAACATGCTCTCATCTAAATTAATAACAATGACTCTAAGGAGTATGAATCAGTATCCTCAACAGATATTGAAGAATAAAGATGATTTATAAGGTCAGGTGGTTAACTAGTTTCTTTACTCAAATTAATCAAAAAATGTCTGGTAATATTTCAAACAACCCTCAAAATGGAGAACTATGAATAACACAACCCCACAGCTAAAATTTATGGTCTGGAACATCAGAGGAATGAAAACCTCTTTGTTAAGACTTGAAAATATGTGTTTAGAGTTTCAATTTGACTTAATATGCCTCATATAGCCACAACATAGAAATTCTAAATTCGAGCACTATAGGAGATTGTTACATATTTTACAAATTGAATGCAAGCTGATAATGGTCAAATGTGGTTGCTTTGGAATGATTCCATTAAAGTTGGTCTCATTCTTGACCATTTACAGTTTTTATATGTTAATATTCAAAACCCTAAAATAAAATTCTCTATCAATGCATTCTTTATCTATGGGTTTAGAAGTAAAAGTGGTAGAAAGCAATTGTGGAAAGACTTTAAAAGAATCCCTAATACAGTGTACATAGGAGATTTTAATGCCATTACTTATATTAATGAGTATTAAGGTTCTTTCTCTCCTAATGAGTATTAAGTTCATTGGTAGGCTTGGTCTTGAGCATTTCACTTGGTCAAATAAGAGAATTAGTAATCCAACTATCTAAAAATTGGATAGGGGCCATTGCTCCTTGAGTTGGAAAACAAATTTTCCTTATTTTCTATTCAAACTATGAGTAAAGAATCATCTGATCGGTGTCCATTATTCCTTTCAATTAGTTCTGACAACGTTTCCAAGCCTAGACCATTCAGATTCCTATATTCATTTTAAGAGAACTGAACTCCTCCCACTCATCCAAAACAACTGGATTCCTCTTCTAGTAAGTGTGCCTTCACAACACACATGTGTGCTTTTCTTTTTCCTTTCCTTAAACTTCAAAGACTGGAAAAGTTTTTGAAAATATGGAATAAGGAGTGTTTTGGAAATGTGCATGTTAACGTTAGAGTAGGTGAGGAAAATCTTAGAGTCTAGGAGATACAATATGAGTCTAGTAATTCAGAGCTTGCCCTTATTGAAATGAACAAATGCAGGGCCATTCTAATCAGAATTTTACATGAGCAAAAACACTTTTGGAAGTGTAAAGCTAAGATAAAATGGCTAAAAGAGGGTGATGATAACACAACAATTTCATAACTATGTTAAATGGGAAAAAAAAAAGGTAGGCTTAACATTACTAAGATTATGAATTCTTCTGGTGTTTGGTTAGATAGTGCAGAAGACATTGAGCATGAAGCCATTGGCTATTATCATAATATATTACTTTTTTCTGAGCATATCCCAGAATAAGGCCTTTTTTATAAGGGAAAATTTATATTAAGGGCATGAGACAAATGTAAATTATTATAAAGAGCGTGAAACTATATATATTGTTAAGGACGTCATGATATTTCTACTCTTTATTTTATAAAAGAAAGTCATTTATACCCCCCTCTTGTCCCTTAAAAAATCATATTTCTAATTAAAATTAATAAGTTTTGTTCTCTTTAGCTTATTTGTAGATTAGTTCAGTACAATTTAGTTCAGTTCAATTCAGTAAGATATAATTTAGTTCAATTTATAAGATATAATTTATGTTAAATTGGGATTGGGGATCCCAAATAAAATCTTCCCCAACCTTTCAGAAGTGGTTTGCTTTAAAAACAATTTTAATCTATTACCTCGATGGCTCTGAAATCGTCAAAATCTTTTTATGTCCGGCTATACTCCATAAGCATTCTCTTAAATGGGGGAAAAATGTAAACAGAAACTCATCTACTCGTTCAGTTCACTACACAACGAAAGGTCCTATGAAAGACCAATTTTTTACAGCCTTGGGGAAACAAACATGCTATTTAAGAGACTTGTGGATGCTGCTCGTGGTTGCAAGAACTGCCATAGCCAGCCACTTATTGAACAAGCTCTCTCAATTTTCATCATATTGATCACTACTGGTACTAGTAGTGTTGTATTACCTAAAACTCTAATCTAATTCTTACCGAAATTAGAGCTCATACAAATTTCAATATAATTTCAACACGATCTCCTAGAAGACCGGATAGGATATAAGTTGCACTCGAACATACTAGGTCAGAGAAAGCTTATCGCATAATGACTGGTACGCTGCACTGCAAAGCTTGAATTTTTCTTCAGCCACAGTCTGTCCATGCATGAAATTTCATCAGTTAAATTTGATGAACACCAAAAATTGATAGAATGCAAATAATTCTCAAATCACAACATAGGCTAAGGGAATACAATGTAACACTTCCAAGATCAGTTCTTCTGGTGGATATATTCATAGTCTATAATAGACCATTACTGTTTGACTTTCAACAGAAGGTATGAATTAGAAAACCAAAATAAGACCAGAAGGGCAATGAGTGCAACCTTATCCAAGAAAAGGGTTATATATCTAGAAAAAAAATATATTAAAAGACCACAGATATCCAATAGCAGCAAACAACTTCATAAAAAGATCAACCATATAGTAGTAATGGCCAAAACCTTCTCAAGAAAATCAATGAACGAGAAGAGCCAAAACGGATATAACATGTTTAAGGAAGACATATACCTTTAAAGAGCCACTGTGGCGATCTGGATGCCATCTTAATGCACAGGCTCTATAACTGAAGACACATGAGATTTTAGTCAGGGGGGAAACAAACATTGTACTCAACAAATTACAGAGAAAAGAAGAAGAATACGATGAAAACTTACGCAGTTTTAACTTCATCAAGGCTTATAGGTCCTGATGAACTCAGCCCTAGAGCAATTCTGTCGGATGCTAGATCTGAATCTGAGTTATCAGACTCGGTTTCCTCCTCGTGCTGGCCATAATAATTCCAGTAAAATCTAGCATAGTTAGAGTGGCGAGATGAGCTCCTCTGCGGTGGTTCTTCATCGTTTATAAAGAAATAGGTGTATCCATTTCCGCCAAATGTGGTTCTAAAAGTGTTCTCAAATTCAAGATCATCATCATCCACGAAAATCTGGGGACCTGTATGACGTCTACCAAAACCCTTTCCTCCTGTGTTTCTCGATTTACCTCTTCTATTTCCATTAAAATTTACCTGCTCCCTGAACCATGAGCTATTCCGGCTTTCAGATGTATTATCCTCATCATGATGATGACCATGCCGCCAACTCTGACACGTAGAGTAGTTTCATCAGAAGCAAACATTATTGTTGGTAATAATACAACAGAAGATTGTAAAATCATATAAGCTTAAACTAATATTTGTAAAACAAAGGGAGAAGTCACTTCGTTTTAACAAAAGGGATGGTAAAACAGTTTACAGTTTCTTTGTTTTACAGTTTACAAGTCACTCGTTTCATTATGATTCATTTAGAGCATCACAACTACTAAAATACAAACATGGACAAAAGAAATGAACAACACTCCATTAAAGACTTTTTCTCATACATTTTAAATTTGAGAGCTTTTTGTCTATAAAATGGACTGGTAATTTTGTTCGGATCTGGAAAGAAGTAGCATGAGAGTCTTAATTTCACTAAAACAAACTATAGATATACTGTAAACAGAATGCTATGCTCAGCATGAATATAAATAACACGGTCCCTAGAACATCCTAGCAACAAAGAAACATACTCGATACTCTCTAGTGGTCAAGTTTTCCCAAATTAGTAGACTTGCATTTCTAATGCTTACACTCACTCAAGAGATGTAAAACAAACATCATTCTGACCAAAAATACAGATATAATTCTGTTTCCTCCATTTTAAATAAAAACCATCAAACCCATTATCGACTAAAAAATTTCATTTTTTACAGAAAGGGGAAAAATCATTCCACCAATTAGAGTGGAGGCATTGGCACGATAATTAAGGAACACCTTATCTTGACATATTTATAAGTGAACAGAACAGCACAGCCTTGTCAATCATCAAAAACCTGAAAGAGTTCTTCAGCAAATGAGCTGACGTTGTGCAACAATTCCCTTTTTGAGAAAAGCTTCCTCTCCCTTTTGCGGTAGTAGTTAGATCTCTGCACATAAATTTCCAGTCAACTTATTTATGTCTTTTTTATAGTGGCAGGTGCACAAGTACCCAAATGCAAGGATCAAAGCATTTATAAGGCAGTGTATAAGCCAGTTCCAATCAAACAAAGGTAACGCTGTAACACAGAAAGGGGGAAAACGATAAAGTCCCGCTAAGTAATAAACAGTGAACTACAAACTCTACCCTCTGAACTGAAACATACATTACCAAACAATCATTTAAATTGACAAAAACCAAAAAGTCCTGCTAAGTTCTAATATACTTTTTATAGGTACGAATAACAATTTGCACCATACCAAAAGAAGTCACGGCAAAACTAGAAAAAGTTAACCATCTGTAACTTGTAAACTTACAAGGAGATAGCTAAAGTTTTAATCTACTGACTATGTATCCCACATTTTTTACCAGCCTACTGAATTTCAAGCAATGTAAATCTGCGGCAGCTTTGAGCAATGAACCTTAACATTTGCCCTCCTAATATGTCATGGTGCCCTCTAAATCTCTAATGGCTACTGTATTCCATTTCCATATCTTCAGTACATGGGATATTGATAAAGTCGGGTGACTAATTGAATTGTATGAAAACATCAAATAGTATACACTGTGTTGTATTTTTTCAAATAATATAGTCAATTTGATGATCAATTGAATCGTAGCATCCATATCATATATTCATAAAAGCAAACAGGGTGTAGTAAAAAATGTGAAAGAAGACTCAAAGTGGAGTAGGTTTTAGAATAGACTGGCAGTGATAAAAAATTATAGTCCTCCAAAATCATATCAAATGCCACTATTGGAACCAAAAAGTTAACCCAATATTTATCAGGAATAACAGTATAAGAATTAACTCTGTATTCATAATTAAGTAGTAGACTTGCAGAAGTGTACATCCATGTTTCCAAAATGAGATATTGAGCTTCTTTATATAAGTTTCAGCGATAGACCCGGCATATACTTGTAAAAGAGCAATCTTTACAATGAATTCATCCCTTAGCAACTTTAGTTGAAATGCAAACAAAAAACAGATTATGCTTTGTATCCTAAGACATTCTATAAACATAATTAACCACTTTTCTATTGCACATACGAAGATTCTTATAAAAACTTACCCTTGAAGAAGCACTCCCACCATGTCCTCTCTGCAAACAATTATGTAAAAGAAAATTAGAAAAACAAAAATCCAAATGTGTGTGAAAAGGAACAAACAAACATTCCAAAGGGATTGATCCTCTACTAAAGAAACCCAATTTCAAACTACTCAAATGAAGAAGAAAAAACATAAATTCAGAATCACAAATAGGAATCTGCCAGAGAGCTTACGGAATCCCAAGGCGTGCGTTTTTTGCGTTCCAAAACGCGAGTTGTATGAAACGCCGCAGCCTGCACCTGAAAAGGGCTGGCACTGGGATAAATTATGGATGCTACTCTGAATTTGTTCATACCTAATTTACATTGCCTTCATGGAAAAGTTCCGGCAGATGTACTGAGGTCTGAGGGTGAGGGGGGGAAGGGGCTTCACCGTGTTTGCGCAAAGAACGCCGACTTCCAAGGGTCTGGGCTTGCAAGAGGGCCTTTGGACTAAAATCTCTATTTGGATACCTGGAAAAGTGGACAATGAGGATATTAAATTTAGTTCAGTTCAATTTAGTTAAATTTAATTTTATTTAGTCCGGTAAATATAATTTAATGAAATTCAGGATAATTCAGTCATGCCAATTATTATTTTTTAATACATTAATTTTCATTTCAATTCCATTTGTCTTTCGTTCCGGTCACTCTCCTCTAGTTTTTATACTTTGTTTAGAAAAGTTTAAGCTAGAGCCGAGGGGAAAAAGGTAAAGGCAAGAAGATTGAAACGAAGAAGTATATAGTGAAGATTTTGAAGTCGTAGCTGGTGAAAATTAACCCAAATGTTTCTTTGAGTTTTGAATTAAAAGTAGGGACGGAGAAAATATTTAGGAAACTGTTTTGAAAGCTTTTGACCTTTGCATTAATATTATTTATCATGGTTAAAGTTGTTTAGAAAAATCTTCGTATGTCTATACTAATAAATCAGGGGCTATTTTTTCATTTCACAGAGAACCTCCAATATGTCGGAGACAACTGTGATTATATTTTACCCAAAACCTGTGAAAGTGGCATGTATGAAGCACCGCCTTATTGTATATGTGTCTCTGTCAAGTTCAAGTTAAAATGTATGATAGAACATAATTTATTTTATGCTATTTGGGTTGAGGAGCCGTCAATAATTCTCGAGATTTAATTTTTTTTAAAATAAGAAGATATAACATAATTGTCATAAATTATAATGGGGTTGTTTAGATCATGCCATCAGGGTCGTGCATGGCACGTTACTCCGGTGAGCGGTGGCGATCGAGGTGTGTAGTGGGAGGCAGGTGTGAGTGGAGTTTGGAGTTTGAACTTCCACCGCACGTGAAGCAACACAAGAGGTTAGAGGCCTCATCATCATCTCCGTCCAGACTGGTTTTGCTTCAAACGACCTGGACTTTGGCCCTACTGCCTATCCATTATTACCCCTTCTTTTTCTTTTTCTTTTTCCTTTTCTTCTTTTCCCACCCTTTTCATTATTGTTGATTTGCCGCCGACCTTCATCCCACATGCCACTACTTGTTGGATTCCTAATCCTAAACAATGAGTCGTGCATTGAAAAATAAAATATAATTTTTTTTTTTTTTTTTTTTTGCTAAACTGAACTGATATAAAGTCTTAGTCCCAAAAAATAAAAATAAAGTCTTTGCTAAGCTAAACTGATATAAAGTCTATTTTGTTATAATTTCCCTTGTTTACTAATTGTATTTTAACCTAAATATTACAAATGAACTAATTAAGTTAGAAAGATATATAAATATGTAAGAACACATAAATTGTCCTGATAATAATAATAATAATAATAATAATAATAATAATAATAATAATAATAATAATAATAATAATAATAATAGTAATAATAATAATAATAATAATAATAATAATAATAATAATAATAGTTTCCAACCTTATTACATCTTTGAAAATTTATATGTGTAAGGGTCTCGTTCTCTTAACCTTGTTTTTTGCTAAACTGAATTGAAATGAATTGAAGTGAAAATTAATTAATTGAAAAAGTGAATTAGAATGATTGAATTACCCGAATTTCATCAAATACTTTTTTACAGAACTAAACTGAATCGATTAGAATTAAACTAAACTAAACTATATATAAGCTCATGGGGAACATGGAGGATTATATATTTAAGCTAACACATAGGATTATTCGTTACTTCTTCTACCTAAATATAAAAATTGTAACATAACGCCTAAAATGAGGCAACAAGTTTAACATAACTTTAAAAGAAAGCATATGACAATGCAAATATTCTTTGGTTCAAGTTTAACATAACTTTAAATGCACAGTGCCTATCTAGATCTTACTCATTCATTCTTCTGAGTAAATGCCGCTCACCAAAATGTAGCCTTATAGATCTCCAAATAATTCACCCTCCCACATTTTATAGACAAAACATGATGTTGAATCTATTAAGAACGAAAATTATATACCTGAATCTCGACTTAAAATCCATTCAGTCGAAGGTATTTGACCACTTAGAAGATAGCAAAACTTTTGTTGGTTGAGTTTATTAGAATTGTCAATCTGCATTCATACTAGAACATATACAGCTGTCAGCTGGTTTGTTTGTCTCAATGCAGGTAAAAAGAGAAGCTCCACAAAGCAGGAAAATGCATGCCTCTCCAGGCTGCACACTGGAGCAGGATAATCTTTTACCCTTCTGAGCTGCTGGTTGATCAACAATCTACAAGGCTCTAGTTGGTTGATCCCATAGTGCTCTTTGTAATATAACTCAATGAATATTCTACTGAATCACTAATTAGTGCTTGGTGGCATTTTGAATAGGTAGTTTTAAGTTATGAATATTGTGTCTTTCAATCTCCCAGTTAGATAAATTGTGCTTCGAATTCTCGATCACTAAATTGCTCACACGGATTCACATTAGTGACATAGTACCGTACACCATTACTCAAACTATTGTATATGAATAGGTTTTACTTAGTTTTAGGCCTTTATTTATTTATCTTTTGGAAGCAATCTTGGCTTCATGAGCACCTAAGTGACTCCTTTTGTAACAAACTATGTTACTTTCCTTTTTAAGGCTTGGAGAGTCTATGAATGTCCTTCCACCAAAGGTGGTTTTATTTTAAAAAATAAAAAAAATATTCCACACTATTCTTAAAAAGGCCATTATGAAAAAAGTTTCATCTAGAGTCATTACAAAAGATTGACAAATGAATTTCTCCATATAATAATGTGATATCAACTCAAAATTCAGACCAATAAACGGAAATCTCTTATCTCACTCAAAATTTTCAACTAAAACTAAGCATCTCTTTTCAATCATCCATATCCAAATAATACCCGATACAAATCCATTGTTCAAATCTCACTTTTCAACAAATTTACTAGAATATCCTTTATGTATTTATTCACATTTATATGTTTAACCTATAGAATTTTATTTAGTTGAACTAGATATGAAGGATATGTTCTCTTGAGTTTATGTAAATTAGTTCAGTTTAATTCAATTGAATTAGTTCAGTTCAGTAAAATATAAGTTGATAAAATTCAGGTTTATTCACTCTTCAATGCATTATTATTTATTTCAGCTCAATTTAATTCAGTTTAATTTTTCAAAAAAATTATGAAAAGAGAAGATTATTCATGATTCCTCCCAACCGAAAATAACAAACAATTACATAGTAAACCTCAATACTCCTGATAGGAGACATTTTGTAATATTAAAGAGAATTTTATAACTATTACATCGTAATACATTCCCCTGTATCAATAACACATGCAGATGCCTTTCCGGCTTAAACTAAATAATGAGAGTATAGTAGATAGAGGCTGGAACCAGAGGTAATAACAACTAGATTGAGTCTATCCAGTTGGTTACAATCTGTCAAATATCAGTCTAATACTCTAATTTTGCAGTCACTTACTAGGTCATCTCATCAAACATTATTTGCATCTCCCTCGGACAATCTGTTAAATATCGGTGTAATACTCTAATTTTGCAGTCACTTACTGGGTCATCTCATCAAACATTATTTGCATCTCCTAATTTACCAAATTGCTTTTATAGCTTCAAATCATTTTAAAAATTTATCTAACAAGACGCAAGCAGACTAAACAAAAATTAGTCTGACTAAGCAGAGTTCACATATAAGAAACGTGGCTATATATATATATATATATATATATTGAAGCTATAATTTATCATTTTAGCATAAACGAAATTTTTTAACTTTCAGAATTTCTTTTGAGGCAGCTATCAATCTCTAAGTGAAATAAATTAATTTATTCCGTAATATCAGAATTTATAAGGAAAAATAAATAAATTAACGGATGGAAATTTAAGATAATATGGTGTGATTTGTCAATAATTTGAGTGCAAAATATTTATATGGCTTGTAGATGGAGTAGCAATTATGGGATTGGGATGATTTAATTGCATAAATATTTTTACAAAAAACAACATTTATAATATGTTTTAACTATGATCACTCATTTTAACTATAACTTAGAATACCGAATTCCATTTTTAAAATGACAACAGATTTCTCTACCTTTGAATATGGTACTTCCATTTTTCATGTTAAATTATGACGTTCTAAATTAAGTAACATTCAACACAGAATATTTAATATATGTAATTGTAATCAATATATATATATTTTTTGAAATGTATTTTTGTAAATTATATATGCCGTATCTAATGTAATTTGTTAGGAAAAAAATGAAAAAGGTAATGATGAGTAGAGTTTTACAATAGTACCCTTGAATGAAAATGGGAAATGGAAAGAAAGGCAGGGGTAGATCAGTCAAGAGAGGGAAATAAAAGGTGAAAGAGCAAAGCCAGCTAAATCCACGACGATGATGAGAGAGCGATGGGGTCCACTGAATTCCACCATATATTCCCCACCCATTTTGAGGTTGTGTTTATTCTGTTTCGAAATAAGTGGGCGGGCACTCCGGGTCGCTTTTTCACATTTTATCTATCATCCTACCCTCCTTCATTCAAGGTACCATCAATCTCCTTCTTTTCAACCTCAAGTTCCCCGTTCTCGATCCTGTTCGTATTTTTTGTTTTTTGTGAGTTCAATGTAAGGTTATGATTATGTTGATTCGGTTGTTTAATCGTTTGAATCTGTAGATCTGCTGCTGGAATGATATGATATGATATTATGATGTGATTGCGTTTTTGTTTTTGGATTTTTGATGGGTTTCGATGTACAGTTTTTTTGAATTGCGATTCGTTTTTGTTTCTGCTGGCATTGCTCGATGGTGATGGAATCTGTAAATTATCGTCCTTTTCCAAAAATATTTTTGAAATTTTGACCAATGTGATTGACAAGATTAAATTGTAGGTGTTTGAATTTGGTATGTTTATATCTTAGATCTGGGATTCTTGAGTTCTGGGGACATAATTGTGTATTATTGCGCAGATCATTTTAAGAAATGGCTGACGGTGAGGAAATCCAGCCCCTTGTGTGCGACAATGGAACAGGAATGGTGAAGGTGAGCATTTTTGTTTTTTTGAGTTTCCCGAAGGATTTTGTGCTAAGTATATTATGTTGATGGATGCTGATTGTTGATATTGATTTGTCTCAGGCTGGATTTGCTGGGGATGATGCTCCACGGGCTGTTTTCCCTAGTATTGTGGGACGCCCACGACATACCGGTGTGATGGTTGGTATGGGGCAGAAAGATGCCTATGTTGGTGATGAGGCTCAATCCAAGAGAGGTATCCTGACTTTGAAATACCCAATTGAGCATGGCATTGTCAGCAACTGGGATGATATGGAGAAGATCTGGCATCACACTTTCTACAATGAGCTTCGTGTTGCTCCAGAAGAGCACCCTATTCTCCTCACAGAAGCTCCTCTCAATCCCAAGGCCAATCGCGAGAAGATGACTCAGATCATGTTTGAAACCTTCAACGCCCCTGCGATGTATGTTGCTATCCAGGCTGTTCTGTCCCTATATGCCAGTGGACGTACTACTGGTAAGCAATTATTTTATGGCATCATTGTGTGAATTCTGTTTTGTTTGTATAATGTGCTTCTTTCGTGTAAAATTTTGTACTCCATTCTCCTCACATTAGGGTAGTAAGTCCTTGTTTACCATGCATTTGGAAGACTAAATCACTGTTTACCATCTTGATTTGCTGCCAAAACTACATGAATGAAAATTGCATGAATATTCTTATATGATTCATAGACATCATTGTGTGAATTCTGTTTGTTTGTATAATGTGCTTCTGTCATGTAAAGTTATGTACTCCATTCTCTTCACATCAGGGGCCTTAGTCCTTGTTTACCATACATTAGGAAGACTAAATCCCTGTTTACCAACTTGATATGCTGCCCAAACTGCATGAATGAATATTGCATGAATATTCCTATATGATTCATAGATATATTTGTTCTACTGGAAAATGTAAGATGTTGGACACCAGATAAACTTGAATATCTATATCATTTTATGTACATTGCCTATTAAATTGCTTAATCTTTTGCAGATATCTTTGTATTTTAAAACACTGTGTGTTGATAAAAAGTTTACAGAATAAAATGTGGTTGAAAGGAATAGAGGTATTAACTGTATTGTTTTTCTATGATTTAGGAATTGTGCTGGACTCTGGTGATGGTGTCAGCCACACTGTACCCATCTATGAAGGTTATGCCCTTCCACATGCCATCCTCCGTCTTGATCTGGCAGGGCGTGATCTGACCGATCATCTGATGAAGATACTGACCGAGCGTGGCTACTCTTTCACTACCTCTGCTGAGCGGGAAATTGTAAGAGATGTGAAGGAAAAGCTTGCATACATTGCTCTTGACTTTGAGCAAGAGTTGGAGACTTCAAAGACCAGCTCATCAGTGGACAAGAGCTACGAGCTCCCTGATGGTCAGGTCATCACCATCGGTGCCGAGCGATTCCGTTGCCCAGAAGTCCTGTTCCAGCCTTCAATGATCGGGATGGAAGCTGCTGGTATTCACGAAACCACTTACAACTCCATCATGAAGTGTGATGTTGATATCAGAAAGGATCTGTATGGAAACATTGTCCTCAGTGGTGGCACCACTATGTTCCCGGGTATTGCTGACAGGATGAGCAAAGAAATAACTGCACTAGCTCCAAGCAGCATGAAGATTAAGGTGGTTGCTCCACCTGAGAGGAAATACAGTGTCTGGATCGGAGGTTCCATTTTGGCTTCCCTGAGCACTTTCCAGCAGGTACTTTTTCTAAAGAACTGGCACAGTTTCAATCTTTGCTTGCTAACATGGTCAAATTTATGTGAACAAATGTGGGAAGGAACATTTTCTTACTGACTTTGAAATTTCCGTAAACTGCAGATGTGGATAGCAAAGGCAGAGTATGATGAGTCTGGTCCTTCCATAGTCCACAGGAAGTGCTTCTAAGAGGAATTGGATTACTGGTTGAATGCCTTGTGCCTGGGAAGAGAGGAAAAGTTTCCACTATAGTTCTCTCTTTTTCTTCCTTATTTCTTCGTTATTATTCTCTTTCTTCTTTTTATCTTGAGTTTTCTTTATTATCGTAATTTGGACAAATGGACCTCATGGCATCGAGCAGGCTTCAAAACTATTATTATTGTCATTTTTTTTTGTATAAAAGGTATTGTTGTAGTAGGAGTTTTGTAATTTCCCATTCTATTATCATGATTGGATTATGGAATAATTAATGGTTCTCTAGTTCTTTTGCTTCATCAGTTTATAATGTCGTTTTTTATGCATTCCTCATTTCTACCCAGGGGATTTCACTTGGAAATTCCATAACAATTATCTACAAATTATCTTATGAATGAAAAGAGAAAACAAAAAATGATGTCACTTTCCTTCTAATATCTACAAATGATCTTATGAATGAAAAGAGAACACAAAAAATGATGTCACTTTCCTTCTAATATCTACAAATGTTTGAATCAATGAGAAAGTGACATAAAAGGAAGAGAAGATCTCACTTGAGACTAGGGATAAATGTTGATCTTCTCACTTTTAAATCTGACCTTTTACATATTAAGTATGATCATTCAACGAACATGTATTATTGTTGATCGTCTCACTTTCATGTTTCATTTTTAAGACTGATCTTTTACATATTAATCATGATTATTAACTGAAACCACTTTTACATATTAATCATAATTATTAACTGAAACCAATCAGTTGAGAATTTGTGAAGTCTAAAAGGAAACACAATTTCACAGATTCAAATCTGACTTTTACCTTCTCAAAAGTCTCTAAACTTTTAATCAATTGGTTTCATTTAGTTCAACAAAAAAAAAATCAAAAAAAAAAAGCATTTAGTTCCTTTACTAGTATCAACCGGTCAACTTATCAATTAAAGGTAACTATGATAAAACTCCCTATCAATCGATCAACTTATCAGTCAAAGGTTAGAATTTTCTCAAACAAATTTAAGTTTATGCAACCTTTCCCATTTTCTTTAGCTTGAACGACTTTAGCAGAGACAATACAATTGAGATCTATATTTAGTATGATCCACCACATTTCTAGTAAGAAAAAGTGTCGTTTTTGAATATTTGGCTAGTTAAGTGTTTGCTAAGCTAAAATATTAGTATCGCATTGCCCTTAAAATAGCTAACATACTTGGAGTATAAGTTTTAAAATGGATGGTTTTAGTGATTTGGCTCGTTCAAATAGTCAAAATTTTGGCTATTATAACTAAGATAAACGATGAAACTCGGCTAAATTGATTAGTCAAAAAGGTTTTTTTTTTTTTTTTTTTGGCAAAACCATCCTGTTAAAAGAGAAATTAGGCTCCTCAAAGCCTGTTAAAAGAAGAGAGAACAGAATAAAATGCTTATAGAAATTGTACATGCCTGCATTTCAACTCTTAAAGTATTTCATCAAAGAGTAATCAGACTGACCCCAGAGCATTTTTAGAACATGGACTACAAAGCAACAACAGCTTTATCAGCATGGAATCATGCTTGAATGCTATCAAGGGTTCCAATGCACGGTCGAAAAGAAAGACAGAAGTTTACAGACAAGTTTCTCCAAGCCAAGTCCTTCAGTTACTAGTTTTCAGGAGCAACAGGGCCAACGAATCCCCGGAAAGACAATCCAGCCACAGACTCAGAGTCAGTGTTATCCAGCCTTTCATAGTCGATATAAACAACTACAACTGTAATGTCATCATAATACTGCCTCTTGTTCCTTTTCAAAGCCTTAAGCTCATCATAGCTCATGTGCGCTTTCCTTGCTGCTATTTCCAATGCTGATTTTATAAGCTTCCTTGCAACTCCCTACACAGGAAAAAGAGGAAACACTTTAGGTGTTTGTGATTCCTCAGAAAAGAAACAAAAATATCAATTAGAATCATCACAAAAAGTTAACCTCTCTTGGACTGTTATACACTATCTCCACAGCTTTTTGGTTAGAGAGGAGATCCCAAAGCCCATCAGATGCAAAAATAAGGAACTTGTCACCAGGATTGAGAATTCTTGTGCTTATAGCCGGATCAGACCTTAGCACCGCCTCTTGAAGAGGTTCAGCTAGATGGTATCGTGGATGTAATGGACCAGGGTCATACCTCGCCTTCTTCAAGTAGAAATCTCCAAATGATCTAGAAACCTAGTATTGTTGTGAGGGAAGTAGAAAGAATCAGAAGTACAAACAAAAGAAATATCAGCACATGAGACACAATTTCACAATAGTACTTTATCAGAAAAAAATCCAAAAATTGGTATGCAGTTCTTTTGGCAGGGAAAAAACTAAGCACTTCAGATGAGCCATGCATGTTAGAAAAACTAAAGATTTGCCGAATAATGAGCAGAATGCTATTGACTGATGATATCATTTACAAGTTAAGAGATGTAATGCCATATGGTTTCAATTTTCAAAATCCAAGATGATTGTAACAAATATCAAATTATTCTCTAAACAAGGGACATAAAACGATCCATTACTCACTTTCCTAAACAGAATTCTATATGCTTAGAAGGAGGTGTACCTGTATAATGCCTTTGACGCGCCATGTTCCATTTCTATTAACGACAATGCCTGCGTCCTGAGGATGCAAGGATTGAAGTTCTTGTCTAATGTCTTCATAGCGAGCATTATGATCCACAGTCAATTGCTCAGCAAAAATCTTTTGGGATTTGCTTAGGCAATGTTGTGATTTGCCTTCAGAACCAAGAACTGCTCTAGAATCCCCAAGATTAGCAATATATAGTCTGTCATTCCAGATAACCCCAACTAAACAGCATGATCCAGTGGTTGCACTCAATGGATCAAATGGAAACGCTTTATCTACAAACTCTGCCAAAGCATTTTCTGTAGCATCAAAGGCATTTGTGATAAGCTCTTCAGACATCCCCCTGTTATCCTGTGCAAGCTCTGCAGTGCAGTAACCAGTAAAGAATCAGAAAGAAACACAGGAAACACACTTCCAATAAGCATTGGAAGGTCAAATGTCCTTAAAATGGCCAGTACTCCTAAAAAAGGTGCTTGAATACAAAGCAAATACCAAGAAGTAAACTATTCTCGCAAATGCAAGATGGTATTCTGAGCATGCATATATCAATAAATCATCCACAAGAAACCAGATTAAGCACAAGATGAACACTATTTATCATGAGAGACATGTCAAAGAATAAAACCCAATATTTTATAAACAAAAGGAATCCAAACACTACCCATCATTAAAAATCAAACCACACACTGCAACAGGACATTAAATAACTGAAAAGATAAAGAAAGTAATAAAGAACTGCTGCAGTTTTGAAGAACCAGACACGAGTGAATAAACAAAAGGCAGACAGTACCAAATCCAAAACATCATTCTTTCACAGCAAAATCTACTGAAAGTAAAAATAAAAATGAAAGAGAGAATGCTACTGACTCAGTAAATGAGGGATGAGGTGCTGGGACACGAATCTTGAAGCAGCGGGGCCGCCATGCCCATCAAAAACCCCAACGAAGGTCGAATTGGGACGAGTGTGAACGTGGCTGTGGTCCTCCATTTCAGTATTCGACTGAATAGCCGCGTAGGAGAATTCGCCGAAAGAGTGCTTCTCAAGATCCCTGTACCAAACCAAAGCTTCATCCCGGCTTATCAAACCGGGCTTGCTGCACTCCGCCTCGCCGCCATTGTTAGCATTCCTGTTCGTCAAAGGCCCGGACAACCGACTGAAAGTTCGCGAACAGGATGACACTGTCTTCACCAACCAAGAAGACATCTCATTTACCAGTAAGCAACTGCTGCAATCAATTCAAGAAAAACCCGGATGCGAGGGATGATCGGGTCACATGCAGAAAGGAAAATGGGTGGAAAAGTACTATTTATAGTATGCTCTCTACTTAGCGGCTGGCGCTAGGTTAAAAGGGGCAACCGTACTGTGTGAGTGTGTGTAGGATTCCGGGGAGAGAGCAAATGGGGTATGGATTGGATCCGGAAATGAGAAAATTGGTACAAATTTGAAGAGATTTAGGGGCTGGAATCCTAAATCATACTCATTTTTTTGGTGTACTTGGACGTGTTTTACAGGAGCTGGAAGATCCTCTTCTTTCGCTTCCCGGAGGAACACGAACACAACGGAGATGAAATTAGATAAAAGAGACAAAAAATTGGTTTTTATGGTATCACATCCAATGCAAGCATTAATTAAGTGGTCAATTGTATATGTGGAATTGAAAGAAATAAGACTGATTTCCTTTTTCCCCATAAAACCTCCAAAATAAAGCAGCATTTATGGTATCGTAGTTTTAAAATGAATTTCTGCGTCCTGCCTAATTTTTCTTGTTTGTATCAATCAGTTCTATTCTATTCTATTCAATCCATTTTAGTTCTGTTTAGTTTAGTTTCAGTAAAAATATGATTTGATGAAACCTCCTTCATGCCTCACCAACGTGTCACTTAAGTACAATACAGTTCAATATATTTTAACATTAATTGTACTATGTTATATTTAGATAAATAAAATTTAAATATATTGGAAATAATAATAATATTTATTTCAGCTCAATTCAATTTAGTTCCCTTTATTTTATCTATATAGTTCCGTTCAACTAAGTGTAGTAAATTTTATTGTTAAATGTATTATATATTCAGATTAAAAAATTTCAAATATAATTAAAATGATCATATTTATTTCAATTCAATTAAATTAAATTCAGTTCAGTTCATCTTATTTATATGTTTAACTTCATTATAGTTAAGTATGTTTTAACCAACATAACCATATTTTAACCTAAATTGTATTATATTATATTTCATTTTAATAGTTTTCATGTTGATTTTTATTTTATTTTAGTTAAGTGTGTTTTATTTAATCCGATTCAGATTAGTTAAGCTGAGTTCTCTTTTTTTTCCGTTCTATTTAAATATTTTAAGTTTAGATGAGTTTAATTCAGTTTAAATAATTGTTTTTAAGTTCAGAAGTACAAATAATGTTGGAAGAACATTTCTCAGTTGTAACAGAATAAATATTTTAGAAATTACAACTTAACTATCATTGTGATATATTTTTCATTTGTTTTGTTCAACTGAATTCACATTTCATACCCGTAGAAGGTTTTCATTCCCAATAACTATGTGGTCGGGTGGACTGCCAATTTACGTCGATTATGGATGTTGTCGCTTGTGACGGTTGAGCTGCCAATTTACGTAGAATTATGGATTCAGTTATGCGTGTGACGGTTGGACTGACATTTACGAT
Source organism: Cruciata laevipes (assembly GCA_963678965.1). Classification (NCBI taxonomy): domain Eukaryota; kingdom Viridiplantae; phylum Streptophyta; class Magnoliopsida; order Gentianales; family Rubiaceae; genus Cruciata; species Cruciata laevipes. The sequence goes on along the minus strand of OY787632.1, from coordinate 12,099,576 downwards.
TATTCAGATATGGAACGTGAAATTATGGATTCAGTTATGTTCCTGACCCACGTCGATTCAGTTAGGTTTCGAATTGTATACGGTTCGGTTGGGGTATGAGTATCGAAAAATGTGAGAGATTTTCCCATGACCTAATGTAAATGGTTACTCCTAATCACCGTCAGCCCCGTTTGTTTGTTGAGTTAGGTCACATTGTCGGTAACGATAAATTTTTTAATTCAATACTAACTTTTTATTCCACAAATGTAATATATTGATCATGATAATATATCTTAAAATATATACTAAACTTTTATTATAGGTGTATTTTGAATAAAGTCAAAATTTAAAATTTTAATTATAAATTATTATTTTTCTACCGTTCTAATAATATAAATTTGAAATAAAAATAACAATTCGAATTCTTAGTTACTCGGTTTTGAGTATTTGTCTTAGATAATAAAACAAGATTCGTATAAATTGGTTGAATTTTAATTTTAAAATAATTCTTAGTTTTATTTTTAATTCTTATTTTTAGTTTTAAAACGATATATAAAGCGCTCTCCCTCAATTCAAAATCTCTTCCCACCTATTTCTCAATTTCTTCCACTCTTTGTAATAATCGATATTGATGATTCATTTTTCCATTTTTCTTAATAATCCATTTCCTCCATTTAGTTCCTGCTCCAAGACATGATCGTCATCAAATTCTTTCTGATGATATTGGTGACTCACCCTTAAGGCAATTTTTTTTTTAAAAAAATTTAAACCACCATTGGTGGAAGGGATATATTAGACTCCTCAAACCTTATAAACAAGAACTGAATAAGATTTGCTTTTGTTACAGAGAGTAGAAATTAGAGACAGTAGGCCTTTCTTATATCACGTGACAAGATCCAGGAGGAGATGATCGGAAGGTACAAGCACGTGCCATAAGTCCTTAAATATGACACGTTGGTGAGGCATGAAGGAGGCACCAAACCCTAAAGCCATGAGATTACTATAAATATGGCCATAAATCTGCATCATGATCATGTTCTCTAACTCTAGACTTTTACAATTAGGGTTTCATTCTCCTTTCAGTGCTCAAAATCAAATCTTATCATCACACCGGAGCTGCTACCCTCGAGTAGCTCTAGGGGTTTTCCGACGAATAGATTGAGCCTCGTCAAGGCCTCAACCGATTCTAAACACCCTTCAGATATAAACCATAGTTTGAGGGGAAGACACTGATTGAGAAACACAACATCAGTTGTCACACCCGGTGGAACCCGACATATTGGGATCTCATTCTTACTCCGGTGATATGGAAACATCGAAGCGTCAATTTGGACGCCCACAAAAGTCTGTTGCCACACTTGCTGTGGTGGCAGCAAGCGTAGGGAAAATGATTTTCGTAATGTCACAAGCACCGGAAAATGACCCGACCTTGACGCAAATGCAGGCAGAGAGTTTGCAACAGAGAAATCAGCGCGAAAGGACGACTGAGGGAGTTGCAGTGACTGCCTCAGAAGACGATATGGATGAAGAAGAAGAGGGCGATGAATTTCCAAGGATTACCGAGCCTGACGAACGGCAGATACGAGAGAATAGGAGTATAGCGTGGAGGACTTCTCGACCAAGAGAAGAAGATTTGTCAGTGTTAAATTTCATGTTGTCCCACAAGGGTACAAACAATGGCAAATAGAAGGATTGACGATGAAGGAGGAAGGCCAGCTGGAAATGGGGGAGGAATGCCTCGGACGATGTCAACAAGGGTAACTATTGATTTGGAAACGGCACTAGGCATCTTGAAGGAGGAAGCAGGCCGTTAGTGAATTCAGCATGGTCTCACCATCCCTTTATATGGGATTAAGAAATGTAAGCATAATAGGATCCCAGCCGGGAGTAGGGCTCGGAGTAGGATCTCAATTGGCAGGAGGCTTCGCGATGGGACCTTGGCTCGGAACGAGTTGCCCTGTAGGAATGATGCCAAGACGGCATTATTTATGAGCACCTTCCAGAAGATGGACATACCCTCAGATTAGGCATATGTAGGGGTGTCCGTGCAACCCGGTTATCTGGTGGCCTCCTCAGTAGGGGCTCCTTGGAGTAAACCCCCCGACATGGCTTTATAGAGTTTCGGGAATGAATTACTCAACAGGATATCATGGCATATGAGTCACATGAGGCACACACGATGGAGGATACATAGGAGGCGGTATGCCTGAGAATACGGATATTATCCTCTGAGGGTGGAATCGGCATATCCGAGTGTACAACCTTCGGATCCAGACTTGTTAGATTGTAGGTTGTACAAACTAATAGGACGCCATGCGGCTAGGCAATCGTCACCTTGGGTGCCAGAAATCCTCGCTCAATCATGGCCCCAGGTTTGAGGGTACCAGAGGGAATCCCTACTTATAATGGGGAAACTTTTATGATTTTAGCCGAGCAAATATGTTTTAATATTCACAATTAAAGAAAATATGGAAGAAATTAGCCGAGCTCCTAGCTACCCGGCAGAAGGCGGCATACGAGCCCATGGATTATTACAGAAGATATATGAATGATAGCATGAAGGTAGCAGATAGACAACAACATGAAAAAACTATAATCAATGGGTTTATTAACGGGTTACGGGATGACGCCCTCTTTCAAAAGTTGATGGAGAATATTTCAAGTACCTTCCATGCACTTCAAATTGCATTTCAGCTTTATTGTGCAATTAACGATGCGACAAAAGAAGACAAAGATGGCTTTTTATCAGGTAAATGGGAAAAGAAGAAGTTTGATCCGGTAAGAAGAGAAGTTGTTGGGAAGCCTCAGACTGAGATCTACACACCGTTGATCCAGCCTCATTCTGAAATCTTGACAATATACAGGAACCTGTTTAGCGATCCCAGCATATTCAGGGAACACCCTCTAAGGGAAACGCAGAGAAGTGATGTGCATATCACAAGTCTTATGGCACACCATAAATGGGTGCAGAAGCTTTCGAAATGAGATCGAAAAACTAATAGAGAGGGGACAACTACCAGACTGCATTGCGCCAGAAGCTCGGAGGGAAGAAGAACAGCAAGGCCCCGGCCGAAAGAAATGGCGAGGAGGTAATAAGAATTAAAATCAGAACCATGCCTGAGGGCTGTAGGGATGACAACAACCTTACATGAACAATCGAAATCCTGCACAAGCACCGGTAGTGGCGTAGACACATGTACCAGAGTAAGACCCTGATGGGATGATAAATGTTATTAACGGGATCATAGGGGATAGTTATCAGTCGGTGGCAACTCGGAAAGCTTAGACGCGTTATGTGCCTCTAGGAGAAGAACACGGGAATTAATTACGACCGAATGAGACCATCACTTTTTCGGAAAAAGACTCAGAGCCAACGCATGCCTCTCATTCAGACCCGATGGTGGTTACAACCGAGATTAAAGGATTCACAGTAAAAATGGTGTTCATAGACGATGGGAGCAGCGTGGAGACTATGTTCGCTCCATGTTTTGACCGACTAGGTATCAGAAGAAAAAATGCAAGGCCACCTTCATCTTTGTTGTCCGGCTTCACAAGTGATAATACTGGTGACTAGGATTGGAAAGGACCTTCTTGGCAGTTTCCTAGTCATGTGATAAAGGACTAAAGAAAAGGGTCGGCAAGTATATTCACGTGGTCGAGACCCCTCGACAGTACAAGAAGGTGACGCATGATGATGAGGTACAAGGTCATGGCTAAGACGCCAATAAATAGAGGAAGAAATCAGCCATTCCAGGTAAGTTCTCTCACTCTAACTTTTGTTATTTGAGTTTTCTCTTTCCTTTTAATACACAAAATCTTATCATCACACCGGAGCTACTACCCTCGGGTGGCTCCGAGGGTTTGTTTTGCAGGCTCGGGCGAACATGTCCCGACCCTCTCAAGCCTCGGCCACCAGCTAGTTTTAAGCCTCGGCAACTAGACAGCAAGCACAATCAACGAATGAAGACCCTTAGATACGCCATTTATCTGAGGCCTCATTTACTGTGCGGATCGCCCCGCATCAACAAGAAAACCCGAAATGCCCTCGGTGTAATCGCCTTGCGCGTTACTGTGGTTGATGATCGAGATAGATGCCATCAGATATCGGCACTATAAAACTTTGCCATAATAGATGCTCCATCACCATACAATGTGATCCTCGAACACCCTGGCTTACGCAAGTTAGGGTTGTTAATTGTCCTTATCTGTTAACAATGAAGTTTCCAACCAAACCTCATGTAGCGGCTGTCTGAGATAGTCAGACCACAACAAGGAGCTGTATGTTAATCACAATCTTAAATGCGAAAGGGCCATCAGAGCCATACAGGGAGAATCCCCAAGGCAAATAGAAAAGAAGAAGAAATGCAAAGGGGAGCATATTGTGCTCTCAGATGAGGGTACCACAAAACTAATTCTTCGTGCAAAGGACCTAGCTCGGGATGAGGGGATCCAGAAGTTGAAGATTTGCAAGGATAAGGTGAAAATTTTGGAAAAGGGTAAAAGACTAATTGAGAAAAAGATCGCAGAATCTAAGAAACTAGTAATCAGTTCAACCCCGGGAGAGGACGTCAATTCTAACCATGAAAAGACGAACATAGAGGGACAAGTTCCTGAAAGGCCGCACGCAGTCTTTCTAGATGTCAAGCCGAGGTAAAACTGGCACGAAGCCAAGAAAGGAAATTATGGCTCAGCGTGGATACACAAAGGTCTTTTTTGGCGTGGATACGTCCAAGGAAATTACTAAGTATTTGTTAGTATTTCGTAATAGATCAGGTAGAATATGACGTGGATTTGTCAAGGAAATTACTTAGTATTGAATAGTACTTTGTAATAGGAACAATAGAAAAGTCGGGACCTCAGGGTCGCTCCCACGATGGTGCCACGGAAATGTAAAGGACAATTTGGTAAGAGTAAACCGGCCCTTTAAGTCAATTAAAAGAATGTTTGTGATGATTCAAAACTTTTCTTCTAAATGGAAGAGAAAATGTATAGGTCACACAACAGAGTAAAAAATAAAAGAGGAGAAAAGAAATAAGGAAGAAATATAAACAAACACATGCAAATTATTTTCCCTCAGATGAAATCCTTCTGAAGTGGATTTATCTGATGGTAGGAGGGTAACATTCAAAACATAGGAAGTTTTCTAATTATTCCCCTCGGATGAAATCTTTCGGAAGCAGATTCATCCGACGGTAGGAGGGTAACGTTGAAAACATAGGAAGTTTTCTAATTATTCCCCTTGGTTGAAATCCTTCGGAAGCGGATTCATCCGACTGTAGGAGGGTAACGTTAAAAACATAGGAAGTTTTCTAATTATTCCCCTCGGGTGAAATCCTTCGGAAGAAGATTCATTTGACGGTAGGAGGGTAACATTGAAAACATAGGAAGTTTTCTAATTATTCCCCTCGGATGAAATCCTTGGGAAGCGGATTCATCTGATGGTAGGACAGTAACGTTGAAAACATATGAAGTTTTCTAATTATTCCTCTCATATAAAATCTTTCGGAAGCGGATTCATCCGATGGTAGAAGGGTAACATTGAAAATATAGGAATGTTTCTAATTATTCCCCTCGGATGAAATCCTTTGGAAACGGATTCATTCGACGGTAGGAGGGCCACGTTGAAAATATAGGAAGTAATCTAATTTTTCCCCTCAGATGAAAGCCTTCGTACACGGATTCATCTGACGGTAGGAGGGTAACGTTGAAACATAGGAAGTTTTCTAATTATTTCCCTCGGGTGAAATCCTTCGGAAGCGGATTCATCCGACGGTAGGAGGGTAACGTTGAAAACATATGAAGTTTTCTAATTATTCCATGGGTAATGTTGAAAACATATAAAGTTTTTTGTTGATTTCCTACCGGATAAAATACATAAGGAGCGAATTCATCCGATGGTAGGAGGGCGACATTGTAGACATTTGAGGTTTTTGGGTTTGAGATTTAACAGTTTGACTAAGACAGATATGGGCACGACCGCACAAGAGATATTAAATAATTAAGTATTTATATTCCTTGGAAGCAAAGATTTAAATACGAGAAGTAATATTCCCAAAAGAGTCTCGGTATTTTACAACATATGATTTCAGATGTTGGATAAACTTATATTAGGGTGCACGAGAGATATGAAGAGTTTTGCTTAAGACAATCCCACAATCGTTAAGACTGTCTTAAGCAAATGGGATAAGGATAAGGGTATGCCCGATCCAGAGACAAAGATAACTAGTATAAATGATAATTAAAGGACAAGCATTAGAAGTCAAGAAATTCGAATTTCTTTGATTAAATAGAAAGCAAAGACAAAAGTTACAATTACAAACTAGAGTTATTCCCTCTCAGACGATTCGTCCGAACTAGATGTTTGTCCCTCTGATGGCTCACCCGTCTTAGATATTCGCCCCTCGGTGGCCTCAGGGAGTTGGCAGGGACCGTGGCCTTTCCAAGTCTGTAACGAAGGTACCCCGTTTATAGAAACATGGTAGAAACCTAAGATGGAAAAGTTGGAACAGTGTTCGACATAACCCAATTTGGGATACCATGAATAATTAAAAGGCAAAAGGGATAACATTGGTCAGGCCAGACAGAATAAAACAAGGGACAAGTAAAGACCATATTGGGATATAACTCCCAAGGTCAGTAGAAGCCCCCATTTTCTGGCATCCACTACTGTGGAAGAAAGACGTGACTATCCATCAGAATGGTGTAGGCATGGCCTAGCCTAGCGGGTAGCCAAGCTCTTCCAGTTTCTGGTATTGCGTTGCGATTTCAATTAGGAGCCGGGTAAGCTGTCGAGTTGTAAGAATAATGTCCTTCTGAGAGCCAAACCCTTGACGGACCACCACGGCCTCAGATGAAATGGTCCCCGGGAACCCAAGAAGCAAACGTGAAAATCCCAGGGTATGATCGCAAGAGCCGATCAGGTAGGAAAAAGAACGAAAGAAGTCCATCGACTCTTGTACATCGCATTAGCGACAATTGACTAAAAATGCCATCACCTCAACTAGCTCGTTTGGATGTATTTGAGCCAGAGATTGCTTGTAAAAGGTCAAGATTTCAGAAAACAAGGGAGGGAATGAAAGGCTAAGACCATATTGAAGATGACACCTCAGGAGACAGAGGCCATTAGTCTCATATTCCTCCGAAGTATAGGGAAAAAACTCGGCATTTATCGGGAGAGGAATAAACATGTCTTCAAGAAGATCCTGGATTTCGAATACCAGCCAATCATGTACGGGATTCACGTTAGAACCAACTAGTTTAGATCGACGCCCTAGAGAGCGGATTCGGGGGACCGATCTAGCAGATGGACTGATCTGAGGTGAAAGATCTCATGTTCTGGTTTTGGTGATGCCTTGGGAGAGTGGGTTCTCCGCATTTTGACTTGGATCTGGAATGTCAGGACGCTGGGAACGAGAGCTTTTCCCTGGTCGGTGACACCCATCGCAGATTCGGGAGAATTTGAATGAGTAAGTTTGGCACGATTCAAGATTAGGGAAATATAGTTTATCAATCCTTTAAAAAAATTACAAATTATTTGTAAAGAGTACTTCAAAAAAAATATTGGAAAGAGAAGAATGTCATATTTAAACAATTCGTAGATATAAAATGGATTAAGAAGTTAATTTGTGAAAGGTGATGACATTAAGAAATATTCTTATGATTTCATATGATAATAAAAATGGGATAACATCTTGTTTTGTATTGGAATGACTTATATATTATGACTTGAACCAAACAAAATGGGGAATCACCCACTTTTCCTTTCCATTTTCTTTGTTGATTCCTTTTCGTTTCCCTGTGTGAACCAAACGGCCCCTAATATGAGTAGGGAGAAGAAAGATTACATAGTAAGAATGGTGGAGGAAAATCAATAATTAATGCGCGGAGAACATGATACAAGTAGAATGCATGTAGACACTTTTTAGAAAGGAATTGAAAAGGTGGAAGGTTAAATATAGAATTTTCTGGAGTGAGGGACTCTTAATTAAGCTAATCCAACTGAAAAGCATCTTTTTTAGAATATTCTGTTGTTATTGATTGATGCTGAAGTTTTGATTGAATCAACTAGAGACGTGTTTAAATAATTTATGTATTTTTCCATTTACTCCTTGTAAGTTTTAGTATTTACGTTTTCTTCCAGAAATAATATATAAGTCATTCCAATACAAAACAAGATGGTATTCTGAGCATGCAAACATCAATAAATCATTCACAAGAAACCAGATTAAGCGCAAGATTAACACTATATATCACGAGAGACTTGTCCAATAATAATATCCAATATTTTATAAACAGAATGAATCCAAACACTGCCCATTACTGAAAATCAAACCATTTACTGCAACATGCATGACAGGACATTAAATAAAACTGAAAAGACAAAGAACTGCTGCAGTTTTGAAGCACCAGACACGAGAGTGAATAAACAAAAGGCTGATAGTCCCAAAACCAAAACATCATTCTTGCACTCACAATTTCACAGCAAAATCTACTGAAAGTAAAAAATAAAAATAAAAATGAAAGAGAGAATGTTACTGAAACCCAGAAAAAATAAATGAGGGATGAGGTACATCTTGAAGCACCGGGGCCGCCATGCCCATCATAAACCCCATGGAACGTCGAATTGGGAAGAGCAGAGGGTAAGCCAGGAATTCAAAACAAGGGTGCACATTAAAAAAATTTTGAACATAAATGAGAGTAATATTTTAATACAATCAAAATTATAATACTCAATGTATGAATAGTTCAATACAAAACACTAAAAAATTAGTTGTCGAAGCTTCATCCTTTGAATTTGGAGAATTGGGGAAAAAAATTAAAGAACTTAAAAGGGACCAGAACAATTACTAATTAATTTACCCTGGAGATAAATTAAATGAGCTCCAATCCAAAAAACAAAATCTAAGCCGTGTTTGTCTTTATCTTCGGAATACTTTTACGATTAAGTTTCGGAATTGGAAGGGGCACGACTCTTTTGGGGTTTGGCAAAAAAGGAGGATATTATGGGGTGCACCATTTTCCAAAATTAATTTTTATGCTGTCAAAAATCTTTTTTTAAAAAAGGAAAAAAACATTCTGGGGTGCACGTGCACCCCCGGTTCCTGAATAACTCTGCCACTGGAGACGAGTGTGAATGTGGTGTTAGAGTAGTGTCCTTCGATCAATGTGCATTGTGCTAAATAGTTGGAGGATTAATTACGGAGATAATTAATTTAGTTATTTAAGTGATCGGAATGTTTAGCTGGAAACCGCTTTCGAATTCCGATCGGCTAGTATCAATGGTATTGAGCTCGCAACTTATTATAACTGAACCTATAAGGTCACACACTAAACATGAAATTGGACAAAGTAATTATCTAATTAGACTTGGAGTCTAATAGTAATTATATGAGATTTAAGTGTTATTGGGCTAGGCCCATATTGAGTATGATTAGAATTAGGATTATGAGGATTCTGTTTATTCTATATAAATAGACTTCTACATGAATAAACATAAATACACATACAATCATAGCTCATGCGTTGAGCGCCCCAGAACAAATAAACCTACCATTCTCATATAAACCTCATCGTCAAGAGAAGAACAAAGACTAGGTCTTTGGTTGCTGATCGACGTTCTAAGCAGACGACGTTGAGCCGGTCTGATCGTGCTGTGTGGATACGTATAGAGGGATCACGCTTGGAATTCTCGTCTCCGTAGTTGATTGGATCATTTGGCTAAATCTGATGGTAAAGCACGCTTCAAAAGGTAAGCCTAAACCCTACTTTAGATTCATACTATATACATGCATGATATCCGGGATTAGATAATTGATGTTCTGCTAAGTTAGATTTAATCAATTTCCAACATGTGGCACCGCTATACTCCACCTCGTCGCCATTGTTATCATCCCTGTTCTTCAAGCGACTGAAAGTTCGCGAACAGGTTGACACTTTTGTCTCCAATCAAGAAGACATCTCATCTCCCGCTAAGCAACTGCCAATTCGAGAAAAACCCGGATGCGAGGGATGATCGGAAAATGGGTGGAATAGTACTATATTTATAAACTATTTATAAACTAATAGTACTGTGTGAGCAAATTGGTGTGGATTGGATCCGGAAATGAGCAAATTGGTACAAATTAGAAGAAATTTAAGGGAAGCCGATAAGCATATACTCCAGTATTCTTTTTTTGGCGTAATCATTTGGACGTGTTTTACAGGAGCTCGAAGGTCCTCTAAATTCGCTTCCCGGAGGACATGACCACAACGGAGACGAAATTAGAGTAACCGTTAAAAAATACAAAATATTATTTTTTATGGTCTAACCTGTCAATTTATCAAAAGTATTGAGCATTTATAAGGGTCAATTTTATATTAATAAGCAATTGGCTAACTTTGTTAAACTAACTATTTGTAAGTGATGCAGACCGGATAATCACAATATAGGATCCCAAACACGAATCCTTGAAAGACAAAGGGTTACAAGCACAAACCATAGTTTATAGTAATTGATTTTTACCATTGTGGATGCTCTTAATTATGAAACTCATTTCCCTCATTCTAGAGAATTATACCTTTTCAATTAAAAGTGTCTAATGCATTCTATTTAAACCATGTATCCATTATTAATTTTTCTCCACAATGCAATCTTTCCTCTCCCTCCTTATATTATTCTTTTACCACAATGTTTTTTCCCCTTCAAATTTTACTCTTTAATCTTGATATATATAGTACCATGGATAAAGACGTACTGATGCCGTTGTAGTCTAGCCCATAAACGCAATCCATGTAATAAGGTACTGAATCTGTAATATGACTGCAAGTTTTTCATGTTAATTTAGTTTGCTATTACTAAGATTAATAGATAGCAAATTGAGGATTCCGTTGTGTATTGATATGAACACAAACCGATCGAAGTATGTAAGTATTATAAGGTTTGGAAGGGTTTTCTTTTTTCAGGGCCTAAGACGACGAGGGAAACGATTACCTTTACGTGCCAACATAAAATATGTAATCTATCTTGAATTCAAAAAAAAATAAAAATATGTAACGTTTTTTTTTTTTAATTTAATGAAAAAAGAAGGAATTAAATAGATGCTGATTTTATTTGGACTTTTAATTTAGACTTTCTCCGCAGCCGATGGCCGGACACAGGCTCGACCCTGCAAGTCTTCCACGTCTTCAGCCCGTCTTTTGGGAAGACAGCCTGCTGCAAAGTATAAGGACCAGTCAAGGCTCATGTACTTCTCCAGCCCATATATAGCTTCCGGCAGGCAGAGTCCAGATTGGCACGCCGGCCATGGACACCAGCAACGACGCCGCCTGAGTCCCCTAGGTACGACGCTTGCGTCGGCTGCCCTTCTTCGACGGTGTTCGACACCACCGAATCCACCACCTTGGCTGCGAATACGCCGAGTGCCGGAAGGTACCGGGACCAAGCTGCTCAGCCGCGGTGTGCACCTTCAACATGACCTGTCCCACGGTTTCGGGTGCATCCATGGCCACCACCGGCGACTCAGGAACGGTTTTCACAAGGCTTGTGCAGGCGGCGTATATTCCGGTGAGGGATGAGTTCAGGCGGAGGACGGGGAAGGCGATGGTTTCGACACGTGCTACACCGTCCATGACCTTGATGTTTTCCTGCATGAATGTGACTCTGCCTCAGGACAACTTCCTGATCCACAGCTCCGCCGGCAGCACCACATGCTTGAACTCGGCCCTGAATGTGTGATCGCCAACTTGCAGCAGCAGAACCATAGGATTCTCATCCATATGTGCCCAACTCCAGGCTCGGTGTTTCTCGTGAAACCTGTTCCTAGTTTTCTAATAATGAGCGCGACCCCTGATATCACAGCTCATGTGATGAACCAGTCAAGGGGCTACTTGTGTACTTCATTAGCATTTGAGAACATGTTTGTAGAATTTATGAACTACAGTACGAAATGGGTAAGTTAGCCTATCTTTCCCACATGGTATATTATAATCTTGCATTTCTTCTCGTCTAAACTCAGCACAATGAACAAAAGTGATATATATATATATATATATATATATATATATATATATATATTAAAAACGTAAGCTATTTGTATTATTTGATTTTGTTTTGACAAGGGATATCAATTCTTCCTCTTTGTATTAGTACTCTATGTCATTGAAATTAGTCTAACTTGACATTTAATCTATAATAATCTAATTAGTCTATGTCATTGTAAATATAATCTATAATAATTTATACACAACATCTAAATCCACAACCCAATATCTTAAGTACACAACCCATTTAGTGATAAATTTATTTAATCACCCCTCATTAAATTTAGCATTCAATTAACATTTATTATTTCATTTAAATTCCTTAAGTTTTGAATAACAAATATTGTTAAATTTAATTGTAGGTCTAAGAAATGGCTACGGATCCTCTATACCACTTTGGTGTACCACTCTCTGTTCCACCAACCCAATTGTGACACATGTCGTAATTTACTTAACTCTAGTTAACCTATAACAATTACTTTTTCATCTATTTTTGACAGTATATTCTTTTTACTCTTTTGCTATCTTTTAAATTAAATTAAATTGATGTCTTAATTTTGCTAAGTAAATTGTCTAAGACAAATAAAATAAAGTCTAAAGATACATGTATTGCAAATTGTGTCGAATATCATGAACTCATATTTCATCTGAACTGAACTGAATCAAACTGAACTATTAATTAATTTGAACTAATGTAAAAATAATAGATTCAAATTTAAAATTGAAATGAATAATATAAACATATATAGACATATGATATGAACTGAACTGAATAAAACATACTCTAATAAAATAAAATGAATAAAAAAGTTGTATACTCTTTAAAACAAATTCAGGAGTACATAAACTGAACTGAATTGAACTTAAATAAATTTAAATTTATTTATCTGAACTGAATTGAATTGAAATTTTTTTAATATACTGAAAGAACTGAACTGAAAAAAAATTAAATATATTTAACTAAACTAAATCGAACCGAACTAAACTAATCTACAAATAAACTCTGGGAAACATGGCCTTTTTACTTAGCAAAATTAAGATATCAACTTAATTTAATTTAAAAGATAGAAAAGGAGGAAAAAGGATATGCGGTCAAAAATAGATGAAATAATAATTACTATAAGTTAGATAGCTTAACTAGAGTTAAGTTAATACGGGCATGTGGCACAATTTGATTGGTGGAGCAGGGAATGGTACACCAAAGTGGTGTAGAGGATCCGGAGCCCTAAGAAATCCTCAAAACCTTCAACATTCATAAGCTGTCCAACTTAATTCAACACCTTCAAATTTAGACTCTGATTGCTAGAGCTTATTTCTTAGTGTACTGAACTGAACTGAATTGAACTGAACTGAAATGAAAATTAATGTATTGAAAAATGAAATCTGCATGACTGAATTAATATGAATTTCATCAAATTACATTTTCACTTTCACTTTCAATGAATTGATCAATTGAACTAAACTGATCTACAGATAAGGTCTGGCAAACATGATGTGAATTTACTTTTTAATTTGAATAGCTGCGTGAAATTTGTAGAGAAAGTTGATAAGAATATTTTATACTATATATAAAGAGTGGGGTACATTTCATGAATTAGAGTTTGATCAGGACTAAGTTTCATAATAATAGCTAACTAAAATTAAAATTTAATACTCCCAAAATCCTCCTTAAACTCCCTATTTTCTTCTTCAATTTTCTTCCGTTCTTCTGTTTATTGTTTTTAATACCGTTGAATAAGTGTGTTTCAATCCACATAATAAGTTCTTGGACTAGATCTTGATTTATTTCGAAGTTTTGTTCTCGATCCAATTATAAGGATCGTGTTTTATGATTTTTGTCTATTACTCTGATCTGATTATACAGATCGTGTTTCCGGTCATGATTTCTGGGTTTCAAGGTGCTTGCAGTTTGAAGAACATAGATCATGTTTTGGAAACACAAGAAAGATATCATTGAAAACCCAAGAGCGAGAAGAAAGACGGAGAACAGTGTGTGTGAGAAGGGGAAGAAAGATGGAGAACACTTACCTTCCTTTCTTAATAGCCAACAGCTTTTATACCAAAAGGAAGGTCTATGTAAGGTTATGATATGTTTGTGGAATTATCTGATGTTATAGGAATGTGAGCTTATGTATTTTAGAGTCATTTATATACAGTTCATGGGTAGAATTTCATTTTCAGGATTAAGTGGTTGTACTATTGGTGAAATTTGGCATCCTTTGTTGGTTGAACTACAACATTGATGTTGATTGATTTATTATGAATACTTCAGATACATTCAATTCAGTTTTAGCTTATTAAAATGTGAATTTCAGGTATATAACACATAGTTCAGAGTTAAGGGATTTTGGTTGCCCATTCGATGATTTGAGCTGAGAAATTGATGTTCTTGGAATTCAAATCTGCATTGTGAAACTGTTTAATGCTCAGTATTATGTATAAATTATTGGCTTTTAGGCATGCTGAATAATCGTTTTTTACTTCTTTAGTAGGTCAGGTCTCTGGATTTGGTATCACTGCGCTAAAGTAGAACAGACAGCTCATCTATACACCCTTAAGCTACGGTTGGAGATGAAAGTACTCCTTAAACAGCATGGAGAGAAACCTTAAGGATAGAACAAGAGCTGAATGGTTATCTTAGTTATGCTTTCCCTAGGTTTTTGGTACATATGAGCTGAATATTTATCTGAAAAAACCTGTTTTATTGTGCTTAATTGGTTAATTGGTTTATTTTGCTATATATTAGTTTTGTTGGGGTGTCAATGCTTGCCTAAAATGTAGTGGTAGGATATCAGATTGGTTATACCTGTAAAGGGTAGAGGATTGGGGATCGCAGAAAATGGTTAATAGTAACATGAACTGAACAGGTCAGACCTCCAGATTTATTATGCTTAGAACATTAATCTTGTTAATTATATATCTGACTCCCATATTTATCTGAGTCCCAGTTGGAATAATGATGAAAGTATAAGAGACTCAAGTTTGGTCAAATTAACTCGTAATTATCATTTTTTCAGATATTTCCCACTACCCACTTTTGTCTTCCTGGATTGTTTGGATTCCTCAATCTCAGCTGTTTTGATTCCTTGATAATGCATTTAAGGCAGTTACCGATTTTGTTTTTTCCTCTTAATTCTGGCGTGGTTGGGTGTATTGAAGAACAGGATTTGAATTACAAAAGCTACTAGAGATCATATGCTGTTTCTTAGCTGCTTGTACTGTTAGTACAGTAAAAACTGTGTTTTCTGGAAATTTAAGTGCAGATGGACTGGATTTTCTTTTCAAAATATTCCTACTGAACCTTCTTTGGTTGTATCAGGTCTTCACTCCATTAGTCGAGAAGTGTAAGAAATACGTAGAGCAATGCACATTGGGACAACCCACAGGAATCTTTCAGATCATATAATGAGCTATTATGAAGTTTCACCTAGAGGAATGGTGAGAAGTTATTCAGCCATTAAAGCCTGTGCTATCTTGTACTGAGTGTCTCCAAACTTAATAAGTTGCCTAACTCCGTCGAACAGGTTGAATCTGCATTTGAGTTCGCTTGGATTTGTCGGAAATTGGACTTCTACAACTTTGTGTTTTCCGTGAAGGCAAGCAACCCCGTCATCATGGTTGCAGAGTACAGGCTTCTTGTTGCTGAAATGTATATGTATGTCCAAGGAAGGGAACCCCCCTTACACTTTGGAGTCACTGAAGCTGGTGAGGGTGAGGATGGATGGATGAAATCTGCCATTGGAATTGGTACATTTCTTCAGGTATTTAGTTACATTTTTTCCCTTGGTCATATAAACTCAATCACCAGAGAATGATATGGGGCCAGTTTGATGGCCTATGTATCACTTGCATGTTTTCATGGTTTATTGGATAAATGGAACTCTCTACAATAACTTCTGCGAACATTTATCCTTGGGATATAGTGACCTTGAAGTTGATTGATTTATTTATTTCTGATCACTTTTGCAGGATGGTTTGGGTGACACAGAGTTTCACTTACCGAACCTCCGAGAGCAGAGATGGACCCTTGTAGAAGGTTAGCGAACCTTTGAACAAGACAGCTCAGCTCCAGCTCGGAGTGGCATTAAACACAGTAACAGAAACTCTCATTAGCTTAAGATTGTCTTTACCATTAATTGAAACTGACACAAACTTGTGACTGGCATTCATCAGGAACCATTTGAGGAAAAGCATAGGCGTTACTTTGATTTCCAACCCCGGACTGGAGATTTTCCAGCACAGAGGTCTGAACTATAACATTTGGGAAATACTTTTAGTGAGCATTCGGTTTGCCTTTCTTAGCACTTGAAGTGATATCCATTTACCCATGAACTATATGGTGAAGATGTGGATTATAGGTGTGTCCTCCATCGTGATGGATCTGTTCTTATGTCTGTTTCTTCGAATCAATTAAAGGTCTTTCTGATATTTCAATTACTCATCCATTTTCCCTTCATGTTTCTGTTCATTGATTCTATTATCTACATCAGCCTTACCACTTTCTAATGTTTGGATTTTGTTTTACTGTGCCGGAACTCTGAACTTCTATACAGACCTTTGGCAGCAAAACTGGTGGTTGGCATGCCATTTAAGGTCAGTCCCTTATTTCTCCATTTTCATCAAGATATTAAATGATCTTGTACTAATGAGTTTCTAAATGAAGTATTATTGTGACTTTGGATCTTGCAACTGTGGACTCGATCTTATTAAAGGAACTTCCTCCAGTTGATGATAAAGATGTTGTGAGTACTATTCCTTTGCCTTTTCAAATGGGGTTTTGTTGTTGCAAGACCACACTGGCCGCAATTTTTAGACATTCAGGATGTATTTGTGCCTTGGCATGCTTCAGAAAGTGTATTATTACTAAGGTATTGTTCAATGTGTAATGAATGACTGAATCATGTTTTCTTAATTTCTATCAGAGATTAGCTATGAAATGGTTGATAAATATAAGCATGGGTGTTATAACACCCCTGTCGATGCAGTTAACAAAGCTGTTGCCTTATGCCATGATTTAGGTGACTCTAAAGGAGCGGTGTCCTTTATTTCTTCGTAGATGTGATAGAATGTATACCAAGATCCAGGCTATAACAACAATATATTCTGCAGTTACACGTTTGATTGTATCTGTATGTGGCGATGAGACAGATGAAGAGTACATCTTAAAGGGTGTTGATGCTACCATGATTCTGCATGATGTACCCCATACTGAGGAAAAGGTGGGACAAAAGGTAACGCTCATGTCTTTTCGTTTATTATTTCAATAGTTATGATAGTTGCTTACTAATCTCCTCGCTTATGTAACATTCTTTGACTATTGCAGGCTTTCTGATTACCTATCTGGAAACTCTCTGAACTTCCCAGTGATTCATCACATTCAATTCCCAAAGGAATTTATAGGTGTGTATCCGAGAACTAAGACATGATGATAAAGATATGATTATGTACCTATGGTCGATTCGTAATTTGTCTGAAGACAAAAGCGTTTCTTTATGCTCCTTCACACATAGCAGTTAGTTTGAGGACTGAATAAGTTGAAGAGGCAGTAGACTGAATCATAAAGCTGATTGAGAAATACTCAAAAGGCGTAATTTAATTTCATCTTTTCCTGTCATTCAACCATACAAAAGAGCAATAAATCCGACATTGGCTTTACTCATCACCATATAAACCGAAGAGCTATGCTACAAAGACCTACAAATAAATATAGTAGTTTAGTGACAGCAGAGAAATCTCCAAGACTTCAAACATGATGTAGTATTGCAGGTTCGTAACAAAATGATTCATTTCATCCCATAGAACCTGGCATCTTCTTAATGTCAGAACCAACTGTGAGACTGTGACTTAACTATATGAGGCAGCTTAGCATAGAATAGTGCTGTAACACAGTCTAACCGTTTATACAACGTTCCATTTTTCAACTTAATTTTGGTTCCAAAGCTACATCGGCTGAGTTAAAGTTTTTAACAAATTTGCCCCACTGGATTTACATGCACTGTTGTCAATATGGTTGTATATCTTTCCTTGAGCATTCATAGTCATGTCTTGATCTTTTACTCAATGTGCTTGAGCTTTTATTGTGCCGTCTTGATCTTTTAATCACCATGCTTGAACATTTACTGTTTTGTCTTCATCTTTCAGTCTATTTACTTGACCACTTGGAATATGGTTGGATCTTGCGTATAATCTGTATGATGATTTTCACTACATGCCCCCTCCTTTCCTCTGCAATAAATCAACACCTGACTAATTTATACCAAACTAGACAAGCATGATTTTGCACACTAAAGTGAAAATTCAAGAGCAAGTTAGAATTTTGCTGAATACTTGATGTATCAGGTATCAAAAACAAACAAAAAACCCCCTTCGTAACTGAAGATTGTTTGTTGTCCATCTTATCAAATATAGAATCCCCCTTCTAACATAGATGGTTTAAAAGTTTAAAAATGAAAAGAAACTTGAAGTAAGATTTAAATTGAAATAGAATTATGAATAATTCTTGGGTACTTGCCCGTTATATTCGAAAGGGACTTAAGGACATATATATCAGCCCAGCTATATATAGATTCATATTATGCAGCATTGCACATTATTTCAGCTGGCCATCCATTGCCTGGATTTGGACATATAATTAATTGCCGGACATAAAACCGAGCCGGCCGCAACCCGGTAAATTATGCAAATTTTATTGCGATATGTATATCGGACAACGGACTCATTCATATATATATATATACGACGCGGATTGTTGCATGCATTAGCAAAAAGGACGTTTTTATTTTATTATCATCGTATATATAATATATATAACTAATCAAATTTTCCTGAATAAGTCCTTGATCTTTCTCTATATATACATCCTTTGATTCCATCCTTAAACATTCAATCTTACAACTTTAAGCCTTCTCGCTATCCTCTGATCTCTGCTAATATATATATTAAGCAATATGATGATTACCGTCCTTTTATGTGCAGTGGCCCTTACGTTTTCACACATTTGTGATGCATCAGACTCGCAGTCTTTGCAGGACTTTTGTGTTGCTGATTCTACTTCCAAAGTGAATGTGAATGGATTTGCATGCCAGGATGGGAAAGATGTGACAGCCGATGATTTCTTCTTCCGCGGTTTACACAGGGCTGGAAACACGTCGAATCCACTGGGCTCGAGAGTGACTCCAGTTTTTGCAGCTCAGCTTCCTGGACTCAACACCTTGGGCATATCCATGGCTCGCATCGACTACGCTCTCGGCGGCCTCAACCCGCCTCATCTCCACCCGAGAGCCTCCGAGCTACTGGTGGTTATCAAGGGGACTCTTGAAGTTGGTTTCGTCACTTCATCTCCTGAGTTCAAGCTCTTCACCAAGGTTCTGAAGATGGGTGATGTTTTCGTCTTCCCTACCGGGCTCGTCCACTTTCAGCGCAATGTGGGGTCCACGGATGCCATTGCCTTGGCTGGACTGAGCAGCCAGACCCCTGGGGCTATTCCGGTTGTTGCTACTCTGTTTGGTTCTGCACCGGCTATTAGCGACCAGGTTCTGAAGAAGGCATTCCAGATTGATTCTACTGCTCTCGGTCAGATTCGAGCAAAGTTCTAAGGGATGATTTAGTTGTGTTGCTGTTATTGATTTCCATAATTTTAATCATTATTTGTGTGTGTTGAAGGTCAAGCTTGATCTTGTTATGCAAGAAGAATGAGTTTTATTTTGATGGTACCATATTGCCGAGAAGCATAATTGCTGCAGTTGTACTTGTATCAGAAAACATGATGTTTTTATCACAGATTCTAATTGGATCCTGAAACTGATTGTTGTTTCCTTACAAATGTACACCAGAAAAAAATGTTTACATTATATTGCATATATATCATGCAAAATAAGTTTGACAAAAACCAAGGTGTATTCAACTATCATAATAACAAAAACTGGGCATTTGAAGGGGACAAACAGAACAGAGACTTGCATTAAGAACTCGAACTACAAAAGAATAAGGAATTGATTAAGTAAACTTATTGTTTATATCTCTACTGAGGAACTAGTATATATGATAAAAATTTTGGCTTCCTGTTACATACTCCATGAATGAAACTTGGCAAACACAATGCGACTTGATACTAGTTACCTAGTTCATGTCAGTTGTTAGACGTTTGTGTCGGTTGTATTGTTTCTCCATGAATACCCTCGAAGCACCCTCAATAGTTCTGCGCCATGTCTGCATATAAGATGTGAATTATCATATCAGTTGCCTAGTAGAACAGCATTACAACCAAAAGGGACAATGGATGAGCATGATCGAAAATATCACAAGGCTTGCACAAGGGAGAATTTAGTCTTCCTAATTCACATTAATCAGAACATCAATACCAACCTATATAAGTTGAATGGTTACTAAAATAAAAGGATTGTTCCAGATCAGAATGCAATTAAAACATCACTTTAGAAAAATTTAAGACTACAGAAATACAAACATCTTCGGATCAAATGAAACAATTGAGACACCTTGGACCTTTTACAGATTGACATTCTACAATAAATGTGCTAGCAGATTCGTCTGTGCACACAGTTAAATAATTGCATCAGTATTACACAGAATCTTCCAATCAAGACCATATACGAAACAGAATCATTAGAGAGCGTGAAATCTTAATTACCTTTTCAATGGCACCCAAAATGGACTTATGCTTGATATCCCTCGCCCTGGAAATTCCTAGCCGCCGAATCACCATAATCCCCGGTGACGATTTTCGGGCTGTTGAAGAGGGCTGAGAAGGCAAAAGGCACTTCCTCTCTACAATGGCTACACTGGCCCCACTCAAAGAAGAGCCCTGATCCACATAGGTTCGCCCCTGACTAAAAACCCCTGCTTTAACCGCCTTGACATGGCTGCTTTTCTTCATCCTCTTCACCAACCGCAGCTCCTTCTTCTCATCTGCCGCAGAGCCCACTTCCGCAAACTTCCTCAGCAGCTCATCGGATGATTTCTTGGTCACGCTCTGAACTTTTCCGACACTTTCTTGCCCATTCGTATTGGTAGTAGATCCAATCTTAGTAGTGTCCATGTTATTGATTGCAGAGAAGAAGAGGGGGAGAATGGGAGAAAGTAGTTTATTACTGTTGCTGTTATTGGAGCGGAAAAATGGACCGTTGGGGAAGTCGATGGGGTGTATGATTTGATTACATTTGTTTAGAGGGGAGATAGCCGTTATAGCTGATAATTTTAATGCGTGGACTGGGTCATAATGGTTTGTGCGCTGGCATACCAGATCATTAGCCCAACTCGGCCTCAATAAAGAGAGCCTAGTGGTGTAAATTCGGGTTGGCGTGTCGGGTTACGTGTTCGGGTCAGATAGATTCGACTTGATATGGGTCGGATTTTTTCGGGTCAGAACTTTTTTATCGGGACGTGTCGGGTTAAATTCATGTCAGCACTGATTGTCAAGTTGGGTCGGGTTAGACTCGTTTGTCAAGTTGAGTTGGATTAATTAAAACTATAATCCATAAAACTGAAATGGGAAAAACAAAATTTTGATGTTGGATCATTATTATTAGCTGTGTTAATTCAGATCGAGTTGATTTCAAATTTTAGTTCGGGTAAGTTCGGGTAAATATTTCAGTCATTATCACTATTATCTTATTGTTAAAAATATATAATAAATTATTAACGAGTTACCTTCATGAGAAAACTAAGGATTGGACCTACTAATTTGACACTAACTCAGATTTTTACATATACTAACTAAAATAAGTATAAAAAATTAAATCTTACTTAAATTTTTATGAAGACAAATTCTCAATCGGTCTCACTGCATAGTCATGCTTAATACGTAAAAGTTCAGTGTTGATATATGAAAGCGAGAAGATCAACAATAATACACTAAATGATCACACTTAATATGTAAAAGATCAGGTTTGAAAGTGAGAAGATCAACATTTGTCCTAATTTCAAAAGAATAGTAATGCTTAATATGTAAAAGATCAGTGTTGATATATGAAAGCAAGAAAATCAACAATAATACACTAAATGACCACACTTAATACGTAAAATTAAAATCATGTTTGAAAGTGAGAAGATTAATATTTGTCCTAGTCTCAAATGAGACGAGTCTTAAAAAAATAATAACTAAATATAGTTTAATTACTTAACTTCCTATACTTAACAACTAATCTTTAATAATCAAACATAAAATCTTAGTTGGGTTTGGGTCATCTTCGGGTTCGGGTTAGGTCGGGTTCGGGGTTAGGTCGGGTCGGGTCAGAATTTATCGGGTCAAAATTATTTTTCGGGTTGAGGTCGGGTTGGGTTCAACCTAAAAAATTCCGGGTTACAATCGGGTCACGTGTCAAATCGGGTTGGGTCGGTCGTGTCGGGTTTGTCGGGTTCGTGTTAGGATTGACATCACTAAGAGAGCCTATTTACTGTCTTGACTGGGCCAGGACAGAGGGGTAAAAGAGTAACTTTGGCAGCTAGGTAATAAGACCGTTCAACGGTCAACTGGAGAGCAACTCTTCCAAGACCGCTGGCTCACTACCGCCGTCAGTTGCAACCTCCATAACCGCTTCAGCTCTTCTGTTAAGCAGTGTATATTTGGTAGTTGCCGGTTATCTGTTTCAGTGTGTGTAAATACGGTCACAAAGATGCTTTCTCATCTCATACTCTGATTCTCCTCTCATCCAATCTGAGGTCTAACCTCCATTTGTACTGTTTTAACTCTTTTCTCCATTAATATCAAGCTAGCTCCTGTCAATTTGGTATCAGAGCAACGATCTTCGGCAAAATAATGGCGGACATCACCAGAGCGAGGAATTTGGACGCTTTACGGGAAGATATGAACCAGATCCAAGCGGCGATTCACGGTTTGAATCAACTACACACAATTGTCAGCGAGCGATTGAATACGATGGGGCTCGTTGGACGGGGAAGTTCGAGGAATCCAATCGCCGAATGGAGGAATCCAACCGTCGGATGGTAGAATCGCAGCGCCGGTTGGAAGAGGCGCACTGCACCACGGCGAGCAGCACACATGAGACTCTCATGCGCATGGAAATGTTTTGCCTCAATTCGCGAGGAGGAACTGGTGGTGAACGGAACGCGGGGGCACCACTGCTCGTCGCGACAGGAGGTTGTCTGGAAAATCAATTGCCGCCGGTGATTACTCTGGTGCCAGTCAATAAGGTACCTCTGAATCCGATTAATCCACTACAGATGAATAATGTGATCAATTTGGATGATTCTGATATGAGTAGAACTAATAAGAATGATAGACTGGGAAATGTGAATGTGTCTAAAACTGTGGATAGGTTGGAATAACCTGTGTTTTCAGGTGTTAAACCTAAATAATGGTTGAGAAAATGTGACAAGTATTTCAGTTTTAATAAGATCAGTGAACAACAAAGGATGGATAACATTGACATTTACTTAGATGGAAAGGCTGAGGTATGGTATTTGAGTAAGAAGTCTTTGAAACTATCTTGAAATGCGTTTTGTGCTGGAATTCTAAAGAGGTTCTCTGAGAATAGGAATAGAGATATTGTTGAACAATTCAGTTAGTTGTACCAAAAGACTACTGTTAAGGCCTATGTGGAGAGTTTTGAGGAACTGAAAACTATGGTTGATGGCTTAGATTCTAGCTTTTCCGAGTCTTATCTGATTTCTAGTTTTATCAGTGGGTTAAAGGATGATCTAAGGCCTATGGTTAAACAATTTAAGATCACTAATCTTTTTGAGGTCATGGATATGGCTATACTGCAAGAAGAAGTGTTGGAGAATTAGCAAAAGAAGAAGAGAAGTGCACATTTTGGAAACGTTTTGAACATGCCAGTGTTGGGGAATCAGAATCTGTGGAAAGGGGTTGGAGAAGACAGAAAAGTTCCTAACACAGGTTTTAGAAGGTTAATTCCACAGGAGCTTCAACGCAGAAGGGATCTACAGCTTTGCTTCAAATGTGGGGAGAAATTTGTTGTGGAACATAACTGCAAGTTCAAGCAAGTCAACTACATCTCATCATGCTTGGAGGATGAAAGAGATATCATTGTGGTAGAGAAAGATGCTGATGAATTGAAACAGTTAGAAGATGAACCAGAGGTGTTTGAGGTTTCTTCTTTGGAGAACAACAGATCTGCTGACACAATCACTTTGGATAGAAAAATCAGGGGTCAGACTGTGAGATTTCTTCTTGATACTGGTAGTACTGGGAGCTTCATCAACTTCAGAATTGCTAAGCAGCTGAAGCTCAGAGAGGAACCAATCAAGAAGTTTGTGGTAATTGTAGCTAATGGAGGGGAAGTGGGAGGTTCCACTTACAGTCCTAGAGTAGCTTGGCATGTACAGGGACACAATTTTGTTTATGATATGAGGATAATGATTTTGGGAAGGATAGATGACAAGCGATTTCCCCACGTCGTAAATGGGAATCCCACTCAATCAAAACACATTTATATTTCACCTACAACTTCTAACTACTATAGAGTAGATAGTGGGAAGTAGGGATCGAACCACAAGGAGAAGGAGTTTTGTTTAGTGTTTTATCGAAGATTATTAACACATACATATATATTATATAGAAAGCAAGGTAAACAAAGGGGGGGGGGGGTTGAGTTGGTTTTGTTACACTACGAAAGAAAGCAACTAAGATAAACTACACTACAATGCAAATACAAGGCCTTGGGAGGCAATTGACTTCAACTTCAACTATCGATTAATCATTGAGTGAACGCTTCATATATAGGGTTTACGATCATAAGTCGTGGATGAAAAACATCCTATTCTCTCGATAATAGCTAGTGAGCATGAACACATCACTCAAGAGCCCTCATTATCAATCCACCTAGATGATAACATCTAGATATATCGACGTTGGAATTAAAAATGGAGAATCGACAAACTCACCCATACTCGCCGTTAACGTGAGCATTGGACAAGACATTTGAAAACTATAAAGAACTAAGATGATGATAACATACAAATCTTAATTCATATTTGCTACTTTATGATATTGGGGTAAACAATAACATTTACCCACGAATCTAGCAATTCGATGCATATAATCACACATTGGAAATGAATATCTCAACACTACAATTACATACAACGAAGGATCAATGATCACATTAGATTCCTACGAAGACATGCAACAATTCAAATTCATAAGCAATTCAATTCCCATGACTATACTTTACCATGTTTCATTACAACAATCACACAACCTCTCTAATTATCAATTACTCTACCAACTAGGCTAAATTACTCTACAACTAGCAAGCAAAAGAGGTTGTCACCCCCCAATCACTTCTAATTAACCTAATCTCTAAATTAAACTAGAACTAGGGTTTAAACTACAATTATCCAAACTATGAGGCATGCAATTGATTTAAAATACAAAGCCCATGGCAAATTTAGCAAGATTAACAACATTCATACACAATTCAACATCAAGAATTCAAATGATAATCTAACCCAAAATAGAAGCATAATGAAGTTAATGAAGATTTCAAGCAAAGAAGTCTACATCAATTGCTCCCAAGGAAGAAACTAAGCTAATACAATCATACTAATTAATACATGTTTGTTCATCAAATCCAATGGAAGAAAAAGAGAAGAAAGGGGGAAAAAATGGGAAAATCTACTTTGGATTTGGGGGAAGCTCGTTTTTCTCATAAGGGATAAGAGAGGTATTTATAGCCCTTCAAAATTTACTTTTCTGGCCTTCATTCAGCCAAAAATCCGCCCATTTTCGCGGCCCGCGAGGCCCATTTCGCGGCCCACGAGATGCTTGTGGCTGGTTGGCAGCAATCTTCTTTGCTTCGCCACGGATGAACCGTTGATCCGTTTTTGACGTTCTAGTAGTCCATTTTGTAGTACTCGAGAAGACGAAGTCAATGGTACCACTTATGCACTCCAATTCCTCTTGTAACATTTCCAAATTTCAGCTTCAAAACGTTAGTGCACAAGTCTTTCTTCAAAATGCAAGGTAAGAGAAATTTAGCCTTAATTCTTAACCCTTTGCACTAAATGCTACCCCAAATGAACTCTCAAATGTGCTAAAAGTAGAGTATATATTGGCTACATCAATAGATGTTATACTGGGAACATATTGGATGAAAAGTTTCAGCCCACTAAGCTTAGATTTCAACACTCAGGATGTGGCCTTTTGCAGCAAGGGCGCTCAGTGGTTTTTGAAGGGGAATTGTGCTGAGAATAGTTTCAACAGGCTGCAGGGATTCCAAGCTAAAGAGCTTTTCAATTACAGGAAGCTAAGAGCTGGGGAGATTGATTGGCATGAGGTTGATGGTGAATACTGTTTGGGAATTTCTACTGGTTCAAAGTGTGAGATAACAGAGATAGAGGAGAGGGATCAGTGCTCCACTATGAAAGGAAAAGAACATCAAGTGCAACAAGAAGTTACAGTCAACTAGGAGAAGAGCTACCACCATGCCAGCAGAGATACAACAGGTGATATCTAAATATCCAGACCTTTTCATTGAGCCTACAACTTTACCTCCAAGTAGGAATATTGACCACCAAATACCTCTTAAATAAGGTTCCACTCCTTTTAACATCAAGCCTTACATATATGCACACTCACAAAAGGATGAAATAGAGAGGCAAGTGGAGGAGATGATGGGCAATAAGGTGATAAGGAGTAGCACCAGTCCTTATGCTTCACCAGTTCTGTTAGTGAAGAAAAAAGATGGCAGCTGGAGAATGTGTCTAGACTATAGAAGGATCAATGATCAGATAGTAAAGGATTCTTTTCCAATACATGTAATAGATGAGTTACTAGATGAACTATATGGGGTAATGTGGTTTACTAAACTAGATCTCAGGTCAGGACATCACCAAATCAGAGTAAAGGAAGAGGATATATACAAAACTGCCTTCAGACACATCATGGTCATTTTGAGTTTTTAGTTATGCCCTTTGGTCTTACAAATGCACCAGCAACTTTTCAAAGCTTGATGAATCAGATTTTTCAAAAGATGTTAAGAAAAAGTGTGTTGGTATTTTTTGATGATATTCTGGTTTATAGTAGAACTCTGGAAAATCATGTCACTAGTGCAAATCAGGGGTTTTAAGGCGGTTGTTTAAGGCGGTTCCTTGGAACCGCCGTTAAATAGCATATTTTTCGAACTCGAAAGTCAATTTCGGATGGTTTACGCGAGCTGTAGGCTAAGAAAATGAAGGAAGGCGGTTAGGCACTTATTTTACGGCGGTTTTGTATAAACCGCCTTAAATTAAAATATATACACGAACTCGAAATGCAAATATACCACAATGCGATATCGAAGAGTTACACATATAAAAGACGATATCGAAATATATGTTTTGGGTTTACAGGAACAAATATCATATGATGTATACGATATCGAAGGTTATAATATATATTTTCGATATCGCATTATATTGTTGAGTTTGTAGAAATAGTTAAGATGCGAAGTCTTCTACTGTGTTGTCTTTGTATGAACATATTTTCGAATTCGAAAGGCTAGATTAATGTTTTTGAAATCGAATTCTATTGTCCTGATTAACCTAAAAATGATATACTTGTATAAAGAAAGACCATCAAATATAAAGAAACAAGAGTACGTTAAAATTCCAGAAAACAACAAAAGAAAAGAACAAGAGTACGGAAAATGTCAAACAAGATTAATGGTACAAAGATAGTGAACATAAGAACAATGAGTATCTAAGCTCCTTTGAAAGAAGTATTCTCTTCCATTGGAGGCAGCATAATAAAGTTGTCCTCATCATCACTATTACCATCGCTAATCCAACCATAGCAAGGCTTCCTAATCTTCTTAGTCGGGGGTGATGCCTCAGGTTTGACATCGACATTGTCAACATGTTTGACTTCCACAGTCGAGGCCGAACCAATCCTGCTTCCATCAGCGATTAGGGGCTGAGGCTTAGCAATCTTTTCAACCACAATGAACAAACGTAAATCAAAATCACCACAAAATTTCCGGTTAACACCATACAAGGACATGTGGGATTTAAAAGATCAGAAACTAATATTGTGCATCCAAAGTGGTAACTAGCTACTTCCAAGCACAAAGGTACCAAGTACTAGGTAAATAAGTTATTGCACAAACAATAATAGCATGAACTATTGAGAAAACATAAATCAAAATTTACATGAATCTATGAATACATTACCTTGGAAGCATCCCTGTCAATCAAGGTGGGCAACACCACCAAATCTCTTGGGGTATCCTTTTGAGCACAAGATTGGCTAGAATCCTTCGACATCTTGGAATTAGTTGATGGGTTTGTGCTAAGGGATCTATTTGGGAATTTTTCGGCACAGAGGGATTGAAAAAGTTGGGATAAGAAGGTTGAGTTTAATAATCTCCGCCGGTTTATTTATATTAAATATATAATTTTCGAAGTCGCTAACTCTAATTATATACGTTCGATATCGCATACAAGTTCGACCTTCTTGACAGGGGACTAGGAGAATATGCATTCGATATCGAAACCATTGCAAACTGAATTTCGATATCGAACACAGTCTTCTTAGGGTATTGATCAAGTACTATCGATATCGAATTCACTTAAGGGGCTAGAATTTATAAACGTTCGATATCGAATGTTTATTAGGTTTGGGCAAAATTGCGTTTTAATTTGGTCAATCCTCTAAACTTATGTTATATTGTTGTGTTGGTATTTTGTTCCAACACTTGATTTCGAATTTCAAACTCCAAAATCACATTCATATTAAAATTCATGGCCGAATGTTGGAATTCATAAAACTTCAAATCAAAGTTCATACTAATAAAAAACAACACAGATGAAGTAAAAGGAAATAAGTGATCCTAAAAACACCTTGAAACATGAAAGGGCATAATATTAGATCAAGCATTGAAATTTAATCTTCTTCAGCTTCTGAAGACCATCCTTCACCTGATGAAGTTGAACATGAACATGATTCTGCAGAAATGTCCCAGTACAAAAAACATTCCATAGGGTACTCTGGTTCCGATGGATCCACAGTAACTCCAACATTATGTTGTCTGCCTAGTCTGATTATTTCTTCCTTTGCTTCATGGGTCTCCCTAATTTCTTTCTCCGCCCTAATCAGCCCTTTCTCAACCGCACGGCGCATCAACTCTATTCTTTTCTGAAAATCATAAATTATTGCAACAAGTAAAAAAAAAAATCCATAATTTGATCTTTAAAACTGTATATATGATTAATATTGTTTCACAAAAGAATAATTGAGGGGATAACTTACTACACCACGAGTGTATTCTTTGTCAAACTCCTTTTGTGATTCTAAAATTATGTATGAATCATCCCACAGAATTCGTGCAGCCCCCGACCGAGGAAAAAGATATTGAAATTGATTCTTCAAGAAGTCCAGCTTGCGGCGTTGCTCAGGTTCAACAACGTCTTCCCACTCTACATATTTCATACAAGATTCAAATTAGTAATAATGAAGTGTGTAAGCAAAAAATGTAAAATCATTGAGGATCCAGCACTATGTTGAGTATTAATTCATACCTCTCATCCTATCAGTCCTCAACTTTGCAATCCTTGCTTCCATTACTAGCCTTCTTTGTTCAGCAGGGGATACATTGCTATTGCCCGCCATTATATGAGTATTTGTTGACAAGGAGAGGAGGAAGAAAGAAGAAAAGAAAAGGCTTGGATGAAAATGATGCTTGAGATCCCATAAAATAGACTTCCCAACATAGTTATGGTCCCATGTGATTAATTGGACGGAGCAAACAAGAAATGAGGGTCAAAGATATTTTTAGTCTCTTTGTCTACTGACTCAGGGATACTATACTTTCGATATCGAAATCAAAATTTACCACATTGCGACTTCGAATCTTTACACAGGTTAAGGTCGAAATCGAAATTAAACTTTTGAGTTTACAGAAACAAGTCTCATATATTGTATGCGATATCGAAGATGTTAACATAAAGATTCGATATCGCAAATTAGTTCGACCTTCTTGACAGAGACTAGGAGAATATGAATTCGATATCGATATTGTTTTAAAACACTTGTCGATATCGAAATGATTCTGCTTAGGGTATTGATCAAGTACTATCGACATCGAATGACCTATGGGGCTATAATTTATAAACCTTCGATATCGAAAATATATCTTGTTTGCGCAAAATTGCGTTTTAAATTGGTCAACCCTCAAAACTTAGGTTTTTTTCTTGTGTGGGTATTTTGTTCCAACACTTGATTTCGGATTCCAAACTCCAATCTAAGGGATTGAAGGTTCATAAAATTGTTGGGTTGATTCATACCATAATCATCAACTTAAAGGTATCAAATTTGTATAGTTTTTTTGAGTTTTGAACCTTACCATTTAATTGTATGTGAGTTTGATGATTGTTTCATTGTTTTTTTCCTTGATTGCATAGGAGTTTGTTGTTTAACAATTTGATTGAGTTTTGCAATAGTTGGACGTTGTAGATATGGAAAGACTCGAAATTATTAGAAGGAATGATAGATTGTCCCTTGAGTATCGTGGTTTGATAGAGGAATTTATTCATGTTGGTTTTGAGGATGCAAAGATGAAAGATGTTGAAGGTGTTAGATGTCCATGCAAAGATTGTAAGAACAATGCCTATTATGATGATGCGATGGTTTTACGTGAACATTTGTATTGTAGGGGTTTTGACCCTAAGTACACGGTATGGATTTGGCATGGTGAAGTTGTAGTTGACAAAATTATTCCCGAAATTGATGTTGGTAGTGAAGACATGGAATATGATGCTTATCTTGGTGAGATGGTAGAAGATGTTGCTAGGGAATTTGTTAATAAGCCTAGTGTTCTAACGGCAATGATGAATGATAAAGAAACACCATTATACAAGGGGTCTAGGCATTGTATTATGGCGGCAACATTGTTGATGATGAATTTGAAGGCGAAACATGGGATTACCGATAAAGGGATGACGGAGTTGTTTGGTATTGTTAAAGAATTGCTTCCGGTTGATAACTTGTTGCCCGATAAAGTATATGCTGCAAAAAAGATTTTGTGTCCAATGGGAATGGAATTGGAGAAGATTCATGCATGCCCTAATGATTGTATGTTGTATAGGTCGGTGGAGGAGAAAAAATTGAATAATTGTCTAGTATGTGGGGAGTCTCGATACAAAGTAAAGGATAAAGAATTAATCAAAGTTGGGGATGAAGAGAGTACATTTAGCGATAAGAAAACACCCGCAAAAGTAATGTGGTATCTTCCTATTGTGCCTAGATTGAAAAGGTTGTTTGCAAACCCTGATGATGCGAAACTGTTTACTTGGCATGCAGAGAGGGAGCGAGGGGGTGATGACATCATTAGTCATGCATCGGATGGAGAACAGTGGAAAAAAATGGATGAATTATACCCTGAATTTGGGAAAGAACCCCGAAACCTCCGACTAGGGTTATCAACGGATGGTATGAACCCGTTTGGCAATTTGTCTAGCACACACAGTTCATGGCCTGTGATGTTGGTTATTTACAATCTACCTTCTTGGTTGATGATGAAACGCAAATATGTGTTGCTATCAATGATGATATCAGGACCGAAACAGCCTGGAAATGACATTGACGTTTACCTTGCCCCACTCATTGAAGATTTGAGGTCTTTGTTCAACTCGGGTGTATCGATAGCCGATGGTAGTCGTGGGGATGAGAAGTTTGAGTTAAAAGGGATGTTGATGTGGACCATTAATGATTTTCCGGCATTGGGCAATTTAAAAGGCTATTCAGTGAAAGGTCACCTTGCATGTCCAATTTGTGAGAAAAACACAAGTCATTGTCAATTGAAAAATGGTGGGAAAACGGTTTATCTTGGTCATCGGCGATTCCTTCCTGAAGATCATCCATGGAGGTTTGCTAAAAAATGGTTTAATGGGAAAATTGAGACCGGTCCAGAACCCATTCCTCCAACTGGCGTTGAAATCCTCCAAACCATGGAGAAGTTGGGACATGTTTATGGAAAAAAGGAAAAGGTTGCAAAAAATAGTGGTAGTTGGAAAAAAAGGTCAATATTTTTTGATTTGCCATATTGGAAATACCTAGAGGTTACTCACTGTCTGGATGTCATGCACATTGAAAAAAATGTGTGTGACGCGTTGGTCGGTACACTGTTGAACACCCCGGGCAAAACAAAGGATGGGTTGAAGTCACGTCTAGATTTGGTGAGTTTAGGCATAAGACCTTCGCTCGCACCTGTGGAGGAAGGAGACAAGTCTTACTTACCACCGGCTTGTTATACAATGTCGACGAAAGAGAAGGAGAGTTTTTGTAACACATTGAAGTCGGTCAAAGTTCCTACGGGGTATTCTTCCAATATTAGGTCTTGTGTCCAATTAAAGGAACTTAAGTTGGCGGGTATGAAGTCACACGATTGTCACAATTTGATGCAAGAGTTGAATGTCATTGCAATTAGAGGTTCCCTCCTGATGCATGTGCGGAATGCTATTACGAAGCTTTGCTATTTTTTTAAGGCTATTTGTCGGAAAAGTCTTAGTCATCGGAGGTTAGACAAGTTGCAAAGAATGGTGGTGGAGGTTTTGTGTCGGTTGGAGATGTACTTCCCTCCATCATTTTTTGACATCATGGTTCATTTGATTGTTCACTTAGTCCGTGAGATCAAACTATGTGGACCGGTCTTTTTACGGTGGATGTATCCATTTGAACGGTACATGAAGATCTTCAAGTTGTTTGTGAAAAATCGTTACCGTCCTGATGCTAGTATTGTACAACGCTATGTCGCCGAAGAGGTAATTGAGTTTTGTACAAACTACCTAAAAGATGTTGATACAATTGGTGTTCCCAACTCTAGACATGAAAGTAGGTTGGATGGTCATGGATTGAGGCACAGTCGCATGTTCCAACCATCGGCTGATGATCTCATTAAAGCTCATGTGTACGTTCTCTGGAATCATAAAGAAATTGCTCCCTATGTAGACATTCATATGAAGGAATTACTCGAGGCGAATAGTGGTTTGACCGAAGAGGGATTGCTAGACGAGCACAATCGAACGTTTGCATGTTGGCTACAAAATCATGTTGAATCTGGAGTTCATTCTGAAACTGTGAAATGGTTATCTCGTCGCCCTCTTAGTACAGTCAGATCCTTTGGTGGATATGATATAAATG
The DNA here is from genome assembly GCA_963678965.1 of Cruciata laevipes. NCBI lineage: Eukaryota > Viridiplantae > Streptophyta > Magnoliopsida > Gentianales > Rubiaceae > Cruciata > Cruciata laevipes. The sequence continues at coordinate 12,066,464 of OY787632.1, read as the reverse complement.
GATATACCTTTGGGACAAAAGATATGGATGATAATGGTGTATCTCAGAATAGTGGGGTTTCTAATATTTCAGATTCACTAGAAGATGGAACATTGAAGAAAAAGATGTTTTTTGGCACTATAACCGATATTTGGGAGCTTGATTATGTGAAGTTGAGAATAGCCGTTTTTAAATGTATTTGGGTGGATGAAAGGCGCGGTATAAAGCATGAAGGTTTAGGCATGACTATCGTTGATCGTGCTCGACAAGGTTCAAAAGAGGATCCATTCATTTTGGCCGTCCAAGCTGACCAAGTATTTTATGTTACTGACCCAGTCGACCCTCGATGGGAAGTTGTTGTCGGAGGGAAGAAATCCTTTGTTGATGATGAAATGAGAGAACATGATGATATGACCGACGAAAATTCCCCATTAGATTTTCTTTTACATGAAGACAAGCTATTGGAAGATGAAGTGAGCTTGAAGCGTTATATTGCTCGCGTTGATCATGATGAGGGTATTTGGGTTACTAATACAGGTAAGGTATCTAAGAGGAAGAGAAAGAATCCTTTGAAAAAGAAGTAGATTGGTAAATTTTTGTAAGTTATATTTGGACGAATGCAGTTTCGATATCGGTAATTATAATATTCAGTCTTTCGATATCGACTTATTTTTAATACTGACCAAGTATTTTAGAACTTATATGTTTTCGATATCGTATACAATTTCGACTATTTATTCGATGTCGAAATAATGTTCTTCTCAATCCCTGTGAGACGCACCGATTACTTCTATCGATATCGAAAGGGTAAACTTATATATTTTCGATATCGCATAAACCGTTCTATTGTTTTCGAGATCGAAATTAACTTCTTTTTAAGCCCTGGTATACCTACCGATACATATTTCGATATCGAAATTATATGTAAAATTGTCCAGATTGGCAGAAGTTAATTAATATTAAATTGACACAAACTTAAACATAAGTCATCATAAATCAAACCAATTTAAGCAAATTTTATTCATACAAACATTAAAAAAAAAATTACAAGGCCTTTTATCCTATGAAACCTCAAACATTAAAATAAAATGTGCTTTCCAATGTCAAAGTCGTCTTCAGTATTTTCTTCTTGTTCGGGTATCTCAGTTTGGGGTTGCATAGTCTCCGGCTCTCCACTTGCTTTTGAGGTTTCTTGCTCTTCATTCAAAGTTCCATCCACGCCAGTTGGAACTGCTTTAGAAGTGGATGCATCACCCGACTTGGACACTTCATGAGCTGTCATAAAACCTCGCAATATGTTCGTATTGCGCCATATCCTTTGACTCCCAAGCTTCACTGCTTTTCTCAGCCTTATGAGTGTTGATAATTGGTTCTGGAAAAAGGTTTCTCCACCATCAACTATAAAAAAATAAGGCAAACATTTTAGTAACCTTAGCAAATTCCAAATAATCCAACAAATAAAATAGAAAGTCATAAAATAATTGAATTACCTTCTTCGGAATCATTGGTATTTGAGGAGACTGTTTTCTCCCACTTCCCCTCAACAAGAGCCCACTTCTTCTTTGTAAAGTACATTTCATCATAGTATTTACATGGAGTAGGGTCACTCCTTGTTGTAAATTCAAATCCATCATGCGTCTTCAAGATTTTCGCAATGAGATTACCGTAAGGCAAGCATGTAACAAGTCGCTTGCTATTTGCCACCGCCTCCATGTGACTAACTATTGCAAACCCAGCATTAAAAAGCCGTTTCTCCCTAATGTAAAAATACATCAACAGGCTACTATAAGTTGCTTCCGAGTCCTTTCCCCCCTTTGGCACCACATTTCTAGCAACCATATCATAAATAATTCGCGATGTAGGTTCAAGGTCGGCTATCTTATAGTCGCTAGCCTTCTTGGGATTATTAGCAGGCATACCAAAGTACTTATGCCCCATGTCCTTAGGGTTTAGCCTACCTTGCCGTACTTCTTTAGGCCAACAACCACTAGTATAAACCCTAACAGGGGTCTCATTCCTATACCTAATACCCAAGAGTTTATTGATTTTACTAGGGCTAATGTCAAACTTAATCCCATTAACCCTAGTAGTGAATCCACTATCCTCATTCTCAATCACATTAGCATAAAATTGACTAGTTTCATCCAAGTACGAATCATCATTCAAAGCAAACAGTTCATTCAAACCTTGATGATTAAACAAGCTCATTATATCAGTCAATCCCAACATTTGCATCTTATTGAAGTCTAAAACATAGCTATTCATCAAAGAAGAACTATTGGTAAAAGATTTATACTTTTTGAAAGCTTCTTGACTTACAAACTTCCGAGAATCAAACCTCTGATAGGGAGTTTTGGTAGCAACGAACTTCCTCTTCATTGCGCCGCCGGCCATTCTCCTTGGATTGTGGATGAATTGATTGATTTTGAGGGGAGATTAGGGTTCGTCTATTCTGAAATCGAATTTGGGGATTTCTGGGCTTATGTGTCGTGTTTTTTTTTATATAGTTGTACTCCATTCGATATCGAAAGCACCATTACACACTTGTGATATCGATATGTGTGTTATGAAACGTTGACGTACGGTTAACCGAAACCCATTGCGAAATCGCACGACACTTAGAGTTTTTTAAAAGTTTAAATTCATCAAAGAAAAACCAATGTTGCGATATCGAAGATGTATTTAAGGAGAAAGCGATATCGCAATGTTAAAACTAATACCGGAATGCACTTTCGAAATCGAAGGTTCAGGAGGCCATATCTCTGTTACCTGTAGCGAATCAACTAGAGATATCGTAAACATAATTCATGAAGTATTAATTATAAAATAATGAAATTAATAAAATTAAAACATGTAATTACACAAAATTACAAATGCTTACCAGGAGTTAACCTCTTCTTCTTCGGGTCCTTTGGGCCATATTTACCATCTTCCTTGAGTTCAAGCCCCTTCTTGACCAACCACCCGTGGTCATAGTACTCGGATGCTAAGGGAAAACCTTCGGGTATCACCCCTTGTTTGCGGATCAATGCCGTTATCAGTCGACCATAAGGAAGTCGCGACTTTGAACTCTTGGCTGCCTTTGCCATGTATTGGAGAATAGCATACCCGGGGTTTATCTTATGCTCCTCCATGATGAAGTAGAAGAGCATGATGTTGTGGACTGTTGCTTCACAAGGATGACCTCCGCTAGGGAATACATTCATAGCAATGAACTCGTACACAAGCCTTTGCTCACCGGTTAGTTCCCCTATCTTGTAGTCGGGTTTAGGTTTTCCCAAGCCAAATTCTTTTGGAATGTTAAAATATTTTTTGGCCATCCTATGCAGTTTGAAAGGGAGCTTAATATCAATGTTTTTGACAAAGCTATTTTGGACAAACATGTCATATGGACCATTAGGATCCGTACCCCTCAAGAAGCTATCGTCCACATAAGGACATCCTATAGCCTCGTTGATAGTGAACATGCTAACTGGAATGTCTATTCCTCTAACCCTAGTAGAATACATCTTCCCATTCTTCCTAAAATTAGCATAAAACTGAAGAACCTCTTCATGATAGGCCTCATCTTCCAATAACAACAAACCATCCAAGTGATGGGGTCTAAACCACTTCAAAACGTAATCAAATTTCAAATCATTATCTAATTGGGATTTTTTGAATACCTTGCTGATGATAACCTTCCTATGTAGCCGTTCATGATAGCGTTCAGAAGCGGCCGTGTCGATGAAGGTTTCCTTGACAACACGTCGGTTGGAACTAGGGTTTGGATTGGAGTTTTGACCACTAGCATTGCTCCCCTCGGGTTCATCCCGCTCCTCTTCCCCATTTCCTCGGTTCCTACCCTCTGGTTCCGGCCGCCCCTGTGCTCCACGACCTCTACCTCTACTGGTGGCGCCACCGCGAGTCACGCTCGGACCGGCACCTGTACCCCGACCACTCCCTTTTGCCTGCCTCGGAATTGGGTTTCGGGTTTGTACCTCCCTTCTTCCTGATTCACGAACCATGATTCCGGTGGGTTGGGTGGAAATTCGAAATCGAATTTGATATAAATCGACTATTAGGTTTCGAAGATTTGGGGGAAAATATTTGAACTTCAGGAATTCCGCTTTTTTTTTATATAGTCACAACACTTTCGATATCGAAGATCTATTCGCTCCATGTCACAGGGCATGAGCAGATTGTTGTAGCGATATCGAAAGTTATATTCATTATTATTTCGATATCGCTACATATTTACGTTACGTTTTCGATATCGAATTCGGCTTCTCTCATAATATTAACATATCGATATCGAAGATTCTTATAAACCATGAGTTTTATTTAATATTTCTTTTTTTTCATATATAATATTAGATGCGAAACTTTTATATTTGTATACTGTAGTATAAGTTATAATGCTATTTAAGATCCAATACAATGTAAAAAAAATACGTTGTTACTATTTTTTAACTTTATAAAGTTATTAGTTTGTCGCTAACTCGATGAACTTAAATATGTTGCACGTTATTAATTTTAATTTTAAACACAATATTAGTCTTAGTGAATTTAAATGAACATGGTTTTAATATAGATTGGTAATCAACTATTAGCATATATGCATTCAACGAACAACAAACTTAGACGCAACACAGTAATGAGCAACCTATGTACTTCAAATCAAACTATGGACTATATTACATAGTAATCTATTTAGTGCAATCAATCAATGAAATATCCAATAAAATTATACATAATATAACACCATCTATCATATTAATGTCGAAGTACTAAATTACTGGTTATAAAATCCCAATCATAGTTTTTGTGAAATATGTAATTAATAATCAAACATATTAATCAATTATATTATAACAAGCTTGGATCAATACAATAACATGACACATATCCAATACAATATAATTTAAAATAAATAATTTATTAATTTTGAAAATATTTAATTCTCATATTTGTGTAAAATTTGTTAAATTATATTCGATATCGCAAATGTAGAACTTAGAATTTCGAACTCGCAACTAAACCAAGTACTACCCACGTTGACCCTCATTGACCTTAAACCCTAGACCCTCAAAAGGATGTTCGATGTCGAATAGTTTTATCAGTACTGCATCGATATCGAAAGTCTTAACATTTACCTTTCGAAATCGCAACCAACGTGGGTATTATCCATGTGGAAACCCACGTTGACCCTAATTGACCTTATACCCTAGCCCATGAAAAAGAAATTTCGAAGTCGAAAAGGTTTATTAATCAAACGAATTTAGCCTTCGATATCGAAAGTATTATCGGTTGGACGCATTTAATGCGAGTCAACTGCAATCTCGTCGGGTCAAACACACCCAAAAACATCCAAACGCCAAAATAATTGGTGTAAGCGCATTTATTGGGTTTCAAACCCTCTACCCACCTCTTCCATCAATTTTTCCCTCCCATTACATCATCTATTCTATATCTCTCAATCAATCCATCATATTTGTGTTATTGCAATGATTTTCAACTATCTTTATTGAAATTTGAGGGTTTGTTGGTCAATCTTCATCCATTTCTCCACATTGACACTTTAGGGTTCTTAAGACCTAAAGGGTTGTGTTCATTGAATGGGCTTTCATTGAGAAGGTTGGGTGGTACACTTCAAACATCAATTACTACAAACGGTGAGTAGTCAATTTCTTTTTTTGAAAACCTAGGGTTTGAGTTTTTTTCTCCATTTTGGGTTAAGCTTTAATTAAATGTGTTGTGCTCTAATGTCATCTTAACATGGACTAAGGTATTACTAATTTATGACTCTATATGTTGTATGAGTATTTGTTCGGAGAACTTATTTTGACATAAGTTCATAGCTAGAACATGTGTGAAGAGCTCTAACCTATGACTATTGTCATGTACTTCTATTTGTAGGGATCTTAATATGGCTAACAATAAACGTGCAAAGGATGCTAACGATGAGCAACCGAAGAAGAAGAGTAAACACAATAGCAAAAATACAAATATTGTAGCAAACGAACTTAGTAGTCGCAAAGTTGCTCAAGAGCATTGCCGGATTGTTCAAAGGCGTTGGGATAACCATATTAAGACACCAATGAGTTTTGATCGTTATGGTGTAGCTATATCGGATGAGAGGGCGTTGTGGTCAAGTTGGTGTGGTTGCAAAGGTAGAACAAGAGTGGACATAAAATTAATTTCGTGGAAGGAACTCGACCAAGATAAAAGGGACAAGTTATATGAAGAGTGTAAGGTACATCTTTACCAAAACCTTTACTTCATTATCAATTTGTACTATGTTTTTTTATTGCACCAATTTTTAACGCAATCAATGTTATTGATACAAGCAACCCTTTGAGATTGATGCATCGGATGAGGAAGCCGTGAAAAAAATTGCTTTGAACATAGTGTCCAAGGCTAGCCGAGACTTCAAGTATAGATTGGCCAAGGAGTACATATACGAGGGAGGGAAAAGAGTTGGTCAACATCCTCGAGTCAAATACAATGGTATTCTCGAATCAAGTTGGGAAACTTTCAAGCTAAGGACTCTTGATCATGAAGCGGATGTTAGTCTATAACTTTTGTTATGTGTGCCTTCATTTCATTTTTAACTTATACTAACACAATCATGTTTATTGTAGGGTACCCGATATGTGAAAATCAAAAGTGCAAAGGCAAATAAACTCTATCATACTATGAGTAGGTCGGGGTATATAGGGGTGGGAAAGAAGATATCTAAAGAGAGATGCGAAGTGGACACAACAAAATTGGTTGAGGGAGGGATGACCCTAGAAGAGGCCCTCGAGAAGGTGGTACCATTGAAACATGATGACATTCCACGCCATGAATTGTTTGTTAGAGGAAGGATGAAGGACGGTGGAAATTACTCAACGACCGAAGTTGAACAAGTTGCAAAAAAAGTGGTAATAATGTTTTATTTTGTTCATTCACTTTATTTGTATTTAATATATGTGTTGTGATTATATCCAAATAATGAATAATATCTCTATAGGATGAAATTGTGGTTCAAGAAAAAGAAGGTCTATTTGCACCCGTAGGTAAGTGTGATACATTGGCTAAAGCAATTGGTAAAGATCATCCCGGGAGGGCAAGGGGGGTAGGTCGCCACTTGAGTCAACGAGATGCTTTTGGCATTAAGCGAAGTAACGGAAATTCCAAGCCATCGGAACTATATTTAGCCAAGAAGACGATCCTCTTGCAAAACGAATCAATGGAGAAGCAAAGAATTGAGATTGAGGATATGCGAAACGAGCTACGAGGAATGGCTCAACAAATTGGTTACGTCCATCCACCTAAAGAGTGTGTCGTTGTTGGTGAGCGACGTCCATCGTCAAGGGGATCACATCATTCTCCAATAAACGAAGAACTTGAGGTAATCAATGGAAATGTGGACTTGGAGCCAAAGCAACGGTACGTTGAAAAAACAAAAGAAATCACTTCCAAGCCAACCCCCATTAAGGTAATCCCTACACTAACAATGTCAATTTATTTAATCTTACGTGAGTATTGACTTTGAATTTTAAATTTCATTAGATTTTGACATACAAGCTCTTCATTGATGTTGGTGATAACGAACCCCCAAAACATGTTGCTAATGGAACTTTTGATGAGGGAATGCGCACACACCATTTACTTGCCATTCCCGTAGGATTTGGTAAAGTTGGGATAGGTAGGGCGATAGACAAAATGGCACTTTTACCAATGCCCGAAGGGGACATCGTTAGGGTAGGGCAAGCGGTGAGCCGGTTTGTTATTTGGCCGCGTTGGTTGATAGTTGATGGAAATTGTAGTGACATACCGGTTAGGAAAAAACCTTCCGAGTTGAAGAAACCAACAATAGCTAAAAAATACCCATCCTCTTTTGACGCAAAGCAAACACTTGAATTGTTGAGGTCACTCCCTATGTTCGTTAGAACATTACATGAGTACTTGGATCACAAAGACATAAATATGATATGTCAATTTTCGGGTAACGAGCAAGTGTTCGGAGTGAGGAGGGACTTGAAGGTTCCTTTGCAAGATTTCAAAGATTTTTGGTATATGTTGGATTTGGACTCCACTATACTATCACTACATCAAACGTAAGTTTCCTCATATTCATTTTGCATGATATTATTTTTACCTTTAAATCCCGTACTAATTTTTTACAATTACACTATTAGCTATATGCATCACAAGTCTTTGCAAAAGAAAAAAGATTGGATAGGTTTCTTTTGTCCCCAATCCATGACTATATTTCAAGGCAAGGCACCAACAAGCCAACGTGCTTATCTTACCAATTTACTTCGTATGAAAACCAATTTACACTCATAAGATCAGTCATGTTTTTAGAGAATGCAACTCTGTAGCTGATTTTCTCTCTAAACTAAGCACTGAATCTTACATTACTGGTAACTTGTCAATCTCAGATGCTCCTTCCAAACTTAGAGGCTTAATATCACTTGATAAGGGTGGTACCCCTTATATCAGATTATCCTCTAACAGTTAAATCTCTTGGTTACAGCTTGATACTGCTCTCCTTTCTTATTTGCAGATTGGGGAAGACCCTTTGGAAATCACTTCCAAAGGTGGAGGTCTAGCAGCAGTACCACAGAACTAATTTACAGTTCTTTTTGTTGTTCCTGCACTACACAGCAAGCCTTTTGTCTCACCACTGATGAATTACACCCAAGCTCCCTATGGAGACTCCCTCCACTTCCTTGGTGTTTTTCTTACTACATTCTTACTTAATAGTTTGATACTTCTCAAAGCAATTTCCTTTAAATCCTCTCAGTTGATGTGTGGTGAGAACTGGCTTATGAATGGTCTATTCGGGGACGTAGATACACTGGGGGTAAGTGTATCAGGGGAATGGATCATTCATGGGAACCTCTCATCCCATCACCTTCAAGGATTATAAGGAATGCTATAGTATAGTATCTATAGTCCAGATATTAGTACTATTCTACTTCAGATAGTTGTAACTGGATAATACTCTTGTTTATTTCTCGGTTTTGAATGGTTTGAGGAGCCTAATATATTCCTCCCACCTTTGGTGGTTTTAAATTAAAAAAAAAAAAAAAAAAAAAAAAAGAAAACCAAGAAGATATTCATAGGCCCCTACCTAGAAGGGTAATCATCTTTCTATATACTTCCGGGTTGATAACTTATGTTATTGTCTTATTTAAAACCTAATAATGTTGTCAATTTTGTACTAGTGGCCATTGGCGTTTTGTTGCTATGTTACCCGAGGAAAAGCGAGTTTATTGGATTGATTCTCTAAACTTTCCACCAACCAAAGCCTTCGCCGATCTTGTCGAGGTGGTTATGCATGAGGTTAATGATAATACCCTTCAATCTTTTGAACTCATACAAATAACGGTAAGCAATTTCATTTGTGTTGCTTTTAATGTTTTAGACATAATTTCATTGTCTAACTACCGTTTTGGATTTTCAACTCAACAAAGTACAAGAGACAACGATCTACTTGGGAATGTGGCTACTACACATTCATATTTACCGACAAGTGTGTTGATTCTCTAACGTTGGACAATCTTGATCTCCGTCAAGTAGGCTCATTTTCTTCATCATCTAGTTTTTTCATCTCTCATTAAACTTTGGAATATAACTTGACATCGATTTTTTAATTTCCTTATTATATCACAAAAATGTAGATTTTTGAAGATGACCAAACTCCCTACACTATGGCCGAATTGAATGATGCAAGAAATAAGTTCGCACGCCACCTTATATTGGTTCGTGGTCGGGTAATATCATCCCCGTTTCTCCTAGCATAGATTTAGGTTAAATGATAATTTAGTTGTGTTGTTCTACTATCATAGACTAGTTTAATGTTACATGTGGTTTGGATTTTATCTATTAGTGTAGCTTTTGGTTGTCTGGGCAGATGTAACTTTCGAAAGCGCAATATTAGAATTATCCGTTTCGAACTCGAAAATATTGGAATTATAGGTTTCGATATCGCCTGTGCATATGACAGACAGCACTTTCGATATCGTCACCATATTCGGGCATTGCAGCAGGGGTTGAGCCGAATTTTACTCTCGGTATCGCGTATATTATTCGTTCCCTTTCTAACCTTAACGATATCGCACGAACATTATAACCGACATAATATTCGATAGCGCAAACATCACATAACTCATACGATATCGAGATGTGTCTCTGGTCTTGTGACAGAGCTTCAGCCGAATTTGCTTGCGATATCAGCCGCTCGTCGTTCGGATTTTAATCAATTCGATTACGTTGGATTAAAACACATGTTGCGATATCGAAAGCGTGTAGTGAATTCCATGGATCTTCAAAGCTTATTACGATATCGAAGAGGTTCGTACATATATTCGATATCGCCACAAGTTTATTTGAGTTTTGGTTCATATAGTAATTAATCGATATCGAATTACGGTTTATGGACTTTCGAATACGACAAGTCATGTTTTTAGATTTCAAATTTCAATTACATTATCGATATCGAATATATATTTCAGATACACTCGATATCGAAACTGCAGTAGTTCATTGTAGGCTGTCGAACTCGAATGTATACTACACTGACATCCCAATACCATCGATATCGTACGCATATATCTAAACACCCAGGTGGCTGTGATACTTGCGATATCGAAGTATGGTGCATGGAGTTTCGAATACGACAAGTCATGTTCTTAGATTTCAAATTTCAATTCTAGTTTCGATATCGAATATATATTTCAGATATACTCGATATCGAAACGCCAGTATTATATTTTAGGCTGTCGAACTCGAATGTATACTAAACTCAGCTCTCAATACCATCGATATCGTACGCATATGTCTAAACACCCCGATGGCTATGATACATGCGATATCGAAAGTATTTGACCGAACGTAGTTTGCGAGTTCGAAAGTACGTAAAAAACCACGGCGGTTCATGGAACCGCCTTAAATTATTTCCGTTTTACGGCACGGCCACAGAAGGCGGTTCCATTGTGCCTTCTCTGGTACGTTGGAACCGCCTTTAAACCTCTCTCCCTCCACTAGTGTGTCAATCATTTAACAGAGGTCTTTGGCATTATGAGGCAACACCAGCTCTTTACTAAAGCTTCTAAGTGTGAATTTGCACAACCTAGAATGGAATATCTTGGACATGTGATTTCAGGAAATGGAGTGGAGATGGACAAAAACAAGGTGGACAATATTTTGCAATGGCCAACTTCCACTACTATGAAACAACTGAGAGGCTTCTTGGGGCTGTCAGGGTACTACAGGAGGTTCATTTCTGGTTATGGTACCATTTGTAGGCCACTCCATGATTTACTTAAAAAAGATGCTTTCAAGTGGAATGAGGTTGCTGCTCAAGCTTTTGATAAGTTGAAGAAGGTTATTACTACTGCCCTTGTGTTGAAAATGCCTGAGTTTGACAAGGTTTTTGTAATTGAAACTGATGCAAGTGATGTACCCTATATATACTCTAGTTTTTAGTGTATTTGAGACTTGTTTTGAAGACCATTTTGTAACAAAGTATAGGATTTTAGAGTGAATTGTATCATTAGAGCTTTATGTTTAGAGCTTGTAAATTCCTATGTTTATGTGTGTATTTTGAAACTTCTTGATGTGAATTCTTGAAGACATTCTATGACTATGCTATAGAGTTGATGATTTGATGCTCGGAACTTGAAGAATTGGTCATAGAAGTGGCGAGAAAGCCACTTTACTAAAGGTGGTAGAAGCTGCCCAGAAAAGTGTCGCTTGTGCCCAGAAAAGTGTCGCTGGAGCTTGAAGGAAGTGTCACTCTAGATGAAGAAAGTGTCGTTGCTGCCCAGAAGTGTCACTAGCTGCCAGAAGCGTCACTAGTTGCCCAGAAGTGTCGTTGTGAAGAACAGCGACCAAAGAAAGCGTCACTAAAGCTTCAGCCCACTGGCCTCTTTGAGCTGAATTTTGAGGCTATAAATACTCCCCTTATCCTCTCATTTCCAACGAGCTTCCCCCAAATCCAAAGTAGATTTTCCCATTTTCTTCCCCTTTCCTTTCCTTTTCTTCCCTTTGATTCTATGTTTAAATATGTATTGATTAGAATGATTGTTGTAGCTTAATCTTCCTTGGGAGCAATTGATTAAACTTCTATTCTTGAGATTTTCATGAACTTTCATATGCTTCTATTTATGGTTTGATTATCATTTGAATTCTTGATGTTGAATTGTGTATGAATGTTGTTAATCTTGCTAAATTTGCCATGGGCTTTGTGTTTTAAATCAATTGCATGCCTCATAGTTTGGATAATTGTAGTTTAAACCCTAGTTCTAGTTTAATTTAGAGATTAGGTTAATTAAAAGTGATTGGGGGGTGGCAACCCCTTTTGCTTGCTAGTTGTAGAGTAATTTAGCCTAGTTGGTAGAGTAATTGATAATTAGAGAGGTTGTGTGATTGTTGTTATGAAACATGGTAAAGTATAGTCATGGGAATTGAATTGCTTATGAATTTGAATTGTTGCATGTCTTCGTAGGAATCTAATGTGATCATTGATCCTTCGTTGTATGTAATTGTAGAGTTGAGATATTCATTTCCAATGTGTGATTATATGCATCGAATTGCTAGATTCGTGGGTAAATGCTATTGTTTACCCCAATATCATAAAGTAGCAAATATGAATTAAGATTTGTATGTTATCATCATCTTAGTTCTTTATAGTTTTCAAATGTCTTGTCCAACGCTCACGTTAACGACGAGTATGGGTGAGTTTGTCGATTCTCCATTGTTAATTCCATTGTCGATGTATCTAGATGCTATCATCTACGTGGATTGATAATGAGGGCTCTTGAGTGACGTGTTCATGCTCACTAGCTATTATCAAGAGAATATGATGTTTTTCATCCACGACTTATGATCATAAATCATAGATATGAAGCGTTCACTCAATGATTAATCGATAGTTGAAGTTGAAGTCAATTGCCTCCCAAGGCCTTGTATTTGCATTGTAGTGTAGTTTATCTTAGTTGCTTTCTTTCGTAGTGTAACAAAACCAACTCAAAAAACCCCCCCTTGTTTACCTTGCTTTCTATATAATATATATGTATGTGTTTATAATCTTCGCTAAAACACTAAACAAGATCCTTCTCCTTGTGGTTCGATCCCTACTTCCCACTATCTACTCTATAGTAGTTAGAAGTCGTAGGTGAAATATAAATGTGTTTTGATTGAGTGGGATTCCCATTTACGACGTGGGGAAATCGCTTGTCAGCAAGTGATAAGGGGATGGCAAGAAAACAAACCTATTACCTTCCTCAGCAAATCTTTTTGTCCTAGAAATTTAGGGCTATCCACTTATGAAAAGGAATTACTTGCCTTGGTGATGGTCGTGGATAGATGGAAACATTACTTGATTGAACAGAAGATCACCAATGCATTGCAGCACAAGTGGATAACAAAGCTTATTGGCCTTAGTTTTGAGATACAATACAAGAAAGGGGCGGAAAATTCTGCAGCTGATGCATTATCTAGAAGACCTAGAGATCAGAAGGAAGATGGGGACGAAGTAGTGGTGCATTCTATTGCTAGGGACCATGATGACAAGGGGAAGCTGATCAACAAGGGTCTGGTGGTCATGAGAATCTATTAGATGTTTTGAGTCATGGTCCAGTCTCTTAGGAGAGTGACATTGATGTTTCTAAAGAGAACTGCACTGATGGAGTTGATAATGCTGAGGTGAATGACAACATGGAGCTGATGACTTTAAAATATTCCTCTTCTTTAACTCCTGAATGGATGAAACAGTTGGAGTCCAATTATGATACTGATTCTGTGGTTCAGGAGTTGATAGCTGAGGCTGTGTTGAGTGGTCATTCTCAAGTATTGTCATATGTATAAGGCTTACTTAAGAAGGATGAGAAGCTATATGTGGGGAGTTCCAATAATATCAGAATAGATGTGTTAAAAACCATGCAAGCTTCACCATTGGGTGGTCACTCTGGTCAAAATGCTACTATTAGGAGAGTTTTGTCTGTTTTTATTTGGCCAAGCATGAGGAGGGAGATCATTGACTACATTACTACTTGTGTGGTTTGCCAAAGACACAAGGTGGATCATTGCAACAGTCCAGGGCTACTACAACCACTTCCCATTCTTGACAGATCTTGGAAGCATATCTCAATGGATTTCATTGAAAAGTTGCCTATTTTTGAGACATATGACTCCATATTGGTGGTGGTGGACAGGTTCAGTAAGTACAATCATTTTGTGGCTCTTAAACATCCTTATACTGCCAGTCAGATTGGTGATATATATTTCAAGGAAATCTGCAAATTACATGGACTGCCAGATAGTATTGTGAGTGACAAGCACAAAATCTTTACTAGCCATCTATGGAAGGAGTTTTTGAATAATATGGGAGTAAGGTTGCATTATAGTACAACTTATCATCCACAGACTGATGGGCAAACAGAAAGAGTTAATCAGGTTTTAGAGATTTATCTGAGATGTTTTTGTTGTGATAAGCCTGATAGCTGGTACAATTGGTTGAGTGCTGCTGAGTGGTGGTTTAACACCACATTTCATACCAGCACATAGATGACTCCTTATGAAGTTTTATATGGGGTTAAGCCCTAACAACTACATATGGGAGTCTTCACTGATATGGTCATCCCAGCTGCACAGAATATGGTTCAGCACAGAGGAGAAGTCATGCAGCTTCTTAAACAACACTTGCTCCAAGCTTAGGAAAGAATGAAATATTTTTCAGATGCCAAGAGGATTGAGAGGATTCTTCAGGTTGGTGATTGGTGTTACTTGAAAATTTAGAAATTCAAGCAGTTGACACTCCGTGGAACTGATGCTTCTAAGCTTACTATTAAGTATAATGGCCCTTATGAGATTGAGCAGAGAGTTGGTGAAGTAGTATACAGGTTGAAATTACTTTCTCAGTGCAGGATCCACCCTGTTTTCCATGTTTCACTACTCAAGAAACATCAAGGTCCTCCTCCTTTGACTGTTGAAGATATTCCCCAGGAGTTGATCCCTCAAGTCCCTAAAGTCACCCCTGATGCAATTCTGCAAAGAAGATTGAGTGTGATTGATGGACATCAGCAAGTACAGTGGCTGATCAGATGGCAAGGGTTACCAGAAGAAGATGCATCGTGAGAGCTAGCTACATTTATCACTAACCAGTTTTCTTCTTTCACAAGTTGATGTTTGTGGTTTCTGCAAATTTTTGAAGTTGTGCTGAGCATCTGCTTGAGGACAAGCTGTTTGTAAGAGGGAGGGAATTGTCATGACTGTGCCAGGACAGAGGGGTAAAAGAGTAATTTTGGCAGCTAGGCAATAAGACCGTTCAACGGTCAACTGGAGAGCAGCTCTTCCAAGACCGCTGGCTCACAACCGCCGTCAGTTGCAACCTCCATAACCGCTTCAGCTCTTCTGTTAAGTAGTGTAGATTTGGTAGTTGCCGATTATCGGTTTCAGCGTGTGTAAATCCGGTCACGAAGATGTTTTCTCATCTCATACTCTGATTCTTCTCTCATCCAATCTGAGGTCTAACCTCCATTTGTACTTGATAATACCGGCCCAACGGGGCTTTGGGCCAGGAAAGGGGGGGGCCCATGGCCCGGGATCAAGAAAGGAGTGCCTTTCCGGGAAAGAGCACGTCCGGACAAGAAGAACGGCAGAAGGAGACAAGGAGAAGTGGTCCTGAACCTTATCCAAAGGAGGCAACCTCAACTATAAATAGTGGTCTCAAATAGTGAACAAGGTATGTGACTTATATCTCTCTACTTTATATTGAGAGTTCCTTCCGTACGTTTTCCTTCTCCGATATCCCCATCTCATCATCACACCGGAGCTTCTTCCCCGGGACGCCTCCCGGGGATTGTTTTGCAGGACTGAAGTAGGCTGATCAAGGGGGAGATCCGGATATCATATAAACCCGGGAGACGGACGGAAATTGGCAGCATCAATTGGCACGCCCGGTGGGACACTTCCACCTTCGCAGGATGGAGTCGCCAAGAAGAGGGCGCGGGCGCCCTAAGAAGAACGCGGCACCTTCAGGGGGAGATTCTCTTCCACCCCCAGGAGACGAGGTGACCTTAAGGCAGTTGCAGGAGGAGGCTAGACACCAGCGAGAGCTAGGGGTACCGCAAGACGGCCACGTTGAAACTGCCTCCGACGAAGCCTACTCGGAAGGAGAGTACCAGGATGAGCAGGAAGGGCTTGGGCTCGCCGGGGATGGCACCACCCGGGACCAGGGACCTGAAGCCCGGGAGGAGGGGCAGCCCTTAGTTAGTACGGAGGAAGTGGCGGCCTTGGAATTCATGAGAGCCAACAAGGAGTTGTACCGCCAGTGGGTACTCTCCACCCGGGAAAGCCTGAGGCGAAGGGAACCCGGGAGGAACCAGGCAGGTCCTCTAGGGGGGTACCAAAGAGAGGTTATTGACTTGGACGGAGCCGTTCAGCCGCCAAAGCTACAGGGGCGTGTAAATTCCTCCACCGTCCCACCCTCTTTCCCTCAGAATTTCGGGGTTGGAGGAGGAGCGGTTACGGGACAACAATCGAATCTGGTTCCACATGCTCCACCCTATTACCCGCGTTCCAGTAGGGGGGCGGGACAAATCGGGTATGACCTGCCAGTCATGCCTACAGAGCCGTTTGGGTATCAGGCCCCTGGAACCCAGGGAAACCCGATCCAGTATTCCGGACCCATGTATGGATCAATGGGGATGAACTTTGGTTACCCGGAGAGATACTATCGGGAGGACGATAGGATGCGGGGCTATCAGGTGGCACAGCAGGACCCCAACTCCTTGGAGGCTCGGCTAGACAAACTGGTGGGAAGAAACGGAGCTAAACCTACCTCCCCTTGGGTACCTCGAGTGCTCGCGTACCCATGGCCGCCGGGCCTACGGACCCCGGAGGGAATCCCAACATATAATGGAGAGACAGACCCGGAGGAGTTTGTCAGGACGTACCAGAACCTAATGGTGTCAAGGGACTTCCCGGAGGAATTAAGATGCAAGCTGGTAGGCTGTTACCTGAGAGGAAACTGTCTCTCATGGTTCGATTTGTTGCCTCGAGAAAGTCTCAGAGACTATTACGATTTCTCTAAGGCCCTGCTGTTTAGATACGCCGGATTAAAGAAGGAAGGAAAGCGGTTGACTGAGCTTTTGGCTACCCGGCAGAAGGCTGCAGAAGGGTCAATGGAATACTATCGAAGGTACATGGACGATAGCATGAAGGTTGTCGACAGGCAGCAGCAGGAGAAGGCAGTGATTAGCGGATTTATAAATGGCTTGAGGGATATGGTGCTGTTCCAGAAGTTGATGGAAAATATCCCGGAAACCTTTCACAACTTGCAAATGGCGGTACAACTATACTGCGCGATTAATGATGCCACACGGAAGAGAAAGGAAGAATCTGGGGGATTTCTCCCGGATAAGATAGAAAGAAGGAGAATGGCAGACCCAAGTAGAAGGGACCCCGCTCCCGCACTGGTAAACCGTGCCAGGGCGGACAGTTTCACACCGCTCAGCAAGTCCCGAGCGGAGATTCATGCTATCCACAAGGACCTGTTCCCGGATCCATTGCCCATCCACGGGACCCCGTCTAGGGAAAACGCGGACAAATGGTGTGCCTACCACAAGTCTTATGGGCATGCGACAGAGGGGTGTAGGATGCTGAGGAACGAAATAGAAAGACTGATAGAGCGGGGACAGCTGAGAGATTGCGTGGCAGCGGAGGTAAAGAAGGAGAATCCCCGGGACCAGCCTCAGGAGCAGCCCCGCAGGAGGTGGAGACCTAACCCGGGGAGAGGAAACGGAAGAATCCAAGGCAACCAAGGTAACAGGGCCCCGGGGAGGCCCGCCATAGCCGCCGCGCCGGTCCAAGCAGTGGAGCCGGCCCCAATACCCAACAGGATGATCAACGTGATCAGTGGAGAAGTCGGAGAAGCATGTCAGTCAGTCTCCGCTATCCGGGCCCAGACCCGGTATGTTCCCCCGGGGGAGGTTCAGGGGAAAAGGTTTCGCCCCGATGAAGCTCTCACTTTCTCTGAAGCGGATGCAGCCCCGCCGCAGATACCCCATTCTGACCCGATGGTGGTAACGGCGGAGATTGAAGGCTTCTTGGTCAAAAGGGTGTTTGTGGACGATGGGAGCAGCGTGGAGATCATGTTCGCTTCTTGTTTCGATCAGTTGGGAATTGGGAGACAGAACCTTAAACCTCCCTTATCTCCCTTGTCAGGGTTCACGGGCAAACCCGAAGTTCCACTAGGTGTTATCCCCCTCGCAGTGTGTATGGTGGATGAGAAGGACCGGAGCAAGAGGATCTCGGTGACGTGTAACTTTGCGGTTATTGACGCACCCTCACCGTACAACGTGATCATAGGAAGGCCATGGCTAACTCAAGCCCAGACAGCGAGTTGTCCGTATCTGCTGACGATGAAGTTCCCCACTGCGCAAGGTGTGGCGGTCGTGCGGGGTAGTCAAGCAGTCGCAAGAAGTTGCATGATGACGGCGGTGCTGGACGCAAAGAAAGCAGTAGGGGTGGTACACGGAGAAGTTCCCCGCCAGGAGTTGGAGGAGATGCAGGTGGCGGACAAAGGGATGGTCACGGTGGGAAAAGACCTCCCGGAGGAAGTAAAAGGCGCACTGAGGGAACTTTTGGCCAAGTATCAGGGAGTATTCTCGTGGAGCCCGGAGGACATGGTGGGGGTGTTACCAGAGTTGGGGGTACACAAGCTGAACATAAGCCCTGCAACTAAACCAATCAGGCAGAAGAAAAGGCCTGTAGCACCGGAAAGAGCAGAATTTATAAAGAATGAAGTAAAGAAGCTGGAGAGAGCCGGGGTGGTCGAGGAAATCATCTACCCGGAATGGATAGCTAACCCGGTCTTAGTAAAGAAGCACGATGGAAGCTGGCGCATGTGTATTGACTTTACGGATTTGAATAAGTGCTGCCCCAAAGACAGCTATCCTCTCCCAAATCTGGACCGGCTGGCAGAGGCTATTGCGGGGTATTCGGTGCTGGCCTTCTTCGACGCACATAAAGGGTATCACCAGGTGCAGATGGATGAGGCGGACAAGGCGAAAACCTCATTCATCACCGATTTTGGAACCTTTTGTTACAAGAAGATGCCCTTCGAGCTGAAGAACGCGGGGGCTACGTACCAGAGAATGGTGGACAAAATCTTCAAGGATCAAGTGGGAAGAAACATGGAGGTGTATGTTGACGACATGGTGGTTAAAAGCAGGGCTTACGGGGCTTTCTTGAATGACCTGGAGGAGATGTTCGAAAAGCTGGAACGGAGCAATCTAAAGCTGAACCCCTCTAAAAGTACCATTGGAGTGGGTGCGGGGAAATTCTTGGGTTTTATGGTGTCAAGCCGGGGCATCGACGTCAACCCGGAGAAGGTGGAAGCCTTAGCTAAGATGACCTCCCCTAGGTCGGTGAAAGAAGTACAGCGGTTAACAGGGTCCCTCGCGGCCCTCAGTCGGTTCCTGTCAAAGGGAGCAGACAGGCAGTTACCTTTCTTCAACATTCTCAGGAGGGCCAAGGCGTTTGAGTGGTCTGGAGAATGTGAGAAGGCATTCCAAAATCTGAAAGAGCACCTCCAACAGTTGCCAACTTTAAAGAAGCCCCTCCCGGGGGAGGAGCTTTTTCTGTACATAGCGGCGTCCCGGGAGGCGGTAAGTGCCGTACTAATCAAAGAAGAGGATGGAAAGCAGCACCCAATCTATTTTGTTAGCCGGGCACTTCGGGGGGCAGAAACCCGGTATACTGAGTTGGAGCAGTTGGTTCTGGCACTGGTGCATGCTTCGAGGAGGCTTAAGCCCTACTTCCAGGGCCATCCCATAGTGGTTCTTACCAATTACCCGCTAAGACAAGTCATGTTCAAGCCGGAGGCATCAGGGAGAATGATGAAATGGGCCATAGAGCTGGGAGAATATGAAATCCGGTATGAGCCAAGGAGGGCTATCAAGGGCCAGGCCTTAGCGGACTTCCTGTTGGAATCAGAAGCAAGGATAAATGAGGAACAGAAGACGCCTAACACTCCGGAGGATACGGCTAAGGCTGAGACAGACCCGGCTTGGAAGCTATATGTGGATGGATCGGCGCACGCCGGGGGCAGTGGAGCAGGAATATTGTTAATCAGCCCGGAAGGGAAGGAGTATCCTTATGTAGTCCAATTCACTTTCAGAACAACCAACAATGAAGCCGAGTACGAAGCTTTGATCGCAGGGTTAAGGTTGGCAAAGGAGATGGACATCAAAACTCTCACGGCACACAGTGATTCCCAAATTGTGGTGCAACAGGTAAATGGAGAGTATGAAGCCCGGGAGAGGAGCCTGCAAAAATATCTGGAAGTGGTAAAACCTTTGATAGCCGGGTTTAAAACCTTCGACTTAGTTCAAGTTCCCCGGGAGAAGAACAGCAAAGCAGACGTTTTGAGCAAATTGGCCTCCTCAGAGTTGAAACCTGAGCCCGACCAAAAGTTATACTTGGAAGTACTAGGGAGGAGGAGCTACCAGGAGAGCAATCAAGTAATGCTGGTGAACAAGGAAGAATCCTGGATCAGGCCCATGCGGGCATACCTAGAAGAAGGAACCATCCCGGAGGATAGGGCCCAGGCCCGGAAGCTAAGAGTTAAGGCGCCTAGGTATGTGATCCAGGGAGGGGAGCTGTACAAAAGAGGGTACCTCCAGCCTCTGCTAAAGTGTGTAGAAAGGTTGGAAGGCCGATACCTCATCCGGGAGATGCACGAGGGATCTAACGAGAGCCACCAGGGAGCACGCACCTTGGCCAAAAGGATCTTAAGGCGGGGGTATTATTGGCCGACGTTGTTCAAAGATGCGGAAGAGCATGTACAGAAGTGCCTGGAATGCCAGGCATTCGCCCCGCTAATCCATGTTCCCCGGGAAGAGTTGGTCGGAGTCACAGGAGCTTGGCCGTTCAGCAGATGGGGAATTGACCTGGTCGGACCATTCCCGACTGCCCCGGGAGGAGCCAAGTACCTGATCGTAGCGATCGATTACTTCAGCAAATGGGTGGAGGCAGAGCCGCTCACCAACATACGGGGACTAACTTGTGTCAAGTTTTGCTGGAAGAACATCATCTGTCGATTCGGCATCCCGAAGGTCATAGTCACGGATAACGGGGCGCAGTTCGAGAACGATCCTTTCAAATCATGGTGTGTTGATGTAGCCAATATATACTCTACTTTTAGCACATTTGAGAGTTCATTTGGGGTAGCATTTAGTGCAAAGGGTTAAGAATTAAGGTTAAATCTCTCTTACCTTGCATTTTGAAGAAAGACTTGTGCACTAACGTTTTGAAGCTGAAATTTGGAAATGTTACAAGAGGAATTGGAGTGCATAAGTGGTACCATTGGCTTCGTCTTCTCGAGTACTACAAAATGGACTACTAGAACGTCAAAAACGGATCAACGGTTCATCCGTGGCGAAGCAAAGAAGATTGCTGCCAACCAGCCAGAGCATCTCGCGGGCCGCAAAATGGGCCTCGCGGGCCGCGAAAATGGGCGGATTTCTGGCAGAAAAAAGGCCAAAGAAGCATTTTTTTGAAGGGCTATAAATACCCCTCTTATCCCTTTATCATTTGGACGAGTTCCCCAATCCAAAACCCATTTTCCCTTTGTTCTTGATCTTTTCTTCCATTTTTCTTCTTCTAGATTTGATGTTGATGTAATGTTGTATTAGAATGATTGTATTAACTTAGTTTAATCTTGGGAGCATTTGAATTCACTTCCCCTTGAGACTTTGAGGGTGTGTATGCTTGAACTTTGGATTTTGATTATCATTTGATGAACTTGAATTCTTATGCATGAATATTGTTCAATCTTGCTTAATTTGTTATGGGCTTTGTGTTTTATATCAATTGTATGCCTCATAGTCACTAATTAGAATAGATTAGTTCATAAGGTTAAGATAATCTAGTTTTAGAGTAATTCTAGGGTAATTTGGAATGGTGATGGATTGTAGTGTAATGTTATCTCTAGTAGTTAGTTTAGTGACTATGGAAAGGGGTTGAGTGATGACAAACTCTCCCCTTGGTTAAGTGATTGTAATTGAGAAATGCCATGATAAATATGAGTTGTTAGAATTGGAAATCTTATGAACTTGCATGATCAATCAATTATGTTTTTAGGTAAGGATGTAATGCTACCATTGGTCCCCCTAATATGTGAGTGTATACTTGAGTCGAAGATTCCTTTTTGACGTATGATTGTTAGCAATAAATAACTAGATTTGTGGGTAGAACGTGATCGTTTTCTCCAACATCATGAAGTAGCAAGTATGAATTGAGATTTGTATGTTATCATCGTCTTAGTTCTTTATATTTATCAAATGTCTTGTTTGTATGCTCTCGTTATCGTGGGTATGTGAGTAAGCTTGTCAATTCTCCATTCTTAACACCATTGTTGAGCTATCTAGATGCTATCGTCTAGGTGACTCAACAATAAGAGCTTTGAGATGTGTTATCATCTTCTCTAGCTACAATTGGGAGAATGAGATGTTTTCATCCTTGACAAATGGTCGAAACTCCTTTGTAATAGCATTTGCCCGGTGATAAGTTGATAGTTGGAAATTGAAGTCATTTGCCTCCCAAGGTCTCACAATATTAGTGTTTTCCTCTTAACTTAGTTAATGATAGTTGCTTTATTTCGTAGTGTAATCAACCAACTCAAAACCCCCCCTTGTTTACCTTGCTTTCTATATAATATATATATATATATATATATGTGTTTATAATCTTTGCTAAAACACTAAACAAGATCCTTCTCCTTGTGGTTCGATCCCTACTTCCCACTATCTACTCTATAGTAGTTAGAAGTTGTAGGTGAAATATAAATGTGTTTTGATTGAGTGGAATTCCCATTTACGACGTGGGGAAATCGCTTGTCAAAAATGGCGCCGCTGCCGGGGAGAAGGCATATCTTGTTTCGTGTTTTATCTTAGATTTTATGTTTATCTCCTTTGTTTTCTGTTTTTCTTTGAAAGTGTATTGCTCGAGTTCTTTATGTAAATGGCACCTTGTAGTGTGTTTTGCCTTAGAATCCTTGCACTATAATTTCAATCTTTTGTTTACTTTGTTTTCTTTGAAGTGTGTATTGCTTGGTTTCTTGGAATAAACGACACCTTGTAGTGTGTATTACTCTAGAACCCTTGCACTACCATTTCAAACTTTTTAGTTATGTTTAGTTTAAAAAAGAAAGATTTTATTAACTTCCTCACCTTTAACCATGAAAGGATGAGGAAGAATGTAGCAAGCTCGTGTGATTCTTATCTTTCAAATGATTTTTACGAGCCTTGTTATTTTGAGTCGAGAAGTGAGCACTATAAACTTGAAAGGCCCCTTGGTTCTTCATACCAAGGGTACTATGATGATGAGTGCTATGAGGAGGAGACAAATATTGGTTTTCAAGGTCAAAATTGTTTTAATCCATATGATGATTCTTATAATCCACAATGGAGTGGTTATTCGAATTCGAATTATGGATATCAACCGGAAAACCAATATTTTGAGCAACAAAATCTACCCCCACATCCTTGTGAATTGCCTCTAGAACAAGATTCGATGAGTTATGATGAAAATTTACGTTTAGAGAATCTTGAGAGGCAATTGAGCGAAATGTTGAATGTGGTGATGAGATTAGAAGCTCAATACTCCAAGGAAGTACCATCCGAAGTAGAACATAATCCTATTGCTATGGTGAGTGATATCACCACAATGCATGAGGAAGAGTTCGAAAGTGATGAGGAAATTTTTGTTGAGGATTATGAAGTAGAAAGGGATGTGAGTGTTTTTGAACCTTTACAATCACCATTGATACCCTCACGTCCATCTATGCAACAAATTCCACTACTTCCGGAAATCTTAAAGGAGCCTAGGAAATCTTGTTATTTGTTTACACATCCTATCATCCTCCCTCCTTTAAGACCACAACCATTCATCCCTCCTCCAACACCTTCTCTACCACCCTTTACTTTTCTTTCAAAAGTGAAGGATTCCAAACTTTTGTTCTATGAATAACATTTGGGTCGTGTCGACGACGTTAAATAAATCGATTTTGATCGTTTGGAAATAACACTTCCATTAAACGATTCTCGTTTTATTTTTATTTAGCTTTTATTGTGTTTATATAAAGTTAAAAAAAAAAAATTTCTTTGTGTCTTTCATTGTTTTAATTAGTAGATTACGTTTTTATTCTTGTTTTTTTTGTTTCGTTTTTATTCTTGTTTTTATTTTTTGTTAGTTGATTTGAATAAAAAAAATTAAAAAAAAAAAAAAAAAATTTAGCTCGCGGGCCGCGAATTGGGCCTCGCGGCCCGCGAAAATTGGCCATTTTCAGGCAGCCCGCTGCCACAAATTGGCTGTTTTTCGCGGCCCGCGAATTGGGTCTCGCGGCCCGCGAATTGGGTCTCGCGGGCCGCGAATCGGGCTCGCGGCTCGCAAAAAAAAAAAAAAAAAAAAATTAAGAGCCAACATTTAGTGTGAGTCCTTCCCTTTCCTCACAATTTTGATAGTTGTTCTTGAACATTGAGGACAATGTTTGGTTTAAGTGTGGGGGAGAGGTTTAGGATTTTCGTTTTTGGTGTAAATATGTACTTCTTTGAAGACTTTGTTTTTAAAAAAAAAAAAAAATGAAAGCCCGGATAAGTCCAAAAGAAATAGAGACTTAGGCAAAAATGAGAGGCTAGAGCCCGGATAAGTCCAAAAGAAATAGAGACTTATGCAAAATTGAGAGGCTTTGAGTGAAAAAAAAAAAGAAAAAAAAAGAAAAAAAGAGTGGCTAGGTACATCCTAGGCAAAAGGAGAGTGAGAGAAAAAAAAAAAAAAAAAAAGAGTGGCTAGGTATAAATACCTAGGCAAAAGGAGAGGAATCTCATTTTATCCTCATTTTCCGATGGTTGAAGTCATAAGGATGCGGTGATTAATGGAGAGTTGGGTAGTTTTGCATCTTGGCTTTGTTGGGATGTTTCATCTAGTGGGAGCAAAGTAGTACACTTTGGGATATTCTACTTTGCAATTTTTTGTTTGAGTATGCCATGTGTTTTATTGTTGTGAAATTGTCATCTTAGCCTTGAATCGTTCTTTCTTGAGGACGAGAAAAGTTTAAGTGTGGGGGTGTTCTACATGTGGTATATGTTTTGATTTTGTTGGGATTTTTGGGTAGAACTTGTCATCAAGTTGAAGCATAGAAATTTGATACAATCTTTATTGTGATTGTGCTTTTTACTTGTTGGAAGTTCTTGTTTTAGTGTCATAGTTTTGGAGGAGTTCAAATGTGCATTAGAAATTTTTGTTTTGATTTGAGTATAATCTTAAACTTTAATCGTTCTTTCTCGGGGACGAGAAAGGTTTAATTGTGGGGGTATTTGATGTAGCCAATATATACTCTACTTTTAGCACATTTGAGAGTTCATTTGGGGTAGCATTTAGTGCAAAGGGTTAAGAATTAAGGTTAAATCTCTCTTACCTTGCATTTTGAAGAAAGACTTGTGCACTAACGTTTTGAAGCTGAAATTTGGAAATGTTACAAGAGGAATTGGAGTGCATAAGTGGTACCATTGGCTTCGTCTTCTCGAGTACTACAAAATGGACTACTAGAACGTCAAAAACGGATCAACGGTTCATCCGTGGCGAAGCAAAGAAGATTGCTGCCAACCAGCCAGAGCATCTCGCGGGCCGCGAAATGGGCCTCGCGGGCCGCGAAAATGGGCGGATTTCTGGCAGAAAAAAGGCCAAAGAAGCATTTTTTTGAAGGGCTATAAATACCCCTCTTATCCCTTTATCATTTGGACGAGTTCCCCAATCCAAAACCCATTTTCCCTTTGTTCTTGATCTTTTCTTCCATTTTTCTTCTTCTAGATTTGATGTTGATGTAATGTTGTATTAGAATGATTGTATTAACTTAGTTTAATCTTGGGAGCATTTGAATTCACTTCCCCTTGAGACTTTGAGGGTGTGTATGCTTGAACTTTGGATTTTGATTATCATTTGATGAACTTGAATTCTTATGCATGAATATTGTTCAATCTTGCTTAATTTGTTATGGGCTTTGTGTTTTATATCAATTGTATGCCTCATAGTCACTAATTAGAATAGATTAGTTCATAAGGTTAAGATAATCTAGTTTTAGAGTAATTCTAGGGTAATTTGGAATGGTGATGGATTGTAGTGTAATGTTATCTCTAGTAGTTAGTTTAGTGACTATGGAAAGGGGTTGAGTGATGACAAACTCTCCCCTTGGTTAAGTGATTGTAATTGAGAAATGCCATGATAAATATGAGTTGTTAGAATTGGAAATCTTATGAACTTGCATGATCAATCAATTATGTTTTTAGGTAAGGATGTAATGCTACCATTGGTCCCCCTAATATGTGAGTGTATACTTGAGTCGAAGATTCCTTTTTGACGTATGATTGTTAGCAATAAATAACTAGATTTGTGGGTAGAACGTGATCGTTTTCTCCAACATCATGAAGTAGCAAGTATGAATTGAGATTTGTATGTTATCATCGTCTTAGTTCTTTATATTTATCAAATGTCTTGTTTGTATGCTCTCGTTATCGTGGGTATGTGAGTAAGCTTGTCAATTCTCCATTCTTAACACCATTGTTGAGCTATCTAGATGCTATCGTCTAGGTGACTCAACAATAAGAGCTTTGAGATGTGTTATCATCTTCTCTAGCTACAATTGGGAGAATGAGATGTTTTCATCCTTGACAAATGGTCGAAACTCCTTTGTAATAGCATTTGCCCGGTGATAAGTTGATAGTTGGAAATTGAAGTCATTTGCCTCCCAAGGTCTCACAATATTAGTGTTTTCCTCTTAACTTAGTTAATGATAGTTGCTTTATTTCGTAGTGTAATCAACCAACTCAAAACCCCCCCTTGTTTACCTTGCTTTCTATATAATGTATATATATATATGTGTTTATAATCTTTGCTAAAACACTAAACAAGATCCTTCTCCTTGTGGTTCGATCCCTACTTCCCACTATCTACTCTATAGTAGTTAGAAGTTGTAGGTGAAATATAAATGTGTTTTGATTGAGTGGAATTCCCATTTACGACGTGGGGAAATCGCTTGTCATGTGTCAAGTATGGTATAGAACAGAAGTTGACGTCGGTGTACCACCCCCAGGCGAACGGGCAAGTAGAGGTCACCGACCGCACCATAATCAAAGGACTAAAAACCCGCTTGGAAGGCGCGCGGGGAAATTGGATCTGGGAGCTACCCAGTGTTCTTTGGGCCCATAGGACCACAGAAAGCTCAGCTACCGGGGAATCTCCGTATGGCTTGGTGTACGGGTCAGAGGCAGTAATACCCGCAGAGATTGGGATCCCAAGCCCTCGAACTCAATATCAGCGCCCGGAAGAAGAAGACGATGGACGACGCCTTGACTTGGATCTCCTGGAAGAGAAGCGAGAGAATGCGGCACTTCAGGAAGCCAAGGTGAAGGAGAGAGTAAAGAGGTACCATGACAGAAGGGTGCGGAAAGAAGTCTTCATCCCAGAAGACTGGGTAATGAGGAGGAACGATAAGAGTCGCCAAGCCCCGGAGGGCAAACTTGCACCCAACTGGGAAGGGCCATACAAGATCAAGGAAGCACACCCGGGAGGGAGCTATGTGCTGGAGGACAAGCAGGGAAAGGAGATCCCCAGGAGGTGGAACGTAGCTAACCTGAGAAGGTTTTACGGGAAGTAGAGCACCCCGCATCATACCACAGCTACTAAAGCATGAATATGCCGGGCATGGATATGCTAGGCATAGGTATGCCCCTCCCGGAAGCGTGAATACGCTAAGCATGAATATGCTAGGCATGAATATGCCAGGTATGGATATACCCCTCCCGGAAGCATGAATATGCCCGGAGAGAGAGAGAACCTGACGCTTGGCCTCGTTCCGGGTTTAGAGGAATATTTGCTTAAAAGGGACCCATGGGTAGCTCCCATTTGGGTGCCCCGCTAGAATGGACCCGGAGCTTGGATGAAGCCCGGGGATCAAAGAATGTAATGATTACAGGAAAGAGTTAATGAAAAGGGTCTTTCAGAGAAACAATTTTTATTCAATCCTCTTTAAATTACAAATCGCATGAATACGTGGTCATAGTCATGGTAGAACAATTACATAAGCATTTTACATACAAGTATTCCTATCTATTTGCTACTAGACCCACTTAGGACCTGACCCGGAAGCACCCTCAGGGTTACCCGGGCGGAAACCCCCTCCGAAGAATTGAGAGGACAGGAGATCTTCGGCAAAACGGGCATCCGGGGCTTGATTCCACGCAAGCTCCTCTTCCAGTTGCGCAGCGTCCTCTTCGTTCAGTTCAGGGATAGGCACAACCACAGATCCCTCGGGAAGCGGCTCCGCCAGGCGCATTCTTCTCACCCCGGCAGAGGTGACAAACCTATACTTAGGAAACATGACCGCTGCACTTTTACCCTTTTCTTCCCGGCTAATACGAGTACCCTCGGCGGTTTTAGCACCCTTTGTGGTGACTCCAGAGTCGGCAATCTCCCGGATGCGTCTTATCCGACGGGCCACCTCGACCGGGTCAATGGATACAGTCATGTCCTCGTACCTTTCGTACGCCACATCCACCTCCACCCGGGCAGGGACTCGGCGAAGGCTAGAGGGATAGGGCTCAGCTTCTCCCGCAGCAATCTTATTATGCCATTCAACGACATCCAGATAGGCCTTATGATTAGGAGCTCCCTCACCAAACTTCTGCGGGTTAGCCTCCATGCGTTCCATCGTCCTACGAACCCCGGCGGGAATGTCGGTAAGAGGAGACACCCCAACTAGGCCGTTCTTGAGACCTAACAGGTGATAGGATAGCCGGGTAACTAGTAGAGCATCCTGAAGGACCCTATTCCTATGAGTAAGGGACCGATTCTCCTTCTCAAAGTCGCAGAGAAGTCGGTTCTGGGCGGAGCGGGTCTCCAAGGTCCTAAGTTTTTCCTGCGCACGCTCTAGTTCGCCCCACACCATACCTAACTCCTTGGCAGTACGATGGCGAGAATCGTCCTGAAGGGCCTGCAGCTCGGCGATGGTCCGGTGGGAATTTAAGGCCTCTCGCATATGATCAGAAGCCAGGTCAAAGCAATGATTCAGCGAGCCAAATTTGTTTTTGATGGCTTTAAGAAATAAAACCAATGCCTGGATGGACCCGAACTCGTGAACAAACGCACACAATCCAGCCTCAGACATGGCCCGGATAGCTTGATCGCCTCCAAACCTCCAATGAGCGAGCTTCCTTTGAAGGAATGAACATTGGAGGCACCCAGCGCGGGGGAGAGAGAAGTAGGTCCCGGAAGAACAACTAGGGTGAGGGAAAACAAAAGGTACGGATCCTCGCGGGAGATCTCCTTCCAAGTGGTGCTCAGACTACAAAAAATAATTTCATCAAATTAAAAGGTAGAACTTATATTAATCAAAATGGGCGCCAAGGCCAAGTTCTACATATGCCTCCCGGGGAGGAAGATTACAAAAAACTTAAAACTACAAAAAATATACTAGAGTCTAGGGGAATACATTATCCTCGGCCGGCCCTCTTTCCTCCGGGGTAGTATGAGCGCCCTTCCACCTCCTTTCCAGCTCAGCCACGTCCGCGTCAGACCAGTTGGGACCACAGTAGGCAGGGGCATCCACCTTTGGCTCGTCTTCCGGGCGCTCAGGAAATCCCACTTTCCGGGTAGACTTCCGGGATTGATAGAGCAAGTCGTCCTGGCCCCTGGGAAGCCCCACAACATATTCACCCGTCCTCTCCTCAACGGCCTGATATCCAAAGTTGTCAGGTATAGCGCAGAACTCATGGTAACTTTCGGACCAGTGAGGCGTCTCCGGGACCACCCCGTAGGCGTTGAAGCACTCCGGGCCAGGGGATTCAGGGATAGCAGCCTCGGTGACCCCCGGAAGCTTGACCCTCTTAATGTCCGAGGCTGAAGGGGCCCGGGAACACATCTTTAGGGAATCCCACAACTGGGGTACCAGATTCTCCAGGTTGGCCTCCTGAAGAGACCTCCAGCGATAGTTGAGCTGATCGCTCGCCTTGGGACGATAATAGGATGCTTGTGCTTCAAGGCGAGCAGGTCCCGGGAGCCAACCCCGCAGACTGCGATACATCTCGCGGCATGCATCAGCACTGGCAGCAGCGGCGATGCCCTCCAGTCTCTTGTCAAAATCGGCAGAGTGGAGGACTTTTCGAACCACAGCGTCCAAGGCTTCAAGCTGGGCCTCCTTCTTCTCCTTCTTAAGAGAAGAATATTTCTTCTCTACTTCCGCCAGCTTCTTTTCTTTCTCGGAGAGCTTTTTCTCCCTCTCGGCTAGCTTCTTCTGAGAAGCCTCCAGTCGGGCGGCCAGGTCATCCCGCTCGGCCAACTTCTCCCGGGCATCAAGGAGTTCCCTCTCCTTCTTAGCAAACAAACCCGCGCTATACCTCGAGTATGTCCGGTTGAGCGCGTCCGTCAGCTGTGAATCCGCCAGGAGAGAGTCGGCGAAAGTAGTGGTCTACAAAATTCAAACAAAGATAAGATTATCCGGAAGGATGGAGGACAAAAGTAGTAATAAGCAACATGGTTAGCGCACCTCTTCCCTCTGCTCGGGGATGGCTTGAGAGTTATCCCTTGAAGGAGAACTCGCAGGGGGAGGAGGAGGAGGCGGCGGGGTCGCATTTTCCAACCTCTGACGGGAAGATGGAGGAGTTTCCTTGTCATCGGTTAAAGGCCGCTTAAACCTGGAACCAGCCCCGCCGCTGTATGTCGGGTGCTGGATGAAAGATTTCCTCCCGGGGGTAGGAGAGGACCCGGGGGCTTTCGGTTGGGAAGAAGGGCGCTGCAGACGGGTCCCTTGGGGGATGAACCCGGGATTCTCGGCAGCCCCCACCCTGACTGGGGATGCTGCTTGCTGCTCGGCTGGAGAGACCAGCCCCCGGTGAGGATTTCCCTGCTGACTA
This sequence comes from Cruciata laevipes, assembly GCA_963678965.1. NCBI lineage: Eukaryota > Viridiplantae > Streptophyta > Magnoliopsida > Gentianales > Rubiaceae > Cruciata > Cruciata laevipes. The sequence continues at coordinate 12,035,538 of OY787632.1, read as the reverse complement.
TTATCCCCGGAAGGCATCTCTTCGAATAGGGTAGCGTCCGCGTGCAAAGTAGGCTGAACTGAAGTCAGGAAGAACAAAAATAAAGAGATCAGAATAAAACACACATATATGAATACGAAAATAAAGAATAAAGCCTTTAATAGGCACCTCCAGCCGGCCACACAGCGGAGACGGTTGGAAGGGAAAAGAGTTTCTCAGGGTATATCCCGCGGGGCCAATAATAGCCCGCGTTCCCAGTCTTAAAGAAAGCATCCATGTCTAGGGGAGATAGACGGAGGAAGTTATGATCATGGGTGAGGTCTGTTGGAAGGGAGGAAAGGGGTTTCTTGTCTTCAGGAACGAGGGAATCGTTCCAGGGGGCATTGGATACACCCGGGAATCGCAGCGGAAGAAACCCTTCGCAAGGTACCCTTTGGCGGATCTGGGCTTACCCCTCATAAAGTCCTTCGTCCCGGAACGGATTACGAAAGAAAATACCCCCGGAAAGGACGCGTGAGCACGTCGGAGGGCATAGAAGGACCGGAAGAGAAGGAGAGAGGGGAAAACATTGCATCTAGCGCAATTAAGTAAGAAGCCCAGTACCAGTACAATCCCGTTGGGGTGTAGCTGGGCCGGGGCCATTCGATAAAAGTTGAAAATTTCTGAAAAAAGAAGAGGGAAAGGAAGGCTGAGCCCGTACTGGAAGTGAATCCGGGGGATGCAAGGTACTTCCCGCTAGGACACCCCCGGGGGAAGTTTTGATAGCGATGCATCCAACGGAAAAGGGTTAAAACAACGCCTAACCAAATCTAGAAGGTCCCTATCTAAGGAGGGGGGAGGCCCGGGGAGATTAAAAAACCGATGGCCAGAAGGCTTCGCTCCGTGGGTAGGACCCCGGGGAGCATCATTGCCAACTTCCTCATCAAAGGCTTCCCCATCCGGATCCTCCCGGGGAAGATGGGAACGCTGTGTGGGGGATGAACCCGCCCTGTCTAAGGCGGACGTACTCGGTCCGATTGGCTCCGGGGAAGTGCTGAAGGTCCCAGAGGGGGTACTCGAGGAGGAGCCGGGAGAAGAAATAGGGTGGGGGGCTCGAAACTGAATTTCAAATTGGCTTTGAACCCCCTCGGTATCTAGGGAGGAAGTGGCAAGGTGCGGGGAACTCATGATGAAAGAAGAGCGGAAGAAGCAGAGGAGGAGGATTAGAGCTTACTTGTTAAGGAAAAGCAGAGCGTCTGGAGAGAGTTTGAAGAAAGTAAATTTATGAGAAGGGGGGTTAGGTTCCTTATATAGGCGAGTGAATAGGAATCGTCACCTCAAAAGAAGGAAAAGCAATGATGACACGGTGAACGAGGCAGCATCAAATGCAGAATAGGGAGAGGCGGCGTCAGAAATTTATTCCAACACGGATGGGTCCTACTGGACTAGTAGCAAAAGAAGGGAAGTGCGAAAGACCAATTCCCCGCGGAACGAAAACCCGGGAAACTGGTCTGGGGGGCTAGTGATAATACCGGCCCAACGGGGCTTTGGGCCAGGAAAGGGGGGGCCCATGGCCCGGGATCAAGAAAGGAGTGCCTTTCCGGGAAAGAGCACGTCCGGACAAGAAGAACGGCAGAAGGAGACAAGGAGAAGTGGTCCTGAACCTTATCCAAAGGAGGCAACCTCAACTATAAATAGTGGTTTCAAATAGTGAACAAGGTATGTGACTTATATCTCTCTACTTTATATTGAGAGTTCCTTCCGTACGTTTTCCTTCTCCGATATCCCCATCTCATCATCACACCGGAGCTTCTTCCCCGGGACGCCTCTCGGGGATTGTTTTGCGGGACTGAAGTAGGCTGATCAAGGGGGAGATCCGGATATCATATAAACCCGGGAGACGGACGGAAATTGGCAGCATCAGTACTGTTTTTACTCTTTTCTCCATTAATATCAAGCTAGCTCCTATCTTTTACTTGGTAAAGTTTTTTTTAAGAGAGAATAAAATTTGAAATCAGGGTCTAAATCTTATATAATTTCTAAAAGTGATAATATATATAATTTTTTAATTTTTGAAAAATAATTTTTATTTAAATTCATTTAGTTTCATTAATATCATTTCAATTTAACTTCAATTTAATTATAATAAAATATGTTTAGTTCAGCCCATAAGTTCACTTGAACTAAACCGACTTTGCCAAATTTAAGGTTAGAGTTGTTGGATGTGAGGTTAGAGTCGTCGGAGATGAGGTTGAAATTGAGGTGACATCAAAGTAGGAGGATGGTGATAACAAAATGCAAATAATTAGTGAAATAAGAATTAAAATAGAATATATACAATTTAACCTCAAACTATATACAAACATAGTTGTTGCTCAGAATCTGTCACCGTTATCACTGGTTCGTCTTGAGACGTCACTTCCGGTGAAGTTTTTCCTACCTCTTTCCCAGTCCTGAGTGTTATAACACTTACATTCTCCTTTGGATTTACCACCACTTGAGATGGTAGCTTTCCTTGGTTCACTCAAACCTTCATATCGCAGTGGCCAACTGAGTGACTTGAGTACCCAATGACGCCAATCCGGCTCGAGTTTCTTGCTGAAATTTGGCATTCTCTCGTTGATACCTCTGTTGTTCCTTCTCAAGAATTCGAGTGCTATTAGAAAGACTAGCAATTAAATCTTCCATGGAGTTACCTTGCTTATTAGCCATTTGTGGGGGTCTATATTGCAATTGTTGCTGCTGAGGTGGAGGTGGTCCTTGCAATTGAGATTGATCTCTCCAACGTAAATTGGGATGGTCTCTCCAACCAGGGTTGTACGTGTTGAAGTATGAATCATACTTCCTTTGAGCTTGTCGAGGATATTGCTCATCACTACCACCCATGAAAACCTGTTCAGACGAGGTCTCTTGCAATTGAGGGCACATGTCCGTTGCGTGACCAACGATGTTGCACACCCCACAAGCTTTCAGTTGGTGAGGTGGTCCTATCTTGGTGACTACCTTGTCAACAACAGACGTTAGTGTACTGAAAACTTTATCAATTTCACTAGACTTTACCTCTTTAGAGTGGTAAGAACCTATACTACGACTTTTCTTTTGCTTCCCTTGGGTTGCCATTGTTTGGATCAACTTTCTTGCTTCGTGAATGGTCTTATACATTAACACACCCCCACTTGCAGCATCTACCAACTCTTAATCATGCTCAGACATACCCCTATAGAAATGTCGCATCAACTGGTAATCTGTCAAATCATGATCAGGACAGTGATTACACAAGTGTTGGAATCTCTCCCATTATTCATGTAGTGATTCGCCATCTTCCTGCACAATACCAATGATCTCCATCCTTAGGTTGTCAGCAGTAGCTTCTGGGAAGAACTTTTCTAGAAACTGAATTTGTAGTTCATTCCAATCGTTGATGGATCTAGAGGGAAGATTAGATAGCAAGATTTTGGCTTTGTTCTGCAGTGAGAAAGGACACATAAATAAGCAAACATGATCATCAGTCCAACCGTTAAGTCTCATAGTAGAACAAATCATATGAAACTCTCTTAAATGCTCATGTGGTGATTCTTTATCTAAACCATAAAACTTAGGAAGAATTTGAATAAAAGAGAGTTTGATCTCATAATGATGAGTGATGGTTGGTAGAACGATGCAGTTGGGAAGCTTGTTCAAGCTTGGCTTTGCCATATCCATCATGGTCCTAACAGGTGGACTGTTAGGTGGAACTTCTTGCTCTTCTTCAGCCATGGTGAATGACTCATCGAAAAATGGATTTGAGAATATGCTCTCTATCTCAATTGTTGATGAACTTGCTGTCTCTTTTACTTACTTTGTTTGCTTCCGCTGGTACCTTGATGTCTTCTCAATTTCTGGGTCAAACAACAGATTTCTTGCACCAGAAGAACGGAGCATAAAAGCAACAAAACAGAGGTAACAAGTTAAAAAGAAATCAGCTAACAACCGTCCCCGGCAGGGGCGCCAATTTGATGTAGTCGTTAAACACCAAAATAAATTTCCTACCAGTATAGAGGCAAAGAGGGTCGAACTCTCAGGGACGGAGTGTTGATTTCTTTTCACGTAGCAAAGTAGCAATGATGATTGTGGTTTTGGATTTTGTAACAAATAGAAAATAAATAAAATAAATTCAAAACAATGAAATAAACACACGAGATATAATCAAATATAACAGATATCCAGCTAATGATATAACTTCAACAATCCTCCAAGTATGTGAATTCACAGATTTCTCAATTAATTGCAAATAAACTGATTATAGTAACTTGGCACCGCCTAAGCACCAATCTTCCCTTACTTTGTCGACAACCAAGGAACCTCCGTTAATTGCTTCTCTAATCAAAAGACAACCCTAGAAACCTTATTAGGATTTAGTGTTCTGACATCATTAAGACCTAGGAAGACCCAGTTCATAACCAACAAACCAAACCTTGATTCATTTAGATTAGTTCATTATTCCATTGACAGTGAATCGTGTGCGATGAAGCTACCATAACTATGCCAATGTACCACTTATTAGAACATTAACGAACCTCGTTGATCTAATTGGCTTTAGATTAACTAGACCAAACTAATAGTGATCAGCCACTAGACAACCCAATAAATCATAAAAGACTCGAACAAAGAATAACAAGTTCCTACAACAACAGAGATTTTTAACATTTAATCTCACAATTTAAGTTGGATTCATGTCTAATTATATGATCAACTGAATTAACGAATTAGCTATCCATAATCATACTAAGAGCAACTCCAACCCAAAACACTATATTTGGTGTTCTACTACACCAAATTTGGTGTTGTACAGTAATTTTACTCCAATCCACAACACCAAATTTTCAGAATATATATATATTTTTTTTTTACTTTTATAATTTAAACATATATTGCATAATTAAGTTTAGCTATTATGTATTTTATCACATTTCATAGGACTATAAAAGTTCAATTTAAATTATTAGTTAACTGTAATATCAAAGTTATATTTGATTTATATATGGGAAATAATTATAAATTGCACTTTATATTTGGTTATTATAAATGTTTATTATTTATTTAATATCAAAATCATAAACAGTTATTATTTCATTGATTAATAATATTATGAAAATTAAAAATAGAAAGAATCAAAACAAAAATGAAAAACGAGAGACTAAAGAAAGAAAAAGAATAAAAACAAAACTGGAAAGCATAAAGTGTGAAAGGAAAAAGAAGCTTGGATTCAAATATGGGAATAAAATATGCATTCTGTATAATTGGTGTTTGCTACAGTATTACACCAAATTTGTGGTTTTACTGTATAAAACACCAAAATTAGCGTACCCGTTGGATGCGTGAAAAATATGGCACAACCACAAATTCTTTCGTTAGACACAATAATGCGCTATATTTGGCACTGGTTGGAGAAACAAATCTACTGGACCTAACAAACAAATCTACTGGACTTCACGAAACAAATAATAATAACCTAACTAATTAAACCTAAACTAACATGCATAAACGACTTAAATGGTATAATCTTCATAACCTTCTAGTCAGACTTAGAGGGCATTATTTTTAGATGCTCCCTTCTCTGCGCATCCAGAACTAGATACTGCTGATTTTTGCTGGTTTTTATTGCAGATAAAGTACCTAAGACACCCAGCAAAAGTCTATTCTCTCCTCAAAGAACTACATTAATCTGAGCTGCACCTCAATTGCCTCAAAGACTGTGATCAGTCAAGCCATGGTGCATGACCCTTTGCTACTTGGAAAAATTATATGGGAAAACTTCATCCATAGGCTTGAAAAAAAACATGCATAAACGAATTAATCAAACAAACACAAACAAACGAAAAACATAAAATAAGAAAACATGGCTTCTTTTGTTTTGCTTCTCCTTGAGCTTGAATATCTCCATATAAGCATCTTTTGCTTCATAATCCAACAATTCGTCACTTGATCTCCTTCATCAATAATTCTGCACAATAAACACCTAAACGTGTACATCAAGTGACAAATAATATCATAAAATCACATAAAATAGATGTATAAATACATCTCATCAGACGGTTCTATCATAAATTTATGGTATGACGAATGATAATTCATATGTTTTTTAGATTCATTTGTGTTTCTAATTTGTTTCGTTTGTCATAACCTATATTCATGTATAAATGAACTAATTAAGGTAGAAAGGCAAACAAAATTGTGAAACAAACAAACATATTGACAAGCGATTTCCCCACGTCGTAAATGGGAATCCCACTCAATCAAAACACATTTATATTCACCTACGACTTCTAACTACTATAGAGTAGATAGTGGGAAGTAGGGATCGAACCACAAGGAGAAGGATCTTGTTTAGTGTTTTAGCAAAGATTATAAACACATACATATATATATTATAGAAAGCAAGGTAAACAAGGGGGGGTTTTGAAGTTGGTTTTGTAGGAAACACTACGATGCAAAACAAATGAAAATCTAAATTATCATGCAATTATCTAACTAAAGATTAACTATCTAAAATGCAAGTCTTGGGTGCATGTGATTTCAACTTTCTACCATGAGTTCTTCCTCAAACTATGACATGTTGCTTTGAGAATGATGATTGTTTATCATGAGAAACTATCTATAATCATAGCTATGAAAGATGAAAGCATCCTCACAACTTTCATTGACAACTTTACTAGATGATAACAACTAGTTCAATTCATCAATATCATTTCAAATTAGATGTTTCTCAAACCTACCCATGCAATTTGATAACAAACTTGACATAGATACAATGCTAATGAATGATCTCAAGAACAAATATAATTGATAACAACATATATTTGATTCCTAATTCACTACCTTTACATAGAAGAAATGGTAGCATTTCAACCATGGAAAAGCAATGTCTAACACATATCCAACACATATCTATAACTAGGAAATCATTCCTAACCATTTCAAGCATCAAATACACATACAAATTATGATCATTCAATAGCAAATCACACATTCATAAGCTACACAAACAAGTTCTCAACCCATAATAGAAGTTTAATCACATGCCCCCAAGATGGGTTTTTAGCCTACTACAATAATCCTAATTAATACAAACATGTTTGTTCATCCAATCAAAGGGAAGGAAAGAGAGAAATTGGAAGAAAAGCTATGAAAAATCTACTTTGGATTGGGGGAAGCTCTGTAAAAACCGCTCTCTAAACATTGAGGATAAGTTCCTTTTATACTTCCAAAAATAACAAAAATAACTCAAAACAAAATGCCACTTGCAGGGCCTTCGCGGGTCGCGCGAAATCCCTCGCGGACCGCGAGCCTGATTCTCGCGGCTCGCGGCCGAGGATTCGCGCCCCGCGCGCTCGTGTCTCGGTCTCGGCGTGGTCCGCGACCGAGGAATTGCGCCCCGCGCATGTCTGGTCTTCGCGAGTCGCGGCCGAAGGTTCGCGTCTCGCGCACGTCTGGTCCTCGCGAGTCGCGGCCGAAGGTTCGCGCTCCGCGCGTCTGTGTCTCGGCGTAGTCCGCGACCGGAGTTTCGCGCTCGCGCGCGCGCGCGCCCGTGTCTCGGCGTGGTCCGCGCGCCCGGAGTCTCGCGCCCGCGCGCCCGTGTCTCGCGTGGTCCGCGCGCCCGTCTCGGCATGGTCCGCGCGCTGGTCAGTCCTCGCGGCTCGCGACCGGAGTTTCGCGGCCCGCGCGAAACTTGGCATGGTCAAAACAGCAACACACACCCTCGCGGTTCGCGACCTAGGGTTCGCGGCCCGCGAGAGTGTGCCTTCACGCCACTTCTACGACCGGTTCTTCAATGTATCAAACGCGGTCAGGACGGTCATAGAAGGTCTTCAAATCATTCAAATCCATCGCAAGTGCAATTCAAGATCGAAATGCACGTCTTCAATTTCAAACCACTATGAATGATTCGGTCTAAAAGTCTAATATAATTACACAAAATACTATTTAAGACAGCTCTCAAATGCTACAAAATAAGAGTATATCTAGGACCTATCAAAATCCCCCACACTTGAACCTTTCTCGTCCTCGAGAAAGAACGATCAAGATCCAAGTGTATACTCTGAATAAATAAGCACAAACATTTGAGAGCTTTACATATCTAAACAAGAGAAAAGAAAATGTTTTTTTTTTTTTTTTTTTTTTTTTTTTTTTTTTTTTTTTTACACAGTATTAAAACTAGCAACAAAAGCAGCAACAAAATCAGCAACAAAAGTCCTACACCTCTCCCCCACACTTAGTCTAAACATTGCCCTCAATGTTTAAATATATCAATGAAAATCATAGTGTAAGAAAAGGTGTAGCTATATTAGCTTAATCTATACAATAACCGTCCAGCTCAACTAAAGTAGCTATAAGGCGGCAAGCCCTTCAAAATGTACTTAAATCTATTGGCGGCAAGCCCTAAAACACCCAAAAAGTTTGAACAAATTGAATAGGGTACCGTCAATTGAAGCCTTTGGGAGCTTGAGGGAATATGGAAGAAGGAAGAGAAAAAAGATAGAAGGATTTGGGAAGAAATAGGGTGTCGCGGATCGCGAGCCCCAGTCGCGGGTCGCGGGCCTTCTTCGCGGGTCGCGAGGCTCCGGCGCAGGCCGCGAAAATGCGCCAAATCCTTCCAGGGATTTCCGAGAAATCTCGGTCCTCTTCGCGGGTCGCGCGGCCTTCGTCGCGGGCCGCGCGCGGTTCCTTCGCGGGTCCGCGTGATGAAATCGCGGACCGCGCGCGCTGAAGCCCGTCGCGGCGCGCGCGATGAAATCGCGTGCCGCGCTCGACAAACCTTCGCGGACCGCGCGATGAAACCGCGGTCCGCGAGCACAGTGTCGCGGTCCGCGCGACCAAGCCGCGGACCGCGAAAATCGACGTTTTCGTTCCAGGGATTTTCGAGAAATCCCGGCCTCCCTCGCGGTTTGCGAGCTTCCTTTCGCGGCTCGCGAAAATGTTCGGTCGCGGTCCGCGCGATCAATTCGCGGACCGCGAGGAATGGCTTCTTCAGCTTTTCCGTTTTTGCTCCATTGCACACCTTATTCTACACAATGAAATATACAAAGAAATATACAAAGAAACTATATAATTTTAAATTTTTTTTTTTTTTTTTTTTTTTACTTTATATAAACACAATAAAAGCTAAATAAAAATAAAACAAGAATCGTTTAGTGGAAATGTTATTTCCAAACGATCAAAATCGATTTATTTAACGTCGTCGACACGACCCAAATGTTATTCATAGAACAAAAGTTTGAAATCCTTCACCTTTAAGAAAAAAGTGAAGGGGGTTTGAGAAAGCATAGGTAGAGGAGTGTAAGGTGAGGTTCTTAAAGGAGTATGGATGGTTGGAAGCATGAATGAGTAAGTTGGCTTCCTACTTGGCTCCTCTAAGATTTCCGAAGTTGGTGATTTTGGTTGAATAGGTGGAGGTAGGGGTGGCAATGGTGATGGTAAGTTCTCAAGTTCGATCACCTCCCTCTCTTCTTCTTTTTGTTCAACAACCAACTCCTCATCCCTTTCAAATTCTTCTTCGTGCAAAGCACTCGGAATAGGTTCTACTTGGGATGGTTCTCCTTCGGAATATTGAGCTTCTAATCTCCTCACCGCTTCCCACATTAAATTCAATTGCCTCTCAAGATTTTCTAAGCGTAAATTATCTTCATAATTCATCGCATCTTGTTCTTGAGGCAATTCAAAAGGTGGGTGAGGTAGATTTTTTTTGCTCATAAGGTTGGTTTTCCGGTGGGTATCCAAACCTCGAATTTGAATGACCACTCCATTGCGGCTCATAAGAATCGTAGTAAGGATCATAAACTTGTTGATATTGGGATCCAACTCCCTCCTCATTATAGCACTCATCATGGTACCCTTGGTATGAGGAACCAACGGGCATTTCATGTTGAAAATGCTCATTTCTCAAATCAAAATTGCAAGACTCGGAAAAATTAGTAAAATTGTATGCATCACGCGAGTTTGCAAAATTATCATCATCCCTTGAATAGTTATAAGGGAGGTTATCCATATGTAAATTAAAATTAAAACTACAAACAAAGATATTGAAATTGTAGTGCAAGGGTTCTAGGGTAATACACACTACAAGGTGTCGTTTACTCCAAGAAACCAAGCAATACACACTTCAAAGAAAACAAAGTAAAGAAAGGATTGAAATTATAGTGCAAGGATTCTAAGGCAATACACACTACAAGGTGTCGTTTACGCAAAGAACTCGAGCAATACACTTTCAAAGAAAAGAAAGAAAACAAAGGAGGTAAACAATAAAATCTAAGATAAAACACAAAACAAGAAATGCCTTCTCCCCGGCAGCGGCGCCATTTTTTGACAAGCGATTTCCCCACGTCGTAAATGGGAATCCCACTCAATCAAAACACATTTATATTCACCTACGACTTCTAACTACTATAGAGTAGATAGTGGGAAGTAGGGATCGAACCACAAGGAGAAGGATCTTGTTTAGTGTTTTAGCAAAGATTATAAACACATACATATATATATTATAGAAAGCAAGGTAAACAAGGGGGGGTTTTGAAGTTGGTTTTGTAGGAAACACTACGATGCAAAACAAATGAAAATCTAAATTATCATGCAATTATCTAACTAAAGATTAACTATCTAAAATGCAAGTCTTGGGTGCATGTGATTTCAACTTTCTACCATGAGTTCTTCCTCAAACTATGACATGTTGCTTTGAGAATGATGATTGTTTATCATGAGAAACTATCTATAATCATAGCTATGAAAGATGAAAGCATCCTCACAACTTTCATTGACAACTTTACTAGATGATAACAACTAGTTCAATTCATCAATATCATTTCAAATTAGATGTTTCTCAAACCTACCCATGCAATTTGATAACAAACTTGACATAGATACAATGCTAATGAATGATCTCAAGAACAAATATAATTGATAACAACATATATTTGATTCCTAATTCACTACCTTTACATAGAAGAAATGGTAGCATTTCAACCATGGAAAAGCAATGTCTAACACATATCCAACACATATCTATAACTAGGAAATCATTCCTAACCATTTCAAGCATCAAATACACATACAAATTATGATCATTCAATAGCAAATCACACATTCATAAGCTACACAAACAAGTTCTCAACCCATAATAGAAGTTTAATCACATGCCCCCAAGATGGGTTTTTAGCCTACTACAATAATCCTAATTAATACAAACATGTTTGTTCATCCAATCAAAGGGAAGGAAAGAGAGAAATTGGAAGAAAAGCTATGAAAAATCTACTTTGGATTGGGGGAAGCTCTGTAAAAACCGCTCTCTAAACATTGAGGATAAGTTCCTTTTATACTTCCAAAAATAACAAAAATAACTCAAAACAAAATGCCACTTGCAGGGCCTTCGCGGGTCGCGCGAAATCCCTCGCGGACCGCGAGCCTGATTCTCGCGGCTCGCGGCCGAGGATTCGCGCCCCGCGCGCTCGTGTCTCGGTCTCGGCGTGGTCCGCGACCGAGGAATTGCGCCCCGCGCATGTCTGGTCTTCGCGAGTCGCGGCCGAAGGTTCGCGTCTCGCGCACGTCTGGTCCTCGCGAGTCGCGGCCGAAGGTTCGCGCTCCGCGCGTCTGTGTCTCGGCGTAGTCCGCGACCGGAGTTTCGCGCTCGCGCGCGCGCGCGCCCGTGTCTCGGCGTGGTCCGCGCGCCCGGAGTCTCGCGCCCGCGCGCCCGTGTCTCGCGTGGTCCGCGCGCCCGGAGTCTCGCGCCCGCGCGCCCGTGTCTCGCGTGGTCCGCGCGCCCGTCTCGGCATGGTCCGCGCGCTGGTCAGTCCTCGCGGCTCGCGACCGGAGTTTCGCGGCCCGCGCGAAACTTGGCATGGTCAAAACAGCAACACACACCCTCGCGGTTCGCGACCTAGGGTTCGCGGCCCGCGAGAGTGTGCCTTCACGCCACTTCTACGACCGGTTCTTCAATGTATCAAACGCGGTCAGGACGGTCATAGAAGGTCTTCAAATCATTCAAATCCATCGCAAGTGCAATTCAAGATCGAAATGCACGTCTTCAATTTCAAACCACTATGAATGATTCGGTCTAAAAGTCTAATATAATTACACAAAATACTATTTAAGACAGCTCTCAAATGCTACAAAATAAGAGTATATCTAGGACCTATCACATATATAAGGAACATATGAATTATCATTCGTCAACCTACCATAAATTTATGATGGGATATTCTATCCAAGGATTTCTCCCTATAATATATCTAATTTTGTATTTACTTATAGCATGGTTATATACTTATGAACTATCATTTCTCCCTATAGGATGTGCTTGGCTTATAGCAAACTTTCTAGTATATAATTTTGTGAAACTTATTATATAATTTCTAGTATATAATAAGAACTTATTTTATAATGAAATATTTATACTTTAGGATAATTTTCTCTGCTTTCTTTCCCGAACGCGATAGAATCACGTAAAAGTGTCGATCTAGAATAGTTTAGATTATAAAGTATAATATGATTAGATATATGTATATTTATTTACAAGTTCTCAATTGATACCTAATCTAACTAAATTATTATACCTAATATTTATTAAAGATCAATCTTGAAAGTGAAAATATCACCAATACACTAAATAATCATGCATAATAGGTAAAAAGTTAGATTTGAAAGTGAGAAAACATCAACATTTGTTTGTCGCTGGTATCAATTGATCAGACTAGCTAGTATCACATGAGATTTTTTCATATTTATTATATTTATTTTTTATCTGTTAATTAAGTAATATACAAACTCTTATATGAACTATTTTAAAAGTTAAGATAATAAACTATTTAACCATAGTATTATTTAATGTTATCCACTTTATTTTCATGTAATATATAGCCAAAAAAAGTGACACAAAGGATCACATTTCCTCAATTTCCTTCTCGGTGAAGCTTTTTGTCCTTGTACTCCTTGTCCTTCTGGAACCTGTCCTTGTTCTAAGAGACAATAGACTGAGTTTAAATACACATGCCAAAAGATATATACTGTTCTCTCCATACTTGAAGTTATTTTGAACTACTGTTCCTATTAATAACACCCTCATTTTGATCCATTGAAAATACTATATTACCCCTGGTTTTGGCTGAAAAACTAAACTCTACGCATGCATTCTTGTTTGATTAGAACTATAATCATTCTTCAATTCGAATCCCCAGCGTTTGTAGTCCAACGGTTAGGATAATTGCTTCCAAGCAATAGACCCGGGTTCGACTCTCGGCAGACGCAATTTTATTTCACCTCCTTTCTTACCAAACTTCCAGAATCCAATCGCGAATCTCACATTCCGCTCCCAGCTCATCCAAATGGCCAGATTATCCAAATATCATTGTGAGAAGAGAATCGCCAAGGAAGAAAAGAAATGAGTTGAGAAGGATCTCAAAAGAGGAAAGCCGCCACAAATTTCTGGGGAATCACATTCTTGGACGCCTTCTTACCAAACTTCCAGAATCCAATCGCGAATCTCGCATTTCGCTCCCAACTCATCCAAATGGCCAGAAAATCCAAAGATCGTCGTGAGAAGAGAATCGCCAAGGAAGAAAAGAAATGAGTTGAGAAGGATCTCAAAAGAGGAAAACCGCCGCAAATTTCTGGGGAATCCCATTCTCGTCATCAAGAAGGCGTTCAAGAATGTGATTTGTCGCAGTTGTGTGAAGGACGCTGTCATCGCCTATGATTTCAAAGAAGTGGAGACTCACACCCGGATTGATCACAAGGATCTGATGAGGAAGGGTTACAAGATCTGTTATGAGTGTGCAGTGGGACATGAAACGGCGTATGAGATGGAGCTACATACCAAGTCTTGTGCGGGTTACGGTCTACTATGCAATCTCAATGATGATGATGCTGCTGTTGCTGTTGAGGATCCTTCCGACGATGAAGATGAGTGAGTAATCTTTGAGGTTTGACGGTTCAGGTGGTGCAAAAGCTATGGAACTTTTTGTAATACTGCATAGACTCTATTTTAAGTTAAGATTGGTTGGTGGTTGACTTTTGTTACTGTTCACCGTTGACTTCTGTTTAATATCTTTGACTTCTATGAATATTTATGTTTGACTTAAAAACAAAAAGAATCCCTATTGAGTTGGGAAAAAATCGTACTAAATTCAAAAGGTGTGCATATAGTTAACTTTTACTTGATTTCAATATATTGTTTCGCCCTCAGATCCCCCGGAATCATCGAGAATGACCTCACCATTCGGTGTTGACGTAATCAAGAAGAAGAGACTGCCGTCTTGATGGAGTTGTGTACATAAAACCGGGTTGATATTTTTCTTCTCAACTTTTGACCGGCGACGTGGCCCAACCCAACAAGATGCCATTGAATGCTATCATATGGACTCTGTTTTCCACCATTGGGAGTTTTAGCATCTTTATTTTAGCATGTAACAATCTATCCACAATTGTAGTCACATAGTTTAGTTCAAAATGGGATTTCGATTGATAATTAATTAGATTTGGATTTGTTGTGCATGCTTCAAATGGTGTAGAGATGCTAATTGAATTAGATTTACTTTGGATCTACGTCCATTCTTCATCCGGACGCGTTATGGTAAGAAGCCAACTATTGAGCCTCCTTTTGTGAGTATTGAGGAAGCAAAAAGTACTATTCCGATGAAGGATATGGTGGCGGTAGTAGAGCTTGATAGCAACTGTGATAATTTCTTTATTTGTCATTCCCGGAAGGATTCTCCACCCTGATGCTAAGAGAAGGGACGTTGTTGGCTATTGAATGATGGCAACCTACTAATGCTACACCGATTAAATCTGAGTAAGTCCACAAGTTTATCAGTTTCGACTGTATTTACTATTCATCTACTATTCGACTGTATTTACAACTTGTGGGCGATGTATTCATCGATCGGAGTAGCCGTGATCTTCAATTTGGTACATATACTGATCATCTTTTGTATAGACATTTAGCTGATCACACTTACACATCACACACTCATGGACATGATGACTCTGACTCAGATCAAAGAGGTGGCGGTGGCTTAACTAGTTGAGAACCCCGACTCGATCCTGGCAGATCACGTACAACTTCTTTCCCTTTTAATTAGTCACTCAATTTTTTCTCCTTTTCCATAGTCGTGATTTTCCGTTTGTATTTTGCAGTTTCGGCTTGGGCAAAAGGCTGCCGAGCGCATCCTCGGTAAGCTTGAG
This sequence comes from Cruciata laevipes, assembly GCA_963678965.1. NCBI lineage: Eukaryota > Viridiplantae > Streptophyta > Magnoliopsida > Gentianales > Rubiaceae > Cruciata > Cruciata laevipes. Next base: position 12,020,373 of record OY787632.1, on the reverse strand, counting down.
AACGACATCACCAGCCACAAGCTAGACTTCCTCGACGAAAGCCACTTCAGACTTATGCTGAAGGCGATGAACAAAGTTGTCGACGCCAAAGAACACAAGAACCCACCGGAGAGCTAACAGCCGCCGCAGAAGAACAGCGATTACGACACTCCGGCATGAAAGGATCCGAATTTCAGATACGTGCGCCATCCGGAAGGGTTTGTGGAAGGGGCTTCTTGGCGCCAGAGAACACGAGCTTCCAGGCATCACGCAGCAGATGCCTTCTTCAGAAATTTCGCACCCACTGCCGCCGAGGAGGAGGACGAAGAGCAGGAGCATGAACCTTGATTATCGATCCAAAATGTGTCCTATCGTGTGTTATTTCACAAGATTTTAATATCTTGTCGTGTTATTTTTTCCTTTTAATTTCCTTATTGAATTGTTAACTTTCCGCGGTGGCATTAATCAATGAATTTATTGTTGTGTGTTTTATAAATATAGTTTAAATTTTACTTTCACAACCATAAGTTTTATGTACCAAATCAAATTTTGGGCTATTGCATTCAATTTTGCATAACAATCCACTCCGATGATGAGGTTTTCGTCGACCAGGTGAAACCCGTGGAAACCAAAATCCGGGCCCCAAGGGTTCCAAATCAGGTAATGTCGACCTTTTTGGTTTTCCACATATCCTACGATAACAACGGAGTGGATTTCAGGGTTTTCGGAAAAGTATTCACTATAGACGGCCGCGCCTTGGTGACTTGAGAGTGAACCGAGATTTCATTCAAATACTCTAGCAACGGGCAGTTCCCTGCGCAACCACTCTTGAATTGTGTTATGGACTTCGGCCTTCCCGTCACCCTCGAGGGGGATGGTATCCCATCCACCATGACCTCCTACTAGCATAGGCACCTTGCCCCCAACTTTAGGTAGAAATTCCCCGTCGGCTCGTGGCCCCCAACTTCGTCGATCGGAGCAGTTGTGATCTTCATTTTGGTACGTATACTGATCATCTTTTTTGACGTAAGTAATTTGAATTTTTTGCGCACGTTCTGAATTCTTTGGGTTTGTGGTAGGAGCCATTATTCCGCCACTTTAGAAGTGCAGTAACCAGGAGCCATTGTTCTGCCGATGACATAAGCTAGTGGTGTAAAGGCAGAACATCCCAACAATCCGATGGTCATTGAGATGAAGGAGATTCTGGTGATTTTGGATTATTGTGAATCCTTTTGGCTTTGCTAATTTTGTGTTGTTAAGACCATCTCCTATCACACGTCCCCTCTACACAACTTTTCCAATAAAATCTCTTTTACATCCCCACTAACATCCTCACCCTTACTATCATAAAATCTCACACAAATATCCACATCACTTTATCTATGTCCCACAACCAATCACATTTATCCATGTCATTATTTATTTCTCATTTACCTTATTAATACTTTATTTATTTATCCTTCAAAACTAAAAGAGCCTAGTTTATATAATAATTATATATGTTTGCAGTATCTTTTATATGTTCAATTTCAAATTTAAAATATTATAATTAAATAAATATTTTAAATTCAACAACATATGTTATGAATGAAATATGTGATTTGTATGTAATTATCATATCTATAAAATGATATTTAATTCTAATGACGACATCTTCAAAATTCTAATAATGCTAATATGTATAATATATATGAAAAGGAAATAATATTAGAGACTCATAATATTATAGTTGTGTATTTTAAATTAAATTATTAAAACCTGAATAAATTTCCCATGTAATTAGTTAGTGTAGATTAGTTAAATGAAAATAAAATAATGCTCATGTATATTTAAAACATTAAATTGGGCATAGTTTTTTTATTTTAGATTAATTAATCATTAAATCTGGTCTCCAACTAAATAATGAAAATATAATTATAATTTTTGTTTTACCAAAACGATAAATAATAGGAAGTTTAAAAGATAAATTAAATGGTAATAAATAACCTATATTTTGAAGGAAATTAAAAAGGAGAGAGAAAGAAATTGTTGGGACATGTTTCATTTGGATGGGCCATGTTTCATGTATTTTTGAGGATGCACACAAGCCCATTTCAATATATTGGGTCCGAAATTATTGGGTTGGGAGAGATAAATTCTCCCCTAGTTAGAGAAAAACCAACTTTCTTCTTTTAAAATTTGAGCAAAAGTCTCCCATAGGAGATGCTCTAAGCGTTGTACCTTGTACCCCTCCATATTTGTGTGTGTTTTTTTGGCTTTGGCAAAAAAAAAAAGAGATGAAAAGATTCAATTTTTAGTCATGAAAGTAGGTAAGTCGGTAAACATGAACATTTTCTCATAATGCATGGCAATTTTTTTCTTTTTATAATAATCACTCATTTCATTAGTTAAAAACAAAGTCACTAGTACAAGACAGATAAACCAACAAACTAGGTCTAGAGCTTTCTTCAACTACGATCCTAATGACCTTTATTACATAGAAACGAGAGAAAGAGTTAAGTAGAACACCGGTAGTTTTTGATTGTTTGTCTATTCAAGTTCGAAGATGAAATGGAGGAGTTCTTGTATACAACTATCAGATAATCTTAAATCTCCAAAATGAGACATTTTTTTTATAGTTTAGAGCATCCACAATGGGAGGTAAGAAGTGTTAAAATGCTACATCATCATTTTAAAATTTTGGCCCCATTTGGTGAAAAGAGTTTTGAATAGCGTTTGACATTTTTGGCTAAATATGGATAGTTGACTAGTCAATTAGCTTTTTACTGTGTTTGGTGAAGAGTTTTTACTAATTATCTGTTTTGGTGAAATCTCTCCTTTCTGAAACGCTAGAAAGCGTTGCGTTTACAAAAAAGTTAATCAAGAGAATATTACAAAATATTTTTTCTATAACTATTCCTCAAAAATGTCATTTTTTAAATCTAATTTCTTAAAACTAACATAATTTCACGTAAATGAACATCGCACATACTAGGGGTGGCAATAAGCTCATAGGGCTTTTACCCACCCAAACCCACAGGGCTATTACCCTAATATACCCGCCTATTAACTAAATGGACCATGAGAGGGCTTGGGCTAATGATTACCCACAAAATACTCAAACTGTTGTATTGTAGAATTTTATCTGTCAATTTTTTATTTTTTTTTGCATTGTAAATTTTTATCTGACATTAATAATTGATCGGTTTGATTGGTACTATGTTAGTTTGAATGGTACAAGGTTGTTTGTTAGGTACCATTTACGTCGAAAATGAAAATGAAATTTAACAGAATTCAGAAAATGTTACTATAAATGTCATTGTTATGGAGTATAAAATATTTTTAATTGGTACTAGATTTATTTGTTTGATACTAGGTTGTTTGTTTGGTATCATGTTATGTCGAAAATGAAAATAATATTTATCACTATATTAATAATTGTACCAGTATAGAATATGAAGCATATGTGTGATATTCGATTGATACTAAGTTGTTTGATTGGTACTAGGTTGGAGACCCTAACCTTATTATTTTAGTTGTATACTTAAATACTATTGGAATTTTATAAATGTGTTATGAAAACAAGGAAAATAATGTATTTAAAAATACACATGGGTACCCATGGGTATCCTACCCATTTAAGCCCTACTCATTTAGACTCATTAATCACATGGATTTAAATGGGCTAATACCCACTCAAGCCCTACCCAAACCCTCCCATTTGAAACCCTTAGCACATACAAATACAAATTACTCTTTTGAATAATTTTCTAAAAAAATATAGGTATATTATAATAATGAATAGAATTTTCAATAAAAATGACATTCAAACAAAAATAAGCTTAAAAATACTAATATGTATAAATATACTTTTCAGTACTTCAAAATAACTGATGCAGACTACATAAAATTAACTAATAATTAATTGTACCAATGTTTATTTCCGTCATTTACTGTGATGAAACAGTTGTCAGCTAATTGAATTTGACCAAACACTTATATACAAACAGCTGACAGCTAACAGCTATTAATATCCGCTAAACGATGATTTCCAAACGAGACCTCTGTCATCTTAAAAACCAATTTTCAACAATGTATGTATTCTTAATAACTTCTTTTATGAGGTCAATAGTCCATAAGAGCATCTCCAATGCTAAGAAGGTCATGAGTAAAATCCGCTTCCATTTGTCAACTTTTAATTGAGCGTCAATATGATGTAGATTTAAAAAAAAAAAGTGTTTTCAAAACTTTGCTCTCCAATGTACAAGCGTCAGATTTTACAATATTAATGTGCAACGGAAAGTAAAAATAAATTTGGTAAACAAATTAATTGCAATATTATATGTAAAAAGGAAAGTGAACACAAATTTGGTAAACAAACTAATCGACGCCTTCAACATGAGTGTCAATATATTGAAGGTCTATTTGACACTTTCACTCCACATGTGCATCCACGTCAAACTGACATGTTAATTGATGCTTGCATTGGAGATAGATTTTAATCTCTTGTAACAATCAATCATATGTGTCAATCAACATTTTTAATATTGAAATTTGCATTGGAGATGCTCTAAACATATTTAAAATAGCAGCTGTCATTCCTTTATAAGTTGGTTGATTGATAAAAATAAGTAACCACTTATTATTTAAATAACAACTCCTTATTTAGGATTTGTTCTAAAACTTCACAAAGATCTTTTTAAAAAATGACTGATCTTTATTAAAAACAAATGAGTTATGGAGTGGCCACGTGCTCTATCTGGTTAGAGCATCCACAAAGGTAGCTGATTAAGAAACATTTTTATTAGCCATATTTTGAATTTTGGTAAAAATAAGGTTAAGACTTTTGTGCAATAGGTCTTTTACTATTTTTAGAACACTTGTACTCTTTTAAATTCAATAGATCTATATCTTATTCTTTATTATAGAGTTTTGAGGAAAGAATATATATTTCTATATATTGAGAGAAAGCGAAGAAAGATTTTGTAAATCTCTAAAATTAGAAAACCTGTTGGAGTTGAGCAGGGCCAGCCTAACAGGTTCATTTGAACAGGGCCCCAAAATTGTAATATTAATTAATAATATTATATTTAATTACTCATTAAATTATTTCATTATTTCCATAATTATTATTGAATTTATGACACACTCTTTCTTCCTTTATTATTTATAATTTTGTCAATTACACCTATAAGTTTTCAAATTACATTAATAATTTACGTCTCATTTCATCGTAATATAATAATTATGTAGAACTTATCTTGTAGGGAACTTGGGATACTGCTGTTTTGTTTAATTTTTGACAGGGAATGATGTAGAGGAGAAAACCAAAACATTAATACAGAAGAAAAACTTTGGATGACACAGAAGAAAAAAAGAAGAAGAGAGGAGAGGAATTATAAAGAAAGTGTAGAAAGCATAAAGAGGGTAATAAAGGTAGTCTGTGGTAGCTCCGGTGTGATGATAAGATTTCGTTCTTTGGAATGTAAAAAACTCTGTATTCAAGAGTTAGAGAACTTACTTGAAATGGTTGATTGTGGCCTCTATTTATAGGCTCCTTAGGCTTTTGCCTTCTCGTCACACGTCACCTCCTCGTACCTTGCTGTGGTCCTGGTCACGTGATTGTACTGCCGAGCTTCCCTCTTAGCTATCTCACACGTGCATCGGAGAGTTCCTGGAAGGCCTCCTCGACCAATCACTTTTTGTATTATCACAAGCCCCCCAAGACAAAGGATTCAGTCTTCCGAGGATGGAGGTTTGTGTCTTGCTATTCTTTCTCCTTGTTTGCCGATGTCTCCGTCTCACGCGCGCTGGCGATCATGCTGGCAAGTGAGCCCCTGGGCCGCAAACTACTAACATCCTCGAGCTTTTGGCGGCTACAAGCTTCGCTTTTCCCCAAGCCTTTCCTCTTTTCTTGCGCGCCATTATCACTCCTGCCCCCAATGCATTGTCTTTTGCTATTCCTTTGCTTTCTCTCCTATAAATAGATCCCCTAGCATTTTTTTTTTCGTTCTTGCTGCCTTCCAACTTTCCTTCCGCCCTTTTCTTACTGCCTGGTGAGTTACCTCTACTCTTAATCCCCCATCTATCTTTTCATGTGTGCCTATTTTTCTTCATTATGGATTCCACCAGTCGATCTGTAGATTTGATATCTGCCGACGGCCTAAAAATCCAGGCCTCTAATCCTGGTTCTAAATCTGCTTCTTCGGATCCCCTACCTATCGCTAAAGAAAAGAAATGGTATCGTCGATCTTTTTCTCGTGTGCCTCAGATCAATCCTATCAGTTTCCATTATGATTCCGATCCTCGTCCCAAATGGGTTACCCAAGATGTTGTCAACCTTTGTAACAACAATTTTGTCCCTATCCATGAAGACGCAGAATTGGAGCTTTTTGATGCTGACCAGGTCCAATCTTGGGCTTCGTGTTTACATGCTCGCTATGTACATTTTGGCTTATCTCTTCCATTCCCTAATCTTTTTTCCGAACGGAGTGACTGTGATTCTGAGGGTTCATCACCTTGTGTCGTAGACATGGCATATAGTAGTCCCTGGCCTTGTTCCATTCCTTATACCACCTCTCATGTGAAAACCCTTGGGGTTTTTACATTTTACCCTCGAGATGTCTCTCTGGTGCTTGCCAAGATTGACAGTGTTAAAAATTGGAGAGCGGCTGGCCATTACTCCCTTAACCAGGTTAAATACCATGTCCATGATTGGAACGACTGCCTTGAGGCTTCGGCCGAAGCTCCCGGGGTTTTTCCCCATCAGTAGCTTCAGACTATGAAGTTTTGTCGGGTTGTACCTTAAACATCCTTCAGTATTGGATGAAAGGGAATGGTAGTTTCTATTGGCCTCGGGATATTTACCCCGTCTCTGTCTTTACGTGTCGTCGGCTCTATGCCCGATGGCCTGAAGAAGGTCTTTACTCATTGCTTAGGGATCTCTATTTTTGCTTTGCTGTCCTTTTTTTGTTGTTTTTTTTCAATTCGCCTTATCCTGAAATTATTTCCTGTGTTTTGTTGCAATGGTCTCCCGCCATTTACCCTTATTCAGAGATGACTTGGACTCAGCGCAGGAAGGTTGTTAAGCCCTCCTCAGATGCTTCCTCTGATTCCCATCCTCGGACAGAAAAGACTTCGAGTCAAAGCGAAATGGATAAATCTACCTCTCCCATTCAAAAGAGGATCCGTTCGGGAATTTATTGCTCTGAGCCCCCGAGTAAGAAGAAATCCGCTGCGAAGAAGCCCAAGGTATCTCTCCGCAAGGATGCCTCAGCGGAAAATTCTGTCTCTCCTGCTAGAGAAGCCTTTGAGAAGGTCTCCGAGTCCGAGGCCTTTGAGACACCCTTAGTTGATCCCGTAGTTCAATTCAAGGGTCTTTCCTCTCCAAAGAACCTTAATCCTCTCGGTCCGACTCATCCCACGAATGATGAGTTTTAAATGGGATTCTATGGACTATGATCCCATTATGTACGCTGCTCAGCAAAGTGAGCTCTCTTCCCCGGTCCTTGAAGAACAACTTGCTCCGATCTCCAAATCGGCCCCTGTTCAGTCAGCCTCTGTACCTCCTGCTCCGTCCTCCATATTGGTTCCTGTCCAGCCGGTAGCTATTCTTTCTGTTGTCGGGAATCCGGCTGCTGTGACCTCCTAAGCTGCGAGATCTATCCCTGTTGTCGCCCCAGCGGAGAATGACCCTAATCCCCTCCTCATTTCTCCTTTGAGTTTCCCTATGACTTCTCTTTTTCTTCCTTCCTCTACCTTTATTCTAATTAATGTGCTTTCCTTTATGCAGGAAGCCCAAGATTTTGTGTAAGAGTCCAAAGATTCTTCCGACCTCCGAACTTTTCGGGTCGGGCTGTGGAAAAATGTTCCGGTACATTGCTTGGCGATCTGCAGGCCAACCGACAAGCTTTAGATGAGGAAAAGAAGCGTTCTTCCCTTCCTCTTGAGGAAGAGAAAGCATGCTCGGCCCTCCTTATTCAAGAAGAGAAAAACGGCCTGCCCTTCTCCAAGAGAAACTCAAGTCTCTTGAAGATGGATCTCTGCTCCGCGAGTTTGGTGAGACCATTGCCCGGGAGATCGTCAGCTCCAAAGCCTGCGACCAATCCTTATCCAAGCTTGTAGAGGAGTCGAACAATTCTCAGTCCACTTTTCTTTATGAGAAAATCCGAGGTTGGCTTCCTGGGCCCTTTCGCCTGACTGTGCAGAAGAGCTGCTATTATCCTGGGGCCATGGCCCGTTACGAACAGCGTCTTAGGGATTTTCGTCTGAGCACCCTCTAAACTCTAGCTCCAAAGATTTGGGCCGTATTCCATTCATCTAAGCCACCTGTTTCTGCCGCCGACCTTCTAAAGATCGGGGAAGAGAAAGTTCCAGTACATGAGGAGAGAGATGTGCCTGAATCCCCCTCTCATCGCTACTCCGTCAACAGTAAGGGGTGCGTTGAGTGGTGCGCCGAGCCACAATCTTATGGCTTAAAGCCTACACTGTCTAATGGCGTCCCTATCATCAAATTCTCCAAAGAGCCGGGCCCTATTCAATTGCCCCAAGCCACCGAGGGCTACTTGTCACCTAGAGAAGCGTCTGGTTCTCACGTGTAATTTCCCTTTTCCTGGCTTTAGCAATCTTTTTGCTTCTTATGTCCTGCTGTTTGGCTTTTCCCCAACTGCTAAGGGCTTTTTCGATCGTTCTCTTGTATTTTCCTAACATAATCTATCAATTTTTATTTTTACATCCTAAACCCCTTTCTTTTTATATCCTAAATCCCTTTTCCTTTTGTTATATACGTTACTTCTTGCATTATTTTCTTATAGTGTGTTCCTATACCTCACTGCAGGGTTCTCTACCCCTTCTTCGGATATGGATTCTTCCCTTTTGTGCTCTAAGTGCCGAGTACCAGACCCATCTGGTTCGCAAGTAGTGGAAGGTCCAAGGGAGAAAACATTATCCGAAGATGAGTTCGGTTTCCTTTTGGATAAGTTTCCTACTCTGAATGTTGCATCTAATTTTCTCCGGTTCATGAAGGCTAAGTTCGGATCCATTAAACAAAGCCATAAGATCGTCTCTTCCTATCTTGAGGAGACTGCCAATATGCCTGAGCTTCTAAATCGACTGCATGTTTCATGCAAAGAATTAGAACGCCATGCTGGCGAGGAGCTCGGCTTAGTGTGGGGGGAGTATTCTAGGGCCCTTAACAAAATCCGAAGTCTAGAAAGCGGAAATGACGAAAGGCATATAATTTCTAAGTTGGAAGCCGATGATAATACAAAAGGTGATTGGTCGAGGAGGCCTTCCAGGAACTCTCCGATGCACGTGGGAGACAGCTAAGAGTGAAGCTCGGCAGTACAATCACGTGACCAGGACCACATCAAGGTACGAGGAGGTGACATGTGATGGGAAGGCAAAAGCCTTGGGCGCCTATAAATAGAGGCCACAATCAATCATTTCAGGTAAGTTCTCTAACTAAAGAATACAGAGTTTTTAACATTCCAAAGCACGAAATCTCATCATCACACCGGAGCTACCAACCCCGGGGTAGCGCCGGGGGGACTTGTTTTACAGTTATCGGAGGACAAGTTCTAGGCAGGCCCAGTCCGAAGGCAAGGAGCTCGGACAGTTAAGGTGCAGTCAGCCAGCAGCATTCATACTTCATCGACATTCAACTTTCCAGGAGCCCTCAGATACGTCAGCCATCCGAGGCCCAGTTTACTAGTGCGGATTTGCCTCGCATCAGTTGGCACACCGAGTGGGACCAGACATTAAGGTTCTTATCTTCTACTCAAAACAACAAATGCAGCGGCTTGGACGAAAAGCAATGTTTTGCCTGAGGAAAGATCAAGCAAGAAGAAATTCAGCGATTGCAATCAACATAAGGAGGCTAGTAAAGCAGGGATCTGCTCGGGAGCGAAAAAGCATAGGTGGGATGAGAAGAAACTGGGGTTTTAGATTCTTCCAAGGTTCAAGTATCAGATAAGGAGGGGCCGATAGAGAGTTTAAGTAGGCAACAAGACAACGGGGTAAGGACCACGTAATAGAAAGGTTAAAACGCTAGCATAGGGTCGAACACTAGATCAGGCTCAGGACAATGGATGGGTATCAGATCGATAAGCAGGGGATCGGAAGGAAAATAGCACAAAAAAACTATGTAGCTAATAATATCTTTCGAGAAGTTTCTTTGCAGGTGATATACGAAGAGGATAAGCGAGTAAGCAGAACAGGAAAAAAGGGAGGAGCTTGCAACAGGTGTGAGCACGAAAATGGGACAATAGAAGGATATCCACTGGAAAAACGAAACAGCCTCGGGGAATAGTCGCAGCGCGAAATGATAGTACAAGGGATGGGATCAGAGGACTGCATCGGATACGCCACGGCATCAGGAAAGCAACAAAGAAGATAATTCAAAACGGTAAAAGACCAGGAGATCCAGCAGGACACAGCTCGGATAAGGAGAATGAAAATGGAGGTAACTAGGAGAAAAAGGGTATTGAAAAGGGGAAGAATTAATCAAGAGAAAAGGTGGAAATGATAGGTCCAGAGAGAGTTAGAATCATTGGTAGGGGTTAAAAGAAGAGGAAAATGAGAAAGGATTGGAAGGGTGGTTCGGTAGAAAGAACCATAAAAAGGGGGGGGGGGGGAAGAGAGAGAATAGGAAGAACAGAGAGGATAGAGAGAAGGTTGAAAGAGGAGGGATAGTATAGAAAAGGGGAAGATCCGGAAGGCTAGGACTGCCCTCAGAATGTCAAAACATAGGACGGGAAAAGGTTAGGTCATGAAGGAGATATAGGAAAAGAAGAAATTAAGAAGGGGTAAAGATATCAAGGAAGAGGGTCCTCAGACGACAGAAGTCCAGGAACTAAAGGGCAACAAAAGGAAGGGTAAATTATTTTCGTGTAAGGGAAGCTCGGAGAAGGCTACAAGGGAAAGATTCTGGTGAAAGGTAACAACAGGAGAGTTATAGAAGAGTCTAAGATGAAATAGGGTAATTGGGACAGTGCTGGGACATCCAAGGAAGAGAAAAAACTCAAGAGGGAACGCATAAGAAAAACTTCGGAGGACACAGAAGAAAAAAAAAAGAAAAAAAGGAGAGGAATTATAAAGAAAGTGTAGAAAGCATAAAGAGGGTAATAAAGGTAGTCTGTGGTAGCTCCGGTGTGATAATGAGATTTCGTTCTTTGGAATGTAAAAAACTCTGTATTCAAGAGATAGAGAACTTACCTGAAATGGTTGATTGTGGCCTCTATTTATGGGCGCCCTAGACTTTTGCCTTCTCGTCACACGTCACCTCCTCGTACCTTGCTGTGGTCCTGGTAACGTGATTATACTGCCGAGCTTCACTTTTAGCTGTCTACCACGTGCATCGGAGAGTTCCTGGAAGGCCTCCTCAACCAATCACCTTTTGTATTATTAGAGTATAAACAATTTCACTAGAATTTGTAAGTTTGGCTAGTTATATCCAGTGTTTGTAAGACTATATATAGTTTGCCATAGGATGATAGACCACCCAAAAATTGAGGAAATTATATTTACTTTCCTCAAATCTTAATATCTTAAATGAAATTTTAAGCCTGTTCTCAAATATGATGTGAACTCTCCATCATTTAAAGTCTTAAATGAAATTTTATTATGGCTTCAAAGTAATATCCAATACAATTTAATCTAATCTTTCTTGCCTCTTGTTGCCACACTTGTGTATTGTTTGGATGGATGCAAGTCATGAATATGCTGATGTTTCTTTGGCCAATCCAGAATGAGTTATGAACACTGTAATTTATATGATTAAATGATGTGGATAAAGTGGTGCGTGCTATTGAGCTGTAAATTAATGTTCTAGTTTTTGTAAAACTACCGTCTGACTAATTTTCATTCAAATTTCAAATTTTATAGTACTACAGTGCATTATGCCATGTCAGGAATGCCTGTGTCCTGATAATTTTACTTTATCTTACAGACAAGAAATGTTGATACAAATAAGTGCTTGGGTGAATTGCCTTCGTTTTTGTCTCCCATTATAGGAAGAGTCTCATCATTCAAAAATCTTGGTTGTACGGAAGATATGTTTCTGGATCGCTTGTAAGTCATACGCTTGTTGATTTCCTTAGGTATAGATGCTCTTCATCATTAACACCTGATTTATATTTTAAGATATTTGTCAGAGTTTAATTGAGCATGCAATTTTCAGTTGAAGCTGTATATTTTAGATATAAACTAGATTAATGGGTAATTCTGAGACTACAACTTCATTGTAATTCTAATATAAGCGATACTTTTGTAAGTGGAATACTGAAATAGGAATTTTGAAATCAGTAAAATTTATATGCTGGCAGAATCATGTTGACACACATTCAGCATTTGAGGGACTTATTTTCAGTCTTTCACTGGCAGGGTCCTGCATCATGGAGTTCCGAAAATATACAAAAGTGCTCCGTAAGAAAGTTTTTCATTTTTCTGCTTGTAAGCAATTTACTTTCATGTTTTCCACCTTAATGTGATAGTGATGGATTGCTGAAGTGTTGACACTTGTTTTAGAATGAGTAGGTTTGAGTAAATTGTCTAACCCAATGGAATATTGCATCTGCTGATTCCTGAAGCAAAGCTAATTTGAATGTTAAGTTTGTTTTTATGTTGGAGCACTACCTGATTTCATACTCTCTACCTTTATCAAAGTTTCTTTAGAAGTGATTGGGAGCATCTTATCACATTAGTTTTCTCTATTCATTATTTAGGTCTAAAATGTGTCCCATGATGTACTGCAGATTGACAGAGTAAAAGACAACATTATCAGAAGGGGTTTAAGGAGGGTCTCCTTTACATTCCGTAAAGTAAGTCACTCTTGTTGCTTTCAGAGTTAGCCTTGGCATTTGTGGCCATATTTAATCTTTTGCATGGTGCTAAGAGAAATGAAAATCATCTGTTGTACTTCATTTGTTGTATTTAGAATGAGTTTCATCTAGCTCTCTAAATACATACTTATAGTTTTGTATTTGTGCTTCCGAACACTTCAGCATTTCACTTATGATAATTCCGCTGGCCAATTTTGGCCGGCGATTTTTTTTGCTACTCCCTGGACATCTTCCGACGTCGGAAACTCCATAGCAAGGACAATCTAGGGAGGTTCCAACGTCGAAAACCCCATAGCAAGGACAGTCTAGGGAGGTTCCGACGTCGGAACCAGAAAACCAGCCACGGCGGTTCAAAACCGTCGTGGTTGGTCGATTTACCAACCACGGCTCAGCCACCCACGGCGGTTCAAAACCGCCGTGGTTGGTCAAAAAAACCGCCTTTGAGGTGGGTTTCCTGCACTAGTGTTAGATCAACTTACCTGAAATGGTTGATTGTGACCTCTATTTATAAGCACCCTAGGCTTTTGCCTTCTCGTCACACGTCACCTCCTCGTACCTTGATGTGGTCTTAGTCACGTGATTGTTCTGCCGAGATTCACTCTTAGCTGTCTCCCACGTGCATCGGAGAGTTCCTGGAAGCCCTCCTCGACCAATCACCTTTTGTATTATTAGAGTATAAACAATTTCACTAGAATTTGTAAGTTTGGCTAGTTATATCCAGTGTTTGTAAGACTATATATAGTTTGCCATAGGATGATAGACCACCCAAAAATTGAGGAAATTATATTTACTTTCCTCAAATCTTAATATCTTAACTAATATTTGATAAGTTCCTAAAATTTCAATATGAAATTGGTCAGTGGGACATCAAAATCATAAAATATTAATTATCTAAATAAATATATATAGTTAAGTGAGCTATATATAAATTTTTTTCTCACCTCTTTCACACTTTTTTTTTAGTCACGTGCTTTCATTTTGGACGAGAGAATATTGAGTCCATACCTTACACTTGCAACTAAACTTATCTATTATAGTATGATATTCTATGATGGCATACGTACGTACATCATTCATTAAAGTTGGTATTGCTTTTCTTGACGTACGTCAAATTATCATGGCTTCGTCACTAATTATAGCGTATACGAAGAAGAGAAAAACACTGGAAGAATATGGGAGCAAATAACAGGATAAAATTTGATACATTTTTGTCAATACAACAATGGTCTTGATGATCTTTATAATTAGGAATAAATAACTATGACAACGAAACCATGGCTATGGATAATGTATATAAAATTATTGGTTTGATTTAATTAATTTATTTCCATCCGGCCGCGGGTTCGAAGAATAGCTATAGACTAGCTAAGAGATGAGAGCCTGGTAGATTGCCCGGAAATGATTGCAGCCGTGGAAGGGCTTCTTTCCAAGACGATTTCATAACCGTCGAACCAGCCTTCCATTCCCGGAGCCATCACCTGCCAGAACACGGCTCCTCCGCATGCGCCGGACGGGGTTTTAGCGCTCGCGTAAACGGCGTCGTAGATGCTTGACAAATATGCATCTCTGGCCGCAACTGTATAGCCTGAGGATCTTGAAGACTTTCCAAACTCAGCCACCACGATGGGTTTTCCCAGCACCGTTTCTGAATCTTCAATATGGGATTTGACCCATTTTTTCACGAACTCGGCTTGCCCGGTCTCGTTTGCACTCGGATCCCTACATATTTACGAATCAGTTGTGCAAAACATGCAATATTATTGTTTAGATAGCTCTAGATTGATCATAGTTCATGTATATTTACCATTGATCTGGGTAGAGGTGAATGGTTGCGAAATCTACTTGTGGAACGCGATTGTTGGCGATGAAATCTGATCCAACTTCGTAACCAGGGTTGTTAACCGTTTTCTCGGGTATCGAATCTCCGTAAAATCCTTCCAGACCGATCTCGAGGAGGTGGTTCGGGTCAATTGACTTCACATGGGTTGCCATTTCTTCCACCCAGCTCTGGTAAGTTAATTTGTAATTATATTATATATGCACCCAGCTGAGTGAAAATAAGAAAATACTGATGCGTTTATATATATATTTACCTGCATGGATTTTCCAGAAAGATCAGACTGGCAACGAGGTTCATTCATGAGTTCCCAGGCAAAGATTGCGGGTTCATCCTTGTAAGCAACTCCGGTAATGGAGTTAACTCTGGTCAAAATGGCCTGGATGATTTACAAACACGTACGTTAGAATATTACTAATAATTAAATTCCATATTTGACAATTTCGTACTTTGATATGGTTTTTGAAGTAGCCTTTGACGACGGAATCAGTAAAAAAATCATCATCGCTGTTCAAATAATGGCCACTGTCCTTAGCCCATTGAACATATTGCTTCTTTCCACCATAACCTTCCCAGTTATTAACCAAACTGAGTATGAGATAAACTCCGTTCTTCTTAGCTTCTGCAATCACGAAATCCAAGCCCTGAATCGAATATTACACATTAAAAACGTTAAACAATTTGAACATGCATGATATTAATAATGCATTGTTAGTTTGTACCTTGAACATGTCCTCATTATAGACACCAGGAGAGGCCTGCAGAGACCGGTAACCGCCATCGCTAAAAGCCCACGTTCGGACAACGTTCATGCCGTACTTGGAATTCGCTTCCCCCAACGTGGTGGAAACCATGGCTCTCGTCGACGGGTCCGCCGCCTGGTACATCATCCAGTAAGCGTTGAACCCGTTAAGGAACATTCGCCGCCCGTTCTGAATGAAATGGGTTCCCTTCCTCTGAACAAAGCTGCTCTTCTCAATATCATCATCATCGCGATGGAAGCGTGATGCTTCGCCTCCATGGATGGATCCGAGGAAGAGGACGAGGATGCAGAGTACGAGGGTGGACAAGTTCTTGTTCCTCGCCATTTTGATTCTGTAAACAGATTGGAGATTGAAGATTTGTGTGTTTTTGCTATTTGAATGAGTTGCTGGCTAGAGTATATATATAGGTGGAGGGAAGAGTGTCGTGTGAAGGAAAAGGGTATGGACTGTGGACTCTGCATGGGTAGTAACGGCCACTTTTCCCGCAAATGCAAGCAAATTAACAATTACTTGTGCTTTTCAATTTCAGATTTTGCAGTAACCACATTATACTTTGTGTTTAACTTTTTATAATAAAACGGATTCATCGGTACGTATATATTCCATTATGTTTGTTATTCATAATGGTCACATTAATTTTATCCCATAAATATTATTATTATTCACCACACATTTAGTTTCTTTTGGCGTAAATTAATTAAAACAGTCGTAATGAATAAGTATACTAGGACTTTAATTGGTAATACTTAAGCTGTTCAACAACGTTAATTTAATTATATGCTTGTTGTTTTTACAAGAAATTGATACAAAAGGAAAAATCTGCGTACTTTGTTCTTTTTATAGTTAGAGTTAAAGAATTTGGCTGATATTGCAGAATTTAGCTCATATTGCCCTAGTGGCTGGCTTTCATTGCAGTTCAAGATTATTGTTTCAAAAGGTATGATTTCTAAAATCACCTTTTGAATAAATTTTTAGCTTATTGCCATGTGTGTTTTGATTATCACATTTTTATTTATGATTAGGATTGAAGAAATACTACGAAGTTGTGGATCATTTCAATTTTCAATTTCTTGATGAAGGTTGTTTTTAATTTCACTTACCACTACACCAAAACTAGCCTTCAGTGACAAGCCGAATCCGTCACTAAAAGTCCATTTTTCGTCACTAAATCCTTTGGTGATGGCGTCACCTGTCCCTTGGAAAAGGGTCGTGGGAAAAGACCTTGGTGACGGTTTTACTGTTCAATCGTCACTAAATGGTCGCTTTCCTGACGAAATAACTTCATCAGTAACCTAGTGACGAAAATATTCGTCACTAAAAAGCCGTCACTGAAAGGCACATTTTCGTCAGTAGAGGTACTCTTCGGTGACGAAAAAGTTGTGACAACAAAATATTTGTCACCAACTTAGTGACGGTCAACGTCTTTAGTGACAACACTTTTGTTGTCACTATTGAAAGGTTTTAGTGACGATCATATTTTGTCAAGGTATGTATGCTTTAGTGACACAAGATTGATACTTTAGTGATACAAGATTGATACTTTAGTGATGAGCTTTCTTTATCAGTAACAAATGGTCAACATCCAGTCAAACAAGCATAACAATTTTTTATTGAGAAAAAATAAAACTCAATAAATTTCATTTAATATAAGATATATCCAAATATACATCTAATCCAACTACTTGACAACCTAGGTAGACTGCATCTATTTCTAAGAGCACTTGTTCTCTCCTCCCTCCACTCTCCATCGCTAAGATCTTCATTTAACTTGGTGAAATATAAGAGTGGTGAATCTGCAAAGATGAAAAGAAGTCATTTAATCCCAAAAAAAAGAGTTAGATATCAAAGAAATACAATCACTGAGCATAGTTTCAGTTCACTGACTAAAAACAAGTTAAGATAGCAAAAAAATACCAGTACCAATGAGCTCAGTTTCAGTTCATAGACTAATTAACCAGTAACAAACTAAAATCATATTTACTGGGAATTGGCAAGAAGACATAAATACTATGATGTCCTATGATCAACTTAAAATATACTTAGCAGAGCATTTTCTAATATCCAAACAGAATTACATAAGTAACTATGATGATTTACACAAAATTCATTCCATCCAGGACGAGATAAAACTTAATCATACAACATCACTGACTAAACTTTACTGCACATATGGATGAACAATGAGATACATTAAGTGACAATATCAAACATTATCACAATTCACACTAACAAGTAAGGAACCCTTTACTTGATCTAAATGTCACAGGGAGTTAAACAATCATTTTCTGTTTTTCTTAGGATGACTACCAATACAATCAACTAAAGAACCCATGATGGAAAAAGCAGAAAGAAGCTATCAAAGCAGGCAAAAGATAACTGATAGCATCTAACAGTGTTCAAAGCAAAGAGTACAAGTGAATCCTCTTAACTTCCAATTGAGACCTGGAGGACAACTAGTTTAATATAAAAGTTTCAGATATAGTCATCAAACATTTTGAATTCAACACATATATTGACCTACAGTATTCCTTCTGCAATGCAAGAAAGTGCTACTATTCCATGATGGTGTTTTAGTAAGGTTGGAGGCAAATCCTACTACAAAGTTCTTGATCATGGCTAACTCAGAGCAGAGAATTCATATCAATTGGAAATAGACAACTCAGAGCAGTTTGAGTACCGAGATGGTTTTCATGCCAATTCTTATTCATGGGTCTCCTAGAACATTGAACATTGTACATAATCCACAAATTAAGAGCTCAGATCTTGAAAAGTCAAAAACATGACATGGCAAGCAGAGAAACATATAGCGAAGAGAAAACAACCCCCATATTACAATTTTATTTCCATGCCATCTTCTGCAAGTTTATGGTTCCAAAAGACAAGCATGATCCAGCTAGTATTTGGATTTACTTATTGCCTGAAACACGAATAACATAAATATAATTGTCACTTCAGACCTTTTTATGCAAAAGCTTCTTCCAGTTGAAGTCAACTTTCTCATTCAATTCCCATCCATAGTTCATAGCATCCTGTACGGAACAACTCACAAAATCAAAACCTGAATAGCCTTTTTTATAAATTGAGTTACAAAAAGGGATCAGAGGAAAGCTAACTATTAGAAGCATCCAAAACAAATTCGGTTTCTCGTTTATATTTCTTTCTTAGCAAGCAAGTTAGGCTAAAAAGATATCTTTCATATTTCCAACTCCAGGAAATGCACAAAGTAATCAACAATAAACACATACTGAATAGCAGCAAATCAGAAAGATGCAAAAACCAAAAGTGAGGTTAATATTAATTTGAAAACACATCATCCAACTCCTTCAGCGCAATCTTTATTAATCACATAACTCAAAAAACAAAATATAACAAAATCCAAAAATAAACACACACACAGAGAAGAAAAAAAGAGATTACCCCCTTCAATCTTTATATCTGTTAATTTCTAGCTTCTGCAAAAAAAATGTCGAAACTCAAATACCAATTAAGAAGTAGGAAAACATCAAAACCATATATATATATCGATAAACTGGTCCTTACTCTTGAAACTAAGTTTTGCTGGATATCGATGTTGTGACGGGAGGCGGATTCGGGGCCGAGGGTGTGGGTGCCGACGTAAGCTTAGTCGCCCAGTAGGTTGCGGAGTCGATCGGCCACGGAGAAGAGGATGACGGGGCCTGTGGAGATGAGTCAGCGAGGCGGAGGAGTTCGGAGTTGTCGATGGCGGTGGAACCGTAAAAGGACAGAGCCGCCACCGGGAGAAGGACGCTGACGTTGATGTCGGCGGGTGGAGATGGAGCCGCTAGCGGGGAAATTGCTGTGATTTGCGATCTGGGAAGATGAAGGATTGAGAGTTTCAGATTCAGGATAAGAATATTTGAGGATAAGATTTAGTCATCAATGGCTGAGATTCAGTTGATTAAAACTACTGACGGTTAAGATCAGCCCTTTCTTTTTTATTTCATACTATCAATCATGTTATTTTAATACAAATAAAACTCTTTTTCTTTCTTCAAAAAAAACTATTAAAAAAAACTCTTTTTCTAGAAATAATTTTTTTTGATTAAGTAAAAAAAATATTAACATACTCACATATTAAGTAATACAATTTGTTTTCAACATAGTTAAATACACCTCAGTAAGTTACGTGACTTAACATTACTAATTATTTACTAGTGATTAATTATACTCAATTTAGCTACTAGTGGTTATAAAAAGTTAATAACAGTTTCATTTAGTTAAACTCACTATAGTATTTATGAAAAGTCAAGTTTGTATTGGCATTTAATTAATTTAACTCAATTTCCTTAGTCTTCATAGAATGTAATTAGTGAAAGTGCCTTTGATAGCTAAATTCAATTTCATCATTGTCCACGTTAAATCAACTAAGAATTGACTTTTGATTAGTTAAAATCAATAAAGATTTGACATTTGACATATGATAAATTAAACTCAATTTAGTGTGGGTTTAGGTTTTAGTGGGTTTGTGGTTCAATGGGTTCAGGGTTTTAGTCTAGTGTCTGTATAATGTACTGAACTTTCATTGGTTAAATTCATTTTACTTACTGTCTTTTGAAATTTAAACAAGAGTTCAATTCTTATTATTTAATTTAAAGTGAGTTAAATCAAGTAAGCGTTGAGTTTAATAAGTTAGAATTAGTATAGTTGGTATCAACAGAAAGTTAAATAAGAGTTGACTTTTGATTATTTAAAGACAATTTCATAAGTGTGTACTTTAAGTCATTTAACAGTTTGACTATCAATTTTGTTTAGCTAGTGTATAACGAAAGTCAAGTAAAAGTTGACTTTTGATTAGGTAAAGTCAATTTAGTTATAAGTGTTGTTGAAAGTTAAGTAACACTTTGTGTTTTTTTTTAAAAGTTAAGTTAGTTAGTAAGTAACTATGAAAATCAAGTAAGAGTCGTTTTAATAATTAAACTCAATATAGTTTTAGAATCTATAGAATATCAAGTTAAAGTTGACCTTTTGATTTCGTTTAACTCAATTTAATTATTAGTATATACAGGATCTTTGATTAATTAATTCTAATTTAGATTGTATATATCAAAGGAAAGTTAGATAAAGGTTTTCTTTTAATTAGTTTAGAGTCAATTTAGTTATTTTTGTTTATTGAGAGTTAATTAACTAAGCAATAGAAAGTTAACCGTTATTGGTGTTTATCTACATTAATCGAATGCCAAGTAATGTTTAACTATTGTTTGGTTAAATTTGATATCAGTTAGTACGTAGAACAATAATAGTTGACTTTCGATTTACTAATATCAATAACTATTAGTGTTTATAAAAAATCAAGTAATATACGATATATTAGTTATACTCAATTTAGTTAAGTTATATATAGTTGAATTTCAATTAGTTAAAGTCAATGTAGTTATAAGTGTTTATAGAAAAGGGAAAATTAAATTTTTAGATAAACTAAATTTAATTAGTGTTTATATTAAGTTTAGTAATTTTGACAATTAATCAGGTATACTTAATTTAGTTATATGATCTATAGAAAAATCAAGTAAAAGTTGATTTTTAAATCTATAACTCAGTTATAAATATTTATAGAAAATAAAAATTTATATTTGAAGTAGTTTAGTTGAATTAAATTTAATTAATTTATACAAAAAAGTCAATTAAGAATTTTTACTTCGACCAATTATTAAATTTTAATAAATTTGTTGTAGTAATGATTTTTTAGTTTATAAAGTCAACCAATCTTTTCCATTTAACAATAATGAGTAACATTTGACTTTTTATATAGGATTTGACTTTGAAATATTATATAAAATATGAATTTCCATTTTTTCTTTAATATTTAAATTAAAAAATTGAGTTCCAAACTTTAGTTCACATTTCAGCCCATAATTTGATCCAATAATTTTAAATTTTAATTAAACTAGTGCCTCGTTTTTAACCCAAACTTTCGGCCCAAGCATCTTAAGGTCCAAGCATTTTCATGTCAGTTTTTAGTGACGCCAGAATGTCCGTCACTATTATTTTGTGACGAATAATTGTTCGTCACTATTTCCATTAGTGATGATCTTATTCCCGTCACTAATATCTTGTCACTAAATTTCGTCACCTAAATATATTTCGTCACTAAATACTTTTATTGTGACGGGTACTGATTATCGTCACCATTTTCGTCACTAAATCTTATATTTGGTGACGATAATTTGAGCGTCACTAAGGATCTGTTCGGTGACGACATGCAGTGACAAAATATGTTTTCCGTCACTAAAGGATGCTTTTAGTGACGGTTTCTCGTGACAGTTTGTCACTGAAGGCCGTATTTGGTGTAGTGTACTCTAAGCATAAATTGGAACAAGACTGAAGTAATTACCTCCTTTTATTATGACAATAGCCTATTATGTAGCTGATGAATAATCACATTACAAATTGTTCACAGTGCAAATCCACACATGAATGCTTGCAATGTCTGTGAAACATCATATTCCCAAATATTAAATTAAATTAATTAATTAATTTGTTCTTTTCGCTTCTCAACACTTTGGTTAGGGTGATCACTAATTAACGGCGCCAATTAACGGCGGTTCGGCAACAACTAATATGAAAGATTCAATTAAAAAATGTTAATTTTCATTCTAAAGGTGTTGTTTCGTGGTCGGTGACGGTTTAAGTGAGGTACGGTGATTTTAAATGAATTTTTTTTATGAAATCATTAGTTCCTTCATCGACTCAATGGTATTAATATGCATGCATATGTTTCGTTTCCGGAAAATAAAATTAGATTTTACATTAAATAATATTCATGTATAGGTCATGTCCTATAGTCGGTAGTATGAACGGTCATGTTTTACCTTGCATCCATCCCGATGTTGAATACAAATTCAACCGGAGAACAGTGAAAACAATATCTCACAACATGTAGTTTTAATAGGTGTTAGGTAGATTTACTAAGTCTTAACACATTAGTGGAAAACAGGGAATTTAAGGCGGTTCCAACGTACCAGAGAAGGCACAAAGGAACCGCCTTCTCTGTCTGTGCCGTAAAATTTCCGATTTTTTAAGGCGGTTCCCTCAACTGCCGTAAAATTTTGACATCTTTCGAATTCGAAAGTTTTACATTTTATGTTACGAATTCGAAAGTGTCATCTACATAACCATAGTAAATGTAAAAAATCTCGCAAATTCGTAAAATTTTGGTAACTCATCGAAAGACCTTACCATAGATCTTTCTCATTCGCAAGACCTTGTAACTTAGGAGAAAGGTCTTTCTCATTCGAAAGAGGTTACAGATCCCCCAAAAAAATAACCCACTCGCCATAGTGCTTACGAGTTCGTAGGCACTATCGCGAGTGGGTGAAAAAATGAGCTCGAAATAAATTAAAACCCATCACATTAACTTTATACATTATGATTGTATCATGCTAAAATACATCAATATCAATAGCTTCCCTTACACTGCTTATGGCAGCAGTTATAGAGCTCAACAAACAGCATCAACTCTACTATATGATAAGAAAAAAAATCATGTAGGTAGACGCTTCTACACAAACAACCAGCCAGCCAATCGTCAATGCACCAATCTTTTAAGGCTTTAAGCAAAGGAACATCCATTCTGCGCCATCATTGTGAGAGTAATACAAGTCGCCACCAATTATTCTCTAATCAACATCATGTGTTGAGGAAAAAAAAGAACAAAATCACCATGCATTTGTACAAAGTAAGAACATATTAAAAGGTCAGCGAAAATATATACTACTTCTTCCGGGGTTCTTCTCACAATATGATTGTGGTGAAAAAACTCCAGTCAAATAAAAAAAAACCTATACTAACAAAAATCGTCACACCGACTCCCTCCTCCGCCGTCACGGGATTACTCAAAATCCCCGCCACCTCCTTTCCCCACTCGTTGCCAGATCCAATGCCGCTTCGTCCCTTTGTTTGATCAGCTTAATGGAGAACTGTAGAATGATATGGCGTTGATGAATCAGATGAGAAATAGATAAATTAAGAGCAATCAAATCTAGAGTAGCAGATTGGGAGTTTTCTCGAATAATTTGAGCAGTGAAATCGTCACAGACGACGTTCCAGCGATGAGCGAGTTCGCCATCAGGACAACCACCAATATCGACGGCCACGTGGAGCACATCCCGACGAGGAAGCCAGCGCCACCGCTAGAAAGTACGGCAGATCGGCGGGAAATTGAATTGGGTCGAATAGTGAGGATGGTTTGCGGAGAAGATGAAGAAGAAAAAGTGGGAAAGGAGATAAGAATTGGTTGAAGGCGATGAGGATAGAAAGAATGGTAACGAGAGGCCACGTACAAACTACAAACTCATCCTTATCTCTTTAAGCACAATAATTAATTCCTTATATTGAATTAATCATGTAAATTTAGTCTATTTATTTTTGACAATAAATTAAGTCAACATAATCATCCTTATAAGGAAATATCTTTGAATATATTTAGTTACACAATTTACTTAAATGAGTCACATAAATATATTTAGTTAATTAAGTCATGATATATATATATACTTTATACACGTAAATATAATTAAGTCATGTATACATATGTTAATTGTCAATAGAGTTGAAAAAGAAAAGTACACATAAATATATAATTAAGTCATGTATACATATGTTAATTTTCAATAGAGTTGAAAAAGAAAAAACATTGTGTTTCTAAAAATATAAGTACGCATAACTTGATTCAGTATTGTCACGATATCGTAATACTAACAATTTACGGCGGTTGAAGCCTAACCGCCTTAAAATCGAAGCCTAACCGCCTTAAAATCGAAGTCTAACCGCCATCGTAAGTTTACATTCAGTATTGTCACGATATCGTTACGTTGCTATTTAAGTAACATGATTAGATTAATATGAGTTATCCGTGATTATAGGAAGTCAAGCGATGGTTGACCTTATATGGGATAACTTAGTATAGTTGGTATTTATAGAGAGTCAAGTAATGGTTAATCTTTCATTAGTTTAACTCAATTTAGTTAGTAGTGTTTTTAAGTCATAATGGATACGTATGAGTTAGAGTTTGTAAAAAGTCTAGTAACAGTTAACTTTTGAATGTGTATAAGTGTCAAGTTTGAATCAATATAATTGTTGTTATTAGAAGGTCAATTAAAGTTTGATCTTTGACTAGTTCAAATCAATTTAGTTAGTATATAGAGTCATAAGATTTGACCTTCCATTAGTTAAAGTAATTTTAGTTACCAGCGTTTATAAAAGATTAAGTGAGTTTTGATCTTTCGTTAGTCTAATTTAATAATTTTGTGAAAAGTCAATAACTTGTTAGTTAAGGTTTGTAGAAAATCAAGTAATGTGTGAATTTTGATTGATTCATCTTAATTTAATTAGTGCCTATAAAAAAATCAAATAAGAATTGGTTTTTGTTTAGTATAAACTCAATTTATTGTGGTTAGAGTTTTAGTAGTTTAGAATTTAGATTTAGTGTGTTTAGGTTTATTAGGTTGAAAGTCAAAATAAGTCAACAGAAAACCTTCTTTCTCATTCGTAAGACAGCAGAACCATCTTTCTCATTCGAAAGACCAAATAAAACAGCAGAACTACTCTTTCTCATTCGAAAAAATAAATAAAGCAGCAGAACTACTCTTTCGAATTCGAAAGACAATGAGTTTTACGGCACTTTTTTTATAACCGCCGTAAAAATACCACGAACCACCTTCTCTGGTCACCCGCCATCTCATACCTTACGAATTGGTCTTTCGAGTTCGAAAGACATGATCATTTATGGTGGTTCCAATGTGGCCTACGGAACCGCCTTAAAAAAATGCCTTAAATCCCCTGATTTGCACTAGTGACATGATTCTTCCATTATTTACAATTTCAACCCAATAAACCCACTAAAACCCTAAATCCACACTAAATTGAGTTTAACTAATCAAATGTCACATCTTACTTAACTTTATAACAACGGTATTTCTTATTTGATTTTCTATATACACTACTTAAATATTGTGATTCTATATTATCATTAGTTTCATTCTATGATCATCTTTACTAACAAGCAATCGACTATCTTCAAACAATTACTAAATTAGACTAATGAAATGTCAAATCTTATTTAAACTAGACATCCATAAACTGCTTGATTTGAGCCTTTGATATATTTTACCAATTAAATCTCACCCATTCAACATATTAAATTTTATAAATTCCAAAACCTAATCCTACTTCAGATGTTTCTCCAAATCGGCAATGGATATCCTCACTAACGACAAGTCCATCAAATCCCTCGCACCTCGGATATGATATGTACGGTGATGGAGAGAAAGAACCGACATTAAAGACGAGGATTAGAGTAAGAACCGGGTGTCCTTCATCCACATATCGATCAGGCGCACTACCGCGACACCTGATTTCAAATTTACATGGTCTTTTGAAATTTAAGTACATTTAGTTCTACTTATTTATTAGCATATTTTGTGTATATTAGATGTTCTATGTTATATTACTATATATTCCATTATTCTCTATCTTCTAAGTTTTATAAAAAAACGTGTAAGAAAACAAAATATATAACAAAATAAGTTGGAAAATAATAAAAAAATTATATGGTGTATTTTGTACATTTGATATTAAATATCAGACTGAAATTTAAGAATCAAAATTAAATTAAATTATAATTCATATTCCAATTCCAAAATTCCTATACATTTTCCAATATGTTAAAACTGCCTATCTATTAACCCCCCTCCCTCTCACAACCATCGCCTCAAGATTCTCCTCGACCAATCCCCTCATCAACATCACGTTGATGATCCTACCACGACAGACCAAGTTTTTCGCTTCAAAAAAATAAAAAACTCGGTCGCGCCCACTGGATTTTTGACGGGATGGGTATTGGGGCAGTGGTGGAGACGACGGTCGTAGGTTTAGATTGCCGGGAACATGATGTCGATTTAGTGGTGGTGGGTAAGGGAATTAGGAGTGTGGGCGGCTCCGAAACACAGTCGCTGGCGTTAGGTGGGGGAGTCAGTGAGTTCCAGACCTCCATGATGCCGGTGGGAATTCGGTCATGTAATGGCGAAGACCATTGACAAGAGCTTGAATTTCTTCGTCCCCAACCAAGCTATTTCGTTAGTTTTTCTTTTTCCACCAATTCAATTTTATATTTTGATTTTTTGATATCTTTTATAGATGAATATGATGCATGTGAGAGAATGGTCTGCTTAATATGTGTTTATTTGTTTAATAAGGAGCTGCTTGTTGAGTGAAAGGAGGGTCGGAAAGGGAGAAATTGGCAGGTATTGATTTTAGCATGTTGTTTCTTTGAGAAGTTTATTTACTGAATTAATGTTAGTTGATGTAGGACTTGGTAGGGAATATGGATAGAACAATCTAATAACTGCAGTTAAATTAAGAATTGTACCTTTTTTTTTGGATCTGAGGATTATTTTAGTGTTATGAATTCGAAATTGTATGTGGATGTGGATGTGGATGCTTAACGAGTTCGCACCTCTTATCTAATTGATTATTTTTGCTACGAGATTGGTATGTCAAGGTAAGGGCTAATATATATATATATGTGAAGTTGATATGGTATGTGTGTTGTTTCGGATAGTCGTGTCTCTGAATCATTCATGAACTGTTGTTTTTGAATATGATGTCTCAGGAATCATATTGTGTGTTTGGCTCTGCAATTATACTCATGGTGGAAGTTTGAATTTAGGCTGCTGTCAATATGGCTGAAGAAGTTAAGATGGTGGACGCTAAGGAAGGGGCAGTTGATGTGAGTTTATATCTGCTCACTAGTTTATAATGCTTTGTTTTTTTTATAGGTGATGGTGATGGTGGAAATTATTTGATTGTTGAAAGTTTCATGGATTGTGTTACGCTCTCGTGGGTACAACTATTGCCAAAGGACATCACTCCCTACACTTTGATGGAGATGAATGTTACCCGGAATAACTAAGGTCATTATTTGTCTTCGGGATGATGCGGTGAAAATCCGCACTAGTTATCAATGCCTCAGATAGTTGATGCGTCCGAGGGCTTCTGGATGTGGATTGGTGATGAAGTATGCAGATTGCTCGTTACTGATTCCTGACTGTCCGAGCTCTTTGGCCTCGGATTGGACCTGCTTGAGACCTGTTCCCCCGAGGCCTGCAAAACAAGCCCCCGGCGCTACCCGGGAGTAGTAGCTCTGGTGTGATGATGAGATTTCTTGTATTGAAGAGAAACTGTATTCAACAGTTAGAGAACTTACCTGAAATGGCTGATTGCGGCCTCCTTTTATAGGCGTCCTAGAGCGCCTAGCTCGACCCTTTTTCCCTACTGACTCATCATTCTTTTCCTTCTCCTCACGCATACGCCATGTGATACTGTACCTCCTGTATCTCGTTTGAGATGCTCTCACGTGCCCATGTATTTTCTTGGTAATTTCCTTAAGTAGCTTAGTCATCGCATCTCCCATGACTGATGACGCATTTTGTATCATCACAAGCCCCCCAAGACGAGTGTTAGTTCTGAAAGAGCAACACTTGTATTGACTTTATCCGACCCTCGTACTTTTCTATTCGAACTCTCCTAGCCGAAGCTTTGTGGGCTTTGCCGTTTCGTTATCCCTAGAGCGACATACTTTTAATGAGTAGGCCCTGATTAGCACGCTTTTCGCATGACGGTTGCGCAGTTTCCGATTTTCCCTTTCTTTTGAGTGACTTAATCATTTTGTCTTCTTCCTAGGTACGGTTTGTCCTTGCCCCTTTATCTTCCACCGCCTTGCTCCTTTTATCTGTAGTATAAATTCCTTCCCTTTTTCCCTCATTCCACTCGCATAGCTGACTATCTTTCCTGCAACTCTTCCTCCTTTTTTGAAGATTCATGTCCACTTGTTCTAAATCACTCTCGCTTGGCTTCGCCAACTTCGGGTAATTCTTCTGATAGTGCCAGCACCTCGTCTGCCTGCAGCGATATGACTCGCCCCAAGATTGTCCCTTTTGGTGATGGTCCTAGTTCTCGCTATACTGATTTTCGAACAGGAACTGGAGAAACCCCAAGTGAATCCTTGCGTATCCGACCACTGAGTATCGTCTCCAATGCTCAGGGGCCCCCTGCTGACCCAGCGCAAGATTGGATCCGCGCTGAAACCATTAAAGCTGCCTCCAGGATGTTCTGGCCTCTATCTTGGGATGATCAACTTACTCCCTTACAATCGGATGAATATCAGACCAATGGGCCATGCATTCCGAAGCACCTATTCCAGTATGGCCTGAGCCTGCCTTTCCCTCCTTTATACTCTGAAATCCTTCACCACTACAAAATTTCTCCTGCTCAAATTAACTCCAACGATGCGAGGTCTCTGAGTCTGTGGACCTATTTCGATTTTTTTTCTGCTTTTCCGGGAACGCAAGCCGGATTCCTGGCATCTTTGGTTTTGCATCTCATGTTCCCAATGCCCACTTCATCCAGGACTTCGTCAATTATCCGAAGGGGTGGTTAGTGGACGGTCATTATTCTTATGACCATCTGACCTATCCGGCTCCTTGGTGGAACCACAATGTCATATATGAGGACCAGGTACCTTGGATCCCTAACAGGCTACACTCGGATCATGAGACTTTGCTGAATAGCCCAGTGTACCTGTCTCAGTACAGCATTCCTGAGAACGGGGGGTTTTCCTGGCCTTACGAGGTGTATCCTACTGAGGTTTTCTTTGCTCCTTATTATCGCGCCATCTAGCCCGAGCAATGTTACTCTTCAAAACTCCTTCTTTTATTCCGATGATTGATTTCCCTTTTTCCTTGAGTTTTCTTCCTTTTTCTAATCTATTTTTCTTCTCTTCTAGTGCTCCGGTCTCTCCTAGACGATCCGTCTCACCATCCAGCTCTTGGTTCTGCCGTCTTGCCAAAGTTAGACGGTCCAAGTCCCCCCAGGTGAGACTCTACCTGTGGGTACTAGTTTGGTGGTTTCTATCCCTGTTCCTTTTCCCGACCTAGTCGGCGCCCTTGCCGAAGATCCTCTGAGCTGCAGCCGAAAAAGACCTCAGCCCGAGGCTCTAATTTTTTAGTCCCCTTCTCCTCCGAGGGATGCACAACTACAAATTCCTAGCTCTGATTCCTCGGTAATTTTCCTTTCCTTTTTGCGTCCTGGTTTTATGCTTTTTATCACCGATCCCTAACCTTCAATGTTTCAGGTATCTGAATTTTCTTCTGAAATACTCAGCTCGGCTTACCTCCGAGATTTCCTTGAATCCACCTACCAACGTTACCTATCTGCTCTCCTGGCCAAGGAAAAACATCGATCCTCTGCCTTGGCTCAAGAGTTGGATTAGAAAGAACTCCGCTTGGCCGAGTTAGAGTCTCGCATGTCCGAGCTCGAGCAAGAACTACAACCTTGGAGGGATAGTTCAAACCTCCGTGAATACAGCCTTGCCCTTTCAGAAGAACTCATCCAATCCCCTGAGTTCGAGGAAGCTGTGGAAGAAGTTTTGACCGAGTCAAACAACCACCAGACCACCTGGGTCTATAAGCAAATGCGAGGATGGGTTCCCGGGGTGCCCAGTCTCGACTACCAAAGAAATTTCTATAATCCTGGTGCCGAGCGACGTTATCATTATAAGTGATAGGTTCTAAATATACTCTTATTTTGTAGCATTTGAAAGCTGTTTTAGATAGTATTTTGTACTTTTAGGTTAGACTTTTAAACCAAATCATTCATAGTGGTTTGAAATTGAAGACGTGCATTTTGACTGTGAATTGCACTTGCTATGGATTTGGATGATTTGAAGACCTTCTATGACCGTCCTGAAGGAGTTAGATGCATTGAAAAACCGGTCATAGAAGTGGCGTGAAGGCACACTCTCGCGGGCGCGAGCCGCGAGGGTGTGCGTTGCTGTTTTGAAGAGGCCAAGTCTCGCGCGGGCCGCGAACCTTCAGTCGCGAGCCGCGAGAACCAGTATCGCGCGGTCCGCGAAACCTCGGTCGCGTGCCGCGGGAGCAAGAGACGCGCGGTCCGCGAAACCTCAGTCGCGTGCCACGGGAGCCAGAGACGCGCGGGCCGCGAATCCTCGGTCGCGAGCCGCGAAGGATTTCTCGCGGTCCGCGAAGAACTTCTGCAAGTGGCATTTTGTTTTTATTTTATTTTGTTATTTTTGGAGTATAAAAAGAAAATCATCCTCATCTGTTAGTGGATCGAATTTACAGAGTCTTGAACTATTTTCTTCATTTCCTTTCCATTTGAATCTTTGAATTCATCATGATTTCTTGTATGGATTATGTTTGTGATTATCTAATTATGATTTTAGGCTAAAACCCATCTTGGGTATATGTGATTGGACTTCTTGTTATGGATTGAGAACATGATTTATGAAGCTTAGGAATGTGTGATTTGCTATTGAATGATCATAATTTATATATGTATTTGATGCTTGAAATGATTAGGAATGATTTCCTAGTGATGAATATGTATTGGATATGTGTTAGATATTGCTTTTCCATGGTTGGAATGTTATCATTCTTTCTATGTAGGAGTAGTAAATTAGGAATCGAATGCATGTTGCTATCAATTGTATTTGTTCTTAAGATCATTCATTAGCATTGTATCTATGTCAAGTTTGTTATCAAATTGCATGGGTAAGTTTGAGAAACATCTAATTTGAAATGGTATTGATCAATTGAACTAGTTGTTATCATCTAGTAAAGAATTGTCAATGGAAGTTGTGAAGATGCTTTCATCTTTCATAGCTATGGTTATAGATAGTTTCTCACTACAAACAATCACCATTCTCAAAGTAACATGATAAAGTTTGAGGAAAATTTCATAATAAGAAGTCATCAATCTCATATGTCCAAGTTTAGTATTCTCATTAGTTAATCCTTTAGTTGAATCCTTATATGCTAAATTAGTTGTAATTCTAAAGTTCTAGTTGCTTTACATAGTAGTGTTTCTTACACAAACTCAACTCAACCCCCCCCCCCCCCCCCCGTATTTACATTGCTTTTATATATGTATATGTATATGTATACTACAAAATATACGTAGAAATACCCTTTTCTCTGTGGAACGAACCTTACTTGCCATTATATGCTTAGTTGTGTGTAGCGGTAGTAAGTGGATATAAATTGTATATTTGAGAGGTACGGCGACGACCTCCCAAATTTTGGCGCCGCTGCCGGGGAATAGGCGTATTTCTGTGTGTTTATTGTAGTTGTATTAACACCCTATCTTTCTTTTTCATTTTATTTTTGGTTTGGAACCCTATTGCTCTAGCTCTTGGTGCATGGTTCATACAAGAACCTCGAACCAAGACCCTTTGCAATACGATTCCGAATTAGTTAGGAGTCTTCATCAACTCAAGCGACAAGTGCAAGATACACTAGCCGCCAATCCATTTTCCCTTGATAGTGAAGTACCACCTTCCACCATGGCGGAGGAGGACCGAGAAGAGGATTCCGGCCAAAACATCCCCCGAAACCAATTTTACAACCCTTTCCAAAATCCTAACACTTCTCCTACCAACATTTCTATGAGAGAGTACATGTCCCCCAACTATGAGCAACAACAATCGAGCATTGTTTACCCAAACTCTCAATATGAAATCAAGACGGGAGTGATAAATTTGCTTCCAACTTTCCATGGTAGAGAAGTGGATGATCCCAATGACTTCCTTGAGGCTTTTCACCGAGTTTGTAGTAGTTTGAAACCTTCCGAGATGAGTGTGGATGAGTTTAAGTTGAAAACATTCACCTTTACCTTGAAGGACAAGGCCGCCAAATGGTTAAGCCGTTTGCCTTCATCATCAATCACTACATGGCCACAATTGAAGAAAAAGTTCCTTGACAAGTACTTTCCTCCCTCTAAATCCTCGGTCTTGATACAAGCCATTAGCAACATCACTCAAGACGATGATGAGACTTTGTATGAGTATTGGGAAACATTCCAAACTCTCCTCTCAAGTTGCCCATACCATAGCTTCATCGAACCTCAATTGGTGTGTTTCTATTACAATGGTTTGAATGATAGGGAAACCGAGTTGATAAATCAGTCTTGTTATGGCTCCATTGCTAACCTTGGTTCTTCCGATGCCATGATGCTATTTGAGCAATTAGCCGAGGGATGCAAACCAAAGAGGGACCGAAGACTACGAGTGGGTAACTCCGGTGGGAACAATGATGGAACTCGTCAAGATATCAAGATGAAGACAATGAGTTGATACATACTCATCGGACTCAGATGAAGACAGTTGTTCAGCAGAGTAGGGAATTGCGTGTTCGCTATGAACGTAAACTCGATGAGTGTCAGATCCAAAAAGATGGTCTTCTTCAGGCCGCTCACAATGAGAAGGTTTTGAAGAATACAATCTTGACTCGTAATCAACAATGTGAGTACTTTCGTCTTGAGGGCGAAAGGTGGCGAACTAAGTACGATGAGCAGTATGCTGTGAATATTGATTTAACCGCCAAATATGGCGATTTAGAGGCCAAGTATAATGAGGCGGTCGGGTTGCTGAAAGAAATGGAGTCACATTTGCATGTGGTGGAACAGGAGAACACTGACTTGAAAGGGGAGATGTGTTCTCGTGATGAAGTCAAAACCCGGCGGATCCAGCATATATTTACTAATGGTGATTCAACCTGGAGTGCGGATTCCGTTATGAATGAGTATATTGAGAAGCTGCAGCATACTATTAGGAAGCAGGAGTTAGAGGTTTCCCGTTATCATGATTCATGTTATGTGATGGGTCTGCAGCTAGGCCGGGATGATTATGGTCCTATACGTGATTTCCGGGCTTATTATCAGCAAGAGCTCGCCAAGATGGATGCAAATAATGAGGACAGGAGAGGATCTGCATATTGTTATATGCGCGCTCAGTTGAACGATATTATTCAAAAGGAGGCTGAAGATCCGGAGATATCTCACCTGCGACGTCGCCGAGATGCTGGATTACCAATTGATGATATCCAGAAGCGTTTACAGAGTGAATCACCCCACGGAGTTTCTGTTAGAGGCGAATCCACCTGTGGCGAATCCTCTCATGGCGAATCCTCTCGTGGCGCATCCTCCCGTGGTGGTACTTATCATGGTGAATCATCGCGTGGTCGTTTGTCACGCGGCGAATCCTCCCGCAGCGAATCATCTCGTAGAGTTTCTTCGCGAGGAGGTAGCATACGCGGGCGTTCGGGGCGTGGAAGAGGGCGTTCATGATCATGCACTTCAGTTAATTTTATCATCAGCGTTTTTATTATCATTCAGAAATAAAGTTTATTACTGGCACTTGCCGTTATTGTAATTTCTTCTCCTGGATTGTATTACCTATATGTAGGTATACATACTTTTTGCCAGTCGATTTACAACTGTTATAGGCGTTTTTGGTAACTTTTTTTAGACATGAAGTCTCTCTTTTTTATAAGTCAGGCGTGTATACGCTGGCGATTGCCTTTGCGATTTTTGTGTCGTACTGCCAATTGTAAGGCGAATACTGCATGTGATGTCATTATTTCAATGATCTCTTTTAGTTTCCTATATGTGCGACCTTTAGGTGCTCTTATACAGAAGATATGGTGCCGAAAGGTAGGCATTTTGTTTATATATATACAAATAATGATTATTTCATCGAGAATTTGTATGTACATTTTTGAAGGGAAAAACATAGACCAATGATAATATCATGGTTTCTATACACAGGTTTGTTCTGGAGCACCTTAGACGTAGTATCTCCTAAGATTTGCGGCGTGTCATGAGTTGGGCACTATTGTGTTATCCAATCTTGCTAATTTGTAGGAGTTTGATTGCCTGGCTTCTATCACCTTGTATGGTCCTTCCCATTTAGGGCAAAGCTTTCCTGACTTTTCTGCTAGACTGGCTTCATTCTTCCGGAGAACCAAGTTCCCTACTTTGAATCTAACCTCTCTGCAGCGGCGATTGTATGATTTAGCCACTTTTTCCTTGTAGCTGGCGTTTCTGACGTTCGCCCTATCGCGCTGCTCCTCTAGTAGGTCCAGGTCAAGCCTCATGGTTTCTTCATTTTGAGATGTGTCAAAAGAAGTGACTCTGGGTGATGGTGTCAAGAGTTCTACAGGGATCATTGCCTCATGACCATAAGTTAGGTTGTATGGGGTTTCGCCCGTTGGGGTTCTGGGTGTTGTGCGATAAGCCTAGAGGACTTCTGGCAGCTGTTCCACCCATCCTGTGCGTTTACCTTCAAGGCGCTTCTGTAGGCCTTGTAGGATTGTGCGGTTGGTGACTTCTACCTGTCCGTTTGCTTGTGGATTTGACACAGAGGTAAATTTCTGAGCGATTTTGTACTTGTTGCACCATTCTGAGAAAAATGCACTTGTGAACTGAGTTCCGTTATCTGAAACTATTGTATTTGGTACCCCGAAACGGCAGACCATGTTCTGCCAAACAAACGCCACTGTTGCTTCGGCTGTTATTTTGGGAATAGCTTTAGCCTCAATCCACTTTGTAAAATAGTCAATCATGACAATGAGGAACTTGGCATTTCCTGTGCCTTTTGGAAATGGCCCTACGAAATCTATCCCCCATTTTTCGAACGGCCATGCACCCTGTACTCCAATTAGTGAAGACTTTGGTAGATTCGTTGAGTTGGAGTTAATTTGGCATGATCTGCATTTTTGTATGTAACTGTTGGTGTCATCGAACATTGTTGGCCAATAATATCCAGCTCGAACTATTTTCTTTGTGACCGTTCGTGCACCTTGGTGGGAGCCTCTGTTATGATCGCCTTTGCTTGATTTGGACCGATGCATCTTAACCAGGGGGTTAAGTAACCTTTTTTGTACAGAATGTCATCCACCATGGTGTAGGAGTAGGATTTTCTTTCGATAGCTTTCGCCACTTTTGTATCCTCCGGTAGTGTTCCATTTCTTAAAAAATCAACAATTGGTGACATCCATGTTGTTGGTTCATCTAGTATAGTTGACACTACCTCAGTCGGCGGATGTTTGGAAGACACTACTTCTATCTCAACATCTTTGTGCTTGCTTAATGTAGAAAAGTCAGCATTTTCTAGTCTGCTTAGTGCGTCTGCCCTTTGGTTGAGGTTCCTTGGTATCTTCTGAATGTGAATGTATTCAAACTTGGTCATCAGGTTCCTGACCTTGACCAAGTAATTGACTAAATGTGGTTCTCTAACCTCAAAGTCACCCAGGACTTGTCCCACTACGACTCGTGAGTCGCTGAACACCTTTATGCTTTTTACTTTCATGCGAACTGCCACTTCAAGTCCACCTGTCAGGGCTTCATACTCTGCCTCATTGTTGGATAGGTGAAAATCGAATCTGATTGCGTGTTTGTATTCGTATCCTTCTGGGCTAATGGGTAATAGTCCAGCCCCGCATCCATCTTTATTCGACGATCCATCGACGTATAGGTGCCATGCGACCTCCATTAGTTTGGATATCCCTTTATCCTGGCAGGTATTGTTCGCCAGAGGTTTGGGTGTGGATGTGTCTTTGTGCTCAATGGAGGACATTTATGCTAGAAAGTCAGCTACCACCTGTCCTTTAATCGCCTTTCTTGGGTTGAAAGTGATATCGTGTTCACTTAGTTCGATTGCCCATTTTGTCATTCGTCCCGAAGAGTCCAGCCTTGATAGGATTTGCTTGATCGGCTGATCGGTAATGATGGTTATGTGGTGGCTCTGAAAATAGGTCCGTAGACGTCTTGTAGCATGGACTAATGCTAGTATAAGTTTTTCAAGCGGCGTATAATTTTCTTCGGCCGGTTGTAAACATCTACTAGCCTAATATACTGGTTTTTGCACCGCACCATCATTTCTAATGAGGACCGAGCTGATCGCCTTCTGTGAAGCCGCCAAGTATACGAATAATGGTTCGCCTTGTATTGGTATAGATAGTTCTCGCAGCGATGCTATTTCTGATTTAAGCTAGGCGTATGCCTTGTCGCAATGTTCGTCCCATTGGAATTTCCTAGACTTCTTTAGTATGTCAAAGAAAGGCATGTGTTTGTCTGCTGCTTTTGCCACGAATCTATTTAGGGCAGCGAGCGACCCTGTCAAGATTTGGATATCTCTGATTGATTTTGGAGTAGGTAAGTTCAAGATATTTTCTACTTTTTCCGGATTCGGGGCAAGTCCTTTGGATGAAACCTGAAATCCCAGGAAGCGCCCTTCTCCTACCCCAATGGTGCACTTTTTTGGATTTAGTTTCATGCCTATGGTTTGGAGAGTTTGAAAGTCTCTTCCAGATTCCCTGGGAAGGCTTCCACCCGCTTGCTTTTTACCACCATGTCATCCACGTATACTTCTAGGTTTCGGCCTACTTGGTGGGCGAATGCTTTATCAACAGTACGTTGGTATGTTGCTCCGGCGTTTTTTAACCCGAACGGCATTCTGACATAGCAGAAGGATCAGAGCGATGTGATGAAGGCTGTTTTTTCCGCATCCGCTGGGTCCATTAGAATCTGGTGATACCCTTTGTAAGCGTCTAGAAATGCTAGAGCGTCATGGCCCGAAATAGATTCTACTAACTTGTCGATTTTTGGAAGCGGGTAACAGTCCTTTGGACAATATTTATTTAGAGTTGAGTAGTCCACGCACATTCGCCATCCTCCATCTGGCTTTTTAACCATCACCGGGTTAGCCAACCAAGATGGGTACTTCACCTCTTTCAGGATACCTGCTTCCGTTAAGGCTTGGACCTCGCTTTCAATTGCGTGTTGTCTGTCAGAGGCGAAGTTTCTTTGTTTCTGTTTAATAGGTCTGACCTCCGTATCAACGTGGAGTTCGTGTGTTGCGATGTCAGGGTTAACGCCTCCCATGTTATTGGGGGACCAGGCGAACACATTTCCATATTTTAGTAGGATAAGCTTGATGTCCATCTTGACGTTGTCCGGTAGGTTTCGTCCTATCTTGATGATGGACAATGGATCATCTTCTACCATCTGGAAATCCTCGGTTTCACTTCCCAAATGAGTATTTGGCGCAGACGACGATGTTAGATCGGCGTTTATGGAATTTACCATTGGGAGGGGTTTTGCTTCCGTTAGCTTCACTGCTTTCATGGCGATTGCCATGCATTGCCTGGCTGCTTGTTGACTTCCCCTGATGATGGCTATTCCATTTGGTGTTGGAAACTTCATTACCAGGTGGTATGGTGACCAAATTGCTTTCGCCGCGTTCATCCATGGTCGTCCTATAATTGAGTTGAAAGGGCTGTGTGCATCCATTACCACAAAGTCACATAGGATGGTGCAGCATTTATCGTCTTCGCCTACTGTCACTGGTAATTGGATTTGTCCTAGGGGCATTTCTGATCTCCCCGTGAATCCCACTAACGCAGAAGTGGGTTTCTTGATATCCTCCATTTTTAAGCCGAGTTTATCAAAACAGTCGGCGAAAAGGATATCAACCGCGCTCCCGTCGTCTACAAAAACTCTATGGACCATAGAGTTTCCAATTTTTGCCACTATGACTAGTGGGTCATTATGTGGGGAGGCGTTTGGTACTGTGTCATTCTCATCAAATGTAATGACTTCGCTGACTTTGAATCTTTTTTCCAATGGCTCTTGAGGTGGTACATACCGTGCCCCGTTCTTCCATGCATTATTTGAGACGTACCCTGTTGTCCCGTGTATGGATAGTATGATCTTGTCAGATGTTTGGTAAGTAGGCTCTGTCTGAACGACCGCCGCCGCCATTGTTCCAGGGGTTTTTACCATTTCCTTCGTGTTCATCCTATTTCCATTTGATGCATCCTTCCTATATTGGAGAAGGTTCCCTTGTCGTATGTTATCCTCAATCTGTCGTTTGAGCGACGTGCAGTCTTCAGTGTCGTGCCCATGATCGCGGTGAAACGAACAATAGAGTTCTTTTGGACGTTTCTCTGGTGGGGCTAACATTGGCCTAGGTTCTCGAAAGAGCGCCTTATTATTTTGCCAAACTTCTTTCCTGGATTTTGTTAGAGGAGTCTCCTCAAACGTTTTTTGGCTGAAGCTATCTTTCCCTTTTTGTACCTGCGCTGGCCTGTCTTTTCTGCCTTGTTGCTTTGCTTCTCCTTCCAGGGGTTTTTTTCCTCCTCTCTCATTTTCTATTTTTCTTTCATTCGCCTCCTCCGTGCGAACATATCTTTCTACCAACTTTTGTAAATCATGTTCATTACTGGGCATTTCTTCCCGCAATTTCTTATAGAAATCTCCAGATTTGAGCCCACTCATGAACGCCCCCAGGAACATTTGGTAGGAAAGGTCTTTTACCTGTAAACTTTCCATGACCATTTTAGAATGGTATTCGCCAATACTGTCGCTATTCTGTTTTATGTTCACCAAGTCAG
The DNA here is from genome assembly GCA_963678965.1 of Cruciata laevipes. Classification (NCBI taxonomy): domain Eukaryota; kingdom Viridiplantae; phylum Streptophyta; class Magnoliopsida; order Gentianales; family Rubiaceae; genus Cruciata; species Cruciata laevipes. Next base: position 11,981,708 of record OY787632.1, on the reverse strand, counting down.
CGATTGTGCGTTCAAATTTCTGGTTCCTGTATAATCTTCCTAGGAACGTATCTGATAGCTGAGCCCATGATCTAATACTTTGGCGAGGAAGGTTTTCATACCATGTGATCGCCGGCCCAGTTAAGAATATTGGGAATGCTTTACACACTACTGGTAATGGGGCGTTCCTGAATCTCATGCTATTTCGATAGGAGTGCAAGAAGTCCTTTGGATCTGATGTTCCATCATATATCTTGACGTGAAGAGGGAGCTTGAAAGAATCAATCATCGGGTAATCATGTATTTCTTTGACGAAGGGCGAATAGTCACTTTCGTCTTCGGCGATGATTGATTGTAGTTCTTTTCCATAAATCAAAGTGTCTCTATGTTCTATACGAACGGATCTCTCTTCCCTCCTTTCCCTTGGGCCTATTAAGATGGAGCGTTCTTCTTTTCTCTCTAAGTTTGTTCTGCGGCTCCCTTGGTGGAATTCTGGGCGTTCAGCTGGTATTGACCTTTCACTTCTCTACTCCGTGTTGGCCCTGTTGTCTTCTGGAGTTTTTCTGGCTCGTTTGAATTGGGTAAACAGAGCTTCTTTCTGGGTTTCCAAAAAGGCTTCGAACGCTTCTTTCTCCCCTCTTCGGGAATGATCTGAGGATTCTTCGCGTTCATTGCGACGCTGATCCTCCTGTGATCGGTGCTCATCTTCCTCTTCTTGATATTCTTCTTCTTGCTCATCTCCTCTTCTATTGCTTATAGTTCTAGAAGTGGAATTGCTGTCTTGAGGGTCCTCGTGTCGGCCTCTTCTAGTAGTCACCATTAGGATTACAAAAGAAAGTCCCCACAGACGGCGCCAATGATGTTGCAGGGTTCTTTTGAGTCCACTGATAACTCCCGTCTGATGGCCGAAGATCACCTGAAAGTTCCCGGAATGAATCCGGGGAAGAATCTCCGATGCTTAAGTCAGTCTCCAATCTTTCAGATAATCTATTCCAGTCTTGTTTAATGCTTACCTTCTTCTCTTGTCGTCTGTGCTATTTATCCAGCCATGGTCGAGGCCACGATCCCCTTTATTTCGGGTGGTTGCTTTAGATCGTGGTTTCCCCATTCTGCCATGTCTTTGACTGTGTCCGTTGTTGGGCCACTCTATATTTGTCTGTGTTCATTATTGGACCGGTCTTCTTGGGCTGGTTGGGCCCTAAGGCTCAGTATATACCAGAATGATTTTGCCCCCAGTAGAGAGCCAAATATTTTTCCAGTTTTTAAGTTTCTGATCAATGGACTCCAGTAAAGGCAAAAAGTGAGCATTAAGAGTTTTTCCTTTAAAAATAGGAACCCCCGGGTATTTAAAAGGAAAACTTCCTTTTTTCATTTCTAAAATACTCTTAATGTTGGTCACAGAAGAATGGCATGCATGTTTACCAATAAAAACATCACTCTTATTATAGTTAATCTTTTGACCAGTTACATCCTCAAATTTAGCAAGAAATGCTTTAAATCTAGACAGTGTTAGCTTATTGGCATTGAGGAAGACAACTGTATCATCAGCATAACTTAAATGAGAAACATGCAAAGCATTTGCTGGAAGGTCAAAATACTGAAGCTTGTTGTTATCAAAAGCATAGGCCAGACTCCTAGTAAAAGCTTCAGAGAAAATGTTAAATAGGAAAGGAGAGAGGGGGTCACCCTGTTTGATACTTCTTGTTGGCTTGAAGAAACCCACAGGCTTACCATTTATGAGGATTGAAAACCAAGCTTGGGAGAGATTTTGCATGATAGAATAAATGAATTTTCCATGAAATCCAAACCTATAAAGGACAGCCTGCAAAAATCTCCATTTAACCATATCAAATGCTTTTTTAAGGTCAAGTTTAATTATACAATTAGGCTCCTTGCTTTTCCTATCTAAGAATCTGACCATTTCCTGAAGGAAGATAACATTATCAGAAATATCCCTTCCTTTCATAAATGCAGATTGATGGGGTGAGATAATTTTTGACATGAAAGGTTTTAGTCTCTCCATTAGAAGTTTAGAGCATATCTTATTTAAAACATTGGAGAGACTAACTGGCCTGTAATCATCAAAAGAGACAGGAGTCTTTTTGTTTTGGGATAATAGTGATCCAGGTGCTAGCTATACCTCTTGGAATTTCTTTTCCTGCTTGGAATTCACTAGTGGGAGAGCATAGGATTAACGGCTGTTATTTTGGCTATAGAAGGCATTTTAGAGGAGCCGTAGGTGGCTGAGCCGTCCATTGTATTTCTTTAGACAGCGTTTAATTAGGAGACGTCCAATGAGACAATTAAAGGCTTTTTCAAACGTTATCCATTGTTTATTTTCCGACCGTTGTCCATTTATTTCTGGTGACGGAACTTAAGATTCTGGGAGTTGCTCTACATTAGTTCCGTGTTCGGAAGTTAGTATTTTCCGTTCAATTGCCGTCGAGATAAAATTATCCGGCCATTAGGTTTATGAATACGAGTCCACATTCGATTTTGCATAGTTTACGTATTCTAGGTTTCATTCTGGTTAATGAGTATTGTTCCGAATTAGGAAATCCAATTCTACTTGCTGGTTGTGTTTAAGCGTTTTCCAGATTCTAGAAGCGTTTTGATTTATCATACGTTACGGTATCTAGTATGAATTCTAGTTAGTTTAAAGTTTCCGACACCGGAAATTCAATTTTGTTTCAATATTGACCGCAATCGATCGTCGGTTCCGGATTCTATGACTGTTTCGAAATATTTAATGTTACAATGTCGAGTATGAATTCTATTTGTTATTAATTTTTTTTATCCCGGAATCTTAATTTTGTTCCCACGTTCTTTTCGGATTCTAGAAGCCCAATTCGAGCCCAAACATTTAAATATGGCTTTGCACATGGAAATCCACCCAAGCAAGTTGGACTAAGAATGATTAGGAAATGAGATCAATTTATAACTAAGAGAAGATTTGTCCCTTTCTCTTGCCACCGATGTGGGATTCAAGCTTTCCTCCCTTCCTTTTTTTCTCTTTCTTTTTCCCTCAAGATTCATTTTACTTCTTTCTTCAATCTTCATAACATAACATCATATCTTATCCATTTCTTATTCAAAATGTATCCTCTTAGCCTTTTTTTTATATATATAAAAGACTAAAATAAATAAATGAAAAGAACTAAAATTAATAAACATACAATTACCTTCTTTAAAACATGTAAATTATTTTTATAAATTCTAAATATAGTATCTATAAATTATTCTCGAGCTATTCAACGAGCCTATCGAGTTATGATCTCGAGTTCGAACTCATTTATTAACGAACGAGTTCGAGTTCGATTTCGAATTGGTCAAACCAAGTTCGAACACGAACTTTGACCGAGTTGTTCATAAACGGTTCAGTTCATTTACACCCCTAATTCTGATATCTAGTATGAATTCTATTTATTAATAATGTTAATGACATTCATCATTGACTTCATCCCATACATCTACGTTTTCCCCATGCCATATCCACTTGGTATATGAAGTCTCAGATCCCCTTATAATCAAATGTGAGCGTAATCCCAGCTCCCTCAGATACACATTATTCCTACAATCCTTACATGGACATCGCATCATTGACATATTCTTCATTCTCGCATGATTAGAAGCAACTTCAATGAAATATTCGATCAACTCCCTATATTCAGTAGATGTTCGAATGTTTGATCCAACAATACGAACACGATCCAAGTTCATACTCCTGCAGTGTAAATCACAATATATTTGAATCAAATCTCTCCAAATTACTCAATCAATGAATTCACATAAAAATCCCCAAATAATCTTGTAAAATATAATAGTTCATGTATTCAATATCTCGTAAGCAAGTAATAACCTTGCATTGTTTGTTGTCTTGTTCTCTTCGTTGTAGACGGATCACGAATCTTCGAACACACCAATTCTTTCTTCACAAATACAAAGATTTATGGAATTCCTGAATATATAGGTATTGCCCCTTTATTTATATAGTCTCGGCCCTTTAAAATTGAGTATACCTTTCCTGCTAGGTTTCCGAAAAAATTTAGTCATGTATTTTTTAGGTTAACGTATTTTCAATTATTTTTTTCATTTAGTTCCGAATCCGGAACTAATAGGGATTGGGAAATTATATTCACTTCCGATCCCAGAACCTAAAAATATACTAGAATAAGGTTCCGATCTCGGAACTATGATGAAATTCTACGTAAAATATGTCGAAACAGTAAAATATTTACGCCGGTCAAACTTTAAAAAAGTCAAAATTTAGCTCCGATTACTACATTAACAGGGATCGGGAACTTATTAGTACTTCCGAATTCGGAACCTAAAAATATATATTAGAATTGGTCCTAGATATCGGAAATATGCTTGTTTTTCCGGTTAATCGCTAACTTCTTTACTTCCAACTTCAGAACCCAAAAATTATTTACCATAATATTGCTTTCCATCTCGGAACTGGGCTTCCGTTATCGGAAACTACTTTGTTTCGATAGCGTTTCTAAAAAACGCCGTCTTTTGTTACATTGGACAACTGGTATTATAAAGAGACGTTCATGAAAATTTTTAGACAGCGGTTCAGATTTGACCGCTTTCTAAAAAATTTCAAAAGTTGTCTAATGATAGAGCTCCTAGAATTACATGCTTCCGATATCGGAAATATTGTTGCACAACATTTTCTTGAATTTTTCAACAAGCAGCCTTCCATTTGAAGCCTTTAATCAAGCTTTCTGCACTAGTGATTTAATCACTGCTTCAAGAAGATCAGTGGATATAGTATCCCGTGATTTAATAAAGAAATTGGCAGTGAATCCATCTGGACCAGGCCTACTGTTTTTATTTAGTGAAAAAACAATCTCCCTTAGTTCAGGAAGTGTGACAGGACTGAGAAGGGTTTGATTGTCCTCACTAGTGATGAGCTTAGGAATTTGGCTTAGAAAATGAGATTGAAAATAATCACTGGCCTGATCACTATCATCTGAGAGAAGGTTTTGGTAGTATTGAATGGCTTCATTTTCAATGTCAACATTGTCATCTAGCCATATACCATTTGAACTTTTAACCTTAGTGATGTTAAACCTATTTTTCCTTTCTTTAACAGAATTATGGAAAAACTTTGTATTATTATCCCCTTCCTTAAACCATTTAATTCTAGACTTTTGTTTCCAGAAGTGTTTCTGTTCATAAACAGCTCTAGTGAGTTTGGCTTTGGCATGTTTAAGTTTTAAAAGTTCCTCAAGAGATTTATCTAAGTCATAGGCTATTTCTTGTTCTTCTAACTCTCTTTCTGCTTTTTCCACATTAGCATGCACATTACCAAAGTGATCTCTGTTCCAGATTTTGAGTACTTTTTTCAACCTTATCATTTTAAGGAAGAAACCAAGCATTCCTGATTCAGTAATTGGTAATTTCCAATTATTATCTATGATAGAATAGAATTCAGGTCTTTTATACCATGTATTTAAAAACCTGAACGGCCTAGGTGAAGATGAAATAAAGCTACCTAAAGTAAGCAGGAGAGGGTTGTGATCGGAGGTAGCCCTATTCATAATCTGTATAGAGGAAGATGGGAATCTAGAGCTCCACTGTGAGGAACACAGACCCCTATCTAGTCTCTGTCTTGTAGGACTTCTAAGCCTCTTATTACTCCAGGTAAATAGATTACCAGCAGTATTTATTTCATCTAATGCCAATGAATTAATGAGGTCATTAAAATCCCCTGTACTACCATGTTTGGGAGTAGAGTGACCTTTGTACTCATGAACAGATTTAATTGCATTAAAATTCCCAATCAAAAGAGAAGCAGTGTGATTGAAAGACAACAGAGATGACCAAAAATCTTTCCTACATGCTCTAGTTCTAAGACCATATATAAAGAAAGCATCCATATCATTTTTGAGAATAAGACACTGAATGTTAACATGGAGATATTGCAGATGATCATGAATGAGTGAAACAGTTATGCTAGAGGACCAAAATAACTAGATTTGACCTGAGCAACCATACATACAATTATCAAAGTGAAAAAGTTGCCTGTAATGATCACACCTTGAGTTATCATGCATAGGTTCTATGATGCAAATTAAATCAATGTTATATCTATTTATCATGTTTGATAATCTATCAAGTGAAGTTTCCATACCCCTAATGTTCCAAACCAAAAATTTATTGGTGTGATTCATTGGGAAACTTCATTTGAGCTTTTTGACCTAGTCATGATCTTATTTAACTGAGTAACATAAGAATCATTTTTAGCATTTGAGACCTTTTGGTTTTTCCTGGACTTAACATTTTTCTCAGCCAGCACTTTAGGTTCAATGTTCATCTGGGAAAAGCTTACCTCTTCCAACTGTTTATTCTGTGTGTCTTTCAAAATTTCCTCTTCATGTAGGAGATCATCATCTTCAGTTGCCAATGCATGAAACCTGTTGCTGACTTTTTTCTGCTGAGACAGAAAGAATTTTTTAGCTGCAGAAAGGGTATGAAAAGGAGAGAAATGCTTACTCTGTTTGGGCAATGAAAAGTTATCATCACTGACCTTGCCTTTCCCTTTTCTGTTCATTGGATCAGTTTTGGGAGTTGAGGAAGTTTGTACTACTTTCTAGGGAGATTTATCAGGAGAAGAGTGTAGTGACTCTGAAACTTGTTGGGGAGAGCCATAAATGGAAATCTCAGGAGAGGAATCAAGTAATAGCACTATCTCAGGTAAAGGCAGTAGGTCTCCAGTTATTGGGAAATCAGAAGAGCCAGTTGGAGTTTGCTGAGTGAGTAGAGGAGATGGACTATGCTTCTTTTCACCAATGTCTGATTTATTAAAAAGAAAAGGTAGCATAGCAGACAGTGAAGGCTCAGTAATGACCACCTCTGGTTGATTGATCTTTGGAGCATAGATTTGCCTCAGGTTCTTAGGAGCATAGATTGGCCTCATGTTCTTAGGAGCAATGATCTTCTTAGCTTGCTGAGCATTAAGAGTATTGATTTTTTTCTGAGCATGATCACCAGGAGGACTGATAGGGTTGGTCTGAGTATTGTTTGGAGCCTCAGCTATACCAGTGGGATTTACACCATCATTAGGGATTGGATTTTCAGCACCTTGAGCCTCTTTGGAACTGATATCGTTGGGAAATGTTCTAGGCTTCTTAAGCTCAAGGTGGAGATAGATGCAGTGGTCTTCCATGTGTCCAATACATTGACAGTGGGCGCAATAGTATGGAAGGTTCTCAAATTCAATAGGCAATTTGAAAACACTGTATTCAATTCCATCCTCTTCAATTCCAACTCTAATATAGGATGGTAATTTCTGTCTAACATCTACTTCCACACATAACTTGACAGTGGAAGGTCTAGATAAGGTGGCAGTAGCAATATCCATCTTAATAAACTTGCCTATTTGATTACCCATGGATTCAATCATAGGGATATTATAGAAGAATACTGGTACCTTTGGAATAGACACCCAAACTGGCACAATCGGCGACTCTGATTCAGGTGAGAAATCAATGATCCACTTGAGGACTTTCATAGCTGCTCCACCACAGATCCAGTTGCCCTTAAACCAGAATCGCTGATAGTCTTCCTTCTCTTGGAATCTGATCAAAACATGCTAGAAGTCAATCGAACCGACTTGATATTTCCCATTAAAGTCCACAGATTTGAATGCTGCTTGCAAAGCTTCCATGGGAGGCTTTCCTCTTGCGAACTTCCCAACCAGGGCATTCTGGTAATGAGAGGCCAATGTTTCTGCATCTTTCCTTGAAACTAAATAGGAGATTTCACCCTTATAAAGAGTTTTTGGAGAGATTTCAGGGTTTGAAGGTAGATAAGGTTGTAGCGGACGGGGTCTACTATCAAGAGCTTGGAGAAAGAATTTGGCAAGGCCGTTTCCGCCGCGTTGATGCGGAGGAGCCGCCATGGCAGCGGTGGCGTTGTGACCGTTTATGGCCGTTGTACAGTCAGAACGGTCATAAAACAGTTAAAATTGATGTCGGGAAAGAAGAAAAACAGTGTTTGTGAATTGGGGAAAGATAGAGAGAAGCAGGAGCTAACTTCTAGAGAGAGAAAGCGTATTGATCTAAAAATAAAGATCCTTTTTTTCTTAGAAATACGATAATATTGCAATACAACGGCCCTTACAAGTTGATTTTTGTTGGTCATGAAATAATACTGCAAGCAACATTATATTAATTTGGCACAATAACAAAAATAATTTTATTTGAAAACATCATTAAAAAAAAGTCATGTTAACCATTGGTCCTGTATAAGAGTGATTTAATTAAGACTTTATAATAAATGTTATCAACCAACTTTCCAAACAAGGACAAATGATTACGACCCATCCTCTATAACACATTTATATGAATACACTCAAAAAAAATTCCATTCATTGTTCAAGTAATTTACCCCAGTCATTATGGAGCATGGAGTCAATCGACAAGAAGTAGAAAATCCGGATCTTTATAAAAGTGACATATATACCAATCAATCAGGTCCCCAAGAAAAGAAAACTCTGGTAAGGTACAATGCATGAAGAAATAGCAACAAAATCAAGCATTGAAAAGTGGAGATGATCTGCATAAAGATAAATAAAATATCAACATGTTTCAAATTATTTTATTTCAATAAAATATCAACATCTTTCAAATTATTTTATTTCCAAGCATTGAAATTATTTTATTTCAATAGAATAATTTTATTTTATTTTATTTCAAACTTTTACATCATTATATCTTGATGTTTAATTTTAATAGCTATGATCGGGTATACTTTAAATTAATTACTATATATCCACTTGACTATGAATTGCGACTATATGTTTGTGAAATAATATGCATTACGATGTGATGACTCCATTTAATTTATTGTCTTTACTTTTCGAGATTAAATTACATTTTTTAACCAATTTTAAAATTTATAATTAAACAAATAATGTACACAACATTGCACATATGTATCTTTTATATAACTTTTAAATTTAATTTAAATTATTCTAAAAATGGAAAATTAATTTAATTATTGAACTTTAAATTTATAGATGTAACATAACACCAAAAAACACCACGCATCGTGTGGTGTCACCTTAATAGTATATTGAAAAAAAAGAATCAGCATGACTGAATTAACCTAAATTTTTTCAAATTATATTTTCACTGACTTGAACTGGACTGAAATGCATTGAACTGAACTGAACTGAACTTAATTGATCTACAAAAAAACTCAGGCAAACAGGGCCTAACTTATGTCGGGTCCATACACTAGATTTATAGACAGAACGAGTGAAACCAACCTAAAAAATATCGTAAGGCCTCTTTGGGAAGATGGAAATAACGTCTAATGAAATTGAGTGGGAAGTGATCACATGTTACTTTTGCTTAGTCAACTTGTGTAGTGTTAGATTAACTTTTATAATGTTTTGATTCTAACTTTTAATGGGATGAAATAGGAAGTGATTGCAAAATTAGAGTGTTAGACCAATATTTTCCAGATTGTAACTAGATAGAGTCAATTTAGTTGTTATTAACTCTGGTTTCACCCCTACTTAACATCCCATTATTTAATTTTACTCGGAACGACCTCAATTTGTGTTTCAGTGTTTTTATATAGAGAAATGTATTATGATGTCATTGCGCTATAAAATTCTCTTTAACCATACAAATTATCTCCTAATATGGAATACTGAGATTTATGATTGTAAACTTTTAAATTACATTTAGTAGGAGCGGTCATGACAATCCCTATTTAATTTTTTTCAAAAAAAAAAAAAGGTTGAAATTGTCAGCCTGACGCATGCACTGACCGTTTTGGTTTGGAATTTGACCTTTCTAACCACTGCCGGCAATTACGTCAGTAATACGTAATTAACAATGGGGTTTGAAATTTTGAGTGTTAATAAATGGGTTTGACATTGCAAATGACTGCTTTGGTGTGGAATTTGACCTTTTTGAATCATCTATTTTGTTTAATCTTTTAGTTAATTTGATTGGTTTTTCAATCAATTCCTTTGAGTATCTTTTTTACTTTGATCTTTCAGTTAATTTGATCTTTCATTCATTTTGGTTGATTTTTTAGTCAATTTCCTTGATAATTCCTAATCCTTGGTACATTACTATTATTTCGTACAAATTCACACCGAATCTCAATTTCTAATGCGAAATGGCTGAGCACTGGCGACCCAGCAACCTAAAATCTAACAACGGCGGTAGAGTTGAAACTCACCAACGGCAATTTCAACCGTTAACGGTCCCTTATAATACTTGTTCTCTATTGAGATAGGTCTTAAATGAGAATTTGTATAGACAGGGGGTTTAAAATTTTGAGTGTTAACAAATATGTTTGACATCCCCCTCTCTCTCTTGGGCACAGAACCCAAAAACAGATCTAAACTTTTCTCCAGATAGGAGGAGTGGCCGGAGATCGGCGCCCCTCGCCGCCCGGTCACCCTTCCACCCATTTACCTTTTATTTCTGCACCTAGCCACCCAACTCCCTCCCTCCTTACCTGAACCATTATCTTTTTCCCCTACCAAGCCACAGCCAAATTTCTGGAAATCGACGCACATGTAGTCGCCGACCGGAGAAGTTGTCTTTGCCATTAGCTATATCGACCGGAGATTCAGGTCGACAGAGGTCCCGCCGCTGGTGGGGAGATAGTAATCGCCGACAGTCGCCGCTAACCGGGTCCACCGACAGGAAACACGGTACCACAGTAGCCAAAGCGGAGCCACATCTGCCGACACCGTTACTCCAATTCCAATAAGCGCCGAACACTGGAACAATTTTAGCCAGAAAAATAAGGGGTCTCGACCGGATATCTCGATGTAGGATCTGCCCGGAAACCGCCAGTAGAAGCAGCACACGCTGCCACGCGCCGCCGGGTGGTATGAACAAGCTGTCGTAACAACGCGCCTGAAGCCTCGCCAGTGATACATGCACTGCCGATCCGGTCAACGCGCTCAGTGAATGGCGCGTGACTGCCACGCGCTGCAGCGGAGCCGCCGGAATGTAGCCGATGGACGCTCTTCCGGTCGTAAGATTCCGGTTCTGTTTGTCAAATGGAGTAGTGTTTCAATTGAGTCTTTTTTGTAAAACTATCTGGACTAGTTTATCGAGTATCCTTTGCCTAGTTGTTGTTTTCCTTATAACCGGATTAGCTGGGCTATGGAAAATCCCCTCGGCTTCTAGTCTCTTTCCTAGTAACAGTACAAGAGAAATCCAAGTCAGAGTAGTTGACACAATTTACTCCTGGCGATTCTAGTAGACTTGGTTGTCTGGTTTGCTCTAATCAATGCAGGCTATCAGTGTTTTACCTGCCAGATAGTTTTGATGCTCTAGGGCATTAGACTTTAGGATGTTAAGCGTGTATCCGCGCTTTAGGTACAATTAATGTAGGTTATTAACCTATGTTGTAATCTTTCAAATTGCCTTCATTTGAGAAGATCAGTTACTCGGGTTTGGGGGACCTTTTTTTTTTTTTTTTGGTAGAAACCACCATAGGTGGAGGGATATATATAGGCTTCCCCATGCCATAGAAATGACTGATACAAGAAATAAAGGAAATACACAAAAACTGCCTCAAAGATAGCAGATCAAAGGAGATCCTAGAGATTTCCATATGTGTAGAGTTCATAGAAAGCTCTATATGAAGCTAAGCAAGCTTCCAAAAAGAATGATCATTCTATACAAACTATAAGTTATCAGATGAGAGGCTTTAGAGAAGTGATCTGCAGATCCACTTGCTTGTTAGAGAATCCGAAGCGCGAGGCAACTTAGACTCAATTCAGCCGATGGAAAAGACCAAATCTCAACAAGCACTCCCAATTGTGAAGGCAGGAAAGAAGCACCCTGGATAGTCATTATGGTGCAGCTCAGAGGTTCCATTCAGGAGAAAGATGATCCAATAACTGCATTGTATAATCTATTTTGCGCCACATCTAGTGAACCTGCAAATAAAGAGCATTTCAATCAGTAGCATCCAATCTTGAAATCCTCAGGGATGGTGTACCCATTTGATCAAGTCTTATCATTCCCTGGATCCTATCTGGGAGAGAGTTAAAAGTAAAAGCTGTATCATGTTGAGATTCTAGACAAAGCTTAGCTATGGCATCAGCTGGCATATTAGCTTCTCTGTGAACATGCTGTAATGTGCTTGTGTGAATAAGCTGGTGGATTGAATCAGCTAAGTGAAACAATTTCCAGTGAGCAGTAAAGGGGCTAAGCACAAAAGATATAGCAGAAAGACAGTCTGATTCTATGATAGTAGGAACAGTAAAGGAGGCTGAGGAGTTTAAAGCAAACTGTATAGCTTTCATCTCTGCCTGTAGGGGAGAATCAGCATCAATAAAAGCACTGTTGGCAGAGATGAAGCAGCCTCTATTATCTCTAATAATCAGACTAATACCAGCATGGTTAGAAGAACTGGACCAAGCAGCATCAACATTGATTTTTAAACCATAGAAAGGTTTTGACCATGCAATTTTGAAAATCCTTGGCTTGGGTGGCCTTTTAATCAATGGTAAAAAACTATGATTTGCTATCCCAGTGTCAAAAGGTGAGGATATATAGAAAGGTTTGGCACAGAAATTTAGAAATATCAGCTCTTTGATCTGTTTCAATACCAGGGAAGGCCTAGCAGAGATATTATCATAGAGCCATTTATTCCTAGTTTTCCAAAGTATCCAGCATGTTATTGAAGGAGAAATTCTAATGATTAAATTGTGTAAAGCACTCAGACCAGAAAATGTAAGGTAAAAAGACAACATCTCCCAGATAGATGAAAAATGTCTATCAGTAATTCCCATGAAGACATGAATATGTTCCCAAATCTTAAGAGTAAAGTCACAGGAATTAAAGTAGTGATCCAATGAATCCTCATTACAGCACATTGGGCACTTAGATGGCAAAGCAATGTGAAAGGATTTCAAGATATTATCAAATGGAAGTAAGGAGTTAATCAACTTCCACATAAACACAGAGACTTTCCTTTCAATTCTGGAGTTCCAGAGATGATGAATACATGCAATATTACCCCTTGTTTCTCTAAGCTTGAGATAAGTTGATCTGAAGGAAAAGGTTCCTTTAATGTCAAGCTTCCAAATCAGTCTATCTTCTCTGTGAGAAGATAACTGTGCAACCTGTAAAAGAGAGGTTAAATTAGTTGGGAGAATGGATGATAGTTGTTGCATAAATATATTTCTATCATTAATGAAAGATGCAACAGAGCTATCCAGGGAAATGTCAGTGAGAGAAGGATCACATATATCAATTAGGGGTCCAGTGTCCAACCAGTTAGAGTTCCAGAAGTTACAGTCACCCTTTCCAATTATAACTCTACTGTTGGATTCAGCCCATGGACTAATCCTACATATCCTTTTCCAGTTGGGGGATGTTTGATATGAAGTAGGAAGAGAAGCCATTAATTGAGTCCACAGGGCTTCTGCCATTTGATATTTCCACCAAAGTTTAGCAGAGCATGTTTGTATAATTGTGTGAATTGATCTAAAACCTAAACCATTTTGGGAAATAGGGAAGCAAAGATCATCCCATTTTTTCCAAGATTTTTTAGGTTTGAGGTCATTTTCACCCCAAAAGAAAATACTAAGTTTTCTTTTAATCTTTTTTATAACTTGCTTTGGTGGAATACAAACTGACCAGATATGTTGAGGCAGAGCATATATACAGGAATTAATCAAAGTAATCTTACCACCAGTGGACAACCATTTGTTCTTCCAGTTGAATAATTTCTGATCAATGATTTCAAGTAAAGGCTGGAAGTGAGAGTTAAGAGCTTTACCTTTGTAGATGGGGACTCCTAGATATTTGAAGGGAAAGCTACCTAATTTCATCTCCAAAGTCCTCTTAATAGATGTGATTTGACTGGCAGAGGCATGTTTACTGATGAAGATATCACTTTTGTTATAGTTTATCTTCTGACCAGAAACATCTTCAAATTTAGCAAGGAAAGCTTTGAATCTGGTTAAAGTTAAACTGTTTGCATTTAAAAAGACTACTGTATCATCAGCATAACTTAAATGAGAAACATGCATGGCATTGGCAGGAAGATCAAAATAATGCAGTTTACCATTTTCAAAGCCAAATGCTAAACTTCTGGTGAAGGACTCAGAGAAAATATTAAAGAGGAAAGGAGAAAGGGGGTCACCCTGCTTAATACCTCTTGTTGGCTGAAAGAAACCAACAGGCTTACCATTAATGAGTACAGAGAACCAAGCTTGAGAGAGATTCTGCATTATAGAATAAATGAACTGTCCATGGAATCCAAATTTCATAAGCACAGCTTGTAGGAACTTCCATTTAACTCTATCAAATGCCTTCTGAAGGTCCAGCTTAATGATGCAGTTAGGATTTCTATTTTTCCTATTAAGAAATCTAACCATTTCCTGTAGGAAGATGACATTATCAGAAATGTCTCTTCCTTTCATAAATGCAGATTGGTGAGGTGAAATGATTTTCGACATTAAAGGCTTTAATCTTTCCATTAAAAGTTTTGAACAAATTTTGTTCAAAACATTAGAAAGGCTAATAGGCCTATAGTCATCAAAAGACACTGGAGTTTCTTTTTTGGGAATGATAGTGATCCAAGTACTAGCAATTCCTTTAGGAATGTCTTTCCCTTGTTGGAACTCAGTTACAGCATCAAGTAAATCAGCAGCTATAGTGTCCCAAGACTTTATAAAAAACTTGGCAGTGAAACCATCTGGCCCAGGGCTACTGTTTTTATTAAGTGTAAAAACAATCTCTCTGAGCTCAGGAAGAGTGACTGGTCTAAGCAATTCTTGATTTTCCTCAGCAGTGATCAATTTAGGGATCTTACTAAGGAAATGAGATTGAAATTCATCACTATCAGGACTACTATCATCAGTCAGGAGGCTGTGATAATATTGAATGGCTTCAGTTTCAATTTCTGAATTATTATCAAGCCATATTCCATCTGAATTTTTAATTTTGGTGATACAAAGCTTATTCCTTCTTTCTTTAACAGAATTGTGAAAAAATTTTGTGTTGTTATCACCATCTTTAATCCATTTCAGTCTAGATTTCTGTTTCCAGAAATGTTTTTGTTCAGAAATAGCTCTAACTAGACTAGCTTTGGCATGTTTGAGCTTTAACAGTTCAGTCTGAGAGTTATTGAGATCAAAATTAATTTCCTGATCCTCTAACTCATTTTCTGCCTTTTCTACATTCTCATGAACATTACCAAAATGATCTCTATTCCAGATTTTAAGAACTTTCTTCAACCTTATCATTTTAAGGAAGAAACCAAGCAAACCTGTCTCATTTATAGGAAGATTCCAGTTAACATTGATGACAGAGCAAAATTCAGGTCTCTTGTACCAAGTGTTCAAGAATCGGAAAGGTCTGGGAGAAGAAGATATAGAACTACCTATGGTAAGCAACAGGGGATTATGATCAGAGGTGTTCCTATTCAAGATTTGGATAGAGGATGATGGGAATTTAGAGGACCACTGTGAAGTGCATAAACCTCTATCCAATCTTTGTCTAGTTGGGTTTCTAAGCCTATTATTACTCCATGTAAACAAATTGCCAACAGTATTGATTTCTTCTAATGCCAAAGAGTTAATAAAATCATTAAAGTCCCTAATACTTCCTAATTTAGGATTAGAAGGTCCTTTATATTCATGAATAGACTTAGTGGCATTAAAATCACCAATCAGAAGAGAAGAAGTATGAGTGTAAGAGAGAATAGAGGACCATAAATCTTTCCTACCAATTCTAGTTCTTAAACCATAAACAAAAAAGACATCCATGTCATTATGAAGGGAAGAACAATTGATGTGAACATGTAAAAATTGCAGATGATCATGAATCAGTGAAACAGTAACATTGGAAGACCAAAACAACCATATTTGACCAGAGCAACCATACATGCAGTTGTCAAAATGAAAGATCTGTCTGTAATGATCACATTTAGAATTATCATGCATAGGTTCTATGATGCAGACTAGATCAAAGTTATGCCTAGCTGTTAAATTTTTTAATCTGTCTAAAGAAGTTTCCATTCCTCTTATGTTCCACACTAAAAATTTTTTGGTGTGATTCATAAAGAAACTTCATTAGAGCTTTTTGATCTAGTCATGATCCTATTTAACTGAGTAACATAGGAATCATTTTTAGAAGTGGAAACTTTTTTATTTTTATTTTTGGCAATCTTTTGTTTCTGAGAGGTCATAGAGCTGGATGTATCCAGATTTACCTGAGAAATGCTTACCTCTTCCTTTTGTAGAGCCTGAAAATGAGTGTTGGATGAAGACCTCTCCTCAGTGTCTTGATGATCTTGACCATCCTCCGATGCCAATACATGAAATCTGTTGTGGTATTTCTTCTGCTGTGATGCAAAGAAGTTTTTAGCAGCAGAGAGAGTGTTAAAAAGAGAGAATGGCTTACTCTTCTTTGTTGTAGAGAGAATATCATCTCTAGCTTTTCCTTTGCCTCTTTTATAGATAGGATCAGACTTTGGAGTAGAGAAATTTACTGCCTCCTTGATAGGTGAAGATAGTTGAGAATCTGGAATATGCTGTGGAGATCCATAGATAGAGTGCTCTGATGAAGAGGAATTTCCAGACTCAGCATTTATAGATTGAGTGATAATAAGAGGCTTTGTGACAGTCAGGCCTATTCCATTGGATTTTTCTTGCTGCCTCTGAGTAGACTTAATCACATTGTTCTTGTCCATACTATCTTTCTCTTTATCTTCAGAGGATTTAGAGATAAAGAGAAAAGGCAAAAGTGCAGACATAGGAGGTTGAATGGGTTGGGGTATAGCATCTGATGTCTGATCCTTTTGAGCAATATCTCTGGTAAGATCCTGCTGATGGTTCTTTGGTGCATTTGTTTTTTGTTTCCACTGAGGTTTTTGAAGTTTCTGAGCTTGGATGGTCTTGGCCTTATCAGCTGTAGAAACCCCAGAGGGACCAGCAGCAGGAGTGATGGTATCACCAGGGACATGTGTAGGAACAGTCTGAATAGGCTCCTTACCAACATTATGAGACATATGGATTCTAGGCCTCCTAAGCTCAGGGTGAAGAACAAAACAATGCTCCTCAAAATGACCAGTACACTTGCAGTGACAGCAGTAGTGGGGAAGATTTTCAAATTCTATTGGCAGCTTAAACACTCCATATTCAATTCCATCTTCTTCTATCCCTACTCTGATAAAGTTGGGCAATTTTTGTCTAACATCTACTTCCACACAGATTTTAACAACAGAAGGTCTAGAAAGTGTAGCAGTAGCTAGATCCATCTTGATAAATTTCCCTATTTGATTCCCCATGCTTTCAATCATTGGAATATTGTAAAAGAACACAGGTACCTTGGGGATATTAATCCAAACAGGAACAATAGATGATTCGGCCTCTGGAGTGAAGTCAATTGTCCACTTTAGCACCTTCATGGCTGCACCACCAAAAATCCAGTTGCCTTTCAGCCACAATCTTTGATAATCCTCCTTATCTTGAAATCTGATCAGCACATGCCTGTAATCAATAGAACCTAGCTGATATTTGCCCTTGAAATCAACAGATTTGAAAGCAGCTTGGAGTGTATCCATAGGGGGTTTGCCTCTAGCAAATTTCCCAACCAAGGCGTTGTTGTAATGTGAAGCTAACTTCTCTGCTTCATTGCGCGTAACCAGACATGCGATCTCTCCTTTGTATAAGGTTTTTGGTATGATTTCAGGGTTGGATGGGAGGTGAGGTTGTAGCGGAGGGGGGCGGTTATCGAGGGCTTGAAGAAAAGTCTTGTTTAGGCCCAGGCCACCGCGTTGCAGCGGAGAAGCCGCCATGGCCACGGTTGTTTTGAGACCGTTATCAGACCGTTATTATCAGAACGGTCTGATTTGTTTGATAAAAGAGGGGCGCGTGAGGATACGATAACTGGAAAGTTGAAAAGTAGAATTTCGCACCGTTAGTAGGTGTGAATCGCACATAGAGGGAGGAGAGGAGTTGACACAACTGGATTTGGGGGACCTGATAAATATCCCTCCACCTATGGTGGTTTAACTAATATATATATATATATATATATATATATATATATATATATATATATATGACATCAAACACATTTCCATTGGATGCCTAGCTTACTCTTGATTTCGCACACATAAAGTCATACTAATAAGTAAATTATTTTGGTTCTTGAATTCAATGAGAGTTATTTTTAATAATATATGTATGATTATAATAATATATAGATTTACAATTTCATCGTTTGTAGCAGTAACTCTTGATTTCGCACACATACATTCATACTACTAAGTAAATTACTTCAAATTACTTTGGTTCTTGAATTCAATGAGAGTTATATTTAATAATATATGTACGATTATGATAATATAATATATCAATAGATTATCATGATATATATATTTCGAACATGTAAGTTATTTTTCAAAAATTATTTTATCCACAAATGGAAAATAAATTATACAAAGTCTTGGGTGAGAACATCCTATATACCATAAACTGATGATACGATGAATGATAGTTTATGTGTTTATTTGATTTGTTTGTGTGTTTGTAAGATTTGTTTGTCATAAACTATGTTCATGTGTAAATGGATACACAAACAAACAAAACTTGAAGACACACAAACAAATCGAATAAACACATGAACTATCATTCGTATTACCATGTTTTGGTATCACGGTCTCATTCAAAATCCTAAATAGCCAATTATTCTGAAAGTCAAATAACGGGTGGAGGAGTTTTTGCCAATTATGGAGAAAGATTCACTATCCTCTTGAAATAGTTGTGGACAAAGACACTATCACAATTATTTTAAAAGTCAGATTAATTAATAGCCAATTATAGTTGCTAAATTTTTATCATTTCACCAAACTTTTGTTTTGGGCTATATAAAGGAGCAATATCGTTGTGGAGAAAGATACAACTCTCCTCGTGCACAACTACACAAGAATTATTCATTAATTTTCTAACCAAAAATGTTGTTTAAAAAGAATTTAAACAATTCTTATCGTTTGTAGCAGTAACTCTTGATTTCGCACACATACAGTCATGCTATAAGTAAATTACTCTGGTTCTTGAATTCAATGAGAGTTAGTTTTAATAATATATGTATGACTATAATACTATAACATATCATTAGATTATCATGATATATATATATAATTTTTTTTCCCGAACCTGTAAATTTATTTTGAAAGTCAAATAACAGGTGGAGGAGTTTTTGTCAATTGTGGACAAATACACTATCCTCTTGAAATAGTTGTGGACAAAGTACACTTTTCCAATTATTTTAAAAGTCAGATTTTTCTTTTTTTTTAAAAGTCAGATTAGTAGTAGTCAATTATTCTTGAGCAGTTGCTAAATGTATCTCAAGTTTTTTATCCCGTAAACTACAAAATCACATTAGATAACTATAATGCTCATGTATGTAGTCCAGTAGTTTTTCATAAACAAAAATATGGGTTAATTTTTATCACTTCACCTAATATTTTGGATTATAAAAGTAAAATATCAGAATACATTTAGCAAAATACCGGGATAAAGATACACTATCCCTTGAAATATTTGTGGACAAAGATACACTATCCCAATTATTTTGAAAGTCACATTAATAGCTAGTCAATTATATATTCTTGTGCACGCAGTTGCTAAATGTAGATCAAGATTTTGCTCTTGTAACCCAGAAAATCCCATTAGATGATTATAATTCTCTTGTATGTAGTCTAGTAGTTTTCCATGAACAAAATATGAGAAGTTTTATCATTTCACCTGATATTTTGGACTAAAAAAAAAAATTACTTGGATACAAATAGCAACCCCTATATAAAGGAGCAATATCGTTGTGAAGAAAGATACACTATCCTCTTGCACAACTACACAAGAATAATTCATTAGGTTTCAAACTGCATGGCAATTTAACAAGGAATTATGGATGTTTCAGCAATCCTGTTTTACCTTGTAATCTATTTTTCCATCTGGCTCTGTGTTTATGTCCTTACCTCTAGTCTAAGGTCCAAGAATAGATCACAAAAAACAGCCAGATACTATTATATCTTCACGGGGTCGAGATGAACCGTGAGCGGCGTTTTTGCGTTCCTTACCCTCACATTTGTTGAACCTCCAAACCAGCCAGGTCCTGGTGATCCTCCCATTCGTTCTCCTCCTCCATCTTCTTTTCTAAGGTGGTTATTGAGACCCCCTAAGGAGTTCTTTCGCGTTGGCCCCTCTACCGAAGGCTTTCAGCCTGCATCTGTACCAATATTTGATTATCCTCAGGTGTTTGACGCATCCATAACTTCAACCACGCAGAGGCTGAGGCCGCAACAGATTTCTGTGGGTGTACAGGTCCACGCTTTGTAGTTTCCATCTCATCGGAGAAAGGATGAGATCCCAACGTGTCGGGTCCCATTGGGCATGCCAACTGATACAACGTCAAATAATCAGTGTTCTGTCCTCGGACTGTTGATTAGATTCCATTACTTATTTAGTTATATTATTGTTACTTTTCCTATGCTAATTAAGCTAGTTAGTTAGAGTAATAGTTGTTTCCTTTTCTTAGTTAGATTACTATTCTCATATATGTCTATATAAAGATGACATATTCTATATAATCATTCATTGAATAATTAATTCAGTAGATATTTTTCTTCAAGGTATGTGAATCTCTAATCAAAAGATTCAATTGGTTGCTAGGCCGAAAATCAAACATGT
The DNA here is from genome assembly GCA_963678965.1 of Cruciata laevipes. Classification (NCBI taxonomy): domain Eukaryota; kingdom Viridiplantae; phylum Streptophyta; class Magnoliopsida; order Gentianales; family Rubiaceae; genus Cruciata; species Cruciata laevipes. Next base: position 11,961,022 of record OY787632.1, on the reverse strand, counting down.
CATATCCCCCTTGAGGTATCGAACCTCATCAACTGTTCACAAGACCGGGGGGGTCAGAGATACTGAGGCTCTTCTGAAGGTCGAGACTTTCCGTCCGAGCCTACAAAATAGAACCCCGGAATTACCCGATGGTAGCAGCTCCGGTGTAATGATGAGATTTATGTATCGAAATGGTGGGGAAAACTCTAATAACAAAAAGTTTAGAGTTAGTGAACATACCTTGCACGGTTGATGCCTTGAGGTATTCATAGTGGCTGTCCAACCAAGAAATTAGGTATTGATGACTCATCACGAAGCATCATCGTTGTGTACTATCGGGTAGCCGAGCCACATGAATGTACAATTCGACTCTACAATCTACATCAAAATAGATTGTTATGAACACCAAAATAAATCTACAATCTCAGAGAAAATATAAGATTAGTATAGGAGAAAGTAGAGTCAATCCCATGAGGATACTAACAAGTTTTGGTTCAGCAACCACGCCTAAAATTTGAAGATTGATTTTGTAACAACCAAGAACACAAGGAACAACTAAGAAATAAATATCATAAGCACACACAAGAAAATAGATGCAAGACAATCTATAAAAGAATGCAATCGGCTTAGATTACTAGTTAGTTCACATCATTGATCATTGACTAAAGATGAATCTATCTCATGCAAATCAGTCAGTTATAAGGAAGCAAGTATTTCCTAAACTCTCCAAATCCCCTCTTATTCTTCGATAACGAGCAAGTATTTGCTGAACTCGTTATTCCTCTGATTAAAGTGTTCCCCAGAGAGTATTTACTCACCTAGATAAACACTTTTATCAGTATTTAGCACAAAGAGAACCCTACATAGATACTACCCCAACACATATTCGCATGCAAGAACTATCTACTTTATTGTTCATCATCTTGTTATTACAATCTGTATCATTTATCTGTTTTTCACAAAAACTTTGCTACTTAATTAGACATGGCCCACAAAGATAAAGGTGATCAATCTTAAACTAGCAAGTATGGATTATATCATGAACAATTAAAGAACCCACAGATAAAGACTATTAGCACACTAATCCTCACAACTTATGAACTAACATCACAAATCTAAACCGATAAACGAAATTAGCTACTGATAATAAAGGTGAAGCAACAAACAATCAAAGATGCAAACATGATGAATTTAACAAGATATAGATAAGAGATTATTGAACTACGAATTAATATCTGAATATCAATAATTCTGAACCCTAGTTCTTGGGTCTTGTTCGTAGATGAAGAAGAAAACAAAATATTCGGCAGAAAGGGGAAAAACAGAAAGTGTTTGTTCCTGCGTCTGTGTATGAATGTCTGTCCAAAAAGGGGCATTCCTCTTTTATACTCCTCACACTTTCCTAAGCCCTACCACTATTCAACCAAGGATTTGGCCCAATTAAAATGTCCTGGTCGTGTCTTTTTATTCCCACAGAATGGTGAAGAATTCATGTTCCAACTAGGAATGGAATTACAAAAAGCTTGGGCAGAAAATGGAATTTATCCCATATTCTTCCTCCATGTCTTTAGCTCCATGATTTAGTTCCATTCAGCTCCAAAACAGCTCCAAATCAGCACTTCTTGCTCCTCTTGTTCATCTCCAACTCTGTGTGTAATCTGATCGTCAAATACAGCCCATCAGTGTTTTAATTCACATAAATCAGCATTAAATTCCTCAGAATACACACAAATATCAACACATCAGTGTACTATCGGGTAGCCGAGCCACATGAATGTACAATTCGACTCTCCCTTTTAGCCCTTCTCTCACGTGACTCAAAAGCTGCCAGAAAAGTGGTAGTATAGTGAGTCACCTGTATCATCAGTATGCTAAATCATCATGTTCGTTGCTTGAATTTAGAAGAAGGGGAAAAAAGGTTTTGTGTGTTATTTTACTAATAAGTCCTCAAAGTTTTGAGGAGTATGTTTTAGTATGGAATCTTATAGTAAAAATAATGCAATTCAGTCCTTTTTCACTATTAATAATGGGTCATGTGATTAATTAGGATTTGATTAAAAATTTGTTGAGTGTTATAAGTGTCAACATTCGTTTTATCTATGGGTCATGTGGCTTCAAATTTGATTCAGAGTGGCATATCAGTTATGGTAAAATCCGAGTTTGAGTCGTATAATTACTGTACTACTCCGCCCTTGTGTGCCAAGGAGAAATTCGTGTCAGAGTAGTTTATAATTTTATATGCTTAGGCCATGTTTGCTAGAATTTCTTTTTTGCTGAACTGAACATTACTGAACTGAAGTGAAAACTCATATATTGAAAAAGGGAATCGGTATGACTGAATTAACCTAAATTTCATCAAATTATATTTTCACTGACCTGAACTGGACTGAAATGCATTGAACTGAACTGAACTGAACAAAATTGATCTACAAAAAAACTCAGGCACACAGGGCCTAACTTATGTCGGGTCCATACACTAGATTTATAGACAGAACGAGTGAAACCAACCTGAAAAATATCGTAAGGCCTCTTTGGGAAGATGGAAATAACGTCTAATGAAATTGAGTGGGAAGTGATCATATGTTACTTTTGCTTAGTCAACTTGTGTAGTGTTAGATTAACTTTTATAATGTTTTGATTCTAACTTTGAATGGGATGAAATTGGAATGATTGCAAAATTAGAGCGTTAGACCAATATTTTCCAGATTATAACTAGATAGAGTCAATTTAGTTGTTATTAACTCTGGTTTCAACATAATCCTATTATTTAATTTTACTCGGAACGACCTCAATTTGTGTTTCAGTGTTTTTATATAGAGAAATGTATTATGATGTGATCGCGCTATAAAATTCTCTTTAACCATACAAATTATCTCCTAATATGGAATACTGAGATTTATGATTGTAAACTTTTTAATTATATTTAGTAGGAGCGGTTAGGGCTGTAAACGAGTCGTGTCGAACTCGAACAGATCTGTGTTCAAGTTCGAGTTTGAGTTCGTATTGCATTTTCGTGATCGAGTTCGACCTCGTACGAGTTGAGATATTTTAGCTCGAGCTCGATTCCTCTAACTTTAAGAAAGTTTGAGCTCGACTCGTGAGCTCGATAAAAAATCGAGTTCGAGTTCGAACTCGAGATAGTTCGAGCTTGTTAAAGCATTAATGAATAAAAATTAATTAATTTATATAAAAATTCTATATAAGTATTATATTCGAGCTGCTCGACGATCCTATCAAGATGCCTTTTATGAGCTCGAGTTCGAGCTCGTTTATAAACGAACGAGTTCGAGTTCGAACTGGTCAAACCGAGTTCGAAAACGAACTTTGACCGAGTTGTTCGCGAGTTGTTCAAGAACGGTTCAGTTCATTTACACCCTAGGAGCGGTCATGACAATCCCTATTAAATATTTTTCAAAAAAAAAAGAAAATTGAAATTGTCAGCCTGACGCATGCACTGACCGTTTTGGTTTGGAATTTGACCTTTCTAACCGCTGTCGGCAATTACGTCAGTAATACGTAATTAACAAAGGGGTTTGAAATTTTGAGTGTTATTAAATGTGTTTGACATTGCAAATGACTGCTTTGGTGTGGAATTTGACCTTTCTAACCACGATCAGCAATTATGCGATGATAACTATTTTGCTTAATCTTTTAGTTAATTTGATTGATTTTTCAAACAATTCCTTTGAGTATTTTTTTACTTTGATCTTTCATTCAGTTTGGTTGATTTTTTAGTCAATTTTCTTGATCATTCCTAATCCTTGGTACATTACTATTATTTCGTACAAATTCACACCGAAACACAGTTTTTGTGCGAAACGGCTGAGCTCTGGCGACACCAACAACCTAAAATCTAACAACGGAGGTAGAGTTGAAACTCACCAACGGCAACTTCAACTGATAACGGTCTCTTATAATACTTGTTCTCTATTGAGATAGGTTTTAAATGAGAATTTGTATAGACAAAGGGTTTGGAATTTTGAGTGTTAACAAATATGTTTGACATCCCCTCTCTCTCGGGCACAGAACCCAAAAACAGATCTAAGCTTTTCTCCAGATAGGAGGAGTGGCCGGAGATCGGCGCCCCTCGCCGCCCGGTCACCCCTTCCATCCATTTACCTTTTATTTCTATACCTAGCCACCTAACTCCCTACCTCCTTATACCTGAACCATTATCTTTTTCATCTGCCAAGCCACGGTCAAATTTCTGGAAATCGACGCACATGTAGCCGCCGACCGGAGATTCAGGTCGATAGAGGTCCCGCCGGTGGTGGAGAGACAGTCATCGCCGACAGTCGCCGCCAACCGGGTCCACCGACAGGAAACACTTTACCACAGTCGCCAAAACGGAGCCACATCTGCCAACACCGTTACTCCAATTCCAATACGCGCCGAAGGCAGGAACGATTTTAGCCAGAAAAATAAGGGGTCTCGACCGGAGATTTCGATGTAGGATCTTCCAGGAAACCGCCAGTAGGAGCAGCACGCGCTGCCACGCGCCGCCGGGTGGTGTGAACAAGCTGTCGTAACAACGCGCCTGACATCTCGCCAGTGATACATGCGCCGTCGATCCGGTCAACGCGCTCAGTGAATGGCGCGTGACTGCCACGCGCTGCAGGCGGAGCCACCGGAATGCAGCCGATGGACGCTCTTCCGGTCGTGAGATTCTGGTTCTGTTTCTTTTATTTATTTATTGTCAGATGGAGTAGTGTTTCAATTGAGTCTTTTTTGTAAAACTATCTGGACTAGTTTATCGAGTATTCTTTGCCTAGTTGTTGTTTTCCTTATAACCGGATTAGCTGGGTTATGGAAAATCCCCTCGACTTCTAGCCTCTTTCCTAGTAACAGTACAAGAGAAATTCAAGTCAGAGTAGTAGACTTGGTTGTCTGGTTTGCTCTAATCAGTGCAGGCTATCGGTGTTTTACCTGCCATATAGTTTTGATGCTCTAGGGCACTAGACTTTAGGATGTTAAGATGTACTCTATCGCTCTTTTTAGTTGTAAGTACCGCGTGTATCCGCGCTTTAGATACAATTAATGTAAGTTATTAACCTATGTTGTAATCTTTCAAATTACCTTCATTTGAGAAGATCAGTTACTCGGCTTTGGGGAACATGATAAATATCCCTCCACCTATACTGGTTTAACTATATATATATGACATCAAACACATTTCCTTTGTATGCCTAACTTACTCTTGATTTCGCACACATAAAGTCATACTAATAAGTAAATTACTTTGGTTCTTGTATTGAGAGTTATTTTTAATAATATATATATATATATATGTATGATTATAATAATATATAGATTTAGAATTTCATCGTTTGTAGCAGTAACTCTTGATTTCGCACACATACAGTCATACTACTAAATAAATTACTTTGGTTCTTGAATTCAATTAGAGTTATATTTAATAATATATATATGTACGATTTTAATAATATAATATATCATTAGATTATCATGATATATACATTTCGAACCTGTAAAATATTTTTCAAAAATTATTTTATCCAGAAATAGAAAATAAATTATACAAAGTCTTGGGTGAGAACATTCTACCATAAACTTATGATATGATGAATGGTCGTTTATGTGTTTATTTGATTTGTTTGTATTTGTAAGATTTGTTTGTCAAAAACTATTATGTGTAAATGGATACACAAACAAACAAAACTTGAAAACACACAAACAAATCTAATAAACACATGAACTATCATTCGTCATACCATGCGGTTTCATTCAAAATCCTCTCCATAAATTATTAGCCAATTATTCTGAAAGTCAAATAACGGGTGGAGGAGTTTTTGCCAATTTTGGAGAAAGATACACTATCCTCTTGAAATAGTTGTGGACAGAGACACTATCCCAATTATTTTAAAAATCAGATTAATTAATAGCCAAATATAGTTGCTAAATTTAGCCCAATTTTTTGTCCCTATTATGCTCTATTGCTCTTGTATGTAGTTGAGTATTTTTTCATTAACAAAAATATAAGGAAATTTTTATCATTTCACCAAACTTTTGTTTTTGACTAGAAAAATAAAATACCGGCATCAAATAGCAACACCCCAATATAAAGGAGCAATATCGTTGTGGAGAAAGATACACCCCCTCTTGCACAACTACACAAGAATTATTCATTAGATTTCTAACCAAAAATATTGTTTAAAAAGAATTTAACCAATTCTTATCGTTTGTGGCAGTAACTCTTGATTTCGCACACATACAGTCATGCTATTAAGTAAATTACTCTGGTATAATTCAAAATCAATTAATCTTGATTTCGCACACATACAGTCATGTATATTCAAAATCAATTAATCTTGATTTTGGTATAATTGGATTTGTGAAGGTGTGTAGGTATATTCTCCGGTTTGATTTTAAATTATTTCGTAAACAATAATGACAACTTAATTTATTTTATTGAATATACATTTTGAACTAGATTAATTGATTGTTATAGTCTCAACTTAACTCCGGTATATTTTTCTCCGTAAGATTGTTAGGTTTCACACGTGCGGGTCACACACAATATTTTACTGCAAATCTTAGGGGCAATTTCATACTGTCCCCTACCCAAAAAACTTATTCACTAAGGGGCTTGCAATATGCAGGTAAATATTTTTTCATGTGCAGGTATACTATGCTGTTAACATAATTTGTTCCTTTTCTATTTCAAATTATTGGTAGGAGTGTATTATGTTTTACCTAGAACTTTTAATCGTCAAATTTTACCAAATTTAAGAAACTATCTTCATGCAATCTATATACTTCCATACTTACATTTACAATTATTTATACAAATATTTCACCGTCGACTACCGGAAGTTACATCATAACAACATTATTCCTTATTAAAATTAATGAGAAACCCCCTGTATCGCCATAAGATGAGAGCAATACTTCGCTATATTGTATAATCATATATTGAGTATTTCATATATGAATATTATTAATAAATTATGTTTGCAAATACAGCGCACATCGCGCGGTGAGTGCCTGCTAGTTATTCTTAATCAAATATTGGTTTTGGTAATGACATTGGTTTTAAATATTTTACATGGTAATGTTGCCTTATATTATTATACATATTAGATGCATAATTAAATTTTGGTATATAACATATTGTATAATCATAGTACTACTATAAATAAATTATTTCGTATTATTATACCAAATTGGTTGGGTATGAAATATCTAAAACACCCTTTTATAAGTAGATTTGTATTTTATTTATTTGAAAATTTTAATTGTATTCAACAAAAAATTATACGTGAATTTACAAGCTTGTACATTTTACAAACGAAAAATGAAGCGAATTAGCTTTTTATATATATATATATATTATATATATATATATATATATATATATATATATATATAAGGTAAATGGTGAGAACTGAGAAGTACCAGAAAAATTTAATTCAAATTATTCATAATATCAATTGGAAAAATGAACAAAGTTTGTATAAATAGCCAAATAGGTAATGGAAAGATAAGGAGAATGTTTTGTATAATGTTATAGTTATAAGATTCTCCTTTTGATAAATTTGAATATTTGCCACTAGAGTGTACATTGAGTTTTCACTCTGTTGAAGTGTGGATGCTTGAGATGTTAGCTGAGAGTATTCATTGTCCTTAATGGCTTTTTCAATTTGTTTTATGTTGTCTTTTGCCCTGCAATATAAAATTTAACAGTAATTTTGTTGTTCAAAGTATGTAGTAAAAAGAAGTAGTATGATAATAAATTTTGTAAGGTCAAATACTATATTTGCAAGGTCTTGAAATCTGTGCTGTTGTCTTCAAGCATGAATTCAGACTTGTAGTTTGTTGAAACCTCCAATCCTTTAAAATTAAAATAACCCTAATTAGTTTGTACAAGTAAAGTATTGTAATCGCATTTCATGAGAAAAGGTTCTGAAGTTACCATTAAAGCAACCAACTGTAAGGTTTCTTCCAATTATGACTGCCATAGATTCAATCGATCTCTGCTGTCAATGTGTTTCCGTCATTGTTAATGAATTTCTCCCACAATGGCCAATGCTAAGCCCAGAGTTTGAAACCTTGACACCCGAATTTGTAAGCTAGTGTGATTCAAGTAATTTTTTTTGTGATGAATATGAAATCATTTATGGTCCTTACTTGTTGTCCATTAGGAGGAAATTCTGCACATCTCTTCGACCGTTTCTTGTTGTAAGAGTTTATTACAACAGGTTTATGATTACAACAGGTTATTGAAAATGATCTAGTCTAGACATAAATTAACGAATTTTCCTTCTCATTTTGTTTTATTAATTGGCAAGTTAATTTTGATAATACTGACTGTGGTTAGAAAGGTCAAATTCCATACAAAAATGGTCAGTACGTGCATGCGTAGAAAAATAAGTGGCTGACAATTTCAACCGGTTTTTTTTTTCTTTTTAAAAATATTTAAATAGAGAATTAGCTCCTAACCAAATATTTACATCATAATTCATAAACCTCAATACTCCATATTAAGAGAGAGTTTTTATGTTATACTTCAAAAAAATAATGCTAGTACTAGTAGGAGACAAAGTTCATAAATATGTTTGCCATTTCCATTGTATGCCGATCTTACAATTCTTAACGTTTGTAGCACAGTAGCAGTAACTCTTGATTTCACACACATAATATTAAGTAAATTATTTTGATACTTGAATTCGATGACAGTTATTTTTTAATAATTTATATGTATAACTATAATAATATAATAATCATGACTATATGCTATTAAGTAAATTACTCTGGTTCTTGAATTCAATGAGAGTTAGTAGTTTTAATAATATATGTATGACTATAATAATATAGCATATCATTAGATTATCATGATATATATATATATATATATATATATATATATATATATATGTGTGTGTGTTTTGTTTTTTCGAACCTGTAAATTTATTTTGAAAGTCAAATAACAGGTGGAGGAGTTTTTGTCAATTGTGGACAAATACACTATCCTCTTGAAATAGATGTGGACAAAGATAGATTTTTCTTTTTTTTTTGAATTTTTTTAAAGTTTAGATTAGTTGTAGTCAATTATTCTTGAGCCGTTGCTAAATGTATCTCAAGTTTTTTTATCCCGGATACAAATAGCAACCCCTATATAAAGGAGCAATATCGTTGTGGAGAAAGATACACTATCTTCTTGCACAACTACACAAGAATAATTCATTAGATTTCAAACTGCAGGGCAATTTAACAAGGAATTATGGATGTTTCAGCATTCCTGTTTTACCTTGTAGTCTATATTTCCATCTGGCTCTGTGTTTATGTCCTTACCTCTAATCTAAGGTCCAAGTACAAAAGACCTCCAGGGCCGTACAGGTTTCCGGTTATTGGAAATCTCCATCAGATCGGCCGAAATGCTCATAAGTCGTTAGCAAAGCTCTCTGAAAAACATGGTCCTCTTATGTCTCTCAGGCTAGGATACAAGGAAGTGGTTGTCGCATCATCAGCCGCAGTCGCACGAGAAGTCCTGCAGAAAAACGACCAGGTTTGCTCCAGCAAAGCCATACCGCAAGCAGCGCACGCTTATGATCACAACAAGATATCCATAGGCTGGCTGCCGGTTGCCGGTCCGTGGCGGCACCTCCGAAAGCTGTGCCGAGAGCAAATGTTTTCATCGCAGAGGCTTGATGCAAGCAAAGAACTTCGCCTGGAAAAGCTGGAAGAGCTGGTTGAATATGTCGGAAGATGTAGTGAAAGCCGAAAAGCGATAAATATTGGTGAAGCTGCTTTTGTAACTTCCCTGAATTTGATCTCTAAGACTATGTGTTCAGTGGATTTTGCGAGCTTCGATTCGAATTCGTCCCAGGAACTCAAGGAGGTTGTGTGTGGCCTGATGAAATATGTTGGAGCGCCGAATCTCTCCGATTTCTTTCCTCTGCTTCGATTCATTGATCCACAAGGAATCCAGAGGTCTGCCAAGGTGTACTATGGCAAGATTTTGGACATTTTCGGTGACATTATTACCGAAAGGTTGCGGACCAGAGGAGAATCAAAGAAAAGTGACATGTTGGAAGCCCTTTTGGATGAAACCAGTAAGAATGAGTCTCTTTTCAACATGAAAATCCTCAAACATCTGCTCTTGGTAAGTGTAATCAATATTTTTTATTGAACTTGTAGTTTTCTGCTAATGAATGAAATTTAACCAAAATATTCTCCCTATGAATGTAGGATTTATTTATTGCTGGAACAGAGACAACCTCAAGTACGGTTGAGTGGGCAATGGCAGAACTACTGCACAGTCCTGAAAAATATGAAAAAGTAAGAGCGGAGCTGAGGCAAGTCATGGGAGACAAATCAGTGGTACTTGAAGAATCAGACATTCCCAAGCTACCTTACTTGCAAGCGGTCGCTAAAGAAACCCTCCGGCTTCATCCTCCTGCTCCGCTCCTACTCCCTCACAAAACCACTGAAGATGTTGAAATCGGTGGCTATCTATTGCCGAAAGATACAGAGATACTGGTGAATATATGGGCATCAGGCCGAGATGAAGCGACGTGGGAACAGCCTGACATGTTTATGCCTGAGAGGTTTCTGGGAAGTGAGATTGAGATGAAAGGGAACCATTTCGAGCTGATACCGTTTGGCGCAGGGAGGAGAATATGTCCAGGGCTTTCTCTGGGTGACAGGATGGTTCAGCTCATGCTAGCCTCTTTGATCCACAACGTTGGCTGGGAACTTGAGGGGGGTGTCAAACCTGAGGATTTGGATATGGAAGACAAGTTTGAATTCACAATTCATAAAGCAGTCCCTCTTAGAGCTATTCCAATGAAATTGTAAGTTTATGGGAATGCACTTATATGTGCCAGGAAATGGTGAAATTGCGACTAGCAAAGTCATCATATATACATGTAGTTCTTTCGAATTGTTATGGAACACAAATAAGCTTGGTGTAAGGAATTGAAAATGAACCTAGTGGTACAAGACTAGTTGAATTACTCATAAGTCATAGGTTCAATCATGTTGGGAGCAAGGGGGTGTGATTTTATTAGGGTCCATTTGGATTATTACCCAACTTTTTATATAAAATAATTACGTTGTGTGCAACCAAATCTATATTGCGGAATCTCCAAGGTACAAATCTATACTATATATAAAAATGCTACATTTTGAGAGCATATGGAAGCGATACGTGGCGCTCTCATCGAATTTTCTCATTCTGTTTTTTTTCTCATATATTGGTGTGAAACATGTTTCGACTAGAGTGGGATGCAAAGCTATAGTGAGTTTGAAAAAAAAAGGTGATGCTAAGTGGATCGTGAGTAACTTTGTAGATATTCATAATCATGGACTATGTTCCCTAAAGAGTGCGCGGCTTCTACTTGAAAATAAAAGGTTTATCCCAGCTCAGAGGAGTTTGGTTGTTACACTTAATGAGGCCGGGGTACCTACGAGAAAAATTATGTCTGTGTTAAGTAAACAGTGTGGAGGTGAAAGCAATCTTGGTGTTACCCCAACAAATGTACAGACATATTTGGGAAGTATAAGAAGAAAATTATTGAAAGAGGGAGATGCACAGAGACTGCAGACTTATTTCCAAGAGTGTCAAAGTAAGAACCCGGGATTCTTTTATGCTATTGAAGTTGTTGGAAACAATCGTATGAGTAATTGTTTTTGGGCTGACACTAGATCAAGACTAGCTTATCAGTCATTTGGAGATGTCGTAACTTTTGATGCTACTTATTTGACTAATTGTTATAGCATGCCTTTTGTTCCTTTTACTGGAGTGAATCACCACTTTCAGTCAATACCGTTTGGTTGTGCATTACTAGTTGACGAGACTATTGAATCTTATGTTTGGTTGCTTAATACTTGGCTCAAAGCGATGGGTGGATGTGCTCCAAAAACAATTTTTACTAATGATGACATGTCCATGTGTAGAGCTATCATTGAGGTACTGCCGGAGACTGCTCACAATTTATGTATGTGGCATATTCTTCAGAAATTTCCCAAACATCTAGCTCATGTGTACAATAAATATCTTTCATTCAAGTTAGAGTTACATCATTGCATACACAATATTACCGTGGTTGAAGAATTTGAATTGAAGTGGCATGAACTTTTACAGAAGTATGAGTTACAAGAAAATTCTTGGCTAAGTGACTTATATGCACGACGTGATAAGTGGGTTTCTGCTTATGTTTGGAGTATATTTTGTGCAGGTATGTCAACTACGGGACGGTCAACTACTCAAAGAAGTGAAAGTATGAACAAATTTTTTAAAGGTTTTGTTCGATCTAGCACTTTGGTGAGTGATTTTGTCTTTCAATATGAGAAAGCATTGGATTCAACATATCAGAAGGAAAAGGAAAAAAATGTGAAGATGATTGACTCAATTCCCATCTTGAAACGTGTTATCAAATAGAGCAGGAGGCGGAAAAGGTCTACACTTGAAAGATATTTTTGAAATTTCAAGAAGAATTGTATTCAAGTCAAAAGTATAAACCAGTCAAGCTTACTGAGGTAGATGGAAGAAAGACATATGAAGTGATGCCGATAGATAAAGAAAAGCTTGTGTTCAGTGTTATGCTTTGCACTGGAGAAGGTAAAAGTAGTTGCACATGCCACATGTTTGAATTTTATGGCATCTTGTGCAATCACATTCTCACTGTTTTTGTGAAAAATTCCCTTGTCAATTCCCTCCCAGAAGAGTACATTTTGAAAAGGTGGACAATGGAAACTAAAATCCGTAAGTATGAAATTGAAGGTATGCTGACTTATGATTCAGAAGAAACGGATTTGTCACTGATGATACTATGGATTTCTTAGAGATTTTAGAATTGGGAGATTCAAAGGAAAAATTGAGCACTCTTAGTTGTTCCATTGAAAAAGTGTGTGAGGAGTTTAAATCGATGGATAATAATTCCAAGATAGAAGTTGATGGCAGTGGGATTGAAGTTAAGAAAGGTGGTGCTGATTCTAATATAGTTTTGAACCAGCCGTATGATCAGATTCTGCCAGCTGGCACTTTATAATTGCAGGATCCGGCCTATGTGATTTCTAAGGGACGACCAAAGTCATTAAGACAGAAGCATCCTAAAGAAAATGGTAAACAGAATAGTTGTGGCTACTGTGAAAAAGTTGGACATAATCAGAGAACTTTTCCTCTGAAAAAGCGAAAGAGGTAAGCTTTTTTCTTGTAATTTTTTAATATTCTCCTAATAACTCTTCTTGAACTTGCGTTTTAAATACTGTGTGCCATTTGCAGGAATGAAGCTTGAGACTTGGTAGAATGGTGCTAGTTGAGTTGAAGACCAATTTCTGAATGGATTCAGCTGTGTTTGAGTTAATAAAGAGCTGCAAATTGTTACTTGTTGAATGCAGTATGAGAGGAGCAATCTTTTATTCTTTTATTGCTTCTTTTGCATTGTAATCTACTATTTGAGATCTTTTTTTGAGATTTAGTCAAAATTATTTCTTTATCGGATTAATTAGTTTTTAGATGGTTTTGTTTTTCCATATAATGCTGAGTTATGTTGCATAATTGTCACCTTGTCTTTGCTGCAGCCCATGATATTCCATATTTTGCTGCAAACCTTGGTTATATGCAGGTGTTGGTTTGTGTTTTATCAGCAGCAGTAGTTTAGGTTTGTTCGATATAGTTATGTGATGTCTTTTTTTTTTATCAAATGCTTCCATAAAATTTCTGAGCTATTCATAAAATGTGTTTCTGTCACAAGATTCTGTTTATCCTTGATGTTGAGGCGGACACACAAGCTAGAAAAATACATGAAAACTAAATCCATGTTTTTTTTTCTTGCCATCTTTTTCTTCTCATCTATCTCACTTTTTGGTTAGATTCCAATAAGAAAGAGCAGATTTCATCATCTTCTCAAACTGCTTGGACCTGATCAGAATGACCATTTTTAGCATCTCCAAAGTTGTTCTTCTCTTCTCAACAAATACTTCCTCTCTGTAAACTGCATACATAATCAGCTAGGCAAGTCCAAGAACAGATCCAGTTAAATTTGGTGCCTGCAATTTTCAAGAACATACATAAATTTGGCTTAACCTAAATTCAACTAAACAACAAGATCCATTAATCTGGATAATTGGACCATCATATCATATATAGTTGAGCAGAATGGTCACAAAATTTGCAATAATATAAAGCAGACACCATTTTGAATACAGGAAAGATATGACCCTTTACAAGTGTTTTCAAGATCAAGAACATTGCATCATATTCATGTCATAAATGGTTGGACAAAGTGGCCAAAGAAACTGCAATAATTCAAGAAAATCCCAAAATTTGCAAAAAGGATTAAGAATCAGATATCAATAAGACATGCATGGATTAATATCAGGACGCTTACAAAAATGAAGACATGAAGGAAAAGACAAAGGATGACACTGCCTGATCATAGGCAGCCGAGCATGCTACTTTCTCAATCAAAGCCTTCCGGCCGAACGAATACTAGCAAAGAAATATACCTACCGGCCGGGGTTTGCCCCCCGAAGAGATAAGGTTTTTGTGTTATTTTATAGATAAATTCTCCAAGTTTGAGGAAATACAACACACAACACTAAAACAATGGTTGTGTGGCTCATATATTTTTAGAAAGGGTTAATTTGCTCTAGCTAGGGAAAAATGAGGAAAAAGTAAAAATGATAATATAATATTTTAATGAAAATTCGGAATAAGGGAAATGTGAGGATGATAATTAAATTGGATTTATTCAATGACCTTTTCTGTTTTTACATGCAAATTGATGTGCACTATTGTGAAAGCAACATACGGCAAAATGAATGTGGAAGTGAGACGTGGCAAAAAAAATGTGATGTGTGTTAAATAGTACTAGTATATATAATCACTTAAAAATAGTGATATTTATTAATCGGTCTATATGATCACTTTAAAACAATTTTAATGATCGATATTTATTAATCTTTATGAATCGGGTTTTAGTTTAAATAATATAAAGGTATTTAACCACACTAATATTAAACGATGCCATTTTCACATACCACTAAATCTAATTGGTACAAAACAAAGCAAATAATTTCTATATAATGCGTGTAATAAAATATACCAATTACAATTACGATAAGTAAAATCAATAATCACAAACTAAAATCAATCAATAATCATTAATAATCACAATCACAATCAATTAGAGCTCTCTTTTAAAACAAAAATACTAATCAAAACTATTAGTCAACAAAGAACACTCTTCTTTCATCTTTTTCTTCCCTTTCTTCAATTGTTGAACCAACATGTACTTGTGGGGTTAGTTATTGGTTCGGTACACAGGAGCAACATGCTCACTTTACCGTTCCACGTCTCATTTTACAACTTTGCTTTTTCATCTTCAACACGACATTAGTCAGTTCTACGACAGCCGGAAGCAATGGTGTGAAATAAAATTATGTTTTAACACAAAACATCATAAAACTGTAACTATGAAAGTTTGAAAGATATGAGTCACATGTATCAATATACAACTGAAAGGGATCTCGATAAAAGTTAACTGTAAATTATTATATTAGGCTTGACAGTCGAAAAGACCGGAAGAATTTTTTTTCAATGCAAGTGGAGCTTTGCCTGGATCCCGTCTATTTTTTATTTTTTTTGATAATGGATCTAGTTTACAGTTCGATGCTTTGTGTGTAATATAGCTAAAGCGAGGATTTTTGAAATAAAAATATAAGGTAACTAAATTAACTTTACTAATAAACTGATGTAATATAAGGTAACTAATGCATGTTATACATGCATGTTTGTATCAAGAGATGGCTGATCGATGGCTTTCTTCGTAGGAAGAAAATATCCAATAAGGGAAAAAACAATATTTTTGATTAATCCTAGAGTAATATTAAATAGTTATTGGGGTGTTTCTCCTGTTTCTCCCCTTCATGTAGTTTTCCATTTTTACCCCACTTACAAAAACGACCCGTTCTAAGACAGAGCCCCAAATTGATTCTGCTTCGTTCAAGACAGAGTCCGACTAGGTTTCTATCTCATTCGTTGATATCGTCTCCGACCTCCGTCTATAAATCATCAAATTCCGTCGCCCAGCTGCTTCCCCGCGCCGCTCGGTGCCGACGGCAACCAAGAAGACACACTTCATCGGATATTCCGAGATAGATGCGTAGACTCGCGGGAAAATAATAGTGACTTGGATATTTTTAAGCGGAAAATTTTATCGTCAACTCCGACGAGATGGATTTCGACGGCGTTGTCTGTGCTGATAGCAACGACGATGTGTTCAGCCGGAAAGCTTTACTTCGCCCTGCATCTGAGCTGGCTCCAGGCGGAGATGGCGGCATTGGCCGTGAAGGCCAGCTCCGCCTTAGCGAAGAACATCGGGAAATATGCGGGTGCCGAAAAAAGCCGAATCTGGCGTATTCCTCCGTGCAGAAGGTGTTGAATGGAGGCGCCGCTCCGATTGCGAAGGTGGGGGGATCGTGGGGACGTGGGGGCGAAGAGAACGGCGACGGCGGTAGTAGAGGGAGCAGGAGCGATTTCACGGCGTTGTAAAGTGCGCTTTCGGAGTAGGATTACCCTACGCCGTCGCCTTTGCCAGGTGCATTTAATTAACTTTCTGGATTAAATAGTTGTGATTTATGCTATTTCATTGAATGAGTGGTGATAATACCGGCCCTGCGCCCTACTGGGCCGGGAGAATGGCCCATGGCCCAGGACTAAAGGAGGCAGTGTCTTTCCCGCGCTGGGCACGTCCGGACAAGCAAGAGAACAGATAGTGACAAGGAGAGGTGGTCCTGAACCTTATCCGAAGTAGGCAACCTCAGCTATAAATACTAATCTCAAACAGTGAATCAGGTATGTGACTTTTATCTCTCTACTTCGTATTGAGATTATTCCCGTACGATTTCTGCCTCATCGCTATCCCCATCTCTTCCCCGGGAAGCCTCCCAGGGATTGTTTTACAGGTTCGTTGCGGGTCGGGCCTGGACGCACCCCGGATAGCGTTGATCAGCAGGAGATTAGCGGGTTTTGGTAGCATCAATTGGCACGCCCAGTGGGACCCTTCCACCTTCGCAAGATGGAGTTAGAAAGAAGAGGGCGCAGACGACCAAGGAAGAATGCAGTACCTTTGGGGGATGATCGTCCTCCTCCTGAAGACAGCATGACCCTGAGACAGTTGCATGAGGAGGCCCGGCACCGGCATCGGTCGGAAGAGCATGAGCCGGGAGTATCGCAGGACGGTCGTGTGGAAACAGCTTCTGAGGGGCCGAGTCAGAGGAGTACCAGGAGGAACTAGAGAGGATCAGGCATTCTGGGGAAGGCAATCCTCTGGTCCGGGGACCAGAAACCCGGGCGGAGGAGCAACTCCTGACTCAGAGTTTTCTGGCCCGGGTACCGGCACCCCCGGAAGAGGAATGGGTACAGGCCAACACAAAAGAGCTAGCGGCGTTGGATTTCATGAGAGCCAACAAGGAGCTATATCACCAGTGGGTACTCTCCACTCGGAACCCCATGGGAGTGGGATCTGCGGGAAACCAATCTGGCCTCCCGCAAGTACCCCGGAAGGAGGTCATTGACTTAGACGGAGTCGAGGAGCCACAGAGGATACAAGGGCATGTCAGCTCCTCAACCGTCCCTCCCTCTTTTCCTCCTAACTTCGGGATAGGAGCGGGAACCGCAACAGGGCAACAGTCCGGCTTAGCCCCACACGCTTCACCCTACTACCCTTGCTCTAGCTGGGAATTAGGGCAAGTCGGGTATGTTCCGCCGAGGGTGTCCAAGGATTTCTTGGGATCCCAGGCCCCTGAGATGTATGGGAACCAAGCCCAATATTCCGTGCCGATGTATGGGTCTATGGGGATAAGCTACGGTTACCTAGAGGGCCATTATAAGGAAGATGATAGGATGCGGGGCTATCATGTGGCGCAGCAGGACCCCAATTCTTTGGAGGCACGGCTAGACAAGTTGGTGGGGAGAAATAGAGCCATGCCTACCTCTCCATGGGTGCCTAGAGTACTTGCGTACCCATGGCCTTCGGGTCTCCAGGTCCCGGAGGGCATCCCTACGTAGAACGGAGAGACTCACCCGGAAGAGTTCGTCAGGACTTACCAGAATTTGATGGTGTCAAGGGATTTCCCGGAGGAGTTGAGATGCAAGTTGGTGGGTTGCTATATAAGGGGAAATTATCTCATGTGGTTCGACTCTCTGTCCAGGGGAAGCCTTAGGGATTACTATGATTTTTCAAAAGCTCTGCTGTTTAGGTACGCAGGGCTGAAGAAAAAGGGAAAACAGCTGACTGAGCTTCTTGCCACCCGGCAGAAGGCTGCAGAGAGACCCATAGAGTATTACCGGAGGTATATGGATGATAGCATGAAGGTAGCAGATAGGCATGCAGCAGCAAGAAAAGGCGGTGATAAGCGGATTTAAAATGGCTTAAAAGACATGGCGCTATTTCAGAAGCTAATGAAGAACATTCCGGAAACCTTTCATAACCTGCAGATGGCGGTGCAATTGTATTGTGCCATCAATTACGCCACCCGGAAGAGAAAGGAAGAATCTGAGGGATTTCTCCCGGAAAAGATAGAAAGGAGAAGGGCGACAGAACTAAGTAGAATGGATCCGGGTCCCATGCCGGTGAACCGGGGCAAGGGCAGACAGCTTTACCCCGCTCAGCAAGTCCCGGGCGGAGATACACACCATCCATAAGGACTTGTTCCCAAATCCGTTGCCTATCCAGGGAACCTCATCCAAAGAAAACGCAGATAAATGGTGGGCCTACCACAAGTCTTATGGGCACACAACGGAGAGGTGTAGGTGGCTAAGAAACGAGATAGAAAAGTTGATAGAGCGAGGGCAGCTGAGGGACTGTGTGGCGGCTGAAGCAAAGAAGGAATGTCCGGCCCGGAACCAGGCTCGGGAGTAGCCCAGGAGGAGGTGGAGGCCAAACATCGGAAGAGGAAAC
This sequence comes from Cruciata laevipes, assembly GCA_963678965.1. Taxonomy (NCBI): domain Eukaryota; kingdom Viridiplantae; phylum Streptophyta; class Magnoliopsida; order Gentianales; family Rubiaceae; genus Cruciata; species Cruciata laevipes. The sequence goes on along the minus strand of OY787632.1, from coordinate 11,942,114 downwards.
GGGAGGGCCCAAGGCAACAGGGCCCTGAAGCGCCTCGCCATAGCTGCCGTACCAGTCCAAGCGGTGGAACCGGCCCCAGTACCCAACAGGATGATCAATGTGATAAGCTGAGAAACCGGAGAAGCATGCCAGTCAGTCTCCGCTATCCGCAACTCGGACGCGATATGTCCCTCCGGGGGAGACTCAGGGAAAGAGGTTTCGCCCCAGTGAGACTATCACCTTCTCTGAGGTGGATGCAGCCCCTCCACAGATACCTCATTCAGATCCAATGATTGTAACAACGGAGATCGAAGGTTTCCTAGTCAAGAGGGTGTTCGTGGATGACGGGAGTAGCGTGAAGATCATGTTCGCCTCTTGCTTCGATCAATTGGGGATTGGAAGACAGAACCTGAAGCCCCCCTTGTCTCCCTCGCCAGGATTCACTGGCAAGCCGGAAATTCCTCTAGGCGTTATCCCCTTCGCAGTATGCATGGTGGACGAAAAGGACCGGAGCAAGAGAGTTTCAGTGACTTGCAACTTTGCGGTGATTGACGCCCCCTCGCCATACAACGTAATCATAGGGAGACTGTGGCTAACCCAGGACCGGGCAGTGAATTGTCCATACCTGCTGACGATGAAGTTCCCCACCGCGCAAGGAGTGACGGTTGTGCGGGGAAGCCAAGCAGTCGCAAGAAATTGCATGATGACGGTAGTATTGGATGCAAAGAAGCCAGTAGGGGCAGTACATGAAGAATCTCCCCGCTAAGAGTTGGAAGAAATGCAGGTGGCAGACAAAGGGATGGTCACGGTGAGAAAGGATCTTCCAGAGGAAGTGAAAGGCGCACTAAAGAAACTTTTGGCCAAATACCAGGGAGTATTCTCGTGGAGCCCGGAGGACATGGTAGGAGTGTTACCAAAGCTCGGGGTACACAAGTTGAACATAAGCCCGGCAACCAAGCCAATCAGACAGAAGAAAAGACCTGTAGCCCCAGAGAGAGCAGAATTCATAAAAAATGAAGTTCAGAAGTTGAAGAGAGCCGGGGTAGTCGAGGAAATCATCTACCCGGAATGGATAGCTAACTCGGTCTTGGTAAAAAAGCATGATGGAAGCTGGCGCATGTGCATCGACTTTGCAGACTTGAATAAGTGCTGCCCCAAAGACGGCTACCCTCTCCCAAACTTGGATCGGTTGGCAGAGGCCATTGCGGGATACTCAGTGTTGGCTTTCTTTGATGCGCATAAGGGCTATCACCAGGTGCAGATGGACGAGACGGACAGGGCTAAAACCTCCTTCATCACCGACCTTGAAACTTTTTGCTATAAGAAGATGCCCTTTGGGTTGAAGAATGCGGGGGCTACTTATCAGAAGATGGTGGATAAACTCTTTAAGTACCAAGTAGGCAGGAACATGGAGGTGTACGTCGATGACATAGTGGTCAAGAGCAAGACTTATGGGGCCTTCCTGAATGACCTGGAGAAGATGTTTGAAAAGCTGGTACGAAGCAATCTAAAGTTGAACCCCTCCAAAAGTAATATTGGAGTGGGTGCGGGGAAATTTTTGGGTTTCATGGTGTCAAGCCGGGGCATTGACGCCAACCCGGAGAAGGTAGATGTCATAGCCAAGATGACCTTCCCCAGGTCGGTAAAAGAAGTACAGCGTTTGACGGGGTCCCTTGCGGCCTTCAGCCGGTTCCTGTCGAAGGGAGCAGAAAGACAACTGCCCTTCTTCAATATCCTCAGAAAGGCCAAGATGTTCGAATGGTCCGGGGAGTGCGAAAAGGCGTTCCAAAGCCTGAAAGAGCACCTTCGACAATCGCCAACCCTAAAGAAGCTATACCCGAGTAAGGAGCTTTTTCTATACATAGCGTCATCCCGGGAAGCAGTGAGTGCCGTGCCGATCAAAGAAGAGGAGAGAAAGCAGCACCCGATCTACTTTGTCAGCAGGGCACTCCGGGGGCAAAGACCCGGTATACTGAGTTGGAGCAATTGGTTCTGGCACTAGTGCACGCTTCAAGGAAGCTTAAACCTTACTTCCAGGGCCATTCCATAGTGGTCCTCACCAATTACCCGCTCAAGCAAGTCATGTTCAAACCAGAGGCATCAGGGAGAATGATGAAGTGGGCTATAGAGCTGGGAGAACATGAAATTCGATATGAGCCAAGAAAGGCCAGCAAGGGGAAGGCCCTAACAGATTTCCTGGTAGAATCAGAAGCAAGGATATACGAGGAGGAGGAGACGCCCGAGGCTGAGATAGTTCCGGCTTGGAAGTTATACGTGGACGGATCAGCACACTCCGGAGGCAATGGAGCGGGAGTCTTGTTGGTTAGCCCGGAAGGGAAGAAGTACCCCTATGCGGTCCAGTTCACTTTCAAAACAACCAACAATGAGGCTGAGTATGAGGCTTTGTTTTTAGGATTAAGGCTGGCAAAGGGGATAAACATCAAAGCTCTCACGGCACACAGCGACTCCCAGATTGTGGTGCAGCAGGTAAAAGGAGAATACAAAGCCCTGGAGAGGAGCCTGTAAAAGTACTTGGAGATGGTAAAGCCTCTAGTAGCCGGGTTCGAATCCTTTAATCTGATCCAAGTTCTCCGGGAGAAAGATAGTAAAGCAGATGCCTTGAGCAAGCTGGCTTCCTCGGAATTAAAACCTGAGCCTAACGAAAAGTTGTATATGGAGGTACTGGGAAGAAGGAGCTACTAGGAGAACGACCAAGTAATGCTGGTAAGCGAGGAAGAATCCTGGATCGCTCCCATGCGGGCGTACTTAGAAGGAGGAATCGCCCCGGAGGATAGGGTGCAGGCCCGGAAGCTGAGAGTTAAAACGCCAAAGTATGTGGTCCAAGGCGGGGAACTGTACAAGAGAGGATACCTCCAGCCTTTGCTCAAGTGTGTGGAAAGGTCACAAGGTCAACACCTTATCCGGGAAATGCCCGAGGGATCTAATGGGAGTCATCAAGGAGCCTGCACGATGGCTAGGAAAATCCTAAGGCTGGGATATTACTGGCCGACGCTGTTCAAAGATGCGGAAAAACATGTTCAAGAGTGTCTTTCATGCCAAACCTTTGCCTCACTAATTCATGTTCCCCGGGAGGAATTAATTGGAATCACAGGAGCTTAGCCGTTCAGCATACGGGGAATCGACTTGGTAGGACCATTCCCCACCGCCCCGGGAGGAGCCAAGTACGTAATTGTGGCAATCGACTACTTCAGCAAATGGGTGGAGGCAGAGCCCCTCACCAACCTACGGGGGCTGACTTGCGTTAAGTTTTGTTGGAAAAACATTATTTGCCGATTCGGTATCCCAAAGATCATAGTCACGGACAACGGGGCACAATTTGAAAACGATCCCTTCAAGTCATGGTGTGTCAAATACGGCATAGAGTAGAAGTTGACATCTGTGTATCACCCACAAGCGAATGGGCAAGTGGAAGTCACCAACCGTACCATCGTCAAAGGCTTAAAAACCCGTATGGAAGGTGCGCGGGGGAATTGGATTTGGGAGTTGCCCAATGTCCTCTGGGCCCATCGAACCACAAAAAGCTCAGCTACTAGGGATTCTCCATACTGCTTGGTGTATGGATCTGAGGCAGTGATACCCGCAGAGATTGGGATCCCGAGCCCTCGAACCCAATTTCAGCGCCCGGAGAAAGAAGACGTCGGATGGCGCCTCGACTTGGACCTTTTGAAAGAAAAGCGAGAATGGGTTCGGAAGGGTTCGGAAGGAGGTTTTCACCCCGGGAGAATGGGTGATGAGGAGAAATGACAAGAGCCACCAAGTTGCAGAAGGGAAACTTGCACCCAACTGGGAAGAGCCATACAAGGTGAAGAAGGCATACCCAGGAGGAAGCTATGCACTGGAGGACAAGCAAGGGAAGGAGATCCCCAGGAGATGGAATGTAGCTAACTTGAGAAGGTTCTACGGGAAGTAGAGTGCCCCGCGTTGAACCTAGGCTACTGAGGCATGGATATGCCCCCTCCCGAACACATGAATATGCCCGGAGAGAAAAAGCCCCCGTGTTTGGCCACGCCCCTGGCTTAGAGAGGAATGGTTGTAAAAGGAACCCATGGGTAGCTCCCATTTGGGCGCTCCGTTAGAAAGGATCCGGAGCTTGAATGAAGCCCGGGGACCAGAGGATGTAATGTTTGCATGAAAAAAAATTAATGAAAATTTGAGTTTCCAAAACACTTTTATTCGATCATCTTTAAATCATAAGTACATAAGTATGTTGTTATATTACAAAGGGATAATTACATAGTATATTGCATAAGTTTTCCTATCTATGCGCTACTATACCCACTTAGGGCCTGAACCGGAAGCACCCTCGGGGTTACCCGGGCGGAAACCCCCTCCGAAGAACTGAGAAGACAGGATGTCTTCAGCAAAGCGAGCATCCGGAGCTTGATTCCAAGCGATTTCCTCCTCCAGCTGCTCGACATCTTCTTCGTTCAGCTCTGGGATAGGAACAACTACAGATCCTTCCGGAAGAGGTTCCGCTAGACGCATCCTCCTTACCCCAGCAGAAGTAACAAACTTGTATTTGGGGAATAAGTTGGTTGCGCCCTTACCCTTCTCTTCTCGGCTGACGCTAGTGCCCTCGGCAGTCTTCACCCCCTTGGTGTTAACTCCAGAAGCGGCAATCTCTTGGACACGCCTTATCCTGCACGCTACTTCTTCTAGGTCGATAGACACTGACATATCCTCATACCTCTCGTATGCCACATCTACCTCCACCCGGGCAGGGACTCGGCGAAGGCTAGGAGGATAAGGTTCGGCCTCTCCCGCGGTTATCTTACGATTCCACTCTACGGCATCCTAGTAAGCCCCATGACGAGGAACCCCTTCTCCAAACTTCTTCGGGTTAGCTTCCATACGTTCAATCGTCCTATGAACCCCGGCTGGAATGTCAGTAAGAGGGGACACCCCAACTAAACCTATCTTGAGACCAAGGAGGTGTTAAGACAGTCGGAAAACCAATAAAGCATCTTGGAGGACCCTATTCCTGTGGGTAAGGGATCAATTCTCCTTCTCAAAGTCAAAAAGTAGCCTATTCTGTGCGGAGCGGGTTTCCAGATTCTTAAGCATCTCCTGTGCCCGCTCGAGTTCGCCCCACTCCATACCTAGCTCCTTGGCGGTGCGATGCTGAGAATCGTCATGAAGGGCCTGCAGCTCAGCTATGGTCTGGTGGTAATTTAGGGCTTCCCTCATATGATCAGAGGCCAAGTCAAAGCAATGATTCAACAACCCAAACTTGTTCTCAAGTTCCTTAAGGAATGACATTAACCCATGAATGGACCCGAACTCATGAAGGAACGAACACAACTCCGCCTCGGCCATTGCCCGGTTAGCCTGATTGCCTCCAAACCTCCAGTGAGCTAACTTCCTCTGAAGGAAAGAGCATTGGAGGCACCTAGCGCAGGGGAGAGAGAAATAGGTACCAGAAGAACTATTAGGATGAGGAAAGATATAAGGCACTGGCCCCGGCGGGAGAAGTCCCCCTAAGTGGCGCTCAGACTACAAAAAAGAATGATTTCATCAAAAAGTAGAACTTTATATTAATCAAAACGGGGCACTAAGGCCAAAGTTCTACGTATACCCCCCGGGGAGGTAGATTACAAAATGCTTTAAAAGATTACAAAAAAAAGAAACAGGCTGGGGTCTAGGGTTGTACGTGGTCTTCAGTGGAGTCCCTTCCTCGCGGGGTAGCATGGGCCCTCTGCCACATTTTCTCCAGTTCAGCGATGTCCTCAGCAGACCAACTGGGACCATCATAAGTGGGAGCGTCTACCTTAGGCTCATCCACTGGACGCTGGGGGAATCCCACCTTTCGGGTCGACTTTCGAGACTAATATAGTAAGTCATCATGCCCCTTTGCAAGCCCCATGCGATACACATCCACCTTTTCCTCATAGACAGGTTGGCACCCGAAATTATCAGGTACTGCGCAGTACTTGTGGTAGTTTTCAGCGCAGTGGGGCGTCTCCGAAACTACCTCGTACACGTTGTAGTCCTCCAGGTCAGGATCTGGGAAAAAAGCTTCGCAGACCTCCGGAAGCTTCACTTTCTTGATGTCCGAGGCATAGGGGACCCGGGATGACATTTCTAATGATTTCCACAGCTGGGGCACCAGACTCTTCAAATCTGCCTTCTGAAGGGACCGCCAGCGGTGATTCAATAAATCACCCACCTTAGGGCGGTAGTAAGACGCCTGGGCATCGAGGCGAGTGGGCCCCGGTAGCCAACCCCGCAGTCGGGGATACATTTCATGGCAAGCCTCAGCGCTCGCCACAACAGCAATCCCCTCCAGCTTCTGATCAAACTCCACAGACCGGAGAAGCTTCTAAGTGATCGCGTCGAAGGCTTCCATCTGGGAGCTCTTCTTGTCCTTCTTCAAGGAGAAATACTTCTTCTCCACCTCAGCTAGCTTCTTCTCTTTGTCGGCCAGCTTCTTTTCCTTCTCGGCCAGCTTCCTCTGGGACTCCTCTAGCCGGGCCTTAAGGCTATCTTGCTCGGCCAGCTTTTCCCTAGCCTCACTAAGTTCTTTCTCCATCTTGGAAAAAACCTAGCGTTGTACTTGGAATAGGTCCGGTTCAATGCCTTAGTGAATTGTGAGTCCGCCAAGAGGGAGTCAGTAAAGGTAGTGCTATGCAAAACGAAGAAAGGGCGAAGGGTCAAGGAAATCTGGGGAGTCAGAAAACTTAGATAAAAGACGGGACCTCGGAAGAATAATTACCTCTTCTTTTTCCTCAGGAATGACCTCAGAAGAAACGGCCTGAGGGGGACGAGTCTGAGGAGGAGGAAGATCATCTGTCCTCTAGCGAAAGGATGGGGGAGACCCGGATAGCTCGTCAGGAGGCGGCCGCTTGAACCGCGAACTGGCCCCGCCGCTGTAATTTGGGTGATTAATAAGGGACCGTCACCCGGGAGTAGGTGACGAGCCGGAAGGAGTAGTATGGGCCGCAGAGGTGGCCAGAGAAGAAGTCGACCCGGAGGGATTCAGTTGGCGAGAACGCTGTTGCGGGCGGGCCCTTTACAGGATAAGGGCAGGATTCTCGATAGAAGATGGCTCAGGTTAGGGAGCCACTTGTTGTGTAGACGAGGTTTGCTGCCCCGGGCGAGGATTCCCTGCTTGACCATCCCACTCGGAAGACATCTCAACATGTGTCATGGCGTCCACGTACAAGGAAGGCTGAACTGAAACCAAGCAAAGAAAAACAGAGTTAGAACATGGGGTAACAAAAAAACACATATATATATATATATATATAAATGAATAAGGAATAAAGCCTCAGGGTAAGTATCCGGGGAAGAATCCGGAGAGGGAATCAGGTTGTCAGCGGCCCTGAATTGGACCTCAAACTGATTTCGGACCCCCTCGGTGTCCAAGGAAGAAGTGGAGGGAAATGGGGAACGCATGGTTAGAAGTAAATGAGAGGAAGAAGGAGCAGGAGCTTACTTGATCAAAAAAGCGGAGCGTCTAAAAGATTTTTTGAGAGAGAAGCTTAGTGAAGGGGGGCTGGACCCTTATATAGGCAGAGGAATAGCAAACGCCACCTCAAAAGAAAGAAAAGAAAATGGGTGTGCGATAAACGAGGTACTGATCAATGCGGAATAGGGAAAGGCGATGTCAGAAATTGAATCCAGCACGAATGGGTCCTACAAAAAATAAAATAATAATAAATACATATATAATAACATATATAGAAGAGAAAAAAAGGAAGTTTAAAAGACCAGTCCCCCGCGACATAGAAACTCGGGCGACCGGTCTGGGGGGCTAGTGATAATACCGGCCCAACGCCCTACTGGACCGGGAGAATGTCCCATGGCCCAAGACTAAAGGAGGCAGTGTCTTTCCCGCACTAGACACGTCCGGACAAGCAAGAGGACGGATAGTGACAAAGAGAGGTGGTCCTGACCCTTATCCGAAGTAGGCAACCTCATATATAAATACTAATTTCAAACAGTGAATCAGGTATGTGACTTTTATCTCTCTACTTCTTATTGAGAGCATTCCCGTACGATTTCTGCCTCATCGCTATCCCCATCTCATCATCACACCGGAGCCTCTTCCCCGGGAAGGCTCCCGAGGATTGTTTTGCAGGTTTGTTGCGGGTCGGGCCTGGACGCACCTCGGATAGCGTTGATACGCATGACATTAGCGGGTTTTGGTAGCATCAAGTGGCTGCATATTGTGCTGAAAATCTAGTGGTGTCAATTCGGGTTGACGTGTCGGGTTTCGTGTTCGTGTCAGATAGGTTCGGGTTTATACGTGTCGGGTTATTTCGGATCAGAATTTTTTTATCGGGTCGTGTCGTGTTGTGTCGGGTTAGATTCGTGTCAGCCCAGTTTGTCAGGTCGGGTTGGGTTAGACTCATTTGTAAGGTTGAGTCGAATTAAGTAAAAATATAATACACAAAACTCACATTGGAATAAACAAACTTTTGATTGGATTAGTCGGGATTGAAGTGAGTTCAATTCAAGTATATAACACAATTGATAATTTTAGTTTTAACTAAATTGTTTATACTTAAATCACACTGTTTTTAAAATTTTAGTTATCATCACTTTTATGATATTGTGGCCATTTAAATATTTTTCAAACATTTTCACTCAAATTGAACCAAAAAGATCTCTAATTGAATACACTCACACATTTCATTACATCACATTTAATTTATTTAATAAATATACACCTCGAATTGAACGTCAAACATCTCGTAACTTCAAATTTTCCAAGTATCTTACTTGTTTTGGAAATAAATTTAACTACGTAATTGACGTCAACGGTGTTATAACTCAATATTATCTCCTAATATCGTATATGTAATACACATAAAAATTTCAATTTTTTAAAAGTTTTTGAACTAGTTGACGTAGAACAAATTGATGGACTTTACTAGTAAGTTTACAAAGGTTAAACATGTTAGCATTGATACCTCGTCTATAGAATGTAGATACAAATTTTAATGATGTTAAAAGTTTAATATTGGTTGCGAAGATGTTGGTTATAAATCTCTTCAAGTGGATTTCAATTTTGGCGTTTCTACAAAGTTTTTACTTTTTCACTTAGGTCCCTCCAAGAAAATGGGAAGTGGCGAACTATAACATTGAGTGACCCAAAGCAAAACTAAAGTCATGTGAAATGTGAAAATATAGTTTTACAATATTTTGAGGCAACGGAAGAGGTAGAAAAAATATTTAGATATGTTGCCCGGTAGTTCAATATATATTACTATGACCCTTTGTAAAATTCTAATTTTGTGGAATAGTGAAATAAATATTTATTTCTTTATCCTTAAGTTAACAAGTAGCAAGGTGGTGTAGTGGTGCTCTGATCCATTATTCAACCATTGGTCAATGGTCAAACCTCATAACTAACATTTTTTGGAATTAGTATTTTTTGGTTAAGGAATTCCATGAGTTGGCAAAGGAACAGTTCAACTCCAATAATTAGCATTTTTGGATTAAATTTTTTAAAAGTTTGAAAAATTATTTATAATGACACAATAGATACTGCTTATACAAAAACACTTTAAATAAAAAAACTCCAAATTAAAATATGCTTTTGAGCATATTAATAAAACAACCTTTTAAACTAAATAAAAAATCGACATTATCAATTATAATAAATTAGATATATTGGTTTAATAACAATTAAAAATATGATACTAGAAATAAATTAAAATTACATTAACTATTTATGAACGATTAAGTTGGTTCAGTTCTTCAAGTTTAGGTCATCTTCAAATTCGTGTTAGGTCGATTTCAAATCATCTTCAGGTTCGTATTATGTCGGGTTCGGGTCATCCTCGGGTTCGTGTCAAAATTTATCGGGTTAAAATTAATATTCGGGTTGAGCCCGGGTCGGGTTGGGTCAGGTTTAACCTAATAATTTTCGGGTTACAATCGGGTTACGTGTTAGATCGGGTTGGGTCGGTCGTGTCGTGTTTCTCGTGATCGTGTCAGAATTGACAGCACTATGAAAATCCAATTGATGTATTTGTACCGTGGCTGCAAAAGTTGAGTAAAGCTGAAGATATAAACTCAAAAGGGCAGTATCTTTTCTAGGTTTTTCAGTAAACCTATGAATTTATTCACTTTAATGATTTGCTCAGTTTGAGCGAGTCTACTCTGTACACCTTTTATTGTTTATTTAGGTCGGGGGCTTTCTATCTCCCTCTATCCCGAATAAGATTTATTTTTTGGTTATGTTGTACTAAGTAACCATTTGCTCAAAATGTTGATAATTGTGTGTGTTTTCATATGACTGTTATTGTCTTTCAGTATTAATTTGTTTTCACATTATCTGACTGTCGTATTTGCGCACATGGGAGAAACAGTTTGATAATCTTGAAAAGGTAGGATTCTCTTTTTTGGTGGTTTTTGTTTCAGATTTTTGCCGATTGCATTTGTTTTTTTCCTTTTGATGAACATTTGGGTGATTTTGAAACATGAAAATATGTCATTGGTCAGACTTCCAACTGAAGTAACTTTTAGTAAAGAGTACTGTTATATCTGTACTCATTGTCATATGTGATTTTAACAAAACAATTGCAGTGGGGAAAATGCATTTAGTCATGATTGGAGAAAAAACTCACGGAACATAAGGAAAATAAGAACTAAGAAACTTATGGAGTTGGATGAAAATCACGAGATCCTCTTCCAAAATACCAATAATGTAACTTTTTCAAAAGCATTTTTTTTCCCATTCTGCATTATCTGATTGGTCATTGATGATTACTACATTAATCTAATTTGATTTCTGAATGTTGGTTATGCTTTTCTAATTTTATTGATAGTGTTGTATGAAGTTTCAACTTTCAAAATCACCTAAACAGTCACTTGCAATAAGAGATATTGTCACTGAATGCTATAAAAGTATATCTATTGGTCATAGAAAATAATGTTATGATTGTTAATAGGTGATGAGAATTATGGTTCAGCATAATGCAATCACTCGTGCCATTTTTTTGGCCAAGTTAGTTATGTATCTAGGGATTTTAAATGTTAATATCTCGATTTTGTTGCCTTGTGTGGAGTGTGCATCATTATTTGTATCCTGCCAATGGGGAAAATGGAGAACGGAGGTTGGAAGGGGATTCCTTTTTCAGTTTTTTTCAGAATAAATAATATTTTTTTTGGTTTGTAAAGCTAGAAATGCAGCTTCATATCACTAAAGGAGGGTGTCCTCATAGTCAATGGCTATTTGTATCGTTGTCAGGATATCCTTGGTGTTGCATTTCAGGCATGCATTCCTTTCCTAATCTTCAAAAAATTATGTAGATCTTTCTTGGCTGGCATTGTCTATGATGCTTTATTGTTTTAATGGCTGGTAGTGTTTGTAATGCCCTGTTCTTTTAAGATGCTCTGTTGGAACTGATTTTACTTTTTAGTGATATTTTTCTAGGCCTGCAACACTTTTAGGCGTCCCATCTACAGAATATTGATTATCTACTTATATCTTTTGTCTAATTCCTTCGAGATTGGTAGTTTATGAAACATGATATGATTGTTCTGTCTGTTTATCAACTTTGTGAGAAGATTTGAGTCGGTATTTTCTGAATCTCTGGTGAGGCATATAATCTTGTACCGTGTGTAGATTATTTCATGTTATTCTTGTGATGTCTTTTTTGCAATGGATTTACTTGGTTATGTTGTTGTTCTATTTTTTATATTTTTTTAAAAACAAAATCTAATCTTTATGCAATATTTGTTAAACATTATGGATCACGTATAGAGATGCTTGAATAATGATTTCACAGTAATTGCTAGCAGATTTAAACTTAAGCATGCATGTCATAAAAGAATGGCAAAAATAATAAAACGGCACTTGCTTGGAACTGTGTCACTTGTGCTTTTATTGGGCTAAGCTTATGATTGTGGTAGTTCCCTTTTCTTTAGTATAACATTAGTTGAATGATTCTTGCTGTCATCTATTCAAAATCTGTAGTTAAGTTTTATCAGACAATGATGGACTGATATCTTTCAAAGAGTGAGCATTGCCTTCTTAATTCTTATGGGACAGGTTTTTGTTTTGTAGCTGCTTTATGTGCAATTAAACTAATTGATGTTTCTTGTGCTTTTATTGGGCTAAGCTTATGATGTGGTAGTTCCCTTTTCTTTAGTATAACATTTGTTGAATGATTCTTTCTCACACTGTCATCAGTTCAAAATAATAAGATATAGGACTCCATACTCCATAGCCTTCATAGTTTAAGTTAAAAGTGATTGTGTTGACTCATTTTAGATGGAACAGTGCACTAAAATCTAGATTAGGTTGTGAGGTGTGATGTATTTATATTAATTTTTTAGTAGTGTAACGTTCGGTAAATCACAGGCCCTGGTACTAGATTTTGACATGGATTTGGAAAAGTTTGAAATTTCTCTTAATCTTCTGAGCTTATTTTCAGAAACACATTTTGTTTTGTGTGTGATATAGTATAACTCTCTTTTCTACAATTTGGATTGCTTGTAGCTCAATTTGTTCTGTGAATCAAGGATTACATTTCCCTTTTTTGACAGTTGACATCTAATGGTTCAGAGATTGCTCATTTATATTTAGTACTATTTGTATAGGGTGATTTTAATATGAAAGAAATCGTGATATGTAGATTTTCTTTGCGTTGTTTTGGTCATGTTTCAAAAATTTATGAGTAAGATCTCTTTGGTTGTCGTCATTGCGCGCTGGGCTTTAATTATTTCTTTCTATTTTCCTGTCACCACAATAAAGTTAAGCTAAAGCAATTTCATCTATCCCCGCATAAAACAGGCATATTTATCCACTGTATAACCATTCACTTTCAATTCTTCAAAACCATCTAATGACTACAGTTAAAGTTTTAATTTCACTTTACAGTTAAAATCTCATGACTACACAAATCTTTCAAATGCAAAAAGCATCATCACTTGGTTTTAGTAGTTTTTTCCCTATTTTTGTCAACCTGCTTGAGTCAATTTTTCTGAATTCAATATTCTGGGTTGTGCTGGTATGATCGCATTGCTGCAAAATAGTCGATTAGGATCTGTGCTCCTCTTGCGGCCTTTTTACAATTTGCTCTTCTTGCTGCATTAATTTTGATTTTCTCCACCTTTTTTGAATTCGAATTCGAATTACTTGAGAATGGAGTGTCTGACTCAGAATTATCATCATCTTCATAGGGTGAATATGTGAACTTGGACCTGTCTTCAAAGCCCGCTGGATAAGCTCGGTGACTTCAGCTGGGCAGAGAATGTGGAGTGGATTCACATGCTTTCTCTGGACATTGAAAGAGAGCAAGAGGTTGATGTGAATGATGTCTTTCTACACTCAGGTGTTGTCAGCCATCACTAAGTTGCAGTTGATGGATGGGCTTTCTGTTCTGAGGCCAGCAGATTACTTTGCTGAGATGGTGTTGAAATCTGGAGAAAAGTGAACATCAGACTTTTGGGTGAGAAGAAAAGCATTGAGGAGAGTGGGGATAGGAGGAAGGCTAGGGAAAACAAGAAGATGGCTTAAGAGGTTCAGGCTCAGACCATGAAAGAGAGGGCTAAGCAGAAAAAATGATGATATTGAATCTGTCAAGAAGAGGCAACGCAGTGGTTTTGCAGACAATAAGGATGGCAACATGGATTTCTCTTTTGAAGTGGTGAAATTTTTTGACAGGCATAACAAGAAAAGACCTGGAGTGGCTCCTGGTGACAGGTCTAGATATCACCAATATCGAACAAGGTATAGAAGTTGTGTGACTGGGATTTTTTGTTGTGATATAGGTTGATAAAGCTGGGGCAATTGTTCTGTTCGAGGATTTGGATTAAGGGTCAAACAATTTCGGCATTGTTGTCAGCACTGTAAGGATTAAAAAAAATACTTGAGTACTTTCTGTGAGTAAGCATCGGCAAAGAATTATACTGTAAAAAACACTTGTGTTCCAGTTCATGTTGTGTTTTGTTTTCCGACTCCGTGCTTCATCTTGAGTCTATTTTTATTTATTTTTCTTTCCATTTTTCATCCACAAAAGATATTGTTTTCGTTTCTGTAATGACCCGTACTTCCTATCAAAGAAGGATTAAATGGTACACTTTCTCTACCAGATACTAATCGAGTGGATTAAATGGAACACCATGGTAAAATAAAATCAGCTTTTTTTTTTATTCCAATTCATATTGGTGGTGGAATGATAGCTGATAGCTTAATAATGATTTCATGCTCAGTTCAAGATGATACATCGTTGATGTTGGTTCGTATCTGTGCAAAGCCAAGTTCTTTATTTTCCATCTTTTGGGGTTGTCACCTCTGTTTGTACGACAACAATATCTGATTTCATTTTAGTTGATTTAACTGAATTCGTATTTTTTTACTGATCGCCTATAATCAAACCTTTTTGGTGGATGGGCTTAGCAAGAGTTGAATCGCCTTCAGCTATTGTATTTCTTTCTGTAAATAAAATGTATATGGTGATTGATTAACATAAATGAAATTTGTTTGTTATAACTCTCTTAACCCTTAATTGGTGAGAGGGTAAACTCCATGGGCTATTAGACTAGATATTTGTGACTAGACTAGTAGACTTCGATTAGATAGTTTAGAATGTGAGTTAAGGTACTACGCTTGTCAGGTAGTTCGATACTCTCGGGTATTAGAGTGTAGATTTTTACGATCTATCCTCTTTTTGATGTATCAGCCTTCGGGCACCACAACCTTCGGACAACACCTTGCTTCCGGCCGAAAGTCTAGAAAATAGCCTTCGGGCAACACCTTGCTTCCGGGCGAAAGCCTAGGAATAGCCTTCGAGCCACAGAGCCTTCGGGCTACACTTTACTTCCGGGCGAAAGCCTAGGAAATAGCCTTCAACCTCTCTTTGTAATTGTATTTTTATTTTTTGGTTGAGGAGCCGTCAATAATCCTCCAGATTTCATTTTAAAAAAAAACATAAATGAAATTTGGTTTCCTGTTTCCTTTTTGTCTTTGGCATGGATATCTTTGTCTCTTCCATGAAATAACTAAACTTATTTAGTTGTGGGTTTTCGTCGTAATTTATTTCTGTGTGAATAAAATTGGAGAATCCTAAGGATGTATTACTTTTTACTGATTAGTTATCATTTAGCTGTTTTTCATTTTTTTCGTCATTTAGCATTACTAATATTTTATAATCACTTAATCAATTATGTTTTATGTTTTAATAGCAATTGACAAACATAATAACATTATGTGAAACTTACATCCTACTTTCCAATTTCTAATGTTCCTCAGTCCTTAATCCCAATTTTCCCTAAATTTTAAATTATTTGAGTGTTTTTTAACACCCAATGTCAGCGTCGCCTTATCATATAAATTTAAAATTAAATTAAATTTAGAATTCCATATAGAGCAACTTGCAGGAGATTGGGAGGAATAATTTGAACAGGAAGTCTGCAATTAATTTTGTATAACAAAAGTTAATATTTACTTGTGAATTTGGCCAATTTTTTGTACCGTTTCTCGATTGAGAAAGTCTCCAAAACAACCATATATTGAGACATATGGCTCATAAATATATACAAAGTTTTCGGTGAAATTGTTATAGTAGGATGAAATTGTTAAAACTGTGAGTACTTTCTGTGAAACAACCATGGATGTCTTGGATCATTATTTTCAGTAAAACTAACTGTTTCTATATTTTTCAGTACTATCTCTCCCAGCTAATTCTCCTACAAATTTCTGCATAATCCTTTCATAAGAAGATATCCTGCTCCATTTTCCTTAAAAATAACAAATTAAGCAATGTATTTTACTTAAGATGGCACATTAGCTGAGTACAGACAAAACAGTAGAAGAACGCATAATTAACCGAAAGTACCCAACAAAACTGTTAAAGAATTGGTAAAATAAACCATACCAGCTCGGATGTAGTATTATTCTACTTGGATTCTTATATGGTGCCATAAACACAAACATAAATCTCATTTAACCCCACATTAACGGAATAAAATAAATTCAAGTAATACTAACCAAACACAGCCTTGTAGAAAATCACACTAACGCAAAAAATAGAATTTTAGTACAAAGATTTAACTTACTATGTAGAATAACACCATTCAAATCGATTAACTCGTGAAACCTACCCGGAATATGGACATCACCAACCAACGTATAATAAATTAAAAATGGTTGTTTTAAGATATAATATAAGCATGCTTCAACTTTTAGTTCAATTTAATATGAATGATTCCATTCTCACATACATTCATCTGCAATAATTACCCACCGTGTGGAGCTAGACAACATGGGTAAAAGTAGAACACATGATTTCAGTTTTCTTACAAATCCCTTCAAACCTAAAAAAAATACACACTGAAAGCTACATAAAAATTAAATTGGTACAGGTACAAATGAGGTTCTTAGAACATTCAAAATTGAAGGCTCATTACCAGAAGAGGTATGAGTGCTAGACTTTCGAATGAAGAGTTTCTCTATGTCGTTCAAAATGAGAGCTAACATGACTTATCCAAATGCATACCTTCTGATATTCAGTCAGCAGTTCACCTAGAGCAGGATGACTCGGAAACTGCAAGTGACAGCAAGGGTTAAGGTTAAAATAGGACAAGGTATTGTAATTCGAAAACGAGAGAGTACTAACAGTAGTTAACCAGAAGTCAGGGATTGATTTGACGACTTCATTCCTTTACTCATATATGGGCTTTCGATGTACATTATACTTCTTGGGTAAACAAAACTGATATGAAAAAATCTTATAATAGCATCAAGAAAGCTAAGAAGTCAACATATTACCATTCTAGTTTATGAGCATAAAATTACTGATGCACACAAATTGAACTGCAAAATAAAAGGGCTAAAAATAGTGCCTTGTAATTTAAGAGGGTATATCTCAAGAACAAATAAAATTCACACAGAACAGTAGCTTATGATTTCCATTCGAAAATTTTGATGAGGGGAGGTAAAACGGAAAATCCTAAGGGTGGAGTCTGTTATAGTTTGAAGTCTGAACTTCCAAGACTCATTGCTTTACTTCTATGAGCAATCTAATTACAGACAGAATAATTTTGATGAAACAAAATGGAAGGGATTCAAACGAAATTAATATGCTTTTCCTTTCACTTAGAAGTCAAAAAGTGATTCACAAGTCAGGGACCAAATGCAATTAGATTAGACATACATATAGATAATCCTGCATGACAGCCCTCTGTATCAGGCCTCCCATAACTCTATATCCCTTTTCTAAAACTCCAACCCGTCCAACTATCTTTCTAAGGCATGTTTTTCCACTGTTGGATTTCATCATCTAATTTGACAAAAAAATGTGCATACAACTGAAATAAGACTCGAAAATTCACAGTTCACAGCTCAGAAAAATAAGACTGGGAAATGGGAATGAAAACGAATTTATAAGTCATCACAATAATCTCAATGTAAAAGAAAAACAGAAAGTTTTAGGATTGTAGATTTAAGCCGTCTACAACAAAAATAGTTGATCATTAGGGCTATTATCCGATCAAACAACAAACTTTGATTCGATCATTCCAAAATCGCACACGCTCGAAAACCTAGAAACAAAGAAGTTCCAATCACAATCGATCGAATTAACCCAAAACCAGTAAAACAACAGAACGAAGTACTAAAACCGCCATAAACCTAAAACTTTAAACCTTGAACCCCAAAAAGTAGTAACTGTATATACTGTAAAGTTTATCTTACGCAAAGGAACATAATGAATCTAGAGGTGGTCTCGACTGAATCCAACATAAACCTATTGTATATTTTGATTTGCTTAATACTTGGACCATTCATATGCCGTTCCTGTCAAGAAAAGCGTTGCATTTATGCAGCTAGCTACACCCAACAGAGTATCCTTAGTTTAAGTGATGTGCATGCCCGGGGATACAGTAACTCATTAACAGCTGAAACAAAAATGAATCACACCTTAGCCGATGCTGATGCTTGCCAGCACTGGATCTCTCGTAGGCAGCTCATTTCCAAGCCAAGCACTTGATAAGTTTCAGGGTGCATGTCAGCTTGGCTTTGCTTTATTGATTCTGGGAGCTGCCAAAAGAAAGTCCACATAAATAATATAATTGAATGCATGCTCGGGTCAGATGAACAACTTATCGAAATAAAAATCAGTTTGTGGTACATGAAATTACCGGAGTAATTTACATATATTTCTTCGCAACAAATAACGGAGTAATTACCGGTCACCGCAGCCGCCTCGACCTCAATTGAGCAGCAACGTTCCTTCGCCGTTGTCGCAACCTGGCTTCAACAGAATCCCGCCACCAGATATTTTCTCAATGAAATCCTACTACAGTTGTCGCTCATCCGCTCACACAGACCGGCGTCACATATCCGTTTCGGGTTCGGATCACCCGAAACGATTCGATTCTGCAACGAACCGCTGCCACCGCCGCGACCGTGTTCCAGAATCCAGCCTCCGTCGCCGCCCCTCCAAGTTTTCAATCGGGTCCGTCTTCTCAAATCTCAAATTCGAATCCAATTGCTTTCAAATTAGAAAGAATAGAAGGATTTAGAGGATAGAAGAAGAGAAGGATTCAAATTCAATGGGAGAAAGAAGGAAGAAGTGTAAGCTGAACCTTAAACGACGTCATTTTTGATACGTGGATTTTTTTGAAAAAGAAAATCTGAGTGGGGAGAAACGGAGTCCGGAGAAATAACCCAATATCTATTTAATATTACTCTAGTATAAGGTAAATGGTGAGAACTGAGAAGTAAATTTAATTCAAATTATTCATAATATCAATGGGAAAAATGAACAAAGTTTGTATAAATAGCCAAATAGGTAATGGAAAGATAAGGATTATGTTTTATATAATGTAACAGTTATAAGATTCTCCTTAATCATACAAACCATTTTTTTTTAAGTATAACATACAAACTATCTCTTAATATGGAGTATTGAGGTTTATGAATTATGATGTAAATTTTTGGTTAGGAGCTAATTCTCTATTTAAATATTTTTAGAGAGAATTTTATAGAGATCCCCTAACGTTTTCCGAATTACCGGTTTGGCCCCTACCGAATTTTGATGTCAAAATGGCCCCCAACCTTCAGTTTTTGCTTCAGTTTGGTCCCCTGTGACTAACTTGGCCGTTAACTCTTAAAAAATCGTTAAATATTAGAGATATAATAGTAATTTTTAGCTCATTCATGTTTATTTTCTAACTAATTTTATTTTAGTTCTAAACCGCCTCTCATCATCCCATAATCCACGCCATTACAGAGGTACGACCAAGTTTTTGCCTGCATTATTTTTTTATGATTTGTGCATTAGCATTTTTCTAATGTTCTGTCCACAAGCCGAATTTTTTAATAATTTTTGAATCATAATTTACAAACTGCATTCCTTGCTTGCAGTGGCGGAACCAGGATTCAAATTGAAGTGGGGCACAACTAGGGCTGTAAACGAGTCGAGTCGAGCTCGAACATACCTATGTTCGAGTTCGAGTTCGAGTTCATATTGCATGTTCGTGATCGAGTTCGAGCTCGTACGAGTTGAGATATTTTAGTTCGAGCTCGATTCGTCTGACTTTTAGAAAGTTCGAGTTTGACTCGTGAGCTCGATAAAAAATCGAGTTCGAACTCGAACTCGAGCTAGTTCGAGCTCATAAAAGCATTAATGAATAAAATTTAATTAATTTATATCAAAATTCTATTCGAGCTGCTCGACGATCCTATCGAGCTGGCTCTTATGAGCTCGAGTTCGAGCTCATATATAAACGAACGAGCTCGAGTTCGAGTTCGAACTGGTCAAACTGAGTTCGAAAATGAACTTTGACCGAATTGTTCGCGAGTTGTTCACGAACGGTTCAGTTCATTTACACCCCTAGGCACAACGATAATCGACGGTGAATTTTCTGGGTGAGAAGCCAGAGGTGAGAGCCCCGGAGATTTTTTTGACTTAAGATACTGTCTATGTCTAAGATTTCCTAATTATTTTGGGTTTGTTTTCAAAAATAAAAATAAATAAAAAATCAAATTTTATATAGGGCCCAGGCCCTAGGAGGCCTGGGCGTAGTTCCGCCCATGCTTGCTTGCACCAACACCGTTTATCCTTGGGATCAAGCGGCTCCGGTCGTCCGACAAGGTCGACAAAGAAGGATGATGCGGTGTTGTGGGCCCCACGGGAGGGTGCAAGTCGGACTTGGATGTGGAGCTTTGCTCAGCCGGACATGTTGGTATCTCCAGCCGGAGTGGATTATGGGATAATGAGCGACAGCTTAGAATTAAAATAAATTTAGTTAAAAAATAAACATGAATCTTGTGGCATAGTGGTAGGAGGTTTATCTATTGTTTTGAGAGATCAAGATTCAAACCCAGGTACAAACATTCTTTTCAACTTAAATGAGCCGAAAATTAGAAGACTTTCCAAAAAGGGGGTGAAAATGAAAAAAGTTTCAAAAACTATGCTCAAAATTTGAGGAATTCTAATTCTAGGTAGTTCGCATTTGGCAAATGCAAACTAGAGTTATGAAAATTACTCATTCCACCTCAAAGTTTGTGATAATCATAAATTGACCCACAAACTTTGTAATGAATAATATTACCAACTCTAATTCAATTTATATAAAAGGAAAATTAAAATTTTCTGGATATAAACAAATTGAGTTACATTGCTATGTAGACACCGGTGCAAGCATGTGTGTTGCTAGCAAAAACGTAATACCCAAGGAACACTGGGTAAATGTAGAAAGACCAATAAGAGTAAAAATTGGAAATGGATCTCATATTATACTCTCTAAGGTCTGTAAAAATCTTAATATAATGATAGCAGGTGAGATTTTTCACATTCCAACTGTATATCAACAAGAATCTGGAATAGATTTTATTATTGGTAATAATTTCTGTCTGTTGTATCATCCATTTGTCCAATACACAGATAGGATAATTTTCACTCTAAACAATAATCCTGTACATATAGGAAAAATAAGAAAAGCTCTTAAAGTAGGAGTTCCTGGTTATTTAGAATACATGAAAAAGAAATCTAAATTGCCAAAACCAGAGGCGCTAAATATTAGCCCTAATAAAATTACATCTCTTTTAAGGAGGGGGGGTATATATACTAAAGAACAACAACTTTTTGTGCTTCAAAATACAAAACTTTGTAAAATAGAAACACTTTTAGATTCTGTGTGTTCAGAAAATCCGATAGATCCTAACAAATCAAAATATTGGATGACAGCAACCATAAAACTAATCAATCCTAAGACAATTGTAAAGGTTAAACCAATGCAATATAGTCCTAAGGATAGAGAAGAGTTTGGAAAACAAATTAAGGAATTGCTAGAATTAAAAGTAATTAAACCTAGCAAATCACCTCACATGTCTCCAGCTTTCTTGGTAGAAAATGAAGCTGAAAAACGCAGAGGAAAAAAGAGAATGGTTGTCAACTATAAAGCTATAAATACAGCTACAATAGGAGACAGTCATAACCTTCCTAATAAAGATGAGTTATTAACTCTAATAAGAGGAAAGAAAATATTTAGTAGTTTTGATTGTAAATCGGGATTCTGGCAAGTATTGCTAGATGAAGAATCACAATTATTGACTGCTTTCACATGTCCACAAGGTCATTACCAGTGGAATGTTGTACCCTTTGGGTTAAAACAGGCTCCTGCCATATTTCAAAGACATATGCAAAATGCATTCAGAACCTTTGAAAAATTCTGTTGTGTTTATATTGATGACATTTTAGTCTTCAGCAATAATGAAACAGAACATCTGTGGCAAGTAGCGGCAGTACTTAAAAAATGTGCTTCTCTGGGAATAATACTCTCAAAAAAGAAAACACAGCTTTTTAAAACTAAAATCAATTTTCTAGGACTAGAAATTGAAGAAGGATCTCATCGACCTCAAGATCATATCTTGGAACATATTCAAAAGTTCCCAGATATCCTTGAAAACAAAAAACAGTTGCAGAGATTCTTAGGAATCCTCACTTATGCTTCTGATTATATTCCTAAGCTTGCCCAGGTCAGAGCACCATTACAAGCAAAGCTTAAGGAAGACATTCCATGGGAATGGAAAGATTCAGATACCAACTATATGGTAAAAGTAAAGAAAAGCTTAAAAAACTTTCCTAAGCTTTATCACCCACAACCTGAGGATAAACTAATCATAGAAACTGATGCATCAGATTTATTCTGGGGTGGAATTCTTAAAGCAGAAAATAATGGTAAAGAATACATTTGCCGATACACTTCAGGAAGCTTTAAAGCTGCTGAAAAGAATTATCATAGTAACGAGAAAGAATATCTTTCTGTTATTAGAGTAATTAAAAAATTCTCTGTTTATCTAACCCCTTGCAGATTTCTAGTAAGAACAGATAACAAGAATTTTACTTATTTCCTAAAGATAAATTTAAAAGGAGATAATAAACAAGGTCGTCTAGTTAGATGGCAAATGTGGTTATCTAGATATGATTTTGATGTTATTCATATTGCAGGTACCAAGAATTATTTCGCAGATTTTCTTACCAGAGAATTTCAGCAAGATTATAGAGAATAATACAAATGTTTCTAATGTTTGTTTCTTTGTGAAGCATCCAGCATGGATGAAATGGAGCAGCTAAAGCTGCAAGAAGGACTTTTAGTCCAGGAACTGGAGCTGGTCCGAGCCAAGCTCAAGTATCTTAACCTAATCAAATTGGGTAAAGAAAAAGAGCAAGCTTCTGAAAATGAAGTAAAAAAGGTTATCTTATCACCTTCTCCCACAAAAGAGAAAGATAAGACTATTCCAACGCAAACGGCAGTTGGTAAAGAATCAACAAATCCGTTGAAGGCTGTGGATTTGCCAAAAATCCAGAAGGAAGTACAAACTTCCATTAAACTGGTCAGTCCAGTAGATTTTTGTCTAAGACCAAATCAGGGAATTCCAATCCCGCAGACTAAAGTTACACCTTTAGCATCGGAGAAATCCGAAGAGGGAATTCAAATCCCAAAAAGATCTAAAACTTATTATGTGGTCTATAATGGCCCTAATGCTGGGATCTATGAAGATTGGAGCTTCGCCAAAAAAGCAACTGAAGGAGTCTCCAACATTGCACACAAGAAGTTCAAATCCTTCCAAGAAGCAAGAACTTCAGCAGACCTATATACTGGGTCATCTTTACTAGCACCTCTGGAGCTAATTACCAATGGAGAAATAATGAAGCCAAACACCTTCAGCGCAGCTCTATTGTCCAAAAAGAAGTCATTAACCTCTCTAGGAAGACTTCCCAGCAAACCAAGGGAAGACATGGCGAAATCTACAAGAGTAGATTACTCCGATGAAATTACGGAAGCAGGCTTTGAATACTGCTATCGATATGCAAGATCTGCCAATGAAGAAAAGTTTTTGGAAGAAAAGTTCTTCACTACAGACTCCAAAAACTTAAGTTACTACAACTTCACCAAGAATGCTAATCCTGAACAGGTCTATGAGGCATTCCAATATGGTTTGGTAAAAACCATATATCCAAGTCCTAATTTATTAGAAATTAGCCATTTTCCTAAGGCTATTATTGATACAATTAAGACTTTCAGAAAAAAATGCACCAAACCAGGGCAAGAAGTTTTTCTGAAAATTAATAGTTCCGGTCCATACTGGAATCAATTAGGATTATTGGTATACCATCCTCAGCATTTAGTCCAGATTGGCATTTGCAAAGGAGATCATTATCATCCATCTCAGCCCATGGAGTGCAAACTTGAGGCTAGCGATTTGCTACCCTTAGCAATGAAAAGATTGGAAGGTTTTGTTCAAAAACTTTTCAGTTTCAGTTCAGATGATGGACTATTTGTCAATTATCAAGATGCCACCATCTTGATATACAGCAAGTCCCCTAAGAAGATCAGCGAAGCCGATGAAGACAAATTTGTTAAATTCCAAAATACTTTGGTTAATCCATTTATTTTGGGAGAACATATTCCAGACCTTTGTAAAAGGTTGAAGAATTACCGCAGCAATTATCTATGCGGTAGATGCTCAGAAGAAAGTGGATCTCCCACTAAAGAAGATAATGACATCTCCACCATCAGGGCTGCCGACAGTCCTATGGACCCCTCCACTTCAAGTGACAGCAGGTAGTGGGATAATAATGCATCTGCTCTGAGTGGGTGCAATAATGCAGTAGTGCGTCTACTTTAAGTGGAGGCAATAATGTAAGTGCGTTTGTACGTAAGGGATGACGCACCCCTCTTTAATAACACAGATCCTTCCTTCTCTATAAAAGGAAGTTCTTTTCTTGTAATATGGGAGCGCCCCTCACTTCTGTGCCTCCTTGTCTTTTAAATTCAACCTCTGTAATCTCCTGAAGACGAACCTCGTTCAGGATTCTGTCTGATCTTCGGATCTACTATGTGTGAATAAAAAGCCCTTTAGGGCCCTCTTGTAATTACATGTAAGTTTCTATAATCTATATCTTCTTTCTTATTATTGATTGTTGTATACATGCTTATCTGTTATAATGAAACCTGGAGTCCATAGAATAGGGAGTACCGCTTAGGCAAGTGGCCGTTTAGGGAAACAAGATTCGCAGGATTGGTTAAGTTATAAACAGATAGCATGATAACTATACACACTTAATAATATAGTAAGGAAGATATAAGGATCTTGCATGAATTACTTAGGGTCCTAAAGTACTAAAATCATAAACTACATTAAATAAAATATCGAAGCTTGAATGAGTAAAAACATTTGTAAGTTTATTCTCGACAGAGAACTAACAAAAGAAGATAAAAAATTATCTGAATTCCGTAAGAATAATGATAATAGTCAATCCAGATATAGTTTTGGAACTAAGTTTTGTAAAAAACATCAACTCCAAATGTATATACAATTTATAAATACCTTTAAAGTATGCATAAAATGTATAAAAGAATCTCAAGATTCTGTAAAAAGAATGAACTCTTAAAAATATTTCAAATGAATAAAAACGTTTGTAAATTAATTCTTGACAGAGAAATTACTAAAAAAGATAAGATATTATCTAAATTCCGTAGAGTTGGCCCTTATAGCCAATCTAGGTATAGTTTCGGAACAAGATTTTGTGAAAAACATCAAACTCTTGTGCATTATATGAACATTTATAAAGGATGTTTAAAATGTATAAAAGAAAATTAAAAATTCCTAAAAATTCCGCACCACCGACAAAAACCTGGTATCAGAGCCATGTTTAAAATAACAAATTTTATCTAAAAAATTCGTTAAAATGAATCATTTAGATAATATAGAAGAAACAATTGATGAAAATCAAGATGTTTCTAGCGTTCAAATCTTTGAATCTAATCAAGGATTCAACGGAAGTTTTTTGATAAAACAAGAATTACTTTCAAAAATTAGGTCCTCAAGACTTAATTTAAGAAAAGAAAATATTTTTAATATATCTCTTTTAGAGAAATTAAAAAGGAAAAACAGCATCTACTATTTTGTAGGAACTAAAGAAATGCATGTAGATATCAAAGATACTACAGGAGCAGTATATTTACCTTTAATCACTCGAAAAGAGATTGAAGAAAAATTATTAAAAATAGATAGTAAGATTCGATCTACTATCACAATGGTACACTTTGGTGCCATTAAGATCTTATTGAAATCAGAATTTCAAGAAGGAATAAATTCTCCAATTAAAATGGTTTTAATGGATAATAGGATAAATGATAGACAAGATTGTATTTTAGGTGCAGCTAGAGGAAATTTAGCATACCAAAAATTCATGTTTACAGTATATCCTAAATTTGGAATTAGTCTAGATACAGCAAATTTAGACAAAACATTATCTTTTGTTCATAAATTTGAAAGAGAAAATTTAATGAATAAAGGAGATAAAGTATTTAGCTTAACCTATCTGGTCGCTTATGCTTTAACAAATAGTCATCACAGTATTGACTACAAAAAGAAAGAATACATTGAATTAGAAGATGTATTTTCACAAGTAGGAACTGTAGAAGAAAAACAGTTTTCAGAAATAACTCCTTTAGATAACTCTTGGGCTATTGACATAGCTAAAGATAAACAGATAATGGGAGAAAAATATAAATCAAAAGTAGAAAGAAATAAACTTATTATTGGAGAACCTTCTAGAAGAAGTATTTCCAAAGAACCCAGCGAGAGAGATCTCTTGATGGGAATGTCAAAACGAATAGAAGACATGAAAATTCAGCTTGAAGAAATGTCTTAATGAGTTTTACAGAAATAAAAGAAGAGATAAATCTTTTAAAAACAAAATTAGAAGAAATTCTAAATATTCTAACTCAAGAAGATAGTAAGATAGAAGCTGCAGCAGCAAAAATTATCTTTGAATTAACAACAATAATTCAAGAAAACCAGAAGTTAGTCTTAAAACAAAAAGATTTAAAAATGACTCCTTTAGGTAATGAAGAAAAAACAAAACCTATAGGTTTAGAAAAATATTCTTACCCCAATTACGGAGTAGGAAATGCAGAATTAGGATCCTCTGGAAATCCAAAAGCATTAACTTGGCCATTTGGTAAAAATGACAAACAACCAATATGACCAACTATATACCAAAGATCGAAAAAATCTTTTGGGATCATCTTGAAGGAGATGAATTACAGGTAAACGAAGAAAACTTCGATTTACTTGACCATGCTCTTAGGTTGCTAGAATTAGAAGACGATGAATTAGCAAACCAAGAAATAGAAAACAGTCCCAAACTAAAACAGTTGTTTGGAATTGAAGACTTAAAAGTCTTAAATAATGAAGAATCAGTCAGTGAATCTGAAATAAGCGAACAAGTAATTAGCAATTACGATTCATATGACGTACCTAAAAACTTTAACATAAATGTTAAAAGAGAAAAAGGAGAAAGCTCATATATGGGCTCTAAAAGAAGAAGAGCTAATCAACCATGGTATTTTCCGGAAAGTGCAAAATCCAAAGTTAATAGCTCAAAAGAAACAGATGATAATTTCCTAAATATTGACTGTCAAAATAATAGGAAAGAAATCATTGATAAATGGGCAGCAGAATTAAGTTTAGTAATTCAAACTAATCCTGATGCCTATACAGAATCAAGAACCATTTTGCTATTAATAGAACACAAGAGTCTAGGAATAGCAAAAGAATTTATAAAAAACACCATCTGGACAGATGCTAATAATAACATTCCATATAACATTCTAGATATAGTTCTAGATGGATTATATACTATGTTCTTAGGAATTGATTTTTCCGGTGACAAAGAACATGAAAAACAACTAGTACAAGAAAAAGCTAGAAAACGTTTAGCAGAACTACAACTCTGTGATATATGTTACTTAGAAGAATTCAATTGTGACTATGAAGTAAATCTTTACAAACTAGAACAAATTGAATTTCCAGAAATGATACTTCAGTATCTTAGAAAAATCCCTTTGGTAGGAGAAAAAGCATTAGAAAGATTTAAAATTGAAACTTTCAACAGAAGAACTTCTAGTTACAGTCTAGGATATGCTATAAGAATAGTAAAAGATGAACTGTCAAAGTTCTGTGAACTAATAAGAACTCAGAAAAAACTTAAAAAGTTTAATAAAAACTGCTGTGCAATATCAGGAGAAAATCCTGTAGAATATGGCTGTAGAACAGAATACAAGAAGAAGAAAAAATTCTTTTCTAAGAAAAAATCTTCTAAATATAGGTTTATTAAAAAGAGAAAGAAATTCCGACCAGGAAAATTCTTTAAGAAAAAGTCTGATACAAGATCAGAAAAACAAAAATTCTGTCCAAAAGGAAAGAAAAATTGTAGATGTTGGATTTGCAACATAGAAGGACATTACGCTAATGAATGTCCTAATAGGCAAGATAATAACAAGATAAAATTGTTAGAAATTGCGTGTAAAATGGGATACGAACCCATTGAAGAAAAATATGATGAAATAGAAAAAGTTTACATCATAGAAATAAATTCTAGCTCCAGTGAAACAGAATCAGATGAATCAAATCCATCTGATTAAACCTTAGGGGTAAAGATATAATAATAAATAAAAGCAGGGACTAGAATGTAATACATTCTTGGAACTCATTCAAAAACAACCCTATAATTAGAAAACCTTCTAATTTCCATCACAAAATTAGAAAGATTTTTAGTTTTCAACCCAAAACAGCAAAATTTTCCCGAAAATTACTATTATACCCCTAATATTTAACGATTTTTTAAGAGTTAACGGCCAAGTTAGTCACACAGGGCCAAAATGAAGCAAAAACTGAAGGTTGGGGGCTATTTTGATATCAAAATTCGATAAGGGGCCAAACCAATAATTCGGCAAACGTTAGGTGCCTCTATAAAATTCTCTCATATTTTTAAAAGGAAAAAAAAAAACGGTTGAAATTGTCAGCCCCTTATTTTTCTACGCATGCACTGACCATTTTTGTGTGGAATTTGACCTTTCTAACCACAGTCGGCAATTATGTCATACAGTACTAGTACTAGTAGGAGACAAAGTTCATAAATATGTTTGCCACCATTTCCATTGGATGCCGATCTTACCATTCTTATCTTTGTAGCACAGTAGCTATTGCTGTCGATCCTAACACGAATCCGAGAAATCAGACACGATCGATCTAACTCGATCTGACACATAACCCGATTGTAATCCGAAAATTATTAGGTTAAAACTGACCCAACCCGATCCGACTTCAACTCGAATATTAATTTTAACCCGATAAATTTTGACCCGAACCCGACCAATACGAATTCAAAAATGATCTGAACTAATTTTTTTGTTAATGAATAGTTAATGTAATTTTAATAATGTAATTTATTAATAATTAATAATGTTCAATATTTCATTTAGTGTAAGAGGTTGGTTTATAATAATGATCAAAAGAATATTTTAAATTTGGCATTTTAAATTTAATTGTTTTATGTATAAACTATTGTGTTATTATAAATATTTTTCAAACTAATACTCCAAAAAATGAATTAAATCCAAAAACATGTTTGATCTAAAAAGGCATTAGTGCTTGGATTCAAACACAAGACTTCCAACCAAACTATGACATCTAGATACCACTGAACCATTTTGCCACTTGCTACATTATGGATAAGGGAATAATTATATAGTCCACATAATTTGACTTTTAGAAAGGGCCATAGTAGCCTATATGGAACATAATTTCTACTTTTAGAAAGGGTCATACTATCTCCTAATATGATATATGTAATACATATAAAAAAAATCGGATTTTTTTGAGTTGCTGAAGTAGTGGACGTAGAACAAATCAATGGACTATACTAGTGAATTTACAAAGGTTAAACATGTTAGCATTGATAACTCGTCTATAGAATGTAGATAAAAAAATTTAATGATGTGAAAAGCATAATTATGTTCACGAATTTAACCTGACACGAACGTAACCCAACCCGACACGACACGACCCGATAAAATTTTTTTGACCCGAAATAACCCGACACGTATCAACACGAACCTATCTGACCCGAACACGAAACACGATACGTCAACCCGAATTGACAGCACTAACACTAGCAATAACTCTTTGATTTCACACACATACTATTAAGTAAATTATTTTGATTCTTGAATTCGATGACAGTTATTTTTTAATAATTTACATGTATAATTAAAATAATATAACATATTACTAGATCATCATAATATATATTTCGAACCAGTAAATTATTTTTTCAAAATGATTTGATCCACAAATAGAAAGAAATTAATATCCAACTATTTTGAAAGTCAAATAACGACGGAGGAGTAATATAAAGGAGCATCGTTGTGGACAAAGATACACTACCTCTTGGGGCAGTTTAATCAAGGAATTATGGATGTTTTAGCAATCCTGTTTTACCTTGTAGTCTATATTTCCATCTGGCTCTGTGTTTATGTCCTTACCTCTAATCTAAGGTCCAAGAATAGATCACAGAAAACACCTCCAGGGCCGTACAAGTTTCCGGTCATCGGAAACCTCCATCAGGTCGGCCAAAATCCTCATCAGTCGTTAGCAAAGCTCTCTGAAAAACATGGTCCTCTTATGTCACTTAGGCTAGGATACAAGGAAGTGGTTGTCGCATCATCAGCCGCAGTCGCACGAGAAGTCCTGCAGAAAAACGACCAGGTTTGCTCCAGCCGCGCCATACCGCAAGCAGCGCACGCCTATGATCACCACAAGATATCCATCGGTTGGCTGCCGGTAGCCGGTCCGTGGCGGCACATCCGAAAGCTGTGCCGAGAGCAGATGTTTTCACCGCAGAGGCTTGATGCCAGCCAGGAACTTCGCCTGGAAAAGGTGAAAGAGCTTATTGAATATGTCGGAAGATGCAGTGAAAGCCGAAAAGCGATCAATATTGGTGAAGCTGTCTTTGTGGCATCTCTGAATCTAATCTCTAGGACGATGTGTTCTTCAGATTTTGCAAGCTTCGATTCGAATTCGTCCCAGGAACTCAAGGAGGTTGTGTGTGGCCTGATGAAATATGTTGGAGCGCCCAATCTCTCTGATTTCTTCCCTTTGCTTCGATTCATTGATCCACAAGGAATCCAGAGGTCTGCCAAGGTGTACTATGGCAAGATTTTGGACATTTTCGGTGATATTATAACCGAAAGGTTGCGGATCAGAGGAGAATCAAAGAAAAGTGATTTGTTGGAAGCCCTTTTGGATGAAACCAGTAAGAATGAGCCTCTATTCAACATCAACATCCTCAAACATCTGCTTTTGGTAAGTAATCTATGTTCTTTAATCTTCATTTCTGAACTCATGTACAGTTTTCTGATCAAGAATTTTAACCAATTTCTTCTCCCTATGATGTAGGATTTGTTTGTTGCTGGTACAGACACAACCTCAAATACTGTGGAGTGGGCAATGGCAGAGCTACTGCACAATCCTGAAAAATTAGAAAAAGTAAGAGCAGAGCTGAGCCAGGTCATTGGAGACAAATCAGTGATACTTGATGAATCAGACATTCCCAGGCTACCTTACTTGCAAGCGGTCGTTAAGGAAACCCTCCGGCTTCATCCTGTAGCGCCGCTGCTAATCCCTCACAAAGCCAGTGAAGATGTTGAAATCAGTGGCTATCTAGTGCCGAAAGATACAGAGATACTGGTGAATATATGGGCATTAGGCCGAGATGAAGCGACATGGAAACAGCCTGAGATGTTTATGCCTGAGAGGTTTCTGGGGAGTGAGATTGATGCAAAAGGGAACCATTTCGAGCTGATTCCGTTCGGCGCCGGGAGGAGAATATGTCCAGGGCTTCCTCTGGCTCACAGGATGGTTCATCTCATGCTAGCTTCTCTGATTCACAACATTGGCTGGGAACTTGAGGGGGGTATTAAACCTGAGGATTTGGATATGGAAGAAAAGTTTGATTTCACAATACATAAGGCAGTCCCTCTTAGGGCTATTCCCAAGATATTGTAAGTTTATGGGATGCACTTATGCCTTGTGCAATGGCATTATACTAGTGGAGTCTCCAAACATTTTCACAATCATTACAAATTGTTTTCAAAATATTATCACAAAAGTGACAAAATTATGCTCATTTTTATGTTAGTCTCATAATTTCAAACTTAGCTATGTTTGCTGGAGCTTATTTCTAGCTTAAACTGAACTGAATTGAATATATATATTAAAAGTGTTTTGGGTGAGACCGTCGTATCATAAACTTATGGTAGGATGAATAGTTAATGTATATATTTATTAGATTTGTTTAGTTTCTAAGCTTTGTTTGCCTTTCTAACTTAATTAATTCATTTACACATGAACACAAACATAGCTTGGAAACACTTGAATTATCGTTCTTCATATCATAAGTTTATGGTATGATGGTCTCACGGAAGACAAATCTTACAAAAGCTACAAATCTTTTGTGTTTATTTGATATGTTTGTTAGTATATATATTTGATTAGTTCACTCCTAAATTCTAAAATTACAGTGTTGAAAATACATAGCCCATGATGGAACCCATTAATCATGATCTAATCATATGCTCACAAGATACATCCAAGCTTACAAAAAATGAACGGAAACAACCAAATCAACATCTGATCGTGCCAATAATGTGTAAATATCGTTGTGCATCCACACTGGCCATGGATGCATCACCACATATCTTCCCATTCTTATCGTCAAAAAAATCTTGATAAACTATCTAGTTGCTCTTGTTTATATAGATAGTTCCAAAAGAGAAGTGTGCATGCATCTTAATCAGAAAACATGTCCTTTTTCACACGGCACTCCTATAAACACTGAAACCGTCTTCACCATATATGTTCAAATCAGAAACCTTCATACACTCACACAAAAGTTACCAAATATGGATCTTACGACAATCTTGTTTTACTCCTTACTGTATTTTCTCATATGGCTATGCGTTTATGTTGTCACCTCTAATCTAAGATCACGTTCATCCCAGAAAACCCCTCCAGGGCCGTACAAGTTTCCGGTCATCGGAAACCTCCATCTAGTTGGCGAAAACCCCCACCAATCATTTGCAAAACTCTCCAAGAAATATGGCCCTATTATGTCAGTCAGGCTAGGAAGCAAGGAAGTGGTAGTAGTATCGAATGCTGCGATCGCCAGAGAGGTCCTACAGAAAAATGACCTGGTTTGCTCTAGCCGAAGCGTGCCAACTGCTGCAAAGGCACTCGATCATCACAAGTTCTCCATGGCCTGGATTCCGGTTTCGAGCACCTGGCGATACATTAGAAAGTTCTGCAAAGAGCAGATGTTTTCATCGGACAAACTCGATGCTAGCGAGGAGCTTCGTCAGGAAAAGATTCAGGAATTGCTCCAGCATGTGGAGAAATGTAGCGGCAAAGGCGTATCAATTGATATCGGCTCAGCTGCTTTCATAACATCTCTGAATTTGATCTCAAGAACTTTGTTTTCAACTGATTTTGCTAATTTTGATTCAAACTCATCAAAAGAGTTGCATGAGGTTGTGTGGGGCGTGATGAAGTATATTGGTCTGCCTAATCTTTCTGATTGCTTTCCAGTTCTTCGATTTATCGATCCACAAGGAATCATGCGTTCAAGCAACTTCTATTTTGGGAAGGTGATGGAGATTTTCGAAGGCATCATCAAAGAACGGATGCTGGTCAGAGGGACTTCAGACACCACCCAGCAGCCAAAGAAAAATGACTTGCTGGAAACCCTTCTGGATGAAAACTCCAAGAATGAGTCTGAATTGAACATCAACATCATCAAACATATGCTTGTGGTGAGTATTTTATATTGTTTCTCATGCTTTTAACTGCTTTCATAGAGCTGGATATATATATATATATATATATATATTATGACCTTAAAATTTCATCAACTAATTAACTGGATGTTGCTGAATAGGATTTATTTGTGGCTGGGATAGACACGACCTCAAGCACGAATGAATGGGCAATGGCAGAGTTATTGCGCAGCCCAAAAGCGATGGAAAAGGCAAAAGCAGAACTGAAGCAAGTCATTGGAGAGAAGGGAGTGAGTATTCAAGAATCAGACATTTCCAGGCTCCCTTACTTGCAGGCTGTAGTTAAGGAAACATTCCGACTTCATCCAGCAGCACCATTTTTGGTTCCTCATAAGGCCAATCAAGATGTTGAAATCGACGGCTATCTAGTGCCCAAAAACACAGAGATACTTATCAATGTGTGGGCTTCAGGCCGAGACGAAGCAACCTGGGCAGACCCTGAGGTGTTTATGCCTGAAAGGTTTGTGGATAGCAAGATTGATGCGAAAGGGAATCATTTCGAGCTGATTCCGTTTGGTGCTGGTAGGAGAATGTGTCCAGGGCTTCCTCTGGCTCACAGGATGGTACATCTGATGCTGGCAACTTTCATTCACAACATTGACTGGAAACTTGATGGTGGATTAAAGCCTGAGGATTTGGACATGGATGAAAAGTTTGGATTGACCATTCAGAGGGCAGTCCCTCTCAAAGCTATTCCGGTGAAGCTCTAATACTTATTAGGCCTTGAACAACTAAATAAGGTTTGCTGTAACCAAATTTTGATGATTTTTTCCAACTCATCTCTCATTTGTTCTTAAGAGGATGATTCGTATTTTCGCTACTATATATATGTGAATGAAAATTAATAATTTGTGTAAACTAACAGCCTGCTCTGCATCTGCTAGAACTTATGAATATATAAACTCAGAAACTGACAAATTTTAACCCATTCCTCATCCACTGATGGTTCACAAAATCATACCCCAAATGAAGGCAGTGGAAAAGGGAAAAAAAGATTACCTCCAACAACAGCAAGACCTGGATTTACAAGTAAATATATAGAATCAAATGTGTAGGGGAAAAAAAAAAGATCCAACATTTATACAATATTCCAGTGAAGAAAAATGTATGACTTATTTTAAACATCTCAAGATGAGATGAAGACATGGGAATCTGATCAACCTTCACATTTTAATTAAAGATCATACAACTTTGGCATCAAGAGAAGAGGCTGTGTTCTTGATGCACTCATGCCGACAGTCTCAGACATGTCTAAATCCTCTGGACTGAGGCCATCAGGGAGTTCCCAATCGAAGTGGTAGAGCAAAAGAGCTAGAGGAAGATATACATTAGCAAGACCAAAAGAAATACCAGGGCACATCCTTCTTCCTGCACCAAATGGTATAAACTCAAAGTCATTTCCTGTGAAATCTATGTCACTGTTCTCAAATCTCTCTGGCTTGAAACCATCTGGATCATCCCAATACTCCGGGTCTCTTCCAATTGCCCACACGTTAACGAGAACTCTTGTTTTGGCAGGGATGTTATAACCATCAACCTCACATTCTTCCTTTGCTTCTCTTGGGACCAACAATGGCCCAGGAGGGTGTAACCTTAGAGTTTCTTTAACAACATACTTTAGGTATGTCAGATCACCAATGCCGGCTTCTTCAACCGTTTTCTTCTCCCCAAAGGCATTCCGTGTCTCCCTCTGCGCCTTGGCCATCACTTCTGGGTGCCGAATCAACTCTGCCATGGCCCACTCAACGGTTGTTGACGATGTGTCTGTACCAGCAGCAAACATATCCTGCAAGAACCATAAGCAAATTATATTTTTTGTGGCATGAATTCAAGTGTACTGTACAGTTATGAATGTCTTCAACACTTACATACAAAATGGCTTTGATGTTATTCTTGGTGATTGGGATTTGATGATCACCACTTTCCTGCTCTCTCAGTAGAACATCAACTAGATCCTGATCATCATCACCAGCAACTGTGTAACTACCCATGTGCTGGTCCATTATTCTTTCCAAGACTATATCAAGATTACCTCGGATCTTCATCAACTTACTCCGGTTGGAGAAGAGAGGATGAAGAACCTTTAGTGATGGGAACAGATCAGAGACTTCAAAGGCACTAGTTAAGGCCATTGCTTGCTTCATCAACTCTAAACATGCATTTTGGTCATCCCTGCTAACTTTTCCAAAAGCAGCCCTAGCGACTGCAGAACTGCTGTACTGAGCAAGCTTTTCAGTCAAATTTATCGATTCATTTTCCACAGAAACAGTTTTGATACAAGTGATGAGATTCAAACCTTCATCCTCCCTGATCCACCCAAATGAACGGACCCTTCTAGCACTGAGCAGCTCCAGAGTGCATATTTTGCGCATTTGTCTCCAGCAGTCCCCATATGGAGCACAGACAATATCAACACAATCGTAGCTCATGATTTTTCCAGCAAGGAATTCCGCTCGACTTGCAAAAGCTATGTCTTTTGTTCTCAAAATCTCTGTTGCTAATCGCGGCGATGAGACGACGATTGCAGGAATCTCTCCCAGCTGTAAGTGGATGAGAGGACCATGTTTTTGGGAGAGTTTCTGGAGAGCATGGTGTGGAGGTGCGCCTGCCAAATGATGCATGTGCCCAATAACAGGTAGCTTCCATGGGGATGGAGGCAGCTTCTGGGCTGATTTTGATCTCTTAATAAAGACTATTGTGGTAAGAAAGACTACCAAAGCAGTGAGAGAAATGAGGGCTAAGATGGAATCATCCATTTTCAAGAGCTTTGGAATTGATTATACAACGCTAGCTAATTCTGCATCTAATGTGTGGACTGTGGACACTTGATTTAGTAGGCACAGGACACCTAATTAAGATCCATATAATTGGGATGCTTAAGTCATGTGCGACTTTAGCACATACAAAAGACAAACTCTCTTTATCCCAAAGTCATCTTACAAGAAATATTTACGAAAAAAAAAAACAATACAAGAAATATTGAAACATAGCCATCATTTTTTATTTTTTTATTTTCCGTAAACAAGAGTGGTTCTCAGCTTATTTTGGGGGGTATTAGAGCATGTCCAACAGTTTTCCAAGTTGGGCAATTTAATTTAATAAATTTAGGAAATTTGAGCCATTTTTCAGCTCCAACAGATTCTCTATCTCAATCCCTAACTTGGAGATTTCTTTATTTTGAAGAAATCTCCATGGTGCTTCCTCAAATTTGTAGAGAAAAAATATTTGGGGAAGCAAAATTTAATGCTCTTTTCACTAATGTGGATCATTTCACTCTGTAATAATTCAAATGCATATATTTCAAAGACCAATTCTTGGGTGAGGCAGCCTCACCCAAGGACCAAGAAAACACTCTTTTTAGTGAGATTTGATGAATTGACACAAATGTTTTGATGATGTGACATGTTTGATGAACTGGCACCGAAGTTTGATGAGGTGACGTCGAAATTTGATGAGGTGGTAGTGATTTATGATGAGATAGTAGTAATGAAAATTTCCTTATTTGGCATTGCCTCATTGTGAGGCTGCCTCACAGGAGAATTACTCTATTTCAAATGTGAATATCTTTAATTATATATAATAAAAAATTGTAAGAAATATATATTATAAAATTTCATATTATCACGAACAAAACAAGATCATACGGAGTATATGACTATATTCACATGTACATAAAAATTTGACTATTATCATGTGAGGTCTTGTTATGTTCGTTGTGATGTATATTTTAATAATATACATTTTTCACATTTTTTTATCATTCATAATTTAAAATATTAAGATTCCAAAATATATTTGAATGATGAAAAACAAAAATAAAGAGATAAAGGCCCTGTTTACTAGAGCTTATTTCTTGATGTACTGAACTGAACTGAACTGAATTGAATTGAACTGAACTGAACTGAACTGAATTGAACTGAACTGAACTGAACTGAAGTGAAAATTGATGTATTGAAAAATGGAATCAGCATGACTGAATTAACCTGAATTTCATCAAATTGCATTTTCACTGAACTGAACTGAACTGAACTGAATTGAACTGAACTGATCTACAAATAAGCTCTGGTAAACAGGGCCAAAATACTGAAATTTAATGCACACGCATTAAATTCTAATCTCCACACCAGGGAAGCTGTTGGAATTGATGAAAGAAATGATAGAGATTATGAGGATGTAGTACTATGGCCCTGTTTACTAGAGCTTATTTCTTGATGTACTGAACTGAACTGAACTGAACTGAATTGAATTGAATTGAACTGAACTGAATTGAATTGAACTGAAGTGAAAATTGATGTATTGAAAAATGGAATCAGCATGACTGAATTAACCTGAATTTCATCAAATTGCATTTTCACTGAACTGAACTGAATTGAACTGAAATGAATTGAACTGAACTGATCTACAGATAAGCTCTGGTAAACAGGGCCTATATCTTGAAAAATGTTGTAGGGAATCTGTTGGACTTGCTCTTACATCATGCATTACTATGGTTCGGACTACATTTACTAGTATATTACAAATAATTCTAGCAAGAAAAGGTAAGCCTCCTTAAAACTAATGAGTTGTTAAACCACCTTGTATTTTACTTATACACAATACGCCCTAAAATGATTATTTTTTTGTTCTGTTTTTTAAACTAAAATTATTCTATAGTTTCGGAAAATTAAATCTGATCTAAACATATTTCTTGATTTTTCAACATCATTTTATTTTTAAATATAATTAAATAATTGCTAAAATACAGGACGTGCCCAGTAACTAATGAAACTTCTTATTATCCTTATTATGGTGAATGACATAGCTGTGCACAATGCACCTCAATATATAAGAATAAATAAGGGTTATAAGCTACCCATTGTTTTTATGATAAAAACAGAATATATCCCAAGTAAATAAAAAAACACAATGTAATATAAATTAAACAAACATCAACTGGAGATGGAGACATGGGAATCTGATCAACCACTCACATTTGGAGTGAAGGATCATACAACTTTGGCATCAGGAAAAGAGGATGTGTTCTTGATGCACTCATGCCGACCGTCTCAGACATGTCTAAATCACTCGGGCTGAGGCCATCAGGGAGTTTCCAATCAAAGTGATAAAGTAAAAGAGCTAGAGGAAGATATACATTAGCAAGACCAAAAGAGATACCAGGGCACATCCTTCTTCCTGCACCAAATGGTATAAACTCAAAGTCGGTTCCTGTGAAATCTCTGTCACTCTTCTCAAATCTCTCTGGTTTGAAACTCTCTGGATCATCCCAATACTCGGGGTCTCTTCCTATTGCCCACGCGTTAATCATGACTTTTGTTTTGGCAGGGATCTTGTAACCATCAATCTCACATTCTTCCCTTGTCTCTCTTGGTAGCAGCAATGGCACCGGAGCGTGTAACCTTAAGGCCTCTTTAACCACATACTTTAGGTATGTAAGATCTCCAATGTCGGCTTCTTCCATTGTTTTCTTTTCCCCAAATGCATCTCGTATCTCCTTCTGCGCCTTGGCCATCACATCAGGGTGGCGAATCAACTCCGCCATAGCCCACTCAACAGTTGTTGAAGATGTTTCTGTACCACCAGTAAACATGTTCTGCAACAACATTTGCAAATTATTATATATCTCAGCTGTTGTTGAATCAATCTATAAATTAATTAAATTACATTAGAGGAAGAGAAAACATATAGTATACTTACAATCAAAACAGCTTTGATGTTCTCCCTAGTGATTGGGATTTGATGATCTGGACTTTCTTGAACTCTCAGTAGAACATCAACTAAGTCTTCATGGTCATCACCAGCTGTGCCATAACTATCTGCGTGCTGATCGATTATATTTTCCAGAACTCTATCAAGCTTGCGTGGATCTTCATCAAATTTTTCCGGCCGGAGAAGAGAGGATGAAGAACCTTCATTGAAGGGAACAAATCGGAAACTTCAAAGGCGGTGGCATAGGGCAATGCTTCCTTAATCAACTGTAAGAATGCATTTTGGTCATCTTTGCTAACATTTCCAAAAGCTGCCTTAACGACCGTGGAGCTAGTGTACTGAGCAAGTTCTTCAGTCAAATTAACCGATTTATTTTGTGCAGAAAGAGTTTTGATAGAAGTGATGAGATTCAAACCTTCATTCTGCCTGATCGACCCGAATGATCGGACCCTTTTAGCGCTGAGAAGCTCCAGAGTGCAGATTTTGCGCATTTGCCTCAAGTATTCACCATATGGAGCAGAGGCAATATCAGCAGAATTGTAACACATGATTTTTCCGGCTAGGAATTCCGCCCGGCTCGCGAACGATACATCTAACCTCCGTTGCTAACCGCGCCGACGAAACAACGATTGTAGGGATCTCTCCCAGCTGTAAGTGAAGGAGAGGGCCAAGTTTTTGGGACAGTTTCTTGAGAGCATGGTGTGGAGGTGCGCCTGCCAAATGATGCATGTGCCCAATTACAGGTAGCTTCCATGGAGATGGAGGCAGCTTCTGGGCAGATTTTGATCTCTTTAGGAATACTATTCTGGTAAGAATGGCTATCAAAGCAGTGAGAGAAATGAAGGTTAATGTAGAATCCTCCATTTTTCGAACAGGTTCTGATGATGAGGGATTTGCTTAATTATGTGCAATATAATTCTAGAAAACAACAATTTCTCCTTATCCCAAAGTCGATCGTTAAAGTTTAATAGTTTATTTTGTTGATGATTAGAACATGAAATACTATAAAAAACAGCTACCGAGCCCATCTCTCCACTTGACTGTTGGGAAAGTAAAGATTCGTTGAAAAAGATGCTTTATGTCTTTAATTCAACAATTAGATATTATAGTCTCCCTATCCCACGGGTCCCACTTCCCACCCTTGTCTTAATCACGATGAGTCGATGATTAATATATAATCTACCAGACTACCACTGTCCAATCAAGCTTTATTTGATCATCAAAATTAATTGATTTTTTGAATAATAATATGTCTTAAATTTGTTATAACGTTTAAAATTATATTTTCAAATATATAAATTAATTAATTTAGCTCACATTAATATGTAAATAAATTAATTGATTTTTCTGCATGCATACTCATAATTACTCGTAAGTGCAAGTCCAACAGCTTCCCCAAGTTGGGGGATTTCAATAAATTTAGGGAATGTGAGTCATTTTTTCAGCTCCAACAGATTCCCTATCCCATTCCCCAACTTGGGGATTTTAAAGAAATCTACATGTTGTTTCCCCAAATCTGTAGAGAGAAAAAAAAATTTGGGGAAGCAAAACTTAATGCTTACTGCATTTATGTTGATTATTAGTTTACCTCTCTTTATTAGTTTTATAATTCAAATACATATATTTCAAATGTGATTATCTTTAATTGTATATAATAAAGAATTATAAGAAATATATATTATTAAATTTAATATTATGGCGAACAAAACAAGATCATACATGACTATGTTCACATGTACATAAAAATTTGAATATTGTCATGTGAGATCTTGTTACGTTCGTTTTAATGTATATTTTAATAATATATATTTTTCACAATTTTTTATCATACGTAATTTAAAATATTAAGATTCCAAAATATATTTGAATGGTGAAAAAACAATAATAAAGAGATAAAATGCTGAAATTTAATGCACATGCATTAAATTCTATTCCCCACACTAGGGAAGCTGTTGGAGTTGAAGCAAAAAAATATAGGGAATATGGGGATGTAGTACTATATCTTGGAGAATCTTGTAGGGAACCTGTTGGACTTGCTCTAACTCACATTAAAAAATATAGAAAATTTCTAGATATTGATTCAAGATATTGTAATTGTGGTTGGGACTGTGGGAGTTTCAAAACTCGCATTAAAAAAAAGAAAAAAAATTAACTCGCATTAAAAAATATAGAAAATTTCTATTAGGGGTGTGGGACAAATGTAAAATATATAAAAAGTGTGATATTTGTAAATTTATTGTTAATGACGTTATGATATTTATAATTTCATACTCTTTATTTTATTAAGATAAGTCATTTATACCCCTCTTCTCCCTTTAGAAAGCATATATTTAATTTTTTTTTAAAAAAAAACAATTGGGTAATAATTCAAATAGACCTCCAATAAAATCCCACCCTCCCCTTACCCCCAGCAGGAATCGAACCAGCATATTTTTAATTAATAGGCCTTGAGTTATATCTGTAGACCAGTTCAATTCAGTTCGATAAAAATATATTTTGATGAAATTTAGATTAATTGATTCACTCTGAATTTTTTTTTAATACATTAATTTTACTTCATGAGTTCAATTCAATTCATTTGATCTTGTTCAGATTAATAATATTAGTTTAATAAAGTTTATTCAATTTAGCAAAAATACATTTAATTAACGAGAATAAGATCAAAGGAAATGAACTAAACTAAATTAAAAATTTATGTATTCGAAAAAAAATTAGAGTGACTAAATTAACTTAAATACACTCAAATTATATTTTTACTGAATGGAATTGTAATAAATTGAACTACGGTACTTTCAGCATACCAGATAACATATTGGATAACCTGACTCCGCTTTTTGCTCTCTAGCGATTTCTTCAAGTTTACAACCTTCTCCGATCCTTGCCGCCGCCGGCTAGGCTTCCGGCCTATGGCCGCCCCCATGGCGGAGAACGCTGCTCCGCCACACACCAGATCCTTCGCTCAAATCTTATCCCCGATCACCACCGCAGCGGAACCCATCAATCCCACAGATCAGCCGACGGAACCATCCCAGTCCACCGGACCTCTCTTCAATCAAAAACCACAGATCACCCATCTTGGCGAGCCTGGGCTATGTTTTTCTGATGATGAATGCGAGACATTAGAAGCACCTCTCAAACTTACTCTAGTCTGCAAGTTTTCCAGGGCAAGACCGACGATGGACAGACTCCGGCGAGACTTTCAAACGGCAGGCTTCATTGCTGGTGCTGATATCAATTTACTTGATCGCCGCTAGGTATTGATTTCATTTTATAACCAAGAGGATTATATTCGCTGTTGGCTACATAAAGTCTGGATTTTTGGAGAATACTCCCTCAGAATCACCAAGTGGACGCCCCTCTTTGATCCTGAATCTGATTCACCAATCGTCCCTATATGGATCGCCTGCTACGGTATCCCCCAAGCACTCATCGCTTTAGATCCCATGATGAACATTGGGAACCTGATTGGGAGTCCTATCAAGGTGGACAAAGCCACA
Source organism: Cruciata laevipes (assembly GCA_963678965.1). Taxonomy (NCBI): domain Eukaryota; kingdom Viridiplantae; phylum Streptophyta; class Magnoliopsida; order Gentianales; family Rubiaceae; genus Cruciata; species Cruciata laevipes. The sequence continues at coordinate 11,899,761 of OY787632.1, read as the reverse complement.
CTTCACCGCACTCGCCCACATGTAGGTAAGGTTTGCGTCGAGATGGATATCACCAAACCGAGGCTGAACCGTATATGGCTAGTGTACAGAGGTGTTGGCTTCTGGCAATCGGTTGAATACAAAAATGTCCCAGATTATTGCAGCAAATGTTCTAAGCTTGGCCATATATCCTCTATCTGCAAGTCTGGTACCTTTTAGAGACAAGCTGAGCCATGGAGACCTAGACAGAACCAAAATCCCCCAGCCCCTAGAGCTGAGGTTTCGTTCCCAGCAAAATCTCAGCCTGTGCCTCAATCGGCAAAGCCGCCTCAGCCTCCTCCTCATACTAATCAGCAAAAAGGTAAAGAGAAGGTAACATATGCTCCTAAAGTTGTCCAAAATATTACTCCTGTTAGCTTTACGAGTAAAAATGATTTTGCTGCATTGTCTATGGAGTCTGATATGCCTGATTATGATGCTTGTGAAATAGTCAATACTGTTCATGCTCCTCACTCAAGAGGAAACATCAAAATATCTCAATGCAGATGGCCTCAGCACAAGGGAGACCAGAGCACACTTCTTAACTGCTGGAATATTCATTAAACTACTAGGCATCTCTGTACAATTAAGGATTCCTAATCACATTCAAGGGGCTAAATGGCTTTTCTCCTTGCTTGGCTTGGTGATTACCGAACTGCCCCCTGCAATGTTATCCTCGCTGAGGCAAACTTGTGTTCGACAAGTGTTATGCTTGTTGAATACTAACCTGGATCAGCTGAGTAGATATCGATTAGAAATCCTTGACTATAGGCTCGAAATACCTTGTACTATTCAAGTTTTTTAATCCTATCGGTTAGGGTTTTTCTTAGTCATTCCAAGTTTTTTCATCCTAAGTGATAGGATTTTTCTTGAACACATTGTAGCTACAAGACAAAATTTTGAGCTTATTATGGTTTGGGGAGCCAAATAAATCTCCCCCACCTTTGGTGGTTTAATTTTTAAAAAAAACATATTGGATAACATAAGAACCATGATCGGAAACTTTTAGTGGGACGAGAATAATGCAGGATGAGAGAAGATACATTGGGTGTCTTGGGAGAATGGAGGTTTGGGATTTTGAAACTTATAGGCTACGAACCTAGCATGGATTTTGAAACTATTAAACCTGAAATTACTGTTATACCAAATATTTAACTGTTTGTAATGAGTTAACTACCCAGTTAGGCATAGTGGGTCGAAACGAAGCAAAAACAAAAGGTTAGGGAGTCATTTTGACATTAAAATTTGATCGGGGTCAAATTGACAGTTTTGCAAAGGTTGAGGGTCTCTATAAAATTCTCTCATAAAAAAAACCACCAGTTTTACCTCTTCAATCATTAGCATTTACAGCCCAATCTGAATTAGTATATCCAATAACTTGAGCATCTTTTTCCCATATTCAGCAGTGACACTAACCTACTAAATAATCCTCTTTATTGTCAGATATGACTCCTTATGATTTTCTTGAAATCTTGCACATATTCCAAAACTTAGACATTAATTTGGTCAGCTGGCTGTAAGATACAATAAGCTACCATTCATGCTTATGTAAAGTGTTTGGTCTATTAAAATACCATCTTCATGGTTAGTGAGCTTTTCTGTAGTAGGCATTGGTGTTCTGGCAGGTTTGGAGTTTGATAGTCCAAATCTCTTCACCAGATTTTTAGCATGCTTTTTCTGATTTATGAACAATATATTCTGACCTTGTTTCACTTAAGCCCTTTGAAATAAGTCCTTTCTCCCACCATTCTCATCTCGAATTCGCTTTGCCTTAGAGATATGAATTCCTTGACCATATTATCCGAAGTAGTGCCAAAAACTATGTCCTTCTGGTGTTGTAACACAAACAACATGCAATCTTTCCCCCTTCCATTGTAACCTTTCTGAAGAAGATAGGTTGTTAATCGTTCATAGTACCACTCACGAGGAGCCAGTTTCTAGCCATATAATGCCTTATTAAGTTTGAACACACATCATGAAGATAGGGATCTTCAAATCCTTTAGATTGCTCCACATAACTTCCTCCTTGACAACCTCATTTTTGTAATGCACTCTTCACATTCACCAGATATAGCTTAAAGTTTCTCAAATAAGAGACGGCTAGCAGTATTAATCTTATAGACTCCAATCTTTCCATAAGGGAAAATATTTCATTAAATTCTACCCCTTCAACATTTGTGTACCCTTGTGCTACCAATCTAGCTCTATTTCGGGTGACCTCCCCAGAGGCATCAGACATCTTAAAGGTTCATTTTGTTCCTATTACATTTACATCAAACGGTCTTGGTGTAAGATCTCATACATCATTCCCCTTGAACTGTTGTAGTTCATCGTGCATGGATGCTATCCAAAACTTGTCTTGTAGGGCTTCTATATAATTCTTATGTTCCATTTTGGAGAAAAAATGTGAGATACCACTCATTCCTCGATAGTTTTTTCCTTTCCTTGTCTCGAAGAGTCATAGCACGTGGAACATGAGCCGGTGGGACAGGAACGGGTCTAATATTGAAAGTTCCACCATTCTACCAAACAACTAAATCCTATCGTGTTCAAGTTTTAATTTAAAACAGCAAATTAAAACTAAGTGCGGAAATTAAAGAACACACGATATGATCACCCAGTTCAGTGCATCGCACCTACGTCTGGGGGGCCGTAGCCCGTGTAAAGATCCTTCACTAGTTGCAATAAATGTTTCCTAATCTATTACAATCTAATGGCTACTCTAGCAAGCCTATCACACCACCTTTTCTTTCAGATAGTTGCTTCTATGATTACCTTCTTTTCCACGAAGGTGCGGCAAGATCTCTTCCACCCGAGCTTTAACACACGTCCCTAGTGTTTGTGGTTGTTGAAAACCGTGGACGACGACGCTGCTCTGGCCTGGCCTAAGGTAAACCCCGAAGGGGATTTTTTCTCTCGTAAGATCGGCAAATCAGGCTCTCAGCTAATTGTCCCTTTTATAGCTCAATGCTGTGTGAATTAAGTCATCTCCACAGCTGTAGAATTCCATTCCAATTAAACCACGTTTAAAACAGAAACTCTTTGGAATAAGGAATTCAGAAAATCTCCAATTCCTAAAATAATGCAGAAAATCCTTTTCCAATTAAATCTCTGCAATATCCCTTGAATAAATCTGAATTGAAGATGGATTTGGACTGTATTATCTCGAAACAAATATATCCATTCCATATTAAACGCGCACAATATTCCCTTTCCTCTTTAAAAACCTGCGCTGGAACTCAGAAAATATTCTATCTTTTTCTGCCAACCAAAGTCATGTTGCAACATGACATTCCACAAAGCAGCCAACAAAATCTGGACTTACAATCTCCCCCTTTGGCAATTTGTGGACACAATGGATGGCTCAACCCAAACTCAGAACTTCTAAAATATTCAACGAGCAAAACTTCCTCCCGAGTTGAAACTAACCATACCACAACATCCAATCAAAATAATTCCGTGGTGGCAGAAAAAGTAATACAGTCATCCATATATATCTCCCCCTGGGTCCATGAATTAGCCAAAGGCCTGCAAAAGAACTTCCCCCAAGGTCATTCAAAAATCCCGTGTTGCAACATCAACAGCTTTCAATCGTTCATCCAGAATACCAGCATGTTGCAACATCAATAAACTGCACCTCTGTCACTCTAGTAGATTATGATGTCGTAAAAACCAAATCCTCATTCAGATCATAAGTGACCGACTCCCCCTGACTTTGACATTAAAATCCTCTCTGTTTTTCATCTAAAATTTAAATTCGAAGAAAGTTCCAGTTTGCAAAGAAAGAAGTTCACTGAATCACCTATCAGGCTTTGGTGTAAAACAATCCATCATCCCAGTAATACATAATCAACTCCCCCTGTCTTCAACATCTCTGAGTTCTTAAGATCATTCATAGCTCGAACTCCTCAGATCAAACCATAAATACAAAAAGCTAGCAAACCACACAAATTCTAGCTTGATCTAAAGTAGTCCATTACTCAAATGTACTCAGAATACGACGGGAAGCACCAATGCACAGAGATTTGAGCAAGAATCCAAAGACAATCACAACCCGCAACAATCAAATCAAACCCTTCTCCAAATAAGCTACTACTATGCACATACAACCAATATTATGATCAAAATCCAGTGAGCAAAGTAGAAAGAGCTGAATACCTTGTAAAACAATGATTAGGGTTAAGCTCTTGAAATCCTTGTTGCTGGAATTTTCTATCTTCTGTCAAAACCATAATCCATGTTGCAACATGAATTTTCCAAAGATCGGACATATTTTTGGTTGATTCTCGGATTCTTGGCAGCCACACAAACTCTCTCAAAACAGCGTCCTCTTCAATTTAACATTGACTCCAGATCCAGCTTGCTTGCTTCACATACTCCAGAATGACGTTGCAACATGAGTTGCGCAAGTTGGTCTTCATCAATTTCGGCCATTGTTGGTAGAAAGGATCTCACTCTCCCTTTTAAAGGAGTCACGTAGTGACCAGCTCTGATACCAATTGAAAGTTCCACCATTCTACCAAACAACTAAATCCTATCGTGTTCAAGTTTTAATTTAAAACAGCAAATTAAAACTAAGTGCGGAAATTAAAGAACACACGATATGATCACCCAGTTCAGTGCATCGCACCTACGTCTGGGGGGCCGTAGCCCGTGTAAAGATCCTTCACTAGTTGCAATAAATGTTTCCTAATCTATTACAATCTAATGGCTACTCTAGCAAGCCTATCACACCACCTTTTCTTTCAGATAGTTGCTTCTATGATTACCTTCTTTTCCACGAAGGTGCGGCAAGATCTCTTCCACCCGAGCTTTAACACACGTCCCTAGTGTTTGTGGTTGTTGAAAACCGTGGACGACGACGCTGCTCTGGCCTGGCCTAAGGTAAACCCCGAAGGGGATTTTTTCTCTCGTAAGATCGGCAAATCAGGCTCTCAGCTAATTGTCCCTTTTATAGCTCAATGCTGTGTGAATTAAGTCATCTCCACAGCTGTAGAATTCCATTCCAATTAAACCACGTTTAAAACAGAAACTCTTTGGAATAAGGAATTCAGAAAATCTCCAATTCCTAAAATAATGCAGAAAATCCTTTTCCAATTAAATCTCTGCAATATCCCTTGAATAAATCTGAATTGAAGATGGATTTGGACTGTATTATCTCGAAACAAATATATCCATTCCATATTAAACGCGCACAATATTCTCTTTCCTCTTTAAAAACCTGCGCTGGAACTCAGAAAATATTCTATCTTTTTCTGCCAACCAAAGTCATGTTGCAACATGACATTCCACAAAGCAGCCAACAAAATCTGGACTTACAAATATGAGTGGTGCATTCTCAGATTTTAGGACCTCAAGGGTTATATCTTCAGTGTCTTCAGTATCCTCAACTGATTCCGTTGTTACATCAACATTTTTATGAGGTGGACCACTCATATCCTGAGAGTATGCTGTATTTTGAGATACACTTGGTGTAGATGCTAATGGAACTAGAACCTCTTTAGTAGATTTCTCAGAGGGCTCAGAATCGTCAATAACTACATTGATTGATTCCATAACCACGTTAGTTTTCAGGTTTACAGCTCGATAGACTCCGTTGTTATTAATCAGCCAACCATTGCTTATGTACATCCCTTTCAGCAAACATTGTTCTCACCATCGATCTCTTGAAGAGTCATGTTTTTCCTTTCAACTATGTCGTTTTGCTGAGGTGTAATGGCAGCCAGGAACTCACGTATAATACCGAGTTCATCTAAAAAAGAATCAAACTAGGAATTTTCAAATTATCTACCATGGTCACTTCTAATCCTGATGATTTTTCCTATAGTAGTACCTTTCTCATTCTGGCTAAGGTTTTAAACACAGTTATAACCTCATATTTTTCTTGAAGAAACTCAACCCATGTATATTTAGAGAAAACGTCTGCGCATACAAATATAATCTTTGCTCCTTGACGACTAGGTGTAACTGAAGCACTCTAGAAGTAGTAATTTTATTAACTTTAAAGTGAGGAGCTCGAATTTATTTACCTTGTTGACATGAATTACATGTGGCCTCTGTCTAGGTGGTGATCTCTGGTAATCCTCTAACAACATTCAGTTTCAATTTGTTAACATAAATTCAATTAAGTTGTAGAGAAGAAATCTAATAATCCAACTTACTCCTATGTGTTAAGTAATTTGAAAAATCCATGCAATTTTAACATACTGAATTACCCTCGTCAAGTCAATGATAAATGCCGCAATAATTTAAAATGGAACCCACGTCTGCCTTCATTATTGGAAGGCAAATGGTGGCCCTGATCTCTGCAGAGTCTGCATTGATCCATGCCACATACCTTTGTTAATCATAAAAAGTGCCTCGATCTTCAATCATTGTGTTAGTAGCCCATATACTGGAACAAGAGCAAGAATAATGTTTGCGAATATGGATCTCACAACAATCTTGTTTTACTTTATACTCTATTTTGTCATCTGGCTATGCGTTTATGTTCTCACCTCTAACTTCCGATCACGAACCTCACCCAAATCTCCTCCTGGGCCTTTTAAGTTTCCGATCATCGGAAACTTACATCTAGTTGGCCGAAACCCTCATCAATCATTTGCAAAGCTCTCCAAGAAATATGGCCCTCTTATGTCGGTCAAGCTAGGAAGCAAGGAAGTGGTAATTGTATCCAATGCTGCAATCGCAAGAGAAGTCCTTCAGAAAAATGACCTGGTTTGCTCTAGCCGAGCCGTGCCAGCTGCAGCTCAAGTACATGATCACCACAACATCTCCATGCTCTGGATTCCGGTTTCCAGCACCTGGCGATATATGCGTAAGTTCTGTAAAGAGCAAATATTTGCATCGCATAGACTTGATGCTAATGAGGATCTTCGTCAAGAAAAGATTCAAGAATTGATTCAGCACGTGGAAAAGTGCAGCGAGAGCGGCGTAGCAATGGATATCGGCGCAGCTGCGTTCATAACGTCTCTAAATTTAATGGCTAGAACTCTTTTCTCCATTGACTTTGCCAATTATGATTCAAATTCTTCACATGAGTTGCAGGAGGTTCTTGGGGGCATGATGGAGACCCTCGGTTCGCCTGTTATTTCTGATTTATTTCCAGTTCTTCGACCAATTGATCCACAGAGATATAAGCGGTCCAGCAAATTGTATTTCGGGAAGGTGATGGACATTTTCGACGGTATCATTAAAGAAAGGTTGCTGGTCAGAGGAACAAGTAGTAACCAGGAGCCAAAGAAAAATGATTTTTTGGAAGCCCTTTTGGATGAAAACTTCAGGAATGAGTCTGTATTTAGCTTCAACGTCCTCAAGCATTTGCTTCTGGTGAGTATTTGGTATTTTACATTATGATCATTTATATAATTTCTCAGTGTATATTACACATTCAGACCCTTCATCTAAACTCCAATCAATTAATCCACTATTATATCTGTAAAAAGGATCTATTTGTGGCTGGAATAGACACGACGTCAAACACGGTGGAATGGGCAATGGCAGAATTATTGCGCAATCCGAAAATCATGAATAAGGCAAGAGATGAGCTGAAGCAAGTCATTGGAGAGAAAACAAGTCGAATTCAAGAATCAGACATTTCTAGACTCCCTTATTTGCAAGCTATTGTAAAGGAGATTTTCCGGCTTCATCCAGTAGCGCCTTTATTGGTTCCTCATAAAGCCAATGAAGATGTCGGAATCGGCGGCTATCTAGTACCGAAAAATACAGAGATACTGGTCAATGTTTGGGCTTCTGGCCGAGATGAAGCAACCTGGACACAACCTGAGCTGTTTATGCCTGAAAGGTTTGTGGAGAGCGAGATTGATGCAAAAGGGAACCATTTCGAGCTTATTCCATTCGGTGCTGGCAGAAGAATGTGCCCTGGCGTTCCTCTCGCATACAGGATGGTGCATCTGATGCTGGCAACCTTCATTCACAATGTCGACTGGAAACTTGAAGGAGGGATAAAGCCAGAAGATCTCAACATGGAAGAAAAGTTTGGATTGACAATTCAGAGAGCTATCCCTTTGAAAGCAATTCCAGTGAAGTTGTAATTTTGTGACCACATTCAATTGAAATTTTCTACTCCCTAACTATAATTCCACTCTTTCACCTTTTTTTTTGACATTTAAACAATATTATTAAAGAAAAGAAAGCAAAGCAGTAGCTCTGTTATGTTATAATTCCACACTCTTTCACCTTTTTTTTTGACATTTAAACAATATTATTAAAGAAAAGAAAGCAAAGCAGTAGCTTTGTTATGTTGATTACAAACTGCTAGTCTACTTACTTTTTGTACAAAAACCAAATGAAACAAACATAAAACTGCTCTTATGTCTTCAATGACAGTATTGATCTGCCATGGAACAGCGGTGCTTTGAAGATTAAGTAGATTTACCAAAACTTGACAATCCGTTTGCACCCAAACTGCTCCTACCTGATGTTTTGGAATCTGGTCTAAAGCTTTGAAACATGCATAAGCCTCCGCATGCAGTGCTGAAAATGCTTTGAAAGCTTGCTCACCAGTATAATGTAATTGATCAGTTGATTCAGACCATTCCACATCCCATGCTGCTGCTGCATTTGATGAAGCACTTTTATAAGCTCCATCCAGTTTGATAATCCAGTGAGGAACCACTTCTAGCCAACCAGGAATCTGCTGTTCATTAACCTGAATTTGAAAATGTTCACCAATATCCTCAATATCCTGTGCTACTGGCCTGGCTTCCATTACCTTCAAGATTTGAATTGCTTCATCTAATACCAAATGAGGCTCTCTGTATTTGTGTTGAAATATCACAAAATTCCTATCCTTCCAGATCTCCCATAATGTGCAGATAAGAAGCTGCTGATCTTGTTGTTGATTAAGAGATTTGAAAAGATTCCAAAACCACTCCCAGAAAGCTGTTCTGTGCATTGCTTGAGTAATGGTAATCTCCATTCTCCATTCTCTGTTAACAAGTGTGATACTTTCAAATCAGTTTGATAAGCAACACCCCCGTTTTGCTGATGTAATGGATTATTCATTCCAGGGATCCACTGATCAGCTATACTTATATGTTTTCCTGTACCAACCTGCCATTTTACCTGTGCTTTAATCAAATCTTTTCCCCAAATTATTGATTTCCAGCTCCAAGTATCCTGACCTCTTGATTTAACCTTGAGAAAGGGTTTTCCTTTGCAATACTTGTTGAGGAAAATGGAAGAAAACAAACAGTCAGGCTCCTTAATGATCTTCCAAGCATGCTTTGCTAATAATGATCTGTTCATATCTCTAGACTTCCTCATTCCCAAACCACCTTTACTCTTTGGTAAGCACATATTTTCCCAAGACATCCAATGTATTCCTTTGCCCTCCAATTCTCCTTTCCAAATAAAGGAAGTTGTCATGCTATTTATTTTCTTGAGAATGGATTCAGGAATCTTAAAGATACCCATGGGATATATGGCTAAAGAAGCTAAAGTATGTTTTGCCAATGTAATTCTTCCTGCAACATTCAGATACTTGGTTTTCCAGCTATCATACTTTCTTCCGACTCTTGAAATCATCTGCCCAAAAACTCTAACATTTCCTTCAGACAGATTAAGATTCATTCCCAGATACTTTGTACCTATACCTCTATTATGAATATTCAGAGTGTACCTTAATCTGCTTTCCTCCTGTGGCAAGACATTAGGACTGACTTGCAATGATGACTTGTTAAAATTGATCCTTTGTCCTGAAAATCTTGCAAAATGATCTAAAATTTTGGCCAAGTGAAAGTATCTGTCATACTGACACTTTAGAAATATGATGCAATCATCTGCATACATAAGATGTGTTATCTTTGTAGTTCCTTGTCCACACTTATATCCCAGAGCCTGATGCTCTTTAATATGATGTCCTGAATTTAGCATTCCTGTGAGAAATTGTTGACATATGATGAACATGAAAGGAGACAATGGACATCCTTGTCTGAGTCCTCTTACAGGTTTGAAGTATGGCAATTGTACTCCATTAATATTGATAGAGTACTGTACTGATGTAACACATTGTAAAATAAGAGACCTCCATGATGCTGTAAATCCAAAGTATTTCAAAGCCTGCTCTAAAAAATCCCAAGAGACCCTATCATATGCCTTGCTCATATCCAGTTTTACAGCTACCAGTCCAACCTTTCCTTTTTTCTTTTTCCTTAGAGTTTCCATCATTTCATGAGCCAATAGGACATTCTCACCAATATGCCTATTCTTGATAAACCCAGTTTGATTTCCTGTAATGAGTATCTGCATAATTGGGCTTAACCTTCTTGCTAATACTTTAGCCATCAACTTATACTTCACATTACATAATTCATTCTCTTTTTATTTATGCAATTCTTATTTTTCTAAACTTTAAAACTATAGTATTTGATCAGTACTAATGAGTTTAATTAGTAATTGTATCTAAAATGATACTGGTATGCTATTTGCCGCCTGTATTTTTCTTATTTGCGGCCTGTTTTTTAGAATAAAAATATTACTATTTTGATACATGTCTTATTCTTATATATATAAAATTGTACTGATTCAGAACAACATTTATGATAATGTTGTCCCAATTTTATAAATCTTGATTATTATTAAGATATATTAATGTACGTATTCATATTTTAGGCTGCAAATAAGTAAAATACAACCTACATATAGCATATAAAAATGTATTCATTGAAAACTAATGCAGAAAACTTGGAATAAAAATGATGTGAGATATGGTTTTCGATGTGGTTTTAATTTAAAAAATAAAAATGAAGAAGGAAAGGTTTCATTAGAGACAAGATTCCAAAGCAATAAATTAAAACCATGTTTGGTAGAGCTTATTTTTTGTTGTACTAAACTGAATCGAATTGAACTGAAGTGAAAATTGGTGTATTGAAAAATGGAATCAGCATGACTGAATTAACCTGAATTTCATCAAATTACAATTTCACTTCACTGAACTGATGTATAGGTAAGGTTTGACAAACAAGGACCTTAGTAGAATTTTGTAGATTGATACAATGGACAATATATTTAAGAAATTGCATAATAAACACATGGATGTCGTTTTACATAACAAGTGGTTGAAACTACTATATGTCTATATCTCAAATCATAACATAGTTTTCTTCATCAAATTTTAAAGAAAAGTCCACTACCCAATTAGGATGCGGCCGGTGCTCTCAAGGTAGCTGATACTTCATCTCCGGTATATATAGCTTTGAGTGGTATTTCCTTCTGAACTGTCATCCGAAACTTCTCATCCATATTCATATCCTCTGGTTTAATTCCACCTTCAAGTTTCCAATCAATGTTATGAATAAGAGACGCCATTGCCAGATGCACCATCCTGTAACCCATATGAAGGCCTGGGCAAATTCTCCTCCCACCACCAAATGGAAGAAGCTCGTAATGGTTCCTTTACATCAATTTCACTCTCCAAGAACCTCTCAGGCCTAAACTGTTGGAATTGTGTCCTTCGATCAATGTGCATTATTCTAAATAGCTGGAGGATTAATTGAAATGTTTAGCTTGGAGGATTAATTGAAATGTTTAGCTGGAAACGGTATTGATCTCGCAAGCTTACTATAACTGAACCTATAGGGTTACACACAAAGTACGAAATTGGACAAAAGGAATTATTATTAATCTTGGAGTCTAATACTAATTGTATGAGAATTGAGTTTAGAACTCATCGAGTCCTACTAGGATTGTGCCCATATGGACCAAATACTAGGTGGGATAGGATTCTTTTTACTCCCTATAAATAGAGCTTTATGGGAATAACAGAATCATAACCATTCACATACGTTCATGTGTTGAACACCCAGAATCATAACCTAGTTGTTCTCATACGTCTCATCGTCGAAGTCCGAGAAGGAGGAGGCGAGCGTGCGTCGTCGACTTGCTTGCTGGATCTGTTCTAAGCTGACAACGGTATAGGCGTCCGATCGTGCTGTGTGGATACGTATAGAGAGATCGCACTTGGGATTCTTGTCTCCGTAGGTGATTGGATCATCCGCTAAATCTTACGGTAAAGCACGCCACAAAGGTTTTAGGCTTATCTCTTTGGGAATTGATTATATCTAATATAGCGGAATATCAAATCCAAACAAGATCGCATGCATGTCATCAATATGAATCTACGAAGGTTTTAGGCTTACCTCTTTGTGGTGTGCTTTACCGTAAGATTTAGCGGATGATCCAATCACCTACGGAGACAAGAATCCCAAGTGCGGTCCCTCTATACGTATCCACACAGCACGATCGGACGCCTACACCGTTTTCAGCTTAGAACAGATCCAGCAAGCAAGTCGACAACGCACGCCTCCTCCTTCTCGGACTTTGATGATGAGACGTATGAGAACCATTAGGTTATGATTCTGGGTGTTCAACACATGAACGTATGCGAATGGTTATGATTCTGTTATTCCCATAAAGCTCTATTTATAGGGAGTAAACAGATGCCTATCCCACTTAGTATTTGGTCCATATGGGCACAATCCCAGTAGGACTCGATGAGTTCTAAACTCAATTCTCATACAATTAGTATTAGGCCCTGTTTACCAGAGCTTATCTGTAGATCAGTTCAGTTCAGTTCAGTAAATTTAAATTTTGTTCAGTTCAGTTCAGTAAATTTAAATTTATTTCAGATCAGTTCAGTTCAGTTCAGTAAATTTAAATTTATTTCACTTCAGTTCAGTTCAGTTAAGTATATTTAAATTTATTTCAGTTCAGTTCAGTATACTTAAAATTATTTAAGTTAAGTTCAGTTCAGTTAAATAAATTTAAATTTAATTTAGTTCAGTTCAGTTCATCAAATTTCCTTTTATATGATGATGAACATTCATTAATAACAAATGAAAATAAATTATTTTTATTTTAGTTCAATTCATATCAGTTCAATCCAATTTAGTTCAGATCCTTGAAAAATACATGGCTATGATATTCAACTCAATATATTTCTTTAATGTACCATAACATTTTTTTTATACATCCAATATAATTATTTGAACCGTGATTCATTTAAATCGACTCAACCATATATAATATGTCTTCATTATATGACAATTTGGAATTAGTTCAGTTCAGTACGTTTCAGTTCAGTTCAGTTCAGAATAATTCAGTTCAGTTCAGTTCAGTTCATATCCTCTTAAATATAATTTTATGATATACAATTCAATGACTCATATCCTCTTTAATATAATAATATTAGGATATACAACTCAATGACTCAGATCCCCTGAAAAATACATGGCTATGATATTCAACTCAATATATTTCTTTAATATACCATAACATTTACTTTTTATACATCCAATATAATTATTTGAATCGTGATTCTTTTAAATCGACTCAACCATATATAATATGTCTTCATTATATGACAATTTGGAATTAGTTCAGTTCAGTTCAGTTCAGTTCAGAATAATTCAGTTCAGTTCATATCCTCTTAAATATAATTTTATAATATACAACTCAATGACTCATATCCTCTTTAACATAATAATATTATGATATACAAATCAATGACTCATATCCCCTGAAAAATGCATGACTATGATATTCAACTCAATATATTTCTGTAATATACCATAACCTTTACTTTTTATACATCCAATATAATTATTTGAATCATGATTCATTTAAATCGATTCAACCAAATGTAATATGTCTTTATTACATGACAATTTAGAATTAGTTCAGTTTAGATTAGTTTAATTCAGTTCAGAACAATTCAGTTCAGTTTAGATAAGTTCATATCATCTGCACTATAATTTGATGATATTTAACTCAATTCAGTTCAGATTATATCACCTCAACGTGTTTTTATATTTAAATAATATAAAAATGTATTTATATTTATTTCAGTTCAGTTCAATATATTTAAAATTATTTCAATTCAGTTCAGTAAATTTAAAATTATTTCAATTCAGTTCAGTTTAGTTCAGTAAATTTAAATTTATTTCAGTTCAGTTAAGTAAATTTAAATTTATTTCAGTTCAGTTCAGTTCAGTACAACAACAAATAAGCTCTAGTAAACAGGGCCTTAGACTCCAAGACTAATAATAATTCATTTTGTCCAATTTCGTACTTTGTGTGTGACCCTACAGGTTCAGTTATAGTAACCTTGCGAGATCAATACCATTGATCTAGCAGATCGAAAGCGGTTTCCCGCTAAAGATTTCAATCACTTAAACAACTGAATTAATTATCTCCGTAATTAATCCTCCAGTTATCTAGAATAATGCACATTGATCGAAGGACACAATTCCAACAATCTCCCACTTGTCCTTTGGAACAAGTGTGCATTCATATTCCTTTGTCACTTCATGTATTCATTCGAACATAAGGTAAGATCCCATGTTATCCTTATTAAGTTCAAACTCATTTCTCGAATTCCCGAGTCAAACTGTTAACACAGATAATTAATCCATAATCTATCTGAGCAAGGCCTTGCATTCTACAGTCTCAACTCTCCAAGAGGCCCATGAGACAACAATCTCATAGAATGAGAGGACAATCCCACTTTTGTACATCCAAGTTTTCTGTACTCGATTCATGTCACCCAAAAGTTGTCTTTATAGCATCCTTTCACGGCGCGACGTTTGACAGCCCTCAAAGTATGAGACACACAAGCAAGCAAACACTGAATTACTCAGGTATGAGGAATGTGCTTCAATAGTCAATGAGAAATATTTATAACATTCTAAATATCTTAAAGTATTCTCATAGCGGGTCAGTCCAATACAAGTTCCCAACTTGCATCCATACAATTGATTCATGACATCCCATGTTCTTCAACCCATGAAACAACGCTGTGAATCAACTTGCAAACTAGTCTTCTTCAGTCATTAGTGTTCATTCTCAATGACCTGGACTAGGGACATAATCAATCATACATTCCAGTTCCCTAAATAAGGTTTCATTATCCAAGACATATTCTTGATAACCTATTTGGAGATGTAAATTGATTTTGGACTTTCATTTAATACTAAACCAAATTAAATGAACATGAAAAATAATTTCATATAATTGATAAATGGTTTATTCTTCTATGTCTAAAATCATGAAAAAAATCATAAATAAACATAACGGAAATCACTATCACTGTCTAATGTGTTTGATTCCCATAGCAGACTAATGAGCCTCGTACTTGGTCTGCGGAAGAGGTTTAGTTAAAAGGTCGGCAATGTTGTCATCCGTTCCCACCTTGCATATCGAAATGTCACCTCTCTCGGCGAATTCTCGAATAATGTGAAATTTCTGAAGCACGTGTTTGGATTTCTGGTGATCCCTTGGCTTCTTTGCCTGTGCAATGGCTCCAGTACTATCACAATACAGAGCCACTGATTTGGCTATGCTAGGAACTACACCCATCTCAGTGATGAACTTCCTAATCCAAACAGCTTCTTTTGCAGCTTCAGAAGCAGCAATGTACTCGGCTTCACATGTAGAATCAACAGTAGTGCTTTGCTTAGCACTTTTCCAGCTCACCGTTCCTCCATTGAAGCTGCAATGTACTCGGCTTCACATGTAGAATCAACAGTAGTGCTTTGCTTAGCACTTTTCCAGCTCACCGTTCCTCCATTGAGGCAGATAATGTAACCCGACTGAGATTTACAGTTATCTCGATCGGTCTGGAAGCTCGCATTAGTATAACCATCAACAACCAACTCTTTTTATCCACCATAAACTAGGTATATATCTTTAGTCCTTTTCAGGTACTTCAGGATATTCTTGGTTGAACACCAATGCGCCTCACCTGGATCTGATTGAAATCTACTCGTCGCGCTCAAAGCATACGAGATATCTGGGCGAGTGCATATCATAGCATACACGATAGATCCTATCGCCGAAGCATAAGGAATCCTACTCATTCTCTCTCGCTCATCAGGTTTTGAAGGACATTGATTCTTGCGAAGAGTTGTGCCATGTGTCATGGGTAGAAATCCTCTCTTAGAGTCTTTCATATTGAACCTATCAAGCACCTTATCAATATAAGTGCTCTGACTAAGTCCAATCATCCTTCTCGATCTGTCTCTATAGATCTTGATGCCCAATATGTACTCTGCTTCTCCCAAGTCCTTTGTTGCGAAACACTTTCTAAGCCAAGCCTTTACAGACCCCAACATAGGAATGATGTTTCCATTAAGTAAAATGTCATCGACACAAAGGACAAGGAAAACAATTTTACTCCCACTGACTTTCTTGTATACACAAGATTCCTCTACATTTCGTTCAAAGCCAAAAATTTTAATTGCCTCATCGAAATGCAGATTTCAACTCCTGGATGCTTGTTTCAGTCCATAAATGGATCTATGAAGTTTGCTGGGAGGTCGTCGCCGTACCTCTCAAATATACAATTTATGTTCACTTACTACCTCTACACACAACTAAGCATATAGTGGCAAGTAAGGTTCGTTCCACAGGGAAAAAGTTATTTCTATGTATATCTTGTAGCATGTATATATATATACATATATAAAAGCAATGTAAACAAGGGGGGGGGGGTTTGAGTTGAGTTTTTGTAAGAAACACTACTAAGTAAAGCAACTAGAATTCTAGGATTACAACTAGTTTAGCATTTAAGGTTTTAACTAAAGGATTAACTAATGAGAATACTAGACTTGGATATATGAGATTGGTGACTTCTTATTATGAGATTTTCCTCAAACTTTATCATGTTGCTTTGAGAATGGTGATTGTTTGTAGTGAGAAACTATCTTTAACCATAGCTATGAAAGATGAAAGCATCTTCACAACTTCAATTGACAACTTTACTAGATGATAACAACTAGTTCAATTGATCAATATCATTTCAAATTAGATGTTTCTCAAACTTACCCATGCAATTTGATAACAAACTTGACATAGATACAATGCTAATGAATGATCTTAAGAACAAATACAATTGATAACAAGATGCATTCGATTCCTAATTTACTACTCTTACATAAAAAGAATGATAACATTCTAACCATGGAAAAGCAATATCTAACACATATCCAACACATATCTATCACTAGGAAATCATTCCTAATCATTTCAAGCATCAAATACACATATAAATTATGATCATTCAATAGCAAATCACCATTCCTAAACTTCATGAATCATGTTCTCAATCCATAACAAGAAGTCCAACCACATATACCCAAGGTGGGTTTTAGCCTACAACCATAATTAGATAATCACAACCATAATTAATACAACAAACCATGATGAATTCAAAGATCCAAATGGAAGGAAAAGTGAAGGAAAATGGAATTTTCTGTCTAAAAACCGATCCTCTAACAGATGGGGATGATTTTCTTTTTATACTCTAAAAATAACAAAAATAAAATAAAACAAAATGCCACTTGCAGCATCTTCGCGGGCCGCGCGAAATCCTTCGCGGACCGCGAGCCTGGTTCTCGCGGCTCGCGACCGAGGATTCGCGGCCCGCGCGTCCGCGGTTTCCGCGGTCCGCGACCGAGGTTTCGCGGACCGCACGTCTGCAGTTTCCGCGGTCCGCGACCGAGGTTTCGCGGACCGCGCGTCTGCGGCTTCCGCGGTCCGCGACCGAGGTTTTGCGGACCGCGCGTCTGGTCCTTGCTCTGGTCCTCGTGCTGGTCCTCGCGGCTCGCGATCGGAGTTTCGCGGACCGCGCGTCTGGTCTTCGCGGCTCGCGACCGGAGTTTCGCGGACCGCGCGAAACATGGCATCTTCAAAACAGCAACACACACCTTCGCGGTTCGCGACCTAGGTTTCGCGGTCTGCGAGAGTGTGCCTTCACGCCACTTCTACGACCGGTTCTTCAATGTATCTACTTCCTTCAGGACGGTCATAGAAGGTCTTCAAATCATCCAAGTCTATCGCAAGTGCAATTCAAGGTCGAAATGCACGTCTTCAATTTCAAACCATTATGAATGATTCGGTCTAAAAGTCTAATATAAATGTACAAAATACTATCTAAAACAGCTCTCAAATGTTACAAAATAAGAGTATATCTAGGGCCTATCAAAATCCCCCACAATTGAACCTTTCTCGTCCTCGAGAAAGAACGATTAAAATCCAAGTGCATACTCTGAATAATTAAGCACATAACATTTGAGAGCTTTACATATCTATACAAGAGAAAAGAAAATGTTTTTTTTTTGCCTCTCATTTTTGCCTGATTCTCTAGTATTTTTGGAACCATCCGGGCGTTTTTTTTTTTTTTTTTTTTTAATAAAAAATATAGTATTAAAAACAGCAACAAAAACAGCAACAAAAGCAGAATCATAGTCCTACATCTCTCCCCCACACTTAGCCTAAACATTGCCCTCAATGTTTAAATATATCAATGAAAAACATAGTGAAAGGATAGGGTGTAGGATATACTCACTGCGAGGGGCCGGAACCGTCGCGACGGCGCTGAGCTCGCGATCTGCGATGGCCCTCATAGTCAAATGCCCCTGGTCCATGTGGGTGCATGGATGCCATCATGGCAAACATCACCTCCATGTCGTCCTCATATCTCTGAGTAAATGCGTCATGCCTCTAAGTAAACTCCTGGAACTGCTGCTGAGTGACAAACTGAGGCTCCTGATGTGGAGGAGCATACTGCTCTCCATGCTCCGGAGGTGCCTCTAGCCTGGCAAGGGCAATGGTAGGTGCAGGAACTGTGATCTGGGTGGGCAAGGTGAGCTCCTCCATGCGAGTGCGCCCAGTCAGCTGCACAGCCTCCGGATTCGGCAGGTACATATGCTGACTCTTGGCTACTAGCCAGATGAATCTAGGAGGAGGAAATCTGTGCATGGCCAAGACATTAGTGGACTCCAAAGTAGCAATGGAGTAGAACTGGTGAGCTCTCTCGGCTGTCTTGCCTATTGCCTGAATGTCTGGAGGTAGGTTGATGTTCAGATAAGCTGCCAGAAGAGAAATCATACCCCCCTGCGGTATCTTCCCTGAGCTCTTCTGGGAGGTCTCCAGACATTTCTGCACAAAGAGGTCAACCCAACATGGGTGCTCCGGCCCCCAACACATGGTCCAAAGGCATTGGACCTGCTCCCTATTGATGTGCGTCAATTCTCCTTGGCAAAAGATCGTCATCACTAGGAGCTTGTGCACCATACGAACAGCTGGATGTATGATGTGGTTGTTCTTCGTAGCGCTTTTGATGTTAGGAGATCCAGATAAGCAATTCCAAAAGAAAGCTAGATCAAATCCGTCCGGGGTATTATCTTTCGGATTCTTGTATCCCTCCGCATATTCGAACCCAAAAGCATCTTGGATCTCATCATAGGTCATCCGGCGGTCCACATCATTTAATCTGAATGTGATGCCAACGCGATCCAATAAATATGGCACAGGCTGCTGCAAACCTAACTCCCTAAGTAGCTCAGAGGAGAGGAACTTCATCTTCATGATTGTTCGCCTCCCATTCCCAATCAACTTTCTCCACCGTTGTTGGGCATCTCCATCCAAACCTTGCAGTCCCATAAGGTCAATAGGAGGCAGGTTTTCTGCAAGAGGAGGGCTAGGCTGGCGAGGGGGGGATTCGGGGATCACGGGCTCATGCGAACTAGAGGCTTCCCCTCGGCGAGACCTTTTCCTCGGGGCCATTATCAAAATCTACTCAACAACAGTCCAGCACAACTAAACTAGCTATAAGGCGGCAAGCCTCTACTCAACAAGCAAATTGCAACTAGTGGCGGCAAGCCCAATCAAAATCAACCAGAAAAACTAGAGGCGGCAAGCCCTAATTACTCAAAAATTGCAATGTAGCATTCCACATAAACAATTAAATGCAATTAAATCGCCAATTTGATCAAAACACCACCAAATCAAAGAATCCAAAAATTAGGGTTCATGAGATTTGGGGGTATTTGATTGGGAATTGGAATGTGGAATTGGTGATCGGGAAAAGGTTAAGGTTGGTGGAGGGAAGGTTTTTGTGTAGTTGGGTTGGAAAAAAAGTCGCCGGATGCCGGCTAATCGGAGTGGAGAAGTTTCGGTTGGAATTTGGGCAATGGGGGTGAAAGAGGATGTTTTGGATTTGGATTCTTGGTGGGTTTTGTTGGGAAAGCTTGGGGGATTGATTTGGGTGGAAGAAATTGGTTCAAAACTCTCCGGAATGAAGGATTGGAGATGGTGGCCGGTGGGAGAGAAGGTTTTCGGGTGGAAGGAATTTGGGGAAGAAAAAGAAAATTTAGGAAGAAATAGGAGCCCGTTCCTCGCGGGTCGCGCGCCCTTCGTCGCGGATCGCGAGCTCTTCGTCGCGGGCCGCGGGCCGTCTTCGCGGGCCACGAAACTACGCCATTTTGTTCCAGGGATTGCCGAAAAATCTCTGGATTTCGCGGGTCACGCATCGCCCTTTGCGGGTCGCGCTCCAATTCGGCGCGGTCCGCGCGATGAAATCGCGGACCGCGCGCGCAGAACCGTCGCTGTCCGCGCAATGAAACCGCGGACCGCGCGAATTCGCGTGCCGCGCACGATAAACTTTCGCGGGCCGCGCGATCAAACCGCGGTCCGCGAGCAAAGTGTCGCGGTCCGTGCGACCAAGCCGCGGACCGCGAAAAGTTGCATTTTTGTTCCAGGAATTTCTGAAAATCCCCTGGATTTCGCGGGTCGCGCGGTCTCCTTCGCGGACCGCGCGCTAAACCTTCGCGAACCGCGCAGTGAAATTGCGGTCCGCGAGCTTTGTGTCGCGGTCCGCGCGATCAAGCCGCGGACCGCGAAACTCGACATTTTTGTTTCCGGGGTTTCCTAGAAATCAAGCCTTTCTCGCGGGTCGCGAGACTCTGTTCGTGGGCCGCGAGACACGGTCGCGGCTCACGCGCTCTGTTCGCGGTTCGCGAAGTCTCCGGTCGCGGTCCGCGCGATAAATTCGCGGGTCGCGATGAAATGGCTCCCTAGCCTTTTTGTTTGCACCATGTCACATCTTTTTCTACAAAAAACACAAATCAAAAACTCGCATCATATCTGAATTACAAGTTTAATAAAATGTACATAAACAATATATATAGAAATAGAGTAATGTTCCAAATATTGAAATCGTTTGACGAAATGCTTTTAAAGATCAAAACTCGTTTATTTAACATCGTCGGCACGATGTACCTCCATGGTAAATATCAATCGTAGGTCGGGTTGCCTAGAGACATGTCCTCTAGGATCTCCGATTTGAAACCCTCGTAATACGGTTTCAACCTTTGGCCGTTGACCTTGATGACTTTGGCATCCTCGTCGCTTTGGATCTCCACCGCCCCATGAGGGAAAACTCTCACAACTACAAATGGTCCAGTCCACCGAGAACGCAGTTTACCTGGAAACAAACGAAGGCATGATTGAAATTGGAGAACCTTTTGACCTACCTCTAAGGTTTTCCTAATTATCATCTTGTCATGCCATGCCTTCGTTTTCTCCTTGTAAATGGCAGCGTTCTCATAGGACTCATTCCGGATTTCCTCAAGCTCTTGCAATTGAAGCTTCATTTCATTCCCGGCTTCGTCCAAGTTCAAATTGAACCTTGTGATCGCCCAATAGGCTTTGTGTGCTAACTCCACCGGTAAATGACACGGCTTTCCAAAGACTAATCGGTATGCCATTTGTTTGTGGGTGATAGGCGGTAGAAGTTTTGTGATTTACCCCATATTTCTTTAACAATGCGGCAATGGTTCTATTGCAAAAGTGAGTGCCTCGATCACTGATCAGAGCTCGGGGTACCCCGAACCTAGAGAAGATGTGAGATTTGATGAACTCTGCAACCACTATAGAATCATCAGTACGAGTGGGGATTGCTTCAACCCACTTAGAAACATAGTCAACCGCAAGCAAGATATATTTAAAACCAAAGGAAGTAGGGAAAGGTCCCATAAAATCGATTCCCCAAACATCAAAGAGTTCACAATATAGAGGGCAATGTTGGGGCATTTCATTCCTAGAAGAGATATTCCCTACTCTTTGGCATTTATCACAAGATTTGCAAAAGGTGTATGCATCCTTATTCAAACTAGGCCAATAAAATCCACAATCTAGCACTTTCCTAGCGGTTCGCCTAGCACCAAAATGACCACCACATGTATATGAATGGAAAAAAGCAAGGATTGAGTTGGTTTCATTATTGGGAATGCATCTCCTAATCACTTGGTCGGCACAATGTTTCCACACATAGGGATCATCCCACACATAAAACCTAGCATCATGCTTTAGCTTATCCTTTTGTGCTTTTGTGAAATGAGAATGGCACTTACTTGTGACAAGGAAATTCACAATGTTGGCATACCATGGAAGAGAAACACTAAGAGCAAACAATTGCTCGTCGGGAAACTCTTCGTGAAGATGGTCCTTCAATGCTTTGGTCCCAAACTCTTCATTGGGCACCAAACGGCTCAAATGGTCGGCCACTAGATTCTCAGCTCCTTTCTTGTCTTTGACCTCCAAGTCGAACTCACTCAAAAGTAAGATCCATCGGAGCAACCTAGGCTTTGCTTCTTTCTTCGTCATCAAGTAACGAAGAGCTGCATGGTCAGTGAAAACAATAATCTTTGTACCAAGCAAATATGGCCTAAATTTTTCTAATGAAAAGACTACCGCTAGCAATTCTTTCTCGGTAGTGGTATAGTTCCTTTGAGCATCATTGAGAGTCATGGATGCATAGTAAATGGCATGGGGAACTTTTCCCACCCTTTGACCTAACACCGCACCAACGGCATAGTCACTTGCATCACACATGATCTCAAATGGAAGGGACCAATTTGGAGGTTGTATAATAGGGGCCGACACTAGCATAGATTTCAAACAATCAAATGCCCTCTTACAACCTTCGTCTACCACAAATTCCACATCCTTTTGTAACAATTTACATAAAGGGGAAGAAATTTTCGAGAAATCTTTTATAAAACGGCGGTAGAAACCCGCGTGGCCAAGAAAAGATCTCACATCACGCACACAAGTAGGGTAAGGAAGAGATTGTATGGTATCAATTTTTGCTTTATCTACTTCAATACCCTTAGATGACACTTCATGACATAACACAATGCCCTTTTCAACCATAAAATGACATTTTTCTGAATTAAGCACAAGATTCTTATCAATGCAAGTTTTTAGGACCAATGACAAATGGAGTAAGCAATTGTCAAAAGAGTTTCCATGAACAGTGAAGTCATCCATAAAAACCTCTACAAACTTTTCAAGATATTCTGAAAAAATGCTAACCATACACCTTTGGAATGTGGCCGGTGCATTGCAAAGGCCAAAAGGCATGCGTCGATATGCAAATGTGCCAAAGGGACATGTGAAAGTGGTCTTCTCTTGATCCTCTGGTGCAATGGCAACCTGAAAGTACCCTGAATAGCCATCAAGAAAACAATAGAAAGAGTGGCCTGCGAGCCGGTTAAGCATTTGATCAATAAATGGCAAAGAGAAATGGTCTTTCCTTGTTACCGCATTTAGCCTTCGGTAATCAATACAAACACGCCATCCATTTTGAATACGAGTGGGGATCAACTCGCCATGGCTATTCTCCACCACGGTCACTCCGGTCTTCTTTGGTACCACTTGCGTTGGGCTTACCCATTTACTATCAGAGATTGGATAGATCATTCGCGCATCCAACAATTTAAGCACCTCGGCTTTTACTACCTCCATCATAGGAGGGTTCAATCGCCTTTGAGGTTGTCGGATGGGTTTAGCATCATCCTCCAATAGAATACGGTGCATGCAAGTACTTGGACTCATACCTTTGATGTCGGCAATAGTCCATCCAATGGCCTCCTTATGATCTTGTAGCACTTTCATCAACCTTTCCTCTTGTTCCTTGGTGAGTTTGTTTGAGATGATCACCGGTAATTTTTCACCATCACCAAGGAATGCATATTTTAGATTCTCGGGTAGTGGTTTCAATTCCACTACCGGAGGTTTATAGAGAGATGGTCGGTTGCCCGAGCCTTTCAATACCTCGAGGTCTAAAAGTGGTGCATCAAGAGAAAGTTCCTCGAAAGTATCTAGCTCAAAAATGATTTCCTTCAAGTTAGCACTCAAAGCATATGTATGAACATTACTTGTGTGTAAACTATTGGCTAAAGCATTTAACAAAGGATCATCACCATCATTTTCATAAACTTTTTGCACAAAAGATTCAATCACATCAATAGCATTGCAAGAAGTTTCATCATCATCGTATTTCATTGCACCATAAATGTTGAACTCTATTTTATCCTCATCAAATTCCATGGTAAGCCTACCACTATGCACATCGATAATAGTTATTGACGTTTTCAAAAAGGGACGCCCTAACAAAACAGGGGTAGCAAATTTATCATGTTCCATGTCAAGAACGTAAAAATCGGCCGGGAACACCAACTTGTCGACTTTCACCAAGACATCTTCAACAATACCCTTAGGGTATGCATTAGAGCGGTCGGCAAGTTGGATCACTACACTGGTTTTATGCAAAGTGCCAAGATTTAATGATTCATACAATGTGTATGGGATGACATTTATGGATGCACCTAAATCTAGCATGGCTCTAGGAAAATAAGTGTTCCCTAAAATGCAAGGAATTGTAAACATGCCGGGATCACCACACTTAGTAGGCATTTTGTCTTGAAACAAAACCGACACATGTTCATTGACTCTTTCATTTTTAACATGCTTAGACCTTTGTTGACGATGGTTCACACATAATTCTTTCAAGAACTTAGAATATCTAGGAACTTGATCAATAGCATCGAGTAAAGGAATGTTTACCTCACACTTTCGAAGAACTTCGAAAGCTTCCTTGTCCATCTCCTTTTTGCGAGTATTCTTCAAAGCCTCGGGAAATGATGCTTCCACTTCGAAGGGAGTGTCTACCCTAGTTTTCTTGTGGAGAGGTGAGAATGGAGGTGACATTGGTTCAACATGAGCGGTTGAGTCCACATGTTCCTCATCAATTAGTTCCTTCTCCTTCTCAACCTCGGCATCACCTTTTTCTTTGGTTAGCCCCTCAAGAATCACTTCTTCATCAGCCAAGGTTACCTCAACTTCGTCATTGGTCAAGCTCTTCTTCACAAGGCCTCTCTTGGGTGCCTTTTTCACAACCACTTCGGGTTCAACCGCTTGTTTACCACTCCTCAAGGTCATGGCACTCGCATGAGGCCTTGGATTTAACTCCGGTTGTGCGGGTAGTTTCCCGGAGTTTTGTGCTTCCAATTTCCCCAAAACAGTGGCCATTTGACTCATTTGCACCTCAATGCTTTTGAATCGAGCCTCTTGTGGGAATTGGCCCGAGCTTTCACCTTGATCACGAGATTTATCTTCCAACCTCGGGTAAGCATTTTGAGGAGCACGATTATTGAAACGGCCTTGTCCTTGGTTTCTTTGGTATTGTTGGGGTTGAGGGTGATATTGAGGGTTTTGATGATCTTGGTACCCTTGGTTTTGGTAACCTTGGTACCCTTGATTTTGGTTGCTTTGGTCTCCTTGGTAGCCTTGGTCATTTTGCCCCCTCGACCTATCAAAAGATTGACCACTTTGACCTTGGTAACCCCCTTGGTAGCCACCTTGTTGGCCTTGTTGCCCCGTTGGTTCATCTCTCCATCGAAAGTTGGGGTGATCTCTAGTTCCGGGGTTGTAGTGTTGAGCAAAAGGATCATACTTCCTTTGGTTACCCCTATCACCACCTTGGCCTTGTCCACCTTGAAAACCCCTACCACCTTGGTAGCCTCGTCCTCCTTGAAATCCTTGGCCACCTATAAAACCTTGGTTTCCATCATAGACCCCCATGGCATTGACTTCTTCGTTATAATCCTCGTTTGCTTGAGGACAAGATTCGGTGAGATGGTTCGAAGCACAAATCCCACACGTCATAACTTGTTGCCTTGTTTGATTCCCCGAGTTCCCTCCGGAGCTATTTCCCATCATGAAACCTTTCATCAAGGCCGTAAGCTCCTTGATATCTTGACGAGAACCATCATTGTTCCCACCGGAGTTACCTACTCGTAGTCTCCGGTCCCTCTTTGGTTTGCATCCCTCAGCTAATTGCTCAAATAGCATCATGGCGTCGGAAGAGCCAAGGTTAGCAATGGAGCCGTAACAAGACCGATTTATCAACTCGGTTTCTCTATCATTCAAACCATTGTAATAGAAACACACCAATTGAGGTTCGGTGAAGCTATGGTACGGGCAACTTGAGAGGAGAGTTTGGAATCTTTCCCAATACTCATACAACGTCTCATCATCGTCTTGAGTGATGTTGCTAATGGCTTGTATCAAGACCGAGGATTTGGAGGGAGGAAAGTACTTGTCAAGGAACTTTTTCTTCAATTGTGGCCATGTAGTGATTGATGATGAAGGCAAACGGCTTAACCATTTGGCGGCCTTGTCTTTCAAGGTAAAGGTGAATGTTTTCAACTTAAACTCATCCACACTCATCTCGGAAGGTTTCAAACTACTACAAACTCGGTGAAAAGCTTCAAGGAAGTCATTGGGATCATCCACTTCTCTACCATGGAAAGTTGGAAGCAAATTTATCACTCATTTTGGAACTCCGGGTAAACAATGCTCGATTGTTGTTGCTCATAGTTGGGGGACATGTACTCTCTCATAGAAATGTTGGTAGGAGAAGTGTTAGGGTTTTGGAAAGGGTTGTAGAATTGGTTTCGGGGGTGGTTTTGCCCGATCCCCTCTTCTTGGTCCTCCTCCGCCATGGTGGAAGGTGGTACTTCACTATCAAGGGAAAATGGATTGGCGGCTAGTGTCTCTTGCACTTGTCGCTTGAGTTGACGAAGACTCCTAACTAATTCAGAATCGTATTGCAAAGGGTCTTGGTTCGAGGTTCTTGTATGAACCATGCACCAAGAGCTAGAGCAATAGGGTTCCAAACTAAAAATAAGATGAAAAAGAAAGATAGGGTGTTAGTACAACTACAATAAACACATAGAAATACGCCTAAGTCCCCGGCAGCGGCGCCAAAATTTGGGAGGTCGTCGCCGTACCTCTCAAATATACAATTTATGTTCACTTACTACCTCTACACACAACTAAGCATATAGTGGCAATGTATATATATATATATACATATATAAAAGCAATGTAAACAAGGGGGGGGGGGGTTTGAGTTGAGTTTTTGTAAGAAACACTACTAAGTAAAGCAACTAGAATTCTAGGATTACAACTAGTTTAGCATTTAAGGTTTTAACTAAAGGATTAACTAATGAGAATACTAGACTTGGATATATGAGATTGGTGACTTCTTATTATGAGATTTTCCTCAAACTTTATCATGTTGCTTTGAGAATGGTGATTGTTTGTAGTGAGAAACTATCTTTAACCATAGCTATGAAAGATGAAAGCATCTTCACAACTTCAATTGACAACTTTACTAGATGATAACAACTAGTTCAATTGATCAATATCATTTCAAATTAGATGTTCCTCAAACTTACCCATGCAATTTGATAACAAACTTGACATAGATACAATGCTAATGAATGATCTTAAGAACAAATACAATTGATAACAAGATGCATTCGATTCCTAATTTACTACTCTTACATAGAAAGAATGATAACATTCTAACCATGGAAAAGCAATATCTAACACATATCCAACACATATCTATCACTAGGAAATCATTCCTAATCATTTCAAGCATCAAATACACATATAAATTATGATCATTCAATAGCAAATCACCATTCCTAAACTTCATGAATCATGTTCTCAATCCATAACAAGAAGTCCAACCACATATACCCAAGGTGGGTTTTAGCCTACAACCATAATTAGATAATCACAACCATAATTAATACAACAAACCATGATGAATTCAAAGATCCAAATGGAAGGAAAAGTGAAGGAAAATGGAATTTTCTGTCTAAAACCGATCCTCTAACAGATGGAGATGATTTTCTTTTTATACTCTAAAAATAACAAAAATGAAATAAAACAAAATGCCACTTGCAGCATCTTCGCGGGCCGCGCGAAATCCTTCGCGGACCGCGAGCCTGGTTCTCGCGGCTCGCGACCGAGGATTCGCGGCCCGAGCGTCCGCGGTTTCCGCGGTCCGCGACCGAGGTTTCGCGGACCGCGCATCTGCGGTTTCCGCGGTCCGCGACCGAGGTTTCGCGGAGCGCGCGTCTGCGGCTTCCGCGGTCCGCGACCGAGGTTTCGCGGACCGCGCGTCTGGTCCTTGCTCTGGTCCTCGTGCTGGTCCTCGCGGCTCGCGATCGGAGTTTCGCGGACCGCGCGTCTGGTCTTCGCGGCTCGCGACCGGAGTTTCGCGGACCGCGCGAAACATGGCATCTTCAAAACAGCAACACACACCTTCGCGGTTCGCAACCTAGGTTTCGCGGTCCGCGAGAGTGTGCCTTCACGCCACTTCTACGACCGGTTCTTCAATGTATCTACTTCCTTCAGGACGGTCATAGAAAGTCTTCAAATCATCCAAGTCTATCGCAAGTGCAATTCAAGGTCGAAATGCACGTCTTCAATTTCAAACTATTATGAATGATTCGGTCTAAAAGTCTAATATAAATGTACAAAATACTATCTAAAACAGCTCTCAAATGTTACAAAATAAGAGTATATCTAGGGCATATCATTTGTATACCTTCCCAGCATTACGTTTGTCTATAAAACCCTCAGGTTGTATCATATACACACCCTCTTCCAAAATCCCATTTAGGAAGGCGGTTCTGACATCCATTTGCCAAATGTCATAATCATAATGAGCTGCAATTGCTAGGAGAATCCGAACGAACTTAAGCATCGCAACTGGAGAAAAGGTTTCATCATAATCCACCCCGTGAACTTGTTTATATCCTTTAGCCACCAGTCTAGCTTTAAAGACAAAGACATTTCCATCCTTATCAGTCTTCTTCTTAAAGACCCATTTGTTCCCTATGGGTTTTACCCCTTTTGGTAACTCAACCAAGTTCCAAATTTGATTTTCATACATGGAGTCCATTTCGTATTTCATGGCCTCAAGCCATTTTACAGAGTCCGGGCTTGTCAAAGCTTGACCATAGGTTGTAGGCTCATCACTTTCTAAAAGCATGATTTCACAGTTTCAGTCAAAAGCACATCAGTGTACCTTTTTTTCCGAGTCCTGTACCTTTCAGACCTACGTGGGGTTTGAGCTACATCAGTTGTCTCCATGATAGGTTCCAAATTCATCGTATCCACTTCATCAACTTGTGTATCTGAAGAGGTAGATGTTTCTGGTTCTGATTGTTGCTCATCTCGAACCTCATCGAGATCTATTTTTCTCCCACTTGTCATTTTGGAAATGTGTTCCATCTCCAAAAAAGACACCATTTCGAGCAAAAAAAACTTTGTTCTCAGAACGGTTGTACTAGAAATACCCCATTTTGTCTCTTTTGGATATCCTACAAAGAGACATTTGTTAGATTTGGGTGCAAGCTTGTCGGTTATTAACCTCTTAACATATGCTTCACAACCCCAAATCTTGAGAAAAGACAAATGAGGAACCTTTCCTGTCCATATCTCATATGGTGTCTTTTCTACAGCTTTAGACGGTAACCTGTTAAGTGTGAAAACTGTTGTTAGAAGAGAATTTCCCCAAAAAGAGACTGGAAGATCGGACTGACCCATCATTGAACTAACCATATCCAATAAGGTTCTATTTCTCCTCTCGGATAAACCATTCCATTGTGGTGTTCCTGGAGGAGTCAATTTTGAAAGAATGCCACAGTCTTTCAAATGGTCAACAAAATCTTGGCTCAAATATTCGCCACTGCGATCCGATCGAAGTGCTTTAATCTTCTTGCCAAGTTGATTCTCTACTTCATTTTGGAACTCCTTGAACTTTTCAAAGGATTACGATTTTTTCTCATCAAATAGACATAGCCATATCTACTCAAATCATCGGTAAATCTAATGAAGTAGCTGAATCCCTGAGCAAGTTTCCGATTGGGCCAAATGACGTAGGAAACAATAGGAGGAGCCAAGCCACCCCGCGCCGATGTGAGGAATCTCTGCTTTTTATTTTATTTTTTACTTTTTAGTTTAATTTTGTTTTGGTTTAGTTCAGTTTCCTCATCAGGGTATGTGTTTATTCGGGTATTTTTGTTGCAATATTAGATGAGTTCTATCTGCCCATTATGGTCCTTTTTGCTCGGTTAAACTGTTTTTGGCTTCAGATCTGGTCAAGCAATTAGGAGAAATCCGAGTCATAAGTAGTTTGTAACTTACTCTTTGGCAATTTTGCTTCAGATTTGTAGACCTTTTGGAGTTGTTTGACAGTTTCATATGTGTTTGATAGCTTTTGCAGGTACTTAATACTCTTTTTTTGCTTTCTCGGAAAATCTCTTTTACCTGAGATGACTGGAAAGTAAGGGTTTAAGTTGGTAGAGTTTGAACTTACCGGATGTTTCTTTTACCGTGAGACTACCTGGAAGGTGAAGATAATGTCTGAGCTTAATCTGATATTTGTATACTATAGTGTGCAGCCAGCCAGTGAGACCAGCATTGGTTGGAAAGGTTGGTAGTTTTTTGACCTTACCTTTTTATCCATATTTTCGTTTTAGTTGTAGTTTTTGTATTGTAGTTTATAGATATGCTGTTACCGGCATTAGACACAGGGAAGATTTAGAATTTCTAGATGGTTAGACACTTCTCTGGAGTGCTACTTATCACCTCCACTTGTGGAGTTATCTCTTGCCTTGGGTGTTGTTAGCCACCCCTAGTTCCCTTACTTAAGGGTTCTAGTTCGTATCCGCACTGTGCTTGACAGCGAATTTGTATTTTTTCATTTCGTTCTTTTTTTTTTAAAGGTGAACCATCATATAGATGGAGGGAATTCAATTTGGCCTCCCCAAGCCTACAAATAAAATTAAATACAAGCAGAGCTAGATAAGCTCAGTTTTAAGTATCAACCAAGATAAAGAGATGTGCAAACATAAGCCTATGATGGAACTCTAACTAGAACCTCCTTACAGTTTAGTGAATCGTTTCCCAGGCGATCCACAAGATTGTCCAGAGGTTAGTAAAGATAAGAGTTACATATCAGACTTGAAGAGAAGGAGCTTGAGCAGTCTTGCAGCACTGCCACTGGTGGAGAGGTGGAAGGAAAACAGGTCCATCGATGAATGATCTTCTCTTGGCCATTTGGAGTCCTGCTATACCTGAAGAAAAAAGTTCATCAGCAGAATCTATTTTTTGAAATTCTCAAAGAAGGTGTGCTCAATTGATCCAGCCTAATGAGCCCTTGCAGCTTAGATGGCATAGTATTGAAAGAGTGAAAGGATGAAGTACACTTGTCTTTTAAGGCCATTTTGGAAATAGAGTCAGCCACTTGATTAGCCTCTCTAAAGATGTGAAAAAGTGAAACATTTTTGGCCTTTAAATGTAAATCATCAGCTAGTTGAAATAGCTTCCAATGTGCAGTAATAGGGTTCAGAACACATGATATAGCATTGAGACTATCAGATTCAATAGTGATAGCTTCAGAATATCTACATGCATGATCTAGAGCAAATTTAATGGCAAGGAGTTCAGCCTCTAAGACAGAGTCATCTGTAGTGAAGAGATTACTAGCTGAAACAAAACCTCCCATATTATTTCTGATTATTAGTCCAAGACCTGCTAGATCATGAGAAGCAGACCAGGCTGCATCAACATTCATTTTGAAACCACTAACAGGTTTAGTCCAGGCAATCCTTAAGATTTTTGGTTTGGGAGGTTTTTTGCTCAAAGGAAGGAAACTGTGATCAGCTATTTCAGCATCTATCTGGTTAGAGATGAAAAAAGGCTTGGCACAGAACATAAAGAAAAGCTGGTCCTTGATATTGTGAATCACAGTAGGGATATGAATCTTCACATTATCATATAGCCATCTATTTCTAGCTTTCCATAAATTCCAACAGACTATGGAAGGTGTAAGTCTGAGGATTTTATTATGTAAAGGGGAAAGCCCTGGAAAAGTAAGGTAAAAGGATAGTCTTTCCCAGATGGAAAGAAATTGTCTATCTAGGATTCCCATAAAATGATGTAGAATTTTCCAAACAGATAGGGAAAACACACAGGAATTATAAAAATGATCCAGAGAATCCTCATTTTTACACATAAGACATTTGGATGGGAGGTTGAATTTCCATTTTTTAAGGATGTTATCAAAAGGTTGTAAGGAATTTTTCAACCTCCACATAAAAACTGAGACCTTTTTTTCAAGTTTGGGATCCCATAAATGATGAATGGAAGCAATAGTACCTCTTTGTTCAGTGATGAGATTATAGGCCGATTTAAAAGAAAAAACTCCAGTGCTCTGAGGCTTCCAAATTAATCTATCTTCCCTATGGTTGTAAATCCTGAGAACCTGCAAAAGAAGGAATACTTTAGTAGATAGAAATGGTTGTAGCTGTCTCAGATACATATCTTTATGAGAATAGAAAACTGAGACAGAAGTGTCAGTAAGAATGGAAGTGAGAGAGGGGTCAAAGTGATCACAGATAGGTCCAACATCTAACCAGTTAGATGACCAAAAGTTACATTGACCATTCCCTAAAATGACTCTAGAATGGCTTTCACACCAGGCATTCACTGAGCAGATTCTTCTCCAGTTTGGAGATTTTTGATAAGATACAGGTAGTGAAGCCATGAA
Source organism: Cruciata laevipes (assembly GCA_963678965.1). Classification (NCBI taxonomy): domain Eukaryota; kingdom Viridiplantae; phylum Streptophyta; class Magnoliopsida; order Gentianales; family Rubiaceae; genus Cruciata; species Cruciata laevipes. The sequence continues at coordinate 11,867,177 of OY787632.1, read as the reverse complement.
GTGAGACCATAGAGTTTTAGCATTCTGATACTTCCACCATAGTTTGGCAGAGCATGCATGAATGATGCAAGAGATTGATCTGAAACCCAAACCATTTTGGTTCAAAGGGAAACAAAGTTCTTCCCATCTTTTCCATGATTTTTTAGGTTTCAAATCATTTTCCCCCCAGAAAAAAATGCTCATTTTTCTTTCTATTTTCCTAATGACCTGTTTAGGAGGAGATATGACAGACCATACATGCTGAGGGATGGCAAAAATGCATGACTTAATCAAGGTTATTTTACCACCAGTAGACAACCACCTATTTTTCCAATTATTTAACCTTTTATCAATTTGTTCAAATAGAGGTTGGAAATAAATGTTTTGTGCTTTCCCATTATAAATTGGGACACCTAGGTATTTAAATGGGAAGGTCCCCAGTTTCATTCCTAGTATCCTTTTTATGTTATGAACCTGGGAAGAAGATGCATGTTTGCTAATGAATAAATCACTCTTGTCAAAATTGATTTTTTGACCAGATGATTCTTCAAATTTAACTAGAAAGGCTTTGAGTCTGGTGAGAGTAAGCCTATCAGAGTTAAGAAAGACTACAGTGTCATCGGCATAGGAAAGGTGAGAAATTCTCAGAGCATTACATGGAAGGTCATAATATTGAAGCTTACCTTTCTCAAAAGCAAAAACAAGTGATCTAGTAAAAGCCTCACTGAAAATATTAAAGAGAAAGGGAGAGAGAGGATCACCCTGTTTGATACCTCTGGATGATTGGAAGAAACCAACAGCCTTACCATTGATGAGCACAGAGAACCATGCAGCAGAGAGATTCTTCAAAATGATGCTCACAAATCTTTCATGAAAACCAAACTTAAGAAGCACAGCTTTCAGGAAAGACCACCTAACTCTATCAAAAGCTTTTTTCAAATCCAGTTTGACAATACAATTAGGCAATGTTGATTTTCTACTCAAAAATCTAACCATCTCTTGCAAGAAGATCACATTGTCAGATATATCTCTTTCCTTCATAAAAGCAGACTGGTGTGGAGAAATAATTTTTGGCATTAAAAATTTTAGTCTTTCCATTAAGACCTTAGAACAGATTTTGTTTAAAACATTGGAAAGACTAATGGGTCTGAAATCATCAAAAGAGACAGGAGTGTCCTTTTTAGGAATAATTGTTATCCATGTGCTAGCAACAGTCCTAGGGATAAAGTGATTGAGCATGAAATCAGAGCAGCAGAGAGTAAATCTACAGCTATAATATCCCAAGATTTGATAAAAAATTGTGCAGTGTAACCATCAGGACCAGGACTGCTGTTCTTATTAAGACTGAAAACGATTTTCTTGACTTCCAATAAAGATACTGGTTGTAAGAGTAAATCATTATCTGTAGCATTAACAATCTCTGGAATTTGACTCAGAAAGTGGGACTGAAAAAATTCATCAGAAGACTCCTCTGTCAGCAAATTTTCATAATAGGAGATGGCTTCTTGTTCAATATCATTGTTCTCATCAAGCCATCTACTATTAGAACTTTTAATTTTAGTAATGCTAAGCCTCCCTAACCTTTCTTTAACAGTGTTATGAAATTTTTTTGTATTGTCATCCCCCTCTTTAAGCCACTTAACTTTAGCCTTTTGTTTCCAAAAATGCCTTTGTTCTTTAATGGCTTTGAGAAGGGTGGCTTTAGCTTTTTTGAGCTTGATGAGCTCATCAGGAGAGTTATCCAGGTCATATTTCATTTCCTGAATACTTAACTCTTCCTCAGCTTTAGCCAAATTCTCATGGACATTTCCAAAATGAAGCTTGTTCCAAACTTTAGGCATTTTTTAAGTCTAATTAGTTTAAGAGAAAAACCAAGAAGACCTTTTTCAGAAATATGCTGAGACCAATTATTTCTAACTATGTCATTGAAATCATGCCTTTTATACCAAGTGTTTAGAAATCTGAAAGGTCTAGGAGAGGATTGAATAGCACTACCAATGGACATTTGGAGAGGATTATGGTCTGATGATTTTCTGTTAAGGACTTGGATAGAAGAGAAAGGGAAAGAAATCTTCCACTGAGCATTACAAAGACCTCTATCCAATCTTTGAATTGTGGGATGAAGTCTTTTGTTACTCCATGTGAAAGAATTCCCCACAGTATTGATTTCATCCAATGCCATAATATCTATAAAATCATTAAAGTCCTTTATACTCCCAAGTTTTGGAGAAGCAGGACCTCTATACTCATTTATAGATGTTATAGCATTGAAATCCCCAATAAATATTGTGGAAGAAGCAGTAAAATGTTGCAAATCAGCCCATAAATTTTTTCTACCTTTCCTAGTTCTTAGTCCATATACAAAAACCACTTCCATTGCAGTCTTCATTTTATTACTAAGAACATTAGTTGAGAGAAATTGTTCATGGTCTTTTGTGACAGTTAGATTAATGGATGAATTCCAAAAGATCCAAATTTGTCCATTGCCAGCATACATACAGTTATCAAATTGTAAAACATGCTTATATTGATCACATTGAGAATTATCATGTAAAGGTTCAATAAGACAGACCAACTCAAACTTGTGTGTAGCAATCAGAGATAAAAGTCTATCCAAGGAAGTTCCCATACCTCTAACATTCCACACTAACATATTAATTTTGAGAGTTGTATTAATCATGAGAAACAGTAGATTGGCTTTTTGACCTAGTCATGATTCTATTAAACTGAGTAAAATAGCTATCATTTTACATTTTCTTACTGTTTTTCTTACCCTTCCCCTTGTTGGTAAGAGCAGGAGGAATGTCACATGTACTGTCTGGAGCCACCACTAGATTAGTAGAAGCCTCTTCATCATTGACAGTAAGTTCTTCTGAGTCATCTGATCCCTCATCAATTGCAATAGGGAGAAATCTATTATGAGGGGTTCTCTGCTGAGAAAAGAAAAAAAATTTAGCAGAAAAAATGGAATTGAGAGGAGAGAAAAACCTGTTTGTTTTAGGATGGATATCATCTGTAGCAAACTTCTGTCCTCTCTTCTTAGGAATTATAAAAGCTTCAGTGGCCCCTTCAAAGAGTTCCTGGGAAACATTTGAAATACTTGGAGGAAATTCATGAGTAGGAGAGGACCACATAGTGTCCTCTGTGATAGCTGGGTGAGCAGAAATGTTTGCATTCTCAATATCATCTGGAGTAAATGTATTAGGAGCTTCTGATGGCTGTAGAGTCTGAGATAGATTAAGAGTAGAAGCATCTGAAAAATCCTTTTGAGGCTCTTGGATTTCAAGGCTTGGAGTCAAAGGAGCAGGGCTGGGGAAAGGTAAAGCCACAGAAAGAGACTTATTACCACTAGATGTAGAGGACTGATCCAAATTAGGGACATTGAAGGTTGGAACATCAGCAGAAATCTCTGAGGTGTAAATATCTGGATCAGAAAGTGGAGATGTAACTGCTTGAATAGATGGGATTTCAGGTTGCATCATTACTGGAATTGGGGGTTGATGGCTCAGGTTTTCAGAAAAAAGACCCAACTGTTCAGCAATGATTTCGAAGTCCATATCAAGAAAGGAAGGAAGGTTGGTAAGTTTATTGCCAGTGGGCAACCATATGGGAACAGTGTGAGACTTGGCTACTGGAATTGCATTTTCTTTAGGAGGTATAGGCTTGACAACCTGATTAAAACTACAATCCAGTTTAGAGTGACCAATTCTAGAGCACATTGTACAATATGAGGGAACATTTTCATATTCCACTCCACACTTGATATTGTTTCTCTCTGTCCCTAAACGAATAAATGGTTTCATAGGTCTAAGAAGATCAAATTCCACACACATTTTCAGTACAGAGGGACGAGTTAGACATTCTGTGGCAGCATCCATTTTGATATATGACCCAATTGAATTACCAACATCAGCTATAGTGCCCATGTTATAGAAGAAAATGGGGATATCATAAACTGTAACCCACAGAGGGACAATAGATGATTCAGTATGAGGAGAAAAGTCAGGAGTCCACCTGAGTACCTTCATTGGACATTTGCTGAAAATCCATAGACCCTTGATCCAGCACCACTGGAAATCTTCCATGAGCTCAAAGCGTATAAGGATGTGTTTGAAATCGATCAGGCCGAGCTGGCACTTTCCTTTGAATCCCACCGTTTTGAACTCTTTCTCAAGTTGATCCATGGTGGGACGCCCTCTGTTAAACTTGCCAATAAGAGCGTTGGTGTAGTGCGATGAGAGTAATTGGACCTGCTCTTCAGTATAAATACAGGCCAAATCTCCCAGATATTCTCTTTTGGGGTTGAGATTTGAGTTGTTTGGTAGAGGACCCAGAGGTGGAGATCTGTTGGTGAGAGCATTGATGAAAGTTCTAGGTTGCGTCATAGTGTTTTGGGTAGCAGCAGTTGGAGGATTGGTAGCGGCGGGCGGTGGCTCCGCCATTGGCGGAGCGGAAAGAAACTGTTTGGGGACGTTATCAGTAACTGTTACGAAGGAATAAGACCGTTATAGTACTGTTGCGGGCATTAATTGGGGAAAAACGTGCGAGATTTTTAGAGAGAAGGAGGAGAGAAAAAAGAAGAGAGAGAAAGCTATGTAGGATTAATTGATAAAACTTTGAACAAATCGTGTAATTCATTCATTTAGTTCTTTACTCCCACTGACGGTGGTTTGATCCAAAAAAAAAAAAAGGGGTGGTGAAATGCTATAGCATATAGCAGCATATACAAAAACTTTATGCTAAAGAATATACAAAAGACTTTTTGACGCTATATAATCTTTAAAATATGAAACCTATCAATAAAAAATATAAAATATATATTAGCACATCTAACGACTGAGAGTATAATACACTGAATGCTTCTGGTAAACATTCACAAAAGGAGCAGATTTTTGTACATCATATCACTTTGTTCATTCACTACATTTATAAAATTACCATACCACTTTGTTTTAAGATAGATTCTCAATTGAAACTTGACTATCATACACTGAATAATTATACTAATTAATATGTTTAAAGATCAGTTTTGAAAGTAAAAAGACCAGACATAAAATTAATAAGACCAACAATAATACATTGAATGATCAATGTAAGAGGTTGGGATTAAAAGTGAAAATGTAATCATTTGTTCATAGTCTCGATTGAAACTATACATTCTCTTGTTTAAATTGACTAAAATACAATTATGTAATAATAAAATTGGTTAAGTGTAAATAAATTATATATATGCAGGGCGCATAAGCCGAATAACGAAGGGCATGCCCTTCGTTATTCGGCTTATGCGCCCTGATATATATATATATATATATATATATATATATATATATATATATATATTTCATAAAATGTGAATTCAATTTAGCCCAAATAAATAAATTTTATTCGGGAATTTTTTTATTTTTTTTAATTAAAAAACCACTTGAAGTGGTAGGAATCTTTTATGGGAATCTCTTATTCGGGAATTGAACATTGCTATAGCGGTTAAGTGTTAGTAGACTAACCCAGTGTTCCTGGGTTCAATTCTCGCTAGGGTTATGGGAGATTGAGATTTTATTGGGGGTTCATTTGAATTATTATACCCAATTTATTTTTTAAAAAATAACTTTCATCTCTAATAAATTCCTTTCAGCACCCAATAAGCACTTTTCATCTCCAATAAACTACTTTCAGCACCAATAAACTGCTTTCACTTATAATAAACTATTTTTCTCAGTCAAAGTGGACAAACCAATAATTACATATCGTTTCTTTCATGTTACCGGAAATGTTAAGGGGAAAAAAACACACACATATTGTTATGTTTAAGAACACTTCACACTTTTAAGGTGTGATTTATCAACCTCCAGGCGCAAGTGTTTTCAGATCAGTCAAATCAGAATAATGAAGTGCGTTGATTCTATAATGAACAATAATTCAATAAGATATATCATGAGTAATTGAATTTAATGTTAAGAATTAATGATGAAAAACAGCCTTATATTTTATAAATAGATAGTTTAAATTCAAAGTCATAGAACTCCTAATCAGAATATAATGAATTTTATCATTAAATTAAATACATACATCTGTTTTCGCTAGCTAACAAGTAAAATAATATAATCTCAGATCTAAAACAGTCATATGATCAATATCCCCTCTATAAAAAGTGGCGATCCCGAGGTAGAAAATGCAACACCCCACACCCAATTCCTAGCATTACAAAACTCAGAGAAGAGAAAAGAAGTACTTAACAATCATGGAAACATAATATAAAAAGTTGTAAAAAAGTTGTATTGGAATTATTATTTATTATAAATGAGGTTAAATAATTTATTTTCACTCACCAACTAATAAATTATATATAGTTCAAAAAATTATTTAAAATAAAAAATTATTTTCAACAATACAATTTTCCAATGGAACTACCATACTATGAAAGATATAAGAATAAAGTCAAATTCAATTAACTGTTTAAGCATTAAGTAAGTGATATATGATAGTTTTCAATATTATTTATATTCGAATGTAATTTATATTAGATTTAAATATTCATGTATCATATAATTAAATAATTTTATAACAAAATCTAATTTATGAATCACATAATCTCAATAACTAATATTATATTATCAAGTTTATACGTAATTTTAAATAATTAAATTACATTTGACTAAGAAAAATTGAGGTTTAAATAATGTGAATAAAAAAATATATATATTAAGCATTTAAAAATACGTGAATATAGTTAATATAACTCGTTTGGATATCACAACAAACTTAATTACAAATATAATACGTATAAATCTAGCATATACTATCGATGGTTGATTCTTACCATTTCTGGGAGGTCGTCGCCGTACCTCTCAAATATACAATTTATATCAACTTACTACCGATATACACAATTAAGCATGTAATGGCAAGTAAGGTTCGTTCCACATGGAAAAAGTTATTTCTATGTATATCTTATAGCATGCATATACATACATATATATATATATATATGTAAACAAAGGGGGGAGGGGGTTTGAGTTGAATTTTGTTTAAGACACTACTAAGTAAAACTACTAGAACTTTAAAGCTACAACTACTTTACCATAAGATTACTCTAACTAAAGATTTAACTAAGAGAATAAGAAACTTGGACATATGAGATTGGTGACTTCTTATTATGAGATTTTCCTCAAACTTTATCATGATGCCTTGAGAATGGTGAACGTTAGTGAGAAACTATCTTTAACCATAGTTATGAAAAATGAAAGCATCTTCACAACTTCAATTGACAACTTTACTAGATGATAACAACTAGTTCAATTGAATCAATATTACTTCAAATTAGATGTTCCTCAACCCTACCCATGCAATTTGATAACAAACTTGACATAGGTACAATGCTAATGAATGATCTTAAGAACAAATACAATTGATAACAACATGCATTCGATTCCTAATTTACTACTCCTACATAGAAAGAATGATAACATTCTAACCATGGAAAAGCAATATCTAATACATATCCAACACATATCTATCACTAGGAAATCATTCCTAATCATTTCAAGCATCAAATACACATACAAATTATGATCATTCAATAGCAAATCACCATTCCTAAGCTTCATGAATCATGTTCTCAATCCATAACAAGAAGTCCAATCACATATATCCAAGAAGGGTTTTAGCCTACTACCATAGTTGCATAATCACAAAGATAATCCATACAAGAAATCATGGTGAATTCAAAGATCAAAATGAAGAGAAAATGAAGAAAAGAGTCTCAAGCTCTGTAAAAACGATCCTCTAACAATTTAGGATAAGTCCTCTTTATATCCCAAAACAAATAAAATTAAAACAAAACAACATGCAAGTTGCAGGAAAATTTCGCGGGTCGCGCGAAATCCTTCGCGGACCGCGAGCCTGGTTGTCGCGGCTCGCGGCCGAGGATTCGCGGCCCGCGCGTCTTCGGTTTCCGCGGTCCGCGACTGAGGTTTCGCGGACCGCGCGTCTGGTCCTCGCGAACCGCGACCGACGTTTCGCGGATCGCGCGTCTTGGCTTCGCTCTGGTCCTCGCGGTTCGCGAACGGAGTTTCGCGGACCGCGCGTCTGGTCCTCGCGAACCGCGGCCGATGTTTCGCGGATCGCGCGTCTTCGACTTCCGCGGTCCTCGTGCTGGTCCTCGCGGCTCGCGACCGGAGTTTCGCGGACCGCGCGAAACTCGGCATCTCCAACAGCAACACACACCCTCCGCGACCTAGGTTTTGCGGTCCGCGAGAGTGTGCCTTCACGCCATTTCTACGACCGGTTCTTCTATGTATCTGCTTCCTTCAGGACGGTCATAGAAGGTCTTCAACTCATCCAAATCTATCGCAAGTGCAATTCAAGGTCGAAATGCACGTCTTCAATTTCAAACCATCATGAATGATTCGGTCCAAAAGTCTAATATAAAAGTACAAAATACTATCTAAAACAGCTCTCAAATGCTACAAAATAAGAGTATATCTAGGACCTATCAATTTCATACATACCTGATTTATTTTGGGTGTCATATGCTACATATATGGAATGGTAAGATGATAAATTTGATTAATGTTGAATAGAGTTTGAGTGTTTAAATAATAAATAAAAAGGTTAAAAAAGTAAATGTAATGGTAAAAAGTGTTTAAAAACGCTGGTTTGAATAGCGTGTCAGATTTGACAGAAATTTACGCGTAAAAAGCCAGCAACCAAACACTTTTTTTCCGTGTTTGTTGGCGGTTTGACCAAATAAAAAAGTCAATGGTAAAAGTCAGTAAAAACCCTGTTTAATAATTCAGTACCAAACCGAAACAATATTGGCCTCAAACCCTAATTTTTTTCAAGCCCTAGTTTTGTTGATCTCAAACCTTTTCACTATATTTCAGCTTCTCTCAATCCTCATTTTCACTTTCTTGTCCGAAAATGGCGAAACAATCACCACCAGTATTCTTCCGAAAAGCGCACCCACCTTCCACTTTCACCGCCAAAGCTTCCGATCATCAGAAACCTCCATCAACTGGGGTTAATCCCCCGCCGATCTCTGAAATCGCTGGCGAATAAATACGGTCCGGTCATGCTGCTTCATATGGGCAGCAGGCCGGCACTCGTAATCACATCCGCCGAAGATGTCCTCAAGAAAAATGACCGGGGCTCGAATTCGTCGGAAGACTTCTCTATGGTTTCAAGGACATGGCTTTCTGACCTTACGGTGAACACTAGCGGCAGATTCGAGGCATTTCCGTCACTCAGCTTCTGAGTAACAAGAGAGTTCAGTCATTCGGAAATGTTGGCAAGCATCGAAGAATCGGCTCGTTCGAGTTCGGCCGTGTGTCTCAGTGACATTCTAGCAACGCTTTCAAACAGCATTGTTACTCCGACGACGAACATGGGAGTGAGTTTAAGAAGTGATACCATTGGTGGCAGTGTGAACATTGCTGATTACATCCCCTGGCTATGGAAGTCAAAGGTGAAAAATCTTAAACCAGAGCTTGGAAGCTATCAAAAGGCAAGCTTCAGGAAATGATGAAAACAGTTACTTCAGTTCCAGCGAAATGATTCCATGGTTCCTCAAGCCCTAATATTTTCCAATATTTTTCCAATTTCCCTAATATTTCCTAAACCCTAAATCAGCATATTTCCTCAAGCCCTAAAGTTTCTATAACCCTAAATCAGCATATTTAGTTTCCTCAAACCAAAAATTTCCCTCTGTCTTGGTTCTTTCATCGTTTCATTGCGGTCTTGTTTGGTTCGACATCAATTGTCGTTTCTTTGTATTTCCCGTAGCGTTTCACTACATTATATTTTTTGAAAAAGATTTTAACTTATTATTTTATTTAATTATTCTTGAACTCAAAATTCAAGTGATAACATCTTTTTCGGAGGATCCCAAAACTAAAACATTGGTCTGATTTTCGTTTTGTTATTTGACTTGTTTTGGTTGGAAATTTGATGGTGTATCATTTGTTTTTGATTGGCTAGTAGTTTTTAAGAGTTTGTTCTTCGGTTTTGGTGAATGCGTCGGTTTTAATATGCATGCATGCATGCATTTAAAGAATCTGCAGTCCATTTTAACTTTGTTTCCAAGCCACTAATTTTTCAAAGAGCTAAACCAATCGTTTTTGTTTTTATTTGGTATAAAATAAGGACATTTGGAGACTTCAAAAACAATTTTGTAAGTAAATTCAACTCGATCATCATGTAGTGTGATTCGTAATCATAAAAAAATTTAAATAGAGAAGGTCTGATCATTTGTGTTTTCTTTTAATATAAGAACAGAAATCAGGAAATTAAAAGACACCGTCATGAAAAAATTAAATCGGCTAGGTATCTTGGATTTTTTATTAAAAAGGAAAACAAAAACTACTTTGCACAATCTGACGCCATTAGTTTTTTAAGTGCACTAATTTGCAGAAACTGACCATGTGAGCTCAAATGGTGAAATAACGAAACATTAATATTTAACCAAACGATCCATTAATTCTATCCATTTTTCTTAATTAATCAAAATTTCACACACACACACACACAGTAACACACAGACACACACTTAATATCACCTGTTGAGTTCTTTCCCGTTTCTGATGAAATGCGACCGGGATTTCTCTCCCTGAGTGTTTCAAACATCGCGATCTACCTCGCTACACAAAACAGACAGCAGGGAAAGAAAAAGTACGATCACGGATCTGTAGATCGCCACAGCTGACTAAGGATCTTTGAAGGTTTTCAATAAATACTTTTAGTAAGTATAACGATGCATGTTTCACATCATGAGCTTTGTTCAATTAATCCAATGTGCTAAACATTATTTTACATTGTGAAATCAACGTTGAGACAATTGTAACTAATCCGTAGGTTTCAACCTTTTTGTACGGTTTATTACACTAAGAAACTGATGAGTTTCATATGTTTTTCTTGCAATTTCCATCAACTTACAATGGTGTAATAAAGAAAAAAAACTTTAATCATCTTCCAGAACTCATATATGCTTTTCTAATAAATCCATGCATAATGTGTTTCAAAATATATAGAATGTAATCAAATTCACAAACCTACTACACGATCATATGAAAGCAAAACATAGGAGAGAATATCCAAAATGGTTTATCATATAAAGTAAAACCTTGAGAATAATCCATCAGAAGATAATCCCGACAAGTTTGAACATTCAAATCCACATTATTCCTATAGTTAAGTTAGGTGTTTGTCCAAATATTGTTTGATCAAAACATCTACAAAAATCCTATAATTCATGAAATCATGAATCTAGGATCTATAGTTTTTATCACACAAACATGAAGACAGCAGCACGGAGACACCACCACCAGAACTGATCCACCTAAGGGGCTTCGACGAATCTTCAATCTGAAACAAATTAATTACAAGAATTTAAGGTAACCAAAGATTTCAAGTGCAATACTATCCACCTAAGGAAAGAATTCGGCAAGAACTAAACAACCAATTCCCTAAAACAACATTAAAAATTAGAGTCTCATTACCTGACCACCTCTGGTAAGGGTAATACATTTAGTGCACACAAACTTCGTCATTTGCTTGGCCTGCTCCACGGTCATCCCAAGGCATGCTGGATGAAACCTAGGAAAAAAAACCAACAAATCCAAGTCAATTCAATAACACAAAAAAACAGGAAACTCAATGATTTAAAAGCAGAACCTACTAGTCCTCGCAGCCCCCCTCGCACTGCACCATCAATTCATCCGGGTTGTAGGGAATCTCGCACTTGCAATACCTATAACATGGAATGAAACAAGATGCTTAGAAAATTAACCACACAATTGACAAAAACAGGGGTGAAATTCCCCTATTGAAATCACACGAAATTAGAAAATTAAAGTTTGTCAAACGAATTGTGCGAAATGCGAAAATTAACAGTCCAATCATCAGGATTTGATCTTTCCCGATTTAAATCACGTGAAACTCAGCACAAAAGATGCCCAAACAAATCATGCAAAATAAGAAACAACAGTTTATCATTAAGACTTCCAGTATGAAATCACAAAAGAATGCTAAAAATGATCATGCAAAATATGAGAAATACAATTTCAACATCAAGACTTGACCTCGTACGAAACTCGCACAAATGATGCTCAAATAAATCGTGCAAAATGAGAAAAAGAAAAAGTTCATTATCAAGACTTACATATTGAAATCACACAAAACTCACAAAAGGATGCTCAAATTTAACATGCAAAACTTGAGGTTTTCAAATTTGAAATAAGAAAGGAATTACTCACACAGCAACACGATATGGGATGAATGCACCGGTGTGACTATTGTATGTAGTTGAATCTGCAGTAGTAGTCGTCCGGCCCAACACTCTCAAACTTTGTATAGTTGTTCAAGGAGTGTACATGGCATATCCCTTCAACAGTCTTGGGGATCTCGTCATCAAAATGGTCGGCAGGAAGAGCTCCTTAGCCCCGTGGAACAGTCTCCGCCCACCCTTTGAATCTTCCGGCCGATAATACCATTGCACCTTCACATTCGTGCTACCATCCTTGTGCAGATTGATTCTTTTCACTTTCCCAATATAAGGAGCATTGCCCTCCTCAGCTTGGAGAGTGACGGAATCATCAACTACCAAAATTCAGCACACAACTCAGAAACAAGATTAACAGACAAATTCCAATGTACATACAACCTTGCACTAACATTACACTAACTTTGCACTTGTTAATCAAAACCCTCAAAAAAGTTAAAACCTAACCTACTACTCAAACATAAAACCTTGCCCTACAACTTTGCACCAACAAAATATAACTAGTAATCCATTCATAAAAAATTGCAAAAAAAATCTTCGATAAAAACAACAAAAAACCTACAACGTACAACACAAACAAAATAAAACTATAGTCACAAATGAAATCATCTCAAAAAACTTGCACGAATGATGTTCAAACAAATTGCACGAATGATGTTCAACATCATCCTCACCTAGGACCGACAAATGGGCTAGGCGGATTATAAACGGGTCGTGGAAAATGGGTGATTTTAATAAACAGGTAAAAATCATTTAAAAACGGGTCATAAACTAGTTAAGTAGAAGCCATTAAACCAACTGGTTGAAAATAATATACACATACGACTCTTAAACGGGTTGGGTTATAAATGGTCAATAGAAAATCATGAGAAAGTCTTGGGTGAGACCTGTCCTTGTGGAGACCAAGAGCAGGGGAATGAGCATTTACTGTTTCTGCTTGATTTTTTAGTCAGTTTGTTTGATCTTTCAATCAATGTCCTTGAGTATTTTTGTTTTGCCTTGATTTTTCAGTTAATTTGATCTTTCGTTCAATTTGCTTGATCTTTCGGTCAATTTTCTTGATCATTTCCTGGTCAATTTCACCAACGACAAATTCAATCAAGGAAATCGGCGGGTTTAAAGCTCACCAACGACAAATTCAATCAATAGCAGTCTCATATAATCTTTGGTCTCATTTGAGACAGGTCTCAAATGAGAATTTGTCGAAAATCATATAAATGAGACGGCGTAAAGTCTTACCAAAACTATAGGAGTACCTAGACTCTTATCTCATATTCTTAGGGGATAAACCCTGGAACACTACATAGTCTACTCTAAACTTTTAGAAGATGGGTCAAAAACCAGATGATTATTATTTGATACAAGCCTTAGACCCTGTTTGCTTGAGTTCATTTTTGGCTGAACGGAACTATGAACGGGATTTAACTGACTAAACTTAACAGAAATGAAAATTAATGTATTGAAAAAAAGAATCAGTATGATTGAATTAAACTGAATTTCATTAAATTGTATTTTAACTGAACTGGACTAAACTAAACTAATCTACAGAAAAGCTCTGAAAATCCATAACGGGAAGAGACTTAGCATAGAAACTAACTTAGCAGAATCCTTTTCAAACTTACCAAGACTGATTCAAAGACAAAGAAAAGTAAAATTAGTCTAGATTACAGTTGATTCAAAGTGAAGCATATAACAGCTGACTTTGTCAAATTGGCAAAAAATGGCCAAAGGAATTCATTTCTAACAAAATTCCAACTAAAGCCATATATTGAGCCAAGTGAACATCAAAATACACGAATTATAACATTGTAGAGATCAATTAATCACAATCACAATCAACTCTGTACACACTTGATTCCGCAAGAGATTGTCAAGAAAACATATTCTTACCCATTTTATACCAGAAACAACAAAATTGAAACCTATGAATCCTGTTTCTTATCTTTGGTTATTAATGTATGCCAATTAACACTGAAAATAAACAATCTAATTGGGGTGACCCATCAATCAAAGCTTAAACACCATGTTTGATATTTCTATTTTGATGTTGATAATCTTCGGACATGATGATGGTCAGCTCGTGGTCAGAGATTGTGAAAGATTAAGATTTTGGGAGAAGTGGATTCAACACGGCGGTCAGATGTTTATTTTCTTAACAAAATTAAAACCTAATTTACAACTCAGATATAAACAAAACCTAAACTTTGCCTCAACAAAACACAAGCAGTCACCCAAATCACACAACATAAACTCAATCCACTTTTAATTGGCATTAAAGCAAAAATGTAAACAAAAATCTTCGAAAATGAATACAATTAAACCATACCTCGTACAACCTTATTGGTGGTGGTGCCGCCGATTGTGAAGGACTCCAACTGAGTTCACCTGCCGGGATTGGATTTCGCCATTGACGGGAAGGCTCGGATGTGTAGAGACGAAATTGTTCTTGAGTTTTCTAGGAAAATCCGAAGAAATGTGTTCATAAAATAAAGGCAAATTCTAGACACGGAAATGTGTTTAAAGTTCTTTGTATTTTCGATTAGACGGACATCAAAGTTAGGACGGACATTCCCTTATAGACCTGGATACAACTCCGTCATGGACTGAACTATATATATCTCATGGTCTTCACTGTAACAATTTTGTAAACAAATTCTCCATTTTCTTATGATCTGCACAGTAATTTGCCACCATTTTCTCCCAAAACAATTCTGTAAACAGTTTCTCCCTCGGCGCTTACTAGGTACACATAATTACACACATAAACAAACTAATTAATTCATCACGTTTTCTTACGTTCATTTTGCTATGCAAGGATCCAAAATCTTGTGAAGAGAATTGGAGCTACTGGAATCCAACGGCAGTACTCGAACTTAGAGCTACTGGAATTCCATATACTTTGGCAGTAATCTAATCATCTAGCTCTGTTTCCATCCATAAATTTTGTGTTTATGTGGTTCGTCAGAATCATTCCAACAGCCGAATCAGATGAAAAAAAGTACCTTGCCATTGTTCTATCATCGGTTGCCATTATAGCTGCTTATCGGAAATTTCATGACACTACAATCACTAGCTAGTTGGCCTAATTAATTCTGCTGCGCTTCTCTCATTGTTGAGCATTCCGATAAAAACCCAGAAAATGAAGTCCGGCAGGATTGTAAGAACATTGCTTGACGATTTCCTTATTCGTTTGTACTTTGACGATTTCCTGTCTAGACAAGATCCTGAAGCTCCTAGTGATGCTCATGATGGCAATGTAATTGTTGACGGAGAGAAAAACTTAGTCTCTTTAAATCATTGTGCATCGGTTTCTGGTTATTAATATTTCTTACATCGATCAGCTTTCTGGTATATTGATTGTGTAGGTCGTTGATACGAAAGACGATCATGAGATCATTCGGTCTACCACATGATTGTTTCCAGGTCCATAATGGAATGTCCCTCCTAACTTTGACGCGCCATCTGATGTAGGTCTGTAAATTTATACATGGGTCCAAATGGAAATACAAAACTTTGTGGGTTTTTAATTTAATTAAACTTTAGTCCAAGAGTATTAGCTATGAAATTAGTATCTAGAGAGTGTTATTTTGGGAATTAGTTTCAGAAATAAGATTATAACTTGAATAGAATAATAGAATAATAGCATTAAACTATTTTCTATATACTTGAAAAATCTTTATCACTAATTTCTTAAATATGATCAATGCAAGCAACAAAAGTCAAAAAAAAAATCACATGTAATGTAATCACCAACTATCTACTTTATCGTGTAGTTTAAAGTTGAATGGTGCTTTAATTGTGGTCAAATCTTTCACTTAACATGCACAGTTAAAAATGAATATAATAGTTGTAGAAAACAAAACATTGTATTTCATATTTTAATTATTTGTTTTATTCAAAAATGTGGTTACCATAAACAAGCTTAACAATTTATAATTGTGGTTACATAATCACACCATCTCATCTTCATTATGTTTTTTATTACTCTATTCCTAGTTAAACTACCCACTTTTTTGTCAGATTTTTCAAAGTATATTTGATGGTTAATAGCTAGGGTTCAAAAAATGTATAGTTCAATAATAGAATGTATTGTTATTCTAATTATATCTTGTATAATACTATTATAACATGTTCTGATAAGGTTGATTATAAAGTGTGTAGTTTAAAAGGGAAAGAGAGAAAATCAAAATTTAGTATATTATTTAATTTTTATTGAAATCTGGTCAAAACTTGCGTTATAATGCATGAGGTTACATCTGACTCAAAAAAAAAAATTTTAAAATGCATAAGGTTACATCATCTTTTCACTTTTTAGAAACAAAATATATGTAGCATAAAAACTAAACCTAATTTTCATCAATGCTTTAGCGGTATCTAAATATTGGAAAAACGAAGAGAAATATCAATAAATTTTGTGTAACGTAAATTTGGCAACTATAACATAAAGATAAACCCTGAATTCAGTGAATAAAATTTCAGATAAGTACAACCTTTAGTTGTTGGATTCCACTGCCTCTCATCTTGATCGTGATTCAATGAAAGCGCTCATCATGGTAACCTTCATGATCTCTTCTAAATCCATATATATATATATATATATATATATATATGTGTGTGGATGGTTCTTGATATATACTCTCCGGTCCAATAAGTGTACTACACAAATTGTCCAATATGGTTCAACATGAGCCTATTAGTACGTATGAAACTATGTTGCTCTAATAAACATGTTATGTTATACATGTTAAGATTGTGAATCTTCACTTTTAATTAATCAAGCAATAAATTAAAAGAAATGGAGACCGCTGTCTAAAATTATTTTTTTGTTTAGATCGATCGGGAGTAGTTCAAAATCACGTGGATGCATGGTATTTGTCTACCAGATGCACGGCACCCGGCATACATTTTATTGAATAATAGAATGGAACTTTTATAACTAGATCAGTTATGGATCATGTGAGGCGGACCTAGGGGGTGGTCCCGCTACCCCAAAAAATTAAAAAAAAAAGTTTAAACCCTTGTAAATTTTAAATTATTAAAATTTAGTGCTATAATTTTAGGTCACTCTTAACTTTAAAAATTGCATTTTACATCCTATAATTTTACTTTTATTCTATTAAGGTCACCCTCAACTTTAATTTCTGGGTCCGCCCTTGGATCACATAATATGAAAACAAATCAGGCATGAAAATGAGTAGATCATCCATGCTACAGATGCTAATGACCATTCAAAAGCATGCTACAGATGGAGGTTTAAAAACAAAACAAAAATCACGAAACTGCTAAAATGGAGTCTTGCATGAAGGATTGTGCATTCTCCACCACTAGAAAGACCCACCTCTAGCATCTGTTATTCCTGGGACGTTTCAGCTGTTATTCAAAATTTGTCAACCGCTGTTAATAGGTACCGGTGCTAGGCAAGGGGTTGTATCAGCTGTTTTATTTTGTGGGTCCGAATATGAGCCCAATCAATAAGTCCAACATAGTGACTGGACTTTCCACTAATTTTGTGGAAGAAATTCCCTTCAACGGTTATTCATCAATTAAACATTAACAGCTGAAACAAAAAAATAAAAAATAAATAGGGACAGAAATTGACCCCCATTCCAGATTCGAAAATTACACCAAATTCATAATGAATATTATATTCAAATAAAATATAAATTATAATGATTCAAAATTGTATTTATAATAGTGTGCAAATGGAAATTGTTGGAGGAATTTATACAAAAAGAGGCAACCAAAGAAAAAAAAAATGATACGAGGTCCGGGAGATTTCTGAAACTTCAATTCAAACTTCAAATGCCGATACGTCACTACCGTTGTTCACACCCTATATTATTGCCTGCAAAAATATGTGAGGGTAACAGATATGTTCAATACTTCATATTTTTTGTAGACAAACTAATAAATGAACATAATTAACATACCAATAGCACTTCCAACCCGGAGAGAACCCTTGAAAACAGCTGATAATCCCTCTGTTTTCCAAATCCTTTTCCTACCATAGAAAGAATTCATCAGATCAACCAACAAAGCCAAAGAAGTGAAGAAGCTGCAATATGACAGATAAGAATCATTTTAAAGTATTAAGAAACGGTTCTGTTCTTCTTACAATAAACTTCCTGAAGATATGAACTCTTAACACAAATAAAAACAGTCAACAATGACTAGATGATTGTCATTGCCCTATCACAAATAACATGCTTCCTTAAATGAAACGATATCACCATAGAACTCAATGCACTACACTAGTCAATGACATCTTAGCTATCTACAATTTCTGATTTCAAGTCATACATTCTTTATTTTAGACAGTATATCTTTAAGTGGAACAACCATATAAATGCTTGCAAGTGAAGATTAAAAAAGCTATAAACTTAAAGACATACGGGAGTTCTCTTCAATCGCCAAGCTGCAAAGCCACTGGAGCTTAAGTTTCCCTGCTCCTAAAACATAGTGAAAACGAATAAAAATAATTATAAGTATAAGACAGTCAGTGTCATTCCACAATGATTGTAAGACAGTTACCTGGGAAAGTCCAACAATGTTGTAATCCTATTTAAGGTCTTCCAATTCTTTCACCTAACTACAAAACCCGACTGCAAGAGAAGAAAATGTCAGAGTTTAGAAATACTAGTACACCCCAATGGTTTTAAAATTAAATTATATTTCAGCGCTTATGATTAACCGCTGAAACAACTATCTCCGCAACCCAAACACGTTGCTACTACAACGAAGAAAATCATTGTGCTCTCTTAATTGATTGTACAGTAAAGACCAATAATTCGGCCTAGTTATAACCCAAAAAAATGTTGAGACTAGTACCTTGACCCCCGACTTTTGTTTCAGCGGTGAGTATCTTCGCAACCAAATCTTGTTGCTTTTTTACGACGACGTAAATCTTTTACTCTTACACCCGACACAATATCTTGGCCCGGTCAACATTTTCCACGCATCAACAGTAAATTTTGTCCACCTCATCCGGTGTATCAGCGGTTTAAACCATAACCGCTGAAAGGGACATATGCACTTTATAATATTTTAATTAGACGCGTTGAATTTCTAAGTGAACCTGACGTGGCCTTGTTGAATGGCCCTACTTTTTAAATGTGGAAAGGTCAATAACCGCTGAAAGGTTTGTTTCAGCGGTTATTTGTTTTACGTTTCAGCTGTTTTCGGTCATAACCGCTGAAACAATTCAGCTGAAACATTTTTTTTTTCTGATAGTGCTCGTACATATATAAAAGAATAAGGCCCTGTTTGCCAGAGCTTATCTGTAGATCAGTTCAGTTCAGTTCAGTTCAGTTTGAAGAAATTCAGGTTAATTCAGTCATGCTGATTCCATTTTTCAATACATCAATTTTACTTCAGTTCAGTTCAGTTCAGTTCAGTTCAGTTCAATTCAATTCAGTTCAGTTCAGTTCAGTTCAGTGACATCAAGAAATAAGGTCTAGTAAACATGACCTAAATTACAAGTGAAAGTGAGTATTGAAATGGACTTTTTCTCCCATCACAAAAATATCTTAGAACATTAACGTCACATCATCAAGATAGAGTAAAACACGCACTAAATGGTAATAATCGCAATGTTTGAATAAAAAAAACTTACAAGCAGAAAGACGTAAATTTGTTATTCAAATGTAGATGATCAGGGATAAAGAATTGCTGGTACGTAATCAATGACCAGTAGCTTGTCCAGCGTCGGAACGAGCTGAGTCTTAAACTGGAGGTGAGCAGGGTGATCAAGAAACTCGTTAACACCATGGATGCTCTCAAAGGTCGACTCAAACACGTGTGTGAAGCCTTGGTCCAGATCCCTGATGCTCACTCTCGGTCCCCACTTGAAGTATTTCATGGCCGGGATGATGCTTACCAGTTCCGCGTATCGCTTGATGAGCTCATCAATCTGCTGCTCTGACACCTCATCTTTGAACTTACCCAGAAGTATATGCTTCACTTGTTTCCCTTCATTTTCCTCCATCGACATCGATATCTTTGGACTGCTTTTTGATGATGAATTCTGAGCTAAAGGGGATGATTAGATCCTAATTTGCCTTTTGCCTTATATGGTCAACTCCAGCAACAACGTTAAATAAACCAAACCCCATGTGCTGTCTCATTGAATTAATGAGTTAATAAACACATAGTCTGAATATTATACTTGCATTCATCATAGTTCATGATAAAAAAATTAAGACAGTGAGCATGATGGTGCTACCTGATAAAGTAGGACGGTGGAGGTCATATCTGCTGTCTCCGATACTTAAATAGTGTACAAAATATATTATATGGATGAGACCCTTGAAAAATATTGAGACCATCTTAAAAAAAAGAAAGTCTTTTGTGTGATACCAATATCAAATGATTACCTAACATTTTTATGAGATTAATTTGTGTGTTTATTTTATTAGACTCTTATTATGATATTTACAATTATTTATTTTAGTAAGAGTTTCATTGTAAATATATATGTAGCTGGTTCAAGTGTTTCTATCATGAAAAGTTATGTGGGGGGTAAGAAGGAATCATGAGGCATGAAAGAGTTGGGAATAGGTATAAAAATTTAAAATATGATAGAGATAAGAAAAGGGATGGAGATTGGAGAGACCATCCCAAAATGAGAACGATCGATTCGGATTACTGCTGTCAATCCTAACACGAACCGAGAAACCCAACACGATCGACCAAACCCGATCTGACACGTAACCCGAAAATTATTAGGTTGAACCCGACCCGACTTCAACTCGAATATTAATTTTAACCCGAACCCGACCTAACACGAATCCGGAGATGACCTGAACCCGAACCCGACATAACACGAATCTGAAGATGACCTGAACACGACTTATACGAATTCAAAAATGAACTGAACTAATTTTTTTGTTAATAAATAGTTAATGTAATTTTAACAACGTAATTTATTAATAATTAATAATGTTCAATATTTTATTTAGTTTAAAAGGTTGGCTTATAATAATGATCAAAAGAATATTTTAAATTTGGCATTTTTAATTTAATTTTTTTATGTAATATAAATATTTTTCAAACTAATATTCCAAAAAATGAATTAAATCCAAAAAAATGTTGGATCTAAAAAACCCTTAGTGCTTGGATTCGAAGGCCTCCAACCAAACTATGACATCTGCATACCACTGAATAGGGGTGTTCAAAACAGGGTACCCGGAAGTGCGGGTACCCGAAATACCGGGCCGGGTTTCAGGGTACCCGCCGACCCGGTTGTTATAATATATTAATATTTTTTAGGGATTTCATCCTAACAAATCGGTTTAATTAACCCACGTACTATGTTTTAAATTTAGAAAACTTGAAATGTTTTTTTTCAAACATGAAAAATGAGTGTAAGAAAAAATGTGTAAAAGAAAAATACTAAAAGTATGAAACTAAGCATAACATTTTCACAAATATTTTAATTCACTTCAAGAATTCAATATAAATATCTATTTGTACGAAAAAAAATCAAACAAATTATAATTTGAGTTGAAGGTTTACTTGAAGAGAGTAAATATTATATATTATATATGAACTAGACTATCCATGAAAAATCAATCGTAAGACGTTTAAATTTAATTACTCTCGATATTGCCTAAAAGTTATGTATAATCTTAAGTATCTATTATAATTGAGGAAATAAACAAGACACTTGTATTGAGTTGATAAGTTCAAGAGGGTAAATTCATTTCCTATGCCCAAAATTACAAGTATAAATGATATTTAACATTAATATTTAATAAATAAACATATATAATACTGGGTTTCCGGGTACCCGGAAAAAGCATTTGTGTGACCCGGACCCGGACCCGGAAAATAGTATAATACTCGGGCCGGGTACCCGTTCCGGAAAAATAAGATATTACCCGGTTAATTTATGCCGGGTCGGCGGGTCAACGGGTCGGGTAGTGCGGGTCGGGTATTTTTGAGCACCCCTACCACTGAACCACTTTGCCACTTGCTACATTATGGATAAGGGAATAGTTATATTATCCGTATAATTTGACTTTTAGAAAGGGTCATAGTAGCATATATGGAACTATTGGGCAACATATCTAAATGTTTTTTCCACCTCTCCTGCTGCCTTAATAGACATTAAAACTATATTTTCACATTTCACATGACTTCAATTTTATTTTGGACCATTTAATTTAATAATTCGACACTTCCCATTTTCTTGGAGGGACCTAAGTGAAAGAAGTAAAATCTTTATATAAACGCCGAAAATGAAATCCTCTTGAAGATATTTATAACCAACGTTTTTGCAATTAATATTATACTTTTCACATCATTAAATCTTTTATCTACATTCTATAGACGAGTTATCGATACTAGCATGTTTAACCTTTGTAAACTCACTAGTATAGTCCATTGATCTGTTCTGCGTCCACTATTTTAGCAACTCAAAAAAATCCAATTTTTT
This sequence comes from Cruciata laevipes, assembly GCA_963678965.1. Classification (NCBI taxonomy): domain Eukaryota; kingdom Viridiplantae; phylum Streptophyta; class Magnoliopsida; order Gentianales; family Rubiaceae; genus Cruciata; species Cruciata laevipes. The sequence goes on along the minus strand of OY787632.1, from coordinate 11,844,489 downwards.
TTTATATGCACTACATATATCATATTAGGAGATAATATTGAGTTACAACACCGTGGACGTCCGTTAACTTTATGTAGTTAAATTTATTTTCAAATCAAGTAAAATTCTTTGAAATTTAAAGTTACGAGATGTTTGACATTCAATTAGAGGCTTGCATTTATTGAATAATTACATGAGATGTAATGAAACATGTTAGTATATTCAATTAGAGATTTATTGGTTCAATTTGAGTGAAAAACATTTGAAAAATATTTAAATGACCACAACATCATAAAAGGGATAATAAATAAATTTAAAATCAACGTGATTCAAGTATAAACTATACTTGACAACAATTAATCCACAAATTAGTTAAAACTAAAATTATCAAATGTGTAATGTACTTGAATCGAACTCACTTCGATCCGAACTAACAAGACTTAAAATAATGACCTAACATCAAAAGTTTGTTTCTTCCCATGTGAGTTTTGTGTATTATATTTTTACTTAATTAATTCGATTCAACCTTACAAACGAGTCTAACCCGACCCGATCGACCTGAGTTAATTCTTTCAATACTCAACCTGTACCCGACCCAAGATAATTCATTCTGAACCCGACCCGACCTGACAAACAGGGCTGACACAAATTTAACCCGACACGAACGTAACCCAACCCAACACGACACGACCCGGTAAATTTTTTTGACCCGAAATAATGCGACACATATCGACACGAACCTATCTAATCCGAACACGAAACCCGACACGTCAACCTCAATTTACAGCACTAATTCGGATTAAAGTCAGAAGAAGCTATCGCTTGTCCCTCTGCTTTTATCAATGTGGTAGCTAGCTCTCTAATTTTCAAAGTGACAAAATGCGCAATGTCAAACTCAGTTTAATCGTAGAAATTTTACTAATTTAAAGCATCAAAGTCGTTCTGTTCTGTATATATGTTGACACACATATTAGGGAATACTGAAATAATAATTACAAAAACAGAGGAAGTGTACTGAATTTAAGAAATAAAAAAATTACAGCAAGGTTATCAATAAGGGTGCAATTTCATGGTTGGAATCGCCCTAAGTGGGAATGATTTTTGAACTGTCAACCCAAACTTCTCATCCATGTTCATATCCTCAGGTTTATGTCCTCCTTCAAGTTTCCAGTCAATGTTATGAATGAAAGAGGCAAGCATCAGATGCACCATCCGGTAAGCCAGAGGAAGCCCTGGACATATTCTCCTCCCGGCGCCGAACGGAATCAGCTCAAAATGGTTCCCTTTTATCTCAATTTCACTCTCCAAGAACCTCTCAGGCAGAAAAACTTGAGGCTGCGTCCAAGTGGCTTCATCTCGGCCTGAGGCCCACACATTGATCAGTATCTCTGTGTTTTTGGGCACTAGATAGCCGCTGATTTCAGCATCTTCATTGGCCTTATGAGGAACCAAAAGTGGTGCTACTGGATGAAGTCGGAATGTTTCCTTAACTATAGATTGCAGGTAAGGGAGCCTGGAAATGTCTGATTCTTGAATGATCTGTGTTTTCTCTCCAATGACTTCCTTGAGTTCTGCTCTTGCTTTCTCCACCTTCTCAGGGTGACGGAGTAATTCAGCCATCGCCCATTCTATTGTGTTTGACGTAGTATCGATCCCGGCAACAAACAAATCCTGTATCATTATAACAGCGAATTTGAACGTTCAATATGTTTCAAGAAATAAACTACATCATCTGTATGACATGAGAAAGCTATTAGGTGTACTTACCAGAAGCATGTGTTTGATGACATCCATGGTGAAATCTGACCCATTCTTCAAATTTTCATCCAAAATCGCTTCCAGCAAATCATTTTTCCTTGGCTCTGATATATATGGTACTGCTTTCTGACGCCTCTCGGATCAACAACCTTTCCTTGATAATAACATCGAAAATATCAAACACTTTTCCAAAGTACAGCTTGGTACCTCGCATTATCCCCTGTGGATCAATCCGTCGAAGCACCGGGAAATAGTCGGAAAGGTTAGGCAAACCAATGTTTGTCATCATGCCCCAGACCACCTCCTTCAGCTCCTCAGTCGAAGGATTGGCATCATAGGTGGCGAAATCCTTCGAAAACAGAGTTCTCGACATTAAATTAAGAGATGTGATGAAAGCAGCTGATCCAATATCCACAGCTTCCCCGCTATAACTGCACCGCTCAATATACTTAACCAGTTCTTGAAGCTTTTCATGGCGAAGCTCCTGGCTCGCATCAAGCCTGTGGGGAGCAAAGATTTGCTCTTTGCAGAGCTTACGGATGTTGCGCCACGGGCCGGAAACCGGCAACCAGACCATGGAGAACTTGTGATGATCAAGGGCATGTACTGCGTTAGGTATGGCTCGGCTAGAGCAGACCTGGTCGTTTTTTTGTAGGATTTCTTTAGCGAATCCACTCCACCATTCGATACAACTACCACTTCCTTGCTTCCTAGCCTGACCGACATAAGAGGGCCATATTTCTTTGACAGTTTGGCAAGTGATTGTTGAGGGTTTTTGCCGATTTGGTGTAGGTTTCCGATGACCGGGAATTTGTACGGCCCCGGAGGAGTTTTAAGTGATCTCCTGCCTCTTAGATTGGACGTTAGCATATAGATGCATAACCAAATGGCAAAATATAGTGCGATTGAAGACAGAATTGTAGTGGTTTCCATATTGGATTGTGAAGGTTTGTTTTTCTCTACCGTTGTTTCTAACTAGCTGTTGTATTTATGGGTTTTCGCTAGCCGTATTAAATGATGGAGAGACTTTAAGTTCTTCAAAAATAGAAAGATTTCATAGCGTGAAAGTAATGGGTTTGGAGGTGGGTAATGAGTTTGATTATAGAGTATGGGTGTTTGGTTGAGTATTATGATTATATGGGCCCACCTTCATTACCCAAAACTGGCCAATCACCCAAACCCCCCAAAATTGACAACTATGGGTTTCATTACCTAGTTGTTTACTATATTTAGGCACTCCGTCATTTTAGTTTACTAATTTTAGTCATTCCCTAATGCAAACCAAACAACAACATTATAATCATTACGCTTATAATCATTATACTCTATTATCATTCTCATTCCGATTCTCATTCCTCTATTTCAACCAAGCACCCCTAAGTCACGTCACGGCTCTAAAAATGTGTCATGCCGTGCGAATTGCAATGCCAGGTATGACGTTCACACGAGGGTAGTCAAAACACGACAATTAATGGCCGAAACTCGAAGGTAACATTTCTGATTTCGTTCACGATTCATACGATTCGCCCAATCAAATTAGTTTTACTATTATTTGCTAGCCGCTTGAAAACGACCATTCTGCTGTTTCTTTTTTCTTCCTCTTTTGAAAACTTTAGCTGTTTCTCAAGTAGCATTGTAACATTAAAAGGGGAAGGCGTGACCGACAATATAATAAGATAATGTTGTTTACCAATAGAGCCGTCATTCTTGACCCGAACCTAAACCTGAAAAACTTAACGTGACCGATCCAATTCGATTAGACACATAATTATAGTTCGAATATTATTAGGTTATGAACCAGACCCAACCCGACCTGAACCCAAAAATTTAACTTTAACATGCAATAAATTAATTACTAATAAAATTGTGATGATTCTCACACAAGAATTTGTCTTGTGATAATAATAATAAAATTTCTTTAAATTCCTTCACAATTAAAAAACTAATTTGTTATAAAAAAAAACTAACTTCTAGTGTTTAAGTACAGCCAAGTAAAAATTTGACTTTTCACTAGTTAAACTCAATTAAATATGGGTTTTCACTAATTAAATATGCAAGACACCCTACACCCTAAGATGGTTGTATGAGATGAAGTTTTAATGGCTGAGATAATTGATGAAAAATATTGACGGTTGAAACATCAGCGTTCTTACTATAGATCCCCTCAAAATGTGTGTTGTTTTTTTAAAAAAACTATATGAAAAGTTCCTCATATACAATAAAATGGATATTAAGATTCAACACTTTGATTATCTCGCTTAATTAGTGAAATTATTGCTAATTTTGCTAATTATTTAATTCAAATTTAGCTAGGTTGTGACTTCGCCACTACTTCAGGTTCAATTTAAAAGAACCGTAATCCCAGTTACGATGTCGTAACTAGATCTGACGGCGGCGGTTTTTCAAAACCGTCGCGCAATGTATCGTTGGTCGGCGGTTTACTGTGCATAATATGATCCGGACAGGGTTACAAACTCGCAACCGATCAAGCACCGGTGTTTGGAGAACCTGATCATGTTGCACACTCGCAAACCGAATTGTACGGCGGTTCTTGGATCTTTGGCCGGAACCGCCGACCAAGCGCCGTCGTCCGGCCTCTCTCCACTAGTGTTTCAGTCAGTTCCCTTGGGTATTACTGTTTTACCTTGATCTTGTAATGAATTTGATCTTTTATTCAATTTACTTGATTTTTCAGTCAATTTCTTTGATCATTTCTAGTCCTTGGGACATTACTGTTATTTCGTACAAATTCACACTGAATTTCAGCCTTAAGTCAGAGCAGGTGAGCTGGCTGAGCTCTAGCAACACCAACGACGTCCAAAAGCTAACCGCGTATGTCGGTGGGGTTGAAGCTCACCAACGTCAAATTCAACTGATAACGATCTCTTATAAATTATAATGCTTGGTATTTGTAGAGACATGTGTCAAATGAGAGTTTGTATTTATTTTGAGATCAAACGGTTGTCGAAAAAAAACTCAAATGCTTTCTGTTTTTTTTTTTTTTTTTTTTTTTTTGTAATAATTAAGCAAGAGTTATGGATGAATTAGTGGTATTTTGGGTGACTATCTATGCCTCACTAGAAGTAAACAACCAAGGATATAAATTCTTCATATACAACCACTTAATTTTGTTTTTAACTACGAAGAATAATAGCTGAGAAGTTTCACAACCTTAAAATTTCTCATCTTAGTTTGGACATTAATATTATATATTCCTCCATACTTAAATTTGATATCATATATTTTTGCCTTTCACCTATTCTATTATTAAAAAAACTTTAGATAAAACAAATGCAAAGTTAAAACTAAGTACACAAGAATGTACACAAATAATATCTGTCAAAAAAATGTAATTTCGTAGAGATTTCTTTTAAATACATGAAAGAAATTATTTGATATTCTTTGTATTCTTCATTACCAGGAATAAAATATTTACACCTTGTACATTGAAGGGAAAAAAATGTAAGGACCAAATGGTTAAGCACGTAGCTTTTCCCCTTTTCGTTTGGTGAAAATCAACATATACACTACTAGGGAGGTCCCCCATAGGCACCGGTTTATAGCAGCGTTTTACCAAAACCGGTGCTGGATTCCACAATAAGCAGTGGTTTTAATCATTAGCATCGGTTTATAGCAGCGCTTCACCAAAACCGGTGCTGGATTTCACAATAAGCAGTGATTTTAATCATTAGCATCGGTTTATAGCAGCGTTTTACCAATATCGTTGATGGATTCCACAATAAGCAGCGGTTTTAATCATTAGCATTGGTGCACCGCTACTAGATGGAATTTTTGTGGATCTGTTACAAATAAACCGTTCCTAAAATTTATTTTAACAAATTCATAGCAGTGGGTTCATCTTATACAGCATAGCACAGCTGGTACAAGAAATTTTCATGAAACAAATATAAACCGCTACAAAGATATTTTTGACATCATGAAACAAATGTGCAGCAGCAGTAACAAAAACATTTATATTATATATCTTAAGAATCCCAATATTATTGAAAAAATTATCCTTTATTATATTCCTTTATGCATTTTATGAATCCCAATATTATTAAAAGCATTATCCTTCAAAATATTCTCTTATGTATTTTATGAATCCCAATATCATTAAAAATATTATCCTTTACTATATTCTAAATTAGAGGAAACATAATTTTAGTTGATTGTCTATAATTATATATTAAATGATAATAGTTATTATTTTATAAAGAAAACAAAAAATAGAAATATTTATGTGAAAACATTCTAAATTATACATTAAATCCTAAAATAAACAATTTTAAAAAAAGGGTAAAATTCCAAACAATTTCCATGTATGAAACAAATATGATTAAATTTGGAAGTAAAGCAAAATCCAAAAATTTTAAAAAAGAAATGAGCAAACAAGAAAAAAAAAGAAAAAGGAAAGAGAACGTAACACAAAAAAAGATGCAGAATATTGTTGTTCTCTTGCCTTAAACCCTAACCCCATTTTCTCTCACCGCTTCCTCTCCACCCAAAAACCCAAAAAAATTCTGAGATGGTTTCCCGGTAACACCAACCCCATATCCAAGCAGAAACCACAATCGAATAAAAACCCAAAAAAGAGTTGACGGAAAAGCAAATTAGGGCAAACCAGAAGAGATGGACAGAGAGTGGGGATCGAAGCACAGAATGAAGCCATCGACAGCCGGAAGCAGTTGCGCCGCCTCGACCTCGTGAAGGACCGCTGACGTCGAGCTGCTCGAGAGCGGCGAGGTGGTCAATGTCATTCGGGAGGGTCCCCACGAGTAAGTTCTTCGCGAGGTTTAAACTCGGAGTTTCGAACAGTTGTATAAAATTGTGGGGAAGGTATCGGAAAGATCGAGGTATGTGAGATTGTTAAGGTTACAGATGAATTCCGGGATTTCGTCTTGTGAGACGAAGTCGGTGACAAAGCCACCAGTGCAATCGATTTGTTTCCAGGTGTGCACAATCACATTGGATGGTACGGGAACTTCAATTCAAGCGGAGTTCATAATTCTTTGGGTTAGCATGATTTTCAGTTCAATGCTATTTAAAGTTGATGTAGAATATGAACTAATTGTGATATTTACAGATTTTGTTACCCTGAGATCAATCGAGGACAACACAAAACCAAGGCATCGTTTCATGTCATCCTTTGAGCATGTACTGATCTCGTTTGTAATTTCACATTTTGTTAAGCATTGATAATTTTCTCATATATATGAGTCTTAGTGCTAACACCCGTCTTTTTTTGGTTTTTGCCAGAAAATCCAACCTTTCGATGACGATTTCTTGAGGGACAACTCTGGAGTAGGAGATATTATTTTCAATGGTTTGATGAAGAAGAATCCCGATGAGTGATGATAAAGAATCAGAAGAGACTCTGATGATGAAGAGTTTAATGATCGAACAAGTGATTTCGAATAATGAAGAAGAGATTTTTGATGATGATGATGAAGGCAGGAGGGTTTCAAGATGAATTTTGTGGATTTGCTTAAGGCGGAAGGAAAAAGTGAGAAAGCATAGAACTTTTAAGGTGAATTTGTAAAAAGTAGAAAGTATAGGATTTTTAGATTAAAATTGTAAGTACAAAAACTTTGTAGGCTTGATTTGTTAATATATAAAAGTACTGGATTGTATTGCAAATATAAAAGTTTTGATAGTCAATTAGCAAATGAGAAAGTTATGGGGACTGAAATTGTTACTAATCTAGCAGTGGTTGGCGAAATTCAGGCGGTGCTATATTTTACCGGTGCTAGAGAAATCTAGTAGCATTTTAATGCAGCGGTTTTAAAACCGCTGCTTGTCGGGATTAAAGTAGCAGCGGTACAAAAACCGCTGCTAAGAAAATTCCAAACCTAGCACCTCTATACATACGCACCGGCCATAATTTGGCCTTAAAACCGCTGCTTGAGGGGTCAAAAACCGGTGCACATGGGGGATTCTCCTAGTAGTGATAGGCTCTTCAATCTTTATGAGATTTCTCCTCGTTTCTTGACAAGGATAAACCCTAATTAAAGGCATAGAAGTAATCTAAATGCATTTACATATATATGAAACTGATTAGCTCTAACGAAAACAATATCCCGAACAATTCGTGAATAGTTCTAGACTTCTAGCACACCATGCTTTCAACTGGAAAACTAAATTAATAAAGTAAAGACTGAGAATTATCACAATTACGCAGCATTGAACCATCCCTTCGTTCTCTTAAGTTTTAGTGCAGCCCTAAATGTTAAAGAGGAAGATCTTTCAGTAATAAATTGAGCTTGTTAGTTGTCAATTTGAAAAAAAAAAAAAAAAAACCTTCATTTTCGCATCAAGTACTAAACGGATGTCTACTTCAAAAATATGAGTTCCCATTATAGTAACAAGGAAACGACTAAGTTTTTTTTGAAATGATACAACCTCCAATAACCATCAGTGAATCTTCTTTTGACAGTTTCAAGAAGATCGTTAGCACGGTCTGGTTTCTTCTGAAACTAATTTTGTGTTGTGACTGAAGGCGCGCTGTTTTAGTTTATAAATCTCTACGTAGCATCAAATAAGTAGAATTCCATCGAGGTACAACATCAATCATCAATTTGCATAAATCAGAATTAGTATCAATCACAGCTTGTTCAAATAATGTAAGCTTAGAATTAGATCCATCAATATATATCACAAGTTGGCGCAATTTACTAACACTGGAATCAAAACTCTTTAAACCATTTTGAACAGTAAGATTCAACACATGAGCACAACATCGAACGTGAAATATCATGCAAATGTTCTCTCAAAACAAGTGTCATTGGTACGAATATCCAAAGGTTATTCTTCTATGTTATTTCCTGTGCCAAGGTCTGGAAGAAAGAAATTGTTCAATGTTCTCAATACTCTTATGAAACAAGTTCGTGATGAATATTAGAAGAAGATGAGGGCTATGCTAGTTATTACTTTCATTTCCGAAGATTGAAATCGTGAAGAAGTTTTATTGAAATTCCTTAAAAGAATCGACTAGGCATTCAATTAGTGGGTTAATTGAACAATAGTTTATCGCTTTATTATTTAGGTAATTTTATTATTTTTATTTAATAAATTCGTTCATACCTTTGTGTTATGGTATGATGAATTTTAATTATAGTTAAATAAGGTTTTAGCTTGCAAAAACTGCCTTAAGTGTTTCCTTTTTTGTTAGGATGTAATATTTCTTACTTTATTGTAACCTGCACTTTTTAATCACCCTATAATCTTATAAGTAGGGTGGTGAACGAATTTATTCAACACAATTATATACAACAATCATCTTATATTGAGTTTTATCTCATTCAACCATTAGGTTAATCTCTAATCGCTAGATTAGGTCAATCGTTAGATTGAAACCCCCGATTTTGAGATGTGTTTCAAGTTGTGTCTAATCGGAAACACTGATCGCTAGATTAGGTGTGTCCATCTCAAGTTGGTGCAAGTAGTGCTTGGCGGGTGGAATTCGACCTTGTGTTACTGAAGTTCAAAAGTTGTGTCTTTCAAGTTCATCTCGAAGTGTGTCTTCTTCTTTGAAAGGGCGCGGGTGCTTTCGATCGACACTTCGGATGGTGCTTTTAATCTTCCGCAAAACCAGGATCTTCGCAAGGAGATTCATATCAGTTGGTATCAGAGCAAAGGTAGATCTTCAACCATCTAGTGAAAGTATTTTGGATTCTCAGGATTGACCTAAAATCGCAGCTGGATCAATCATATATTTTGAACGTGTTATACTAAGCCTACTGGAAACATTATTTTTTCTAGTAAAAGACAATTGATTGAAATTTATTTGGGTTTTGGAATCGTTCAAAAAGGGTTTTCGAGTTGGGAGATATTGATGTTTCAAGTTGGTTCGTAGATTCTGAAAGAAAAAAAAAAAAAAAAAAAAAGGTATGCAGTTGAATTGTGCTTTGTCTGTGATTGGCATAATTGGTGGAAGTTTCTGACGTGCTTTCTGATCTAAATTGATCTGGGAAGGTTTTTTTTCATTTTCGGAAAGTTTAAAGGTGATTAAACTTCATCTGATTGAGTTTTGGAGAAGTATACTGAATTTCCGAAACTAATTGCCTCTTGTTTCTAATTTCTATACTTTCTTCTAAATTCCATATCTTCTTCGTTATAGCTCCATTTTGGGTGATTCAACTTGTGTTATTTTCCTTATTCTTGTTAGAATTTGGAAATATTATTCTTACAGCCGTTATAATGATTTACCCATACTTAATGGTTCAATGTATTTCACATCACCTATCTTTACGGATAATGATGGACCCGAAGCATATTTGGCTTGGGAGGGACAATTGGAATATCACTTTCAGTTTTACAAGTTTGACGAATGTGAGAAGGTTCATATTGCTTCTGATCAGTTTGAAGACTATACTTATGACTGGTGGTATGACAAGAGAAAGATCGTCGTAGGCAAGGGAGGTCTAAAACCGTTACTTGGGAAAAGTTGAGGTACTATTTGAGAAAACATGTTGTCCCTGTATATTTTCTTGTATATTTTCTGGAAGAACAAGAACGTCAACAGCAATACCAAGACATCCGGAATTCAATTCAGGGTATTCCTCGTAAGATGCATGTGGAGACACCAAAGGTTAATATGCATTCTACTTCTCAAGTTGTTGAGGTTTTGAAAGAAGATCATCCACTATTCCATGTTCCCGAGGTCGAGTTTCTGATTACTGATATTGCTGACCATGTTGGTGATGTTGGTCCTACATTTGTGGATAGCGATGTTCGGGTTGTTGACTATTTCCTTAAAGATATTCCAGTATTCGACGAAGAGGTTAAGGATGATGAGGTTCTAGATGTTCCAGTATTCGACGAAGAGGCTAAAGATGATGGAGTTCTAGATGTTCATTATGTTCTTGATGAAATTCCTACGTTCGATGATGAATATGTTCTAGTAGTTACAAGTATTCCCGAAGTTGATGATGATCAGAATTCATTGAAACTCATATACATTCTGATTTTGGTCTTAGGGATCAAGAGTTTTTCCATGACACATATTGGGCATTGACAAGCGATTTCCCCACGTCGTAAATGGGAATCCCACTCAATCAAAACACATTTATATTTCACCTACGACTTCTAACTACTATAGAGTAGATAGTGGGAAGTAGGGATCGAACCACAAGGAGAAGGAGTTTTGTTTAGTGTTTTAGCGAAGATTATTAACACATACATATATATTATATAGAAAGCAAGGTAAACAAGGGGGGTTTTTAAGTTGGTTTTGTTACACTACGAAAGAAATCAACTAAGATAAATTACACTACAATGCAAATACAAGGCCTTGGGAGGCAATTGACTTCAACTTCAACTATCGATTAATCATTGAGTGAACGCTTCATATCTATGATTTATGATCATAAGTCGTGGATGAAAAACATCCTATTCTCTTGATAATAGCTAGTGAGCATGAACACATCACTCAAGAGCCCTCATTATCAATCCACCTAGATGATAGCATCTAGATACATCGACAATGGAATTAACAATGGAGAATCGACAAACTCACCCATACTCGACGTTAACGTGAGCGTTGGACAAGACATTTGAAAACTATAAAGAACTAAGATGATGATAACATACAAATCTTAATTCATATTTGCTACTTTATGATATTGGGGTAAACAATAGCATTTACCCACGAATCTAGCAATTCGATGCATATAATCACACATTGGAAATGAATATCTTAACTCTACAATTACATACAACGAAGGATCAATGATCACATTAGGTTCCTACGAAGACATGAAACAATATTCAAATTCATAAGCAATTCAATTCCCATGACTATACTTTACCATGTTTCATAACAACAATCACACAACCTCTCTAATTACCAATTACTCTACCAACTAGGCTAAATTACTCTACAACTAACAAGCAAAAAGGGGTTGCACCCCCCAATCACTTCTAATTAACCTAATCTCTAAATTAAACTAGAACTAGGGTTTAAACTACCATTACCTAAACTATGAGGCATGCAATTGATTCATAACACAAACCCCATGGCAAATTTAGCAAGATTAACAACATTCATATACAATTCAAGACAAGATATTCAAATGATAATCAAACCATAAATAGAAGCATATGAAAGTTCATGAAAATTTCAAGAATAGAAGTTTAATCAATTGCTCCCAAGGAAGATTAAGATACAACAATCATTCTAATCAATACATATTTGTTCATGAAATTCAAAGGAAGAAAAGGGGAAGAAAGGGGGAAAAGATGAGAAATTGGGGTTTGGATTCAAGGGGAACTCGTTTTTCTCATAAGGGATAAGAGGGTTATTTACAGCCCTTCAAAATTTGCTTTTCTGGCCTTCATTCAGCCAAAAATCCGCCCATTTTCGCGGCCCGCGAGGCCCATTTCGCGGCCCGCGAGATGCTTGTGGCTGGTTGGCAGCAATCTTCTTTGCTTCGCCACGGATGAACCGTTGATCCGTTTTTGACATTCTAGTAGTCCATTTTGTAGTACTCGAGAAGACGAAGCCAATGGTACCACTTATGCACTCCAATTCCTCTTGTAACATTTCCAAATTTTAGCTTCAAAACGTTAGTGCACAAGTCTTTCTTCAAAATGCAAGGTAAGAGAAATTTAGCCTTAATTCTTAACCCTTTGCACTAAATGCTACCCCAAATGAACTCTCAAATGTGCTAAAAGTAGAGTATATATTGGCTACATCAGCATCTCTGGATTTTAAGAAGCTGTTGAATCCTTTTCGTAAGAGATTTTTTTTCCTTTCTTGGAGTATATATGTTGATCTCATTTTATTACATTTAGCCAAGATTCGAGGACGAATCTTCTTGAAGAGGGAGGGAATGATACGAATATCCAAAGGTTATTCTTCTATGTTATTTCCTGTGCCAAGGTCTGGAAGAAAGAAATTGTTCAAGGTTCTCAATACTCTTATGAAACAAGTTCGTGATGAATATTAGAAGAAGATGAGGGCTATGCTAGTTATTGCTCTCATTTCCGAAAATTGAAGTCGTGAAAAAGTTTAATTGAAGTGCCTTAAAAGAACCGACTAGGCCTTCAATTAGTGGGTTAATTCAACAATAGTTTATCGCTTTATTATTTGGATAATTTTATTATTTTTATTTAATAAATTCGTTCATACCTTTGTGTTATGGTATGATGAATTTTAGTTTTAGTTAAATAAGGTTTTAGCTTGCAAAAGCTGCCTTAAGTGTTTCCTTTTTTGTTAGGATGTAATATTTCTTACCTTATTGTATCCTGCACTTTTTAATCACCTTATAATCTTATAAGTAGGGTGGTGAATGAATTTATTCAACACAATTATATGCAACAATCATCTTATATTGAGTTTTATCTCATTCAACCGTTAGGTTAATCTCTAATCGCTAGATTAGGTCAATCGTTAGATTGAAACACCCGATTTTTAGATCTAGGTGTGTCCATCTCAAGTTGGTGCAAGTAGTGCCTGGCGTGTGGAATTCGACCTTGTGTTACTGGAGTTCAAAAGTTGTGTCTTTCAAGTTCATCTCGAAATGTGCCTTCTTCTTTGAAAGGGGGTGCTTTCGATCGACACTTCAGAGGGTGCTCTTAATCATTCCGCAAAACCAAGATCTTTGTAAGGAGTTCATATCCAGGATCTTCTTTTTTTTAAAATTTTAAAAACCACAATTAAAGTGGTAGGAATCTTGTTAAGGGATCCCAAGCCCGTCACAAATAGATTACACAGCCAAGAGGCCAAATCCGTTATCAAGAAGCTAATAGCCATAAGCAAAGAGCTTAGTAAACTAGTAGAGGAGTATACAAACTCCGAAGCCAAAATTTGCTTCCAAAAGAATGGGTAATACTATATACTATGAATTGTGATCTCCTGTGTCGCACAGCAGGCTAAGCCATCATCAGTCCGAGCTTGTTAGCTAATCAACCCAAGCCGAACCCAGGTTGAAAAGCAAATCAGCCAGGAAAAAGATTGCAGAGGCATTTGTGAAGAGGAGATTACTAGTACAGGCACCAAGCAAATACAGTTTCGGGTGCCGCTCAGAAAAGTCCACAACCGAGATCAGGGTTGCTCCCATTGTAGCTCCACCTTTGGAAAATATCCAAAGGGTCTTCCCCAGTCTGCAATAAAATGGACTAAAGCAGTAACAATGTTCACAAAGAAGATGAAAAGTGGGGCATAATCTAGAAAAGACTAAACAGAGGAAAGCCTCACATAGGGAACCCCGATTTTATCAAGATGTAAAAAACCTTTCAGTTTTGTAGGAGCATCAAGAATAGACATATTTCCAGAGGTAGCTGCCTTAGAGCAAATTTTTGACAAAAAATCAGCTACAACATTGCTCTCTCTGTAGATATGTTTAATTCTGTCTGCATAGCCATGAAGCTCATAGGATATGCTCAAAACAGACCAGTTGGCTGATCAAGGGTTCATTAAGCATTTAACAGCATTCATGCAGTCTGATTCAATAGTAAAGTAAGATCCAGAAGCAAGTCCTAGTTCTACCCCATATTGAATGGCTAACAGCTCAGCATGCAATGGAGACACAGCACGTGTAAATTTTGTGAACAAAGAAATAACACTGCCTCCCATACCTCTAATAACTACTCCTAGACCCACCTTATCATCATTGATAAAGGATGCATCCACATTAATCTTGTATCCTCTATCAGGGGGATACCATTTCTCTATTTTAACAGACTTTGGCCTTTTTTGTTTAAAAAATGGGACTAAACCAAGCATGGTTAATTCCCTGAATTTTGAAGCTTGGCCAGTCAATGGTGAAGCAGTAAAAATCATGGAGATGTGTTTAACAATATTGCCAAATAGAATAGAGCTATCCATAATCACATTATCAAAAAGTATCTTATTTCTTCTCCACCACAAATACCACAGGGTAACCAGTAGAGAAGAGACAGATACTTTAGTAAGAATTTTTGATCTTCCTTTGAAGTTCAAGTAATAGGAAAGCCTATGATTGATAGAGGTAAACTAAGGCACAGGCACAGCCAGTAGATTATGCATCATGTTAAGAACAGTAACATTTTGTGAACATGCATTGAAAAAGTGATCAGCAGAATCTCCATGATTACACAGTGGGCATTTAGAGGCTAACATGATCCCAAATTTCATAAGATTATCATCAAATGGCAGTAAATTATTAAAGATCCTCCAGGCTAAAATAGAGATTTTACCTGGTATCTGTTTTGCCCATGCATTTTCCATTGAAAGTAGTTGTGATTGCCTGCTTCTCAAAGCCTGATAAGCAGACTTGACTGTGAATTGACCTTTCTCTTCAAGTTCGCACACTAATTTATCAGAATGCATTGTATTAACCTGTAATTCCTGCAAGAGAGTTAAAACATTGGTAGCCACAAAAGGCTCCAGCTGGGGTAAATATGCAGTTTTATTTTGTGAGAACTCAGCAATAGTAATGTCAGGGAAAGGAAAAAGAAAATCATTCCATATGTAACAAAGAGCTCCCTCTCCTTACCAATTAGAGTCCCAAAAAGATGACTGACCAGTGCCCACTATAACCCTAGAATGAGTATTGGCAAACTGAGTAACCAAACAGATTCTTTTCCATGTGAGAGAAGATCTGTGGCTGTTTGGGAGATTCCATAAGAATGTTGTCCATATATTATCATTCTTCTGCAACTTCCACCACAGCTTGCAGGAAAAAGCTTCAATCATAGCTCGGATATCTCTAAAACCAATTCCATTTTCAGTCCTTGGAATTGCCATCTTAGACCATTTCCTCCAAATTTTTCTCTGACCATATGAATGCTCACCACAGAAAAATCTAGAAGATAATCTCTCCATTCTTTTAATTACAGTAAGAGGTGGTTTTAAAACAGCGAAAACATGAATAGGGATGGCAAGAAGAGTATGGTTGATTAGAACCATTCTACCTGCAGCTGTAAGCCACTTTACTTTCCAATTAGATAATGCATGTTCCATTCTTTCAATCACAGGTTGATAGTAAATTGAGAGATTCCTACCTGTGAATACTGGAACTCCAAGGTAAGTGAATGGCAATGATCCTTTCTTCATTTCAGTGACACTTTTTACCATATTTACCTTGGCTAAAGAAGCTTTAGTGTGCATGAAAAAATCTGATTTTGAGTAGTTGATATTCTGCCCAGAGCAGTCTTCATATGCTCTTAGGAACTCAACTAGTCTTTTCAGATTTTGTTTGGAAGCTTGGAGAAAGAGTGATGTATCATCAGCATACATAAGATGAGAGACCTACTCAACACCCCTGGGCATTAAAAAGCCCCGTATGTAATTTGATTGGATCAGTCTTTTATAGGCTCTGGAGAAGGTTTCAGTGATTAAGTTATAAAGGAAGGGGGATAGAGGATCTCCTTGCTTAATTCCTCTGCTGGATTTGAAAAAACCAGAAGCAATCCCATTGATGAGCACTGAGAACCAAGCTGCTGATATGTTGGAAAGGATGACTTTGACCAAAGTTCCATGGAAGCCAAACTGTAATAAAACTGAGTTAAGGAAAGACCATGACACTCTGTCGAAGGCTCTCTGCATGTCCAGTTTAACTACAATGTTACTTTGGCTTGGGTTTTTATTCAGTAATCTCATCATATCCATCATCTGGAGAGTGTTGTCAGAGATATCTCTACCATGGAGAAAAGCAGACTGTTCTTGGGAGATAAGTCTTGGCATGATAGGTTTAAGTCTTTCCATAATGATCTTGGAATATATCTTATTGATAAAGTTGGAGAGGCTTATTGGTCTAAAGTCAGAGAAAGATGAGGGGGTAGTTTTTTTGGGAATGAGAGCAAGCCAGGTACTGGATATTGCTCTTTGGAGTTTGCCTCCTCTGAGAAAATCATTAGCAGAGGCAAGGAGATCTTCCTTTACCACTTCCCAGAAGTGGGTAAAGAAATGTCCCGAAAAACCATCAGCTCCAGGAGCTCCATCTTTGTTGAGATCAAAGACTGCAAACTTGAGCTCTTCAAGGTTAACTGATTTGAGAAGTTCTTCATTATCTTCATCAGTTACTAATCTAGGAATGACCTCCATGAAGTGTTTCATGTACAGTCCAGTATTGCAATTGACCTCATCCACATTTAGAAGCTTCTCAAAGAATTGTGAGGCCTCCAATTGGATGCTTTCTGGATCTGTTATCCATTCTCCCCTACTGTCTTTGATTTTATTGATCTGGGATTTCAATCTTCTCTTCTTGAAAGCATGGTGAAAGAATTTTGTATTGGCATCACCTTCATTAAGCCATTTAATGCTTGCTTTTTTGTTTCCAGAAAGAAGTAAGCTCACTCTGAGTTCTAGCAAGAATAGCTTTTTCTTTATTAAGCTCTATCAAGTCTTGTTCTTCTCCAGTGACTTGAAACTTCTCCTCACAGCTAGACACTCTCTCCTCAGCAAGCCTGATGTTTTTATTTACATCTCCAAAATTTTGTTTGTTCCATATTTTAATAATAGCCTTAAGCCTTTTCAACTTAGATACTATTCTCCTCATTCCAGAATCTTCACAAATCATGTTCCAGTTTCCTGTGACCAGAAATGTGAAGTCTTCCCTCTGAAGCCACATTTGCTGAAACCTAAATGGTTTTGGCATCTGTACTTCAGAGTTCTGTATTTATAGAAGCAAGGGGTTATGGTCAGATGTGGCTCTATTCAAGACTTGAATAGAACTGTGAGGAAAACAGGAGTGGAAATCTAAATTTCCAAGACCTCTATCAAGTTTTTGTAAAAGTCTCTCCTCTTTTGACCTATTATTAGTCCAGGTAAAATGATTACCCACTATTGGAATTTCTAGGAGCTCTAGTGTGTCAATGAAAGCATTAAATTCTCTAATGCTACCTAGGGGAGGATTGTGAGATCCCTTATATTCCTTCACTGAAGAGACAGTGTTGAAATCACCAACAAAAATTGTTGGTGATTGAGGGATTAAGATTAGATCCTGTCAGAGTTCCCTTCTAAGTGTTCTTAAAACCTTAGCATATACAAAGACACAATTCAGAGAAAAACTAGCATTATTGTCAGATATCACAGTATTAACAAATTGATCAGATTGGGAAGCAACATGCAAGACAAACTTATCATTCCAAAAAATCCAGATTTTAGCATTCAGAGCAGTTGTTGATTTACTGAAATGTAGCTGATGTTGAAGATTTATGATGTCAGAGTTAGGATGCCATGGCTCAATTATTCATAAAATATCAATCTTATGAATTCTAAGCAGGGTTTTGAGTCTTATGAGAGAAGTGCCATAACCTCTAATGTTTCATATCAGAATATTAGCAATATTTTTGTGCACAATCATAAGAAGGATTTTTTTTTTGTGAAGATCTAAGCCATCCCTCTACTGTAAAGCCATCAGTTAGAACATTCCTTCTGATTTTCTTTTTAGTATCAGTTTGACTAGATGTAATAGATGTGTGAGAATGATTACCTGTGTGGGTCAGGAATGGCTCAGCTCCAGCTGATGATTCTGGTGATCCTGAATCTGGAACCACTTTCTCCCTGTCCTCCAAATAAATATCCTCAAATTCATCCAGCACTTGGAAGGCATTGGAGATTTCCAGTGGTGGATTATAAGGAACAATGGCCAGTTTATGGGGACTTCTATGATAAGGCTTCCATTCTGAGATATTAGGTGAAATATCTTTGGCAGGAAAAAACTCATCATCATAGGAGTATACTGGGACATTAGGAGTGAGAAGTAATCCTTCGAAAGAGCGAAGAGGCTGGGGCATCCTTGGTGAAGCATATTGATCAGTAGAATCAAGGAATTCACCATCCTCACTGGCTGAAGCAGTTGAGACTACTGACAGTGCATCAGTGAAAACCTCCAAAGTACTGGATGGATGTGTTGGAATATTTTCCTTTTCCTGCTGTGTGAGTCTAGAGGATTAATGCTGATCAGCAGAATGTACTGAACCTTGTTCCAGCACTGGCTTCCATACAGGTTTTCCTTTCTTCTTGTGTTTTGGGTTTTTGGAGACAGCAGCTGGAGTCTTGGAGGCCTGAGATTGACTAGGCTTGGGTTCCTTGAGATGAGCTTTCTTTTTCAAATCTGGGTGGAGAATGTCACAGCCTGAATCTTCATCGGTACAGTATAGAGGGACTCTGTCATATTCAATAAACAATTCTACTGAGTACTCAGGATCACCAACGACTATAGAATGAGTCCAGTCTGCAAGTAGGTCCAATTCCACACAAATCTTGATCGCTGAGGGCCTGGAGAGCGTACTCGTGGCTAGGTCCATTCTTAAAAAGGATCCTATACGATTCCCAAAATCCCGAATCGCAGAGTGGTTATAGTACTGAATAGGGGGGTTATGGATGGTCGCCCAAATTGGAACTATCGAAGATTCTCGTTGCGTAGAGAAGTCCGGCGACCATTTCAGTATCTTCATCGGATATCCACCGATTGAGCATATAGATTTGAGCCAGAGATTTTGAAAGTCATCTTGCTTTTCCAAACGAATCAGAACATGACGATAATCCAAAGATCCAGTTTGATGCTTACCAGAAAAACCGAGAAGCTTGAATTCTTTTTGGATCACCTCCATTGTTGGCCTTCCATTGGTGAACTTACCAACCAGAGCGTTGTTGTAGTGCGCAGCAAAGATTTGCACATCTTCCTTCACATAGATGCAAGCTACTTTTCCATTCACTCTGTCGGCAATAGGTTTAATCTCTGGGTTGGATGGTAGCGAAGCAAAAAAGCGGCAGTGGTTTTGGGGCAAGGGCTCGAAGATAAGAAGTTCCGACGGTGGGATCACCACGCCGAAGCGGTGGCTCCGCCATGAATATTACCGTTTCTGCCTGTTATCAGTAGGAATAGTTGAGAAATCAGAGTTTGTCGGTTAAAAGGGGGGTAGGATTGGGGGCCCGTGTGAGTGAAATGCTAGGAAAGAAAACAGTTACTTATTCGCACCTTCAGTGTGTGAAATCGCCCACAATATTGTTATATCCAGGATCTTCGTAAGGAGATTCATATCAGTTATATTGTCCATATAACAGGCATTATCTACTGTTATAGATTGACCTTTTCCTTCAACCTTCCAGCCTTTATCAGATTATGGATGTAAGTTTTAATGTTTACATTATAATGATGAAGTTCTTGACAGTATAAAATTTTGAAATTATAGACATGAGTTTCCAATGTTTATCAACAATGAGCAGTTAGTGAGAGATGGCTACGATTAGTGTAAGCAAACCATATATCATGACATGTAAAACTAATCCTATTAACAACATCATTACACATAATATCAAGCATCATGCCCTTAAACTTTTCATGTTCTCTAACCCAATACTTAAGTATAATGTTTACACACAAGATTCACATTTGGGTTCAAAAAAATATGCAATTTTCTAAGACATTCAAGTTCAAACTATTCTTAATGGATATGCATGACATATAATAGTTTGACCATGCATTATAGTAAGTGTCATGACCCTTTACAACTTTTTTGAAGTGCCTACCAGCATTTCCATTGTCATCAGTACCATCGACGGACTAATTGTTTACTAGACATCTAATACATCGAGCACGCAATTTTAATTCCCCCTTTTCAACTTAATGAAAAAAAGTAATCAATAGGAAATTCCTGACATTCAATCAATGGTTTAGAACTATTGCCAACCCGAGATCTCTTATCTCAACACTAATAGATGCATTAGACTCAGCCATAGCCAGCACAACCTACATGGATTAAAATGAATTAGAAATTCACCGAAGTTACGGAAGAGATTAAAGTGTATGTATCAAGATTGAAATTCACCGAAGATACGAAGGGGATTGAAGTGTCTGTATCAAGATTGAAATTTATAAAAATTGAAATTCACCAAAGCTACGGAGGAGATTAAAGTGTCTGGACCGAGGAAGCGGGAGAAATGAGAGTGTGAGGACCATTATGAGGTGATGAGGTGATGAGGTGATGAGGTGAGTAGGGTTCAAGTATTTTCATATGGGAAATAGATGAACTAATTTTTTTAGGAGTTTCTTTTGCAACATTTTCATTCATAATCTATCCAAATGTGAGTCATTAAATATATATATATATATATATATATATATATTTCAACACCACTATTAGACCTCTGAAATATATTGACATGCAAGTTGTTGTAGTTTATAAGTAGTCATTTCTTTTAGGGTTTATTTTGTCTTTCAAATGCAGCTATCGTTGTTGAGTTTCCCTAGCAACTTTTTCATCATCCAATCTAATGTGTATCATTTAAGTTTATTTCATCAGTACTATTGTATCGTTAAAATAAATTGACATGCAAGTTGTTGTAGTAGGTAAGTATTCATTTTTATTTATGGTTTATTTTGTGTTTCAGAAGTTGCTCTTGCAACTTTTACATCATCTTAGCTTATATACGTGTGTCATTGAAGTTTATTTCACCGCCGTTGAAATAGATTGACATGTAAATAAATTTAGTTTCTTTCAAGTGCTCAATTTAAAATAATAATAATGTTGGTAACAATAACACTCTGATCATTTATCGTTGTGTGACTATATATATGTTCACCTGCATATATGTATAAATTTTGTAGATATGTATTTTGAATATTATCATCTGAGATCTTGAATATGCTTGTTGTAATGTATATTTTAATAATTCATACTCATCACATATGTTATCATATGTAATTTAAGATATTGGAATTTCAAATTCATATTTAAATAGTGAAGTGAAAGGGAAATAAATAAACAAAAAATTAGTAAAATATGATAAAAAAACTTTAAACCCTATCCCCTACTTGCTCTAAATTTTACAATTTTACAAATACAACAAATTTTATGAACTATTCATGATAATGGATTTTGTAAATTTAGATTAATTAAATCTTTATGAAATTACCAGGATTACAGATGAGTACAACTAATAGAATTTTAATATAAAGTATTGTTTTAAGAATTTTAATATAATGTAAAAACAAACTTAGACCATCATAGTTGCGACTTTTTATGTTAGTATATATGATATATTTTCCTATAACTAAAATACTAAAATAGCATAAGTGGTATGGAATTGATCTCATATTTGCATGCATGCACCATATATGATACTAATTTTGACAAAAAACAAATGTACATGTATGATACTAATTAAAATAAACTAATTAAGTGGGCTCATTTGATTAATTAGATTAAAACAAACAAATAAATAGTAAAATATGATCAAGGAAATTATTATACACAAGATGTAGTATACTCTAAATAGTGTATATATGTATATAAAATAGTTAATATTAGATTTTTTCATAAAATATGGAACGTCGTTTGTATGGCAAATAAATAAAATTTTGAGAATGATCATACACAAACATTAGATTTTCTTTGGATCAGTTCAGTTCATTTAAATATATTTATGTTTTTCTGTTCAGTTAAATATATTTAAATTTATTTCAGTTCAGTTAAAATATATTTAAATTTATTTCAGTTCAATTAAATATATTTAAATTTGTTTCAGTTTAGTTCATTAAGAAATAAACTCTATCAAACATGGTCGCAGAATATGACATCCCATTTATATGGAAACTAAATAAACTTTGCAAATAATCATATATACGATGAATTACTAATTTTAAAGTACCTAAATCCATTTAAGGATATGTAGAGAATATTTGTATTATAAATAGTATATTTATATCATATTTGTATTATAAAATATTTAGAGTATACAGTTTGACAGAAACGATGTCTATTATAAAATATTTATTCCACACACTTTTTGAAGCGAATAACTGTTAGGAGATATAAACCTCAATCGAGGAGGTGAGTATAGTATTAGGTAATATATAGAGAATACATGGAAATAAACCCTAGGTAACCTTATTTAAACCCTAGGTGTACAAGATGGGCTTCTAGCCCACTAGCTATCTCTAATACCCCCTTTAAACGAAGCGTCAGATTAACCGAAACGCAGAGTTTGGAACGGAAAAACTCAAACAGCGGCTTCGGAAGACCCTTAGTAAAGATGTCGGCAAGCTACAAGGAAGTAGGCACATGGCTGACGCGTAGTTTTCCTGAAGACACTAACTCTCGAACAAAATGATAGTCAATGTCAATATGATTCGCCCGCTTATGAGCCACCGGATTCTGAGCTAAGAAAATAGCACTATTATTGTCACACAGCAAAAGAGGAGATCCATCCAGCGGAAAATGCAACTCTCTGAGCAGATGCGAAAGCCAAACAACTTCAGCAGCCGTATTCGCAAGAGCACGATATTCGGATTCCGAGCTCGAACGTGAAATAGTAGGTTGCTTCTTGGCACTCCAGGACACCAAGTTTCCACCCAAGAAGACTGCATATCCACAGGTCGAACGACGAGTCTCCAGACATCGAGCCCAGTCAGCATCCGAATAGGCACAGACATCAGAAGATCCACCCGAGCGAAAAGTGAGACCGAGATAAGGCGTGCCAAAAACATAACGAAGAATCCTGGTGACAGCTGCAAAGTGGTCCTCGCGAGGGTCCTGAAGGAACTGACTGACAGAGTTGACAGCAAAAGCTAGGTCCGGACGAGTGATGATCAGGTACTGAAGGGCACCAACAAGCGAGAGTGGTAAAGCGTCGGATTTCCAAATGGAGCACTGGAGCTGCCGTGGAGCTGAGACAGTGGAGCAAACGGAGTAGTGACTGGTGATGTATCTTTCATTCCAGCACGAGCAAGAATATCCCGAGCATACTTGGCCTGCCCAAGAAACAAACCCGAAGGAGTAGTGGAAACCTCAAGACCAAGGAAGTAGTTTAGGGACCCCAGATCCTTGATTGAGAAATCCTTATCAGTCCTGGAGATAGACTGGCAAATTGCACCCTCATCATTGCCAGTAAGGATGATGTCATCAACATACACTAGAAGATACATCAACGTAGTGTCTCGAGAGAAAACAAATAGAGACGTGTCCGAGAAACTGTTTCGAAAACCAAGCTGCTTCACATAGGAGCTAAATCTGTCAAACCAAGCACGAGGGGCCTGTTTCAGCCCATAAATAGCCTTCTGGAGACGACAAACATAATCAGGACGTGCTGAATCCTTATAACCAACCGGCTGTGCCATATAGACCGGAGAGTGAAGAACTCCATTAAGAAAAGCATTCTTAACATCGAGCTGGTGTAGAGGCCATCGTCGAAGAGTAGCAATAGAAAGAACAGTCCGAACTGTAGCAGCTTTGACCACCAGGCTAAAGGTATGATCAAAGTCAAATCCAGGAATTTGAGAGTAACCCTGAGCAACCAGGCGAGCTTTGTAACGATCAATAGTGCCATCTGGTTTATACTTCAGACGAAAAACCCATTTCGAACCAACAATATTCGCATCTGAAGGACGAGGAACCAGCTCCCAAGTGTTCTGTCGTCGAAGTGCATCCATCTCTTCATCCATGGCACTAACCCATTTAGGGTCCTTAAGGGCAGTGCGATAATCACGAGGCTCAGAGTGATCCAAAACAGCAGCAAGAAGACCATTCGGAACAAAATCAGAATTAAAGACTAGACGGCGGGTACCATACTGATTTCGAGTCGTCATATGGTGAAGTCTCTGTGGAGGAGAGTCAGAACCCGAAATAGCTTCAGAATGATCAGAATCAAATACGGAGGGTGCTGGTGAGTTCACTACTGAAGCCGAAGATGGAGAAGATGGTGGCGTAATCGACGGAGTGATCGGTGGGGAAACCGGAGCCCGAGGTGAGGGATCATCACAAACAGTGCATGGAGCAAAGGAAGCCACTAGTGGTGGTGACGGGTTTTCCTGAGGGATGGACTGCTCAGGATCCAAGAAGGTCATAACATCCAAGGACGAGAAAGACTGCTCAGTGCTTCCTGTTGCCATAGGAAAGCAAGACTCGTCAAAACAAGCATGTCGAGTGATATAAATGCGTCCAGTAGCACCATCTAGGCATCTAAATCCCTTATACTGATTGTTGTATCCAATGAAGATACACGGAATACTGCGAGGGGAAAGGTTATGATCAGCATAAGGTCGAACAAATGGAGAAACACGGCAACCAAATGGTCTGAAGTTCGAATACTCTGGAGTCCGGCCAAAAAGAAGACTGCATGGAGATGCACCATCAAGAACAGGAGTAGGAAGCCTATTAATGGTGTAGACAGCAGCAGCGAAAGAGTTTTCCCGTGAAATAGACATAGTCAATCCCATCTCAGTGACATGACGATGCTTTCGTTCAGCACGACCATTTTACTCCGGAGTGTAGGCACATGAAACCTGATGGTGAATTCCTTTAGAGGCAAAATGGGATCGTAAACGATTGTTGAGAAATTATATACCACTATCACTCTGAAAGGTTTTGATTGTGGTAGAGAATTGGTTCTGAACGAGGGCCTCAAACTCATGTAAACGTCCACGAAATCCGACTTTCGACGAAGCGGATATAGCCAAGTAAATCGAGAATAATCGTCCACAAAGATAGCATAATATGAAAACATATTAACTGATAAAACTGGAGAAGGCCCCCATAAGTCACAATGTATCAAATCCAAAACCTTCAAAGCTCGTTTAGGGTTAACTGAAAAAGATTGTTTTTGACCTTTAGCCATCACACAGGGGGTACACAGACCCGGCTTAGGTAATAAAGAAGAAGTACACAAAACACCAGTCTTAATCAACATGGAAATAATACTAGGGGCCACATGGCCAAGACGAGCATGCCACTGGTCAAACGATGCTCGAGTCTTATTCTAGGAAATAAAAGATAACAAGGCTGCCTCTCCTCTGTCCAGCGCATAGAGTCCGTGCTCACTGCGGCCTCTGCCCATGATCGCCTTGGTGACTTTATGCTGAATAATAAAGCTTCGGTCATCAAATATCACATAAGCATCCTAATCCTTAGCAAGACGACTTATCGATAATAGATTTTTAGAAATATCCGGAACATAAAGCACATCATAAAGCTTCAAAGAAGGTGTAATCTGGTAATACCAATAGATTTAATGCCAATAGAGTCACCATTACCAATAGAGATTCGGGATTTACCAGAGTATGGAGTCACACTCTCCACAGCGGAGGCGGAGGAGCTGAGATGGTTGGTCGCCCCCGAATCGATATACCAGTCGGATGCAAGTCATGCAACCTGAGATGGCTCCATGCTGAGTGAAGTCTGGAATTGTTGGGCCAAAAGGGCAGATTCATCACGAGCAAGGGCATCACCACGACGTGGCGGAAAGAGCTTGAAGCATGTTTGTGCGGTGTGACCGGGTTTAAGGAAAAACCGGCACTCCACAGCATATCTGGACGGACCAGCACCACCCTGACCTGCAAAACCAACAGTCTGGCCACCTGACCTGCCACGACCGGCGCCGCGGCCAAATCTGCGGGCGCGTGAGCCCCACGCGCCACCACCAAATGGGTGCCTAGTTATGTGTTCTGCTAGGAATGCGCTCAGAGCAGGTACTGCTCCACCAAAACCCTGCAAGTTCCTCAAAAACGCCTCCTGATTCTCCGCCTCAGCAACGACATCAATATAAGCAGGAGTCGGATCGCGAGACAATAAAGGGGCACTAAAATCACGAAACTCAGCACCAAGAGCATGTAAAAACCAAAGCACCATATCATCATTGCTAGCAGGAGAGTCCATGGCAGCAAGTCTATCAAATAAAGCCTTAAATTGAAGGTGTAACTCATGCACCGATCCATTCTTACGCAAGTTCATTATTTGCACACGAAGATTTAATACCGACGACTTACTACGATTATGAAATACACTAGTAAGGGTATTTCAGATTTGAGCAGCCATATCACAAGAAGAAATTTCTGACATTACCTCGATCGAGACCGAGGAGAAGAGGAGACAACACAACTTCTCATCATCGGTGACCCACTGATCAAAGGCCGTCTTTGACGTGCAAATGGGAGTGGACGATCCGCTTGCGGCCTAGCAAAGGTTGGCGGCGGCGGAACCCTATGGCATGTCATGGTGCCGTCGATGTGTCCCAACAGCTTCTAGGAGCGTAGAAGATGCTGAACCTGCTTGCGCCACATCATGTACGTAGTTCGTGGCATCCAGCTTGACGGTGAGGAGATGAATCATATTGTTGTAGGAAAGCATGTCGTCGGCCATCGGAGAAAGAAAACAAGGGTTTTAGGGGAAAGTAACGTGAGGGGAGGAAGATTTCTGTGAATCAAGAACCAAAAGGGGGAAGATGACAGACGCGGCCGTCGAAGGTGATGGGGATTGGCGGCATATATTATTTAGCCTAATACCATGTTAGGAGATAAACCTCAATCGAGGAGGTGTGTATAGTATCAGATAATATATAGAGAATACATGGAAATAAACCCTAGGTATTAGTTAAACCATAGGTGTACAAGATGGACTTCTAGCCCACTAGCTATCTCTAATAATAACTATTATAGTTCCCTTTAGAGATAATCACACAAAATATTTCCAAACATATGATTAGGGATGGCACCCGACGGGTATTTGGTGGATAACCGCCCGCCAACCGCCCAATGGGGCGGGTATGAATATGAGTTTTTTATACCCGCCATGGGTATGGATGTTGGATTCAAACCCGCCATGGGTAAATGGGTGGGTATGGATATTGACTTTATACCCGCCTCATACCCGTCCGCCCCACCCGCCCCATATCCGTCCGCCCCACCCGCCCCATACCCGCCCGTATAATACTTGTATAATATCCATTATATATAATATAAATAGTATTACTTGTATTTATATTAATAATATTATTAATTTTAGCATTTTTAAGCATGTTTGGTCTATTTTGAAACATGAAAGAATTTCATAAGTTAATGATTAGCATATTATAAATTATTTTGTTCTATTAATAGAATATATTTGAATTATTAGTGCTTTTATTTAAATTTTTATGATAATTAATAGATTTTAGGTTAATTTTTTATAAATATGGATTAATAAATCGGATGGGGAATGTGGGTATAACATGGGCATGGATATCCACAGATACCCAGATGAGATGGATATCCAGCTGGATGGGCATGGATATTAAATTTGTACCCGTCATGGGTAAATGGGCGGGGATGAATAGTAACATTTTAGATGGGGATATGCATGGATAGTCTACTATCCACACCCAATTAGCCCAATGTCATCCCTACATATGATAAGTATTAAGTTTGATGGAGCTTCTATTTTTCTTGAGTACTGCTATAGCTAGGACCGGAAGGTATTTTTGAAGATCGAATTGGACAAAGGGGTACTTTTTTAACATGACGAATTTAATAATACGCGCGACAAATGCTAATGTTAAATATCACAACTAATGAATTAGCCGGAGAAATGCATTACAGAGAATAGACGTATGAACAAATCATAAATAATTAGCAGCTGCATATCCATGCATGGATTCGGATTATAGATAACCGTAATATATACAATATATAATTGCAGGCAGTCCAGTCGGCCAATCGGATATTGGGAATACTTGGTCCAGCTGGGAAGCGTGGATTGATAATTTCCTAATTAATTAATTTGCAAAAAGATCTTTTTTGGTTTGTTAACATATACTTTTTTTTATGGATGTTAACATATACTGAATATTGAATCATTACTTCAGAACTTTTCTTGTTTGTTGCATGAACTTATGTGACGATCGAGCCATCCTTAACCATTTCTTTATAAATTCAGAAAACATGAGCCCATCTTCTTCATCCTCAAAACAGTTATTCATCCATCTTTGTCATTAATATAACCAAACATTAATATGGCAAAACAGATGATTGCTGTCCTTGTATGCCTTTTGGCCCTTGTATTTACCCAGGTTTCCTTTGCGTCTGATCCAGGATCATTGCAGGATTTCTGTGTAGCTGATGCAACTTCAAATGGTACGCATTATAATTATCACAGCACATCCAGAATTCGTACGTACGTTTAATGAATGCTATCAATTTGATCTTCATGACTGTATTTTATTTTTCTTGCAGTGGGTGTTAACGGAGCCCCGTGCAAGGATGCGAAGGACGTGACGGCCGATGATTTCTTCTTACGCGGTTTACACATGGCTGGAAACACGTCGAATCCACTGGGTTCGAGAGTGACTCCAGTTTTTGCAGCTCAGCTTCCTGGACTCAACACCTTGGGCATATCCATGGCTCGCATCGACTACGCTCTCGGCGGCCTCAACCCGCCTCATCTCCACCCGAGAGCCTCCGAGCTACTGGTGGTTATCAAGGGGACTCTTGAAGTCGGTTTCGTCACTTCATTTCCTGACTTCAAGCTCTTCACTAAGGTTCTGAAGATGGGTGATGTTTTCGTCTTCCCCATTGGGCTTGTTCACTTTCAGCGCAACGTGGGGTCCACGGATGCCATTGCCTTTGCTGGACTGAGCAGCCAGACCCCTGGGGCTATTCCGGTTGCTGCAGCTCTGTTTGGTTCTGCACCGGCTATCAGCGACGAGGTTCTGAAGAAGGCATTCCAGATCGATGCTAGTGCACTCGGTCAGATTCGAGCAAAGTTCTAAGCAATTACTACACGGGATCCCGCGATATGACCACTTAATTTGCATGCTTCGAATTTATTTTGTATTGATTTTCAGCTGTTCTATGATATTTTATTTCGTGATTGTTTTGAGTTTTTTGATTAACTAAGGGCTTTCTATGATAAAAAAGAGTAGCACTTGTAGTAATTTGAACTCCTCATCTGTCCTTGCTCTCTTTTTCACGAATTAATAACTCTCAGTCCTCATATATATTAGGATTTGGATTGACTCGTTAAAAACTCACTTCTTATCATCCTTGTTGTCTAAATCAGTTAATAGTTTCCCATAGTTTAATAGTAATATAGGATTGGATCCATTGACTCGATTAATAGTTTAATAGCAATTGCTAGATAAGTGGATTTGATTAAATATATCAAGGAAAAATATATTGTACCCGAAATATATTATACCCTAAATTATACAAATTTCCACATTATCAAGCTTTGAGAGCGGTGAATATAACTCTAGTTTTATGACTTTGGTAACTTCATACTTTCATATTTAGGTGAATAAGATTTTCATTTTTTCACACATCGGCATTTCACATTATACCATTTATTCATAGCAGTAATGACATTATAGTTTACAACTCAAGTGTTCATGGTCAACTTGTAAGGTTCATTTAAATGGTCAATTTTGGGTCAAAACACGATCTTTACAAATTTAAATTTTAATGTTATCTACGTCATAAAATAATGGCAAAGCCTTGGAAGCGACCGTCTACATAACCAGGTTAAATTGTAAATAGTCTAATATTTCAAAAACGAGGGATTAATTTATAATTTTTAGAAATTAAGAAATTTCACGCGCTGCAGTTATTTCGCGCGTGCACAGTAACATATGAATAGTATGGTGAACAGTACATATGAACAGTATTGCTATATACAGTGCTAATTCCAGTTTTTTATTTTTTTTTGTAAGAAAATCAGATTTTGTTTTAAATTGATCATGTTTTATTTTATAAATTACATCTTTTAGGTTTTTAAATGTTTGATACTCTACCAATTTTTATATGATTATTTTTTTCTTTCAGGTTTTGCTTTAAACTCCTCATGTTTTAGGTTATAACCTCAATGTTTTAAGTGACGCATTTTGATTTAAATTCAACATGTTTTATGTTATAATGATCACCTTTTGGGTTATAAGTTCAGTTTATTAGATAATAAAATCTTCTAGGTTTTGGTTTAAATTCCCCATGTTTTATGTTATAATGATCATCTTCTAAATTACAAGTTCAAGTTTTAGGTTAAATCCCTCGTGTGACTGTAATAAACTTGAGGTTTTGGGTTAAATTCCTCATGTTACTGTAGTAAACTTCAGCTTTTGGGTTTAATCCCTCATGAAGCAAACTTCAGGTTTTGGGTTAAATCCCTCATGTTACTGCAGCAAACTTCATGTTTTGAGTTAAACCCCTCATGTAGCAAACTTCAGGTTTTGGATTAAATCCCTCATGTACTGTAGCAACTTCAGGTTTTGCGTTAAATGCTCATGTTACTGTAGCAAACTCCAGGTTGTGGGTTAAATCACTCATGTAGCAAACTTCAGGTTTTGAGTTAAATCCCTCATGTTATTGTAGCAAACTTCAGGTTTTGGGTTAAATCCTCATGTACCGTAGCAAACTTCAGGTTGTGGGTTAAATCCCTCATGTAGCAAACTTCAGGTTTTGAGTAAAATCTCTCATGTATTGTAGCAAAAGCACTGTACTGTAGCAAACACTGTACACGCGCGAAGTTACTGTAGCGCGTGATTTTTTTTAAATTTTTCAAAAAATTACAAATTGGTCTTTCCTTGTTTTTGATATATCACCCTATTTATAACTTAGTCATTGGTCTACATATTATTTTATTTATAAAATTTATCTTATTTTATATAATATATTTTATAAAATTTATTATATTTTATATAATATATTTAGTTTACTATATATTTGTCCTAATTTTGTACAAAAATAAATAAAAAACTATATTATAATTTAAAATAAAAAATAAAAACTTAATTTTGCACCCAAATCAAAACTTTGTCCAAAACCAACAAGATTTTGGATTTTAGGCAAAAAAAACCAAAACCAATATTATCAAAAAAAAAAAAAAAACCTTAAAATCAAAACTAAAATCAAAATCAAAAACTTATAAATCACACATGCCTCGTTTTTGGAAAATCTATTCTAAAACCAAAATTTTACCAAAACCAAACTAAAACTCCCGACACCGTCTCCACCTTGTCGACACCGCCCCCTGCCGCCTCCACGTCCACCTTCTCGATACTGCTACCGCATCCGCCTCCACCATCGCATCTTCACCATAACGGCTCATCTGGGATTCTTTCCCCTTTTAATTTCTCGACCTCCGCAGCTTAAGTACATTGGAAATTTATCTCGCCGGCGTTGCTGCCGTTAAGCCATTGACTTGGTAGTCATTCAATTCGCAACTCGCAAAGGCTTTGACTTGTTAACCGCGAGGTCAGTAATTTCCCCCAAATCCAAAATTGGAGACGACTAGTGTGTTTTCATATGAATCTGTTTTCTGTTTTATATGAATCTTTTTTCTGTTGCGGTTGTTGACAGTACTAGGAGTGATGAATGCCATTCCTGAGTCAGTTGTAAATCTATAGGGGCTGGAAACTATGCTACTGACTACTTATATATGATGATCTGGTAGATTTTTGTATAGTGTAGCCTACTGTGAGTGAATATGTGAGAGATTGATTATCTCTTGTTCTTACGAGGTCCTCTTTTCCCGGGTGTTTGTTGTTGAAAACTTCTTTTGGCAAATGATAATCTACCGTGTTTTAGAAAGCTGCCTGATGGAACATTGAATGGGTGTATTTTTCACTTTTTGTGGCTTTTGTCCTTTTGATTTTGAGTCTGGATCATCTAACCTTTATTGATATAACTATATAGTAAATGTATGTGTTAAACTGTTAATACTGCATAACAACTGAGAAGTAGCATGTAGGATAACTTAATGGGCAGGTACTCCATGTTGCCTCTTCTGTTATTGTCGTATTGTATCTTGGATGAATTTCTCGAGCAACCATAATCATACACGAATGACATACACTAAGAGTATGTTAGCAAGTTTGTGTGTTGAGGTTTTTTCTTATAGAAAGCTGCTGGTTCCCGTGCTTTGTTGGTTAGCTTTACACTAGACATCATGCCCCATATAGTGTATCTTTTCATCTATTTGTTTGTGGATTCAGGTTTGGCTGAAGGTGGGTTCAAAATGTTCCCGAATGTCCCGCATCAAATCGTGCAATCTCCAGCTAGATTAGGATTGACAAATGCTAATTCACCTTCACTTCAGAATCCCACTCCTCCCAAGTTTCCATCACAGCCTTCAGCATCACATCTAACAACTCAACAACCGAACCAATCCAATATTATCTCCACCTCGTCATCCCTACTTCCCCTGTTCTCACCTCTGCCCCGAGCCCAGGCTATCCTTCTCCAAATGGCTTCCCTTGCCTCCAAGATCTTTGAAGTATCACCTCATAGAGCCCAATGGATTACTTCCTTCCGAGGCTCCCTTCCTTCCTTCCTATCTTCCCAAGCCCAGTCTGCTGCACCACCTCCACTAGACCCATCTCCATCATCTCCAAAGGAAATCCTTGCCCTATTTTCAACCCTCCAGACCCAGCTGTTAGAAGCTGTTGCTGAGCTTCAAGCGATTCTTGATCTCCAAGATGCGAAGCAGAAAGTTGCTCGTGAAATCCGATCAAAGAATGTGGCGATTCGCTCTTTTGCCAGCAAGCTCATAGAAGCCGAGGAAGAGCTCGACAACCTCGTGGATGACTACTCTGATTACCACCGTCCAAAAAGGTCTAAGCTTGGAGAAGATAGTGCTGAGGGAGATTCCCCAACAACAGTGGCATCACAGCTGAAGCTTTCAGACCTACTATCGTATGCTCATAGGATCAGCTACACCACATTTGCACCTCCAGAATTCGGTGCCGGTGCAGCTCCTCTTCGTGGTGCACTACCTCCAGCCCCACAGGATGAGCAAATGCGAGCTTCTTTGCTCTACAAATATGCTAATCTTGATGTTGGACTGCCTAAGAGAGATGATGGGAAGGATAACATTGTTGAGACATTGATTGAAATTCCTGCAGAAATCAGTCCCCATGTCCAACTTCCAGGACTTCATAGCCTACTTCCTCCCAACATAGTTGTACCAGCAGGATGGAAACCTGGGATGCCTGTTGAGCTGCCACGTGATATGCCTATTCCCCCACCTGGCTGGAAGCCTGGTGACCCGGTCACACTGCCTCCATTGGACACTCTTCCTCCACTCCCTCCGAGAATGGAGGACCAACAATCTCGACAGGTTCCAGGGAGGCCGCCAGAGCCAATTCAGGTCCGACATGTGCAGCTTGACATCGAAGACGGCAGTAGTGACTATAGCAGTGACATGAGCAGTTCTGACAGTGAAGACTAGTTAAGTACTGTATTTTATGAGTCCAGAAGATGATGTATTTTATGCTACATTTCCAACCCATCGAATGCTCTTAACATGTACATGGATTCCTGATTTTTGTGAGTTGTGTAAATTTCTACGGTTGTGAAGGGACTAATACCTTTTAAAATATGTGAAAGTGCAAGTGATTCTACAGATGACTTCATTTTGAGATTGAAATTAATGGAATTACGAAATGATGCTTGTTGATATCTCTTTTTTTTTTAGGTAAACTGTTATCAATCATAAACGCAAACAACAATATGCATACCATTACAACACTTGGGTACAGCCAAATACTAGTAAAAGAAAACAAACTGATTGTATCAAACCGGCATTAAGGCTTACAAGTTTCTGTTTCACAAGACAGGATATTTGATAATACTAGCAAGTAGTTTTGTTTTTGACACTGACACTGGAAGAATCAACTCTTGCGATCTTGGCACTTAAAAACCATGAAGCTTGATCTGCTCCTTCTTCACTATGCCAGCCTGAGTAAGGAAATCGGACACTTTCTTTCGCTGATCTCCTTGAAGCTGAATGACCTGGCCTAGCTCTGGGTCTTGCACAACGGTGCCATTGCAGCAGAAGTCCTTCTTGAGGTCCTTGAGTATCTTGGTGTAGCTATACTCCTTGTTCAAACCTTGCACAGTTGTCAAGCTTTTCCTACCATTGCGTTGCTGAACACGAATGTGGACATACTCCTTTGTCCCAGCCCCCGAGTTGTCAGCATTTGCCTCAGCAAAAGGATCAAAAGCAGCAACTGGAGTTTGCAAATCGAGGTCAGACATGAAACTTTGATTCTTGGTAGAAAGACTCGTAACTGATTCCGCGCAAACTCGAAGGCTCAGACCTGATCCGAGAAGCTTAGGGGCGGTAACGGGTTCGGGTCGTGTGCGATCTGTGTGAAACCGAAGCAGCCACCAAATTTCGGATAAGTCTGAGCAGGTGATGCTTGTTGATATCTCAACCTCGATGTAGACACATTCAAAATGTTGACGATTGTTGGTAGTAATGTAATGGTTTCTCCATTTCCCTTTGATAAAAAGTCTTTAGTGAGGCGAAATGATTTATGGGTGAAAAAATATACAAAAAATTTATACTAAAATATATGATTTATCATTTATATTAGGATACTTCGTGTGTTCGTAACATTTGTTTGTCATAGATGTATCTTATCATACAATTTTCTCTCTGAAAATGTCGTCAAACCCGGCCGGCTGTTAAATCAAGATATAAGAATCAACCAAGAAAACGAGCCGGCCAAGGGCCAACCATTAGTTACAAAACATGCAACCCTGGAACAGCTAAACTATTCTATTAATTATTTATTTAAATTTGTTTAATTTTACCATAAAAATAAAATAATGATCGATGATTCCTCAACATATAATATAAATGCACACAGAAAACCAATCTTCCTTTTCAATTAACCAAAATATTCCTTCAATCCTATACCCTTTTACTTGATATCTATGGCAAATATGATGATTGCCATGCTTTCATGCCTTGTGGGGCTTGCATTTATCTTCGTTTCTTTCGCATCTGATCCCCAAACGTTGCAAGATTTCTGTGTAACCGATCTTACTTCCAAAGGTATGTATATCAAAACACAGTAATCTGACTCAACCCAACTGATCCAAACATGTATATAATTGAGGCAAATTGTTTCTTCAGTTGAGGTTAATGGGTTAGCATGCAAGGATCAGAAGGATGTGGCGGTGGAGGATTTCTTCTACAGCGGTTTAAACAAGGCGGGAAACACGAGTAATCAGTCCGGCACGAAAGTCACCCCGGTTTTCGCAGCTCAGCTCCCGGGACTCAACACACTCGGCATCTCCTACGCTCCCGGCGGCGTCAACCCGCCTCACCTCCACCCGAGAGCCTCGGAGATCATAGTCCTTCTTCAGGGAACCTTGGAAGTCGGTTTCGTCACTTCATTTCCTGAGTTTAAGCTCTTCACCAAGGTTCTCACGGAGGGGGACGTTTTTGTGTACCCTGTAGGGCTCGTCCATTTTCAGCGGAACGTTGGATCTACAAATGCCGTTGTCTTGGGGGCGTTGAGCAGTCAGAATCCCGGTGTCGTTCCGGTGGCGTCGGCTCTGTTTGGTTCTACTCCGTCCATAAGTGATGAGGTTTTGACAAAAGCATTTCAGATAGATGGAAAGACCCTCGCTGCGATTCGGGAGAAGTTTTAAACAGCCAAAACTGTTTTCTCAATTACATGAACTGGTAACGGTGGAAAGCATTATAATCTTGCTTGACAGATGCCAACCACATAACATTTATCGATTCCAATCTCCATTTCAGTTCCCTTGCTAAGTTAGGACACTTATCCTAGTCGTTTATTGTAAAGTAAAATGTCTTTTGGTGATCAGTGTATAGGAAATATCTGCAGTGCATACAAAATTTATCTAACCCAAACAGAATCTGGAGGATAAAGTCACGACTAAGCATGAATCGAAAGTAGCAATGTAATTAAAAAAGATATATACCAACCAAGGTAACCTTGTTCTTCAGCTTTATTTTGAGAGTACAGTAATATGAAGTGATTTTAAGATGATAAAGTACACAGCAATCAAATGTTTATATAGGAGAACCAAAAAGAAACGAACAAAAGATGTCTTAAGTGAACAAGCCTTGTACCAGAGAACAAACAATGGCTATATTTATCAAGCCTCTCTAGCGGAATGCATGTGAATCTTCAGGACTGAGTTTCCCTCGGCCTTCTGACAATCCTCGACCTTCTTGAACAAACTTGAAACAGAATCTGGACAGTCTATTACCTCAACCAGTTCAAGAGCCCCAACATTCTCCAAACACTTTGGAACCACTTCCAATTTGGGACAATCCTCCAATATTAACTTTACCAGATTGGTACACTGATCATCGGAAGCTGTCCACTCCACAATGCTCAGAGAAACCATCTTTAAGAAGGTAAGTTTCAAAAACTTCCCTTCATCCATGTGCCATGTGTCCCCTATGAAGGATTCATCAAGTAGCTTGAGTACCTCAAGATTAGGCAAATCTGCGATTTTAGAAAGTTTTTCCCAAGACAAACCACAGCCACGCAAAGCCAGCTTTCTGATAGTCTCCGGAAAACTCAACTCAAACTCAGTTGAATTCTCATCAAACGACAAAGAAAGTGATTCTAGCTTACTTAGATATGAAAATGACATGACATTTCTACCGTTTAAAGGATCATCACCAAATTCAGAGAGCCAGCACTTTAGTCGGTGTAGGTTAGGAAACTTTCTCACCTGTTTTTCCATAATGCCCCAATGCTCACTATGAAGTCCAGATAAACTCTCCAATCCCAGCAAATTACAGGCGTTTTCAAGATTATCGACGGGAAAATGAATACCAGAGAATTCATTTGGCTTACAGATTAAGTAAATATGTCTCAAATTTTGCAGATTCCAAATAGTATGAGGCAAAGTAACAATTCCTTCTCTTGCTGGATAAAGAACAAAGAATTCCAAGTTGGAAAGGTTACCTATAGAAAGGCTGACCTCGTAAGTAGCTTGGATTGCCAAATATCTCAACTGCACAAGCAATCCAACTTCACCTGGAAAATCAGATGAGTGGATATTAACTTTCTCCATGTCCAACACCCTAAGAAGCTTGTAGATACGAAAAATGAATGAGATATCAATTTTCTCCTGAAGCCATTCTCTTGGATGAAAGTATAACAGGGAACGTAAATGGGGATAAAACGGCTTAGACTTCATGAGGTACTCCAGCTTAGAGTATATGCATAACCTTCGCAAGTTGTCTGGCTCGTCAAAGGATATAAGTTCTTCATTCTCAATTAATAGGTGCAAAAACAATTCTTCATTTGCTTTTCTCAAACAAAATGCATGTACTGAATCATCAATGCGACATGTTTTAACTCCTCCTGCTGATCTTTCTTTGACACTAAAAACCAAGCTTCTCTCAATCAAACAACTTAAGTAATCTGTTGCAACTTCTTGTAAACTCTTTGAATCACTCCTTCGGACAAAACCCTCAGCAATCCAAAACCAAATTAATCTCTTGACAGAAACCTCTTCATCTTTTGGAAATGCACCAAACGAGAGAAAGCATGACTTCAAATGATCTGGTAAACATTTGTAGCTGAGCTCTACTGTGTCGATGCATTCATCAGCTTCTGTTGAGCTACTTTGTGAAGGCTCCCGATGAGTAGCAAGAGTGGCTTCCTGCAGGACTTTGAGCTCTTGTGTGCTGTCTGAGTCAGATTTCAAAATCTCAACATCTTCTGTGATGGATTGTAAAGAGGTTGAGAAAGAACCTAGAATATGTCCAAGCATCAACTGATCAATGAGACACTCTATCTTGAAAGCCACCTTTAGAGAAAGATCATAGAGATCTTGATGAATGTCCTCTTGCTGATTTCTCAACGTCTGCAGATTCCCCACAAATGATTGTAAGAAGACAAGAAGTTCTCGAATTCTGGGAACACAACTCAAGATATCTGTATCAACCTTGGAACTGTTCACTTCTTTCAGATAATCCAAGAGAAAATCAAGAAAGCCCAATATATTGGTCTTGGGAAAATTGAATTTGGATGTGCTCCCTAGTTGCTCCCCAACTTCTGACTGAATCACCATAACGTTTTGAAAAAAATCATGAATTCCCTGATCAATGGCAAAATCATTTTGATGAAGAGAGAATACTATGATTCCAGCATCAAATATTGCAGCTGCAGCAATATCCTTAACCTTTCCATCAACCTTGTTTGCCTGCAGATTAAGAATGGTTCCCAAGGATTTCAGCCCCTTATACAGTGCTCCTAACTGTTCCATAAAGAAAACCGAGGGACCAGCATAATATTGCAGCATCCCCCAGAGAGTAGATGTGAGAAAAGCAATGGTTTCCTTCATGTTAAGTGTGGGAAGATATAACTCTCTTGAACGTCTTAATCCTGCCAGTGCTTGACTGTAAGCCTCATATAAAAGACTGTTGTCGATAAGACTGATCTTCAACAGAAATGCAGAAACCTTAGACTTCAGTCCACCAGGAGATAAATTTTCTCTTGAATTTTCAGCATCCTTATATAAAACTTCAAAGTTATAGTGACTTGAAGAAAGGAGATGCACAGTTAGATGTGCTGCATTGATGGCAAGGGTATCACTGTGAGTCAAAAAATTCTGAAACCCCATGTTTTCAGCACAGAGAAGAGAGGCAAAACAGATGAAATTTCTCAAGAATGCAATGTTGTCCTTCAAGGCTTCTATTGGTTCTACAAGAGCTCCAATATTAGCTATGTGAAAGCTCAGAAAATCATTGAGATTCACAAGAACAGAATCAAAGATATCTGCAACTTGATTGGCCAATGCAGATGGACATGATTGCTTCAAGTATTCCGACAAACTGGTGTACCATTCATCTATTTCTTCCTCAAGAGATTCCATGCTGGCTAAAGGTTCTTCAAATTCATTATTGCCAACGAGTTTGCAAACATCTTCAATCCTAACAAAAATAGATTCCAGACCTGTTTTCATTCTTTTCTGCTTTTCAATGATTTTATCTTTTTGAGATCCTGGACTTCTATCATTGTAATCCAACCTTGCTGAACAAAGAAGAAATGTTATCAGACCCCTCAGCTTGTGCATTACAATCTTAATTGCTATCTGTTCTTCGTATTCAAAATAGACTTCACGCACTAACTGCAGATCATCCAAGGTAGAACGAATTTCAGTAATAACACGAGAAGCCATCTCCATATCTAAGCACCAGTTAATGCTCAAGAATTCAGCTCAAAACCTGAATCTTCACCAGATCTCAATCAGTAGTGAAGGATCTGAGCAACAAGAAAAAAAGCATTAATACAAAAACAAACGTAGCACCATTCAAGTTTAAAAAAATAAAAATGGGATTATGGCATAAATAAGAACAGATCCTAAGAAAATGAAGACCATATATATCACCATGGCATGTGAAAGAAAAAGAACAAAACTATCCGATGGAACAAACATATATATAGTCCTTAGAATAAATGTTGACATGGATCTCAAAAGTAGTAGAAACAACAAAAACAAGGCTACATGATGCTATTTACAGAAAAGCATTCATGGCATAAACAAAATTATCACAGCAATAAAAGTGGAACAAATGTTAAGAAAAGAACATGCTAGGTAAAACGGGGAGGAAAATTAGAACTATTTCATGGCATAAACCGCGATATAATCATTAGATAGAAATGTTAATGGATCTTACAAGGCAGCTCAAGACATAGATGACTTGATTCACAAAAGGAACTGAGGAGGAAGTGAGTTATAGGTATTTAAATGTTGCAAGATCAATCAGTTCATCTTCTCTGCATTATTAGACAAACTGGATATTAAAGTCAACTCCCTCTGCATTCTTTATGGAGTAATAAGAAGATGCAACTGTGTCAATCAAGCCCCTCCCTTCATGCGTGTGCTCATAATCTTATAATTATTAAATTT
This sequence comes from Cruciata laevipes, assembly GCA_963678965.1. NCBI lineage: Eukaryota > Viridiplantae > Streptophyta > Magnoliopsida > Gentianales > Rubiaceae > Cruciata > Cruciata laevipes. Next base: position 11,804,383 of record OY787632.1, on the reverse strand, counting down.
GTGGTAACATATTTTCTAAATTTCAAATATCCAAAATATGGATTTTCATAACTTTTATGTTTACATAATACAAGATTTCAACCGCAAAGTCCTACCTTCATAAGCAGCATAAACCCTCAGAGCGATTCAGAAATTGAGTTTTCAGAAGGGATTGTAAGCTTACCTTGATAGTAGGGATTTGCAGCGCAGAGAGTAATCTGATGAGCGTGTTTCTACTTCAACTTCAACTAGTCTTCCAAGTCCGGAGAATGAATCCACGGTGTCTTTTCAGCTGTGGAACTTTGGAGCTAGAAGAAACTCATTTCCCCTCTTTTTTCAATAAAATCTGAAAGCAATAAAAAATTAAAATTTTGGTAAAATGGAAAAAGGACGTGCCCAGAGATTCAAGGAACCACACTGAACAAAGACTAAATATAAAAAATAAATATACATACTATTATTAATGCGGTACCAAAATTTTGAGTCCCCTCGTTTCATGGGCCCTGGTCGACTGCACGGACAGCACATGCCCAGGGCCGGTCCTGCAGCTAACTTGTTAATCTGTCTACCAAGGAAATCAAGAAATGTGTTTATTTGTTTCTGTCAAACTAAAACCAGGTCAGCGCAATAAGATCAGCAAGCTTAGGTTCAACTCCAGCAAAAGAATAATGTCATCCTCAGGTCAAGTTTTAATAGAATCAGACATGCCAATGCATCATGTGCAAAAATTTGACGGTGCACACTAGCAACCAAAAGGTCAAGCCACAGCGGCATGGACAATCTTTTCATGCCTATATGTACACCTTCTCTACCCACGAAATTGATCTTCGATTCAGACCTTGAATTTTTTTCAAGGTAAGAAGGGAGAAATGGTGGGATAGAAAGTTGTGATTCATGAAAAAACTGAAAGGAAAAATTAAGATACGCAGCCTTGAACTACTAGTGAAGGATAAAAAATTTAAAAAAAGCCAGAATTTTCGAGGTGATCAATTCCCCAGGTTGTTCAGAATTTTGTCAGCACTGGTTAAGTTGGAGAACCAACTGCTCCCGAAGGAATGTCTGAGGCGAAGGATTAAAAACCGCAGAGGATTGCTAGCTTCTTCGTATTGATGCAGGAATACATGTATGCTCTACAGAACAAATAGTTACAAGAAAAGTAAAAAATGGAGTAGATGGCACCATTCATTTGAGATGTACTGAAAGGAAGTTGATTGTTTTTATAGTTATAGATGATTTTCTGTCAATGTATATACTAACATTGTACAATTAATTTTATATAAGACGGCATCATTTGCGCGAATCAAGTAGAGCTTCTCTAGCTAGTCATCTTTCCTATCAATTGTTGCGGCAGCATCAAGGGTTGGAGTTGCAGGTTGCCCCTGAGCTCTTGCCCAACGAGACAACTGGTACAGTTGAACCGCTTCATTAGAGGCATGTGTCACCATAAGAAAATGGTTCCGAGGGTTTACCACCCAAGCAAACCGAATGAACAGGGCCGAGTACACACAAAGGACTGCAAGAAATCAAACACCTAACTGTTAGAACTGAGTTTTATTTCTTGCATTTCAAAGATTTCTTAAGCTTAAATCTTATAGTAATCAAGTTGTTAGTACTAGAGTAACAAAAGTTCTTAGGTATTAGCATTACAAACTCTCATATAAGGCAGCATGTTGATTTTACATTTTATATCTCACTTTATACACAACATGTAAAAGGAATGGAATGTAAGAAAATGAAAAAAACCTCCAGTCATAGAGCCAGATATCAGTTCTGGAGGTTTCTGGGTATCTGCCATTCCCTGCCAGGGAATTAAGCAGAGATTAAGAACATAATTTTCCAGATTGTTTAGTACTAGTAAATAACTGTGGTGAAAATGTGAGATCAGAGTTCAGAACCATACTGCTAAAACGAATCCCCAATTGGCAAAAGGACCCCAAAAGTGGGTTGTTTTAGGGCCAACAGGACTGTTCAAGAATGCTCGAAATGATGCCATTCTTAATTACTCTGCACAGTACATGAATTCAACATAAACAAACATCACAGTAAGAATGAGTAGCAAAAGACTTTTTTTCTTGGTATATTTCACAAATTTCCACTCTTTTTTTTTCAAACAAACACTGTTTATACATCTATTTCTGTTTAAGCGTGATTTTCTCTGTACATACAAATTAACAAAAAACAGAGGAAACCTTGATCTACCGAGGAAAAACACTAGGGAAGAACAGCTATATTAAACTTTCCCCAAGATTGTGGGAAGAAGGTACACAAGATTAAATGAAGGCAGAGAAATTAAGATGGAAGTAGGGATACAGGGGTTGACTTGTACCTCAGCAAGTGTTCTGTTCGGAGAGATGAAGGTAAAAAACTGGACCTGCCTAGACTAGATGAGCGGAGCACACGAGGCTCCAAATAAAAAGGAGAGATGGCGTGGGGTGGTGGGTCGTTGCACCATTTATATTACTAATTGAATGAACAAACGACGAACATGAGTGAGTGAATAGATAGATATATATCAACGTCAGTGCTGGCTAGGACTCCTTCATGTGATCCTATCCACTTCTGATTCGATGAATATACATTTCAAAGCCTTTACTATGGGAAAAGGTTATGCTCCCTCAATCTCTATTTGGATTCTATTTATTTATTCCTTATTTATGCTGAAGCCTGTTTGAATAAAATTGTGTTAAATGTCATAGAATCATGATTTAAGTGAATTGACAAAAGGGAAGGTTTTCTGTGAGACGGTCTCAATTGAGACTATGAATAAATACCGATTTTCGTAGTTTTAACCGAAACTGATTAGCTGAATTTTCAAAGTCAAACTAAGTCGACTTTGACCATAAATGTCTTCATTTTTATGTTTTAAATTTTTATATAAAATGATAATTTGAAAATATTTGATATGATGAATCTAAAATATTCATACTGTATCAACTCTAAATATATATTAACAAAAATTAATAGTCAAAGTCGTATCAATTTAACTTTGAAAATTCAATTAAGCTGTTTTGTTGGGACGGATGAAGTATTAAATATAATCATTCAATTTCTTATTGTTGATCTGTACTTTCAAGATTAATATATTAATATTCCGTCTTAATTGAGAATTTGGCTCTTAAAAACATCTATTAATTTTTTTTGGACTTATTGAGAAATACATACTCTCTGCCAAGATTCAAGGCAAGCATATATATTATTTTGGCCATGTGTGATGGGCTCCATTACTAAGTTTTCAAAAGACCCATTCAAAAAATAAAAAAGTTTTTTTAAAAAAAGAGAGGTTTGTTTGGGATTGTTGCATTTGAGAAGTGAGAATTTAACTTTCAAGATTTGATTTTTGGTGTTTGAGATTTTTATGGTACTCCGGATTACATCAGTAATTAGGATGTTATCCCATTTTATTATGCTGCCAAACTTATAAATAGTTGCTAAGTAGCAGTATGAATGCATCAATTCCCTATATTTGATGTCACCTCTCATCCTCATTTATAGTTGGAGTATCCCGTGCAAATGCAGCTTTGTTCTCAAGACAGAATGACAGTTACCAAATTGGTGATGTGTTCAACTATCTTAAGTGCAAAACCAAACATAATTTCGAGGTTTTCCATCATATGCACATCAAACATGGATAAGCATTAAAGAAAAGAGAATCGAACCAAGAAAACGACATATACAAAGCCGGTCTGCTGCAATCTCTCTGCAGCAGATCAGAAGCAAGAAGTCAAGTCTATTGCAATCTCCTTTATCCAAGTCAGCCAGAGTAAGTTCAAAGTTAACCCTTCTCAGAGGCAACTCACACAGAAGAATGGTTGAAAATATGAATGCTAACTGTGTCACAGAATTCACAGAAATTTGAAATCAGTTTTAGAGCAAACAAAAGTTTAATGCACCGTACTATTTCCCGTGAACAAAGCAATACATTATTCAGAACAGTTTAGAGAGGAACCAAATATCCATAGGCTTTTTATACACAGCATTAATTAGAATGATTTTCAATACCAAATACTGTTACATATTGACAACTATTAGAATCTGAATATGATTTTATATAGTCAGATACAACTACATATGACAATATGAATCATATCAACCTTATGATGTTAAACCCCATGCTAGATTATATGAAACAGAAAACAAAAAGGTGGATCAACTATTATTACAATGTTTGCAGAAGTATATTACATGCTGCGAAATATCTATGAGATCGACGCTTCATGCTTATCAAATGCATTCAAGTTAGATGAAGGAAAAATGGCTATTGTAATAATAGTTGGTACCTTTAGGCCTTAGCCAGCATTCTAGCCGGTGGAACGCTCATGAACCTGCAGAAGAGAATTTCCCTTGTCTTTCTGGCACTCCTCAATTTTTATGCTACACTTTTAATACAATCTGGACAGTTTAAGATCTTAATAGCTTCAAGATTTTCAGCAGTCTCAAAACACTCAGGAATCTCTTCCAACTCAAGACAGTGTTCCAAAACTAACTTCTGAAGATGGGGAAACTGATAATCTGAAGCCGTCCAATTCACAATATCCAAGGAATCCAATTTCAGAAACTTAAGGTTAGAGAATTCACCTTCATTCACATGCCATCTATCCCCAATGAAGGAATCACTGAGTAGTTTGAGTACCTCGAGGTTAGGCAGTTCTGCAATTCTTGAAATTCTTTTCCAAGACAAACGACAGCCGCACAAAGTCAACTTTTTGATATTCTCAGGAAAAAGGAATTCAAACTGAGAAAAGTTTTCATGAAATGAAACATTAAGTGATTCCAATTGACTCAAAAATGAAAATGCCATAACCTTGCTACTATGCGCGAGATCATTTCCAAATTCAAAGAGGCTGCACTTTAGCCGGCGGATGTTAGGAACCATTCTCAACTGCTTTTCCATTATGTCCCAGTTCTGAGTATATATAGAGCCATTGATGTTATCAACAGGGAATATGAGGCCTTTGAAATTTCCAGAATGTATCAGGCAATATAACCCTTGCCTGAGGCATCTTGTAACTTAGTCCTTGCAGATTGCATGCGACAAGCTTTCACACCTCCTCCAGATCTTTCTTTGGCCTGCACAACTAAGCTCCTGCCAATCAAATCTTTTAGAAAATCCTCTGCAACTTCTTCCAAGCTCTTTGACTTACTTTTTTGGACAAACCCTTATGCAATCCATAACCAAATCAACCTCTTGGTAGAAACCTCATAGTCTTCTGGAAACACACCAAACGAGAGAAAACATGGCTTCAAATGATCAGGTAAATGTCTATAGCTAAGCGCTATTGTGCTCTCGCAATGATCTATGCTAGAAATGACACCTGACCTTAAACTTTTCAGAACTTGCTTCCAAACCTCTTTCTTTGTTGTTGTTAAAAGCCCAGCAACAATGGCAACAGTTAAGGGTAGCCCTTTACAGTATTCTGCAATTTTCATCCCATAACCATATAACAATTAACAATGGAGGCCAATCATTACTAGGGAATGACCTTCTCTTTAGTAACTCCAGACATTCGCTCACAGTGAATTGGTGAAGAAGGTGGGGCTTCTCATCAACTATTACAGCATGGGAATGTCGACTTGTCAGGAGAATTCTACTTTCAGTAAAATCATCAGGTAATGATTCTTTCAAGAGATCAAATGCTTGAGCATCCCATGTATCATCCAAGAATACGAGATACCTGTGTCGTTTCAAAGAACGCCAAAGCTCTTGGGACAAATCATCTTCACTCTTGTTTTTATCAGAAGGCTGTCCTTGAGTGTGATTTAAAAGATCAAGTAGGACATTTCATCTGTGAAATACATGAGAAACCGAACACCAAGCACGAGCATGAAAAGGGTGAGTGACAGAAGGATCATTGTAAACTTGTGTGACTAAGGTTGTCTTTCCTGATCCAGCCATACCAACAACAGCAACAGCCTGCAATTTCCTTGACCCTCTTACAATCCGGTCGATAATTGATGATCTTTCTGTTTCAAACCCCACAAATACTTCATCACTTTTTGAACTGCTAATTTGAGATGGAACCAAAGGAGATTTCCAAGTGATTTCTTGGGCTAAAATATATTTTTTTCAATGCATTGGTCATGGGAAGGTTGAACCTCAAAACTTTCACTACTTGCTCACCAACCTCAATCCAGATATCATTAAGTTTCTCCTGAAAACCTGGAAGGATAAGATTTAACTCAGAACCTGTTTTATGAAGGGAAAATATCATGACTCCAGCATCACATGTAGCAGCCCCAATCATTTCCATAATTTTGTGATTGTTTCGTTTCTTCTTAAGAATGGTTCTCAAGGATCTCAGTCCTTCATACAGTTCTTGCAATGGATCTCTCAAAGGAAAAACATGACTCTTATCCAATAGCAGTGTATCCCAGAGAGTAGAGAGTATAAAAACAATGAAACTTTCCATGATATTCACTGGATCACCACTTATTTCGAGGTTCAGAATATACAAATCTCTGGAATTTTAAAGCATGCTAAAGATTTACCGTAAGCCTTATACAAATGGAGATTACTGATCCTTAGCAGCAATGCAAAAACCATGGAGTTCAATCCATCATAAGAGAAGCTTCCTTTCAGACTTTCTGCATCAGCAAACATATCTGCAGAGAACACTTGAAAGTTATAGTGACTTGCAGAAAAGAGGTGAGTAGCTTCTATTTGTGTCAGAAAATCATGGCACTGATCATGGCATTCCAGACATAGAAGAGTACCGAAACGGATTAATGTTCTCAAGAATGTGATGTTCTCTTTCAAGGCTTCAACTGAAACATAAGCTCTATGAAAGCTTAGAAAATCATCCAGGTTCTCAACAACTGAATCAGCAATAATAGTGACTTGATTGACCCTATACTGCTGCAAGTGTTCTGACAACCTGATATACCATTTATCTACTTCTTCCTCAGCAGATTCAATGTCCATTAGTAAATTTGAAACCTTGTTCCAAATATCACACGATAAATCGTCCTCAATGGTTCTGCAAAAAATACGCTCAATCCTATTTAGCAGAAGGGAACCAAGACCTGTGTCCATATCTTCCATTGCCATGTGGCAATTGTCGGGAAACTTTGTTGAGTAAGGAAGAAGTGTTAGAAATCTTGCTTGTGTATTAGAAATTTAGAATCCTAATTAATTTAATTGCTTGATCATCATAACAATAGAAGAAATCTTGCAGCCACTGGAAATGATCCAAGGCAGAGGGAATAGAAGTAATAATGCTAGAAGCCATTTCAGTTAGCTGGAAAAATCACTAAATCAAAATCTACAATGAAGGAAATAAACAAGATAGGGAGATGCATGTTAACTTAATAAAGAAAATGAAACAAAATAAAAGTGGAAATCGATCTTACCAAGTTACATAATCCAGGCAGGTAAAAAAGAACTGATGATAGGATTTTTCTAAGAAAAGAAACTTGAATCCGTGAAGCAACAGCAGTGATGATAGAGCATGATTGTTTACATATTAATTATGATTATTGGCAGCATTGATTTTAGGGTCCCAATCATGCAATATTGTTTTCTTCACCTGTCTTTAATCAAGGACAAATTAAAATGAGTAATTACTAATATGATTATATACACTAGCTACTCAAACTGGCCGGCTGTTTTAATTGTAGCAATCAGCCATCCACATATCTGTGAAGACCAGGAAACAAAAAAACAATCTTACATTTATGATAATAAGTACAAATGCTGTCACTACAAAAAATACCTTTCTTTTACAGCTAAACTTTACATGTAACATTCCTCTGAAATTCCCACCAATCTACCAATCTTTTATTTACTAGCTATGTTTTAGGTTTTACTGCATAAACGATGTTGCAACATGAAAAACCTTAATTTGCAGAAAATAAAAAACACGCGAATTTGATCACGCAGTTCGGTGCAATGCACCTACATCTGCGGGGCCGTAGCCCTGTGTTGAAATCATTCCACTAAATTGTCAAAAGACAGATTACAGACTCATCTTTTACAATTTCTAAGTGGTTGCGATCCCTCGCTCCAATCGGACCACCAGTACCCCTAGTCTTCGATGTTGCGATCCCTCGCTCCAATCGGACCACTAGTTCTCCCTAGTCTACGATCACTCCCACACCAGGAGCTTTATGGTGATTTCGAACACACCGGCTTCCACACGTCCAAATGGTTGTTGACGAACGCGGACGGCGCTGCTCTGGCCTGGCCTAAAGTAAACCCTGAATAGGATTTTTCTCTCGTAAGATCGGCAAATCAGACTCGCAGCTAATTGTCCCATTTATAGCTCAATGCCGTGTGTATTCAGTCATCTTCACGGCATGGAATTCCTCCCTTCAATCATGCTTGATTTGATTCTGAAAATCTCTGAAGATAAGGAATGAAGAATATCTTTCAACTGAAAAATATGGAAAGATTTGGCTCCCACTCATTGATCAAATCTCCATAGTGTAAAACTGAGTTGTTGATATTCGTTGGACTGTATTTACCATAAATCCCATACGCACAATATTTCCTTGCCTTTTAAAGCTGCGTTGGAATTTCTGTCACTTTTCTGCTAAACCCTAATCGATGTTGCAACATCGAATCTGCCACAAATAAGCCAATAAAAAATGGACTCTACAATCTCCCCCTTTGGCAATTTGTGGACCGCAAACAACTTTTGGATGGCGCCAAAACAAAACAGCTATTCTCAGTAAAATCATCAATTAAGGAACTCCCCCTGAGTCATAGCATTACTTCAACACACCAATCCATCCAAATCCAGAAAATCAAAAAATGTAGCAGAAAGTGAGAATAATCAAATACAGTCATCCAATAATAAAATCCACATAAATCCAAAAGTAACTCCCCCTCGGACCATGAACTGCCAAAGACAAAGAACTGAACTCAATCAGAATCAGAAACAACATTCCTCTTGGAAAAAGAACTCTGGACCCTTTCTTAAGCTGAGCTGCAAGATCCGAAAACCTTTTCTGATCATCACTATGCTTCTTGACCATCTCAGAATGAAAGTCCAGCTGACCCATATGATAATTTAACTTCATCTCCCTTTGCAAGGCAGTAATTAGGCAGCGGCATGGATGCGGCACAACATTAGACTTTCTGGAGTTTTTAGCTGCATGATGAATTCTTCTGAAAATACACTTCCCCGGATGCATCAATCCCAATGTACTCGACAAACTCGAACGAAACTCAACCACGAAGATTCAGATGCAAAGCCAGTACCTTTCGAGTTGTGACGGAAATCCGATGACCGAGAAGAACTTGAACACCAAACACAGCAAAATATCTCTGGAGAAATTTATAGACAGCGGAAGACGATTCCAGAGAGATTGAGAGTTTAGAGGGCTGAGTTTGTGTTCCAATAGAATGCCAATAGTCAGCTGAAAAATAGTACTAGTCCCGCATATATGTTCATCACTCGCCACTAACTATCTGCGCGCGAACTAGGGCTTCATGTTGCAACATCAAAAACAGTCTGACCAGCAAACCCGCTCTCTAGGGTTTCATGTTGCAACATCGAAAATTTTCCCAGCACTTTCAGAGTTTCTACCCAGTACCAGTACCACTCACATATCTTTGAAAATCAATCGTATAGGTGGGACTGATTGTTGCGACATGGCCAACCTCACGTCAAACTTTTTATATCAAACCATTCAGCACCTCATTAATACCAAAATCAGCTCCTCATATCTTCAAAGTCTCTGAGTTCTTAAGATCATCATAGCTCGAATTTCTAATATCAAACCATCAATACAAACGCAAAACAACACCAATTCGAGCTTGATAAAAAAGCAGTCCATAACTCAAATATACTCAGAACACGACAAGGAGCGCCAATGCACAGAGGTTTGAACAAGAATCCAAACAAAATTACAACCATGCATAACCCGCAACAATCAAATCAAACCCTACTCCCAATAAGCTACTACTATGCGCAAACAAACGTTATATGATCAAAATCCAGTGAGCACAGTAGAAAGAGCGGAATACCTTGTAGAACAAAGATTAGGGTTAAAATCTTGAAATCCTGGTTGTTGCAATTTTTCTGTCAGATCTGGAAACCCTAACTGATGTTGCAACATCAGTTTCTTCCTCCATAAGAACAAAGATCGGACAAGCATGATGCAACTATTCGTTGACTCTAAGATTCTTGGCAGCCTTATAAACTCTCTCAAACGGCAGCCTCTTCAGATTAACATCAAATCCAAATCCACCTTGCTTTACATCCTATTGAATTCTCCCATGAGTTGTGCAAGTTGGTCTTCATCAATTCCAGCCGTTGTTGGTAGAAAGGATCTCACTCTCCCTGTTAAAGGACTCACGTAGTGACCTCTCTCTGATACCAAATGAAATATCTATCTACCAGATTCAGATCAAATAAGTTGTCTAAAATACTGACTAGCTGTGTTTTAGGTTTTACTGCATAAACGATGTTGCAACATGAAAAACCTTAATTTGCAGAAAATAAAAAACACGCGAATTTGATCACGCAGTTCGGTGCAATGCACCTACATCTGCGGGGCCGTAGCCCTGTGTTGAAATCATTCCACTAAATTGTCAAAAGACAGATTACAGACTCATCTTTTACAATTTCTAAGTGGTTGCGATCCCTCGCTCCAATCGGACCACCAGTTCCCCTAGTCTTCGATGTTGCGATCCCTCGCTCCAATCGGACCACTAGTTCTCCCTAGTCTACGATCACTCCCACACCAGGAGCTTTATGGTGATTTCGAACACACCGGCTTCCACACGTCCAAATGGTTGTTGACGAACGCGGACGGCGCTGCTCTGGCCTGGCCTAAAGTAAACCCTGAATAGGATTTTTCTCTCGTAAGATCGGCAAATCAGACTCGCAGCTAATTGTCCCATTTATAGCTCAATGCCGTGTGTATTCAGTCATCTTCACGGCATGGAATTCCTCCCTTCAATCATGCTTGATTTGATTCTGAAAATCTCTGAAGATAAGGAATGAAGAATATCTTTCAACTGAAAAATATGGAAAGATTTGGCTCCCACTCATTGATCAAATCTCCATAGTGTAAAACTGAGTTGTTGATATTCGTTGGACTGTATTTACCATAAATCCCATACGCACAATATTTCCTTGCCTTTTAAAGCTGCGTTGGAATTTCTGTCACTTTTCTGCTAAACCCTAATCGATGTTGCAACATCGAATCTGCCACAAATAAGCCAATAAAAAATGGACTCTACATCCTCCAAGAAAACACTGCATCAGATTTGAACAACTCAGAGTTTGTTATGTGTGTATTTGAAAAGACATTCGGAATGAGTTTCGAAACACCCTCGAAAAAAGGAAATAAAAACAATTTATATTTATTTTTTCAGATTGCATGAATGTAGTCTAATTATTGAAGCCTTTGAACTGGATTTCTGTATGAAGAATTTAGAACGTGAACGCCAAATAGTCTTGATAGGAGAAACTCTAGCATAGCCTCATTGACCCTTCTCCACCATTTCGGGCCACGGAGATTCATCAAGACAATGATTCCAAGTCCAACAACGAATCCCAAAGCAGCACTTACTATTTCCCAATCAATGTCCTTTTTGACAAGTGGTTCTGCTGAAGAAGATGATGGTCCATTTCCTTCAAAGTGAGGGTTGCAGCTTACATTGAGAGGAAAACCGCATAGTCCTTTGTTTCCTGCGAAGGATGACTTGGAGAATGTCTGTAACTGGCGACCACCCGGGATGGTACCATCCAAAGAGTTATATGAAACGTTCAGAAGAGAAAGAAATGTAAGATCACCCAACTCAGATGGAATCCTGCCTGTTAATTGGTTTAGCGAAAGGTCTAAGGCCTGGAGCTCTCTCAATCCTCCTATTGATCTTGGAATGGAACCTGTGAGAGCATTATGAGACAAGTTGAACATGTAGAGTGATGTAAGTTGTGCAACTGCATCTGGTATCTCCCCTTCAAAGCTATTCCATGCGAAATTTATCGTCTTGTAGATGGTAAGGATTTTATGAATCTCAAACTCCAGTCCTTTGATGATGAGCCTCACTCTGTACTGATAATACCAATTCACTCTGCCAATAATCTCATAATGCAAGAATGGTGGGGCTTTCACATTTCCATGATTCATCATTCCTATGCAGTTCAAGAAAACCTGTTGAGGAAGAGGACCACTGAAGTTATTGAAAGAGATATCCAAGATCTGAAGCGTTAGCCATTTACCGGTCTGCCACGAGCAATTGATTTCACCACTGAAACTGTTTGATGACAAAATAAGGATACTCAAGTTTAGTTGCATGGTTAACATGCAAGGGAAACTATCTTCCAGGTAATTGGTGTCAACATTAACAACCTGCAGATGTTTGCATATTTCCAAGGATCCTGGGAGTTTCCCTATCAAGGTATTCCTGCCTAGGTCCAATGTTCTTAACCCGCAATGGCGGTGGAATGTGTTCGGGATGTGGCCAGAAAGCCTGTTTCCACCAAGATTCAGTACAGCCAGCTTCCTGCTTGCCATTGCAAATAGACAATCAGGTATTCCACCTGTCAAGAAGTTGTCTGACAAATCAAGAACCTCGAGCTTACTCGAATAGCATATGGATCCAGGGAGATCCCCTATGATGCTATTATTCGAAAGAGACAAGAATCTATTTTGATCAGATAAGTAATAGCCTGTGTTGGAAGGGAATGATGTGTTGAAATGGTTGCTTGAATAGTCTAGATACTCAACCCCTTGTGGTGGAAGGGGTATGTCCCCTTTGAGGAGATTAGCATGCAAATCTAACACATCAAGATGAGCTGGAAAACTGAAAGGCCTTTCGATTTCTTCCAAAAGATTGGAAGAAAGGTTTATATGCCTCAGAGAACCTAATCCAACCATCCACAACCAACTAGGTATCTCCCCAACAATGTTGTTTGATGAAAGATCCAAAAAAGTCATCTTTGCTGTATTTCTCAAATCAGGAAATGCTTTCAAATTGCAATGGGCAAGGCTCAGAGTTTCTAGTTCTTCAAACAGGGATGAGGATGAGGAGCTACTAGTATTGTAACTCACTTCTATGGATAAACTGTTATAAGAAAGGTCGAGACTCCTGAGGTTTCGAATGTTGTGAAACATGTCTAGCCTCAAAGTTCCCCTGAAGAAGTTGAAAGAGAGATCAAGATTGGAGAGTTTTTGGAGCTGAAAAAAGAAGTTTGGAATGAACCCTGGGAAATTGTTGTTGCTTAAAACAAGCTCTTCGAGTACAGACGATGAAGCATTTTGAAACTCTTGAATCTCGACATTGAAATGGTTACCTTGGAGAAGCAATTTCCGTAATGATGGAAGAGCGAACAAAGACATTGGCAAGCTCCCAGAAAAATGATTGTGCCCTAAATCAACATGCTGAAGATCTATAAGACCCTCAAAGTGCAAAGAAGAAACAGGACCGTTGAATACATTGCTCGAAAGATCAATGCTCACAAGTTTGTTCATTTGGGACAGTCCAATCGGGACAGGCCCCACAAAACCTGAACTCGAAAAGTTGAGGTATTTCAGGTGGCTGAAACTGTTGTATAGAGCTGCTGGAATAGTGGTAGAATGAAAATCGTTGAAAGCCAAATTTAGCCTCTCTAAGTATTGGAGACTGAAAAGTGGCGTCTTCCAATCCTCATTTCGCACGGAGATGGATTCTGAATCAAGTTCTAGGCTGATGATATGTCCAAAACCATTGCATGCTAACCCGCCCCATTCGCAGCACTCCATACTTTGATTCCAGCTTACGAGCTTGTTCGAACTGCTCGGATCAAACTGTAAACCATCCCTGAACTGAAGCAGAGTTGATCTTTCATCATTCAAACATTTCCCATGGATTAATATGGTTGTAGAAAAGATTGGGAGTAAATATATGAGCAGATAAAAAACACTTATCATTGTAGAGCTTAGTCAACTAACATGATTTAGCTTATCGTGGATCTCTTGATTGATTTAGCTAATTGTGGATTTCTTGAGGAAGGCATCGATCGACAGAAGACGGAGATACGGAGAATTGGAATTTTTGCCGATGAGGTTTGTTTTATAGTAATATAACCCAATTACAAATTCTTCTCACAAATAGCTCACCAAGACCTTTCTCACAAAAGACTATATTTTGTTAATAAATGTTGAATTGTGTAAAATTTTAAATCCTAGGGTACTCATGTCATGTCTTATGTATCTAGTGCATTGGTCTCTGCATGGGAAATAATTAGCAACTAGTAATATATAATGTGGAATTTCATTTCATCCGCCAACATATTTGACTTCTGTTCGGTGGGAACTGGGAAAGTTAATATTCATGATTTATTTGCATTCTTATTTCTTAGTGGGGGGTGTTGATTCGACTTGAAAAGCTTACCTCGGTCGGAGTAAATTAAAAAACAATTGAGTCAAAACAAATCGGGTTAAAATGAGTTAAAATTTATCAAAATGAGTTAAAATTCATCTAATCGGGTCTCATTATATTTCTACTTAAAATTGTTTTTATAATATCTTTATTGTTTTGATAATAAATGGCCCAAGTTTCTTATGTCATGAGCAAATGGTTATGTTTTTCTAAGTAGGTTAACTACTATGAACGTCTACAGTTAGATACAGGGTCACACTACATTTAAATATATAGGGAAGATTAGATTTGTTTTACCTTCCAGAAATTTTAAATTGACTCCTCCACTTGTGGAGAAAACCGTCTTCGAGCAACTTGTAGTCACTAAGGCCCTTATTTGATCTTATGTGTATTATATTCTGTTTTTATTTCGGTTGAGGAGCCATGAATAATCTTCCCATCTATGATGTTTTGGCGTTTAAAAAAATATATATATAGTATATTTTACTTTATTAAATTAGAACTATGCTGACTTAAATGTATCCAAACTTACTAAAGTCAAAAATAATAATTATCTAGATAGCAAGACACGTTTTCCTTAGAGCAAGTCCAACAGCTTTGCTATAAATTTTTCTAAAGTAGAGAATGAAAGCCAATAATCTCCATATTATTTTTTCTTAACTCCAACAGAATCTCTATATTATTTTGAATTAATCTCCTATTTTTGGCATATTGTGTGGTGGAG
This sequence comes from Cruciata laevipes, assembly GCA_963678965.1. Taxonomy (NCBI): domain Eukaryota; kingdom Viridiplantae; phylum Streptophyta; class Magnoliopsida; order Gentianales; family Rubiaceae; genus Cruciata; species Cruciata laevipes. The sequence continues at coordinate 11,789,366 of OY787632.1, read as the reverse complement.
AATTTGATGAGAGTTAGAAAGGTAATTTAATTCCTATTTTTAGTAAACATACCATAAAATTAGTTCTCTAAAAATTTGTTTACAATCTGCATATATAGAGATTTTTTTCTTCTCTCTCCTCATTTTTCTATTTTAGAGAATCATATAGAGATTCTGTTGGAGTGAAAAATTTGTCAAAATCTCCAAATTTGAATAAAATCTCTATTATAGCAAAACTGTTGGACTTGCTCTTAGAACAAGTCTCTTTCTATATTTTATTTCTGACTTATCATATTCGAAATTTTAGTTGGAGAGGAGAATTTTAATATAATAATTGACTATTTGTCAAAAAAATAAATAAAAAATTGATTTCATGATAGTAATAGAGTTGGAGAGAAATTCGCAAAAGTAAATTTTTTTTACACGGTGCATAAGTTTTATTTTTAAATTTACCTTTCTCTTTCTCTATATAATTTGGGAGAAAATTTAATTCTGCTTCTCTTGTAATTTAATGGGAATTAGAGAATTTATATTTTCATGGATTGTTTGGTAAGTAAGACCTACTGAAAATTTTATACCAAACTTTTACTAGAGTTTAATTCTTGATGTACTGAACTGAATTGAACTAAATTAAACTAAACTAAACTGAAGTAAAAGTAATGTATTGAAAAATGGAATCAGCATAACTAAATTAACCTGAATTTCATCAAATTACATTTTCACTAAACTGAACTGAATTGAACTAAATTAAACTGATTTACAAATAAGATATGACAAACACTGCATATCCAATCGTCAATAGCCCGATTCATCATTGACGTGTCACAATAGTTGATTACAACTACACACAAACTTTCAGCCACCAGATCCAATCGTCTCCAACTATAAATTTGGTATCTCTCCATTTTAACCATTCCGCAAAATACGAGACTTCACCAGGTCGGTTTTGATTGAATATCTGGTCAATTTTAATGTTAAATTGGCTCTAAAAATTTTTGTTGAACTTAAAAGAAATTTAATTATATTTATCTAAATTCATCTACCAACAGGGCCTTAGTAGGAATTTGACTTTTACGCTATTAATGAAATTTTCCTTAATTCTTTTAATCAAAATATCCATGACAGTTTTCCTTTTGTTAATTTCTTTAGAGCACCGCTTGACAGTTTAGTTTACTTGCTCAGATGACTTTGCTATGCTAGACTTGTCAAACACGAGAACAAAGGATAACTTCTTACTTCCGTGCGAAAGACCGAAATCGATACATGGAAACTTTATAAATAGATCAATAAAACTTTTCCTGTAATTTTTACACATAGCATTTAGGCACACAACCTTCGGGCGACTCTTTGCGGCGAAAGTCTAAGAATAGCCTTTGGGCGACTCTTTGCATCCGGGCGAAAGCCCTAGAAATAGTATCCGGGTAACACCGCTTTTGGGACACGCGATTTATTATAGTTCCGGTATCGGAATTACCTTCGTCTCAGTCAAAAGAATCTAGTTCACATGTTCCAATAGCGGAACTGTGATTTTTTACGGTGGCTCCTCTGAAATCGCCGTGAATCAACCGCCGTCGATTGAAAATCCTATTTTTAACTCCACCTTGAATTACCGAACACAATTTTGATTTAATTTTAAATCACAAGGTATGTTCCTGTACAGGAACAATAATATTTCACGGCGGTTTTGTACAAACCGCCGTAAATAGGGCGCCGTAATTTAAAAACCGCCGTGAATTTGGTTTACTTGCCGGTTAACTGGGCACGAAGTAGTTCCTGTACAGGAACTCGACGAAATTACTTGAAATTACGAAATTACTTGAAGTTATTGTACGAAGTAGTTCCATTCAACTTGAAACCGCCGTGAATTGGCACCGTAAATGCCCCTTTTGTAGTAGTGAATACTTCTATTGTGGATTGCAATCACTTGCGCCAATCGAACTTATTAGGATCTCCTATCAGCTATTCTACGATTATTTCCTCCTGAAACTTTATGGCATGGTTTACAACACTCTGGCTTCACAAGTCCAAAGTGATTATCACAAGTTTTGCACAAATACCAAGGAAAATAGAATGAGTGATTGAAATAGTGTTTGAGAGTTGAAAAAGTAGAATGTGTGGTTAAAATTGAAGGAATATTGTCAAAAATAGAAAGTATGACAGAGATAAAAAATCAAGGCCGGTCCGTAAACGGTCTAACCGGTGGGCCAAAATTTTCCCATGTATACTACTAATATTTATAAATATTAGATAATGCATTAATATCTTAAAGTTTGAAATAATACATTTTATTCAAAAAAGTTGGGGAGATAGAAATAAAAGATTCTGCGGCCGTCATCAATTTTTCAACTTGTGATGGAAGAATGGCATGGCCAAGACAGATTGAAGAGATACCAAGTTGGCCCCTGCAACTTCACTTCCAAGCAGAATTGTGCGGAAACAAACTCTTAAAACGCGGAGAAGGCTCACACTAACATGGGTTTTGAACATATTTCTCCCTTTCATGGCAGAAATTTAAGATTTGAGTTGTGCGATCCGTGCTTTCCTCTCCGTCTTTGTCCTAGCCGTGATATTTTGAATAAAATATTCATCAATATTGTAATGGCTTGCGTCCTCGTGGTAGAAGAAATCAATGAGCGCGTGTTTATCTTTTTCACTGTTGTCGTTGTCATTGTTCTCATGCCTTAGCTTAAGGGATGATAGTAAGCAAATTCTGACAAAAGACCAAATTATTTGCTTTATCGAATTCAGCGAAGGCCTTGCGGGGGAAGAGCATTTTGACAATTAGGAATCCCAACCCACACAAGGTTGAGGGTTTCTTAGTGCACGCTGCCCTATGTCACCATCCTTGTAAGTGGTCTTCGTAGTGCAGTAGTGTCGCAATTTGCCTTGCTTGAATCCTATCATATTAGGCTCAACCCTGAACTCGGCCTCATCTAGTAGAATGTTAGATTTAAACTGGATGAGTCCTCTTAGGACTCTCTTGGCTACCTTTTTAATGTAAGAAATGGGGTAGCCATTAACATAGTTCCTAGTCATGGCTTTTTTGAGGTTTTGCGAGGACATGTTTGTTTTGGAGTTAACCCATCCCCAACGTATGTTTTTTTTTTTTTTTTTTTTTTGCAAATTCATGGTGGATTTGAAGTTAAGTGAAAGAAAAGTGATAGAGTACGGGAAACTCAAAGAAAGAAATATATAGTTGATATGGATGGAAGGTATATCACAACATACACGGGGCAACACTATACATGCTGCTTCAAATCGTATGATTTGAAAATGATAACAATTACAATCACTTTTTACAAATCTATATAAAAAAGAGTACTACAATTTACTCCGGCTTTCAAGAATATATATTGACTTTCAAGATCTGTAATTGCACCTCCTTTTTCTATTAATTGTTGAAATTCAAAAATACCTTCAAAACCACATTTATATTTATATTTATTGTATGAATATGACTCCGGATGCTCTATACCACATTTATATATCATCCTTTATACCACCAATGAAATTATGTCATGTGTCTCTCTTTAACTCATACTGACCCAACCCAATCTAATTCTAGTTACTTTTTCCAAAAAAAATTACAACATTTGTTTACTTGATTTTTCCTTGGGGTTTGCTACATGCAAGACCATTTTTCTCATGCATGACCAGTTTTTTACCAAAATGCCTCTTTTATTGTGAAGACAAAAAAAGCTACTCAAAATGCAAGGATATACTTGGGGGGTATTATGGTAAAAAATCGGTCCTACATGAGAAAATCGGTCCTGCATATAGCAATTGGGTTTTTCCTTTTATCCATTGGCATTAATAATTTTAATCTTTCAGAGGCATTTCATCAATCGTGTAGTGAAACCTAGAACTCAAACCCCGGAAATAAAACACCCACACTGAACTATAGAGATTAAAGATTCAATGAAGAAGATTCAATGGGTGATCTTGCTCAGCCTCTCCCTGTCATCAATGAAGCTCCGTCAACCATTGCCAGCGGTAATAGCTCGTCTGGTTAATAGATCACGCCGTTGGAGGGCGCTTGATGTAAGGTCTAAGGACCATGGATGATTGAAATCCCTGATTCATTAGACTCGATTTGGTCGGTGTGTGGTGTTGGGATGATTTGGTGTGTGTTTGTTGAGTACTGCTCCACCGCCTCCTTGTCTGGCATAATTAGAGGGTTGGCAATATATAAATTGGGTGATGTGATTATGGGATTGGGGGCAATTAATTTGGTGAAACGTAGATGAGAAGAATCTGGTTTGTTGGTTATTGACCGATGATGATGGAACAATAATGATGATAATGGAACTAATTCCTTATTTAATTAAAGAATATTAAATTATTTTATGGTAATTTTTTTAATGATTATTAATAAAATAAATCTTATCTTCATAACTAAAGTTAGTATAGTTAGTAATGAGTTAAAGAAAGACATGTGAGATAATTTTATTGGTGGTTTAAATGATTCTACACAAATGTATCCTACACTAACTTTAATAGGATATAAATGTACCTAACAATTGTACTTTATACTCCCACGTTCCCAATCAAGAAATATAAGTTTATTCGTGTAGTAAATTAAATTTTAAAATATATGTTATGTTAGGATGAATTTTACAATATATCATATAATACTAGTTACATGTATCAGTATAATTTAGTTGGTGAAATTAATTATATTTGACTACAAATGTCTAATAAATATTTTTTAATTAGAACGATATAAGTATCATAATTTAGGGACCTCATTTTCCATTTAGAACAAGTTCTCCGAGTTGTCGGGATGACTCGGTAAAAAACCATCTTATGTTACATGTGGATTGTCAAGAATGTGTTATAAAATTGATTGCATTGCCATTTAGATGACATTTTCAAGTTTATTCAAAAAAGAAAGAAATAATATTTTTAAACATTAGAAGAAAGAAAGACTTGGTATTAACGGAACTGAAAAAAGTTGGAAAAAGACGAAACTAAGCGAAACTGTTGACCAGCGTTCCCGGCCTTTGACCGGCGATCCCGGCCGATCGGCGCCGTCCCTCGGCGATCGGGCTACGGATTCCTGCTCCCCTTATCGCCGTCTACAAAGCCCACTACTAATTTGTCATCGAATCTGACGGGAAACCTATCTGACATCAATATTTGCTTCGTCAACTTCCGTTCCGGTCGTCTGAAATCACCGGCTGGTTTTACTCTATCGGGCTGCTGCCCTCTAAATCTTCACTGCTTCTAGTTGCTGCCCTTTGTCCATTCCCTGTGTTCGGGACATTCGGCACGGCTGGGTTGCTGTGACTCACAAATTCAGAGGGGTTTTTTGGTCATAATGTCGTCTAAACCCGGGTCTAAGGCAAAGCTTCAGCTACAGCAAATTCATGTTTCCTGTTCTAAAAAATCCATCAGTTTTTATGTGAATCTTGCCCGTGGATATCTTCAGCTAGAAAAGGATGTGGAGGTGACTGCTCTATGCATTCGGCTGTTGTTGTAGCAGAAATATTGAAAAGAAGGAAGTATGGTGTTAAGTAGGGTTGTGATTTCAACAATAGAGAGCAGAGACAACCAACACAGAAGATTCCGAACGGCAAGGATCGGGATCCTATTACACCATGTTTCAGATGTAATGAAAAGGCCTTTGGAACCAGCTAAAGGAATTTCAGAGATTGTGCATCCTATGCAAGTCACATAAAAACACAGATGATAATATTGGTAGAGGCATTAGAGCAAAGAAAAGACAGCACAGATCACGAAAGCTTTCAAGTGGAAACTCCACACAGAGTTTGAATCCTTCTAGGGAAAAACATCTCGTGAGCATTGGTAAATACGTTTGGAAAAAGAAGCAAGATGTTGAGTCTGACAGAGTTTCCTCAAATTCCAGCTTTCAAAAGATAATCAAACCACCAAACGACTTGGCTCGGCCTACTTTCAAGCATCCATATGGAAAGAATAATGAAGTGGATATGTTAAACAATCACGGAGTGGAGGAAACAGATTCAAATGGATTTGCGGTAGGGACCAAATGGAACTGCTCAAGTTTTGTGTTTTCGGCTAGGAGGAATTGGTCAGCGATGAAAGCAAATGAACAGGTAAGTAAACCTTTGGTTCCGCTGAAGAAGAAATCCAGATTCTGGCACATGTCAAGAGAAGCAAATGAACCTTTGGAGATGGAAATTATACCTGAATATGTTGGGCCTCGGGAAAATGCCATTCAAGTGCATTTGAGCAAATATGAGAAGACAGAGGTAGACCAATGCAGTGATAGTAATGGGGGATCTTGCGTGGAGAGTCAGGAAGAAAGAAATAAGTGGGATGTAGCTGTTGATAAAATTCTGAGGTCTCGGGGAGCTGAACCAAATCAGCTCCCACAAGGGCCATGAATCTCCTCGTGTGGAACTGTAGGGGCCTTAACAAAGCCCCTACAAAAAATATGGTCTCTCAGCTGGTTAGACAACATAAGCCTAGTATTCTTTGCTTGATGGAAACAAAATGAGCAAAGATATATTAGAAAAGTGGATGGAAAATACTAGGTATACTCATATGACTTCTGTTGAACCAGCTGGGAGATTTGGGCGACTAGCTATGTTAAGGAATAATAATTTGGCCTTAGATGTAGTGCAGGTCACTAGTAATTTCATCTTTGTTTGTGTTAATTGTGCTAATCAACATAGGTGGTGTTTTGGTCTTATCTATGGGGCACCTGAACAAGCTGATAGGACTTCTGTTTGGAATAATATTAGGTCCTTTCACTATTTTGATAGCATGCCAATGGTAATAGTTGGTGATTTCAACCAAGTATTGAGCCAACAAGATAAGAATGGAGGAACACCAGTACCTGGAAACCTCTCCACGGAACTCCATAGTCTGATATCTGAACAGGGTTTGAGTGAGGTAAGAAACAAAGGACTTTGGTTTACTTGGTCAAATAAGAGGGATCCACCACAGACCATTCTGGAGAGGTTAGATAGGGCTTTCAGTAATGAAGAATGGAATAACCAATTTCCATTGGCTAGAGTTAACGACTTGCCCATGGTTAGTTCTGATCACAGTTCAATCTTGTTAGACTTATATGCTGCTGAAAAAAGGAAGAACATGAAGTTAAGATTTGAGTCCTTCTAGGCCAAGACTGAGCAAGCTGAACAGATAATAAATAGAGTTAGGAATTTCAAAAAAAAAAAACCAACACAGATATGGTATGAATGCTCAGGTGTTGGATGAAATTTTGGCTATCTCTCTGAAACACTTGACAAATTGGCACTGGAACACTTATGAAAACCTTGAGAAATAAATAAAGGAGCTATACAGAAGACTTGAGTTTCTACAAAGAAAAGCAGGGGATCCAATATTTCAGGAAAGGCTAAAACAGACTGAAGTTGAGTTGGATGATCTTTTTCAAAAACGGTCTGATTACTGGCAACAAAGAACTAAGGTCTCATGGATGGTTAAGGGGGAAAGAAACACTTCCTTCTATCACAAGTGGGCTACCAGGAGACAGAATAATAACTTGGTTCAAGGAATCCAAGACATGGATAGCTCTTGGTTGACCACTGACAGTGAGATCACTAGGGCCATTACTGATCATGTGAAGACCACTTTCATCACTCCTGAGTGGTACCCTCCTGGAATTGACTGGGATATAGGAATCTCCACATTCATGAACTACAACAATAAGAAACTCACAGGTCAGCAGGTATCCTCCCTTGAAAAGAGTTTTACAGCTGCTGAAATTTGGCAATCCATTAGGGAAATGAAACCACGGACCTCTCCTGGGGAAGATGGGATTCCTGTTGGTTTCCAGAACAGATACTGGAGGATAATAGGAAATGACCTGTCTGAGACTCTAATCAAAATCCTGAATGGTGAGCCTTTCCCCCTACTTGGAACAAGACCCAGCTCAGCTAGTAATGATTCCAAAGAAGAAAATTCCCCAAAAAGTGGATTGGAGGCCTCATCTCTGTCAACCAGAATGGTGGAGAAATATAGTTTTTTTTTCCCGTTAAAACCACCAATGGTGGAGGGATATATATTGGCTTCCTCATACCTTTTAAATAAAACTTATAATAAAGTATAGAATACAACAAAACCACTTTAAGGAAGTGGTTATAGTAGAATATCCAAAAAAGGATTCTACTTGAAGCTAAGCATAGCTTCCAAAAAGAATGAGTTAATCTAAATATATACTTAAACTAGCTAAACTCATTCTATGCAGCAAAAAGTACCATATCAAAGGCTTTTGTAAATTAAGACTGTAAGTCCACTTGCTTGTTAGTGAATCTGAAGCGCGAGGCAACAGAGACACCAGGCAGCCTATGGCACATGAAGTTGTTCATTGTCTTTCTCACAGGAATCAAGGAAGGGTTGGGATGGCAGCAATAAAGTTTGACATGAACAAGGTATATGACAGAATCTCTTGGAATTTTTTGGAACTTGCACTAGGAGCAATGGGATTTCCACCTAACTGGATTAACCTTATTATGTGGTGTATGTCGTATCAAGTTGTGGTAAATGGGAATATCTCATATGATTTTTAACAAAATAAAGGTATCAGACAAGGTTGTCCATTATCTCCTTACTTATTTATCATAACTCAACAGTTCATGTATACCTGGTTGGAACAAAAAACCTTGGAAAATGGTAACTTGGGAGTCCAAGTGTCAAGAGAAAGCCCTAATTGGTGAGCCACCTGATGTTTGCTGACGACTGCATACTCTTCACCAAAGTAATATATGATTCTGTAAACATTCTGGCAAAAACTCTAGATCTATATGCCAGATTTTCAGGCCAAAGGCTGAACTTTGAAAAGTGCTCAGTCCAATTCAGTCCAAACACATTTGAGGAGATGAAGCAGTATCTCATGTTCACATTGAACATTTATAAGGGGGATAAATACCTTGGCATCCAAGTCAACTTCAGAGAATAGAAAGGGGAGATTTACCAAAACCTGATCAAGAGAGCTAAAGAAAAGTTTGGATCATGGAAGTCTAGACTTTTGAACTTCACTGGCAGAATCACTCTGGCTAAGCACGTCCTCAGTGCACTTTTCATATAACCATTGAGCATATACAAGATTCCTAAATGCATACTTCAGAAGCTTGACAAGATGACAACCTACTTCATATGGTAAGGTGAACTTGAAGGCAGAACTACCCACTGGAGATCTCGGAAAAAACTCTCACAAAGTCCAAGAGTGAAGGTGGATTGGGACTGAGGTCAGTTGTTGGAATGAACAAGGAACTGTTAGCCAAGCATGCCAGGATTATACTCAAGAATAAGGATACTCTACTTGTTAGAATGCTCAAGGCTAAATACCTGAGAAACTCAGACTTCAGAAATGTGCAACAGAAGTCTAATGACTCATGGGGATGGAAGTCTATTCTTTAGGCCTAGGATGTCATCACAGAGAATTTGGGATGGAAGATCACAAATGGAAAATAAAAGTCAGGATAAAAGAACAATGGATTCCCACAGTTAATAATCCTCTGGATGCTTTTAATGTCACCTTTCAGCACACTAACTTGAGAATTGAGCATCTAATTCATGGACCTAACTGCTGGAGGGAACCTCTTTTAAGAGTCATTTTCCCTATAAGGACTATCCCTCATATCCTGGCTTTGCGAGTGAATGCTGACCCCAACTCAGAAGATGTACCAATTTGGCTTCATAACAGGAATGGAAAATACACAGTGAAAAGAGGGTACCATGTTGTGATTGCTGAAAGGGGGTGTGTCAATCTCAGAAGGAAGAAGCTTTGGGACAAGGTGTGGAACCTTAAAGTTCCATACAAGTAGAATGTATTATTATGGAGAATCCTCTCCAGAGCCCTCCCTACACAAATAAACCGTAGGAAAAAAAAGATTTCTGATCAAGTTTTATGCCCAAGATACAGTATAGAAGATGAGGATGAGTATCATCTATTTGTGGGATGCACTGAAAGTGTCACCTTCTGGTCACACTCTCCAATTGGTCTGAAAGTCTCTAATCACAGCCAGTCGCACTCCAAATCATGGCTCCACCAATGGCTTATCAGTGGCAGCCTGAAAGATCACAAGGCTCCTAGCCTTTTCTCTATGGAAAATTTGGCTTCAAAGAAAAAAAAGGCCATGGAAGATATTAGCATTGATCCCAGATTTTGTGCTGAGTTGGCTATTACGAAATTCCTACTCTATAAGAAACAAGATTTAGTAGAAAATCATTCTGCTGCCTCTCTCCCACAGGAAACTTCTCTTGATAGATTATCAAATCTGATAAATAGACACAACTTAGCTCTAATATGCATTATAGAACCTATGCATGACAACTCTAAATGTGATCATTATAGACAACTTTTTCACTTTGATAACTGTATGTATGGATGTTCTAGTCAAATATGGTTGTTTTGGTCTTCAAGTTTATCTGTATCACTCATCCAAGATCATCTGCAATTTCTTCATGTAAATATTAAGTGTCTTACTCTTAATAATGACATGGATGCTTTCTTTGTACATGGTTTTAGAACTAAAGCAGGTAGGAAGCACTTATGGTCATCTTTATAATCTTTTAATCATATTGCATCTCTCTTGATTGGGGATTTTAATGTTATAAAATCAGTTCAAGAGTATAAAGGACCCTCTACTTCCAAGCTTGGTAGCATTAGAGACTTTAATGATCTCATTAACCTTTTGGCATTAGATGAAATCAATACTGCTGGTAATCTCTTTACCTGGAGTAATAAGAGGCTTAGAAATCCTACTAGGCAGAGATTAGATAGAGGATTGTGTACTTCACAGTGGAATTCCAAATTCCCATCTTCCTCTATCCAAATCATGAATCGAGCTACCTCTGATCACAACCCTCTCTTTCTCACTGTAGGTAGCTCTATTCCTTCTTCACCTAGACCATTCAGATTCTTAAATACTTGGTATAAAAGACCCGAATTATGTTTTATTATAGACAATAACTGGAAACTACCACTTTATGAATCAGGAATGCTTTGTTTCTTCATTAAAATGATAAGGTTGAAAAAAGTACTTAAAGCTTGGAACAGAGATCACTTTGGATATGTGCATGCTAATGTTGAGAAAGCAGAAAGGGGGTTAGAGGAACAGGAAATAGCCTATGACCTTGATAACTCTCTTGATGAACTTTTAAAACTTAAACATGCCAAAGCCAAACTCACTAGAGCTGTTTATGAACAGAAACATTTCTGGAAACAAAAGTCTAGAATTAAATGGCTTAGAGAATGTGTTAATAATACCAAATTTTTCCATAATACTGTTAAAGAAAGGAGAAGTAGGCTGAATATCACTAAGGTTAAAAGTTCTGATGGTTTTATGGCTAGATGACATTTCAGATATTGAGAATGAAGTCATTCAATACTATCAAAATCTTCTCTCTGATGATAGTGATCAGGACAGTGATCACTTTCAGTCACATTTTCTTAGCCAAATACCAAAGCTCATCTCTAGTGAGGACAATCAATATCTTCTTAGTCATGTCACACTTCCTGAACTAAAGGAGATTGTTTTTTCATTGAATAAAAACAGTAGCCCTGGTCCAGATGGTTTCACTGCCAAATTTTTCATTAAATCATGGGATACTATATCCTCTGATCTCCTTGAAGTAGTGATTGAATTTCAATCAGGGAAGGATATTCCAAGAGGCATTGCTAGTACCTGGATCACTGTCATTCCCAAAAAAGAGACTCATATCTCTTTTGATGACTACAGGTCTATTAGCCTCTCCAATATTTTGAATAAAATTTGCTCAAAACTTCTGATGGAGAGGCTTAAGCCTTTAATGGCAAAAATTATCTCACCTCATCAATCTGCATTTATGAAAGGAAGAGACACTTCAAATAATGTCATCTTCCTTCAAGAAATGGTCAGATTTTTAGATAGGAAAAGTAAGGAGCCTAATTGCATCATTAAACTGGATCTGAAAAAAGCATTTGACATGGTCAAATGGAGATTTTTGCAGGCTGTTCTTAAATTTGGTTTTCATGGAAAATTCATCTATTCAATTATGCAAAATCTCTCTCAAACTTGGTTTTTCAGTTCTAATCAATGGTAAGCCTGTTGGTTTCTTCCAGCCTACAAGAGGTATAAAACAGGGTGACCCCCTCTCTCTTTTCCTTTTTAACATTTTCTCTGAAGCTTTCACTAGGAGTCTAGCATTTGCTTTTGAGAATGGTAAACTGCAGTACTTTGATCTTCCAACTAATGTCATGCAAGTCTCCCACTTAAGTTATGCTGATGATACAGTGGTTTTTCTCAATGCCAACAAGTTAACTTTGACTAGATTCAAAGCCTTGTTTCTAAATTTGAGGATGTTACTGGTCAGAAGATTAATTATAACAAAAGTGATATCTTTATTTGTAAACATGCTTCCCCCTCTGCTGAGCAATATTAAGAGCATTTTAGAAATGAAAAAAGGTTGCTTTCCTTTTAAATATCTTGGTGTCCCTGTATTTAAAGGAAAAGCTCTTAATGCTCATTTTTTACCACTACTTGAGTCCATTGATCAGAAACTCAAAAAAACTGGAAAAATGTTTGGCTCTCAACTGGTGGTAAAATTACTCTGATCAATTCATGTATATATGCCTTGCCTCAACATATCTGGTCAGTGTGTGTTCCACCTAATCAGATAGTGAAAAAAATAGAGAGAAAGTTGATTATTTTCTTTTGGGGTGAAACTGATCTTAAACCTAAGAAATCATGGAGAAAATGGGATGACTTATGCATTCCTATCTCTCAAAATGGTTTAGGTTTTAGATCAATTCACACCATCATAGAAACTTGCTCATCTAAACTCTGGTGGAAATTTCAAAAGGCTGAAGCCATGTGGACCCATTTTATGGCTTCTCTTCCTGCATCTTACCAGTCTTTTCCCAATTGGAAAAGAATCTGTAAGATTAGTCTTTGGGCTGAATCAAATAGTAGAGTAATTACAGGGAAATGGGACTGTAATTTTTGGACACCCAACTAGATGGATATAGGTCCACTAATGGATCACTGTGACCCATCCCTTACTACTATCTCTATGGATAGCACTGTTGCATCCTTTGTGAATGATAAACCTCATTATATGCAACAACTATCCTCTCATCTCTCCACTGATACTCTTTTTCTTTTGCAGGTCACAGAATTTTACACTCATAGAGAGGATAAACTGATCTGGAAGCCTGACCTCAAAGGTTACTTCACTTTCAAATCAACCTATCTCAGGCTTAGGGAAACTAGGGGTACTATGTCTTCTATTCACCATCTTTGGAACTCTAGACTACCAAATAAAGTATCAGTTTTTATGTGGAAAATGATTAATTCCTTTTTACCTTTTGATAATAATTTGAAAAAAAATGCATTTCAATTTGCCATCAAAGTGCTTTATGTGCTGTAATGAGGATTCCTTAGATAATTTATTTTCTCTTGTGAATTCTCATTACATACCTGGACTACGATGCATGCTTTTATGGGTATCTCTGATATGAGGTTTTCCTCTATTTGGGAAAGACTCTCTTTTTATCTTACTTATAATGGTTTGAGTAAACTGCATAACATGATCATTAGACTCTCTCCTTCTGTGACATGTTCAATATTATGGAAAACAAGGAACAATTGGTTAGATGACAACATTCCAGCCAACTCATCTTTTGTGCTGAGACAGATCAAAGACCTTATTTTCCTCATGTTCTCTGCTAAACCATTTTATATATCCTCAGCCATTGACTCGGAAATAGCTCTTTACCTCTTGGAAAAAGACCACCAAAGCCAAAAATATTCAAAATTGCTTGGTTTAAACCTCTCTGTGGGCTTAAATTCAATGTAGATGTTGTTTGATCCTCTTCCTCTCTTTATGCTAGTATTAGTCTTCTCATTAGAGATAATAGAGGAGCCTTTATATCTGCTCATAGTAGCTACATCTCTGTTGATTCACCACTTGAGGCATAAATGAAAGCTATACAATTTGCTGTCAAATATGCTTCTGATTACTCTGAGTCAATTATCATAGAATCTGACTGTCTTAATGTAATTTCCTTCATTCTCAACCCAGTCATTGCTCATTGCAAACTTTTCCACTTAGTTGATTCTTTACATCATCTCATTTCTCCATTTTCACTGATACCTGTTCATAGACAAGGAAATATGCCTGCTGATGCTATTGCTAAATTGTATTTGGAATGTAAATGTGATGTCTCTTTTAGCTTTAGGTCTCTTTCTGATAGGATTTAGGGTCTGATTAGATTAGACCAAATGGGAACACCTTCTTTGAGAATTTCAAGTATGGATGCTACTGCATGAATGAATTTTCTGTTTTAGGCACATAATGAGGTGATGTGTCATCTCCTTACTCATCTGATTACTTGCTCTCCTGGATTTCAACCTCTGTGGATCACTAACATTTTACTGCACCACCCATGCATCACCTCAGCCTTAGGGCCTGATTTTTGCCTGACCATCTAGAGGATAAGGAGTTTCCCTCCATCCCTCTATAAATGAAACTGATTCCCAAATAGGCTTATTTATTTTTGATGTAAATAGTTTATCACCTCAATCTAGATCTCTTGACTAAATTGAGTTTCGTTTCGACGATTCCCTAATCAGTTCGGAGGTTATTAGATTTTGTGTTGATAGTAGATTAGTATATTAGCCTATTTTTTCATTCTTTTGGAAGCAAATATATTGCTTCATGAGCTTTTAGCTCCATCTTGTATCGCTACTGAAACTGGTCTTGGCCATTTATTTTGTATTTGTCCTTTTAATAGGCTTGGAGAGCCTAATATAATCCTCTCATCCTTTATTATGGTTTTACCAAAAAAAAAAAAAAAACTTCTTTTTCGGAGGATCACAGACTTATCCAAGATCAAAGGCATGGGGATGAGTGCATACTGATCAAGGTTGATGGATCATTTCATAAATCCAGCAGTCTCTGCACAGTAGGCTGGACAATAGCATCTGGTGGAAACACAACGAAGGGCACATATTTCTTTATTTCTACAACTCCTTTGCAGGCTGAAGCAGAAGTTTGCTGGAGGGCAATCAAAGCAGCAACTAGAGGACAATCTCGAGGTTTGTGTTTGCTTACGGACTCGGTTGAACTAGTGGCGGCACTCAAAGACTTGGAGTCTGCGCCATGGGAGATCAAGAACATCGCAGAAAGCATCGTTGCTCTACTGAGGAACTCTTTCTCCTTCTTTGATATTAATAAAGTTAGTAGAAATGTATTATGTACTTAACATAATATGACCATTAGTTTAGGCCGAACAATTTGTAATCGTTTTTCTTGTAAATTTAATATAAAGTTATTTTCAAGAAAATGATAGAATAGGTGGGAATGACAAAAAACTTAGTTATACATGAATTTAATCAACACCAATTATGGAACTTGAATCAGCCATGGTCTCTACAAGAAACTTGAGCTTAGTAAATCCATATAAATTGTTTGGTCAAAAATTAAAAAATTTCGACAATAATTAATAGAGGATTAGTAGGTGATCAAAAACTAGAACTAGTTCTTGAGGGAGCCTTCTCTATAGAATTTACCAAATACATACCTACATGATTTGTTTGACAAAAAGAATCAATTAGTTTGGCACAGCCATCTGTAACACTTCTCAGAACAAGGGAAGTTATGCATACTTACGATAAAAAGTTAAAACTCCCAAAATAAAAAGTTGAAGAGAATAACCAAAGTTCTATGTTTAGAATTTAGTTCCTCTAACAACCTACGGTGCAGTAGTGATTGGCGGTCGTCTGTGAGCTAATTGAGTACAACACAATAGAGATGTAGGAATCTTCAATGATTAAGTACAATACATAATACCGGTGTATTGCAATCTCTCTACAGCAGCTCAGAAGAATGTAAAAGTAACGAGATTCGATGTAAAAAAACGACATAATACCGGTGTATTGCAATCTCTCTACAGCAGCTCAGAAGCAAGAAGCCGAAGTCTATTGCAATCTCCTTTAATTGAGTCAGCCTGAATGAAGTCACGGTGAGTTCAAAGTTGATACTTGTCAGAGACAATTTACACAGAATGGTCAAATAATGTGGAAAGCAAAGAAATAAATGTTCCAGAGTTAACATTAGGCAATACAGCTCAACAGAAATTTCAAATCATCTTTAGAGCAAATAGGTTTATGTGAAACAGAATGACAGATTATTGAAACAGGAAAAACAAAGAACATAATGTTTGATGTTTACAGAAGAATATTACATGCTACGAAAAAACTTAGACTTAGAGATTGATGCTTCATGCGTATCAAATGCATTCAACATAGATGAAGAAAAATGGCTTACTGTAAACATAGTTGGTACCTTTAAGCTTTAACAAGCATTCGAGCTGGTTGTAATGCAATCTGGACAGTTTAAAACCTCAATGACATCAAGATTAACAGCATTCTCCAAACATTCAGGAATCTCTTCCAACTGATGACAATATTCCAAAACCAGCTTTTCGAGATAGGGAAACTGATATTCTGAAGCTGTCCAATTCACGATGTCCAAGGATTCCAACTTTAGGAACTTAAGGTTTGCGAATTCCCCTTCTTCCACATGCCATCCATCCCCGATGAAGGAATCGCCAAGTAGTTTGAGTACCTGAAGATTAGACAATTCGGCAATTTTTGAAATTCATTTCCAAGACAAACCACAGCCGTACAAAGTCAGCTTTTTGATATTCTCAGGAAAAAGAAACTCAAACTGAGTATAGTTTTCATGAAATGACATATCAAGTGATTCCAGCTGGCTCAAAAATGAAAATACCAGAGCCATGTCATCATTCACTGGATCATCACCGAGTTCAAAGATACTGCACTTTAGTTGACGGATGTTGGGAAGCTTTTTCAATTGCTTTTTCATCATGTTCCAATTGTAACAATATAGAGTAGATAAACTGTAGAGCTTGAGCAAGTTACAGGAGCTATCAAGATTATGAATGGGCAATGTAATACCTGAAAAACCTGTGGCACCACTCAAGTACAGATGCCTCAGTTTTTGCAGATTCCAGAATGTATCAGGCAACAAGATTCTTTGTCCTACTGGACGAAGAATCAAAGTTTCCAAGTTACGAAGAGCAGCTACTGATGGGCTAACTTCCCGAGTAGCTTGGATTGCAAAAATCTCAACTGGACAAGAAATCTTACTTCACTTGGAAAATCGAAAGTTAAATGAACTTGTTCTACATCCAACACCCTAAGAAGTTTGAAGATGCGGAAAATGAATGAGATATCAAGCTTCTTGTCCCACAGAATAGGATGAAAGAACAACAATGAACGCAAACGTGGACAAAATATCCTAGACTCTTTCAAATGCTCAGGCTCAGAGTATATGCATAACCTCTGCAGGTTGCCTGGCTCATCAAAATATAAAAGCTCTTCATACCCTTTTAACAGATGAAAGAAATTTTCTTCTTTGCCTTTTCTTAAACAGAAATCATGTAACAAATCATGAAGGCGGCAAGCTTTGTTACCTCCTACAGACCTCTCTTTGGCATTCATAACTAAGCTTCTGCCTATTAAATCCTCCAGATAATCTGTTACAACTTCTTCTAAGCTCTTTGACTGACTTTTTCGGAGAAACCCCTCTGCAATCCATAACCACATCAGCCTCTTAGTAGAAACCTCGTGGTCCTCGGGAAAGGAAGCAAATGAGAGGAAGCATGGTTTCAAATGATCTGGCAAATGTTTATAGCTGAGCTCTATTGTGTTCCTGCATTGATCTGTATTGGAAATTGTACCTGACCTTAAACTTTTCAAAACTTCTTTCCAAATCTCTTTGTAGTCATTAAAAGTCCAGCAACAATGACAACAGTTAGGGGTAGCCCTTTACAATTTTCTGCAATTTTCATCCCAAATTTGTGTAACAGCGGAGGCCAAACTTTGCCAGGAAATAACTTTTTCTGGAGTAAATCCAAACACTCACTGGCTGTAAATTGACGAAGAAGATGGAAACTCTCAACTATTCCAACAGCAGAATGTCGACTTGTCAGGAGAATTCTACTTCCGTTACAATCATCAGGTAATGATTCTATCAAGCAATGAAATGCTTGAACATCCCATACATCATCCATGAATATAAGATATCTGCGTCGTTTTAGAGAACGCCAGAGCTCTTGGCACAAATCATCTTCATTCATATATTTATCAGGCACCTTTTTCTGAACATGTTTCAAAAGCTCAAGTAAGACTTCCTTTCTGTTGAATACAAGAGACACAGTGCACCATGCACAAGCATGAAAATGGTGAGTGACAAAAGGATCACTAAAAATTTGCATACCCAAGGTTGTCTTTCCAGATCCAGGCATACCTACAACTGCAACAGGCTGTAATTTCTTCGATCCTCGAATAGGACGGCCGATGATTGATGACCTTTCTGCTTCAAAACCTACAACTTCTCCAGCTGTGTGTGATGGCACCAATGTAGCTGTCCAAATGACATCAGGGACTTTGATCTCTTCTTCTATTTCACAGAAAATATTCATGGAATCCATCTTCATAGTCCCGATATCCTGTACGATGGACTGAAATAACACTATGAAAGAATCCTGAATGCTCCCAAGTACCAATTGGTCAATAAGAAACTCTATCGTGTAGGCAAACTCTACAGAAAGATTCCAAACAGCTTCATGGATGTCCTCTTGTTGATTTCTCAACTCCACCAATTTTCTCATAAATGATCTTAAGAAGACAAGTTCTTCTCGAATCTTCCTCGCATAGCTATGGCCTTCTGAATCAGCCAGGGAACTTTTCCCTTCTGACACGTAGTCTAAGAGAAAATCAAGAAAGCCTAACACATTGGTCTTGGGAAAATTTGGCTTTGATGCTACAACTTTGTCTTCGACATCTGACCTAAT
Source organism: Cruciata laevipes (assembly GCA_963678965.1). Taxonomy (NCBI): domain Eukaryota; kingdom Viridiplantae; phylum Streptophyta; class Magnoliopsida; order Gentianales; family Rubiaceae; genus Cruciata; species Cruciata laevipes. The sequence continues at coordinate 11,770,570 of OY787632.1, read as the reverse complement.
CTCTTTAACTTTCTCCAAAAAATCTGCAAGTACAAGAGCATTTACAGAATCTTTACCACAGGCGGAAAATATTACGACTCCAACATCACAGATCGCAGCTGCAGTACTGCCATAGTTTTGACACCAAACTTACAAGGCTGCTTCTTCATAATGGTTCTCAAGGATCTCAGTCCCTCATACAATGCCTGCAACTGATCCCTGAAATATACATGTCTACTTTCTAACAGAAGCATATCCCAAAGTGTGGAGAGTAGGAAACCAGTGAAATCTTCAATGATAACCAAGGGGGACGCCATATATATCACGAGTGGGAAGATATAAGTCTCTGCAACTTTTTAGGCTTTCCAGGGATTGGTTGTATGTTTCACAAACATGAGGATTTTCGGCTGGATTGATCCTCAGAAGAAGCACAGATATCATGAACTTATCTCCATCATAAGAGAGGTTTTTCCTTGAATTCTCTATGTTTGAAAAGATTTCCATTGAGAACACCTGAAAGTTATAATGAGTGGAAGAAAAGAGATGTGCTGTTAAATGTGCTGCACTGATTGCAAGAGATTGAATCTGAGTCAACAAATCGTGAAACTTTTGGTGTTGAGGACAAAGAAGAATGGCAAAACAGATGAATTTTCTGAGGAATGTGATGTGATGTTTCAAGGCTTCTACTGGCTGTACAAGAACTCCAACATAGGCTCTGTGGAAGCTTAGAACTGAATCAGCAATACTACTGACTTGATTGGGCACCGGAGAACCAGACTCAGACAAACTCATGTACCATTTATCTATTTCTTCCTCAAGAGATTCAACATTCAGCCATCAATCTCTTTGGCTGTGCAAGCAATCTGTTCAACCCTTAACAAAAGAGATCTAAGATCATTGCTGTCTTCTGTGACCATATAGACTGAACATAGAAGAAATGTTCTGGAGACCCCTTAGCTTGTGTAACAGGATTCCGATCAATTTATTTCTCTCAACATCATAACAATACACGAAATTTCGAAGCCACTGTAGATGATCCAAGGCAGAATGAAAGGAAGCCATCTCCATATATAGCTAAGAGCTGTGTAAGAAAGGATTCAGTTGAAAAGATCCAAATTTATGAAACTAAACAAACAAACCTCCATACAATGTATCATGGAATTGCAAATTATGGCATACATTAAGATCCATATGTATCATAATCATAAGTCAATGTTTACCATTTGTGTACGGATTGGATGTGATTCCTGTGAACTAGACCCAAAAGTCAGTAAGTCGCCAAAGTAGCAAAGTATGACTTCTAAATTCTAATCCTAATATCGAAATCCAGATTCCGATCTAGATCATCTAAAAAATACATTAATTAGATGCCAACCAGAATTCAATTAAGATAATTAAAACATTTTTTCAAGCTCCAAGCTATATCGCTCGAGATCCTCTACGCAATAGATTCTCCGCCAATGTTACGCAAAAATGACTGTTTGTCTTTCTACGGTAAATTTCAATCATTTATTAATTTGACCGACCTTCTTCCATACAGAATACTTGCACATATCCAACCATCCCACATAATTTTCAATCATTTCTTTCACGAATTTTTTTTAAAAACAGTTAGACTTGGTATTAGAATTGGAAGTATCATAAATTTGCTCAGAAAGAAACACGAAAAAAAAAAATATATATATATATATATATATATATATATATATATATTCATACATTTTATACTATGGAAAAGACAAAAATTATGTATTTTATACCATTTTGTAGGTTGAAGAAATATTTATCATTTCAAATATATAATTGTCGATTAATTTATTGCCATTCTCAATTTATTTAATTAAAATATAAATGAAGTTAATTAAATACAACTTAATTAATTTTTATTTAATATTTTAAATTAATTTATTAATTAATTTAATATTTTAAATTTATTAATATTGTTGTTTATTATATACAAAATTTTAATTAAACATTAATTATAGTTTTTTTAATAAAACAAACATTAAATAATATTGTGTTAAGCAAAAACATGACAAAATAGTTTAATCTAGACTGATGGTGGATGTTTGTACATAAAATAATTAACTCATAAACAATCAAAACGAAATTATGGTTAATGTGCGCAGAACATTTTACTTGATAATTTATTGCAGAAATACAAACAACGTCGTTTTGGCGTAATGTTTGCGTAGAATATTTGCGCAGAGGATCCGACTTGAAGCTATATATTCTGAAATTTTCTGTACTCCCGTACTAATTAAGACGTTTATAGGCTTATACAGTGTTTCCTTGTGCATTTCTTTTATCTGATTTTCAATATATTCTTCTAACATTTCATCAAAAAAAAAAACCAACCAACATACTTACTATAGGGTGAGGGTGTCGTTTAGGAAATCTGAAAACTATACTATTCATTACCAACAGCATTTTACATGAGCCTTGTAGGCCTGCAAAATAAGTACTGTATAAGTTAAAATAATCATGGAGATTAGGCTAGCAACTTTTTAACTGTGAAAAGTTATCAAAACAGAATCCATAATGTTGAAGTCCCAGTAATTGGTCTGTCACTTGAAATTCAACATTAGTTTTCAGATCTTAGAGTATTTCCACCCAAATCTCGATCCTGATTGATATCACAAATGACTTAACAGCAGTTCAACTCATACCAGATTACACAAGAACTTGGATGTTCACTTTGTCGATTACAGTTTAGAAATAAAGAGGGAGAAAAGACAGCAGCAACTCCAAGAACTTCAACTTAAATAGTTTGTTTCTTTGCTTGCACCCTTGAAAGGATCCACTTCTTATGCACCCCCTTCAAATCTGGAAATAGTCAGCAGCCTCGATGGAGAGAGCCTTACCTATGAATCCACCCAGGCTATAGGACCTCACTTGTGGAACTAAGACAGTCTATAATCTTGGCTTATCTGAAGACAGAGAGTGAACATTTTCTAGTTTTAGAAAGCAGTGTAAACATGTGTAAGATGTGGAAGGTATTTAACTAAATTTGGTAAATCAAAAGCCAACTTAAAATTTTGAGTTGCGCTTTTCTACTTAATCAGAGGAAATGAATGATATCCAAACTCACAGCACGCTACAGAACAATAGTGCTTTTCCCAAACCAAAATGTAACTAGTATCTATAGGGAGGATAACCAGTGAGTCACTGACTAAACATGGAAAGAAAGGGAGATTATCAGTGGCCCATTATGTAAATATCACAAGAGTACCAGAATATATCGTCTTGGTTATTCAAGAAAAAACACATAATAATGATTACTCAATTTCGCCTTGGAGTAATATACAATCCGGATTCTTTTAACTAGCAAATAAAGAGTCAATAATGACAAATGACAGCATCATTGTATTCAATATTTTATTTCATATTTTTAGGATTTCGAAATAGCTTTTTTGACTTTAAAACTAAGTTTTGATGCCATTTTGCTAGTTTTAACTTGAGTTTTGAAATACATTTGAAGTCGGGTTTGGTAATATGTTTGAAAAAATTTATATTAATATTAGGTAAATGTCATTACAGATATGGAGTTTTTGAAAAAATCAATTTTTAATGAATTGTTAAATAAATATTGAAACAAGAAAAACATCTGAGACCGGTGGACTTCAAAAAAATGAACAGTTTACATCAGCAAACTGAGGCTTAATAAAAAAGTTCTATCAAAGAAAAATTTGCCTTTTGGGTTATGGGTTTTGGGTAAATAAACCAAGATAACACCTCGTTTTCTAAAGTCCTTTTTAACCCTTCGTAAGGTGGACGCAATGAGGTCAGCCAATTCAAAACTGAACTCAAACCTTAGTAACAAAATGCACATGAGATGCGGTGAAATCAGTGGCTCACGACAATGATATATCAACCAGTAGCAATAAGCCTCTAGCACAAGAGCTCGGATTGCATTAGGAGAAAGAACGTTCTGTCTCAAGTAATGATAACATCTTTGAGCAATAAAGCAATACAAGCAGTACAAATTCGTGATAGACATACCTTGTGATAATTATTCCAACTGAATTCCAATACTGAGAGCATGGCATTCAAGATTTCTCAAGTTTAACTGCACAAAAAGTCAATGAAACATAAAGATACTAGGCAGCTACTCAGAGCCCGGAAGATCAATATTTATAAGGCAACATGGCATTTAACAATACTCAGCTTTTTCAAGGTTCATTCGATTTTGCTCTCCTTTTTATAAACCAGATAAAGAGCAGGTTTCCGACTCCAACACTCAAAGTGAAGTTTCTAACTTAACTTTCTTTAAACAACCAAAATCATTTTCATTTGGTTAAAATATAGTAAATACGGGTCTCTCAAACAGCATATATTCCATACACCAGCAGACAAAGTACAAACTCTAAGATAGTGGCATGGAGGGAGAATGACTGGTACTTGTTTTCCCACATGCTATTTTCTTTTTCACAGCCCACTTAAAAGTATATCACACCATAACCATATCACTAACTACTAAAACAATATTTACAATGCCTTCTTTCATCTTTTTATGTCCCACGTTAATAGCCTGTCATTTGCAGAGTGGGGATAAGAAATTTTACCATGACAGCAACTCCACTCTCACTAAATTTTGGAATGCAAATAAGCCTCACCATTTGGCCCTCTTCTCCTGGAATGGAAGTGCATATCAATAATATTTTTTAAATTTAAAATAGTCATCAGCAGAAACTAGAAGATGTATACCCTTGATTAAGCGAGTCTCGAATTTGTCCTGATTACCAGCAAAATAAACATGGGGACAGGTTTCGATCAAAAAAGGATCCCTGTCAGTAAAGGGATAGCACCCTGCAGTTGAAAATAGATTAAATAAATAAATAAGCACAGACCAAGCTGAAACTTTTATGTTCATGCATTTATAATTGCTTAATATGATATACAACTATGTAGCCTTGACTAATCAGAATTAGATGTTGATTGTTAAAATATAAAACTTCCATGTTGATCATTATTTTTTTATCATAGCTAGGTTCTAGCTCTTGGGCTCTTACAATAGTAAATTTTATATTGTCATAAAAGTAACTTCAGGGATGGGTAAAATTTAGCAAATGCAAGTGTATAATCAGGATATGGAAAGCATACAGTTCTTACCAAGGGTGTTAGGTGCTGAAGGGGCAAGATGCCTCCATCTCAATGTCCTCTCTAGAAAATCAATTTTTTCTTCAGCGTCAGAATACTTCTCAAGATCATCAATATTTACACCTGATGTTCCAAGTAAACTGAAGGCACGAAACATCAGTAGTTGGCAGCCGGCATCCAACTTTAAGAGAATCATACACATTTTTTATTACCTAATTTCATCAAGCTTGAACCAATGCGGATTAGAACAAGACCGAAAAGTGTTGTAAGCCGAAGAACTGGGGAAAAGGCAACTATGCAATGGCTGAGAAACAAAGAACGAGTAAGTTAGGGATGAAGGATAAAAACGTACTGCATCCCACAATTTACCAAAAAATCTAACCCTACAGGAAGAGAAATGCAACGAATGTTGATTTCTTGTTATAAGCATTGAGAATCAGTTTTGCACAAAGTAACCAAACCTGGTATGGCAAGGCAAAATTTGAAGGATCTTTTGGCCCTGGCATAATATCCACAGGCACACCTGCAGCAATCTACATAGGTATTAATGAATTTCAAATGCAACCAGAAAAGATCAGGTAAATTCAGGAGACGACATAACAACTAACTACCTGAGTCAACATCATATCAAGCTCTTCAATTGGATTAGACAACTTCAATTGGTCTTTAGAGCTTAAATTCTGTATAATCAAGAATGCTAGAATTAATTTCAAAAGAGGCCATTCCACACTTCAAGTGTACTCTACAAATCAAAGATCCCTCACTTATCTCCAAGAGCTATAAGGTAGAAGAAGACAAAACAAATGCAAGGGAGAAGTTATATACCAGCCTTCTGGTAAAGAATATCTACCTGACCATTAAGAGCCCCGCGTGGTATTTCAACACAATTGCCAGCAATAATCACTTGAACAATTTTGGCTGCTAAATTTTGCTCCTGTAAAATAAAGTTGAGGAATTTATAACATTTCGCAGTTCGCAGGACATTTGATATTCCAGAAGCATCTAGAAGGAGGTATTGAGAAAGGGGGACCAGATAAACCTTTTCATCTCCAAGATGACCTGTTATGTGATCAACCAAAAGTTGGAATAACAGAGGATTAGAGGAGCTGCTTCCAATATCCAAGCCTGAAACCAGTACAACATATTTGTCTTCCCCTGCTTGAATCAACATGAATTTACTTATCAGGCACTCCAGAAATTATAAAAAATGTGTACCAGAATCACACTATGTGGCCTACAATATGGATCATTTCTCTTCATTCTGTTCATTTGAGACTTACACAATTTGTTATATCATCCAAATCATGAGGTCTGGCGAAAGGTTTTTACACTGGCTGTACCAGCCGTAGAAATTATGATAAATGTTTTTAGTCAGTCACTCAATGCAACCATCATTCTACATAAATTCTCAAAATCACTCAAACATGTTCAGATCTAAGTCACCAAATTATGCCACACATTTCCTTTTAAAATCAAAACAAAAGGTTTAAATATTCATTGAATTCACTGAGAGTAAGGATGGCCAAGTAAAATATCAGAAAACTTTCACTAGCTAAGCTTCTATACCTGACTTCAGAGGCCGCTCTACTTGCTCAGGAAGCCCAGCTTCTATAACTTCTTCAACCCAGAAATCTCCAGCACCAGTTTCCTTTCCAAGTAATCCCGCCACAACACCTTTTGACAAATAAAGTATAAAAATAATATTATGAATTATAAATAGTCAGCTTAGATCCTAACTATCCTTCAAGATAACAGTACAATAAATTTGATGTCAGTGAATCAAAATTTTGATAGTATAAAACCAAGAATTGCTGAAGCAGGTAATGAAACTGACCAGTGACATAAACTGACGGTAAGAGTACATCTCCCCGGAGTTTGACTCTACCACTCTCATCTTCCAATACTAAAGAATCGTCTGGGTGTATAAAATTATGAGGCCTTACAAGAGGGGTTGTAGATCTCTGAAAGCAATAGAGTAAAAAATTAATAACTGGAAGATTAAAATGATAGAAGGGGATAAAGGAAGAAGTGTTAGATTTTGGAAATTTTAAGAGTACAGTTGCTTTCACCAACAACCCAGCCGCGTACCTCTTTGGAGTATTCATCCAGTATTGAAGGTTTTAGCTTCATGTGCTTGTACAATGTTCCAACAATGATGCATTGTTTGCCTTCCTCCAGTCCCAAAACAGTGCACACTGCATAAAATCAATCCTTATTTTTAAAAGAATAGAGAAGCCGTAAATTAAGCCTAGTACAACTTTCAGTCAACGTAATACTCCCTTGGTCTGATAATTAGAGTCTCATTTACTGAAATAAACAGTATTAATATGGAATTCTAACTATGGGTGATAAATCTATTGCATTACGTCCTGTACAGTCTGTGTGTCTGCGTATATCCATGTAACACCGATTTGTTTGAGCAAAATGCAGCATTATATCTTTTACCAAAAACATCAACATTTTATCTTTGTCCTTTACTAACTTACCCCTTCATTTATAAAGCTCCCTCGTTTAATTTAAGACATGTCCATTACAAGGATAAATACACATTTTGATCAAAATCACTTAAAATGAGACTTTTTATAGCTGCCAAAGAAAGTACTAGGTAATGTTTACAAGTCACTATATCTTCAGCATGAAAATCAGGAAGAGAGAAAAAAACACAATTTTAACCTTTCTAGAATACTAATATGATAAGAACTTCACATTAAAATATTTAGAAAGAAACCAAATTGAGAACCCTAAAAACCCAACTTTGTAAAGAAAACATGATAATTAGTGCAGTAAATTGGGAAATTTACCGGGAACGTTGGGCTTCAAGTTGGGGAGAAGAGAGTAGAGAAGGGTTCTCAAGATCCTGAGTCTAGCGTAGTAAATATGGCTGTACTGCTGCCCTTTGTACGTCTCCTTCTGTATCTCAAACCGCTCATCCTGCAACACAAAATCCAGAAATCTAAATTAAGAATTAACCAAACAACGATAAAAAATGGTTCAGTAATCAACTCAAATGAAGAGTCCTTACCAGTGATGTGTAAGAGGATTGTAGTCTTTCAATTAACCCTTGCTCGGAGTCGACATCCATGGTTTCAGTGGCGGGAAAATCTGCAACAGGTGAGTAGCGAAGGCAACAACTTATAAGCGTCAGAAAAGCCTCAGTGAATATTTGGTTTAAATATTTAAATGGAGAGGAAACTAATGTATGGGGATGTAGCTCAAATGGTAGAGCGCTCGCTTTGCATGCGAGAGGCACGGGGTTCGATCCCCCGCATCTCCATTAAAAGTTTTTTATATGTATTTTAAAGTGGTTTTTTAATACAGTACTCTGATTATTATTGCTCAACTTTTTTTACTGTCAATAAATTTATTTTTATATATTAACATATTAAAATTTTGCTTCAAAAAAAAAAAAACATATTAAAATTTGATGGAGGAGTATATGAAATCTTGTTTTTTTAAGGGGTAATACTCTCCTGTCCCTAATTAAGTTGCACAATTTTTGCTCAACTTTTTAACTATCAATAAATTTATTTTTATATATTAACATATTAAAATGGGATGGAGAGAGTATATGAAATCTAGTTTATCACATTTTTTGTCCTAACCAATACTTAATTGTCTTTCAAAGGTAAACTGTGCTAACTTTAAACTATAAATATAAAAAACATACGGATATTGTTTTCTAATAATTAATTCCCACCTATGAACGGCAATGGTATAACTGCTAAATTTTAGCTTATAAATACGCATTCGTCCAACAATTCAAAATCTCATATTTCTCACTCCAAATTTCATATTTTCCTATTAGTTATAACCATGTCGAACCTTGTGAAACTTGAAATCAATGATACCGATACCTTTAATGAAAGCTTCAAAAATGAATTTTCAGAGTAAGTGTTTTTTCCAGGAGTTTTGTGTTCATCATATCATGTTGGATTTTGAGAAAGAAAAATGAATAACATGAATTCTTCACGTTCAAGAAAATCAAACTACCGTTCCATTTATATGATAGCAAAGCCAAGAGTTCCATTTTGATAATTTGATAGCTTATTATCCCGGTATTGTTGTATAACAAAATTGTTAAGTCATGATTCATAAAGCAGATCAATCACCATGTTCTTGAGCCTTGAATACTATACTAAACTCATTTGATCTTTTCAAGAAAGACAGCCTAGACCTGGATACATAACTGTCGTGTCTTGAACCCCCAGTCAAGAAAACTATGGAGACTTCAGCTATCATCAACTTGTACAGTCAAGTCTTGAACCCCCAGATCACGATACAAATTATGCACATATTGCAGAATTGGGCGATCATCCATACCCTTCCTAACCTGCATATGTCATACAAGAATAAGATAAAACAACTCAGGGAATTACAAAATGGACAAAGCAACCAAAACAGAGCATTTACCACCTCACGGCCAGAACCATCCCTCCTAATGTCTTACAATTTATTTTGTATGCTTACCTTTAATGATATTGATCCAATAACGCGACCTGGTACCAGCTCCCAGAATCGTGCTTGAGAAACTTCAGAAACATTATCAAGGGCAGTGATCTAAATAGCATTGAAATGCAATAGTTAGGTCCAACTGGTATGTCATGCTTGGTGGGCATGAAATTTGGATAGATGGATTACCTGTCTCAAGCATTTATTGAAGGCTGATGGTGGAATACTGGGAGGTGTCATTTGGAGCAAGACACTACCAGTGGCTTTAAAAAGTGGCATGACAAGCATAAAGACAGTAACTGAAACTAGCCCAAGGCATAAAACCTCAGCATTTTTCACCCTGGCCAGCAAAACCAAGAAGTAAGATTGTAATAAAGAGTTAAAGATAGAGGTGGTCTTGGATGAGACTGTCCTACCATAAACTTATGGTAGGACGAATGATAGTTCATGTGTTTAATGGATTTGTTCATGTGTTTCACAGCTTTGTTAATTCATTTACATATTGTTACAGATTATAACAAACAAAATTGTGAAACACAAGAACAAATCTGTCAAACACATGAACCCAACTTATAACAAACAAAACTGTGAAACACATGAACAAATCTATTAAACACATGAACTATCATTCGTCCTACCATAAGCTTATGGTAGGACGGTCTCACCCAAGACTTTGTATTAAAGATAATCACATTTGGTATGTATAATTTACCCCAGGGCCAATAGCCAGGATGCCAGGATTAAACCTGCACTGAATAATAGTCATAAAATAGATTAACATCAATCACCAGGCAACGAGGAGGAAGAAGAAAGAAGTGATGGAATTATAGCCGAAGTCAATTTACATCAATTAAGTGAAAATATGTTAGCCATACGCCCATACCTACGGATAGAATCAGCAAGAACATGCAGGCAAACTGAGTGGTAGTTCATATCTTCAGCATTTCTGTAAACTGAAATTGAGTTTTTTCCAAAAAGAATTCACATGCAAGCAAATGCATTGGGTTGTAGTGAAATATAAGTAAAGACAGAATTCTAGGGATAAAGGAGAGACCAACCCAGATTAATACGAGCATAATTTCTGAAGAACCAGACACCAATCAGATTCACCAACAGATTTGTCACAGCTGAGACTATCAAGTAATGCCTGGATGTGGAAGTAAATAAAGGTTAGCCTGTTAGGCTAAATATATATTCACTAAAGACCCGTGATAATGGAACGAATATACCCAAGCTAGATATGAAACTTAGAATGGATTCTCGTATGACCGCAGAGATGTTAACAGGTATACTATCATGCACATTTCTAGGTAGTAGAAATTTTCTGATGCAAATAACCTTATCATTTAGTTTCTTACAACAAAATTACACACTGATGTATAGGCAAAATAATTGATAATAAAGAGTAATCCAGATTACACTGAGTCTCTTGCATTAGGTTCTGAAACGTAATAGAGAGTAAAAAATAATAAATAATGCTCCCTTCATTCCAATCGAAGAGTTCTATTTGATGAAGGTACACTTGTAAATGGAGTAAAAGTGTTGTCACAATTTTTAAACACTCAAGTTCATGCTTATTAATTACCGATTGATAATAAGGCACTCAGTAAATATATTAGCAAGAGTATGAGATGTAGAAAATAAAAAAAGTTAGATTAAATCTGTTAACAGATGAAATACATTTCTAAGATGAGACTCTTCTACTGCAATAAAACTGGCATAACACAGAGAAAGATGTAATGCGGCCACAATATATCTCAAGTACTAGAAGCTATGGAAGCTCCTATTATCAAAGTACTTTCGACTTACTTGTGCTCAGATTCATCCTGTATAAAAGAATGGAGCGCCTCTACCGCCAAGGTGAATGACAAAAACAGAAGAAACAGCTGCCTAGACCAGGAGCACAAAGAGAACATCACCACGTTAATCCATAGTAGCAAAAGTGGTTATCAAACTGCACAATGTAAGCGTACACATTAAACATGAAGAAAAGAAACGAGATTCCTTCAGAACTATCGAATGAAGTAGCTAACAACAAGCAATCAAGAATTTTAAAAACTGTGGTAAATTTCTATAAAGATGAACTTGTAGTCTTGGATAAAGTGTTCACATAAATAGCGAATATAAGAAAAGGGGGGAAATGGGGCCACCAAAACAGTTTAAGAAAAGTAGCTAACAGCATAAAATTGCCATTCTATAAGAACATTCTCTAAAAAACCATATTTTACTTAAAGTACTAAAATTTTGAAGTTCCTATACTCTAAAATACAAGAGTTTTAAAACTTCAATTCTCTAAAAATAGGGTGGAAATGGGGGTATTCTCTAAGCATTCAATACTAAGGTTTAAGAAGTTTCCATAACAGCTGTAGGTAGTTCCATGACCTTATGGTTAGGCATTGTGTTGAAGTTGTTTTACTAGAGGGGAAAAAAAGGAAGATGGAAAATCCTTCCCTCCATAATCAGGCCTATACCCATCAAGTGATTTACAGCCTTCTTGTGAGACAAGTGCACCCGTTAATTCAATATCTAAAACAAACTGAACTAGGTGCAAAGGCACATTCACTTAATTTTGTCAATTAAGTAGCATCTATTGTGAACATGGAGGAAAAATATTAAACTCTACAACTATAATCCTTGAAAATCTGTCAACACTCAACAATATTGCTATTCTGTCTACCTGAATGAGGTTTGTGACTAGAGAAGATGTCGAAAAGTAAATTCAAACATTTGTTGGCATCTGATACTTACAGCATTTGTGAAAGCTGCCAAAACCTCAAGCCTGTTATACCTATTAAGAAGATGAAATATCAATTAATTATTTCATAATTCTAAATTTTGTAGTGCTGCATAAACATACAATTTAGGGAGTGTACATGAGCCTTGTTGAAATCGAAACCTTGTTGTTCTTGGCAAAAGAAAGTTCAAAAACATACCCATATGTATAGGATTGGTCAGGTTTTGTTCGAGAAGTTGCCATTGCAAATAATGAAAATGTCAATAGCCCACAACCAAATGTCAAGTGAAACGCATCTGACACCAAACCTTCATCCAAACAAAGAAATGTATTTGAGAATCAAAACAGCTCACAGCAAACAAAGAGTAACTTCACTGAATAGAACAGCTTGATTCCATTTTATACATACTATACTCAAATTAGCCAAAGCATACATACAGATAATCAATCTCCCAAAACCCACATGTTGCTTTTTTCAAGTTAAAGTTTGCAGACGCTGTACATAAAGTCCATCATTATCACAGTCACATTCAACTTGTGATAGTCAACCTCTATGAAGTTTAACTAGCCTAGAATAAAATTAAGCATATTATCATGTGCAACCTTGTTATACTTCATTATGACACATTTATTCAAAAAAAACAAGATCTTCATAAAATTTACTCAGTCATGATTAGCAACATCACTATTTAAAATAATTTACTTTGAGCCCAAAAATCAAATGTAACAGTATAAGGTGTACCTAGAGAGTACAATTATAACTTACTACAATCTTATTAGATTGGCCGAATTATAAATTTCTAACTATTGACATTTTATAACTTCTAACTCTAAGTAAATCAACGTTCAAACATGCATCTTGAATACTGTAAAAATTATGAGTCAGAAGATGATTACGGAAAAGACGAAAATTGAGGCGTACCAACTCTGCCAGAGAGAAGGCCAATGATCAGTTCAGTGGAAGAATAAGCAGCGTTGAGCGAAATCAGCGCAAACAACTTCCTCACCTGCTTGTTCCCAGACCTCGCGCTCTTCAGCACCAAGGACGCAAACGAATAAACAGATAGGCTTTCGTCCAGAAAACTACCGTCCTTGGAATCACCATCAAAAGAAGAAGAGTATGAATCATTGATGGATATGGGCGTATGTGGCGGCTCTGCTGGCTGTTGAAATGAAGGCTGCCGTGAGTACGCGAACCGGCGATCCGTGCCGCCGGTGAACGGGAAGTCTGATCTCGGAGACTCCGATTCCAGCTTGTTCGGGTAACCAAACGCTGCGTTTTGGCGTTCCATTAGTTCTGTAGGGAGGTTAAACGCAGAGATGAAGGGAATCAGAGCTCCGGCATCCTACTCTTCTACCAACTCTTTCGCAACAAACCTACTCCCGTATACAATGAGGGGATGTACAAAATTGCCCTTAAATTTCTCAATACTTAGGAGCATTTTTGCAAATTTACTTTTTGAGAAAATTTCTTATGAGATCATCGTATCACATTCATATAATAAGATATTTAAATGTTATAATTAATTTAAGTGTTGGTGTTACTATTTATATATTATTACATTTTCTCTATTTATTTAATAGTGTAATGAACGGATCGAATTAGAAAAATGAATAAAACTTACAAATACAAAGATTGTTTTAATAAACATATAAGAAATCATTTGACATGCTATAACTTTATATTGGGACAATTTCACTATATTGGGTCAAATTTGAGTGACCTTTTTATAAAGTAAGAAAATAAATATTGTTAAATAAAATCATGTTAAATTTTGTTGTTCGAGTCTTTAAAATGATAGTTAGAGGATAATTTTTGTACTTCTAAATTCACCATTGACCAAGGATCCACTTATGATAGTCATTATCACCATCAATCATTGTGCTAATCCAAGATCTGCAACAAGTCGACAACCGCGATACCATTTGATCAAAAACGTGATTTACATTCTTCAAATTCCAAGCACATTAAAACTAGATCAACTATAATAAACACAAATTACAAAGGTTGATGTAGATTAGAGGAGAATTCAATCAGAGATTGATGGTGATCGATAATAATTTGTGCTAGATCATTAGAGGAATAATTTAATATTGGATTGATGGTGATCGATAACAATTTGTGCTAGATCCTAATGAGGCTAGAAGTAGATTAGAGGAGAATTGGGACCAAAAATAGAGTATTTGCATTTTGACCATATCATAAGACAATAATAAAAATTATCAGGACCGGAAGTTCATTGTTGATGCTATTCGTATCATAAGACTGGTTAACTCAGCAGGCCAAGAAGCACACAGAAATTAATAACTTGGACAAAAAGCACAGAAGAATTCATGTTCATGTCAAAAGTTTTGTAAAGGAACAATTTATACAATTCACTTTATTTTATGTAATTTACAGGTAATAACAGTTCATATACTCTCTGACTGAACTTGCATCATACCACTAGCACAAGGGGATACTAAAGTTAATCCTCACATCTGCGTAGGATGAAAACACCATTCATTAAACAGATTCAGGTTTAGTGGTAAGTTGATTGTTGAGAAACTCAACCACTGAGAGACGCTGCATAAGAACAATTACAGATCAGAACAGAGTCAAGCAAAGTTGGCATCTTATCAATGATCAATTTATACCTTTTGTTCAAGACCAGCTTCTTCAGAGCTTATTGTTAAGGATTCCAATAACTTGATGGCTTCTTGAAACCCATCAACAGCTGAATCCTCGTTCCCAATGTTTCTATCCACATCAGCAACTTTTGCAAGGGAAATAGCTACATCTAAGACCTGTCAATTTGTAAAAGATCAATAACTGAAACTGAAAATCCACAGACAGTTAAGCACATCACAAAATTTAACTTTCATTGAATCACATGCATGCAATCTAGTTTAGATCAGAAATAATAATACAATGGTGATGAATCAAAGCAAATTGTAAACAGGCAACTGTAATCAGCTGATACTAGATAACAAAATACAGCACACAACATATCATACTTCTTTTAGAACAAAAGTTTCCTATAGGCTTCCGGGGGCCAAAGAAGGTTCGATATTATCAGCAGCTGAAATGCATAACACCCTTGCTTCAAATTATAATACACACACACACATGTGCAAAGAAAGAAAAAGTTCTCAATGTCATATCAGGTACCATGAACAATGAAAAAACAAATATTCGAAGATTAAGGATGTTGTCCTAATGCCCAATTTATCCAAGACATGTATGTTTTTTCAAACTCAAAGCACATACATATGATATATTAATACCCCTTTTATAATAATTTCCATCACTGCCTATAAAGTATAAGCCACCTAAGTACACCTAATAACATTTAACACTAATTTAGAACTAACACAAAACATACAAGGAAACACTATTCTCTACCACAAAGTGTTCACTTTTCTCTCCTGGGCACATACAAATCTAACCAACAGGGCAAACAAATTATATGAAATTATCGGTAGATTCTTGACATGCATAGTTGTATAACTTTAAGCATGACTAAATATAATAAAGTTTCAACTTAAAAGAGCAAAACATTTAAAGAAAGGCTAAATTGTTTTCAAATGACCTGTGATGGAGCACTTGGATGTTTATTAATGGCATCCCGACGAACAGCCAGAGCTTCAAAATAATGATTTCTTGCAGCTTGCAGATCTCCACCATGATACTTCAAATCTCCAATTTTGTTAAGCGATACAGAGAGAGTGTGTGTGACCTACAAGAGTTAAGATTATAATCATGCAAAAGTCACAGATATACATCATTCAACCATACATCATGGAACAATACAGGCTTTGGAACTTTAAGGTGTGTAAATAATTAATAAATGCAACACAAGTACCTCAAAGTCTTCTTTAGGCACTTTGGAAAGGAAATTAACACTCTCTTCAAAGTACTTAATTGCAGAAGCAGCATCTCCATTAGCCCGGCTGCAAATTTATTCATAGATTGTACATCAATTCATCACAAATGAGTAACATAAAGTCAATGGAAAAATGAATGCAGGTTTTCCAAATAAAAAAATGGAAGAACAGAAGCACTACAGACCAGCAGTCACCAAGCATGCCAAGAACTGCTCCTAGTTGGGAGCAAAGTTCAGAAGTGTTTCCTGTTCTTTCCAATTGCTCTCTAATGTCATCAGCACAAATATTAAGTCTTGATTTAGCACTTTCTATATTGTTTGCGCGAAATGCCTACATCAAATAAATCAAAGCCACAACATAATTAGATATGAACGATGAAAGGCATGCATATATCATGCAGAAGAAGAAAGCATTCAAAATTTCAGAAAATTTCACCCTCATAGCTTGTTGCACCAAGAAAGAACCCCTCTCTAAAGATACATCCTCATAAATTACTCTTTTATTTTCCTCAACTGCTTCCTCTTGGCCACCACTCACTTCAGATCTCTTGATCCTGGCATGACCTTCAATGAAACGGTCAACAACATTTTGAAGATTTGTGTCAGGTTCTATCTTCTCAATGTCAGCACCACACAATGGACAGTCCTTAAACCGTGAAACACATGCTCTGAAATTACCATAATTAAAAGGATTACAAAAAATTCAATAATATTTTTCACCAAGAAATAACATGAGGAACAAGGTATGCTTTTTCCGTTTACTTGCAAAAGACATGAGTACAAGGGATGCACTTGCTACAGTCAAATAGAAGTGCTTGACAAAGAATGCAGCTGAGAGGGCCAATTTTAAACGTGTCAGAATCATATCCATAGGGACACTTGGGAGCAACGACCGCAGATTCACTGGAATCTTCTTTAGAATTTCCCTCTTTGGGTGTCTGTTCTTTAGAGGCTGCTGAATCATATCCAAAGGGACATTTAGAAACAGTCTCACCATACTCTTGTTTGGGTTTGCTCTCAGTTCCTGTCTGCTTTCTGGTTTGGGTTTCACCAGGTTTCTTACCAGATGCATCATCAGGACGAGAAGCTTTTACAAAAGGACATACAGGCGTCATTTTGGTCACAGTCTGTGGAAGATAACACAATAAACATTAATTTTAGGTGAAAGAAAAGGGGCAATGCAATAGTAACTAGAAAATGATAACAACATTGTTTTCATGATGAAAACCAACAATATGCCATCCATAATATCTTATCAAGTGCCCCCAGTAAATACATCATCTAATAGGTTATCTAAACCAGGGATGCATATTGTTATCTAAACTTTGAACCTTGCAAAACCAGACAAGAATTATCTAAAACAAAATCGCGAAACTAAATGAAAAATAGCAAGATATGATCCATGTAGCCAACCCCTGGTGGGTTAAGAATTTTTTTTTTGAAAAAAATATTCCTTTAATTAGTAAGCACTGGCGCCCTAGCAACACAAACAAACACTTTCCTAACATACATACACAGAGTCCATGACTGCAACTTCAGACTTAAACAAAATGTTGCCTCCAAATTCTTACTGCAATCAAATCCTCATTTAATTTGGGTTATTAACTAAGATGGACGGAAGAATCTATGCTTAAACAGGCTATTTGTTTCTAATATTATGAATTTGGAGACGCAATTCAAAAGGAAAGAAAGAGAAAGAAAATTGTAACCTTATGTTGAACGCCGGCAGTAAACGGATGGGTGAATCAGGGATAACTGAACGTTTTGGGCTTTTCGAGATCCCCTGGCACAAAATCACTCAATATGCGGTGGAGCACTGAATTATTGAAAAAGACACTGGCGAACGAAATGGATAGGAAATAATTCAAGTAAAATTGTTTTATTGATACTATTCAAAATTGCGACCCTCGACCGCCTTGAGCGTCTAATTTTTGTAGATCCACATGAAAGTGTATGAATATGGCATGTATTTTTGACATAATTTCTAGAAATCGTGGAGATGTGTTTAATTTTTAAGATTTTATCCAAGGCGGGGATGTATATTAAAAAATTACAAAGTCTTGGATAAAATCGTTTGAGCATAAACGTTTGAGAAGAAGTTCTCATATGTTTAGTTTGATAGTTTGTGTCTTTTGAAGTTTTGTTTCTCATTCTAAGACGATTTCACCCAAATGCTAAGCACTTGAACTAACTATGTATACAAATTTACAACATTTAAATAAAATATTTATTAAACTTTTTAATTAAAAGTAACATAAAAAGATGCTAAAACAAACAAATAAACTAATCTAATAAAGTGTGAAGTAAAGAGCGACATATCATAAGTTTATATTGAGACGGTCTGATAGGAGACTTTCTCAAACAATTAAGTGGAAATGGGCGGGGGAACTAATCTCTGCCTCAAACTCACCCTAATGCCATCCCTATGTGTGGAGGATGCTCGCCTACAAGATCATGAGACTGCAAATTTAATTAGATTCAGTCCACTCTATTCGTATTCAAAAATTCTATTAAATGTGTTTGAATTTGATTGAGATTAGTTAAATAACTTAAATTTAATTTGATTTATTTTAGTTCATCTTCATCAAGACCAAACATTTTTGGATAAAATTTGATTCAATTTCACCCTATTTTTCAAATTCACTTTTGTTTAGTTCAATTAAACTCAATTATATTAACTTTATTCGAATTTGACTAAATATATTTCAATAATTTATTTTTATAAGATGTCACAAGAGAACATTTAAGACCAATTCTTGGGTGAGGCAGCCTCACCCATGAGGCAGGACCAAATAAACATTTTTTTGACGAGATTTGATGAACTGACACAAAAGTTTTGATGAGGCATGTTTGATGAATTTGCACCAATGTTCGATGATGTGGCGTCGTGATTTGATGAGGTGATAGTGAGTTATGATGAGGTGGCAGCAATGAAATTTTGCCTCATGGGTGAGACTGCTATTGTCGTTTCAAATTTAATTTTTAGTATACATGATAAACTAGTAGAATGCGGTTTTTATATACTCTTACACGCCGAAAGAAAGAAATTATTGTGCTAATTCGTTAGATAGTCATGCAAAAACGAGTTTAGAAAGGAAATCATTGTATGGATTAGTCCATCTCTGTTTTTCTTGTTAGCAGGTAATGGACAATTTCCAATACCTGGAAGTGATATAAAATTATTATTTTTCAAAAAAAAATATTTCTTGCCCATCAATAGATTAGTGTGCCCACTTCTTGTGCCAACAAATGTTTTTCAGTGACCTATAAAATCTCTAATATTAAAGTGTCAAAATAAGCATTATTATTTGCACAATTATTTTCTCTTTATCACACCATGATTTAAAGTCTTCGTCAATGTTTCCTTAAAAACCTTAGTCAACGAAAATGAATTCAGCAAAAAAACAGATCATTCAAGTTTGCTAGCTAATCTCAACCTTGACTTTGAGCATATTCTAAATGAACTTATCCGCACTACTTTAACAATTTGAACAGTTGAAGCAAGTTTCACGCCCTTTATAATAATTTACATTTATACCACACCCTTAATAGAAATTTTCCCAAAAAAAATCAATCCTTAATAAAGAAATTTCGAAAATAGGAATCTGTAGAATAAATTTTTAAATAGTCATTATATTTACATCATGTTATGGATGAGAATTTTTTTTATTATTGCTATGATGTTTATTTAATACTTTAAAGTGAACTGTTTTATTGTATTTTATTATTTATAAAATAATTAAATATTATTTTATTATAATCGAACTAAACAAAACTAATTTGACTTGAATATCAAAGGATATCAGAACAGCACTTTCTGGCCACCACCAGCCAAGCCAAGTTGGCCAGTTGATCTTATTTATGCATTCCCATTCTCTATATCAACTACTCCATCAAACAAAGTCTTCCTTGAAGTTTACCAGATTAATCATGGAGTACAAGCATTTCAGCCATCCTCACAATCTCAGCCTCTTCAACCTACCTCAAGGCCAGCAGCAGCTCTGCCATGGCTGCCAATCGCCGTGTCTTGATTCCATCTACGCTTGCTGGAACTGCAACTTCTTCCTTCACGAGCACTGCGGAAACGCGTCTCGCTTCGTCAACCACCCGTCTCATCCCGACCACCCTCTCGTCCTCATCCCGTCTCCGACGTACTGCAGCGGCTCGTTCCTCTGCAATGCCTGTGGGAAAACCGGCGAGTCGTTTGCTTACTGCTGCGCGCTCTGCGACGTCGATCTCCACCTAAACTGCGCTGTCTTGCCCCGCAAGATTTCCCACAAGGCTCACCAGCACGAGCTTGTGGTGAGCTATTCGGGAGAGCCAATATCTGACAAAAACCGCGGTTCTGAAGTTTGCAGGATATGCAGCGAAGCCATGGGAAATAAGAACTGGTCGTATTTTTGTGCTCAGCCGGGGTGCGATTTTCGGGTGCATGCCGGGTGTGGTGCTGCAGAAGTGAAACCGGGGCTTTATCAGGGTGGTGCTGAGCTGAGTTCGGAGGCAGGAACGGAGAAGAATGAGGGTAAAACGCAGGAAACCGCTGCTCCGGTTGCTGATCCCGTGGCTGAATTGTTGCAGCTTCAGCTTCAGATGCAGATGGCTGAGCAGTTTGCACAAATGATGGCGTCTTTCAATCCCAGCCAGTTTGTTTAGGAATATTTTATAATCATTAATTGAGGTTGACTTGCTTTGCATATTGGTGGCATCTAATGCTTGTTTATGTCAGAATCATGGTTTATTTTCTGCACTTTCTAGTTTGTATTTCTGTTTGTTCATGAATCTGGTGATTATATATGTTTTTTTTATTATTCTTTAAAAAAAAAATTGAAACTGAAAATTACAATGGGGATTTATATTGATCCCTAACATTAAATAGATAAGAAATGAAAATTACGATGATGAAAAGTTCGGCCTATTGCATAAAGATGACATCAAAATGTGCAATGATGCATAGACAAGTAAATATTTTGAAAGATCAAAATGCTGAATCATAACACAGTATCTTCACCAGTTGCTACTTGCTAGTGATTGTGTGGAACCTTAAGAAGTAAGAAAACTCTGTCTCATCACAACACTGGCTTGGTAGGCAATTGTAGTCCCTTCAACATTTCCACAACTTGTCTCATTGAAGACCTGTCCATAGGAATCATCTGAATCTGCCATTCCCAGTGAAGTCGAACGCCATCAGACAGCAAATCGTGCAATGTGTGGAATGAAACCTCATCACGTTGTGTGTTCTTGGGGAGGGATTCATCATGCATCCGAGCAGCAGCCATCAGATTGATGGTGCAAGATTCTTCATTCTTAACTGCCCTGTAACTACAAGATTCAGTGTTCACTAAACGATGAAACTTCTGCAATGATTCACTACATTCATAACATTGATTCCATGTTTCTGGCATTTGGAGCTTTCTTCTTGATTATTATTAGTCCATTAATTGGTAACTGTTTCGAGTCTGACAGAGGAAAGAGACCAATTAAAGTTCACAAACGGGCGGCCTAGTCAAAAGGGATAAAGTGAAGAACATGGTGTGACCGCCAAGACCAAAGGATCCAAGAGAAATCACGTACAGTACACTACAAACAACTTTTCTGGTTTATTTACATCATACTTTCCGATTTCATCAATTTCTTATCATATATTTTTTTTAAAATACATGTAGCGGAGAAATCAAATAATACGTGTCTTACATATTAAGTTTACTTAAGCTATATACAACTTCAAATTAAGTTGCACCAAACCAAAGATAACTATTTTTTATCGAATCCAAGAAGGCAAGAAGTACATTAGTAAAACCATAAAGCCTGACTTATAAATTATTCCTAGAACATAACTTTCAAAGTCTTGTTGTTGGTTAATGACGATTCCTAAGATAGTGAAATATAACAAAAACAGAATAAATCCCAAAACCGCCTAATATAAGAGAATATTTGGGATGTTTTTCCTATGTAGTATTTGTTTTTACCTTCTTTAATTAATCAGCCCCTAAGAAACTTTCAACAAAAGAAAAAGTAAACAAACCTCAGAGACTGCCAAATGGACTAAAAGGATGATAGGATGAAGCCACGGTCTAGCCTTGAATCACATTAAAAACAACCAGAAAAGATTTTTTGAACAACCTCTGAAGAAAGCCATGATCCTGCAACATTTCAGCCACGAACATCTTCTCGAACACAGACGGGTGCCGATCGAAGAAAGCTGCATATGTTTTGGCTGCAACCTTGAAATCTCACCAGGAAAACTCTGCTACAAATGCAAAACCTGCCCCTTTTATCTCCACCAGGTTTGCTTCAACATGCCCCAAAAAGTCCAGCACCCTGTGGATCCAAACCACCATCTCACCCTCCTTTCCCTGCCAAAATCCAACCAAAAAAACTCCATGATCATCACCTGTGAGGCATGCCAGCAGACGATACCCGCCGGATTCTACTACAACTGCGCTACTTGCGGCTCGTTCTACCACATGCTGTGCCTTGCAACGCCACTGTCTGTCAAACTTCCGGCGCATCCTCACAAGCTGGACCTCGAGTTTTCGCCGCCCTACAAGTTTCAGTGCGACTTGTGCAGCCGACCTAGTCACCAGGGGTGGCTTTACCGGTGCAGCCTGTGTGAATTCGATGTCCACATTTCCTGTGCCATGATGGATTCGCAGCAGAAGCTTCAGTCGCAGATGAGCAGGAAGATGAGGAGTAGTGACGACGGTGAAACGAAGCGCCACGAACTCATGGAGCTTCTGCTGCAGGGAGTGATGGACACTCATCATGATTGCGCAACGCCGAGCTTTCAGTTCAGCGATGCGTGCTTTTCCATCGACATTGAGAGGTCTTTTACAGGTGGTGATCATGGGACTGAAGGCAAGGAATTAGCTGCAGATAGCGAGCTTGTGAGAATTGATGAATCTGATCAAGAAACGAAGAAAACTGGATATGTTTTGGTTAACAAAGGGAGTTTTCATCCAACCAAATCTCCATCTTTTGATTCTTACGTTGGAGGTCCAGTTCAGAACCACCCACCTACGATGATGTCTCACGCAAAAACAGCATCGAACGTAGGCCTGTTACAATATCAGGCAAAAACATCAACCTCGGTAAGCATTTTTATAAGCGATTTCATGACCTGATGCGAGAATTTATTTCAGAGAGAGGATAATCATTTGAAACTCCTTAATTTTCTATCTTTAATATGCAGGGTTGTTGGTGTTCTTGTTGGTAGAAGCTTCTCATATATCCTATAATTATATTGAGTTAAATATGAGTACTTCATCAGTTTAAGAAATTCCGCTTTTCATATGTAATATCGAAGTAGTTACATCTGTCTGAAAGATCTGAACATATGTTGCTAAATTCTCCATAAACACTAGTGATCTAAAGTTTTAACAGCTAACATGTTTGTCATCTTTGAGCTACGTACGTACCTGCAAGAACAACATTCTCGAGATAGTCTCCTACCTCTCTCTGATAATTAAGGTAGTTGGCCTAACATTCTTGACAGATTAATTGCTTGATAAGGTATGTGAAATTCTATATATTTGAGATAAATCTATGATGACAAACTAATTATGGATCCTGTATTTATTTATATGAGAGAGCCATATATTCAATCCCCTGGCTGCGGTAGATGCTCTATTGTATGATTCTCCATTTGTCTCAACCAAAACTAACGCAAGTCGGAATATCGGCACGAATTTGTAAGAAACAAAGGGTTAGGGTCGGAAATCCTCCGAAATCTGGAATCCACCAGGAAGAATTGAGAAGTTCTCGAAAATAATATTCATATTCAATCAATTAAAAGGAAATCCAATCTTTTTTTCATTAAAAAAAGGAAATTCTATCTTAAACCCTAGATGAATAAAAGGAAATTCGGAATTAAAATAAAGAAAAATAATAAAAACGCCCCAGCCGATATCGACGTGCTTTAGGTAGGGCTCTTAGTTGTAGGCAGAACATTCCACTGAGTCTTAGGGGTGTTTGGTGATTAGCTGTTAGTTGTTAGCTGTTACCTGATTGTATTAGCTGATTTGATTAGCTGATTGTATTAGCTGATTTGACTAGCTGATTGTAGCTGTTTGTTCAATTAATGGTGTAAAATGACATGTGAGGACATTGATATATTTTATTCTTTAACAAATTAACAAATGTATATTATTTTATCATTTATAATATATATAATTATATTGCTAGCATGTAGCATAATAATAATAATCCACATCTTTAATAATATGAGACTTTATACTAATTAATATAAATAAATAAAATATAAAATATATGTCAAACACTTCTAATAAATAAAATAATAAATTATTTCAAGTAAAAGATGTTGAAATCTTAAGATTAAAAGCAAAAAAGCGATTTCGACGATTTCACGTACAAGGCTGAATGTATACTGTATGTTCATAATTTAATTTGCAATTTACCTATTGTTCATATTCCGTTACGAATCGGCAAGGTTTAAGAATTGAGGAAAAAAAGTAAAAAAAAATAAAGGAAAATATAATCATGGTAAAAGAAAATATTCTTCTAATTTTCTTCCATTTAATGCAAAGAAATATTCTTAAATTTAAAAAGCAATCCTGGGACCATGCGGCTTTGATGGTAGAAATAAAGGGTAAGGAAAGTCATTAAACCAAAGGGTACAATTAGGTGATTTGAAAACGCTACTTTTTTCAACGTTTTGAAAAAGATTCTTTTGGACCAAAAAGTTATTTCAATCAGCTCATCACCAAACACTCTCAATTAGCCTTTTGATGGTCAAATCAACTAATATTGGTCAAATCAGCTGTTTTGAGCCCAAACTCTTCACCAAACACCCCCTTAGTCGTTCTCGGTCTGCTTTAGGTTGTGCTCTAGGTTGACCATTGAATCCTCCTCAAGCCATAGCTGATCTCCGGCCTTCAAGACGAGTGGTTTCTTTCTCAATCCTCCCTCTATTCTCCCTACATCAAAATCTATTTAGTTGACTTTGACCATGAATATTTGAAATGTATATTATATTTGAAATGTACGAATTCTTACTGCCTTTAAAGTTTAAATAGCTCTCATGATATTGAAATAACTTCTGAAAAGTCAAACTAAGATGGAGGGAGCATGTTATATGGGACAAAAGGCGATAACATTCGCCCGCAGTGGCCCACCCACCCGACACCACAGAGGCCTCGGTGAGAAGATAAATCATGGTAACCTAGCGCCAGGAACCATTGGCCGGTCCACTGCTCGGTGCGCACAAGGGAACTTTGAAACAATGAAATCACCACACTGCCGCTGTCGAGACTCGAACTCACAACCCCAGGAAAATTGAACCAATGTCCCAACCATTAGGCTACACCCATGGTTGTTGGGAGCATGTTATATGATGATACCAATGACGCATAATTGGAGCTTATCGAAGGGGAGTTGCACTTTATATTCTTTCTTTTTTTCATTGAAAATTTTAATGAGTTAGTGTGCCAACTGAAGAATTATGTAGGTTTTAACATTAAAAAGGTATGTATATATGTATGTGTATTAAGTTGTCAATGATAAATATCGAATCACCTTTGGTTAGCGGCTTAACGATCGATCACCATATATGTTTTTAAGGCGATTACACGTCAAATCACATTTGAAAAAAACCTTTGAATCTTTCGATAAAAAATGAAACAACCTCACAATGACGCCTTCATACACCATAGAGAAGCTTTTCTTCCGTTCTATATATATATATATATATATATATATATATATATATATCAAAGTGATTGTTTGAAGCATTAAATTCTAAACCATATCCTTTGGAAATTTTATACTCCCTCAGTCTCACCTCAAGCTGCACAGTTGACTTTTCAGGGCTCCGGATCCTCTACACCACTTTTGTGTACCATTCTCTGTTCTACCAACGAAATTATGCCACATGTCCTTATTAACTTAACTCTAGTTAAGCTATTTAGTAATTGTTTTTCATCTATTTTTGACAGTATATTTTTTTTCCTCTTTTTCTATCATTTAAATTAAATTAAGTTGATGACTAAATTTTGCTAAATAAATTGTCTGAGAAAAATAAAATAAAATAAAATCTAAAGATACAAAAGCCTTGTTTTAATTTCCATAATTTATCTGTAAATCAGTTCGGTTTTGTTGAATAAATTTAAATTTAGTTTTGTTCATTTTATCGTACTCCTAATTGTTTTTTAGAAATTTTCCGTATACAATTTTTGGATTCATTTTATTCTATTAGGTTATGTTTAATTCAGTTCAAATCATATGTCTCTATAAGTTTACATTATTCGTCTCAATTTTTATTTTGCAATAAATTATTTTTACGTCAGTTCAAATTAACTATGTTCAATCAAAATAGTTCATGTTCAGTTCAATTCAGATGAAATATAAGTTCATGATATTCAACACAATTTGCAATACAGTGCCTTTGTATTTTTAGATTTTATTTTATTTTTTCTTAGAGAATTTACTTAGCAAAATTAAGCATCAACTTAATTTAATTTAAAAGATTCAAAAAAAAGGGAAAAAAAATATACTGTCAAAAATAAATGAAAAACAATTACTAAAGAATTTTGGTTGATGGAACAGGGAGTGGTACACAAAAGTGGTGTAGAAGATCCGGAGCCACTTTTCAGAGTCAAACTTAGGAAACTTTGACTGTAATTATAGGTCAATATATAAATGATAAAACTATTATATGAGATATCAATAGATTCATTATAACATCTATTTTTTTAAAAGTAAATTTTTATATATTGTTTCTATATGTATTTAAAGATATTAATGGTCAAACACGATCATTGAAGACGGTGAAAAGTCAACTGTGCAGATTTGGGTGAGACGGAGGGAGTAAAGGTTTTCTGTCGACGTGTTTACAAGTTTCGAAGGCATTTCTATATTCATCTTTGGATTGTTTGCATTTCTTCTTTTTATTTCTCGAAAAAATGAGAGAGAAAAAGTCGACTATTTAACAACAAAAGCAATAAAAAAAATATAGTTTAAGATATGGTTTCCACTAGGGGTGTTCAAAACAGGGTACCCGGACTTTCGGGTACCCGCATATGCGGGTAGCTTAAAATGCGGCCCGTGACCCGACCCGGAAGAACAGGGTATCTGGAAGTGCGGGTACCCGAAATACCGGGCCGAGTTTCAGGGTACCCGTCGACCCGGTTGTTATAATATATTAATATTTTTAGGAATTTCATCCTTACAAATTGGTTTAATTAACCTACGTACTATGTTTTAAATTTAGAAAACTTGAGATTTTTTTTTCAAACATGAAAAATGAGTGTTAGAAAAAATGTGTAAAAGAAAATTACTAAAAGTATGAAACTAAGCATAACATTTTCACAAATATTTTAATTCACTTCAAGAATTCAATATAAATATCTATTTGTACGAAAAAAAATCAAACAAATTATAATTTGAGTTGAAGGTTTACTTGAAGAGTAAATATTATATATTATATATGAACTAGACTATCCATGAAAAATCAATCGTAAGACGTTTAAATTTAATTACTCTCGATATTGCCTAAAAGTTATGTATAATCTTAAGTATCTATTATAATTGAGGAAATAAACAAAACACTTGTATTGAGTTGATAAGTTCAAGAGGGTAAATTCATTTCCTATGCCCAAAATTACAAGTATAAATGATATTTGACATTAATATTTAATAAATAAACATATATAATACCGGGTTTCCGGGTACCCGGAAAAAACATTTGTGTGATCCGGACCCGGACCCGGAAAATAGTATAATACTCGGGCCGGGTACCCGTCCCGGAAAAATAAGAAATTACCCAGTTAATTTATGCCGGGTCGGCGGGTCATCGGGTCGGGTAGTGCGGGTCGGGTATTTTTGAACACCCCTAGTTTCCACAACCATTTTTTAGGAGAATCCAAAAATGATTTTACTACCTACAACACATAAAGAAAGTTCCCTATGAAAAAGCCAGATAATGATTCAATAGGATTCATAACTATAAATAATTATAACTCAAAACACATACCTACCAAAAACAAATTGGGAGTAAAATGTAAATACTCTATTTTTGGTGCCCATCCGTCATCCCCTGAATTGTTCTCTTATCTTATTCCATTTCTCTGCCATCTCACCAGCACGTTGTCACCGGTAACCCAACCTTATCTTTGGTGACCCAACACCCTAACGCCTCCTACCCAAAGTTTAACAGCAACAATACAAACCCCAATACTAGCAACCCAACATAAATGTCGATGACCAAAACTCAACGATGGAGATCTACGCCGGGGAACCAACCTTCAACGATGACCTACACCTCGTCACTGGCAGTGTTCAAAAATCAACCTCAACGTGGTCGAGCCAAATTTCATAGACGACGGCAGTAAACTGAAATTAATAATTAATCAATGGATGAAGAGTAGAAAATTACCAAATTGGGAATTAGAGATCCAAGTATGATTGCAGAGCCACATGTAGAGAGATCCATGTCTGATTTGGGAATTAGATTGGAGGATTCCACCAAACCGTTACCCAATTTAAGCTATAATTTGTTTATTTTAATTTATTTTACCTCAAATTCAAGTGAAACAACGTCGTATTATAAATATGATAAAGGAAAAAAACTGAGTATTAGTTAAGGTTTTAATCTTCTTCTCCGAAATTACTTTCGAAAAAAATTCAAATTAATATCAAAGACGGAACCCTAATCCAGTGTATCTTCTTAATATTACTATCCTCAACGTTAGCTTATTAGGGCTCGAGGTCCTAATATTACTATCCTCGACGAGGCCCACATGCATGCTACTAGTTCCGTCCTGATTTCAACCTAAATATAAAATAGTTGAGTGTTTTATGCAACTTTGGCCCTGTTTGCTAGAGCTTATTTTTGTTGAACCGAACTGAATTGAAATAAAATTAATGTAATGTAAAAAGAATCAGGATGACTGAATTAATATACACTTTTGCTGAACTGGACTAATATACAGATAGCCTCTAGCAAACAGAGCCTTTGCATGTCATAATTTTTTTTTTTGAAATTAGCCATTAGATGAAATTCCCATATTTTTCAATCCAAGTTTCGCAAGAGAAAACCCAAATTAGCTTGCTGAACCGCACCACCTACCCCACTCTTTAATATTTTCTTTGTTTGGGTTTAAATGTTAGTATATCCCCATTCCCACCCCTTAATAATAATTTGTGTGGTCTGGTGGGCTGGTGGTGCAACAATCAAAAGTTAGTGAGAGAAACTAACCAAACAAAATGCACCAATTAAGAGAGAGAAACTATTGCCCCCCACTCTTCTTCCTCTAGAAAAAAGAAATTGCAAAACTCAAGAAGATTTATTTGGAGTTGTTGCACTCCTTCTCTCTACAATCTCCGCCTTCAAAAGTACTCTAAAACCAGCCCTTCAATCCCTCTTTTCAATCCAGCCCACCACATATGAGGATCAGGAAGCGGTTCGCTCATCCTCCCCCACCACCGGAGTCCCAGCCGCCACCGCCGCCGCCTCCGCTTTCTCCGCTGCCGCCTCGAGCAGCACCACGGTTCGTTTTACCAGATCCCCGCCCAAAACCCGGCGGCGATGAGGAAACCCGCCCAGCGGCGGTGGTGCAAGAGCCGGCGAATCCCAGATTGGGCTTTCTCACTAGTGCTCAACACAAGGTGAGCCTTTTTGGAATTTGGATTTTGGATCAGTATTAAATATTTTTTTTAATTGGGTGCAACCAAATTCAAAGTAAAAAAGATTTCTACTGTACAGGAGGACAAGATTGAGGAAGATGAGGGGTACCATACTACGAGTCCAAGGTCAGTAAAAAAGATGAGATTTTTTTTTTTATTACTTCCGCCCCGCTCCATTTCATGAGTTTTTTGTGTGTAAATTGAAGAGGTAAACTAAAAAGAGTAAATCTAGCTAGAAACAAGGATTGATTTACTCCATTTTTTTAATATATAAAAGTGGAAACACTGTTTTGAGTGTTTTTATATCATCTTTAGCTATGCACCATAACTCTTATCCCATCCCATCAACATCTAATCTTCAATTTCTCTCATTTCTTTTTTGTAATATAACCCCCTTTCAATTTTGTGGAAATATGCCCCATGTGGTGCATGTTATAAGCATAAAAAATGGTCCCCTTGGCCAGAAATGCATCTTATATTTTGCTATGTTTGTTGCACTACTGTTCTGGAAGACATCTGTTTCTTTGTTGCACTCTTCACGTTTTTCTACAATTTTGTTTTGCTGGATTAATTTTTAGGAAGGAAAACTTTAATCTTGTACCATTTTGTTTGATTAATATTTTTAGGAAGGAAAGCGTTAATTTTGCTGCAGAATTGATAGCTGGTATGCGATATTCGGCACAGATATCTTCTTCATCAACAGGTGAACGATCATTCTTTTGTATATACTCACACTTCTATGTTGATGTGCAAAACGTTGTATAGATAAAGTACATAACTTTTGTGGTTTGTTGTTGTAGGAGGACGGGGTGATGGCTATACAACTTTTCTGCCGCTAAAGAAGAGAAAGGGGGAATTTGAGAGCAGAATGGGAGGAGGAACGAGCAGGGAGGGTGTTGTTACGAATCTCTCTTTCAGGGAGGAAATGAAATCCAAGACTAACAAAAAATGCCTGCTGCAAAATAACTATACCAAAAAAGTTGAGTATGATGAAGAAGGGGAAAAGGTAAACAATGGTGGTAGCGGTGGTGATAGTAGCAGCAAGAAGTGTAAGAGAGGGAGTGTTATCCTTGAGGGATCACGGTGTAGCCGTGTGAATGGAAGAGGGTGGAGATGTTCCCAACCAACCCTTGTCGGATACTCTCTTTGCGAGCACCATTTGGGGAAAGGTAGGCTTAGGAGCATGAATAGTGCCCGTAATAGAAAGATGGCAGCTGCAAAGCCTAGTGATGGTTATCACCTGCCGCCACAGAAGATGGGTGCACGTGTTGTTGAGGAACCTGCTAAAGATCGAGCAATTGCAGCCGTGCAAAAAGTTCAAGATGTTGGTAAGAATATGGATTCCGATGAAGAAGAGGAAGAGAGGAGGATGAATCAACTGTTGCAGAAGAGGATGAAGCTTGGCGTTGTTAAAGCCAGATCAATGAGCAGCCTCCTAGGCCAAATGGATGATGATAATAAGGATATGGCCTTACCAAATAACGGTGGAGATAATTTATCTTGACTGTGAGTTCTTGTCTAAGTAGCAATAATTTGTTCTACCTATATACAATAATCGGTGAAATGTGTTGGTACTATGATATTACTTCTAGTTGAGTAATGTGTTGAACATTTGTGTTGGCTTCAAATTTATAAATGAGGTGCTCCCTTAATTTTGTTTTTGTGGTACTTGGAATTTCTATAACTTCAAACTGTAGAGAGCATAGAATTGGTTTCTATGATAACACCATCTCAACCATAGGAGCTGTAAGTTTTATATTCTGAATGCCAAAAAGCCGTTAGGCAGAATAAAGGTTTTCTTGGTTATTTTCAACTAGGAATTCCAAGATTGAGTCATGGTTTAGTTTAGCATGCTGTGAGGGAAGTTCATTTCTTCTTGGTTTGTGTTAGACAATAATGTTGGGTGATTTGCCGATATATATACGTTCGTGTGTTTGAATGTTCGAACTGATTTTTAATCTCTAGACATGTACCAAGAGTATGATTAATGATTTTCTGACAGGAACTACCACCAAACTCTACAAATAGAGAAGAGAACTGACTACAAACACTTACGGAAACTTATAATGTATACTTTGAATTTGCGGTTGAGAGCTTGGGTCTTCAGTTAGCTATGGATTGTGTCTGGAATAGTGGTTTCCTTTTGCTTTACTAATCAAATTTGATTAGCAAAACTCTTTTGTAACCTTCTTCATAAGGTGTTCGTGCATGTCCAACATTCTTTAATGGAATTGGAGCACATGTACTTGAAAGATTAAAATATCTACACTTGTAGTTGAGTTTCTTCTTTATCTTCCTTACATGAACTCTTTTCTTGTCATTAGCCCCGCCTCAACACTTCCATCGGTTAGACTTAGACACATTCTTATTTTTTGGACCAAAAGTTATGATTAACCTCAAAGGTGCATGGAATAGTGTCCATATTGCTTACAAACAATATTCTTATAATATACTTGAAAGTAAAGAAATTAATTATTAGTGTTAAAAAAAATTTAAAGATAAGTTGTTTTGAGAAAAAAATATTTGGAATCTCTAACAAAAAAAAATCTAGATTCTACTTTTCAAGAATTTTAAAATGTGAGGTGAGGATTGGCTGCAATTAATTAAGATGTTGTGCGAGTGGTATTATTATAAGACTATGCAAAGTTTGTCACCTTATCATATAAAATTTTATCATTTTTACTTTCGTTTTATATCTAACGGGGCGTAACGTACTATTTTTTTGACTGTACAAAATTTATCACCCTATCCAACGAACGACTATGTACCATTTTACCAATTTTACTTTTCGTTTTTAGATCTGACGTGTGGAATGTACTATGTTGATTGGTGTGTTCAAATAAAATATCATCATGTATGAATATCTATCTTATCGATTAAAACGTATTCTAAACCTCCTTTCAAATAATTTGTCCAATGTTAGTATACTTCTATAGTGTTTCTAACTCGTTATATCTCAACATATAAACTGATTTTAAATAGGTTTCACCTAATATTTTTATATTATTTTCATTTCATTTTAGATCTGACTAGACGGAACATGCAATATTTGACTAGCGTGTTACCCGACTTCAATTATCCGTGGTTACCCGACTTCTTTCCTTGGTGTATCTAGCTCGTCCTATTTTACTGATTAAAACTGATTTTAAATAACTTCAAACAATTTTGTAAAGAAAATGTATAGATTCTACAACATTTATTGGATTGTGACTGGAACAGTGGTTTGCTTTTGTTTTACTAATCAAATTTGATAGTGGACCTTTGTAACGTTTTTGATACGGTGTTTGTGTATTTCCAATTTTTTAAGTAGACTTGTAAATTTGAACTGACATTAACTTAAGAGCATCTCCAACACCATCATCACTTTAAATAAAATCAATACACATGTCACACTAAGTGACTTTTTAAATAAAAATCTTCTCCAATGCAAATGTCAAGTATGAGCCTCAATATGATGTGGTACACTTTTTAATTGAAAGTGTCAAATAGACCTTCAATATTGAGAGGGTCAAATTGAGGCATTCACTTCTATTTTTAGACATAGTTATGGGACCTCTCATAAATGTACTTATATGATTCTAATTTAATTTTGTCCATTCAAAAATTAACACATCATACTAAAGTTTTGTTTGTGAATGTTGCATTGGAGATGAAAGTTAAAAGAGCACCTTCAATTTGTTTGACTTTATTACATCATATTAGAGCATCTCCAATGCTAAGAAGGTCACGAGT
This sequence comes from Cruciata laevipes, assembly GCA_963678965.1. Lineage (NCBI taxonomy): Eukaryota > Viridiplantae > Streptophyta > Magnoliopsida > Gentianales > Rubiaceae > Cruciata > Cruciata laevipes. Next base: position 11,737,072 of record OY787632.1, on the reverse strand, counting down.
AAAATCCGCATCCATTTGTCAACTTTTGATTGAGCGTCAATATGATGTAGATTTGAAAGATGTGATTGATTTTATTTTTTAAACTTTACTCTCCAATGTACAAGCGTCAATTTTTACAATATTGATGTGATTAGAAATGTAAATATAATTTTGGTAAACAAACTAATTGCAATATTAATGTCAAAAGGAAAGTGAAATAAATTTGGTAAACAAAGTAATCGAGACCCTCAACATGAGCGTCAATATATTGAAGGCCTATTTGACACCCTCACTCCACATATGCATCTACGTCAAACTGACATCTTAATTGATGCTTGCATTAAAGATATATTTTTACCTCTTATACCAATCAATCCTACGTGTTAATCAATATTTTCAACATTGATAGCTGCATTAGAGCATCTCCAATGCTACCTCCACTTTCAAAAATATCAATTGACATGTAGGATTGAGAGTGAGAAATTGTAAAAATCATCTCCAATCTAAGCATCAATTAGGGGTCAATCATATGTGGCATATGATGTGGATTGAAGACGTCAATTACACCCTCTATATATTGATGCTCACTTTGAAGCCTTCAATTTGACAACTTAACAAATATAGAGTTTTAATCATTACATCCTTCCATTTTTAAATTTGAAACATAAATGTAATATTTAATTTAATGATATTTTGTAACAATTTGATGGTTGCATTGGAGAACCAAACTTCAAAATGAAAATCTTCAATCCTACATCATATTGACACCCAATAAAATTTAAACATTTGACACCTATTTTTACTCTTGACCCTCTCACCATTGGAGATGCTCTTAGAGATGCTCTTACATCTCCATTCAAAATGTGCCATTTAAATAAAGTGGCTTTCTAAAATGACTATAGAGTTGGAGATGCTCTAAAAACTCTAGAACAACTTATTTAGGTTGACTATGACTTTAATGGAGCACATGAACTTTAAAGATAAAAATATTCTATTTTTTGAGTTAAATTTTATAGTGTTCTCTTTTGTAGTTGAGTTTCTCCCGTATCTTTCTTGCATATTCTCTTTTCTTGTCATTAGCCCCGAAAAGGCTAATCCAACAGCACAACCCAAAACCTTAATGTTGCTTATGACTTAGGTTTAGGCCGCAATCGGTGGTGTTCTTGTTGCCGACGGTGAGGTTTTCGTTGTTGGTGGCAGTAAGGTAGTGAATGGTGAATGGTGAGGTGACCAAAACATGGAAGAATTGAGAAATGGAAACCAAACATTGAGTATTTGCATTTTAACCTCAATTGTGTTTTGTGTGATCTTAGGGTGGTTTGGTTCGCGTATTAAACGCAGTAAATATAAAATCTGCGTATTTGAGATTGTTGTTTGGTTAACGTATAATGGTTAAAACGCTAGAAATGATGATTTCGCCGAAATTCAATTTCCCATAGAACGTCGGAAATTTCTTACCGAGTACAACCTAGGTTGAAATGAAATACGCGTAATTTTTATACGAAATTACCCTTTTTCTCCCAACCATTTCGTAATTTTTCTACGATGATGTTTTTTATTTTATTTTATTTCCTCCAGTTTTATTTTGCGGCGATTTTTGTTTTAAACCTTTTATAACGTTTTTTGTTTATTTAACTGTATATATACATATTATTAACATGGCATTTCGAATGGAATATTTTATTGTTATCAAATTTTCTTATTTTGTGATTTTATTTTTGAAGTATAATTATTTTTTGATTTTTTTAGAGAACAATAAATTGTTTTTTATAGATTCAAGTGAGTTTTTTGATTACAATAAGTTGAATATTTTATTCGATTGAGTTCATTTGAATGTTTTTGGGATATATAGTTGCAAAATTGTTAGATTCGAAATAAATACGTAAGTCAATCAAACAACATTTAGTAAATAAAATCCTAGAAATTTTCAAATACGAAGATGCAACCAAACCGTTTTTACAAATTCTGATTATTTTGATGGAGGAATTTATTTCCGACTAATTATCAAATCTGTGGGAATTTAATTCCCACGTGAACTAAATTACATAGTAAATTATTTTACACCCCAACACCAATATTTGACTATCAGTAGTAATTATGTAGCTTAGCCGCACATAAAATTTAATAATTAGATACTATATATTTTACGATGAATCTGACGATATCTGATATAACATTAATAGCAATATATAAATATATGTTAGGGTGGAAAACAGGCAGACTGAACAAAATGAGTAATTTAAAAATACGAGGCTAACCCATTTATGATCATTTTAAAACGAGTTATAACATGTAAAAGCTGCTAAACTTGCGGGTGAAAATTTGCTCAATCCACAAAGTTAAAGTTTCAAAGTTAAAGTTTAATTGACCTACGAGTCGAGACCGATGTTTGTTTAACTAAAAATTGAAATTGGTTTATAATATTTTGACTTTTTTCCGATTATTCTTTCCAAATTTAAAGATATAAACATAATTACGTATATTTCAGGTCAAACTCGCGAGTTTTAAATATGTCGAATCCGCGAATTTTAAATATGTCGAACCCGTTTACCTATTTATATTAATTTTATACAGAGAAAAGTTTTGCACAAAAAATTAGAAGTTAAATAGAGATTATTTAAGTACAATCCAAAGTAGATTACCAGCTTTGAAGCAGCTAGGGGGGCCCATAAAAGACACACAGCCGAATCACCTTGTTTCTTCACCATACTCTGTTTTTTCAACTCTATAAAACCAGTAAATTCCACGCGCACCCACACGCACTGAGGCTCACCACCTCACCGTCCGGAGCAGATCGACCCATTGCAGCCTCCACACTTCCAGAACTGGTGATTTCTCCATCTCAATTTTCATCCAATTATATTGCAGATCTCAATCTGCTGATTTAGATAACCATGAATTTACCATATGAATTATACTTGATCGAAATCTTTGTGTTGTGCATGTATATGAATTTGGCTTCTTTCAATAATTAGATTGAATCGGCTTCGATTTTCAAAGATAAAATTTGCAGGTTATCAATCGTTTGTGGTAATTGTGTTTGATTCATCAAAAAAAGTAAAAACTCCGACGGCACGCTTTTGTTTTATGGGTAATCTTTTATTTTCCCCTTCTGATTGCTCCCAGTTCATGATTTTAGCATGGTTTTCATGTTTTGGTATTGTTTGTGCAATCTACCATGGGGGAGAACTTGTGAGCTATTTTCTGCCCCATTTGAATTTACATTTTTATTCTGAATGAAAGATGAACGCGCTTTAATTGTTATTGAAATCTCATTGTTATATTCCCCCAATCCAGATTTAAAGTTGGAGTTCTTGCATTCCTCGGCTGAATGTATGGTGCCGTGAGTCCCCACTGGCCATTGGTACAAGTTTTGGGAAGGTGTGCATTTAACTGATAGAAGGATTAGTCTTGAAAGGATGGATCTTGGAAGCAATAGGACTCAGTTCTTGAATCTGGAAAACTCTACTAAGGATGCAGAGAGTTTTTATGACTGCAGAATATGTATGGACGTGGCCACTGACCCTGTTGTGACTTGTTGTGGTCACTTGTTTTGCTGGTCTTGCCTCTATAGGTGGCTGAGTACAGGTACTTCTCTGGCTAAGCAGTGTCCTATATGTAAGGGAGACGTGGCAGTTCAGAATCTCACTCCAATCAACGGTTGTGTGGGGGATGGTCAGAAGCCTGAAATCACTACAAGTGTAAGAGTCCCTCCTAGGCCTCTAGCACGACGTGTTGAAAGCATGAAAGAGGCTATTCGAAAGGAAGGTTATACTATTATGGAAGAGTTGATACGACGTCTTTCGCAAAAGTATGACTTGGCTGAAATATATTCATATGGTACAGGTCAGGAGTTACCGGGTTCATCTAGAATAACCAATTCATTTCTCAGTCGCGTTCTGACATCAAGAGGAATGCGTGGAGAACATAGTAATGTTCCATCAACAAATGGAGCTGCTAGTTTCATGACTAGCAGTCCGACCAATAATGACACAGGTTTGACTCTGACAGCCGCATTTACATCTGCCTTACCTTCTACTGAAGGCTTAGTTGGATCAGATTTCACTACCAATCCAGAGATGCCCGGAGATGATTGGTTGGGCCTTGCATTTGCGGCTAATGATAATGAACCCAGTATAAATGATATAGATGTCGGTCAGATGTTGGAAGCAACAAATGTGACAGATTCAGAAACTGGGAGCCATGCCATAGAAGCTTTTTATGAAACTACAAATGAAATAAACTCCGAGCCTGAGAGTCAGGTATTGGAAGCTCAAGCTGCGAATGAAATATTTCATGGACATCCATTTCAAGCAATGGAAACAGCTTATGCTCGTACAGATTCTGGACTTCCTTTTCAAGCAGTGGAAACAGGCTTAGAAACTGTAAATTTTGCCGATAACAGAGTTTCCCAGGCTGGACTCGACAATCCGACACAAGAAACAGTAAATGAACTAGATGCTGGAGATTCCCCATCCACTTCATCTCTTAGAAGATTTTATGCGTCAACTATTTCAGATCTGGATGAGGGACACTCACGTTTAGTTAGGAGAAGGATAGGTTAATAGTTTTTCCTAGTTTTGTTTATAGTTTTATGTCTGAGAAGATCATATACTTGAAATGTTGCAGTTGGTTTATGTGAGGTACAATGTTGGAATTTCTCAACATTTGTAAGGTACAAGTGTTTTGGCAATTATATGGAACTTGGTCTGTTGTTTGCTTTAGATACCTGTCACTAATGATTTGTTAGCTCTCAGTTGGCCAAATTGTTAGCTCTTAGTTGGCCAGATTCATTCTTATAAATGTTGGACATGAATCAGTTTTAACAGTCAATTAGGATTGAAACTTTGTAAATAAAAAAACTTTGTTAACATTTTTGGTTTTTTGTTGTGTGATTTCAATTTTAGTGTCCCCATGGAACTCCAAAAGAGCCATCTCTTGTCCATTGCACACCTGCACATGTTGGGAAAAAGGAGCAGCAACTATCCAACTCGAGGACTTGTAAAAACCTAATACATGGTATGTCCTGTTTGTCTAGCAATATTGAGTCTCTTATCTCTCTATTCATGTCATGACTTTAGTTTGTTGAGACCAGCTAAGCCATTATATAATCAAAGGCTAGAAAGTTGTTCAATAAAGGAGTTTTAAATTTTAATGAAATCCTTAGAGGAAAATTTGCTCCCCATATCTAAAAAATGCAGCATTAGTTGGTGTTTCCTTCTCAGGAGGTTTTAGCAGACCTTATAGAGAAGGTTTCAGTGTGTTTTGGAAGCCATATCATCCGATCCCCGCGTTCTTCATTTACACGTGCCTGGTGCAGGATACCCTTAATAGGGTCTGCATAGTGAAGATAGAGAACATAACTTTAGAGATGCTAGAATTTCAAAAACTATACGAGATTCTAGCATTAAGTTAAACTTTTATAGAGTTATTATTTGACAAATCAGATTTTCTATAAGATGTTGGTATGGACCATAGTAATCTTGAACTATATAGCTTTCTTTTGATGTTAACTTCTAGTCTTCCACAGGCAACTATATCCTCAGCTCCCAAACCAATTTATTCGGCCCCTTTTCCATCCATTTTTCTTTTAGCTTTAGATTCTGACCTCCCTAGAAAAAACTGAATATAATGCTTTCTATTTTAGAAATCATTGCATTGGTTTATAACAGGCTGTCTAGAAACCATAGTAAAGACACTATCCGAGAGTTCCCTATTTTAAGGATAACTATTATGGAGAGGAGTTTGGCATAATTTGTTCTCAGTTTCTCCACCGGTGCCTTGGATAGTATTTTGCTCAGGAAAGTTCCTAGACTGATTGATCGGTAATCTGAAAAAGTCAGTGGTAGTAACTTCTTAGAAATTGTACTGACTATTGCTCTATTCATTTACTGCTTGTAGAATCCCAAGCTGTATGGTTTCCCATGCCTGTATGAAGAATGAACCAGGAAAAGAATCATTTGACTGCTAATATGTCCAACTTGTGGTTTCCAAAGCATAATTGAAGAATGAACCAGGAAAATTAATCATTCAGTATCTTAAACCTTTGCATTTTAATCGAAAAACACAGTTTTGAAGAAGTGTTGGCACTTGGCAGCTATAGTGTATATCAGTCATTGAATGATTTATTTGTCATCTTGATCGAAGTTTCAAAATATTCATACAACTTAGGGTGTCTTTGACGGGGCTTGTAAGTCACATTGCTTATAAGATAAGTAGCTTTTAGTGTTCCATAAAGATAAACTGCAGAATATGTGCTTAGCTTGAAAGCGGAACACCTTTTTTTGGAAGAAAAGCTGAAACAGGAGCCAACTTTTTTTTTTTGAAACAAGGAGCCAACTTAAGTCCAACCTTAACACACCTTTGGCACCTAAAATGTAAGCCGCTCTAATTTCCAAAATCAATCAGAACAATCTCTTTCAAAGTCTTAAGCAACTCTTCTTCATATGAGACTCTCCTTCTATCTCTCCACTCCAAGTTCTTCGTAGAATTCGTCTGCGTCATGATGATGTGATATATGTCTGCGGTCCGTGCGCAAGTACGGGCTTTAGTCATAGGTTGACTACAACCCCGATGATTTTATCCTAGGGGACAAAGACCCATTGAGTCTGTAGTCAACCTGTGACTAAAGCCTGTGACTAAAGCCTGTGACTAAAGCTCATACTGGCGCATAGACTGCAGACATTTATCACATTATCATAACTAACCTGAGATTGACGAACTCTACGAAGAACTCGGAGCCGAGAAATAGAAGGAGAGAGAATATGAATGAGAGTTGCTTAATACTTTGAATGAGATGATTTTACTAGCCAGCTCTAGGACTCTATTTATACTAGTTGTACTCAGGTTTATCTCATGTTTCGATCAGCCAACTCGGTGAAACCCAATACCTTTTTAGACCCACATATGTAATATAATATACCTAATAACCTCGATATCTTAGTTAAAGTTGCACTATCGATCATTACAAAGCTGGAAAACAATAATCTTGACAGTAACTAGATTAATAGCTAATATAAGATTTGTAATACTACTATGGTAGGAAAATAAAGGAAGTTTAGTTTTGAAGGAGGAAAAAAATAAATGAAAATAAAAGGCTTGAGTGAGCATAAGGGACACGTGTGGCATACCAAGCAAGTCTCACCCAGATTACTCATCAAAGAAATTAATTATTGATATAATCAGATTTTGAAAGAACCTGAAACCTTCATCTTTATCTCGTTCCTTCCCCAAAATTCACACATCAAGAACATGTTGTGAAATTTAATCAAAGGGACACCTGCATGCACACTCATCATCTTTGTATTAGCTTGACATACATCCTCACTTTCCCCATAAATTGCAACCAAAAGTCCTCCACACAAAACTCAGTACAATAATACATCCTCACTTTCCCCATAAATTGCAACCAAAAGTCCTCCACACAAAACTCAGTACAAAACCCTTCGAAGGGACCGAGGAATGGGGTTGGAGAATCGGTGGAGGTGGCTATGGACAGGAGGATCAAGGAGTTAACCGCAATACAATCGAGATGTAAAGTTTCCAGCTTTATTTGATTTTCAGAAATTGTAGTAATCTCTATCAATACTCGTAGCGCCCTTTAAATTTTAGTCTTGTATTTACCGGGGCGGCGTTACACACTCAGCTTACCAGATTTAGCTCATTTGCTATTTCAGCTAATGAATAATGCATGATGAGCTTTATCTCCACAATCACTGTACTCGTGATTAGCTCAGTAGCCTTATTGAGACGGGGGATGATCTTTTCATCAATACACATGTAAATCCCAACATGGTTATTCCTGAGTTGCCGGGCCGCATGCAACTGCTTCTGTTTCGCCTTAATATCGTCCAAAATCTCTCGAGTAAAAGGAAAAGCTTCGTCTCCAAGGGATTCATGGATGAATAAATTTACAAAGGAGGCAAAACTGCTCCATCAGTGTCGAGGAAGTGACTCATAATTAATGCAGTCAAACTCGGGAGCAAGGTCAAGCAGGTTGGATACATCATACATGGTGACGGCGTTCGACACTGTTCCGGGAAGGTTGATCGATAACCGGCCATGTGTCACCCTCAGCCAGACCATTCATCTTAGCTACCATCACCATCTCAAAATCATGTCTCATGGAATACAGCTCGTTGCAGAGTGGAAATTTTTTGAAAGACAGAGGACTGGAACGTGAAAAACAGCATAGCAACACATATTCAATTCAGTTCAGTAAATTGAAATTATAGTTTAGGGTAATTCAGTAAAGCAGAATTCAGTAAATTTAAGTTAATTCAATTATAGTTCAATAAAGTAAAATTCAGGTTAGTTAAATCATGCTCATTATTTGTTTAGGGTAATGCTGATCCGGTTATGCTGTGTTGAACTAGTTTAGGATCGTTTTCTAGTAATGAACCTCACAAATTGAAAAGTGTTATCCCAATAGCTAGCCTCTTCACTAGATGTATCACATTGGCTTGTAATGATTTTTATTATTCAGTTAATCATGCTTGGGGAAGCTACAAAAATGGGGAGATTTTTTCGAATATAAGCAATCATTCAAAAATCGGGAGATAATAGAGAGTCTCAAACTCCATAATACGGAGTAATTCAGAATACTCATTCAAACACTCAAAAGACAAGAAATAATGAAGGGTCCAAACTTAATAAGTCAAAGCACTATTTACAAATCTACAATATTCATCATAAGACAATAGGTAATGGAGTTGGAGGTCCAAACTTCGCTCCGAATTTCAAAATTGTAATTCAATTATATACGTAGCTCTTAATTAGTTTACTAGCATCCCTTTCAAATGGCTAACTATGACTACTTTGACCTCAAAGTTCACGATCGAGCTAGATTGATTTTGATGCTGATTTTGCTTGCATACACATTGACTAACTCTCAAAAACAATCGCAACATTTACAAGTCGTGAAGGTATCAAAATTTATCAAAACAAAAAGAAAAGAAATAAACGACCATTTCAATTTTCAACGTATGCTATCTAGTGCGCTAATCTTATTCTGGTAGCGTTGACCAACTCATGGTTGGAGTTGATTCAAGAAAGGTTATAGTTGGTATCGATCCATTGCATACTTTTCCTCCATTTCAAAATTCAGACACAATTATTTTCAAAAAAAAAAAACTTCAGACACAATTGTCAAAAAGCAAATCAGTGGCATGCATTTATATATATATATATATATATATATATATATATATATATATATATATATATATATATATATATATATATATTATTTGCATGAAAGAATCTGTCAAACGTTTCTCGATCAGACAGGAGACAGCGACCTCAAAGTTGTTAAACTTCTCTTTCTTGCCACCATTTATATTACTTATTGTTTTGTAGTATCATAGTAACTGTCTAACTCATGAATGGAAGTTTCCCAAAATCTTTTCTCTTTCGGTAAAACTTTTCTTAATTTAAAATATGTGATTTTCAATGTATTTTTTTGAAAGGATTTTTTCAATGATTTGAAAAGTCCAATACCATATTTTGCATAACAAACGTAGTAGGATTGGGATTACGTACGTTGTTCAGTTTACTAGTTTAAGTTATGTTAATTGTAATAGATATGGTAGAATTATGTATTTCACAAACACTTATATGATGCAAATTCATAGCAAGACCTACTTAAGACCTTTTCCAATCGCTCCGCTCTGTTGAGACTGCCACCGAATTTGCGTTTAAAAGTCATTCAGTTAATTCAGTTAGTAATATGTAAAAGATCGGAGTTGAATGTAAGAAAATCAACATATGTCCTTAATATCAATTGAGACTGATCTCACATGAAACTTTCTGTTCCAACAAACAAATAAATGTACAACATCTATTATAGTACATAAACACTAAAGAACATTAACAAATTATTCAAAGTTGAATACAACAAATTATCAACTGTCTAACCTTTAACCTGCCAAAACGGAGACTTTCTCAAAATTTTAAAGTTAAACACAATTAAAACTAAAAGGATTTTTATGGCTCCTAAAACCTCAAAAAAGTAGTTTCTTGGCTCCTAAAAAAAGTGCAGAGTTTATGGCCCCCAAAATCTGATAAGGAGTTTTCGTGGCCCAAGAGCCAGATCTGTCAAACCTCCGTCAAATACATATCACATGCCATCCACGTGCACAAATATCACTTAGTGACTGGGGGTATAATGGTCTTTTCCCCGAGTGTTTCAACTGAATTTTATGTTATATGTAATCTTAGTGTTTGATTTGGAATGATGTAGATTATATAACATTTACCTGTTATGGTAACATTTTGTTCAGTTATCAAATAATGGTCCTTTTATGGTCGTTTTCCCTAACATTCAGTCAATGATAATTTTATAGTCAATTTCAATAAGATTCAATTCATGGAACTCGGTAAGAAAATGATTTTGGGGAAGAATGATGAGGGGAAGATGTTTGGGGAAGAGATTACAAGAAATCAACGTATGGGAAAAGACCATTATACCTCCAGTCACTCAGTAATAATTGTGCACGTGGATGTCACGTGATAAGTATTTAACGGAGTTATGACGGATCTGGCCCTTGAGCCACGAAAATTCGTTATCAGATTTTGGGGGCCATAAACCCTGAACTTTTTTTAGGGGTCAAGAAACTACTTTTTTGAGGTTTTTGGGACCATAAAAAACCTTTTGGTCCACAATTAAATATTAAATATTGTAACTTGAATAGATAAGCTAAATATTAGATCGAACACGTACAACCATTAATTAGCTGGATTGCTAAACCACGCCCTGTATTTTACTTACTGACGCCATGTATTTATACATAAATACAATAATTCACCTTACATGTTTAATTAGCCAATCATTATCATTATTAGTTTTAATTTTTACCATTATTAGTTTAAGACATTTCATGATATTGTTTTCCTTTGCCGCTCCACCTCCACTCGTTCTTCCTTCACTTTTCCGGCTTCTCCTTCTTCAAACCCAATTTTGATTGGTTGATCAACATCAATTTGTCGAAATGATGATTCACGTTCATATGGGTTTGAACCCGATTGCCATTTTCCTGCATGTCGATCGGATTTTTTCTGGTGAAATTCATTTTTTTCATTTTTTTAGAGGAAGATGATATGTTTCTCTACCGAATCAAGAAAATTGTGAACTCATTCTCTAATCGATGGAGAGCGTAGAGCCATGGACGCTTTAGAAACAGGAGAAACTACACCAAAATTTCCCCAAGTAGGAGAGAAAACCCGCTCATTCTCTAGCACCTATAGAATTGTACATGATATTCTCTATGACTTAGAGAAACCATGTGTTCTTTTCTCCAATAAGGAGAGAACTTTTCATTAGCTTCTCTTGCTTGAGAAAAACCTTTTTCATTCTCTATTTGGTAGAGAAAAATGCTTATTCATTCTCTAGTCGATAGAGAACGTAATCTCATGAACTTCTCAAGTATATGGAGACAATATTGCATGAGTTTCTCTAGAATCTAGAGAGCGGCAAAGATAACTTTCTCTAAATGGTAGAGAATATTCTTTAAGTTCATCTTTCCCAATATTCTTTTTAAATTTTCTTATCTTTCCCTACCACATAAAGATATATGTGTAATTATTCTCTAATATCTGGAGAAAACACAATTTTCTTTCTCTAATTACAAGAGAATTTTATTAGCAATGTTCTCCAGGACCTAGAGAATGTTCGTCCAGTTCATCTTTCCCAACTCTTTCGCCGGAAGGATTATTTTGGCAAGACTAATCCGTCGACTACTATTTACGCGGTAATTATATTATTAAATGGTAATTATTTTACTAATTTTACCCTAAGGTTAAAAGATTTATGTATTTATACAATGCCTATTAATTAGTTGTATATATATCAACCTTTTTCTAGACGGTACAATAACATTTTATATATATATATCATTTTGTATACTTGTAAACTAAACTAATTACTTTTATGAATATTGAAATATATTTCACATCATTCTAGAAAACCTCCAATATAAATTCCAAACTTTTCAAACTCCTTTCCATACTTTTTGCACCTGAGAGAGTGAATATAAATTCCATACTTTTTCCATGAGAGGGGGGTATTCAATCAATATACTGATTATTTCCACATTTACAAATAATATATATTGATTCTCAGTTTCTTTATGGAGTTGAACAAAACTTCATGTCCAAGCTGCAGGATTTATTCCTCAACTGGTGATTAAAAAAATTCGTTTAAAATATGCCCCATGAACAGTTATGAAACAGCCATGAACTTGTCAGTATTTCTTTTATGTAGAAACATTTGACTGGCATTTTTTAGTCCATCATGGAGCGACATATTTTCCTATAAAATGCCTGGATCCTTAATCACCAAACACCAGTTGCTAAAGTCATTTGCAGCATTTTGAATAGAGATAAAACAAAAATGCCTTCTCTCTTAGGAATAGCCACATTTATCATAGCCATTCTGTTCCATGAATCATATGCTCAGCTAAGTGCAACATTTTACTCCACAACATGTCCAAATGTGTCCTCCATTGTTCAAAGTGCAGTTCAGCAAGCTTTACAGTCTGATCCCCGGATCGGCGCGAGCCTCATTCGGCTTCACTTCCATGATTGCTTTGTTAATGTACATTTTTTTTAAAATTCATGATCAACCTTGCTAGCTAGTACCTCTAAGACTTTATTAAAATGACAAGCGCTTCATTTAATTAATTACCTATCAGGGATGCGACGCTTCGATTTTACTGGACAACAATGGAACCTTGAGAAGTGAAAAGGATGCAGGTCCAAATACAAACTCTGCTCGGGGCTTCAATGTTGTTGACAACATAAAATCTGCTGTTGAAAACTCATGCCAAGGTGTTGTCTCCTGCGCTGATATCCTTGCCCTAGCTGCTGAATCTTCTGTTTCTCTGGTAAATCAAAGTACATTTTTTGCACTAGCTGCTGAATCTTCTGTTTCTGTTTCTCTGGTAAATCAAAGTACCTCTAAAACTTTATTAAAATGACAGACCATACTATATTTTTATGAAAATTTCAGGCAGGTGGTCCATCATGGAATGTTTCACTAGGAAGAAGGGATAGCAGGACAGCAAATCAAGGTGGAGCCAACACCTCCATTCCAACGCCATTCGAAGGCTTAAGCAATATCACCGCAAAATTTTCAGCTGTTGGCCTCAGTACAACTGATCTCGTAGCATTATCAGGTAAAAAAGCTTATCAGCAAAAACCTGCAACATAAACACACACACATATATATATATATATATATATATATATATATATATGTATATATATTACCTATATTGCAGATGCTAAATTCAACCATGCATTTGTGTCTGCGCAGGCGCTCACACATTCGGACGGGCTCAATGCGGGCTATTCAGCAACCGGCTTTACAACTTCAGCGGCTCCGGCAGTCCTGATCCAACACTCAACGCGACGCTGTTGGTTTCGCTGCAACAGGCTTGTCCCCAGAGCGGGAGCGGGACTGCTTTGAACAATCTTGATCCCGTGACGCCGGACGCGTTTGATAACAGTTATTTCTCGAACCTGCAAAGCAATCAGGGGCTGCTTCAGTCGGACCAGGAGCTGTACTCCACGTCCGGAGCGGCGACCATTTCCATCGTCAACACATTCAGCGGCAGTCAGAGTGCTTTCTTCCAGAGCTTTGCACAATCCATGATAAACATGGGAAACATTAGTCCGTTAACTGGTAGCAATGGCGAGATCAGGGCTGACTGCAAGAGGCCTAATTGATGGGAATTGGGAATTGGGAATTGGGAATTGGACTTTTCCATGTTGCATAGGACTCATTAGTGTAAAGAAAGACTCATTATAGTACTACTTCAATTCACATTTAATAGAATGTTTATGTACTTAATTAATTGTGTGTTTGATAACTAAATTTTCAGTGCCTTGATTTTTCAGCATGTTTTTCTTGGAATAAAATTTAACTTCAATAATTAAAGAAAACATAACATTCTGCTTTCGTTTAATCCAGGATAATGACCTCGTTGGTGATCATCGTTTAGTTTTTCGTTGTTAACAGTTTTTATTAGTTGTTACCTATTAGCAGATACATTAGATATTTTGACTAGCGGATTAACTAGCGGTATGTATATAAGTGTTTAGTAAATAACAATTAACTGATAGCTGTTTCATAATCTTAAACACTAAAATAGACATTAGTAAAATTAATTATTAGTTATTTTCATGTAGTGTTTATTAATTGTTTTGAAGTATTGAAAAGTATTTTTTAATTATATCGTTATTTATTTTAATTTTAAATATTATTCATTATTAATATATTTGTATTTATTTTTAGAATCAAAAAGTTTGAAATTTTCACAGTGGTATATGTTTTGCTTGGATCATTTTAATTTCAATTGTGTAACAATTTAAATATGAGATTGTCTCTGGAGCTAGTGTCTACATATGTAGACCATAGACTAACTTATAAATAGGGTAATATATCAAAAACAAAGAAGGACCAATTTGCAATTTCTGAAAATTTTAAAAAATCACGCTCTACAATAATTCGCGCTTGTCGCTACAGCGCTACAATAATCGCTAGGGTATATTGCTACAGTAAAATCTAGCGTTTAAAATTAAAAATCATACTTTTTTTTGAAGGTAAAAATGTGTATTGCTCTCAGAAATTACTGGAAATCGTCCAGTTGCGATTGAACATGGGCAGGTAAAACTCCCTCTATTAGGGGGCTAGACTCTGTGAGCGATACTAGGGATTGAGCTGAATTACATAGTAAAGTCCAATGCGACCAACATGGTCTCATAAAAGTACTAGTTCCTAACTCCAATGATTTCACCAGTGGCATTGTCACGTCTGGACAAACTTTCCTTACAGCGAAGGGCTTCCAGTGGTGATCCTCATCTTCTTGCTCTCATGAGATGCCTTCGGGGGGTCCTCGGGCATCGGTTCCTACTTTAGCGAGCTGTAGATCCTCGCCGTTTATTTGTAGTAAAGAAATAAAAAACTGAAATAATAGTCCAAAAATAAAACAAAATAACAAACTAAAGCACATATTAATGCGCCTGATCTGAACCATCTGGGTATCGTTCCATAGAGTTAAGCCTCCCAGATGGTTCCAGCTGCGTCGACTCATATATCTTGGCGGGACTGGGCTTCATTGTCAGTCTCCGCCTGATCTTCAGCAGTCTCCACTCCATGGTCGATTTCATCATCATGCCTCAGTTTCTTTTGGCTGGGTGGGTTCTCATCTTCGGAGATGGCCTCCAACGTAAGATTTTGCTTCGCTCCCACCAGATTGTCCATTATAGCTGTTGATGCACGTCCACGGCCCCTGCCTCGCCATCGGGTCCCTCGCATTCCACTTCGTCCAACACTAGCCCCGCGGCCGCGCACCTTCATCTTCGACTCCAACGCCTCAAGCTTCCTAGCAGGTGTGTCCAGGAGGACTTGGGCGTCAACCAGAAACAGGATCAGTGGTTTGGTAGGGATTCTGGCCCTAGTCTGCGGCGGCGTCACTACAACCGCTTTAGCTATGAAGGTGACTTGTCCATCCGAGCTTTCCTGGCTTAGAGGCTTCACGTTAAGCGAGCTCCAGTCCACTTCTCCACCGAGGGCTTCTTGCCCCATTGATGTGTCGTGATCTGCACGGTTCAGGCTATCGACGAGCACTATGCTCGTGTCCTTCCCGCCATCTTCCTCCTCACTGCTTGCTGCCACGGTCTTTAGTGCTAAGTCAGTCCCGGTGATCAGGCTATCCTTTTCTATACGCGCCATGCTAAGAACTCTGTCATGATTGTGGCTCTTTTTCAACCACCAATCAGGGTCGGGAATGATTTCCACCAATCAGGGTCGGGATGTTCTTCTCGGGTTCCTTCCCTAAGGTCCCCCTCCATGCGGCCTTCAATCTGCGCTCCATATCCACGGCCCTCACCTTGCGCTCCATATCCGCGACTATCCCGTCCAATTGCCGCCAGGGTCAAGGTTGTCGGCATTCTCTCATTCTCCATCGGCGGTGGGGTGGCCTTCGGCATTCTCTAGGGTTTCCCGATTGGGGATCCATTCGGATTTACCCTCAGCCAATCTGGATAATGGACATGCACCCGTTCATGCCTTGGTCGGCTCAGCCTGTCTGCACAATCGGAGGGGCCGTGTCCGATCACCTCGCATAAACTGCAAAACTTCGGAAGCTTCTCGTAGTTGACCAGGGTCTCCAGCCTCCTGATTGCTTGAACTCTTTTCAGGGGTTTTGTTATATCTAACAAAACCCTAATTCTCATGAACTCTCCCATCGATCGACCATATTTATCCATCTCAAATTCCAGAAATTCACCGATATCATTACCGATGATCATGGTATTTTCCAGAGTCTGATCGATGAACGGGACACCCTTGATATGGATCCAGAAAGTGATCTTCGTAAAGTCCAAGTTGTCGCTGGCCGTGCCTTCCTTCGGCTCCGTGAGGACAACCAGATTGAGCTCTTCACGATCGAATGTCCATGGTTCTCTTTCGAGAACTCTTTCCTTATCAACGGAGCTGGAGAAGAAACAGAGAAACTGGTTCTCTCTTAAGGGGTTGCATTCAACTTTACCGTGAAGAGTCCAGATCTTTTCGAAAACTCTGCGATGCGTTCGAAGGGGTAGATCTTGTTCCCGAGGATCTTCAGGGCTGAATTACATAAGGTTTAAAATTATGTATGTTTTGAATTAAAAATACAATGTTTTTAATTAAAAAGTACAACCTTTTGAATTAAAATTCAAAACTTTTCACTTAAAAATCATAATCTTTCAAATTAAAATTTATACGTTTTAAATTAAAAAGATAAGGGCCCTGTTTGGTACTAGCTGGTGGTTGTTGGTTGTTTTCTTTTAGCTGGTTTGACCAGCGGCTTAACTTAGCTGGTTTGACCAGCTGTTTAACTGCTAGATGTTTATAAAAGTGTTTGGTAAAGTTAGCTTTTAAGTGCTACATGTTTTAGGTAAAATGACACTTAAGGGCATGATTATCATTTATAAACTTATTATACATATTCATTACTCTTATTAGGAATTAATATTAATATGTTTATTTAATTTTAATATTTATTATAAATTATTCACTAATCATTTCATATTTCATATTTTTACTATTATTTACTATGAACACTAATATTAAACAAGATATATAAAATATGCTAGTTGATTTATTTTCAATTGACATATATTAAAGTTAGTTCGTATGCGAAATATTAAAATTATTAAATTGCATAATATTCAAATAAACATATAAAAATAAAATATTAATTTTTTCAACAAGACAAAATTAAACCTTGATTCTTACGTATACATCAATGGTTGATTCCTACGTAGCAGCAGCGGCTTGATATGATGGGTACATAGAGTTTACGCCATTTATATAGGAGTGAAAAGGTTAAAAGAGTAATTATAAATGTAAAAATCCATAAGCTAAGTAAAAAAAGCCGTTGAACCAAACGCTTTTTTCCGTGTGAAATTGGCTGTTTGACCAAATTAATAAGCCACTCATAGAAGCCGGTAAATAAGCTAGTAAATAAGCTACTACCTAATAGAGCCGGTTTAAAATTTTGAATCTTTTAAACTTAAAGTATGGAGAATTTAAACCAAAACCTTGGTCGTTATTTATTATATAATAAATTGAACTTGTAACTCAGAAGATGATCATTATGACATAAAACATGGGGAATTTAAACCAAAACCTAACAAGCATACATTAGTTAAAAAATTGAACTTATGACTTAGAAGATAAGGATTATAACTTAAAACACGGGGAATTAAAACCAAAATTTTGGTCGATATTTATTATCTAATAACCTGAACTTGTAACTTAGAAGATGATCAGTATAACATAAAACATGGGAGATTTAAATCAAAACCTGCCAGACGTACATTATTCAATAAACTGAACTTGTAACTCAGAGTATGATGATTATAACTTAAAGTATGGGGAATTTAAACCAAAACCTAGGCCGATATTTATTATCTACTAAATTGAACTTGTAACTCAGAAGATGTTCAACATGGGGGATTTAAACCAAAATGTGTAACTTAAAACATGGAGATTATAACTTAAAACATGAGGATTTTAAAACAAAACCTGAAAGATATTTAATCATATAATATCGGATGAATGTTAATCATTTAAAATTCTAAAGATGTAATTGAAAGATGGATTTTATAACTTAAAAGATGGGGATTTTAAAACAAAACATGAAATTTGCAAAAATAAAATAAAATTGTAGCACTACTGTTCACATGGGTACCGTTCACACGATAATGTTCACACAACACTGTTCACGCGCGCAATTACTGTGGCGCGTGAATTTCCTAAATATTCTGAAACTGCAAATTGGTCCCTCATTGTTTTTACAAATAACACTTTTTGCAATTTAATCCGATCTACATATGTAAACGGTGGCTTCCAAGATTTTGCCTTTAAATATAAACTGAAATATATATTGGAAAATAATTTATATAATGCTTAAAAAGAATTAAAAAAAGGCTTGAGACGTCCAAGACTTTAATATTTTAAAATTTACTTCAAATATGGATTCGTACGTACACCGTTTAGAAGGATTAAATAAAATAAAGCAAATTTGTGTGGATATGGATGAAAAAGATATTTTGTAATATTGTTCTGATTAATTTTTTGCAAACGCTCCTCTTTTAAAACAGCTAATTAGAAAACTCTCTTCACCAAAAAAAAAAAAAAAAGCTGATTGACTAGTTAACTATCCATATTTAGCCAAAAAAGCTAAACATTTTACAAACCTCTAATCTCCAAACGAGGACAATGTTGGTGAATGTTGATTTTCTATTAGTGTAGTCATATCGCCAATAAATTGTACATCAACAATTTAGAATGTAGTTAATGCTATATGGCTGACAGATGATTGATGGAGTATAAAATGTGATTAAATATATTTGGGTAAATTTTAGTTTAGAATATAATTAATTAGTATTTTTTAAAATTAAAACCATCTAGAAGATGGGGGGTGTATATTAGGCTTCCCCAAACCAGAACAGTAGCAAAAATTCCAAACAACAATTAGCCAAAGGCTAAAGTTATTACACAAGAAAGAGCTTATGCTCTTGGAGCCTGAATGTGCTTCCCATGAGATTATTAACTAGACTAATACACTCTTATCTCAACATGCTAATATCTAAAATTCCTCCGAACTACTTGGAGATCGTCATGACGAAACTCAACTCAGTCAAGAGGATACAAGGCAATTAGCACAGGGTGGAAAATGAGTATGAACTAGAAAGAGTAAATGAAAGAGATAGAACCGATTTTCAGTTTTACATGTTGCGCCTCGAGGAAGTCTGAATTCTGAGTGTTGGCAGCTTCATTGCATCACCCATAAGGGCTTTTCTTAATGAAGATGGAAGTATGTTCTGGTGCAAGAGTGTATGAGATGCAAGAGCAGCTTCATGAGCAACTGTATTCTGCTCAATGAAGATGTGCTGAAACGTGATGGCATGGCCTCTTGTCAGGTCTTGAATCCTCCACAGGTTTCCTCCATTCTCCATGGTGGTGATGTTTGGAGGTTGATCATCTTGATTACCTGCAAGGAATCAGATTTAACTATGAGTGGCAGAGTAGAGTTCTCTACACACCAGGTTAGACCAATCAGAAAATCTTTTAGCTCTGCAAACAAAGGATCATTAGTCACTGTAAGTGCTTCTGAACCAAGGTGTAGTAGCTGTCCAAGATTATCTCTAACTACAAAACCAGCTGAGGCATAATTAAGTGGAGGACATGTTGCATCAGTGTTAAGTTTAAAACCTTTATCAGGAGGATCCTATTTATAACATTTGACAATTTTAATTTTGGGAGTCCTTCTTACTGGTAGCAGTCTTTTAGCATCAATAAACACACAGTCTGATTTGATAAACTTGGGATGGAAAGTAAAAATAGATGCTATGAAGTAATGTAATTGCTTCTTCATTCCAACATTGGATGGAGTGATGCCCTCAAAAATGAATTTATTTCTAGTGATCCATACAATCCAAATGATCAGACTAGGGATCACATGAAACAAATTATTTTTAGCTTTGGAAAACATGGAAATTGACCAGAACCAGGATATGGCATCAAAGAGATGTGGAAAAGTGACATCAGACATTTCTAGGATATGAAACATTTCTTTCCAAAGAGGATCATCAATAGAACATGTATGGAAACAATGATCTATAATTCATACACTATCACAGAAGTTGCATTTAGATACAATATTAATGCCCATTCTTTTCAAAATCTCATCAGTTGGTATAAAATTATTGATCATCTTCCATAAGAGCACAGAGAATTTTGGAGGGAGTAGAGGATTCCATACCTTGGTCATGGAGTAGCTGCCACTTCTAGTTCTAGCAAGTCACATATAAGCAGAGGATACTGAGAACTTACCTAATGGAGCAGGTTTCCATATTATCTTATCCTTCCTGTCAAATAGAGTAAATTGATTTTGCAAGAATTGCACTATTTCAGTAGAGAGGCCATCATTCATTTGAGTAATTAATGATGGTTTTTCTCTCTTTAAAATTGATCAATTGTTAGAGATGGATGGGGAATTTCATCTTCACTGTGCCAGAGGTCAGATGGAAATCCCAAGCCTGACCAGTTTGAGTCCCAAAAGTTAGACTGGCCATTGCCAACCAAGATTCTGGTATTTTTTTCAGCCAACTTAGTGATGGCTTTGACCCTTTTCCATGGGTCAGAGGCTCTTTGAGAGTTTGACAATGACCAAATCAATCTTGACCAGATAGTTTCTCCCACTTGGAGTTTCCAGTAAAGTTTAATGGAGAAACTGCCAATGACTGTGTGAAAACATTTGAATCCAATGCCAATTTGACTTACTGGATAACAGAGCTCAGACCATGTTTTCCAGTTCCTTTTGGGAGTGTGGTTCTCATTTAGACCCCATAGGAAGTTAGCACAGATTGTTGCCATTGATTCTATGGTGTGTTTTGTTGGTGCCATAACACACAATATATGCTAGAACATGCCTGATGAGAATGATTCTTCCTGCCATATTTAGCCATTTGTTGTTCCACTTAAGAACTTTGACATTCAGTTTCTAAATTAAAGGTTGGAAATAGATATTCAATTTCCTTCCTTTAAACATGGGTACACCCAAATATTGGAATGGAAAAGCTCCCTGAGACATAGATGTAATGGTTTTAATCATTTCAATTCTCAGTGAGTTAGTCTTTTTTCCCACAAAAAAATGCACTCTTACTGAAATTAACTAACTGGCTAGATGCAACCTGATAATGCTTTAGAAAAGTGACCAGATTAGATATGGACATTTTTGCTGCCTGATTAAAGATGACGGTGTCATCTGCATAAGATAAATGTGAAACATTTACAGCTCCCGAAGGCATCCTGAACCGATCTATCCAACCTAGTTAAAACATGTGTTTCAAACCTCTATTTAAAAGCTCTGTTAGGAAGTTAAACAAGATTGGAGAAAGGGGGTCTCCCTGCTTTAGGCCTCTACATGGCTTGAAAAAACCATATGGAGTTCCATTAATCAAGACAGAGAACCATGTAAAACTTTCCATTATAACCATTTGGTCCATATGCACTGAACTCACTAAGATTAAAGACAACATTTTGCAGTTCTTCCATTTCTATAGGTTTGAGGAGAGAAATGCTATCTTCCTCGGTAATGGTGTTAGGAATATATCCTAGGAAATGAGTGAGGTCTTGACCTAATGGATCAGTGTTATCATCATTGAGCAAGTGCTTATAGAAAGAAGCAGTTGCCTCACCAATTTGTTCCTGATCACTAATCCATTGATTATCTCCTAAGTTAATTTTATTAATGCCTAATCTAGCTTGTTTATCCCTTACACTCTGGTGAAAAAACTTTGTGTTATGATCTCCATTTTTGAACTAGTGAAATCTAGATTTCAGTTGCCAGAAGAGCATTTCTTGGGCAGGAGGTTGGTATATCCAGAGTGTAAATTATTAAGACAAGCTAAATCCAGTAAGTCAGAAGATAAATAATATCTAGTTTCAGCATCCATGATTTTTGATTCTAAGGATTTGATCTTTTCAATTTTTTTTACCAAAAATCACTTTATTCCAGTTAGTGAGATGAACTTTCAATCTTTTTAGTTTAATAGAGAATCTCAACATTCCTTGCTCTTCAATATGAATTGCCCAGTGAGACCTCTGTTAAAAAGGTTGAATGCTTAGTCCACGTGTTCTGAAATCTAAAAGCCCTAGGATGTGATTTATCATTTATTTGAGTATCTAAAAAGAGTGGGTTGTGATCAGATGGCATTCTACCAAGTGTTTGCACAACTGAGAGAGGATATGCTTGGAACCATTTTGAATTGGCTAAAGTACTATCTAGTCTCTTTGCTACTTTATGAGAAAGCTTTCTACCATTTGTCCAGGTAAAAGGGTTGCCTACTGTGTTAATCTCATGTAAGTTATTGAAATTAATGAAATTGTCAAACTCATTTATTCCATTGTTTGATGGATTTAGAAATAAAATACAATAAAATGAATTACTATTTTTTGATAAATTTAATTTGGAATCTAGTAGACAAATGGGAGTTGATGGGTGGAGAAATTAAATGTGATAAAATATAATTTTGGTAAATTTTAATTTGGAATAAATTATTAATATATGGGTGGCAGACTGGCAGTGATGGAATATAATTATTAATTTTGATATAATGCCTACCAACCTATTTATATATAGGTATAAATTTACCCACGATTATGATAATTTTGGACCACCCATCATTGACATCCAACTAACTCCAATGCCACGGGATTTTATTGTCAAACAATTATGAACGTTATCCAGTGACCTGTATGAGAATTCTTTCTTTTAGAAATGACCAGCTTCTATCCAATTCTTCACGTTGTCACTCTTACCCTTAACAATAGCATTATGCGTATCCGGAGGGTAAAAGGTAAAAACCCTCGGAGTGGTTACCTGGGAATTGGATAACAGATAGAATAAGCGAAATAGGTTAAGGGAATTGGTGATATTGTGCCAACGACAAAGGGTGAGGAGACCCAATACGACGACTACGCCGTTTGGGTGAGTTGAGCAGGCGATATGTGATAATACCGAAGGATGGCAAGAAACAGAGGAGTGAAAGGTAGGGAGAGCCCAAATTGTATATGGCGAGTAGGGATGCAAAAGATGACCGAGTCATCTAAAGCTTCGAGCTCTGTGTTCATGGGGATATGGATAAATGTCTCGCCCAATTTTTTTTTAATACCATTGGAAAACCAATCGGGGTTAAGGCTTAAATCAGAGTTAGCAAGGTCACAATGAAAACCCACAAGAGGTATCCGAGGGACATGTGGGAACGTACGGCGAGTTCGCCTACTCTTTTCTACGCTCGGCTTCGGTTTCCTGCGGGACCGCAAGGAAGAAGCTTCAGATTCCCGCTCAAAGGAGGATTGAAGGACTAGTCGAGACTCAGCGCCTTTGGTTTGATCCCCACGCCGAGGATACTCAATTTGTTTGGCAGATTCAGTTTCCTGCGGGCCACAATTTGTTTGGTTTACGTTTGAAGTTGGTGGTTTAAGACATTATGGGATTCTTTAAATATTTTTAAAAAAGGATTACAATGGAAAGAATATAAACTACAACAAATTGACTAAAATACCTAAGCAATATAAGGAAAATTGGAGTAACTGCCCAGTTAGTCCCAATGGTGTGTTTTGGAACAAAAATGATAGTATAGGGGTGTATTTTGGAGTTTTAAAATATTAGTGGTGTATTCAGTTTCTTTCTTAAATAGTAGTAGTTATCTCATAAAATATCTAAGTAGTGCTATCACGATGAAATTCTCTTGCCTCCACCAACGATTCATACCACACTGTGAGCAACCCGAATTTCAACACCAACGACCCAAAACTTAACGCAATATACCCAAATTTCCCCAAAACTTGTTGCTAGTGTAGTAAACATCATTGTCGTCGGCTGAATGGTTGGAATTTCATATTCCCAAAACAACAAATAAAACGAGAGAACAGTCTCGCACCCGATTCCTTTCCCATTTGTGCAGAAACCTTTCACATAACGCATTTAGTCGGTTGTCTTATGGTTGGAACAAAAAAAGTTCTTCATAAATTGCAATACTTACACCTTTGAGATCTATGATAGTTTGCCATTCTTCCTTAATTAATTGGGCCTATATCTAAAAATGCGACCAAAGTCTCAACGTTACAGACCCAAATTGCCCCAAAACTCGTTGGTAATTCCCTAAATCTCATCGTCGTCGATTGAATGGTTGGAATTCCCAAAACAACAAATCAAACGAGAGAACAATCTTGCATCGCCTTCCTTTCTACATGTGTAGAAACCTTTCCAATTATGCATTCGTTTAGTTTCCTAGTGGTGTATACAATAAAAGTTCCGCATCAGTTGAAACACTTACACCAACGATGTCTATACAAGTTCCCCGTAATTTCTGAACTAATTGGGCCTGTATCTAAACCCGCAACCCAATCTCAATGACGCCGACCCAAAACTTGTTGTTAGTCCCATAAATCTTGTTGTCATCGGCTAGTAGGAAGGAATCCCCAAAACAACAAATCAAGTAAGAGAAAAATCTTACATATCCTTCTTTTTCCATGTTAGCGGAAACTTTTCCTATGATGCATTAAATAATGCGCCCAATGGTGTAAACAATTTAAGTCACATCAATTAAAACACTTTCACCTAAGAGATCTATAAATGTCTTCCGCCGTTGCTTAACTAATCAGGCCTACATCTTAACCTGCACAAAATCTCAATGCCACCAACCTAAAACTTAACTTCACTGATCCAAATCACCCCCCAAAACTCGTCACTAGTGCCCTAAACCTAGCCATCATTGTAGGGAAATAATATGAGAAAGTTTCCTCCATAGGATGACAATGGATTTTGTTTTTGCTCATGAAATCACTGACAAGCAAGTGGAGTGAATCTTCCTCAGTTCTATTATTTTCCCTCCTCTTTTTATAATGTAAGCTTGAATGAGTAGCCTAGTCTATTTCATTCTTTTTGAAGGTATCCTCTTTGTGCCTTGTGTAGTGTATGACTACACCATAGTCTCCTAGCTTTTATGTTGCTATGTCTCTACTGCACTATGCTTATGGCCTTACCTGTTTGCAGCTTATTGTACCCTTTTTCTTTTTCTGTTATTTTAAGGGTAAGGGGAAACCTATATAATCCCCCACCAACGGTGGATTGTCTTTGAAAAAAGGCTAAATGGTCGGAATTTCCAAAACAACAAATGAAATGGAAGAAAAGAAAAATCTTGCATCTCCTACGTGTGTGGAAAAAAATTTCATGATGCATTAAATCAACTGCTACTTAATGGAGCAAAAAATAAAAATTTCGGATCAATTAAAACTCTTACACCTACAAGATTTATAAAAGTTCTCCGTCATAGTTTAACTAATTGAGCCTGTTTCTCAACCTCGCCCCTAGGTCGAGTAGGGGTTCTTTCTTTTGAAGTAAAGAACTTATATTTCAGAATTCAAGAAATCGTCCAGAAACAAATGACAAAAATCTAGGAAGAACATCTCATGTGTAATCTAATGGGAGCTCGACTTTGCATAGTTCGCTAGAGCATGAGCAACAAAATTCAAATATCTAGGAACCCAAAAAGATCTCTCAAAATTATATTGATCTAGCACAAGCAAAATCCTGCCAAGAACTAACTCACAACTGAATGGGCATGCAACTTCCTGTCGAACCATCCTCGCCACCTGAAGAGCACCCCCAACAATGCACGTGTCAGGTTGGCCATGCATAACTGCCAAACTCAATGCTTCCTTTAGCGCTAATGTTTCCCCTAGTACGAGATCCAGGATATGTGGAAATCTCCACAGCGCCGCATGAATAATAATGCCCTCTGAATCAAATGTTAGAGCTCTGGTTACTACCGTTCCCCGGTCAATGCCCGCATCAATGTAGATTATGAACTTGTCGCCTGGAGGGCTATGCATGGTTCTCGAAAAAAGAGAATCTGAGATATCATTTAGCGAACCCCGACCTTCCGAGAAACGTTTACAAAACAGAAGCTACCATTATAACCAAAGTAAAATGTGATTATTCACAGACTTACAATTCCGCTGAAACCAGATACCATCACAAACTGTAATTGCAAGCTCATAGAATGCATCATCTTTCTCTTAAACTAGAGAAATATATGGCTTTATGGTTAAAATATATTTTGAAAAATCAATTGTTAAATTAATGGAAAAAAGATTCCTCAAGTTACTAGTATGCAGCCGTGCACACTTAATTTTCCTCTCTCACCTTTATTTCTCGCTGTATCCAATTCAGTCACGAAGAGAGAGTAGACCCAGATCCTTTTTCACTGTTCCCATGGACAACACCCCACTTCATCCCCAAGCCCATAGCCTCATACTAACCTTCGTATCTCCAGCTCTAAGTTTTTGATTGCTCTTCTGCAGGTGATGGAACTTTCATGCCATTTCCTAAAGGTCAATTTCTCTTTATCTCTTTTAATCTCATCGGAGCCGCGTTTGCTGGGTTGTTAATCTGCTTAATCAGTGTTGCTGAGGTGTAATCTCATCTGGGTTTTTGGGTTATCTGTATATGGTTTGGCTTTTTGACCGAGCAATTTGTGTAATAGAACAAAATTTGGGTTCAATCTGTGCTTCCAGCTTTAGGGTTCTGTGACCCGATAAAGATTTGAGCTTTTTTCCTGTTTCTGGTTCAATTGTGATGCAGATTTTTGTGGGTTTTGAGTAGTTTCATCTTCTGTTTTGTAATTACCGCTATAGGGATCAGGAGATATTTTGGGTTGGGTTTGGGGTTTTCCTGACTAAATAGAAGTTTTGGGTAAACTGAGGTGATTTGATTCTCGATTTTAGTGCTTAGTGATTTGAGATTGGTTTGTTTTCTCTGGCTGAATAGTTGGGATGCCATTTTAGCTGAGATAAGATAAGAAAGTACAAAACTTTATCCCTCCCCTTATCTCTGAGTAAGGATGGCAGATGATATATCCAACACTATGAATCTTGACCTTAATTTGGGGCCTATTGATCATTCAAGTGAAGAGAATGTCCCTGGGTCAGTATTGATCCCTGAGGATGCTATGAACTTGGAGGATTGGTTGGATGGTCCTGTTAATCGATTCAGAGAGGTGGTTAGGCATAGACGGCGCTGGAGATCTGTTTGGAGGCATATGCCAATGCCACCTGAAGCAAGGAACATGGCATTAGAACTCATTGGTGGAAATGGGTTAGAGGATGGTGAAGGTAGTATTGCAGCAGAGGATATACCTGAAGATGCTAGTAAAGTATATGAGAATAAGAATGGCTTTTCAACTGACGATCTTCTGGGGAAGAAGGATGATGATGATAAAGGGAGTGGAGACGCAGGGAGCTTTTTCGACTGTAATATATGCTTGGATCTGTCCAAGGATCCTGTTGTGACTTGTTGTGGTCACTTGTTTTGTTGGCCTTGTCTCTATAGATGGTTGCATATTCACTCTGATGCCAAGGAATGCCCAGTTTGTAAAGGGGAAGTGACAACAAAAAATCTCACCCCAATATATGGCCGTGGAAAGAAAGGTGGAAACCTTGAGGATGATTCAAGTCTGAAGATTCCTCTTAGGCCACAAGCACGGCGTATTGAGAGCTTCAGGCAAGCTATTCAAAGGCCCCCTTTTCTCTCTATGGATGAAATGATTAGGCTCCTCAATGGCAGATTTGATTTATCCCAGGGCACTACTCCTACTCCTCCTACTCCTACTCCTACTCCAAATGTTGATGCTCCGAGAGAATCCCCTGAGAGAACCAGTTCCTTGCTCAATCATTTCCTCTCAACTAGGGGAATACGCAGGGAGCAGAACAATACTTCAACACCTTCGCTGCTCAATCAGTACCTAGCAGCAAGAGGATTGCGCAGAGAGCAGAACAATGCTGCGGCACCTGATGATGTAGTCAACTTGACAGAGAGCAGTCCTACAAATTCTGAGGTTGGGGAAAGCCGCAGAGTTTCATCATCTGTCTTCCTTCGCAGGTCAAACTCAAGTCAAGCTGCTAATATTTCTCACCTGACATCTGCCCTGAGCTCTGCTGAAAGATTGGTTGAATCATACTTCCGTAATAATCCGATGGATAGGACTCAGGAACAAGCTGTGCCAGTTGATGACAGAGATTCAATCTCAAGCATAGCTGCTGTCATACATTCTGAAAGTCAGACTGTAGATACTGCCGTGGAAATTGATTCAACAGTGTCCCATTCAACTTCATCTTCAAGAAGAAGGCAGGAGGCCTCCAGAGTTTCAGACGTGGACAGTGGCGATTCTCGTGCTCCTAGGAGGAGGAGACTGGGTTGATATCTGCTGTGGTGAAATAATAATTTCTTATTTTGCAGGTCCTATGTACGAATGGTCCTGACCATTCATTTAACCCACCCCAGGCTGCTTCTTGATCTTCAAGACCAACTCCTTGAACAAGGTTCATTTGATGTCATCACCTTTCATCTCATATTTGATGCACCTTTTCCATAGTTTTGGTCATCTTCTCATATCATCTGAAATAAAATAGATCGTGGGACTGTTTCTAGAAAACGTTCCCACCTTTCTATATCTTTGCTAGCAATTAGATACCCTACAAACATTTTAAAGTTTTTCCTTTTCTTCCATAGCATGCTGGACTGTAACTGTTGAACTTTTTAATTATCGCCTGTATCAGATTGGTATAATGTTTGTTTCAGCTATACATTACAATATAAGTTTGATAAGAAAATGTTGGATTCTTTTATCTGCTAGCTTAGACCTGTTACTAATTGACTACTGATAGTTTTATTGGATAGTTTACAACTCTGACACATATCTCTCTGTGAAACTCCCTCAGTGAGGATGAATAATTCTTACTCACCTTGACCCTAAGAGAGCCCCTACTATTCATACCTAGGTTTCGATTATCATAAGAGTTGCCCAGCTATGTTTGAGGATTAGTTTTTGGAATTGGTTCCATGAATCTCCGAAAGAACATGATATCTGGATACTGGAAAGCCATGAATTAAGAGTTCTTTGAAAATCAATATCAACAGATACATCGACCAAATTCCAACTCAAACTTCTTAAACATAAGGCCTGGATGAAGTAGGACAGAGACTCTGAACTTAGAAGTTAGATGTGCAACCAGATAGTTCGTCCTACATTCGCTGAAATGTTGCTTGATTCTAAAAGTCGGTGAAGTGGTTTTAACATAGTCTAGATGAGCTCTTTTAGAGAGGGTTTCATTTGCTAGCTCATTTGTAGTTCATTTGCTTTTGTTTCATGAGTCTTGGCAACTCATTTATAGCCATCTCAAAAGGATGATATTTGTACTTAACTGAGGCATGGAGCTTTTATTGGTTACATTTCCCTCCACACAAAAGGTGTTTTAATGAAACCAAGTAAATACTAGGCTAATCTTGAGTTTTATAAATGTCAGCTTATGAGACGAGCTTTTCCCTTGGTAAAATTTTTAACATACAAACATTCATCATCAGCAGATGAAAGGTGTCTTTACCACACTGGATCTTGAAGGTAGGATAGGGTGAACCTGTCTATCTATTTAGTTATGTTGGAACCTCTGTTTTGTTATTCAATTAAACACTAAGATTTAAATTAACACTTAAGATTTACTGGTTGTGTTGAATGCTTTTATCATGTATGATCATGCTTTCGATTAATTCTGAAATTCAAATATAATGTGATCAACTGCTTTTCATCATTATTTTCTTTTAATCGTAATCGTAACATATTCACATTATATCGGTCAATTTAGAATAAACGAATTGTCCATGTGCAGGTTTGAGTGTGCGTGATAATAAAGAAGTTGCTGGTATATTTTAAAAAATCAATAAAAAATTGGGATTTTTATATTCTGGAGGACAGGTTAAACTTGTTCTTGTAAAATGTATTTACCAAGTGGAATTGAACAAGATTTGCTCGCTTCTTTTTCTCCATGCACGCACCGGTCGTTAAGATGGATTGATGAGGCGCATGATTGAAGCCTGCATGACCCCAATTATTGCAATGATCCCAAAAGCATGACACTCTCTGACACCATGCACACACTCAGCACCTCCGACTAGGTGTTCGATTAATCTTCTCCACAATTCTTTAATTTTTGGGTAAAGTGGTGGTGTATTCATGAGTATATATCGTCTTTTTCAGAGTCTACACCGTCAGGGGCGTCCCAGGCCCAGTGCCAACAGTGCGACCGCACAGGACCAGACCGCACATTAATAAAAAAATTGTTTAAATGGTTGTATAGAGCTAACATAATTTTTAAGCATAAAATAACATAGGATTTATGTAATTTATTTTGATTAAATCTTAAAAAATAAAAGAATTGATAGTTTTATATATTTCTTTAAATTTTTTCCTAAAATATTTAAATTAAGGACCTAAAATTAAGTCTCGCACGGGGTTTCAAAATACATTGGACCGACACTGTACACCGTTGACCGATAGTCTCATATTTCTTAGATCGGATTGGATTATAGGTACATGAGCAATTTCTTAAAATTTTGGGTTACATGAACATTTACTTAAAAACTCTGGGGTATCAAAGCATCTTTTCTTAATTTTTCCCTAATCAAGGTTTTTGGGAAAAAAGGTGAATCGAATTAGTTGGAGGGGCAAGTCCGCCATGCGCGTGGGGACCGCACCTCAAACAGTGAGAGACAACATACATATATACACCACACCGTATCTTATCACATTCATCATTCCCTTCATCATCACTCTCATCATCATCACACACACGTCCACTGCGTGTTACTTATTCAATTTTACGCTCCAAAGCTCCGACCCTTATTGCTTTTTCTTCTTTGTGCAATTTTTATTTTAAAAAGAAGGTTCATCATTATTATTCTCTTCAACAATTATCCGGAGTGCTAAATTAAGTTCAGTATAATGCTCATATTTTTTACTTGAGATGATATAATCCAATATTTTGCAATTGAATAGAAAATTTTCGATTTATAAAAATTACTAATTTTCTCTATGAATACTTAGGCCCTGTTTGCCAGAACTTTTATGTAGGTCAGCTCAATTTAGTTCAGTGAAAATGTAAAAAATTCAGGTTAATTCAGTCATACTAATTCTTTTTTCAATACATTAATTTCACTTCAGTTCTGTTTTGTTTTGCAAAAAATAATGTATAGCAAACATGCCTTACTATATTAACATAAAAGCATGGAAATG
Source organism: Cruciata laevipes (assembly GCA_963678965.1). NCBI lineage: Eukaryota > Viridiplantae > Streptophyta > Magnoliopsida > Gentianales > Rubiaceae > Cruciata > Cruciata laevipes. The sequence goes on along the minus strand of OY787632.1, from coordinate 11,705,908 downwards.
CTTCAAAATTTTAGGATACAAAACATATAAAGGGCATTTTGGTCAATTTATAGAAAATACAGTGTACATAAAAATAATACCAAATTACATTTACCATAACCCACTAGTAATAGATAGGGCAATGGATGCGCCCGAATCACAACGTTTTTATGAAACAGTCGTCCGAAATTAAAACGTAGAAGACTTTATTACAGTGAAATTTAATTCATGTCAGTGTAGTATTGTAAATGGCGGTTTTAACAACCATAAATATTTAACATATGCTCCTAAAACGGAACATGTACATTGGCAAACAGAGACTGAATTTGAGTGTCATGTAAACGGTTGGGTCATACTGCATATGTCAATTGGGAAATATGCAAGGCCTTTCTGGATAGATTGCAATTTGCCAATTTGAAATATGTAAGAGAGACTCCCTTTAAAAGATTCCGAGAAAATGTTGAAAAGGAAAAGAGATAGTTGATCACCTTGTTTAATAATTCTCGTGGCACTGAAAAAACTTACCGAATTTCCATTAGTGCGAACTGAAAACCACACATTTGAAAAGTTTTTCTGACCATGAAATCCAAATTTAAGAAGTACACAGTAGTTTATATTTCAAAAACAGTTTTACCAACCATGTAATAGTCAAAAAATCTACATATGAGTGGTGAATTCATTGGATACTCATCAAAGCTTTAATGATTGTTAGAAATTTTGATTTTTGCTACCTGCTGCTGCTGCTGGGATGGGAGTATATGACATAACGACGATCTCTCATTAAGTTTTGGTTGTAGAGAGAAGCAAATCACTCATTATGATCATCAACACATAGGGTAGCTGCTACTTCTACTTTCCTGGGAATAGATAAACGCGGTCGGCTTTGTCTGCTCGACTTAATACATATGGTTGGGAGAAGTTATGGCCAAATTTCTTCGTTTACCGACCAAACCTCTCTCTCTCATGTTTCAAATCATTTCTTGTGCCCGAAAGTGCCTTCTTTAGTTCATCACAAAGTATTCATTTAAATGGGGCCTCCGAACAAATCATATTCATGAACTAATTATAATAGATACTATATATATATATATATATATATATATATATATATATATATATATATATATGTCTGATGCCATTTGCACCATGCTACTTGATAGAATAGAATTAAGATTTTGATTCACTTAAGGATGTTTACCGTTCATGTTTGTTTGTTTTATTATTGATTTGAACCGGTGGCGGAACCAGGAATTTAAGCCAAGGGGTCCAAGAATGTAAATAATTTTTTTGTTTTGAATTCATTATTTAAATGGTAAAATACACATAATAATTGAAAGCTTAAAATTTTAAGTACTCAGAATGTGCATTGTAAATTAATTTATTGAAAGATAATTTTTATATAATAAGAAACGAATTCTTCAACTTATTAATTTATTTTTCAACTATAAGGTTAGAGAATTTAAATGGTTTATATAAAGGGACCCTAAATCAAAGATTAGATGATGAAAATTAAAAAGTACGTGAACAAGGAATTTTAAAAATATTTAGTCAAAAATACGTATGTATTCATAATTCCTTTGGCATCGTTAATCTAAAACTATATTTACTAAGTAGTTCAATTTTAAATATGAGATCAAAGATAAAGATTAGCTCAATCTTCTCCCTTTTTCAAATATATCACGATTCACACATTACTATTTTATGGAAAGAAGATTAGAATTAGTCAAATTAAATATTCAATGCTATAATTCATCTTTGGAAGGGTCACACTGGTTAATTTTTCTTTCAAAATGGTAAGAAACAAAACAAAATTAATATTTACTGCAGTAAAAATGAGAGTTGGGGTGGGCCAGGCACCCCTGGGTCCTCCTTAAGTTCCGCCACTGATTTGAACATACATTTCATTAACTAAAGGAAATAGTCAGAGTAGAAACTTCGAACCTCCTGTAACAAAGGAGAGAGTTTTCACGGAGTGCTCATGTCCTTGTTAATGAGCAGATCCACCAAAATCGATCTTATCATCCGTCTAGATCCATACTGCCAACGATGTCTCCATCGGTAACTGCATCAGCAGGTTCTCTTGTGGTATGCTGAAAAATTCAGCATTCCCATCTTTCTAAATCTCCCAAATGATGCACGGGTTAAGATTGACATCCTGAATCTGTGGCGTTGACTTGAACCAACTCCAAAACCATCTTCCAAAGTCCAGATTGTGTAATGTTTGGAATTGAAAACCTAGTCTAGATGATTTTTAGACTCTCCTGGCTGTCTCACATCTTATAAACAAGTGTGTAACATCTTTCTGATGCTGATTACACCTAACATAAATCGGGGAATCTATTGATTTCTTGAATATATCATAGCCCCTGAGCTATAGACAAACAATTCTGTAGAGCTCTCCAAACACAGACAATTATCTTCATAGGTAAATTTAGCCCCCATAACTTGTTAATAGAAACATTTCTTTCAGTAAGGCCTCGCGTGAATAGCTTATACGAAATGTTAATAGTTACTACATACAAAACCATGAAATGCTTCACATGAAGAATATTATCATCAATCTATAAGTTATATTGGACCCGGATAAAGTGATAAATATCAGCTATATATTTAGACTGAACGGGCATAATCTTCTAGTAAAACTACTTATGAATAATACCCCAATTGATTAGTGAACTATATTTGACCTATTCTTTTTAACTCACACTGTTAAGATATGTACAGAAATGAATATCACATCATTGGGAATTTGGTAGCCTGGGAGGACTTTACATTAACAAGCAGCGGGTATTAATCGCTCATCACTAATAATGGATCATCATCAGATTAATGATCCATAATTTTCATGATGACTTGGCCCTATTCGTTTGTACCCTTTAATTTCAGCTATTAATGTGTTATTATGAGAATCGAATAATTTTGTCAACTTTTGTCACATCTTGAAATACTATTGCCCTACAAACCTTTTTTTTTTGTTTTTGAAAACTTCATAATTTACAATTACATCCAACTATTGATAAGCCACTAGAAGTTACTTAATTAGGTGTTGCAAATAATCTTAAACTAGGTCTAACTTTTAATAGTAACTCGAATCAGACCTGCCATTCAAAAAATTCATTCCGAAAAATTGGGAATTGATAATAGTTCAAGTGGTAAAACACTTGTAGAATTACTCAGAGGTCATGTGTTCGATTCTCGCTGGGATAAAGAGAGTGTGATTTTATTAGGGGTCCATTTGGATTATTACCCAATTTTTTAAAAAAAATCATTCAGAAAACTTATCGAAATTTTATTTTATTCCAATACTATGTCAATATGGATGACTTAGGCCCTGTTTGCTAGAGCTTATTTGTTGCTGAACTGAATTGAACTGAACTGAAAATTAATGTATTGAAAATTAGAATTAGCGTGACTGAATTAACCTAAATTTCAACAAATTACATTTTCAATGAACTGAACTAAATTAAACTGAATTGAACTGAACGGAACTGATCTGCTGATAAGCTCTGTCATACAGGGCGTTGGAGCCCATTTCTCAATTTATTTAATGGCACTGAACTGAATTTTAGTAAAATCTAACATTTAATTAAAAAAGTCACAAAGTAGAATATATATAGTAGATATATATATTTGGACGGCTCCATTTTAAAAACAATTGGAGTAGTTATATATATATATATAATATAATCACAAAATAATTTAAATCACTAGAATGAGTAATACTTATTCTCTTAAATTTATTTATAATATAAGTTCAGTTCAATTTAATTTGGTTTATTTAGTTCAATTTAGTAAATTTATGATTTGATGAAGTTCAAGTAATTTTTTTTAATACATTAATTTTTAATTCAGTAAAAAATAAATTCAGAAAAACATTGCTGTTTGAGATAAGGGGTGGGTGGTTGTAATTTTTTTTTTAGGTGAAAACCACCATTGCTGGAAGGAACTTATTTATGGGATCCTAAGCCCAAAAAGACCGTACAAATATCGTAAGAGTATATTTAAACAGACATAGGAGGGATGGAGTTCCCCTAATGCATATACTTGCATCCAAATTTAGAATCTAAAAAGCAAAAATCAGTCTGAAACAACCAAAACTCCTTGTCCAAAACCCCCATTACTTGGAGTCACTAATCAACCAAACTTGTTAGCGAATTCTAAGAGACACAAGTCAGCCGAGTGGAGGTGAAACCAAGTAAAAACTGGGAGTTGGCATGAGAATGGGATCTGGTAGTTGATGAGCCTTTAGTCTTTGAATGCACTTTAAAATCCATCCTTCAGTTGCAATTTGTATTTGAATGTCTTTGGTCCTTCAGTTGCAGTCTGCAAACAGAGAGATAGAGCATTAGTAGCATCCATTCAAATTCACTCTTAGAGTGAGAAGTTGGAGCTTATCTAAATGCATAAGCCCCTTGACTTTGTGAGGGATGTGAACAGGCTGAAAAACTCTATTAGACAATTCAGAGAGAGTTATCTTTGAGAGTTCATCAGCTAGTTGATTCCCTTCTCTAAGAACATGGACTAGAGGTGATGAAGAGAAACTTAAGTGTAGCTGTTCAACATAATCGAAAAGAACCCAGGGAGCAAGAGAGGTCTTCTTTATCATATTGATGGCATTAAGACAATCAGATTATACAGTACACACTAAAAGGAGAAAAGATTCAGCTAATAAAAAACCTTAATGAATAGCATCAATTTCAGCATGCAAGGCAAACATGGCAATCACATAAAAGCTATTTGTCTGGATACAAACAACATTATTGTTCCTAATGATGACTCCTATACCTGCATGCATATTGGATTCGGTCCAAGCAGCATCAACATTAATTTTTAGCCCCTGCTCTGGAAATGACCAAATAATGGGAGTAGCATTGGGTAACCATTTAGATAGTTACCCAATTCATTGGAAAAACAATTTGGTGACCAATTAATTGGAAGAAAAAATTGGGTGACCATGACGATTTTATTTTGTTCGTGTAATAAAAATTCTATTTTAAACCACTTTAACATATATACCACTTATTAAAATTTGATAATTACAAGTCTAGTAAACTTTGGGAATTAAATAAAACTAATAAATCAAATTGCTTATTTTTTTCACAAAAAACAAATTAAATAAACCACAAAGAGAAAGCATCATATGGCAAGGGCATGACAAAAGATACTATATATATACTCCAAATCTAATTACTTCACCTAGAACTTCCAAAATTAAATCAATTAATCTGCCTAAAATTTCAAAAATACATATAAAAACTCTTTATATGTATGTATCTAGCAGATCCCCGATTGGCGCAGTGATTGATGTAGGAGACATTCCTCTCTGCCAAGCAGTTGTGGTGTCCGCGGTTGCAAGATAATATCCCTAATGGTGGTATTACGAGTTTTTTTTATTGGATCTCTCAATTTGTAATAGTACAGACGGTATGAGTCTGGTTAGCACATAATTTAGTTAGCCTTGCAATAGATTAGTTGATTAGATATTGATTCCACTTGTAATCGCTATTGGGCGTTTTCCCAGTATCACGAATGAATTTTTCAAAAAAAATGTTTCCCAATTATTGTTCTCTCTATAAATTTCCCATCAATAGTTGTTTACTGGTTTCGGCTTTAAAAAATTATTCTACCTATTTTAAGTAGGGAGTGTTTCATGTCAGGTCCCATTACAGTAAAGGCAGACCAAAGAAGACTACTTTCTACAAGATTGGGGGTTAGGTATATAAATTAATTTAATTATGTAAGCCATAAACATAAAAGATTAATGAAATAAAGTGAAAAGTATTGCCCAAAAGCTAAAAAATCAAACCAAATAAAAATATTAGACAAAAAATCTAAGAGATCAAACAAAATGAAAGATCAACCCAAGTAAAGGTTAATTTTGATGATAGATAAATAGGGAGATGACTCGGATTCGAGCCATCTTCCAGGAAGCTGCCTACTCACCAGAGGCGGTGAAAGGCATGTGGAAGTACATTCACGTGCTGGAGGGCCCCGCAAGGTACAAGAAGGTGACGCATGATGATGAGGAGAAGGGAGATCTAAGGTGCTTATAAATAGAGGTCACAATTAGCCATTACATGTAAGTTCTCTAACTCTTAAATACAGAATTTTATCTTTCCTTTCAATACACGAAATATCATTATCACACCGGAGCTACTACCCTCGGGTAGCGCCGGGGGCTTGTTTTGCAGGCCTTGGGAGAACAGGTCCCAAGCAAGTCCTATCCGAAGCCAAGGAGCTCGGAAAGTCAGGAGTTATTAGCGAGCAGTCTGCATATTTCGTCAGCAATCCACATCCAGAAGCTCTTGAATACATCAACTATCTTAGGCATCGATTACTAGTGTGGATTTGCCCCGCATCAAATTTCAAGTATAAAAACATCAGGTACAAATAAAATAAATTGTATAATAATCCCAAATCTTGTAAAATGTGGTATTATTTTGTCATGCCCTTACCGTAAGGTACCCTTATATGAGACTTTCTCTTTCAAGTAGCTTCAAATAAATATACGCACGTTGTTCCCTTCACGGTTCACATAAGGCACGACCTAATTGGTGACTTGTTTGATAAATGTAAATTATTATAAAGGATTTGAAATTTGTATTTATTGTTAAGATTTAAGGGTATCATGGTATTTCTGTTCATATTTCATTATGAAAACACATTTATATATACATCCTTCTTCGCCAAAAAAATAAAGTTTAATTAATTAATGTCTTGTTCTCTAGAGCTAATCTGTATGGTTATTGCGATAACAATCTTATCATTATCATTGTATGGTAATATTGTAAGTTATGCATTGTTCTCTAAAACTTATCTGTATGGTTATTGTGATAACAATGTCATGTTCTCTTATTACTAGAACAAATTATAATAAAGTCTTAACATTTTACAATAATGAACTACTATACGCAATAAAAAGAATAAAAGGGCAATCATCTCAATTGATTCAATTAGAAATTAAAGGGCAATCATCCCTACTAGGAAATAAATATGTACTGATACCCCATTAGAGTATGTATCATCATTTCTCACTCATCCGAAATTAGACAGACTGATAGCTAGCATTAACCACAACTTCCCTGGATCCACCATACCACATTCATATCTGATATCTCCCTCTCAAAAGGTACAATATACTCCTCCAATTTTATTTTTTTTAAAATTCTAATTTCGACTTTAAGTTATTCCTCCCAACTAAGTTAATCAATTCACTGCGACAGTGACTCAACAAACTGCAGCAGTGGTATAATGCTCCCTCCCCACAACTAATTCCTTTTTCCACCACCCGCAAAATACCCCAATTGATCATAAGTACAATTACTCCCCCTAGCATTCCAATACATTCCTTCTCCAATAAAGTCCTCCTCTAAAATCATGATCATGTGAGTATAAGCATGCAATTTAGCATTGTTGCATTTTACATGTATTCATATATAGTTTACCATTGTTTATCATCCTACTTGAAAATGTAATAAGAGTGTTTTACCTTGTCATTTTGGGTGTTCTCAGTTCTTATGTTACTAGCACGTGATATATATGAACAATGAGTTGCTAAAAATGTTATATTTCCTTTGTTACAAACAATTATTATTTTCAACCTATCCATTTATCAATAATATATAGTAATAATGTCAGTTTTTTTTAAGAGTTAACGGAAGTGATAACTCTCGCTCACTCACACTCCTACAGTCCTACTACGATCTCATCTACTCATTTCCATTCATTAATATGTATGCTATATTTTCTCTATGCAACTTTTAATAGGACAGAATGGTATACGATGATAACGTGTCAGTTTTAAGAGTTAACGGAAGTGATAACTCTTTGCTCTCTCTCACACTCCTACTCCATGAAATCTCTGAGCTACTGAAAAGTAATGATAGGGTAGAGGAGTATATACGAAGTGTGAAGCCCGGGTGTGAGGAGTGTGTGTATTTATATAGATTCACGTGCGTTTGTCAACAAGAGCTTGTCGGTCAATCTTTTAATCTCACACTGAATTCCTTTCCATTTCAAAAGGACTCTTTTGATTTCTTCTCTCTTTTTCTCTGGTCAGATCAAACCATAATACCATATCATCATCTTTATATTCTTCCCTCGACTTTCCTCCCTAAACCATAATCTTTCCAATGGAGCTGGCTTTAAGCTTAGGAGACACACCAAAACGCTTTTCATTTCTCCATGATCCCCCCAAGATGGAGGCTGGTGGCAACGGTGCCGGAGCCGGTGGTTTAGGGTTCTGCATGGGCGTTGCAGGGCGGAGCTCCACCACATCCGCCGGAGGATCGCGGTCAGATCCGCCGGTTCAGCTTGATCTGCTTCCCTTTTCTCCGGTTTCTGGAAGCCAGACTGCAGCTGCTGCACCCCATCAGCTCATGAGCTTTTCTTGGCTCACACAAAACTGTACGTTACTTTTTCTGGTCCCAAAATCTGCATAATTAATACAGTCTCCGCTAGCTGACAGTATAATTACGAGTTTTCCTTTTCTGGTTTTGAGATCAAGTATATTTAAGAGTTTCATGTGCTAATCATGGTGTCCATATATATATAATCTTAATAGCAATACCTTAAATTAACCCATGGGTTTTTCATACTGATTTTAAAATGGATTTTTTTTCTGATTTTTATCTTCCCTTAATCTAACAGTGGCGGCGGCGTCGGAACCGAGACAGCTGCAAGGAAAGAAGGCGGAGGTGAGGAGGAGAGCATTAATGGAGGAAGGAGGGACAGCGGTATCATCACCAAACAGTACAGCGTCGTCTTTCCAGATGGAGTTTTCAATGCAAATAAATTCCACAAAAAGATATCTGCTGGAACCAAATGATGAGAGAGGGGCTAGCTCTAGAGCAAGTGATGATGATGAAAATGGGATGGCCAGAAAAAAACTTAGGCTCACCAAAGACCAATCCGCCTTTCTCGAACAAAGCTTCAAAGAACACCATACTCTAAACCCTGTAAGTCCAATTTTCATCCCTTTATCTCTAGAATCAGTCTTCTTTAATTTAATCATATATATATATATAGTACCAGATTCTGAAAATTAGTGTTTTTATTGAAGTTAAAGTTGATCTGTATCTCAAATTCGGGAAATCCATAATCATTCCCTATTTGACCTATCATGAACAATGAGACTGAGTCAATTTACATACAGTATTCATTTCATGTATATTGTTCTTGATATAAATTAATTATGATTTGCAGAAACAAAAGGTTGCATTGGCTAAGCAGTTGAATCTTCGTCCACGCCAAGTAGAAGTGTGGTTCCAGAACAGAAGAGCCAGGTAAATTAATGGATGAAAATGATTCAAAAAAATGTTGCTAATTCTGTTCGAATGTTTCAATTTCAAACTATAATGGCAATTGGCCCCTGTTCCTAGAATACTGTAGTAAGTTACAGTGTGGTTGAGGTACTTAAAGAAAGTAGTTTATTAAATCATTAAAGTTTACCAGCAGAATTGAATTTGCGTTGGGGAAGTGAGAATGTACAATCTGCAGCAACATTAAATACATTGACGACCGACTCGTGATTATAATTATCATGAGAGAAATTAAATGTCTTTACATCATGTATACATATAAACATATGCATATATATATATATATATATATATATATATATATATATATATATATATGCATGGCTTTGGTTTCCAATATGAATTGATTAAATAATAATTGCAGGACAAAGTTGAAGCAGACAGAGGTAGATTGTGAGCATTTAAAGAGATGCTGTGAAACCCTCACAGAAGAGAACAGGAGGTTGCAAAAGGAGCTTCATGAATTGCGAGCTTTAAAGTCTTCTCAGCCTTTCTACATGCAGCTTCCTCCCACCACCCTCACCATGTGCCCGTCCTGTGAACGCGTCGCCACCACTACCACCACCACCACAACCGCCGCCGCCGCCGCCAGTACTGCAACTCCGGCGCCATCTACCGCCGCCAACACCGCTCTATCTCTAGCAAAGCTTCCGTTCCCGACGTCGAGAGCTCATCAAGCCTCCAAGGCTGCTGCTTTTTGAACACTAGATTAATTTGTGTTTTTATTTGTTTCATTGATATCGTCATATTTTGGGAAAATGAAAGGTGTTATTAGTCTTAGTACTTTGTGTAAATGCATGTATTACATCTTGATCATCTTGAAATAGTTTATTCTTCTAAATAACTGATAATTAATTAGTTTGGTTTCCGGTGATTTAGAGTGTGATTATGTAGCTAAATAGCTAGACTTGGACTTGGTTCATACTGAAAATTCCAAGTCATAACACAGGTTTTGACTTTTGACTAATTATCACAAATTAGTTGCATTGAGATTTCTCCATTCTTGACTTCAAGTTTCTTGTTTTTCTCCCACATAGATGATAGAACTACTCCATAGCCTACTAAGTCAATGGAGAAAGGAGAAAAATTACAAAATTTGCTCAGTTCCTTAGTATATATATAGTTTCTTGGTTCCTTTTTTGCTACTATATTCAGTTCTGGGTGCCATCGCAGCAGAAGAACTAATTACAAAATTTCAAGGATCCGTATCAACATCGATTACAATATACACCATAACTTTATGGTGTGACCACCTCACCATAATTATGATTTTTTTTTATATTTATACTCCATATAAGATTTTGGTAGTCTTAAACTGTTTTTTTTATTTCTAAATTCCTAGAGATACATGCAAAAACATGAACTAACTAAATAAACATATGAACTAAGATAATTCATAAGTTTATTTGATTTGCTTGTGTTTATTTAAGTATGTTAGCATATACTATATTTGTTAGTTCCATCCTAAATTTTTGCATTTACATAAAAAATAATGATAGAAACTTATGAACTAAACTAAATAATAGACGTCATAAGCATACACTAGTTGTTTTCTCATCATAAAAGTTGTGGTGACTTTCTCTTCTATATGGGCATGTTTCTGATTTTCTAATTTGTCAAAAGAAGCTAACTCAGAATCAAAATTTGGTATATATAGTTTAGGCAAAGAAGGTTTTCTTTTCTCCAAATGTTGTATTCGTATATATCATATATACATATATGAGAAAGTTTTGGGTGAGACCTGTCCTTGTGGAGACCAAGAGCAGGGGAATGAGCATTTATTGTTTCTGCTTGATCTTTTAGTCAGTTTGTTTGATCTTTCAATCAATGTCCTTGAGTATTTTTTTTTTGCCTTGATTTTTCAGTTAATTTGATCTTTCGTTCAATTTGCTTGATCTTTCGGTCAATTTTCTTGATCATTTCCTTGGTCAATTTCACCAACGACAAATTCAATCAAGGAAATCGGCGGGTTTAAAGCTCACCAACGACAAATTCAATCAATAGCAGTCTCATATAATCTTTGGTCTCATTTGAGACAAGTCTCAAATGAGAATTTGTATACATATATATGTATATGAATATATATATATATATATATATATATATATATGAATATATAAATTACATAAGTCTTCTCCAATCAAACCATGATGAAAGTATTTCGACTCGGAAAAGTTCTGTTGATTTCACGAAAAAAAAAATCAATGTTGAGTTCTAAGTCAAATAGTTCGAAGTGAAAATTGGGAACTTTCTCTCTAAAATTGTGCTCTACCTTCTCTCTAACTTCTACTCCCCACACGCCCCTTTTTTCCTCCTTTTTCATCCCGACAAACATCTGACACAGAGTTATTCCTGCTGATAACGGTCGAAAACTGACATTTTCATGGCGGAGCCACCGCTTCGGCGTGGTGAATCCGCCACAGGAAAATCCTTCCTTCGAGTTTTAGCTCCCAAAAACCAACCACTTTTCGCTTCTCTGCCATCTAACCTTGAAATTAAGCCGATAGCTCATCGCGTCAATGGCAAAGTGGCTTGCATGTATGCGAAGAAGGATGTCCAGAAATTTGCCTCTCACTATTAGAATGCCCTAATCGGAAAATTCACTAATGAGCGTCCAAACATGGAAGAGATTCAGAAAGAATTCAACCTTATGGGCTTTTCTGGTAAGCATCAAGTTGGATTTCTGGATTACCAGCATATTCTTATTCGTCTGCAGCACAAGGAAGACTTCCAGAATCTGTGGCTCAAAGCTATTTGCTCTGTTGGAGGTTACCCGATCAAGGTGCTCAAATGGACTGTTGATTTTTCCACACAGAAAGGAATCATCAATCGCTCCAATTTGGGCCACTATTCACAGCGCTCCCATTCAATATTACAATCTCTCTGCTATTAGGGATTTCGGAAACCAAATCGGCTCTTTTCTGAAGATGGATTATGCTACAAGCACCCTATCCAGGCCCTCGGCGATCAAAATCTTTGTTGAAATGGATTTGATGGCAGAATGGACGAACTCCATCCTCATCGGAGATCCTGACCATGCCGTCGACTGTGATATAGAGTACGACAATTTCCCTCTTTACTGCACTCATTGTCGAAGAATCGGTCACCAAGATTCTAGTTGTGGAATCCTCCGCCCAGACCTGAAGAAACCATCACAGAAGGTTAAACGAGCAGTAAAGGCTCCACAAAATCCTAAGGTTTGGCAACCAGTACAGGATACCGCTCATAGCTCATCAGGCCTCTCACAGAAAGAGAAGGATGAGATCCCTACCCATCATTCAAAAGGGGCGGAAAATCATGTTGAGCCCACTCCAATGGTGACTGACACAGATGAAAGTGAGAGCTTCACTGATGCCTTGTCTGTGGTGAGTGAAGAGAATGAACATATCCTGCCAGAGAAGGCCAATCAGAACATGTCTCACAGATCCCTCAAAGGTTTGATGAAGGCACCAGCTGTATCCTTATACTCCTTTGATGATTTACTTTCCTCTAATCATAATGTTGTTCCTAACATAGCTGAGTGGAAGAAGTATAGTAGAAAATCACATAAACTTGCAATAGTGCCTTATCAGCCACCACTGGAGATTTCTAATGCTTTTCAGGTTTTGCAAGATGACATGGATGACTTTGAGGATGTTGACCTCAAAGTGGGTGACACATATTGGATAGATGCTCAAGACACACTCCCAGGTACCTCTACTCATTCCCTACATATTACTAACACTGTACCTGAGCCCAAAAAGAAGATAAGAAGAAATCTTCTGACAGATGGCTTTACAGTTGATGGTTGGCTCTGGTCATCACAAAAAACCAAAACTGTTTCATCATGATTTTGTGCAATAATATTGCAAACATCTTGATTTGAAACATTAGAGGTTATGGCACATCAATTATAAGACTTAAAACATTGCTAAGAATACATAAAATATATATTTTGTGCATTATAAAACCTTGGCATGACAATTCTGACATCGTAAACCTGCAATTTCAACTGCTTTTTCATAATTCTATACATGTTTCTCATGCTAAAATTTGGATTTTCTGGAATGATAGTTTTAATCTGCAAGTAGAAGCTCAATCTGACCAGTTTGTTAGCACTCTTATTACACATAAGGCTAGTAGTGTATCTTTAAACTGTGTGTTTATCTATGCTAAAGTTTTAAAGACACTTAGAAGGTCTCTTTGGCAGGACTTAGTAGCTCTTCCTCAAGTTCCAACATTTTTTGTTGGAGACTTTAATATTGTTGCATCTATAACGGAATACAAAGGAAGTCACTCACTCCCTCTAGGAAGCATTATAGAGTTTAATGCTTTTATAGATACCTTGGAACTTCTTGAAGTACCCACAGTAGGTAACCATTTCACTTGGACAAACAATAGAATCAAATCAGAGCTTCTTTTACAGAAGCTAGACAGAGGTCTAGCCAATATGGAATTCCATACATCCTTTCCACATAGCTCTATCCAAGTCTTAAATAGAGCTACCTCTGACCACAACCCCCTACTCCTTAAAATCCAGAACTCTGAGACACTGAAACCAAAACCTTTTAGGTTTCAGCAGATGTGGCTCAAGAGGGAAGATTTCACAACTGTGGTCAGTGCAAACTGGAACATACAGTGTGATGAATCTGGTATGAGAAGAGTTGTAGCCAAACTAAAAAGACTTAAACCAGTCATTAGGGAGTGGAACAAAGATAAGTTTACAGATGTCCACCAAAATATCTTGTTGGCTGAGATCAGGGTGGCTATTTGTGAAGAAGCTTTTCAGGTCACTGGAGAATATCAGGACCTCATTGAACTAAGCAAACAAATATCCATCCTTGCCAGATCACAAAGTGAGCTCACAGTATTTTGGAAACAGAAATCCAATCTGAAGTTGCTTAAGGAAGGGGATGCAAATAAAAAATACTTCCACAATTCTGTGAAATAAAGGAGATGTAGATCACAGATAAGTAAGATACAGGATAGCAGTGGTCATTGGATCACTGATCCTAATCAAATTCAGGAAGAAGCTGCTATCTTCTTTGAAAAACTTCTCAATGAAGATGAGAATTCACACCATGCTGGGACATTCCTTAACCACTTCATTGAAGTCATACCAAACTTAGTTTCTGATGAAGAGAATGAAAGTCTCCTGAAATCAGTAACTGTGGAAGAACTAAGGGAAGCTGTTTTTAGTTTGAACAAGGATAGAGCACCAGGGGCAGATGGCTACTCAGGACATTTCTTCACACACTTCTGGGATCTTATTCATACTGATCTTCTGGACTCAGCAAATGATTTCCTCAGAGGTGGATATATCCCCAGAGTCATGTCTAGCACATGGCTAGCCCTTATTCCCAAGAAACCAACCCCCTCTACTTTCTCTGACTTTAGGCCCATCAGTCTCTCCAATTTTGTGAATAAAGTTTATTCCAAAATTATCATGGAGAGAATGAAACCTTTAATGTCTAGACTGACATCTCAGTAACAGTCAGCCTTTCTATATGGAATAGACATCTCTGACAACACCCTTCAGATGCAAGAAATGGTCAGATTGCTTAGAAAAAATCCAAAACATAACAATATTATTGTTAAATTGGATATGCAAAAAGCTTTCGAAAGAGTTTCTTGGTCTTTCCTCAACTCAGTACTACTGAAGTTTGGATTTCATTGCTCACTGGTTAAGATAATACTGGGAAACATTGCATCTGCCTGGTTCTCAGTTCTTGTAAATGGAGTGGCCTCGGGCTTTTTCAAATCCAGTAGGAGGCTTAAACAAGGAGATCCCCTCTCACCTTTCTTATACAACCTAGTTACTGAAGCCTTTTCTAGAGCATACAAAGAACTAATAGCCTCACAGTTCATCAAAGGTTTTATCATGCCAAGGGGAGTGGAGCAGATAACACACCTTATGTATGCTGATGACACATCATTGTTCCTCCAAAATACAAAGAAGAACTTGAAAAGATTAATTGAATTTTTGGAGACTTATGAAGAATGCTCAGGGCAAAAAATCAATTTCTCTAAATCAGATTTCTTTTTACACCCTAAAGTGACTTTGGCAAAAATTAATGTGGTTAAAAGGACCACTGGAATGAAAATAGGAGCTATGCCTTTCACTTATCTGGGTGTACCAATCTTCACAGGGAGAAACTTAAGCATTCACTACCAACCTTTGACTGAAAGAATGGAGAAAGCAATCTCCAATTGGAAAGTCAAGTGGCTCACAACAGCTGGGAGAATGGTTCTTATAAACCATGTCATTATATCCATCCCCACTCATGTCTTTGCAGTACTTAAACCCCCACTAACAGTCATCAAAAAATTGAGAAACTGGTCTCAAGATTTTTCTGGGGTGAGCATGAGTTTGGACAGAGAAAAACTTGGAGAAAATGATCCAAAATGGCAAATCCCAGAGATGAGAACGGTTTAGGATTTAGGGATGTTAGCGCAATGATCAAGGCATTTTCATGTAAACACTGGTGGAAATTACAGAAAAATGAAACTATCTGCACTAGATTCCTCTGGAATCTTCCAGATAGTTATAAAAATTCTCTTACTTGGAAGAAAATCTGCCAAGTGACTGAGTTTGCAAACTCTCAATCTAGAGTCATTGTTGGCACAAGCCAATCATCCTTTTGGGACTCTAACTGGTCAGGTTCAGGTGCTTTGTTTTATATATGGCCTAATTTTGAGAATAGAGCTATATATTTCAATAGCACAATTCATTGAGAATATAGCTATATATTTACCTCAGCTGGAGCCCTTTCTGGCTACCAATAGCACAATTCATTGAGAATAGAGCTATATATTTACCTCAGCTGGAGCCCTTTCTGGCTACCAATTTTATATCTCTCTTGCAGGGCCTTGGAACTAATCAGCTGTACTCAGATGTCCTTATATGGGAACCCTCGGTAAATGGACAATTTACAGTTAAATCAGCATACATGAAGCTGAGGGCTACACAACCACAGCAGAACTCCATCAAGCAGGTATGGTCATCTCACATTCCAGGAAAAATCTCAATTTTCATATGGAGATTGTTTAATAGGCTTCTGCCTTTTGATGACATACTAGTCCAATTTGGTATTAATTTGGAATCAAAATGCCCTCTGTGCTGCCATGCTGATTCACTTGATCACTTTTTTAATTCATGTGCACCAAACCTATCTGTTCTAAATATGATGCATAATCTGCTATCTATGCCAGTGCCACAATTTGTATCTTCTAGACATAGACTATCCTATTATTTGACATATAAGGGACCATCAAAGACACACACCACTGTCACACTTACCTCCCTCTTGTATACAATGTGGAGCTTATGGTGTAGAAGAAATAAAGTTCTATTTGATGGTATCACTATTGATAGTCTTGTACTGTTCAGCTATATTCTTAAACAGATATCCATAATTTTCCCTGCTACACCATTATCTGGTCATGAAATTAAAGCAAGAGATTTAACTATAATTGGTTGAGTTCCTTTTTTTAAGAAGAAAAGACCTAAACCTATTAAAATAGTTAAATGTCATCCACCAGACTTTGGCTATAAAATTAATGTTGATGGATCATTTATTTCTTGTGATAAAGTGGGGCTTGGGGTCATTATCAGAGACCATCCGGGAAATGTTATTTCAATGCATATGAAGAATACCAGAGCCCTATCCCTTTTGCATGCAGAGTTGCTAGCTATACAATATGGTGTGCAATTAGGACATGCATCTAGAGCAGTTTTTGTGATTGTCTTATAGCAGTTAAAGGAATTAAAAAACCCTCTACTGCCAACTGGTCTGTGCTTAGTCTATGCCATGAACTTAAAGTGTATCAAAATAGGATTAGTCATGTTTTTAGGGAAGGCAACTATGTAGCTGACTTTCTCTCCAAACTAAGTACTAAACTATCTTCTCTTGGCTGTATAACGATTACAAATGCCCCTCCAAAGCTCAGAGGCTTGATTAATTTAGAAAATGAGGGGATTTCATATATTAGAACTGATCCAAATGATTAAGTCTTACTCTGAGCCTATGTCCTACTAATTCATTGGCCCTTCTGATTCTACTCTGTGTTTTTCCCTTATGCAGATTGGGGAAGACCCTTTGGGACTATAATCCCAAAGGTGGTGGACCTGGAGCTAGTTTACAGCTACAGCTTCAATGGTTAATGACTCTCACAGCAGCTTTTTGCCTGACAGCTGTTATTTTTGCAGAAACTTGGAGAGACTAAGCTCTTCTCCTCTGGTTTGCACCCAAGCTCCCAAGGATGCTTCTATAGCACTCCATTCCACTGGTGCTCCTGACTGATCTCATACCGACTCTTTAATGCTTGACACCTTTCATTGCACTTCCCTTAAATCCTCTCAGTTGATAAGTGAGAACTGGCCTGAGATTTGGTTCATTTTGGGATGAATATGCACTATGAGTAAGTGTATCAGGGTAATGGACCGATCTTAGGAACCTCTCACTCTATCAACTTCAAGGATTATAGGGAAGTTCATAGTTATAGTTATCACCAATCTAGTTATTGGTTCTTTCTCTTTTCTTCTTTTCTACACATTGTAAGAACTATGTTCCTTTATTGTTTAAGGTTTGAGGAGCCTAATATATATCCCTCCCACCATGGATGGTTTTAAATTAAAAAAAATAAAATATCCTGATTTAGAATTACATCAGAAGTTGTTATAGTATCTAAGTGTCTAAACAGTCTACCAGCACAGGGGCGGACCCAGAAATTAAAGTCGAACGGGGCCATAAAGAATAAAAGTAAAATTATAGCACTAAATTTTAATATATTAAAAACTACAAGGATATAAATTGCAATTTTTATTTTTCGGTAAATATTACAAGGGTCTAAAATGCAATTTTTAATTTTTTGGGGGTGGCATGTTCCGCCCCTGTACCAGCCACTAGATCCTCTTTATAGGCTATATCTTTCACATAATCCTCTGCAGCCCACTCCTTGATTTCGATCAACTTTAAATCGATGTCATTCCTTTGTGAACAGAGATGCATGTCAGTTAACCTAGGATTCCCTTATCCAAATAGTATGTCATATTGTTTGGATAGAAGTTATTCTTCAGAAACTTGACACACTTTAAGTCATCCACTGATTCAACTTTCTGAAATGGATTTTGTTTGAACCTAGCAGCTTTAGGAGACCTTGTGATCCGCTAAAATTGATCGATAGGCGTTTGAATTTGAAGCTTCCATTCGCTTGATGTTGCATGATCGTGTGCTTCAGTAATTAAACAAAACCATCTATTGGCACAATCTCTTGAGGCATGTGTAGCAGTCAATAAATGAAGTAGTCAAGTTTTCTTCAAGATTCATGGAGTGTGGCAACACCATAATTTTTGTTCAAGAAATATCAAATCCATCACAAATGGCGTTTGCTTGTTTTTGTTCATTTGAGATAGTATAAACCATCAAAGTTTGGGCTTGATAAGAGGTGTAGTTATTATGAGATCAATCCGGGACTTTAGAGACTTGTTGTGGTGAAAATTGATGATTCCAAAAGGGTTTTTCCTAGGCCTGGAAAGTTTGACCAATTACCCATCAGTCAAACAGATAATTTTAATTTTAAACCCGCCTGGTATGGGTATAAATGTGTATGGGTTAAATGGGTAATTACGATTAACTGGTCGGGGGGATTGGTGTACATTGACCCGTAAGTCTGACTTGAAACATTCTATGGTACCAAATCTTCTTTTTATTCCTCAACCGTCACGCCTTAGTTCTTCCCTAGACCGTCGTCGCCTTAGTTCAACCCTAGATCACCACCGCCTCGGGTCTTCCCTAGATCGCCGAGCCATCGCTGCCAATGCCTCCTCCTTCAATCACCATCATCACCATCTTTTCTTTTCTCATCCCAAAAAAGAATCACGACGTCTTTTCTTCTCTGCCAGAAAAGTTGGGTCTGAACAAGAACAAGAATCACGCCATTAAGGTTTGAGAAAAAGCTTCTGCCTTTTGCTGGTAACTTTTGATGTAATATGTGGAGGTCCTTTTAATATCTTAATGTTATTAGATTTTCAATTTTTCGTGTAGTTAGTTCAACTCTTAAGTGGAGAATGTGAATAATTATATTGGCATAGAATGGTTGGATTGGTTATGTCTTAATTGAGGAGAAAAACAATGATGGTGATGAGGGTGCCCAAGAAGCCCAAGAAGAGGTTTGATCCAGAATAGGTGTAATTTGATCCATGAGTTGTAATAATGAAGTACATCAATTTTGACTGAGCTGCTGAATCACTCTTCTTCTTCTTCTTCTATGCATAAGTAATGAGTCTTTTGAGATGCTTTAGTGTAATAGTTCTTTAAAGGATATTGAACCTCGCCCTATCCTCGCAATTTGTAAAGTAAAGTAGAGAGTTTTATGTTACTGATGACATTTAGAATCTGTAGGCCTTCATTTGTTAAGAAAAATTCGCAGTTCAAAGAAATTGTTTTGATAGATCTTTAAACACTTCTTAGAATTCCTCCATCCATTATTTGAAACAAAATTTATTCATTCTAAACTCTTTTTTGGCCCAATCGACTAAACTATTATTATTATTTTGAGTTAAAAGGGGCTTTAAGGGGCTCATACAACCAATATTCATTCACAATTATTATTTAATTGTTGTCTTACAATATTTATTTTTTTATATATACATTCCCTTAGTAAAACTTTTTAATTTGGGGGACTCAAACAAGTATTTCACTTGCTTCTACTATGGACCGGTCATGCAAGTAAGAAGCTATAAGTTGTGTTAAAGATGGAAGTTCAAGGAGCCCGCAAGAGAAGCAAGATGATGTAACTTGTAAGGCACTTATTGGAATTGGCCCTTGGATACATGACATGGAATGAGCACTTCAGTCCCCTTCTAGTGGCAGATTTGTATTTTGTATAGTGATACACTAGCATGCTCTTAGAAGTAAAAGTCTTTTGTAGGTAGACTTAAGTTTTATTTTGACAATTCTCTAACATGCAATACGAGGTTGATAATTGATATTTTGAACTCATTTCATCTATATATCAAACGATTTATACACCTGATCCTCGAAAGGTGTTGAAATTTTGAACTTGAGTTCTGCGAACTATTTAGTAGATGCATTCGAGCATTCACCCTAGGATGAGACATGTTTCCTCCCACGAAAATATGGGTGAGAGAAAGGGCAAGTTCAATTCAGTTCATACCATCAAGAAGTCAGTTCTAGCAAACAGGGCCTAAGACCGTTTTCAAATCAAAATTGTATAGTACAGCTCGGACAATCGGACTCAACATTTTCTGCTTTGGACGGCAAATCTCACGAGTCATGTCGCAAGGGAAATGGGCCAAATGGTTATGCTTGCGTTCGTTTCTTAGCTTGGAGCAGATTTGATCACATGGCTGATAATGCCGGCCCAAAGCCCTATTGGGCCAAGAAAGGGGCCCACGGCCCGGGATCAAGAAAGTAGTGCCTTTCCCGGGAAAGGCACGTCCGGACAAGAAGAAGGACAGATGGTGACAAGGAGAAGTGGTCCTGAGCCTTATCCAAAGTAGGCAACCTCAACTATAAATAGTAGTCTCAAACAGTGAACATGGTATGTGACTTATATCTCTCTACTTTACATTGAGAGCACCTTCCGTACGTTTTCCTTCTCCGCTATCCCCATCTCATCATCACGCTGGAGATTCTTCCCCGGGACGCCTCCCGGGGATTGTTTTGCAGGAGTGTAGCGGGCTGACTAAGAAGGAGACCCGGACAGCGTCGAGACCCGGGAAATGGGCAGATTTTAGTAGCATCAATTGGCACGCCCAGTGGGATCCGTTCCATCTTTGCACGATGGAGTCGCCAAGGAGAGGGCGTGGGCGCCCGAAGAAGAACGCGGCACCTTCAGGGAGTGGTCCTCCTCCACCCCCGGGAGATGACGTGACCTTTAGGCAGTTGCAGGAGGAGGCTAGACACCAGCGTGAGCTAGGAGTGCCACAGGATGGTCACGTGGAAACTGCCTCCGACGAAGCCGACTCGGAAAGAGAGTACCAGGATGAGCAGGAGCCTAGGCCCGCGAGGGAAGGCAGTCCCCGGGCCCGGGAACCTGAAACCCGGGAGGAGGGGCAATACCTGGTCGGCAACCCTCAAACTCGGGGACCGGCTTTCCCGGAAGAGGGGCAACGCTTAGCTAATACGGAGGAATCGGCAGCGTTGGAATTCATGAGAGCCAACAAGGAGTTGTACCGCCAGTGGGTACTCTCTACCCGGGAAAGCTTAAGACGAAGGGAACCTGGAGGGGACCCGGCAGGCCCCCTGCGGGGACATCAAAGGGAAGTTATCGATCTAGACGGGGCTGTTCAGCCGCCAAGAATACAGGGGCGAAATAATTCCTCAACCATCCCACCTTCCTTCCCCCCGAATTTCGGAGTTCGGGGAGGACTGGCTACTGGACAACAATCAAATTTAGTTCCACATGCTCCACCCTACTACCCGCGTTCTAGTTGGGGGACGGAGCAGACCGGGTACG
This sequence comes from Cruciata laevipes, assembly GCA_963678965.1. Lineage (NCBI taxonomy): Eukaryota > Viridiplantae > Streptophyta > Magnoliopsida > Gentianales > Rubiaceae > Cruciata > Cruciata laevipes. Next base: position 11,684,147 of record OY787632.1, on the reverse strand, counting down.
ACCTTCCAGTCATGCCTGTGGAATTATTGGGTTATCAGGCCCCTGGAACCCAGGGGAACCCGATCCAGTATTCTATGCCCATGTATGGGTCAACGGGGGTGAACTACGGTTACCCGGAGAGATACTGCATAGAGGATGATAGGATGCGGGGCTATCAGGTGGCACAGCAGGACCCCAACTCTTTGGAGGCGCGGTTGGATAAGTTGGTGGGGAGAAACGGAGCTCAACCCACTTCCCCATGGGTACCTCGGGTGCTGGCATACCCATGGCCTCCGGGCCTTCGGGTCCCGGAGGGAATCCCAACGTATAATGGAGAGACAAACCCGGAGGAGTTTGTCAGGACATACCAGAACCTAATGGTGTCACGGGACTTCCCGGAAGAACTAAGATGCAAGTTGGTAGGCTGCTACTTGAGGGGAAACTGTCTCCTATGGTTCGATTCCTTGCCCCGGCAGAGTCTTAGAGATTATTATGATTTCTCCAAGGCTCTGCTGTTCCGGTACGCGGGATTGAAAAAGGAAGGGAAACAACTGACTGAGCTTCTCGCCACTCGGCAGAAAGCTGCGGAAGGGCCAATGGAATATTACCGAAGGTACATGGACGACAGCATGAAGGTTATAGACAGACAGCAGCAGGAGAAGGCGGTGATTAGCAGATTCATAAATGGCTTGAGGGATATGGCGTTGTTCCAAAAGTTGATGGAAAACATCCTGGAAACCTTTCACAACTTACAGATGGCGGTGCAGCTGTACTATGCGGTTAATGACGCCACACGGAAGAGGAAGGAAGAATCTGGGGGATTCCTCCCGGATAAGATGGAAAGGAGGAGGGTGGCTGACCCAAGCAGAAGGGATTCGGGCCCTGCGCTGGTGAACCAGGCAAGGGCAGATAGTTTTACCCCGCTCAGCAAGTCCCGGACAGAGATACATGCTATTCACAAAGATCTGTTCCCGGACCCACGGCCCATCCAGGGGACCCCGTCTAGGGAAAATGCGGATAAATGGTGCACCTATCACAAGTTTTATGGTCACTCGACAAAGGGGTGTAGAGGGCTGAGGAATGAGATAGAAAAGTTGATAGAGCGGGGGCAGCTGAGAGATTGCGTGGCGGCAGAAGCAAAGAAGGAGAATCCCCGAGACCAGCCTCAGGAGCAACCCTGGAGAAGGTGGAGACCTAACCCCGGGAGAGGAAACGGGAGAGCCCAAGGCAACCAAAGCAACAGGGCCCCGGGGAGGCCCGCCATAGCCGCCGTACCGGTCCAGGCAGTAGAGCCAGCCCCAGTACCAAACAGAATTATCAACGTGATAAGCGGAGACGTCGGAGAAGCATGCCAGTCAGTTTCCGCTATCCGGGCCCGGACGCGATATGTTCCCCCGGGGGAGATTCAGGGGAAAAGGTTTCGCCCCGACGAAGCTCTCACTTTCTCTGAGGAGGATGCAGCCCCGCCACAGATACCCCACTGGTGGGCGTCGTTTACCACCAAAATATTCCTACGATTGCTAAGAATATTTAGAATATAACAGCAAGTAGGGTCGAACCCACAGAGAACAGATTAATCAAATTAAATTTTCTTATGACCAATTTTTGGTGTAGTCACCACACTTTTAACTTGAGAATGAGTTTTTATCAACTACGAAAATAAAACAGAAAAACTAAATAGACAAATAGATAACAGATAATAAAGAAATCCGGCTTTGAATGAATTCACCCTAGTCAATTACTGATCCTTGATGCAAAGATTTAATTAACCACCATGAACCAACCAGTTATAGGGTACCGTGAATGCATCGGACATACCCCAATTCCTACTTACTTTATCGATAGCTAGCAAGAGACGCTTAAACTAACTATTTCCCTAATCAAAACACAACCTAGTTGGTAACGCCAGTTCTAAGTTTAATGTTTTGACAGCATTAAGAATTGAAGGAACCCAGTTTAGACAAATTACCCAAGAACGCAAGTAATAACCTGTCTACCAATTTATTCTCACTATCTAAGCGATAGCTTTACCACTAATTAGCCCTTTCCAACAATTACGGATTGGTGGTACTAATTGGCTTTAACCTAATTTCATCTAAGCTGATCAGACTCAAATTAATCAGATATCACAACAGGCACAGAGAATAAACTAAAATCCAGAGCAATCAATTTAAGCACAATTAGATCTCACAGCATTCTTAAGACTAGGGTTTCATCATTCTAGCCAGATTAAATGCTTAGCTACTCATAATACGATAAAAACAATCAAAGCAATTAAAAGAAAACATTATAGATAAACAGAATAGAGATGAAAAGATTAAACCCGAAATCTTGAATAAAACTGTCTCCTTCTCGTCCTATGCGTGCGTCTGAAATCTCTGAATCTCTCTAAAAAATAAAACTGACAAAGACTCAATAAGTCCGCCCCCTGCGTCCATATTTATCCTTTGTCCCCAATTTCCCAAAATAACAGAATCCTAATAGGTATTGTTTTCTGCCTAAATAAAATAAAATACAAGGAAAATAAATATTCTTTCCATGCGTAATAAAATATCACACACGCATGGAATTGCATTCTGCGAATCAGTCTCTTTCTGGAGTCTTCAAAATAAACCAAAGATTTGAGCTTTTCTGGGCTGAAATAAATCACAGCCCAATAGCATTAAAAACTCTTATTATTCTTTGGCCCTTCAATTTCTTCCTTCTTGCTCCTTTGCCTCTTCAGTGCCGGAATAATAGAATAATGATGGTCTATTATCTCCGTTGGAGCACACTACCTCATTAAAAACCCGTTGGGAAAAAAGAGTATAGTGTCTAGCTCCTCTCCATAAGCTCGAAATCCTCCATTTATGCTTCATTTGCTCCAAAATCCAGCAAATCATCTCTCGATCTCCTTTATCCATAATCCAATGAATATCTGCACAAAACACACCTAAACGTGCACATCAAGTGGGAAATAATAATATAAAATCACATAAAATATATGTATAAATACAACTCATCAAATATCCCCACACTTAGACCATGATTGCCCTCAAGCATGTAACCATTTATATATCTAAAAACCATGGGCAAAACAAAACATCATCACAAAACCAAACCAAGCAACATCCACTATGGAACCAACCGTCTTACCACAAACCATCCCCCTTTGCTTATAAAACCACTTCGTCCTTATATCCTGGTCAAAAATGTGCAATAAAATCCAGCCTCACCAGGATCACTCAATGTCACTCAAAAATATAAAGGACAGTCACTCATATCACAGTCAGTATCTTTACAACAGGGCTGCATGTCACTATCTCCACCACATTAAAAATGACCACTTAAGCACAAATCAAATAGGTCTTTACAGGGTTGTAACGGGGTTAGGGGTAAAAAGGGTAGGATAAAAGGAATACGCGGCTAAAATCCAGAATATGCAAGCAGTTCAATTCCATGATCATTATACTCCAATATCTCATAGATGCAACAATAGAAAGCATCATATCATAACCAAACATAATGGTGCACTAAAACATTCAATGAACTAACATCGCACCAAATATTTTTCTTCAACTATCAACTGATTTTCTGCAAACTGCCAGATTTTTTTCATTTTTTTTTCTTTCTTTCAGAACATTTTTTTTTCTTTTCTTTCTGGACAGCAGCATTTTTTTTTTCACAAACAACTAACAATGGGATCAACAATTACAATATTAAAACCATCCCATACATTCATATTCAGCACATCACGAAATAAAACAACTTGCACATTCTGGATGGGTAAGAAAGGCCAAAGGCTCTGAGCTTTTATATATCAGGTTAAATCACAAAGAAAAAGAGTCTTCTGGCTTCAGCGGGGCTCACTAGGGGATCAATGTACGGTAGGAAAAATATGTAGAAGCTGTGTGGCGAAATCCTAGTGCCTAAAATCATTTTCATACTCAAGCATCATTTAGCAGTCTCGAATCATGACAAACAACCCAAGAAAGAATACCAACGAGTGATCACTCAGAAAAAACAAAGAGCTTTATATCATTTTTTTTTCGGTGGCTATATTTTTTTCATGCCTTTTTTTTTATTGCTCTTTAAGGCTCAAATCCTCACATTTACTAGGTTTAAGAACAATTGATTTAATGCACGTTCGTCATCCCAGGATATATACAAGAACTACATGACTTCTTTCACAAAGGGGAATAACATCCATTTTACCACAGACCATGTTCCATAGCAAAATCAGCTCGATACAGTTCATAGATAAATGCTTTATATCCACCAAAACAAATTAAAATTGTGTTTTCCGTTTAATAATATTTTAAAATAAATTTCAAAAATTTCAGAGTTCAGAACATCAGAGAAAAACACAATAAACAACCATTATAATCCTCCCCACACTTAACATTTTGCTGGTCCTCAAGCAAATAACAAAATATGAAACGACAAAGCACACAAACCACACAAGCCCAACTTGACAGATAAAATAATCAGAGAATCACCACACAGTAAAAACAAGCCAACAAAACAAGGAACAAATAAAATCTGAAAATAGAACAAGACTTAGCTGGCTTGTAGAAAACCACGGGCGGGACAGCGTTCAGAAAAGTTTTCCGGTGATCGGAGCTATCGTGGCTCGTCAGAAATTAACACCATCAAAATTATATAGCAATATGTGGCGGTGGTGATGTTAATTTCTGGTGGCTATGAGGTGGAACCTGGAAATTGAAATTGGGGCTTGAACGGATTGACTCGATCCAAGCCTGCTGCTGGTCGACATGATCACCGCCAATCGGAAATTGTAGCTGGCTTTGTGGGCAGCCGTGCATGGTGGGGAAACCGCCAGGGGTTTCGGCATAAGTTCCGAGCAGCAAACACCATATTCCGGGCGGCAGCGGTGCTCCTGTTGGTGATTGATGATTGGGGGCAGAGATGAAGACCGGTAAGGATTTCCGTCGTTTACTAGGGACGGCCAGAAGTCTGGGATTTTGCCGATGATGGTGAGCTCGGCTGACACTGAGTTCTGTGTCCAGAACAGCCGCTGGTCATTCCAGCCAGGTAACACACTTCTCCATTTTTGCTACTTAGTCCCTCATTTTGATATGCTCCTTTAATTTCCCCCAATCTCTTTTGGAATTCAGCCCCTCACAACCTCTGCATCTTTGTTAAACAATCTGCCAACATAAAACAAAACAAATAAAATGCATCAAACGGAAAAATAAACAATACAGGAAATTATGTGTTTTTTTTTTTCTGGTTTTTCTGATTTTTTGTTTTTTTAGTTTTCATTTTCAAAGAAAAATAACAAACAGAATTTTAAAAAAAGCAATAAACTTTGGGTTGCCTCCCAAATAGCGCCTTTATTTAAAGTCTTTGGCTAGACTTAACGCCGCGATCAGTTGAGATGTTGAGGAGATAGTCTCCCCCTGTCCTTGTACCACATAGACTGATCAAGCTCTTTCCAGTGACATTTTTCCAGCCCGTGATAGTGAAATTTCTGTCCTTCCCCACACTTAGCTTTTGGAATATTCATTTGTTGAATAGGCCAAGGTGTCCTGTGATCCATCGCCACTGGAAAATTTTCATCATCCTCCAAGTACCTAAGCTCCATATTATGTGGATGCACTTTTGACTCTAAGTCTAGGGCCTTAGGTGAAAACAGTCTGGAAAATACATCATGCTTAGGCAAAATGATCCCTTTATGCTCATCTAAATTCTCCATGATTTGTATCCCAGGCTTGTCATAACTCTTGCTATTAGCATCCAACTCATTTAAGCTCGCTGGCAATGGGGTATCCATTATAACCTGCAAAGAATCTGTCTCAAGACATTCTTGGACAAGGGGGTTAGAGGTATTCATGGCATCAAAAATTTCAGAGTCTACAAGTTTTTCAGTAGACTCATCAATTTTAAAAACTAGCTCTTTGCCATAATAATCCAAAGTTATCGTTCCTTTTCCAACATTAATCACCGCGTTAACAGTTTTTAAGAAGGGACGACCTAACAATACTCCTCTTGTACCCTTAGCTTGGTGCATATTAACCACATAAAAGTCAGCTGGATAAACAAAATCTTTAACTTTAACCAGCACATTTTCTAGAAATCCCTCCGTTTCCAAACGAGATTTATCAGCCAAGTGTAATGTTACATCAGTGTTAACCATGTTCACTCCCTTTAAAGTTTTATAAATAGATAATGGCATCACATTAACAGCAGCACCTAAATCACACATGGCATATTCAATCTTCTTATCTCCTATAAAACAAGGTAAAGAAAACATACCCGGGTCTTTACACTTCGGAGGTATCTTCTTCTTAATCACAGCTGAAACAGACTCTCCCATCATCATCTTTCCAGAATCCTTAGACTTCCCAGCAATAAATTCCTTCATGAACTTGGCTAGTGGAGGAAGCTTCATAGCTTGCAGCAAAGGGAGATTGATTTCCATCTTCCCAAAAATCGTCATGAAATCCATAGGCTCATCCACTGGTTTAGGTTTTGCGAGTCTTCGTGGGAATGGTGCTGGAATTTTAATGTTAGGATCATAAAGACTCAACGGTTTATGTGGTGGCTCAACTGATTTGCTCGAAACTTCATCTTGATTGGTCGTTTCTTGTTCCTCTTTGTCTACACTCCTTGAAGTTTCATTTGTCAACGGCTCACTTATTTGCTTTCCACTTCGAAGAAAAATTGCGCTCACATTTTCTCGTGGATTTAGCTGAACCTGAGACGGAAGCTTCCCTTGGTTACCCTTGAGCTCGTTCACGGTATTTGCCAACTGAGAGATCCGATGAGAATGGAGGTCCAATTGCACCTTAGTTTCCTGTGTAAAGTTCTTCATCGTTCCCATCATCTCTTTCATCATATCCTCCATCGATTGGCCTTGTGTGCCTTGTTGAGGTGGTGGTGCAGCCTGATAATATCCTCTTTGTTGTTGAGGTCTGTAATTATTGTTCATCGGCTGCCCTGGATGGTTCGGTTGTTGCTGTACTTGGTTTCCATGGCCACCCCAACTTAAATTAGGATGATTCCTCCATCCAGGATTATAAGTATTTGAATACGGATCGTTCCCGCGCTGATTTCCTTGAAAATTCCCAGCCACATGTGCTTGAGCTATAGGATCTTCAGGGGCCAAAGCGCATGCATGTGTTAGATGCCCTGTATTGCCGCATATCCCACAAGGTGTCATACTATTAGCACCCTTTTCTCCTACTACAGACATCACTTTCTGCATCATCTTATCCATCTTTTCATCGAACCTGTCCTCCCAGTCTATACTCTTTGCTCCAGCAACTCTCTTCTCTGAACGTGATGGTGGATCAACATAGCCTTTAGCAGTCTCGAGAACATTCTTCAATAGCTGTTTACCTTGAGTAGCTGTACGCCTCAAAAATGGAGTGTCAGGAGAATCAAACAATTTCTTATCTTCTGGAGTTAACCCATTATAAAAACACTTCAGCAACTCTCCATCTGGTATCTTATGGTTAGGACAACTATCCACTAACTTTCTAAACCTGGCATGGTACTCGTTTATGGTCTCATCACACTCCTGGAAAATAGACCTGATTTGAGTCCGGATAGTATCTGTCCTTGCGTCTGAGAAAAATTGCTGGAGAAACTCCTTCCTCAAAGCAGCCCAAGTGCCAATGGAATTTGGCTCTAAAGTTCGGAACCATATATTGGCTGCATCAGATAAAGCAAAGAGGAATACAACTAGCCTGAAGTTCTCCTCCGTAATGGTTGTAGGACGCTTCTGCACCCTACATATTTGTATAAACTCATGGAGAAAATTGTTTGGGTCTTCCCGTGCCTTCCCATAGAATTTAGGTAAGACATTCAACAGGCTAAGCTTGATTTCAAGGTTGCTTCCTCCCTCAGGCACCACAATCGGAGAAGGGGGATCACTATCATCATAGTCATATAAGTCTCCAATTGCCGCCATTTCAGACGGCTCTTCCTTCACTTGTTTTGTAGCTGATTGTGAGAAAGAGCTCGAACCTTCTTCAACTAGTGTTTGTTTGGCCAACTTTAATAACCGCCTAAATGTTCGCTCCGGTTCAGAATCGTAGGGAACGATGGCAGTACAAGAGGACCTGGTCATACACAACACAAAAACGTAACCGAGATCAATAGGAAAAAGAAAATTAATTAATTAAAACTGCTCCCCGGCAGCGGCGCCAATTTGGTGGGCGTCGTTTACCACCAAAATATTCCTACGATTGCTAAGAATATTTAGAATATAACAGCAAGTAGGGTCGAACCCACAGAGAACAGATTAATCAAATTAAATTTTCTTATGACCAATTTTTGGTGTAGTCACCACACTTTTAACTTGAGAATGAGTTTTTATCAACTACGAAAATAAAACAGAAAAACTAAATAGACAAATAGATAACAGATAATAAAGAAATCCGGCTTTGAATGAATTCACCCTAGTCAATTACTGATCCTTGATGCAAAGATTTAATTAACCACCATGAACCAACCAGTTATAGGGTACCGTGAATGCATCGGACATACCCCAATTCCTACTTACTTTATCGATAGCTAGCAAGAGACGCTTAAACTAACTATTTCCCTAATCAAAACACAACCTAGTTGGTAACGCCAGTTCTAAGTTTAATGTTTTGACAGCATTAAGAATTGAAGGAACCCAGTTTAGACAAATTACCCAAGAACGCAAGTAATAACCTGTCTACCAATTTATTCTCACTATCTAAGCGATAGCTTTACCACTAATTAGCCCTTTCCAACAATTACGGATTGGTGGTACTAATTGGCTTTAACCTAATTTCATCTAAGCTGATCAGACTCAAATTAATCAGATATCACAACAGGCACAGAGAATAAACTAAAATCCAGAGCAATCAATTTAAGCACAATTAGATCTCACAGCATTCTTAAGACTAGGGTTTCATCATTCTAGCCAGATTAAATGCTTAGCTACTCATAATACGATAAAAACAATCAAAGCAATTAAAAGAAAACATTATAGATAAACAGAATAGAGATGAAAAGATTAAACCCGAAATCTTGAATAAAACTGTCTCCTTCTCGTCCTATGCGTGCGTCTGAAATCTCTAAATCTCTCTAAAAAATAAAACTGACAAAGACTCAATAAGTCCGCCCCCTGCGTCCATATTTATCCTTTGTCCCCAATTTCCCAAAATAACAGAATCCTAATAGGTATTGTTTTCTGCCTAAATAAAATAAAATACAAGGAAAATAAATATTCTTTCCATGCGTAATAAAATATCACACACGCATGGAATTGCATTCTGCGAATCAGTCTCTTTCTGGAGTCTTCAAAATAAACCAAAGATTTGAGCTTTTCTGGGCTGAAATAAATCACAGCCCAATAGCATTAAAAACTCTTATTATTCTTTGGCCCTTCAATTTCTTCCTTCTTGCTCCTTTGCCTCTTCAGTGCCGGAATAATAGAATAATGATGGTCTATTATCTCCGTTGGAGCACACTACCTCATTAAAAACCCGTTGGGAAAAAAGAGTATAGTGTCTAGCTCCTCTCCATAAGCTCGAAATCCTCCATTTATGCTTCATTTGCTCCAAAATCCAGCAAATCATCTCTCGATCTCCTTTATCCATAATCCAATGAATATCTGCACAAAACACACCTAAACGTGCACATCAAGTGGGAAATAATAATATAAAATCACATAAAATATATGTATAAATACAACTCATCACCCACTCAGACCCAATGGTGGTAACGGCGGAGATTGAAGGCTTTTTGATCAAGAGGGTGTTTGTGGACGATGGGAGTAGCGTGGAAATCATGTTCGCTTCTTGCTTCGATCAATTGGGAATCCGGAGACAGAATCTGAAACCTCCTTCGTCTCCCTTGTCAGGGTTCACGGGCAAACCTGAAGTTCCTCTAGGCGTTATTCCCAACGAGAAGGACCGGGGCAAGAGGGTCTCAGTGACATGTAATTTTGCGGTTATTGATGCACCTTCACCGTACAACGTAATCATAGGGAGGCCATGGCTAACCCAAGCCCGGGCAGCGAGTTGTCCATACCTGCTCACAATGAAGTTCTCCACCGCGCAAGGAGTGACAGTCGTACGGGGAAGCCAAGCAGTCGCGAGAAGTTGCATGATGACGGCGGTTTTAGATGCAAAGAAAGCAGTCGGGGCGGTGCATGGAGAAGCTCCCCGCCAAGAGTTGGAAAAAATGCAAGTGGCGGACAAAGGGACGGTCACGGTGGGAAAAGATTTCCTGAAGGAAGTAAAAGGTGCATTGAAGGAACTCTTGGCCAGATATCAAGGGATATTCTCATGGAGCCCGGAAGACATCGTGGGGGTGTTGCCAGAGTTGGGGGTACACAAGCTGAACATAAGCCCAGCAACCAAGCCAATCAGGCAGAAGAAAAGACCTGTAGCCCCGGAGAGAGCGGAATTCATAAAGGGTGAAGTGAAGAAGCTGGAGAGAGCCGGGGTGGTCGAGGAAATCATCTACCCGGAGTGGATAGCTAACCCGGTCTTAGTAAAAAAGCATGATGGAAGCTGGCGCATGTGTATCGACTTTACAGATTTGAATAAATGCTGCCTCAAAGAGCTACCCTCTCCCAAATTTGGACCGGCTGGCAGAAGCTATCGTGGGGTACTCGGTGCTGGCCTTCTTTGATGCACATAAAGGGTATCATCAGGTGCAGATGGATGAGGCGGACAAGGCGAAAATCTTCTTCATCACCGATTTTGGGACTTTTTGCTACAAGAAGATGCCCTTTGGATTGAAGAATGCGGGGGCTACTTATCAGAGAATGGTGGACAAACTCTTTAAGGACCAAGTGGGGAGAAACATGGAGGTATATGTCGACGACATGGTGGTTAAGAGCATGACTTATGGGGCTTTCCTGAACGATCTGAAGGAGATGTTCAAAAAACTTGAGCTGAGCAATCTAAAGCTGAACCCCTCCAAAAGTACCATTGGAGTGGGAGCAGGAAAGTTCCTGGGCTTCATGGTGTCAAGCCGGGGCATTGATGTCAACCCGGAAAAGGTGGAGGCCATAGCTAAGATGACCTTCCCCAGATCGGTGAAAGAAGTACAGGGGTTGTCAGGTTCCCTCGCGGCCCTCAGCCGATTCTTATCAAAGGGGGCAGATAAGCAGCTACCTTTCTTCTCCATTCTCAGGAAGGCCAAGGCATTCGAGTGGACCGAGGAGTGTGAGAAGGCGTTCCAAAACTTGAAAGATCACCTTCGACAGCTGCCAACTTTAAAGAAACCATACCTGGGGGATGAGTTTTTCCTGTACATAGCGGCATCCCGGGAGGCAGTAAGTGCCGTGCTAATCAAAGAAGAGGAGGGAAAACAGCACCCAATCTACTTTGTTAGCCGGGCACTTCGGGGGGCAGAGACCCGGTATACTGAATTGGAGCAATTAGTTCTAGCATTGGTACATGCTTCAAGGAGGCTTAAACCCTACTTCCAGGGCCATTCAATAGTAGTCCTCACCAATTACCCGCTCAAACAGGTCATGTTCAAGCCGGAGGCATCAGGGAGAATGATGAAATGGGCTATAGAGTTGGGAGAATACGAAATCCGGTATGAGCCAAGAAGGGCTATCAAGGGGCAGGCTTTAGCAGACTTTCTGGTGGAATCAGAAGCAAGGATACAGGAAGAGCAGGAGACGACCGAGGCTGAAATAGTCCCGGCTTGGAGGTTATATGTAGATGGATCGGCACACTCAGGAGGCAGCGGAGCGGGAGTCTTGTTGATTAGCCCGTAAGGGAAGGAATACCCCTATGCGGTCCAATTCACTTTCAAAACAACCAACAATGAAGCCGAGTACGAAGCCTTGATCGCAGGATTAAGATTGGCAAAGGAGATGGACATCAAAGCTCTCACGGCATACAACGACTCTCAGATTGTGGTACAGCAGGTAAAAGGAGAATATGAAGCCCGGGAGAGGAGCCTGCGGAAATACTTGGAAACGGTAAAACCGCTGGCAGCCGGGTTCGAAACCTTCAACCTGGTCCAAGTTCCCCGGGAGGAAATAGTAAAGCGGATGCTTTGAGCAAGTTGGCCTCCTCGGAATTAAAACCTGAGCCTAACCAAAAGTTGTACATGGAAGTACTAGGAAGGAGGAGCTACCAGGAAAATGACCAAGTGATGGTAGTAAATGAGGAAGAATCCTGGATCATTCCTATGCAGGCATACCTAGAAGAAGGAACCACCCCGGAGGATAGGGTTCAGGCCCGGAAGCTGAGAGTTAAAGCACCTAAGTATGTGATCCAGGGCGAGGAGTTGTATAAGAGGAGATATCTCCAGCCTTTGCTTAAGTGTGTAGAAAGAACAGAGGGCCAACACCTCATCCGGGAGGTGCACGAAGGATCTAACGGGAGTCACCAGTGAGCTCGCACAATGGCTAGGAAGATCTTAAGGCTGGGGTATTACTGGCCGACGTTGTTCAAAGATGCGGAAGAGCATGTTCAGAAGTGCTTGGCATGCCAAACATTCGCCCCGCTAATCCATGTGCCCCGGGAGGAGTTAATCGGGGTCACGGGAGCCTGGCCTTTCAGCAGGTGGGGAATTGATTTGGTGGGACCTTTCCCGACTGCCCTGGGAGGAGCTAAGTACATGATTGTGGCGATTGATTACTTCAGCAAATGGGTGGAGGCAGAACCACTCACCAACATACGGGGACTAACTTGTGTTAAGTTTTGCTGGAAGAACATCATTTGTCGATTCGGTATCCCAAAGATCATAGTCACGGACAATGGGGCGCAGTTTGAAAATGATCCTTTCAAATCATGGTGTATCAAGTATGGCATAGAGCAGAGGTTGACATCTGTGTACCACCCCCAGGCGAACGGGCAAGTGGAAGTCACCAACCGCACTATCATCAAAGAGTTAAAAACCCGCTTGGAAGGCGCGCGGGGAAATTGGATTTGGGAATTGCCCAGCGTTCTCTGGGCCCACCGGACTACAGAAAGCTCAGCCACCGGGGAATCCCCATATTGCTTGGTATATGGGTCGGAGGCAGTAATACCCGCGGAGATTGAGACCCCTAGCCCTCGGACTCAGCACCAATGCCCGGAAGAAGAAGACGTGGGACGGCGCCTCGACTTGGATCTCCTGGAAGAAAAGCGAGAGAATGCAGCACTCCAGGAAGCCAAGGTGAAGGAGCGAGTAAAGAGGTATCACGACAGAAGGGTGCGGAAAGAGGTTTTCGCCCCCGGAGACTGGGTGATGAGGAGAAATGACAAGAGCCGACAAGCCCCGGAGGGGAAGCTCGCACCCAATTGGGAAGGACCATACAGGGTGAAGGAAGCACACCCGGGAGGAAGTTACGTGCTCGAGAACGAGCAGGGGAAGGAAATTCCTAGGAGATGGAATGTGGCTAACCTAAGAAGGTTCTATGGGAAGTAGAGTACCCCGCGGTGAACCCTAGCTACCAGGGCATGGATATGCCTCCTCCCGTAAGCATGAATATGCTCGGAGGGATACCCCGGCGTTTGGCCTCGTCACGGGTTTAGAGAGGAAGGATTGAAAAAGGGACCCATGGGTAGCTCCCATTCGGGTGCCCCGCTAGATTGGATCCGGGACTTGAATGAAGCCCGGGGACCAAAAGAATTTAATGTTTACAGAGTTAATGAGAAGGGATTTTCGAAAAAAAAACTGTTATTCATTGATTTCAAAGCACACATGCTGATATGTTACAAAGTATCTTACATACAAATTTTTCTATCTATTTACTACTATACCCACTTGGGGCCTGATCCGGAAGCACCCTCAGGGTTACCCGGGCGGAAACCCCCTCCGAAGAATTGAGAAGACAAGAGATCTTCAGCAAAGCGGGCATCTGGAGCTTGATTCCATGCAAGTTCCTCTTCCAATTGTGCGGCGTCTTCCTCGTTCAATTCGGGAATAGGAACAACCACGGATCCTTCGGGAAGCGGTTCTGCCAGGCGCATCCTCCTTACCCCGGCTGATGTGACAAATTTGTACTTAGGAAACAAGTCTTCTACACTTTTACCCTTCTCCTCCCGACTGATGGCAGCGGTCTTGACGCCCTTTGTAGTAACTCCAGAATCAGCAATCTCCCGGACGAGTCTTATCCGGCGTGCTACTTCTTCCGGGTCAATAGACACTGACATATCTTCGTATCTTTCGTACGCCACATCCACCTCCACCCGGGCAGGAACTCGGCGAAGGCTGGAAGGGTAGGGCTCAGCTTCCCCCGCGGCTATTTTATTATGCCACTCCATGACGTCCAGATAGGCCTTATGACTGGGAGCTCCCTCACCAAACTTCTTCGGGTTAGCCTGCAAACGTTCAATCATTCTGCGAACCCCGGATGGAATATCAGTAAGAGGAGACACCCCAACTAAGCCATTTTTGAGACCCAAAAGATGGTAGGATAGCCGGGTAACCAGCAATGCATCTTGGAGTACCCTATTCCTATGAGTGAGAGACCGATTCTCCTTCTCAAAGTCGCAGAGAAGCCTGTTCTGAGCAGAACGGGTCTCCAATTTCCTAAGCTTTTCTTGCGCCCGCTCTAATTCGCCCCACACCATACCCAACTCCTTGGCGGTGCAATGCTGAGAATCGTCGTGAAGGGCCTGTAACTCAGCGATGGTCTGGTTGGAGTTCAGGGCTTCCCGCATATGGTCGGACGCAAGGTCAAAGCACTGATTCAATGATCCAAATTTGGTCTTAACCGCCTTGAGAAACGACACCAACACCTGGATTGACCCGAACTCCTGAAGGAAGCAATCCAATCCCGCCTCAGCTAATGCCCGGTAAGCCTGGTTGCCTCCAAACCTCCAATGCGCTAGTTTCCTTCGAAAGAAGGAACATTGGAGGCACCCAGCGCGGGGGAGAGAGAGATAGGTGCCGGACGAATGGTTGGGATGAGGAAAAACATAGGGCATGGGCCCGCGTGGGAGAATCTCCTCCAGAGGGCGCTCAGACTACAAAAGATAGTAACTCCATTAAGAAGTAGAAACTTATATTAAATCAAAATGGGCGCTAAGGCCAAGTTCTACATAAGCCTCCCGGGGAGGTGAGTTACAAAATACTTAAAAAAAAAAAAGATTACAAGGAAAAGGGTAGGCTAGAGTCTAGGGTTATACATGGTCTTCAGCGGAGCCATTTCCCTCTGGAGTAGCATGAGCCCTTTCAAACCTCCTCTCCAACTCCACGAGATCCTTAGTAGTCCACTCTCCGGGACAGCATAAGCGGGGGCATCCACTGTGGGCTCATCGGCGGATCGCCCGGGAAACCCTACCCTCCGCGTAGCCTTCCTGGACTGGTACAACAGGTCGTCTTGACCCTCGCCTAGACCTACCCGGCAGTTACCCTCTTGGTCATGGACCGCGTGGTACCCGAAGTTATCAGGCACCGCGCAGTACTCATAGTAATTCTCCGCCCAGTGGGGCGTTTCCGGGACTATCCCATAGGCGTTGAAATCTTCCGGGCCAGGGTCGGGGAAGGAGGCCTCGCCAATTTCAGGAAGCTTCACCTTCTTGATTTCAGAAGCATAAGGAACCCGGGAGGACATCTCCAGTGATTGCCACAGCTGAGGGACCAGACTCTTCAGATCCGACTCTTGGAGGGATCTCCAGCAATGATTTAGCTCGGCAAACGCCTTAGGCCGGTAATAAGACGCTTGGGCGTCAAGACGGGCGGGTCCTGGAAGCCAACCCCGCAGGCTGCGGTACATCTCGTGACAGGCTTCAGCGCTCGCGGCAGCGGCAATCCCCTCTAGTCTCTGATCAAATTCCACCGAGCGGAGCAGCTTTTGGGTCACAGCATCGAAGGCTTCGAACTGGGAGCTCTTCCTCTCCTTCTTCAAGGAGGAATATTTCTTTTCCACTTCGCTCAGTTTCTTCTCCTTGTCAGCCAGCTTCTTCTCTTTGTCGGCCAACTTCTTCTTGGCCTCCTCCAACTGGGCCGCAAGATCATCTTGCCCGGCTAACTTCTCCTTGGTTTCCCGAAGCTCTTTCTCCAGCTTGACAAAGAGCCCCGCGCTGTATTTAGAATAGCTCCGATTCAGCGCCTCGGCAAACTGAGAGTCAGCCAGGAGGGAATCAGCGAAGGCGACACTCTGCAAAACAAAGGGTTAGAAATTAAGGAAACCCGGGAAATCAGGTAACCTAGGGGAAAGATAAGGCCCCAGAAAAAAAAAAAATATATATATATATATATATATATATATAGTTACCTCTCATTTCTTCTTAGGGATGGCCCCAGAAATAGCAGCCTGTGGAGGAGTTCGAGCAGGTGGAGGGGAACGAGGAGCATCACCCGTTCTTTGCCGGGAGGATGGGGGAGACTTGGGTAGAGCGGTGGCAGAGGGGCGCTTGAACCTGGAACTGGCCCCACCGCTGAAAGTAGGATGGGTAACAAAAGATCGCCGCCCGGGAGAGGGTGACGATCCAGAGGTAGGGGTAGTGACTGCAGGAGGGTTTTGCTGACGAGGTCGTGGGAGCGCGCGGGCCCTTTGAGGAATATGAGCAGGGTTCTCAGAAGAATTTGGCCCGGATTGAGGAGTCACCTGTCGTGTAGACGGGGCTTGTTGGTCATTCCCCCCGGAAGGTTTGTCAGTAAACGTCATAGCGTCTGCATATAAGGAGGGTTGAACTGAAATCAAGTAAATAACACAGTTAGAACAAAAAAAAATAATACAAATAAAGCCTTAATAACCCGGGCACCTCCATCTGGCCACACCGCAGAGATGCGCGGGAGCGTGAAGAGGTCGCTGGGATAGATCCCGCGAGGCCAGAAATAACCCGCATTCCCATTCTAATAGAAGGCGTCCATATCTAAGGGAGAGAGGTGGGGGAGGTTGTGGTCGCTGGCAATGATAGCCGGGAGATCAGAGAGAGGTTTTTTGTCTTCGGGAACCAGAGAGTCGTTCCAGGCGGGCATAGGGTACACCCGGGCATCACACTGGAAGAAACCTTTTGAAGGATATCCTTTGGCGAATTTTGGTTTAGAAAGGATGAAATCCTTTATGCCGGTTCGAATGGTAAAAGAAAAGACGCCCGGGAAGGACGCGTGCGCCTTCCGCAGGGCGTAGAAGGAGCGGAAGAGTAAGAGAGAAGCGGGAATGGCGCACCTGGCGCAGTTAAGCAAGAAGGCTAGGATGAGGACTATCCCATTGGGGTGTAGCTGGGCCGGGGCTACGTTATAGAATTGAAGAATTTCAAGGAAAAGAGGGGGGAAGGGTAGGCTAAGCTCATATTGAAAATGGATTCGGGGGATGCAAGCAACTTCTCGCTCGGACGCTCCCGGAGGAAGCTTGGAAAGAGAGGCATTCAAAGGGAGGGGAATAAAAGAACGCTTGGCTAGATCTAAAACGTCCTTATCTAAAGAAGGAAAATCCCAGGGGACCTCGAAAAATTTGAGACCCACCGGACACACTCCATGAGTAGGCCCCCGGGGAAGGTCGTCACCGACTCCCTCATCAAGTAACTCTTCATCTTGGTCTCCCCGGGGTGGACTAGGGTGCTTAGTCGGGTGCAAGCCCGCCCCATTCAAGGTCGACGCACCCGGGATATTCGGCTCCCGATGCGTGCTGAAAGCCTCGGAATGAGAACCCGGGGAGGAAATATGAGAGGAAACCAGGTTATCAGAGGCCCTAAACTGGACCTCAAACTGATCTTGAATCTCCTCGGTGCCCAAGGAAGAGGTGGAGAGAGAAGGGGAACCCATGAAGAATGAAGTGAGAAATAGGGAGTTAGAGCTTACTTGGTTGAAAAAACGAAGGGGCAGGAAAGCAGAGCGTCTGGAGAAAATTTGAAGAAAGTAAACTTGTGAGAAGGGGGTTAGGTCCCTTATATAGGCGAGCGGATAGGAATCGTCACCTCAAAAGAAGGAAAAGCAATGATGACACGGTGAACGAGGCAGCATCAAATGCAGAATAGGGAGAGGCGGCGTCAGAAGTTGATTCCAACACGGATGGGTCCTACTGAACTAGTAGTGAATGAAGGGAAGCGCGAAAGACCAATTCCCCGCGTAACGGAAACCCGGGAAACTGGTCTGGGGGGCTAGTGATAATGCCGGCCCAAAGCCCTATTGGGCCAAGAAAGGGGCCCACGGCCCGGGATCAAGAAAGCAGTGCCTTTCCCGGGAAAGGCACGTCCGGACAAGAAGAAAGACAGATGGTGACAAGGAGAAATGGTCCTGAGCCTTATCCAAAGTAAGCAACCTCAACTATAAATAGTAGTCTCAAACAGTGAACAAGGTATGTGACTTATATCTCTCTACTTTACATTGAGAGCACCTTCCGTACGTTTTCCTTCTCCGCTATCCCCATCTCATCATCACGCTGGAGCTTCTTCCCCGGGACGCCTCCCGAGGATTGTTTTGCAGGAGTGTAGCGGGCTGACTAAGAAGGAGACCCGGACAGCGTCGAGAATCCGCATCAATGGCCATGATTTTTTCTGCAGGGCCTGGATGTGGATTCGCTTGTAAACAAAGTAAATGACACTCCCATCCCATTTTAACAAATTTACATACATTGGAATAGGATACATTTTGATCATATCATCAGTGAGGAGATAAAAGATTTGTAAAAATGTTCTTAAAAAATTTAAAATAATGTTATATCGAGGGTGAGAAACATCAATCTTTTAATCTTATTTAATATTGAACTGAATGGTAACAAGGGGTACTAAATTAAATTGAAATACGGATAAGAGATCATTGCGAAAACGGTAAAATGTATCTTCATCTTTACTTCAGCTTAAAGCTCTATATATACCAGGTAAGGTAAGCCATAAAATTTACAGATTGGTCTGGTCTAGACAGTGTAGAGATTTGGCTAAAGCATGCTTTACAACGCACTAAACCCGCCATAATTTAGGCCACTTTAGTAGTCAATCATGATGCTTATTAATTAGGGGAAAGAAAAGGGTGAAAACACTATCATGTGAGCTTTGTAGTGAAGCAACACAGAAACCACTCCACTTTGTTTTTAAACATCTCCAACTGGAATCATCAGCATTTCATTAAACTAAACTAAAAAACCACCGATAGATCCCGACAAAGATAGACACTTTGCAAGGCAATTAAAGAGATTTTATTATATTCAAGAACTCTCTATAAATAAATAATCATATTAATAAGTATAGAATTTACAGCTCTAAGCCCTTTCTAGGCAAAGAGGATTTGCATCTCAAGAGACTAGAGAGAGACTCATACTACTAGTCCTCTCTCCATGTTACACAATAATTACTCTATGTATTCTCTTGGATCTTGCACTCCAATTCTTTTTGTTTGTTCCTAAACTGTTTCTTTTTCCCTGATTTTTTTTTGTAGCAACAAAACTGTAATTCACATTCACATTTGCACAGATCTCAACATATGAAACTACGCAGCATATGTTTTATTTGTGTACCTATGACTTTTTCTTGTTTTCTTCTTGCTTCTGGTAATGTTTCACCAGCATCTGCGCGTAGAGGATCTCGTTCCAGGAATCTGGCACCCCGGGGAGGCACCAGTGACTGCAGTCCTGGAACCTCAGAGGTGATCGGCGCTCCTCTTCTGTCATCTGCTGCTTTCGGTATATGGACGGGTGGCCGTCTTTTCGGTAGTCTGTCATCCTAGTGACATTTAGGTAGTACACTGGTGTTTTCATGTTCTTCAAGATGTTCTCTAAGGCTACCATTTTGGATGGATAATGAGAAAGATAGGTATCGTTCTTGATTGGCTCAGTTTCATGGTCACATTGCCCGCCCGAGTTCCACTGTCCACCACTGCATTGAACAAATTAACATGAATCAGAACTCAGAAGTGCAAACTGTAATACATGAGGTACTTATGGAAAGTAATATAATACCATAAAAGTCAAGTCTTATTTCTAATATTTAAGAACAAAACTATCAGATTTTGTCTGGAGAGGAGGGATTCCAGTATTTATTAGTGGTGAGAGAAGTCAAGAACACAATACAGAGAGAGCATACAATAATCATATACCATATTCAACACCTAGAAGTGACAAAGTTGGAATTCTTTAGTGTAAAAAAAATGTACAATTTTAACTTATAAAACTAAGTGTCAGTTTCCAAATGTTGTTTTTCACTTTTATTACCTGAAATGAGACGAAGAGTAGCCTCTGAAGAAGACTTGGCTTCTACTGGGATTAATATTGGAATCAACCCATTTAGACCATGTGGTTATGGCTCGGCGAAATGCTTCCAGAACATTCAGTTCACTGTAAACATGGCTGCCTTCTTGATAATAGTCCTTCCTGAAACAATCACGCATTTCAGGTCAGTTCATTTGCCAAATGGAAATGTCCTCAAACTACACAGCTTCAGCTATATATCAGATTAGACGAGAAACGTAGTTTACCCCAAAGAAGTCTTGTCATGAGTCCACCAGTGGCCTGTGTTGAATATGATGATATCTGCATCCTTGTATCTATCAGCAGTTTCCCCAACCAAATCAAGTCTAAGAGTTTCCTTCTTAGCTCCATCTTTGCCCTTGTACTCCACTTCACGAACCAAAAAAGGAGACACAAAAAACTCCACTGTGAAATCATAGTCCTACAAAAACCAAGAAATTGCAAGTCGGTAAGTGATGAGTCGACAACAGAGTCAGGTTTCATAACACATATGGTCAGAATGTTACACACTTTGAAAATAAACGAGTAAGAGGCTTCTGATCGGAAATGGTGCCGGCCGGATGCCTCATAAACTCTCTTCGGATCCTTGGCGGAGTTCTTGAGGATGCATATGAGAGATTCCCACATATTTCTATTGAGAGAATCGCCCACGAATACCAATCTCTTCCCCTTCAATAATTCCAACATAATGCTTCCATCCAACCTGCAAATTATTTAATTCAAAACCATCAAACATCATAAGAATGCAACCCTCATCTATCAGTCAAAATCTAGATTGTTCACCATTATAAAATTCCATAGAAAAAGAACACTTGCATCATCAAAATGTACATGATAGATTCGATTCAAACATAGTATTATAGTCTATTAGTCCATAAAAATTGCAACTTTTACTACCCAAAAGAAAGAAATGAATCTTGATGGTGTATAATCAAAATCAAAAAATTATCTGATCAGCAAATTCAATTTACCTTGGAATATGGCAACCATTAGGCTTCCACCTGAGCTTATGAAAGTTGGTATCAGGCCTACCATTGAGAAAACAATTGAACTGTTCATCAATCAGAGAGCAAGACCCAGGATTATACAGAGGATAAGAATCATCTTTCACCCATCTCCCATCAAACAGATTGCAATTCTGCACCGATTTCACCCACTCCATCTTCCAAGAAACACCCGTCCCGTTGCTCTGCTTCCCCACCAACGAAGACGTCAGGTTCTTCACCACGTCCCCGGAAGAAGAAGAAGAGGAAACAGGCTCCGATGAAATATTCTTCGCCGGAGAATTCGCCGGCGTTCCGATACTAGTCTCGTTTAGCTTCAAGTCTTCAACTTTATCGCTTTGTGGCTCAGTATGAGACTCGTTATACGCAATTGAGGACCCTTTATCGTAGTACTCTGCTTCGGGGGTGCTACTGTTCTGAGATCTGCCAATGTCGGCCGGCGGCGGATAGGACAACTCAGAGCCGGAGATGGTCCTCTGCTGTGAGGAATCGGGGAAGAAGTATGAATAAATGGAGGAGATTTGAGATCCGTAAGGTGATGATGCTTCCGCCGGCGTTGCTGCAGCATCATTACTTCTGCCATTGATACTAACGCTGAAGATGTTGGAGAACCATGGGGAAGAAGGGTTCGGAGAAGGGCTGAAAGCTAAGAATATGGTGAAAGCGATGAACAGGAAGATGAATCCGTAGGCCACAGCAACCGTTTTCTTGGTTTTGAGCAGGTGGAATTGGCTCTTGAGCTCTGTCATCAGAACTCCTTCAAACTTCGGCAGGTCTGCCATTTTGGCACGCCGTAAACTGTATTATTAAGCAAAAATTAACCTTAAACGCAGTGATTTTCTGGCCTTCTTTCCCTTTCGGTGTAGTTGGGGAACAGAAGATCAAACTACTAATCAATTCTGGAGATTTAATGGTTGATAGAAAGAGAGAGGCAGGAAAAAGGAACAAACAATAGTGTTGTGGCGCAGCATGAACGAATTGATAATGGAGAGAGAGAAAGTAGAGAGAGAAAAAGGGTTTGTATTCGTATTTGGTTTTGTTTTTTATGTTTCCTGATGAAGAGGGATTTGAGGAATTTGAATTCGGTGTGTGAAATCAGAATCTGATATTTTCTTGCTTCTTTTCCTAGTTGAATTGTACCAAAACTTAGTGACTGTCATTAACATTGTTTGAAAACAATTTAGACGTTCATTTCAACAACTCAAACGGTAAGGATGACATGAACTCGCAGTCAGAGTTGTTGATGAGGAAAGATTATAGGAACGGTTGGAAAATATTTTGTCTTTACCGTTTGTGATTTGTACCCCCAATTTCTTGAATGTTTTATCTGCCAATAATATGAACGTCGATTTAAGTGATACAATTTTTGTGTAAAAAATATGTGATGATCCCAATAAAATTACATAGTCTCTTTTCTTTTCTTTTTTTGGTGAAAATTGAATTTATGATCTTATTGTAGACTAGCAGCACTAGATTTTATCTGCCTAGATTATATTCAATTCTCATAATAGAAAATATTGGGTGTTCAAATAATAAAACTATGGGTGGTTGAAATTGACACATAATACTTACCATCATATCGGAAAATTTTGTATTTTAATATCTCTGGTAGTTTTTTTTTTTTTTTTTTTTTTGAAGAAAATCATTCAAGATCCTGAGAAACGCCCAGAAGCGATTACAATGAGTGGAATTGACATCCAATTCGACTAGTCTATTACAGAATAACCGAACTATATGGCAACCAGACTAATTATGTCTTTACTATTACATCTTAAGAGATCCAATAAAAAATGTAATACCGCCATCATGGATATTATCTTGAAACTGTGAAAATCACATCCGCTTTGCAGAGAAGAGCGCCTACCGCATCAATTACTGAGCCAATCAAGGATCTGCTACAACCGCAACACCACTTGATCCAAAACATGATCTAGGTTCTTCAAACTGCAAGCACCTTGAAACCCCCAAATCACGAAGCGGAAGCACGACCCTTACAATCGGATCGAAAACAATAAAACAAATAAAAAACACGACCTTTAAAACCAAATCGAGAAAAAAACTTCGATTTAAATCAAGATCTAATCGAAGAACTCTTATTTTGTAGATTAGGCACACTTATTTCACCGTAAATCAAAAAAGAGAAGAACCATTGTTTCCTCATCTCCCCATTATGGGAAGATGGGAAGAAAATCAAGGAGGAAAAGAGGAACGGCTGCGGCCACGGAGAGAAAGTTTAAGGGAGAGTAGGTAAACACGGCTTATCTCTGGTAGTTAATAATATAATCAGCTTGGTAGTTATATTTTTTTTAATGCAACACTAATATATATATGATTAAATATGTTAATACTCAAAAGTCTATGTTGTATAATGTGGAAAACAATTCCAGTAATTTAGAATTTTAGACCGAAACAAAGGGGTAAAATTTCCACTCGATAAACTTGTTGGTGTACCTATGCTTACGTTGAAATACACGTTTGAGACTAGCAAATAATCTCATGAGGAATAGGGAATGGGATTTCAAACCTAATATCAAGCATGTGTTGTGGTTATGATAGATTTGATGGAAGGCATATTTGTATTATCTCTTGAATGATTGTTTGATAAGTGAGATAATTCTTCTATAATTGAGTTGAGCACGCGTTTTATTAATTTCATTGTTAATGAGTCAATTTGTGACTGAATCGATTTGAAAGGAATTTAATAGAACTAACTAAACTAAAATAAACTAAATTTTATAATGATAGTTCAAATATATTAATAAAAAAATTATTCAAAAAAATTATTCACTCAAATTGAATTAACTGAATTGAATTGAACTCAACTAAACTGAACTAAACTATAGAATGATATAGGAAAATATTGTTTAAGTAATTAAAATTTCATACTAAATTAATTGAAATCAAGCCGACTTAATGAAACTGGGCTATTTTTTATGAATTTGGAACTAAAACTATTTGAACTAAACTAAATTTATTTTCCCTATCTTATTCTATTAAAGAATAGAGTAATCAATTAAGCATTAATTTAATCATTAAATTTATTTCACGCCCTTAGTGGGAATATTGGAAGTTTTACGTCCTAAATGAGATTTCAACCACGCCCTTAAACATAAAACCTATTAAAAACGGAAGAAGTATGTTATACATTGACTTAGTGTTTTATTTTCTGGATTTCTCACATTATTTAAGGGTGTTGCTATTTCACTCCATGTATTGTACTAAAATACGCCTTGGCCTGCTAAAAACATGCCCTATATTTTATCTATTATTCAATTATGTTTAAAAATAATTTAAATTTGAAAAATCAGGAAATGTAAATAGATCGTGTTTAATTTTCTGCAATTATTATTTAATAAGTTTAGTTTAAAAATCAGAACAAAAATAAATATTTTATGACATATTTATACTATTTTCAGGTATATTTATACTATTTTAAACCGTGTTTAAGTAAAATATAGGGTGGAAAATAGCAATTCTGTTATTTAAGAAAACCCAAATTACAGAATTAGCCCAAATAGAGGAATGATTGTGATTTTCCGTTTAGGTGTCAAAGGAATAAACGGTACGGAGTATATTTTCAAAGGTTAGTGAAAGTTAGTTAAGAACTTAAAAGCAGTCGCCTCGCCTTGGCCTGCTTTGAAATTTTTGAAAAGCCGAAACAAGTGAAAGAAAGCCACTGGAGGTGCTCCTAATTACAATATCGCCACTGCCGTCAAGGGAAGCTTCGCGACAAACCACTCAGATGCTACCACGTGGAGGCGTTCTCAAAGTGCGTGTTTCCGTCGGCTATTTCCCACTTTAAATTATTTAAATGTTCCATTTGGTTGTGAATTAAGGTCCAGTTCTCTAGATATTATTTGAATATTTTTTAGTTCAGATAAAGTTTTTTTAGTTAAGATAAAGTTTTTTTAGTTCAGATAAATGTTTTTTAGTTCAGATAATATTTTTTCAGTTCAGATGAGTTCAGTTCAGTAAATCTTTTTAGTTTTCAGATAAGTTAAGTTCAGTAAACTTATTTGTAATTTAGTTCAGTTCAGTTTAAATCAGTTCAATCTTTTGAGCTTAATTGTTCATATCAGTCCAGTTCAATTTCATTCAGTTTAGTTCAGTTTCAATATGATTTGATGAAATTTTGACTAATTTAGTCATACCGATTCTTTTTTTACAATACATTAATTTCACTTCAGTTCAGTTTAGCTCAACAACAATATAATTTGGTGCAATTAATTAAGGTTAATTTATTCATACCGTTTATTTTCATTACACTTATTAATTTTCAATTCAGTTCAGTTTAGTTATCAAATATATTGAAATTGATCATATTTGTTAATTCAATTCAGTTCAGTTTATCTACATCAGTGCAACTCAGTTCAGTATATTTTAATATTAAATGTATTATATATATATATATATTTAGATTAATGAATTTTAAATATATTGGAAATGATCATATATTTTTTAGTTAGTTCAATTCAATTTATCTATATATTTCAATTCAGCTCAGTTTTTAAGTTCAAATAAGTTCAGCTAAATTTTTTTAAGTACAAATGAGTTCAGTTCAGATGAGTTCAGATAAAGTTTTTTAAGTTCAGAAAAACTTATTTTAGTTCAGATAAAGTTTTTTAAGTTCAGATAAAATTTTTTAAGTTCAGATAAACTTTTTTTAATTCAGATAAAGTTTTTTAAGTTCAGATAAGTTCAAATACCGTGAAGAGAACAGGGTCTAAATGTTCTCAAAACATAAATAAATTTTGCTTTGCCGAGTTAGAATGGATCAAAATCGAATATAGCTCATCTCGTTTTTTGAGTATATCTATATCAATTTAGTTCGTTTTGAGTTTATTACCCTCTATTTGTATTATTCAAATTAACTAAAGAATAAAACTAAAATTTGTTTGTTTGTTTGAAGAGAATCAATAAAATAGGTTTATACTCCTTGTGAAAAGAATTGATAGGCACTTCACTTCAATACATAACGTTTAAATTAATCGGCTCCAGATAGTAAAAGTGACTACTCTTCAATCAAAGTTTTAATAGCATAAATGTTACTTGTGTACCGTGCGGTGCAAGGCTCCTTCCGGTTAAAGAAATAACCAATTCAATTAGCTCATTAATCAGCCCCTTTTTGTACGTAAACACTAGTATATGATGTTGCACATGTATACTATAATTCGATTCTCTCATTATCGTCAAGTGAATTTCTTTTTTAAAAAAATGCTAGTCTACCGATTCCAAACATTGTCAATGAAAATGTGTGGGACCCAATGACAATGCTAGTCTAAATGATAAACATGTACGAGTAATCTAGTAGTTGGGACATTGTCAATTTGGTCATAGATAGTTCGAGCATCGGCAGTGCCAGTTTGGAAATTTTCTGGTTTCAAGAGTCTCTTGTGCGCATCGAGCACTGGACCGTCTAATGGTTCATGGTGCTGGATAATTGTAATCTACCTCTCCACTAAAGCTTGGTGCGGGCGAACATTATTGCATTTTCGTCATTGGTCAAGTTTGACACTCATCAAATTTTAAATTTCAAATCTAATTTGTATTTAAATACTTTTATTATTGTTATTTATTCCGTTCACTGATTTTCCAACCCACAAACCAAACCCTAA
Organism: Cruciata laevipes; assembly: GCA_963678965.1. Lineage (NCBI taxonomy): Eukaryota > Viridiplantae > Streptophyta > Magnoliopsida > Gentianales > Rubiaceae > Cruciata > Cruciata laevipes. Next base: position 11,657,478 of record OY787632.1, on the reverse strand, counting down.
TAAATATGAGTTTCTTTCGGCTACCTGAAAGCATAAACCTAACACTTGATGGTGCTATTCTCTCATCAGTATGATCATGAATTAATTTATTATTAATAATATACCATATATACGTGCTCGCCATTTTGAGCCGAACACCTTCAAAATCCAAAGGACAATGTTTGTTTCTCTAAATTCCTTTGGTTCCTCTGATTCTCTCGTTTGGTAAAATAGTTGTCTCAACTCAAGGCTATACAAATTATACAGTACTCATCTCATCCCTCCCCTGTTTTTCTTGATGTGAATTTTCCACGGAATAAAACAAAAACGAATCGGATATGATAATTATTCAACAGTCATCAAATAATTACCTGAGATATGATAATTACCTAACAACCGTCAAATAATTACCTGGAGAACCACGAACCACCGTCCCTGGGCGACTGCAACCGAGTCTTAAAATTGAACACACAGCTCAAAGTCGAAATTCCCGAATCACGAAATCTCTTGTATTAATCTTAAAGTCTCAAAATCTGTCTATTACAATGAGAAGAGCAATATTTATAACCCTAATAAATTTCTAATCCTACCAATAATCTAAGAAAATAATAATCAACTCCTACAACTATAAGGAAAATAAATATAATCTTACTAAGATTAAAACACCATTTTAGGAAAAACTCTAAAGCTTGGTAAGGAAAAAATCTAACTAATTATTTCATGATATTTGATACCATATTCGTATCATACTCCCCTTCTTCGGAAAGAATTGTCCTCAATTCTTGAAATTCTCCATCTCCAAGCAGTATAAGTAAATGACTTCCATAGATTGAAAATGCCACGTGCTTGTTTCTACCAATTCCAGCTTGTATTGTTCTTCCTGGATTTGAATGAATTCTGCCTCGGATTCTGCCTCTTAATGATCCTTTATCAAAGAGAATATGCATTTTCTGAGGTTCATCTTTATCTCTTAAAGGAACAATCTCTTTCTCAGCACCTTCGTATTGAAAATGAACAATTGTGGGATGAACTAATTCTCTCTCTTTAACTTCATCCTCTGTACCAATATTAAATATTGATATTTCATGACTTCCTTTAAAATGCTCTTCGTTAATACCATCATCATGAACATTGAAGGTTGAAAGGTCAGAGATTTCAACATCCTCATCCTCATCCTCGTCGATATTTCCATCTCCATCATTATCAACAGCATCTTCATGATTAACATCAGGATCAAACACTTTTCGTTCATCACAATCCATATCATTAATTATTGGAGAACTTCGTTGATTGTCATTGCAAACATAAACACCATCATCAACCTCATAAGGAAATTGGTTATGCAAAGGTTCTTCAGAAACAAGATCAATTTGTTGCTCAATTCCTCTATCAGAAGATAAACTAGGCAATTCTTTGGAAAACACATCATTACAGTCCTCCAACGACGATTTCACCATAGAACTAAATTCACTATCAAGCTCTTTGCCAACTGCTTCCTCACTGACTAATAAAGATTGTTTTTGAGCAGTGTGTTTTGTGATAGTTACTTCGGGATGTGACAAAGGAATAAGTTTAAATCTTTTGTTCCCTTTTGTAATCACGTATTCATTAGACCTCTCATAGTGTAGAACTTCACGAGTAAGTTGCCATGGACGTCCTAGAAAAAGATGACACACACCCATAGGTACAACATCACACAAAATTTCATCCTTATAACCACCCATCGCAAATGCAATCCAAGCTTGATGAGTAACTATTACTTCATCACCATCATTAAGCCATCGTAGTCGGTAAGGTTCTGGATGATCTTGAATAGGTATCTTCAATTTCTCTATCACTATGCTGGAAACCATATTTGAAAAACTTCCACCGTCCACTACGATATTGCAAACCTTCTCTTGGATATGACAACGGCCATGGAATAGTTTTTCTTGTTTTTCCTCTTCACCTGCCACCGATGATTTTGGTATATCTTGATTCAACTTATTCTTCATGGTACAAGGTAAAAATCTTCTATCAAGATGTTTCTTCAACTTAGTCCATGAGTCGATCTTTGATTTTCCCTCACGTTTTCGTCTATATTTTAAGGTATCATACCATAACCACGCAATTCCGGTAAGCTTTGGAACTGCATTCTTGAATTTTTTTCTTTCATCATATTCTTTGAAATCAAAAACTCTTTCAGCACGCTTAATCCATTCCAAATAAGTACTTGGATATATAATGGCTCCTCCGAATTCTGGAATTTCCAACCTCTCTTGTTTCATTAACTCCACCAATTGGGCTAAGTGTGCACTAGTACCATTGTCTCCAACCATGACCGTTTATGAATAAAAATTCATAAAAACTGGGCTCTGATACCAATTTGATGTGAATTTTCCACGGAATAAAACAAAAACGAATCGGATATGATAATTATTCAACAGTCGTCAAATAATTACCTGGGATATGATAATTACCTAACAACCGTCAAATAATTACCTGGAGAACCACGAACCACCGTCCCTGGGCGACTGCAACCGAGTCTTAAAATTGAACACACAGCTCAAAGTCGAAATTCCCGAATCACGAAATCTCTTGTATTAATCTTAAAGTCTCAAAATCTGTCTATTACAATGAGAAAAGCAATATTTATAACCCTAATAAATTCCTAATCCTACCAATAATCTAAGAAAATAATAATCAACTCCTACAACTATAAGGAAAATAAATATAATCTTACTAAGATTAAAACACCATTTTAGGAAAAACTCTAAAGCTTGGTAAGGAAAAAATCTAACTAATTATTTCATGATATTTGATACCATATTCGTATCATTTCTTAAAAAAATTCTTTCATAATATTGAGAAAGGCCGTGTGAAATAATATCCAATACATCTGCATAAGATAAACTCTCAAATATGGACACCTTACAGTAAGGGCATGCCAAAAGGAGATAATGTTTTTCAAGATTGGAGTTACTATATAATTATTTGAATTAGATTTGTTTGAACCTGACAATTTTATACTTGAGTATAATATTTTATTTTATTTGATCTTTTGAGTATTGGGCTTGATGTTTTATATGGTTTGATCTTTTAGATTTTGAGCAATATCTTTTCACTTTATTTTCTTGTTCTTTTATGTTTTGTGGCTCAAATAATTAAAATAATTGTATAATAACTCCAATAATCTTATAGAAGATATTATTCTTTTGGTCTTCCCAAGGGGACCCTAATATTATTATGAATATACTAACTGGATGTAAAATGAATGAATGGTGATAATGGATGAACTATTTTTTCTTTTGAAATTAGATATAATTTTCTTATGAAATACCTATGTGAAAATGATTTTATATAACATAAATTTTGACCGCCGACATGCTACTCATTTATTTATAATTATGTATGAATATAAATGATATTGTTCGTCAATTCTTTAGTAAACATGATTTTTTCCACCATAATGAAACAAAGAGTCAACATTTTTAATATAATACTACAACTAATTAATCATCAAAAGGATTTGACCTTGACTTATAAAAAAAAATGGCACCGACGATTGCAATTAATTTAGAAGGGTCTACTATGAGTAAGATTGTCAACGTGTTGGGCATACTAGGTTGACTACACAAACCCGGAAAACCCTTATTTTAATTATGAAAAACTTGGAGTATTTAATCATACAAAGTTAAATATTCTGTGAAAACATGAAGCCAAACATCTTGTTGTTGATAATGTCGTGGTTGATATTGAATGAAACCAAGAGTATTCAACGAAAACATACACTTTATGCTTCTTCCTAACGATTTAATATTAATTGATGCTTAGTGGTTAATTAATTTGTTTATAAACTATTAATGTTACGTTTAACAACTCTTACTAGTGGTTCCTATTTCCCTTTTTACTAATTCTCAATTGAGACCTGTCTCCATTGACACCAAAAATTATATGAGACTGTTATTGATTGAATTTGTCGTTGGTGAGCTTTAAACCCACCGATTTCCTTGATTGAATTTGTCGTTGGTGAAATTGACCTAGGAAATGATCAAGGAAATTGACCGAAAGATCAAGCAAATTGAACGAAATATCAAATTAACTGAAAAATCAAGGCAAAACAAAAATACTCAAGCACATTGATTGAAAGATCAAACAAACTGGCTAAAAGATCAAGCAGAAACAGTAAATGTTCATTCCCCCTACTCTTGGTCTCCACAAGGACAGGTCTCACCCAACACTTTCTCTTTCCTTTCAATGGTAAAACATTGTTTCGTTTGTAAATTACATTGAATTTGATCACCATTAAAGAAAACGAAATTGATTGATTACATTACATGTTTCCCACATGCAAATAAGGGTACATGAATATTTTTAGTTTGTAAATGACATTCCTTCCTAAGTCTTAACACAGCCCACAAAAACCCCCCTTTCTGCATCGCCGGGAGGCACCGGTCGGCGCCCTCGCCGGTCCGGTGGTGACCCCCCCCCCCACCCTCTACTAGTGTAGCTTAGTTTTCTTAGTTACCCCCACCTTTTTTCCCTCGAAAAACTACAGATCTAGATCCCTTCCCGTCGCCATTTTCGACACCGATTTGGCCGGGGTACCACGCCGGATCGGGTCACCCATTTGATCCGGCGAAAGGCGTCCCTTGCACCTCCCACGCAGCACCCCGACGGCGCTGGAGCCGATCCCCAGATCCAGTCGCCGGCCTCGCGGCGGTCCGATGCGGCATCCATCCAGTCACCTGCGGCGATCCGATGTCGGCAACACACGCAGCGCCCCGCGGACCAGATCGTTAACCGACGGCGATCTGGGCTGACCACGAGCAGCTCGACGGATCAGTCCTCATGGTTCTGGTCAGCGGGCTCAGCGAAAGTCGGGTCGGGTCATCAATCGGGTCGGGTCGGGTTCAACCGGGTCGGGCCGGGTCGATCAGGTTTTCTGGTTCTGGTCCAACTAGAGGGTGAGGTGGTTTTTTCCTTTCTTTTATTGTATCAGATTTTATGTTAAGGTCGGGAAAATTTGATTCTGGGTATTATTTGTCAACTTTAGTTTACCGGACGGGTACGTTTCTGTTTCGGAAACTTTAGTTGACTTCAACTCTGGTTTATATTGTGGGTAAGGAGAAATCCGAGTCAGAGTAGTAATTATACGTACTTCTGGCGATTTCCACAAATATAAACTAGAGTGGTAGACCGTGGAAGTTTGCTTTTGCAGCTTTTCTCGTGTTAGATAATTCTTTTTTTCAACTTTCTATACTATATGTTATGTGCTAGCTAGTTAGACCCGAATTAGTTGGAACATGCACATGGTATTGACCTGATAGTAGGGGATATGATTTGTAACTGGTCTTTTTTGCGAAACTGTCCTGACAGACTTGGGGAGTATCCTTGCCCATTTGTTTGTTATATCTCTCTTAACCCTTAATTGGCGAGAGGGAAAACCCCATGGGCTTCTGGACTAGGTAGCATTTGTGCCTAGACCAGTAGACTTTGATTAGATAGTTTAGAATGCAAAGTTAAGGTGCTACGCTTGTCAGGTAGTTTCAGACATTAGATTTTAAGATGTATCCCCTTTTTGATGTAAGTCTTCGGACACCACTGCCTTCGGGCAACACTCTGCTTCCGGGCGAAAGCCTAGGAATTACAGCCTTCGGGCAACCTCATTTAGATACAGGGAAGATTAGAATTGCCTTACGTTCCAGGAAGTTTCCTGTCATCTACCAAATTGCCTCCAATTGTGGAGAAACAGCCTTCGGGCAACTTATAGCCACTAAGACTCTTATTTGGTCTTTAAAAAAAAAAGTCTTAAATTTGGTAGAGTTAATATCGTAAACTCTTGAATGAATAATTTGGTGCGTAAATGAGACATTTCGCAGCATGGAGAATAGTTGATTTCCTGCATATTTCATACAAAACGTTCTGTATTACATCGCCAGCATCCCAATAGCTTTATAGATATCTCATTTTCTAAAGAAATCAAAGGTTTGTTATTCATAAATCATCCCTAGGAGTTTGCTATGCTTAAAATACATGGGAATTACTAGAATTTTGAATATGTGTAGTTGTTTGGTAGATGGAGAATACATAAAATGCAGGAATTTACAATTACGTTTAATTTAAACTTCCCACGAGATGCATGAAATATCTTACCTAGGTTCATCTAAATAGTTCACATATTCTCAATATTTTTAAGAGAAAGTCTTGGGTGAGACCTGTCTTTGTGGAGACCAAGAGCAGGGGATGAGCATTTACTGTTTCTGCTTGATCTTTTAGTCAGTTTGTTTGATCTTTCAATCAATGTGCTTGAGTATTTTTGTTTTACCTTGATTTTTCAGTTAATTTGATTTTCGTTCAATTTGCTTGATCTTTCGGTCAATTCCTTTGATCATTTCCTTGGTCAATTTCACCAACGACAAATTCAATCAAGGAAATCGGAGAGTTTAAAGTTCACCAACGACAAATTCAATCAATAACAATCTCATATAATCTTTGGTCTCAATGGAGACAGGTCTCAATTGAGAATTAGTATACTTTTAATGTATTATTATATTTTTAACTCCTCATAAATCCTTGTTCAAAAAATTTACAAACTCCGTACGTATTCAATCTAACAATTTTACTAGATTACGAGAATTTTGGTAAAATATAAATAGTTACAAATTTTGTGGTAATTTAATTCTTACGTGAACCAAACTACTCATTTTTTATATATATAAAAAATAGGTAATAATCAAACTACTCCTAAAAGACTACTCCTAAAATCTCACCTGGCCCCAGCAGGTATTAACCAAACTACTCCTAAAAGACTAAAATAAAGCACATGTTGGCCTGTTGGGATATAGGCCCTGTCCAATAGGGCGCTGGAATTGGTAGCTGGTGCTGGAAGGTGATAGAGGGTGCTGGAGGGTGCTGGAGGGTGCTGGAGGAGTGCTGGAGAGTGTTGAAATTAAATTAAAATTGTATAATTATGATGTATATAATTATGAAACTATATATTTAAAGAATGATTAATTCGTACACAACATATTGAAACTAATTTTAAAGAAAAGTTATTTTTTATTTTATTTAAAAAAATAAAATTTTCATGTATGTGAATAGTGACAGGTACTGGAGGGTGCTGGTAGGTGCCGGAGGTGCTGGAAATAAGCACTATTGGACATGGCCATAGTGTGCATATATATGTACCATGGATCTATCTCTTCACCAATAATTAATTATTTCCCGCGTTTTAATTTGAATGGGGAGTATAACTTTAAAAACTTAACTTAGCAATTATATATTTTTGAATTATTTTTGTTCAAATATGTGATTAAATTTTTAACTCTTAATTGAAAAATATAATATTTGATGTAAAATGTTCTAATGAACTTTATACAAATAGATCAAAAGTTTGACTTATTCAAGATTTTGCGTATTATTTGTAAATGGCCATAAAATAATTCATGTCTACAAATATTATAAAAGATTAAGATAAATATTTGTGTTCAAATACATAATATACGTGAGTGGAAAGGGATACTTTCATGCATTAGACAACCTTACAATAAGAGTAAGAGATTACCCAGTATAAACATCATTAAAGATAAACAATTTATGTAAAATCAACATTAATCAATAAAACGATAAAACTCAACATTATAGACATAAAATTAAATAAAATACATGATACATCTCAATAAATCATCAAACAACGTCAATATAAACTAAATCACCGTGCTTAAATCTCTTACGCATATGATCATCGCACATGCATTTCACTCTATTAAACAAGCACGTAACAAAAAACATGATGCAGTATTGCAACACTTTGTAATTGAGAGGATATGAAATGGTAGGGATTGAGTGAGCACGCGTTTTGTATTGGAAAAAAGAGTAAGGTCAAATATAACGAAAGAGTAGGAGAGGGGGGACCGATTCTCTTTGGCTCAACTTTGTTAACCACCGACTCAATACATACTAATGCTTGATGACCATATTTGATCAATAATTATTTATTTAGAAAGTGCTTTTAATAAGTTCATTTTTAACAGTTTACCATACACTAAAACATGTTATGCTTATAAGCAAAACTGTTGAAAAACTAATTGGTTAGAGAAAACTGTTACTTATTAAAACTGTTACAGAATAATAATCGATTTATAACCACTCAAACTATTTGATTTTGACATGTCCTTTTTTTTTAAAAAAAAAGCATGTACATTTAAATGTCAAACTAAGTTGTTTATTGCTATACACAATTAAAATCAATAAATATAAAGAGAGTGTGATTATTGATTGCTCGAAATATTGATTAACATTTAGTACCTAGTAGTATTTTTTTATTGAAGCACCGGCGTTTAGAGTTGGATACGTGTCGCGGGTTGCATCAAAGCTGGGCGGCGGGTGATGAGCATCAAAGCTGGCTGGCAAGTGGCATATTGCGATGTGAGTGCTACGATTGTCACATTTTTGTGGTGCACCGTACACGCACTTCCCATCTCACCTAACGCTTTTAGATAGCTTTTGGACGTTTCTGATTCAATCCTATACTTAAACCACTTAAACAGCTCCAAATTACGTGTCTAATTGCGTTGTTTGTCTTAAAATTATATCTCCTCATTTTTGGATGAATGTTTGTAAAATTACAAGCGTGAATTTTCAATCAATAAATATATTATCTAGTGCCTTCTAATTTCACCTAGCTACCACCTAATTTAATTATTATTAATTTACTAATTTAATATTCTTAGTAAATTAAGTTATGATTTAGGCCTTGTTTGCATGAATTTTCCTGTAGATTAGTTTAGTTCAATTTAGTTAAATATATTTAAAATTATTTCAATTCATTTTCTATCGTACTTTCATTTTATTTTTGAGAGGAACTATATATACTTGCATTTAGTGAAATGAAGCATGTCTTTGATGGGGAAACTACAAAAAGAAAATACTAGTACGAAAAGTAATGGTCGTACACGAGATTGGAACACGAGATTCTGTTTCTCAAACTTAAGAATATCAATATGGCATCGGTTGCCAGTTGGTTTGGTGTTTTTTCTTCATTTTTAACACGAAAATACTACCATGGCATTCAGATTTTACATGACTGTTTTTTTAAAATTCTCGCATTCGTATTACTAATTTATAACTGATTAGTAGATATCTGCCTTTTATCTTTTAGGTAATTGGACTCCTATTGCCTCAAACTACATCTTATGGAAACTACTATTATATTGAACACTTTCGTGTTCATTTATTTTATATGTTGTCTTTTTTTAAAAAAAAAAAATCATGGTACCGAAAAAACGCTCAGTAGCGATTATTTTATATGTTGTCCTACAAATAAATCAATGAATGTTTGTGTACAATTGATTACTTTTCATTTTAATTAACTCCTCCTTTATGATCCTCCATCAATTTCTCTTTTAACTAATCCATTTGTTGCATAGTTTGTAATCATCAAAAAAAATTACTCAAAAAATTCCATTATTAACAATTGTCACATTGCAATTTGCATACGTACACAAGCATCTCTCTTGGATACTAGATTTGGTATCGGGCTTCATCAGAGTTGGGCCACAGAAAGTGGGCTGCTTAAGGGAGTTCGCTTCAAATTGAAAGTAAACATCTACAACATTTTGGAGTACAAACTGCTAATTTTGGAGAAACTCATTTGTCTCAGCTTATTTCTTGTTAGATGGAGGAAAGCTACTCAAATCATTTTCTTTTTGTTAGAATTGAAATAAATTTAATGTATTTAATTAAACTAAAATATCTTTAAATATATTTAACTTCAAGTGATTACTATATGGATTTGGTTAGTTTAAATTATATTTAGTATCTAATTGATTAGTGTAATATTGTAGAATAAGTTTTGTTATTTATTAGAGATAATATGGACTCTTTTTTAAGGTCACAACAAATACAATGAATAGTTGAATATGGGTATGGGTATGGGTGCCAAAGTGGTAGAAACGGAGGGAGTAATTGGTGTTTTTTTAAGTACTTCAAGGGTATTTAATTGAATTGAATAACATTTTCTTTAAAATACATTTTTTATTTGATGTATGCGTATTTAAATTGTTACATTTTTTATTTTTTATGGAATGAAATGAAAAAATAATAATTTAGTAGTAAAATGCCCACTGCTCATGAAATCCAGGATCCACCTCTAGGTTGATTATAGTATATGACATGTTCTCTCCGACTTATCCGGAACATTTTCAATTCAGACTAAATTGATTTGGTTATGATGAATTTTAATTTAGTCATTTTAAGATTATCTTTCAATATATTAATTTTTGTTTCAATGCAATTCACATAAATTTAAATAAGTTAGAAGAGAACACATGCTCTAAATCTAGAGAAATGAAAATCAATGTTCTTTCTAAAAAGAGAAGAAGAAGAATAAGTAAAAGATCACCGTTGAACAAAAAGACCCCTTGAACAAAAGCCACATGATGAGGTATATAGAACTATGTTGCTGGGAGAATGATATACGTATATTAACAAAGATGGATTACCTATAGAAAATGCTATACAAATTTCTGGATCATTTCTCTAACTTCTTCAATAACCAGCCAAGCTTTATGCCCTCCAATTACCTCTTCTTTCATCTCCCCATCTTTCCACAACTTCCAAACAAAACAATCCATTGAAACTCATTATGATTAATCTATCAAAAGTCATATTATATGCACATATGGTTTACAAGATTTGATCAACTCACCTGAATTGTTGGCATTTTCTGTGAGAAGACCGTAGTTGATGATCCACATCATGCACAAGACATAGATCAAACAAATGACAGAAGATTTAATCGCCAAACTATATCAAAAACAGGATCATCAAAAAAGAAGAAGATAAATTCAAGTGATACTAACACTGATGTTGCCGCGCTTTACTAATGTTTGTGGAACCTTGTTCACATCAACACAGTAGAACTTGACCCTATATAATCATAATCAGCACAAGCAAAATACAAAAATGGTCCAATCATAAAATAAAATCACTGTTTTATGAGACACACTTGAGAACTCACTTGAATTCATAATCGGCAGCTACTTTCTCCAACTTTGGTTTCAAGTATATGCATTTCCGGCACCAAGAAGCCATCCTATTAACAAAATAAAAATAAAATGTAAATGTGATAAATGGATCGAAACGTTCTTTTAACAACTACTGCTCCTGCCACCACCATAAATGCAATATAATAACCATAATTGGTGAAATTATGCTCTGCATAAGTAAAATTGACTTATTTTGAAAGCAGATTCTTAGCGGTTTACAAAACACTCGTTGTACTCCCTTCATTACAGACAAAGATTTCGATTTTCGAATAGAAACAAAACTCTAAGTGTAGAATTCTAAATGATACAAGACACTTCGGAGCGGAATGGTTAAAACAAATGATGCAAAAACAGAATAGTAGGAGTAATTTATACCAATCAATGATGATGGGCTGGGAAAGTTGGTTAGCTTCATCAAGAATCCTGTCCAAATGATCAGAATCCTCGATGGGTTTCATCTCCATTGATGTTGGCCTTGATAAATCAGCCCAAAAACCAGCATCCACTCTGCAATCTCTCTTTATCCCCTTCTTGCCACAAAAACCGAACCCGTGAGACTTTATCAGAACAGAGCAGCTTGCAGTTGATGTTGCAGAACCAGCGCCGCCCCTCCTCAAGTGCTGCTGCTGAGGACTGATTTCTCTGCACAGAATGTGTGAATTGGGAGGGACTGATATGGACATGTTTTGCCTTTGGAAAGAAGAGTAGGAACCAAGAAAGAAAGATAAGATGTGTAGACGTAGAATAATGCAAATTGGTGCTCATCCATATCACCAATTCACCATATCCTACTACTAGTACTAGACAGTACTAGGGAATGAGGAGCCATATGTTTGACTTGTTGCAAATTTTTGGGCCAATTCATATCGGTCAACTTTCAAAATTTATGCGTAATCAAAATTGTTAGTGTGAATCCCTTAAATATTAGATTTTTTTATCATAACTAAAGTTGACATTTGATGAAGAAATTAATTGTTGTATGGCGAAATTATAAGAACACTTTATCTTTTTGTTCAATTTTATTTTGGTGATTTCGGGTGTTTGATGAAGAATTTTTGAGCTAAAATCAGTTTAGAGAAATTATGTTTTTAGTTTTTATTTAGTTTCTCCTTATCTTCCAGCAAGGGTAATTTGGTAATTCTACACCCCATGTGCTAAAAAACTACACCATACCTTTTCAATAAATATAAGAAACAAAAATATGTGTATTTTCAAAAAAAAGAAAAAACATCCTTCTGCATATAAATACTCGTATACCAATTCATAAATCAAAACCAAGATAACTCAACATTTTTCATTAATTATAATAAATAAAAAGTTGTGTCTTTTCCATAAAAGCAAACATCCATCTGCATATAAATATACCAATTCATAAATCAAAACCAAGATAACTCAACCTGGTTTATGTATTGGTAAATTTAATCACAAATTTGGCCTCAAGCAGTACAAAAATCTACTGCACAGATTAAGATACACGGTAAGTATTCCTTTCCTCATGATGCCGATTGATTTATAAGCCACACCACCATCTCTCGGATTTGAGCTCTTTCGTCACCAGGAATCCAATCGTACATCTGACACACCATGCTTCAAAAATCTTCATACAGATTTGTATGATACTGTCATGCTTTACCATCCTCTTTATTAGCAATAAAAAACACTTTGTTTAGCAGTAATACATCTGCCTCACGTTCCAGCAGTTCTGCCAAAAAGAGCTGCTTTGTAAGAACAGTTCTACATACACAACAACAGCTTCTAACTCTAACAAAGTCATTCAGCATTTGCACAAAAAGGCACAATGCAGAAAAATTCAGTAGAATAAAAAAATTAAGTAAATAATAGGAGTATTAGATATAAAATTGTGTGGGTTAATTTCAAGTACTATTATCATAGTGTAAATCCTCCACTAAATCTTCTAAGTTATTGCGTCTGACATTATATTTAACAGCACATATCACTGCATAGACTTCAAAGTTATCATTGACTGTATAGTTCTCAATATATTCATTTCAGAATTAGTTTTCTACTATAAAATGTTTCAATGAGGTGGATTGTACTATAATAGGCCAGGAAATAATTTTGCAACCCTTTAATTGAGTTGATTCTATATAATCAAATATAAAGTGTTGACAGCTTTGCTAGGATATATTATTTGAGAAATTTTCCAGTATCCCACATATATCTCATGTGCTAATTCATTCTATCTATCTATATTTATTTGTTGCTAGACTTAAACATAAGTCATGTTGTAGTTACGATGCATGTCATTAATTAGGAATTTGGTATACATAAATACTGGTTTGGGATTTGTTTATCATTCTACAGGAATTTAGTAAGCATTTATACTGTTATCCTACTTTGATTTGACTTCATTTTTATATCAAAATATTATAATCAATAGTACTAATTTTAAATTTAATTATCTTACATTTTATATATGAAAGTTTAAATATCATACAAAAATTCTATTACATTTAATCTTCTCACACAATAATAAAATATACAAAATAATATTATTGAAGCAAACAGTTGAAATGCTGATTCAGTCTCTTTACTCTAATTATTGTTATATTTTCTGTTGTATAACTCTTGACATGAGATATTTTTTGTGTAACTTTATTTTTTGTGTATTATTGGTTTGGTTTTGTTCTCATTTAATTTTATGGTGATTTATAAAACTAATTTGTTGTTTTTTACATAATAGATATTAGAGTATAAGAGGTGTATGTTATGTGGGTGTTACGACTGATGGTGTAACCATGAATATATAAAAATCAGAAAACTAATGTTCCAGCATTTGTTATGTACAGATTTTAACATCATCTGTTACAAATGAAATATATAACCCGAAAATGAATTTATTTATCATAATTACTATAATAACCTTGTGTTAATGATACATAATATAAAATAATAATGCATAATCACATACCCAAAGGGTATAAATTATTAACTTATTGAACAGTCACATCATTTATACATGTAAAGTTGTGTCTTTTCAGTTACCCAAACACACATTGTTTAATATTAGACAATACATCTATAAATTCACACATCTGGCCACTCTAAATGCAAATAAGCAAAAATATAATTCACATTAAATCGTAAGCATTCCTGCACTTATGTCTTACCAATTATTTTTATTTAAATTTTAGGACAAAATTCTAATGCTGAAGAATTCTTATTGCAAAGCAACAGAAAACAGAGCAAATTGAAAAAGCCATGGTGGACACTGAGGATTCTCAACACTCTGGAAAACCAGGCATTTTCTTAACAGTGACATGCGACCAAAGCTGGCCAGAAATACAAGACAAGAGTTTTTAAGGGTAAAGTTGAACAATTGAAGGAAGACTTGGTCAAAGAAGGAATTGTAGGTGCTACTGAATATTTCATGTTAATTACATGTTTGTCTGAACTGAAATGAAGTGCAACTAAGTCGAAAAGAGCAACAAATGCTGATCAGACAACAAATGCTTATCAGACCTACTTTAATTACAACATAAGCACAAATATGTGAGCACAAATAGAAAATAATAATGTGTGGATCACATCTAACCTTTTCCTGCAAGAATGTATCTTATTGAGTTTAAAAACTGTGCATTTGATTTTCTGTACAGCTAGATGATAGCTCATATTATGACACATGTTGTAGCACATCTCAAATGACTGTGAACACAACAAATAAAATCCACAAACAAACTATATTCATATACCTGTAACACTCATCCTCCTATGAAATCCAAAATATACAAAAAGTTGAAGCAGAGTCAATGCAAGATGGACTTCTGTATCTGGAGAAACTTGCTCCATCCTCTTCTTCAGGGAATGGAGGACACATGTTTACTCTAAATCGAATTCACATGACCTAATTGTGCAATCCTACTGAAAGCAAGGCAGCAGTAGTCAGCATCAGATTTTAAACCATTTTCATTTCTAAGTGAAAGAACGGAATTTAATTATTACAGTGTAATTGAAAACTAACCTCGAATATGGCAATGATGATATTGCCGCTGGTAGGACTGTAAACCAAATGAACTACATGAGAACCAATATCGGTAGAGGCGATTTCGTTCCAGAGTAAGCATCAAATTCTAAAATTGGGTAAATAATCAGCAAGTTAGTTCCAATTAAATAATCACTTTCCCGGAGAAGGGAGAAAGATTTACCTGTGATATAAGTGCCATGGCGACAAATAAGGAGATGGGATCATCCGGGTCGTGCTTAACGGCGAGAGAGCTGCGGAAGACGGTCAGTTTTTGGGAAAACTCGGTAGCGCAAAAGACGAAATACGGGAAATACGATTCTGGGAGACTCGAGAGTTGTTGATTAGAGTCTCGACGTCGTAGCTGTACTTGCCTTTCTGCATCGTCACAGAGGGATTCCCAAGTATGAGCTCCTTGGACTAAGCCCGCGCAAAAACGGAGGTTATTGGGAGCACCTCACGTAAGCCGCGGCGGCGGTCAAAGGTGGATAAATGGAAGGTCGGGAGCTTGACCGGAAATGGTATGATGTGGAAGGAGGAGAAATTGGGGAAAGGGATAAGAACGTGTGCAAAAGGTAGGTCAACATAATGATGTATACTTAAAAATACACTTATTCCAAAAAATACATGTGTGCAAAAAATTAATTGTAAGTCCTTTTACAAATTCAATTGGGAATAAGAATAATTTTCAGAAGGTCAAAATCAGAGCAAAAAATAAAATGAACTAATTTTAAAACCAATTTACAAGAACATGAAATAAATTTTATAGATCTATATAATTAATAATTAAAATAACAGTCTTAATAAATTAATTAATAGTTTTGTGGTCAACCTAGTGTATTTAATAGATATATTACTTAAACTCCGTTACTTAACCAACAAAGTCGCTTTGGCCGAGTGGTTAAGGCGTGTGCCTGCTAAGTACATGGGGTTTCCCCGCGAGAGTTCGAATCTCTCAGGCGACGTTTCTTTTTTATATTTTACTTTTCTTTCCTTCTTCTAAATTCCCTCATCCAGTTTTCTTCTAAATTACCTCAAAATGCAGTTTCCTTCGCGACATATTCGCAATACTCGTACCTTTCATTGTAATTCTAGGGAGACGCATTCTTTCTTTCATCCTAATTATCTAAGATTGTTAGATAGTTCAGCCACAACTGGACTTGATCTTCTTACAGTTGGAAAATGAGTTTGAAAGACTGACACTAAACCATAATAAACCAAAACTTTATGGCAAATAGCTGTTTTTAAAAAAATCAAATCATGAGTTCACACAACAATCTTTGAGATGGCTCAACGGGGAAAGTAAATTTAGTTCATAGAAAGTACATGGAGTGTGATTCACTTCCTCCAACTTGGTCTTTAGCACCAATGCAATTCTACATTTTTTCCCCCTCGATAATTAATGAGCCAGAAATACAAAACAAGCTGCTGCATCATATTCCGAAACCAAAGACAGCTCGAATTCTGTGGAATATAAGATCCCTCCATCCCCTCTCAGTATTCTCCACCACAGTTGCATTTCCATATCTGCACCATTACAGAGTTTGCATCAGCAAAGTGATCAATATACATCAACATTGCAGCATCATTTGTAACATTCATATCAGTAACTGTAAATAAACACAAACACATAACAGCTTAATTCTAACCTGTCTTCCTCCGGAACATCAGTGTGAATCAGCTTGACAACGGTAACTCCAACTTCAGGCTCTTCAAATGTCAGCCTCACCTACAGTTTAAGCAGTATCATCAGTAATCATAGTTAGCCACAAAAAAACATAATATTGTCTCACTAAGCTGTACGTACATACAAACATGCCCGACACTAAACAGGACTAAAAACAGAAAAGTACATCACAACCACTTCTATATACTAATACACATCATAATAAAACAGGGGGAGAAAACAACTAAAGCCTTTGCAAGACAACTTAGGAGGATAAACTACAGTCAGCCACAATGTCTCACTAAGCAATATTAGTATGTACATAAGCAAGGTGCACGCCCAACACTAAACAGAAAAGTACATCACCCTTATCACATCTCTAATTGATCATATATTCATTATATAATCTATGAAAACAAACGAATCAAGTTTTGCAACTAAGGTAATTTGTAATATTCTAGGTACTATTGCACTGGCAGTATATTACTTACATTAGTAGGATAGCAAAAAGCAAATATAAAAGAGCAACAATATATCATCTAATCATCAAAACATAAGAAAAATTTATATGATATCATAAAAAAAAACATGGTTACTTCCCAATCCTAGGAATCTGTTATATGCGTCATCTTTAGTCATCATGTTAGAACTCACTAACACACCAAGAAGCAATGAACAAAAATGATTCTTGCAAGTAGCAAACATCATATACGTCATGCCAATTCAATATAATCACATTACAGTATCAATTGCAACTTTACCATACAACTGAAACCAATATAACATAATCACATTACAGTATCAATTGCAACTTGACCATACAACGAAACCAACATAACTCATAATTCAACAACAAACCAAAAGCTACTTCTTATAACTAGCGACTGACCAAATGAGAACAAAACAAACAAAATGAGAAGATAAGCAGAGTATCTGTCAGATCACAAACAAAACACGCAAAAAGGAAAAAACTTGTAATTGCTTACCATTGAGTGAAGTCCATCAGGCCAGTTTCCAAACCGCCATTTCTGCACAATCAATTTCCCCTCCTGGAGCTCCACATTGGTGCCAGTCACCGATCCATCAAAGATACTGAACTCCCCATTAACCTCCTTACTAATCCTAGCATTACTTTGAGTGAACCCCTTCCACCTATTCTCATCCATCAATATCTCAAACAAATGCTGAGCCCTGCAGCTAAACTTCTCCGTCATTGTAATCGTCTTAAACCCTTCCTTCTTCTTCTCCTTCTTCTTTGGAGCCTCCTTCTTCTCCTCAGCTGCCACTGCCGCCGCCACTTGCTTCTCACCGGCACCAGCCTTCTTAGCTACCTTCTTCACTTCAAGCTCCTCCTTTGCGGGCCCACCTCTCGCCATGGCGTCAACAAATGCCTTTACCTGCTCCAACACAAATGGCTTTCCTTTGGCCAAGAAAGCATCTTTCAGCCTCTTCCCAACAGGCCCGTCATCCTTGACGGTAACCCTGACCTCGGGGTCCTCATCGGCGTTCTCGTCGGCGATGTACGGCGCCTCAATAGCCCCTTCGGCTTTCGCGACGGAATTGCCGTCGGCATCTTTAGCTTCCCCTTCCCAGGACACGATGAGATTCAGCTCGTAGCCCGGAATAATCTTGCCCTTGCGGATGTTGACGTATGCCTCACCGTCCAATTTCTCGACCTTGTTGAGCTTGATGAAGAGGTTGCCTTCGCCGTTGAGGACAGTGCGATCGGCTAGGGCTTTGGTGAAGAAGTTCTTGGACCAATCGAGGCAGTTAGTCTCCGCCCAGTGCCAGTTGTGGACGTTGGTGCCGTCGGGGCGATCTTCCACGATCCATCTCTTGTCTCCTTCTCCCAATTTCGCCATTCTTGCGGAAGGTGAGAATCAGCTCTTTAACTGTGTGACTCTGTATGTGTGGAGGCGCGCGGCGCTAGCAGAATAATATAAAAAGAAAAAGGGCAAGAAAGTGTTTTCGTCTCTAGAGTGTTCGGAAGGAAGGATCTAGAATGCCCTAATTGAGTAGCAGCAGTTCAATGTTTGGATTTTGTTTTTGTTGTTGTTGTTGAGGAATTTTAAACCCCAAATAAGTTGGAAAAATTATGGCTTCACTACCAAAACTGGTTGTTTGCAGAAGGATCTAGAAGGCGGCTATGGATGGTAAATTGGCAAATCTAAATTTTCACAAAAAAAAAAATTGTTATTTGTAATTCAATATTTTGTTCTTATATCCTAAAATACCAGGTGAAAAAACATAAATATATATTTTTCAATTTATAGGGAAACTAGCATATTTACAAAGGGTAATATAGCCATTTGATGGATTTTTATGTGATATGTGAGTTAAAAGTTGGGCCAATTTAGAAGAAAAAGGCGACGATTTGTTCTTGCTTACCTTGTTTATTTCTATTGTAAAGTGTTTGGTCGTTTAAGATCAAATAGAAATTAAATTAGAATGATTCAGATTAACAATCTAGACCCATACTCCCTCCGTCCCCTTATAAATGTCCTACTGAAATAGTCAATTTTTTTCACACCATGTCTGACCATTAATAACTTATAATATATAAATAATATATTTTCACATGACATATCGTTAGAATCCTCGTATTATGTACTTTTTTAAAATCAAAATTATTTACTCTAATATTAAGTATAATAAAAGATATTAATGGTCAAATATGGTGTAAAAAAATTGACTATTTCAGTAGGACATTTATTTGGGGACGGAGGGAGTATGTGGACAGTATGGTACAACCGACTAAGCTAAAACAAAATATTGTTTAGATTTAGAAATTGAACATTTAGAAACTATGATATTTGTGCATCAATCAAATTACACGAGAAAAATATCAATATGGATAAGACAAATCTATAAAGTACTCCAATGATCGTCATATCCTTAATGTGAAAAATGATCTATTTCTTCCATCAGTTCCATGCGAGGAAGATGCACATAATATTGGTCCAGAAGTACCATACTTAAGTGCAATTGGTGTCCTTGTATATCTTGCTATTTGTACTCGACATGATATAACTTTTGTTGTATTTATTAGCAAGATTCAGCTCTTCTCCTACCAAAAGATATTGGAAAGGAATCAAATATGTGTTTCGTTACCTCCAAGAAACAATTAGTTTGGGTTTATTTACCCTAGTGATGCAAAGCTACTTTGGCCAGCTATGTAGATGATGACTATATGTCTGATCCACTCGAAAGTAAATCCTAAACTAGCTATGTGTTTACCTGTGGGGAACTGCGATTTCTTGACGTTCTTAGAAGCAAACACTTGTAAATATATCGTCAAATCATGCTGAGGTTATCGCATTCAATGAAGCAAGTTGAGAGAGTGTGTGGTTGAAATTAATAACACAATATATCAGAATTATATTGAACATAGTGCCTCCAAATTGTCGGAGGACTTTATAGTAGCACCCAAGGTGTGTTTATACCCAAAGCGGCAAAATATATATATAGAAAGTGTGAAAGAGTAAGATGTTAGTGGATACGTATTCATTAACATCTATAGAAAATGAGAAAATAATTGAAAGTAAAATAGCTTTTCTAAATATTTTTCTTAAGTAGAGAAGAAAAAGTAATATTTGTTATAAAATCAGTACTATACTACTAAAACAACAAGTTTTGTGCCACGTGGCACTCACAAAAAAAATTCACCTTTGAGAAGTGGAAAGAATTTTTATTTTTATTTTGAAAAATATCATTCAAAATGTTGGGAAACGTCCAACCACGATTACAATAAGTATAATCAAACATCTAGTTTAGGTATCCTATCAAGGATAATCAAACTATACAAAGTCTTGGGTGAGACCGTCCTACCATAAGCTTATGGTAGGACGAATGATAGTTCATGTGTTTAATAGATTTGTTCATGTGTTTCACAGTTTTGTTCATGCGTTTCACAGTTTTGTTTGTTATAAGCTGGGTTCATGTGTTTGACAGATTTGTTCTTGTGTTTCACAATTTTGTTTGCTATAATCTGTAACAATATGCAAATGAATTAACAAAGTTGTGAAACACATGAACAAATCCATTAAACACATGAACTATCATTCGTCCTACCATAAGCTTATGGTAGGACGGTCTCACCCAAGACCTTCTCATCAAACTAAATGCTTAATTAGACTAATTGTCCTATTACAAAGATGAGATCCAATAAAAGAGTAATATTCTCTCAGGAATATATTGCTACCAGGACCGGCCCTGGGCCTGTGCTGTCCGTGCAGTCGCCCAGGGCCCCATGAAATGAGGGGCCTCAAAATTTTGGTACTGCATTAATAATAGTATGTATATTTATTTTCTATATTTAGTCTTTCCTTGACTAAAATTTTGGAAATATGTTCCTTGACTTTCTGGTTTGTCCGCCCCTGCCTCTTCCTTTTCTCTATTTTGACTTAAATTCTCTTCACCCATCCATGTCCTCCTCAGGCTCCTCTGTGTAAAAATAACACCGATCTGGTCTTCCGCCTTCGACTTCAAGTGTGTTTGTTTTGCCCAAATTCAATGACGAAACGGTAATTGATCTACTCTATACTTCAATTAGTTTTTCAATTTAGTCAATTTTTATTAGTTTACTGGGTTTAGATTTCTTATTTTTCTTATAAACAATCTAATATGCAATACAGAGCATCTGGTCCGATTAGGAAATGTGAATCCGGTTATGCTAAGCGCCAGAAAAGGAAGAAACGTGATAAAATGGCTGAACGGGAAAAAGGAGCGATCAAGCGATTTTTCAAAAAAAAAGAACCGAATTTTCCAGGTAATCAAGAATTAGTTCAAGTGGATACTAATGTGTTAGAAGATGGGATGGATAATGTTGATGGTAATTCGGAGGAACTTGGAGAAACTATACCAGCTAGTGAAGATAATGTCAATGTTGATGTTCTGATGCATGAAAATACAGATTCTCCATTTGAGGAGATTCAGGAGAACCAAGCCAACTTGAATGGGGATAATATTGAAGACGATGATATTATGGTGAACCTATATGATCCTAGAGGTTGGGATAATCTTGCAACTAAATGGAAGGATTTATTAGTGAAAAATGGTCCTGTAAGAGGGAGGGAAAAAAAGGTCCTAGAGATAAAAAGAAGAGGCGTTTCAGCTCTGAATTTTACAGTAAGTACTTGCCGAATGGTGAGAAGCATCACAGAGATTGGCAGAGGCGAAGCTAGGAATTTGAAACCGGGGTGCACATTAAATTTTTTTTTTGAACATACATATATCATATATATATATATGAAAGTAATATTTTAATACAATCATAATACTCAATGTATAAATAGTTCAATACAAAACACTAAAGAATTACTCGTCGAGGCTTCATACTTTGAAACCGACTTACAATCGTATCAGAACTAACATTCGAGGCCAAATCTTTCTCTAAATAAGTAACCAAACTATCATTCAACAGTTGTTCTCCCATGCTATTACGCAATTTATTCTTGATGAAAGTCATTCCGGAAAAAACCCTTTCCACACTTGTTGTTGCCACTGGCAAAATCAGAACCAACTTTAAAAGCAAATATACTCTAGAATGAGTCTCATGTTTTCTTGTCTCGACAAGTTTGACAGAAAGCTCATTTAGAGTCTTCAATGGCCAAAATCTTTTATCATGTCGCATATCATCCACGAAAGTATCAAATGAATGTCTCAGAACCATCAAATCCACACTTGAAAACTCATAAGGATAAAACCCAGCAAGTTGGACAAGTTTCGATGTATCAAATGATGAAAACCGATTAGTAGGATTAAAGCATGACATACAAATAAGTAAATCCTTACTTTGCTTGGTAAATCGGTCTTCAAGTTCTGATAATTGTCGATCAAGCACACCGTTAAAAACATCGACTTGAAAGTGATGAAGATTTGTAACTCTTGGCCCTTTACCACGAAACATCCTTCTTCCCAGAATGACATATGCATCCTCCATATTTATCATCTCAATGCCATGCTTAGCCACAAATAAAGTGACTTGGTTGAAGTGATCATCCCATCCATCGCCTCTCATTCTTTGCAAACTTCTCTTAGTTACATCAACCAAACTCATTGCATTCACAATATCTTGATCCCGCTTTTGCAAGGCCAAGTTCAACTCATTTGTAATCCCAAAGATAGATTTCATAAAGTGTGCCACAAAAACAAAATCAAATGTCATCAACAAGTGAGTAATTCCACATGCTTTATGTTTATCACTTTTTTCCTTAGCATCATCTGCTATAGCATCAAGAGACTCGAGAAGAGGGCGAAATAAATCAAGAACATTCAAAATAGTCTTATAGTGAGAACCCCAACGAGTATCACCAGCCCTAACCAAGCTCTTTTCCTGATTTAAACCACTACCTGATTCAATTTCACCAATAGATAAAGCATCAACAACTCTATCTTTCTGCTTCGCCCGAAGAAATGCTCTTCTCTTCGAAGAACCCCCCACAAAATTAATCAAAAGCGGAAGCACCTCACAAAATAACCAACTAGCATCATCATTATCCTTAGCAACGCTGACAAGTGTTAATTGAAGTTGATGAGCAAAACAATGAACATAATATGCAGACGGGGACTCATTCCTAATCAATCTTTGCAGACCATTTAACGGCCCTTGCATATTACTAGCTCCATCATAACCTTGACCTCGAACTTTAGAAAGAGGTAAAGAATGATCCATGAGCAAAGATTTGATTGCTTCCATTAGGAACAAAGAAGTAGTATTCTCAACATGTACAATACCCAAAAAACGTTCTGTAACTTCACCATCTTTACTAATGTATCTCAAACAAAGTGCCATATGTTCTTTATTAACAATATCAGCAGACTCATCAGCAAGAATGGCAAAAAAATCATCCCCAATTTCATCAATAATCAATTGAGTAGTCTCTGTAGCATGTGATTTTAAGATATCCTTTTGAATATCAGGAGATGTCAATTGACAATTACCAGGAGCATTTTTTAGGACTACAGATGCAACTTCAGGTCTATCCTTTGCATGAAATTTTAGAAGTTGTAAGAAATTACCTCTATTCGATGAATCTAAACTTTCATCATGTCCACGAGCAGGCAACCCTTGAATAGAAAGCCATTTCATGCATTCAATGGAAGCTTCCAGCCTTATTCTGTACTGCCTTTTAGTTTCATCGGAATGCTTAGCCAATGTACAAGGGAGAGAACCTTTTTGATTTTTAAAAGCTTCAAGTTCTGCCCTAGTAGCATTGTGATGACTCTTAAGATCCCCAACATGTCTGTCAAGATTATCTGGTTTTCCCCAACTCCTCCATCCACCACTAACAAAAACATCAGTTCCATCGTCATCATCCTTGAACAAATAACAAGCAAAGCAAAAAGCTGCATCTTTTTCAACACTATACTCAAGCCAAGCTTTGTGAGTTCTAAACCATCTCGGGTTGAATCTGCGGTTTTTCTTTTTACCTTTTGTAAATGGAAAATTATGACCTACAGGTTGACAAAGAGGTCTATTCACATAAGCCCTCCTAACTAGTTTTCTGTCATCAGGATGATATGTACTCATCAATTTTCTTTCCAGGATCTTGAGGGAGATTCAACAAATCAATATCGGTTACTCTTCCCTCCTCTCTCAACCTTGACGTACCCTCCCCTTCTTGATTTTGAGGAATGTCTGGAACCCTTGTTCCTTCAGATGGAGAATCATTCAAATGAGGAGAAGAATGCAGTACTTCTTGAGATGGTGGAGTTTGTTGAATATTTGGGCAAGAACTACCTTCTTCTCCCCCTTAGTGAGGAAGTTTTGTAAAAAAACCTTCGAATATCAGGACCACTTTGTTTCCTTTTCATCCTAGATAATATAATTAAGTTAAACAAAACTTCACAATCCATTAATCAAAACCTTGGAATTTAACCACACACAATACAACCAAAAGTTTCCAAATACAATTATACAAACAATGAAACAAAAGCTCACAATAAAACACGCTGGGAACTTGAACAAGTGGGGGAAAAAAATTAGAGAACTAAAAAGGAACAAAAAGAATTAACTAACTAATTTACCTTGAGACTTGAATAGATTCACTGTGCTGTGCCAACCGCTGCGGCGCCGTCGGTGCCTGGAGATAAATTATGAACTCCAATAAAACAAAATCCAATCATGGCTGACGGCTTGCTTTGTCTTTTTCTTTGGAATTGGAAGGGCCAAAAGGGGCACGGCTTTGGCTTTGGGAAAAAAAGGAATTAATTAGAAGAATATTCTGGGGTGCACTATTTTCCAAAAATAATTTTTAGCCTGTCAAAAATTTTTTAAAAAAATTTCTGGGGTACAAGTGCACCCCAGGTTCCTGAATAACTCCGCCACTGGAGATTGGCTTGTGTACTATAAGGAGCTTGATAAAGTATTTTGCTTTTGTTGCAAGTTGTTTAAGAACAACCCACAGTTGAGTAATTTGGCACATGATGGAATAAGTGATTGGAGACATCTCGGAGAAACTCTGAAAGTACATGAAAGAACTCCTGAGCATATATATCATATGACTATGTGGTTTGAGTTGAGGGCAAGGTTGGAAACAGGTCAAGCTATTGATAAGGATTTCCAGGACCAAATGAACAAAGAAACCAAGCATTGGAGGAGGGTGTTAAAGAGGTTGATTGGTGTAGTGAGGTTCTTAAGCAAACAAAGTTTGGCATTTCGTGGAAGTCGTGAGAAGCTCTATGATGAAAATAATGGCAACTTTATGGCTTTAATTGAGATGATCGCCGAGTGGGATGCGACATTGAAAGAGCATATTCGGAGAAAAGAAAACCAGGAGATACATTACCATTATTTGAGTCAAAGATACAGAATGAGCTGATTCTCTTGATTGCTAGTGAAATTAAATCTGGAATTCTGAAAAAAATAAAGGAGGCCAAGTATTTTTCAGTAATATTGGATTGTACTCCAGATGTGAGCAAGCAAGAGCAGATGACATTGATATTGAGGTGCGTTGATATCTCTACTAATATTGTCAAAGTTGAGGAATTTTTTCTGCAATTTTTAGTTGTCAATGATACTACAGGCCAGGGATTATTTGATTCTTTGCAACATTTGTTAGAATCCCTCGATCTTGACATTGATGACATTAGAGGGCAGAGTTATGATAATGGATCGAGTATGAAGGGGAAACACAAGGGTGTACAGGGGAAGCTTTTAGATGTTAATCCTAGAGCATTTTACACTCCATGTGCATCTCATTCTCTTAATTTGACATTGTCGGATATGGCAAATTCTTGTGACAGAGCTGTTAAGTTTTTTGGTGTTGTGCAACGTCTTTACACATTGTTTGCGGATTCGACAAAGAGGTGGAAAGTTTTGATTGACAAGTTGCCGAAAAATTGTTTAACCCTGAAATCATTGTCTACTACAAGGTGGGAAAGTCGAATTGAAAGTGTGAAGGCTATAGTGACTCAAGTTCCTCAAATAGTAGAAGCTTTAAATGAACTTATTGATGAAGAGACAGATGTAAGAGTCAAAAGTGAAGCTTCTTGTCTTGTGGATTATGAACTTTGTAGTTTTGACTTCACTGTGGGGATGGTTATCTGGTATCAGATTTTGGCTAAGGTAATAACCTAAGCATATTGTTAAAATATGAAAATATTCATATTGATGAGGCAATGAGTGGTGTTGAGGCTCTTATCGAGTTTTTCAAAGATTATCGGGTGAGGGGGTTTGATGATGCTTTGAATTGTGCAAGAGGGATAGCTTCAGATTTAGAGATTGAGCCTGTATTTGCTGAGAAGCGGAAAGGAAGAAAGAGACGTAAATAAAGACATTTTGATGAGAGTGACACTGAGCCATTAGAATCTAATCAACTTTCGCCTCAAGAATCATTCAGAATTCATTATTTTGTGTACTTAGTTGATGAAGCAATTGGCTCATTGGAACGAAGGTTTGAGCAATACAAGCAGTATGAAGAAGTATTTGGCTTTTTGTTCACAACTGAAAAGCTCAAGTCAATGGCAACCGATGAATTGAAAGCACGTTGCAACAATCTGGAAAAAAGGTTAGCAAATGGCACTATTTCAGATATTGATGGTGAAGACCTATTTAATGAATTGGAGCTACTACAAAAACATTTACCAAATGAACACAATACAGCTAGTGCAATACTAAATTTTTTAAGAAGGGTGAACACATACCCGGTCTCTTGTCTTGCTTATAGGATATTGTTGACTGTTCCTATCACGGTTGCATCAGCAGAAAGAAGTTTTTCAAAACTAAAACTTTTGAAGTCTTATTTGAGGTCAACCATGTCTCAGGAGAGATTGAATGCATTGGCTTTAATTTCAATTGAGGATGAGTTCTTAGATGGTCTTGATTATGAAAGTATGATGGATGATTTTGCTTCTAAAAATGCTAGAAGATCCATGTTTAAAACAAAGTAATGCACTAGCTGTTTGTCTTCTTTGGTATTTTTATTGTATTGGTTTCGGTTTATCGTCGAAGATCCAAGGTGTTCATAAACTCAGGTAATCTTTCTAATGTTTTCTCCTGCTATTTTATTTTGCAAATTTTAATCTTTTTATTTTAACAACGTCCTTTGACCTTGAACAGACTTTAACTTTATATTTTTGTATCTTGCCATGTGATTTTGCAGAATTCTTGTTGAAAGATCACTCAGTCGATTTGTAGATTATGAAGGTACTGAGGGAACTTAAGATCACTTGGAGATTTTGAAGCTATTATTATCACTAAGAATATCTCTAGTTCAAGGATATTTTAAAGGTGTTGCTCTTAAGTCTTAACTCCTCTATGTATTTGTACGTATATTTTGCTAATTTTTTATTTATAAGCAATGAAACAAATTAAATACCCTTATTCTATGCAATTTTATCATATTAAATTAGTTACATACATAATAGAAAATTTATAAATACTTGCAAAACCGACATATAAAAGGGCCACATTTTAGTAGTTTGCACAGGGCCTCTAAAAACTCAGGGCCATCCCTGGTTGCTACCATCAAAAGTCATAATATGCTTAACAAGCATAATTAACCCTGTTAATCAAGGATCTTCAACATTTGCAACACCACGAACACGTTGACATCTGTAATTCAAGCTGTAAACACCTTGATCCAAACTGCAGATGCAGTACACAAAACCAAACATCCAAATATAAGATCCAGACGAAATAACCGAATCGCGTGAACCTCAATCTAGATATTGAATGAGTAAGAGTTTCATTCGCAAGGATCAACATAAAAGAAAAAAAAACTTATTAAAAACTTTCGGATCCAAAACATCTATATGAAAATTCCACATTTATTCAAAAACAAAATTCAATAAAAGAAGTTAAAGATTGCTTCCCCATCTCCCAAAAGGGGAGACGGGGAAGAAGAAGAACTTTAAAGTTTGGGTGGTTTGGAGCGGCCGTAAGAAGGAAGGTTGTGATACTAAAATTTGTTTACGCTAATTAATAATTATATTCTAAAATTTTTGAGGATTGATTGGAAAAAATTATGTTAAAGTCATCTAAAATGACCTTTTTTATTATTAGTATAAAATATAGGTATATGAAATAGAGTTGGCAATCTGGTCAGATTGGCGGGTTTGGGTTGAAAACTCTAAACTCGAACCTGACCCAACTCAATAATATTTCATGTAAAATATTTTAACCCAAATTCGATCTAGTTAATACTCGGGTTACTCAAACTCAAACCAAGAAACCTAATTACTTTAAACTTGACATGAAAAGAACTAAACATTCAAGCACCAATTTTTTTATAAGTGAATAAACTCACAAAACTATCTTCAAAATTTCAAAAATATAAACTCTTTATCATTAGGAAGTTTTATAAGAAAAAAGTATAAGAAGTATTTATTTCTTGGAGTGTCATTATTATCTTCCTTAAAAGTTAAAACCGTCTACTGTTTGAAGGGGAACCACATCGAGAAGATGAAAGTTCAAATAATTAGGTTGGAGCGGCAGTGTCAATACGAGCTATGAATTTATAATGATGTGGGATTATAATTTCAAAACATCAAGCAATATGGAAGCAAAATAAAAAATAAAAAATCACTCTACATTTCATCAAACAATTAAGCAATTTCCGCAAGTCCATTTTTCTCTTGCAGGTCCGTATTTTTACCATAATACCCCCTGATGGAACCCTATGATTTCAAGACCATTTTTTGTCTTCACAATATTAGGGGTATTATGGTAAAAATACGGACCTGCAAGAAAAAAATGGACTTGCATGGAGCAACCCCCAAAAATTACATTCTCAATCTCTATAATTTTTGCTTTGAATAATATATTCTTATCCACAAGATAATAACCAACTTATACTGTATTTTACTTAAACCTAAACTCATTTTATTATACTAAAACAGTATTAATACAATTAGTACTTAATTTATAAAATATTTTATAAATATATATATGGGTCAAATGAGTCAACTAACCAACCCACGGTTTGACCCGAATCTAACTTTTTTTCAATCGTGTTATTCGTGTTTGACACAACATTGACCCTTACCCCTTGTTTTGTACTAAATTAATGTTCTATTTGTGTCGAATTTCAGTGTCGGGGTCTGAAATTGTTAGCCATGTCTACTCTAAACTTTGTAACGTGAAAATCAATAAAATTCATTTTTTAAGTACATAAATAAATAATGGAGAAAGTCTACTGTAAGGCCGCCTAAAGGTTAGGCAGATATGTTCATTTTATTTTATGTTGATGTTCATTCATAATCTCTTGATGTTGATTAAGTACTGTAATTAATGTTATGCTTTATATGTTGAATTTAACTTTATTTTCAATGTTTATCAATTGATATTGGATTTGTTTACTATGAGCTTGTGTAGAAATATAGTTTTGATGATATTTGTGATTAAATAGTCAATAAATAGAAAGGGGTGTTTGGTGAAAAGGTTTTTGAGGCCAAATTCGCTGTTTGAGCAACTCAAAAGGCTAATAAAAGTATTTGGTGAAGAGTTGTTTGAGCCCAAAAAGCCAATTTTCAAAAGGCAAAGAAAATGAGCGTTTTCAAATCAGTTAATTGTATTTCTTACCTAAATGACTTTTCTATGCTTATTTTGCCACCTAATTACTGTACTTATTTTTTTCCTTTTTTCAGTTCACCTTTCGCAGCGTATGTACACGCTGTGTGTGTTTTTAATAAAAAAAATTTGTTAGTTAATTTTTTTTAATAACATTTATTTATTCTTATCTAAATAAATAATTTAATATAAATTTAATTCAATATTATGGTTGAATGTTAATTAATAATTTAAATTAGTGATATGCAAGTTGTTTTTAATAAAAATATTAAAAACTAAGAGTTTAACTTATAATGTGATATTTAACAATTTTTTATTTATTTGAATATTTCATATTTTCATTTACGATTTTATATTTAACCTATAATTTATAATTATAATAATAATAAACTAATTATTTTTAATTGAGTTAAATTTCATAAATTGGTATTACTACATATGAGTGATGAAGCAAAATATACAAGGTCCTTTAATGTCATTTTACAAGAAACCACTATCAGCTAATTTTACCAAACACTTTAACACAATCCGCTAATGCAATCAGCTAGTCAAAACAGCTAATACAATCAGTTGGTCAAAACAGCTAATACAATCAGTTAACATCTAACAGCAGCTAATCACCAAACATCCCCAAAATAGCCCATTCTTGGACTTCAAAGTTTTGTGTGTTCAGTCAATCCTTTAGACCATCTCCTATGGGGGATTTATTGTGGTTTTTCCTACCCTTTTTCCTGAAAACCAGGGAGAAAATGAACGAAACCTCTTAAGATTCACAGCCGTTGCAAAGCTCTTAAAAGTGGTCTAAGAGCAAGTCCAACAGATTTGCTATAATAGAGATTTTATTTAAATTTGGAGATTTTGACAAATTTTTTACTCCAACAGAATCTCTATAATAGAAAAATGAGGAGAGAGAAGAAATAAATCTCTATATATGCAAATTGCTCTCTAAAATTTTAGAGAACTAAATTTATGGTATGTTTGCTAAAAATAGAAATTAAACTACCTTTCCAATTCTCACCAAATTCTCCAACACCCAATTTGCCAAAAAATAGGAGATGAAATCAAAATAATATAGAGATACTGTTGGAGTTAAGAGACAAAAATATGGAGATTATTGACTTTCATTCTCTACTTTAGAAAAAATAGCAAAGCTGTTGGACTTGCTTTAATGGGCCATCCACCATACTTTTGCAATGGAAATCATTCTCACATGCTTTTAATTCTATTAACTTTTCTTAATTTTGTAAATATATTTTTTCCTTTTAATATTAACTCTTTATTAAGATTTTTATCATCTACATTTAGAGTATAATATATAATATATTATGTTACATAATAATAATGATATAGAGGAAAAAAGAAATGATGATGTAGAAAATATAAATTCAAGTGGGACATAACAAAAAATGATGTGAATATTTATGTAGATTTTCATGATAGTTGGGTTTTGTAGTTTAGAGATTTTTTGTGAATTTTTTAATGAAAAAACTTAAAATGGGGATTTTCTTAATTTTGTAAAAACTTTAACATCCATATCCAACTATCATAAAACTTCACACACATTTCCACATCACTTACTCTATGTCCCACAACTATTTACTATTATCCATTTCATTATTTATCTTTCCTCTAGCTCATTAATACTTTATTTATCTATCATTAATACAAAACTTAGATATAAATTTATATAATGATTATTATAAGTTCATGATATATTATATATTCAACTTAAAATATTGTGTTAAATAAAATTTTAAATTCTACAGGCATAGGTTACGAATAAAATATGTGATTTGTATGTATTTATCACATCTTCAAAATTCTAATCATGAAATAGTTTTTTTATGGAATCATGAAATAGTTAATTGTGGAAACATTAATGACAAAATTACAATAATTAGATTAAAATATGAAATCTGTAGAAAAATCATAAATTAAAGTAATCAGGTAATGAATTGTTACAAAATAATATCAGATAAAATAATGCTTGATGAAAATAAAACTGGGTAATTGAACGGCAATTAAAGATCATCATGATTGTTTTTGAAAATTTTACCAATTAAAGACAAATTAAATGCCTTAAATCTTGGTAATATTGAACGCAAAATTAGAAGGAAAAACAACAATGTCTTGGCGGGCCCAGAAAATACCACGTTTCCGGCTTCAGCATCACAGGACAGGAGTAGCCATTTCTCTTTTCTACTCCCTGTAAGAGCACCTGCACTGGGCAGGTTTTCAATAGGATTTATTGCATTCAAATCCTTTGGATGTGCCACAAGCCCACAATGGGAGGCTTTGGCATTGTCTTTCCGTATTTCATGGAAAAATGATAGACAAAGGTCTTGAATTTTGGGGACTCTGAATTTATGCTGAAAACCAATAAAAACGGCATACCTGGCAACATGGCCACTCACGTGTCTTTTTCTTCTTCTTTGCCTATTTTGTTTCTTCTTCCCAAATTAATAACAATCCTTCTTTTGGCTGCTTCCCAAATTACTACTCTTTATCCAAAATTACAGCTCATGCTCCAATATTACTAATTCTACTTTTAAAATTTGTCTTTTATGTGTTTTCTTTTTATTTTTGATTTCATTACTTATATCATTAATTACTATTATCAATCTATCTAATGCTGGTTTTATATGATTATAATGAATAGTTACATAGTTTAAATTCACAAATTATATTATGCATTGCTTATAAACTTGCTAATTTAATTGTACATATATTTTATTTTTTTGTTATTGTAAATACGAAAAAGATCATTTATCTAATAAAATATCCTAATACTAACCTTTGTCTCATAAATATTATTTTGAATATTAAATTTGATATAAATTTGTCATAATAATTAAATTTAGTGACTTAATAAAAAAAATTTAACATGAAAAATTCTCCAACTTTATCTTATTTTAAGTGACATTTATCATCCATCAAAATTATATATTATATACATATATTTAAGGATGTTAATGGAAATAATTATGTGTAAGGAGTATAATGATGTGACAGGATGTATGAATGTGAGTTAAAAGCTGGAAATGTGGGACTTTATGAAAAAAGTAAGTTTAAAATCAAAAGTGTGGCTGAATGATTGTGGGTGCTCTAATAAATGTGCCCACACAAAATCCCACGATAGTACATGCTCTTAGAGCAAGTCCAACAGCTTCCCTACCCATTCCCCAACTTGGGGATTTCTAAAATCCCCATGTTGCTTCTCCAAATCCGTAGAAAGAGAAAAAAATATTTGGGGAAGCAAAATTTAATGTTTTTTGCATTTATGACTTGATTATTTTCTTATTCATATGTTTGTCTTTATTTTTTAACAAATTAAATATACATTTCAAATGCAAATATCTTTAGTTATACACAACAAAAAATTATAAAAATAATATATTCTTAATTTTCATATTATAACGAACGTAACAAGATCTTACATGATTATGTTCGCATGCATATATAAATTTGAATATTATCATGTGAGATCTTGTTATGTTCGTTGTAATGTGTATTTTAATAATATATTTTAAACATTTTTTCATTATAAGTAATTTAAAATATTAAGATTTTAAAATATATTTAAATAGTGAAAAACAGAAATAAAGAGATAAAATACTGAAATTTAATGTACATGCATTAAATTCTAATCTCCTCACTAGAGAAGCTGTTGGAGTTGAAGCAAAAAAAATAGGGAATATGAGAATGTAGTACTTTGGCTCCGTTTGGTGACGAGAGTTTTGAGTAGCGTTTAGCTTTTTGGGTTAAATATGGACAGTTGACTGGTTAATCAGCTCTTCTTAGTGTTTGGTGAATAGCTTTTTCTAATTAGCTGTTTTGGTGAAACCTCTCGTTTCTGAAACGCTAGAAAGAGCAGCGTTTACAAAGAATTAATTAAAACAATATTACAAAATATCTTTTTTATCCTTATTCTTACAAAATTTCCTTTTAAAAAAAATCAAATTACTAAACCAAATTTTAATCATGTTAGCGTGCGTACAAATTCATATAATATTAATCAAATTTTAATAGTACAATTCATATATTCATATGCGTGCGTACACAAAATATGTACGTATATATTTATTCTAAAATATTATTTTTAATTTATATTTTAAGTATTTCATATCTTAATATTAAAATGTCCAGTTAAACATATATTACTATGAAATGTTAATCATTTTAATTTTTTTAAAGAAAATGGGTATATTAATAAAGAATAAAATAACAAATAGCATAAAAATAAATAAATATAGGTAATAAAAATACCTTTCGATACTTCAAAACAAATAATACACTCCATAAAAGAAATTAATAATAAATTATATTAATGTCTATTTCGGTCTTTTAACGTAACAAAACAGCTATCAGCTAATTGTCATTTGTCAAACACTCAAATACAAACAGCTAATCAAACCGCTAGTCAAAACAGCTAATAGAATCAGCTAATAGCTAACAGCTAATAAAATCCGCTAACAGCTAACAGCTAAACGCTGATAGCCAAACGAGGCCTTTATCTTGGAGAATCTAGTAGGAAAGCTGTTGGACTTGCTCTTATTTATTATTTACTAATTTTTCTACTCCCTCCGTACCAGCTGGATATGCACCGTTGACTTTTCACGGTCTTTAATACACGTGTTTGACTGCTAATATCTTTAATTACGTATACTATCAAGATATAAAAATTTGATATTAATAAACTACATGTTATGACGATTCCAACAATATTAGATACGATAATATTTTTAATTATCTATGCATTCAAAAATTCAGTCAAAATTTATCATAGTTGACTGAAAAAAGTCTCATGTGCAGAAATAGCTGGTCCAGAGGGAGTACCAAGATGAAAGTATCTGTCGGGTTCCCAGTAATGTTAACGTCATCTTGGTCTGTGGCAAGTGCAAGTATCCCAATGAAGGAGACTAAAATACCAACCAAAAAACTCAGAAAAACCATCAAAACAAGCATCCTTAGAAGCAAAGTCAAACATACGAAATGCAAAAGCATTGACACTTCTTGTAATGGTGATAGAAGCTCAATTCCAGGATTTTCCATATCGACATTCTTGCATAAAAATCCAATCTTGGCCCCGGATTTCTTCCAAATTGACGCTCTTCATCTCGCCCCTCTTTTGCTTGGCAAGTACCTCAGGAGGGATGATGTGGTTCTCCAAATTACTGAGGTAAAGTACCAAATTATTGATGGTGTTTTTGGCTTCAATCACACTGTGCTTGTTGACACATATGGTTGATTATTATTTATTTGGTAGGTGGAAGCGTATAGACCAAATGATTCAGCTTGTCATGGGCGCGTTGGAGTTACTGCAAGAACAGCCCCAATGGTAACATTTGAATCTCGATTACCTTCTCCTTTACGCACTTGATCGACTGTTCATCTCGTGTTTCTAATTTCGTTTTCACACTTAAGATTGTATGTCTCCTGTCTTAATAGAGGAGAGTGCGTCTCTTTATTGATTTTTTGAAATGGAATTGTTTTGAATACTGAAAGAAGCCAACCTTATGATAATGGTACGTGCACATAGACTTGTTTCAGGATAAATAGCATACTTATTTATAGTCTAATTGAATGAAGATGTAATGTGTGGAAGAGCTGTATTTTCTGTCTTCCCGCCTTAAAGAAGTAGAGAGTGGAGTAGTTACCAGGGATGAAATGGCAACATCCAAAATATGGCTGAATTATGTTAACTGCGTCGATATAACTTGGGTTCATATGTTGTTGTGTTATAAGGTTGAACTTTATATGTTGCTATTTAGTGAGATGCCTCATGATCTGGGCTATAATCAAAAGACCATAATCTATGTAAGAAACTAAAGAAAGTGCCCAAGACCTTAGAAATGGACTCTAAGGTTTAGGTATACGATAATGATCTTCTTCATGAGTTAGGGAAATCACATACAGTCAAGTATTTGAACCTATGAATGTAATTGAAGGTACATCAGTACATGCGTAGCTTACCTCTCCTCTCTTCTAATTTGTGCTTGGCGTAGTTTGGACCCGGAGGCCATGCATATGTCTACCTTTGCTATGGTCTACATACAATGCTCAATATTGTTGCAGACAAACAAGGGGTTGGAGCTGCTGTCCTCATTCGTGCCTGTGCTCCCGTCAGTGGTAATACCATTTCTGTATGTAATTAAAGTTAAAGCAGACATTGCTCTTGAATGTTTTTTTTGGAACATCACATTTTGCCATTTATAAAGCCAATTTCGCTATTGATAGTTCTGTTATGGCTATTATTCTTATTTAGAAACTCTTTTATCCAGGGCTGGAAACAATTCAGCAGCGACGTGGATTAATAACTGAGAAGCCCGTTCTTCTTACAGGGCCAGGAAAGGTAGGTTTTGAGGCACTATCTTCTGTGTTGTTCTTCATTTTCTCCCCACCCAAAAATTTCCATCATTTATATTGACTGTTTAGTTTTACGCTCACCAGAGTCAAATACAATTGTCATTGATTGTCACTATAGTTACAAATCTTACTCAATTTTAAAACACGACCTGATTAGTTTAATTTCTATTGCCTAAATATGTGTGGTTTCTTACATAGGTTGGACAAGCATTAGGAATATCTAAAGAATGGTCTAACCATTCTCTATTTTCTCCCGGTAAGCTTTCGATATCATCTTTTATCTAATCTTCTCCCCTGAGAGAGAATAAGCTGTCTTTCTACAACTTAAACCTCTAGACTTGAATTTTCTCATGGGTTCTCCTTTACATAATGTTCATTCAGGCGGTTTAGAACTTTTAGATGGACCTCGACCTGATAAAATACTAATAGGTCCACGAGTCGGAATAGAATATGCCTTGCCAGAGCATATTAATGCATTATGGAGATTCGCTGTTGCTGGTTCCCCCTGGGTTAGCGCTCCTAAAAAGACATTGAGACCTTGCTAGGTACGTACTATTAACAGTAACTGTGCTGTGGACTGTGGAGTCGATTTGATGCTGCGGTGGGCTGTGTGCAAG
The DNA here is from genome assembly GCA_963678965.1 of Cruciata laevipes. Classification (NCBI taxonomy): domain Eukaryota; kingdom Viridiplantae; phylum Streptophyta; class Magnoliopsida; order Gentianales; family Rubiaceae; genus Cruciata; species Cruciata laevipes. The sequence continues at coordinate 11,620,826 of OY787632.1, read as the reverse complement.
AGGCATGTTTTCCATGGTTGAAATGCAGACGTGTTGTATAGTGTATAGTGTTTTTCTTTTGGCCCTGTGTGCACTTAACAAGAACAAATTTCAGTGTCACTTTCATGGGTGTATTGTACTTGAAAAGAAAACTGAATAAATGAGAACTCCAATTAATGAGTTTTGTTCTGAGATTTATAACTCAGGTTTGGCCATTTTAGCTTTGTGTGTTCTGAATACATTTTATATCCAATCATTTAAAGAAAAATTGACAACTCCCTCCTTATCAATAATATATCTAATCATATGCGTGCAAGTGTTTTTTTTTCTCCAGAATAACCACTTCTGGAAAGCATAAATTCAAAGAGCTAACAATCATGATATGATTAGGATCATGATATGATTAGGATCATGTGTAGCGCAAATGCAATTTTTGTTTTTGTTTTTTAAAATTCTGAGCTTAATCTGAATCAATAACCTAATGTTTACACAATCCCTCTTCATTTATTCTAACTCAATGTCTGTTGGTAACTGCATAAGTGGTTCTTGAGCTTCTCTCCCTACTGACAACTTGTTCAGACTCCTAATATCTTGAAATTCAATACATTCCTTGCATTTCTGCAATCTATTCTGCCCGACATGGGATCTTGTTCCTGCATTAAAACTGAGTTCCTTATCTCATCAGATTGTGCTGAGCTGTTACTAATTATAAAACCTACTTTTGCTTCATACAGTTGTGAGAAAGATGCATCACAATTAAGCTTAAATACCTTGTCTGGGGGAGTCCAATTATGCGCCTTAATTAGTTTAGGTCTTACTAGTTTATTAATTGAAAAAAACCACATGATATGGGAGGAGTATGAAGACCTGTGGATTCAAGGTAAAATTTGGACAGACAGTCCTTTTTCATCAGAATTTATGCTAGGTTTTTTCTCAAAAGAATCAGTGCATTTCTTTACTTCCAAATTACCCAGCATACAATACCAGGAATTACATGCATTGCATTTATATTTTCTATTTGGAGCAACTAAATAAACCAAAATCATGACAATGTATCAACAATATGAGAACATTGCAATGCAGACCTTTTAGGATTAAGTAGCATGGTTCCAGAGAGTTTTTCCAAAGATTTCATCATTATTAATTCTAATTCTGTGTAATTAAAAATTATAAAATTGATAGTATGAAAATACACCTTTTAAGGAATCTAACAAAATCACAAATAATTGTATTCTAACTTGCGTTAGAATTTTGCTGGTTTTGCTTTTAGCAGTGCTTAATTTTATTGTAATAAAGAGTTTGTGTTTTTCTGCACAATATGCTCTTGTTGTATTCAGCTACCTAGCCTCTGAATTTTCTAAATTTTGGGAATATATACACGTTGCCAGCATTTTGTTGTTTCACTTTGACTATCACAGATGTGCAGTCTTTATTTTCATCTGCAGGTGCTTATATTGTTATATGACATAGAGTTCTTTTTATATTGTCCTTCTTTATCATTTTTTTGTGGCTGGGTTTAGAAAGATACAAAGTAAATTAAACTCCACAGTATTTCACCTGAAAAGAAGCTTCCAATTAAACTCTCTAAGCAATCCGATATTGGTTGGTTGCTCTTTCAGAGTCTCTTGTAGATATGATTGCATCATATTTAATCTCAGAATTTTCTTCGACTTATCTTGTTACAATAATGATTATAATACTTCTATCAACTGATCTTGTTATATATTTCAGTTCGTAAAGACATGAAATTGTGGAATGCAGGTTTTTTTTTTAATGTAAAAAGCCTGATAATTTGCTTGCTAAATTTGAGGTAAAACTCTGCACTTGTAATTCTGCCAGTTTACTTTGGGTATTTCAGTTTGCAGCGACAAAAAATTCCCGTAATTTGACACCTTAGCTGAAAAATTCCCGTAATTTGATTCCCATTGTTGAAATGTCATGAACTTGTTATAGTGTATAATCTATTTCTTGTGGCAGTGAATAACACCTTCTGCATTTCACACAAGAACAAGTTTCAGTGCCGCTTTCATTTGTGTATTACGCTGGCTTGAGAAGAGAATTTCACATGGTATTGTGTGGCAATTCACGATATTTTGTAATGGGAGTAATGACTCCAGTTTGGGCATTTTTGTTTTGTGATCTGCACAGATCGAGATTTGATTCTCAGTGCCTCTACTCACACCCAATATTTAATCATGTAAAGAAAATTTGAAATCCCTGACCTTATCAATAGTTTATATAGGCTTAGTACTTGGTATATAATAATAATGTGAAGTTTAGGCGTATCCCTGAATGCTAGGAGATGTGTCAAACTAACTGAGCTTGCTTGGCAGATTGTATGTATTACAGTACAAATTTTATTGGGATCTGATCTGGAATAGTTTCCACTTAATCTCGTCGACAAATAAGTTAACCATCAAGACATTAGCTCCAGTTTTGGTATTTGTCTATTATTTTGGTTTTGTAGGGGAGAAACTTAAGGCATTAGCTCCAGTTGAGTTTTTTTTTTTTTTTAATGAGTTGTTTCCAAGGCGAACACTCCAGTTGAGTTCAACAAGAGCTACATTCATCCATAAGGTTGGACGACGCCTCAGATGTCCCATTCCAGTACTAAGCAATAAATGAGGCTGCTCTTCTTCTGGAAACAAAAATTTAAAGAACTCACACTCAAGGTATGTTCATAATCATGTGTATCACAAATGCACTTCTTTGTTTTTTTTAAAAAAAGTTTAGTTTAATCTGGATCAGGAACCTAATAATTATGCATTCACTCGTCATTTTGTCTGCTGACCCTTTTCAATATCCACTGGTAATACTTGATACTACATGGGTAAATTAAGCTGTCATGTTTTAAATACTAGCTGTTGCCTGCTGGGATAATTTACTTTTGCCTTCACCAGAGAGCATATTGAGGCTTTCTTGCCATTATAATACGTTTGAATCTGAATAAAAAAAAAAAAAAAAACGTTTGAATCTGAATAATTTGATCAAGATCTTTTGTTTAACTTATTATCATGCTTTAGAATCCATTCGTTTTAAATTATATGTGATGTGAATTTTCCGGCTATAACTATTTGCAATGTAATTTTAAACATAAGAGAGAGGATGAAAACTGAAAGATATAAAGTTGAGCTCTGATATAAGAAACATGAAGTTGATTTTGAAGGCAAATCATTGAAGATGATTCTGTGTCATTGCTTAACAAATACACCAAATACACCACATTCTAGGAAAAGCCATTTTTAATCGTGATTCGTGAATAGTCAATCTTGTTAATTCTCCCAAATTAATTGGCTGTATGTCCAAGGGAAGTAACAAATAAACAATGAACTACTTTGGCTGAAGGGTTCCAATCTCAGTGATGAATAAAGCTAGTGTTATTAGTGTGGAAGAGTATGATTCCAGTACTCGATCCCGTGACTTCCATGTTACATTGCTGATGATTGTTTGGCTTTTTGAAGATTAGTCTTTTCCTTTGGAAGCTTATTGAACATACTTGCATTGTGATTTTATTTATACACATATTATATTTTGGAGAAAATTTGGAGAAAGAATATATTTTAAACAAATATGATGATTACCCTCTCAGAGCAGATGTGACATCAACTGCTGTCCCCTTTGATTGTATGGCCATGCAACCTCCATGTCCATTATTCCAGGTTTGATGACCGTGTAAACTCAAAGTATGAAAATAGTTTTCTTTTTATATTTGCAATTTTGCATCAACTCTTTAGCTGAATAATATTTTTCTTGAAACCAGTGGCGCTGTTGGAGGGACCGATGCTTCAACCATGAAGACTGAAGAGTCTTGTTGGTGATACTCAGGCCTTAGTTGTCCACAACATGTGTGATAGCTTTCTTAGCAAACTGGATACTCAGCATTCGTAGTTACAGTTGCATTACCTTTCATTGGATTGCAAATATTTCCGGAGATGAAGTTTTACAAGGGAATTAGTGGAGATGCTAAGGTATAATTTTCACTCTATTCTCATTCCCATTAGGCCTGCTTTGTCTGAAACACACAACTGGTGTATATCTCGGAGTTGGCAGAATGATGCTGTAGGTAGCATTAGAACTGCTGCATCATTTTTGCGCACAAGACAACGTGATCGATGCATACGAAAAGAAATGTGAGATCCATATGACTTCGGCTTGATGATTATGAGGAAACTCATTTAATGATAGAGAGGTAAAATAGGGAATGATGTGTCATTATAGGTGGCTAATTCCATATCATCATTTCCAAAATAAATAAATCTTTTTTTTTTCCATCCAAATACAATTCTATTATTTTCTCATCATTTTTCAACATTCCAACTTTTAAGTCTCTCTTACATTAATTTTTTTGAAGTCTCTCACATTAAAATGCTATTTACTTAGGCCCTATTTGCTTGAGTTTATTTCTTGCTGAACTAAACTAACCGGAAATATATTTTAAATGTATGTAACTAAATTAAAATAAATTTAAATACATTTAACTGAACTAAACTGAACTGAAATATATTTTAAATGTATTTTAACTGAATAAAATAAATTTAAATACATTTAACTGAACTAAACTGAACTGAAATAATGTTGAAATCAATCGTATATCATTGCAATCTATAGTATAAAAGTAACATCTAAATTGAAAAAAGTTATTAAACTGAACTGAACTGGAAAAATATAAATACATCTATCTAAACTGAAATGAACTAATTTACAGAAAATATTAGGCAAACATGACCTAAATGTAATGAAAGATTTGATTCATGGCATATTTAGGCCCTGTTTACTAGAGCTTATTTTTTGATGTACTGAACTGAACTGAACTGAACTGAATTGAACTGAACTGAACTGAACTGAAATAAATTTAAATTTACTGAACTGAACTGAAATAAATTTAAATTTACTGAACTGAACTGAATTGAATTGAAATAATTTTAAATTTACTGAACTGAACTGAACTGAATTGAAATAATTTTAAATTTACTGAACTGAACTGAAATAATTTTAAATATATTTTTATATTATTTAAATATAAAACACGTTGAGGTGATATAATCTGAACTGAATTGAGTTAAATATCATCAAATTATAGTGCAGATGATATGAACTTATCTAAACTGGACTGAATTGTTCTGAACTTAATTAAACTAATCTAAACTGAACTAATTCCAAATTGTCATGTAATGAAGACATATTACATTTGGTTGAATCGATTTAAATAAATCACGATTCAAATAATTATATTGGATGTATAAAAAGTAAAGGTTATTGTATATTAAAGAAATATATTGAGTTGAATATCATAGCCATGTATTTTTCAGGAAATATGAGTCATTGACTTGTATATCATAATATTATTATATTAAAGAGGATATGAGTCATTGAGTTGTATATCATAAAATTATATTTAAGAGGATATGAACTGAACTGGATTGTTCTGAACTGAACTTAAACGAACTGAACTGAACTAATTCCAAATTGTCATTATAATGAAGACATATTATATTTGGTTGAGTCGATTTAAATGAATCACGATTCAAATAATTATATTGGATGTATAAAAAGTAAAGGTTATGATATATTAAAGAAATATATTGAGTTGAATATCATAACCATGTATTTTTCAGGGGATCTGAGTCATTGAGTTGTATATCATAATATTATTATATTAAAGAGGATATGAGTCATTGAGTTGTACATCATAAAATTATATTTAAGAGGATATGAACTGAACTGAATTGTTCTGAACTGAACTGAACTGAAACGAACTGAATTGAACTAATTCCAAATTGTCATATAATGAAAACATATTATATTTGGTTGAGTCATTGAGTTGTATATCATAAAATTATATTTAAGAGGATATGAACTGAACTGAACTGAACCGAACTGAACTGAACTGGATTGTTCTGAACTGAACTGAACTAATTCCAAATTGTCATATAATGAAAACATATTATATTTGGTTGAGTCGATTTAGGGGATCTGAACTAAATTGGACTGAACTGATATGAATTGAACTAAAATAAAAATAATATATTTTCATTTGTTATTAATGAATGTCATCATCATGGAAATTCGATGAACTGAACTGAACTGAATTAAATTTAAATTTATTTAACTGTACTGAACTGAACTGAAATAATTTTAAATATACTGAACTGAACTGAACTGAATTGAAATAATTTTAAATATATTGAACTGAACTGAACTGAAATAAATTTAAATTTAATGAACTGAACTGAAAAAAATTTAAATTTACTGAACTGAACTGAACTGAACTGAACTGAATTGAACTGAACTGAACTGATCTACAGATAAGCTCTGGTAAACAGGGCCTTAGATTGTTATTATAGCAAATAAATAAATGGAATTTTAATGTGAGAGTTGTAGTGATTGAAAAATTGATGATGGATTGGATTTGGAAAATTTATTTATTTTTGTAAATGATGAGATGGAATAGCCACCTAAATCGACACATCATTCCGTATTAATTTTCTCTCCCTCTATCATTACTCTTAATTCCTCCTTCATTTTTTTTTTCCTATTAATAAACCAAAGTCTATTGATGTTACTTGGAATGCTTGTGAGTGGAATAGAGAATCAAATACAACTCATAAAACCCCAGCCGAACATTCTGGATGGACTAAATACACATATATTATTCAGTCAGTCGCTGGAATTTGCTTGGATCCAATTGTATCCAGATTACAGAATTTGCCAGAACGAGAAGAAGATGATTTTGAATAGAGAAGAAGAGGATTAGGCAGAATTTCAATTTTGGGAACATGCGGCCCACAGTCCTAACGGTACAAACAATGAATTAAAAACTTGAGGATTCAAGAATCCTTCAAGAACAATATCGAAACAAAAAAGCAAGACATTAAAAAAGATATTCAAGAAAAGAACCAATCTTTATCCATTCATCAAACATGTTTTTTTTTTTTTTTTTTTTTTTACATTGGAGTAAATCTCAACATCGGTAACTAAGATTTCATTGCTTTCTAATTCCATTTTCTACAATTGGTTCAGGGAACTCTAACTTTAGAAGAAATAACACGCTTCTTGGTTCCAAGAGCCAATCTTTATGCATTGATCAAACGAGTTCTTTACATTGGTGGATTCTAACAAATACACCAGAATTCCATCGCAATCCTTGATTCCTCAATTTGTATGTTGGTCTTCTGAAGCTGAATCATCTTGTTTCAATTCTGATTCGGTTTTCTTCATTTGCTCAACGAGCTCTTTCATTAGGAGACACAATGATTCTTGCTTCTTGATTGCAAGATCCTTGCGGAGAAGAGCGGCTCCTTTCTTGATCACCATGTTCTTTCGGAATTCGCTCTTTTGGATTGCAAAATGAGTGGAGCTTTCATTAATGACGTAATAAGAATTTAAAGCTTTCATGATTCTTATTAAGGGCGTGAAATAAATTTAATTGTTAAAATAATGTTTAAGTGGCTATTTTACCCTTTAATAGAAAATCACATTGCAATAATTGAACTTATTTTGTAGCAAAAGCAAATATGGAAAATAATTTCAGTTCAATTTAAATAAATTTAGTTCAGACCCATTACAAAAAAAAATTAAATAGCTCAGTTTCATTAAAATCACTTGAGTTCAACTACCGTATAAGTTTGAGTCAGTGAAAATTTAATTACTTAAACTGTGTTTCCCTACGTCTAATTTTGTTCATTTTATTTCAATTTAGTTTGGTTAAGTTTAGTTTATGTCGATCAAATCAATCCAACCACAAATTGACTTGTTCACACTGAAATTAATAAACCATAATTATTATTCAGTTTAGTTTGGTTAAGTTTAGTTTAGCTAAGTTAAGTTCAGTTTAGTTTATGTCGATTTAATTCATTTCAAATCAACCCAACCACAAATTGACTTGTTCACACTGAAATTAATAAACCATAATTATTATTCATTTCACTTCTTTCTAGCCAATTTAGTTCAATTGAGTTTAGATAAATTTAGTAAATAAAATATATATACACAACCCTGTTTGCTAGAGCTTATTTCTTGATATACTGAACTGAATTGAAGTAAAAATTAATGTATTGAAAAATGAAATCAGCATGACTGAATTAACCTGAATTTCATAAAATTAGATGTTCATAGAATTGAACTGAACTTATCTATAGATAAAGTCTGGCAAACAGGGCCATACAGTATGTTAAATCATATTAATTTTAGGAATTAACGGGGAGTTAAAATTTCTCATAGCTTAAATTTCTAAGATACCAAAAGCATACAAAGTACTTTCATGTAAATCAAATTTTGTATGATTATATTACTACTATAAATAGATTATTTTGTATAATCATACTAAATAAGTTTGTTGTACAATTTCTAAAATGCCTTTTTATAAGTACATTTTAATTGTATTTATTTGAAAATTTTAATTGTATTCAACAAACAATTAACCGTAAATCTACAAATTTGTCCATTTTCTACAAAAAAAAAAAAAAAAAAAAAACCGAAGCGAATTGGCTTTATATTTATATACTATATAAAATAATATTATTAAATTGGGTAAACCTAGTCCAAAATAACAATTTATGTTAGAAGAAGTAAATATTTTAAAAAAAAGGATAACTGGACCTGGACCGAACTAACCAAAACAAATTGGATTCAGAGCGATTCAAACCATTTACATTTTAACCCTTTAATTTCCATTGATCCAAACCAAAATATAAGGGCCTATCCGTAAATTAGGAAAGGAAACTGACCAGGTCATCGAAAAGCTGTCATCCACGCGTAAAAAGCTGGGTGTTACGTGTCCTCCACGTATATCCGGATACGGGTCGGTGTATAAATTAGGACAGATTTCCCCAATCTCATTTCTTCTTTCACCCCAATCTCAAATCTTGAATTTGATCAATTCAAAGTCTGAGGTTTGCGCATTTGTTGCTCGCTTGTTGAATTTGCCCAAAATCGGGTGCTCGCTCGTTCGACAGTCGCTGTTCTTCCGCTTCTGATCATCAACTTAACGTTTGATTGTTGAAATCGTTTTCCCCAAAATGAGGGCTCTTGAAATCGCCGGGTGCTCACCGGAGACTAAGAAAATGCTGGATCTATTTCGCCGGGCCTTTGAAGCAGCCGATTTCGCTGCCGCTGATTTCGCCGCCGGCCGCCATGTGGAGGAGGACCAGTGTGTCGACTTGCTAAAGCAATTGGCGATGGCGGATTTCTCCCGTGAAATCATGATGAAAACAGACATTGGGAGCCGCCTTGGTAAACTCGAGGGTAACCACCCAAGCGGCTCCATTCAGCGCGCCTCCAAGGCTGTTCTTGATGCCATGGTGGTTAGCATATACCGCGTTAACAAAGCCCGAGACTTTTCCACTAAGCGGCCGCCAATCTCCAAGAAAACAGCCGGTCTCCCAACAATCTCCAAGAAAACGGCCATAGTGCCGAAATCTGGTCTTCTCCCCAAGAAAACGACACCGAAATCCGGCCGGGGCGAGAATATCTTTGAACTATTTCAGCGGGCCTTCAAAGCAGCCTCTAGCGAGCGGCCTGATGAGGAGACAAGGTGCATTGACGGGTTTAAACAAATTGTAAAGGTTGAGCTTCCAGAAGATTTAGATTTGCTCTCGTACATGGCTATGCGGGTATCGAAACTCGAAGAAAACCATGCCAGCCTTGCTGTTCGGGAAGCTTCTACTGCGGTTCTAAATGCCATACGACGCCGACTCTACCACATGAATGCAGTAAGGCCTGTTAGGGGATTTCAGAAGATAAATCGAGCTAAACCAGTACAATATGCTCCTATGGTACAGAGTTATTAGAGTAGGTATGTGTTCTTGAAATCTATGGGGTGGTGGGTGAGCACCTCGGTTGCATCCCACCCTGCATTCCCATGGTGATGGTATTGTGCTGGTAAGTGCTTTGTTTGCTGCTATCTTATCATATCTTCTCTATGGTTATGCTATTGCTTGGTGTTATGTTTGCATATGTTGCCTTTGGTTGGTTTGTCTTTGTCTTTGGTTGGTTTGGTGTTGTGCAGGAGTTTCATCTTTCTTGAAAGATCGATTTATATTGAGGAGAAAACTGGGATCCATCTCTTTGCCCTGAGGAACATATTTACGGCTGATCCCTTATGAATTATGATTATTCTATGTTATAGCCGTTATTGATTGTGCAATAACTCTGATCTCGATGGCCAGAAATTGGTGGTGGAATAGCTAACTTCTTATAGATGATACATTTAATTGGTGGTTGATTATGCTATTTCTTGGTGTTTTGTTTGCATGTTGCCTTTGGTTGCTTTGTCTTTGTCTTTGGTTGGTTTGGTGTTATGCAGGAGTTTCATCTTTCTTGAAATAGCGATTTATATTGAGGAGTACCTCAACATTGTTTGGGAGAGGCTGTGGAAGAAAACTAGGACAAGGTTCCGCCATCTTTTTGCCCTCAAGAACTTATTTACCGCTGATCCCTTATGATTATGCTAGAGTCGCTATTGATTGTGCAGTGGCTGATCCCGATGGCCAGAAACTGGTGGTGGAATAGCTGACCTTTTATAGACACATTCAGTGCCATTATTCGAGCTTTGAAGGAGAAGGAATCAAAGCTGAAAGCCTGCATTATGTTAGTAGAGAGATGGTCCAGTTTATGACCTTGCTCCATTAGACTAGGTGCTTGAATCAGGATTTATTAAACTTCCATCTGTCAAATGCAGTTCCAGTTTATCCAATAAAATCTATTATTACTTCTTTGGCATATTGCTTCTCTTCTTTACTACCTCTCTGTCTTTATTATTGGTTAATTCTTGAATGCACGTCTTGTTTTTTTTCCAAGAGTAAACCATTATTCCTTTTTCCGAAAGTATCAACCGTTATTCCAATATTCCTATAGCGTTGATAATACTTTAAAAAACCTTGGGTGAAAGTTTCATTCCCATTACAAGATCCCTGCATCTTCACCAAAGCTATCATTGCTGGTTGAAGGGGTACTGCTCTCCTCAATATAGGTTGCAATTGTAATTTAGTGCTTGGATTATGATGTTGCACCCTTAGTGGTTGCTCTGCTGCATTCTACTCATTCTGCCAGTTTTCGGTGTTGTATACAGGGTATGGTGTTCTCTTGTGCATGTTATGTTGTTCTATTGCTCATCTTAAGTTCCATATAGATTTGTTTATTTCAATGCCAGTGTCTTGCTGTTTGATCTTATTTCCAATGTCTTCATCTATAATCATGTCTTTCTTTAATCTGAACTTTCACTTGGTTTTGCCTTATATCCTATCCAACTGTTTATGGCTTTTTCTTTTGGTATTGTAGTTGTGTGAGAAAACCAAACACATAGACAAAAAAATTGTGTAGATGGTCCATGCAATTGTAATCTTGTTAGATAATTGTATGGTTTTGTTGAGATAATATTTGGATCATTTAAGAATTAGCTATTCACAGCATCCATACATTACTTAGGTTCCACATTCAAGACTCGTGCCAATAATTTTATCAGCCGCTTCTGTTTGTCCATGAAATTTGTTTCTGCGGGTACGCTTCTGAAATCAAGAGTCTTTCCCTGACATTGTCTAGCTCTGCATTCATGTTTGTCCTTCTGCAAATTACAAGTTTAAATCCTCAAGTCTTTTGCATGTTACAGAAATGTAACATACGTGTAGGAGAGTTCTTAGAGGGGCATGACTACGTTTGCTGCAGAGGGGCTTGTGCCTGTTCTTGAGATTTGTGAGGCTGCTTTTGATCGAGCTGCCCATTTGGTTCAGGTTTTTGAGGCTGCTACACAGGATCAGCCTGGAACAAAACATTTCACAGGTATTTTGGGACTACAAATTGGGTGTTTCTTGCTTGTTAGGTGCAATGATTTGTTTATATTAGGTTATGTTACATGTTTTGAGTTTGATCTTTGTTATTATACTTACCACGGATGAGGTAGTGGGAATGAATGCATTTGTGAATCTAGATCTGGCCCTTTAAATGGAGGCTATATGAATTGAGCTTTGTTTCGACTTAAATCCATATCTGCTATGTTCAGCGTAGCTGTTATCTGTAATGAATTTTAGACAGTACACTCCAGCTAAGTTGTTATATGTCAGTTTAGTTTAGCACTTTAGTTATTATTAATGTTCTCTGTCCTAGGTCAATCTTGTTAATGGCATTCTTTGAGTAAGGTCAGCAGGTTATTACTTCCCTGCGATTGTTTTGAGCATGCATATTAAATATTATTCCTTTCAAAAAAATAAAATAATGCATATGAAATATTGTTGAGTTATGCTGGTTGCTGCAACTTCACGCATTATTTCTTTTCAATTTGAACAGTTTATTGGTTGAGCTGATTCCTTGTCCCAATTCACGTTAATGTTTTTTCCCCAATGAAATGTGTTTTTTGTGCTCCCTTCTTGTGGTAATAGGATAGAATATGTTTTGAGTTATAATCCATACCAAATCACATGATTCACATCCACTGAAATGATACCCTAATAACAATAATGTGTATTACAAGCTTTTCAAAAGTGAAATGCATTTAGCAGAAAGAGAGTCAGAAACATACATTAATATTCCAAGTCTTAGCACAAACAATACCAACATAAAGTCAACTAGCAGGTAAACACCATTGCCAGATTGAAGACAAGTTTAGAGTCCAGAAATGCAAAACACAACATAGGATGTCTGCTAAATAATCTAGCAGAAACTAAGTGCAATGGCTTATTCAAAACACACAATTCTAAGGGGCTGCAGACATCATCAAAGTGACCAATACATGTTCTGAACAGGAGATTCGTAACCGCGAGAGTACTCAAGTCCAAGGCATTCTCTTCCATTTGGTTGATGAGATGCACCAACATCACTAGAGTACTGATTAACTGCAGCCTCAGAGAGTTGACGTAATCCCAGATCAGTTGGAATCTCGTGTGAACTCTTATTGTTGTCACCGCCCTTGAAGCCCCAAGTGGAGTTCGAGAAGTAATCATGGGCCCCACCTTGGTAACCAGATGGCCGAACTACAGGTGTCGTCCCACCGGGGTGAAGTAATCCATTTATCCCAAGACTCGAGGACTGGTTCCTCGTGTCCCAAGACTGTGTTGACAGAAGAGAGAGAGCACGACTGGTGTAGCATTCCCCTGCAGAAGCACCAGCAGCTAGGCCTCTAGATGTTGAGCCTTGCATTAGATGCTCGGGTGAACTTTCATGGTGGTTCTGCCATGGATGCTGACCAGATTTGCTCAAAGGTTGACTGTTTGGTGGGTGCTGAGATGTTCTAGGCCATAAGTCCCTTCCATTGAGGCTGGAGTATGAAGAGAAGTCCATCAGGAAGCTTCCAGGTCTGCTATTGGTTTCTGTCCACAGGAGCATTATATATTATAAATTTAGAGCAGACCACTAAGATTTCCTAAATAAGCGAAGAAGAGCATCAAAAGAAGAATCTAACCGAACATAGATGAAGACATATTTCCAAAGCGATTTGACAGAAAAGCTCCAGGCTGTGGCTTCCTTCGGCGCTCATTATGGCCTGCAAGGCGTCTGCGACAACTTCGCTTTCCTTGGTCAAACTCAGGCAGCAGATGGAACCTGGAATTAGGCTACTTATCAATTAAAAGAATGACTACAAGCTCTCAGCTGACCATCATTGTGAAGCATTAGACGGATCACCAGAATTTAGACGGATCACCAGATTACACACAGCACCCTTTGGTGAAAGATTGTTAGGTTCAATTAATGAACCTCTACACCGTTGTCACCAATCATAAACTACCCTCAATACTAAACATCAGAATGACCTAAGAGGTTAGGAATCTTTCTACACCGGTTTCAGCCAAAGGAAACTGTACCAAAACATGCAAGGCCACCTAAAGCACCGAATACAGGCATTGCCTAATCAGAGTTTAAAAAGAGTGTGTAATGTGATGTGTTATCTTCAATTCCAGCAATAAAAAATTGGATTATCCTTATATTCAATCCTTTCGAACCTCCTAAGTTATCCATCAGCTGGAGTATTTGTATTGCAAAGACGCAGAGGTTTCCTCACATGAACTAAACTTGAAATACTACTATTAAGATTTCCTTCAAACAAGGCAGATACTCTCACAAGCATCTAACTAGCATGCAAATAGATCCTTCTTTGACATTGAAGTCAAGATCCTAAAACATTATATACTCCCACAAGACACAAACTACTATAATTCCTTTCACAGCAAGGACTGGCAAACAATGCACATTTATCTAATTAAATCTAAAATGCAGATTTCAAACTTGAAACTGTGGTTTGAACAAAACAAACAGGCTTAAAAATGCCAAATCTGTTAGACACTTGTCTTCCAGTCATACCAACAATGAACTTAGCTAGCAGAACAAATCACTCATTTATACAGTATAATTACGAAACCATAACCATTGGTCCTCGCTACACGAGATGAGTCCTAACCCACATATCACAGTCAAACTCAAGCAATGCGAAAAACAACAGCAATATTCAGACACCCTGCTCTTTCCTAAATGTCATTTTCACCTCTCAAAAGATCACAGCATTGTACTACTTCTCTTCATCCAAATTGCATTAAAAATGAAAGTAATATTGGGAATTCAGAAAGACAGAACATCGTCATCAGCGCCAAAAGAGAATCATTGAGCAATTTCAACAAAGAAACTCACTAACTCATTCATTGTAAAAAAAAAAAAAAAAAAGATTCAAACCTAAAGTAGCATACAAACCTGCTACACTGTTGGCAGAACCTCTGTTGAAGGCCTCCAACAATGACCTGAGGAGACTTGGAATGAGTGCCACACACTTTGTGCCTGGAATAGTAGGTTTTTGCATCACTCAGATCTACCTTGCACCCTTCCACTTGGCACCTAGGCGGCTGAGCGCCACCATGAGCCGCCACACTCCTCCCCTTCCTCGCCGGAGCCGGCGGAGGCCTCCCGGAGCCGCCGCCGCCTCCAGCCGCCTCAAAGTAGATTTTCTTGCCAAACTTCAAGCCATGGAGCGAGTCTGTGTCTGAGATATTATTATTAAAATTAGCAGAAGTAGAAGAAGAAGAGCCTGAACCCACTTCCATTTTTGCACCCTACAGCCCATTCGTTATCGTGATCACTTGTTGCTTCATTTTCAGTAAATGGTAAAAACTGCAAATGATTGGACAGCCTATACTCTTTAGCACTAGTATCTAGCTATCTATGGACACTATAAATATATAATATGGGCTAGTGCGTGACTGCGTGTTTTCTCTCTTTTTTTTACTGGGAGTAGAACTAAAAGTACTGCTGGTTCTGCAATAATTTAGTCGACGCATGGAATGGAGACAACTCAGGCGAGGGCCCGGAAATGGAGCTTTGGGAGATGTGCAGAGCTCTGAATCCCTGAACCACCTCTGGAACAAAGAGCAATAATCCTTCCTACTACTGATGCTGAATTTCACTGTTTTTGTTTTCTTCCATTCATTGATTACAACGTAGTACAACTCTGTGTTGATGCTACAGCAACAAACTTGATTAATTGGCAATAAATTTGAGTGGGGAGGAAAAGAAGAAATGGTTGGGTTTTTAAAATGGGAGTTGAGTTGGTTTAAGGTAGGGAGTTGTAAAGCTGCTGCTGTGGAGACCATAAAGTACTCGAGAACCCACTCCCCTCTTCTCTTTTGTGTTTTGTATATCTTTTATATTTTACATAAGTTTTGGAATCGCATTTCTCCATTTTTATCTCTGGCTAAACAGTTGTTTGAATGGACAACTCAGTTTGAACTCTTGTTTATCAAATCTCTCCTTTTCTAATTCATTGTTTTATCAAATCTCTCCTTTTCTAATTCCTTGTTTTATCAAATCTCTCCTTTTCTAATTCCTTGTTTTATCAAATCTCTTGTTTAATTATACAAGCCACGCAAAAAATGACAAACGAAATGCTCGTAAAAGCATGGAGGAAATATTATATTCCGCTACTTGCCTACTTCCATCCTAACTTAACTATAACTATCTTCTTCTTTTTTTGAAGAAAATATGATAATAGACATGGCCTCTTAAGATCCATCACAATAAGTAATCATATGGCTTTATTTTTGGTGGCATTTCTTTCAATTCTTTTCACATTTTTTCCACCTTGTAGTCATCTTAAGTCTTAACTGAAAGGTCCGCACTTTTAATTGGCTAATTTGTGGAAAGTGATGTTCCAACATCAAGCTGATGCAGACCAGCAGGGTTTAGAATGCGGAATGCGCAAGGTTTATTTATGGAAACTTCCTGTTATGGAATATTACTGCGCGTCGTATTTGTGGTATGAATACAGTCAGAAGGAATATTCTCAGCTCAGGATTTCGGAATGTATCGCAAGGATTTGATTTGAAGAGATAAGGAAATATGGCGATAATCAAGGAGTTGAGATATTTAGGATTCTTCGTTCCAGTTTTAAACGATCTGATTGAGAGTTGTTATGGAAGAAGAATTCTTAAGCCGTGCTAACTGATGGAGGACACGGCACTGAGCTATAAATGGGACAGCAGCTGCAACGCCAAAACGACCGATTTTACAAGACTACAATTCTGCATCCAGAATTGTCCATAGCGGCGATGGGCAGCAAGGTCCTCTAAAACTTCATGATACCTACCCTGGGACATGATGTTTAGTGTAGTAACCCAGCCATAAAACCTCGGGAGAGGTGATTGAGCATTCAACTGATAGTATAGCTAGTTAGGCCAATTGGCAGCAAGGGAGTTGCAAATCCACACTTAGAGTAGTAAAGATAAGTATTCTGTAATCTGTATCTTTGACTTACTAGTGGATGGTTACTACACTGGGTAAGGCCCCGCAGACGTAGATGCGTTGCATCGAACTGCGTAATCAATTGCTTGTGTCATTTACTTTCTGCAATTTACTTTATTTCATGTTGGAACATCATGATAGGCAGAACTAGTTAAATAGCAATTGTTTGAATTAACGTAGATAGAATTTCAATTGGTATCAAAGCTGAGTCACTTTTAGTTTATCCTCTTGCGAGGTTGGTGAGATCAGATCTATCTACGATGTCAGGAAGTGAAGGCGGATCTGTGACGAGGCCTCCCATGCTACATGCTGACAACTACAACCTATGGAAGACCAAGATGACGATCTTCATATCTCAGCTAGATGATGAAGCTTGGAGCTCTATTGAGACAGCCTGGTCAGCCCCCACTGCAGTAGTTAATGGAGAAACTATACCAAAACCTCAGCCCTGGACTGATACAGAGAAACTCTCTAAGAAATTGAATAACCGAGTACTAAACGCCTTGTTTACTGGGGTTGATGACGAGCAGTTTAGGATCATTCATGGCTGCACTACAGCTAAGGCTGCACTACAGCTAAGGCTGCTTGGGATGCTTTGGAAGCACACCATGAAGGGAACAATCCAATCCGTATGAGAAGGTTAGGTATGATCAGAACTGAATTCGAAAATCCGAAGATGGGTGAAGATGAATCGGTAAATGACTTCAGTGTAAGGATAAGAGAGCTTACGCACAAGGCTTTTCAGTTTGGAAAAAAATTCAGTGATAAGAAGCTTGTCGATAAAATGCTGAGGTCACTTTCTCACAAGTTCGACGGCAAGATTTTTGCCATGCATCCGAATATTAGCTGGGCTACGGTCACCTTTGACGAGATTGTGGGAGAACTTAGAGCAGCTGAAATGCATTTAAACGATGGAGTCGAACTTCCTAGAAAAACCTTGGCCTTTACAAGTTCAGTTATGCATCCTCAGAAATATAATCATGTCGGAACATCGGTTAAGAAATTCAGTGAGAATGAGGATCTGGAATTAGAGGGAATGGATCAACAGCATGTGGCGCTGATGTCAAGGAATTTTGAAAAACTTCTGAAACGAAGTAATGAGAAGAGAGGCTTCTACAACAAACCTTACCAAGCTAAAGTAAGGGAGGAGTCCACTCGAGCACCTGAAGGTTCAAAACATGCTGGAAAGCTGCAGTGCAAGGAATGTGATGGATACGGGCACATAAGGGCTAACTGTGCAAATCTCAAATCTACTGTGGCAAAAGCTTACAATGCTACATGGAGTGATGAAGAAGAAGCCTAGAAAAGTGAGAATCAGTTTGTCTCTTTTGGTGCTAAAATTGAGGAAGAACTTGTGCTCGAAGAAAACTCTGGTTCATGTTCCAACATCATAGTTATGGAAGATATAAGTGAAGATGAGACAGTCAATAATTCAGTTCCATCTGATGTATGGACTATCAAGAACAAGGTTGAGGACTTAATCCGTGGTGCTATTATAGATGAAGGAACCATTGAAGATCTGAGCTCGCAGTTGAAAGCCATGACCAAGAAGGCTGCAGATGCTGAAACCTTAAATGAGACACTTAAGCAGAAGTGGTCTGACATGTCAACCAGAGCAAAAATTGCAGAAATCTCCCTTGAGGTCACTAGTAAAAAGCTGGAAATTATGACCAAGAGAGCTGAGTCAGCTGAAGCCACTATTCAGAAACTAAACCAAGGTACTGCGCAGTTGGATGCCCTTCTTGGTATGGGAAAGAATGCTGGAAACAGATTTGGCCTATGCTATGAGCATAAGGTTAAACTTAAGCAACCTATGATAATCTTTCAGTTAGTTCCCATGAGAATTCATGTTTTGCCTTAATCTTTAAGTTAATTTGATCTTTCATTCAATTTTCTTGATCTTTTAGTCAATTTCCTTGATCATTCATAAAGCTATGTATATTATTGTTATTACATACAAATTCATATTCAAAGCTCAGTGTCGAGTCGGTCCATATGAGCCGATTGACCTCTGGCGACACCAAAAACCTAAAATTTAACAGCGACGGCGGGGCTCACCAACGACAAATTCAACCGATAATAGTCCCTTATATTACTTAGTTTCTGTAGAGACAGATCTTAAATGAGAATTGTTTTTTTAACGTGATTTTCTTTCCAAAAATGTATGACATGATATCATCACTAGAGTACAAAGTCTTGAATGAGATTGTTCTACCATAACCTTATTTCTAATGTGATACATCCAAAGTTTTAGGTAGGACGAATGATTTCTCATGTGTTTATTAAAATAGTTTGTATATGTAAGATTTGTTTGTGATATAATTCAAATAATCATTTATAATATTTAAATAAATAAATGATATTAGTAAATAGAATAAAATATAATAAAATAGAAATGACATAAACAGTTAAACTAACATATAAACATATTTACAATATTTATATAATTATTTACTAAATAAACAATTAAAAGTAACATAATAAGAATCTAATAAAATAAACACATAAACTAAACTCATAAAAATGTGAAGTTAAGAGCAAAGGTCCTATCGTAAGATTAAGCAATTTCTCTATGCAGGTCAATTTTTCTCTTGCAGGTCCGTATTTTTACCATAATACCCCCTGATGGAACCCTATGATTTCAAGCCCATTTTTTGTCTTAACAATATTAGGAGTATTATGGTAAAAATACGGACCTGCAAGAGAAAAATGGACCTGCATGGAGCAACCCTCTAAGATTATTGTAAAACAACCTCATGGAAGATTTTCCGTAGATATATTTGCAAGAGTGATACTGTTGCGCCTAGATTATAATAATTTTTTATTACCCTAAAATTAATAAAAATGGGTTTCTCATGCCACTCTCACTCTTTTGCTGTGTCAAACAAGATTTTTTCTTAAGTTTGAAAGTTACTTGATATATAAATTTAATACAATATTAAACTATATTATTAGTCTATAGACTAAAACATTTTTATGGCCCCTAAAACCTCCATAATACAAATTTTCAGCCCTAAAAAGTGCAGCATTTATGGACCCCATTATTTCAAAATTAGTTTCCGTGGTCATCTCCGTTATAACGTTTGTTTTCTTTAGGGATACTTTA
Source organism: Cruciata laevipes (assembly GCA_963678965.1). NCBI lineage: Eukaryota > Viridiplantae > Streptophyta > Magnoliopsida > Gentianales > Rubiaceae > Cruciata > Cruciata laevipes. The sequence continues at coordinate 11,601,031 of OY787632.1, read as the reverse complement.
GTAATTTACAATCTTAAAATGCAAAAATTATAAAAATCAACCTCCCTATGTGCTAATGTTACAGTAACGTCATCACCATTCACCCTCGGGTTTTGCTCTGAGCATCTCTAATGCAAACTTCTCAATCAAAAATATTGATGTCCACGTAAGATTGGTGCTCTAATATGGGCTGCAATACAGTAAAATACGAGACTGCAGATAGCAAGCCAGTTGATTTTTTTAGTTATTTATATTTTTAAAATTGTTATAAGTAATTAAAAATATAATTACTAAAATGCCCCTAGCGGAAAATATTAGTTATAACGGAAATGACACCAAGGGCATAAACACTTAATAAGAAATTATGACGGGACACGAAAACTCATTTTGAAATGACGGGACCAAAAAACGCTGCACTTTTTTTAGGGACAAAATTATCGATCTTACCTTGGTTGCTTTGGGTTGAGTTGGGTCATGTCAATTTTTTTGATCTCACTCAGTGCGAAATCCCAAAAAAGTACTATAACATGAAGTTTGAAAAATAAAAGAATAAGGTCAGACTAGGTGAAGTCAAAATAGCCGACCTAATATGGGTAGTTTTTGAAATTGTGGGCTGGATTACGTTAGGTTGGATCAGATTTGGTTAGGCAGAAGTTGCAATATCTATTTGTTAAAAAATTGTCATGAATTGGGAAATGACCCAAGCACGGAATAGTCATTCGCAATAGTTGGAAAAAATAACGATGATCTGGACATTCCTTTGACGTTGCATTACCAAGGGCATTAAGATGGTGATGTGAAGAGGAAGATGGGTTCTCAATCGCTATATGATACGTATCGCATACAATGAAGACCCCATATGTCAAACCCATTTGTCAGCACGATCCAATTTCTTAAGAGGAATAAATTTTATCACCTCAACGTCATCTGGATACAAAAAAAAACTCATCCAACAAAGTAGTATTCCACTACCCTGTATCAATGTCAACTCTGATCCCAAGTAATGTGGCTAGATTTGTTTCCCGGATTTCTAATCTGAACAATTAATTAACTTCTACCTTAAAGTTGGTTTATAAATTAATTTTGAAAATGGTTGTATTTGATATTATGAGATTTATAAAAAATATGTGTTTTAATATCATCGACTTTACCTATCTTATATCTATATATACTTAAATATTTTAATAATCAAATATTTTTAAATTAAATTGATGAAATTCAAAGTCTTTAGCTTCTAACGGGAAGGAGAGAGTAGATTAGTACTCATTACTATGCATGTTTGAAATGGAAATGTTAATACTGAATTGATAAATGTAGCCCAAGATTTTGCTCATGTAACCCAAAAAATGACTATATTGCCCCTGTATGAAGTAACCTAGATTTTCCAAAACTAAAAAAAAAAGATATTTTGGTATATTCAACCATATTTTAGACTACATGAGTAAAATGATAGGATACATTTAGCAACACACCAATAATACTATGAGATGCATGTGAGGATCTCTCCAAATTCGCATGCATGTGAGATTCACTGAGCCTATTCTGCATCTAACTTTCCGGTTGAGTCAATGCCCACACGTAATGCCCAGGGGCCACACCCAACTCTATCAACAGAACACTAGTACACTCAATAAAACAGTCTTTTACCAAAAAAAGAAAAGAAAAAGACAGTCTTTTACAGTCTTATTTTGTATAAAATAAAATAAAAACAGTCTTTAACCAAAAAATAAATAAAATACCCGACAGTTGCAAATAATTTTGATTTGTGATTAAAAACAATTCTGATTTAATTTCGTAAAAAGAGTTTTACCATTATTACTCACAATCATTTATATTGCCAGATCATAAAGTTTACTAATGCATCAAACTTCTGAAAAAAAGAGTCAATTGAACATACAATTTTTTAAAGTGTACTCAAACCTATACTTGGCCAAATTGCTCTTATGGACTCGTAATAGCCAGAAAGAGATAAAAGGCACACATTTTAAAACACATGAGTGCAGATGGATAATTTGAGATATGTCTGGTTAAGAATACTGAGATAAGATAAGTCACAAGTCACAACTATGTTGACACAGTGACACTCAAATGATGAATTGACATAAATCTACTCGTTTCTGAAGGCCATTTGTATCTTTAATAAACAAGAAAATGCTTTTGAACCTCTCTGCACAAGCCAAACGGTAGTGGTAACAAAACACCATGCAATCCTATGGAAAACAGGTTACAACTTACAAGAGCTACAAAGTACGATGACCATCGGCCAGAAAAACCTGCCAATGCAACAAGCATGCACACTGATCCTAGAGCTCTTGTAAGTTGTAACCTGGTAGAACGTCGAGAAAGGCTTCTCTTGAACACAACCTTACAGGTCATGTAAATTGACATCGGCTATAATGTGTGCATGCTCTGAGGGATACTTTGTTTCAGCTGAAAACTCGTTCACATTGACCCTGGATTTCGGAAGCCTAGTCCACTGTTTTTCTAAGCTCCATGTAACTTTCAACAATTTTTTCCTGTGAAAGATCAGTATAGTAGCCTTTCCCAACATCTAATTTCTCTTCCAAGGCCAGCTTCTCAACTTCAACCTGAACCTGGCTACCACCCACTTTACTTGGCTCTAGTAAATTACAAGCCACCTCAATGACACCATCACCATGGACTAATGCCATGGACTGGACTGAAGTGAGTCCACCTCCTCGAGCGCTTACCTTCTTGGCAATCCGACGAACTGCATTAATGTCATTGGAGAAGACCGGAACATTGTAATTGTCAATCCACCTTGTTGCTCCAATAACAATGACACCTTTCTTTCCAGTTACTGTATCAGGCCCTTCATCTGGTTTCAGGGGCAAAACACCGGTTTTAGGCCCGCCTACCCATTGGTTTTCACTAGCATTAGGTCTGAAATATCCCAGATCCCTCCTGATGGAATCAAGGGATTTTCCTTCCCTATTGGCTGCTCCATACAAAAAGGTGGGAACTGCATACAAAAGAATGAGAGAATCACAGGCTTTAGAGCACATATCACCACAGAAAACAATTGCCAAATTCAGGAAATGATTCTGCCAAGGATAATGCTAACAGAATTCAGCTCCAATTGCACAAACACACTTGATACACGTCCACACAAGAGATGAGAGTAAGATTTTGTTTACTTGTTGAACGGTGAAAGCCAGTAAGACAACAAGGGGCCAACTTCATACATTGCATATTATGTACACATTGGATCTAAAGAATCCTGAAACCTCTAATACTAAGTTAAGATGCAAATGTTGGCTTATCAAATTATTCACTTTTAATTTAGGTGTCTTAGGAACATGTCAATTCCACAAAATGATCATTTATACGAGAGAACCAACCTTGAAGATTGGAGCCAAATGAGGCAGCCAAAGATTGTGCAGTTGCAGCTACTTGTTCCAGAGGCGTAGTGATATTTAAAGGATGCAAGCAAATATGATCAACAACGCCAAGACGTGGATGAGTTCCAGAATGTAGTCCAAAATCAATGGTACAAAGTGCCGCTTCAACCATTGCAAAGACGGCCCCTTTCAAGGAGCAAGGTTTTGATTCCAACGTCGAAACCAGAGTATAGCCAACTCTATTGTACATTTCATCTTCAAACTTGTTGATGATTGGAGCTTGAGGAAACAATTTGGCAGCCCTTTCAATGGCTTCAAGTGCACCCTTGCTTCTACTCTCTGATATGTACACTTTACAACAAGCTAGAGTTGATTTCAGCATCTTCTTTCTTCCAAGTGTCAAAATTTCCCCATAGTCTTCTTAATCAGTGAATCTGCAATATTTGCAAATTTTTAGTGCGGAAACAGGTAACTCAGATTGTAATATCTACGATGAATGGTTAACATTTCCAAATTCATAATCTCAACAAATCTGGCTACTCAGAGGAATCATATCAAGAAAATTATCATGAAGCATTACAAGATTTGTAAATAAACAAGATTCCGTGGCTCAGAGTAAACTAGGATGATTAGGTGATTTGATTGTGGGCAGTATAGAAATTTCACTTGCCAATGTGGAGGTGAGGATGAAGTGCTATTAGTTTCAGATATTTAGGAATTATTGTGTGCACAAGCATTAGATTAATTTCCCAATTAATATAGGACTAGAGAGGGGGACAGCACTTTTGTGCAGTTTTGACCCAGAATCATGGCATTATTGTAGTATACGAATTCAAGATGTTCATCTGTACTACTACATTCCAAACGAGTAATATCATCAAATAACTTTCATTTTTCACTACAACAAATACTGCAGCTATATAAACTTTACCGAGCTTACTAAAGACAAACTATCATGAAAAAATGAAATTGCAAGCTGAAAGTTGAAAGATACCGTGACACATAAATATGAAACAGGGCACAGAAAACCAGTAGTAGCATCCCAACGCTTCCATGAAATGTTATTTATTTTAGTGTCAAATTCACGTAAAGCAATGGTTAAACAAGCTTCTAATGTATCAGCTCAAAGCTGCTGCACTAGCTTCAGCAAAATTAAAGCAAACCAAACTTCTATTTTTACTCATTCCATCCTAAATAGGGAGGCAAAGCAAACTAGGGTGGAATGGGAGTATCGACAGATTTCAAAGTTCAACTTAAAGAAGAAGAAAATGCACATGTCTAAGTATATTTGCAGACTTTCCTGAACCCAAAGTCGTAGCTGACAGAACATATCCTATACCTTTGTAAAATTTTCTTCTCAGGTGTGGAAGTCAAAATACTAATGGCACACAAATTAGAATCATATTTAATGCAAGTACTTCAAGCTAAATGTTTAAAAAATCCGTTAGCACTACACTAACTTTAAAGATATTTAGAACACAAGCCTAAAGGCACAGATTACCATGATAAAAAGGAAGAAAACTGAACAGGTTCAATGTTCGTTACATATTTCAAGAAACTAAATGCACCAAACTTCAACGCAAAACTCACATGATGAAACGATAGACAACCAGTGAATGATATTCAGCAATGCAAAAATCATCATGCCGTGCAAAAATCAACCCTAAACAGGACGCAAAATTTTGATAGCTGTCCTAACACAAGACTTATAAAAGCTGCCAGTAGTCTTGAATCTATACTTATAGGAAAAGTTGACATTGAGTTAAGGATTTCCTTATGCAAAATAACTGCTCGTCTTCGAAGTTACAACAAAAGGGAAAATGGATTTTGAGTCATGAAACAGAAAATACAAAAGTTGTAGCAAGATGAATCACATTTCGCACCAAGAAACAAACACTTAGACTGCGTAAACAAATTAATGAATCTTACTAACTGATAAAACAAATTAGCTAGTAAAATAATTATATAACTGACGTGAGCTGATAGCAATTCCTCAACACTGGTTAATCTAAATGAAATTCTTCATGAGTATAACATACTTATGTCTACATCAAATCTACAATAACTATGATAGGCTCAGTCAGCTATCCTGCAGTAGGACAATCTCCCTTAGCAAGTAATAGTTAAAAGTTAAAGCTAGAATACATAAATGATTCCTTAATTTTGATACAGAAGATAGTGACTGTATCCCATGAAATGCCAAAAATCTATTAAGGAGCAAAGAGTATACTTACTCAGCAATGAGCATCCCAAATCGCACAATAAGGTTGTTAAAAGTGGAGAAGGGAAAAGAAGAAGAGTCACACCAGCTATGATTGTGAGATTTTTGTCCAGGCCGTCATCATCATCATGGTCTGCATTTCAAGATTGCATTTTATGCATTTCAGCTATTAGGAATTTTTTATTGAACTCGTTTGTAAATGAAAAAACCTTATTCTACATCAATGCATATGCTTCTATTAAGTGGAGCTACTTTATGAACTACTAATAATGGTATCCCAAACAATTTGGATATACAGAACTAAAAGATTATAATGCCAAGTTTCAGACCAAAAAACTAGTAACACGAAACTTAGAGAAATTTAAAATTCAACCTGAACTTAGATACTATATTGCAATGAAAAAGAATTGAGCCCATCATTCCATCAGCATCAATTCGAGCTCCAAGCCACTATCAAAATATTTCACCTAGCTTTTCCAAATCTCAACTTTTACTCCTAAATTACTCAACAAAAAATTGAAATTCAGAATAAAAAAACCAGAGATAATATTGAACAACAAAAAGCACTCGTAAAGGGTATTCAAGGAGTGGACGGAAAATAGTGATGACATAAATTCTGTGATAAATCGCTGGAAAAAGAGAATTGGAGATTTGTGAGGGTGACCTACGAGGACATTGAAGATGAATCACGCTTTGAAAATCTGGGGCTGCTGAAAGTGACTAGCAACCATGAAATTGTTGTGAACTGCCAATACAAGGTTTCGCCAATGAAGAAAGAAAGGAGGAGGAAGCAGGGAGGAGGATGGGGGTTGAACGCGGTGGCCACCGCCGCCTACCATACCTAAACAGGATGAGATAAGGTGAAGTTGATATGAGGAGAGGAATAGATATGAAGGGAAATAATTTATTTTTGGAATATATGAGGCATGAAGCAGGTTTAGCAGAAGACTTCTCTATTACAGAAACCCGAAACAGAAAAATCATTCCTAATTTGATAGCATGCATTCAAGCAATCACTGGAAGAAAGAAAAACGCAAATTGATAAAAATGGCGGGGAGAAATTTGAAACCTTATCATTCCCAATCTCTATCCCCTAATTTCTAGGGTTCCACCGCCGTCTTCAATTCCGAACACGACGTCGTAGAAGAAGCTCTAGCTTTGTGCGAGCGAGTGATTTCGGTGGCCTGTGTCACTGTTGTCTGTGGGTGTTCTTACTGGAACGGACGGCGGGGTCGAGTAGGAAAAATGCGATAAATCAAAATTGGGTGGTTTGAAATAAATATAATACAGCCATCACTTAGGGCAATTTTATTGAAATAGTAGTGAAAATTTATCTATTAAAAAAAATCAATTTAATCAAATTAATTTAAATTTCATTAAAATTTTAATTTATTAAATTAAAATGAACTGAACTGACATATAGAAAAACTCTAGCAAACAGGCTGTGGTTTCATTCATTTCGGACCTGTTTGCTAGAACTTATTTCTATTTGAACTGAACTAAACTAAACTTAATATATTTAACTGAACTGAATTGAAGTAAAACAATTTTTAAATTTATCATACATCATTGTAATAAATAGTTAAAAAGTAATTTTTAATTTAATACATTTATATGAACTGGAAAAAATTTAAATAAATTTTACTAAACTGAACTAATATACAAAAAAACTCTTACAAACAGGACCTTCATCAACGAGACAATGAATAATACCTTGTTTGTCAGAAATGTTTTGTAAATCAATTCAAATTAGTTAAGTTTTGATTTTTACGAATAACACTGTTTATTTTAGTTTCAATATTAAATTCGATGTAATGAAGTAAATTTTAAATGGACAAGAAACATTAGGTGGGGTGGAAATGGATCATGGTGTGATGATGATTTTGAATTTGTAACCGTCATGGATTCATGGATGATGAGGCGGGATGGTACAAAAATACTAGAGCAAGTCAAACAAGTTCCTCAATATATGGAATATTATTTATTTGGTGGGCGTTGGACATTATTTCTACTCCAACTCTATTATTGGAATTTGAAATGGAGAATATATTTTCCCCTCAATTTGTAGAAAGCGAAATTTAATGTTCTATACATTGATTTTGACTATTTCCATAGAGGTGAATTAAACTAAAGTTGAATGAATATACTAAATAGAAACTAAATTTGATAAAACAACTAAACTCAAATTAGAATAAAAGGAAGTAAAAAATAGGTTCAATAATTGGATAATATGAATTTTTGTTGATAATTACCTTTTAAAGATTATGTAAAAAAGTGATGCTATACCTCTACAAATAAATTATGAAAGCTCAACGCCCATTATTTAATTAGAGCTTCTCTTATTACAAACTACATGGTGAACTCTCATGTTCATTTTATTATTCTATTTGGAAGCAAGGCTTCTTGCTTCTTGGCCTAATTTTGAGCTCATCTTTTCGTCGATGTTCCCTATAAACTGAGCTAAAAATGCTCCACTACATTTTTTTTTTGGTTAACATCATTTATATTAATATAGGCATGGGGATGCATAGTACAACTGTACAAAACTACAAATCCCTCCATCTTAAATGATGGTTTAACCCCCAAAATAATAGGACATTGCTATGCCTCTCCGGTGGAGTAATACTCCTCTCACTACAGGCCAAAAAAAGTGGGGTGCAGGGTATAATGTGGGGCGGGTATTAATTACAATGGTCCCCAGGTTTGATTTAAAAATTGGTCATTCTCTCTCTAACCTCTCTTCTCTCTCCTCTCTCCTCCCTATATTCTCTCTCTTGTCACGTGAATGATCTTGTAACGTGAACCGGAGAAGATGTCGGAAGTTGCAGAAGTCGTGGGTCACTGCCACATATCTTTTGGGTGTCACTAAACAGGCTGCAGGACCAGCTGGAGAATGGGTCATTGTTGTATATCTTCTGGGTCTCACACAGAAATTTACAATAATTGACAAGGGGCTGAGTTTGATGGGCCGACCAAACAGGCTCAATAAAACACCAATTTAACACAGCCCATTTAAAACACACATTTAACCCATCCCATTTAACTCATCCCATTCCCCACAAATTCATCATTTATGAATATCTTTCATCGCCTTCATCGCCCTTCATCTTAATCGGCTCCTTCTCATTTCATACCATCACCATGTCCAGCTCAATTACCATTTCCGTAGGCGGTTCCACAGGCGGTTCCATTTCCGGAGGATCTACATCAAGTGGGGAGCTTATGGTTGAGAGATTCTACGGTATGCACAGAATGTTGAGAGTATTTTTTGTTTTGTTAATTCAAGTGCTCAATCACTAGTTTGTGTGGATTTTATGGACATTGATATGGGTACTTTTATGTCGATTGATATGGGTACATAGATATCTTTATGGCGGGGGGTACTTGTTGTGTCGATATTTCTCATGTGGATTTATGAGGGGAATTTCCTGGGTATTTTTTTGTCGATTGATTTTAGGGTAGTTGATTTATTGGATATTGGTAGTTGATTTATTGGATATGTTGGCAGTTGGGTAGTTGCTCCTGTGGATTGATGTTGCTCCTCTTAAATATGTTGATTATGGAATTTCCTTAGTACTGTGATGCTGCTCCTCTTAAATATGTTGGATATTGGTAGTTGATTTTATGGAAGTTATGTGTGCAAGTTCTGCTGGTGAAGAAGCTTCTGCTGATTCAGAAGGTTCTGCTGGTTTTGAAGGTCATGCTCCTGCTGCTGCTCCTTCTCCTGCTCCTGCTGCTGCTCCTTCTCCTGCTCCTGCTGCTGCTGCTACTGAGGTCACAGAACCTGCTGGAAGAAGAAGGTCGAAAAGATTAGCTGAGATCGAAAGGTCGAAAAGATTAGCTGAGATCGAAAGGTCCAAAAGGACAACTGAGGATGTAGCTGAGAGAGGTGCTTCTCGCAGTATATCAGCTTCAGCAGCTCGTGAGGAATTGCTCAATCTTATCAATCAGGTACAGAGAGAGTTAGGGAAAAGGAGCCGCAGACTTGAGAACAGCACTCTGCGTTACATAGCCAAGATTGATGCTCAGATTGCTAAACGTCGGGCAGTAGTGAGTGATATAATGGATGAGATAACCGAGCTGGAGATTATTAGAGGAGAACTTTCGGTAGACCTATTGGACTGAAAGCTCAACTACATGTTAGTTTTAGGACTGCACCTCTTTTGTGTTTTAGGACTAGTGTTTTCATGTTTTTTCTAAGTAATAACGTTAGCAGAAATGGTGACATTGCTTTGTATGGATCATATTTTGTTTTTTAAGGACGAATGTAATAGTTATGAAGTTTTTTGCACCTCTTGTGTTTGTGTTTTAGGACCCAGTCTTTTCATATGGGTGATATGTTTAATAATTCTGATGTTTATGTTAAGTCTTTTGTGTTTTAGGACTGCACCTCTTGTGTTTGTGTTTTAGCACCCAGTATTTTGATGTTTTTGCTAAGTAAAAACGTTGCAGAAATGGTGAATATGTTATCAGCATTCTGAATATGTTATCAGTCATTCTAAAAACATTTATGTCCAAAATCCAAGAGAATGATAAGACACAAAATATGTTCAAAATGCACATTCATAGTTTGTTTAAATGTGATCAAGCACAAACAACAAAAGATATCCAAACGAATGTGCTTGGCGGCATGCATACACAACCGCAAAAGATCTAAAAATGCGCCAACAAACAGCAAAAGATATCCAAACGAATGTGCTTGGCGGCATGCATACACAACCGCAAAAGATCTAAAAATGCGCCAACAAACAGCAAAAGATTTCAATTGGCTTCATTAGTTACAAAGCTGCCAGCCTTTCTGGCAGCCCAAGCCGGAATCGGAGCCAGGACCTTCTCCCTGTTGACGTTTAGGGAGCTCAGAATCAGGTCAGCGCATACCTTCACCCTAAAAGCTGCTCTTTTAGACACCTGAAATAGGCACAATGAAATAGGAGAACATCGCTATAAAGTACAAAAACATCCAAACAAAGTCATCCAGACTTGAGAATTCCTTCCTCGTTGCAAGGGATACAAAACCATCGCTAAACAAAGTTTCACTGTTCAAAATAACAGAGTTAACTCAATCAATGAACATCTATAACCTTGAAAAAACAGAACAACGGCAGTAACAGATAGGGGGCTTACTTCGGAGGCAGGTGATTCCTAATGGTTATGCAGTAGTCCGCAATGTGTGCTTTGTATCCACTAATGTTACTCATTCCCTTTGGATAACAATCCAGTAGAGATGTAATAAACTTTGTTGCAGGGATTTTTCGAAGGCTGGCCAGGATGTCTTTCACCTCATCTTCCACCCAAGCTTCATCTTCATCGCTATCTTGCACGCTGATGGTCTCCTCTCCATTACTGTAACCCTCATCCTGAGTGTCAGAAACAGAGTCATATACACCGTTGATCAATTCCACCAATTCATTGGCGGAACCTGCAATACAAAGTAAGGCTTTTCTTAATTTAGCTAATGCATTAGCTTCCAAGCATTGGAAAACTGTGCCAGGGCAGCTCAGGTGCTTCTTGAGTATCGGTGTATGATGACCAAACACTGTAGAAAGATGTTGATGGTATCTCCAACAATCAGTTTCAAAATCCTGAGTGCATTTTCATTAAATTCAGTCACCATCAAATTTAAAACATGAATTAAGCTATATCAAGCCTACATACAGTGGTAACAAGGGTAGGAAAAGTAATAAACTACCTGTTCAAAACTTTTCCCGGGCTTGGCATTCCTAATACTCTCGATCAGTGGTGCTACAGCAGTTTCATCCTCCCGGCTGATGGGAAATTCATTAAGCTTGAATAGGCTCCTTCCAAAACCCCCAGCCGCCACCTCTTCATCACTTCTGTCCTTTATCATCTTGGTTTCCCAGTGCATAACCAGAGGTCGTGTCCTTGGCACGGTAACTCCTTTCCATGCATGCTTATGAAAGTAGCACAATTCCAACAGGAGCAGGCAGCCTCCAACATTGAACCGTGGGGAACCATTGCAATTGCGACTTTCACCTTCACGCCAGGACAACACTACATCACATAGATTGCTCACCACGTACTCGCACCAATCATACTCAGCGATCTCTCTCACTCGCACCAGAGAAGGCAGGGTGTGGAACCGTACCTTTCTATTGGTTGATGGCGCCAAAAAAACAGCCAAAGCCCAGAGCACGAACATGCGCTTGAAGTTCCTTCCTCCACTCACGAAACGTAGCATACTATCTAAGAGGACAGAAGTGCCAATCTTCGCACCTTTTGGTACACCGTAGTTCGCTGACCATATATCTCGTATCTCTTGGACTCCAGTGTCATGTACCTGAACTGGTTTATTCCTGTTGTGCGGCAGCATGAAAATGTCCTTAACATCTGCCCAGCCAACTTCAAAGACGGGTTCCCTTACAATAACCCCACCTGCGTTGGAGACAACGCGGCTGACTGCTCGGGATCGGGGGTCAAAGTTGGAGATGAGCCATTCAAGGCAATTTTGTGGCAGGATTTCCACCTTCATCGACAAAAGACCACCGAAGCCTATTTCTTCTACATCCCTCTTCTGTTCAACAGATAGGCTCTCAACTCCTCTTAAAATTGCTGCTGGGCTGCAAACAGACTTGAACTCGCGTCCATCATTAGTGAAGTACCTTGTTGCGGAGGCCACTTTATTCCCCCCTTTACCCTTTGGTGCCCCCTTCTTATTTACATCAGGAACCCTGTCAGTCTCCTCCTCCTCCCCTGTCACCAAATAATCATTCTTTGGTGCCTTTCCACCCTTCTTCTGTGTCTTGCCACCCTTCTTCTTTGCACTAGGTACCTTGACAGTCTCCTCCTCCTCTTCCTCCTCCTCCTCCTCCTCTGTAACCAAATCATCCTTCTTCTTTCCAGCAGGTGTGGATTTCTTCTTTCCAGCAGGTGCACCCTTCTTCTTTCCAGCAAGTGCCTTGCCATCCTTCTTCCCACCAGGTTCCGTGGCACCCTTCTTCTTGACAGTCTCCTCCTCCCCTGTCACCAAAGCATCATCCTTCGGTGCCTTGCCACCCTTATTCTTTCCACCAATCTTCTTATTCTTTGGTGCTTTTCCACCCTTTATCTCATCTAGCAAAATACTTAATGGCTCTTCAGCGTCATCCTCAGAATTATCCGCTATGTCTTTCTTTCCAGGTTTAAAAGTCTCATCTTCTATATCCGTATCCTCAGAAGATGAGGGGTTCGAGGCATCGTTACTGTGACTTACCAACCGAGCTTTCTTTCCTCCATTCTGTTTCTGGGGACTGGTGCCCTCATCCACTATAGGCCTCTTCTTTCCTACAACATGGGAGCCCTCAACAGGGCCACTACTACTATGCCCAGGAGTGGATTCATTATCACTATGATATTCAGGGCTACTTGTTTTAGATTTATCCCCTGGCGAATCTTAACCACGATAACAACAAATAAAAAAACAACACTAAATCAGAGCTCATCTAATTCAAAAACAACAACAACATCCTCTAATTCAAATGCAACAACAACATCTACTAAGATCCCTAAACCCATAAGATTTCGACACAAAAAAAACTCTATTATTGATACCCACCTCCCGGATTACAGAGACCCACGCCCCAAGTGACGAACACAGTATAACCCATTCAACTTAAAACTGAAAGATCAATAAATAACATTCAAACACCGACCAACGCATGCAATCCAAAATTCAGAACTAACGCCTAAACCCTAAATTTAGCATACCCTAAATATCGACAACACAGCAGGAAATCACGAAATGCACAACCAATTAATCCATATTAACAGTTTTTGTAATAACTTACTGGTAGTTGCGGCAATGGGAGAGATTATGGCTCCTGAATGGACATCTGATGGTGTTCCGGTGCCGGTTTCATCTGCGCCATCTTCTGAATGGCCCCTTGGTGGTCTTCTCACTCGCCCCATCTTTTCCTCTGCTAACTGGTTTTTTATTTTTGAAAAATTAGGCTCGAAAATGTGTCTACAGACTCCACAAGACGAGACGTTTGTCAGAAGCCACAAAACGCGGGGCGACTGGTGAAAGTTAAGCTGTAAATTCTTAATTTAATATACTCCATGGACTGCAGGGCCCTCTTAGGCCTGCTGATAATAAGGCCCGGTATTTCCACTATAATTGGACTATAATGCACAAATTGGACTCTAAGGACAAAAAATATAATTAATGAAAAAAAGGACAAAAATAACAAAAACTCCAAATTCCATAAAAATAACAAAAATTTCACATTCCAGTACAAAATAACACAAAGGCAGATTTGAGTACGAAATAACACAAAGGAAAATGTGTGTTCTAATTCCAAAAAATTAAATTTGGGTCTAATTCATCGTTCCAAACCAGGCTAATATATCACGCATTTCTTACTACTAAGTAAAACCTGATAGCACCGATCGTTTCTCTCTTTATGATCACCCAATCTTAAAAATTACCTGCCCAATACAAACCAATGCAAGGATCAAACAGACAAAAATTAGTTGTGTAGTTTAAAATATGTTGTGCAGATAGAGAGTACTACATACAAGTATAGAGGGTACCTACCAAATTTATATTGCTGGTTGCCCTCCATAAAAAGTTATTCTGGAGATCAACAACGATATTTCCCAACAGATTCTCAGTACCTGCAGAAATTACCGACTGGCGATCATCTTCATCAATCAGCTCATTTGCAGCCTCCTCTGTTGTGTAGACAAGCCCAAGCTACCCTTCGCTATCACCAAACCGTTCCACGACATCAGTCTGACGTTGACTTCCAAGTACATCCTCATCTGGGATTACCCACTCCATGTCAACCAGATTATCACAAAGCTCCATTTCTGCTTCCCTCATACAATCTGGATGAACCGGCGGCTGAGGGAGTCCATGCTCTATGGCGACCATTTTATCACACAGCTCCATGGTTGCTGCCCTCATATAATCTGACTGAACTGGCTGAGGGAATCCCTGCTCCATGGCTGCTTCCCTCATACTATGTTGCTGGACCAGTTGATTATCTCCCTGGTCCATGACTGCTACCCTAAGGGTTTGTAATCCAGTAATCAGTCGATCAATCAATTGATTTGTAGATGCATCGGTAATATACTTAATTGAATGTTTTGTCTCCATCAGCCTTGGTAGTTGTTTCCTACAAAAAATTTCAAAATACCTTCTTGCCTTTGCAACAGTTCTCTCCAACTCCTGAGAAAATAGACAATCCAATATAGGCTATAAAATCAGATTTAAGGACCAGCTTAATAAATAGCAGGAAGACTAACAAATGGACCCTATGATACCCTTACATACAATCATATGAACACTTTAAAATAGGGGCTTGGAGAGAACACTAACCTTCGTGTACATCGCGTCAATGGCCGAATCTGACTTGAATTCACTGTCGATTTCACACCTAGACGGCCCTGTGATATCATCAGAACCTATACTGGCCTGATTCGAAACAGGATAACCCTCCAACACAAATATTCCGCGTCCAAATCCACCCGACTGAAACTCCCCGTTGATAACTTCGACCATGTACTTCCAGTAATGGTTCTGGACAAGCGGCAAATTTCTTGGAATCTTGTGTCCTTTCCATAAGCTTCTCTGTATGTAGCAAAGTTGGAGTATCTCTATGCACCCACCTAAGTAAAAAGCCGTACCCGTCTTCCATTTCTGGATCGCAGCACACAGGCAATCCATGATGTAACCGCACCAATCATAAGTGTGGATTTCATTAACTTCGATCAGAGAATTCATAACTCCAACTCGGACCATCCTATTTGTCGGAGGAGCAAGGAAAGCCGTCATTGCGTACAACACAAACAGACGTTTGAAATCATCGCACCCTTTATCCAGCCTCTTCAAATGCCTCCGTATTATCCTAGCAGGATACTTCCCATTCAATGGCATGTCGTACTCGTCAATCAACTTCAAGCGTAGTGCAGCACGGGAAGACATGTCTGTAGAACCAAGAACGGGTTTATCTTTATTATTGGGTAGCAAGAACAGATCCCTAACATCATCGCTAAGAATATGGAATATTGGTTTGGAGTCCACATAAACAAGCTGATTGGTGGGATTGAATGCATCCAGCATCCATCCATAGAGATGTTTGGGAGTAATGTCCAAAGACATTCTGAGAAGTCCCCCAAAACCTATGTCTTTCACGGCTTCTTTCTGAGACTCCGACAGCTCCTTTATAACTTGACTAAGCGGACCTGGACTGCAGAGGGACTTGAACACCCTGTTGCTCAGCGGTGTTTTGCAAGGACCACCAACTTCATCATCGGAACCTTCGTCGGAATGTGGTTCTCCGCGTTCATCCTCTTGTTTCTTCGCTGTAAAAGACGTTGAAAATAATTAACATTGAAGATACCTAATGAAGATAAAACTGTCGTCGGAAAAGGTAATTCGCGACTAAATCAAATAAAATCAAATCACACGGAACCCTGTCGTGCAAACACAGGGAACCCCGGCGTACAACTACAAATCAAACGTACCATCTCGTCGTCTTCTTCTTTTTTTCTCAGGTGCACACAGAACCTCCTCTTCTACGTTCACAGAATATAGATCGAGATTTTCTTCCTCCATTCTTTCTCAGTTGTGTTCCAGTCAACAAACAAACAATACCCGTCAACCGTTTACACAGAAACCTTTCCCAAAATAACTATAGAAGACTTTCTTTTACCGTCTCCCGATGAAACATATTTCCCAAATATAAGGGCAACTTTTTCTTCAGTGCTGGGTGTCACGAGCGGAACAGGATAGTCCATCTACTGTGCAAATTCATGAAGACCGGGTTTATTATTCTACTATATTGCATGGTCCTGATTTCCAAGTTATCTTGTGACACACGAATGGTCACTTTCTACAATGGATAATTTAACTTTTCCTTTGGGCTATTTACCCAACAGATTTATCTCTAAAACACCCACACCCTATTTGTATTTGACTCGCCCAGAATTGCATTTGTTGAATTGTAAACATGTAGTTCAAATCTAACTATGAGAATTAACCAAAACCCTAGACCCACAGGAACCCACATAAACCCTAATCACTTCTTTAGTGGCAAATCATCATTTTCATGGTACTCTGAAGATATAATTTGTTTTGAAATTGTAAGATGATTAAAGGATGTTTCACAATCATTTTAATTTTAAATATTGCTTCCATACTAAACATTATGTATTAACATTATGTTGTTAGTATTATTACCCAATGAACTCATAACATTATGTATTAACATTGAGTTGTTAGTATTATTATCCCATGAACTCATGACATCATGTATTAACACTGAGTTGTTAGTATTATTATCCCATGATCTATACAACTTGATTCCCAATAATCCCGCAATGATAACTAATACATATTTATCAAAGGAATTATAACTAATTGCTTATCACTAATTTATCAACTAATTGTGTCACCCAAATATGTGACAAAGGTGACTCTTTAAGTAAACCAGTGATACCCATTTATCTAGACGGGAGGATGCATTCGACCGTTGCAATTTCATATGTGAAGTTGACTCATCAAGCAATCACATGATACTCATTTTTGAAAACACCTTTACTACTGCTGCATATTATAAATTCCGTAAATCACAAGTCTCTGCCATCAGTCCTAAGTCGCTAACACAGAGATGAATTGTGCCAGAAAGATTTTGGAAATCAAGGATCCCTTCCCGACATATATGGTGAGCGTTTAGAACCTAAATTTGATTTCAACAACATTTTACATTTGAGTAACACATTTTTTCTTCAAATTTCAGGAAATCCCGGGACACAATACGACCTATCTAGGATGTATTCCACGGAGTGTAGTCTTGTACACTGGATCTGGAATATTGCTGTCTGGGTTGCGCCATGTTGCAATCCTAGAAAGGCCAACGTTCGTGGTCGATGGCACAACCGTCGGGACGATCCTCACGCTAAACGCAATTGAGCCAGGAGATCATTTGGAGTTCGAGAGGCATTCTTCCACTGATGTTATCATCAGAGCATACGACAGACACGGATTGGAAAAGAACAGCAATAGGGAACGTTACAGTCATTGGAAGGTCCACTTTCGGGTTCAGCTTCAAGCCGGATTCCGGGAAAGCTTGGTAAGTACCTCCGACGACCATTTATTTTGATGTTTAAAGATTTTGTATTCGAAAGACAAATATTAAGAGGACATATCTCACAGGATATATCAACCGTCATCACCCATCCCATCACCACGCCAATCGGCCTCATGACAGCTCTGGGGCACCACTGGGTCAGGGGCACCTCTGTGGCGGCTCCCGGGGATGGCCGTTTCCGTCTTCAAGGCCCTACGTGGGACATCTTCCAACGGTTACATCAGCTGGAACAGGGAGTGATTCTTGTGTTAAAGAAAGATCCCCACGGGTTCAACTTCGAGGTTTTCTTCTACAACGCAGATGGATCAGAGGCCGGCGCCATCTCCAGGAAACCGACCGGTTTCCGTCATGCAGGTATTACGACTCATTATCATCATTAGGAATACTCATATGTCTGTTCAGAGACACCCGTATTAATTACTCAATCCATGTAGGTACGTCTTTCTACAAATATCCTCGCGAAATTAACATGGAAGGAACCGAATTGGTGAGTTATGTGTTCATTTATACTGTTATCTTCCCGTAATTACCAAAACCCATCGAATAACCCATTTAATATCCGCTTTGCATGCAGCTATTGGGGAGACGGTTTGTGGAGGAGAATTGGAACTTGCTAACTCACGGCGTTCGTGTTGCATCGGAAGCCGGAATCTTCAACATGAAGTATGACAGGAACTCCCATCAATAATACGCCATAACCGGTGAATGGAATACTATCTTCCAGTATTTTTCTACCACAAAGAATACCGTGTTCAAATTCTCCTTGAGTTTTAATAACAATAGATATTTCCGGTCCGGTTGCTGCACCATGTTTGTGGTGGCGTTCAAAGGAAAAGGCTGCTGTGAGGAAATAAGTCTTGAAGTCTCCAGCGACCCCCGCTGCAGCAGTGCCGAAGAATCGACAACCAACTTACCGGTTACTGCAACCCAAGCATGAATTGATGTATAACTGGATTTTCCTTTATTGTCAGTTTGTTGTAACAAGTCTGTTGTGGTAAATTCATTGTTTTGGTTTGGATTTTTACTCTATGAGTTCTTACTGTTTTACTCTAAATTGATGCGTGTTTTTATTTACATCTTTTTACAGTTCTCTTTAGTTTAATTTTGTTACTGTTTTCACCCCTGCATAATTAATTGACCACCGCCCATTAGTGTCCAATGAAAGTCAGTAGCGTATGTTTTTTTTTTCCAATTATGACCCATATAGCTTACAAGAATGACTAATGCAGTATCGCTCACTGACCCATATAGGTCACATCAATGACTAAAACAGGTGAGCCCACTAACCCATTCCCAATGTTTTCCCACGGCGTTCCTCCCAACTACTCCTACAGCCTAGAAGGGGATTGGAATTCACTATTCCATGTGAACCAATTCGCCGCCGACAAGATAAAGTTCCAACTGTCCCTTCACAGCGGCGGTGATTTTCCGCTTGAAATGTTTGTGGTTCAGTGTGTTGAACTTGGGGACGACGAAGGAGGATTCTCTTCGTCGGAGGAACAGTCGGAGGCGGATAGCTCAGACTCATCGGATTAATTTCTTCCTTTATCTTTTTAGCTCAGACAATCAAGTTATGTTTGCTGTCAATTTTATGTTGAGTGTTTATGTTTTCTTATAATTTACCTAGAGACATTTATATTTCGATGAAAGTACCATTTTATTGAAAGATATAGCAAATGTGAACACAAAAGAAAATACATGAAATTGAAAGAAAATAAGTAAAACTGAAATAAAATACTGAAGGAACACTCTTTAGTATAATTAAAGAGACTCCATATCACTGATCCTAATACCCAATTGGTAAACAACAATCATGGCGCAATGTAATAATCTTTCAGATGGTAGGTCTTGTCGAAGTTTCGCTCCCCCTTATGTTGTTCCAGATCAGCAAAAATGGCTTTCGCCATAGCCTCCACTGCTTCCATTGTAGCATCGCTTGTGACCTTATTAATCAACCCATCAGCTTCCATTTCAGCCAATGCTGCAATTCAAACAGATTTTATGTTATACAAAAACATCATTAAAAAATGGCTACAAAACATCAATCTCAAAAACATTTTCAAACCGACCCTTGATAGCTTCTGCCCTCATGTCCGCAACTATTCGTTCAGCGGTAATCTTCCTCATCTCTGCAATAGCTTCAGTGGGAAGATCGTCGAGGGGAATATCGACTGCCATCATTTTTCTGATCTTGGGGTGTTGGAGAAGACGTTAAAAGAAGTACACTTTTATAATGAGGGACCTATTTTAACTGTGCATAAAACTGAGTACCCCTTAGTCATTCCAATTTTCAATTAATGATCAATTGCCAAATTACATAATTGGGGAGACTCATACGGATAGTTATGAGTACCCATTCAAATTTATTCACCAGAGTGAAGAGGTAGGTACTCCAACGAAGAGAGATGAGTACCAAATTGAAACTTTTCCAGTGAAATGGTCCAACTGTTTCCTTCTTCTTCTTTTTTCCTTTTTCAATTTGGAAGTTACATTTATGATGGATTCAGAGACTCCAACGATACAAACCAAATACCCTTTATATAAATTAAAGTACATCCCACGATTGAGAGACTATTACTATACGGACGAAGTACCCTTTAGATAGATTGTCTTAAACCTAAACCCACATGAACCCTAAACCCTAATTTGAGTGAATTAGGATTTAAATCAAAATATGAGTCGATTAACGTTCATGGATTAAAGACAAATATTAACACATTAATATTGACTTAATAATGTATGGTGAAATATATCTTGTCATACATTTTGAATAGCATAACTCACTAGCATGTAAGACTTCATGTAATCCCACAATATCAGCATAGTCCCAAACTCTTAGCTTCATGTAATCTCACATTCCAAACACTTCATGTAATCCCACATTCCCAGCACTACATAGTTTCAAACACTTATCTTTTCATGTTATCTCACATTCATAACTCTTCATTGGTTTTGATTATAGAGTTTTTGTAATGGTTATTGACCATTGTAAGATTTAGTCAATTTGTTCATGGATTTCTATTTCTTATAAATCTCAGCATCTTAAGATTGAGTATTCTAGTTGGGTGTGTAACATGTAGTAATATAAAAGATTTATCAAGTGTGTGTTTTGTTTTATAATTTTTTTTTTGTATATTTATAAACTTTTTTGATATACCACCCATCACTTCAAAACAATGGACGAATGTGCATAAAACTGAGTACCCCTTAGTCATTCCAATTTTCAATTAACGATCAATTGCCAAATGGCATAATTGGGGAGACTCATACGGATAGTTATGAGTACCCATTCAAATTTATTCACCAGAGTAGTGAAGAGGTAGGTACTCCAACGAAGAGAGATGAGTACCAAATTGAAACTTTTCCAGTGAAATGGTCCAACTGTTTCCTTCTTCTTCTTTTTTCCTTTTTCAATTTGGAAGTTACATTTATGATGGATTCAGAGACTCCAACGATACAAACCAAATACCCTTTATATAAATTAAAGTACATCCCACGATTGAGAGACTATTACTATACGGACGAAGTACCCTTTAGATAGATTGTCTTAAACCTAAACCCACATGAACCCTAAACCCTAATTTGAGTGAATTAGGATTTAAATCAAAATATGAGTCGATTAACGTTCATGGATTAAAGACAAATATTAACACATTAATATTGACTTAATAATGTATGGTGAAATATATCTTGTCATACATTTTGAATAGCATAACTCACTAGCATGTAAGACTTCATGTAATCCCACAATATCAGCATAGTCCCAAACTCTTAGCTTCATGTAATCTCACATTCCAAACACTTCATGTAATCCCACATTCCCAGCACTACATAGTTTCAAACACTTATCTTTTCATGTTATCTCACATTCATAACTCTTCATTGGTTTTGATTATAGAGTTTTTGTAATGGTTATTGACCATTGTAAGATTTAGTCAATTTGTTCATGGATTTCTATTTCTTATAAATCTCAGCATCTTAAGATTGAGTATTCTAGTTGGGTGTGTAACATGTAGTAATATAAAAGATTTATCAAGTGTGTGTTTTGTTTTATAATTTTTTTTTTGTATATTTATAAACTTTTTTGATATACCACCCATCACTTCAAAACAATGGACGAATGTGCATAAAACTGAGTACCCCTTAGTCATTCCAATTTTCAATTAACGATCAATTGCCAAATGGCATAATTGGGGAGACTCATACGGATAGTTATGAGTACCCATTCAAATTTATTCACCAGAGTAGTGAAGAGGTAGGTACTCCAACGAAGAGAAATGAGTACCAAATTGAAACTTTTCCAGTGAAATGGTCCAACTGTTTCCTTCTTCTTCTTTTTTCCTTTTTCAATTTGGAAGTTACATTTATGATGGATTCAGAGACTCCAACGATACAAACCAAATACCCTTTATATAAATTAAAGTACATCCCACGATTGAGAGACTATTACTATACGGACGAAGTACCCTTTAGATAGATTGTCTTAAACCTAAACCCACATGAACCCTAAACCCTAATTTGAGTGAATTAGGATTTAAATCAAAATATGAGTCGATTAACGTTCATGGATTAAAGACAAATATTAACACATTAATATTGACTTAATAATGTATGGTGAAATATATCTTGTCATACATTTTGAATAGCATAACTCACTAGCATGTAAGACTTCATGTAATCCCACAATATCAGCATAGTCCCAAACTCTTAGCTTCATGTAATCTCACATTCCAAACACTTCATGTAATCCCACATTCCCAGCACTACATAGTTTCAAACACTTATCTTTTCATGTTATCTCACATTCATAACTCTTCATTGGTTTTGATTATAGAGTTTTTGTAATGGTTATTGACCATTGTAAGATTTAGTCAATTTGTTCATGGATTTCTATTTCTTATAAATCTCAGCATCTTAAGATTGAGTATTCTTGTTGGGTGTGTAACATGTAGTAATATAAAAGATTTATCAAGTGTGTGTTTTGTTTTATAATTTTTTTTTTGTATATTTATAAACTTTTTTGATATACCACCCATCACTTCAAAACAATGGACGAATGTGCATAAAACTGAGTACCCCTTAGTCATTCCAATTTTCAATTAACGATCAATTGCCAAATGACATAATTGGGGAGACTCATACGGATAGTTATGAGTACCCATTCAAATTTATTCACCAGAGTAGTGAAGAGGTAGGTACTCCAACGAAGAGAGATGAGTACCAAATTGAAACTTTTCCAGTGAAATGGTCCAACTGTTTCCTTCTTCTTCTTTTTTCCTTTTTCAATTTGGAAGTTACATTTATGATGGATTCAGAGACTCCAACGATACAAACCAAATACCCTTTATATAAATTAAAGTACATCCCACGATTGAGAGACTATTACTATACGGACGAAGTACCCTTTAGATAGATTGTCTTAAACCTAAACCCACATGAACCCTAAACCCTAATTTGAGTGAATTAGGATTTAAATCAAAATATGAGTCGATTAACGTTCATGGATTAAAGACAAATATTAACACATTAATATTGACTTAATAATGTATGGTGAAATATATCTTGTCATACATTTTGAATAGCATAACTCACTAGCATGTAAGACTTCATGTAATCCCACAATATCAGCATAGTCCCAAACTCTTAGCTTCATGTAATCTCACATTCCAAACACTTCATGTAATCCCACATTCCCAGCACTACATAGTTTCAAACACTTATCTTTTCATGTTATCTCACATTCATAACTCTTCATTGGTTTTGATTATAGAGTTTTTGTAATGGTTATTGACCATTGTAAGATTTAGTCAATTTGTTCATGGATTTCTATTTCTTATAAATCTCAGCATCTTAAGATTGAGTATTCTAGTTGGGTGTGTAACATGTAGTAATATAAAAGATTTATCAAGTGTGTGTTTTGTTTTATAATTTTTTTTTTGTATATTTATAAACTTTTTTGATATACCACCCATCACTTCAAAACAATGGACGAATGTGCATAAAACTGAGTACCCCTTAGTCATTCCAATTTTCAATTAACGATCAATTGCCAAATGGCATAATTGGGGAGACTCATACGGATAGTTATGAGTACCCATTCAAATTTATTCACCAGAGTAGTGAAGAGGTAGGTACTCCAACGAAGAGAGATGAGTACCAAATTGAAACTTTTCCAGTGAAATGGTCCAACTGTTTCCTTCTTCTTCTTTTTTCCTTTTTCAATTTGGAAGTTACATTTATGATGGATTCAGAGACTCCAACGATACAAACCAAATACCCTTTATATAAATTAAAGTACATCCCACGATTGAGAGACTATTACTATACGGACGAAGTACCCTTTAGATAGATTGTCTTAAACCTAAACCCACATGAACCCTAAACCCTAATTTGAGTGAATTAGGATTTAAATCAAAATATGAGTCGATTAACGTTCATGGATTAAAGACAAATATTAACACATTAATATTGACTTAATAATGTATGGTGAAATATATCTTGTCATACATTTTGAATAGCATAACTCACTAGCATGTAAGACTTCATGTAATCCCACAATATCAGCATAGTCCCAAACTCTTAGCTTCATGTAATCTCACATTCCAAACACTTCATGTAATCCCACATTCCCAGCACTACATAGTTTCAAACACTTATCTTTTCATGTTATCTCACATTCATAACTCTTCATTGGTTTTGATTATAGAGTTTTTGTAATGGTTATTGACCATTGTAAGATTTAGTCAATTTGTTCATGGATTTCTATTTCTTATAAATCTCAGCATCTTAAGATTGAGTATTCTAGTTGGGTGTGTAACATGTAGTAATATAAAAGATTTATCAAGTGTGTGTTTTGTTTTATAATTTTTTTTTTGTATATTTATAAACTTTTTTGATATACCACCCATCACTTCAAAACAATGGACGAATGTGCATAAAACTGAGTACCCCTTAGTCATTCCAATTTTCAATTAACGATCAATTGCCAAATGGCATAATTGGGGAGACTCATACGGATAGTTATGAGTACCCATTCAAATTTATTCACCAGAGTAGTGAAGAGGTAGGTACTCCAACGAAGAGAGATGAGTACCAAATTGAAACTTTTCCAGTGAAATGGTCCAACTGTTTCCTTCTTCTTCTTTTTTCCTTTTTCAATTTGGAAGTTACATTTATGATGGATTCAGAGACTCCAACGATACAAACCAAATACCCTTTATATAAATTAAAGTACATCCCACGATTGAGAGACTATTACTATACGGACGAAGTACCCTTTAGATAGATTGTCTTAAACCTAAACCCACATGAACCCTAAACCCTAATTTGAGTGAATTAGGATTTAAATCAAAATATGAGTCGATTAACGTTCATGGATTAAAGACAAATATTAACACATTAATATTGACTTAATAATGTATGGTGAAATATATCTTGTCATACATTTTGAATAGCATAACTCACTAGCATGTAAGACTTCATGTAATCCCACAATATCAGCATAGTCCCAAACTCTTAGCTTCATGTAATCTCACATTCCAAACACTTCATGTAATCCCACATTCCCAGCACTACATAGTTTCAAACACTTATCTTTTCATGTTATCTCACATTCATAACTCTTCATTGGTTTTGATTATAGAGTTTTTGTAATGGTTATTGACCATTGTAAGATTTAGTCAATTTGTTCATGGATTTCTATTTCTTATAAATCTCAGCATCTTAAGATTGAGTATTCTAGTTGGGTGTGTAACATGTAGTAATATAAAAGATTTATCAAGTGTGTGTTTTGTTTTATAATTTTTTTTTTGTATATTTATAAACTTTTTTGATATACCACCCATCACTTCAAAACAATGGACGAATGTGCATAAAACTGAGTACCCCTTAGTCATTCCAATTTTCAATTAACGATCAATTGCCAAATGGCATAATTGGGGAGACTCATACGGATAGTTATGAGTACCCATTCAAATTTATTCACCAGAGTAGTGAAGAGGTAGGTACTCCAACGAAGAGAGATGAGTACCAAATTGAAACTTTTCCAGTGAAATGGTCCAACTGTTTCCTTCTTCTTCTTTTTTCCTTTTTCAATTTGGAAGTTACATTTATGATGGATTCAGAGACTCCAACGATACAAACCAAATACCCTTTATATAAATTAAAGTACATCCCACGATTGAGAGACTATTACTATACGGACGAAGTACCCTTTAGATAGATTGTCTTAAACCTAAACCCACATGAACCCTAAACCCTAATTTGAGTGAATTAGGATTTAAATCAAAATATGAGTCGATTAACGTTCATGGATTAAAGACAAATATTAACACATTAATATTGACTTAATAATGTATGGTGAAATATATCTTGTCATACATTTTGAATAGCATAACTCACTAGCATGTAAGACTTCATGTAATCCCACAATATCAGCATAGTCCCAAACTCTTAGCTTCATGTAATCTCACATTCCAAACACTTCATGTAATCCCACATTCCCAGCACTACATAGTTTCAAACACTTATCTTTTCATGTTATCTCACATTCATAACTCTTCATTGGTTTTGATTATAGAGTTTTTGTAATGGTTATTGACCATTGTAAGATTTAGTCAATTTGTTCATGGATTTCTATTTCTTATAAATCTCAGCATCTTAAGATTGAGTATTCTAGTTGGGTGTGTAACATGTAGTAATATAAAAGATTTATCAAGTGTGTGTTTTGTTTTATAATTTTTTTTTTGTATATTTATAAACTTTTTTGATATACCACCCATCACTTCAAAACAATGGACGAATGTGCATAAAACTGAGTACCCCTTAGTCATTCCAATTTTCAATTAACGATCAATTGCCAAATGGCATAATTGGGGAGACTCATACGGATAGTTATGAGTACCCATTCAAATTTATTCACCAGAGTAGTGAAGAGGTAGGTACTCCAACGAAGAGAGATGAGTACCAAATTGAAACTTTTCCAGTGAAATGGTCCAACTGTTTCCTTCTTCTTCTTTTTTCCTTTTTCAATTTGGAAGTTACATTTATGATGGATTCAGAGACTCCAACGATACAAACCAAATACCCTTTATATAAATTAAAGTACATCCCACGATTGAGAGACTATTACTATACGGACGAAGTACCCTTTAGATAGATTGTCTTAAACCTAAACCCACATGAACCCTAAACCCTAATTTGAGTGAATTAGGATTTAAATCAAAATATGAGTCGATTAACGTTCATGGATTAAAGACAAATATTAACACATTAATATTGACTTAATAATGTATGGTGAAATATATCTTGTCATACATTTTGAATAGCATAACTAACTAGCATGTAACACTTCATGTAATCCCACACAATATCAGCATAGTCCCAAACTCTTAGCTTCATGTAATCTCACATTCCAAACACTTCATGTAATCCCACATTCCCAGCACTACATAGTTTCAAACACTTATCTTTTCATGTTATCTCACATTCATAACTCTTCATTGGTTTTGATTATAGAGTTTTTGTAATGGTTATTGACCATTGTAAGATTTAGTCAATTTGTTCATGGATTTCTATTTCTTATAAATCTCAGCATCTTAAGATTGAGTATTCTAGTTGGGTGTGTAACATGTAGTAATATAAAAGATTTATCAAGTGTGTGTTTTGTTTTATAATTTTTTTTTGTATATTTATAAACTTTTTTGATATACCACCCATCACTTCAAAACAATGGACGAATGTGCATAAAACTGAGTACCCCTTAGTCATTCCAATTTTCAATTAACGATCAATTGCCAAATGGCATAATTGGGGAGACTCATACGGATAGTTATGAGTACCCATTCAAATTTATTCACCAGAGTAGTGATGAGGTAGGTACTCCAACGAAGAGAGATGAGTACCAAATTGAAACTTTTCCAGTGAAATGGTCCAACTGTTTCCTTCTTCTTCTTTTTTCCTTTTTCAATTTGGAAGTTACATTTATGATGGATTCAGAGACTCCAACGATACAAACCAAATACCCTTTATATAAATTAAAGTACATCCCACGATTGAGAGACTATTACTATACGGACGAAGTACCCTTTAGATAGATTGTCTTAAACCTAAACCCACATGAACCCTAAACCCTAATTTGAGTGAATTAGGATTTAAATCAAAATATGAGTCGATTAACGTTCATGGATTAAAGACAAATATTAACACATTAATATTGACTTAATAATGTATGGTGAAATATATCTTGTCATACATTTTGAATAGCATAACTCACTAGCATGTAAGACTTCATGTAATCCCACAATATCAGCATAGTCCCAAACTCTTAGCTTCATGTAATCTCACATTCCAAACACTTCATGTAATCCCACATTCCCAGCACTACATAGTTTCAAACACTTATCTTTTCATGTTATCTCACATTCATAACTCTTCATTGGTTTTGATTATAGAGTTTTTGTAATGGTTATTGACCATTGTAAGATTTAGTCAATTTGTTCATGGATTTCTATTTCTTATAAATCTCAGCATCTTAAGATTGAGTATTCTAGTTGGGTGTGTAACATGTAGTAATATAAAAGATTTATCAAGTGTGTGTTTTGTTTTATAATTTTTTTTTGTATATTTATAAACTTTTTTGATATACCACCCATCACTTCAAAACAATGGACGAATGTGCATAAAACTGAGTACCCCTTAGTCATTCCAATTTTCAATTAACGATCAATTGCCAAATGGCATAATTGGGGAGACTCATACGGATAGTTATGAGTACCCATTCAAATTTATTCACCAGAGTAGTGAAGAGGTAGGTACTCCAACGAAGAGAGATGAGTACCAAATTGAAACTTTTCCAGTGAAATGGTCCAACTGTTTCCTTCTTCTTCTTTTTTCCTTTTTCAATTTGGAAGTTACATTTATGATGGATTCAGAGACTCCAACGATACAAACCAAATACCCTTTATATAAATTAAAGTACATCCCACGATTGAGAGACTATTACTATACGGACGAAGTACCCTTTAGATAGATTGTCTTAAACCTAAACCCACATGAACCCTAAACCCTAATTTGAGTGAATTAGGATTTAAATCAAAATATGAGTCGATTAACGTTCATGGATTAAAGACAAATATTAACACATTAATATTGACTTAATAATGTATGGTGAAATATATCTTGTCATACATTTTGAATAGCATAACTAACTAGCATGTAACACTTCATGTAATCCCACACAATATCAGCATAGTCCCAAACTCTTAGCTTCATGTAATCTCACATTCCAAACACTTCATGTAATCCCACATTCCCAGCACTACATAGTTTCAAACACTTATCTTTTCATGTTATCTCACATTCATAACTCTTCATTGGTTTTGATTATAGAGTTTTTGTAATGGTTATTGACCATTGTAAGATTTAGTCAATTTGTTCATGGATTTCTATTTCTTATAAATCTCAGCATCTTAAGATTGAGTATTATAGTTGGGTGTGTAACATGTAGTAATATAAAAGATTTATCAAGTGTGTGTTTTGTTTTATAATTTTTTTTTTGTATATTTATAAACGTTTTTGATATACCACCCATCACTTCAAAACAATGGATGAATGTGCATAAAACTGAGTACCCCTTAGTCATTCCAATTTATTCACCAGAGTTGAGTGTGTAATATGTAGTAATATAAAAAAATTATCAAGCAATAATAATTTGAGATACCACCCAATAGAGGATGGACTATTGTGCATAAAACTGAACACCCCATGATCATTCCAAAGGTAAATTATCGATCAATTGCACTTTTATATTCAAAAATTGTAGTGGTACTCATTATATTACCATGAGGGACTCATGTCAGATAGCGCTATTTTAAAATTGAACCCGTAGCGTCACAGACTAGATACGACTTTGGTTTGGATAGTGACTCTTTTTGTTAAAAAAAGATTTGACAGTGACTTTTGTTTTGATTCCAATTGCGACATTCTGGATCCATGTCTATCTGTAATACCCACTAGTTTACCCAGAGGTACTCATTATTGTTTCAAGCAAACTTCCACTAACTTAAAATTATCCTACTAATATTGAGTCGAAACTACACCCAAAACAACAACTTGAGAGACTCACGCAGGAGACTAAACCCTTTAATTTTCCCTCCATTAAAACCCCTAAAATTTGGCGCCGAAGCTGAACTTTGGGAGGGATTTCTTTTGGTTATAAAGACAGCCATTGCGGGATTATTCAAACCGCACCTCATCAAACTGCACCTCCTCATTCTCTATTCATTCTTAGCAAGCTTTTCCAACAAATGGCACCCCAAACCATTCTGAAGTCAACCCGGTCCAGGGCCATCAAGGCAACAACTCCAAGCTGCTGTTGCTCCCGAGAGATGGCGAGGGAGAAGGTGCAGCTGCGATTCTTCCTCAGGCAGCTGATACATACAGTTGGCCCGGATGCACTAACCGATATGTTCAAGGGATTTCGCATCCCGGTGCCGACCATCAGTAATTTGTACGAGGCTGAGCTGCACACCTACTTGGTCTCCAACGACAACACGGGGAGCATGCCTAAAGATGCTGGGGGGAAACCAAAGAGGATTGTCGTCCCCACTGAGCTGGTCATCGTGAAGGATGAGGTAGACGAGGACGAGAAGAAGCCGCTGAAGAAGGTGAAGGTGGAACCACGGGAGAGGATCTTCATTGACTTGACCCTTGATGATTAGTTCTTTTTTTCGGGTAGTTTTTTTTTAAAAAAATATGCAATCACTTTTGAATTTAGTGGATTATCTTTGCCACTAAATGTATCCTAATTCTATTTCAGTTTTAATTCAAGCAATATGAATAAGATTGTGTTTTTCACCAATTTCGACTGTACTTGGACTCTGAATTGTAAGTTACATGGCTTGTTCTGGGTTGTGAGACTCAACAAGGATTCTATATGTACCCAACTGGTATACGATATACACCCATTTTAATATGTAATACATTTGGGCCTAAAGCATAAGTAAAATCAACAAGTAATTGAGAATAACACTTGGGACACTGGACTTGGGCTCTGGTTCCATGGTTTAACAATTAGTTGCAGCACTTATTTTAGTACTTGGGCTTAGCCCACTGTTTGTGACAAGAACTTAAAATAGTATCATGACAACAACTTAAAATAAAAGTTTGTGATCCAAACAAAAACTGAAAATAAAACTCACAACACCAATATTAACCAATTCAACAGGTATCGAATTTAACTAACATCCAGTGGGCTGAAATAACAAATAACATCCAGAATCTTTTACAAATATTAAAAACCCAAACAAAGGCTGAATCCATACCCACAACACTTAGGATCCACACCAACTTCTCCCAAACAAGGTTCATATCAGCCACTCTCGTCAACTGCATCTTCAGCGTCCTGAGTCATCTTCTTCTTCTTCTTCTTCTTCTCATTCTTTCTTATTTTCTCGTCCTTGGCATAACTAAGCCGATGACTCCTGGCCTTTCCTCTCTTTCTCTTGTCTACGGGATCACGTGGCCCCTCGGCACCATCTGTAGGCGAATTTACCCTGACACTCGGGGCCGATCCCCATTGCTTGACGATGTTGCCTGCTGCATTTTTTGTTAAACCGGGAGGCAGGTCATCTTCCGGCACCAACTCCGTTTCCAGATGCCCTAGGACCTCCATTACCTTGTTGAACGATTCTGGATTCATCATTGCCCGCCCACTAATTGTCTGAAACTTTGATTCCATCGCATCGTAGCGTTTCTTGGGCTCGGGCTGTTCTTCCGCCACATTCCCGTAAGGACACGTCACCTTTGTATAGTCCCGACATATGTCTTTTCT
This sequence comes from Cruciata laevipes, assembly GCA_963678965.1. Taxonomy (NCBI): domain Eukaryota; kingdom Viridiplantae; phylum Streptophyta; class Magnoliopsida; order Gentianales; family Rubiaceae; genus Cruciata; species Cruciata laevipes. Next base: position 11,569,546 of record OY787632.1, on the reverse strand, counting down.
CCACCGCTTTATGATGAATTTCCGAGGCACTTCCTGTCGGTCCTCAACCTTGAATACTTGGAGCGTGTGGCAGCAGAGGATTCCCCTAAATTCGAAATTTTTGCATTCACATGAAATGTCCCAAGGATTGCGTTGCACCCGCACTAAAAACGATCTTCTTCTCGTCCTGCCCTTACGAACCTTGCTGTTCTGCACCTCGTACACAGCTCTTATGCCATCATCTTGGAGTACCATGGCATTACAGAACATCATGTCTTTCAACTGTTTCTGAAATTCACGAAATTTGTTGTTGGTGTATGCCTTATGGAACACAGCTTCAAATCCGAATTCTGTCATACGAATGAAGGGTCTTCTAACAGAAGCAGAGTTCTCCCGATCCTCATCCTCCTTTCTCTTTTGGAGTGCCTCGTTGTATTTCTTAACGAACACTTGGAGAGTATTGTCTACAGAAACATATCCTTTGAAAAAGTTGTTGAGACCCTCGCTTCTTTGGGTGCTGGACATTCCAGCCCAGAATTCGTCTTTGAAGTATATGGGAACCCACTTACTTCTAATGTTGAACTTGTCGATACACCACTGTTTTCCCAGAATTCCGTACTTATCCGCCCAAGCAAACCACTCGGCTTCAAACTCTTCGATGGAAAGGGACTCGTGAAGTATTATCCGAAGTGACTTGGCAATGTTAAGTTGTTAACCCACTCGGTCATACTGCCGAAGTACTTCCTCATGTTTCTCAATATGTGCCAAATGCACCATCTGTGTCGTGTGTTTGGAAACACATCGGCAACTGCCTTTGCTGAAAAACAAATTCAAAGTTATCGTCAATGTGCACCCGTTATTATATGTAGATGCACCCACAGTTAAAAGGTATGACCACAGAAAAAAATTTGACACAAGTGTTGTTTAGGGCTAGATCAGCTTACCAATTGCTTTACACTGGTCGGTGAGTATGCATTTCGGAGCCCTTTCCCACATGCAGACCAACCACTCTTTAAATAGCCATGTGAAGTTTTCTGCGTCATCCTTCGCAATGAGTGCACATCCAAAAAGTATGGATTGACCATGGTGGTTTACACCTATGAAAGGTGCAAATGGCATCTTGTACCTATTTGACAGGTAAGTTGTGTCAAATGTAACCACGTCTCCAAAGTCCATGAAGGCTTTTCGAGCTCTGCCATCTGCCCAGAAAATGGTCTTCACCCTCCCAAGCTCATCCGTGGAATGGTTATAATAGAAATCGGATGAATTTGCTTGCATTTTCTGAAATAATCCCTGCATAACTTTGAAATCACCCTCCTTCATCTCAAGTAAGGATTTTCTGTTTAGGAGGTTACGCATGTCTTTCTCAGAAAATGGCACATCCTTAATCTCTCTATATTCAATGATAAATACTGAATAAATTTGAGAAGAGCGCAGTCCAGCCCGCTGAAGCAGCAACATCTTATACTCGTCTGCAGTTGAAATACCCCTATATATGTTCATAAATCGTACACTATCGGGATCGAGTGGATGATTATGCTTCAAGTTTAAACTTGTCACTTTCCACGAGCCATCTTCTTGTCTCCAAGCAGTAAAAATACATCTACATCCACATCTACCGCTCTGAACCTGCTTCCCAAGATCATTTCCATCAGGTTCATGATTCCCTTGAAGAGTGCAAACCAGTCGGATTCGTTTCAATTTAGCCGGGTCAATATCTCCACGTTTTCTAGCTCGGCCGACTTTCTTTGGCTTGTACGTTTTATCCTTATCTCGTCCATGGATGCGGACTGAAAATCCCTTCGAGTATCCATATGCATGTATGTGTGACTCAAAATCAGTGGGGGATTCAAAGTACTGGCCAACTGCAGGTTCGCTTACAGGGGTCCATCCTCTATTAGTAATGGGTACATCCACATTATCGTTGCCTTCCGGGACATCATCCCCTGCATAATCAATGCCTTCCGCAAGCTCCGCCAAATCCTCCCCGTCTAATGACTCATAATCGGAATCAAAATCTCCCTCACACCATGGATCTTCTACAGGAAGGTAGTTTAGGTCTATCATGTTGATTTGGGCAGCACTAACTACAATTACAACGGGTATAATTAGTGCATACTTAGACGAGAAAAAAATGCATAACATGATTTCAGATTTTTTAGAACATACTATTAACTAAATCAGGACCGATGTTCTATTTCTCTATTTCCCCTATTAACTAAATCAAGGATAATGAGCGTGACCCCTATTTGCGTATCATGTGACCCCTCCCAATTATTTCCCCGTGATTTCAATTTAAAATCAAGGAAAATTAGCGTGACCCCTATTTGCGTATCATGTGACCCCTATTTGCGTATCATGTCACCCCTCGCAAGTATTTTCAAAAAATTCCTACCGTTAATGTCACTCCATATCTCATGGTATGTGACCTTTATTAGTAACTTGTGTGACTCCTTCTTTCATTCATGTTAACTCCCTACTGAACACAAATGTATGTATTCTTTCTATCGAGATCTAACCGGAACAACTCACAACACAGTCATGAAACACCACCACATGGAATAAATCACACTACAGCCATGAAACAACAGCACAAACTTAATACCATTTACATACGAACTCGGAAATGACTTTGAAACAACACTACATGAAAAACTGAACTTTTTTTCAACAAGATGAACATATGAACTAGTTACCTTGTTTCGGAATGCTTATTTTGGATCATCTCTCCTCCCCGACCTCGAATCTTATTTTTAATAGATTTTTCGTGTGAAAATCAGGAATTCACCATTGATGGCCGGAGAAGGCCGGATGAAGTTCCCAGAAACCGTTTGGTTTGTATGAATGAAAAAAGGTAGAGAGAAGTTTACTCTTTTTTATAGATGGACTCGTGACATTTGTTTATTGCACCCGGGACCAATATCATTAATACTCTCCCCACTCCTCTCACTCAGCCCCACTTTTTCCTTGTCTTGTAGCGAGAGGAGTATTACTCCACCGGAGCAAGGAAGTTTATTCCAAAATAATATAATAATAAAGTCACGGGAATTACACAACAAAAGTGTGTGAATTGTGAGGATGCCCCTTTTCTAATTCTCATTTTGTTTTTTCACCCCTCTTTGGCTCTTTGCTCACCACAGTCCTCAAAAGTAAATACTATCTTTTCAGTTTTCAACACAAGCAAAACCAGCTACACTAGCACCCCGTATCCCACATATTTTTCTTCACTTCACTAGTTTGTAGTCTTCTCTACCTCTGCTTCTTTGTCTTAGCCCTTTGAACCTCCATTTTCCAATGGCACTGATGCAACTCTTCGATCCCCAATCCATTTGCTAAAATCTTTTCTTTACTTTAGCCGTCTTTGATCTGGGCTCTAGGTTTTGTTCTTCAATCAGATCAAAGCTCCTTCGTTGCTCTCTCACCTGCCAAATCCTTTTTATTCCTCCTTATCTGCTCGGTATAGTGCTAAATGTTCTGAACCAATCAAACAAAGAAACCCATCTCGCTGTTTTGTGTTTTTTAACTTGTTTTTGTTGATTGAAACAGTGACGAGATGTGCTGAGAAGTGGGATTTTGATGCTGAAGTTGCAAATGTTGGCTGCTCTTGTTCATTGTAAAGTCTGCTTCAGTTGGTAAGTTAACTTTTGATTAAGATGTGGTTTTTGCTATTCGGTGATTTGGTGTAAAGATTCGATCTTGCTTCCTCGTGTTGGGTTGGTTTGGTTTTGAACCTGTGCCAGATTGTTTTCTCATGCATTTTATTGTCTTAAAATATGGTTTGAATCTTGAAAAGGTCTATTCTTGTCTATGATGTGATGATTAGAATGGATTGGCCATGTATATACTCTCTATGTTTTCTGAGGAATTGGTTTTCTGTTCTGTCGATTTAAATTTTACCTTTTTTGATGCAATCTGTGTTTTTTACATGGGAAGGAATTTGAAAGAAAGTTCAACTGTGATGCTCATTAGGTAATTACAAGTTTCAAATTTGCTTCATTTAGCTGTACTTTGGTGTTGATTGCAAGGCACGCTCTTTGTGTTTGTGAGCAACCAAAGTGTTTGGAATAGTCTGTGCTATATGATGAATTAAGTTCAGAGACTCTCTTAGTGTAAATTCCTGATTGTAGTAGTTTTATGAAGTCTGACCAATACTAAGAGTTTGTTATGATGATTTATGTAGTTTCATGGAGTAGTTTTATGAAGTGTTTTGGTTTTCAATTTTGCATGTTGCAGATACACTTATTTTTGGCTTCAATTTCTGACTTCGAGAATGGGTAGAGGAAGAGGAAAGGGTAAGAAATCGAGCGTGTTGGCTCGTGAAGATGGTGGAAGTGGCGAAGAGGAAAAGTTACCAGTCAGGAGAAGAGGAAGGCCACAGAAACCACTCAAGGATGATGTTGAGGAAGAAGAAGATATTGAGAAGATTGATGAAGATGATGACAGCGAAAGTGCAAAGAGCTCCGTCCTACATAAAGAGGGTAAGAATCAAGCAGAGAATGGGCGCAAGAGGAGAAGGGCTTCACAGGTCAAGGAAACTTTGGACTCTGCCAATGAGGAAAATGGTGTAGGAAACAAGGCTACAGAGGCAGTGAAGCCTACTGGATTCAGGCAAAATGGCAGTAGAAGGAAGAATAAACCCCGGCGAGCTGCTGAAGTTGGTGTGGAATGCAAATGAATTTCGGGCGCATTAGTCAGGGCAGCGGCTTTTGGTGGCTTGAGGTTTTTTGATTGTTAAATGGCCTTCTTTCTGCTTTTCATCTGTTCATTTCATTTCCTTGTGCATGTTAATGGCAAAAACTAAATTGTTGTTCATGAATGTTGTTACATATTTTGAAGGTTCCTTTCTCAGAATATCAATTCAGCTATCTAATATAGTCTACATTTTATATTTTATGCTTTTGGTCTCAAGTTACCTGAGTATGACTCTACCTAGTTCATGGTAGAGTATGGGGAACACTCAGGATAGCTATTCTTCCTTATATGAAACACTGCAACTTTGCTATATTTTTTGCCTGAGATCATCAACGATAGATTTACTGACCTTAGATGGCCGGGTATTGGAAAAAGTACAACCGACCTTTTGAACCTTTGTCCAAGATGTATTCATTGAGATGGGTTTTGTATGACTAAAGATGTTGATGATCTCAAACTCATTCATAGTTGGGCATTTACTTGCTATGGAGTTTGAGGATGCAGTTGCCATAGGACAATCTAATATAAGCAAGTTGTTTCTCTGTTGCCATTATCTAGCTTGTATAACTTGGAAGAAGTCTTGCATGATCTATGTGGTTGTGTTCAAGAAAAACCTCGGGTTCATCGATCTAACTGTACTTTTAAGTTAGCATGGAGAAAATAACAGGATTTGGGAGATGGGCTGTGTTTGGTTCATTTATCTTTGGCAGATGAGAATTTACTCTTGCATTCGATGGTGTTTTGTATTTTGCGTCTGAATGGATCCTTCTCGTGGCCATTTTCTATTTAATATTTTCAGTGAAAATGACACATTCATTCCTGGAATGGTTTGCCAGTTATTTTTGGGATTGCTTTTTATTTCTTGTTTTTAGTAATACAAAACAAGACTAGTGGTCATTTATACCTGCACGGTAGTGAGATGCCATATTTTGAAAATTTTCTTCACCCATTAAATAAGTTTCAAACTTGTTCTTATATACTCTAAAACTCAACTTGTCTCTATTAAACACAATGGTTGCAGGTTGCAACTGTATCTCAAATATAGGAAGGGTTGGATTCTTGAAACTCCATCTCATCATTGGCTAAAAATGTTTGGGCTGGCTTGGAAAGAAAAATTAAGTTAACACGTAAAATAAAATGCTTCACACCAACTTTTCAAAATATTATCCATAAGAATGGTGGATATAGAGGTTTTTTTAACGGATTTTCTCATCGTAACATTAGAAGGTTTAATTAGAGTCTGAAAACATAAAAACACGCTGCATCATGCATGGAGAACCAGGCAGCATCAATATTATGCAAATGCAATTAGCTGGAATATAATGCTTGGGTGGATACTTATGTCAGCTATTCATAAGAAAAGGTGAAAGCAGAGCATGAAGGATTCTGAAAAAAGTCATAATTTGACCAGAAACTGTAAATATGAGATGATTACGAAATGAATAAAAGACCCTTTGTATTAGGGCTCACAGTACGTAGTTTTAAAGGGCTAAGATGATCGATCATTAATTACAAAATGAATGAATGAGCCCTAATTAAAACCGTCGAGCAAAGAGTGAGTGAATCCTGTGATTCAGTCTAGCAAGGGCAGTTTTTGGTCTGTTAGGCAGTCTGACAGAGGTGGGAATGAAAGCGTAGGCTTCAATCCGAGACACCAAAGACATCCATTGATCATCCAAGATTGAGAATTTTCCGTCAAACATTTCATTCTCTGTGTCAAACCGTTTCAAACAGTTACGATTCTGAAACACAATATATTTCTGCTTCTTTCCCAACGAATACGCCATCGGCTTGAAAAACATGTAAGTCGGTGGAACCACACATATTTTTGTCCAAGACTCCCTCACCCCATATTCCTTCATCACCCACATATCAGCAGCCCACTCATCACACACCATTACAAACAGACTCTCATCCAAAACCTCAAACCGCTGCATTTGCATCGAACCCATCCCACCAGGCAGCGGTATTAGACGCTGATTCTCGGTTGCGAGGTCGAGAGCGACGATAACATTCGGGTTATCATCTGATCCAGCGACAGCCATGCACCAGTGCATCGAACCGCCGGCGAAAACCGCGTTGGTGAAACACTCACGCTTGGACAAAACGTATGGAAACCCCGGAATTCTCCGCCAGGTATTCGATTTCAGGCTGTAAACCTCAACATCTTGCCTGCGCGGTTCGTCATAAAGCTGCGCCAATCTCACCACCTTGTACTCATCGTGAACATCATCGTAACCAAAACCGTACCCGAATCCTCTCTCGCTATCCACGGTTTTGGTTCGGGGACGAGGCAACTCGAACTTCTGATCGGTGCAAGGATTCCACAATACTACTGAAGCCTGAGGCTTGAGTAGCAAACAAACGAGGCCGTAGCAGGAACCGCAGAAACTTACGGTCACGGACTTGTCCGAACCGTGGTGCCAGGGGAGCTTCGGCGCGGGGGATTTCGGGGACTCCGGGAAACCGCGGGTGGCGTAAATGTTTTGAGGATGGTAAGGGTTGTTGTAAGACTCGAGAACCAGCAACCGAAGTGATGATGGCGATATTCTTGTACGGCGTCTGATGAAGTGAGGGCTGTCTATTGTAGCCTTCCATGTTTTCGATAACCGCCTGAGGTTTATCAGCGCCGCCGTTGGCAGCCTCAGCAGCACCTCCTCCACTAAATCCTGCGGAAGGACGCTCATCCTTGATCGCTTTTTTTCTTCAACTGCATCGCTGTATGCCTTGCAAGTTATAAGATTGGACCTTCTAATTATAAGAATTAAACATGGCTACTTTTGATAAACATTGGTTAATTTAGTATAGCGAATATATCTTACTAAAAATACAACCAACTTACGAATGGGAATAAAAGGAAATATTAAAGATAATATATATACATTTCCTTTAAAGTATGTCCTGCAGCTTGATTTATTTTTTTTCCACTTCAATCTAGATTTAATAAAATTCAACATAATTTATTAATGAGTAATTACACGCTTCAAAGTGACAAAAAAAATATATGAGCACAAAATATGACAGTTGAATGCTGGATTCAACTTGTATTTCTCGGAAAAACAAAACGTGTACCTAGTATCATTTTTGGGTATATGCGTTGGTTGTCTTCCAGTTAATTATTTTTCCATATTTGGAAAGTATTTTAATTTTAGGTCCCACAATAGAGCTCCTTAGAGCAAGTCCAACAGCTAAGGTACAAGAAATGCTAAAATGGAGGTCTAAATTGGGGATCCTCTATATTTTTTGATCTCAACTCCAACAGCTAAGCTATTTTAGCTATCCAGCATTAATTAACACATTAAATATAATTTATTAGACAACAAAGAAAAAGGAAAGAAAGATAAGGTGAAGGAGAAAAAAACAGAAAAATAAATGTAGAAGATGATGATGATCGTTGCTCTGTAATTTGAGACTAATTTCAGAATCCCAACCATCATCGGAGCAGCTACTCCGAACGGAGAAACAAAATTAACCCGAATCCCGAACCAGCCCAACTCAACGCCCAGCCGCCCAGCCGCCCAGCCGCCCAGCCGCCCAGGTCTTCGCGAAACCCACCACCGCCCTTTTCGACGCCAAGTATGGATACGGAACCGAACAAGAACTGGAGGTTATAACAATGGCTAGGCGGCGTTGGTTGCTATAGCGGGCTTCCCTTCGGCGGAGAAAATGGGAAGGAGAATATTTGGGAGAAATAAATATTTTGGGAGGAAAGAGGAAAAATAATGAATGTTGACATAAAAATTTATGATAAAAAAGGAAAAATAATTATAAATCCATCATACTCCCTCCGTCCCAACCAAAGTGTCTTAGTTTGACTTTTCAAAGTCAAACAGAGACAACTTTGACCATTAATATCTATTAGTTTATATGCTAGATTAGTATCATGTAATATATTGTTGGATTCATAATAACATATATTTTAAAATAATGCATTTTTCAAAAATAATTTACATACTTAAGTAAAGATATTAGCAGTCAAAGTTGTCTCTGTTTGACTTTGAAAAGTCAAACTAAGACGCTTTGGCTGGGACGGAGGGAGTAGCATTTAATTATAGAGGCTCAAACTCATCCTCTACATTTACCTATTCAAATCTTCTCTCTACTCCCAATTTCTATTCTAGAGCACCATATAGCATAGTTGTTGGAGCTCAAAATAGACCAAAACCTCTATATTTTACCATTTTTGCTATTTTAGCATAGCTGTTGGACTTGCTCGTTGAGCATCTCCAATGCAAGCATCAAACACATCCATTTTTTGAAACTTTTAATCCTATGTGTCAACATTAATTATTGACACCCTCAATTAGACCCTCTCAAAATAAAGGCTCATATTGAGTCTTTCAATATTTAATTTACCATGTACAGGTAATTTAATGCATTAAAATCAATTCATTTTGTTCAAATATATCTTGATGAAGATTAATTCATGATACTTGTATTGGCTCCTATAAACATGGGTGAGGCTCTTTGCATTGGAGATGCTCTTATGAACACTTTTCTTAATAAGAATTGCTCCTTAATTAAGAATGACCACTGTGGAGAATTTATAACCACTCCTTAATAAGGACTTGCTCCTTATTTAAGGAGTGGTTATCTCTTTTATTTATGTGCTTAAATAACTAATGGATGAAAGACACATCATATTTAATGTCCTAAATTAAATTAATTAATAATTGTTTAAATCTTAAGTACTTTTTAAAAATGTTTACCATTGGAGTTTCATGCATGGCTCTTACCTAATTTTTGTCAAAATTCATGATATGACACTTAAGAAGTGGTTCTTAATCCACTACCGTTGTGGATGCTCAGTGAAGCTTTTGTTTTAAAATATATTACTGTTGATTACTGTTGATCTTATAAAAAGTTAAAAGGGCAAAATTACACCTTATTGAAAAGTTCAAGGGCAAACTTGCACCTTCTCCACAATGGTCATTTCCCGATAAGAAGTGCTCCTCATTTAGAACCATTGTGGATGCTCTTAGGCCCTTTAAGATCAAAATCATTCCTAAAGAGCCTCATTACACAATTAGGGTAATATATTAGGCCGCTTGCTTGCATATTTGGAAACTTTTTAGGCTACAAAATATGCAAGCAAAAAAGGATATTTGCCAACAAAATTTCAAAGGAACAGTTCAAACCTTTTGGCTTCAAGAGTATAACAGCAGTCAGCACTCATAACAACCAGTTAACCTGTGTTAGATCATCAACTCCAGCACTCTTTTCAGTCGCCCAAACAGTAAAATAGTAGCAAGACTTTGTTAGAGATGTGAATGGTGTGCCAATCTTAATAATTTTCATCAAGTACACACCATCACTAGGGCTGCTCATAATACTAAACCATAACAAATGCAAAGAACACTAACACACAACAGGGTAAGACTTCAGCTAAGAACTGTCTGGGAACACCTAATGTGTTTTAAATTTTCAAGCAAACATATGCAAAGATTCGATGATTTCACTATTGGGAGCCTGTCAGATTACTTAAGACTCGCAACCTGTAACGACAAACACTCCCTCTATCTCAAAGTAGAGTCATGTTTTTGAATGATTAAAAAATTAGAATAATAACAGAAGTTGTCCATTGGGATAGAGGTAGGAATGAATTTTTGTGTCGTTGAGTTCTTGTGGTAAAAGAAATTTACTGTACCATTAAAACGAGTTCAGAACGTGGGTTGGTCAATGGCAGTTTTGCTATTGTTCAACTATCATCACATTAATGCCCCATAACTACAGTAGCATACAAACTATTTTTGTCATTGGATTTGTAAAACTGATACAAAATGCGTGGGCAACTAGAAGCCTAATATATGTCAAAACAGGGTCTTTTGTGTATACATTTAGAAGAATCGGGAAGGGAGAATGGGAAATGAAAAAATTATTCAAATAATATCCAATGCACAACATTTCCTAAAAAAACAAGGCCAGATCTTCTCTCTTTAATCTTGCTCCAAAACCTTTCAGATAAGACATGGGCCCATGACTCTAGGAATGTGAGATTATCATGTACGACTACGAAATTATTCATTACAAAGATAACCACGATATCAATCTTACAAAGATGACCAGACAATATCCAGCAACAACTGATGCAACCTAAAACTAAACCAAAAGCGAATTTCTTAGAGATAAAAAGCTTCTCATGTATATACCAACATTATAATCCATGCCATAAAAATATATTTTATCTAGGTGTCTCATGATTGAAAGTGTAGGTTTTGGAGTTTCTAATCACCCGCATTGCAAGCCATACCTATAGTTACATGCACAAATACAAATCTGAAAGTGAAAAGGATAGATCAGTAAACAATAGCTCAAGACAAGACAAACCTGCATCATCTATAATAAGTGGAGGTGAAAGTGGCTGCTGTTTTCACAACAAAGAATACATTCTGATTTTCTGGAATAAAACAATCTTATAATTCATTGATTTAAACTTCTTATCAAAGACTTATTAGAAAAAAAAAATTAGTATCAAAGACTTAAGAAAGGGAGCTATGAGCAGTGGCAATGACATAGAGAAAATAAATTGGCATAGCATCATAAAATGCAGTTTACTTCAGTTATGAATCAAAATTCAGTATAAAGATTATCAGAACTATACAAAGTGTATTCTCAAAGGACTCAGGTAAAACAGAGTCACTTCCTAAAATTCTTAAATGATGCTATATCAAGCAGAGAGAGAGAAACATGCATTACCTTGGGAGGAAATTATCTTTCAAGATTTTCAAGATGAATAGCAAACATTTCCAACAGGATAATCTGCAGTTCTGAACCAAAAATGTTTACTATTTACTATCTTTCATCAGAATTTACTGTTTTCCCAAGCCTTTCCCAGACTGCAAGGCCTTCAGGGTGCCGATTTACATAAGACTTAATGAATGATTTATCTCCACTCGCTACTAAAGTGCTCAATGCCAAATTGGGCTCTGCAACACCTTGATCTTGAAGCCACTTATACATTTCAAGCCTATGCTGAACCCTTTGTAGCTTGTAGGTGATAAACGCGGGAAATGGCACCAGAGCAGACACAGGATAGCCCATATCATTTACAAGAAACTCAATCTTTCTTTCAAGTACATCCCTGGATAAATTAAGAATCTGAGGTGCCACTTTAACCATATCTACAACTTCCTTTGGATTCAAACCAGCATTTACAAAAGTATTAAACCGCTCTTGAAGTTTTTCTCCTTTGCCACGAAAACACTTGATTGCTCGTTTAATCTCAGCCGAATTCTCATCGAATCCAAGGTCTAATAAGAACTCTTTTTTATTTATCTGCGATCTTTCCTCTGGTTCATAGGTCCTTGATCCCTCTTGTTTTAATGTAACCATCCTTTTCTTGATAACTTCAGGGTTGTTCTTTACTATTTCACAAAGCCGCTCCTTGCTGATACTCATGGTAGTCAGTAAGCTGTTAGCTCTCTTCGTAGCACCTGAACCAAGTAATATACAATTTGAACAAATTATCTCTCCTATATCCAGGACATCCATCTCAATATCAGTAAGTAACTTATAAGATTGCTGCAGATTTTGAAGAAATTTTCCAACAAGGATTTCAGGAAACTGCAGGAACACAGAGCAAATCTCATCTGACAAGTACCCAAACTTCATTAAAAACCCTATAAGTAAAAAGGTTTTGGTTCCTGATTTCTCAAATAAAATCCTGGGTTGATTGCGAACTAAACCTCCCAACTGCTCATTGCTGCAACCAATCTCATTCAGAAAACGCAACAACTCAAGAATTGAGCTCCAATCATATGAATTCCCATCAGACAAGTGCTTCTCAAGCCAACCATATCCAGGACCAACACTATTCAACCTCAGTAAGATCTCAAAAAAATCCCGTGTCATATTTCCAACCAAAAGACGGGGACTTGAAGCAACAGCCTTAATCACGATAGACTGGCTGAGCCCCATCTTTTCGAAAGACACAAGTTTGTTCAGCAAAACCGTTTCACTATACCTAAAAATCTCCGGCGCTTCCTTGTAAAACTTCCCAATCTTCTTTCTTGCAATCCCGTAATTACACAAGACATGATAGTTATCCATCAAAACAGGATCATCACTAAGGAACATCAACTGCCTAGGGAGTAACAAAGAGTATTCTGAAGGATTTAAACCCATACTCTCAAAGAAGGGCTCAAATTCATTGATAGGATGGTATCTCAAAAACTTCGTGATCGACCTTCGAATCTCAGCCAGATTATTAATGTCTACTCTAGACAACAACCTACCAAGAAAAGAGGGTGAATTTTTACTCATTGATTCAGCATCTGTAAACAGCAAACTTCTAGTGGAATGCAAGTAATCAAGCAAAGCAGCTTGAGCTTCTCTCTTGACTGCCGGGGTTATCTGGGGCACATTATCCGACTTTTGGGAGCTTTTTGTTCCATAAAATCTAAGAACTTCTAAACTGGTTCTGGGTAATCTAAGCTTATCATTAACGAAAATAGAAGAAACCCATTTGTTAACAAGGAGATTTCTGAGATTCTGAGAAAATGCCATGGATGCTTTGGGTCGGTTGATGAAGTTTACTGTGAAAGCATAAATTAGGGGGAAGAGACTGAATATTTACCGACAACAAATATATCATAGCACACAGAAGAAGGTTGTTCAGAGGAATAGTTGCTTACCGAAGTGTAAGCAGGAGAAGTCGATGGGCTTTGGAGGTGTAAATATGCTGTGGCAGCCATTAAAGCTTAGTCCATTGTTACAGACACAGCAGAAGAGGGTTTAAAATTTTAATTGTATTGAGGGTTTTGCGTCTAAATAGGGAGAGAGCAGAGGCTAAAACACTTCCAGCAAAGACACATTTTTTTTTTTCAAATTTAGAACTACTCAAAAGTGGAGGGTTTTAGTTTAAAAAAAAAGAAAAAGTGGAGGGTTTTTATTAGGCACCTAACCTTTTAGAAAAGGTATTTGACCCATAATGTTTAATGGCAAATTCATACAATTTTTTTTTAAAGCAAACTTTATATAAAATTAAATTAAGTAGCGATTACAAATAGCACGACCAAGGTTAATGGCCAGTTTATGTTCCATATCTAATACACTTTTACTAACTTTATTAATATCAAAGAAGGAGAAAGAGTTCCTCAAAAGAGTCACGATGCTCTCTCCCATGGCGCTGACTCCAAATCTTTGAGTGCCGCCACTAGTTCCACCTAATCTGTAAGCAAACACATCCCTTGAGACTCTTCTTTGGCTGCTGCTTTGATAGCCCTCCAGCAGGCTTCTGCCTCTGCTTGTAATGGGGATGTCAAAACAAAGAAATATGTGCCTTTTTGGATCGTTCCACCAGATGCTATAGTCTACCCCGCTATGCCAAGGTTGCTAGCTTTGAGAAAAGAGTCATCAACCTTTATTAAGGTGCATCCTTCATTCTGATTGTGTGGATAACTAGTCTTGTTGTCCTCAGAAAAAGTCATTACTTCTTGAGTCATGGATGCGATGGGGTAATTTTCTACAATGTCATGTTTCTTGTAAAGAAGAAACTTTGCAACAGCTAATTCCGCACTGATTCTGGGCTCAGCTGTTATGTCTTCCATGACCTTCTTATTTCTCTGTAGCCATATTTCCCGGAGGGAAAACGCCAGCAGTCTAGTGTCATCATCCAGGCTGCCACAATTAAACCATTGTTGAAGCCATGATTTGGAGAATGACTGACTAAGTGCAGAGACCTTCTGACCAATTGGAGACAGCAACCAGAAACTCCTGCTTTCACTACATCCCACAAACAGATGATACTCATCTTCCTCTTCCAAGTTGCACCTTGGGCATATAACTTGGTCTGAGATTTTCCTTTTCCTGCGGTTGATCAATGTAGGAAGTGCTCTAGCGAATATCCTCCATAGAAAGACATTCAGCTTATATGGAACTTTGAGATTCCATACTTTATCCCATAGTTTTTTCCTTCTGAGATCAGCACACCCTATTTCAGACATGAAGATGTGATATCCTTTCTTCACTGTGTAGGTCCCATTTCTGTTAAGAATCCATAGTGGTACATCTGCTGTATTTGGGTGCGCACTCACCTTAAGGGCCAGAATATGTGGAATTATGTTGTTAGGAAAAATAGCTCTCAGAAGAGGCTTTCTCCAACAGCCAGGTCCTTGTATCAGATGCTCCACTCTCAGATTGGTGTACTGAGAGGCAACAGAATATGCATCCAATGGATTATTGGCTGTGGGGATTCATTGTTCATCCAACCTAACCGATTTGCCATTGTTAATTTTCCAGCCCATATTCTCTGTAATAATGTCTTTGCCCATAGAATGGACTTCCAACCCCAAGAGTCATTAGGCTTTTGTGTCACAGTCCTAAAATCAGCATTCTTGATATACTTAGCTTTGAAAACTCTGACCAGAAGTGAGTCTTTGTCTTTGAGAATATTCCAGGCATGTTTGGCAAGCAGTGCTTTATTCATTCCTACAGCAGATCTTAGGCCCAAACCACCCTTACTCTTAGACTTTGTGAGAGTCTTCCATGATCTCCAATGGGTAGTTCTTCCTTTCAGTTCACTTTTCCATATACAACAAGCAGTCATTTTATCCAGTTTCGGCAGAATCCACTTTGGAATTTTGTATATGCTCAGAGGATATAAAGACAGTGCACTGAGTACATGTTTAGCCTGAGTTACTCTCCCAGTAAAATTCAGCATCTTGGTTTTCCAGGACCCAAAATTTTCTTTTGCTCTCTTAATCAAATTCTGGTAAATCTCCTTCTTCTGTTCTCTAAAGTTGATTTGAATTCCAAGGTACTTCTCTCATAATCCCCGATTGTGTATATTTAGAGTATACATCAAGTACTCCTTCATGCTTTCAGGGGTATTAAGACTAAATTGGACAGAGCACTTGTCAAAGTTAAGTCTTTGTCCAGAGAATCTAGCATATAAGTCCAATGTCTTTGCCAGGATATTCACTGATTCATATGTGACTTTGGTGAATAAAATGCAGTCATTAGCATACATCAGGTGACTTACCTTTGGTCCCCCTCTAGATACCTGAATTCTTAGGTTGTTATTTTCTAGGGATTTTTGCTCCAACCAGGCAGACATATATTGATGGGCTATGATAAAAAGATATGGTGATAGAGGGCACCCTTGTTTGATACCTTTGTTTGGGAAGAACACAGAAGAGGTATTGCCATTAACCACCACCTGATAAGAAACAGTTCTGATGCACCACATTATGAGATTAATCCAACTAGGTGGGAATCCCATAGCTCCTAAAGCAATCTCCATGAAGTTCCAGGAAATTCTATCATATGCCTTACTCATGTCCAATTTAATTACTGTCATTCTAACTCTGCCTTGTGTTCTATGTGTGCGGCAGTGGGCAATTTCATGTGCTAACAACACATTTTCAGTGATGTTTCTTCCAGGCACAAAACCATTTTGACTATCAGATATGAGACCTCCTATGCACTTCTTCAATCTTCTAGCCAAGACTTTTGCTATAATCTTGTACTTTACATTACACAGAGCAATAGGCCTGAAATCAGCCACTGATTGAGGTATCTTCTTCTTAGGAATCATCACTAATTGAGTTTTGTTTCAGGAAGGGGGAAAAGGATCCCCATTTAATATTCTAAGAAGATTATCAGTTAAATCTTTCCCTATGATTTTCCAATAGCTCTTATAGAAACTAGCAGGAATACCATCTTCTCCAGGTGAGGTCCATGGTTTAATTTATCAGTTAACTTCATACAACTTGAAACAGATCTTGCCAATTTTTTTCTGAATATACCCCCTTAACATCGGGTGAATCATGTCCGAGGATTACAACCGATGTTTAACAAAACCAAAAAAAATATTGCCAAATTTTTTCTGAATATACACTCCTCGGCATCGGGTGAATCCAGTCTGAGGATTACAACTGATGTTTAACAAAACCAAAAAAGAATATTGTAAAATGTATTGTCTATCTTTTTTCCCTTTTTATTATTATTATTATTATTTTATTCCCATTCTCTATCATTTCCTGTTACGATTCTACATGTCCTTTTTTGGAAAAATGAAGTTAAACTACGCTAAGAATAACATACACCCCTTGTTTTACTCAAACATTCTGACTACTCTTGCCGATGTATTTCTTCCATATGCGAGATACCATCATGGGAGCGACCCTGAGGTCCCGTGTTACCTACCTTCATATTACAAAGTACTATCTGATACTGAGTAATTTCTTTTTTAGACGTATCCACGCCGAATTCTACCTGTTCTATTCTATTACAAAGTACTATCAAATACTTAGTAATACCTCGAGTGTATCCATACCGAGAAGCTCATGCGTATTCACGCCGATCCATGATTCCCTTTCCTTGCTCTAATATTTACCGAGGCTCGGAATCCTTCAATCAACATTTGTTGTTGGGTCCTTAAGCAACTATACAAGTTTCGTGTCCCCATGTTCAGTCGTCATCGCATTTACTGATGGGTTATTCTTTTCTCTTTCGTTAGCCTCAACCTATCTAATTGTTTCCTCCAAGTTTAGCCGTACGTCTCTTTGCTCAATTTTGGGTTCCTTGCTTACATCCTTACTCAAGGGCGCCTCATGCCTGCCTTTGTCCTTCCTTTTCGTTACTGTTTTTCTCATGGTTTTTCCATGTACTGCTCCTACAGCTCTCTTTGCATCTAGAATGGCCATCAACATGCAACCCCTCGATGTGGTCTGACTTCCTCGTACTGTCATCACACCCTGCTTGGTTGGAAATTTCACTATTAACAAGTAGGAGAAATTTACCACCCGAGCTTATGTCAACCAAGGTCGGCCGAGTATTACATTGTAAGGTGATGGAGCGTCTACGACTGCAAAATTGCATAGTGCTAAGGTCTGTCGGCTTCTGTCCCGGTCATCGACCATGGTAACACGTAAAGTAATCACCCGAGTGCCATTTCAAGCTTCCATGTGAAGCCAGAAAATGAAGAAAGAGATGGTCGTAAGTTCCGTCTTTTGATGCCTAGCTGATCAAAACATGAGGCGAACATAATCTCTACACTGCTCCTATCATCGATGAACATTCGTTTTACTGCAAACCTCTCAATTTCAGCTGTTACCGCCATCGAAACCAAGTGGGGGCCCTGCGTAGGCACTGCATCCTCCTTTGAAAAATAATAGTCTCATTGGGGTCAGAAGCTTTTTCCCGGCTCTTCTCCCGAGGGCACATAACCTTTAAAGCTGCAACTGATTGACAACTACCTCTGGTGATCCCACTAATCACATTTATCATGCAATTTGGGGTTGATTCTGGGATTTGCGCCACTGCTACCATGGGTGCAGGTGCAATATTTTGTTTGTTCCCAGAAGGTTGCTCGCCTCCCTGCATCCCTCGTGCTTAGTTCTGGCCCTCGCCATTTCTTCATGCCGAACCCCTGCTGTCGTCCTTCTTTCCGAGCCTCTGGTGCTACGTAATCTCTTAGCTTTCCCCTCTCTATGAGTTTCTAAATTTCGTTACGAAGGCTTCTACATCCCTCGTGGTATACCCATGAGGTTTTGGCAATCTGACAAAGCTCATCTTACAATTTTTTTTAAAAAACAATTTAACCATCATTGGTATTTGGTGGTATTTGGTAGAGTGAAATTATTAGTTTTACAATATGTATCTTATAAAGAACAAATCACTCATAAAATGCTCAAAGAAAGTTTGTATATTTGGAGTTTAATCTGACGAAAAGATCTGTCGCTTTTAATTTTTGTGGTTTTTAATTTTTATGCTTTAAAATTGTGAAATTATTAAAGTACTAAAAGAAGATGTAAATGCTAGATTCACTTTGATTTCGTACCAACACTCTTCATTTTTATGAGTTTTGAGTATTTTGTAATATATTGAATTTTGGTAACATGGGACCATTTTCATTTCAACTTTTGCCACATGAGATTGACTAATTCAGTTATGTGAGAGAGGCCAAAACATCAATGTTTGAACATGTGGAATATAATGAGTAATTATTATTGCCGAAGACAAAATTAAATTAAGTATTTTAAGAATTACAACTCTAACATAAAGTTTATGATATTTATATATATCTATGCAATGATTGATGATTAGAAACTAAAAAAGTACCTCATATGCTATAAATATTTTGTCGACTTGATAGTTTGCCCTACCCAAATTTGGAGATCGCACGCTTTAAAGGAATTCACTAACTCATGAATATCGTCGCCATGAACATGCATTTTTGCTGGTAACTTTTCCAAGACATTCACCATGCTGTAGTGACAGCAGACGGAGGAAGCATTTTCATTTTAAATTATTCCATGACATTTTTTATCAGATAACCTCAAATTTGCCTTTTCCTAGATACACGGTCAACCAATTTTGGTATATGTAACCGCGTAAGGGATATTTTGTAATTTAGACCCTTTCACTGTTGAACGACGTCGTTTAACTTTTCATTTTTCCTTTTTATCTTCTAAATTTCGTCTTTCCTTCTTCGAATATAGCCCCCAAATCCCCGTTGTCGCCGAGGAATCTCCGGTTTGATTTTGACGATCGGGTTCCCTGCAAGTTTAGATGGTGACACCGTTTTGGGTCTGTATTTGTCCTCCGCGGGTTTCCTTCTCCTTTCAGTTTTTTTTTTCTTTTTTTTTTTCCCTCCTTTTTTTCTTCTTCGAAGTAATCAAACATGAACTAGGTGAGGTTGAATTGAGGTCACTGTTAATCAATGGACGTCGTTTCTTAAGAAGTTGAATTCAGATTGAGATCCGGGTATTGTATTCCGGCGAAGTTTAATCACGCGAAACCAATGAATTCCGATTTGATTTTTTCAGACATACCCGAGGTTTCCAGCTCCGACCCGACTCATCTCCTAAAAACCTTGTATGCAAATTTCAACAATCACGATGAGCAGATTGGGGCGCGGCAGGCATGTATGCATTTTCTAAACTTCAATTATTTGGATTGAAAATTAATATTTTTGAATAGAATCGGGTAGATTTTTCTTCCTGTTTTTGACTATGTGTGGAAATTGATTTTTCACAAGAAAGTGTCTAGTCATTAGAATTAAAATGAAAAATAACAGCTCCCTTTTTGTTCCATGAATTCAAGATTAATGATATTCAAACAGAAATACAAGCACTTTGAAACTTGTTATGTGGTGTGAATGTTGCTTAAATGTATGCAAACGGCCCTTTCGGAGTTTCTGTCGAAATAGATATTATGATGGTAACAGTACTAGATATGGGTTTGTTTAGTTTTGCATCATCTGAAATATTGGATGCGTCTTCTTGATTCTTTGTATAGTGAGATACGACGTCACATTTTATTTGATAACATCAAGTTTGCCTTATTCTATGTAAACTCAGTCTTTTCGCTCAAATGTTGCACGCAAGTGTGTATTTAATTCAAGTTTACAAAACATGAAAGGTTGCTTGTTATTAATTTTCCTTTTTTTGCTTTATTGTTTCTACCTCTATGTATTCCTTATATATATATTACTTGTTCGAATTATTTTTGTATGATCCATCCTATGGATGCCTTACTGTGCGAGATATGTCACGTGCGAGATACGTGAGACTATTTTATAACGTACCTATTCTGCAAGTTCATCCCTTTAACACAACTTATTTTTTTTAGAATTTCCATATCACTAAATTTTTAATAGAAATTGTTTTTTTAACATAAAAATAATCTTTAAAAAATAAAATTCCGATCCGACCGAAAATTCCCTTTTCGATCCGGTGTTCGGTCCAAGAATTTTGGACATTCCGATCCATGTCCAAGCCGATTCCGATCCGGCTGAACAACCCTAATTTCAAGCAAATTAGATATATATACATAAATTTTCTTTTGTTTCATAACGTACCTATTCAGCTAGATGTATTTTCATAAATTTCCCTTCAAGTGTAATTGACTCATGAGAGGATACACGTGGCAGCAGCGGAGGAATCCATGATGGCGACGGAGGATACACGCAGCCGAAGGATTGAACGTGATGGAGGATGCATGCTGCTACAACGGGGGGTTGAATGTGATGTCGACAAAGGATACACACGACGACATGGAGCAGCGACGGAGATCTCAAGGAATTTTTAATATATGTGAGAATTTTTAACATTGAACAAGTAATTATATATAATGAATAGAAGGTATATAGTACTGAAGTGAATTTTTTTAAAATAAACAAGCAACCATACGTGCATGTTGTGTTAACTTGAAAGTATATATAATGAAGTGAAATTTTTTAAAAAAACAAGCAACCATACGTGCATGTTGTGTTAACTTGAATTAAATGTACCCATGCGTGCAACATTTGAGCGGGAAGACTGATTTTATACAGAAATAAGCAAACATGAAGTTATCTGATAAAATTTGTTAAGTTATAATCAAGATGAAAACCTCATATTAAGGACATTGAAATCAACTAGCTGAATACTAAATTATAATAATTCTTTGTGAAATACAACTAAGGTGGATGTGGTATTTTTTAAAATTAAATAGTCGCACGTATCTCGCACGTGACATATCTCGTACAGTAATGCATCCATTGGTTGGATGATACCAAAATATTCCGAACATATAATTATATATATGGAATATATAGAGGTAGAAACAATAAAGAAAAAAAAGGAAAATTCATAACAAGCAAACTTTCATGTTTTGTAAAATTGAATTAAATGCACACTTGCGTGCAACATTTGAGCGAAAAGACTGAGTTTACATAGAATAAGGCAAATTTGATGTTATCAAATAAATGTGACGTCGTCTCTCATTACTCAAAGAATCAAGAAGATGCATTCAATATTTCAGATGATGTAAAACTAAACCAAACCATATCTAATACTATTACCATCATAATATCTATTGCGAAGAAACCCCAAAAGAGCCATTTGTAAATATTCAAGGAACATTCACACCACATAACAAGTTTCAAAGTGCTTGTATTTCTGTTTGAATATCACTATTCTTGAATTCATGGAACAAAAAGGGAGCTGTTATTTTTCATTTTAGTTCTAATGGTTAGACACTTTCTTATGAAAAATCAATTTCCATACATAGTAAAAAATAAGAAGAAAAATCTACCCGATTATATTCAAAAAAAATTCAATTTCAATCCAAATAATTTAAGTTTAGAAAATGCGTACCCACATGCAGCGCCCCATTCTGCTCATCGTGATTATTGAAGTTTGCATATAAGGTTTTAGGAGATGAGTCGGGTCGGAGCTGGAAACCTCAGGTATGTCAGAAAAAATCAAATCTGAATTCATTGGCTTCTCATGAATAAACTTCACCGGAATACAGCGCCCGAATCTCAATCTAAATTCAACTTCGTAAGAAACGAAGTCCACAGATTATCAGCGACCTCAATTCAACTGACCCAGTTCATGCCCGATTACTGCGAAGAAGGAGGAGAAGGAAACCCGCGGATGACAAATACAGACCCAAAACGGCGTCACCATCTAGACTTGCAGGGAACCCGAATGTCAAAATCAAATTGGAGCTTTCTCGGTGGCAACAAGGATTTGGGGGGGCTATATTCGAAGAAGGAAAGACTGAATGAAATTTAGGAGTCAAAAAGTAAAAGTGAAAAGCTAAACGGCGCCGCTCACTAGAAAGGGGGTCTAAATTACATAAATGTCTCTATGCGGCTACAGATACCAAAATTAGTTGACCGTGTATCTAGGAGCAGATTTGAGGTTATCTGATAAAAATGTCATGGAATAATCAAAATGAAAATGCTTCCTTCGTCTCCTGTCACTACAACATGGTGAATGTTTCAGAAAAGTTACCTGCAAAAATGCATGTTCATGGAGTCTGCACGGTGTTGATATATACATATTAAATTATATTACCATTTTTTTAGTTACTGTAAAATGTAAGGATTATTTTTCAATAATTTTATTATATTCTATTTAGGATGTTTGATGGAGTTGTGAGAAACATATATTTTAAATTTGTGAGATCAACTTCTTGAGTCAACTTATTTTAAAAATGAATATGCAAAGCATATAGTATCTTATATCTTTGCTAACATGTGTTTTTATATCAGTCTTTTGGTTTTAATTTTAGTTTTCTTTTAGCTCAGACTTTTTGTATCCCATGTTGAACGGATGCAAAGATGTTTTTTTTTTAATCAAACACACTAACATTTCATTAATAATAACATAGAAATTACATTACATGGCAAACCAAGCAAACTACTATGCTAGAAACTTGCAAACATTCATACATAAGGTGCAAATATCAGCTCGAACATGCAGTTTGTGAGCAGTCGAGGGGTCTTGAAATCTTGTGAAAATGCACCTTCTCTTTTGTAACAAGTTCGGAAAACTTCCACAGACGGTGGAGAGCTTGTCCTGGGATGACCACATTTGGCTTTTCACCTGTGACAGGGAGGTGGGACACAAGCCATAACGGAATAACATAATTCTCTTAAAACCCTTAATCAGGGAAAGCTAAAGACCTTACACAATTGCCAGCAGTTCGGCTTGAAAGATTGCTAATAACATAGCAATTTGTCTTGATAGAAGGATGGCATAACAAAAAACCAAGTGACTTCGAGCAACTGGAAAGACTAACCCGAGTCGATGCGGAAACTTTGTGGTGATGTCCAAATATAGCATCTCCCATCAAAAGCATCTTAATAGCCCACGCGTAGCGGTTAACCAGTGCCACAGTGAAGTCTCTGTGTGATGGAATATCATAATACATATTTAGATACATTAAAAAATATTCTTCACTGCAACCATCAGCCATATTCCAATGAAAGCTTTTAAACCATGCTTTTGTTCCGCTCTCATATTGCAGTCTGCAGACAAATTTCTAGATTGGTTTGTTAGTATTAATAGCTCTTTTGATAGTATAAATTCATTAGCCAAAGAATCACAAAATAATTTTTACCCAGGATATCTGTGATGTAGTCCAAACAACATAAAAGTATATGTAGGCCTGTATCAAAAACCTTTCAGTTAGCCGATTTTCTACTGAAGCTTCAAAGTTTTCTCAAATAACTTAATAATCTGCTCAAAGACTAACTCAAAATCTCACCAACCAAGAATAGTTTAACAATGTATCTTCATCCAGTTAACTACTTGTCTTGTATCCAAATTATAAACTTTGCGCCTAAGTCAATAGAATAATCAATGCAAATATGCACTAATAAGACTACCAGGCTTGTTAAAATAGCAACGGCACAAGGAAACTAATGACTATAACTCTATTAATGAGTAATAGAAGTGATTTCAGTAAGCATGAATAGAAAAATTAAGAGTAAAAAAGAACCATACAATACAGTAACATAGACAGTCTAATAATCTGTCACTTATATCTCTGCAGACCACAAAGCAGGCAGGGCAATATAGTTTCTACCCCCTTTTTCTTACTAATTTCTTTAACCTATATGTCCAATTTTCGGATTCAAATATTTAGCTTCAAGTTCAGAATAACAACCATGTAAACACTACCAAAATCAGAACTCTGGTAAGGAGATATAGTTGTTTAAAGTCACGTATTTGTAAATTTTGAACCCCATAGGAACAACCAAAAACAGATGATCAAACCACTGAACTAAAACATAAATACAAGATGAGGTGTGTGACTAAAGATTCCATGACAAGATTTAATGCCTCTAAAAAGGGAATCAGACATACAAAGATGATATGAACTCACCTTGGCCACTTTGGTCAGATTAAGATAGCAAAAAAACACAAGTCTGCAATGAATGGCATAATCAAATCCCTTTCCAGAAAAACAAAACTACCAGGTGTATTTTTCAAAGCATATAGACTGGCTCTTCATGAATCTATATAGCATAATTCAAACATGCATTTAACTAATGTAAATCTTACAACTGAAAAAAAAATCTGCCTTTAAAGCCTCAAATTGTAGTACTTTTCATAATTTTAGCATATTTATACAACAAAAAACAAACAAATATATCCATCAGAGATTCTGATTTCCTTAAGTGTAAATCATCATTCTCCAATATGAAGTAAGCCTACTCTATAATTCATCACTTGCATATGGAACAGAATCAAAATATAATATTTTAAAAAAAAAGCACTCCTAAGAGTAAACACAAATGTCTATCCCATGGATCAGATTTGCAACGCAGGTTACAATATGTATGATCTGAATTCCGGTACACGACAAAAATAAACATATCACCATTTTAACTAGTTGTGGTTTAAATTGCTTCAATTCTTATATTGCTCATAGAACTTCTGGAAATTAGCAAGTGACCAACATACATGAGTAGTAAATTAACAGTATATATAGAAATTTTCCTCGAAATCCAACAGATTAAATTTACCCACCCCACCGACCTATGATTTGACGGCATCCATGTTAGACCAAGCATCGACGGTGTCCAATCAAGCACAAAAATCAACGGCGTCCAAGCTAGACCAATAATCGACGGCCCACGCAATCAGACCAGAAAAACGAACGGCATCCAAACAGTGACAGAACCGACAAAGACGACGAAGTTGGAGTTTCTCGCGACTTGTAATTTTGGGCAGCAAATCTCTGTTCAGGGTAGGGGCACGGGCAAGGAAGAAGGAAAGAAATCGATGGAGGTGCACAATATAGAACGACGTCGTTTCAGGGTAAAAGGTATTGTAAAAACCGAAAATACCCCTGGTGACCAAGGTAGATTTGTTGGGCTATTCTACTTCTTTTTGATGAGGTACTTTCTAGTTTCTAATCATCAACCATTGCGTAGATATATATTGGAGAAAGTCTTGGGTGAGACCTGTCCTTGTGGAGACCAAGAGTAGGGAAATGAGCATTTATTGTTTCTGCTTTATCTTTTAGTCAGTTTGTTTGATCTTTCAATCCATGTTCTTGAGTAATTTTGTTTTGCCTTGATTTTTCAGTTAATTTGATCTTTCGTTCAATTTCCTTGATCTTTCGGTCAATTTTCTTGATCATTTCCTTGGTCAATTTCACCAACGACAAATTCAATCAAGGAAATCGGCGGGTTTAAAGCTCACCAACGACAAATTCAATCAATAGCAGTCTCATATAATATTTGGTCTCATTTGAGATAGGTTTCAAATGAAAATTTGCCTATATATTAATATCATAAACTTTATGTAATAGTTATAATTCTTAAGAGACTTAACTTAATTTTGCCTTCGGCAATAATAATCACTCATATTATCCCATAGGTTCAACCTCATGTTACAAAAGTTAAAACGAAAATAGTCCCGTGTTATCAAAATTCAATATATTACAATTACAATATGCCCAAAACTCATAAAATGAAGAGTGTTGGTCCGAAATCAAAGTGCATTTTCTATAATTATAAATTGAATTTTGGTAGCCCTGGACCATTTTCGTTTTAACTTTTGTTTCTTATTAGGGGCATTTAATTATTATTAGTACTTTAATAATTTTACAGTTTTAAAACATAAAAATTAAAAACCAAAAAAATTAAAAAAATTAAAAAATTAAAAATTAAAAATTAAAAATCATAAATCAGTTCAGATTAAACTCGAAATATACAAACTTTCTTTGAGCATTTTATGAGTGATTTGTTCTTTTTAAGATACATATTGTAAGTCTAATAAATTGCACTCTAACAAATACCACCAAATACCGTTGATGGTTAAATTGTTTTTTAAAAAAAACCGTAAGATGAGCTTTGTCAGATTGCCGAAAACTCATCTCTTTTTAGATGGAAACACAAAATATTAATCTAAAAGAGTTTAAAAGCCAATTAGTGAATTGACCAATTTCTTTGTTGATCGTAATTCCGGTAAAATTAATATTCATAAGGTGTTTATATATAGGGGTATATATATATACTTGGTTGCACCGGCAACGAATTCATGCACATGAAGCATGTATTGCAATACATGTATATGACTTGCCAAGTTTCCGACCTTATTAATAGGGCTATTAATTTTAGACATGTCTATCAAATATCTGGTACTTTTACATACTCGTAAATTTATGAGTATTTTCAACACTTTCTCACCATCAATATGTATACCTTTGCCTCTTTCAGAAAAAAAACAAAAATAATAGAAAAGACATGATGTATAATAAGTTGGTTGTCACCTTGACTATTTTGAGATTACTTTTAGAATCTTTTTACAAAACAAAATTTTACATGAATATTGCCATAAAATTTGATTTATTTCAGTTATATTCCAATGAAACTAAACGGAATCGTACAAAACCAAGCACACTGCTCTAAAAGAAATTTAGACTCCCTTACATTCTAAGTATTTAAACTCGCCAAATATCCTTCACGAACATTTTTTTTTAAAAAAAAATTAAAAATGCAAAAACATGGACAATCCATCTGCCATTTCAGAAATTTTCTAAAGATGTTGTTGTGAGTTATAACTTGTCAAGAAGAGTCATCTCCACAATGAATTTTTGGATCCTTTGGATAACCACAGAGGATTATATATATGTTTGCAGTAATCTAATATTGATTTGTCGCTGAAGATCAAATAGTTCAAACAATAATATATGGAAGTGTTACTCACTAGTGCAAAACAGGGAATAGAAGGCAGCCATTTAAGGCGGTTCCGCGTGAGAGGTCAGAACCGCCGTAAAAACGAGTAACATACGATATCGTATGTTCATTCGTTTGGGGTTTCCAGTCGGCTTATCGCGGCTCCCGGAGAAGGCGGTTGGCACTCAAATTTAAGGCGGTCCGACGTAACCGCCGTAAAATATTTCCAAATACGACATCGTTACCTGTCTAAATACAACTAGCCGATGTCGTATGTGTTTATATTTTTGTAATGATAGGTTTCTGATGATCATTACGGGGATCGAAAGCCGCATATATAACATCACGATGTCGTGTAAACAATAGTTATGTACGTCGAAAGTATTTTCACGACGTCGTGTGGTGTTATTGTTATTATACGATATCGTATGTTCATTCGTTTGGGGTTCCATATTACCCACGCATCTCTCACAAAAAGCCTTATCTCTTTTTCCTCATCTCTCTGTCGCACCCCAATTCTATCTCCTCCCCAGCTCTTCTCCGCATCGCTCTTTTCTAGCACAAACAACCACCTCCTCATCACTCTCTGGCACAAACAACCGCTGGTCGCCGTCAATTAAGGCTCGTCGATGCCGCCGCCCATATAAATTTTAGTCGGCGATGGGTGGATCCCAAATCATCACCACATCTCCGCATCGCTCTCTAGCACAAACAACCAATGGACGCCGTCAATTAAGGTTAGTCGATGCCGCCGCCTATATAAATTTCAGTTGGCGATGGTGGATCCCAAATTATCACCGCCGCGAATGCCAAGTTGTTGCCGTTGTAGATCTAGACCGCTGCAATTTGGACCAGTTAAGTTTAATATTTTTTAGATCTCGATTCTTTCTCGCGTCAGATCGAGTGAGATGAATTGTGTAATATACCTTAGAATATGAATTAGTTTGGGCGTGATTTACATATGTATATAATGTTGTCTGTTTATGAAATTCATTTTGATTAACCAGAGCTCACTGATTCATCGACTGGAACTTTTTTTCCCACTAGTGATAGTACTTACGAACTCGTAAGTTCTCTCGCTAGTGGTTAAATTTTTTTAATGTTCAATAATTTGTTACGACATCGTAAAGGAAAAAAACAGCTGTAATTAGTTACGATTTCGTAATAAACGGTCAACTACCGCGGTTGCAGAAAACACATACGATATCGCAACTCTCAAAATCATACGACATCGTAACTCTCGTATATTTTACGGCGGTTTAAGAACCGCCGTAAACGGAAATTCCATTTACGGTACACCCAGTTAAGGCGGTTCAAAACCGCCTTAAAACCTCCCATGGAACCGCCTTAAAGCCTATGTCTGTGCACTAGTGACTAGTCCATCCACAAAGGCCTTAGTTTCTCTTTCCATCCCGTTTAATCCAAGAACGACAACCTATATCCCTGGTCGTGCCAAAACACGAATTACTGGCCTATGTAATGTAACCGAAGTAATTAAAGAAAGAAAATGTAAAAGGGATATTTATATTGAAACCAATGGTACTAAACTGAGGCAATGATACATAGATATTGATATATCATCACAGAACCAAAAACTTACTACTTTCAAAGTGAGCATAATATATATATCTTCTTTCCTCCGCAGAATTGCATGTTCAAAACTTACATGTTTATTACAAAATCAGACAAAGGTCATGTGTATTCATTCACCTTAGCCACATTATAATTTAAAAGAGGTAGAGAAAATAACTACTCGAACAGTTCTGCTGCTTTTGAAGTTCATGGATAAAACAATCAGATAACATGGTACTAAAATAGTATAAATGACAATAGGGAATACACATGGCTCTTACCTGTCGATACGAATGTGGTGTATATTGAAGGAAATGAAGAAGAGGTGAAATGATTAGTTGGAAGTGAATGAAAACTTGCCATATAGAGAAAAATGTCAAAATAAAATGAACATACAAAAAAAATGAGGGTGTGACATATGAAGGTTAATTAGCAAAGGCTTATTTGTAATTATTTTTATTATGAATAAAACTACTGGAAAATTACACTAAAACAAAAAATTACTCTAGTCATCTTAAAAAATATCATTAACGTATAGAGAATAACTTTCTTGGTTGGGGTTTTGTAGCGGATTGAAGTCAAATTGCAGCTCTAGATGCTCTCTGAAATTTAGTTTCCAAGTTTTAAGTTTTTGCTCTTTGTTCATCAGTGTTTTTATACCAATTAATCGTCAATAATAATAAAAGTTCTCCAGTTTATCCAAACTTTTACGTTTCCGTGCTTCCGCAATATTCCATCGAACCTGTAACCAGAAGGGTACTTAAATGTTGAAGGAAACCAAAAATGTGCAAATATTCAAACTGTGAGACGAAGAATCAAGATAAGATCGTTATATACTATTACACATAAATTCCATGGATGAAACAACAATCAGATAGCCCCAATGTTTTTCAGGCCAAGCACAACACCGACGCCGATAATGTGGCCAACAGTTCCACAAGCCAAGGTGTCAGCGAGGGTGAAACCAGCCGGATCGCCGGTCTGTAGTCCCGAGTCCCTGGCCTCAAGCTTCAGTCCAGCGGTGGCCTTGCGGTTTGCAGACGGCGCCAAACCGAACCTTCCGGCGAACAGCATCAGGCTTGTTGAGGTCACCATTATCTGCCACCACACCACCAAACATGAAAACGAGAGCAAAACTGTATCGCCATATGATCAGTGAGTTTATGATCAGGAAAATAATTACCAGATTTGTGGATGAACCGATGAAGTCACAGCGCGCACCTAAACCTCCTTGTCCTCTGCCTTTCATTGGTAGGGAAGAAACCTGCTCATAGTACATTACATCAAATTTGATGAACATAATATTCTTTCGTTCTGAGACTCTAGTTAAGTATAGCTGATAGTTTTCATGCAGTTTTTGTTATTCATGTAAATGTGGACATCAAATTACAGAGCAAGAAACAACGTACTAACCAAGCCTTTAAGAGGAGAGGTGGCTTGTCGGGGCTTGAGCCCTCCGAACTGTGGAAGAGAGGTCATCATCACAGCCGACGCCATTGGAAAAGATGGATTGAAGCTCAGAGAATGTTTATGCGATGATCAGGATCGTGGCACAGCTACTGGGAGCTTCTGTTCAAGGCGCTAAGATTTGACAATCTGAGCCATATGAGTGTTCTGTGGTTTTTAGAAGTAGTTTCAGATGTATTGTGATTTTTGTTGCTTATTTGGCACTACTGCATTGGGCGATTACAGACGGATAAGGTTTTTCTGTTGTTGCTTATTTGGCAGTGCTTGCATTTGGCTTTTCTACATATGTTTTCCCTTCTTTTGTTTAAGAATATTTTATTTTGACTTTCATCATCCCTTAAGTTGATTTAATAAGCACTTCAGCACCTTTCAGTATCAATCAACATATTTCATCACCAATCAGTACATGTTTTCATAAGCTTCAATAATTAACCTAAATAAATATATTATTCATTAATTTGACATTCCAATAATTTATACTATGTTTTAATAAGTTTCAATAATTAACCAAAATGAATATATTATTTATTAGTTTGCATTCCAATAATTGAGTGGTTGAAATTGTGATGTGTTTTGTTTACTTATAGCTTGTCCATAATCTTTGCTTTGATACTCAGGCCCGATCTTGACTTTCCAGAGGCCAAGTGCAAAATATTTAAATGTGGTCATTTGACTAGTCGATTACTTGATATACTACTCTTAATTTAAAAACTATTCACAAACTCTCTTAACATATATTACCGTTCATACAACATATAGAGAAGTTGCAAAGATGAATTCGAAGGATTGGAAGTTGAAACGTAAACAACAAGTCATCGACGAATTGAAGAATGTCTAGTGGATGAAGAAGGTAATTTATATTATGTGGTCCAAAACATAAATCCTATTTTGACTTAGTTTTACGTACAACTATCTTAATCTAATACAAGTATACAACTATCTTAATCTAATACAACGTCTCTACTTTACCAAAAAACATACCACATAAAAGGTTACACAATTAAGTTGAAAGGTTTTGGGTTTTTTATTGAAAGGTGTTTTTAGTACAATTTTTTTTTTTTTTGTATGAATACTCCACCCATTCCTATTATAGTCCCACTTTTCATATTCTTCTGAATTCGGCATCATACCCAAAATTACTATATTGGCCCTTTAAAATTTTATTAATTACAAGCACTTTTTTTTTTAAAGTTAAACCATCATATGATGGAGGGAATTCAATTTGGCTTCCCCAAACCTTCACGAAAATAAATAAATACATGTAGAGCTAGGTAGCTCAGATCATAGTATCAAAGTATCAAAAGAACAAAAGTAACTAAGACAACAAGTGTGTAACTCTAACTAATACCCCTTACATTTCAGTGAGTCGTTTCAGTCATAATAATTACAAGCACATATACTGAGTAAATCAAATGAGTCATTGGCCTTTGTTGTCTTTTCTCACATCAAAACCTTACTTTTACGACTAAACCACAAGGGTTTGCTGCATTTTTCCTTGCATTTTGACATTTTCTTAAACCTTATGCAAACTCAAGGTGTGCCACAAAGATAGATACAGAGGGATTAGTTTTTATTAGAGAAAATTCTAAAAAAGGGCGTAATAAGAATTGAAATTCCTACTAAGATTTTTTTTTTAATTTTTATTTTTAGGATAAGACCACCATTGGTGGGAGGATTATATTGGCTTCCTCATACCGTAAATGACTAAAAAATAAAGATACATGACCATTACCAGCTATCAACCCTAAAGTAAGGGAAAATAGGGGTGGGATTACCACCCAAGGCAAGGACCTGTTGCCTTAAGGCTATGTGCCCGAAGGCATAATTCCTAGGTTTTCACCTGGAAGCAAGGAGTTGCCCGAAGGCTTACATCAAAAAGGGAATACATCGTAAAATCTATAGTCGAATAAAACTACCTGTCAAACGTAGCACCTTAACTCGCATTCTAAACTACATAATCGAAATCTACCAGTCTAAACAAGACCAGAAGCCCATGGGTTTACCCTCCCGCCAATGAAGGGTTAGGAGGGATGTAACAAACAAATGGGCAAGGATACTCCCCAAGTCTGTCATGATAGCTCCACAAAAAGACCAATTCCAAATCATATTCCCTACACTAATACATAAACAATTAGATCACGCCCAGATATTGTCATTTCCTTTCCGGTTAGTTTCGTGGTAAAAGAAACACCCCAGTCCGTTCAGACTCTATCAACACAAACCCTCGCTTACTCATCCTCTCAGGTTGTAGAGATTTAAAGCAGGCAAATGAGAGGTTGAGTGCGCAAAAAACCATCTAACACGTATGAAAATGATAAACATCTCCAACGGTCTAAAGATCTAAAGCAAAATCGCCAAAAAGTGAGTTAACAAACTACTCATGACTCGGATTTCTCCTAATTGCTCATCAGATCTTAAGCCAAAAACAGTTTAAATAAAACCATAATTGGCAGATAGCTTTCATCTAATTGCATCCAAATAAAAGACAGCTAGACTGAAAATAAAAGAGAAAAATAATAATAAAAGGAAAAAGAAAAGAACCCTCACTCGCAAAGACGGCAGAGCTCGGCACAGGTTTCCGGCGCGGCGGCGCGTGTACCACACGCGCGATGCCATGGAGGCGCGTGGCCACACGCGCGGCATATGAAAACGCCCATAGACAGGCGGCGCGTCGCCATGGCGTTGAGCCTGCCTAGTGGAGCGTGACGGAGGCGGTGGCGCGTGGCGTCGCGACTTACACCCCTCGCGTCCCGGCGGCGTAGCTCTGTTGACTCCTCTCCTAATTTTTCCGGCGTGGTTCCAAATAAGCGCCCGTGCGTAGCTTCTTTCCAGATCTGCAGGTCTTGTGGCTGTGTTGGACTCGTCGGGAGACTTCGTGGCCGCCGGACTGGTCCGGGATCTTCTCGGAGATACCGCTGGTTGGGATCTGCGGGATCTGGCTGTAGGTGCGGGACCGTCGCCGGGAACCGGCCCGGCTCGCCGGGCTTGGTGGCCCGGGACGTCGGGAAATCGGTCGCCGACCTGGGCCGGGATCTGGTCGGAGCGCCGCTGGGACCGAGAAAACAACGCCGTAACTTGTCGGAGTCAGCAAGAGGGGTCACCGGTGGGAAGGGACTGAAGGGGGTGCTGGAGCTAAACTAGGTAGGGGGGAGGGGAGGTCACCACCGACCGGCGTCCTCGCCGGTCGGAGCCTCCCCGGCGTGCAATCTGTTTTTTGGGGGGGCTGGTTTTCGCTAAAAGGGGGGGCGAAAAGGGGGACTGGTTTTCGCTGTACTTATTGACAATCAAAACCAAACCTCAAGAAGGTCATGAGTAAAATCCGCTTCCATTTGTCAACTTTTGATTGAGCGTCAACATGATGTAGATTTGAAAGATGTGTTTTCAAAACTTTGCTCTCCAATGTACAAGCGTCAGCTTTTACGATATTAATGTGAAAAGGAAAGCAAATTTAAATTTGGTAAACAAATTAATTGCAATATTATATGTAAAAAGGAAAGTGAACACAAATTTGGTAAACAAATTAATTGCAATATTATATGTAAAAAGGAAAGTGAACACAAATTTGGTAAACAAAATAATCGACACCTTCAACATGAGTGTCAATATATTGAAAGTAGGGCTGGAATTTTGTACCAAGAAATCGTACCAACCGACTTACCAACCGTACCATTACCGAAAGATACCAATTAAATTGGTTAACGACATTGTTGGTACGGTAATACCGTACCAAGACTTAGTATTGGGATGGTATTGGTATTCATTGTTAAATACCACGGTAATACCGTACCGTACCAACTTATATATTTAAATATTAATTAAATTATTTAATTACGATATAATTTTAATTACCATTGATTTCTTTCCATTTCCAAGTCTCCTAATCTTTTTCAATCAAATTAAATTTCTTTAACATGCCAACTAAGTTACCATTTTCAAGACTAATCAGTAATTAGTAATCACCTGATGTGAATTTTCCACGTAGAACACTTAGTTTTACCGGACTTGCAAAAGAAACACGAACTTGATATGATAATTTTTCAACAGTCGTCAAATAATTACCTGGGATATGATAATTACCTAACAACCGTCAAATAATTACCTGGAGAACCAAGAACCACCGTCCCTGGGGCGACTGCAACCGAGTCTTAGAATTGAACACACAGTCCAAAGCTTCAATCTGATGACGAACCACCGTTCAACAATCAATGTAATTTTATTATCAAAGTCTCAAAGTCTGCCTATTACAATGAAAAGAACAATATTTATAACCCTAATAGAATTCCTAATCCTACCCATAATCTAAGAAAACAATAACCAAATCCTACAACTATAAGGAAAAGAAAATCTTGCCAAGATGAAAAAACCTCTCTTTGGAGGAAAAACTTGGTAAGAGAAAACATGTATCTAATGAATTATTTCATCAGATCAATCAAATGGTCTCGCTCACTGCATCCGCATCATCACCCATTCTTATTCTTCAAGCTACGTTCTGCAACAACTTTTTTAAGATTTAATCTATCATATTGTTTCATTTCATATTTTGTTTTGTCTGGATTTTAAGATGACTGATGCAACTTATGTATTTTTAATTTTTGAGTTCAGAATTTTTTTCAAAAAATTTAAAAAATTTCTTACCATTTTTATAATCTTAGTACGGTAACGGTATATAACGATTACCAACCGAACTTGTTGGTTACCAACATATTGGTATACCGACATATATGGTTGGTATTGGTTTTTAAAATACGTGTACCAACATACTTGGTACGGTACATGGTATTGAGAAAAAAATATGGTATCCGTACCGATTCCAGCCCTAATTGAAAGTCTATTTGACGGCTCTGGATTTTCTACACCACTTTTGTATACCACTTACTGTTACACCAACCAAATTGTGCCACATGTCTTTATTAATTTAACTCTAGTTAACCTATCTAGTAATTACTTTTCATCTATTTTTGACAGTATATTCTTTTTCCTCTTTTTCAATCTTTTAAATTAAATTAAGTTGATGCTTGATTTTGCTAAGTAAATTATCTAAGAAAAATAAAATAAAATCTAAATATACAAAGATTTTATTAATATACAAAGTAATGTAATTTATTGCAAATTTATTGAGACGAATAATGTAAACTTATAGAGACATATGATTTGAACGGAATGAATTGAACTGAATTAAACATAACCTAATAGAATAAAATGAATCAAAAAATTGTATACAAAAAATTTCTAAAAATATATTAGGAGTACGATAAACTGAATTGAACTGAATTGAAATAAATTTAAATTTATTCAACTGAACTGAATTGAAAAAAATTACATATACCGAACTGAACCAAACTGATTTACAGATAAATTATGGATAACAAGGTCCTTGTATCTTTAGATTTTATTTTATATTTCTTTGACAATTTACTTAGCAAAACTAATGCCCTGTTTACTAGAGCTTATTTCTTGATGTACTGGACTGAACTGAACTAAATTGAATTGAACTGAACTGAATTGTACTGAATTGAACTGAAGTAAAAATGTTGTATTGAAAAATGGAATCAGCATGACTGAATTAACCTGAATTTCATCAAATTACATTTTCATTGAACTGAACTGAACTGAACTGAATTGAACTGAATTGAATTGAATTGAACTGAACTGAACTGATCTATAGATAAGCTCTGGTAAACAGGGCCTAAGTCATCAACTTAATTTAATATAAATGATAGAAAAAGAGGAAAAAGAATATACTATCAAAAATAGATGAAAAGTAATTTTTTTTTGAAAGCAGATGAAAAGTAAATACTAGATAGGTTAACTAGAGTTAAGTTAATAAGGACATGTGGCATACTTTGGTTGGTGGAACAGGAAGTGGTACATAAAAGTGGTGTTGAGGATCCGAATCCCTATTTGACACCTTCACTCGACATGTGCATCCACGTCAAACTGACATCTTAATTGATGATTGCATTGGAGATAGATTTTAATCTATTGTAACAATCAATCATATGTGTCAATCAACATTTTCAATATTGAAAGTTGCATTGGAGATGCTCTAAGAGTGTAAAACTTTCATAATTCCTATCAAGGGTGTGAATTTAATTTAATGCTTAAAATTATAACTAAGTTTCTACCCTTTAAATAAAAAATCACACTTCACTACATGTTCAACTTACTTATTTTATAGTAAAAATACATGTGAAAAATAAATTCAGTTTAGTAAAGTTAAAAATATTCAGTTCGACAAAAAAATCAATTTCATTAAAAGAAAATTAGCTCAATTTCCTGAAGTTAACTCGAATTTGAATTAATTCAGATCACTTTTGTTCAAATAAGTTCTTAAATCAAAATTACTTCGACTATATTTCAATACGTATTTTGTAGATTTTTTAAAATTTAATTTAGTTTAGTTCAGTTAATTTCAGTTCAAATCAGTCCACATCAAAAAGAATTAATTGACTCGTTAAATTTCAGTTTCAAAAATAGAATCCTTGAATTTAAATATCAACGAGTAAAATTTTTTGCTTGACTAACTTGAATTGAATTGAATTGAACTAAACTAAATTAAAATTTAAATATCGTCAACAAAAATTATTTTAAAACTGAATTAAATTAAAATGAATTTACAAATTAGTTCCTATTACTAAATTTTTCTATTACAATGGTAGAATAGTAATTTAATTATAATTTCAATCATTAAATTAATTCCATGCCCTAATTAGGAATTATGAAAGTTTTACGCCCATAGTAGGAATTTCAATTCTCATTGTGCCCTTGCTGGGAATTTTCCTTTTTTATTACACTACTAGTTTTATATTTTTATATTTGAAGGGTGTATCCTCTATAATTTTCACATGACAATTTTCTATCTTGATTCTTGAAACCATCTTCAAAATAATTGGAAACTCGGGAAGCTGTTTTCAAGTTATTTGCAAGTTGTTTCTTTCCAATAATTGGTAACTCACGAGTGTTAGGAACTAATCAATCATAACATAATTTATCATATAAAATATATTAGCGGAATAAACAGAATTGACTTCCAAGATCACTTTGAAATCGATGAATAATATAAATATACATTGTGAGATCTCATATCTTTGAGATGCAAATCCACTGTCACTCAATGCAAATCCACACTCAACTCACACAAGCTTCCAACCACAATCGATCACCTATTGCCTCATGAATGATGACGATGAACATCGTGTCGAGGTGATTTGACCACAAGCCGCACAAGCCCCCGGCCTCTATCAAGTCCACACGAATTGCTTTTCATGATGCTATCGGATAAGATTGACTAACTATTTAAATGACTGGCTAGGGCTGGAAATGGCCTATTGCTTGGATATAACCAACCTTGAGGTAGAAGTAGACTCCCTGGTTTTATTGCAGATGATCAAGAAGCAGTACAAGGTCCCATGGAAGCTCATTGATTTCATGAGAGTCATATGGGACCTGCAAAGTGAGTTTACTATCTCTTTTCACATATATTTAGGGAAGCAAATTTTGTGGCAGATGCCTTAGCAAAGTTAGCTAGTACCAAGCGGATAAATCATGAGTTCAATCACCTTAATCTCCCCATGGAGATTAGGGGATTGGTTGGACTTGATAGCAGAGAGTTTCCATACCTAAGAGTTAAATGATATTTGGAACAATTTACTGGTTTATGGTTCTGATTTGCAGGATTGAACAATAGAAAGCTTTGGTTCTCAAGGAATGCTCAGGTGTTTCTTCTCCAAATTACTTATCACATACTTCTATCTACAGATCACCACTAAAGTATCCTTATTTGCAGGAATGTGCCACAAGGCCTATTGGCCTTGTGGATACTCAAGAGGAAACATCAAAATATCTCAATGCAGCTGGCCTCAGCACAAGGGAGACCAGAGCACACTCCTTAACTGCTGGAATCTTCATTAATCTATTAGGCATCTCTGTACAGTTAAGGTTTCCTAATCACATTCAAGGGGCTAAATGGCTTTTCTCCTTGCTTGGCTTGGTGATTACCGAACTGTCCCTTGCAATGTTATCCTCGCTGAGGCAAACTTGTGTTCGACAAGTGTTATGCTTGTTGAATACTAACCTGGATCAGCTGAGTAGATATCGATTAGAAATCCTTGACTATAGGCTCGACATACCTTGTACTATTCAAGTTTTTTCGTCCTATCCGTTAGGGTTTTTCTTGGTTATTCCAAGTTTTTTCATCCTAAGTGATAGGATTTTTCTTGAACTCACTGTAGCAACAAGACAAAATTTTGAGCTT
The DNA here is from genome assembly GCA_963678965.1 of Cruciata laevipes. Taxonomy (NCBI): domain Eukaryota; kingdom Viridiplantae; phylum Streptophyta; class Magnoliopsida; order Gentianales; family Rubiaceae; genus Cruciata; species Cruciata laevipes. The sequence continues at coordinate 11,531,171 of OY787632.1, read as the reverse complement.
ATTATGGTTTGGGGAGCCAAATAAATCTCCCCTACCTTTGGTGGTTTAATTGTTTTTTTTTTTAAAAAAAGGTCTAAATGGGTTTGGGCCTGGTGACCCTAAAACCAATTTATCAAATAGTCCATGAGATTAATTTATCTTATAAATTAACCCTAATCATTTTAACCTGGTACACAATCCTTATGTGTGTGACCCTTTAAATTTCTACTCACGTTGATAGTAAATATGATTTGGATTTAGGACATAAACCAACAACGAGTTTATCGAGTATACTTTGACTTACTCGTGAAGATCATGTCGAGTTATTTATGAGTGGTATCAAATCATAATAACCACTCAAAAATTATAATCTCCTTCAACATACCTGAATTGACTTAATTCTAAGTGTCCAATCAATTTAAGGTTATGTATTTACTTAACTTGATTAACTAAGGACCTATTAACTAAATTGAATTGAATTTAAGGAAGGATAAGTTAAAAAACATTCCTAAACAATATATATATATATATATATATATATATATATATATACTTCACCCATTCCATTGGTATAAAATATTTAACTCTCTCATTTCTCATAAAATATTTACTAAATTCTTAAGGATATTTGCAATAATAATATCGGTTCGGTTACGAGCACATAAGCGAGCTGATATTAACTAGATTAGTTCATTTTAAACCGTTGTTTTTTATTATTGCCTTTGGATTTTTATTATTATATATAAAAACCATATAATTTATATTACACATTTATTATTGAATCATAAGACACATTTATTATTGAATTATATTACACATTTATTATTGAATCATAGTTCAACTATATACTTTACCTTATTTTCATTATTTATTAATTGATATTGGATTTGTTTATGTTAAGTTTATGTAAAAAGTATTTATTTATGATATAGGTAAAAAATAGACATTTGCCTACACTTTATGCTGTCTTGAGGTTTTGTAATTATATTAATATGTGTAAAAGTATGAATATTACAATGTAATTTTGGTATACAACCCAATCGGCTCGCGGAAAACTCAAGATTAACTCAGTTACAACTCGAGTAAACAAGTCCATACTCGACTAAAAGCTCTACTAATTAATTCTATTTTTTATACATTAATTTTTATTTTTGTTCCGCCTGCTTCTAATCATATACGTACGTAGAAAATAAATTTAGGAGAATAAGACCTTAATACGCTTGCAAGACACTAGATTGGTACACATAAAGCTTATGTCATACAACTAGAAATTCAGCTTGTTAGGTTGAGGGAAGAAAGTATGCAATCTTTTGCAAATTCAACCACCTCACAATCAACTACCTTAAGTCTCACAGTCAACTACCTAGTCAACTACCTTAAGTCTCACAGTCAAAAAACTCGTTTCTCATCAGCATGTTCATGATATTTGCAAGTCCACTAAGAAGGTCTTTCCATATCTTTTCTGGGACTTTGTCCAGCTTCTTGTTTCTCTTCAGAAATGCCCTCACATTCTCATTTAGTTGGTAGCCTATAACCTTCTTCAGAGTGGTCACTACCAAAGCTGCCCACAGTGCTTTCGCATCCTTGAGCTGATAGGATGGTAGCATCGTCTGAATAGACACCATACTCCCAACTACATACACATTTTCAACGGAATTTTTTAACTGATGTGCAAGCAATGGACAAAGCTACCAAGGTTCAATATGTTACCAAAACCCTGTATAACCCTCAATTTGTTACCAAATTTCCCTCAACTTACTCTAAACCCTGTATAACCTAAATTTGACTATTAAATAAGAAAAAGTCTTCCGTGGAAGGCTAAAGATTATACATTGATATTTAATGATAATATGTTGAGCTATCATAGTTCAACTATATACTTTACCTTATTTTCATTATTTATTAATTGATATTGGATTTGTTTATGTTAAATTTATGTAAAAAGCATTTATTTATGATATATGTAAAAAATAGACATTTGCCTACATTTTTATGCTGTCTTGAGGTTTTGTAATTATATTAATATGTGTAAAAGTATGAATATTACAATGTAATTTTGGTATACAACCCAATCAGCTCGCGGAAAACTCAAGATTAACTCAGTTACAACCCGAGTAAACAAGTCCATACTCGACTAAAGCTCTACTAATTAATTCTATTTTTCATACATTAACTTTTATTTCTGTTCCGCCTGGTTCTAATCATATACGTACGTAGAAAATAAATTTAGGAGAACAAGAACTTAATACGCTTGCAAGACACTAGATCATCACCAAGTTTACATATAATTCTTGTCTTAATGTATATATATTTTTTCCAACAGAAACAACTATTTAGTGGAGGAATTTTATTGGGCACACTAAAACCGTGAAAACAGAATGAATTCGGCTAAAAAGGCACAATAGGTACAAAGAACATGAATCAGTAAGTCAAATATAGAATAGAATGAAGAGCCTACTTCCAAAAGAATGGTAAAAAGATAAAATACCCTCAAATGTACCATTGCATTTTGATTATTTTTTAACCTTACTAATATTAAGGCTATGACAATAAAAATATGGATCTACATAGGAAAAACATATCTTCATGGAGCAGCCCCTTCTAATATTTGCCCAATAAAAATATCATTGCGCCATATCTATCATTTGGACTTCGTGTCTGGTTTTGCACGGCGAATACGACATACTAACAATAATGTGCGAACATAATGACAATAATATAATATTTTAAGAATTCAGTTAAATATGATTAACATAATTATAGTCTTACATAACATCAGTTAATAATTTGTTGAATCTAATATTTATATATTACTAAAATAATTTAATGAAAAGTGGTTGATTTTTTTTTTAAAGTTCTACCTGGAAGATTTGTTGTTTGAATTTATGTACTCCCTCCGTACCAGCTGGATGTGCACTGTTGACTTTTCACGGTCTTCAATATACGTATTTGACTGCTAATATCTTTAACTATGTATATTATCAAGATATAAAAATTTGATATTAATAAACTACATGTTAAGACGATTCCAACAATATTAGATACGATAATATTTTTAATTATCTATGGATTCAAAAACTTAGTCAAAATTTAAAACAGTTGACTGAAAAAGTCTCCTGTGCAGAAACAGCTGGTCCAGAGGGAGTACTTTTATCAGATGACAAATGACAATCACTATTGAATAGCATGGGAATTTGATAAATTAAAATTAGAAACAAAAAGGAATAAATTTTGCACTTGTAGAATTACTCAAGGTCCTGGGTTCGATTCTCACTTGGGGTAAATGGGGGTGAGATTTTATTGGGGTCAATTTGGGGGATTAGGGATTATTACCCAATTTGTTTTAAAAAAATAAATAATAAATTTTGAGTTTTTCTTAATTTTTCATTAAAATTAATTTTCACAAGGAAAATATGATTTAAATAATTCTTTTGGTCAAAACATGAATTCCATAAATTCAGACCCCAATTGTTTACCGTTTTAC